>OW818029.2:109075477-112065598 GCA_942486065.2 Calliphora vomitoria
GATAGATAGATAGATAGATAGATAGATAGATAGATAGATAGATAGATAGATAGATAGATAGATAGATAGATAGATAGATAGATAGATAGATAGATAGATAGATAGATAGATAGATAGATAGATAGATAGATAGATAGATAGATAGATAGATAGATAGATAGATAGATAGATAGATAGATAGATAGATAGATAGATAGATAGATAGATAGATAGATAGATAGATAGATAGATAGATAGATAGATAGATAGATAGATAGATAGATAGATAGATAGATAGATAGATAGATAGATAGATAGATAGATAGATAGATAGATAGATAGATAGATAGATAGATAGATAGATAGATAGATAGATAGATAGATAGATAGATAGATAGATAGATAGATAGATAGATAGATAGATAGATAGATAGATAGATAGATAGATAGATAGATAGATAGATAGATAGATAGATAGATAGATAGATAGATAGATAGATAGATAGATAGATAGATAGATAGATAGATAGATAGATAGATAGATAGATAGATAGATAGATAGATAGATAGATAGATAGATAGATAGATAGATAGATAGATAGATAGATAGATAGATAGATAGATAGATAGATAGATAGATAGATAGATAGATAGATAGATAGATAGATAGATAGATAGATAGATAGATAGATAGATAGATAGATAGATAGATAGATAGATAGATAGATAGATAGATAGATAGATAGATAGATAGATAGATAGATAGATAGATAGATAGATAGATAGATAGATAGATAGATAGATAGATAGATAGATAGATAGATAGATAGATAGATAGATAGATAGATAGATAGATAGATAGATAGATAGATAGATAGATAGATAGATAGATAGATAGATAGATAGATAGATAGATAGATAGATAGATAGATAGATAGATAGATAGATAGATAGATAGATAGATAGATAGATAGATAGATAGATAGATAGATAGATAGATAGATAGATAGATAGATAGATAGATAGATAGATAGATAGATAGATAGATAGATAGATAGATAGATAGATAGATAGATAGATAGATAGATAGATAGATAGATAGATAGATAGATAGATAGATAGATAGATAGATAGATAGATAGATAGATAGATAGATAGATAGATAGATAGATAGATAGATAGATAGATAGATAGATAGATAGATAGATAGATAGATAGATAGATAGATAGATAGATAGATAGATAGATAGATAGATAGATAGATAGATAGATAGATAGATAGATAGATAGATAGATAGATAGATAGATAGATAGATAGATAGATAGATAGATAGATAGATAGATAGATAGATAGATAGATAGATAGATAGATAGATAGATAGATAGATAGATAGATAGATAGATAGATAGATAGATAGATAGATAGATAGATAGATAGATAGATAGATAGATAGATAGATAGATAGATAGATAGATAGATAGATAGATAGATAGATAGATAGATAGATAGATAGATAGATAGATAGATAGATAGATAGATAGATAGATAGATAGATAGATAGATAGATAGATAGATAGATAGATAGATAGATAGATAGATAGATAGATAGATAGATAGATAGATAGATAGATAGATAGATAGATAGATAGATAGATAGATAGATAGATAGATAGATAGATAGATAGATAGATAGATAGATAGATAGATAGATAGATAGATAGATAGATAGATAGATAGATAGATAGATAGATAGATAGATAGATAGATAGATAGATAGATAGATAGATAGATAGATAGATAGATAGATAGATAGATAGATAGATAGATAGATAGATAGATAGATAGATAGATAGATAGATAGATAGATAGATAGATAGATAGATAGATAGATAGATAGATAGATAGATAGATAGATAGATAGATAGATAGATAGATAGATAGATAGATAGATAGATAGATAGATAGATAGATAGATAGATAGATAGATAGATAGATAGATAGATAGATAGATAGATAGATAGATAGATAGATAGATAGATAGATAGATAGATAGATAGATAGATAGATAGATAGATAGATAGATAGATAGATAGATAGATAGATAGATAGATAGATAGATAGATAGATAGATAGATAGATAGATAGATAGATAGATAGATAGATAGATAGATAGATAGATAGATAGATAGATAGATAGATAGATAGATAGATAGATAGATAGATAGATAGATAGATAGATAGATAGATAGATAGATAGATAGATAGATAGATAGATAGATAGATAGATAGATAGATAGATAGATAGATAGATAGATAGATAGATAGATAGATAGATAGATAGATAGATAGATAGATAGATAGATAGATAGATAGATAGATAGATAGATAGATAGATAGATAGATAGATAGATAGATAGATAGATAGATAGATAGATAGATAGATAGATAGATAGATAGATAGATAGATAGATAGATAGATAGATAGATAGATAGATAGATAGATAGATAGATAGATAGATAGATAGATAGATAGATAGATAGATAGATAGATAGATAGATAGATAGATAGATAGATAGATAGATAGATAGATAGATAGATAGATAGATAGATAGATAGATAGATAGATAGATAGATAGATAGATAGATAGATAGATAGATAGATAGATAGATAGATAGATAGATAGATAGATAGATAGATAGATAGATAGATAGATAGATAGATAGATAGATAGATAGATAGATAGATAGATAGATAGATAGATAGATAGATAGATAGATAGATAGATAGATAGATAGATAGATAGATAGATAGATAGATAGATAGATAGATAGATAGATAGATAGATAGATAGATAGATAGATAGATAGATAGATAGATAGATAGATAGATAGATAGATAGATAGATAGATAGATAGATAGATAGATAGATAGATAGATAGATAGATAGATAGATAGATAGATAGATAGATAGATAGATAGATAGATAGATAGATAGATAGATAGATAGATAGATAGATAGATAGATAGATAGATAGATAGATAGATAGATAGATAGATAGATAGATAGATAGATAGATAGATAGATAGATAGATAGATAGATAGATAGATAGATAGATAGATAGATAGATAGATAGATAGATAGATAGATAGATAGATAGATAGATAGATAGATAGATAGATAGATAGATAGATAGATAGATAGATAGATAGATAGATAGATAGATAGATAGATAGATAGATAGATAGATAGATAGATAGATAGATAGATAGATAGATAGATAGATAGATAGATAGATAGATAGATAGATAGATAGATAGATAGATAGATAGATAGATAGATAGATAGATAGATAGATAGATAGATAGATAGATAGATAGATAGATAGATAGATAGATAGATAGATAGATAGATAGATAGATAGATAGATAGATAGATAGATAGATAGATAGATAGATAGATAGATAGATAGATAGATAGATAGATAGATAGATAGATAGATAGATAGATAGATAGATAGATAGATAGATAGATAGATAGATAGATAGATAGATAGATAGATAGATAGATAGATAGATAGATAGATAGATAGATAGATAGATAGATAGATAGATAGATAGATAGATAGATAGATAGATAGATAGATAGATAGATAGATAGATAGATAGATAGATAGATAGATAGATAGATAGATAGATAGATAGATAGATAGATAGATAGATAGATAGATAGATAGATAGATAGATAGATAGATAGATAGATAGATAGATAGATAGATAGATAGATAGATAGATAGATAGATAGATAGATAGATAGATAGATAGATAGATAGATAGATAGATAGATAGATAGATAGATAGATAGATAGATAGATAGATAGATAGATAGATAGATAGATAGATAGATAGATAGATAGATAGATAGATAGATAGATAGATAGATAGATAGATAGATAGATAGATAGATAGATAGATAGATAGATAGATAGATAGATAGATAGATAGATAGATAGATAGATAGATAGATAGATAGATAGATAGATAGATAGATAGATAGATAGATAGATAGATAGATAGATAGATAGATAGATAGATAGATAGATAGATAGATAGATAGATAGATAGATAGATAGATAGATAGATAGATAGATAGATAGATAGATAGATAGATAGATAGATAGATAGATAGATAGATAGATAGATAGATAGATAGATAGATAGATAGATAGATAGATAGATAGATAGATAGATAGATAGATAGATAGATAGATAGATAGATAGATAGATAGATAGATAGATAGATAGATAGATAGATAGATAGATAGATAGATAGATAGATAGATAGATAGATAGATAGATAGATAGATAGATAGATAGATAGATAGATAGATAGATAGATAGATAGATAGATAGATAGATAGATAGATAGATAGATAGATAGATAGATAGATAGATAGATAGATAGATAGATAGATAGATAGATAGATAGATAGATAGATAGATAGATAGATAGATAGATAGATAGATAGATAGATAGATAGATAGATAGATAGATAGATAGATAGATAGATAGATAGATAAATAGATAGATAGATAAATAGATAGATAGATAGATAGATAGATAGATAGATAGATAGATAGATAGATAGATAGATAGATAGAAGCGTGAAATTTAAAAAACTCGCTTCTAATTATAAAACTATTTGATATTTTCAAATTAAACTGATTTCATCAGATAGCTGACTTCCTTACGCTTCCAATGAGTACCAACATCATGGGAATCCGCTAAGCAAACTGAAAGTTATGACCTCTTGAACCCAATAGTTTTCATGCCACAAAGCCGATGAGATCGGGCTTACTACATACAAAATAACTTAGAAAATTATTGCCGAATCATTTTTTGGTACCAGGAGATCAGAATTGAATAGTAGGTTGAAATTGCATAATAAAAACGTTTAAGAGCTTATAAATTTTAAACGGATTAACCGATTTTAAAGATATTGGTATCACTGAAAAGCACTTGAATTCGGCTTTCTCATCAATATTACAGTAACCAAAAGCAAATAACTGCAAACAAGGATGAAAATCCCTTTAAAAGAAGCTCTGTGATAGTAAGATCACCACAAGAAACTGTGTTGGAAGAATTACTAAACCAGGATAATTTGAGTGATAATAAAGTGAATACAATAAGAGATGCTATGAACACACCGGTGAATGCTCTTAAAGCAAATAGATTCGTAGAGGAGGTGAGACATCTTAATCACCTCAGACAATCGGAGGAGAGAGCGTTTTCTGAATTAGGCAATAAACTAAGTCGTTCACAATAAACCAGTCGTTCACAATAAACCAGTTGTTCTGAACGACACATGCAAGCAAATGGAGACTAAGCCACTCAAGTAGACCCAACCTCACCGCCCCAAGAAAGAAAACGGAAGATCGCGAAAACACCCGCAACGGTCAAAGCCCTACAGACCCATGATGAATAAATAACACAAGAACCCCTGCTGCAAAAAATAATTGGCAAAAGGTGAGCCACCGATCGACAAGGAAGAAGAAGAACAAACAAAATGACAAACTCCGTGAAATGCGAGACCAAGGAGATGCTATAACTATTAAAGCTACTACAACTGAGTCATACGCTGATGTCATAAAGGAGATGAAGAGGAAAATCAACCCCATTGATATCGGAGTGGAGATACAGGGTATTAGAAGAACAAGAACTGGTGAACTACTTGTTAAACTGAAGAAAGGCGAAGGTCAATCCGAGAAGCTCAAAAGTGCTATAGGTAACACTCTTGGTGAAAATGTCATGGTAAGAGCAGTTACCAAAAGTCATGTCATAGATATCAGAGACATGGATGAATCAACAGATGATGCCGACCTTATTAAAGCACTGATGGAGGCAACAAAAGTTGAAGAACCCACAACGTTCAAAATATTAAATATTAGAACATCGTTTGGAGGAACTAAACAGTCGATTATACAACTTCCAGAGCATCTTGCTGCTCTTCTACTCCATGCGGGGAGAATCAAAGTAGGATGGGTTATGTGTAGACTGAGGAGCAAGATTAAAGTAATGCACTGCTACCGCTGCCTAGAACAGGGCCACATTGCTAATCAGTGTAAAGGTCCAGATAGATCCAATCTATGCAGAAAGTGTTGTAATCCGGGATCAGATCCTCAAAATATAAAGTGGTCATTGGAGGTGATTTTAATAGTAAATCCCCAGAATGGTTTTCTTATACTTTAGATCATAGAGGTACTTCAGTGTGTGAGATGATTGCTAGTATAGGTCTAACTGTATTCAATATCGGAGATAAACTTACCTTTAGGAGCAGGTGGTAGTATTATTGATATTACCTTTGGAACACCAAATTTTTGCAATGAGAAAATGAACTGGAAAGTGCTGGAAGATATTACCTTAAGTGACCATCAGTATATTTCGTTTAATATAGATGACCATCCAAATATGGATCAGGTTCAGGTAGACCTTCCAAGATGGAATGTCAGAAAACGTAATGATGAGAAACTGCTTAAATATATCACACGGGCTAAGGAAAGAAATATGAGAACTCAAATCGAAAACACAAATGTAGAGAATGCAGCTGAAACACTAACGAGAACACTCACAAAAGCTTGTAATGTTGCAATGCCAAAAATACGAGGATACAACAACAAACGATCCGTCAACTGGTGGAACAATGAAATACGTGAGCTGAGAGCGAAATGCCTCGCAGCACGTCGAGCATCGACACGTAATCATGATAATGAAATCTTAGCGTATGAGTACAAGAAATCACGTAAAACTCTAAGAAAAGCCATAAAAGAGAGTAAGAGAAGATGTTGGACGGAACTCTGTAATGAAATAGATTCGGACTCTTGGAGAAAGCCATACCGAATTGCGATGAAAAAGCTGGGTGGAAATAAACCTATACCTGGTATTAAAGAACCAGTATGGGTAACAACAATAGTTGAAACATTATTTCCATACGATGAAGATGGGCTAACAAGTGCACCAAAGCTACATGTCGACGATTTCATCCCAATAAACGTAGATGAGGTTAAACATGCTGGCAATAAACTAAGCATTGGAAAAAGCCCAGGACCAGACGGTATACCAAACGAAGTCATAAAGATGGTATGTGACATATGGACTGAATCCTTAGTTAAAGTCTTCAACTTATGTCTAGAGACCGGGATTTTTCCCGCTAAATGGAAAATGCAAAAATTAGTTTTATTACGAAAGGGAAATAAACCATTGAGCGAACCTAGTTCATATAGACCACTATGCATGCTGGACTCACTAGGAAAACTCTTAGAATGTGTACTATTAAAACGCCTAGAAGATTGTATAGATGACCTTGGGGGTTTGTCTCCTATGCAACATGGTTTCCGTAAAGGTAAAAGTACGGTAGACGCCATTAGTGAAGTTTACAATAAAGCGATACAAGCTAAAAAAACAGGAGAATACTGCGCAATAATAACACCGGATGTGAAAAACGCATTCAACACAGTAAAGTGGAAAGTGGTGCTGGATGCATTCAAAAACAGGGGAGTGGACAACTATCTCTACAACATAGTAGCAGACTATCTGGACAATAGAATTCTGTTATATGAGACGGAAAATGGCATGCAGGAATACAAAATAACAGCCGGAGTACCTCAAGGATCCGTACTAGGACCATACCTCTGGAATGTGATGTACGATGGCTTGTTGAACTTGGACCTACCAGAAGGAGCTAAACTAATAGGTTAAGCGGATGATATCGCTCTCGTCATAAACCAACAAACTGCTGAATTGATCGAGATAGTTGCAAATGATAGCATATGTCGTTGTAACAGATGGTTATGGAGAAACGGACTGCAGCTGGCAGTGCCAAAAACTGAGGCTATACTAGTGACAGATCGAAGAGTCTTTAAAATGCCGCAGATTAGACTTCAAGCTTGTGAAATATCCTTAACACGCAACTTATGCTACTTAGGTGTACAATTGGATGACAATCTCAGCTTCAAACAACACGTGCTGAACATTCGTAACAAAGCCATGTGAACAGCAACCTCACTGGCTAGAATAATGCCAAACTGTGGCGGACCAAAACCTCAGATAAGGAAATTAATAAACAGCGTAGTACACTCCCAACTTCTATATGCTGCCCCAACATTTACCAGAGCATTGGAATTAAAGTATAATATAAAGGAATTACAGAAACCACAAAGAGTTAGTGCTCTCCGCATCACATCTGCGTACCGTACAGTATCCACAAGTGCGGCTTTAGTGCTTGCAGGTCTACCTCCCATAGACCTATTAATACTGGAAAGAGAGGAAATATATATCCAAACAAGACACATAAATCGGGACAATACTTGTCCAGCAGAGCGAACGAGAAAATTTTCAGAAATGAGGAAAGGCGCCAGGGACAATGTAATAAGCAAATGGCAATAACGTTGGAATCAAGAAGAGAATGGAAGATGGAAATATAACCTGATTCCAAATATAAGAGTCTGGATCGAAAGACAATACGGAAACATGGGTTATTTCTTAACTCAAGTGATGACCAACCACGGCAGTTTTAACAAATATCTACATAGATTTAAACTGAAGGACATAAGCAGTTGTGACTCATGCGGAGCAACAGAGGAAGATGCAAGGCGTATACTTTTTGAATGCGAAAAATGGCTTGAACAGAGAGAAGATTTGCAAAATAACCTAGGTGTAATTTTAACACCCGAAAATATTGTGAACACAATGTTACATTGTGCAAATGCATGGAAATTGTGCGAAGAATTTATAAATAAAATAATGAAGGAGAGATGCTCAGCAGTTCCGAACCTCCTTACACAGAATGTAAGGAGGACGTAGGAATGATAAATTAAACCACCCGCCCTGAAGTAGTCCCAGGGCGGAGTTGGTGGAGTTATCGTAGGTCCACTAGTTGATAGCGCACTATCACTACGTCCAACAAAACAAAAATAAAACAAGTAACAGAGCTAAATTCGGCTGTGCCGAATCTTATATACCCTTCACCTAAGTATACATATTTACGTACATTGCCTTTACCCATGCAAAACTCTTCATATAGCAACAACAACAAGAAAAAATCATAATATTATATCAGATGCAATTGCAAAAGATCCGATAATCATATCCACGCGATGAGTGCTCACTGATAACTAACCAAATAAACACAACAATTATGTTGCACAATTGTATGTGGAAAAAATAACAACAACAAAAATTAAAATAAACGAAATTATGCATGTGTTGATTTATAATTCTTATTCATTTCATCTCAAGGCGAATTTATATACTTTTATTTATATATTTTTATTCGTCTCATTCCACATTGTAGAACAGAGGTGCGCAAAATTAAATTCTCTCACCAACACATTCAATTCTTTATTTTGTTCACCTACAAACAAACAAATACAAAAACTGGAAAAATAAAGAAAAAGTCATACACCCATGCTCATGCGCTTTTTTACTTGTCTCGTTGAGTGGACAACGACTACTAAATTGTAAGAGCATAAGAATACGTGTGATTTGATTTTGCACAATTGTGCTATGGGCTGCGCACCATTGTTGTAGAATGTTGTTGTTGGTGTTTACGTATAATAGAGATGCTCATATGAAAACTGTGATGACTGTGATGTGAATACGCCGTCAAGCGGACTCAGTTTGGTATTGGTGATCCCGAAGGCCTGAATGAAACTACACCTGTGGCGGAATATGTGAAAGGGTGGTAATCCGAGCCGTATTGCCGTCAGGAGGGCCGATTGTGGGATTCTAAAGGGTTAAGGTCGGAATGCAACTCTGTTGCTGACGATTGACAGTTGACGGACAAATGAACAAAAGAGACATGAGGTTAGTTTTTAAGCAGACAATAGAGAGGCAGAGATAGTTGAGTCGTTGACACGAAAAGAGTTGAGTCGTTGACAGATGTCGTCTTGCACTAACTAAACAACGTATTTTATTTGCTGGTCCAAACCACCTACCTGATCGCATGAAAAATATGTCAGTATTATCTATCCACTTTTAAGAAGTTTAAAAGAATATTTACCACAAAATATTGAATTATTTCTTGCTAATTGAATTTTTAAAATGTATTACTGCAATATTTAAAATATTTATATATTTGTTAATATATTGTAAATAAATTAAGTAGCATATTTTGCTTCTATGAAGCCTTATTCGGCGCTGAGGCGAAATTTTTTAATATTGAATTAAAAATTTTAAATAAAAATAAAAAAAATTGGACCCGCCATATTTAAAAAACATAAAAAGATCAAGCAAAATAAAAAAGATAAATCAATAAACTTAAATATCTCTTCAACTAATGGAGATCGTATCGTTTGTAGATCATTTCAGGGACTATTTATATTTTAAATTTCAGATCTTCGGAACATAAATGGCGATTTTTTTAAAAAAAATTTGAGACCCGAGGTGACCAACTTTGAGGGGTCACGCACTGGGCCCTATTAGCGCTAGGAAGCTTAACAAATTAGCGCAAGGAAGCTTAAATCATGTGAAATTTCGTAACAATATCTCTAATAGTTCCCGAGATACCGAATTATTTCAAACATGTAAAATTATTTCGACATGTATTTCGACATGTAAAATTTTTAAACAAGTGCCATTTTTTTGTTTCCCGATTTCAAAGGATTTTTATATTTTTGCAAAGCGCTCTTGAAAAAACATGCTTGCGTGTGTATTTCAAAATTTAAAATTTGTATATAAAATTTTGCCATACTTCAACGTTTTTTATATTTGTCATTCTAAATAACAAAGTGTAGAAAAAATATCAAAAGGTCAAAGGGAATTAAACAATTCTTAAAGATTGGAGCGAAAATCCCAAAAATGGTAGTTTTTTACAATTTTACCCATAGGGTGCACATTTCCTTCGGGGCAGGAAAAATACTTTGGGGATAAATAGGAAACACATTAAGGTTTTTCGTTTTCTGATCGCAAATTCCGAAGGGCGTATGAATTAGAACTTCTAAAAGACGATATCTACAACCTTATAATCAAGAAAAACTACTGCAGTTTTGGATTCGCTTGGAAAATGTTGTTGTTATCTTATTATTACGAATCATTTTTGTATTTTGCTAAGGTTTTACTATGAGTAATATTGCCAAAATGTTGGAATGTTGGAATGAATGAGGTACTGATAACGAAAACATTTATATTTTTTTGAGGTAATAGTTAATTTTTCCCTATTTTTCAGAGATTTATAGATCCATTTAGCTGATTGCTAAATTTAATTTTTTTAAGATAATCAGACTAACCATTATTTTAAACAAAATTAAAATTTTTTTTTTGTCTTTTGGGAATGCATTCTACAATCTTTCTACAGCTTTTGCAAATTTTTGCTGCATTTGTAATGTTTGCTTTGAATTTGAGTGTGCTCATACTGCCTTTCTCTTCAATAATTTAATTTTTTCTTTGTCCAACGCTTTCCACTTTTAAATACCATTCCGAACTCTTTCCTTGCTTTATTGTTTTATATTTTTATTTAATGTTCTTTCATTTTTTCTCGCCACCGTTTATAACACTGTTTATTTTTTTCGCCAACGCTTAAATAATTTAAAAATATGTATGTATTTAAGTAAATAAATCATTTAAGTAAGAAAAAATAATTTTTAAATTTCATATCATTTTTAGTGCTGGATCTAGCACTTTTTAAACACATCTAGCACCTAGCAATTTTTATGCACTTTGTTTTGGCATTTTTTTAGCATATGCTTTGTAGATTAAAAATTTTTTTCTAATATTTGCAGTTTTTTAATAATATTATAAACGTAGATGCTGGTGTGAATAAACTATTTAAATCGATTTCCATGTTTGTTCTGAAACAGTTCTGCCATGGTCGGATATGTTTAGCCAAATTAATTAATTATTCGAGTATCAGCATTTTTTTTAAGGCTTTTGTGTAAATAAAAATAATGGCGTCCTTTTTTTGGAAAATGTTCACTCCTTGTGGTGGTTCAACGCACCTATAGCGGGGATTTTGAACTAATTTTTCTATAAATGAAAAACGGTTGAATATATTGGAAATCTGATTTCACCAGTCGATTCTGCAGCAAAAAATAATGCAATGAACGTTTTTTGAATCCTTAAAAAAGTTCCAAAAAACCCCAACAGGTGGCGGACAGTGGGGGAACTGAAAAAAGTGGATATAAATCTGTAACTTCGATTTTAATAAAATTTCCCATGGCTATAGAAGAGGTGTTGATGAGTTTAAGTTTTGAATTTGCACAAGTTTTGAATTTGAATTTGGGCCGAGCCACAATGCATCTATGTATGTCCCAATATGTTCTTCAATATTGTGCAAAGGAATTTCATAGTCCCGAGCTTAATGCCCCCAACAGATCGAAACATCAAAAAAATCACAATTTTGGGATTTTTTAAAAGTTTTTTGCCAATTGTAAGATTGTCAAAAACAATTAACTAATTTCTTTTTAACTTTTGTATTTCGATCAAAAACTTTTATATAAGTTTAAAATTTCATTAAAAACTATTAATAAACAAAACTTTCATTGCATTTTAAAAATTAAATTTTCCAAAAAATCAGCTTCAATTCTTTATTCCCATATTTGTTAAAAAAGTCTTTTTTTAATTCTTAAAATTTTTGGACATTTTTGAAAAGAGGACATAATTTCCTACACGTTGATAATACGTATATCTTTTCTGTTATTAAACAGTATCGGGAAAACTTGTCCGTTGATAGAAAACCTGTTCATGTAGAAGGAATGATCCACATGATTTTTCTAAAGCAATATATAAGGAGTGAGATCGAAAAATTCTTAACATACATATATGTTAATAAAAACGAAAACACTAAACTTACAGTTTTAATTTCTTTTTATTTGATTGAAGTTATCATTACAATTTATAAAAAAAAAAAATATATTTTTATAGTTTTAATCACTAGTGATGAAATTTTGAACCTTTTTTGGAAACCCATCCATTAACGTTTTTATAGTGCTTTCAGTCGCTTTATTAAAACAGGTTGTCCATCTCCGTTTAAAATCTACCACACTTTTGGACACTTTTTTGTGCTCTTCAATTCTCTTTTAACAAGAGCCAAATATACATTTAGAAGTCTTATGAATAGAAGCATCCTTTTTTGTAAACATTCCTTGATGTAAATTTCGGTATTTATGGAGCTCCTTGTAACAAGCGTTTGTCTTTTTTGCCGCAACTGCATATTGCTTACCATACCAAGAACTTTTCGGGAAATTTTGTCTGCTTTTGGCTCCTAAACTTATCTTCAGCATTCACTTAAGCATCAGCAACAGCGAAAAATCTGTCAGAACATACTTTTCGTCATCCATTATGCAGCAGGAATATTTTTTATAAAACTTTACTTCAATTTCTGCTTTTTTCCTCTAAATTTTTACCAGCGTTCCTGTAAGGAACTTTTTGGCCCTTGTATGTTATTAAACATTCATTGGCTTTAACTTTTTGTACCAAATAGTCCGAGTACTGACCTAACCGGATTGCTTTCCTACCGGATGCGTTGGGAGCTCTTTTGAAAATTCTTTCTAGCTTTTTGGCTTAATAAACATCAGATGTACCATTCCTTCTATCTGAACCAGGTTTTCTATCAACGGACAAGTTCTCCCGGTACTGTTTAATAACATTGGATACAGTTTGATGGCAGACCTTTGATTGTTTGGCCAACTTTTTGTAGGACCAAGTTGGGTTTTGTTGAAAATATTTTATAATCTTAGTACGCACTTTTTTCTGGTTACTCATTTTAATCAGATTACCAACAAATGAGGATAATTGACATTAAACATAATAACTTACATGTTTTACAAAGGTAACTTGATCCAAAAAAAATAAAATAATACTTGGGTTAAAAGTTTTAATGAAAAACGTGTGTTAAGAATTTTTCGATCTCAGTCCTTAACAAACTTTAGTTTTCGATGGGTATAAACGTTTGTTTGGTTCAATCAATTAAATTTTTTCAATTTGTGTTTTATTTCATTCTTTGATTTTACAAAATAGTGCCTTTGTAAGCGGAACTTACCAAAAGCTTCTAAAATTGTATTTGCTTCTAAAATTTGTTGCTGAATCCATGTTGAAACGTTAGAAGTTACTGCGCATAGATATTGAAGAATGAATTTTGTAGTTTCCGTTTTTCCAGCACCAGATTCTCCAGATATAACTACCGACTGGAATAGATAAAAATAAATAATGTAATTAAAAGCAATTACAATATTAACAAACAAATAAATTTATTCCCAGCTTAAAATAGCTTTGGTACCCGGCTTTGCACGGGGTTTCATACACGTTTATTCCGGGCCGCTGATTATTTACGGCTATATGCATAAAAAAACTTATTGTAGATTTAAAGCAGCGATAGGCATTTTAATACTACCAAACTTTGTAAATTTGTCATTGTGTGAGTTATTTATTGCGCTCTGCTACTCTCTATGCACTGAGCGAAATGGATGTAAAAGTTTGAAGTGGTATTTGTTGAATAAAAAGTGTACGTGAAGTTATTTATTTATTTTCTTTCACTGTAGCCGAGAGAAACACAAAAACAATAGCTGAAAAAACAAGCAAAAACCCGCAACACAATCTACCTGTATCAAAGCTCATACCACAAAGTATACAGAGGTGTCAAATTTGACGTTTCAAAAACTCAAAATCAGATGAAAGGGCAGTTCTCTTAAAAAAGGATAGCAAATATTTTGTACTACAATATCAGTGATGTGTTAAAGCAAAACGCTATATACAACGCGAATATGGTAGACAAAGTAATGTAATCAAAACAAACAAATAACCAAAACAATGAAAAGGGCAGTTTATAAAGAAAGAGACGAATAGAAAACGAGATTATTTTCTGTCTCGTGACACCTCTGTATACTCTGTGGCTCATACGAGACTGACTAGTTTGATTTGTATTTTACAAAATAAAAACAACAACAATTGCTGAAAAAACAAGCATAAAAGCGTACACGACCAACCTGCATCACAGCTCATACGAGACTGATTGGTTTTAACTTTTTATACAATGTGTGTGCTTGCGTACGTGTGAAAACAAAGAGAAGAGAGCTCATTTGAGAGCTCAATGCCTTTCGCGGATTTAAAGGCACAATAACTAATATACTGTTTTTTGTCTAAGCTGGCAATGCTTCTCTGTTATTTTCCCTTTTTCGTTGTTAGTGTTGCTTGCAATTAGGATAAAATATTCGTTAATCTCTTTTTTTCATTGCTTGTTTTTAGTAATTATATATTTATATAATATATATAAATATTTGATTCTAGTAAATTTATCCTAAGTTAAAATGCATTAATATATTTTAATATATTTTATATATTTTAGTTCAATTATTATTAAAAGTATTCGAATGACGAATATTCTGTGATAAAATAAACATCACCGCTTTATAATTTGTTTTATTAATTTATTTTTATTGTCATTTGGTTAAATTTTAACAAAATTGAATGAATTTCTATGTGGAAACACATAATTTTAATTCCGGAGTGGGTATATTAGATTCTGTGGACCTTCTTCCACAATGTTTACACATTTAGTTACTACATGCCGTTACAGGTTAACAATAAATTACAAAAATGGCAATAAAACTCACTTGCGAACCTCATGTAGTTCACTGCCGGAGAAATATGGAACAAAATCTTATATTATTAAAGTGGACTATATTTCCCAGCGGAGTTAAAATTATGTTTATCAATTGCAATAGTATCATCTATTATTGCAAATTTATAAAGAATTATTTTTAAAATTACCTTTTTTCAGGATAAAATGTAAAAAGAATACTTTATAGTAGGTTTAACTTTAAAATTTGTACACTTATTAAAGGTTTATCAAATGTATTTTGAGCTATTAATCGTTTATGAATACAACTTTATGAAAATTTGCTTATAATTGGCTTATAAAGCTTTTGTAAATTTTTATGTATATGGCTGTTAGCGTTTAGCAGAATTGGTTTTTTTTTAGTGGTTAAAAATATTGCAAATTTAATTTTCAAATGCGAATATCTCCTAGTTATAAGAGATAATTGATAGCTACGGGTTTTTTGTAATGCTCGACAAGGAGAACATGAGGTCCTCTTTGCGCATGTCAAATTTCATTAAAAGTGGACTAACCGTTTAAAAGTTGCAGATTTATTTCCCACTTGTTTTCTATACCACTGTGTGTCGTTATTTCACTGTTTTTGTATAAAATGAAATGTTAAATAACATATCAGTAGTGAGAATCACTAACTTTTATAACGATAATCGCATTGTTAAAATAAATATAACGAAAATTTATCGAATTTGATATTCAGTAACATTTTTAACGATATTCGCTGTCGGTTGATGTCAGCTGTTACTTTAAGCAGTTTTTTTCGTTATTTTAGCGACAATAATTAAAGTTGTGTTTATTTAATCGATAAAGTGTAAAGTGTATAAAGTGCAATTTTGTTTCGTTATCTTCACCTTTTGTAGCTAGATGTCCCAAAAGTAATTCTTATATTTTGGCCGGAAATTATATGTTTTGTTAGTAGTAATTTATAGATGTATTTCCGAAAAAAAAGTCGCAGCCACAGTGGATAATATAAGGTGTATGCATCTCATAATTGATTTTTGCAAATGTTTGAAATTAATTATAGTTATTATCTCAACGGAAGTATTCGAAAATGGCGACAGAACAGACTACTTTCGATTTTTAAGATATAGGGAGCTAAAATTATATTATATTCAAGGGTGTATTTTGAATATTTATAATTTTCCATTGACAAGGACGATTCCAAAAAAATTGGTTGATTCCATGAGTCGCAAATGCAATGAAGTTGTAAAAAACAAAGGTAGAGCAGCAACAATTAAAATAAAATCACTTTTTTACAAAAAATAAAAAGATGTGCCTTTAAAAATTTAATCCTTTTTCTATTATTTTTTCCAGTAAAAATATTGACACTGTACATTGGTAGTCGTGTAATATATTAAAATATAAATGAAAAGATAAAAGATTTTGTTTTTTGTTATGTTGTATGTCTGATAAACAAAACAACATATACACTTGTAAGGATAAAAGTCGTCCCTCGTTTTTATCATACAAACAATTTTTTTTATTATATAACTGAATTATTATTTTGTTTGAAATTAACGTATTGTTTAAATTTACGAATTGTTTATAAGTGTCGCCATCTATGTGTTAAAAATTAGAATTAGGATAGAGATCGTACCTTAAAATATAACTCTAAAAATTAAGATATTACTATTTGCTACAACTCAAGATGTATTAACCAGGTGGCAGCGTAACTACGACAATTACAACAATACAAGAACAACAGTGTGTAAAACCTTATAAACTGCCAAAAAATAAATTCACAAAAACGCACTTTTTAAAACGAAATAGTTTGTTTTAGCACTTTCAAATATTTTACGCACATAAAGCGGTAACTAAAACTCACTTTTATAAATATAAAATAATCTTTTTACTCTTATAACAAATTTAAAAATGTTTGTAAACACGTTTTTGACATTTCATAAGGCACAATATAAGTATAGCAAAAAATAGTCAGCTGGCGTTACGCTGCCACCTGGTTAAATATGCCTTGCTACAACTAAGATAAAATGTAAGACAACAACAACTACTCTAGACAATAGAGTATAAAAGGCGAGTTGTGTTCATATGAAAGGCAGTCTGCGCCCAGTTCTCGCTTAGGTAAGACTAATCATTGTACGGTGATTATACCGCCTGCACCGGATTAATCTTATAAGTGAATTATTGTGATGTAGGAATTTCTGGTGGTTATACCGCATCGTTGTTCCCGTCTAACGATATTCACTAGCCCACCCCCAGAGTGGTTATACCGCCTGCAAAACAATTGTGGTGATAAAGAGTAAACTGTTAGATAGACTCGCATAAGAGTGAACTATTGTGAAGCAGGAACTTCTGGTGGTTATACCGCTTCGTTTTTCCCGTCTAACGATACTCACTAGCCCACTCCCAGAGTATTGAAAAGCTAGAGCGTCTGGTGGTTATACCGCTTCGGTGCCGTTCCCTATTGATACACTGTTGGCTAACCACACATATTGTACGGTGGTTATACCGTTTACAAAACATTTGTGGTGATAAAGAGCGAACTGCTAGAGAGAGTCGCTTAAGAGATAATTGAAGAGGAAATAAATATTATAACGTTTTACTGAAATCCCATTATATTTTTTCTTTCACATCCCGCAAAAATAAATTTTTGTACCGAACCACTGGCTAAAAACTAAAATAAATATTTTCTTTGTACTTTGTTAACATAATAATATCTGCATTAACTTATATAAACCAAAAAAATAAATTCAAATAGCATAAAAAGCAAGATTTTCAAACTAAATTTTTGTGGTGGCCACATACAAGTGTACCACACTTAACACATACGTAGAATTTTTGATAGACAGGCTCTTCTCCACTTCTACCACAATCATTGCTTACTTCATCTGGTAAATGTTTTTGAATGTTGCAGCGCATAGTTTTCGATAAAGTAGGAATTTCTAGCCTTTGATTTATGAAAATTTCAGCATTGGTCCATAGAACAATTTCCGAAGTTATTTCGGTAGCAAAAAAAATATCGGAACATAAAATTGGGTCGTACAGTAATTTGCATTTCCGAGTTAGTCTTCTTGCCGATCAACCTATATTAATTGAAGAAATTCGACCAATGCTTTTACCCTATGATGTAGTCCAGGGGGGGTTACTCTGTATTGCGATGCGAAAGCAAGTTCGATGCGTAAGGTAAATGCGATATGAATACAATTTGGTACCCTGCATCGTCTACGCAAATGAATTCGCAAAAAGAAGCAACACTGGCACCGCAAAATAAACAATAGCGAAGAATGACAAAATGAAATGTCAAAACTTGTAAATAAAAAGATTATAAACTAATTTTTTGTGCGATGCGAAAACGCATTAAAGGGTACCAATTGTTCAATTATTTTCAAATTTTCTTTCGCATCGCTATAGATAGTAACCCCCCAGCAGTGCTTACTTTTAGTTCTTATACTTGGTCGAGATATCGCAATAACCCGGCTATCGAAAAAAGTAGTAAAATTATCAGGTTCTTGAGGATTTTCCTGAATCGGCGGTATATTCTCATCACATTCAAGAATGTCAACAAGCTCATCTTTTACATCAGTGTGAACATTATCTTCCATTAATTAATCTTTCGATTCGCTCACATATACCAGTGAATCCCAGTCGTCCAATACACTTTGAAAAAGAAAAGCAATTTTTGCGCCATCCAAACCGCGCTTATAAAGCATTTTTAAAGCTAATTTAAATAATAATTCCTTACAGTTCAACCAAAACAAAAATTTATTTTTGCTCCAAAAGTTACACTAAAGATAACGATACGTCTCTCAGTCGTATGTTGTCTTAATTTGTGGTTATTTCTCCAAAAAAAATAACTTATCGCACAAAAACAACCACTATCAACATGCTGCAGCTAACGACCGAGATAATTGAGAAAGTTGCATGTTAACAAATGTGAGAGTAAGTGCACACAATTGAAAAAGCGTACGTCTCGCAGACGTACCTTATCTAACTAGGGTTAAGAAAAATATCTGTGAAAATAAATCAGTTCCTATTTAGACCACAAACCATCAGGTCGAGTTTTTTCTTTCTGGTTGTTTTTTCTCTCTTCCTACCTGTCCGTGTCCGGTTAACATTTTGCCCCGATGTGATACCAGTGAAATTTCAAATTCCCTCCACCAGTGGTAAGGAATTTGAAACACTCACTGGTTGATCTAACATACACCTTCGGTCGATCGCCAGTTGGTAACACACAAGTGAAATCTAAATTTCCCCCCACAGTCATTGGTCGATTATTTCGGTTATTATAAAAAATATGTAAGTATCTATTGGGTTAATTTGAAAGCCAAAAGTAGCTGACCAAATTAACTCAAAACGATGTAGCGGGATATTGAAAAAGTAGAAAGTTACAGAATAGAAAATATTATAGGAAACTCATTTATACTCCCATTTTGAAGAAAACATGTAAAGTTTTTTAATATTTTCAAAAAAGCAAAAGAGGGAGAGGGCAATAGACAATTTTCAAAGTTACCATCAAAGAATAAGCAACTTAGCGTTATTATATATTTTTAAAGTAAAATTAATGAAAAGACGGTATATAAGTAGATTGTCAAATTTCATTTTTTTTACAAAATTCAGTGCTTCTAGAAACAATCCATGACATCGCAAGGGCGAAGTAAGCCGAAGACTTTGGAGGCACACCAATATATCACAAAGGGTGATAATGACTGGTAAATCCTCTAGGTTCATGTCAAAAGTCTTTGAAGGCAAACCAAAACGTGGTAAATCCTTCGAAAAACAAGTAACAGAGCTAAATTCGGCTGTCTTATATACCCTTCACCTAAGTATACATATTTACGTACATTGCATTTACCCACGCAAAACTCTTCTTATATCAACAACAACAAGAAAAAATCATAATATATCAAAAAATCATATCAAAACATCCGACAATCATTTTCACACGTTCAGTGCTCACTCACAATTATTTTGCACAATTGTATGTTGAAAAAATAACAACAAAAATTAAAATAAACGAAATTATGCATGCGTGTGTTTGATTTATAATTCTTATTCATTCCACAGAGGTGCGCAAAAGTAAATTCTCTCACCAACACATTCAATTCTTTATTTTGTTCAGTGCACCTACAAACAAGCAAATACAAAAACTGAAAATATAAAGACAAAGTCATACACCCGTACTCATGCGCTTTTGAAGTTGCCTCGTTGAGTGTACAACCACTACCAAATTGTAAGAGCATAAGAATATGTGTGATTTGATTTTGCACAATTGTGCTATGGGCTGCGCACCATTGTTGTAGAATGTTGTTGTTGGGTGTGTGTGGTGTTTACGTATAATAGAGATGCTCATATGAAAACTCATTATAAAAAACTCTCTCTTTATATATACCCTTCAGTGTTGCCAGGGGTAGCTTGGAAAAAGTTACAACTTTTCTAATTAAAAGTTACATTTTTTCATAAAAAGTTACATTTACGAATCCTTCCCAAATAAATACTATATATAATAAGGTTTAATAACATATAACTAACAACAATAATTTTGTCCGTATTAAACGGGTTACTATAATCAGAGTCCGAATTACAGCATTCGATATCGAGTAAAACTGATCGTAATTATCTTATTTGAGATTATGGCGTTCGATATTGAGCAAGAAATATAGACAATTTTATTATAATTTTTATATAGAAACCTTTTTTCGATACGATAGCTCATTCGATCACGAATGCGGTAATTCGGCCCGAGCTTTTTATAAGTTTTAGTTGGCTAAATATTATCTACACAACATTTATTAAATTGTAAACTTAATCCCGGTATTCTGCAGCACATAAATCAGGGACTCATGGTAGAGCATAATATTATTTAAATTAGGAAATTGATTTAATAAATCTATTATATCAATTCTCCGGGACAGTAGTAGGGGTTTCAAACATTTCTGAGGGAAAATATTGCTATAAAGATGTGTGTTGCTCTAGATTCCTATAAAGCTGTGTGTCGCTGGACTTGGTATTTTGAAATTTATATAACCTTTTGCAGTTTCAACAAAAATATACCGCGATATTTCCTATCATGTCCGCAATTGAATTTTTCTAACTTTTAGCATGACTACTAGGTGTATGAAATGACAGCTACATTAATGACATACGATATTTTCAACAGACTTCTTCAAGTATCTAAAAACAGAGTTATGTGTTCCAGCAATACAATTCTTTTTATCTGACGAAATATTCCAAATGCACAATATTGGATTACTAAGATCTTTCGCATTTCCAGAGTTTGTCTCAAAATGATCTAGACTTAGGTGGTAATAAATTACAAATAAGTCACACTATTGTTTAATAGAAACAATCGTGGCATGATATGCATTTAAAGTACTAAAAATTTGTACTCTACTTTTTCAGGGCTGAAAAGTTACGAAAATAAGGTCCAAAAAAGGAAAATTATACATGTTACGTAGAGGGTCGTAAAGTTACGAAAAATGTAACAAATGTAACCAAACGGCATCACTGATACCCTTGCCTCTCATGGTGAAGGGTATAAAAACAAAAACAAAATACGCAAAGAAATAACCAATACACATCCACACAAACGCTTTGTTGTTTTTTTGTCAAAACGTGCAATAAATTGTCTTTTTTTGATGAAATTTTCAGAGGTTGTCTCGGATTTTTGCTCATATCTCCGTTATTTATGGACGGATTTTGCTGATTTTAAATAGCAAAATTCTCCAAATCTTCAATAATTCTGTCAGAATTATCTGAACTATAATATTCTGAAGAGGTTTTACTTACAATTCATAACAGTAAGGAAAAAGAGCTTATTCGCCAAAAATGGCAAAATAATTTGTTTTTCTCGAAAATTTCAAAATTTAAATCGCAGGTACGGAAAAACTAAAGGAGATATTTTCATAATTTTTTCATATTTTTATTCCCTATTATATTCTTAATAAATCCCAATGAGATGATCAAAAAATTCTGAAATTTGTTTAACAAAATTTTTAAAAATTTTAAAGTGGAGTTTTGAAACTGCCGTTAAAAAATTTATTTTTTTGGTCATACCTGCGAATTGGTTTACGGTATCCTACGAAGACAAAAACTCATATACAAGTAAATATGGATATATTTTAAGTAAAAATTAGCTTTTATTTTAATATACGATACGAGTACTTTTGATCGATACCTACTTGGTGCTCGGTGCTAAAGTATCGATTCTAAAAGTACTTGGTATCGAAAGAAAAGTATCGATATTTACTTGTAGTTACTCGTATCGTTTCATCCCTAGGTACACCCAGGTTGGCTGAATGTAAAAAACAAAAAGCGATAGGCGGTAGTTACCTAAGCGGTGAGGTACCTCTGGATTTCTCCCCAAGTATCTCTAAAGCCCAAACCGTCAAGGCAGTTAAACCCCATGTTTCTGGTGCCTCTGGGGGAAGCGACCAAGTAGCCCCTCTCGGTTACCACCAGTATGCCAATTGTGCGATCAGGGTTTGATTGTGGTATCGGTGAGCGAGATACCCCGAAAGCCTAGATCCATTGCTAAAATTCCAGCTGAGCCATCCAGCCCGGAGGAGATCTTGGAGATCCTCCAGTGCTGTAACCCACAGCTTCCAAATTGGAAAGTTGTTAAGGTTACTGACGCCGGCAATCGTTGTCCTGAATATGGACTCTTTGGGGCCGCCAAGGAAGACACAAGGGAAGGTGTACTATGGATTTGGTACAATCGTCCTGCGTGTCTACCGTAGCTGCAACAAAGACGATACCTCCTCAGAAGATGTAAAACTAGGGATGCTAATCGGGACTGATTTTTAAAAATCCCGGGGTTAGGGATTTTGATAAAAATCCTGAAATCCCGACCCGGGGTTTCGGGAAAATTTAAATCCCGAAAATTATACGTATATATGTCTTTACAAAAAAAAAAAATATATATAATTCATAAATAAATCACATTTGATTGCAATAAAATACATGCATGAGTATGTATATTATATACGAAATAACACTAAAGTATGTACAATGTACATTAGGGCTATAACACATTTTTGGCCCTAGCACTATGCGATGGCAAATTTTGTGTTAATAAAAACCTCACACACAAAAACGAGTTTTTAAAGTCAAAATTTTCTCAAATTTGTATTACTTTTTTTATTTTTTTATAGTAAAACAGCGGATTCTTTCCCATTACCGCAAATTTTAAATATAGATTCGAGCCAGGTTGATATTTTTATAAAAAAAAATATTTCCGTTTTTTGTATAAAAAAAATTAAATATTACCTCCAAACTTTACTGCGTTTTGTAGTAATACCATTTTTTTAAATAACTTTCAATGGTCTATTCTACTATGCTAGGGTCATTTTGATATTTGCTAGGGCTATTTTGATTTTGGTTTCGTTATTGTTATTGGGCTTTTACATTTATTAATTTTCATTTTGTTCGAGGATTTTGTTAAACAGGATTTTAATTGAGTTTTGTTAGATAACTTATGAAAAAATTATGAAAAATTGATTTTCCAGGGCCCCACTCAAGGAAAACAAAAAATATCGCATTTCTTTATTAACTATGTTGCAGCAGGCGTTGAGCTTAATAACTTTGCTGAATATCACTTTGCGATATTCGGGCATGTAGAATGTCAAAATGCATGAAAAATGCACACAAAAATTGCAATTTCCCCTATTTATTTCTGAAAAACGGGATTTAGAAAATCCCGAAAACCCCGCGATTTAAAATTAAAAAATCCTGGGCTTCGGGATTTAAGAAATCCGGAACAGGATTCCCCGATTGGCATCTCTATGTAAAACCCATGCTCTCGGAACAGGGCATGGAATGCAATGACGCCGCAGGTCCAATCGACAATGAAGATACCAACTCGGTCTCAGAACTGATTGGTACCTTCTTTGAACGGATGGACGAGGCGGTGGACGAAGACGCCCTCCTGAATTCTGACCAGGAGGACGCCAACGTCACAGTTGTAAAAATTGAGCATGGTGAAGGTGACGCAAATAAACCTTCACCACTCTAAGGCAGCATCAGCTGCACTGCTCCTCCGAATTGTCAAGAACGGGGAGGAGCTAGTTATCGTCCAGAAACCCTGGGACCATAAGGACCGTATCTGTGGACTTTGTCTGAAGGGCTATAAGCTCTACTACGCTAATGGCGCAGGTAAAATTAGATCCTGTATATTGGCTAAAAGCTCTTTGAATATATTCATTCTGTCTGATAACAGCAATGAAGATACAGTAGCAGTCTCATGGGAAACCAATGAAGGCAGACTGTTGTGGCTGATTTCCAGCTATATGGCGCACGATTATGGGGAGCATCCGCCAAATGATGCTATCCGTAGTGCTTTTAACAAGGCGAATGAGTCCAGGATACCTTTGGTTATCACATTATATGGGGTAGCAGCGACCCTAATACAAGAGGTGAGAGTCTTTTCAGTTTCATTCTTAATAGTAGTTTGAAAGTAGTAAATAGAGGTTCAGAACCTACCTTCATTGTTTCAAACAGAAGTGAGGTGCTAGACTTAACACTTGTGAGTGCTGAGCACCACAGTATGATTACTAATTGGGCTGTCGCTAGCGACTGCTCCTTTTCTGATCACCAATATATTGACTTCAATATTGGTGTAACTTATGGGAGTGTTAATAACATTCTAAATAGGAGGAAGACCGATTGGGTTATGCAATGTGGCGCATTTTCTTGGTTTTTACCTAACCCGCCCTCTATTGAGAGTACAGATGATATTGAGATATCAGTTGAAACACTCACAGAAGCGTTCCAATCAGCTACTAATTTGGCCTGTAGGCCGAATAAGCCTCCATGATGGAATCCTGAAATAGCACACGCAAGAAGGTCGTGTCGTAAACTGTTCAACGAGGCTAAGAGGTTGGGTAACTGGCCGGCATACATGTCCTCAGTGAATCACTTTAAGAACCTTTCGAGGAACGCGAAAAGGAAAGCTTGGAGGGACTTCTGTAGCGGCGTGGAAGGATACTCTGAGACAAACCGATTACGTAAAATTCTATCAACCTCACCGGTTGTGCCAAGCTATATTCAGAGACCCTGTGGTAGATGGACTTTGAATAGCAAAGAAACACATGAGGTCCTAATGGACACTCATTTCACAGGCTGCCTCTCAGTCGATGATGAGACTGTGAATGGAGCTGCTGATTCCGTTGCTCCGTGTGATAACTCTGTTCCGGTGAACAAAAGCTTCGACCCGTTTAAATCCCCAGGGCCGGATGGTATTATTCCTGCTGATCTTCAGAAGAATGAAGAAATAGTTGTACCTTGGCTCATCAACATATACACAGCGTGTATCAGATGGTCCTATATTCCTAGATGGTGGACGAGGTGTAGAGTAGTCTTCATTCCTAACAGTCGCGTATGCTGACGATGTTGAAGTGTTTATATCTGGTATATTTCTGGATACAATATCTAGTTGTATGGAATCGGCATTAAGTACACTGAGTGAGTGGAGTATATCAAGTGGACTTAGTGTGAACCCCCAAAAAACGGAATTGGTTCTCTTCACTAGGAGGTATAAGATCGATGACTTTAGACCACCTAGACTGAATGGAATCAGTCTTGGGATCAGGGATAATGCAAAGTATCTTGGCATCATTCTAGATAAGAAATTGTGCTGGAATTTGAACATTCAGAACAGGATCAACAAGGCCAATGTGGCCATTTAGTCCTGCAAAAAGGCAATTGGTACTAACTGGGGTATTATGCCGAAAGGTATCAATTGGATCTTCAAAGCAGTCGTTAAACCCATCTTGTTCTATGTAGTATTGGTGTGGTGGCAGGCTCTGGATAATGCTAATACCGAAAGGCCGTTGAACGAGTTCTAAGGACTATCGCGATACTGATTACAAGCGCATGTTTTTACTATTCTTAACTGGTTACCAGTTGATTTGATGGTGATACAAATGGCTCTCAACTCTGCCGTGAGACTAAATGCTGGTTGCTCGTGGTCTGGTAAGGACCTTGGACACTCTAGGCATTTCCATATTATGATCCCGAATAGGGATTTATGGCAACGCGGACTCTTCCCTCCTGCTGACGTCATACGGATATACACTGATGGCTCTAACAGGGGTAACAGGGTCCTCCCTGAGAAACAACTGAATATACCCTATATAGTTTTGACATCTACTCCCTCTCAGCTTCACCCACCATGTCGAAACTCCATTCAGGTTTGTCCTAAATGGCCCCTATAACACTTTGAACATTAACGTTAAAAAAGTAATTGAACAAATTCCACCTCTCGTAGCGCCCTCCCTGAGAAACAACTGGATATACCCTATATAGTTTTGACATCTACTCTCCCCCAGATTTCACCCAGTATCTGTCCTAAGGTCTGTCCTAAGTGGCCCGCCAATGAACTTGAATACTACATATTTATATGTGTGTGAAGATAAATACGTATTTAACTAGCACAGACAAAAACCACATTTTTAACATTGCTAATGTTACAGTCAACATAGCACTGTTAATCGCTTAATACTTGAATTATGATAGAAAAAAAACGACTGAAATATGTATCAAAAATAATATCAGAAATATAAAAAAAAAATTAAAAAAGGGTTATTATAATAATAACAAAAAAGACATTACTTACAGTATAAAATTATATTCGTGCTTGAAAATATGAAAGTAAAATTTATCATAAATGAGTATTATGAGCGATGTGCTCACTGTGACCAAATCCTACTACCTCAAGGGATAAAACCTATAGGGGAATAAAGGTAAAGTATAGTGCTTTTAAACTGCATTAACTGCTTTTCCCAATTGTATTTGTGAAAAATTATATTCATCTTAGAAAATGTGAAATAATACAAAATTCTCATATATGAGTTCTCTGAGGGATGTGGTCACTGTGACCAAATCCTACTTCCTCAAGGAATTAAACCTAGGGGGAAATGAAGGTAATGAATAGTGCTATTAAAGTGCATTAACAGTTTTTCCCAATTTAATTTGTGAAAAATTATATTCATCTTGGAAAATGTAAAATAATACAAAATTCTCATATATGAGTTTTCTGAGGAATGTGGTCACTGTGACGAAATCTTACTTCCTCAAGGAATTAACCCTAGGGGAAAATGAAGGAATCAATAGTCATTTCAAACTGCATTAACAGTTTTTCCTAATTGTATTTGTGAAAAATTATATTCATTTTAGAAAATGTAAAATAATACAAAATTCTCATATATGAGTTCTCTTAAGGATGTGGTCACTGTGACGAAAGCCTACTTCCTCAAGGAATTAAACCTAGGGGGAAATGAAGGTGTCTAAACAAAAACATAGTTCGGAAAAAATGTGGATCAAATTGTTCCTAATATTTGCAATCCTATTCAAATTTTGATACAATTTTTAGTTTAAAATCTTTATTTATTGACAAAACTCAACGTTTTTTAAACTTGTCATTCTAAATAACAAAGTGTAAAAAAACTTGTCAAAAGTTCAAAGGGCATCCCGCAATTCCTAAAAATTGGAGCGAAAATCCCAAAAATGGTATTTTTTACAATTTTGCACATAGGGTCCACATTTCCTTCGGGAAAATACTTTGGGAATAAATAGGGATCACATCAAGGTTTCCAAAGCTGCTTTCCGTTTTCTGATCCCAGCTTTGGGATTTTAGAACATGTGGCCCAAAGTTGAAATTTTGATAAAGGTACGTTCAGACACAGCTAATATTTGACGATTATCGTCAAATATTTCATTGTCTGAATCTGACCACAAATAAAATTTAGAGCAAACAACAAAATATTTTCTTAATGTGAACATAGTGTGACCACTAGCTATATAAATACCTACAAATTATATAATTTGATCTTACAAATCTTTTTAAGGTTAACGCATTTATTTCGAATTGTATAACAATTATTTTATTAAAGTTTTATTGAATTTTTTTAACATAAAGTGAATTTAATTTTTCACCTTTTGTTTGACCAAACTGCTGCGAAAATGAATCTTTGCCATGTGGTCACACTATATCAAATACTTTCATCAAATAATTGTTTGTTCAAATAGAGCAAACAAAGAAAATTATTTGCTCAACATGGCGGATTAAAAAGGAGATTATTTAAATATGTTTGGTACTAAATTAAAAACAAAATTGCACTATTTTTATTCTTTAACTATAATACATATCAATATTTCTTGTAAATTTGGTATTTAAATTATTTTCACTAAAAAAATGGCATCAATAAATGAAGTCTTCTTCTTCAGATAAAAGTCATTCAGCCTAGAATGACATACAGGGAGAAAAACTAATTGAAGTCTATGTTGCGATTTTTGCATTTTTATGCGATTTATATTTGTATACATTTAACATAGTTTGATTATTTTTTATACATGGAGTTTTTCTATTTACAAAATTTAAAATTGCTCAAATGTATGGAATATTTATTGAATTTTAACGGTCTAATTCATAATAACTTAAAACAGCTTTATAAGTCGTTAATAAGAAACAAATCAAAAAACTGTATTCATAAACGTTTAATAGTCTTATAAGTCTGTTATAAACCATTCATAAATTTGAAATATTTATTGTAGCTTCAACACTACTATAAACCAACTTTAAGGTATTCTTTTTACATATTATCTGGAAAAAAGGTAATTTTAAAGATAATTTTTCATAAATTTGCAATAATAGACGATACTATTGCAATTGACAAAAGTAATTTCAACTCCGCTGGGGAATATGTTCCAATATAATAATATGTAATTTTGTTTCAAATTCCTCCGGCAGTGAGCTATATGAGGTTCGCAAGTGAGTTTGATTGCCATTTTTGTCATTTTCTTTTAACCTGTAACGAAATGTAGTGATAAAATCTGAAAACATTGTGGAAGGAGGTCCACACAATCTAATATACCCATTCCAGAATTAAAATTATCTGTTTCCTTATGTAAATTCATTAAATTTTGTTAAAAATTAACAAAATGACAATAAAAATAAATTAATAAAAGAAATTATAAAACAGTGATGTTTATTTTATCACAGAATATTCGTCATTCGAATACTTTTAATAATAATTGAAATAAAATATATAAAAACGTTTGTATATTAATATATTTTAGCTTAATATAAATTTACTAGAATCAGATATACATTTTTTATCTAAAAATTAGTTTTTATCTTCAAAAATGTATTAATACTAAAAAGAAACAATTAAAAAAAGAGAATTAACGAATATTTTATCCTAATTGCAAGCAACACTAACAACGAAAAAGGGAAAATAACTGAGAAGCATTGCCAGATTAGACAAAAAACAGTACATTACTTATTGTGGCTTTAACAAACGTTTATGAATAAAATACGTTTATTAAAGGTTTATAAAGCTAAAGTGTTTGTTAACAAATTTGTGTTTTAAATCTACAATAAGGTTTTATTATGAATTAGACCGTAAATCAAAGAAAATAGTTTAGACATACATAAATATTATGATTTGATTGCAATTAAAAATTCATTCTTAAACATTATGATCTGTTTAATTTTTTTTAATGCGAATATAATATTTGTGACCATTCTAAATGAAAAGTATAGTTCCAACCATGATTCAAATATACAAGGTTGCTCCACTTCTCTCTCACAAAAATATTTTTGCACATATAAAGAAAGGGAAATAACGTTAAAGAAATATTTAATTTTAATGTGTAATTTATATTAAAAATTTGTTTCAGCTTCTTGTTTTTTGTGTTTTTCTTTCTTGGAGTCTGTATTTTCTTTAGTTAACATTTTTTTTATTAAAATTTTTGGTTTGCTGTTTTATTTATTTTTTATTTTTAAATAAACCAAAAACCACGATTTTTCATAATTCCAATAAACGTCAGAACGTTAATATGGCGACAAAAAGAGAAAGTGAGACTAGCTTCTATTTTTGTATCATGGTTTTAACCAAAGTATAACAAGTCGTCCGACTCTATTTTTCAATATTACTCTCTCACATAAATGAGTTCCCTGTGAAAAATGTACACATCAAATGTCTCGAAATTTTAAGAAAAAATCTTCGATTAAATATAGTTCAATTCTCGTTAATTCCTTAAAACACAGAATTTTATAATTTTATTTTACACTTCTAGCACATTTTCATTTCGTTTTGCGTCCAATATATAGTTAGGTACTGCTGTCAAATAGTTGGACTACTTGTATATACTTTGGTTTCAACATTTTAAAATATACTTTTTCTTTTGAACAGTTCGCTTATTTGATTATTGTAAAGTTCATCATAGCAATATTCGTTTTGTTTGAATATTACGATTTTTAGTTCAAAATCCAAATAAAGCCAAATCAAATACAATAAAATTCCAAAATTGTTAATTATATTAGGGATATTTTGTAGACTTTTAGTACAATTATACCTACAAATTTTAATACGTTGATAGTAATATAATTTAATAAATAAACATTTAATAATTATATTATTAAATTGTTCAAGCTTGAGTTCTTTTCGCGATTTGTTTTCATTATTTAGCGATTTTTAATTTAATATATAGCAACACTACTTTTGCGATAACACATGATGCAACAGCTGTTATTTGACGCTGTTTGATCTTGCAAATGAATTGCAAGATCAAATAAAAAATTGAGGAAAATATTTGCTGTTTAGTGGTCACACAATGGTCACATTGCATGAAAGTTTTCTTATCGGCAAATAAATTTGTTTGACCAAATTCAGCTGTTTTCTTGTTTGCCGTGCAAAAATATTTGGTGTTCAAACTAGAAACATAAAATATTTGACGTTTAAATAAATTCACAATTCTTTCAAATGTAAAGCAAAATCTTGTAGTATTTTACTTTCTAGATATGTATTTTTTATTGATGAAAGAAATTAAAGTTTTTTTACAGCTTTATTTAATAATTATTTAGAAAAAATATTACCATAAATGTGACCACAAGACAAATATATTTTCTTCTTCGTGTGTTTAATAGTATTTCGGTGTAGTTAGATTAAACAAATATGGCAAATAAATGTGTACAGTGTGACCACAAAATCAAGCCATGGATTATTTGATGTAGTTTTGATCAAACACATGAAACATTTTGTGTCAAATAATTTGCGTAGTCTGACCTTACCTTAAAACATAGGTCAAATTCCGAAGGGCGTAGTGCCGACATATTCGAAAAACAGGACATGTCTTTTATACCAAAATGTTTTCGGTGAAGATACCTTATAGAAACACATAAAATTGTTATATGTTCTTAAGTAAAGTTTTTTTTTAATAAAAAAGAGTTAAGTCACCTTTTCGTCCAAAAAACTGCAAAACTTTACTATTTTTTGAATTTTTAAATTGAAAATCGTTTATTTTTGGATCCATAATTGATATTGCCCTGAAATCCTTTGTATGTTATTGGTAACGTAGTTGTCTAACTTACAATAGAAATTCGAAAAACTAAGCCCTATATTTAAAAAAAAAGCGGCAAAATTTTAAAACTTCAATTTTGAAATGCCTATAACTCGGAAATTATATGAGATAAATAGCATGGAAAAATCGGATGGGAAACAACAAGATGGTACGTGTTTAAAAATTTTACATGTTGAAGGTACCCTAATTTGAGCCCCCATGGCTCCGCCCCTGGAACATTTGTAGGGTCCATTTTAATAACTTAAAGTCGAATACTCCTTGGCTACGCCCGTGTCAAATTTTATCCCGATCGGACTTGCGGTTTAGAAATGCCAGATTTATTTCCAAAAAATTTTGATTCTGCCCCATTGTGCATCATTATATCGTGCAACTCTAAAACTGTACAAGAGTCATTCTCAAGAGCTAAAATTCCAAAACATAATTGCAACTAATATAAACATGCTTCTGATCATCCTTCACTTTTACATTCTTCTTCTTCATTGACATCATTATAAGAAATTCGATATGATACATATTCACATAAAACTTTATGGACAGCACCCTAGAGGGTGAATACTCTTCAACGGACGTTCATGCCAGGATTTTGGAGCATGAAGGACAGGTGATACAACTTGATATGAATAGTCTTCTGGGATTGTCGAAAGACTCGTTTGGGAAAACTTGCGCCACTCAGAAGTTTGAGGAGATGGTTCTGCACTCTGACGATGAGCACGATATCACTGTGATATCTGCTCAGAGTCAGATAGCAGAAACATCACCTCCTACTGATGGGAACAAGGGTAACCAAGACAGCCGATCGACAGAATGATATCTAAATGGCGCTAAAGTCGCCAATCTAGTTCGACAGTTCGCCGTGGTGGAATTGCCTAGTGCCCCCCACGTTTTATTGACAAAACCAGCCGAACGAAAGAGGATAGGGTTAAAAATGGCACCAGGAAATCTCTGACGTTTTTGACTAAGATGGAAAAGAAAGATCCTGGGTCATTTTCCGCAAAGGAAAAGTACCAAGTAACCTTCCTGTTTTCCTTAAAGGTGCCCGTATGGTAAAATTAAAGGAAACGGATATGGAGGTTCCCAACCCTCTACATTAAAGACACCGGGGCACAATAAAACGAAGGGAAATGCTGGTATAACTCCATCTAGCACTTCTTCAGGCAGCTGTCATAGATCGGAATGATATGGATGGGAAGATTAGTACCGATCAATGGCAGCAGATTGAAAGAAGACTCTTGGATGAGATCGCCGTATATAGGGTATCCTGTCAACTGTGGCAATAACAATTATTTTGGATTTTTAAAAATCATAATTGGGAAGTTCAGCGATCTTAATCCAGCCTTTAAACACGCCTCGGAGCTACCACTAAGGTCAATAGTGACAATGTGGATTTCATCCCCCTTAAGACCTTAGAATCCATACTGGTAATATTGGCCAACCAGGAAGTCTGTGGCTGGTGATTTTATAACTGTCAATAATCTTGTAATTTGTAACAACGGCAATTCGCCCACGTTCAGGAACAAAGCGGTTATAGACATGGCACTGACGAACCGCAATATAATTTCGTTAGAGATTGGAGGGTATCCACTGACTGTTCTTTTTCGGAAAATAGTCGTTTTACCTTCACTTTGAATTTTGAGTTGTCTGCAAGGACACTCTTTAGGGACCCTAGTCGGACAAATTGGGGAACCTTTCATGACAAGATTCGTACTGGGATAGAACAGACAGCCTTACGTGAAGTGTTACCATTCGAATTGGAAAATGCTGTGAACAAGTTCACTCATGCTTCAATTAGTATATGGGGGATCTTAAGAGAGCGAAACGGAATTCATGGAGGACGTATTGTAATTTATTTTTAACGATTGTTTACAGCTGAATTTCTCTGCTTTCTGTATTGCTATGTGAAAACTACTATTTGACGCAAAATAAAATAACTAAGCAGTGGTTGTTAGATCGACTCGTGGCTTCGACTTTTTTTTCTGTAAATACATATTTCTATAAATTACTAACAAAACAACTTATTTCCGGACATCTTCCAGTAGAATAATAAGTAGTCTATCGTCAAATTTCCCATATTATTCGGCTTATTTTTTCATATTTTTGTATTTTCATTATTTTTACGATAGTTCCAGCTACAAAAGGTGAAGATGACGAAGAAAAAATTGCAAATTAACTTTATCGATTAAATAAACACTTTTTTAATTATTGTCGCTAAAATAACGAAAAAAAACTGCTTAAATTAGCAGCTGACTTCAACCGACAGCGAATATCGTTAAAAATGTTACTGAATAGCAAATTCGATAAATTTTCGTTATATTTATTTTAACGATGCGATTATCGATATAAAAGTTAGTGAATCGCACTACTGGGCAATAATTAACGGGTTGGGTGTAAATCCATCGAAGACATAATTGGTGCTCTTTACCAGGAAATACATTATAGCTTAGTGGAAGACTGTAAGAGTGCTCCCGATGACTTATTGGTAAGCTACTCAAAAATATTGTGTTGGGTAAGGGGCACTGAAACATACTGGGAAATGAGTTGGCAAATGAACTGGCCAGACATGGTTCTGATGGGTAAAACCTCCAATATGTCACTACTACAGTCTAATATTTGAAAGATTCCGTGACTCCACCAACCAATCCTGGAGTAGTAGGACGGATTGCAAAGTGTCTGTTGGAGGAGATCACTTTTTATCACTGTTAATGAGTTATGTTCTCATTCTCTTTGTTTGCTCGTTGGTACCTACTACCATTAGTGTTGTTCTTGTTAATATTGCATCTCTTAGTAAGTGCATATTAATGTATTGTTGTTAGTGTACATTTTCTTGTTACTCTTTCTGTCGTGTCCGTACATGAATTGTTATTTATTTATATATAAGTAAGCTAATGCATGTAATGTTTTTGTTGTTATATATAACGGACCACTTGTTATTTATATTTTGGTAAATTCTTTAGTGGACCAAAATATTGTTTTGTTAATTTTAAGTATAGTTAGAATCGAACCTGCAAATAAGCAACATCGTATAAAAACACCCTCGCGCATTTTTGATAACCTATTACTTCTAGTAATAGGTAATTCTTGTTCGCGAGATTTTGGCGACCGTGACAGGACGGAAATTTTAAAGTTTTTTAAATAAACATTGATTTATTTAAATCCGATCTAAGGATTTCCTGGCCCGTAGTGCCACACCTTTCGTTCGAATTTGTGTACACCAGTTGCACAAATATTTCACTTTCGACACAACACAACCGCTCGTGGTATAGTTGTAATTTCCTTCGACAAATTCTTGGATCCCACTTTAAATACTGCTGTTTTTTTGTAGAACAAAATAAAACCTTTTATTTTGTAATATCAAACATTTTTTTTTGTTCAAATAAATAATTAAATTTATTTGCTAAACGTTAGTAGTAGAACAAAATAATCATATTATTTTGTATACCCAACTTTTGTATTACACTTTTGTATTACATCGACACTTTTGTATTACAAATTTTGTAATAGGTATTTTTTGAAGTGATTCGTTTGAACATTTTTTGATAATTTTTGAGAAATTTGTCAGAAATGGCCAATAACGACAACGATATGCCTGAAACAAATAGTTCTAGTGGTTCAGAATTGGCGTTGTTAAAACAACAAAGAACCACAATGAAAAGAAACATTTCAAATATACAAAAGAAAATAGAAAAAGATGGAGACAAGGTAGATGCAACAATTTTGCAATGTCGGCTCGAAATTTTGGAATCGTATTTCAAACAAATTTGCCATATCCAAAGGCAAATTGAGAAAATCTGTACTTCCGATGCCACAAAGAGCGATTTGGAGGAAATCTATATTTCGGCCAAAGCAAAATTATTGTCCATATTATACAAAAGTCGTTGTTCAACTTCGATGGAACTAAGTTTTTTCAATTCGTCGATTGGTCTTTCTAACCAAACTCGTTTGCCCTCGTTGAAATTGCCTCAATTTGATGGACCAATCCGCGTATTTATCAACGATTTATCACATCGTTCAATAACGTGGTTCATGATAATTCATCAATCACACCAGTCGATAAATTCAATTATTTCCTTAATTGTCTTTCTGATTCAGCGGTACGACAACAAAGTACTAATCTTTCTAGAACATGTTACTGCTCTTTTTAACATTTCAGAAATGTCCAAAGGTGATAGTGTTTCATTGCATAATATAAAGATACCGTTTCCGTAATTCGTGGTTCTCTTTTATCACTTGGATCGGAATTGGATATTATGAATACAATTATAATACATATCGTTTTGTCGAAGATCGATGATAATTCCAAACAAACTTATGATAAAAAAATTGATTTTAAATCGTTGCCCTCATGGGATATTTACTACGAAATTTTAAGTCATCGATGTCAATTTTTAGAAAGCCATGGAAAGAAAATTGAACCCAAAAATAGTGCTAGTGGCACCAAGCCAAAATTGAACTTTGCTCGTAATCCAACTACATTTGTTAATTCGAATACAAACACAACATGTTCGTATTGCAACAGTTCTGAGCATCATCTTGCTAACTTCCGAAATTCCGAAATTAATTTCATCACAGAAGACTTACCCTTCGTTTACAACCAAATTGTCAAGATGTTTCTGGAATAGGTGAAGTTCGCACAAAAATTTAATTTTCTGTCGCTGCCACAATTAAATCTCGTATTGGATCATTCCAGTGGTCATCAACTTTCGCTGTAACAAAATCTATTTCTGCTCAACAGCCTGGCGAAAATATAAATACATCAAAGTGTAAAATTCCAGAAACCATACAACTAGCAGATCCCTTTTTCTACAAACCTCAACGTATTGATTTGTTAATTAGTACGGAGGTATTTTTCGATTTGTTGCTCGATGGACGCATTTCGTTAGGACATGGTATGCATTGCCTTGTCAATACTGTTTTTGGATGGATTGTCGGTGGTAAATTCAACGTTCAAGAAAGCCTTCGACACTTACATGCAACTTGGCCCAAGATTCAACACAAATTCTTGATAACACTTTGAGAAAATTTTGGGAAGTTGAAGAATATGTAAGTGGACCTCAAACATTCACTGAAGAAGATCAGATATGTGAAAAACATTCTATCGATAACACCAAGATCGATGCAGATGGACACATTCAAGTTCGGCTACCATTTAAACAAGCACCTGATTGTTTGGGTGAATCTTTAGAAACTTGCAAAAGAAGATTTTTGTCTCTCGAACGTAGATTAGAACGTGATCCCAATTTGAAAATTTCTATTCGAAAATGTAAGAAATTGGCCCGAAAATATAGACGATGAATCCACACAAATTTTGGAAAGCAGAATAACTGTTTTTAAATGCACTAGTAATGGCACCACTGAGTCCATTATAAACAAAATGATTGATAAGCATTCATCATATTATAAAATTGTTCGAATACTTAATTACATTTTTCGTATTTGTAATAGGTGTAAAGTAGTTCCTTTTTTAAAGGCCATTGAAGTTATTCATCTCCCAGCTCTAGAAATTTTGGAAATAGTGGCACATATATAAAGGGCAGTCTTTGAAGCAGAAATAAATGCCATCTTAAACAATAAGTTCAACCCTCCCTGCAAAAACTGTCTCCAATTATACGTCAAATGGAAATTGGCAACAATACCATAAGATGCCCGTTTTGCTGCTTTATTGCCGAAAGATCATCGTTTTGTTAAATTGTACATTGAATATTTGCATCGTTTTCATTTGCATGCTGGTCCAAAGTATTGCTTCGTATACTTCGTCAAAAGGTATGGATAATTAATGCTCGAGAAGTAGTTCGAAAAGTGGTTTGCAATTGCGTTCATTGTTTCCACTACCAACCAAAATTAATTGGACAAATAATGGGCAACTTACCTGTTGATCGCCTAAGAGCTCAACGACCAATTCTATTTACTGGTGCCAATTTTTGTTGCCCATTCTTAACTTCGTATCGTATTTAGTGGACCAAAATATTGTTTTGTTAATTTTAAGTATAGTTAGAATCGAACCTGCAAATAAGCAACATCGTAGAAAAACACCCTCGCGCATTTTTAATAACCTATTACTTCTTGTAATAGGTTATTTTTTTACGCGACAGTGTCCAGGGCATTTTGGGCAAAACTGATTGCAAAGGCAACCAAACCACTAATTGGGTTGTATAGGTGTAGCCTCAGAATTAGGAGTGATAACCGGTCACTGCTCAATTGGGGCCTTCATAGGTAAATGGGATAATGGCACACATCTGTGGGAATGTAGAGGAGCTGGAGACAGTAGAGCATATTATGTGCTACTGCCCTATACTACAGGGTTCAATGGCAGATTTAAATGGCTAGGTAACAGATTTCTGGATGAACTTGGGAATGTTGATGGCTGTGTGGTTTTATCAGGGGAATAGGTTGGCTATTTAAAGGACGTTCTAAAGTGATTTCAAATCCGTAACCAATTTTTCTCTATGCAGATTTCGATTCTTCTTTATCACACTCTTTTTTCTCTATATATGACTCTTGAAGGGAATCACAATGGGCCTTAAGAATATTATTATTTTATATTTTTTCGGAATTGCTGTTATCGAATCTCACCGCAAAAGAAGATCGAGATCAAGACCCTTTTATTATTTTAAAGTAATTCTTTATTTTAGTAATCAGCCTTCTTCTTTTTCATTTTAATTGATTTCTTATAATCAAAAGTCGTTTAATATTTCTTTTAATTCTTTTTTTATTATAATTTAACTAAAAGTTGTCAAGATTTTCAATAATATTTGTTGAGGTGAACATTTTTATAATCTTGCTGAACGTTCTTAAAAGCAAATTCTGTGCAGTTGTTGAGGAGTACCAAAGCATCTGCAACACCTGATAACGATTCTGAAACAAAACTTAGCATAACTGCCACAGTGCGCACAAATTGTATGCATTTACAAATGTACCCTGTATCATATTTTCTGTTGAAGAGCTTGGAAAGAACGTGCCTATCTGTCAGCACTTCACTCTTTAGTGAGTTATATTGAGAAATCGGACGAATTAAGCAAATTCATGTGGTCATGTCAGTATAATCGGATGTATTCAGAATCTTCAAAAGAACATTGATTACTGCAATCCCTCCAGGCTCTTCCTATCGAGGAACTTTGGTCCTCCCTTTGCTGCTAATGTAAAACTACCTTCGGATTTTACATTCTTGTTGTCTTGTTTATGGTTGTTGGAATAAAGTGTAAATAATAGAAATAAGAATACCGTGATCGTAAAAAACTTTAAGTATTTCCGTACCCTATGACTCCAACAAAACCGAATAGCTACCCTGCTGAGAACCCTGTATATTTATTTCGTTCACTTTTGTATCACTGTGTAATTGTTGTGCAATTTTTTTTTTTCCTTGATATTTATTTTAATTAATTATGATGCAGTTATTGAATCTTACTTACCTGACTTATTTCATCATCAATTATACTTCTGTATGAAGCTTCTGCTAAAGCAAATACATGCGGTTCATGTGAACCAATTTTTTGACCGTGATATTTGAAAACGTAATCCTGAAATGGAATATAATTAAATCCTCATTTATAATATTATAAACTTGCTTACCTTATTAAAAATCTGCATTGATTTGTAAGGATTTACAGCCACAAGTATTGTACCAGTATACGTCTAAAGAAATTCTTAAGTATGCCATATAGAAAATTTATAAATGCTAATATATAATGAATTTTTTTTTAATTGCAACGAAAATATAAGATAAAAAATCGATATTATCGGCACAAAATTTTGTAGATCTTATATGAAAATAATTGTTAAATAATGGATTTTTTATTCATAAAACCATGTAAAGTTTCTCCAGATCACCAAAATATTTTATTTCGTTTACACAAACGTTTATTTATGAAACCTTGTAAACTTCAAATCAACAAACATTATTATGTACAATTTACACCAATAAAAAACTAGTAATTTGCTTAATTTTTTTGGTTTTTAATTACAAAACTTCTAAAATTTAGTAAAACTATTAAAACTTGGTTTTGATGAACTAGTCTTTATAAACCGGTTAACCAAAAACCCGGATTTTCATAGAAATCTCGGTTAACCGGTTTTCAGTTTTTAAAATTTGGGACTAAAATCAATAAATATCATGTTTTAATGATTTTTTATATCCATTGTTTACACATTATATCAAACATTTCGAGCCATAACCGCCAAAAAGACGTAAGCGCCAAAAACCAAATTTTACAGGGGAAGGTTTTTTTTAAATATCTTTTGTTCAAGTCTAAGTATTACCTTAAAATTGAGTATGTATACACTGTTACTTCTTAGCTATACATTGCATTTAGTTTATTTCACATATTTCCAAGATAACGGGTATTTATGTCGCTTACGTCTTTTTCGCTGTCATGATGTCTAACCAATATTTTATGTTAAGGCGGTTACGTCCTTATGATTTTATTAAAAAACAACTTTATGTCATAATTTTTTATATTTTGTTGAAATTCTTTTCGTGTACAAAAATTAAAATTAACGTTTTTAACATTAAATTCATTGGTTAAATTCATATAAGTAGTAGAAAATTAATGGTAATTAATTCTAAATTACATAAATATAAATAATGTTTATCCTGTAATGGTTCAATGGTTTTAAAAAGAATTAACTTTAAAGTAAATACTAGTAGTGAGTCTTTAATACATTTGTCGTATTTTAAATTTAAAAATTCGTTGCGAAATCCTGCAGGTATAATGTTTTTATCACAAAGTGTTTTTAAATCTTTGTATTTGTTTGAGGAAATGTTTAATAAACTATCGTATAAACGCAGAGTCTTTTTGTCTTATTATGTTGCCAATACCCCAAAAATGTTCATTTATTGCTAACCGATCGAATGCGGTGAACTTATCACCACAATGATTTTGACATTTTTTAGTTGCACACGGATTCGGCTGAACACTAGTATCATGTTGTTTCTTATTTTGTAATCTCTTTGGTAACATTCTTGGCTTTTTGTAACCCCTTTTACCCACACATGTCTCTTCTTCAATCTCATTCTCAGATTATGTATGTACTGAATCTGAAGATTCCGAAGCAAAACATGTTTGTGAAAATTTTTTTTGCTCAGAAGAATGATTAGAATCAGTATCGCTATATGGAACAAGACCATTTTTGGTTGAAAACTGAAAAAAAGTTTTACAACGCCAAAAAATAATAATTTATCGATATATACATATGTATACATATATATTAATATCAAACAATGCACTTACTACTTGTTGCCACAACTCCATATTGCACAAACACTGGTAAAAATACAAATTTTAATTCATTTGTTGAAACGAATAAAAATACAAATTTTAATTAGTTTTTAATTTTAAGACGTAAGCGCCACTTCGTTGTCACAAAATATGTATACAAACAATAAATTGTACATACGTCTAAATTGTTTTTGCTGTAAAATCGCAACGGTACATTATACAGCGATGTTTTTTTTGTGAGATGATGCGAATGATCGAGTACTATCGATCTTTATCAAAAAACGAAAATCGATAATCATGGCGCTTACGTCTTTTTGGCGGTTATGGCTCGATTTGGTCTAATCCCAGCAAAAACTTTACTTACAAATAAGCCGAAAAATAAGGGGAATTTGATTAGACTACTTATTTTTCGACTGCAGAAGTACTTATTTTTGTTCGCGATGTCCCAAAAGTAATCCTTTATATTTTGGCCGGAAATAAGTTGTTTTGTTAGTAGAGTTTTTTATAGAATTATGTATTTACAAACAAAAAAAAAAAAGTTGCAGCCACGAGTCGAACCAACAACTATCTGATTGCTAATAAACTGTTATACTCACTTCACCACCGCTTAGTTATTATGCGTCAAATAATGGTTTTCACACAGTAATACTATATTTTCTGTTTTTCTAAAATAAACATGCAATAAAAAAATGGGCAAATTGAGAAAAAGCTAGTGTTCATTTGTTTTGTTTGTTTATTATGATTATTTAGACTTTACTACTTAGTTAGAAAAACTTACTACTGTTAGATTAATGGACCATTTGGTCCATATAAACAACTAATGTAAAAAACAAGTGTGGGATTCCATTTGTTTGTTTTTTTTTTTTTTTTAAATCAACATAGATAAATATGTTAAAGATAATTGTGGGATCCCCCATTTTTTATTTTTGTTGTAAAGAAGCACAAATATTTTCAAATGTTCACTTTGTGTGCAGTTTTTAATACAGACGTGTTTTACTGTCAAACTTGAAACAATATGATTTACAAGAACTGCTCAATGGATAAAGTGACTCCGATATTTCAGATTCGGAAGTTGATTATATTTCAGAAAATATATGAAACAAACTAATAAATACTGATTTTTTTAAATAAATGTAAAAAAATCAGAGAAAACCAAAGAAAATATATTATGGACCAAATGGTCCCTTAACCTAAAATTCGTAAGCTTTTAATTTTCTTAGTCCTGTTTTAAGTTAGAACCTTGTATTTTTGTATATTGCATTGGTTTATTAAAAGACCACGTGAGCTAAAAAACTAAGTCAGTAATACCACCTTTCAAATATTACAAAGGAAACCATATAAAAATTGGACCAAATGGGCTTAACCTAACAGTGTTGAAAAATACATTACTTGTAGCTTTGTAAGCGAAGTTTTTGCTGGGTTTGAAACCTAAACTGTTGATATACAATATTAAGCTCTTTCGATAAAAACGTTTAAGAATTACAATGATTCTAAATAGTAAATAGGACGATGAGTTTACTTAAAAACTATTTTGGAATCAATTACACATAACACAGTCGGGGAGAATCAAAATTTTTTGGAAATAAATCTTTTTCTAAACGGCACTTGCTAATCGTTATTTTGTATTAAAAAAAAATAATAATTTCACACGAGTTCGATCTCCGCCGTGATTCTCTTATTTTTTATTTTAATTACAAATCGCTCTAAACTTGTAAAACCAACAAAAATAACATTAAAATGCCCACAGGGCCCCCCATCCTCGGGGACAATAGATTTGCAGTTTTAGCAAATTCTAGCAGTCCTAAAAGAAAAAAAGCTAAAACTAAAGACTTCACTCCATTTCCACAACTTCCTAAACACCAACCACCTAACCCTAAATATGTTGTAATGGAATCCAGTGAATTATACAAACCTTTATCAAGCTACTCGTGTTTCGCTGTATATCGTGCGATTCAAAATATCAGTAAAGAAATAACAACCATATCACAATTACGAGATGGAAATCTTCTTATCCTCACTAACAATCAACAAACTGCAAATAAATTTTTAAGTTCGAAAGAATTACATGGTCTATGTAACATTAAATGTAAACTCCACAAAGGCTTAAACTATTCGAAAGGAACAATGTATGCTCCCTATTTAAATGAAATTTCCGAAGAAGAAATAATAAAAGAGCTTTCTGATCAAGGTGTCGTCGAAGTATTTAAATTCCAAAAATTAGAAGAAAAATCATTAAAAAAGACTGGTGTTTTATTACTCACATTCGACCTCTATAACCTACCAACCAAAATAAAAATTTCATGGAATTCGGTTAATATTCGTGAATATTACCCAAACCCCATGCGATGTAAAATTTGCCAGAAACTAGGACATACAAAAAATCACTGTAAAAACTCACCAATTTGCGCTCAATGTAATCTTCCACCCCATAACCCAAATGAATTCACTCGTGTACAATACGCTAATTGCCTAGATGAACATCCATCCTCATCAAATAAATGCACAAAATTTACACAACAAAAGAAACTTTTAAAAATAACAATTAAAAACAAATGCACAATTAACGAAGCTTGGCGAATTTTAAGAAATAATATACCCAAAATTTCTGCAAATTTAACGTACGCTGCCGTTATCTCAGATAAAACTAAAATCAACAACAAACAATATACCAAAGAAAACATACAAGAATCATCCACTAAAAACGTCAACTCACAAAACATACAGAATATTCCACCAACATCAAAATCCGCTCTATCCTCTATTTCTCTAAACCTTACAGAAAATCAAAATACAAATATTACAACAACTCAAAGTACTACTCCGAATTTTAACAATAACAAACTTCTGAACGAATTTAACACAATAATTAACAAAAGTAAATCAGCAAAACAAACAAATAATACAGCCTACGAAGACGTAGTAAGTGAAGAAGAATAAATTTTATACATATCTCTTCAATAACTTATCACTCTCTTAAATATTATTAAATGATCAATATAATAAAATGGAACATGAATGCATACAATATAAATATATAATATAATGAATATAATCCAGACTTAATTGCAATACAAGAAACACACATACCTAATAACAAAACAAATATAATTACTCACAAAATACTGCTGTATTCACCATCTCATGAAAATATTAGCAAATTATTTTCCTTTTTTAAAAAATGCAGACTTGTAAATAATATTTAACTATACATAATTCATATTATTATTATTAACTAGCTTGACCCGGTGCGCTTCGCTACCCCTGTCGATGTAAAAATCGGTTCAGCCGTTTAGTAATTATTGTTTAAAAACTAAAGGTACCAATTTTACCCGTTTTTCCCCCTTTTTATCCCTTTCTGGTCCAAGGATTTTATTTAAAAAAAAATCGGTTTTCCCCCTGTTATCCCTTTGTGGTCCAAGTATTGAAAAAAAGTTATAGCCTATTGACGCTTCCAAGTAAGGATCTATCTACGTTCCAAATTTCAATAAAATCGGTTCAGCCGTTTAGGCGTGATGCTCAAACAAACAAACAAACAAATAAACAAACAAACTTACAAAGACATTTATATATTTATATAGATTAACCCATATATTTAAATAACTCCAGAGGTGAAAGCCAAGTTGCTCATACTCGTACTCTGTATTATATAATCTATATAAATCTATAAATGGCTTTGTAAGTTTGTTTGTTTATTAGTTTGTTTGTTTGTTTGAGCATCAAGCCTAAACGGCTCAACTGATTTTATTGAAATTTGGAACGTAGATAGATCCTTACTTGAAAGCGTCAATAGGCTATAACTTTTTTTTCAATACTTGGACCACAAAGGGATAACAGGGGGAAAACCGATTTTTTTTTAAATAAAATCCTTACATATTTTTCTTACTACGACAGGGGTAGCGAAGCGCTCCGGGTCAAGCTAGTCATTAATAAAATAAAATAAAAAATATACAAAAGATTTCAAAGCAATATCGATTATGGATCCAAAAATAATAATAAAATTTTGAATTTAAAAATTCAAAAAATAGTAGACTTTTCTGTTTTTTGGGCTAAAAGGATTTTGAATATAAAAATTCAGGTTTTGTGTTGAGGTTTTATTTAGATATAATTTTGAAATTTATATTATCGTTAAATTTATCTTTTTTTGTTACATCAATGCACAGTGGGGCGAATCAACATTTTTTGGAAATAAATCTGGCATTTCTAAACGGCTGGTCCGATCGGGATAAAATTTGACGTGGGCCAAGGAGTATTCGAGTTTAAGTTATTAAAATGGACCCTACAAATGTGCCGCCCCATTATATGTTTTTAAATAAAGTTTTTTTTTAATAAAAAAGAGTTTTCAATTTGAATTTTTAAATTGAAAATCGTTTATTTTTGGATCCATAATTGATATAGCCCTAGAATATTTTATATGTTATTGGTAATTTAGTTGTCTAACTAACAAAAGAAATTCGAGTCCATTCGGACAAAAGGTTCAATAAAAGTTCAATTGAAATGCCTATAACTCGGAAATTATATGAGATAAAGAACACGCAAGCATTTTTTTTCAAGAACTAAAAAAATGGCACGTGTTTAAAAATTTTACATGTCGAAGGTACCCTACTTTGACCTTCATCGCGCCGCCCCTGGAGCATTTGTAGGGTACATTTTAATAACTTAAACTCGAATGCTCCTTGGCTCACGTCAAATTTTATCCCGATCGGACCAGCCGTTTAGAAATGCCAGATTTATTTCCAAAAAATGTTGATTCTGCCCACTGTGAAATGTAATATTGAATGCAACAATGTATTATCTTTGTTATTTGTATTTATGTAGTTAATAATGTATTAGTGCTTTAATTGAAGGTAAAATGTAATGGTAGATACAAATATTTATGTTAAGAAATAAAATAGAGATTTAGTAGTTCATAGTTATCAAAAAAATATACTCATTTTTTATTACCTACATCCAACTGATAATCGCCTACAACTGGTAACCCCGACAACTTGTGCAACGAAAATCACTATGAACCAAGAAAAGCAACCTCAAGTGCAGAATCAGGTATTAACGGCATTTCAAGATTTAATACCGTAGTGGCTGCCATTGAAAGTGGAGTTTTATCGCAGATATCTGATGCTATTTTAAATCCACCTGAGATAAGTACAAGGCATGCATAATAGAAAGATACTGCGACAGCGAACAGAAAAAAAATCAAAAGCTTATCTTTGAAATTGATTTAGGAGACAAACGGCCAACGCAATTACTAAATGAGCTCATTGGATTAGCAAAAGGTAAAATAAGCAATGAATTTTTAAAGTCTCTTAGGTTACAGAGACTTCCAGCGCAAACCAGAGCAATATTGCAAGCGTCAAATGTTGACCTACCGGAGCTTGCAAAACTAGCAGACAAAATATTAGAAGTATCTGACTACCAACAAATAGCAGTAGTGACAAACCATCAATCTCAGGAAAGTGAAACAAATCTTCGCATACAACGCATCGAACAGCAATTAAATCAACTTTAAAGTATGGGAAGTCGATTTCGTGAAAGAAGCGGTCATCGCAGTTCTAGCAGTAGGGAAAGACGTACCACAACACCTATTCCAACTGGAAAGTGCTGGTATCACGAAAGAGTCGGTAGTAATGCAGGGAAATGTCGACCTCCATGTAATTACTCTGCAGACATTACAAAAAACTAAATAATTCGCCAGAATTCGCGGGCGGTGCTGACGATCATTTTTTTTCAAAACACAAGTATTAAGTTTTTAGTTGACACTGGCGCCGATGTGTCTGTTGTCCCGCCATTGCAGCCGATAAAAATAAAAAACATTCAACTACAATTGTTTACGCCGCCAAGGGATCACCGATCAGAACATTTGGTCAACGCCGTTTAAGTTTGTGGCTTGGCTTAAGCCGTAATTTAACATGGAATTTTTTCATCGCAAACGTCAATACTGCAATCATCGGCTCTGACTTTTTAAAAACATATGACTTGCTTGTTGATATAAAAAGAGGTAAACTTGTTAACAGAAAAACATTATTAGAAACCAAAGCCAATTTTATGCAAAATCCGGTTATCAAAGTTTTAACACACCAAGTAAATTGTAAATTTTCACATATTTTGAGTGAATATAAAAATGTAGCAATCCTTAGTTCTAATAAACCACCAATTACAACCAGTACAACATACCACATCGTAACAACTGGTCCGCCGGTTTTCGTCCGGCTCAGTCGACTTGTAGGCGAACGACTCGAGGTGGCAAAGAAAGAATTCCAGTTTTTAATGGAAAAATTAATTTGCAGACGATCCAAAAGTCAATGGTCGGGTCCACTCCATTTGGTAAGTCTAATAACGACTGGCGACCCTGTGGCGACTATCGGGGTCTCAACGCAGTTACTCTTCCCGATAGGTATCCGATTCCATTTCTCCACGATGTAACCAGTATTTTGCACGGAAAGTATTTTCAGCGATCGATTTGCAACGCCCATATCACCAAATACCAGTCGAACAGACCGATATACCCAAAACAGCCATTTCAACGCCGTTTGGCCTATATGAGTTTGTATACATGACGTTTGGGTTAAGAAACGCGGACCAGAAGTTCCAACGTTACATTGACAAATTACTTCGTGCTTTAGACTTTACATTTGCGTATATTGACGACATCTTAGTGGTCTCAGCTGTAGGCCATACAATTACAAGTGAAGGTTTTTGCCCACCGAAAAGAAAAATTAATGCCGTACGCCATTTTCAAAAACCCACTATGGCAAAATACCTAAAGAGATTTTTAGGTATGATTAATTTTTATCAGCCTTTTCTACCTCACGCCACTAAACATCAAAATGTTCTACAAAAATTAATAATCGGAAATAAAAAAAAAAATTATAAAACCGAAATTGTGTGGACTGCTGAAGCTTCGGCCGCATTCGAAGCATGCAAAAACGATTTAGCTTCTGTGACTTCGTTAAGCTACATGTCCCCACACAGTAAACTCATATTAACTGTAGATGCATCAGATTTAGCAGTTGCTGCAGTGTTGCATCAAATCGTTGAATCGTTAGAAAGTAGTAGGAAACTTACAATTCCCGAGGACCACAAGCACCTAGTTTACGCATTTACAACAAAAGAGTGAGAAGGCACCACCGAGAAGAGTCCGACAGCTTGATCTAATAAGTCAGTTTTCCACCGACATCCGTCACATCAAAGGCAGCGAAAATAATACAGCAGACTGGCTCTCACGAATAAACAATATAACAACAGAATTGATAGATTTCGATATCTTGGAGCAGTGTAACGGCAGCGAACTAAAGTCTTTGCTAGATAGGCCAGGTAAGGACTTATCACTCAAACTCACACGTTTACCCATTCCAGATTCTAAAATTTTTTTATTCTGCAACATCAACGGCGTGCCGCGGCACAAATATAAGACAGTACGTTACAGTTAACCACCGAAAAAGTGTATTAGAAAAACTGCACAATGTGTCTCATCCAAAGATGTCGCAGATTTCGTTCGTGGTTGTTTACAGTGCCAAAAAGTGAAAGTTGGCAAATATACTTTTGCTCCATTAAGTAACTATAACACAGCCGATAAGCGCTTTCAACATGTATAGACCTTATTGGTCCCCTGCCAACATCATCTGGCAATCGCTATTGTCTGACGTGTATAGACCGGTTCTCTAGATGGGCAGCTGCAATCCCCATCGCAGATATTTCAGCACATACAGTCGCATCAGCTTCCGTGGCAGGTTGGGTAGCATCGTATGGAGTGCCAGAAAAGATAACACTGACTTTGGAAGACAGTTCGAATCAAACCTCTTCGATGAGTTGACAAAGACACTAGGTATATCTCATTTATGTACCACAGCGTACCATCCTCAAGCGAATGGTATAATTGACAGTTTTTACTAGGAGAATTCTTTATAGAAAGTAAGGCCAAGAACGGCTGATCCGATCGGGATACAATTTTACATTGACGTAGCCAAGGAGAATTTGAGTTTAAGTTATAAACATAGACGCTACAAATGCTACAATCTCGGCGCTATGGGGGCTCAAAGTAGTTTGACTGTTCCTTCAAATATTTTTGCAGTACGGAGTTTAGATAATTTAATTTTTGGTCTTATAAAAAAAATTTCAAGTCAATATTTTTGAATCTAATTAACTTATCTAAACAAAAAAAGATAGCTCGGAAAAATGTGGATCAAATTGTTCCCAATATTTGCAAAGGAGTCAATGAAATTTTTAACGTTTTTTAAATTTTTCATTCTGAATAACAAAGTATAAAAAAAAATTGCGAAAGGTCAAAGCGAATCCCGCAATTCTAAAAAATTGTAGCGAAAATCTCAAAAATTATATTTTTTAGTATTCTGCCCATAGGGTCTACATTTTCTTTGGGGCTGGGAAAATACTTTAGGAATAAATAGGGATCACAACAGGGTATCCAAAACTGCTTTCCATTTTCTGATCCCAGCTTTGGGATTTTAGAACATGTGGCCCAAATTTGAAATTTTTATAAAAAATAGGTCAAATTCCAAAAGGCTTAGAGACGACATATTTAAAAACTATGACAACCTTTTTATACCAAAATGTTCTCCGTAAAGATATCTTACAGAAAAACATAAAATTGTTATATATCCTTAAAGAAAGTTTTTTATAAATAAAATAAGAGTTAAGTCACCTTTTCGCCCAAAAGACAGCACAAATCAACTATTTTTTTAATTTTTAAATTGAAAATCGTTTATTTTTGAATCCGTAATTGATATTGCTTTGAAATCTTTTGTATTCTGCCCCACTGTGCACTCTACTAAAAATAATTATGTAAATCCAGATTTAGATACGTCCAAATTTGTTTTTGTGAGAGTAGATCGAGTACGAAAATCGCTAGAACCGTCATTTGAAGGCATATTTGAAGTTGACAAACGATATAAAAAATACTTAATAATAAAAAGAGGAAACACAAACGATAAAATTACCATTGATCTAATTAAACCAGCAAAGATATATTCCGATGAGTCATATATACATCCTGCAGCTGAAGAGACACAACTGAATACAAAAACCGAAACAACTCCAAAGGTTAGTTAGTTGATATGGAAGGTGCATCAAATTCCCAGAATACTATGGATAACGCAAAAGCTAGCCGGGGGTATTGTGGAGGTTTCATTTAAATATAATTTTGAAATTTATATTATCGTTAAATTTATCTATTAATATACGTTTTGTTACATCAATGTTATATTGAATGCAACAATGTATTATCTTTGTTATTTGTATTTATGGGCGTGTGTGAAACGGTAACAAAGTATTGTAGTAAGTAAAATTTTGACACTTCTGAGGTGAATAAAATTTCACTAGTTGATTTTTGACATTTGACTTAACATTTCTGACAAGTAGCAAATTCAAGGTTAAAATTGAAAAATTAAAATTAAAACATTAATAATTTTTAAAAAAAGAAAAATGGAAAGCGTTATGTTTGTTACATGTTATGTTACATGTATTATGTATTATGTTTAATTATATTTGTTGGGAGCAATTTAGAGCGTCATATATTGGTGGATAAACGTATTGAAAGATATATTTGGTTTACTGGGAAGAACGTAAACAGCAATGAAGGCTAGAAGTAGGTGCATTCACAAACGTCAAAAATTTATACTGTTAAAAAAGTTATAATTTCACACAGTAAAAACATGAAAATTTTTCCCCACAGATAAAAAATTGTCTACCATAGTACTTTGCTATCATTTCACACACGCCCTATGTAGTTAATAATGTATTAGTGCTATAATTGAAGGTAAAATGTAATGGTAGATACAAATATTTATGTTAAGAAATAAAATGGAGATTTAGTAGTTCATAGTTATCAAAAGAATATACTCATTTTTTATTGCCTACATCCAACTGATAATCGCCTACAGGCGAAAAGGTGACTTAACTCCTTTTTTTATTAAAAAAAACTTTCTTTAAGAACATATAACAATTTTATGTTTTTCATTTTGGTATAAAAAATATGTCCTATTTTTAGAATATGTCGCCCTAAATTTCAACTTTGAGCCACATGTTCTAAAATCCCAAAGCTGGGATCAGAAAACCGAAATCAGCTTTGGAAACCTTGATATGTTCCCTATTTATACCTAAAGTATTTTCCTAGCCCCGAGGGAAATGTGGACCCTTGTAAAAAATACCTTTTTTGGGATTTTCGCTCAAATTTTTAGGAATTTCGGTATTCCCTTTGACCTTTTGTCAAGTTTTTTTTACAAACTGTTATTTAGAATAGAGTTTCCAGTTCGGTTTTAACCGAACCGCTTTTTCGGTTTTTCATGATCTAAAACTGACAATTATTCTTCGGTTTTTTCTTTTAATCTATTTTCAGTAGAAAAATTCAAAATTTAGAAAAAAAAAAACTTTTTCATACAATATCTCTAAAAACAGATTGGTAAAAATATCTTAAGATTTCTTTAAATCGTTCATAGGCAAAAAGAGAAATTTAATTTGTGTGCATGTATGGGTAAAAAATAAAATATCCGCAACACACCTGCTTCGTTGAATGCCTTCAAGCAACTGAACGAAATATTTGTATTTTTTACGCACTTGTTGTGTGTTTTGTTTACAACCGTATACTGTACATTTCATTCTGCTTTCGCGCTGACCAAGGCGAATTCATATAAGGTGTACTCGTTAGCCAAGCTGATCATCAGCTGTTCCATCTCAACTGTCAAAATTTGTGTTAATATTGGTGCGCGTCATATATATGTGTGTGTTGTGTGTTTTTGATGCGTCCACTTTTTTCCTATTGTTTTATATTCAATTTCTTCTGTTTCTCCACGCGTTTGAACTCTTAATCGAACTTTTTAACATCCTCCACATGAAATAAAGCAATAAATATAAAACTTACACTGGTTTGTTGTTAAATTCCAGTTTAATATTGAATTCGCCGTACTTGTATTTTTTGACAGATGGGATGAAAAACAAAAATGTATGTTGTTTTTGTATTGTTGTATTTGTTGTAGGGACGAGTACACCTTATATCAATTCGCCTTGGCGCTGACTAACAACATGCATATTCTTATTCTCTTTTGTTTAGTAGTTACTGAGACAGTGACGAATGCACACGCTAAGCGGATGTATTGCGATTTTTTAATTTTTTTTTTAATTTATTCATGATCACTAAGAAAAATATTTGGATTGTTTAATACAATTCGAACTTTAAAAAATCATTGAAGTGTTGTCTGGTTTTTTCCCTCAATTTACTTTTCTTAACGTTTTTTTCAGATTTTAAATGATTTTAATCAAAACAGCGTAATAAAATAAGCAAAAAAATAGTTTACATATTTTTTAAATCTGCGGAAAATTATTAATATCGAACTCTCAATTAATGAGCTATGATAATATGTCTCAGACAGCGTTTGCCAATTTAGCGCTTTTCGCGCTAGATTTAGCGTTTTAGCGCTATTTTGAAAAAGGCGCAGAACCAGCGCGTTTTTTCCTTATTTTGTTTTTGATTTGAAAAAATGGAAAATCATTTAAAAAATTTTAAATTATGCCAGTGAAACAATAAAGAAAGACGGAATATTTTGGATAAAAGAACTCTACATAAAATTTCATTAAATAAAATTCCTTTTGTTAAACTTTCAGGATTTGTTATTGATTTGTTAGGCTTTCCATATTTTAAAGCAAAATACTATGTAATGTCACTACCAAAATTACTTCAGATCATCAGAAATGTTGAACAGTCGACATTTCTGTGATTTCATAAAATGTTAGTTTTTGGCAAAATCGATCATTTTATTGCGAAGGGCACAATTCCTTGGCCTATTTCTGTTCGTCCTCAAAAGATTGTATTACATGGCATTTGGAATTTTCGGAATGGCGGGTTCAAATCCGAATTTATTTTGGCAAATTTTGGGAAAATCTCTTGAACTAATTATTCAGATCATGATTTTCAATCGTTGATGGGAAAAAGTCATGTGTATAAGAAAAACAAACATCAAACCTTATATTTGTATTAATCTGGGGCCAAATTACCACATTCGATATCGAGTAAAACTAATCGATTATTGCATTCGATATCGAGTTGCAAATTTAGTACATTTTATCATAATTTCGATATCGAAATAATTTTTCGAAACGATAGCTCATTAGATCACGAATGCGGAAATTCGGCTCCTGAATTATCGAAATTTTTTTCAATATCTGTTTCATAAAACATTAAAAATTTGTACTAAATTTCCAAAAAATTTAGCTATGAAAAAATGTAAAGAAATATTTTTTGAATGTTTCCCTACATCCAAAAAATCTTAACAAGGAATTTTCAAAATTTCTTCTAGCAACCCTAAACTTAATTTAAAATATCAAAAATGTAACTCAAATACTTAACTTTAAGAGAATATTTTAATGTAAAATCTACTATTTGTTATAGCATTAAAACACCATATAGTTGAATTTAATATTTTTATACCCTCCACCACCACAAGTGGTGAAAGAGGGTATATATAAGTTTGTCATTCCGTGTGTAACATTGAGAAATATTCATCTGAGACCCAACAAAGTATATATATTATTGATCCTTATGAAATTCTAAGTCGATTGAGCAATGTCCGTCTGTCTGTCCGTCTGTCTGTCTGTCTGTCTGTGTAAAACACTCTCACGTCCAAAATACATAAGCAAAATTAATGAAATGTATACCAAAATGTTTATAATTTTTCTAAGCAGTTTGGTATTGAAAATCAGCAAAATCGAATTGGTGGAACCAGGGTTATGGATCAAAATGTACGACAACCTCCAAAAATTTTGATAATTTTCACATGAATTTTGGGGACTTTGGGTAAATTCATTGCAGAGAATAACATGAAATTTTGCACTCATTATTTATATGACAAAAGGACAAATTCTGTTGAAAATGGAAAGAATCGGTCCATAATTTCTCGTAGCCCCCATACAAATTTCTTCCCGAAATATGGTGCTATGGTATATAAATGCCCATAGAATTGCAGTATCCATACAAAATTCAGCACAACTAAGTTTCGTGCAAACAGAAATCGCAAGACCAATTTTTTTTTTGGATCGGCCACTATTTGACTATAGCCCCCATACAAAGTTTACTTCCGAAAATCATTTAAATGTCTTATATATATCGGTATCAGGCTGAAATTCAACTTGCATAATCCCCATGTATATGAAAATCGCTGTAGAGAATTTCATGAAGATCGGTCCATAATTGGTTATAGCTCCCATATAAGGACCACTTCCAAAAAAACACATTAATTATCGTAAATGTCTGAAAAATATCGTTATCGAATTAAAATTTTACAGAGATCGTTAGTATTAATTCATAAATGATACTACTAGATTGTGTGAATATCGGTTCATATTTGACCATAGCTCCCATATAAGGTCCATTTCCGAAAATTACTTAAACACTTATAAAGTTCTTATAAAAGCTTCTATCTGGTTAAAATTTCAAATAAATATTTCCCATATATACGAAAATCGATGTGTTGAATTTTATGAAGATCGGCCGATAATTGGTCATAGCTCCCATATAAGGACCACTTCCGAAAAACACATTAACCTCTATAAATATTTTAAATATATGGATATCGAACTAAAATTGTATACAGATCAATATATTGTATCCAAACATTATACTACTGGGTTTTGTGAATATCGGTCCATATTTGACCATAGCACCCATATTAGCTCCACTTCCGATAATCACAATAATACCCATAAAACTCTTGTAAATAATGTTATAGAGAAAAATATCAAGCAAAGTAGGCCTGAAATACACAGAAATCACGTTAAAATATTTAATTATATCTTCCAACTAAGTCGAACATACGAAAAATACATTAACGCATATATACACTCATATAGAAAAAAAATATATCAGATATAAGTCATAGAGAAACAACAAGAGCGGAAACTAGAAACAACTCAAACAAAAATTTTAATCAAAATAATCACACATACGAGTGTTGTTTTTGTTTTCACATAGTTTTTTTTACTAATACATTCTCAGCACTTAGGTTTTTGACAACTGAGTTTGGTGTTTGACAGGAGAGTTTCCACTCTACGTATATTTCTCTATGATATAAGTTTCAAGTAGATTTGGTGACTATGGGTTCATAATTATATACATCCGGAAAATTGATTAGAACAGAACAAAAATATAATTTTGAAGTTTGACTAAATATATGTAACGTGAACACCGTCTAACGTGAACACCGCTTAACGTGAACAAGCTTTTGTTTACATTGACTACTCTGTAACGTGAACAAACTCAGAAAGCTCTATAACGTGAACAATTTATTTCACTGCATTTGTTTTCTAAGCATGTAGAAAACACTGAAATACATACATTAAATTCGATTTTAAAAGTTTAGGGAATCTCCTTATATTAAAAATCTGTTTGTATCCACTAAATTATTATTTTTTATATTGCAACGAACGAGTAATTTTATTTGCTATGTAATTTTATTTCAATTTCGTGATCTGGTTTTGTTTTGTAATGCATTTTAATCAATAATTTTTGTTTTATATTTTAATAATGAAAATAATAATAGAAGACTTTCACCTTCAAGCGTGTAAAACACAGGTTTATATTATAAAATTTTATATTTTTTCCATGAAATTCGACAATCGCTAACGTGAACAATTTCACTAACATGAACTCCCTTGGTTTTAATTAGTTCACGTTACCGCGAGTGCACTGTATTTGTTTACCCTTTTTTATAATCTTTTACTTCACAAAAGGAAAATGTTGAGCCAATCGGTAATGCTAACCAATTATTAAGTATATAAATTGTTAAATAGTACATTTTATTCCTATTATAAAATTATAGACTCTGTTGGAAATGTTAGGAATATGTAGTTGTTTCAATTATAATTTGCTGAATTAGATAACATTTTTATACATTTGAAATAAAATATCTTCTGCGAAAACTAGTTTTCTTAACAATATATAAAATACTACTATATTTTAAATAAACTTTTATTTTGGTTTTATTCAAGAAAGTACATAATTTTTATATAGTCCAAAATGTGTATTATATCAGGATTCATCTATAATCCACAAAGTGGTTAAAAAAGAAATTCGGTTACAGTCCTAATTCGCTTATAGTCCACAAAAATTGTGCAACTGTATTTGTAGACTATAAGCGAAAACTACTATATTACATTAACATTCTACCAATCTTCATAATCGGAGCTAAGTCCCAATAACAAACACTGAATATGGATATTAGAGTGTTTATACCAATTTAATTTTTATAATTTTCATCTAATTTAGGTGGAGGGTATTTAAGATTCGGCATAGCCGAACATAGCACTCTAACTTGTTTTTAGTGATTTTGTATGTAAATGTTATTTTTAGCGCATTTTGGTTAAAAATAGTTGACAACGCTGGTCTCAGACAATTCGATTAAGATTGTTGATTTGGTTATTGTTATTGTTTTTCTATAGCGAACGAGTACTTTGAGTGGCAAACAAAATACATCTAAAATTTCCACTCAAAGCACTCGTTCGCTATAGAAAAACAGCACATTAGTTATTTTCAAATATCCCATTAAAGTATGGAGTACTATTCGACCCGGTGCGCTTCGCCACCCAAATTGGAACAAAGAAATCCTACTATTTAGTGTTGGGTTTATTAGCTCAGTGAAGTGACCGCTCTTTTCAACTCAGCTCACTCAAATGAACTAGATCGCTGTTTTAGCTCATTAGTTCAGTATGATGTATAATGACCATTTCATTTTGTGAATTGCTTGTAATGAATTGAGTCAAGCATTTCTGTTGTTAGTTGTAAAAACACACAGTCTTTTGACAATTAGAGATTTATGCGTGAATTAACTGATAACAATTAAAATTTCAAAAAATAAAATCTAATTTTTTTTTAAATTTATATTTTCGGAAATAAGAGTTAATTTTTGTATTATTTCTATGTTTAGACATACATATTTGTTAACACTTATGTGTGTGACAGGGTACCCGGGTAACTTTTTGTAATTTAATTGCAATTTTCTATGTATGCAGAATTCTTAGGCGCTTGAAACTTTCTGAGAACTCCTACCTTTATGTTATATTTATTTTTTATAATGGACACATTTGTATCTCGACTTGGTAGGGAGTGGTAAATCATTTTATATTTTACACCCTTAACAGGGGGACAGGGCACCCGGGTACCATATACAAATTATATGGAAAATATTACGTATACGCTCACAACACAATACTGAGTAGTCTTTCTACTGGCTGAATTAATTTGAACACTGTGTATATAAATGGGAATCCCCATTTATTGAATTAACGTTAGACTAAAATTAAATATTTTTTTTTGCATTTCATAATATGGAGCATTTGTATATATTGCGCAATAATATGTAACTTCATAGGTTCTGTATGCGGTACCCTGTCACCCTGTTAAAGGTGTTTTTTTGTCACACACATAAGGTTAAAGAGAACATTCTGTTTTATGATCTAACTGCTATATATAAAATGAATTTTTACATTTTAGGAACTTAAAAATATCTTAAAAACCGTATCACTTTCAAAAAACTGCGAAAGTGAGCTCGGTCGCTCATGGTACCTGTCAAATGTTTTGTTCTGTTAATGTATCAGTATAGTAAAAAAGTGCATAAGAAATCTATTTTCTAAAAATAAGTGATTGAAATAATATTGCTAATTTAATTAAGAATATTAGTAGTTTGTAGTTTTTTAATTCTGTTTTTTGGTAGATATAATCCCACCAATGTATTTTTGAAATAGTATTTTTTTTTTTACTAATTATAAACTTTCAATTACAATTATTATTTTAAAAATAACTGTTATGTATTTCCCTTTTTTATTATTGTTTTATGAAATATACCTACAAACTATATTACAAACTTTATTTCTTACTGCCTCACCATACTATAAATAAATTCAGACACACACAATACCACATATAGCCAAACTCATTCAAGAAAACAAAAATAATTTGAAAACTCTAATAATTCTTTCCATACAAACTAGAGTATCCAAAACCGAAACCGAAAACCGGTCAACCGGTTTTTTCATCTTTGTAAAACCGACCGGTTTCGGTTTTCTTTAACTTTTCGGTTTTTTGACAAACCGGTTTTTTTAAGACGGTTAACCGGTTTTAACGAAATACTTTGTAAAGCTTATTTCAACATATAACTTAAAAATATTTTGATAACATTTTTAAAAATATTCATTTATTTGTTAGAAAAAACCGGTTAACCGGTTTTTAGAATGACAAACCCGAACCCGGTTTTTTTAGAATGAGAAAACCGAAACCGGTTTTTTTATATAACACTGTTTTCGGTTAAACCGGAAACCGGTTTTTTGAATTTGCCGGTTTTTTGGACACTCTAATACAAACGTTGTAATAATACGCGCCATATACATACAAACATAACAAGCTCACAAAAATAAAACGATCGTTTTATTTTTGTTGTACACAATACTCACTTTTCAATGTCAGTAAGCGAATGAATGCTACTTTGACGAGTGAAGTGAAACATTGAAGGCAACAAATGAATGTACTTGTGCAGCTCTTTCATGTGTACTGAAAGAAATATTTTTTTTTTTGTTTTCAATTTAATTTTTTTATTTATTGTATCTTCATTACTTAATGAACTAACAACAAGTATTTCAAATCTTATATCTAATAATTATAATTAACTAGCTTGACCCGGTGCGCTTCGCTACCCCTGTCGATATAAAAATCGGTTCAGCCGTTTAGTAATTATTGTTTAAAAACTAAAGGTACCAATTTTACCCGTTTTTCCCCCTTTTTATCCCTTTCTGGTCCAAGTATTGAAAAAATTTATAGCCTATTGACGCTTCCAAGTAAGGATCTATCTACGTTCCAAATTTCAATAAAATCGGTTCAGCCGTTTAGGCGTGATGCTCAAACAAACAAACAAACTTACAAAGACATTTATATATTTATATAGATTAGTCCAGCCAGTGCCGGACGAAAAATGGTTTATTGATTGTTGCTTTGATTTAATTGGCATTCTTCCTTCTAGTCTTAGGTCTGCTGTGTCCCTCCTTCTTAATCGAGTGTGGCCACTGTTATCTAATATGTTGCGGGCCAGTGGGTTTGGGTGAACTTCAAGTTTTTTTTAAATATTTTTCCACATTAAATATTTTCGTGATCACAGTTTTTACAAGGGGCACGTTTAGATCTTTGTGTATATTCGCGTTTTTGATATACCTGGGGGCAACTGTAATCATTCTAAAAAACTTGTTTTGGCGTCTTTGGATCTTTTCTACATTTGACGCTGAGGCCGTGCCCCATATCTCTTATCAATTTCGATAAAAATCTCAAACTGGCTGCTCAACATGCTACCCAAACCCCCCGACAAATCAGATATAATAGAATTTATTCTGCAGATGTCGAACGACTCTTAAATGAAAAAAGAAGAGTTCGAAGAGAGTGGCAATTGCACAGATCCCCCTAACTCAAATCGAAGCTTAAAGATTGTATAAAAAGACTTAAAAAGCTCTTGGAATTTCGAAAAATGGAATCATTGAATAAATATCTAGAAAGCCTGGATGCAACACCGCAATCGGATTACTCATTATGGCGAGCCACAAAAAGTCTTAAAAGACCTGTCATATGTAAGCCCCCCTTGCGAAATTCAAGTGGCGGTTGGGCAAGAAATGATACTGAAAAAGGGAATCTGTTTGTTAATCATTTGAAGCAAGTATTTACCCCGAACACATCAAATGAAACTATTGAGTTGCCACCTGTTGTACCCCATTTTGGAGCAGCCGCACAGTGGGGGATCTGAAAAAAAAGTGGAAATAAATCTGTAACTTCTAAACGAACAGCTCGATTTTAATAAAATTTCCCATGACTATAGAGGAGGTGTTGATAAGTTTAAGTTTTGAATTTGGGCTTAAGCAACCAAGGGGGGACCGAGCCACAATGGCCCAAAGTGGGGCACCTCGGGTATATCAAAAATTAAAAATGATGCCAAATTTTTGTTTGCGATCCGATTTGAAAGATTTTTATATAAATGGAATGTTCTAGACGAGATCTACAAAAAACATTGCTTTAGCCATATATTATCTCTTATAGTTTACGAGTTATTCGCATTTGAAAAGTAAAATTTTATTTTTTTTGCCTACCTTGGTCTGCTATTTTGCTAATAACGGATCCAATTCTTTCCCGATTTTCTTGAAGTGTCTTTTTTTGAATTAACAACAAATTTTTTAATAATCTTAAGAAAGAGATGTTAAAAAATATCTACTGAGTCAAAAGTTATGTGCATTCAAACATAAAAAAAATAAAAAAGTCGTTTTTTCCGCCATTTTTTTTCGAAAAAAGTAACTACATTCATTTTAAATTATACGGAAAATGAGAAAAAGATATATAATGTGTTTATGTTTTTCTGAAAGGTAACATTTCAGGAAATATTATAGAAGCAAAATAATATCAAAATTTGTATTATTGCGTGGTCCAGAGCCTTCCGAAGTAGACCTATTTTTTATGAAAATTTCAACTTTAGACAACATATTCTAAAATCGCATAGCTGCTTTCAAAAAATTAAGACCTGTTTTGTATGTCCCAATATGTTCTTCAATATTGTGCAAAGGGGTTTCATAGCCCCGAGCTTGGTGCGTTCAATAGATTCAAAAATCAAAAAAATCACAATTTTGGGATTTTTTAAAAGTTTTTTGGGAATTGTGGGATTCTCAAAAACAATTTACTAATTTCTTTTTCACTTTTGTATTTCGATCAAAAGTTTCTATATAAATCTAAAGTTTCATTAAAAACGATTCATAAACAAAATTTTTATTGCATTTTAAATATTGAAATTTTCCAGAAAAATCAGCTACCATTTTTTATTCCCATATTTTTGAAAAAAGTCTTCTATAATTTTTGAAAATCTTAAAAATTTTGTATATTTTTGAAAAGAGGACATAATTTCCTACGCGTTGATATATAATATGTATATCTGTTCTTTTCCACTAGTTAAATTTATGGATCTCTTTCTTAAGATTATTAAAAAATTTGTTGTTAATTCAAAAAAAGACACTTCAAGAAAATCGGGAAAGAATTGGATCCGTTATTAGCAAAATAGCAGACCAAGGTAGGCAAAAAAAATAAAATTTTACTTTTCAAATGCGAATAACTCGTAAACTATAAGAGATAATATATGGCTATAGCAATGTTTTTTGTAGATCTCGTCTAGAACATTCCAGTTATATAAAAATCTTTCAAATCGGATCGCAAACAAAAATTTTGGATCATTTTTAATTTTTGATATACCCGAGGTGCCCCACTTTGGGGCATTGTGGCTAGGCCCCCCCTTGGTTGTTTAAGCCCAAATTCAAAACTTAAACTTATCAACACCCCCTCTATAGCCATGGGAAATTTTATTAAAATCGAGCTGTTCGTTTAGAAGTTACATATTTATTTCCACTTTTTTTTTCAAATCCCCCACTGTGAGCCGTACCCCTACGTTTTGAGATTCGAGAGATCGAAAAGGCTATTGTTGATTTAAACTCCAAGAAAGCACCTGGTATTGACAAAATCAGTAACAAGATGCTTATGGAGCTACCCCGGATAGCAATAAAAATAATTCTTTTTATTTTTAATGCTATATTACGCCTTGAATATTATTCTCCAGAATGGAAGGTTTCACTGGTTACCATGATACCTAAGCCGGGAAAAGATCACACAAAAGTAGAATCATATAGACCAATCAGCCTATTGTCTAATATATCAAAGCTATTTGAGAAGATACTCATGAACAAGTTGTACCCGATGTTAATTGAAAACAATTGTATTCCGAATCATCAATTTGGATTTAGAAGAAAACACACTACTATCGAACAAACCCATAGACTTGTAAATATTGTAAGAAAAGCGTTTGAGGAAAAGAAATATTGTTCCGCTCTCTTTATCGACATTTCTCAAGCGTTTGATAAAGTATGGCATGATGGTTTAATATACAAACTGAGTCAAAATTTACCCGCAAACACACATAAGCTATTGAAAAGCTATTTAACTGGTCGAACATTTAAGGTTAAAGAAGGAGACTTTTTAAGTAGTCCCCAACCCATTGAAGCTGGAGTTCCCCAAGGCAGTATCCTGGGACCATTTTTATATTTGATATATTCGTCTGATATGCCAACTAACAATCGCACGCATACATCAACATTTGCAGATGATACTGCTATTCTAAGCATTCATGAAAACCCTGAAGAAGCGTCTCGTTACTTACAAAATCACATATTTGAATTAGAAAAATGGTTAAAACAATGGAAAATTAAAGTCAACGGGCAAAAATGTACACATATAACATTTACATTGCAATCCTATTAAAATTTGTATACAAATTTTAGTTTTAGAAACTCAATAACTTTTTTTAAATTTTTTAAAGTGTAAAAAAACTTGTCAAAAGGTCAAACGGAGTCCCGCAATTCCTAAAAATTATAGCGAAAATTCCGAAAATGTTATTTTTTACAATTTTGCACATTTCCTTCGGGGCTGGGAAAATACTTTGGGGATGAATAGAGAACACATCAGGGTTTTCAAATCTCCTTTCAGTTTCCTGATCCCAGCTTTGGGATTTTAGAACATGTTGCACAAAGTTGAAATTTTGATAAAGAATAGGTCAAATTCCGAAGGGGGCATAGGGGCGACATATTCGAAAAATAGAATTTTTTACAAAATTATTTTGAAACATTTGATTTTATTAAACTGTGAATGAAAATTTATATTCATATAAAAATAAACGTTGAAAATGTAATCAACATTGCGACAAAAAATTAAGCGCTAACTCCATAGTTAGACGTTATATGTGTAAATATTGAAAACTCTCCCATAATAATACATATTGTTACGAATGTGCAATAGCGATTTGAATTTAACGGTCCGTAACGACTGCCTGCAACATTCATGATGTTTATAAACACGTACATCAGTAGAAGCTTCTACTTATCAACAATGTTGATAGCATGCGGTTATTAGCATTGTTTGTAACTATGGCAACACTGCATGTTTAAGCTGCTAACATTAACATCGAAAGCTCTAGAATTCGAATGTACTAGTATGTCCGTTAAGAGCATTGTAGAAGATTCCCTATAGATGGCGCGTGTATAAATAGTGGCAGTCGTGAGTGGAGTTCTTCATAGGCGCTGTTAGAGTTAACATCAACTGTCGTGTACATTTGAGCTTGTACGTTGTAAAGTGTGTGTGTGCATTTCTGCGAATTGATAAACCTATATAAAGACACTGAGTGACTATTTAAAAATATTTAAAAAATCTTACTGATCAAATTAATCAGAATAATGAAAACAATTTATGGAAAGCGTACCCATTAAGGACTGAGATCGAAAAATTTTAAATATACATATATGTTAATAAAAATGAAACCACTAAACTTACAGTTTTTAATCTCTTTTTATTTGATTGAAATTATTGTTACAATTTACAAAAAAAAAAAAATATATATTTTTATAGTTCTAATCACTAATGATGAAATTTTGAACCTTTTTCGAAAACCCTTCCATTGTGGTTTTTATAGTGCTTTATGTCACTTTGTTCGAACAGGTTGTCCATCTCCGCTTAAAATCTACCACAGTTTTGGAAACCTTTTTTGTGCTCTTCAATTCTCTTTTAACAAGAGCCCAATATCTGGACTCAGCTCCAGGCAATTTTGAGGAATTGTCTCTCTTGGTACAAATACCACATTATTGTTCATGTACCACTCAAGACCTTTCTTACCATAGTGACAGATGCCAAAATAGGCCAAAAATAAGTGGACACATTAAGAAGTCTTATGGATGGAAACATCCTTTTTTGTAAACATTCCTTGATTTTAATTTCGATATTTATAGAGCCTTTTATAACAAATGTTTTACTTTTTTACCCCAACTGCATATTGCTTGCCATACCAAAAACTTTTTGGGAAATTTTGTCTGCTTTTGGGTCCTAAACTTTTCTTCAACATTCCCTCGAGCATCTGCAACATAAAAAAATTTACCCAGAAGCTGCGAAAAATTTTCCATACGTACGTTTCGTCGTCCATTATGCAGCAGGTATATTTTTTGTATAAAATTTGACTTCAATTTCCGTGTTCTGTCTTTGGCCTCTAAATTTTTAGCAGAGTTCCTGGCAGGAACTTTTTGAGCCTACCAAATAGTCCGAGTACTGACATTACCGGGCTGCTTTCCTACCGGAGGTGTTGGGAGCTCTTTTGAAAATGCTTTCTTTTTTTGGCTTTAGAAACATCATGTGGACCATTCCTTCTACCTAAACAAGGTTTTATATCAACGGACAAGTTCTCCCGGTACTGTTTCATAACATTGGAAAAACTTTTTTTAGGACCAAGTTGGGTTTTGTTGAAAATATTTAATAATTTTAGTAAGCACTTTTTTTATACATAATAACTGACATGCTTTGCAAAAAAAAAAATCAAATAATACTTGGATTAAAAGTTTTAATGAAAAACGTGTGTTAAAAATTTTACGATCTCAGTCCTTATGTACCTATAAAAGATCTTAATAATTCTTGGTGCAAATCAGACTATACAAAAACGTGTGCTTCTTCCCAATACCTTAAATCCACATTTCAATAGAAAGCAATATTACATCCTATTTAGATATTCCATGTTAAATGGCACATAACACCTAGGGAAGTTGAATTAAAAATATCCAAAATGAACAATAAAAAAACTCCACGATTTGATAAAATATGTGCTAAAGATATTAAATTGTTTCCTACAAAAACTAATTTAAAACTGGAAAATGAGGCTACATGACCACTTGTTACGGTGCTAAAACCAAATAAACCGGAAAATGTTATAAATTCTTATAGGCCAATAAGATTGCAAACAATATTGGATAGTAAAAAAAATAATACCTGAAAATCTGTTTGGTTTCCGTAAAAAAACTTGGCGCGTCTTGGCGTGTCATTGTTAAAGTTATCAGAAATGCTCTAGAAAGAAAACAATACTGCTCAGCGATATTTTTGGATGTTAAGCAAGCATTTGACAGAGTATGGCACCGGGTCTTATGTACAAATTGAAATATATTCTTCCAGCTCCTTTTTATTTTGTTCTTATGTCATACATAAAATATCGTCACGTTAATGTTGAAATAAACGACAGTTTTTCTGAAATTTGGGATATAAAATATCTCAAGGTAGCGTACTAGGACTTGTGATTTACACTATTTACACATTAGACATGTCAATAAGCGAGGAAACAACAATTGCAACGTATGCGGATGATACTGCTATAATTGCAATGTCACGTTGCAATGCCTTGATGTTATTTCAAACTGGTTTAAAAGTGTAAATCCAGAAAAAAATTTGCGCTAATAAAAGGCGATTGTCCAGCTATATATATTGTCAGACAACAAATTCTGAATTAGAATTGTGTAAAATATCTTGGACTGCACTTGGATAGACGACTAACGTCATAAAAGGAAAGAGCACCTTAATATTAAAACAAAGCGAATATAACGGTTGCTGGGTAGTAACTCGGAATTAAGTTTGCAATAAACTTACTATGCGGTAGTGATGATAGTTCAATAGACTTAAAAGATATCATCAGAGTACCAAATATTCATTCATTTGTCCCTCATGTTTATGAAAAGACAACTTTAATTTTTTTGCTTTATTCATTCATGTATGATAGAATTTGTTTTTTATTTTCACTCAAAAATTAGTAAATAATAGGAACTTTTTTTTCTACACATGATCATTTTAGAGAAGTAAAATGTTTGTAAATTGTTCACAAATGAAGAGCATCAAGTTTTATTTTGCACAAACGTTCAATTTACGTTTATTTACGCTGCATACATGAAGAAAATAAGAATGCGTGTAATTTAGTTTTGCATTGTTGAACAGAGGTTTAGAAAAGAGTTTTTTGGAAATAATTCGGTATCTCGCAAACTAGTATATACATTGTTGCAAAATTTCATATGGTTGGAGCTCAGGTGTTTTCGAGTTGATTTTCAGTTGTTCAGCTTCCTAGGGATAATGGGGTCCAGTGTGTGGCCCCTCAAAGTTGGTCACCTCGTGTCTCAAATTTAAAAATAAAAAATCGCCTAAAATCCATTTATTATCCAAATGAGCTGAAATTTAAAATATAGATAGACCTTGAGAAGATCTACAAAAAATGCGCTTACACATGTAGGTTATCTCTTTTGGTTGAAGAGATATTTGGGCTTATTTATTTACTTTTTAATTTTGCCCGATTTTTTTTTTTTTGGTTTTTTAGACATGGCGGGCCTACGGAGGGTTGGATTTGTTTTTTTTTTAATTAGCTATATTTGCGATAAAATATATAAATAAATTAAAAACAACTTGCTAACAGTTATCTCATCCATATAAAAAGTTACAAGCATCCAAAGTTGGAACATGTTAAAAGGGGACTATTTTTAACATTTATTTATGTGCTGTTTTTTTATAATACAAGCGAGTACTTTGAGTGGAAATTTCACATATATTTTGTTGTTGTTACAATAAAAAAACACATGTAAAATTTCCACTCAAAGTACTCGCTTGTATTATAAAAAAGCACATTATTTTTTTCATTGACTAGAAACAAATAAAACAAACAACAGTCCGAACATATATGATAAAAACAAGTTAGAGTGCTATATTCGGCTATGCCGAATCTTAAATACCCTCCACCTAAATTAGATGAAAATTATAAAAATTAAATTGGTATAAACACTCTAATATCCATATTCAGTGTTTGTTATTGGGACTTAGCTCCGATTATGAAGATTGGTAGAATGTTAATGTAATATAGTAGTTTTCGCTTATAGTCTACAAATACAGTTGCACAATTTTTGTGGACTATAAGCGAATTAGGACTGTAACCGAATTTCTTTTTTAACCACTTTGTGGATTATAGATGAATCCTGATATAATACACATTTTGGACTATATAAAAATTATGTACTTTCTTGAATAAAACCAAAATAAAAGTTTATTTAAAATATAGTAGTATTTTATATATTGTTAAGAAAACTAGTTTTCGCAGAAGATATTTTATTTCAAATGTATAAAAATGTTATCTAATTCAGCAAATTATAATTGAAACAACTACATATTCCTACCATTTCCAACAGAGTCTATAATTTTATAATAGGAATAAAATGTACTATTTAACAATTTATATACTTAATAATTGGTTAGCATTACCGATTGGCTCAACATTTTCCTTTTGTGAAGTAAAAGATTATAAAAAAGGGTAAACAAATACATATATTTAGTCAAACTTCAAAATTATATTTTTGTTCTGTTCTAATCAATTTTCCGGATGTATATAATTATGAACCCATAGTCACCAAATCTACTTGAAACTTATATCATAGAGAAATATACATAGAGTGGAAACTCTCCTGTCAAACACCAAACTCAGTTGTCAAAAACCTAAGTGCTGAGAATGTATTAGTAAAAAAAACTATGTGAAAACAAAAACAACACTCGTATGTGTGATTATTTTGATTAAAATTTTTGTTTGAGTTTTTTCTAGTTTCCGCTCTTGTTGTTTCTCTATGACTTATATCTGATATATTTTTTTTCTATATGAGTGTATATATGCGTTAATGTATTTTTCGTATGTTCGACTTAGTTGGAAGATATAATTAAATATTTTAACGTGATTTCTGTGTATTTCAGGCCTACTTTGCTTGATATTTTTCTCTATAACATTATTTACAAGAGTTTTATGGGTATTATTGTGATTATCGGAAGTGGAGCTAATATGGGTGCTATGGTCAAATATGGACCGATATTCACAAAACCCAGTAGTATAATGTTTGGATACAATATATTGATCTGTATACAATTTTAGTTCGATATCCATATATTTAAAATATTTATAGAGGTTAATGTGTTTTTCGGAAGTGGTCCTTATATGGGAGCTATGACCAATTATCGGCCGATCTTCATAAAATTCAACACATCGATTTTCGTATATATGGGAAATATTTATTTGAAATTTTAACCAGATAGAAGCTTTTATAAGAACTTTATAAGTGTTTAAGTAATTTTCGGAAATGGACCTTATATGGGAGCTATGGTCAAATATGAACCGATATTCACACAATCTAGTAGTATCATTTATGAATTAATACTAACGATCTCTGTAAAATTTTAATTCGATAACGATATTTTTCAGACATTTACGATAATTAATGTGTTTTTTTGGAAGTGGTCCTTATATGGGAGCTATAACCAATTATGGACCGATCTTCATGAAATTCTCTACAGCGATTTTCATATACATGGGGATTATGCAAGTTGAATTTCAGCCTGATACCGATATATATAAGACATTTAAATGATTTTCGGAAGTAAACTTTGTATGGGGGCTATAGTCAAATAGTGGCCGATCCAAAAAAAAAATTGGTCTTGCGATTTCTGTTTGCACGAAACTTAGTTGTGCTGAATTTTGTATGGATACTGCAATTCTATGGGCATTTATATACCATAGCACCATATTTCGGGAAGAAATTTGTATGGGGGCTACGAGAAATTATGGACCGATTCTTTCCATTTTCAACAGAATTTGTCCTTTTGTCATATAAATAATGAGTGCAAAATTTCATGTTATTCTCTGCAATGAATTTACCCAAAGTCCCCAAAATTCATGTGAAAATTATCAAAATTTTTGGAGGTTGTCGTACATTTTGATCCATAACCCTGGTTCCACCAATTCGATTTTGCTGATTTTCAATACCAAACTGCTTAGAAAAATTATAAACATTTTGGTATACATTTCATTAATTTTGCTTATGTATTTTGGACGTGAGAGTGTTTTACACAGACAGACAGACAGACATTGCTCAATCGACTTAGAATTTCATAAGGATCAATAATATATATACTTTGTTGGGTCTCAGATGAATATTTCTCAATGTTACACACGGAATGACAAACTTATATATACCCTCTTTCACCACTTGTGGTGGTGGAGGGTATAAAAACCAACATCATTAATGTGTATGAACAGTAATGACCGCGTCGAGAAAGCCTCTCAATTTTGAGCATTGGAGGTTTTTTATTTCTCACTATTCACATACGTATATGAACTTTAAAGAAAAAAACAGTGTATTCATTTATGTGTGCTTAAAATTTAAAAAATTCTTAGCTACACATTTTCGAATTTGAGCATAAAAAAATGCAAATTTCATACATGACATTTATCATGAATGAATAAATTTAAGTGTTCATACATGAATTCTTCTGAACCCTGGATATCATGTACTAGACCTGCCTTTTAGAAGTTAATCAACAAATTTATATTCAATCCTGTAAATATGTAAATTTTATAAATAACTATTAGATATAGAAAGACTAAGGCCCAATATTACAAGTTGCAAATAATTAACACATTTGCTTAATTCACAACAATTTGTATCGTGTATCTTGTATTAAATACACTTTTTGTTTACTTGTTTGTGAACACCCATTGTATATTGTATGAATGTATTTTGTATTTTAAACGTCAGAAACCAAATTAGAAGAAGAAAAACAGCAGGTTTTCTAGAAATAAAATGAAAAAAGTAAATTAATTAATTTTTTTAATAAAACTATAAATTAAATAAAACTTTATATGTCAGCATTAAGAAAATTTGGTTGTATTTTCTTTCTGCTTCTCAATAACAATAATACACTCAATACAAGGATACAAGGGGTTTTGTGAATTCAGCAATTGACTGCAAATAATAATGAGAAATTGTACTTTTATTTAAATATAACTGTTTTAAAGGCTGGTTGAAAGTTGTATAATGCCTCTCAACAGCAGTGCTTTTCAAACATTAACAAATCTGCAAGTATTGCTGTAGAACAGTGGTGTTCAAAACTAAAAATGAAGATGTATTGGTGAGAGAGCTACCCAGCAAACAAAATGTCAAAAACTTAAAATAAGATAAGAAAAGAAAAAAAAGTTTAGATATAGAATTTTTGTCAGATATAACCAAATTATTAAAAAATTTAATTTACAGCCTGGCCCACTATGTCGAACGTTGTCGTTTCAAACGACAAACAGCTGTTTTGCGGCTCAATAATATTCTAGTCGAAAGAAAACAAATACGAACGATAACGTAAGCAACTCAATACAAAATTTGAGGCTCACTATTTACATTTTCTAATATTTGTACGAACTAAAATGTCAAATTCATTCACTTTTTATTTATTGTCGTCTATATAAGAATCTAGTACAAAACGGATGCGTACTTATTTATTATTATACATTTGTGCATAGTTTAACATAATTAGATATATTTTCACTCATACATACTGGTTTGTGGTAGAAAAATAAGTAGAATTTGACGAAAAGTTTACTTATTTTTGTTCGAGATGTCCCAAAAGTACTCTTTTATATTCCTTAGGAGAGTTATTTGTAGAATTATGTATTTACAATAATAAAAAATATAAAAAAATAAGTCGCAGCCACGAGTTGATCCCACAACCTTCCGGTTGCTAGTAAAGGACTGTACTCACTACACCACTGCTTAATTATTTTATTTTGTGTCAAATAATGGTTTTCAATATATTTTCGATTGTTTCACAATTATATTTGGATTACGTTTGAAACGTAAATCAAAACGAACGATAAGTCGTAAGATAGTTGGCCATTGTTTCGAATGAAAGTGAGTGACTAACTTTCGTTCGCTTAAGTATTCTTTCGACATCGTGGGCCAGGCTGTTAATTTTTAAGGAAAAGAAAAAATATACATTATACGACCGAAATTCTCTTAAATTTTTTATTTATTTCTGACTTTGTTTTTTTGTGTTCAATTGTATATGAAACGAGTGTGTTTGCTATGCTTCGTCCAAAAACAACCAACAACAATGCATATTAATGATTTCTGAAAAAAATGACGATAGTCCGCCGTGTTTTCATCGCTTGCTCAACGATGAATGAATAAAAGATTTTAAAAGAGCATAACAAATGTGTGTAAATTTTTTAAACAATTGTACATGAGCATCACTGCTGTAGAACATACAACATTGAATAAAAGCTTTGAGTTAAGCATTGTTTCTAAGTATGGCAACACAAAATCATTAATGACTAATATCGAAAGCTCTAGAATTCGAATATTCTAGTTTTAAGATCAATTGTAATTGAAATAGAGCTTTCTGGATGATGCAGTGTATATAAATTGGCCGTGAGAACACCACAAGAGTCAGTCTAATTTGAAGCATCGTGAAGTAAAGACATCAACTGCATTACCAGAGTATTTCTGCGAATTTATAAACGTGTGTAAAAACATTTAGTGAATATTTAAAGTGTTTTTGTTGTACATTTTAAATAAAGAAAAAGTTGTTACAAGTTTTAACTAATAAAACTGCTTTTATTTGCACTCAAAAGTATCCGGTTTATTTAAAGGAAATAAACCAACTTTTTCAAAAGGTGAAAACGTAACAATTGGTGTCAAAAGTGGGATTGCAAAATAATAAGCATGAAGTTTGAGGAACTTAAAGTTGAACAATTCAAGAAAGAATTGAGTAAGTTGGAGTTGCCGACAGCAGAATTGAAAAAGAGTCTGATCGATGAATTCAAGTGGCGTGATATTGACATCGGAGCTTACGAATTTGAGTATAAAGAAGAAATGGAAATTTCTACCCGTGCAACAACAACCAGCATGAATTTATCCACAATGTATGCTGCTATGATGGAGAAATTTAAAGAAGCCAACGAAACTTCTAAAGTAAAAAACTAGAAACTTCTTGCTGAAGTTCAATAAACTTCTAAAGTAAACAACGAGAAACTGTTAGCTGAAGTTCATGAAACTTCTAGAGTCAAAAACGACAAATTATTAGTTGAAATGGAAGTGAAATTTCAGGAAAGTTCTAAAGCTACGGACGATAAACTTCAAGAAATAGTTTTGATGGCAGTTAATCATTTAATGTTTTCAAGTTTCAGTTTGATACAGTTGCTTAGAAAAACTGATTTTGGCCTAGAAAGGAAACGCAGAAATAGTTATTGGAAATATATCTGGCACTAGCTTGACCCGGTGCGCTTCGCTACCCCTGTCGATGTGAAAATCGGTTCATCCGTTTAGTAATTATTGTTTAAAAACTAAAGGTACCAATTTTACCCGTTTTTCCCCCTTTTTATCCCTTTCTGGTCCAAGTATTGAAAAAATTTATAGCCTATTGACGCTTCCAAGTAAGGATCTATCTACGTTCTAAATTTCAATAAAATCGGTTCAGCCGTTTAGGCGTGATGCTCAAACAAACAAACAAACAAACAAACAAACAAACAAACAAACAAACAAACAAACAAACAAACAAACAAACAAACAAACAAACAAACAAACAAACAAACAAACAAACAAACAAACAAACAAACAAACTTACAAAGACATTTATATATTTATATAGATTTCAAAACTGCTGGTCCGATCGGGATAGAATTTAACGTTGGCGTAGCCAGGGAGTATTTGAGTTTAAGTTATTAAAATGAACCCTACAAATGCTACAGGCGCGGCGCGGCTCAAAGTAGGCTACCTTTGATACGTAAAATTTTAAACACGAGCCATTTTTGTTTCCCATCCGATTTCAAAGATTTTTATATTTTTTTGGAAAGCGCTCGGCTATGTCTTGAAAAAAACATGCTTGCGTGTACTATTTATCTCTTATAATTTCCGAGTTATAGGCATTACGAAATTGAAATTTTAAAATATTGCTTTTTAAAAAATTGTTGAACCGAATGGACTCGAATTTTTTTCGTTAGTTAGACATCTAAATTATTTATAATATGCAAAAGGTTTCAGAGCAATATCAATTATGCATCATAAATAAACGATTTTCAATTTAAAAATTAAAAAAATAGTTGACTTGTGCTGTTTTTTGGGCGAAAAGGTGATTTAACTCTTTTTTTATTTAAAAATAACTTTCTTTAAGGACATATAACAATTTTATGTTTTTCTGTAAGATATCTTTACAGAGAACATTTTGGTATAAAAAACATGTCATAGTTTTTGAATATGTCATCCCTACGCCCTTCGGAATTTGACCTATTTCTTTATCAAAATTGCAATTTTGGGCCACATGTTTTAAAATCCCAAAGCTGGGATCAGAAAGCAGTTTTGGATACCCTGTTGTGATCCCTATTTATTCCCAAAGCATTTTCCCAGCCCCGAAGAAAATGTGGACCATATGGGCAAAATTGTAAAAAAAAAAATACAATTTTACGGATTTTTGCACCAATTTTTAGGAATTGCGGGATTCCCTTTGACTTTTCGACAATTTTTTTTTTTTTTCATTTTTTTTAGCCAAATTTATATATTTACTCTAATAATCTGAAATTATTGCTATTGAAAATAAGTAAATCAGTTCAAAAAGATTGGCAGGAATATTATGACAAAAATTAACTAAAAACAAGTTAGAGTGCTATATTCGGCTATGCCGAATCTTAAATACCCTCCACCTAAATTAGATGAAAATTATAGAAATTACATTACATTACTCTAATATCCATATTCAGTGTTTGTTATTGGGACTTAGCTCCGATTATGAAGAATGGTAGAATGGTAATGTAATACAGTAGTTTTCGCTTATAGTCTACAAATACAGTTGCACAATTTTTGTGGACTATGAGCGAATTAGGACTATAAGCGAATTTCTTCTTAAGCCACTTTATGCATTATATATGAATCATGATATAATACACATTTTGGACTATATACAAATTATGTACTTTCTTCAATAAAAACAGTTTTTTTTTTAACAAAATAAAAATTTATTTAAAATATAGTAGTATAGTAGTATTTTCTATATTGTTAGAAAAACTAGTTTACGCAGAAGATATTTTATTTCAAATGTATAAAAATGTTATCTACTTCAGCAATTTATAATTGAAATAACTACATATTCCTACCGTTTCCAACAGAGTCTATACTTTTATAATAGGAATCAAATGTACTATTTAACAATTTATATACTTAATAATTGGTTAACATTACCGATTGGCTCAACATTTTTATTATTCACCACAAGTGAATTAAAAGAGTATAAAAAAGTGTAAACAAATATATTTAGTCAAACTTCAAAAGTATATTTTTGTTCTGTTCTAATGAATTTTCCGGATGTGAGCCTTATATATATAATCAAGAACCCATAGTCACCAAATCAACTTGAAACTTATATATGTTACATTTTTTACCGATATGAGTGTATATATGCGTTAATGTATTTTTCGGATGTGCGACTTATTTGGAAGATATAATTAAATATTTTAAAGCGATTTCTATGTATTTAAAGCCTATTTTGCTTGATAGTTTTGTCCATAACATTATTTATTATATGGGTATTATTGTGATTATCAGACATCGAGCTAATATGGGTGCTATGGTCAAATATGGACCGATATTCACAAAACCCAGTAGTATAATTTTTGGATACGATATATTGATCGGTATACAATTTTAGTTCGATATCCATATATTTAAAATATTTACAGAGGTTAATGTGTTTTTCGGAAGTGGGCCTTATATGGGAGCTATGACCAATTATCGGCCGATCTTCACAAAATTCAACACATCGATTTTCGTATATAATGGAAATATTTGTTTGAAATTTAAACTAGATAGAAGCTTTTATAAAAGAGTTATTAGTATTTAAGTAATTTTCGGAAATGGACCTTATATGGGAGCTATGGAACCGATATTCACACAATCTAGTAGTATCATTTGTGAATTAATACTACCGATCTGTGTAAAATTTTAATTCGATAACGATATTTTTCAGATATTTATGAAAATTAATGTGGTTTTTAGAAGTGGTCCTTATATGGGTGCTATAACCAATTATGGGCCGATCTTCATGAAATTCTCTATAGCGATTTTCATGTGCATGGGAATTATTCAAATTGAATTTCAACATGATACCGATATATATAAGATATTTAAGTGTATTTAAATGATTTTTTGAAGTAAACTTTATATGGGGGCTATGGTCAAATAGTGCCCGATCCAAAACAAAATTGGTGTCGCAATTTCTGTTTTCACGAAACTTAGTTGTGCTTAATTTTGTATGGATACTGCAATTCTATGGGCATTTACATACCATAGCACCATATTTCGGGAAGAAATTTGTATGGGGGCTACGAGAAACTATGGACCGATTCTTTCCATTTTCAACAGAATTTGTCCTTTTATCAAATAAATAATGTGTGCAAAATTTCATGGTATTCTCTGGAATGGATTTACCAAAAATCAGAAAAAAACTTGTGAAAATGATCTAAATTTTTGGAGGTTGTCTTACATTTTAATCCATAACCCTGGTTCTACCAACTCGATTTTGCTGATTTTCAATACCAAACTGCTTAGAAAAATTATAAACATTTTGGTATATATTTTATTAATTTTGCTTATGTATTTTGGGCGTGAGAGTGTTTTACACAGACAGACAGACAGACAGACGGACAGACGGACAGACGGACAGACAGACGGACATTGCTCAATCGACTTAGAATTTCATAAGGATCAATAATATATATACTTTGTTGGGTCTCAGATGAATATTTCTCAATGTTACACACGGAATGACAAACGTATATATACCCTCTTTCACCACTTGTGGTGGTGGAGGGTATAAAAAATGTTGAACCAGTTAACAATTAAAGCACATACTAATTGTTGTAACCTTCCATATATTCTTCAAACATGGTCTAGTTATCAAATTATATCATTAAATTTTTGCTTGCGTATTTTATTATTTGCTCAAGGACGCATTCAAAATACATTTTGTATTCTTGTCTGGGACGCACAGTTTCTCAGAATTGTTTTTCATCGGCCAAAACTCTGTAACTTTTGAAACGATGTGCAGATAATGTGCAGTTTTTAAAGACTACAATCGAACCAATTTAGAAGAACAAATTTCTGTCCATTATCGATAATAGTTTAGCTATGATCATTTATTTCTGATCAATATAAATTTTTTTTTTTTCTAAAATTAAATTCAATATTTATGTTTACCAGCATGACATACCCGTAATTTTCAATATTTTGACCAAATATTTTGGCTACATTAGTTTTGATATGTTTACTAACTAATGGAAAAATGTATGTTTTGACCAATGAAATCAATTCTGTCCGACGACGTGTATAATTTTTAGAATATTTTTTTTTCTGCATTACTTGAGAGGCATATTAGCCATATATTCACTTATCAAAATATTCTCCATCGATTTCGAAGTTATCACAAAGGATTACTTTAAAATTTGGCTTTCATATAAAAAATTTGCCTAGGAGCATTTTGCAGGCCATGAGTTAAATACGAGGTTTCAAAAACATCGGCATATGATATACGTGCGGGCACATAAGTATAACGTTATTTTCTCAGTATTTCACCAGTGTTCACCAAGAATTGGCAACATTGTATGGTGGAGAAGACATGAAAGAAATATACCGAATGTAATTGCGTGGTAGAGTGCAAAAACCTAAGGAGACGTTACAAGACTTTGCGACTGAAATCGAACGTTTGATGCTGCTTACATACCCAGATGAAAACCATATGGCCTTCGTGACCCTAATGTAAAACATGCGGTTTATGCCAAGCGGAAGTCAACATTTGCGGAAACCGTTTCATTCGCGTTGGCACAAGAAACAGCGAAATTAATGTCTACACCGCAAATATGCAAGGCGCGGAATATTGAAGTTGTTGCTGAAAATAGAGAGTCGACGATTTAAAAAAGGTTTTAGAGGCGTTTAGTGAGAAACATATTCAGGGAAACTGTCGAGCACCAAGAAAACGAACCAGATCTGCTTCGCCTCCAAGAACTAACCAGCAGCCGAACCAACAATCATCACAAGAGTCACCTTTAAACTAAAACGAGGTAGCACTACGGGGCAAGAACTAGCTCCCACATCTGAGGGCCCCACAATCTCCATATGAGTAATGTAGAAGAATAGCAATCTTACGTGTAGTGGATAAATCAACGCACGGTGGCTCAGGTCTCAATTTCATCGGCCAAAAGCCCAACTTTTTGTTAACTCCGATTTCAAAAATGTTAATCCCATTCAATAGTAAATACATTGAAACTAAGGTAGCCAAAAAAATTAGATAAAAATATGCACATAACTTTTGACTCATTAAAGGTTTTTAAATAATTTTATTTCACTGTTATTAAAAAATTTGTTGTTAATTCAAAAAAAGATATTTCAAGAAATTGGAGAAAGGATTGGATCCGTTATTAGCAAAAAAGCAGACTATGGTAGGTTAAAAAAATAAAATTTTACTTTTCAAATGAGAATAACTCGTAAACTATAAGAGATGATATATCACAAAAGCAATACAAAAATTTGGCATCATTTTTAATTTTTGATATACCCGAGGTGCCCTAGTTTGGGGCACTGTGGCTCGGTGCCTCCTCGGTGTTATAAGCTCAAACTCAAAACTTAAACATATCAACACCTCCTCTATAGCCATCGTGCAATTCGTTTAGAAATTACGGATTCATTTCCACTTTTTTTTCATTTCCCCCACTGTGTGCTGTTGCGGCAAAATAACCCAAACATTTGTAACAAATGGCTCTATAAATACCGAAATTTACATCAAGGAATGTTTACAAAAGATGATGCTTCCATTCATAAGACCTCTTAATGTGTCCACCTATTTTTGGCATCCTGTCACTAAGCAAGACCTTGTGGAACAAGAAAAATAATGTGGTATTTGTACCAAGAAAAACAGCCTGGAGCTAAGGCCTGCTCTTGTTAAAATAGAATTGAAGAGCACAAAAAAGGTCTCCAAAAGTGTGGTAGATTTTAAACGGAGATGGATAACGTGTTCGAACAAAGCGACAGAAAGCACTATAAAAACCTTAATGGAAGGGTTTCCGAAAAAGGTTCAAAATTGCATCAGTAGTGATTAGAACTATAAAAATATTTTTTTGTGATAATAATTTTAATCAAACAAAAAAGAAATCAAAACTGTAAGTTTAGTGGTTTCATTTTTATTAACATATATGTATGTTAAGAATTTTTCGATCTCAGTCCTTATTTATAAATGTTATGTATTGAAATCAATTCATTTTATTTAAGTTAAACCTTTATGGTGAAGTTACGCAATAAAAGCATTAATAAATGGCCTACACTTTTTCTTCATATCGTTGGGCTGTTGAATTTGTTCCATTGGAACATTTTTTGAAGATTTATATTTTTTCAGAGAAACTTCATTAAATTTAAACACGTTTTTACAACGAGTATAATAAACGAAGTTTTTGATAGCTTCATCGTTGTCTTTAATATCATTAAATATGTTATAAACTTCACTCCGTGAATGCCTCTTTACTGTAGTGAATACACACATTATTAATTCCATGAAAATTATTGGCATTTTGTGGCTTATATTCCACGTATTCCTTTTTAAGTAATAATATAACAGGTAATATTACTAAATATTGTAAAATTTACCAAAACAACATTGAAAACCCCATTGATGTACTTCGTATATATATAAAAAAACGTTTTCTCCAGCTTAAAGATATTAATACCAAATTACTTCTATTCATTGGGGGATACATTCGGCTACCTCAAACGGACATTAGGGCTGCTCTTATTTATCAGTTGTGTGAAATATAGGATGATATTTGCGACTTTGATTTTTCAACAGAATTCGAATTAGACGCCAATAGTTTTTTTAATAATATAAAAAGAATTGTTTTTAATTTTGGGATAATTAGCTGGAGCAGCAATATTGCTGAATGAATTATGTGAAAATGAAAAAATGGCACAAAAACGGCTGAAGAGTTTTGGTCGAAACTTTGCACACTGGGTAAGAATTTCAATATCAAAAATTCCTCCGAAGCGTTTGACGATGTATGATAGCAATGTGAATAGATCATATGATTTGAAAAATCTTTAAAAGCCTCTAACGGCCATTGACTTTAAGTATCCCGTTATAGTATTTATCTACCAGAAGTGCGACTTTTAACGAAGCGACAATCGTAATGTTTATAGACATAAATAATCGCTTGCAATAACGGTAGTGTGATTCAGTAATTTATTTTTAACGATTGTTTACAGCTGTATTTCTCTGTTTTCTGTATTACTGTGTGAAAACCATTATTTGACGCAAAATTAAATAACTAAGCAGTGGTGTAGTGAGTACAACGTTGACTAGCAATCGGATGGTTGTTGGTTCGACATTTTATTTTTTGTTTGTAAATACATAATTCTATAAATAACTACTAACAAAACAACTTATTTCCGGCCAAAATGTAAAGGATTACTTTTGGGACATCTTCCAGTAGAATAATAAGTAGTCTGTCAAATTTCTCTTATTATTCGGCATATTTTTTCATATTTTTTTTCTAATCTCGAGACAAAAATATTGATATCGTATCATTAAGATCCTACTGAAAATGCCAAAGATATAACGAAAATTATAAAAAAGACCAAATATTGAGCAAAAAGTACTAGTTTACGCATATTTTACTCGCATTTCTTTTGAATGCAAAACAGTGAGTAAATAATACAAAAATGTCGGTTTTCTTTAATATATGACGTAGGGAAATGCTAATCACTTGGTTATTTTTAAATTGATGTTCATGTTTTATACCTTGTTAGAAAGATAATTTTCTCTAGAAGCATAGGTTTATTGCAAATGTTTACCTAATTTTATAACTTTCAATCGATTTTCAGCACGCGTTCTAGTTATCCGGTTAAACTTAAATTTTGCAGTAGTTAAATTTAGCTACTAATGTACAAAATAAGACCCATAAAAAGCAAAACTGTTTTTTAAGTGCATGTCTAATGTACATATATATATTGAAAAACACTTTGCATCAAATTTGCATTGGCAATTTTTACAAGTATTTACCATAAAAACCATTTGAAATGGTTACAAAATAATGGATTGTTTGAATCAGGTAGTATAATAAAATTAAATTTTTCCCAACAATGCTTTTATATTTAGTTGCACTTTTTTCAGAAATATTTTATTCAAGATACCTATAAACAACATATACAGTCAGATTCAAAATTTAGTATACAACACGCACTTTCATCTATGAAGCTTAATATTGTAATTAGAGAAAGAAATATATAAGTTTGAATAAACTTAACATTAAGTTTAGAGTTTAATATTTTATTATTTAAAAAAAAAAACAAAAAATCCGAAACGAAAAGTTAATATTTTGTTGGTCCTTCATTCAGCTTAATTACGGCGTCTAGTCGCCTTTTCGTGGAGTTTACAAAATGTTCAGTTAAATCCTTAGTGAATTCCCTAACCCTCTTCCTTTCAGCTGTAGGACCTAGCAATCTTATATTTATTGAAAGTGCAATGAACAGCCGAGACTACTTAACAATTTGATGGCACAATTTGAAAGTAAGAAAATGTAGGTCATGTAACTCCATGGGCCTTTCAGCAAAACAATGACCCAAAGCACACCGCCAGAATTGTTAAGAAGTGGTTTGTATAACGTGCCTAAGCAGTTAAATTCACCTCCGCTGTCTCCAGACCTTAACCCAATAGAGCACCTGTGGGAATTTTTAGACCGGAATATTAGAAAACGATGAATTTCATCTAAGGACGGACTCCGAACCCAGAGAAATCATTAATGATTTAAATAAACATCTTGTAAACTCCATGAAAAGGCGACTATAGGCCGTAATTAAACTGAATGAAGTACCAACAAAATATTAACTTTTTGTTTTCGGATTTTGGTAATATAAAATAGAGCGTTATTTATCAACTGTATACTAATTTTGTACTGTTGTTTTTATATACTTTTTCCCACAAATTTTCTTATTCAAACGTATATATTTCTTTCTTTAATTAAAATATTTAGCTTCATAGATGCAAATGCGTGTTGTATACTAAATTTTGACACTGACTGTATAAATCATTTATCAATATACGCAGCCCACAAACTGGTTAGTAAATACAATCAAGACAATCCAATTGTTCTATTTTGCCTTTATTTTATATCTAAAAATCATGAACTAAAATTAACCAAAAAATTATTAAAACTAAAAAACTAATTATTTACTAATTTTTATTCCCAACAAACCAAAACTATTTAGAAATCACTTGTGTTTTGATTTCTATTGTAAAAGTTTTATTAAAAATTATATAATAATGAAAACTGAACCCTTGCGATAATATTACTTATCTGTAGTATTATTTTTGTAAGCTTGGGAATATAACCAAATAATTATTTATTAAGATTTATTATTTAAATAATTACTTTCTTAAAAGCTTAAACTTTTTTAAACACTTCTTTGAACAAAACACTAAGCCTAAAAACTTCAACAAATAATACGAAATTCAGGCACGCTTCAAATAACGGGATATTATTCTCAAAAACACTTACAAAACTATTGCGAGCAAAAGTTATTTACATTTGTTAAAGTGTTATATAAACAAACTGTATAGCAAGTATTACACAGTGATACAAAATCGAACTTTTCGAATCGGAATGGGATGAAACCACAAGCAAATGAAAGGGGGCGTTTTCAATAACAAAACCTTCAAGGCTTTGTTTTAGTTCAGCGCAAGATTTTTTTTACACGCATTTGAAGTTGGTGATTTTGGAACGCTGTCTAACAAGAAAAAATCATTAAAAATTTGATAAAATAATGCTTATTTATTTTAATTATCCTAGAAAGTTATGGTATCTTACTGTTTTTGGGGTCGAGGAATCCATTTTTGATTTTTTTTTTATATAGAATCTCCTCGAGCACTACAAGAAACCTTGTCGCACCTATGAATTGTCTCTTATAGCTTAGAAGATATTCGCATTTGATTTGTTGAATTAAATGTTCAACATTTTAGCCCACCCTAACCAGTTTTTTGATAACACCGGATCTCAATGTTTCCCGATTTTCTCCATTTTTCATATATTGAACTAACGATAAATGCATGTGTCAAATAAAAAAAGAATTGTTTAAAAGTCATGACAGGATCCAAAGTTATATGCAGGTAAATTTAAAAAAAGCAATTTTCGCTAGTTTTTTGGAAAAAAAACAACACTTTGCTTCACATTTTCAAAACACTATTTAAAAACATTTAACTTTTTGTACTTAAATAAGCTTATAATAAGTATGCTTATAAAAAGTTGTAGGAAATCTCTTATGATAAGCTTCTTTTACAATTTAGTTACATTTTGCTTAAGAAATGGTTTGTTGGGAATTCAAGTAAATGAAACAGACAAACAAAAAACACATGCAGACAAAAATATACCGTACATGTACTCTAAAATCTTCGCTACATGTTCGCAAAAACCTTCACTAAAAAGTTTCCTACATGTTCGCTAAAAAGTACATTAAACGTTTTGAAAAGCACATAAACGCTACGAGGTAGTGATTGTGTACAATGTTCCGTACCTTATTCGTAGTGTATGGAACATCATCTCACAATCGTAGTGTACGGTATATTAATTGTGTACAAATTCACAAACACTAAAAACAGATGAAGAAAATGTCTTCTTGTACAGTACAAATAAGGTACGGGTTATTTTCGAAATTTATCTGGTGCTATGTAATGCATTATCGATGTGAAAATTTGTACATAGCATAGGGAAAATGTTTTCAAATTTCAATCAATCGAAAGAAGACATTAACTACTGAATTTTATGTATATCAAACAAAAAACTAAAATTTTGAGAAAATGAGCGATTCACTCAATTTTTAATAAATTCGAAAACAATCAATTGATTTTTATGATCGATATCTTATTCTTGCCGTTTTCGATTTTTCATGATTTAAAAATTTGTTATTATAAATCCGATACTACTGAGCAAATCTGTTTTTAAGTGCATGTCTAATGTACATATATATATTGAAAAACACTTTGCATCAAATTTGCATTGGCAATAAAAACCATTTGAAATGGTTACAAAATAATGGATTGTTTGAATCAGGTAGTATAATAAAATTAAATTTTTCCCAACAATGCTTTTATATTTAGTTGCACTTTTTTCAGAAATATTTTATTCAAGATACCTATAAACAACATATACAGTCAGATTCAAAATTTAGTATACAACACGCACTTTCATCTATGAAGCTTAATATTGTAATTAGAGAAAGAAATATATAAGTTTGAATAAACTTAACATTAAGTTTAGAGTTTAATATTTTATTATTAAAAAAAAAAAAAAAATCCGAAACGAAAAGTTAATATTTTGTTGGTCCTTCATTCAGCTTAATTACGGCGTCTAGTCGCCTTTTCGTGGAGTTTACAAAATGTTCAGTTAAATCCTTAGTGAATTCCCTAACCCTCTTCCTTTCAGCTGTAGGACCTAGCAATCTTATATTTATTGAAAGTGCAATGAACAGCCGAGACTACTTAACAATTTGATGGCACAATTTGAAAGTAAGTGTTCATTTTAGATTTTTTTATACGTGTATTTTTCTTGAATTCTTATTACTTGTTAGGATCTAATATACTCCCTATTTTACACCCTTGGGTGGGGATATTTCTATAGATTCTAACGAGTAAAACCGTTAACGGTACCCCTTTGCAACATTGTTCGCCACTGTTTATGTTAAGTTTTTAATTAAGTTCTATCGTTGATTGCCCTTTAAGTGTGACATACACAACGTTATTCTACACAAGGTAATATAAATAAAATAAATTTATTTAAAACATACAATTCATCACTTTGTTTTATTTTCTTTCCACGAACAAACATTTGGTCCTTCGAACCGGATTTTTTGGCAAAAAAAACATTGTGAGCACTTCGAATAATTGTATTTATTTCTTTTTCACAAGGATCGCCATTTTTTTGGACACCACCAACAATCTTTTTCATCAATTTTAAATTTTGGGAAATTTTATTTAAAAAAAAGGTGCGTAAATAAATACATTTTTAAAAAGTGTGGATGAAAATTAAAGTGAATTTTATAATTGTATCAATTGTGTTTAAAATATACACACATACAAATAAATTACATATTGATATTACTTTGTGTTACTGTGATTGATCGCATTACTTACATCAGTTTTATTATACAGTACAATTTTGACACTTGCTTTGTGCCCTTTTTCTTTAGTGCAAAAATATCGACTGTGCGTTTGTTTACGTGGACGGACAGAATTTGTAATAATAAAATTATTTTTTTTTTAATTTTATTTCTAAACTAATAACTCGATCGCGTCGTGTATACTAAGTTATTATTTTTATTAATATTATTTGCGTTTAAATTTATTGATACAATCAAGTGTTGAAAACATTCTTGTGTTTTTTTTTTTGTGTATTTATACAAATATATTCATACACATTGAAGTTGTTTATTTGCTTGTCGTCTTCTTCTTCATTACAAACTTGCACTCTACGGTCGGTCGATTTGACTACTTCGATTGATTCAAATTAATAAAGTGATTTTAATTTAATTTTTATTAAATTTTGCGGGAATAATTAAAATTTGTGTTATAGAATAAAATTTTTATTCTAATAATTGAAGTTTTTTTTGAATTTTTATTATACGCAGTATAATTACTTTTATTTTTTTTTTGTGAGTAATTGAAGAAGAACAAACATGTCTGTTTCAGCACTTGATAGGTTCATTCGAGCTTCTGATGCTCTTATCGGATTTGTTGCGAATTTTAATGACATGAGGGATGATATTCACACATTATTTACTTTAGAGCTTCATGGCGGTGAATTAAAACTTTTATGGGACAAACTTAAAATGACTTATGAGAATTGTCTGGACTATTTGAATATTTCGGACAGTGTTAGTCCTGATGATGTTGATGTAACTACGGCAAAATATCACGCCACTTATGATGCATTCATTGGATGTTTGTCGAAAATCAATGAACGGCTACACAACATCAAATCCACTCAAAAGTCAAGTGACTCACCGGTAGTTAATCAAAACACTTCTGATGAATCTCATCACAATTTGGTACTACCGCCTTGTGACGTAGATACCTTTAAAGGTGACTATTTGTCTTGGCCCACTTTTAGAGATTTATTTACTGCGTTATATATTAATAGCTCTCGTCTTAGCAATATTGAAAGATTGTGTCATCTTTTACGGAAAACTAGTGGCGATGCGAAAGAAATAGTTTCTAAATATCCACTATCGAATTTAGGTTTTGAAATGGCATGGAGTAGTCTTAGGGCCGCGTATGAGAATCCGCGTATGTTGGTTAATAACCAACTTAAGACACTTTTTGGTCTTCCTACTTTGGATAAGGAGACTTATACGGGTCTGAAAACTTTACAAAGAGGTATAAATAGTTGTCTTTCATCGTTGTCGATTTACAAAGTGCCTACAGATAATTGGGACCCAATGATTGTATTCATTTGTGTTCAAAGACTTCCCGATTGTACCATTGCCTTATGGGAACAAAGTATAAGGGATAAATTCGCATTATCTGCTTGGAAAGATTTGGATGCCTTTCTAACGGAGAGGATTCAAACATTAGAGTGCCTACGGGATATTAGGGAGACACCACAGACAACAAAGACATCGATACAAAAGGTAAAGACGCATTATACTACTTCGACATCCACTAATTGTGTTCTTTGTAAGAACCAAGGCCATTTCTTGCGAGACTGTAAGCGATTCAAAAATCTTTCAATATCGGAAAGGTTTTCAACAGTAAAGAAATTTCATTGTTGTGTCAATTGTTTATCAAGGACACATGAAGTAAAGAATTGTAAGAGTGTTCATAGTTGTTCCGCTTGTGATAAGAGGCATCATACTATGCTGCATAGAGATGTGCCCTCTTCGGATATTTCAACTGGAAGTGCTTCCACTTCTAATAAGAGTGCGGGTACTGTTGGGACTTCTCAACAAACTAACTCTAGACCAATTGAACTCTCACAACCATCTACTTCTAGCGGCATCAACTCCTCAGCTCCTTCTAATCGACAAGTGTTCCACGTGTCACAAAATCGGACTGTTCTTTTAGGGACTGCAATGGTGAATATACGTCACCAAGGTATGACATACCCAGCTCGAGCCCTCATTGACCCTGCTTCGGAAACTTCGTTTATTTCTGAACGGGTGCAGAATCGTTTGAAAATTTCTGCGCATTTGACGAATGCCAAAATTTCGGGTGTAAACCAAACGATTTCAGCAACTTCTAGAAAACTTTGTTCGATTGAAATAGGCTCTCCTTTGGACACTTCAATTATTTTAAGGACTACGGCACTTGTTTTACCGAACATTTCGGGTAATTTACCATCATTTGTTGTATCGGATGAATTTCGTAGGGAAGTACCAAATTTGCAATTAGCGGATTCACAGTTTTTCGACTGCAGACCCGTTGATCTACTTCTAGGTGCAGATTTGTATCCACAGGTGATTTTAAGTGAGATGCATAGGAACGTTTTAGGAAGTTTGTTAGCTCAGAAAACGATCTTTGGCTGGATCATCACGGGCCCTGTACTTCAATCATCAGTTCAAGTATATACCACTCGTGTTGAGTTTTCTGAAGAAGATAATTTGAATCGAAACTTACTAAGATTTTGGGAATTGGAGGAACCCCCTAAGAGGAAGATTATGTCCTCTTATGATCGAATGTGTGAGGACAATTATAAGCGAACCACTCGTCGTGACTCTGATGGTCGATATATCGTTTCACTTCCTTTTCGACCAGAATTTCCTGAGAAACTTTCACTAGGTACTTCTAAACATAATGTTAGGGCGCAGTTTTTAAGGAATGAAGCTTCACTCTTGAGGAAACCGCAGATAAAGGAGATGTATGATGAAGTAGTTAGAGAATATTTAGTTTTGGGTCATATGAGGAAGATAAGTGAAGATTCGTCTTCAACTTCCTCCTGTTATCTACCTCATCATCCAGTGATAAAGTTGGATAGGAAAACTACAAAATTACGCGTAGTTTTCAATGCATCTAACAAGACTTCTAATGGGAATAGTCTAAAAGATTGTCTTTTTGTGGGACCCACATTTCCTTCTGAACATTTGGTTGATGCTAAACTTTTAAGTTTCGTGGAGGCAAGTAGCTCAAAGACCCTCGGTCTTCAGTGGAATGCTCATTACGATGCTTTTTATTTTAATGTGGATCCTATTGCTAAGCGATCAAACTACACGAAAAGGGAAGTTCTGTCCATAATAGCTAAGTTATTTGATCCTGTTGGTTGGTTAGGTCCTGTTATAGTTGTTGCAAAGATGATCATGCAGAAGGTTTGGCAAGATCAGGTGGATTGGGATGATTGCCTTAAAAGTTCAACGGAAGCTGAATGGGAGAAATTTGTTGCTTCATACCATGAAGTGAATAATATACAAATCCCTAGATGGGTTCATTATGAACCTGACGCTTCAGTGGAGCTTCACGTTTTTTCTGATGCCTCGGAAAAGGCATATGCGGGGGTGATATATGTTCGGGTTGAGACCCCAAAGGACGAAATTTTTACCAATTTGCTTACTTGTAAGACAAAAGTGGCTCCGATAAAATCGGTTACTTTACCGCGTCTTGAACTTTGTGGTGCAGTTTTGGCTACTGATCTTCTAGAGTCGGTTTTGAGAGAAATTGATATTCCACTGCAACAAATATATTGTTGGACAGATTCTACAATCGTCCTTTCTTGGTTAAGAAAAGATCCATGTTCTTGGGCTACATTTGTTGCAAATAGAGTTTGTAGAATCCAGGAAATTGTTGGCAGACATAATTGGCATCACGTGAAATCAGAGGACAATCCTGCTGATTTAGGAAGTCGTGGTGTTTCGCCATCTGTTTTGAATCATAGCACTATTTGGTGGCATGGACCGCATTGGCTTCGTGAGTGTAAATCCGTTTGGAATATGGAAAGTCGTTCCCTGCCAGATACTGACCTTGAAGCTCGGCCAGTAAAGTCACATGCTTCGTTTTTTACAGATTTTGAGGATGTTTTGGAGAGGTTTTCATCATTCGATCGAGCGATTAGGGTAATAGCCTATGTATTCAGATTTTTTCATAATACGCATTCGGCGTATAGGAATCGCAACTCGTATGATTCTACTAATATTTCGCAGATGGAGATGAGACAAGTGAAATTACGTTTGGCCATTGTTGCCCAGAAGGTCAATTTCGCAGAGGAATACAAATGCCTTTTAGAAAAAAGGCCACTTTCTTCAAAAAGTTCTCTTCTTACCCTGAACCCATTTCTTGATAATGAGGGTGTCATGAGACTCAACGGTCGATTGGCTAAATCTCCATCATTGGTTTATACCGAACGGCATCCTATTTTATTACCATATACCTGTCGCTTCACTCTACTTTTAACTGAATTTGTCCATTTGATTTCTATCCACGGTGGAAATCAATTAATGTTACGAATCTTAAGGATTGAATACTGGATCCCTAGAATCAAAACATTGGTTCGAACGATTATAAATCGTTGCAAGCGCTGTATAATTGACCGTAAGCGCGCATGTACGCAGATAATGGCTGCCTTACTGCCTGAAAGGACTAATTTAAATCGTCCCTTTACAACAACTGGTGTTGATTTCGCTGGGCCTTTTGATATGAGGAATTTGAATAGTAGATCGTGTCAAATTATGAAGGCATACGTCTGTATTTTCGTTTGTTTTTCAACAAAGGCCATTCACTTGGAAGTATGTTCCGATTTATCAACGGATAAATTCTTATCCGCTTTTAATCGATTTATATCGAGACGAGGTTGTCCAACTACCATGTTTTCCGATAACGGTACAAACTTTGTTGGAGCCTCTCGTGAGTTAGAAAGGGATTTTAAAACATTTTTATTAGAAAGTCGCGCTCGGATGTGTTCCACTTTTGGTATTAATGGACTGTCATGGCGATTTATTCCAGCCGGTGCTCCTCATATGGGAGGCTTATGGGAAGCTGGAGTTCGAAGTTTTAAACTTCATTTTCGTAAAGAAGCCCAGTCTGTGAAATACACATTTGAGGAATTATCGACGGTCCTCGCGAGAATTGAAGCTTGTCTTAATTCGAGGCCGCTTTGCCCCATGAGCGACAATCCTAATGAGCCAGTAGCTCTCACTCCTGGCCATTTTTTGATTGGCTCGCCCATATTAGCTCCCCCGGAACCTTCTATTTACGAATCCCCTCTAAGTTTGGTAAATCGTTATCGAAAAGTCAAGGCACTAACACATCACTTCTGTCGACGATGGAAGGAGGAATATTTAGCGAACTTACATAAGAGATATAAGTGGAAATGGCCACAACGTGACATCGCTATAGGTGATTTAGTAGTCATTAGGAACGAGCAACTGTCACCGACTTCCTGGAAATTAGGTCGGGTCGTTAAAACTTATCCGGGAAGTGATAGTCACGTACGCGTCGCGGACTTACGTACTGAAAACGGTGATGTAAAGCGACCAATCACTAAACTGGTCGTTCTGACTAGTTAAACATTTATATTCAAATTTTGCTAACTTTCATTGTTTCCTAGTATCATGGTCTCTTTAAATAATTTCTTTGAGGACGCTTTGCTAGAGGATTATGAGGAAGCAATGGAGGTAGATCAGGCAGCCGTTAAATCTGGGCTTAGTGCCATAGTGACTACTGAGGGCCTGAAAACAACAACTACGGCTGACGTCTCTACTGCTGACGATATGGAAGAGACCCCAACTTCCGTTGTGGTATCGGCTCCTGTAGCACCTATATCTACGGATATAAGTACCTCAACGCCTGTTGTGAGATCGGCTCCTGAAGATACCATAATACTTAATACCTCTGATTCTACAGTGGTAGCGGCTCCTGAAGCCCAAACTCCGTCAAATCCTGATGAAATGTCAGGTGTCGTTGAAGCCTCGGGTTCGAATCCGTCGACTAAAGATATCCAGCGGGTAATCGCGAATTGCAGAATTTGTAATCGTAAACATCAATTGTCATCCTGTCGCGCTTTTAAACAGATGACCTTTGAGAAAAGAATAAGAATGGTTCTTCTTCACCATTATTGTTCACGGTGCCTTTCGGCACAGCATATTTCTCGCGATTGCAAGAGCTCGGGTCGATGCAAAAAGTGCAAAGGCAAACATCATTCGATGCTTCATGCCTCAAATAATGCCAACAAAAACGTTACGCGAACCGAAAATCGTATTACTTCCGCCCCTAGCACTACCTCTACATCGCTGTCAATACGTCACATTGTGTCTTTTTCGCCCACTGCAAAGGTTATTTTGCTTCTGTCCAACAGGAATATTCCTGTACGCGCGGCTTTAGATTTGTGCTGTAACATGAGCTATATTTGCTCCAGTTTAGTTGCAAATCTAAAGCTGCCTGTTTCTACAGTCGGAAAAGACAAAATGTGCCGTATTCGGATAAGTTCCATTCACGATTCGTCGCAAATAATTGATTTGACCGTAAAAGTACGACAAATGAACGGCATAAATACGCCCATAGAATCGGTTTCGGATACGGTAAAGGGACATTTTGAAGGTCTGCAATTAGCAGATCCTAATTTTAACGTTTCGGGAAAGGTCGCCCTCGTAATTGGCCCCGAAGTAGCTCCTCAAGTTATGAAAGGCAGGATATATTCGAACCCGGGACTTCCAATGGCACAATATACCATTTTTGGATGGGTCATTACTGGCCAATCTCCTGTTTAAGGGGATCAGTTCATGGTCTGATCAAAACCATATCCATTTTGGGTGCAGTATGTAGTCTGCGTAAAACTACATCCCACAGATCTTGCTCTGTGGGAACTTTTTTACCAGCTGGTCTGGTCTGGTCCTATGACCAAATTGTATTTTGAAAAAATAAAAAATAAAAATGAATAAATAAAAACATATATATATATATATATATATATTAATTTAATTTATAATTTCTTTTATTAGTATTACCTTTAAGTTAAATCTAATTGTTGCAACATACTTTGTTGTTGCAAGGTGGCCGGCAATGTTCATTTTAGATTTTTTTATACGTGTATTTTTCTTGAATTCTTATTACTTGTTAGGATCTAATATACTCCCTATTTTACACCCTTGGGTGGGGATATTTCTATAGATTCTAACGAGTAAAACCGTTAACGGTACCCCTTTGCAACATTGTTCGCCACTGTTTATGTTAAGTTTTTAATTAAGTTCTATCGTTGATTGCCCTTTAAGTGTGACATACACAACGTTATTCTACACAAGGTAATATAAATAAAATAAATTTATTTAAAACATACAATTCATCACTTTGTTTTATTTTCTTTCCACGAACAAACAGTAAGAAAATGTAGGTCATGTAACTCCATGGGCCTTTCAGCAAAACAATGACCTAAAGCACACCGCCAGAATTGTTAAGAAGTGGTTATTGTATAACGTGCCTAAGCAGTTAAATTCACCTCCGCTGTCTCCAGACCTTAACCCAATAGAGCACCTGTGGGAATTTTTAGACCGGAATATTAGAAAACGATGAATTTCATCTAAGGACGGACTCCGAACCCAGGGAAATCATTAATGATTTAAATAAACATCTTGTAAACTCTATGAAAAGGCGACTATAGGCCGTAATTAAACTGAATGAAGTACCAACAAAATATTAACTTTTTGTTTTCGGATTTTGGTAATATAAAATAGAGCGTTATTTATCAACTGTATACTAATTTTGTACTGTTGTTTTTATATACTTTTTCCCACAAATTTTCTTATTCAAACTTATATATTTCTTTCTTTCTTTAATTAAAATATTTAGCATGTTGTATACTAAATTTTGACACTGACTGTATAAATCATTTATCAATATACGCAGCCCACAAACTGGTTAGTAAATACAATCAAGACAATCCAATTGTTCTATTTTGCCTTTATTTTATATATAAAAATCATGAACTAAAATTAACCAAAAAATTATTAAAACTAAAAAACTAATTATTTACTAATTTTTATTCCCAACAAACCAAAACTATTTAGAAATCACTTGTGTTGTGATTTCTATTGTAAAAGTTTTATTAAAAATTATTTAATAATGAAAACTGAACCCTTGCGATAATATCACTTATCTGTAGTATTATTTTTGTAAGCTTGGGAATATAACCAAATAATTATTTATTAAGTTTTATTATTTTAATAATTACTTTCTTAAAAGCTTAAACTTTTTTAAACACTTCTTTGAACAAAACACTAAGCCTAAAAACTTCAACAAATAATACGAAATTCAGGCACGCTTCAAATAACGGGATATTATTCTCAAAAACACTTACAAAACTAATGCGAGCAAAAGTTATTTACATTTGTTAGTGTTATATAAACTAACTGTATAGCAAGTATTACACAGTGATACATAATCGAACTTTTCGAATCGGAATGGGATGAAACCACAAGCAAATGAAAGGGGGCGTTTTCCATAACAAAACCTTCAAGGCTTTGTTTTAGTTCAGCGCAAGATTTTTTTTACACGCATTTGAAGTTGGTGATTTTGGAACGCTGTCTAACAAGAAAAAATCATTAAAAATTTGATAAAATAATGCTTATTTATTTTAATTATCCTAGAAAGTTGTGGTATCTTACTGTTTTTCGGTTCGAGGAATCCATTTTTGATATTTATTTTTACCTAAAACGCATGCTAGGGGCGCTGCACAGTGGTATAGAAAAAAAAGATGAAAATAAATCTGTAACATCTAAAAAGCTAGTCAAATTTGAAAAAAATTTTGCATGTGCAAAGAGGAAGTGTTATTGAGTTTATGTTTTGAATTTGGACCACATTGGCTCACCAGGGCCGCGGCCAGGGCTCTCCAAAGTAGGACAAATCGTGTATGTTAAGTTTTTAAAACGATCCTATTTTTTCTTTTGTATTCCGATTTGCAAAAAATTACATATATAGAATCTCTTAGTCGAGCACTACAAAAAACCCTGTCGCACCTATGAATTGTCTCTTATAGCTTAGAAGATATTCGCATTTGATTTGTTGAATTAAATGTTCAACATTTTTGCCCAGCCTAACCAGTTTTTTGATAACACCGGATCTCAATTTTTCCCGATTTTCTCCATTTTTCCTATATTGAACTAACGATAAATGCATGTGTCAAATAAAAAAAGAATTGTTTAAAAGTCATGACAGGATCCAAAGTAATATGCAGGTAAATTTAAAAAAACAATTTTCGCTAGTTTTTTGGAAAAAAAAACACACTTTGCTTCACATTTTCAAAACACTATTTAAAAACATTTAACTTTTTGTTCTTAAATAAGCTTATAATAAGTATGCTTATAAAAAGTTGTAGGAAATCTCTTATGATAAGCTTCTTTTACAATTTAGTTACATTTTGCTTAAGAAGTGGTTTGTTGGGAATTCAAGTAAATGAAACAGACAAACATGTACATGTACTCTCAAACCTTCGCTACATGTTCGCAAAAACCTTCACTAAAAAGTTTACTACATGTTCGCTAAAAACTAGCGAATATTTTGAAAAGCACATAAACGCTACGAGGTAGTGATTGTGTACAATGTTCCGTACTTTATTCGTAGTGTATGGAACATCATCTCACAATCGTAGTGTACGGTATATTAATTGTGTACAAATTCACAAACACTAAAAACAGATGAAGAAAATGTCTTCTTGTACAGTACAAATAAGGTACGGGTTATTTTCGAACTCTATCTGGTGCTATGTAATGCATTATAGAATACATATTACCAAATATTTTTTGTAATATATCCGTAAATTCCAGTTATTTCGAGAACATTTCTGGTCCCATTCTGAATTTTATATATGTTTTTAATTATATTTAAGGAAAATCTTTGGAAAATGTTAAATACCTTTTATGAGATATAATTTCTTCACGGTCGATTTTCTATGCTATATCCTGTTTTGATGAACATTTTATTAGCTTACTGACTAACAGTTCTAAAGTTATTAACAGTTTTACTTGAGTTATTTTTCACGCATGTATTAAAAATATGAATTTTGAACCTGTGTAAAAACAAAATAATAACTAATTTCGATATTCTGGATACCTTTAAAATTTGTATGACCATGGAAAGCATGTATTCCAAATATTATGAAATTATTTTTCGTTTTACAATTATGTAAAAGACGCATTCAAGTTAAGAAATATTTTAATATCTGAATAAAATTTAAAAAAAAAAAAAAAAATATTAAAATTTCCGACAAACGGCTTCTCTAACCAAATCGTATTTTTTCGACATTAACTATTAATTTATTTTGCTTTACAAATTAATTTTTATATCTAGTAAGTAAACATAAGTTTATAATAAACCAAGTGTTTGCACAAAAATTAAATAATTTATCTAAATATCTATCTACATAGTTTTAAGGTTGCTTATTGTCAAATAAATTAAACGTTAAAACTATATTTTTTTCTTTATCTAACCATGAACGGTTCACTTAAATTATTGTTTTAAATGAGAATATTTAAGAATAGAAAAGGATACGTATATAATTTCATTTTCGTAACGCAGCTTTAAATTATTATTTATTCCAAGTTCGTCAATCTCAGGAATATCCGTCATATCACTTACACCTATTATAGATTGGATATCCATTTCCTGAAAATGTAAAAATTGTAAATCTTTAATAAGTTTTAGTTTAAGATAACGGAATCAAGATATGTATGATACATTGAAAAAATTAAATAAACATGTTTAATAATTATGGTTGTTATTCTAACTGTTATGTCTATGTAGTGGCGTACTCAAGGGTTTACAACAGTGGTGTTCAAAAATAAAAATGAAGATGTATTGGTGAGAGAGCTACCCAGCAAACATAATGTCAAAAACTTAAAATAAGAAAAAAATAAAAAAGTTTAGATATAGAATTTTTGTCAGATACATATAACCAAATTATTAAACAAATTTAATTTAAATTTTAAGGAAAAGAAAAAATATACAATATACGACCGAAATTCTCTTAAATTTTTTATTTATTTCTGAATTTGTTTTTTTGTGTTCAATTGTATAAGAAACGAGTGTGTTTGCTATGCTTCGTCCAAAAACAACCAACAACAATGCTTAATGATTTCTGAAAAAAATGACGATAGTCCGCCGCATGTGTTTTCATCGCTTGCTCAACCACAAAGTATACAGAGGCGACAAATTTGACAGTTCAAAAACACTAAAATCTGCTTTTTTTTAAATAGTTTCGCTAGAAAGAGAAAACAAATTTGCGGTTAAATACAGACAGTGCGTTAAAACATACAACACTATATAATAATAAAAAATAAGCACAAAACAAAACCAGTTGAAATTGTTTCGAGCGAAAGAGACAATATTTTTTTTGCCGTGTCGCCTCTGTATACTTTGTGGCTCAACGATGAATGAATAAAAGATTTAAAAAAAAAACATAACAAACGTGTGTAAATTTTTTAAATAATTGTTGTATGGCATGAGCATCACTGGTTTACAATCTTGCAACGCTGTTAAACTTTGACTTTTAATATCTCACTAATACATTGACATAGATTTAAATATACGCCTGTTTCAACAGCGTCAGAAGATTTTCTAGACAATTTTAGTGTGTAAGCAGACTCAGATTAATTAACAAATAGAACTTTATTTTAAACCAGGGACCGTAACGGTTATAAGTTATATCAAAAATGTTATTTTGTAACAGTTATTATGTGACTTTAAAATTAAAAATCCATCTAAAACAGTTATTATTCAACGCAAAAGTAAAAGTTCGAATGATACTGTTAAAAAATGACTTTTAAATAGCCGTCATAAAAAAACTTATTTGAGGAGTTTTTTTTTCGTCAGAAAAAATATCTCTTGAGGAGTTTTATTTTTTCCGTCATAAAATAAAAGTCATTTGAGGAGTTATATTTTTCCCGTCAGAAAATAAAACTCATTTTATGAAAATTTATATCTAAAGCTTGCCGCTGGTCAGATCATTTCAATTTGTAAATCACCTTTCATTGAATAAATTTTCATTAAAATCAAATCAATTGGGATTTTAATTTGTCATTTTTTGATTCCTATTATCAAATTGTTGTTGTTTTTTTTTTCTTAAACAAAAAAATTACTACAAACATTATATCAGATAGATTCAATAAAGAAAGATACTGAAAAAAAGTAGAAAATAAACGAAGAGTTTTATTTTCTGACGGGAAAATTAAAACTCTTCAAATGACTTTTATTTTATAACGGAAAAAATAAAACTCCTCAAATGAGTTTTTTTCATGACGGCTATTTAAAAGTATTTCTTTAACAGTTTCATGCGAACTTTTATTTTTACGTTGAAAAATAACTGTTAACTGTGGAGTTGAGATCATTTTTGTAATATCATCATAGATTCTGAAAGAGAACGTCAATACGAATCTATTGGTATATAACAATCTGTTGACTCTAAAATAGAGATTTTTTGATTTAAAATTTTCTGGATAACCGTTATTTACGGTCCCTGTTTTAAACTAGCAGACCCGGTGCGCTGCGCCACCCCAATTGGATGAAAGAAATAGTACTAAGTATTAAGTCTCCCTTTGTGAATTAATGCTAATTCAGGATAACATGTCTCTAGTTCATTCGAAACGTATTATTATAGAAAAAGTACCATTTAGACCCACATTTTGTATTCCCACTCAACTTCATGATTCTGGGTCCATTGTTAAAGAAAATGCTAAAGAAATGTACCACCAAAAATTAACCTGTGAGTCCCGTTTTTAGATTCTTAGTTGTTCAGGATCATATACCATTCGAAGAAGGAAAAATTACTAATTATTTTTGTATCCTCAATATCATATAGATGGCTTAGTGACTTTCTTTCTTTACTGAGAAGCATATCAGTAAAATAATTTAATATAATAAACACTTGAACCACCTTCAAGTTTTAATCAAAGTAATTTTTTATTCTAAGGTCAATATTATATTAGAAAATTCAAAAAGTACTGTTTGGAGAACGAAAAAGTACTCCTTAGTTTATTTTAGTTCTCCCTTTTTGGTATCATAATACAATTGAGCACCCTATTCTTGATTATTTCTTTACTGAGAACCATATTAGCCTACTATAATGTATATAAGCTAACTAATTTAATATATTACAAAAGTACCATTAAAAGAAAAAGTACCAATTTTCCTTTATCCTCTTGAACATCCGTTAAATTTGAATTTAAATTTGTATAGCATTTCCTATATTATCAACTGATTTTGTTTCTATGACACTTAATATTTAATAAATTATCACAAAACCGAACCGAAACCGATCGGTTTTCAATATTTCAAAACCGAAAGCGCGGTTTTTAAAATTCTTCGGTTTTTTTGGAAACTCTACTATAAATGTATTTAAAAAGTGCTATTATAACAAAGAAAAGGTACCATAAAGTCTCCAATTCAAAAAAGTCCTTATATGACAATAATCATAATTTCATAATTTTGAAAATGCTATACGTATTCTGAATATCTGCGATACAGTTCTGAAATCTATGAATACATGGTATTCGACCCCTTTTGGTAGATAAGGTGCACCTTTCTATTTTTTGCCAATTATTCGAATTTCAAAAAGTCCTTATATGAAAAAATTCACAATTTCATAATTTTGAAAATGATATTATAAAAATGCTATACTGGTTCTGAATATATGCTATACAGTTCTGAAATCTATGAATACATTGCTTTCGACCCCATTAGTTACTTAAGAAGCAACTTTCCATTTTGGGCTAATTTAGCAGATCTAAAAAAGTCCTTATATGACAAAATTCATAATTTTGAAAATTCTATTACAAAAATGTTATACTGATTCTGAATATAAGCAATACAATTCTGAAATCAATGAATACATGGCTTTCAACCACATTATTTACATAAGGAGCACCATTCCATTTTGGGGCAATTTTTCGGATCTCAAAATTAGACAACACGCTACAAGCAAAGACATTGTAGTGCCACACTCACGGGTATACGATCTGGCAACGCCAGTAGACTTTGACTTTTGACAACTCACTAATACATTGACAGGGATTTGAATAAACGTCTATTTCAACGGCGTCAGTCGATTTTCTAGAAGACTATTTTAGTGTGTAAACAGACTTCAATGAATTAACAAATAAAAATTTAGTTTATAGTAAAATAGAAGATTGTGTTTTATTCTACGCACTAAATTGGTGACCACCGACAGCAACGATGGCGAATGCTGATGAGAACACAACGCTAAATGCAAACGAAAACGCAGCAGCACCACAAGTATCCCGAGTGGCCGTAAAACCACCACCTTTTTGGAAACCCGATCCGAAGCTATGGTTTTTACAGGTGGAGGCACAATTTATGCGAGCTGGGATTACTACGGATGACTCGAAATATTATACGCTGGTGGCTGAAATCGATTCCTCGATATTGAAATGTGCATCTGATATAATATCAACGCCACAGAAAGCCGGGAAATATGAGACGCTCAAGACGAGACTTATCGACGAATTTAGTGAATTAGATGACCACCGTTTCAAACGCTTGTTCGACAATTTGACTATGGAAGGAAAGAAACCTTCAGTCTTGCTACGTGAAATCAAGGATTTATCCGGGAATAAATTGGACCAGGAAATTCTAAAATCGTTATGGCTGCGGCAATTGCCAACACAGGTACAACAAATTTTAGCAACGGTAGAAAGTGACGTAAATGTTCTTGCAAAAAAGGCCGACTGGAGATACAATACAAACCGAAGATAAACGTTGTCGACGAAAACGGAAACATACACAAGGTCATAGCGGAATTAACGAAACGATTCGACCAATTAGAGCAAGTCGACCGAGGCTATCATACACCGGACCGAGAACAACGATCACCTCGACGCAGAGGTTAATCTCACCCACGCTCGTCACGTTCATCATCGAACAAAATCTGTTGGTATCATAGAACATTCAAGGAAAAGGCAACTAAGTGCCGATCACCTTGCAGTTCCCGACCACGCCCTTCGGAAAACTTGTAAGCCCTCCGTTTTCGACGGCAAACGATGATGGGCACGGTACTAACACACGCCGTCTTTACATTAGGGACAATGATTCAAAGGTGCAATTCTTGATTGACACAGGAGCGGAATTATCTGTAATTCCCAAGCCAAGCGGAGTTCAACTACAGCCGTCCTTGATGAAATTGCTTGCGGAGAATAATACAGAGATCAACACATACGGCAAGAAACTCCTTACATTAGACATCGGTTTACGACGGCAGTTCAAATGGCTTTTTACTGTGGCCAACGTCTCACACGCTATAATTGGTGCAGATTTCTTGCAGAATTTTAACATATTGGTGGACATGAAAGGTAAGTCCCTGGTGGATGGAACGACGCAGCTACGCCATATGTGCCAGTTGACCGATTTCGGTTCAAAAATCGTGACAATACGCAAGTCCAACAACGCCTTCCATGAACTCCTCGCACAATATATCGACCTCACAGACGACTCCCACGCTTTATCAATGAAACCATCTGAGGTTAAACATTATATTCAGACAAGGGGAACACCTGTGGCACAGAATGTAAGACGATTATCACCCGAAAAATTGGAAATTGCGAAGGAAGAGTTTGATTATATGCTAGATCGCGGCATTTGCATACGATCGAAGAACCAATGGGCCAGCCCCTTACATCTGGCCAGGAAACCCAACGGGTCATGGCGATTTTAGACTGCTGAACGCGAAGACATTTCATGACAATTATCCAGTTCGACATATACAAGATTTTGCGAGTGAACTTGATGGCAAGACAGTATTTTCTGTGCTAGATTGAACGGAGGCATACCACCCGTGAACGCAGACGACGTTGCGAAGACGGCAGTTATAACGCCATTCGGGTTGTTCGAATTCAAATATATGGTTTTCGGGTTAAGAAACGCCGCGCAGACATTCCAACGCTTTATGGCGCTCGTAGCATCAACATCGGTTGAGGAACATTTAACCCACATACGGCAACTATTTTAGATTTATAGAGAGAAGGGATTGGTTATTAATATCGGAAAATGTCAGTTGGGCCAATCCGAAGTGGAGTTTTTGGGACACGTGGTCAACAAAGACGGTATTAGGCCACTATCTAGTAAGGTCGAGGCCATCATTAATCGAAAAATGCCAGTGAAAGTACAAGATTTACGAAGTCTCTTAGGAGCCATAAATTTTTACACACGATTCTTGCCACATGCCGCTGAAATAGAACAACCCCTACAGAGGATGATGGGCCCATGCAAAAAAACGCGACAGGACAAAATTGAAATGGTCTGCAGGTGCTTTTGAGAAGATAAAGGCTGAACTGCAAACGCAATACTGCTAGCATTCCCCCATAGGGGGTCCGAAATTGCATTGATGACGGACGCATCCGACAAGGCAATGGGAGGGGTACTACAACAACGAGTTGAGTGCCATTAGCAACCTCTGGGATTTTTCTCGAGAAAATTTACCACAACAGAACAACGCTACAGTACGTACGATCGTGAACTCATGGTCATATACTCAGGACCATAAACCATGCTTTTGAACAGAGATGGGAACGCTTATCCCCACGGCAAACGAGACAATTGAATTTTATAAGCGAATTTGGTACTAATATCCAACATATCAGCGGTTCACAAAATATTGTAGCAGACGTCCTCTCACGAGTGGAGACATTACAAATACCAGCGACGATCGATTACAAATAGCTTTTTGAGGAACAAACGAAATACACCGAACTACAGAATCTGCTGCAATCGGGTTCGACTTCACTTACTCTTCGACAGATAAAAGTACCAGACATCAATGTCGAGATCATATGCAACACATCAACTGGCAAACTTCGTCCATACATTCCTAGGACGTTACGTTCACTCTATTTCGATACATTGCACGGTCTTTCGCATCCTGGGGTAAAGGCATCGACGAAATTAATTTCTAGGAGCTTCTTTTGAAACAGGATGAACGCTAAAATTTGAACATTTGTAAAAAATTTTCAACAATGCCAGCGATGTAAGGTAACTAAGCACACGAAAAGTGAATTGGAAACGTTCGCAATCCCAGATAAAAGGTTTGAACATATAAATATCGATTTAGTTGGCCCGCTACCCATGAGCACTGTTTAATAGTTGGATTAGCCGCTTCGGAGTACCTAACTACGGACCAAGGCCGGCAATTCGAAACCCATCTTTTTGGCCACCTGTCGAAAATGTTAGGTATAAAGCACATTAGGACAACCCCATACCATCCCCAGGCAAACGGCCCCATAGAACGTTGGCATCGGGTCTTGAAGGCAGCGTTGAAATACCATGATGCTGATACAAACTGGACGGAGGTGTTACCAATAGTTTTGTTGGGATTGCGAACAGCTGTGAAGGAAGATTTGTCCGTATCAGTGGCCGAGATAGTGTATAGGCAGGCGATCCGACTGCCCGGCGACTTTCTACTAGAATATTGAATTATAATTCTTAGCGAGACAACAACATTTCGAAAACTTACGTCCCACGTCAACATGGCAGGAAGTCGGTGTACGTACCAAATTTTGCACCCATGTGCGATCGCCGCTGAAAGCACCATATGGTGGTCCTATGCGGTTCTGGAGCGACCTATGCTTCCATATGCATCGTACCACAATGCTGGAAGGAGGGTGGTGTAGTGCCACACTCACGGGTATACGATCTGGCAACGCCAGTAGGCTTTGACAAAAAAAATATATATGGCGCATTTCATGTCAAGTGCACAAACTTTCGAAATCGATGTCTTCTGATTGGGATGAAGTTTACGGTTATTTCTATTGGATAGTAATTCAGAAACAATTTTTCAACAAGATCGGTCGAGAACTTTCAGAGTTAGGGTAAAAATTTGACATTTTGGCAAAGCAGTTGTTTTTTCTCATCCATATAACTTAATTCCTAAACCAAACTAAGGAGTACTTTTTCGTTCTTCAAAATGAATTTTCTATAATATTGAACAGTGGTTTATGTAGAGGTTTTCTTTTTTATCAATTTATTATTTATTAATGAAAAAAATATTTTATATTTTTAAAGAAAAAATTTAACAGAAATTCAAAAGTAATTTGATTAAAAAAAAATAATATTAAATGTTTAAAGTAGAAGTGCTACACTACATTGCTCCCCTCTGAATTTAAACTATGGATACAAATTAATTATTAGAATCTAAAAATGCTGGTTTAAGCATATCAATTGAAATATTTTGTAATTTGTTATTGATATTTAATGTGAAATATTTAGGGTTTCTTTTTGTTATTTCATATGGACCGTTATATTTACATCCCAAAGCTCCAGTATTTGAACCAATTTTCATCCAAACATGGGAACATGTTGACAAATTCTTGCTTACAAAAATTTTAGGTTTAGAATGGATAGTTGTAGGGACAGGTTTTATTTGAGACATTGCATAACGTAAAGATGAAACGAACGAAAATGGATCCTCAATTATTGGATCTGTGAAGAAATCTCCGGGCAATTGTAATACTTCTCCGTAAACAATTTCAGCAACAGAAGATTTTAGGTCTTCTTTAAAACTTGCCCGAATACCAAGTAAAACAGGACCCAGTGAAATTGTCCATTGCGGATTTTCAGCACATCGTAATCCAGATTTTAAAGTTTTGTGAAATCTTTCCAAAAGACCATTAGACTGTGGGTGATAGGGTGTTGAAAAACGATGAGTTATACCCATTGCAACATTTAATTCTTTGATGATACTTGATAAGAATTGTCGTCCCCTGTCTGATATTAAAACATTTGGACATCCAAATCGACAAATCCATCCATTAAAAAATGTTTTGCAAATAGTTTCAGCTTTTATATCGGTTAATGGAAACGCTTCTGGCCATCTACTAAAACGATCAATGCAGGTTAACAAATACGTATATCCGTCAGATGGTGGCAATGGTCCAACTATGTCAATGTGCACTTCTTTAAAACGACCACTTTTAACAGGAATTGTTGTTATAGGACTGCATGTATGTCTTGACGTTTTATTTCTTTGACATGAAATACATTTACGTACCATTATACCAATGTCCTTATTCATGGAGGGCCAGAAAAATCTTTGTGTTATCATCTTTCTAGTATTTCTTATACCGCCATGAGTCAAATTATGGACACTAATAAAGACATCATTTCGAAAAGAAGGTGGAACGTAAGGACGAACTGTTCCCGTTGAAACTTCACAGTATATTGCCAAATTTGTATTAGGAAAATTAACTAATTTCAACGAATATGAATTATTATTGTCAATTAACTGCTTAAGTTTATCATCTTCTTTTTGGAATTGTACGAGTTTTTGATAATCGAGACTTTTAACCGTGATTTCATCTATTCTTGACAATGTGTCTGCTACTATGTTCTCAACACCTGAGATATGATTTATATCCGTAGAAAATTGTGCAATATAATCTAAATGACGACATTGTCTTGGAGTGGCTTTATTTAAGTTTTGTTCAAAGGCAAAAATCAATGGTTTATGATCAGTAAAAATTTTGAATGGCCTTCCTTCTAAAAAGTACCGAAAATATTTAATTGCTGAATATATAGCAAGTAATTCTCGATCATACGTGCTATATTTCAATTGAGCATCGTTAAATTTCTTTGAATAAAATCCTAAGGGTTTCCAACAACCATTAATTAATTGTTCTAAAGAAGCTCCCATTGCAAAAGAACTGGCATCTACTTTAAGACCAATTGTCACATTTGGAAGTGGAAAAGACAGAATAGTAGCTTGAGCTATTTCTTCTTTACACTTAGTAAATGCTGCTATTGTTTCATTAGTCCAAGGAACAGGGCGTAAATCTTTCTTTTTGGCTCCAACTAACATTTTATTAAGTGGGGCTTGAGTTTCTGCACCTTTTGGCAAAAATTTACGATAAAAATTTATCAAAGCTAAAAATTGGCGAAGAGAATGGATAGTTTCAGGTTGTTTATAGTGAAGAATAGCTTCAACTTTCTTTTCCATTGGACTTATACCTTTATCAGATATCTTATGTCCCAAAAACGATATTTCTGTAACGCCTAATTCACATTTTCCGGCATTAATAACGATGCCATACTTTTGAAAACGGTCCAATAAAAGTTTGATGTGGTTTAGATGTTCTTCAGGAGAATTTGAAAAAACTAGAACGTCGTCCAAGTATACAATTACAAAATTTAAACCACGTACTACTTCATCCATGAAACGTTGGAACGTCTGAGCTGCGTTACATAACCCAAATGGCATTCTCACAAACTCAAATAAACCAAATGGAGTTATGATTGCAGTCTTTGGAATATCTTCCTCATTTACTGGTATTTGATGGTACGCCTTCATCAAGTCAAATTTTGAAAAAATTTTTGCGTTTGCCATAACCATTGAAAAATCTGTGAGATATGGAATGGGATATTTATCGGGGACCGTCATTTTATTTAGTGCCCGATAATCACCACATGGACGCCAAGAACCATCTTGTTTAGGAACCATGTGGAGAGGATTTGCCCAAGGACTCTTACTAGGACGTATTATGCCTTTGTCCAATAAGTACTGAAACTCGGCTTTGGCGATAGCAAGTTTTTGTGGATCAAGTCTACGTGCGCGAGCTTTAACAGGGCTTCCTTTTGTTATAATTTGATGAACTACACAGTGTTTTGTTTCAAAGTTTACATTATTCTGAGAAAGCAGTTGTGGATATTGTTTTAATAAAGAATGAAAACGTGATTCACCAGAAACTATTTTAATTTGAATTTGTTCTTTATTTGATGTAAAACCAGGTGATTTAAGCAATGTATTACCATCAACTAAACATTTTCGTTGAAGGTCTGGTAATAAATGGTAAAATTTTAAGAAGTCTGCCCCTATGATTGGTTTAGGGATGTCAGCTAAAACAAATACCCATTTAAATGCTCTTCTCAGTCCTAGATCTAATTCAATCAGTTTTTCACCATATGTATGAATAGGGGAATTATTAGCAGCATATAGCGTTAATTTAGAGGGTGATTTTGATTTTTTGCAAGGAAAAATTGAAATGTCTGCTCCGGAATCAATAAGGAATGCAATTTTTGATCGGCGTTCAGTTAAAAATAAACGAGAATTATGTTTGCCATCGTCGTTAGACGCCGCAATTTGAGACGATGGATATTTTAGTTTTTTGAATTTGCATAATTGCATGGTTTGATGCATTTTGTAGCCTTTTCAGCAAATTTCCAGTGATACCAACACATACCTGAATTTTTCCGGTTGCCTGAACTGGATCTTTCGGAAGACTTACTTCTACTACGTTGACGTGAATGTCTTTCTAAAGCTTCAATACGTGTTACAATAGTATCAAGCTTTTGAAATACGTCACCTGCTTTTTGAGGGTTGTCACTTTCAGAAACAATTTCCGATATTTGAATTGAATTTGATGAATATTGTTCACATATCTTATCAGCTAAACCAGCTATTTTTTCTAAATCAGTAGATTCTGCTACAGCCAAGATACATTTGATTTTTTCAGGAAGACGCTCCATAAATAATGTTTTCAACATTTCATTACTTACTCTAGAACCAGATAAACATTTCATTTTTTGTAAGAGATGAGATGGTTTCTGATCACCGAGTTCGAGGCCACTTAATAATTTTTTTAGTTGTCCTTCACCGGATTCTGCAAAATGCTGAATTATTCTTGTTTTCATAGCTAAATATCTTGCTTCAGGGGGGGGATTCATAATAATGTCTTTTACAGCAAATAAAACAGATGGATCAAGATGACTTAAGAGATATTCATATTTCGTAGAATCTTGAGTAATTCCATTTAAATTAAAAGTGGAATCAACCTGTAGAAACCAAATTTCTGGTTCTTCACGCCAAAAAGGAGGTAACTTTGCGATACGTGCAGCACAAATTGTCGGATGTGATATTTCTACATTATTAGAAATATTTGAATGTTGAGAAGATTGTTGTTGTAGGCCAGAAGTCTGTGGATCATCATTTGCAGAATGAGAAATTTGTACATCTTGTTCTCGTGGCGTCAACGGCATGATTTTTCTTTTTGATCGGGGTCACCAAATTGTAGAGGTTTTCTTTTTTATCAATTTATTATTTATTAATGAAAAAAATATTTTATATTTTTAAAGAAAAAATTTAACAGAAATTCAAAAGTAATTTGATTAAAAAAAAATAATATTAAATGTTTAAAGTAGAAGTGCTACACTACAGTTTATGTATGGAAAATTTTTGCTTTTTCTTCTAATGGTACTTTTTATTATAATAAATTATTTTACTTATTGTATATACATAATAGTTGGCTGATATGCTTCTGAGTAAAGAAAGAATCGAGGATAGAGGGCATAATGATATTGAGGTAACAGAAACTAAGTATTATTGAAAAAAGTATTATCGAAAGGTAGCCCGCTACATCATCTGAAGCAATTATTGTAATACAATTTAAAAAATTTAAACAAATCTTAAGATATTTTTACCGATCTGTGTTTGGATGAAAAAGTTTGTTTTTCATTTCTAAATTTTGAATTTTTCTAGTGAAAATAGATTAAAAGTAAAAACCGAAGAATAATTGTCGGTTTCGGTTTTATGCCTTGAAAAACCGCGGTTTCGGTTAAAACCGAATTGGAAACTCTAGTTTAGATAACTATTTCTTCAATCTTTCGGGAAAAAAATGAAAACTAAAAAATTTTTATTTTTTTCCAATATCAAAAACTTTTTTTCAAAATAGGCCTTTTTTCTCAAAAGAAAGCTTAGATATTTCCCTTGAAGACCTATTTGGTCGCTTAGTGGCATGCGAGTGGGATATCTAACAAAATAAATATTTTTTTACTCAAGACATACAATTTTGGACATTTTTTGCAAAATATTTTTTTTGCCATACCTGCGAATAGGTTAACGGTATCCTACAAAGACAAAAACTCATACAAAAGTAAATACGGATATATTTTAAGTAAAAATTAGCTTTTATTTTAATATTTCTTAAAATATGTTAATTTTGTTCCTACATTTCTTGTTCAAGTGGCCTGAAACACGTTAATGATCTGAGGAATTTTTAATAACTTTATCATTTTTAACCTATTTTTGTCTTTTATATCTCATTATAACGACATTTACGTACATACTTTGATTATGTTGCATTCGATTACAAAAAAAAATGTACAAAAACAGAAAAATTTGCATTTTTTCCGAATTTTGGCGATAAAACAGTTTGTAATTTGACCCAAAGGAGATATAGGTTTAATCTCAAAAAGATTTTTTACTGTAATTTTCATTAATATAAATATATCTTCATATTTGTGTAACATAATGCATAAAGTTAAGAAGTTTCACAAATTGATTTCATATAAATAGCAACATTTTGCATTACCTTTGACCTCGATGCGCGTCCCGAAGTCGTTGTCCGATTTGCCTCAAATTTTCAGCACATAACTTTTAGACCTAGTGTCCACCCGGCACTCTTCAAAATTCGAACACACATTTTTTTCCATACAACTGATTGTCACTCTAATATACATACAGCTGCGGTCAAAATAATAGCACCACGACATTCATATTTATATATAATAATATTACGTTAAAACTGTTAAATTGATTTTTGTTGTTTTTGTATCAATTTATACATAATTCAATAAACTTTCAAACATTAAAAATAATTTTGAATATTAGATGCAAATTTTAAAGATAAACTACATAATATATAAATACCTAAGAAATTCATCAGTCAAAAAAAAAAGCACCAAAATAAAAATCGATTTAAATAAACAAAAACTAACCAGGACAAAATTGAATTTAGTGACAATTATTGTGGTTTGTAATGTTCTTAACACGTTATTATTAAAATTAAAATATTGTTGTTTTTATTTTGCAATTTTTAATTCGAACTTGTACGCCAAATATATTTTTTTTATTCCCCAAAATACATTCTTAAATGTTTTTGGTTTCCTTTTACCCTTTTTGTGACTCTTGGCCATCTATTTTTAATAAAATTCTGTTTTAGGATATCGCATCCTGCGCCACGATATTAACCTTTTAGCTTGAAACGCAAATTTATATAAATTTATCATTCCAGAGATCATTCCTAAGGTCATAATTTCTTTGATTTATATCTGAGTACGATTTTATCAAGCATTTGATCATATAATATTGAATTATTGATTCCACATATTCAATATGTTTTTCGAATGTTATAAGTAGTAGGAAAACCTCGATCAAACTATAATTTTAAATTCCGTGTCTTTTATTCGTCTTATCTTACATTTTGGTAGAAATTAGAAATCAGAGGACATTATATAGAAGACTGATATCAAACAATATGATTTGTTAAATTATTTAACCAAACAGTATTTTGGTACTTGAATGTTGAAGAATGGTAATGGGACTTTTGAAATTTTACCTTTAATAGAGGATGTTATCTTGTTATTGGTGAAACTTTTCTAGGATTTAAATAATTTAAATTTTGTTCTCAGCGAATAACTCCAAGACTAATCGTCACTTTTGACCACCATTGGGAACACAAAGGCCTGATTTTTGAAACGGTGGGTCAAGAGTGTTATGTTTAAAAAGTAATAAGCGGTTTCGCAACCTAAAATTTGTATTTTTATTTAAACGCAATGTCTTTTAATACCATTTCCAAATATCTATAAATATTTTTGTTCTGAATTCAGATAATTTCTATGTTCAGAAACCATAAATTTTTAAACTAGGGCTCACTTTTTTGTTACGAAAAAAAATTAGAAAATATTTTTTTGTTAATTTTACTCAATTCGATATGAATAGATTTAAATTATAATTTTATGACTATTCATAAAATCATAAAATCTATGTATTTTTCAAAAATAACATATAATTGATTGAAAGGTGAAGATTTTGAAAAGAAAATTTTACTCATAGAATAAATAGAGATACATTAACGATTTTATATTATATTTCATTAAAATTACTATGGAAATACAAATATTTTCTATGTTAATTGCTTTAAGGTTCTGTGGTGCTATTATTTTGACCGGCACTGTACATATATAATATTAACCCCCATTAATACGAAGTCTGGTTATAAATTAACTGAAAGTTTTCATACAAAAATAATTTTAAACGACAGTATAACTATTAGTTAGCACCTAACCAGACTTCGTATTAATGGGGGTAAATATTTTTTTGGTTGTTATAAATCATAAAATGTTTACTGAGTGGAAAACAAAGCCTCTATTAACTTAACCGTCTTTGAGTAAGAAGTATGCCAGTTTTTACATTAACATAGGTAATATTAAAAAGATTCCTAGCAAGATGTATTAACCAGGTGGCAGCGTAACTATAATAATAGAAGAACAACAGTGTGTAAAACCTTCTAAACTGCCAAAAAAATAAATTCACAAAAACGCACTTTTTAAAATGAAATAGTTTCTTTTAGCACTTTCCAATATTTTACGAACATAAAGCGGTAACCAAAACTCAGTTTTATAAATATAAAATAATCTTTTTACTGTTATAACAAATTTAAAATTTTTTGTAAACACCTTTTTGACATTTCAAAAGGTACAACATGAGTAGAGCAAAAAATAGTCAGCTGGGGTTACGCGACCATCTGGTTAAATATGCATTGATTCCTAGTATTTATTGATCTGAGACAAATGCGATTAAAATTTTATTTCTGTTTATTTGTTTTGGAGATATACATGTTAACAGAGTGTTCTACGGAGACTATTTTTATTCCGTATGGCCACTTGAGTTTTGAATTTCCAAAAAGTACCAGACACATAACGGCTATGTTGTTATTTCTATGCTTATTTGTTTTAGAGATACCTTTAACAATCGAATTTCCAAAAATACGGTTCGTTCTGGGCGAAGATGAATGAATGAATCAGTCAGTCAGTCACGTTACTCCATTATATATATACATAGATACAATATAAAAAAAACATCAAAAGATAAAGAATAATATTCTCGTAAATTATCTTCTTACACTATATTCTAGAATTTTTCATTTCTATTATTTTTTATACTGATTAATAGCATAATAATTTTATAAAATGATATTCTAAATCAATTTAAAGGATATCATATTTGTTATTGCCTTTATTATGCACTATATTGTATATTTCTAAAAGTTGTATATAATTTTGAAGAAGTTCCCTATTTAGTTCAGGGTGTGGTACAACTGCATACAACTTACCGATTTTATTTTATCCGTTTGTTATTTACAAAAAATGCAACGTGATCAGAATAAACCGCAAAATATTCTCCAATGATATTCGTTTGCTTTGAGGTTTTAAGGAATATTAGTCATCCGATTAATCAAGTTTTCAAACAATACAAACATAAATCAAAAATAAAATATTTTAATATTACTTTTCTTAAAATAGTGTAAACCACAAAAAAATTATGAATAATAGGTCAAACATGCGCCGAATAATCTAAAAATTCACGAACGAATAGAGGTTTCTTATTGTGTATGTAAATATTCAAACAGTCCTTAAGAAAAATGGGTGTGAGTCCATATTTACTTGAATTTTTTAAAAATTATATGGTTTATAAAATCTTAATGACAAAAACAACCATATATTTACGTTGAAATTCATGCATTCACAGTGATTTTTGGCACAATTGAATCCTTATAGGATGGTTTATTACTGTTTTTAACACAATTAAATTTGCGTTTATTAAGTTTATCATAAATACAATATACGCGGTTTATATTTTATTTGTAAAATTGAAAAGGTATACACTCGGTCTGATTTATTTATTATGCTTTTTATAAGGATAATGTTCCATTCATTATACCTACTGTCAAATAAAATGTAAGGAAACAACATAAGACAGAGAAGTTTAGAGTTGCCACCAGTTCCCTGTCTCAGGACAGGCTGTTTACACGTAACAAAATAATTTCGACTTTTCTACATTCTATTTACAGTGTCTGACAATAAAAGTGGCCAACTAACGCAGCAAAATATTAAAATTCAAATTATTTTTGCTTCACAAAAAATACTTTTTCTGTATATAAACATTTTCTAATATAATTCCATCGCACAATGGACCATTTAACGAGAATGCGGCCATAAGTAATTTTTTTATGATGAAATAAAAACCAGTGAACCACGGGAGCCAACAATTTTCAACTTTACGTCAGCTATATCACAGCGGACAAAGAGATCCAAAATGGACCATCGAGTATTTTGCTAATATTAAAACTTTTCTTAGTAAATTTTAATTTTTAATTATGTATAATTATGTGGCCTATATGCTTTTAGTGATTAAAAATAAAGACCCATAATCATAGGCAAACAATAAAGTAGGTTCTTTTTAAAAACAACTTTAAAATAAAAACCCGCTTTTTATTATTTTAAAACTATAGTCAAAATTAAAGTATGTTTTAAATTGAACCGACCTCAACTGGGTGTTACCCTAAATGTAGAAAATATTTCATACAATATACAACAAAATATAGACAAGTGCCATCGCTGAACAGCTGACTTAGAAAATTAAAAAAAAAACAAAAAGTGACAAACAATAAATCTAACTTGGAAACAAAAGAAAAAAAGCAGTTTGTGGTGGAAAAATTGAAAAGGAAAGACTAATGTAAAATGTATGCTATTCTGGTACTTATTTTATTGATTGAATATTCAATAATTGCAAAATCTTGTGACTTAAACATTTTTGAATTTTTGTCGAACTTTTTTGCATGGCGAAGAACAGCTGGTGCTGTTGTTAAATGAGTTAAAAACAGCTTCAGCTAGTTTTATATTTACAGCCGCGAAAGGCATTGAGCTCTGAAATGAGCTCTCTTCTCTTTGTTTTCACACGTACGCAAGCACACACATTGTATAAAAAGTTAAAATTGTTGTTGTTTTTATTTTGTAAAATACAAATCAAACTAGTCAGTCTCGTATGAGCTTTGATACAGGTAGGTTGTGTTGCGGGTTTTTGCTTGTTTTTTCAGCTATTGTTTTTGTTTTTCTCTCGGCTACAGTGAAAGAAAATAAATAAATAACTTCACGTACACTTTTTATTCAACAAATACCACTTCAAACTTTTACATACATTTCGCTCAGTGCATAGAGAGTAGCAGAGCGCAATAAATAACTCACACAATGACAAATTTACAAAGTTTGGTAGTATTAAAATGCCTATCGCTGATTTACAGTCGACTTTAACATCAAAAGTATACTTTAACATATGGGCAATTCCATGTCATCGTACGTGACATTTGTACTCCTATAGAGTGGAATAGATTTTCCAAAAATAAGAGTGTCTGAAAAATAATTTTGTCTGTATGTTTCATTCAGAGGGTGCTATATTTTAAAAAAATAATAAGTTCTTTCGAAACATTGTTATCCAAAATATCGAGCGAAATAAGGGTATATCGTACGTGACATAAAACGGAAGTCATTTTGAGGTACATGTAGAGATATGCGAAAATTTGCGAATCGTGAGAGGCGTTATGTTTTCTTTTAATTTCTTACACTATACGAAATATTTTTCCTTTACAATCCGTCATATTTAAATACAAACAATCTTTGGATGGTTTTATAATAAATAAAGTGACATACCGTACGTGACAGATTTTTCTCTTATAATAAAACAATATATATTTTGTAAATATATGTATACAAAAAGTAAAACAATGAATAGAAAATATACATTCGGTTTCAATAAACAATTTTATAATAGCAAATAAACCATCAGAGTCAAATTCATTTCACACTATATGCTAATTAGGAGCTTAGTTTTAACCGCATTTTTAGCCTAAATCATGTCAATTATATTAAAAAATAAAATATAGTAAGTTTAAACTATTATTTTTGCCAATAAAATGATGTAAGAAGCTCTGAATACTTACACATAGTAATATTTTAAAGTTTTCTCCTATTTAGATCATCTTGAAAAAAAGTTTCAAGGGTTTTTGGGTTTTCAGTCGTGGTAGTCATTCTCGTGGAATAGCCCATATACTTTAAGTAAAGACGACTTCAAATATATATAGGTATCTACACAAATTTCGCTCCAAATAAGTTTTATATATACGAAAGTCATGTCACGTAATTTTATGATGATTCGTCCATAATTAGTTGTAGCTCCCATATAAGTCCCGCTTCCGAAAATCATTTGAAAGGGCATAAATATCTTAAAAATCCACATAAAATTCAACAGAAATAAGTTTCATATACAGGCATGTCACACATTCCGATCGGAATGGTTTTCATTCCGTATTTTCAAATCCGATCGTTTTTGTTTTTCGTTCTTCAGATTCCGATCGATTTTGTTTATTCCCAAAAACTGAAAAATCTAATTTTTCAACATAAGTATGGTAGCGTTGTTCAAACCAAAACAAAAAACATATGGTTATTGAGTAAAAAGTAAAACAAAAATAAACAAGAACAAAGGCGCTAACATAAAAATTTATCATTAAAGTGGACAAAATCAAAAAATTTCATTAAAAATGCCCGGAATTTCAATTGTTGCTGTGTTAAATGACCAGAGACGTCAAGATGCGGTTGAAAAACTACGACGAAAAACCTTAAGGAATGCATCTGATCCCCTTTCATATTCAAGTGCAGTGTAAATAAATACTTTCATATGTAAAATTTGTAATTATTTTTATTTTATTAAATGTGCTTCTGTTTAGTTTTATTAGTTATTATCGCCTCAGTAAGGATGCACGAAGGAGAACAATCTGAAAGAGAAATGTTCAGAGTTGGGCAACGAATACGGGAAAATATTGCTACCCAGTTAAATTAAAACATTTTTCTTTTTATTAATAAATTCATTTATTAAATACATTAAATGCAAATAAGTAGTTGTTTAATTCATATTTAAAAAAAATAAAAGTAAGATTTTGTACTGACTGGTGCTAAGGTTTTAAAACTATTGGAATTCAGATCTACGTCGTTCGATTTCAAACTTCAGAGTTTCTACTTCTAACAATTTTATTTTGAGTTCGTTCTTTTCTTTTAGTAGTTTTTGCGTTTCCGTATCATGTAGGGCTCTGCCATTAAAATAGTTTTCAAAGATATTGCAAAGTTTTTCTATATTTTTATTCTGGCTTTGGAGTTCTTGTCGTTGTTCCTCCATTAACTTAACAATTGATTTTTAAATGGTTATTTTCTTCAACTAAAAGCGTATTTAAATTTGTTGTATTATTTGCGGAATTACTTGAAGTTCTTGGTGTACTTGGTCTTTTACGTTTCGGGTCTGGCGATTGTGCTGCACTCAGCTGCCTCTTATTATTCTCAAGAGTTTTTTGTGCATTATTAGACGTTGAAGGCATTGAGTCTAGTTGGTCTTGACCGATTTCATCGTTCAAAAGTAAAGTTACATCACTATCAGCAAAGTCTACGGCGCCATCAATGCCTTCAACTTGTCTAAAAACTCCACTTAATCGTATCACTGATTCCTCTATATCAGATAAAACGTATTTATTATATTCGCCACCACCAGTTTTTAGATTTTCTCTTTTATTATGACTTAATTTATTTTTGACATAGATTTTCCAGTCAGCCCAGGTTTTCTTCCAACCGCTGCAATCTTTAGTTGGTGGCCCCGATGAATTTAACTTTTCCGTTAAATTTTTCCATAGCAACTCTTTTGCCACTTTATCCCCTTTTACAAAGCCCTTGGCAATGTCTTGGTTATTTTCCATAAATTCAATAAATAATTTTTCCTGTTGGGGATTTCGGTGTTTACCCCTAAAAACAAATAAATTAATTAAACTAAACGAATTTAAATAAATATTTACATACTTACATTTTTGATAAAATAGTTTAAATGCCTCTTCTTTTTCTTTTTTTAACTGAAACATCAACATATGTTTCTGTATTTTGCTTTGTTAGTTATTTTCGTTGCCACCGCTTAAATTTATTTGACATCATGAATTTTTCTTCAAAAAAAATATGTGGTTTGCCCAAAAAAAAAATATGGCAATACTCCGATTGAAAAAGAGAAAAGTATTCTTATTTTTCGCAACTACATTGAAAAATGTTAATTTTTTAAGCAAATAGTAATTAATTACTTAAAAAATCATTATAATAATTAAATTAACTGTTTAATCTATCTATAGAAATTAGAATTACTGTGAGCGTCAAAAGAAACTGTACACCAGTGGCATTTATGTTTAAACTTTTATTTTATTATTTTTTTTATAATGTAACTTAAAATTTTTTTAGTTTTTATTTATTATATGTCCTTCTTAAACTTTTTATTAAAAAACAAAAACAAAACTTTAACAACAACAAAAAATATATAACAAAAACAAATAAATCTTCAAATTCCACGCGTCAAAAGAAACTGTACAACTATTTTGTACAACAAATAATAAGCAATTTTACAGTAAAAACCTTCCGTTATTTTTTTTTATTTTCTTTCATATGACAATTTAAGCAATATTAACTAATTATTAAAGATATTAATAGATTTGGTTTTGTCACAAGCAGTTCAAACAAGGAAACTTTTGTATTTTTTAAAAATGGGCAAACAAACTTCTTTGGATGTTCGTGAACTTGTGTTAAAATTTTACAAAGAAGGCAAATCTTTACGAGAGATTGGTGTAATAATTGGACGAAGTCACAACACTGTAAAAAATATAATTGATAAGTACCAAAAATTTTCAAATTTAGAAAATCGCCCTAAATCTGGAAGACCAGCTAAACTAAACAGTACTCAAATAAGGTCCATTGTGCGACAAGTGAAGAAAAACCCAACGGAAAGTGCTGTAAAAATATCCGAAAATATTTCAGAATGCTCCGGTATTAGTGTCAGTGCCAGCACAATACGCAGAGCCTTACATGCAAATGGACTGCATGGACGAGTTCCAAGAAAAAAGCCATATATTTCACCAATCAATCAACGTCGGCGTCGGGAGTTTGCCAAAAAATACGAAAATCAATCTAATATATTCTGGAACAATGTGCTTTTTACTGACGAAAGTAAATTTGAAATATTTGGTAAGAAAAAACCAGTTAAAATTTGGAGAACGAAAAATTCTGAATTCGATCGGCAAAATGTAATGTCCACAGTAAAGCATGGTGGTGGGTCGGTGATGGTGTGGGGATGTATGGCAGCGAATGGTGTAGGAAATTTGGTATTCATAGAAAATACTATGAATAAAACAGATTATCTCAACATTTTAAAGGACAACTTGGCACAGAGCGTTGAAAAATTGGGCTTGGATCGAACTTGGGTCTTCCAGCAAGACAACGATCCCAAGCATACTGCCAAAATAGTAAAGGAATGGCTGCTTTACCATACTCCAAAACAGTTGGATCATCCCCCCCAGTCACCCGATCTCAACCCCATAGAACATTTGTGGGAACATCTGGATCAACAAATAAGAAAAAGGGAAATTACAAGCAAGGATTCCCTCAAATCAGCTATAATGGAGGAATGGCTGAAAATTTCCCCTGAAGTTAATAGAAAACTTGTGGAATCGATGCCCAGAAGACTGCAAGCTGTAATAAAAGCAAATGGCAATCAAACTAAATACTAATTATTTTTAACTAACGTTATTATTTTAATGTAGAAATAATGTACAGTTTCTTTTGACGCGTGGAATTTGAAGATTTATTTGTTTTTGTTATATATTTTTTGTTGTTGTTAAAGTTTTGTTTTTGTTTTTTAATAAAAAGTTTAAGAAGGACATATAATAAATAAAAACTAAAAAAATTTTAAGTTACATTATAAAAAAAATAATAAAATAAAAGTTTAAACATAAATGCCACTGGTGTACAGTTTCTTTTGACGCTCACAGTATATATTTTTTTCAGTCTGAAAACATTAAAAATACCAATTCCACTTTGAAAATGTAAAGTGGTTTCATTACGAAGAATTTTTTCGTTTTTCGTTTTCTAGAGACCCAAGTTACGGAATTAAAAGCACTTTCGATCGGAATTGTGTTCTGTGACATGGCTGATAGACATAAATTACGCGACCTAATTTCATGGCGAACGGTCCATAATTAGTCATAGCTCCCAAATAACGCCAACTTCCGAAAATCATTTACGAAAATAAATTATTGAAATTAAAAATAAATGTTACTCGGTGTAGGGTATTATATGGTCGGGCTTGACCGAACATACATTTTTACTTGTTTTCTTTTTCATATTACTTAACCAAAAAATATGTATATCAAATGTAAATATTAATGTGCTTGTTATTATTTATTACAATATGGTTATCAGAAACTTTGTCGTTTGCAACTGTGTTTGAATGAGAAGAATACAATTTGAATATAGAACTAGATCTAATTAAAATTTAAATAAAAAACCTAAAACTAAATAAAATTTAAATAAAAACCTAAAACTAAATAAAATTTAAATAAAAACCTAAAACTACATGAAATTTAAAAATAAAACTGAATTAAAATAAACCTAAAACTAAATAAAATTCAAATTTAAAACTAAATAAATCTAAAACTAAATTAAAATCAAACTAAATAAATTTAAAATAAAGGTACTAAAGGATAAATTAAAAAAAGAGCTAAATAAAGCTGAAATTAAAAATATAAGCTGAAAAAGAAAGTAAGAAAGACAATGGCCCATAATCATAGTCAAAAATATAGTATATTTTAAGAGAAATAAAGTCGTCTCTACTTAAGAGTGGACTTTAGGTCTACCATAGACAAGTTAAAGTATACTTCTGACGTTAAAGTCGACTGTAAATATAAAACCAGCTGAAGTTGTTTTTAACTCATTTAACAACAGCATCAGCTGTTCTTCGCCATGTAAAAAAGTTCGACAAAAAGTCAAAAATGTTTAAGTTACAAGACATTGGCAGAGATTTTGCAATTATTGAATATTGAATCAATAAAATTAGTACCAAAATATCATAAATTTGATATTAATATTTCCTTTTCTATTTTTCCACCACAAACTGCTTTTTTTCTTTAGTTTCCCGGTTACATTTATTGTTTGTCACTTCTTGTTATTTTTAAATTTCTAAGTTAGCTGTTTAGCGATGCCACTTGTTTATATTTTCTTGTATATTGTGTGAACACATTTTCTACGTTTCAGGTGACACCCAGTTAAAGTCAGTTCAATTTAAAACATACTTTAATTTTGACTATAGTTGGAAAATAATAAAAAGCGGGTTTTTATTTTAAAGTTGTTTTTAAAAAGAACTTTATTGTTTGACTATGAATATGGGCCATTGTAACACACGCATGACACAAATGTAATTCAGAATTTTTTGATAGACGCAACTGGATAATTCCAATTATGCTCGTACTGACAATTTATTGTGTAAGCATATTTCAATTAATAATAAGTAAGCTATTTTAGCCTAAAATTAATTTTATATTAATTGATTTCTAAATAATAAATTCAATTCAAGAACATAATAAACATTACTATTGTAAAACTAAAATTGGTGTTTAATTAAAATTAATAAAAGGTAAGTTGGGTCTCATGGCTCTTATTTTATTTTTTATTTTTTTTTAGACGTTTATTATAATATTATTCCTGCCCTTAATATCTAGGCCTTACAATAAGTAATTAAATCTTATAACTAAACAATTATTGTTCTCTCAGTGGAGAATCATATTTTGTATATAAGTGGTAAATCAGCTCTACGCAGCCTTGATCTGTCTTGAGTTTTTTTTTATTAACAGCCGAATATTTTTATTTAACTACCGCCGATCCTTAAAAACAAAAAGAAAGGCTCGTCCTTAAAAATTGGTTTGGCTAGCGAAGGGTTTTATTTAATTAATATCTAATAAAAGGAGTGTGAATAATTAAATTGCGAAAACTGTTAATAATTACTAAAACTATTAATTGTGCTTATAATTAAGTATAACTGTTTTGTGCAAAGTGATCGTCTCCTCGAAATTACCAATTGTATTTAAAGATAAATCGAATTTTCCAATTATGTATCCTTGATTTCCGCCTTGTTTATTAGGTATGTAAAGAGTAAAAGTGAATAACAATATAAAAACATCCTTGCAAGTTGCAGTTAACACCATCTCTTCTGAGAAGAGATTAGCAGGCAGGAAATTAATGTCAAATATGTAACGGTATTTTTATAGTCACGCGTTGAAATTACATATTGTGAGAAAAATACCTAAAAAATCGATAAAAAAAATAAAATTTCGCAAATAAATACTATTTGCAATAAGTAATTTAAAAAAATGAATAAATCTTAGTATGCAACCATCAAGTTCAGGTATTTCTTGATATATTTTGGTAAAATTTATATTTGAATTATTTGTGGAAGTGGCTTTGTTATTAGTTTTTATATTGTAAGTGCCAGTTCAAATGGCATCGCTGCGCCACATAAGTTATATGTAAATTAGTAACAGCTTCACCCGTTAAGTCTACCAAAAAGCACTTTGCGATACTGCTAAACGTTCTACTTGGGTGTTGTGACTTCGTCGTGCCGCATTGGTCATCACCTCTCTTTGGTCCCGACGTGGCCCTCTTTGATGTAGATGGGCGTACGTCAAGATTCTCCGAGGCGGTGATCCTGTTCGGTCCAGTGCTGGCATGGGGCACATGTTTAGATGTGATCACATGCCTGCTCTGGTTTGGTTCGATCGTAGTCTTGGCTGGCATGACCTCCACAACAGTAGTATTTAGCATAGCCTCATACTTTTGTATGTGGTTGGTATGTTTACGCCGCAAACGCTTTTTCCTGGTGGTCAAAGACGCCGGATTTCGTGAGTCCAACGTCCTGATATACCGGAGAGAGCGTTTGTAGCCAGTACCAATATGTACCATCGGTTACTTTTGAACCGATAGAGATATTTAAAAATTTTTTTTGATGGATAGATATTTTCATGATTTTTTCTCCAGTTTAAAAGTCATAAAAATCGCTTTTGCAATTTATAGCTAAAGTTGAACTGTTAATGTTTTTGATCTTTGAATCAGCTTTACTTATAAAAAAGTTATAAGCTGATAAAAACAAGTAAGAAAGTCAAACCCGACCATATAATACCCTACACTAAAATTTATTTTCGCGAATGATTTTCGTAAGAGGGCCTTATATGAGAGCTATGACTAATTATGGACCTATAGCCATGAAATTAGGTCATGTGATTTATGTCTATACTAAAGTTATTTCCGTGATTTATGTTCGTTAATGTGATTTTAGGAAGCGGGCCTTATATGGGAGCTATGACTCATTATAGACCGATCGCCATCAAATTAGGTCGTGTGATTAACTATATAGACGTAAATCTGTTGAATTGTATGTTTATACCAACATTTTAAAGAGATTTATGAACGTTATAGTGATTTTCGGATACGTGACTTATGTGGTAGATACGACTAATTATGGACCGATCCTCATTAAATTAGGTGACATGAATTCCGTATATATAAAAGTTATGTGGAGTGTAGATACCTATATAATTTAACCATTTACGACTGGTAATGTCCAATTTCCGCAGCACATTTGTATGGGTGATAGATGAAATAATGGACCGATTTCAGCCAGTTTCAATAGGCTTCGTCTTCGGCCCGAAAATATTTATGTAACAAATTTTTGCGCACAAGGTTTACATGGACAGCAAGCCAACCAGTCATATAAACAGGTAAAATAAAAATATAAAAAATGTTGGGAGTAATTTCATTCAAATGAAAAAAGTGTTCAACAAACAGGTTAACAAGTTTATATAGGATTAAAGACACTTTGGTATTTCTATTGGTAGTAAAATTTATTTAACTCCTTTTGACCCAAATGAATTCTATTCCACTAAAAGTAAAATTTTACTAAAATATAGTACCAGAGAATAGATTTAATAACATTGCAGGTATACAAGGTATAGTGTGACAGGTACGTTGTTTTCATTAACAGCCCACAACAATATTGAACAACAAATCACCTAAATGTTCACGACCAAGTGAAGTCAATCAGTAACCCATCATTATGGAAGAGTACACATATGACTGCCTCATCTTCACGAGATTTCTCATTACTCTTAATTAAATGCACTTCTTTATTTAATAAAATTATTTTTAAATTAAAATTTGCCAATTTTGCATACAGTATCGGTCATAACTAAAGCAGCCCCTCCATGAATTTTTTATATCATAATTTTTTTGATAAAAAAGGTTTCTTAGGATGTATTTTGGATATATTTTATTAACTTATATTGTTAATATTCGTTTAGTAAGGATAATTTTAGGAACAGTTGATTTAAAATTATAAAACATAGAAAAATACAAAACGGGACGGTCAAAACAAAAGGACCCCCTTATAAGATGTTTAAACATTTTACTATTTTTCTGCATATTTGCAATGTCAGTTAACGGGATTCACAACGGATGCATTTAAAAATTCCAGAAGATAAAAATAAAGGAAGGCGTAGTCTGAATAATTTAAGTTTTATACAGTTTATTGTGAAAAAACGATGGATGGCAAGAAACAAGTACTCCAGTGAATTTAAAATTAAAGTTATTGAAGATTGGAAGGCGGGCTTATCACGGCATGAATTGAGTAAAAAATATTCAATTAACAGATCAGTTATTTCCTGATTCCAAAGTTTTTGCAGAATGGTCGTATTTCACCGGGAAAATCTGGAGGCCGCCCGCGTGAAACCACACGATATAATGATTCCTTGATAAAATGAGCTATACAAAAAGATCCTACAGCATCAGCTAGTCAAGTAAGAACAAGTTTAAGATTATGCATGAGCGAAAGAACAATCCATAGAAGAGCAGTAGAAGTAGGATTATTCAGCCGACGACCAGCAAAAAAAACCATTTATATCAGCTAAGAACAAGAAAGCTAGACTGGAGTTTGCCAAAGGCCACCTTAACTGAAGTGTCTAAAAATGGAAGACAGTTCTGTTCTCTGACGAATCCAAATACAAACTAAAAAGTTCCGATGGAATAACGCGTGTACGCAGACGAAAAGTGGAAAGACTGAATCCAAAGTATTTCAAAGGAACAATTAAACATGGAGGGGGCAATGTAATGGTCTGGGTTTGCTTTTCTGGTCAAGAAATTGAGCCAAATCATAAAGTTAATGGGATTATTTATCGGTTCATGTACCGTGATATATGGAAAGATGTAATGTTGCCTTATGCCAGTGAAGAGATTCCACTTATAGGGAGGTTCCAACAGTATAACGATCATAAGCACACCTCAAAAGTTTGTAATACTTAGCTGCAGAGCAATAAGATTCAAGTTCTTCATTGGCCTGCTCAATCTCCCGATTTCAATCCTATTGCGAACTTGTGGGAGATTGTTAATATGAAAATAAATCTTTAAAATTGCCGAAATAAGGATCAGCAGTTTTCACGATTTATTTAAAACTTAAAAAACTTAATATATTCTGCCTAAGAGACGTGCTTGTGTCATCCAAACCAAAGGATTTGCAACAAAATATAAATTAAAAAAAGTTTTATATTATATCCATGAAGGGGTGCTTTAGTTTTGACCGGTTTATTTTCTAGCTTTAAATATTTTTTGATTTAAAGTTACCTCTTATAGAAAGATTAACTTAACTTTAAAAGTATTTGTTTATCAATAGTAAATATATTAACAATTTAAAATATTATTTATAAAAAAAAAAAATATATAGTATGAAACAAATTCACTGAGGGGGTGCTTTAGTTATTTCACTGTAAGTAGACCTGTACGTTCTATTCTTGCAAAGTATATTTATACAAGTACATGCAACTCTACAACAAATCAACAATAAGAAAAACAACATTAATTTTGTTTGTGTAAAACATTGTGAGATTGTCAAAAATTGTTTACAATTACATACAAAAATTTAAACAAACAGAAAGAAAAACAACAAAGTAAAAAATTTTGACAATCTCAAAAGTATTTACAAAGGAGAAAATAATGAACAGCTGATCACTTGCATGTACTTGTATAAATATACTTTGTATTCTTGTATTGTTTGTTTACCTTTTCTTTTTTTTAGTACTGTCATATGGTTATTATGATAATGGCGCCCTATGATAGTTAGGGTTCTATAGTTGAAACAAAAAGTAGACTATTCGAACTTTCGACTTTTTTCGATTTTTAAAAAGTCGACTTTTCGAACCTTCGATTTTTGGTAATTTATGAAAAGTCGACTTTTCGAACATTCGACTTTTTAGTTAAATCGAATTTTTTCGACTTTTCGACTTTTTTCAACTTTTTACCATTTTTTGTAAAAAATACATGGTTTCTGCATTTATTGATGCGCCGTGTGTAATGTTTAGCAATAAAAATTAAATGTATTAAGGCGATAATATATTAAATAATATTATCACTTTTGTTTCTAATATGTAGTTAGATTTATATTTATAAAATAGTAAACAAATTTACATTACTAATTTGGCATGTTTATTATTAAAAGTTTCCTTAAAGTGTCTGTAATTTGAGTATATACGATATGTCTAAGAACTTTTAGTTTTTATATAAATATTTTGTGTAGAATGAGCATTTTTTATGAACATTTACTTATTATTTATTTTTGCATACACTAGAAAAAATGTAAGTGTACCAAATTGCAATAACTTACAATTATTATGTTATTCTGTGCATATATTGTTTAGTTTAGTAATGTTGCAATAAACAATTTTTTTAACAATCTTAAAAGTCGACTTTTGTGATAACTAATCGAATGTTCGACTTTTTTCTGACCAAAAAGTCGACTTAGACTTTTCGACTTCTGCTATAAAAATTCTTTAACTATAAAGTTAAACCTAAGATAACTAAAAAGTTAAACTTAATAATAATAACTAAAAAAAGAGTTAAGGATAATATTATACCATTAATCAATTTCAATTATAAAAAATAGTATGATTTGATTTCAATTCATAACATTTATAAATAATTTCGTAAATAGTATGATTTTTTTCATATTTTATGTTTTCAAATTAAGCATTCTAGATGCTTGGAAAATATTATTAAAATTTCATTTATATTTTTATGTTGTTCAAAAATGTTTGAAGCAGATGAAATGTTTTAATGTTAATGCATGTTCAATTATTTTTAGTGATATTTTTTAAGTTTCAGATTTTGTTCATTCATCTTGAATATCAATACATAATGCAATTTTAATGTAATTTATCATAAAATATCAACAAATTTATGTAAAAGAGCAAAAATGTTTCCGTCATGTACACTTTCATAATATTTATGAACATGTTCTTATGATAAATGAAAAAAAGTTTGGGAATACAAGTCATGTTCGATTAATAATATTTATTAAAAAATTCATTCCAATTATGAATTTTTTTTCTGTGTAAGTAAATAATTGAAAAATACTTTTATAAAATTCAAAGTAAAATATGTAGTTGTTTGTTTCATGGTCTTGAAATATTAGTCATATTATGCAATATCACAATACCCTTCTTAAATATACTTATTTTATAATCGTATGTTGATATATAAATGATATTCATAAAAATATAAATAATAGCAATCATTAATTGGTTTGTTTTATAAAATCACCAGTGTCGAAGAGCCATCTATGTACAAAAAACTGAACTAGTGACAGAGCTTAGTGAGGACAACGATAAAAGCACGGCAGCCACGTGTGAATCCGCTCTAGGTATAAAATCCCTATTTATGTAACCCGGACAACAACCTAAAAAAACTGGGAAGACCATATAGATCTTAAACTGTGACGTAAGATTTAGTATACATTAAGTACACGCATAAAAAAACTGGATAAGCCGTTATATTTAAAAAAAAGAAACCCGTTAGCAGACACTGGTGATATAGTGCAAGACAAAAAAACCTAAAGGACCTTTGAGGTCAATATTTCTACAAAAGTCACCTTGGAGTTAAGAAATAGAATTGTTTAAAAAAGAAATGAAATGTGTATGTGTGTGTTTGGGATTTTTACCCAACCTAGTATTTATTTAAAAGCTGTGAACCCTACAAAAAAGTCTACACAAAAATGTAACAAATTCTTTATTTTGTATTCTATTTTAATCTATCATTTGTTTACTAAATTATTAAACTAAACCTAACTGATCTTTTTTACATAAGTACAAGAGTACGTACGTACATTGAAATTGAAGTCAGGTAGAAAAACATATCATCGTTGGTTTTTGATGATCTAGTTACAAATAATGATCACTTTGATTTTGTCAACCACAAGAAGCAGACTTCTTGTTACTTAAAATAAAATACTTTTATTTAAAATTAAAATAAACGTTTTTTTTCTACATGTTCTGATCATGGGATCAGAACTAGTTTAATAAAACAAACAAAATACTCCTACATTTAAATGGTGCCGAAACCCGGGAATACTGTCCATGTTTTAATAAATACTTCAATAATTTCTGAAATATAATTAAATACTGCCGTCGTGCCTACGGTATCATAAAATTACGTACGTGCTGTACAATTATTTCCCCACGAATTTCGAGCTAAATTCAGGAAAAGATGACTTCAACTCTTCAAGCAGTGGAAGACCAAAAGAAAATCGTTGAACATATTGAGCGTGTTTCTACAACTTTTCAAGCAAAACCCAAAGATGACTTATCAAGAGGATACCTTCAAACTATTCTGGAGGATTTGGAATCCAGTTTTAAATCCTTCAAGGATGGGCATGATCAACTAAATGACATGGTTCGAGAAAGTTCGATCGCTGAGAAAGACGTGCCATATTTAAGTACCAACACTTTTTATAAGTGCTATGATGTCTACATTTCTTTAAAAACTAATATTTTAGATTTGCTTTTTGAATTAGATTCTCCACAGACTCCAACCGTCCATGCAAGCACCTTCGCCGCCACTAGCCGCAACGAATCCTTCTGTGCTGGAGCAAGACTTCCGAAAATTGATCTGCCAACCTTTTCTGGAGATTATCTAGAATGGATTTCATATCGTGATATGTTTAAAACACTTGTGCATCAAAACAATTCCCTTACAAAGGTGCAAAAATATTTTTATTTGAAGTCTTCTTGTACTGGAACACCACTCAGCTTGGTCAACGAATATCCGGCAGCAGAATCCAGTTATGATTTAGCATGGGATGCTCTCGAGAAGAGATTTCATAATGAGCGAAAACTTGTTGAGCAAATATTGAAAAGGTTGTTTTCAATACCGCCATCTGACGGAACTCTAAAAAATATCAAAGGGTTATTAGACACAACGCGAACCTGTCTCTCACAATTAAAATCATTGAAAATAGATATTTCTACTTGGGATTCAATTCTGGTGTATTTAATTACGCAAAAGCTTGAAATGCAGACTCGCAAAGAATGGGAACAATCGCTTAAAGCTAGTACCTCCATACCACCCATGTCGGATATGCTTAATTTTCTTGAAACTACCTTCCGCACTATGGAATCTTTAGAGGAAGAAGCTGTTTCAACAACACATGTCTACGGTAGGGAAAATCGTAAGAAACCGACTAGAGTTATACGAGCTCACACTGCGTCAACTGTAAATGATAACAACTGCCTTTGCTGCAACAAACGTCATCCTCTTTACAAATGTTTTCGATTTACAACTTTGTCTTCAGCGGAGAAGAAAAGTTTCGTAAACCAACATCGTCTTTGTCGAAACTGCCTGAACACTGGGCATTTGCAATCGTCTTGTAGACTAAATACCAGATGCCATATTTGTCGTGAACCTCATCATACTATTCTTCATAACGAATTCTGCAGAAACAATTCTGATCAAACAACTTCACCTGTGCCTAACATCCCTATTGAAAACCAGACTTTCCAGCCACCTGCTACTACGTCAACACCTAACTCTACTACTGTAAGTACTAATGTCTCCAATCTAACTGCTAAAAATCTAAACCCTGCTTTATTGTCCACCGTAAAACTTTTAATAAAAACGATAAATAAAACCTACTGCTTAAAAGCTTTAGTTGATCAAGGATCACAACTTTCATTTATTTCGGAAGAACTTTCTCAAATATTACCTGTGGAAAAATACAAAACTCGAGTTAATGTTTCTGGTATTGGAGGAATTCAGGCAGTTACTGTTAAAAAATCTGTACGATTTACTATTCACTCTAGATACGAACAAGAATTTGCACTTCCTATTACTGCCCTTGTAGTACCTAACGTCACATCATACGTTCCCAGCAAAATTACTTCTAATTGTATTCCAGATCTCTCAGCATTCTTTCTTGCAGATCCAGATTTTCTAACCCCACAAAAGATTGACCTCCTCCTTGGAAACGATGTCTATGGTGATTTACTTCTCCCTAGGATGAAAAAGTTTGAAAATAGTCTTCTTTTGCAAGAAACTCATTTGGGCTGGATGATATCAGGTTCTCCGAGAACCCATATGACAACAAATACAATTTCTGCAAATCTCTGTTCTTTGGATGAACAACTTCGCATGTTTTGGGAACAAGAAGAATTGCTAGACAAGAAATCATGGTCCACTGAAGAGGAACTTTGCGAAAAGTTGTTTAACGAAACTCATATTCGTGATAAAAATGGACGATACAGTGTCCATCTGCCATTCAAAAGGCTACTTCAAGGTAAAGAGCTACCAACGTTTTCCCACACGGACTACAATGCGTTGAAAAGATTAAAACAGTTAGAATTGTCTTTTAAGCAAAAGCCACAATTTGCTAAAGAATACAACAAGTTCATGATGGAATATGAATTGCTTAATCATATGAGTAACCTTGGTGAGTACCCTCATGCTATACCTCAAAATGCGTACTTTTTTCCTCATCATGGCGTACTAAAAGAGACCAGCTCAACAACAAAACTACGTGTTGTTTTTGATGGTGGAAACTCTAGACCACCTCAAACTTCTATAAACGAAGAATTATCAGCAGGTCCTGCGTTACAAAATGATTTGTCTACAATCATCACTCGCTGGAGAAAACACTATATTGGTTTTACTGCAGACCTTGAAAAAATGTTCAGGCAAATAAATGTGTCCCCTGAACATCAACCCTATCAATGCATTCTTTGGAGAAATGCCACAAGCAAAATATGTGTATATACACTTCGTACAGTGACATATGGCACAACTTCTGCTCCTTATCTAGCAATTAGAGTACTACAGCAACTAGCAGAGGATGAAGAAAATAAATTTCCAGAAGCTAGTTATATTCTTCGAACAGACACTTATGTGGATGATGTCATTTCAGGAGCGGATACCCTAGAAGAGTCGTTAGAACTACAACAACAACTGTCTAATCTTTTAAAATCTGGTGGATTTCATTTAAGGAAATGGAATTCTAATTCGTTTGAACTCATGAAGAACATTCCTGAAGAAGATCAAGAAATTCAACACTCATTTTCTATTTATCAACCCAAAATGTCAAAGGCACTTGGTATAAATTGGAATACGAATAACGATTGTTTCTGTTTCTCTATAAATTTTACATTTTCTGAACAAATAACTAAAAGCAGTTTACTTTCAGAGGCATCTAAATTATTTGATCCTTTAGGATGGCTATCCGCTACCACCATAATAGCGAAAATAATATTCCAACAACTATGGAAACTGAAACTAGATTGGAATGATACTCTACCAGATCATGTCCAAAGTCAATGGGTTAATTTTCGGAACAAATTAAAGTCTCTTGAAGAAGTAAAAATTCCACGATGGATTGGTTACAGGCCTCATAAAGCCCCAATTGATCTTCATGCCTTCAGCGATGCTTCTAAAGTAGCCTATGCAGCAGTCGTCTATGCTCGCGTTACAACCGAATCTGGTGAGATATTAGTAAACTTACTGCAAGCTAAAACAAAAGTGGTCCCTTTGAAAGGCGAAACAATTCCACGATTAGAATTAAATGCAGCAACACTAATGGCTGAATTAGTTGCTAAAATAAAAGCCAGCGTAGATTTAAATATCGGCAACGTCATCTACTGGACAGATAGCACCATCGTTCTTGCGTGGCTGAAAAATAATTCTACACGGTTGGAAGTCTACGTGGCAAATCGAGTCGCAAAAATCCAACGCTTATCAAATGTTCATGATTGGAGATACGTTCCAACAAAGGACAACCCTGCAGACTGCGCATCCAGAGGCTTAATGCCTGAACAATTGATTAATCATTATCTGTGGTGGAAAGGTCCATCATGGCTCCAGAATACATCTGATTCGTGGCCTACTTCCCCTAATCAAATATTTCGTGAAGAAATTATAAGCAACAACTGTGCTGTTCACTTAACTAAAACAAAAACAACAATTGCAACTTATCCAGAAATAACACAAAGATTTTCAAAGCTATCTTCATTGGTACGTGTGACGTCATATATACTTCGATTTTACAACAACATAAAATTAAAACAAAATAACAGAGAAGTAGGATTTCTCAAAACATATGAACTAAAACAAGCGCTGCAGCTACTCATCAAACTAACACAAGCGGTGTCATTTCATGACGAAATCAAAACACTAAAATTGGGAAATAGGGTTCCCAATCAAAGTAATATTGTAAAATTATCCCCATTTCTAGACGAAATAGGAATTCTTCGAGTTGGTGGTAGAATCACAAATTCTACTATTCCCTACAACGCTAAACATCCCATTTTGTTATCAAAACAAAATCCTCTCTGTTTTCTTATATTTTTAGATGCTCATTTAAAAACATTTCATGGAAGCCTCCAGCTTATGCAGTCCTACGTTTCTCGTTACTACTGGATAGTTTCAGCCCGAAACATAGCTAAACGCGTACAACGTAGATGTACAGTATGCTTTAAGTACAAAGCGCAATCCTGCCAACAACTTATGGGCAACCTGCCATCTGTACGTCTGCAACCTACTCGAGCTTTCAAGCATAGTGGATTAGATTATACTGGGCCCATTAATATAAAAACCTCTTCGCTACGGACAGCATCTACCACTAAGGGCTACATATCCTTGTTTATCTGCATGTGTACGAAGGCTATACATTTAGAAGCAGTCACTAGTCTAAACGTGGATGCTTTCTTGGCTGCATTCCGACGCTTTACCGCACGTAGAGGCTTATGCACTGATTTATACTCCGACTGTGGTACAAATTTTGTAGGTGCCAACAAAGAACTTCAAGTCCTGTATCATCGAAACAAGGCATCACTTCCTGAGCATCTCGCAGAAACTCTTGCGAATCAAGGTACAAAATGGCACTTCATCCCACCTGCTTCACCCCATTTTGGCGGACTATGGGAAGCCGGCGTGAAATCCACTAAGCATCACTTGCGCCGCATAATGAAAGATCGCATACTAACATATGAAGAACTCAGTACCCTCTTGGCACAAATTGAAAGCTGCTTAAACTCCAGACCATTGTGTCCATTATCTGCCGATCCTACAGACGCCGATGTACTTACACCAGCACATTTTCTCATTGGAGAACCCTCAATTTGCATCCCCGATGATGACTTACTTGATGCTAATATTGATCGTTTGAGCCGTTGGAAATTAATTGAACATCTCAAACAAAATTTCTGGGAACGCTGGAATAAAGAATATTTATGTCGACTTCAAGCTCGACCAAAGTGGAATAAGGTCGAAAGAAACATAAAAGTTGGTGATATTGTTCTTCTTCTGCATGAACGAAGTACTGCAGGTCAATGGCCACTTGCCAAAGTTGAGGAATTACATCCTGGTTCAGATGGATTGGTACGAGTAGTTACACTATATTGCAACGGCAAGTACATAAAGCGGCCTATATCAAAAATTTGCTTTCTACCATCTAATGATGTCCATAACGACGACAAAGTTTCTACTACCTAAGAACGACCGTTCATTGTGGGGGAGAATGTTTGGGATTTTTACCCAACCTAGTATTTATTTAAAAGCTGTGAACCCTACAAAAAAGTCTACACAAAAATGTAACAAATTCTTTATTTTGTATTCTATTTTAATCTATCATTTGTTTACTAAATTATTAAACTAAACCTAACTGATCTTTTTTACATAAGTACAAGAGTACGTACGTACATTGAAATTGAAGTCAGGTAGAAAAACATATCATCGTTGGTTTTTGATGATCTAGTTACAAATAATGATCACTTTGATTTTGTCAACCACAAGAAGCAGACTTCTTGTTACTTAAAATAAAATACTTTTATTTAAAATTAAAATAAACGTTTTTTTTCTACATGTTCTGATCATGGGATCAGAACTAGTTTAATAAAACAAACAAAATACTCCTACAGTGTGTATGTTATATAAAAATTGTATGTATATTTATCGTAGTTTAAAATTCAGCTTAAAATATTTATAATTATTTAAAATTCTTATTATTTTTCTAATTTCATTACAATATTTCTAATTATTGCTTAATTAAAATATTTAAATCCGTATACACAAGGTGGCGCAAAAGTAATCCTCCTATCAGAAAATGCTATAAATTTTGCCGATTATTGGTCAAATAAATAGTCAGCAATATTCCTCGTTCTGGAACAGTGTAGCGTAACATTGTTTATTAACGTGTATTTCGCATGTGTTTACTACACAAATGTCAAAACAGAACTGACATTAGGGGTCTCGCAAAATTTATAGCATTTTCTGATAGGAGGATTACTTTTGCGCCACCTGTTATATGGGGCATTTCATGTCAAGTGAACCAACTTTTGAAATCGATGTCTTCCGATTGGGATGAAATTTGCACCATAGATAGTTCTATTGTATAGTAATTCAGACACAATTTTTCAACAAGATTGGTCGAGAACTTTCTGAGGCCAAGCAGGTGATTTTTCTCATCCATGTAACTTATTACCTATTGTTCTTAACAAAATGTGTCCCAAATAGTTTAGATAGCTATTTCTTCAATCTTTAAGAAAAATAAAAATAAAAAATGTTTGTAATTTTTTTTTCCAAAATCAAAAACTTTTTTGACTTTCTTTTCAAAATGGGCCATTTTTATTTTTTTATTTTTTTCTCAAAAGAAAGCTTAGATATTTTCCTTGAAGACCTATTTGGTCGCTTAGTGGGATGCGAGTGGAATATCTATCAAAATAGATGTTTTGTAACTCAAAACATACAATTTTGGACTTTTTTTGCAAAATCTGAAACTTTGTTGACTTTTTTTTCAAAATGGGCCCTTTTTTTGTAAATTTCTTTTTTGCTCAATAGAAAGCTTAGTTCCATTTCTTTAAGAGGTTTTTGGTCGCTTAGTGGGATGCGAGTGGAATATCTATCAAAATACAAACTTAAGGCATACAATTTTTGACTTTTTTTTTGCAAAATCTAAATTTTTTCCAAAATGGGCCCCTTTTTTAAATTTTTCTATTGCTATATCAAAAAAAATTTTTAACACAAAAATTGTGTGTCATGAGTTACAAAGTAAATAAAATATATACCACTTGAATCCCACTAAGAGACCAAAAAGCTCTTAAAGCAATGAACCTAAGCTTTCTTTTGAGCAAAAAAAATTAAAAAAGGGCCCATTTTGAAAAAAAGTTAAAGTTTTTGATTTTGCAAAAAAAGTCAAAAATTTTATTTTGAGTTACAAAACATTTATTTTGATAGATATCCCAATCGCAAGACATCAATTTCAAAAGTTGGTTCACTTGACATGAAATGCCCCATATATAAAAATTATAGTATTATTTAGGGCTACATTTTATAAAACGCAACATTTGGAAGCGTAAGCTATTTGTATGAAGAATAGTGGGAAAAGGGTTTGAAACTTGAATATTTTCCATAGAATTTTATTTTAACGTTTGACGTTTCGTTTTATAAAATTACGGTCTTATTCATGTATTTGGTCGTAATATGTTAAGAATAATGGTCTCATTTTATAAAACGAAACGACAAACGTTAAACAATTTGTATATGGGAAATATTCAAGATTCAAACCTTTTTCCCAGTATTCTTCATAAAAATAGCTTACGTTTCTGAACTCTTTGTTTTATAAAATTAGGCCATTAGTGTTAAGGTAAGGTCAGACTACGCAAATTATTTGACACAAAATGTTTCATGTGTTTGATCAAAACTACATCAAATAATCCATGGCTTGATTTTGTGGTCACACTGTACACATTTATTCGCCATATTTGCTTAATCTAACTACACCGAAATACTATCAAACACACGAAGAGGAAAATATATTTGTCTTGTGGTCACATTTATGGTAATATTTTTTCTAAATAATTATTAAATAAAGTTGTAAAAAAACTTTAATTTCTTTCAACAATAAAAAATACATATCTAGAAAGTAAAATACTACTAGATTTTGCTTTACATTTGAAAGAATTGTGAAATTTCAGTACTTTTATTAAAACGTCAGAAAATATTTTTGCACGGCAAACAAGAAAACAGCTGAATGTGGTCAAACAAATTTATTTGCCGATAAGAAAACTTTTATGTAATGTGACCAATGTGTGACCACTAAACAGCAAATATTTTTTTGTACTAAAAGTCTACAGAATATCCCTAATATAATTAACAATTGGAATTTTATTGTATTTGTTTTGGCTTTGTTTGGATTTTGAACTAAAAATCGCATTATTCAAACAAAACGAATATTACTATGATGAACTTTACAATAATCAAATAAGCGAACTGTTAAAAAGAAAAAGTATATCTTTAAAATGTTGAAACCAAAGTATATACAAGTAGTCCAACTATTTGACAGCAGTACCTAACTATATATTGGACGCAAAACGAAATGAAAATGAGCTAGAAGTGTAAAATAACATTATAAAATTCTGTTTTAAAGAATTAACGAGAATTGAACTATATTTAATCGAACATTTTTTCTTAAAATTTCGAGACATTTGATGTGCTCATTTTACAAAAGGGTGTTGAATTCACACGGAACTCTTTTATGTGAGAGAGTAATATTGAAAAATAGAGTCGAACTAGTTGTTATACTTTGGTTGAAACTATACATTTCATTCAGAATGTTCACAAATATTATATTCGCAGTAAAAAAAATTAAACAGATCATACTGTTTAAGAATGAATTTTTAATTGCAATCAAATCATAATATTTATTTATGTCTAAACTATTTTCTTTGATTTTAAATTCAATAAATATTCCATACATTTGAGCAATTTTAAATTTTGTAAATAGAAAAACTCCATGTATAAAAAATAATCAAACTATGTTAAATGTATACAAATATAAATCGCATAAAAATGCAAAAATCGCAACATAGACTTCATGTCTTCAATTAGTTTTTCTCCCAGTATGTCATTCTAGGCTGAATGACTTTTATGTGAAGAAGAAAACTTCATTAATTGATGCCATTTTTTTAGTGAAAATAATTAAATAGCAAATTTCCAAGAAATATTGATATATTTTATATTTAAAGAATAAAAAAAATGCAATTTTGTTTTTAATTTAGTACCAAAAATATTTAAATAATCTCCCATAATCGCCATGTTGAGCAAATAATTTTCTTTGTTTGCTCTATTTGATCAAACAATTATTTGATGAAAGTATAGTGTGACCACACGGCAAATATATTTACTGATTCATTATCGCAGCAGTTTGGTCAAACAAAAAGTGAAAAATTAAATTCACTATATGATAACAAAATTCAATAAAACTTTAATAAAATAATTGTTTTACAATTCGAAATAAGTGCGTTAATCTTAAAAAGATTTGTAAGATCAAATTATATATTTTTTAAGTATTTATATAGCTAGTGGTCACACTATGTTCACATTAAGAAAATATTTGGTTTGCCGACAAATAAATTTGTTTGCCTAAAATCACCAGACAATGAAATATTTGACGATAATCGTCAAATATTAGCCGTGTCTGACCGTACCTTAAGAGTACAAAGCAACAACAGGCAGAATGGTCACATATGAATGAATACAAAAAACATTGATGCCCAAAATTTGTCACGCAGCATTGGTTATTGGATTATTAGCATATGAGATTTATATTATTTTTAACAATACAAGATTCATACAAATACGAATTTAATTTTTACTATAATTATACATTATTATTTTTAATAGTGGAATAAACATGCATAAACATATAATAAATATACAAATTAAATGGAATAACTAGAAATAAAAAAAGTGTATAAGAGTTTGATCTACTTATAAAAAATAGAAAATTAAGGAAAGAAAAATAATTTAAATCTAAGATTGAAATTGAAATAATATAAAATTAAATAAAATAAAAATAAAATCTAATTAACAATATATTTATTATATAAGTACATGTATGTTAAGACTAAAATACTTTAAATACAATTTAAATATATACATTAACTAAAATTATTTCCATTATTAAATACAATACAAAAATGATAAATTAATAAAACTATTTTCTACATACTACATATTCAGTATTACATTTTTTACATTAGATATAACTTAATAATTTGTACTATATTCAAAATATATAACTTTTATACCTACTTAAAAAAAATTTTCTCTTAAAAATAATATTTCTGTGATAAAACAAATTAAAAAAATATATTTATAACAAATATTTGTTTTTCTTTAAAGAAAGAAGAAGAAAAACCATTTGAAATCAACGTCTACCAATGAATTTGAATTAGATACATGTAAAGACTTAAGGCCTTAAGCTAAGTACTCTGTTCAAAATTTCGTGCGAACTGCTGTCAAACTACATATAAAATTGTTTGGAATGAAATACATGCGAAATAATTTCGCAAAAGCAGTACTCTGTTTTTATTGTGGAAAACATGTGAAATACATCTGGCAACCTTATTTTTCCACACGAAATAACATAAGCGGCACTTATTTCGCACGAAATTAAAACCAACAGCTGATCATTTGTTGCATATAAAAGTTTTCGCACGAAAAAAACATAATTTTTCGCAGATATGAACAGAGTACTAGGCTTTATTCATAATCAATTGTTAAATTTATTACAGGTTTATAAAACAAGTTTTGTATGGGAATTTTGTTTTATAAACCTTTTATAAAGTTAAAAATTTATTATGAATAAGGGGATTAATATCAAATTTCTACAGAATTAAAAAAAATTTACAAAATCGGCCAATTTCAAGTAAAGAAACAAAAAAGAAGAATATATAAATTTACTTATTACATCATATAACAACATTTAAAATCATACAAGTAATTACATTAATAACCTATCGGAAAGTTTGCAACAAAATATATATGATAAAATAATAAATTGCAGAGAATTATTAATTAAATGCTTCTGTAAACTAAATTGCAAAATCAAAATTCCAATTGGTGTGGATTTTTTTCAAATATTACAAAAATAAGTTTTAACAGAATCCATGTCCGAAACAGAGATAGTAATTCTGAATCTGAAATTAAGGGACAACATATAAATAAAATATAAATAACTTCGATATGGCTTGAATAGAAGAAAAAACTAAATTTATCTCAATGTGCTCAAGCATTATACGTGAAAATTACAATGGAAATCCACTTACATCTCTTTTATAGACAAAATTAATTTAATTGAAGAAATTACAGCTCCAAGTTTAAACACATGTCTCATTTCATTCATAAAATCTAAATTAGACGGAAAGGCTAGGGAAGTTTTGCCAAACCAGATAATTAGCATCGATCAGATTAAAGATATACTAAAAGCGAGAATAAAACCCGATAGTTCCAAAGTAGTAGCTGGTAGAATTGCAGCATTAAATATTAAACAAAATATACAGTTTTCGCAAAAAATGTTGAAGATTTGGCAGATGCCTTGGAACGTTCGCTCGTGATAGAAGGAATAACAAGGGAAATAAAATGAAATGACAATAGAGCAAACAATAAGTGTTTGTAGAGCTAATGCAAAGTCAGACATGGTTAAAGCAATATTTGCATCAACTATTTTCAAAGAACCTAAAGATGTAGTTGCGAAATTGATTAGAAGATCCTAATACTGAAAACCACAGCCAGGTTTTATCAATGCGCTATAAAAGAAATAGGAATAATTTCAGTCACCGTAACCAACCGCCAATGAATATATTTCCGAGACGCAACAACAACTATAACAATAGATTCAACAATAACAACTACAATGGTCAGAGAAACTATCAACCAACGAACAACTATAATACTAGATCGAATAACAATAACGGTCAGAGAAACTATACGCTTACGAATAATTATAACAATAATAGAGGAAGGTATAATAATAGGTCAAATCAGGAACAGAATTCATCCATTACCACTTTAAACTCCGAAGTCTCTCAGCAGGACGAGTTGAGGGAGGAAGAAAATTAAATTTAATTGATAATAATACTAAATTTATTTACAGTTTCAATTTACATTTTTCTGATTTTATAAGTATAAACTGTAATGTTTCACATCAAATTAATACGTTTTTAGTCGACTCACAAGCTGACATATCTGTTTTAAAAGTCTCATGTATAAAGGATGTTTCACAAATAAATGAACAAGACACAATTAATATTGTAGGTATAACTACGAACACAACCAAATCATTAGGTACAGTAAAAGCTAAATTGTTATTTCCAAATTATACAATATCTCTAGTTTTGCACGTCGCAACAGATGATTTTAACATACCTTTCGGTGGCATTTTAGGTAAAGACTTTTTAAAAACTAATAAGTGCAAAATTGATTATGATGCTATGACAGTGTCATTTCACGTATACGGCAGAAAAATTTCAGTTTCAATATCTCATGGTATAAATGATAATTCACATTTTTTCCCGCCAAGATCTGAAGTCTTTAGAACATTCCGTTTGAATAATATAACAGAATCAGTTTTTATTGATTCCCAGGAAATTTGTGAAGGTGTTTTTATCAGTAAGTGTGTAGTGAATTCTAAAACTCCAGTTTTACGAATTTTAAACACCACAGATGAAATTAAATTTGTTCATAACTATAAGGTAAAAACGGAAACTTTTCCCTGTACTGATCGTAGTGAAAAGGTAACAAATTTATTAAATGACAAAATGCCAGTAGATATCAGAAACGATTTAATACCACTATGTGAGGATGACAAGATGACCATAAATACATTTGATGAGCAAAAATTAAGACTTAATAACGCATCGCCAGTTTACATAAAGAATTATCGCCAGAGTTTGTTTTTGCTTCACTGTGTTTCAGTTTTACCTTTTTACTTAACTACAACGACGAGAAAATAAACAAGCAAAGGCAAACAGCAAAGTCAAAAAATAAGAAAATGTTTATTAGCTTATAGTGGTACAGTGAGAAGTTATCTGCTTGCGCAGCCCCACAAAATTATGTGACACGGAAAAATGTAAATTTTGTTTGGAATAAACATTGTCAAGAGTCCTTTGAATCTATTAATGCTAATTTAGTTTCACCCAAAATACTTCAATATCCGGATTTTAAGAAACAATTCTTAATTACGTTTGACGCTTCCAAGATAGGTTGTAGTGCAATTTTAAGTCAGAACTTTAACGGCAATGATTTACCAGTGTATTATGCATCAAAAACTTTTAGTCAGAGCAAAATAAACCTGTAATTAAACAAGAACTTCTTGCAATATATTTCGCAATAATCCAATTCAGACCTTACGTTTATGGAACAGAATTTGTTGTCGGAACTGACCATCACCCATTAGTATATCAACATGAAAACTAACGAAAATAAGACTTAAGCATTCTGAATATAACTATTCAATATAGTATACATAAAAGTTAAGGATAATGTAGGAGCAGATGCATTATCTCGCATTTCAATTCATGAATTAATGGATGGAACGGTGGCATGTCACAGTGTCCATGGACGTTATGACACTCCAAAAGATGACATAATGTCCATGGACATCATGTCATGGAGAACTCGGGGAATAGAATGACAAAATCACTAGTTAAGGGTAACGACGTTATAAATTTAAAAGTCTATGATAAATTTTCACATCATTTCAACAGAAATGCTTCCAAACTAAAGTCAGAGCTAAATTATGAAAATAGTAAAATATCTAACATAAGATTGAAAATATACAATAGATTTAAATTAAAATTTATTATATATGTTGAAACACCATTTGAACAAGTATTCGGAAGAGAAGCAACAATGCCGAATGAATTAAATTTTAGACAAATTCCACTTTACAATATTGATAGTTATAATAATGAAGTTAAATATCGGTTACAAAAATCTCATCTTATGGCAAAGAAATTAATAGAAAAACATAAAGAAAGGAACGAAAAACTGTATGATCATTTTGCAAAACCCTGTAATATACAAGTTAATGATCAAGGATTTATAAAAAAGAGCCCTATGATAAATTTAAAAATATATATGAAGGGTCATTCATTGTAACGAAAATTGCTGGAGTTAATGTTTCAGTGTGTAATAAAGATACAAAAAAAAAAACAAAAAAACTTTTCATAAAGATAGAATAAGAAAGCGTGAAACTAAAATTGAAAGTTTTTGAAAAAATTTAAATTATTTATGTAATAAAAAAAAAAAAAAACTAATCGAATAACGAACTATAATATAAATCACTATTGATTATAAACAAAAAAATATTGAGACAAATCAAATTGATCAACTAGTTTGACTCAACATTTTTTTCCAATAAAAGGGAGGTGTAATGCAATGCATCACCATTTATCATTTAAACATTTACTCATAATGTTATTCTCACTCATTTAATATGTAACAGAATATATTTCCTACAATTGTCAACATCACTTTTAATTGTCAACTCCACTTATTATTGTCATCTCCTTTTTTTTATATTATTATTCTTTATATTTAACGAAACAAACAGTTATATTTATTAACGAAAGAGGCAGTCTAATTGTATAATTATATATAAGTAGTATGTATCAGTAAATAACACAGTTAAGATGCAACCTTAAGACGACTAACAAGTGTTTTAATTAAAAGAGTCATAGATGATCCTCCAGTTGTCACCATCCACCACATTCTACAGCAATGTTAATAATACCCACATATTTGTTAAAGTTTGAGAAGCACTGCTGTTGAGAGGCATTATACACATGTAAAGTGGACGTTAAACAGTTATATTTAAATTCAAGTACAATTTCATAACACTGCTCTCCGCTTAAGCCTGTGCCGAATAAGCACAGATTCACTTCTACCATAGGCAGCTAGTCGTTCTAGATGTACGACCTTCATTTTAGATCTAGGGCTATTTTCTTTCTGTATTCTGTACACCACGTCGTTCAATTTCTTAGTCACCTTCTATGGTCCATCCTAATGGGTTTATAGTTTGGGAGACAGTCCTTTCTTACGTTGTAGGTTATACAGCAGTACAAGCTGGCCTTCGCTTAATCCTTAAGAATTCGCCGCTCGATCTGGCTTTCATTTTATCGCTGTTAATTTTTATTCGTCTGCGTAAGAATTCATGAAGTTCGTTAAGGTTATCTTGCTCTTGGGAAGTGTTTTCATTATTTATTGATGAGGACTTAATACTGAATTCTAAATCCCCAGGCAACTTGAGTTCTGTTCCGGAGACAATTTTTGCAGTTGTTCAAGAAGTTGAGTCGTGAATAACTGATCTGTATGCCAATAGAAATTTCGGTATGTGTTCATCCTAGTCCTTCTCGTGTGCACTGACTTTCCTTAAATATTCCTCCAGAGTGCGATTGAATCTTTCGACCATGCCATCAGATTGTGAATGCAGTGGCGTTGTTCTGGTTTCCTTGAATACAGCAGATTAAAAATTTCTACCCTGATCCGAGTGCAACTCCTGTGGAACAGCATAGTGGCACACCCAGTTGTTCACAAATACGCCTTTAACCGTTTTAGCTTCCAGATTGGGCATGGCATATATCTCTGGCCATTTTCTGAAATAATACATAACCACCAGAACGTAAAGGTTACACCTGAGTTATACTGCTGAAGTTGTCCACGACTTCTTCTTACTGGACTTTTCGCTGCTATGCATTGTGGCTACTGCTTGCTGACAACCCACCCAACAAAAACGTTTTTTTTTAAGTTTTCTAAGGTTTTTGTCACACCAAGATGACCTCCACTGGAACCGTCATGGAATTCTTTCATTACTTCGTTTATTTTACCGAAAGTTTTACCGTCAGCACTTTCCCATATGCGGTAAAATCAGCCATTTAACAGCTGTAGACTATTCCATAGCGCCCAATATGATTTCATCAGTGGACCTACGGCCGATATTTCATTCTTATGCCGATATTATTTTCGCCAGTATGGGGTCATTTCTCTGCGCTACAGACCAATCTTCACTGGACTCTATATGCATTAGTCGAACGTCGATGACACATTCCTTTGCTTCGGCTTTTGTACAATGTATGCATCCCACGTTACAGGGCCGTCTTGAGAGTGCGTCCGCATTACCGTGTCTCAAACCCTTTCGGTGCAAGATGCTAAACTCATAGCTCTGAAGCCGCTCAATCCAACGAGCCCTTCAGGTTGTTTAAATTGCAGCAACCACCTGAGGGCAGAATGATCCGTTCTAAGTTGGAAGTGTTGACCATACAGATACTTATGAAAATGCTTCACACACTCTAATACTGTCGCGTTACGCAGTAGTTTCTTTCAGGCTTCGAAATTATTCTGCTGTAGTAGCCTATGACTTTTTCCGTCCCATCGATGACTTGTGAAAGAACACCGCCTATACCTGTGATGCGAGCGGATATGGCATCACATCCAAAACTGCTGTACACAACAATTCCTTTAACTGTAGGAATGCCTGTTCTTGAGATTCACTCCAAAGAAATTGTCGCTACTTCTGGGTTAGCTCATGTATGCTTGCAGCTTCACTGGCAAAATTCGGTACAAATCGTCGGTAGTACGTACAAAGGCCTAGAAAACTGCGCAATTCATAAAGGTGTTTCGGACGAGGTCAGTCTTTTAGAGCTCGTATTTTATCTTCATCTGTTGATATGTCGTCTGCTGTTACACGATGCCCTAAATACTTAACTTCTTTCTGGAACAGTGCACATTTCTTTCCATTAAGTTTAAGTCCAGCCGCTGATATTCATTGAAGGACTTCTTTAAGGTTTTGCAGGTGTTCATCGAAAGCCTTCCCCATGATAATTATGTCATCGAGGTAAACCAAGCATGTCTTGCAGTGAAGTCCTTTCAACACTTGTTCCATTAAACGCTCGAATGTGGCTGGAGCATTGCAGAGTCCAAATGGCATCACATTAAATTGCGATAACCCATCACTCGCGCTAAAGGCAGTTTTCTCCTTGTCTTTGTCCGAAATCTCCACCTGCCAATAACCACTTTGCAAGTCCAATGTGGCGAACCATTTTGCTTCAGCTAATGTGTCCAGGGTGTCGTCAATTCTTGGAAGCGGGTTGCTGTCTTTCTTGGTGACGTTCAGCTTTCTATAATCGACGCAAAATCTAGTGCTGCCGTCTTTCTTCTTAACTAAAACAACGACTTGAAGATGGTTCGATTACTCCATTCCGCTCCATTTAGTTTACCAGCTCCTTCAGCTCACTTCGTTTTGCTAGAGGAATACTTCTGGCCGCCTGCTTTATGGGCCTCGCTTCACCAGTATTTATTTGATGCTTTGAAATTGCCGTTCTGCCTTGGCTTTGACTTTTTAAGGCAAAGACGGAGGTATGTTTCTTCAGAAGCTGTTTTGCCTTATGTCTATCGGGCGGAGCTAATCCTTCTACCCATTTTCCCACATATTCTGCTATTACCTCATGTTTCAAGGTGAAATTATTGGCAGGATCCGGGTTTTTTCGCAACTGATTATTACCTCTGCTGAAGCGCATTGACCTATTTCGGAATTTGGTTTCACGTCATTGCAATAACTTGACAGGATAAGCACTCTTATAGGAACTATTTTGTTGATGCAGGGTTTAACGAGGGCTTTTGGTGTTATAAGATCACTTTTTATTTCTGCTGGTTCTACCACCCACAAACAGTTGACTGAATAGTTCAATTGAACTATTCAGTCAACTGAGCGAAGTGAATCATTCATCATACTCAGCGTTTTCAGCGTTGTGAGGTACACTACAATGTGTGTTTATAGTAGACATGTGTGGTACACTACACTCTCACCCTTTTTGTTTGTGTATTACTTAAAATAGTTATAAAATTATGTTAAAATATATTATACAAGTTTATTTAATAAATTTTTATAAGGTTTTAAATTATTGTTGTGGTAAGTTTTTTCCATGCCATCTATTGTGGTGTTTACACCATCTCTATGAATTATTTTAAATGGTCCTTTGTAAGGACTTTGATTATTTTTCCTATTCTCTACTTTTATTAAAACTAGGTCACCTATTTCTAAATTAAATTTATTTTGATATTTGATATTTAATGTTCTTTTCTCTTTTGTTTTTATTATCATATCTTTGGCTCTGTTTAAAGCAAATTGTAATTTAGCTCGTAATTTTTGTATGTAATCGTCATAATTGTAAACTTTTGTTTTGTTGTTCATAAGAGAGTCAGATCGCAAGCATGGTAATTTACTATATACTAATTCATACGTTGCGCATTGTTTTATTAATAATTTCTGTTCCTCTATCTGATGTAAGTACCTTAAATTGTCCATATTTTAGATTGAATTGTTTTACTAATGTTTTGGCTGTCGTAAGTGCATCTTTTGTCGGCATGGGGTGTGCCACTACAAATTTTGTCAATTCACACTGTATTATTAAAATGTATCGATAATCATTTGAAATAAGAAGAGGACCTACAGTATCGATTGATATCACTTCAAAACTGTTGCTTGGTGTACTTGTTTGTGTAAAGGTAAGGTCAGACTACGCAAATTATTTGACACAAAATGTTTCATGTGTTGGATCAAAATTACATCAAATAATCCATGGCTTGATTTTGTGGTCACACTGTACACATTTATTTGCCATATTAATACTATCAAACACACGAAGGGGAAAATATATTTGTCTTGTGGTCACATTTATGGTAATATTTTTTCTAAATAATTATTAAATAAAGCTGTAAAAAAACTTTAATTTTTTTCATCAATAAAAAATACATATCTAGAAAGTAAAATACTACTAGATTTTGCTTTACATTTGAAAGAATTGTGAAATTTCAGTACTTTTATTTTAACGTCAAATATTTTATGTTCCTAGTTTGAACAGAAAATATTTTTGCACGCAAACAAGAAAACAACTGAATTTGGTCAAACAAATTTATTTGCCGATAAGAAAACTTTCTTGTAATGTGACCAATGTGTGACCACTAAACAGCAAATATTTTCCTCAATTTTTTATTTGATCTTGCAATTCATTTGCAAGATCAAACAGCGTCAAATAACAGCTGTTGCATCATGTGTTATCGCAAAAGTAGTGTTGCTATATATTAAAATAAAAATCGCAAAATAATGAAAACAAATCGCGAAAAGAACTCAAGCTTGAACAATTTAATAATATAATTATTAAATGTTTATTTATTAAATTATATTACTATCAACGTATTAAAATTTGTAGGTATAATTGTACTTAAAATCTACAAAATATCCCTAGTATAATTAACAATTTTGGAATTTTATTGTATTTGTTTTGGCTATGTTTGGATTTTGAACTAAAAATCGCATTATTCAAACAAAACTAATGTTACTATGAAGAACTTTACAATAATCAAATAAGCGAACTGTTAAAAAGAAAAAGTATATTTTTAAAATGTTGAAACCAAAGTACATACAAGTAGTCCAACTCTTCGACAGCAGTACCTAACTATAGGTATATTGGACGCAAAACGAAATGAAAATATGTAGAAATGTAAAATAAAATTATAAAATTCTGTGTATTAAAGAATTAAAGAGAATTAAACTATATTTAATCGAAAATTTGTTCTTAAAATATCGAGACATTTGATGTGTACATTTTTCACAATGGTGTTGAATTCACACGGTACTCATTTATGTGAGAGAGTAATATTGAAAAATAGAGTCGGTCTACTTGTTATACTTTGGTTGAAACTATACTTATATGTAGAAGGAAAAATGAAATTCATAATTGAAATTATTTTTTTTAATAAAAATTATTAATTGAACAGGACTTTCACCAAACTTTTTTCATTCTGAATGTTCACAAATATTATATTCGCATTAAAAAAAAAGTAAGCAGATCATACTGTTTAAGAATTAATTTTTAATGGCAATCCAATCATAATATTTATGTATGTCTAAACTAATTTCTTTGATCTTAAATTCAATAAATATTCCATACATTTGAGCAATTTTAAATTTTGTAAATAGAAAAACTCCATGTATAAAAACAGTCAAACATCAGACTATGTTATACGTATACAAATATAATAGCATACAAATGCAATAAATCGCAACATAGACTTCATGTCTTCAATTAGTTTTTCTCCCAGTATGTTATTCTAGGCTGAATGACTTTTATGTGAAGAAGAAGACTTCATTTATTGATTCCATTTTTTTAGTGAAAATAATTTAAATAAGAATTTTACAAGAAATATTGATATGTATTATAGTTAAAGAATAAAAATAGTGCAATTTTGTTTTTAATTTAGTACCAAAAATATTTAAATATTCTCCTTTTTAATCCGCTGTGTTGAGCAAATAATTTTCTTTGTTTGCTCTATTTGATCAAACAATTATTTCATGAAAGTATTTGATATAGTGTGACCACACGGCAAATATATTTACTGATTCTTTTTCGCAGCAGTTTGGTCAAACAAAAAGTGAAAAATTAAATTCACTATATGATAACAAAATAAAACTTTAATAAAATAATTGTTTTACAATTCGAAATAAGTGCGTTAACCTTAAAAAGATTTGTAAGATCAAATTATATATTTTTTAGGTATTTATATAGCTAGTGGTCACACTATGTTCACATTAAGAAAATATTTTGTTTGCCGACAAATAAATTTGTTTGACTAAAATCATCTGTTTTGTTGTTTGCTCTAAATTTTATTTGTGGTCACATTCAGACAATGAAATATTTGACGATAATCGTCAAATATTAGCTGTGTCTGACCGTACCTTAAGTGGTTCTTTTGTTTGTTTATTTTTGTTACATTTGTCACAATATGAAACGAATTTCTTAACCAAATTACTTATGTTTTTCAATATGTATCGTTGTTTAAGTTTTATAATTGTTTTTCTAATTCCTAAGTGGCCTGAGTATGTCGTATTATGGAATTCGTTAATTAGTTTGTATTTTAATACGTGTGGAGTTCTCAGTCTCCCATCGGACGCGTCCCAGGTGGCGGATAGGGGGAGCAATTGCCTAGTCTAGTGATACTGTTTTTAACAACAGGTCACTGGACCTGACAAATGCTCGAGCGATGTCAATATCTTGAGATACATTTTCTAACAAATGGTCTGAAAATCTTGACATAGCTAGGTCTGTAAATGAAAATTGGGATAGCCAACTATCATAATACTGTGATGCATTTTATAACAAATGGTCACAGTAGGATGTTATGGGTGTTATGATAATGTTATACTGGCGATGCATTTTTAACAAATGGTCGCCTAGTGCTAGCACATTCATTTTCCTTTTCTCAATGTTACAACCCGCGGACCAAAACTGTTCTTTCCTCTCTTCTCTTATCTTCACCCACTTGTAAGGTCAAAGTGATGGTAGCAGTGCTGAAGACCTGAATGGCTAGTTAGTGGCTAAAGATGACTAGTCGCGAACAGCTCCCCTCCGACGCCAGGGCACGGGTCGGTTGTAATACAGTTTTTGCCCAGTCCATGTACGCCGTCCCTGCATGGATTGTCCATCCCCTTACGTGCATACTCGTGGGAACAAAATGAAAAATAATAATAAAACAAATACAACAACACAAACAACAACAGCAAGAGGTCAGCCGGGGAAACCTGTGCTGACTGACTGCACTAAATCATCTGTCCAACCTTCTGGTGACAGCTTGATTACAAGCAGCGAGGTAGCACTGGATTTCAAACCCAGCACCTCCAAGGCTGCATTAGCCCTCGCTGGTAATGTACCAGCAAAAACCCCTGCTTCGGACCCTGACGATAAGTCAGTCGTCCATGCGAAAACGTTACAAGTTGGATCGTCGAACCAGAAGTCGGGTCCAACTTCCGTAACCTCTCCCGCCACTACGGCAGTAACGATTGCCCCCACTCGCAAAGATCCATCAAGGAGGGCTTTCGTACAAAGGCGTGCCGCCTTGCGCATCATCGATCGCCTTGTGTCCAAGTCGGTCGAAGCGCTCACTAGCGACGAACTGTCGAAACTCAGCTGGGCAAAGACCCTGCTATCCGAGCTGGACAGTTCCGATCCACCCACCAGCACAGTTGCAGCGGACCAAGCCGCATCTGTCGGGCCTAAACGGCAACGCTCGGTGGAGGAACTGACTCATCAGCAGAACACACAGCCGAAGACTAAACGTCCGAAGCAAGAGGCTCGAGTGGTAAGAAGGCCGTATAGTGAGGTTGCTCGCAACCCACTTGTGAGAGCCATTATCGATAGGAGCGTAGAAGACGGTGCTATCTCCCAGGATAAATGGTTGATGATCCGTCAGGGTATGCTAGGGGTATACTGGAAGATTCTCAAAGAGAATCCCGGTCCATCCCCGCAAAATGACGATGCTGGCTGGTACCAGGGCCATGTGAAACTGCTAGCGTGTACTAATGAGCGCTCAGCTATGCTGCTAAAACTAGCAATTGCGTCCCTAGGGGAATTGTGGCCTGGCGCGAAACTGGACGTGATCCCGGTAAGCGAGATACCTCGCAGACCGAGATCAGTCGCAGTTATTCCGGCGGAGCCACATGAACCTGAGGAGATTCTGGCGTATATTCAGAGCGGAAATCCCAACCTACCAACCCATAACTGGAAGGTGGTCAAGGTTTCCGCTCCTGAAGGTGCGCATAGAAAGGTGGTCGTAGTCCTTAACAAGGAATCCTTGGCGCCACTTCGAGAAAGGCAAAGCAAGATCTACTACGGATTCGATAGTATCAAGCTGCGCATTTATCGTGGTGACGACAAGCTCGACCCCGAAACTTCCGATGTCAAATTGGAAGCTCCGCAGGATTTGGACGGCATCAAACTGGATGACCCCGCTAGTTCTGAGGACAAAATGGAGACCCAATCGCACTCCAGTATGGTTGGGGATTTATTCTGTTCTCTGGACGAAGCGGAGGATGAAGACGTTCTTCTGGAATCAGACCCAGAAGACGTCGACGTTACGGTCGTATATGATCCAGACCATGGTGAAGGTGATCCAAGTGAACCTTCACCACTCTAAAGCAGCTTCGGCTGCCCTGCTTCTCCACATAGCTAACTATGGGGAGGAGATTGCGTTGGTCCAGGAGCCGTGGATCCATAACGGTGAAATACGTGGACTCAACGCCAGAGCGTACAAACTATTGTACACTAAACGATCAGGTAAAATACGATCTTGTATTCTGGCCAAGAACCATCTCAATATCTTCATTCTTCCTGATTTTAGTGATGAAGATACAGTAGCTGCTGCTTGGGAAACAGACGCAGGTAAGGTGTGGCTGCTCTCAAGCTATATGGCGCACGACCAGGTTGAACCTCCACCAAACAACCTGGTATCGAATATGATGCGTGCTGCAAATCAGGCCAAAACTCCGGTGATAATCGGGGCTGACGCAAATGCTCACCACTCAATCTGGGGTAGCTCAGACATTAATGAACGGGGTGAGTACATTTTAGACTTCATATTAGACTGTAATCTGGTAGTTGTCAATCGTGGCTCAGAACCTACCTTCGTGGTGGCGAATAGGCAGGAAGTTCTGGACATAACGCTTGTTAGTGCAAGTCATTCGCGGCTCATTAGGAATTGGAAGGTTTCTGATGACTGTTCTTTCTCGGATCATAGATATCTGACTTTCTCAATAGAATTAGAAGTTGAAAAGGTAACTCCCTTTCTAAACAGGAGGAAAACCAATTGGGAGGATCATTCGCGGATCCTCTATGGTTTACTTCCCTTACCCCCTCTGATAGATAACACTAGGGATATTGAAAGCGCTGTGGAAAGGCTCACACTCTCTCTTAGTGAGGCCACTAGGCGTACATGTACTCCCTCTGCACGCAGAGGAAAGGTTAGACCTCCGTGGTGGTCATTGGATATAGCGAACACTAGGCGTAGTTGTCGCAAACTTTTCAACGAGGCGAAAAGATCAGGCAACTGGTCACCGTATAAGTCGATGTTGAATAAATTTAAAAATCAGGTTAGAAGCGCGAAACGTAGGTCCTGGAGGAATTTCTGCAGCGGCGTCGAAAGTTCCTCTGAGACCAATCGCTTGCGCAAGATCCTGTCAAAAACAGGATGGTAGGTGGACCACTGATGGACATGAGACACTGGAAGTACTCATGGACACACATTTTCCGGGGAATTTACCACTAAACTTGGATAGTGATTCCCAACCGTATGAACGGACAACTCCGTCAATTGTAATTGATGAGCACTTGATCAAATGGGCCATTCGAAGTTTTGACTCTTATAAGTCTCCGGGCCCGGATGGCATTATACCTGCTGATCTACAAAATAATATAGATCTAGTAACACCTTGGCTGATAGCTATTTATCATGCCTGTCTCATTTGGTCGTACATTCCAAAACGGTGGACCGAATGCACTGTGATATTCATTCCGAAAGGAGGGAAAGCATCACATACCATAGCAAAAGATTTCAGACCAATAAGTCTATCATCATTCTTGCTGAAAACCCTTGAAAGAATTATCGACATCCACATACGGGCGTCTTTAGCACAAGGATCATTATCACCCTCTCAGCACGCCTACACGAAGGGCAGATCTGTTGAGACAGCACTTCACTCCTTAGTGGGTTATATTGAGAAATCTCTTGAATTTGGTAATTTCTCTTTAGTGGCCTTTCTGGATATAGAAGGAGCCTTTAATAACGTAGAATCTGCAACCATAGTTTCAGCCCTACATGATCTTCGTCTGGACCAATCAACTGTAAGGTTCATTAAGAACCTTCTACGATGCAGGATCATTCGTTCCGAAAAGGGAACGGCTGCGATCACGAGAATGGCCACTAGGGGTACGCCTCAAGGAGGCGTCTTATCTCCACTTTTGTGGAATCTGGCAATAAATTGTCTGCTCAGGAAACTGGATCTCATGGGCTATAAGACTGTCGCCTATGCGGATGACGTTGCAGTGGCAGTATCAGGGATCCACTTGGGCACGATATCGCAACGCCTGGAATACGCACTCAGTGTACTAGGTAAGTGGAGTACAGATAGTGGATTGAGTGTTAACCCAAGCAAAACCGAGCTTGTACTATTCACGACGAAATACAAGATTCCTCATTTCCCGCTTCCCCGATTAAATGGTGTTGAACTAAAATTATCGGACAATGCAAAATACCTGGGAGTCATTCTGGATAGTAAACTATCCTGGAAACCCAATGCCCTTTCAAGGACATCAAAAGCCTTAACGGCTATGTATGTCTGTAAGAAGGCTATAGGTACCCAATGGGGTATTAGACCCCAGTTTGTTAACTGGATATGTGATGCGGTCATTAAGCCGACACTATTCTATGGAGTCTCTGTCTGGTGGAAGGCACTGGACAAGGGATCAATTTGTATGCTATTCGAGAAGGTTTTAAGAAGAATGGCAATCATGATAACAGGAGCTTTGAGAACGACCGCGACAAAGTCGCTCTTTGCTTTATTAAATTGGATCCCTGTGGATCTAATGGCCAGAAAAACGGCATTCAATTCGGCCTTCAGGCTAAACGCGATTGGGGTGTGGAGACATACTCCATATGGTCACGCCAGTATAATAGGTAGCATTCGGAATCTTCCGGAAAATATCGATTACTGCACTTCTAGGCCCTTCATGGTGAGAAATTTTGATTTCTCAATTCCGAATAATACGGAAGCAATTGACGGTCCTACACACGACACAACTGGTCTCTCAGTCTATACGGACGGCTCTAGGAGGGGAGACCGAGTTGGCATAGGTGTCTACATTCAGGAATTCGGAACTAGGTTATCTTTTAGACTTCCAAATGAATGTAGCATTATCCAGGCTGAAATATCAGCCATAAAAAGGGCGGTTAACTGGCTCAGTTATAACAAGATATCAGGCAGGGATATTCGTATATATACTGACAGTAAGGCCGCAATAAAATCTCTAACAGGTGTGTATACAACATCTAATTTGGTCCAGGAATGCCGGGCATCCTTAAACAGGATGGCGAGACATTCAACAGTCGTACTCAAGTGGGTACGGGGACATGGAGATACTATAGGCAACTGTGTTGCTGATGAATTGGCGAAAAAAGGCGCTATGCTGCACGACGGACACATAGACTTCCTATGTGGGATTCCGCTTTCCAAGTGCAAGCTTCATATTAATAACTTCTATTATGAACTAGCTCAGGCAAGATGGGGCTGCGAACCCACATGTACTATTACCAGAATGATATGGCCCCGACTAGATCGTGGACGAACAACATATATTCTTGGCTTAACTCGCTCACAATTGAGCGGTTTGGTGGCAGTCATTACCGGCCACTGCACTTTTGGCAACCATGCGAGGAGACTTGGCTTGCCCTACAACGACTTCTGTAGGAGCTGTCAAAACGAGGAGGAGGATGAGACAATTTTTCATCTTCTCTGTCACTGCCCGGCATTAGAAAATCTACGCTTAAGGTTTCTGGGACATCGTTCCCTAATTAGTCTCTCTGAGCTCTCGAATTTGAGGATTGAGTGCATTTATGCCTTTGTAAGGCACAGTAATTGGCTAACTAGACCTAATATAGGGATCTCCATGGAGTGACCAATGATGACCCACTCTCCTCTCTCTCTCATACTTCCTCTCTCACTCTCTATTACAACTAACAACTGACTTACTGTCCCTTTCTCTCTTCTCACATACACTCTGTTCTTCTCTTCCTTTCCTATATACTTTCAGGTAACACAAAGGGACCTACGCTTGGACCCACGTGAGCTGCACTTCTTCTTCACTTCGCGGCTGCCTGGAAACCTAACCTAACCTTAATACGTCATCTGTTATTTATGTTGGGGCGTTGTATATTAATATGTTTAGTTGAGGACTTATATTTTTAATTTTTATTCTTGCATATGAGTTTTTAAATTCTTCTTTGTATATATACTAAATATTTTATCATCATTGGCTAGCACTAGTTCTTTAATATTTTCCTTTTTCATTTTAGATATCAGTTTCCTCAGAATCAGTTTCCTGCATGCATATCACTATTTTTATTATTTTCAATTTTTTGGGTACGAGATTTCTTCATATTCGAAACTGGTTTTGTTGAATTATCATCACGACCTATGTGCACAATATTATTTTCGATATGTATATTCAAATCTTCTATATTCTCAATATTATTAAATTGTAATTTATTTATATTTTTGACGTCATTAATAGAGATGTCTGATCATTGCATTTCTCCAATTTATCTTCTTCTACGCGTTCTTCTTTATTATTTAATTCATTATTTGCCTCGTTTTTTTATTTTTCATAGCCCCCCTTGTTGTTATTAGTATTTTCTTTTGTTTTTCTTCATATTCTTGTGGTATCATTTGTTTCAGTACGTCTTACATATTCGTCAATGTTTTTTAAACGGTCATCATTTAATATGTTATAGTTTTTAAGTGGATCAGCATGGAGTTGAATGTCTTTTAAAGTTACTGTAGAGTTCGTTGTATTAAAAATTGTTAAGTGTGTTATTCCACTTTTAGGTGATGGTGAATTACTTAGAAAAATTCCGTTCTCCTACACAGAGAAAACAGATTCGTAGTCACAACCGATGTTGTCGCCAATCGAATTTGGTCGGTTGCAAGTACTATTCACTATTCGATTGTAGTAACTGATGAATATATGGTACCCACAACCGTTTACAAAAATAATTCGGTGAAAACGACTGATAAAATAGGTTTCTTATTGTGAATTGAAATGAAAACAGCAAATTTTTTTTTCAAACACAAGTGATTTATCATATGTAATTATTATGTAAAATTACAAAACATTAAATGAACAATAAATATACATGTATTAAAAACTTTGTTTTTGAACAGATGCTGATTGCTAGGATTAGTAGTTGATATCACGGTCCATAATTAAAATCAAGATTTGCTTAAGACCATTTGATATGTTTAAAATTTCATTTAAAGGTAATGGAATTACTTTCTTACTCTCAAGTGAATCTTCAATCATCTATTTATATTTTTCTATTTGCTGGAATATTTTGTGTTCTTAAATATTATTTCAATTAATTTAAATTTTTTTCAGTTGTCAGAAGCTCATCACCATTTCATTTTTGCTATCGGTAGAGAACATCGAATTAATTCAGTTAGGGTAATCGAATAGTTATTTCTGCAGTTAAGTTTTTTATTACAAACAATTTTATGATTACAACAACCAATAATTTGGATTTGAGGCCAACAAAGCTAAATTCAATTCCATTGTAATTTTCGAATTAGTTGAATGGAATTTAGCAAATACACATATCGGTTAAAGTGACCAATTTTTCAATTGTTGAAATCATGATTCGATTGCAATAGTGATTTTGCTTTTCTAGACATTAAAAATGGGTTGTGTTTATATATTTTTAAGATTAACAACTAATTTTCTGTTTGTCTAATTAAATATTAATATTAGGAACCGAATTCCGACTGTGTGTATTGATTATTAAACATGAAGCAATCTTCTATTGTTAATTCATTGTATATTTTTGTCTGCATGCGCATAATTATTGTTCCATTGTTTACAATATCATCGTATTCCGAGCCTCTGAAGTTTCCCTAAGATGTATTTAATTTTTGGAATTTTCATAATAATAATAATAGAAGATTATAATTGTGTGTATTACAACTACATATATTTTTAATAATCTTGTGGGATGTTGTGTTTTAATGTTTGACTTAATATTAAATGCATCGTCAAGTTCCACATGCTGGTTTTCAAAAACTTCTATAACATTTCTTTCAAAGTGTCACTTGGTTGGATAACACCGGGATGGCCACGAGATCCATAGGCGAACTCGGGACGAATCGAATTTGGTGCCATTATCAAAGATACCAGTACAGTGGACTGGTATGTGCTACCATCACCGGGAGCAATTGGCACAATTTGTACACCCATTATCAAGTTGTTTAATTTGCTTTAATAGGTTCAGTAGTTAAGTTTGGTAAGGCAGGATCAGTATTCAAGTTTGGTCGGGCAGGATCAGTATTCAAGTTCGGTCGGGCAGGATCAGTATTCAAGTTCGGTCGGGCAGGATTAGTATTCAAGTTCGGTCGGGCAGGATCGCCATGTGAAGTTATCAGTACGTTTTAAGTATTTACTAAGTACTTCTGCCGGTTCTGCCAAGCATTAACATGCCCTTTTGTGACTCTGAAAATTGAAAGACCAATGTTGGCTTTTCGAAATTCTGAATGAAGTCTTTATTTTTACATGAGCTTATTACTAATTATTAAAATAAATCTTAGCCTTTCTGACTTATTCTATATTATTAGAAATATACAGTTGTCTTATTCGGTTCCATGGAAATTACTTATGCTTTCTTTTTCTTCATTTAATTTGGCCAATCAGAATGCATCAGGATCATTTAACATTACTCAAATGTGAGTCACTCAGGATTGAGTGCAATCTTATATATGTCACATAGTGCCAAGTATGCATTGTATATTTGACACCACTCAATTGTGTTCGATACTTGCATTCATTTATGATTGCCCAAATGTACACAGAAAAAAGAAATTCATAATTGGAATGAATTTTGTAATTGATATTATCATTCAGAATAAGAACATGTTCATAAATATTATGAAAGTGTACATGATGGAATTTTTTGCTTTTTCTGCATAAATTTCTAGATATTTTATAATAAATTGCATTACAATTGCATAACCTAATGACTTAGTTCAAATATATTTGTAAAATAGCCCTATATTACCAATTATTCAAGATGAATCAAAAAAGTTTGAAATGTAAAAAAATATTATTAAATCATTTTGTAGCTGAAAATCATAAAAAAACATAAAAATTTTCCAAGGAAAATTTCAAACATTTTCAAACAACATAAAAATATAAATGAAAATTGAAGTATTTTTTTCAAACCTCCTAGATTTTATTTAAAAACAAAAAATATGTACAAAATCATACTATTTAAGAAATTATTTATAAATTTTATGAATTGAAATCAATGAAATCAAATCATACTATTTATGTTGAAACTTTTTTCTGTATATGTGCATAGTGTAAATGTGAGGTACACTACTATGTGTGTGTATAGTAATCATGTGTGAAATGGTGTGGTTCCATAAAAACTAAACTTTATTCTACTAGATGTTTCTGAAATAATTCATACAGGTCCATCTTGACATTGAAGATTATTTATATTTATTTCCAGATTGTGCAGTTTATTATCAACATCTTTGGTTATCTCATTCTCTAAATCTGACAGCTTTTTCTCAAATTTGCTGACTTGCATTTCAAGGTTATTCACTCCGCTATTTATAACTTCCGAAATTTCCTAAGTTCAGTCAGAAATTTCCTAAGTTGATTCTACAAGTTTCTTGAACTTCAGTAAGAAGTTTCTCGTTGTTTCTTAGAAGTTTCATGATCTTCAGTTTTAACTTTAGCTAAAAGCTTCTCGTTGTTGACTCTAGTAGTTTCTAAGATGGTTCTTGAGTTTTCGTTCGCTTCTTGCAATTTTATTTCCATTTTTTCCATCATAGTCGCAAACATTGTGCTTAAATCCATGCTCATTGTTGTTGCTCAGGTAGAAACTTCCATTTCTTCTTTATACTCGAATTCGTAAGCTCCGATGTCAATTTTACGACGCTTGAATTCATCTATCAGCCTCTATTGCAATTCTGCCTTGTTGCCAGCTGTAGGTAACTACAGCTTATTCAATTCTTTCTTGAGTTGTTTCACTTTAAGCTCTTCAAACTTCATGCTTATTATTTCGCAATCCTACTTCTGACACAAATTGCTACATTTTCACCTTTTGAAACGTTGGTTTATTTCCTTTAAATAAACCGGATAGTTTTGATTGCAAATAAAAGCCGTATAGTAGTTTAAAATTTGTAAAATGTACAACAACAACAGTTCAAATAGTCACTCAGTGTCTTTATACACGTTTATCAATTCCAGAAATGCACACACTTTATAATGTACAAACTTAAATGTACAAGACAGTTGATGTTAACTCTAACAGCACCTATGATAAACTCACCACTGCCACTATTTATACACATGCCATCTTTCGGGAATCTTCTACAATGCTCTTAACGGACAAACTAGTATGTTCGAATTCTAGAGCTTTCGATGTAAATGTTAGCAGTAGAGTGTCCAAAAAACCGGTTACCGGTTTAACCGAAAACAGTGTTTTATAAAAAAACCGGTTTCGGTTTTCTCATTTTAGAAAACCCGGTTTCGGTTTTGTCATTCTAAAAACCGGTTTTATATTAATTTTTATTTAATATGAAAAATGCCAATTTAAATTTATAGACAATTTTGGTAAGGAAAAAAGAATTATATGTATAATTATGTTAAGAATTGTGTACTAAATTCCAAAAATTTATCAAATGCAGAAATTTTCTAGAAAATAAATGAATATTTTTAAAAATGTTATCAAAATATTTTTAAGTAATATGTTCAAATAAGCTTTACAAAGTATTTCGTTAAAACCGGTTAGAAGTAGAAGCATCTACTGATTGACGTGTTTATAAACATGATGAATGCTGCAGGCAGTCGTTACAGAGCATTAAATTCAAATCGCTATTGAAAAATCGTAACAATATTTTGAATAGTACCGTCAGTGTTGCAGTTTTGGTTATTTATAACCAAAATTGGTTATTTTTTTTTTCCTGATGTGTAGATGTGTATTTATTTTTCATTTTGGTTACTTTTTTCAAAACATTTTGTTATAGACAGATTTTTCAATATTTAAATACACGATCCTAACGAGATCGTATAGAGTTTTCATAAATAAATTATATCTATCGTGATATCAAAAGATTTAAAAACGAATAATTATTTTAAAAGATATTTACGACTTAGGGATGTAAATGAGTTCCCAATATTGGTTTAATTACATTAGTCAACGCGTTTTCGAAATATTGCGGTTTCTATATTGTAGTGTGCACATATAATTGTTGCACCAAAACCTTTTATATGCCACACACTTCGTTATTGATGCATTCTTGTGTAAGTGATCTTTTACTTATCGTAGTTTTACTTTGGAGTAATTGACTTCCAATTTTTGCTAACGTAATATGTTTTAAAATCAAACAAAGCGGTTGACCAAGAATTAGGTCAACAGCTTAACATTACAATTATGAGTGAAAGAGTTTGCAGCTAATTATGCTCCTCCTTCATTTTTACATACTGCACAAGTGTGCATGAATACAATAATAATTATAAGATAAATGTAAGTATAAGTAATGAGTAGAACATAAGTTAGTGAGTGATTTAGGAATCACTCAAGATTAGCTTTTAAGAATTTTAGTTATAAGAAATAAAATTCTAAATAAAAATTTAATTATTAATCTGATTTAGAGGAAGAAACACTTCTGGTTTATTTTATTTAAACGATAATCCCTACGTACTACATGGCGATCCTGCCAAACATTGAAGCCAATATAATAAGCCAAATAATAAGAAGGAAGACAACAAACATTGAAGCCAGATCGGAGGTGAATCCAAAAAAGAAAAGGCAATGGAGAAAAGTTGAAAATTTTTATATGTAAGAAAAAAAAAGTGTAAATTAGTTTTGTAAATTAATCTTAAATTAATCGTAATTTCAATGGAAATGTAGCTTTACAATAAGGTATAACTTAAGTAACTAGCACAATTAGTGCCCGATATAAATGCAGATATACGGGACATTTTTCGAAAAATGACCCAAAATTACCCCATTTTGTAACGACTGCACATAAATCGCAATTTAAAAGTCCCCTAAAGAGCTAGGGAGCTAGATTTTTCTGTTTTTGGATTGCCTGAAAATGTAGCTTTACAATAAGGTATAACTTAAGTAGCTAGCACAATGATTGCCCGATATAAATGCAGATATACGGGACATTTTTCGAAAAATGACCGAAAATTACCCCATTTTGTAACGACTGCATATAAATCGTAATTTCAAAGCCCCCTTAAGAGCTAGGAAGCTAGATTTTTTGTGTTTGGATTGCCTGAAATAAGGTATAAGTAAGTAACTAGCACAATTAGTGCCCGATATAAATGCAGATTAACTAAGTGAAAAAAAAAAAAAAATCTGATTGTCTGTTTCTAAAAAAAAAAAATTTTTATCATGGCACCGGTGTAGTTAATGTGTTGTTTTTTTGTCGGGATGATAACCAAATGCAAAACAGTTTGAATGTCCATGGAGAAACCCTTGAAAGAAATATTAGAAGAATTGCAGGCTGCCGAAGATCGTTGGCAGAAATTACTAAAATTACAGGAAGAAGTATACGTCCTAAAAGACCAGAAATCCTGAATATTGGTCCCAAGCCGTATAAGAAGTCGAGATCGAAAGTGATTGAACCATTCGTTCCAGTAACACCGATTCCAACAATAAAAAAGAATCGAGGTGACTTTATAAGCCGCATGAAGCGAAGATTAAATATACTGAAGTGCGAGTTAAGCTACACAAAGTGCGAATAAGTGAAACTAAGCAGCAACGAATAACTCTCCAACGACAATAAAGTATAGAAAAATAAGTTTTTGTGTAATCATCTTGATGGACATGGTAGCAATATCGGTGTTTATGTTAGAATAGTTAAAAATTTAATATCAAGAAACAGACAATAGGAGCTAACATAATAAAGAATTAAAACATTTTTTTCACAATACTATAGAAATTATAACAAAAAACAAAAATATAAGAGAAATATATGATTTTTTAATGTACATTTAAATGGTAGGTCCTATTTGGGGCAATAAGATTGATTATAAAATGGGTAAACCACAAAGTAAGGTGGAAATCCAAGAAAATATAGTAAACAATGGCAATGCCGAAAATATAAAGGATGTTATGCCAGAATATATTAAGACTTTGATAGTTGTAATAATAATATTGTATTTAGCTTATAAAATAAATATATATTTCAAAAACTATGTTACAAAACAGAAATAATAATAATAATGTAATTAATGAAATTTAAAAAAAAAAATTAATAAAAAAAAAAATGCGTTTAATTATTAAAGACTAAATACCCTAATAACAAACGCAAAGAAATCATTAAGTAAAACATACACGACAGAGACTGTACTGGATAAAAGACAGGAAATTGAAGAGTTACAAAAAACAGCTATAAGCATTTTAAATGACAGTAAATTGACGTCAAAGGAAAGACAAGCTCATGTTAACAAGTTTGGTGAATTGCGAAAAGACGCATTAAATATTTTGAAATTGCATGAAGATAAATCAATGCAGTCTAGTAGTACTACAGTGTTACAAGAAGAAATGATAACTATAGACAATATGACGGAAGAAAGTCTTAGTCTTAGCGCTGCCGAATTTGCATCTATTTCTAAACTAATAAGTACTTTTAATGGAGCAAAGGAAGAATTAAATCCATTTATAGCTAATTTGGAGATTCTGAGAGAAACGTTCCCACATAATAAAAGAGACTCATTCTTCAACGTTGTATACAAAATAAAGTTAACACTTAAAGTGCAAAACCGACTAAGACAAATAAAAGTACCAACCTCTATAGAAACTTTAATTTCAACATTAAAGGAAGCTTATAAACCAAAAAAGTCCCCAAATGTCATTCTGAATGAACTAACGAGATTGACACAGACGGACACAATAAGAAGATTCGCAGATAAAATAGAACAACTAACAATGGAACTGAATGAAATTCAGATAAGCACTTTGGGAGAAGAAAACAGAAATGTAATAAGCGAAACAAATACAGCTATAGCATTTAACACATTCAAAAACGGATTAAAAAACAATGACATTATTAGAACCATAGAAGCAAGCAGGGTGAAGAAGCTTAGCGAGGCTATCGAAATAGCAATAGAAGCTTCAACTGATATAAGACAGAACCAAGTAATGTTCCAGTCCGTGCAACCAATGAACAATTTTAGAAATTTCAATAATAACAACAGAAACAATTTTAACTCTAATTATTCCCGAAATGGAAGTAACTACAATAATAATAACAACATGAATAGGAACACTAATAATAATAACAACAGATTTAACAATAACAATCAAAATAGAAACGGATACAATGACAGAGTAAACCGTGGTGGAACGAATAACAACAATAGAAATAATTACAGAAGAAATGTGAACAATAACAGAAACAATAATAACAACTATAACGATAACAGAAACAATAACAACAACTACAATAATGACAGAAACAATAATAACTATCGTAATAACAATAATTATAGAAATAACCAACAGACTCGCAAGATCCGGAGACCATACGACAACACGGATCTCCGGAGCAGAACGAATAAATTCAAACAAAGTATTTACCATTTCATCTGATCTTAAAAACTATGTCAAATTAAATGTGCTAAACACACATCGTACACTAACTTTTCTAATTGACACGGGAGCCGATGTCTCTTTGTGCAAAGAGGATTTATTACCAAAATACGATGAAGATCCAGATGATTATTGCTGCTTAACATGAATAACAAGGGAAGAAATAAGATCATTAGGTTCCTCAGAAATATCAATACAAATTTATGAAACAATATTCAAGCATAAAATACATATGGTCAAAGAAGACTTTCCCATTTATACTGACAGTACACTAGATCGAGATTTTCTATTAAATTACAATTGCAACATAGACTATGAAACTTTTATTCTAACTATTAATGTTGGAAAAGACATTTTGACATTACCAATACATAATAATACATGCAATATAACAACAGTAAAGATACCACCAAGAAGTGAAATTATAGTACCATTTAAATTGAACATTGAAGAAGATGGAGTAATATGCAATCGAGAAATTGCAGAAGGTGTATTTTTGGCAAATGCCATAATCCCAAAAACCGGAAATAAACATATAAAACTGTTAAATGTAACAGATAGAATTATAATAATAGAGAATTTAAAAGTGGAAACCACTCCATTAAAGAAATATGAAATATTTAGAACTGGCGATGTGAAGACTAAGTGTGACAGAGAACGATTCAATAAAGTATTGAAAGAACTAAACATAGACAACCATGATAATGTGGCGAAAGGGGAATTGTTAAAAATACTTGAGAAATATCAGTCAATATTTCATTTGGACGGTGAGAATTTGACAACAAATAATTTCTATAATCAAACCATTCACTTGAATGACACAAATCTAGTTTACATAAAAAACTATCGTTTACCGCAAACGCATACAGAAGAAATTAACAACCAAGTAAAAGGACTACTAAAACAAAAGATAATGGAACCACTATTGTTGGTTCCTAAAAAAGGACAAAACGATCTGAAGAAATGGAGATTGGTTGTTGACTTCAGGAAATTAAATGACAAAATAGTAAACGATAAATTTCCTTTAACGAGATTAGACGATGTTTTGGATAGACTGGGTAGAGCAAAATATTTTTCTACATTGGACATGACAAGTTCATTCCATCAAATTGAGCTTGACCAAGAATCAAGACCTTTCACAGCTTTTTCAACTCCAAATGGTCATTACCAATACACCAGGTTACCTTTTGGATTAAAGATATCTTCAAATAGTTTCCAGAGGATGTTAACCATAGCATTATCGGGACTAGAGTCTGAAGCATTTTTGTATGTGGATGACATAATAGTTTTTGGATGTAGCTTAAAACATCACAACAGCAACTTGATTAGTGTTTTCGACAGATTGTCTAGATATAATCTAAAACTGAATGCAAGCAAATGTTGTTTCTTAAAACCAGAAGTAATATATTTGTGACATTTGATAACATCAAATGGTATCAAACCAGACCCGAGTAAGCATGAAGAAATTTCAAAATATCCAATTCCCAAGAATGCTGATGATGTGAGAAGATTCGTAGCATTTTGTAACTATTATAGAAGATTTATCAAAAATTTTGCAAATATTGCAAATGGTCACAAGAATGCCAAATAGCATTCGAAACTTTAAAGAACAAATTAATTACTCCACCAATTTTAAAATACCCAAATTATGACGATACTTTTGTTCTGACAACCGATGCATCAGATTTCGCACTAGGTGCAATTTTATCTCAAGGTACGATAGGTGAAGATTTACCAATATCCTATGCAAGTAGATCTCTAAATAAACATGAAAGAAACAAACCAGTAATTGAAAAAGAATTACTAGGAATTTATTGGGGTATACAATTTTTCAGACCATATTTATATGGAAGAAAATTTACAGTTGTCACTGATCACAGACCATTGGTCTCGTTATTTTCACATAAAAATCCTAGTTCAAAGCTAACAAGAATAAGATTAGAACTTTCAGAGTATGATTTTGAAATAATATACAAAAAAGGGGTAAATAACACAAATGCAGATGCATTATCCAGAATAAAAATTGATTCTGAGATGTTAAGAAATATGATACCATCAGAAAATGATGATAAAATAAAGAAAACGCTAGTAGTAACAAGAGGTATGTGCAAAAAGTCATCAGAAAATAATATCATAAGCGGAACCACAAAGGAGACTGATCAACTCTATATGTGGGACTGCACATCGATCAATGATATAAAGCACGCAACTAAATTAAAATTTATATTAGAGAAAAGGCCTATAGAAAATAAAGAAAAGTTATATGAATATATAATAGAAAATGATAAAGATAATAATGAAACACATGTTAGATGTAGCGATAATCCAAGACACTTAGGTACTCTTATGGAGAAGCTATCATCTTATTTGAAGAGTTTAAAGGATATGAGTAATAAGAAATTTGCAATCGATATTAATGATGCAATATTTGATATAATTCCTGCAGATGAATTAAAGGGCAAATACAATAGAAATTGTAAAATAAATAAAGATGATGTAATGATATTGTTATATAGAAAACCTCAAAATATACTAGACGATGAGAGAAAATTAGAATTGATAAAATTATACCATGATACACCCCAAGGAGGACATTTTGTAGTAAGAAAAACTCTGTTAAAATTGAAACAAAAATACATGTGGAAAGGCATGAACAAAACTGTAAAAAATTATGTATCGAAATGTGAATTGTGTCAGAAGAATAAACAAATCAGACATACAAAAGAACCACTAAAGGTGACAGATACACCGTTAAATAGTTTTAATACAGTGATTGACACTGTTGGTCCATTACGTCCAACAAATAACCAGAGATACATACTAACAATGCAATGCAAGTTGACAAAGGCAAAATCAATAGCAAAAGCATTGGTGGAAAACGTAATTCTAAAATATGGACTATTTAGCGTACTCAAATCGGACAGAGGGACGAAATTTACAAATGAATTGATGAGAGAGATATGCAAATTATTGAAAATAGAACAAAAATTTTCAACTCCGTACCACCATGAGACATTGGGAACTGTTGAAAGAAATCACAGGGTACTTAATGAGTATTTTCTATCTTTTGTAGAGGATGATAATTAGGAACAATGGATTCCTTATTATACATTTGCATACAATATAACTCCTCATGTGGATACTGAGTACTCACCATTTGATCTGATTTTCGGAAAGTTTCCAAGTTTACCAGGGGATGAAGTCATCAATCATCCAAAGGTTTACAATTTTGAAAATTATGCTAATGAATTAAAGACAAGACTAAGATATTCCTTAGAAAACGCAAAGAAAATGATAAAAAAAAATAAAAAACAAAATACAATTAGATTCATATAAGACAGCAAATAGAATAGAATTAGACATAGGAGTTTTAGTGTTGGTTAAAGTAGAAAATAGGAAAAAGAATGTACCACCATATAGAGGTCCATATGAAGTAATTGATATTGATGATTTAAATGTAATTGTGAAAATATATAATAAAACAAAAAGTTTTCATAAAAATTTACTTAAACAATACAAAAATGAATCAAATAAATAATAAAATATTGTTATTATACCAAATTTAAACGTCAGCTAAATTATAACTGACCTATACCAAATAATAACCCAATTGTAAAAATCGTATATATAAGAGAAGAAAAATAAAAAAATTAACAATAAACAAAATAACAAAAAATGATTGTATAAAATTACAAAAAAAAATTTGTTTGCAATTAAGTAAACAAAAGTTTGTGGCACAATGCACATAAATATAAAATTTCAACAGACTTTGTTATTATTAAAAATTCTGCAGTCTTTGTATAAACAAAGCTTGCATAATTTTTTCTAAAGGGTGAGGGTGTAGTGTGCATATATAATTGTTGCACCAAAACCTTTTATATGCCACACACTTAGTTATTGATGCATTCTTATGTAAGTGATCTTTTACTTATCGTAGTTTTACTTTGGAGTTATTGACTTCCAATTTTTGCTAACGTAATATGTTTTAAAATCAAACAAAGCGGTTGACCAAGAATTAGGTCAACAGCTTAACATTACAATTATGAGTGAAAGAGTTTGCAGCTAATTATGCTCCTCCTTCATTTTTATATACTGCACAAGTATGCATGAATACAATAATAATTGTAAGATAAATGTAAGTATAAGTAATGAGTAGAACATAAGTTAGTGAGTGATTTAGGAATCACTCAAGATTAGCTTTTAAGAATTTTAGTTATAAGAAATAAAATTCTAAATAAAAATTTAATTATTAATCTGATTTAGAGGAAGAAACACTTCTTGTTTATTTTATTTAAACGATAATCCCTACGTACTACAATATTCACATTACATATCCTATTTTTTTTTTTTTTTGTGTTTTCTTCTAAATGTTGGGTAATACATCTTAGAATGTGATTTTTTTTTTTTTGCACGAAACTGGTCTACGTAAGCATATGTGTTTCTTTTGAGTATAATAATTCTGGTGGATGTTTTGGCATATTTGTCTTATCTTTCAAGAATGTTGAAATTTGGCTTTTTTAGCTTTATCCTCAATAAAATGTTGTATTCCGAAAATTCTAAATATAAATTTAACACTGAACATTCAATGCATTAAAGTGAACATAGTTTTCAATTAAAATGAAAAATTAGTTATAAATTTAATGAAATATGTATATAATACCCCGAAATTTTATACATTACATCAATTTATGCTACATTCCACTAATAAGAAAAATATATAGAATAACCAAACAAATTAAGACCGCAAGAGCTTCCCAAAAAAGCAAAGATAGTTTTTAACAAAAAATCAATTTTGTTCCTCTTAAAATTTAATGCTTAAAATTTGGTGATTTTATTTGTTTAGATTTTATTAAAAATACTCTAATAAAACCTACAAATGACGTATGTTACAGACTGCAATTTGAAACAAATTAGTTTTATTTATCAAAAATTTCATTAATAATTTATTTTATAAAAATTATAAAATATATTTCTTGCTGTAGTCATTAACGCAAATAAAGGAAAAATGTTCAGCAAAACCACAGAAAAAGTGAAATATTTGAAAAACTATGCCACTATTTGAAAAGATATGTTGAAGACAGGTATTTCATGTAGAGGTTAGACCAAATAAAGTACATAAAAAAATTAAAATATTTACATTCTGTAAAAATAATTACGTAAAAAAAATATTTAATTTAAAATTATTTCGGTCGATTTTTGAAAATATTTGGGATTAAAAAAATTTTCATAATATTCTAAATGTTGAAATCTTGACAAACAATTTATCTTGATATAAAAAAATTTTTGTATAATGTATGTATTAATAAATAAAATAAAATTTCGTAATTCTGTTCATGTTTTAAAAAAACATGACGTTTCCAATAAATTTTTTTTTGGTTACCTTTTTAGCATTTTGGTTATTTTTTTAATCAAACTTGGTTACAAATATTTTGAGGTTGTGGCAATACTGACTACCGTGTAAATTAGATGAATTTTATATTATAAATTTGGAAACAGTACACAGTATTTTCGTCTATAAATACCTTAAATAATACGATTTTGAATAATTTTCGAAATACATATTTTGATCGTTAACCAATTACTTTTTTATATACTGAACTTAATTAAAAAACAAATTTGTTATTGTATTTAATATATTTTTAAATTTTAAATAAAAGTCAATGATTTATAATGACAACACTGCTACTTAAGATTGGTTCTTCTGTGTATCTAATTTTATTTTCCTTCGAGTCGGGGTCACCTGAAATACATTTAAAAATGTAGTAAATTTATAGTATTAATCATCAAAACTTATAAAGTTACATTTTTTGTCTTTAATAACACAAATTGAAGATGCTATTGCATTAGCTGTTACTGAGGAGTTATCAAAATCATCGTCTATCTTATCAGATGATATGTTCGTGTCCTCGCCGGTATCATATTCAGGAATTTGTAAATTTTCTTCTAATTTTATTAAATTCAACTTCAGATCTTCTTTCTTTTTATTAATAATTGTATCAATATCATATATACTTTCAGCTAACAATTTTTCGGTTTTTTTTGTCAACACCTTTGGTCGATAGTATATACATGGTGTAGTTTTAGTTTTAATAAAGGACTTTAAGCCTTTCATAGAATTTTCCCAAATTTCGTAGTCTTTTATACGACTCATTTTTGACTCCAATCTTTTTATTTCCATTTGTTTGCGTTTTCTGTCAACAAATAATGTTTCACGTTCTCTTTTAATCGATTCTTTTTCCAGAATTTCTTGCTCTTCTAACTTTTTTTCAATTTGTGCTTTTTTTTCTTCTTTTTGCTTCAGACGAGACTCTTCTTGGCAAAATTTATGTAAAGTGCCCAAAAGGGATCCGAACATACGGCGGTTTCTTGCTCTAGATTCAGAATCTGCACACTGTGCTGCAACAATTTCTTGTCGTGATGGTAATTCTCTAATAACCCGTGATGTTAGTCTTGGTCTTAATTCTGCATTATTGTATCTTGTGGTTGGGGATGATAATCGTTTGAAAACCGACTTCGAATTATTTGTTCTTTTCTTTGAACCAGATGAGTCCTGAAAATGTTTAATGGCCTTATCATCATCACAACGTTTTATTTCATTTGATCTAAAAAAAAAAGATTGTTTTGTAAGTAAAATAGCGTTTTATTAAATTAAATTTTAATAACCTATTTTCTACATTGTTTTTTAAAAAACCATTATTTTACCAAAGACACGATTTTATAAATTTATAATGGTTATAATTAAGTATGTATAATAATATTAAGAGAACATTTTTGATTTATAGGAAGGACCTAGGGAGTTGAAATTCTAAGATTCTGTGCTTATATTTATTTAAACAATATTACAATAAAGGAAACATCGTTTCAAGTATATTGTTCAATGTCGGCACTTTAAAAAACCTAAAGCCGAAAGTTGATGGAATGTAACGGTAATGATGACTCGACGTAAGAATCGAACATTAAACATGTGTAACACGAAATTGACATAAAAACGCAAACAATTAATTTTTAGCGGTCGAAAGTTGCTTTTATGTCAAATGTTGTAATAAAATATAATACCAATATTTTGTGCTTTCTTTATGATATAAACGCAATTGGGACGAACGATGAATTTCTCAAACGAATTCTTTGGTTAAGGTTTGTTAAGTAAAATAGTCGACTTGAACACAATTAAGATGAGAAAAGAGCAAAAAAAATGCGACAAAATCATATTATTGGCACTTTTCGGTATATTTTGTTCTAAATTGATAAAATTGTTGTAGCATCGCAGAGTCACTCAAATAAGTATTTGAAAAGTCCTTTTTCCATAGGAAGATACATAATTGCAAGTAAAATGAGAACTATGTTTTTCTTTTAAACGAATATACAGTGTTGGAAAAAATAATAGAAACGAAAGCATTTGTTTCCAATTTTGTAAAATATTGAACAGACACCAGAAGAAGAGAAACACCCCCATATCATGATGGATCCACCGCTGTGTTTGACGGTCTTCTTGAGCTGTGGTCAGACGAAACATAGATAAATTTGTTTGGATCCCATGGGAAACATTATGTTAGACACCCACACAATAAGGCATATGATCCAAAATACACCAAGAAGACCGTAAAAGACGACGGTGGATCAATCATGATATGGGCGTGTTTCTCTTCTTCTGGTGTCTGTTCAATATTTTGGATAAAGAACAAAATATGCGCCCCGGACTACGTAAATATATTGCAAAGCACAATCCTTCCATTTGCTGAGGAAGAGATGTCCTTGAGATGGGAGTTTCAGCAGGACAGTGATCCAAACCACTCTTCAAAATTGGCAAAGGATTTGTTTGCTGTCAACAAAGTACATCTTATGTAATGGCCTTCCCAGCCATCGGACCTTAAACCAATAGAACACCTTTGGGGAGTGCTCAAGAGGAAGCTGGAAAAATAAGGACTAATTGTGGGAAAAAAACCAGGAAAATTGGTTTTTCATTGACAAGGACTTTTTAAAAAAAAAATTGGTTGATTCCATGACTCGCAGATGCAATAAAGTTATGAAAAACAAAGGTAGAGCCTCTAAATATTAAAATAAAACAATTTTTTAACAAAAAATTAAAAGATATGCCTTTAAAAATTGAATCCTTTTACGCGTTTCTATTATTTTTTCCAGCAAAAATATTGACTCTTTACATTGTTAGTCATATAGTTTATTAAAATATTAATTAAAAGAGGAATGATTATGTTTTTTCTTATGTTGTATGTCTGATAAACAAAACCGCATATACATTTTTTTTAACAAAACTAAACTTGACAAATATACTTACAAAATTGGAAAAAAATGCTATCGTTTCTATTATTTTTTCCAACACTGTATATATATATTTTCTGAATGCAAGGCTGCGGTTAACGGAAAAGCGGGTATCTTCACGACATCTTGATTAACCGAGGAATGCCGGGTATCCCTAATGAGAGAGCGAGACATTCCAGGATAACGTTTATATGGGTAACTGGACACTAAAGAAATCAGGGTAGTTGTATAGCAGACGAATTGAACAAAAGGGGTGCGATGATGGCTGAGGAACACATGCTAGAAGACTGGGCCTACGGTTTAACGATTACCGTAGAAGCTGTCAAAATGAATAAGATGATTATACTGTGTCCCACCTATTCTGCCAATGACCGGCTCTGACAAACTTGAGAGAACGTATCCTTGGAACCCCCTTCCTCTCGTGTTTAGATGAGTTATCAAGGATAAATCTAAGTAGCATACACTCCTTCATCAGAGAATCTGGTTGATTCACCTTGGAAACAACGGATGAAGTAAAAATATCCTGCCCTTTACATCTTGCGTATCACAATGAGATCAGTTTTGAATGGTCCCAAGAGAGCTGCTTGACGAATGGCTGCCCATGGAACCTCACCTAACCTTTAAACGAATGAACAAATCAAAAAGCACAACATATACTTCTATTTGGAGAATTAAAATTAAAGGTGTTGTTAACGACGTTTAATTTGTTTTTAAATTGGTACAATATTATTAATTTTATTGTCTTAGTAATTTTAAATCATCCCTCGTACATAAATTCTTGTTTCTTATTTTGCGTTACTTGTTGTTCTTTAAAGTAATTACGGTACAATCCAAGGCGAATTTATACAAGGTGGAGTGAGTCAACAAGCTGATTACATTTTTTGCTTTTTGGTTCTAACAGGTGTCAAAATTTGTTTTTATATTTAAATATCTACATATCATTAGATTATTAACAAAATATTTATTTTTACATAAATAAGGCCTCACTATTTATCTACACTATATTAAGTTTTAATACATTTCACATTTGTTAAGACCAATTGTTGTTTTTGTAGAACTGCCACCAACTTGTATGAATTCGCCTTGGTACAATCGTATGATGTTGAGTTATTTTATGTACTTTGTTGTTGTAAACATTAGAGTATAAGACAAGGCGAGTTCATACAAGGTGGTAGCAGATCTACTGTTTGGCATCAATCCAAGTTTTCCAAAATTGTTACAAAAATAAAACAAACAAATTTCAAGTTTTAATAAGAGACGAAGATCTAATTTTATTGTAAATAAATATTACCTCGTAGATGGAATATGTTGTGTTTTTAAATAAGATATGTCGAAAATAAAACGAAAAGTGTTTTATAATGCTAAAATAACAATCATAATTTTGTGGCAAACAACTCGCTAGAATCTAGTAAACTACTTCCAGCAAATTTGCATAAAAAAGGAAGCAACAATAGATTCTAACGTTGTTAAAAATAGTATAATTCGTTTAATATAGTTATTGCCAAAAGGATGCAACCTAAACATTGCCGGCCACCTTGCAACACTAACGTGTGTTGTAATGTTAATAGCGTAGGTACCGTTTTTAGACAGATCCATAAACTGAATGGTTTTTAGACAGATCCATCAACTGACCCTTGCGGGCAATTGTTTTTTAGACAGATCCATCAACTGACCCTAGTGGGCAATGGTTTTAAGACAGATCCATCAACTGAATGGTTTTTAGACAGATCCACCAACTGACCATTAAAGGCATTTTTTTTTTAAAGAATATAGTAAAATGATACTAGGGTAAATCGTAAATATATTTCAATGAGCTTTTTTTTGATAACATAAATATACAATTCGAATTATATGTATATAATACTAGCTGAACCGGCAAACGTTGTCCTGCCATACAAATTATTTCCAGTGAATATTTTGGTTGTTAAATAAAAAATAACGAATGAATTTGGCATTATGTATTTTTTATGCCAAATGAAGAGAAATACAAAAATACAAAAAATGGGTGGATAGGGACATCCTAATGACATAGCGGAAGTTTTGAATGCTAAATAAAAAAAAAGCGAATAAAAAGTTTTTGGCAAAACAATTGTAAATACAAATTTTGGATAGGGAAACCCCTAATGACCTAGCGGTATGAAATATACTTTACGACCTATTCACATAGCTCCCAAATATACATACAAAATTTCATAAAAATCGGTTTAGTCGTTTCGGAGGAGTTCAAACACAACCCTTGTGACACGAGATTTTTATATATTAGATATATCGAGCCCTTTTCGCACAAAAGGCCTAACCGACAAAAACTAAATTTTGCAGGAGTGCATTTTTTTAATATATTTTAAAAGAAAATTTAGACGTAACCGACACCTTGCTATTACAAAATTCATAAATAGAAAACAAATGTGTACTTACGTCTTTTTCTCGTAAAATTGAAAGAATTGCATCTATAGTTACGACATTTTCAGGAATGATGCTAATAGACCTAAATTATCGATTTCCATAAAAAAACGAAAATCTAATATCATTTCGCTTACGTCCGTTTTGCGAAATGGGCTCGATATACAGCTATGGACATATAAATCGCACATTTTTCCAAAAGTTCTTTCTTATGCTACAATATCGTAAATACTATTAACAATTACAAATATTCTGGTTTTTTGCAAATGTTTATTACTTATTTATAATATTAATACAAAACTAAAATTGAAATTCATTAATAAAAAGAAAAAATCATTATTAAGAAAAAAAAAAAAAAAACACCACTGAAATCAGCTGGACACGTAAATGGCACGTGGTCTAAGACTACGAAATATGTGTCGTATCTTCATGCAATCACAACAATTACCATTGAAGGGTAATAACAATTAAATGGGCGAATTTTAAATTAATCAGTCTTAATGTTTTAAACGTGAATTTATATAATGGAATATTTCAAACCAAAAAGCTAAAAATTTGTTATTGGTACTTTATTTGGTACCTATAGTAACTTTGGTGAAAATGGAAAATTACACTGATTTTTTTACACTTTTTGAACTGATTTCCGAAACAAATTAAATAAAAAGTGGTATGGACAAATAATTTAGGTATTTTAGGAAATATTCAAAGACTTACAATTTAACGAAAAATAATATATATAGTACAAATGAACAAAATTGGTCTTCAATAATGTAAGAAGTATAAATGCCTGGGAGTATATGGGAAAAAACGAGAAATTTTAATTGATATATCTGTGATTTAAATATAAACAAATTCAAGTTAAATCACTTGCACACCAGTGAAGTTAATTTGGGTACAGAATATTATGTTTAGTTCATACCAGAGCATCAGGTACGCTTATCAAATTGGACCAATGGGCATGTAATATCACAACCTTGAAGTACACAACAGGAAAACATGTTTTGTCCATATGAATTATTTATTGGACTACATATATAAGATAAAACATTGTTTCATTGAACATAATTCTGATAATCTTTTGTTTTAAGAAAATAAAAATCATCGATTCATTTTTATTATTTTTATTTTTTTTAATAAATTCAAATTGCTGAGTGAGTTTTATTAAATAAATTATAAATACTTGTTAATTGCTACAATTAATATAAAAATAAAAAATAATTGTTAGAGACGTCATAACTGAAGTTTACTAAAGGATAGCCATACATATTACATACATATTTGCTATTCCTTAATTATGATGGGGTTAAATGTGTGATGCCACTATTATACATTTTAACATCCTGTCGTATCCGCTCATCCTCTGTATATAAAGTATTTCTAATGTAAGTTCTTATAGTTTCTCAAAAAAAAAAATAATTTTATTAATAAAAAATGAGAAGCGAAAAGGAATCAATATATTAAAAATTTAAATTTCCGAATTTTTTCTTCTTTACAAACCATCTGCTGAAAATTTCGAATCGATTAAAAAACATCAGCCAAATCGCTTTAGCCGTTCTCACGTGATGCCATTACATACATGGACCATTTAATTTTTATATATATAGAACACAGCAAATAGAGTTATCTATTTGATCAGAAATAAGAGTTATTATCAGATTTTTATTTTTTCGTACAGAAATAATAGTTATTTTTTGAAAAAATCATAAATTTAATAAAGCATTTTATAAAAAAAAACTAGTTCAAAACGAACACAATGGTTTGCTTGTACTACGATATTTTCTTGTGCTTGCTTTTTTTTCTTAAAAAATTGAAAAATAACTGTTATTCGGTCCCTTCAGTTTATTCTCATAGTGGATAGACGGGTTTTAAATCGCTCTCACAAGAAAATAACATTGTGAATAGAAATACAAAAAGAAAAATTCATATATACAAAGATAAGTAACTGCGAATGGACGCTAATTAAATACTTATAAATTTATCTATTTAATATTTTACATCCAAAAATATATTGTAGATTTGTTAATGCAAATATTACAGGTAAAATAAGATCTTGTATTTTGGCTAAGAGCGAGCCATCTTAATATATTTATTCTTCCTGACTATAGCGATGAAGATACAGTAACTGTTGCTTGGGAGACAGGTGCAGGTAAGGTGTGGCTGCTCTCAAGCTATATTGCGCACGACCAGTTTGAACCACCACCAAACAACCTGGTATCAAATATGATGCATGCTGCAAACCAGGCCAGAATTCCGTTGATAATCGGAGCTGATGCAAACGCTCACCACACAATCTGGGGTAGCTCAGACGTAAACGAACGAGGTGAGTACATTCTAGACTTCATATTAGACTCTAATCTGGTAGTTGTCAATCGAGGTTCAGAACCTACTTTTGTGGTAGCAAATAGGCAGGAGGTTCTGGACATCACGCTTGTTAGTGCAAGCCACTTGCAACTCATTAGGAATTGGAAGGTTTCAGATGATTGCTCTCTCTCGGATCATAGGTATCTGACATTCTTAATAGAATTAGTAGTTGAAAAGGAAAAGCCTTTTCTAAAGAGGAAAACTAAATGGGATGCTCATGGGCGGATCCTTTATGGTTTACTTCCCTCACCCCCTTTGATAAGAAACACTAGGGATATTGAAAGCGCTGTAGGAAAGCTCACACTCTCTCTCGGTGAGGCCACAAGACGCACAAGCATTCCCTCTGCACGCAGGTAAGACCTCCATGGTGGTCTTTAGATATAGCGAACACTAGGCGTAGTTGTCGTAAACTATTCAACGAGGCGAAAATATCAGGCAACTGGTCAATGTACAAGTCTATGTTGAACAAATTGAATCAGGTTAGAAGCGCGAAACGTAAGTCCTGGACGGATTTCTGCAGCGGCGTAGAAAGTTCTTCTGAGACCAATCGTTTGCGCAAGATCCTGTCGAAAACACCAACTGTTCAGGGTTACATTCAGAAACAGGATGGTAGGTGGACTACTGATGGACGTGAGACACTAGAAGTACTCATGTACACTCATTTTCCGGGGAACCTGCCACTAGATATGGCTAATGAATCCCAACCGAACAATCGGACAACTCCGTCAATTATAATTGACGAATATATGATAAAATGGGACTTACGGAGTTTTGACTCTTACAAGTCTCCGGGCCCGCATGGCATAATACCCGCTGATCTATAGAATAATATAGATCTAGTCACTCTTTGGCTGATAAATATTTATCATGCCTGTCTTGTATTGTCGTACATACCAAAACGGTGGACCGAATGCACTGTGACATTCCGAAAGGAGGGAAAGTATCACACATAAAGGGAAAAGATTTCAGACCAATAAGTCTATCATAATTTTTGCTGAAACCCCTTTAAAGAATCATAGACACCCACATACGAGCGTCGTTGAAACAAGGATTATTATCTCCCTCTCAACACGCCTACATGAAGGGCAAATCAGTTGAGACAACACTTCACTCCTTAGTGGGATATATTGAGAAATCCCTTGAATTTGGTAATTTCTCATTAGTGGCCTTTCTGGATATAGAAGGAGCCTTCAATAATGTAGAATCTGCAACTATAGTTTCAGCCCTACAAGACCTTGGTCTGGACCAATCAACTGTAGGGTTCATCATAAACCTTCTATGATATAGGATCATCCGCTCCGAAAAGGGAACGGCGGTGATTACTAGAATGGCCACTAGGGGTACGCCTCAAGGAGGCGTCTTGTCACCACTTCTGTGGAACCTGACCATAAATTGTCTGCTCAGAAAATTGGATCTCATGGGTTATAAAACTGTCACCTACGCGGATGACGTCGCAGTGGAAGTCTCTGGGATCCATTTGAGCACGAGATCACAACGTCTGGAATATGCACTCAGTGTACTAAGTCGGTGGAGTAAAGGCAGTGGATTGAGTGTTAACCCAAGCAAAACCGAACTTGTACTATTCACAAGAAAGTACACGATTCCTCATTTCTCGCTTCCCCGACTAAATGGTGTTGAGCTAACACTATCGGATAATGCAAAATATTAGGAGTTATTCTGGATAGTAAACTATCCTGGAAACCCAATACCCTTTCAAAGATGTCGAAAGCCTTGACGGCTATATATGTCTGTAAGAAAGCGATAGGTACGCAATGGGGTATTAGACCCCAGTTCGTTAACTGGATATGTGATACGGTCATTAAGCCGACACTATTCTATGGAGTTTCTGTCTGGTGGAAGGCATTGGACAATGGCTCAAATTTTATTGCTATTCGAAAGGGTTATGAGAAAAATGGCAATCCTGATAACAGGAGATATCACCATAGCGAGTCCTGGTCTGATTAATTGCACAACCTGGCGTGCAGTTATCTCTCTAGGATCAGACCATTTACCCATAATCGTTTGTCTGGATAGACCCAACGATTTCATCGTCTCTGAACGCCGAACTTACATCAACCAAAAGAAAGCAGACTGGCACGGCTTCAGAGAATTTACCGACCGCATTTTCAATGGTCTACCGATTCCCTCCAACGTACACAATGCAGAGAGGAAGTTTCGCGAAACCGTCACCGCAGCAGCCGCTCGCTTCATTCCCGCTGGAAGAATATCCGTAGTGCGACCGCACTTCCCAGCAGAAGCAGCGGAACTCGCAGATGAGCGTGATGACATCCGAAGAACCAACCCTGACGACCCTAGGATCGCCCAGCTGAACCGCGATATCAGCAGGTTGGTAAATGAGGACAAGCGAAATAAATGGTTGGATCATTTGAAGAATTGCAACCTAAGTTCTGGAGTTGGCAAGTTGTGGTCTACAGTTCGGTCTCTCTCTAACCCGACAAAGAAGGATGATAGGGTCGCGATCAAGTTTGCAGACACCACTATATCCGACCCTAAAAGGTGCGCGCGCGCTTTTTGCCGGCAATTTATTGAGCACCCTGAGAGAGACAAGGCGAAAAGAAGTATTGTACGCAAACTGCATGATCTTCCAGTCTCGAACACACCACAACTATACACTCCAACTGAAGTTGCAGAAGCCATCAACACAGCTAAGCCTTCAAAGGCAATAGGACCTGACGGAATATCCATGCTGATGCTAAAACACCTAGGCGAGCGGGGAGTCGAGTACCTGACAACGGTTTTTAACCTGTCAGTAAGGAGCTTAACAATACCCGATGTCTGGAAAATGGGTCGAGTGATCCCTTTGTTAAAACCAGGGAAAATCGCGAGTGAGGGACAATCGTACAGACCGATTTCTCTCCTGTCACCTGTAGCGAAGACACTCGAAGCTCTTCTCCTCCCCCAGCTGACCCGTCAACTACCAGCAGCTCGTCACCAGCATGGATTTCGTAAGATGCACAGCACCACCACAGCATTATCAGCCATAGTCACTCAGATCTCACAGGGCTTGAATCAGCAGAGGCCTTGTGAACGGACAATCCTAGTGGCACTTGACCTGTCGAAGGCCTTCGACACTGTCAGTCATGCCACACTCTTCCAGGACATCCTGCAGTCCACAATGCCCAACAACGCGAAGAGATGGATAGTGAACTATCTGAGTGGCAGGCAGTCGTTCGTGGAGTTTAGATACAAATGCTCAAAACCCCGTAGAGTTAAACAAGGAGTCCCTCAGGGCGGAGTTCTGTCGCCGCTCCTGTTTAACTTCTACCTCTCTAAACTCCCAGTACCACCACAGGGTGTGGAGGTAATCACCTATGCGGACGACTGCACCATTTTGGCGACAGGTCACAACGTTGATGAGCTTTGCGGTTTGGTAAATGGTTATCTAAACGAAATCCACAATTTCTTCACTGCACGTAACCTGCAGCTATCACCAACGAAGTCATCGGCAACACTCTTCACCACCTGGACGAAGGAGGTAAAACTCAACTTAGGCATCATGGTCGACGGCGTACAAATTCCGACAGTGAACCACCCGAAAATCTTAGGTGTCACTTTTGATAGCCTTTTTACCTCCTCAGCGCACGCCACTGCAATCACGCATAAATTGCGAAATAGGAACAAGGTCCTCAAGGCACTAGCCGGCAGCACTTGGGGTATGGACAAAGAAACCTTGTTAGCAACCTACAAAACGATTGGCCGGTCAGTGGCTAACTATGCTGCTCCAGTGTGGTCGCCTTCGTTAAGTGATACTCAGTGGAGAAATATTCAAAGCTGTCAAAATGCAGCCTTAAGGACCGTCACAGGCTGCCTCCAAATCACCTCCGAACACCACCTGCACGAGGAAACTAAGGTTCTACCGGTCAGGGAACATAACGTCATGCTGACGCAACAGTTCCTTCTGGGATGTCACCGGAGGAGTCATCCAAACTTCAACATCACACAGTTGGAGTCTCCCCCGAGGCATGTCAGACAGGACCTTAGAAAATACCAGGAGAGCATACAAAGGTATGTGCAGGATCCATTTGATCGCAGCACATATATGACAGCTTTGAACGACATTCATAGAGACGCCATCAATTCCGCGGTAGCAGGATACCGTATGAATGTCGTACTTGGAGGTCGCCCACCACCGATAGCAGACGCCGAGAAGATTCTGCCGCGCAAAACAAGAGTCATTCTGGCACAACTAAGATCAGGATGGAGCAACAGGCTTAATGCCTTCTGGTCCCGCATAGACCGTGCCGTCCTAAACTTATGCCCAGCATGTGGTCAGGGTCCCCATGACACCCTCCACATTTTCAACTGTCCAGCCACCCCTACTTCACTACATCCAGTGGATTTATGGACCCACCCAGTAGAAGTGGCACAATTTCTTGGACTTGATATAGCAGAACCCCCAGACTAAATATTGTATAATTGTTCACGCTGCTACAACAACAACAACAACAGGAGATCTAAGAACGAACGCAACAAAGTCGCTCTTGCTATATTAAACTGGACCCCTGTGGATCTAATGGCCAGAAAAATAGCATTAGGAATCCTTTAGACATCCACATGAATATATTCAGGCTGAAATATCATCCATAAAAAGGGCGGCTACAATCAGTCAGGCCACAATCAAATCTCTAACAGTGTCGCCGAATGGCTCATAATCGAGCATAAATTTTATTATTTGTTTTTATTTATTCGTCTTTATTATTTTATAATTTGTCATTGTATAATTTTGTAGTTCATTTAAAATATTTATTTGAATTTATATGGCGTCCTGTGAGCCGCCTTAATGTTTTGTTTATTTGTCTTATTTACATATTTGTTAGTGAAGATTATGTACTAGTTGTTGTTCCTTTTACATTGATCTCACTGCAGTGCTTTTGTTTCGTTAAGTTGGTACCGTTATTTTTAACTAGTGGTCCGAATAAAATAATAATTGAAAGTAAAGTCAGTTCATAAGGGAAAAGCACTGCGGTAAGTAGTTAAACATAATTTGTATTTCTTTATTTTATTTTATTAATTTTTTGATAGAAATAAACGCGCACGCACGCACAGAAATATTTTTGTGTTCTTATTTTGTGTTGTTAAATTCGCCCCTTACACCCCGTCTAAGACATCATGTTAAATTTTTAACATAGTATAGTACTCATGTTAATGGTAAGATATATCATTGTTTTTGATTATCAGCGAAGGAAATTCTAAAAAATCGTATGTGTGTTTTATTTCTTTGTGATTTTAATGTATTGTTGTAGTGTTATAAATGAAAAAAGCCACAAAATGACTGCTGTCAAGCTTAAACATCATTTCATGTTATAAAAGAATTGTTAAAACACACGGTTTAACAACCATGTTAAAACATGAGAAAATCGCTAAAATGATGGGTCTATACCTACCACTAACATCATGTTAGTGTTAATGTTAAGTATTTCATGCCAGTTGTAGACGGCATGTTATGGACGACCATCGCAGCCAGCGATAACAAACAGGTTTATATTAGGGTGACCCTTAATAAACGAAAGTTGGATTTTTGGCAGTCTCACCCCCGTTTGGTGAACATTGGTAAAAAAATATTCCTGAACAAATTTTAGGTAAATCGGTTGGGGTTAAGACTTGCCGCAAACCCTCTAAATTTTTGACATGCATTTACAAGGGGAAAATGCATTTTTTCAGTTTTCGAAAAAATTTTGCCATTAAAAAATTACTTTTGCAATTTAATTTAAAAGAATAAAAATTAGTACATAATTATCGTTCTAATGAGTCATATAAAACTGAAATTGGTCAAAAAATGTTAAAGTTATTAAAAATTCCCCAGACCGGTCACTACACTTCCGGTAACCACGCGAGGAGACTTGGCTTACCCTACAGCGACTTCTGCAGAAGTTGTCAAAACGAGGAGGATGGGACAATTTTACATCTTCTTTGTCACTGTCCGGCATTAGAAGATCTACGGTTAAGGTTTCTGGGACATAATTCCCTAACAAGTCTTTTTGAGCTCTCTAATTTGATGCTTGAGTGCATTAGTGCCATTATAAGACATAGTAATTGGCTAACCAGATATGGGGATCTCCACAGAGTGGCCAATTAATAATCTCTTCTCTCTTTCTCTTTCGTATCTCATCCTCTTCAATCTTTAATCACATCTTGACTGTCCCCTTCTCTTTTACATATCTATTCTGTCCTTCTTTTTGTCTCCCTTCTTCTTCACTTCTACATTTTTGGTAATACAGCTTAGAATGTGAGATTTTTTAGAGTATAATAATTCTGGTAGATGTTTTGGAATATTTGTCTGATCTTTCAAGAATGTTGAAATTTGGGACTTTTAGCTTAATCCACAATAACATTTTTTATTCCGAAAATTCTAAATTAAAATTAAAAAGTTGTACAAAATTTTAAATAAATAGAAAATACGTCGAAATTTCACATCCTAAAAAAAAATTACCAGCCAAAATTAAAACTCGCAAAAAAAGAGTCCAAGTTGAAAATTCAGCTTGGTTTTCGGCCAAAAATAGAATTCGTAGAGAAAAATATAGTATTTTGGAAAAGTAAAGGACGGGAATATTTGGAATTATGAAAATACGAAAGAATCAAGAAATATGAAGAATAGATGCAGATGTAAAAAATATGGTGCCATGAAATGTGCGGAGATAAATGACGATTATAGAGAAAATATTTTTAAAGAATTTTGGAAAATTTTATGTCAACACAAGAAAAAAAGTTTATGTCAACACTTTGATTGAATCAGCTCCAATTAAAAGACCCCGAAATAGAAAAGTATTAAATGAATCCAAAAGAAGTCTAACTTTTAAATATTATCTCAAGGTACAAAGCAAAAAAATGTGAGTGTGCAGAAAGTTTTTCTTGAACACGTTGGACTTAGGTGCAAAGGCTGTGCTTAGTTGGTTGAAGAAGCCTTCAATTTCAAAAACAGATTCTAAAAAAATACTCAGAAAACGGGATACTTAGCAAATGAAAGGCAATGTCTTTGTTCATTTTTGGATGCCCTTCCATAATGCCATGCTAAATACAGCAGTCAAACATAAAGTAACAATTGAACAAACAATATTAGAAATTGGTCATACTCAAATGGAAGCTGATAGTGTACACTCCACGATCGAACGAGCCATGAAAAATAGAAATATTGATGTGCCTGCTGAATACACTGCGATATGTAAAGCAGCAAGGAAAAAAACTGAACCTTATGATGTTACTTATTTGGATCATTCATTTTTTAAGAAATTTAACAATGTTCAATTTTGCAAAAATATTCGCCCAGGCCATGGAAAAGGTGATTCCAAAGTAACGGACATTCGAGGAATACAATACACACCAGATGGTGGACTTAATTTTAAACTTAGATTTCCTGATGAGTGGAAAAGTCTCCCCCAAAAATAAATAGAAATTTAGTAGCACTGGAGTGGTCTGATTTACACCAACTTCACCAAGAAAGAAGAAAAATAACGACCAGAAAGTACGAAGACTTACAATTTCTAAAATCGACTTTGCCTGCAAAACACCATAAATTTTATGACGATTTGCCATACGAATAAAAATAGTCGTCGCCAGTTCTCTTACATTACAAGTTTAAATTAATATAATTTTTTATAACAGCAATGAAATAAGACTGTATAATTTTTGTTTTAATTATTTACATACAAATATCGAAATTGAAATGAATTTTATAATACTACAGTGCACTCGCGGTAACGTGAACACCGTCTAACGTGAACACCGCCTAACGTGAACAAGCTTTTTTTTACATTGAGTACTCTGTAACGTGAACAAACTCAGAAAGCTCTATAACGTGAACAATTTTTGTTCACGGTATTTGTTTTCTAAGCACTGAAATACATACATTTAATTTGATTTTCAAAGATAAGGGAATACCCTTATAATAATAATGTGTTTGTATCCTCTAAATTAATGTTTTTAATGACAACGAATGAGTAATTTTATTAGCTACGTAATTTTATTTCAATGTATATTTTCTCGTGATCTCGTTTTGTTTTGTAATGCATTTTAATCAATAATTTTTGTTTTATATTTCAATAATGAAAATAATAATAAAAGAATTTCACGTTCACGCGTGTAGAACACATTTTTATATTTTAAAATTTTATATTTATTCCATGAAATTCGACAATCGCTAACGTGAACAATTTCACTAACATGAACTCCCTTGGTTTTAATTAGTTCACGTTACCGCGAGTGCACTGTATCATTTAAATTACAATAATAATGTTATTCATAATTCTGAATAAATTATGTTCTTTTTTACAATAATCAAAAAAATCTTTACTTTTTATATATTATTAGCTTTTTGAATAAAAACAATAAAAAAAAACAAAAAAAAGTACAATACATTTATTGTAGTAAATAAGAAATATAATGAAAGACAAGTTCTAAGAAAAAGACCTAAGTCCATGAAAAAACACAAACTAAGCAATAGAAAAGGCTCTAAGTCCAAAAAAGCTTTTATCTCGGCAAATACTTATTTTTTCATTTTGCTTTTACGCACATAGAAAACAAAGAAAAATACAAAAAAAATTGCGTTTACAGAATTCAAAAATGTTTATGCAAAAAAAAGTTTGATTGTTTTTTGTCTCTCCTGTAAAATTTTAAAATATGGACTTAGAGCCTTTGCATGTTAAGCCAGCGATATAAGGAAGGGGAAAATTTACAAAAACCCATGCGAAGTAGGGGTATAGGATAAAAGGAAGTTAAACTAAGGTAAAATAAGATAAAATTATGATGATATCAGTTCATTAAAGTGTTGATATTGTGAAGATAAGCATCTTCGACTGAAGTTAAGAGTCAATCTTTCAATTTTATCATGTACGAGTTCGAAACCAGCTAGTACGTGTAGGCGACGGGTAGAATAGTGCCAAGGTAGTTTGAATATCATTTTAAGTAGCTTATTTTGTGCTACTTGGATTTTACATAAATTATATTTTGCAGACGTGAACCAAATTGGAGCACAGTAAAACATTATGGGATGAAATATGGATTTAATAATTTTTTTTTTGTTTTCTATGTTAAGCTCCGACTTTCTGTTTATGATTGGGTACATCATTTGAATTACTTTGTTTATTTATCAATTATATAGGGAATGTGATTATTAAAGTTAAGTTTTGTATTAAGCATTACACCTATGTATTTGACTTTATTTTCTCAAGCGATGTCATGGTTCATAAATCGAAGCGAAGTTTGAGGAGTGTAACAATTCCTACGCCTTCTCGTAAAGTATATAACCTGAGTCTTCTCATGGTTAAATAAGATTTTCCATTTACTAAAATATATGTTCAAACCAGTAAGCGCTAACTGTAGGTTTGTAATAATATCTGCTGAATATATATCCGAAGAAAGAATTGACGTATCATCTGCAAATATAGATGTGATGCAGTTTGAAAATGTGGTGTCTGCAGTAAAGACGTTGTATAATATTGGAAAAAGGCATGAGCCTTGAGGACAGCCGGTACAATTTATGGTACAATTTTACAATTTATTCACAACGGTGAATAAATTGTACCTAAGTAAATATTGAACGATCGGTTTTGTAGAAAATTGTTAATCATTTCTATTAGTTCAATTGAGAAATTAAACTTTTTTATTTTAAAAATTAATCCGTTATGCCAGACAGAATCGAAAGCAGCAGTAAAACCACTCCTGTTGATTTGCCAATTATAAAATTATTTTTAACTAAATTTCTAATTTTTAGAAGCGTTTTTGAGGTGTTATGTTCATTTCTGAACCCAAACTGTTGCGATGGGAGTATGCTGTTTGCATCGATAAAATTAGTCAACTTTTCCTTAATAATTTTTTCTAAAATTTTACTAATAGACAAGAGCAGACTTATTGGTCTATATGAAAGTCGAGAGTCTATTGGCTTACTTGGCTTTAGTATCGGGATAGTTTTAGCGATTTTCCACGCACAGTATAGCTTATTTTTAAACATGCATTACATATGTTTGTGAGATATTTGATACCTTTTTTCGGTAGGTTTTTTAAACATTTGTTATTAACATCGTCCAAATCTGGAGTTTTTTTATTCTTTAGCTTTTTTATAATTTCAGTGACTTTACCACATGAAATGAGGTAACTGTTGTGAGGACTTGTGTTTGTAGTGCGAACATGATTTGCAACACCATCGACTTCTGTAATCGTAGTAGCATCGCAAAGATTTGCTGAAATAGAGTGGTTTACATTAAGCCTGTGAGCCAACATATCAGCCTTCTCTTGCTGTGTATAACCTAATACATTGTTGTGTTTTAAAGTTGAAACTTTTCAAAAAGGGAAAAAGATTTGTCCAGAGTGGACTGCATGTGATTCCATGACTTGCTTCTGAAGATGTTAATATCCTTTGTTATATTTTTATTTAAACGCGTCATTGCTCAGTGATCATTATCATCTCTTAAACGCTTCCAGTTTCTTCTAAATACTTTTCTTAATTGTATCATGATTTTAATGTTATTAGGCAAAGGTTTTGTCATTGGTGCTTAATTACGTTTTGGAACACATTCCCATTTTAATTGCGTTATTGAAAACATTTATCATATTATCGTTTTTAATTAGTATGACAAAAATTGTATCCAAATCGTTTGGTGAGGAAAGATTTCTATTCATAAATTTTGCTTTATTAAAAGCGTAACACAAATTATCTACCTTGTCGTAACTGAGGTTTACAACACTCGTAATTGGTAGGTGATCGGAACTGAGATCATTTATTACTTTGACCGCTGACATACTTTGCGACACATTAGTTAGGAAGAAATCAAATGTGGACGGCTGCTTACTGGAATCTGTCGGAATATATATATAATCATGAGGAAATTTTAATAGCACGATAATATATCTATGAAATCATTACCTGATTTTACTCTGACACCAATATTTTAACAAGTATTATGTTTTGTGGACCTAATAGTTAATCCTGTATGTTCTTTTTTATTAGGATAGCTACTCCACCTCCTCCACCGTGTTGGCGATCGTATCGATAGCCAGGTTTCACATAGTAGGCATATGTCAACATTAGTTTTTTCTTGCGAAAACAATAAAGCAAGTTGTTTTATTTTTTCTTTACTCACTTACACACTACAGTTTGTGTCGGCAAGAAACCAACCAATTGTAGTAGAGAATGTAAGAAAAGATAAAATCACTGTTTATTGTTGGTGTTTTGTTTAAGCTTTGATATTTTTACAAATAAAGCTTGAGTGTCTGTCTTTAGTTTTTCTAAAGCCATTTGGGAAAAGGTTTCCTGATGATCTGGCCCTAAGCAACCAGTGAAATGCGCATAGGAACTAGCTTATCCCCCAACAATAAATTTCAGTGAATTTATCAATAAAAATTGGGAATTTAGCATAAGAAGCTCTTACTAAAAGTTTAATTTTGTATTCCCGAATAACCTTTTAAGGAATAATTCTTCGTTTTTGGTACGAATGCTACGAGCATTCCATTGTGACAACCTTGATGTGTTTCCCATTCATCCCCAAAGTATTTTCCCAGCCCCGAAAGAAATGTGGACACTATGGGTGAAATAGTTAAATAAACATTTTTGGGATTTTCGCTCCAATTTTTAGGAATTGCGGGGTTCCCTTTGACCTTTTGTCAAGTTTTTTACGCTTTTTATATAGAATGACAAATTTAAAAAACGTTGAAAATTTCATTGAGTTTTGGTAATAAATAAAGATTTTATTACATATTTATTGAGCCTCTAAAACTAAAATTTGTATACAAATTTTAATAGGATTGCAAATATTAGGAACAATTTGATCCACACTTATTCCGAACTATTATTTTTTTTTTTTGTTTAGATAAGTTAATCGGTATTGCTCTGAAATCTTTGGTATATTATTGGTAATTTAGTTGTGTAACTAAAATATCGGCCAGTACACCCTATATATCGGACCAAGGTATGGCAAACTTTTTAAATTTCAATTTTTGAATGCGTATTACTCGGAATTTATAAGAGATAATTAGCACAAGCAAAAGGGCGATTTTTTCCTTCAAACAATTTGGTACACACGTCGAAAAGCATTTAGACCAGGCCCTATCTTTTCCAATATACTATTAAATCTCTCGCCTTGCTCCAAATTAACCAGTTCTTTAATTATATTTTTAAGAAGTTGAATTTGTTTTAATGACTGCAGCAATTTCCAGTATGGTGAAATATTTTTTTTTACGTTTTTTTTGCCATCTATGTTTAATTATAAAAAATTTGCGTTTATTTTCAGAAATGGGAATTTTAAAGTTTGAATGAATTATTCTTTCTGAATTAACATTGTGGATATGAATAAGATTCGCATTAAATTGGTCAATTAATATATTCAATTCGCTATTTGACGCTATACATGGATGGCATATTGTCGTTTGCCGAAATTTCCACGTCTCGACGAAATTGAGACCAATTTTTTTTATACTACGTAAAATGTCGTGGGTTATTTAGGATAATTTGCCCCAATTGCAAATCTATTTCCAATTTTATTGGAAAGTGGTCCGAGAATGTTGGGAAACTATATATTTTTAAGATGTAAGTTCCAGGTCCAAAAAGGAGAGAGCTTTAGGGTAGGACGGCGCAGTATCAGAAATACTTAAAACATCCCATGAGTGATCAAGTAGCCAGTCATTTAAAATTGTACCATTGCAGTTCTCAAATGAGTCGCCCCAACCTGGACGCCTGTACAATTTATCAAGGCCATCATTAAGTTTAGATGTAGAAATATCGCATGGAATATAGATTGAGCCAACTAAGTTTCTCCTCCGAGAATTATCCACGTTTAGTTCTATTTGAATTAATTTAACTTTTAGATCTGTATCGGTAATGTTTATAATATTGTATGCAATAGATTCCTTGATTGCTAGACCCACACCAAGAGATGCCATATACAAAGTTAAATCCTTTTAATTATAATCTTTGGTTTTTACGTAAATGGCATTCTTGAAGAAATGCTATTTCAATTTTATTATGTGAAACAGTATTCAACAAGTTAATTTGTCTACATTGAATGTGAGAAAATTTAAATATCTATGTAACATAATTGTCATATACTTTTTTTAAAAGACGTAAGAACTCATCCTTTGCTTAATTTTTCTGCATATTTATATAATCATTCATGAATTTTTTGTTCCAACGTTGGTTCCTCAGGTTAAAGAAAGAATTTTGACAATTTTAAGAATTCATCTAGAATTGGGGAGCACATATTTTTGGAATTACAATTTAAATTGGATTGAAAAAAGCTTGCAAAGGTTAAACCGGATTTTATTGTTTTGATAACATTACTACTTACTAACAGCTTGTCTTTCCGAACTTTATCCATGCGTTTAAGTTTACCTGTTACATATATCTTATAAGCCTATTCCTATTCGCTGGATGCCAATCCTCACCACAGTTAACGCAGATCGGTTTTAAGGATGAAATTTGTAACATTTTACACATTTAATATAATTTTCGGGAATTAGAAATTCCCGAAAATCCTGAAACCCCGGGTCGGGATTTCGGTAATTTTATCAAAATCCCGAACCGCGGGATTTTCAATAATCAGTCCCGATTAGCATCTCTACACACACTCTTGCAAAATGAAACATTTTTTTCTGTTAGAATGGAACAAAATAATTTCTTGATTTTACACTTAACACTAATGTATATTTAGCGTACATTTTCCACAAAACTTTTAACACGAGGGAGAAGTTCTCTACTTTGTAGATGTAAAATAAACTCATCTTCATCAGATGATGATGATGTTTCTAATAATTCTTTTAAAATAAATATTTTGTTATTCATAATAAATATTGTTAACTATAAAACTGTTTGATTTTATTCAATTGCAACAGATAAAAGTAAACAAGCTAAATACACGATTGAATAAATAGTACTTAACGCAGCTGCAAAAAAGGGTATTATCTCACACGGAAATATAATTGAGGGTGAGATATGAAACATATTTACCAACTATTTATGCAACATATTTAGAAAGGAAAACGACAACTTTTTACGTGTTTGCCAATAGTAACATAAATGGAACATTTTTTTCAGAAAAGAAAACAACATAAAATTGGGTTGGTTGCTTTCCTGGTCTATGAACTGGGGCAATTCATAAAGTTAATGGGATTATGGATCGGTTCATGTACCGTGATATATGGAAAGATGTCATGTTGCCTAATGCCAGTGAAGAGATTCCACTTATGGCGAGGTTCCAACAGGATAACGACCCTAAGCACTCCTCCAAAGTTTGTAAGACTTGGCAACAGAGCAATAATATTGAAGTTCTTCATTGGCCTGCACAATCTCCCGATCTCAATCCTATTGAGAACTTATGGGAGATTGATAATATGAAAATAAATCGTGAAAATTGCCGAAATAAGGATCGGCAGTTTTCACGATTAATTTCAAGACGTTATTATAGCCTGGGAAGGAATATCGCAAAACATCATAAAAAACTTAATATCTTCTAGGTCTAAAAGATATGCTTGTGTCATCCAAAACAAAGGATCTGCAACAAAATATAAATTAAAACATTTTTTATATTTTATCCATTTTATCCATTTGTCCGTTTTATTTTCCAGATTTAAATATCTTTAGTTATGGCCGATACTGTACATACAAACATATTAGCTGTTGTCATTAGCTGTTTGTACTTCCGGATTTATTGCAGAGAATACCCCGCCAAACTAGCAAATAAGTAAAACAAAATAATCGTCAACTCTAACACAATCCGTAAATTCAACATAATTGAATCTCCCATTTTCTAGTCAAAAACCTGCCATTAGAGTTTAGAAAATCTGCGAGATATTGTTAAAAACAAATTTGAATCGATCCTCCAGCCTGAGGGCATCATAAACACATTGTGCCATTTACAAATAAGTTTAATATCAAATGAAGAAGTATATTTCAATTGAATTATCACTACTTGTACTTTTAAAAACAGTAAAGAAGTCCAAATTCTTTTTATGTTGTGAAAAGTAGTTTTGGCACTATTGAATCCATTTTGGCACAATTTATAGATCAATTTGGCACTAACTATAAATGTTCAAATCACATCACTGGTATAAACATTTACGTCGGAAGAAAATGTAACAGAAATGGGATAAATCAATATCATCGAAACAGCATGTATGTATGTGTTTATAGCTCTCATAATTATATGCAAAAACGTTAAAATTTTTACCGGCTCTGTCTTAGTTTCAGACTTATAGGAATTTAAATTCAATAGGCCTTATTCATAATCAATTTTTAAATTTATTACAAGTTTTCTAAGCAAAATTTGTTTTAAAAACCTTTTATAAAATTAAAAACTGATTATGAATAAGGGAGAATATATAATAAATAGTAAATTTCTCATACATTTGGAAAAAAGTCTGATCATTATGGGTATCATTGAATAGTGCTTCAAAATATCTTTAATATGATATACAGGGTTTTCCAACAAGAGGTGTTATTTTGGTATACAAAGAAAAATGGCATTTTTTGAGATAAATGATCGGATGTTTATTTCATAATAAAGAGGAAGGTAACCATTAATAATGAAAAACATCAGCCAAATGGCCAGCACGACCACGCTTACAGGACCATACACGTTTCATGAAATTTTCCATAACCAAATCGCTAGTGGCTGCCCTATGTCCTCGATAGCCTCACGAATTCTATCTTTAAGGTCTTGAATCGACGCTGGGCTGTTGGCGTAGACCTTATCTTTCACGTGGCCCTAAAGGAAGAAGTCGCAAGGTGTTAAATCACAAGATCTCGGTAGCCAATTGTGATAATAGAGCAATGGTTTCGTTGCTTGTGAGGGACGTAGCGCCGTCTTGTTGAAACTAAACGTTGTCCAGATCAATATCATCCAAAATACGGTTTGTGGAATGCCCAATTACAAAGCGGAATGGTCAAACCTGGGTTTTCTTCAACACTTTGGGCTACTTCAGCAATATTCTGTTTTTCTAGAGCGACGTGCACTGGTTTTATTCTTCACATCACTAACTTGTCCCAACAGCTTGAATTTTTGCACCAATTTCTGTATTGCTCTTCGACAAGCAATACTTCACGACGACCCAAAAATTCTATAGTTTTGCGAACTGTGATTGCAAGATTTTCACCATTTTTGTAGTGAATTTTAATAATTTCATTGCGTTGTTGAAGCGTATATCGGTCTATTTTTAGTAATGGCGTAGATTCTACTTGAATAAAAGCTTCAAAAGTGACAACTACCGAAATAGCGGGTGATTCAAAATAACACCTCTTGTTGGAAAAAATTCCTTTTTGAATTTATATGACAGTATTTACTTCAGAAAATGTTGATGTACAGAAAAAGTGTTTTTGGCGATGCCGGTATTCGATACATCCCAGAATTTAGTCTTTTTGCCCGGCCTAAGGCCGCCAATACAGAAAATATGAATACATAATAACAGAAAAAATATAAAATATTACAGGAATCTTGATTTGTTCCGGTCATAGCTCCCATATAAGGCCAACTTCCGAAAATAATTCATGAAAATTAAAAAAAATGCTCATTTACTCAGTGTAGGGTATTATATGGCGAGCTCGACCGACCATACTTTCTTACTTGTTTTGAGTGCAGAAAATAAAGATAAATTGTATTAAAAACTATATTAATATTTCTTTATATAAGCATTAGTAGTATTTTTCAGTCTGAAAAATCCTAGTTTAAACTTTATCTACATTTTTTATACATTACCTAGTGTCTCTTGTCAATTTGGGGCCGCGTCCAATAATCCGCTTGATGTTATCATTTAGAACTACCAATGTGTCTTTTGCATTCTCCAATTCTTGTTGAAGATCGTTATAACTTTGAATATAGTCCGTGCACATTTTTAATTATTATTTATATACAAAATATAAACAAATTCAATTTAATCCAAATGTAGTAAACACTAATATTAAACCACTTATTAGTGATGCAAATGTATTGAGTATTTGGGTAATGAGTACTCAGTAATGTAAATTTTTGGGTGAAGAAAACAAATCAAAAATAATATTTCTGAACAGAGTTGCATAGATGGTACTATTTTTAATTACATACGACTGTTTTTAAATACCAATGTATTGGTATGTGAACAAAAAATACCCAACAGTTCTAGGAGACAGCCCCGAACTAGCTTGATCAGCTACATAACTAGTTATTTTAACATGTACGGGTGCTAATTGACCTCAAACAGTCAGCTAAAGGGCACCATACAGTATCAAAATGCTTAATGTCACTTTCGTGTACGTGTAATTTGATGCTTTGATGTACACTTGATTGATGACTCGTCAATCAGCAATTTATCTTTGATTTTGTGGTGATAACACCAATAGCGGGAATTATAATCCATTTTTATTTTCACTAAAAGTTTATTTAAAAATGTCAATATCGGATGAAAATTGTATTGCAATAACGGCAGCATGCTTAGATAAAAGAAAAAACAAAAATAATAAAAGAAATATGTAATAAAAAAATTATTGTCTTCATCCGACACACTTATCAACCTCACGCCTTGAAATATTTTTGTAAATGCCTTCGTGATTGATGAGAAAACACCATACACTATCAAAAAGTGACATCAAGAGTGCTAAACATCAAAAAGTTTTTGATTTTCCATCAAGCGATTTCGGTGCACACATACAAAAACATTTTCACTAATACTACCACAGGGCTTGATGAGTATTTTGATAGTGTATGGTGCCCTTAAAAAAACATATCATAGGCAGTCCAATAAACGATTGTTTGTAAACAAACCTTTCTTCGACAACTCTCCAATGGATTGCTTCTGATGGGTAAAATAATTACTTTATAAAGTTCAGTACAAAGTAAACGTTTAAAGTGACTTCACTATAGGTTATTAAGAGACTATATTGACTTCATGCTATGTAACATGGGATATCAGTATACTTAAGCAAAAATAAAAATTAACTGTGTGAGAATTTGTATAAATCCAGATTGAACTAATTACTCACAAAACGTTTAAAGTGACTACACTTCAGATTACTTAGAGACACTAAAGTGACAATTGTCTTTACGCTAGATTGCATGGGATATATAAAGTAACCAATTCTCTTCTATTTGCACTACAAAGAGCACATACGTGTCAAATTACCAAAATGTATAAATTGGAGTCAGACAAGTGATAAGACATTTGAGACAATTAACAACAACAACATTTCTTCATATGTCTGCTTTCACACAGGGCAAGTTTTCTTGCCGCAAGTCTGAGTTTATAGGAGAGAGAGGCAAGAAGAAAGAAAAGGGGTACACACTTGCTTGTACTGGCAAGTCTCTTCAATTCTCTTTTGTTTTCTCATTTTCACAACGGAGTCTATTAGCTTTAGACATACAAAATTGAACACATACTTGCTGTGTGTAAACATACGAGCAAGTTTAAAAGGGAATCGAAGAGACTTGCTTCAAGTAAACTTGCTGTGTGTAAAAGCAGACAAGTGCATGTCAAACCATAAACAATTTAAATAAAATATGGCCAAAATATAGCTATTTTTCAATAATTTTGCGATGGTGACTTCCATATTATAAAAATATTACACTTAAAATCAATTAAAGTTTTTTAACCCTGCATGTACACATGCAAGTAAATTGTAGATAATTTCAAAAAGTAGACCGAAATGTCTACAATTTGCATGAGTGGAAGTAAAAGTTTATTTTGCCACAAGTATAAGAAAATTATGGCGAATTAAATAAATTTTTTAAATATCAGCATTTGATATATTTCAAACTGTTAGTTGCATGTGTAAATGCTAGATTAAAAGATTCCAATATAACCTATAATCAGGGCCAAGTTAAAAATCACAGATGATGAACAGATACGTCACGGTGTTAAAATCTATCAAAGTGGCGTCACACATTTAACCCCATCGGAAGAAAGGAATATGTATGTAAAATGTATGGCTATCCTTTTTCTTCGATGGGGTTAAAAGAAGAAAAGCTGATACACCACTTTTGTAAACGTCAGTTTTGACGAATCTGAATATATATCTGTGATAAAAATATAGAAGGTAGTTTGGATTTTTTTTTTTTTAATGAGGTTTTTTGAAGTTTCTTATTGTGTGATTATTATAAAAATGATTTTGATTTTCAAGACGTTTTTTTTTAAAAAAATGTGTAATTTATAATTTGTATTAAAATAAAAATTTATTAAGCGTAGTACTCTGTTCATATTTACAAAAAATTATGTTTTTTTTCATGCGAAAAATTTTATATGCATAAAATGATTAGCTGTTGATTTTTATTTCGTGTGAAAGAAGTGGTGCATACCTCTACGATGGGTAGTCATCTTGACGCGATGTAGAGGCTTAAATGTGGTGATCTGTGCTGGTCATGCTGAAAGAGACAGTTTAACTTGAGTTGGCTGTCTCTGGCATGATACTAAGAACTACCCTTCCCCTCTGTCTGATAGTGTCTGTTCTCCTTTGGAGCGGCTATCAGACGTTCCATCAAGCCATGTTCCCCTCACTGAGAGGGGTGGTTATTGTCCGAAAGGGCTCCTAAATGTCCGTCCGAAATCCACCAGCGTCTGTTTCTTATATTGGGCGGCTGGTGGTCTGCGTCTTTTATCCCCAGAGGGGCGGCAGATCTCAACACCTGGCAGCAGGTGTAAAATGCAACCAAAACTTGTCCGTATGGACGAAATGGAAGGTCGCAAGGCATGCCCCATGTACCCGGTCGAGGGCTTCATAATCTCCGGGGACCCTACTCCCACAGCAATGGTAACGGGCTGTGGTGAGTCGAATGCTACTGTAACCCAGGCTAGTCAGGTGATTTCACCGGACCAGGCTAGTCTGTATGCTACTGGTGTCGCAGGAGGTCAACCTGGTACACCCAGGTTACCTCTGACTTCTCTCCAAGCACCTCCAAAGCTGCTAAAGCCCTAACCGTCAAGGCGGTTAAAGCCTATGCTTCGGGTGCTTTTGAGAGGGAAGCGATTAAGTCGCTCCACTTAGTAGCCTCCCACATCCCAACTGTGCGTACAGGGTCTGTGATGGAATCCTCCTGCCCTGTAGCCGCACCACCCCCTGCCAACTCCGGCTCTGATAACAGTCTCAGGCATAAAAATCCTGCAAGAAGGGCTGCTACCACCAGGCGTTCCGCCTTTCGCTTCATTGAGGCTCTTGGCTCTAAAAAAGCCGAGGACCTCACAAAGGAGCATCAAGCTTCTCTCGCATGGGCGAAAGCTCATATTGCTGATCTCAAGACCGCCCCTCCTTCTGATGAGTCATCAGCGGTGCCTAAACGGCAACGTTCAGAGGAGGATGCGACAACCAAGAGCCAGCAACCGGAACCGAAAAGGCCCAAAGTGGCACAAAAATCTCTAGCTAAGTCTTTTAGCGGTTATAAATCGGAGTGTCAATGATGGATCCATATCTCAATCAAATTGGGATATGGTGAAGCAAAAATTGGTAGGGGTGTTCTGGAAAGTTCTCAAAGAGAACCCAGGCACTCCTCCACAATGCGATGATGCTGGTGGGTATAAGGGTCACGTCGAACTTATGTCTTGTGTAGAAGAACGCTCAGCGTTGCTACTAAAGACTGCTGTCGCATCGTTGGGTGAACTATGAGGTGGTATCGGTGAGTGAGATACCCCGAAAGCTTAGATCCATAGCTAAAATTCCAGCTGAGCCATCCAGCCCAGAGGAGATCTTGGAGATCCTCCAGTGCTGTAACCCACAGCTTCCAACTAACGATTGAAAAGTTGTAAAGGTTACTGACGCTGGAGGATCTTCTAGAAAGGCAATCGTTGTCCTGAATAAGGACTCTTTGGGGCCGCTAAGGAAGACACAAAGGAAGGTGTACTATTTGGCACGATCGTCCAGCGTGTCTACCGTAGCGACAACAAAGACGATACCTCCTCAGAAGATGTTAAACCCATGCTCTCGGGAGAGGGCATGGAATGCAATGACGCCGCTGGTCCAATCGACAATGAAGATACTAACTCTGTCTCCGAACTGGTTGGTACCTTCTTTGAACGGATGGACGAGGCGGTGGACGAAGACGTCCTAATGAATTCTGACCAGGAGGACGCCGACGTCACCGTTGTAAAAATTGAGTATGGTGAAGATGACTCAAATAAACCTTCACCACTCAGGCAGCATCTGCTGCACTGCTCCTCCGAATTGTCAAGAACGGGGAGGAGCTAGTCATGGTCCAGGAACCTTGGGTCCATCAGGACCGTATGTGGACTATGTCTGAAGGGCTATAAGCTCTATTACGCTAAAGGCACAGGCCAGAAGGACGTGTCGTAAACTGTTCAACGAGGCAAAGATGTTGGGTAACTGGCCGGCATACAAGTCCTCAGTGAATCACTTCAAGAACCTTACGAGGAATGCGAAAAGGAAAGCCTGGAGGGACTTCTGTAGCGGCGTGGAAGGATCCTCTGAGACTAACCGATTACGTAAAATTCTATCAACCTGTCCGGTTGTACCAAGCTATATACAGAAGCCATGTGTTAGTTGGACTCTGAATAGTAAGGAAACGCTTGAGGTCCTACTGGAGACTCATTTCCCAGGCTGCCTCCCAGTTGATGCTGAAACTGTGAATGAGGCTGCTGATTCCGTTCCTCCGTGTGATAACTCTGTTCCGGTGAACAGGGAAAGAATTAAGTGGGCAATCAAAAGCTTCGACCCGTTTAAATCCCCTGGGCCGGATGACAACATTCCTGCTGATCTTCAGAAGAATGAAGAAACAGTTGTACCTTGGCTCATCAACATATACACAGCGTGCATCAGATGGACCTATATTCCTACATGGTGGACGAGATGTAGAGTAGTCTTCATTCCTAAAGGAGGAAAGGCGACTCACACTAAACCAAAGGATTACAGACCAATTAGTCTTGCATCCTTTTTGCTGAAAACCCTAGAAAGTGTGATTGATCCCAACATGCCTACACTAAGGGTAGATCTGTGGAAACAGCTCTACATTCGTTAGTTGGCTCCATTGAAGAGTCACTATCACACAAAGAGTATTCACTTGTTGCCTTCCTTGATATTGAAGGGGCTTTTATCCTATCTGCGATGGACGAACTTGGGATTGATCTTTGTGTACGCCGACTAGTCGGAAAGATAGTCGGCTATAGAGTCATATGTGCTACCTTAGGTGGCATAAGTGTTTTAAAAGTGGCCAATCGTGGAACCCCACAGGGTGGTGTACTATCTCCACTTCTGTGGAATCTGGCTATGAATACCCTGTTGGTTAGGATGGACAACAGAAGGATTAAAACAGTCGTGTATGCTGACGATGTTGCAGTATTTATATCTGGTAAATTTCTGGATACAATATCTAGTTGTATGGAATCGCCACTAAGTACACTGAGTGAGTGGAGTATATCAAGCGGACTTAGTGTGAATCCTCAAAAAAACGGAATTGGTTCTCTTCACTAGGAGGTATAAGATCGATAACTTTAGACCACCATGATTGAATGGAATCAGTCTTGAGAGCAGGGATAATGCAAAGTATCTTGGCATCATTCTAGATAAGAGATTGTCCTGGAATTTGAACATTCAGAACAGGATTAATTAGGCCTATGTGGACATCTACTCCTGCAAAAAGGCAATTGGTACTAATTGGGGTATTATGCCGAAAGGTATCAATTGGATCTTCAAAGCAGTCGTTAAACCCATCTTGTTCTATGGAGTATTGTTGTGGTGGCATGCTTTGGATAATGTTACTCACCGGAAGGCCGTTGAGCGAGTTCTAAGGACTATCGCGATACTGATTACAGGCGCTATAAGGTCTACATCTTCTAAGGCACTTTTCACTATTCTAAACTTGTTACCAGTGGATTTGATGGTGATACAAATGGCTCTCAACTCTGCTGTGAGACTAAATGCTGGTTATCCGTGGTCTGGTAAGGACCTTTGACACTCTAGGATACTGAATTACTATGGGCACATACATGGTAATGTCGATTACTGCATCGCAAAACCTTTTTTCGATAGGCATTTCCATATTATGATCCCGAATAGGGATTTATGGCAACGCGCACTCTTCTCCCCTGCCGATGTCATACGAATATACACTGATGGCTCTAACAGGGGTAATAGGGTTGGTGGAGGTTTCTATATTGAAAACTTTAGGATAAAATCCTTCTTAAGGCTACCTAACGGAAATTACTACCATTAAACGTGCATCCAACTGGCTGAAGTATTATCGAATATCTGGTAATATATGTATATTTACTGACAGCAAGGCTGCCGTTAACGGAATAGCGATGTCTTTACGACATCTAGGTTAACCGAGGAATGCCGGATATCCCTAAATGAGGTAGCGAGACATTCTAGGATAACGCTTATATGGGTCCCTGGACACGATGGAAATCAGGGTGCGATGATGACTGATTAGGCGATCGACCCCTTTTCTGGTATTTCCCTTGTTAAATGCAAGATGGCTGTTCAGCAGAAACTATATAAGACTGCACAAAACAGGTGGACTAATGAACCTTCCTGTGCTACAGCGAGGTCGACTTAGCCCGTATATGATGCGAGCAGGACGAGTCTACTTACAGATTACAGTCGTGAGCAAATAAGGCAAATTGTCTCCTTTATTACAGGACACTGTTTAATTGGGACACATGCTAGAAGAATGGGCTTACGGTACAATGATTACTGTAGAAGATGCCATAATGAAGAAGAAGAAGAGGCTGTGTATCACCTTTTCTGCCAATGTCCGGCTCTGACAAACCTGAGGGAACGCATCCTCGGATTTCCATTCCTATCATGTTTGGACGAGCTATCAAGGACGAATCCTTCATCCGGGAATCTGGCTGGTTTAATTTGGAGTCAACGGAAGTACTATAAATACCCTGATGACTACCCCTTGGGTATCACAATGGGATCAGATCTGAATGGACCCAAGTGAGCTGCTTGAGGAGCGGCTGCCCATGGAACCTAACCTAAGTGCTGCATATGTTACCTGTCGTTTCCACATACAAGTAACAGTTCGAAAAACACAATACATTCACACATTTGCACTAACACAATCACACACGCAGTTACCTGCAGATAACTGTCTAGTGAATTTAGATGGACAGTGATTTTTTGACACTTTCTGCAATGAAGTGACAAAATAACAAACAGAGTTGCCCAATAAAAAATTTAACAAATTTAATGGATTGTAGTAAAATAAAATCTACACTTTTAACTTATTTCATGTACATTTTAAAAAGAAAATAGTACAAATGGCAATTATCATTTTCGTAAAAAACACCAATTTCAGAAATGTTTGTAGTTGAAAATTATGGTAACACTTTATTGTATTTAATTAAAATAACAAAATTTGGTTTCAAGCCGCACATGGATTTAAAAATAGCAAATGCTGATAGTACAAAGGTTTATTTATTTAATTCGCTGTAATTTTCTTATATTTTTGGCTTTTTGGCGACATCATTCTCCTTTGCTAACATTTGCAAAATGAACTTTTACTTGCATGTGTAAACACTCAAGCAACTTGTAAACAATTCGATGTATTTTTCGAAAATAATATATATACCAGGGATATTTATAATAAAAATCACAACATAATTGTTATTTTCTGATTTTTATTTTTTTGTTTTCAGAAATAATTGTTATTTTTTGATTTTTTTTGTCAGAAATATTAGTCAAACTTTAATTTTTATTTTTTTGTCAGAAATACTTGTCAAACTTTGATTTTTTTTTATCAGACTATGATTTTTATATTTTTGCCAGTTATAGAAATTAATTAATGAGTTATTTACATATATTAATCATTAATTAATTTGTATATCTGCCAAAAATGTAAACATCATAGTCTGACAAATATGTCTGACAAAAAAATAACAATTATTTCTGACAAAAAAAAAAATAAAAATCAAAGTCTGACAAATATTCCCTACAAAATAAAACAAAAAAAAAAAATATATATAAAAAAATAACATTTATTTCTGACAAAAAAAAACAAAAATTAAAAATCAAAGTATGACAAATATTTCTGACAAAAAAATTAAAAATCAAAAAATAACAATTATTTCTGACAAGAAAAATAAAAATGAAAAATTTTAAAAGCATGTTATTTTATATTTTTTTATGGATTTTTAGAGAAATAAAGTCGTCTTTACTTAAAAGTGGACTTTAGGTCTACCATAGACAAGTTAAAGTATACTTCTGATGTTAAAGTCGACTGTAAATATAAAACTAGATGAAGTTGTTTTTAACTCATTTAACAACAGCATCAGCTGTTCTTTGCCATGTAAAAAAGTGTGACAAAAAGTCAAAAATGTTTAAGTTGCAAGATATTGGCAGAGATTTTGCAATTATTGAATGTTGAATCAATAAAATTAGTACCAAAATAGAATTCATTTGATATTAATCTTTCCTTTTCTATTTTTCCACCACAAACTGTTTTTTTTTCTTTAGCTTCCCGGTTACATTTATTGTTTGTCACTTTTTGTTTAATTTTCTAAGACAGCTGTCCAGCAATGCCACTTGTCTATATTTTGTTGTATATTGTATGAAAACATTTTCTACATTAGAGGTGATACCCAGTTAAAGTCGGTTCAATTTAAAAAATACTTTAATTTTGACTATAATTAGAAAATAATAAAATTTTATTTAAAGTTGTTTTTAAAAAAGAACCGACTTTATTGTTTGACTATGATTATGGGCCCATATGTTTTTGGCAGCTGACTTTCGTTGTGTGTTTTTTTCCACTCTATTGTAGCGCTGCATTTTTTTTACAGCATCTAGCTAAAACTACATTTCCGAAATTGGATATTCTTTTGTGCATTTTCCTATCAATAATTTTATTGTTTCATAACTTTTTTTTCTTATTGTGCAAAATGTATACATTTTTGTTTTGGTTTAACAGCTGTTTTATGCAAAACTATCGTTAATGTTTAAGTGTGTCAAGATAGCAACGAACTTGGATTCACCCTGCCAACAATTACTATCCAAAAAGTGTCCAAAACGTATCATCTTGAAGTTGAAACTCATCGAATATGATATTGCTTTCTTATCGTTATAGTGTCACCGTGCGGGAAAAAACGTGCCACGCATATGATACATACAAGTTTATACTGTTTAGTGTATTATATCTAAATTTATATCTAAAACTGTCCAGAGAGAAGATAATGTTTCCAATTCTGCTTCTTGCATTAAAATGGAAATATTTTACTGCATTAAGCCTAGTACTCTGTTCATATTTGCAATAAATTATGGTTTTTTCATGCGAAAAATTTTATGTGCAAGAAGTGATCAGTTGTTGGTTCTAGTTTCGTGCGAAAGAAGTGCTGCTTATGTTATTTCGTGTGGAATATTAAGGTTGCCAGATGTATTTCACATGTTTTCCACAATAAGAACAGAGTACTGCTTTTGCGAAATTATTTCATTCCAAATATTTTATATGTAGTTTGACAGCAGTTCGCACGAAATTTTGAACAGAGTACTTAGCTTTACATATAATAAAATAATGATATAACTAAATTAAAATATAGAATATATAAAATTATATAAAATAAGTTTCACTAATTAATTGGAATATGTATTTACCTTTTTTAAAAAAAATCACTAGTTATTGCACTTATTCTACACTTTTGTAAAAAAAGCTTTATTTATTAACTCACTTTTAATTACAAATATAATTTAATTTTATCACTAACTAATTAATAAACCTGTATAAATTATTAGTTAAAAACACATACTTTTTATTTAACACAACCGATGATTTTAAAATTGTCATGTTCTTCTTCTTTCTTTTAAAGTGTAAACAGTAAAAAGTCGATACTAATGTAATTTGTTATTGTAAAATTTGTTACTACCCAAAAATTATATTATTTTGTATATTAAAATGGATCGCTTTTGTATCATAATGTACTTTTTAATATTGTCTATTAAGCTAATTTTGAGGAATCCTTGTTTATAACTAAAATGTACATTCAAATGAGCATAATTCGATAGTAATGTAATTTGTTTTTGTAAAAAACAGGGCACCCTGCCAGCAATTGGAAGTTATATTTTCGATATGTATACTAAAAGTGTCTATTTTGTGTTGCAAAAATGTTATTCAACATATAAAAAACATTTTACAAAAACAAATTACATTACTATCGAATTATGCTCATTTTACAAAAGTGTAGAATTAGTGCAATAACTAGTGAATTTTTTTAAATACGTATTCCAATTAATTTGTGAAACTTATTTTATATAATTTTTTATATTCTATTTTTTAATTAAAGTCATATTGAATTTATATATTTATTTCATTTATATGTAATGTAAATAAGTATTGCATAGTGTTTTCATAACTGGAATGCAATAAAATATTTCCATTTTAATGCAAGAAGCAGAATTGGAAACATTGGCCCATAAACATAGTCGAAAATAAAGTATATTTTAAAAAAGTCCTCTTTACTTAAGAGTGGACGTTAGGTCTACCATAGGCAAGTTAAAGTATACTTCTGAACACAGATGATGAACAGATACGTCACGGTGTTAAAATGTATCAAAGTGGCATCACACATTTAACCCCATCGGATGAAAGGAATAGCAAATATGTATGGCTATCCTTTTTCTTCGATGGGGTTAAATGAAGAAAAGCTGTATATATATATCTGTTTCAGGGCTATATAAATTAGAGAATGTGACTTTATTTTGCCACAATCATAAGAAATTACGGCGAATTTAATAAATAAATCTTTTAAATGTCAGCATTTGATATACTTCGTACTGTTACTTGCTAAATTAAAAGATTCCTATTATTTATTATCGGTTTCTAAATTCTGAAAACTGATTTGAATAACCTATAATGAGGGCTATCTAAATTAGACTAAATATATGAGATCATAGCAAATATTATAATTGTTTTTGCACAGAGGCCAGAGTAAATACATTTCAAAAGTACATAAAATAAATATTTTTACTTATAGGGCGTCATGTTTTTACTGTATGAAATGATATCTTTTTTAACAGTATTATTTTTGAAAATTACTTTTTAAATATATTTATTATCACTCTTTTATATGTTTTAAAATGCCATTCTTTCCGACTTCCGTGTTCAACAAATTTTAAAATTCATTACACTTATATTCGATGTTTTTTTCTATAATTAATTCAATTAATCCTTTCAGTGGCGGCATTTGAATTGGGTATTAAAAAAATTAAAATGAAATTTTTTACAAAAAGTCTTTCCATTTTTGGTCAACAGATTTTCTGTTTATATGTTTTCAGCAAAAGTTTTCGAGCAAATAAATCGAATACCTAAAATAACTGTTATCAACATTTTAGGAATCGAAAAAACTGTTGTATGCAACATAAAACGAAAATCGTTGGTCGTAACCAAAGTATACCAAGTAGTCCGAGTCTCAATTTTTTCATATTACTCTCTCACATATACGGGTACCGTGTGAGCTCAGAGAAATGTAAACAAATTAAATGTTTTGAAATTTAAACTTTTAATTTTTGATACATTATTGCTTAAACACATATTATTCTATATATTTTTTAACACTTTTAGCACATTTTCATTGATAAAAGGCTTCTGTTTTGCACAAATCACCAAAAAAATATTTTTGGAAATTCTGACATTTAATTTTTTGTTATTGTAGAATTTAAACTATAGGACAGAGATACAATTTTTGGTATTGAAAATTCATACAAAACAAAATTTAGAACGTATTTATAAAACTCTGTAATCTGTAGAAAATTTAAAAGGCACCAACACATGTGTAATTTTGTTACTCACACATGTTTAGAGTTAGGTACTTTTTTACTAACACATGCATAGAGTTAGGTACTGTTGTCAAAGAGTCGGACTACTTGTTATACTTTGGTCGTAACTGTTATCATTCAGTTTATATTTTTTTCATTGCTTTGAAACATTTATATTTGATAAATATTTTTTTTCCTCTTGTCAATAAAAATTATGCAGTAACAAATATTTTTTGATATTATTTAAAAAAGTTGTTGAACAATTTTAATAAATAATTAATAAATTTTCTTTATTTTAAGTAATATGTTCTTCAGAATTTACTAATTTAAAATGACGATACAGAATGTGAAATAAGCCCGGATATTATGACAGATGTATTTAATTACATATGATAGAACAGTGTCAGCTCGCTATTTAAATAAACTAAATATATTGTTACGTTTTAACCTTTTTAAAACGTTGGTTTAATTCCTTTAAATAAACCGGATATTTTTGATTGCAAATAAAAGCCGTTTAGTAGTTTAAAATTTGCAACAACTCTTTATTTATTTAAAATGTGCAACAACAACAGTGTCTTTATACACGTTTATCAATTCGCAGAAATGCACACACACTTTATAATGTACAAGACAGTTGATGTTAACTCTAACAGCGCCTATGATAAACTCACTCACGGCTGCAACATATGCCATCTTTTGTGAATCTTCTACAATGCTCTTAACGGACAAACTAGTACATTCGAATTCTAGAGCTTTCGATGTTAATGATCGCAGCTTAAACATTTAGTGTTGCCATACTTATAAACAATGCTAATAACCGCATGCTATCAACATTGTTGATAAGTAGAAGCTTTTACTGATGGACGTGTTTATAAACATGATGAGTACTGCAGACAGTTGTTAAAGACCGTTAAATTCAAATCGCTATTGCAAATGCGTAGCAATATGATGTGTGTTCCTACTAAAGACACAGATATATGTACAGATTCGTCAAAACTGGCGTTTACGAAAGTGGTGTATCAGCTTTTCTTAATTTAACCCCATCAATGAAAAGGATAGCCATACATATTTGATATTCCTTTCTTACGTTTGTGTTAAATGTGTGATAGCACTTTGATACATTTTAACGCCGGGACGTATCTGCTCATCATCTGTGCTAAAGACCTGCACAAGCTGCTTTCTTTAACAATATGACAATTGCCACATGATGCATTTTTCATGTCATGTTATGTTCTTTATACCTACTTAACAGTAACACGCAAAGCCAATGTATATCAAAACAAGAAGCAAATGCAACACCATTTTAACAACATCATGACACACACAACACTAAAAAAATTAACAGATGACATGAAGGACATGGAAAATAATTTCAAGTCATTTAAATCATGTATGAGGCATTTGTTGTATGAGATGATTTCAATTCACATGTAGTATTCATTGTGTGCAATAAGTATAATAATTCAATGTTATTTTGGAAAATTTAAAGTATAAATCGTTAATGGTGTATTGACTGCAGTGAAGAGGCATTCACGGAGTGAAGTTTATAACATATTTAATGATATTAAAGACAACTATGAAGTTTATTATACTCTTTGTAAAAACGTCTTTGAATTTAATAAATTGTCTCCTCGAAAAATGTTCCAATGGAACAAATTCAACTGCCCAACGATTTGAAGAAAAAGTGTAGGTCATTTATCATTGTGTGCCAGTTTCGAGCCATCGGAAAAACTTTTATTTCCAGAAAATATAAAAAATCCTAACATAAAAAATCCTATTGTGTAAACCAAATTATGTAGTTACTTTCTTTTTTAGTTACGTTATTTTTATTAATACTTTTATTGTGTAACGTCACAGAAAAAAGTTTTAACTTTAATAAAATTAATTGATTTCAATTCATAACATTTATAAATAGTGGCCCAAAGTCAAAAATAAAGTATATTTTAAGAGAAATAAAGTCGTCTTTACTTAAAAGTGGACTTTAGGTCTACCATAGACAAGTTAAAGACGTTAAAGTCGACTGTAAATATAAAACTAGCTGAAGTTGTTTTTAACTCATTTAACAATAGCATCAGCTGTTCTTCGCCACGTAAAAAAGTTCGACAAAAAGTGAAAAATGTTTAAGTTACAAGAAATTGGCAGAGATTTTGCAATTATTGAATACTGAATCAATCAAATTAGTACGAAAATAGAATAAATTTGATATTAATCTTTCCTATTCTATTTTTCCACCACAAATTGTATCTTTCTTTAGTTTCCCGGTTACATTTATTGTTTGTCACTTTTAATTTTTCTAAGTCAGCTATTATGCGATGCCACTTGTCTATATTTTGTTGTCAAACAATAAAGTCGGTTCTTTTTTAAAAGCAACTTTAAAATAAAAACCCGCTTTTATTATTTTCCAAGTATAGTCAACATTAAAGTATGTTTTAAATTGAACCGACTTTAATTGGGTGTGTTACGTGACCTCTAAGGGCACTAGAGGGGAAAACTCGACCAACTCTCGGTTTCTCATCCGGTGTATATTCATCCCTCACCTCTAGCCCCAAGGACGTAGCACAGCAAAAATTGTTTCTAAATAAATACTTTACTATGTACATCGAGAGAGAGAGGAAGGTGTCGTCCTCCAGTCGCCTTATCCATACCATAGTCATCAAACTTCCATCACTGGTTTCGTGACCCCTAAATACCGCCATTCACACCACACTTACCACACTTTAAACACCCTAAAATAAATTCTTAGCAAATCATTTTCTTTTATATAAATTTTTTCAAATTAATTGTTATTAACATTATTAAAACCTTATTAAACTAAAACCTATGCTAATTTTTCTATTAATTCTTTTATTATTTCCGTTTCCTCTTTCTTAAATGATTACTTTCGGAAATGATATTTATTTATATTTTTGCCTCTAAGTTTAAATTTCACTTCTCAATTCAAAAGAAAAAATATTGTCATCTTAATCTAACTTAAACACATAAAATTTGACCAACCAAAACAAAAAAAAAAGTATACTGAAGACATATAACTTAAAATCTATTACAAACAAACATTTTAACTAACAAAGGAACAAGTAAATATTTATATTTGAGCCATCAACATATAGCTTAATATACTCCCCTTACCACTTATTTTTCGCTTTTTAAATTCCCTTATCTATTCCTAAAGGAGCTCCCTGAAGAATATTATTGTGAGGCTTATTTTCTGTCTTTACTGCTTATGCCTTCTTTACACGTCCTTACAAATGATTTTTTTTTTTAGTATTTAGTTCAGTCCCTTTAACAATCACTACATAAATTATAAATTAAATATTTTCTTATTACTAAGTTATATTAACTTATGACCTAAGAAATCTAACACTACCCTATTGTTTTTCTTTTTGAAGTGAAATAATATTTTTAAAACAATTATGGCAAATCAAACAAAAAAAGGTTCCTGCATTCACTTTTCTAGTGGATTTTGATATTATTCACATGTAGGTGGTGTTCTCCACCTTTATATATTATTTCATGTAGTTGCCACTAAATTCTACCTACTGCACTGTGTTACCTCGTTTCCTTGATACTTGTCCGGTAATTTGGATTCCTCAAAATTTTCCACCATTCAATACCCTTACTTGGGGCTTCAAAAACTTTTGATTGGACCTTCCTTTGTAACCACAGCAGCAGCACTAAATAATTTTGTCATTTAAAAAAAATTTTACCAATATTTTCCTACTTGAATTACTTACGCAGTATTTAAATATGTGACAATTTGCTTTTATTAATTAATTATTCTAAGTCCCACTTTCAATTGTAGTTTGAACTTCTTTTTACTTTTCTTTTATATTTCCGAATGTTATATTTAAAATTTTTCACATTCACTTTGGCTTGCCACTTTTCAAATGACATACAAAAATCTTTTCAATTTTATGGGAATTTACAAAAACGAAAATTAAATTTCCATGAAAAGTGGGCAGTTCCACGGGAGCAGCTATATAAAAGATGGTAGTATACATATCATAGATTGAAAAAAGCTAACCGTGCAAGCAATTGGTCGTCCCACACCTGAGAAAATTGAGTTCGTCCAGAGTGGTCAGAAAAAAATTAGAATTGGTTTTTGATGTTAATTCATTAAAACTACTTAAAACACAACTTGAGTTTTTTATTACTTTCAAAATCAATGTATGGTAAAGAAAATGTTTTTGTTTAAAAATTTAATTATGTGAAATATACTAAATATAATACTAATATTCAACTTAGATGTAACGACGCTTTGTCTTGAACTTGCGGAAATGGCACGCTGGTGGTTGTGCGGCATTAGCTCGCCGGATATGTAGGTTCTCGTTGTTTTCCGTTGGTCGTTTACATTTAAACTATTGTGCCATGCCTAAGAATAGGATAAAGTTATGATATTGAGACATTGAGAAAATAGCTGTTAGTTTACAAGAGTCAGTTCCTCAGTTCCAGTCAACCAGGACGTTTTAATTGGCCTTGATGATAAAACGTCCCAAATCAACATTCGTTCACCAGTTTTACATTAGGGTTCTATAGTTGAAACAAAAAGTCGACTTTTCGAACTTTCGACTTTTTTCGATTTTTAAAAAGTCGACTTTTCGAACACTCGACTTTTGGTAATTTATGAAAAGTCGACTTTTCGAACTTTCGACTTTTTTCGACTTTTTTCGACTATTTTCGACTTTCCGACTATTTTCGACTTTTTTCCACTTTTTACCATTTTTTGTAAAAAATACATGGTTTCTGCATTTATTGATGCGCCTAATGTTAATTTTAGCAATAAAAATTAAATGTATTAAGGCGATAATATATACTATATAGAAAGAGCATTTTTTATGAATATTTACTTATTATTTATTTTTGCATACACTAGAAAAAATGTAAGTGTACCAAATTGCAATAACATAAAATTATTATGTTATTCTGTGCATATTTTGTTTTAGTATAATGTTGCAATTAAAAATTTTTTTAACAATCTTAAAAGTCGACTTTTTTCGACTTTTATCGACTATTCGACTTTTATCGACTTTTGTGATAACTAATCGAATGTTCGACTTTTTTGTGACCAAAAAGTCGACTTAGACTTTTCGACTTTTTTCGATTGTTCGATTGTTCGAACAATCGATAGAGCCCTATTTTACATTTACCTGTCTACTTAATCCATTTGACGAAAATAAGTTTAGTTCATGATATTAGTTATCATTACATTACAAAAATTAACATAGTTTGTTAATCTTATATTTTACAAAAGATTTTAGAACAATAACTATAACATGTATTAACGAAACATAATTTCTCACATTAACAATAGGAGATTATAATTTAAATATAATTTCGAATCTACATATTTAACTGCATATATATGTTTATTTAAATATATATATTCCGATATATTCAAATATATTGTTCGAACATGTATTTATTTAGTTTATAACGATATTTTCCTTTAAATTTATGTAGATTCAGATTTTTTTATATTAATAGAATTACATACATAAGCTTAACATATAAACCTAATAGAATAATAAACCTAAGTATATCACAACTTAAGGGTGATAATTTTTATAAAGTTTTTTTTTTAGTTATTTCTTTTTTTATACTTAAGTTTCATTTAATACGTTGTTCTATATTTATTTAAATATTTGATTTCTTTATTTACTGATAATAGTTCTATTACTAATTTGTATTTTTTTAATATTTTTATAATGTTGTTTCGTTTGTTTTAGTTTTTTTTTATAGGTACTTTCGGTTAAATTATTTAATTTTAACAAGTTTTATATGTACTTTTTTTATAACATTCTTTGTAACGGACATTCACATATATACGAAAAAAAATATATATGTATAAACACATACAGATTTGATGTTAGATATTAGTGATAAGGTTTAATTGTAGTAGCTAGTTTTATATTGTCTTGTGCATGAGGGTGTGTATTATAAAGAACCCACTGTAGTTTAACGTGAAATGCAAGTGTATGGTTTTATAGCTCTTTTTATCAAATTATAGTATCTACGTTGGTTGTGGTATTTACTAGTGTAATACTTACTCGGGATATTTATTTTTGCAGGTATTCGTCAATAGATGCAGTTCATCATTGTCTGAATTTAACTGCTGCAAGGTTACCCACTTGTTTTCCTTTATCATTGACGAATTCCTACTATCTTGATTAAATACCCTAAATTCAATTTGTGTTTTTTTAACAAATGCAGTGCACTCGCGGTAACGTGAACTAATTAAAACCAAGGGAGTTCATGTTAGTGAAATTGTTCACGTTAGCGATTGTCGAATTTCATGGAAAAAATATAAAATTTTATAAATTAAACCTGTGTTTTACACGCTTGAACGTGAAATAAAACAAAATTATTGATTAAAATGCATTACAAAACAAAACGAGATCACGAGAAACTATGAATTGAAATAAAATTATATAGCAAATAAAATTACTCAATCGTTGCCACTAAAAAAAATAATTTAGAGGATACAAACACATTTTTTTTATAAGGGCATTCTCAAAACTTTAAAAATTGAATTTAATGTATGTTTTGAAGTGTTGATTAGAAAAAAAAATTGTTCACGTTATAGAGCTTTCTGAGTTTGTTCACGTTACAGAGTAGTCAATGTACGCAAAAGCTTGTTCAAGTTAGGCGGTGTTCACGTTAGACGGTGTTCACGTTACCGCGAGTACACTGTATATTGAATTAAAAATAAAATATTTATGTGTGATTTCATTAATGCTCACCCGAGTGTGATTATAATATGTGATTATGTATGTAATTGTAATCCTCACTACGTAAAAGGTAATATTTCTAACAAATCAAAAAAAAAAAAAAAAACAATTAGACATTGAGGTAAATTAATTCCAATTTATAACAGGAACAAGATTCCATTAAAGATTTATATTTTTATAATCTTTGGTTAATATTTTTTGAATAAAACTGTGTAAACTGTACTATCATGTATACCATATGAATGTTATTTTGAAGCTACATTAAATGCTAGCCATATTCATTGTTGACGGCAGAAATATACTATTATAAATATTATCCTATACTTCCTAAAGAGAGCAGGCAAAAATTATATGTTTTTTGTATGTTTATAATAAGATATTTAACGCAAAAATTATTAAAATATAATCTGCTGTCTTGATCTTGATTTATGCCTTAAAACTACAGAAAAGAATAACGAAAACTCACCAATTTTATTTTATCTTCAGCTTATTTATGTTCTATAAAATCAATTTCATTGAATAAATTATTTATTTAGTTATTTAAAAAATCCAATATTTTTATTCGACTAATATGTGCACTTCTTTCACCAATGAAGTCTAAAGCCTAGTACTCTGTTCATATTTGCGAAAAATTATGGTTTTTTCATTCGAAAAATTTTATATGCAACAAATGATCAGCTGTTGGTTTTAATTTCGTGCGAAAGAAGTGGTGCTTATGTTATTTTGTGTGAAAAATTAAAGTTGCCAGATATATTTCACATGTTTTCCACAATAAGAACAGAGTACTGCTTTTGCGAAATTATTTCGCATATATTTCATTTCAAATATTTTATATGTAGTTTGACAGCAGTTCGCACGAAATTTTGAACAGAGTACTTAGCTTAACATCAAAAAGATTCGACGCACAGGATATTGGTATTAAAATAACCTCATATCGAATACTACTTAACTTTTGCAACTCTGGTTTTTTATATCTTAAATATTGGCAGAAGTGTTTGATACCATTTTGGTGTGAATGACTAAAGGTAAGGTCAGACTACGCAAATTATTTGACACAAGATGTTGCATGTGTTTGATCAAAACTACATAAAATAATCCATGGCTTGATTTATTTACCATATTTGTTTAATCAAACTACACCGAAATACTGTCGAACACACAAAGCGGAAAATATATTTGTCTTGTGGTCACATTTATGGTAATATTTTTTCTAAATAATTATTAAATAAAGCTGTAAAAAAACTTTAGTTTCTTTCATCAATAAAAATACATATCTAGAAAGTAAAATACTACTACATTTTGTTTTATATTTGAAAGAATTGTGAAATTTCAGCACTTTTATTTAAACATCAAATATTTTATGTTTCTAGTGTGAACAGAAAATATTTTTGCACGGCAAACAAGAAAACGTTCATGTAATGTGACCAATGTGTGACCACTAAACAGCAAATATTTTCCTCAATTTTGGGTAATTTTTTACAGCGTCAAATAACAGCTGTTGAATCATGTGTTATCGCAAAAGTAGTGTTGCTATATCTTTAAATTAAAAATCGCTAAATAATGAAAACATATCGCAAAAAGAACTCAAGCTTGAACAATTTAATAATATAATTATTAAATGTTTATTTATTAAATTATATTACTATCTATGTAAGTATTAAAATTTGTAGGTATAATTGTACTAAAAGTCTACAAAATATCCCTAATATAATTAACAACTTTGGAATTTTATTGTATTTGTTTTGGCTTTGTTTGGATTTTAAACTAAAAATCGCATTATTCACACAAAACGAATATTACTATGATAAAACTTACAATAATCGAATAAGCGAACTGTCAAAAAGAAAAAATATATTTTTAAACTGTTAAAACCAAAGTAAAACCAAAGTATATTTTTCACCAGCCACACAGAGCTTCATAGAAATGTTTTAAATTATAATTTGATTGAATTTTTAAACTCTGATAGTTTAAATTCTACAACTAACACAATAAAATGTCAAAAATGAATAAAAAATGTTTTTTAGTTTGTGCAAATTGGACGCAAAACGAAATGAAAATGTGCTAGAAGTGTAAAATAAAATTATAAAATTCTGCGTGTTAAAGAATTAACGTGAATTGAACTATATTTAATTTTTCAAAATTTCGAGACATTTGATGCGTTTACATTTTTCACAAGGGTGTTGAATTCACGGTACCCATTTATGTGAGAGAGTTATATTGAAAAATAGAGTCGGACTACTTGTTTTACTTTGGTTGAAACTATACTTATATGTAGAGGAAAAAATTCATAATTGAAATAATTTTTTTTAAGAGATATTATTAATCGAACAGGACTTTTACCAAACTTTTAACATTCAGAACGTTCACAAATATTATATCCGCCTTAAAAAAAATTACACAGATCATAGTGTTTAAGAATTATTTTATAATTGCAATCAAATCATACTATTTACGTATGTCCAAACTATTTTCTTTGGTTTTTAATTCAATGTGTAGTTTCAATAAATATTCCATACATTTGACCCATTTTAAATTTTGTAAATAGACAAACTGCATGTATAAAAAATAATCAAACATCAACTATGTTAAACGTATAAAAATATAAATCGCATAAAAATGCAAAAATCGCAACACAGATTAGTTTTTCTCCCAGAATGTCATTCTGGGCTGAATGACAATTATGCGTAGAAGAAGACTTCATTTATTGATGCCATTTTTTTTAGTGAAAATAATTTAAATAACAAATTTTCATGAAATATTGATATGTATTTATAGTCAAAGAATAAAAATAGTGTAATTGTGTTTTTAATTTAGTACCAAAAATATTTAAATAATCTCCATTTATTTATCCGCTATGCTAATCAAATAATTTTCTTTTTTTGCTCTATTTGATCCAGCAATTATTTAATGAAAGTAGTTGATATAGTGTGACCACACTGCAAATATATTTACTGTTTCTTTTTCGCAGCAGTTTGGTCAAACAAAAACTGAAAAACTAAATTCACTATATGATGACAAAATTCAACAAAACTTTAATAAATTTTTGTAAATAAGTACTTTAACTTTAAATAGATTTATAAGATCAATTTATATATTTTTTAGGTATTTATATATCTAGTGGTCACACTATGTTCACATTAAGAAAATATTTTGTTTGTCGACAAATAAATTTGTTTGACTAAAATCATCTGTTTCGTTGTTTGCTCTAAATTTTATTTGTGGTCAGATTCAGACAATGAAATATTTGACGATAATCGTCAAATATTAGCTGTGTCTGACCGTACCTTTAGCACGATCATAATTTTTTAAGATATAAATTGTTGTTTTCTTAGATTCTTTGATTAGTTTAAATTTTTATGGATATTGTTTATTCGTATTGTAAGAGATTGTGAAATTGTATATTAATACCAAGAGAAGAAAGTGCGTATCTCTAATACAATCATGAATACGTTTGAAAATAAGATGACTAAATTCTAACTATTTTTAATTTCAAAGCACTACAAAAAAAATTGAGTACAGTTTATTTGTTCGCACGTGTCAATATGATCCTAACTAATATTTTGTCACGTATTATGTCCGATTTTTCAGTTAGAATTCTTATCCATTGCTTTACAAATGAATATTACATAAGGTTATGAAATGCTTATAAATAATTAATTAATATTTTTATTCGTTTTTTTAAATACATATATATCTATTATATGCAAATTAGGGAAATAACTGTTGACATTTTTTGCAAATGTGCAAATTGGCATAGCATAGTCGAATAGAGCATTAAAAAATATTAAAAAAGTTCACCAAACGTAATAAAGTTTTTAACTAAATATTTTCTATTGTTTTGAAATAGAATATATTAAGGGTACTCATTTAAACGCTTAAGTTTCCCATTTTTGTTAATGTGCAAATTTTCGCGACGACCCTTATTTTATTTTAATAATAACTGCGGACATATTTCAAAATATAATTTTTAAATACGGGAGTATCCAAAAAAAAAAAAAAAATATGAAATTATTAATATAATTTTTCAGAGAAAAAAAATTTGGTTTATTTTAGAAATTGGTGTTGGTGCGTGATGTAGTGGTATGCCAAAAATTTCGCCAAAATTAGTTATATACCTAATGCACATGTGTCATATTTTACAATGCATAAGATCTGAGCCTTTGGTAATCTGTTTACTGAGTTAAGGGTTGTTGCACACACAAAATATTTTGTTGACGATTCTAGTCACGATCTTTATTTTTCTCTCAAAGAGACCTGCTGTTATTTTCTTTAGATTTTTTTCACTTAGTTTGAATTTTGATAGCAATTGGTTACTCCGGATTGCATAACGTAGTGATATTGTGTTAGATAATTAATTAAAATTAGTTATGATTGTGTACGCGTGGCACTTTGATCATAACTAAATATGAGCCCTGCGAATATGAAAGCTGCAATGCTATCCACCTACATATTTAGTTACAAAAAAAAAAAAAATCATAAATTGTTTCGATTTTAAAGGGTAGCAACTCCTTTACAAAATCTAAAAAACAAGAACAGGTCAAGTTTTTTCGATTTTTTATTTTTTTATAATTTTTGATATTTAGTCCTCCGTATTGCATAACATTATGAAATTATTTCAGATATTAACTTTTATACTTTGTATCCACGTGGCACTAAATTATAAAATGCATGGTTGCAATTGTGGTGACATAATTAAAATTCAAATCACTCAGGTAATGGTTAGAACAGAGTGTAGTGTGCTAATATTCATATGGAGGTCGATAGGCATGGTTGCAGATGTTCCCTACGCTAGCTACTTTAAGAAAAGGTTCTCAACCCAGTGACTTCAGCATACCAACATATAAAAAAAAAACTAAATCCATGCCTTAATAAAATAGTGGTAGTAGAAGTTCTTCGATAAATATTAAACAAGACGGTGAGAGAATGATGGCATTTCTCTTGGGGTGTATTAATCCCATCTGATGATTTACATCACAACCCTGACGATATTTACCCCTAGATTTTAATCGTCCCTTAGCTTTCTTATAAACTTACTCACACATTACCTAACTGACATTCCCGAAATTTAGAACAGTTTAGGCATTCATTGAAAATATTGACAATTCATTTATTAATAAAAAAATGAAGAAAAAATACGTAAATAATAATATTAATGTGAATTCATAAAAATTATAAAAATTACGTTGCTCATTGTTACATGATACGAAACGTACTAATGATAATATCTTATTGAATATAGTATTTTAACAAAATAAAGAAATTAAAGTGATAAAGAAAAAAAATTATTTAATAAAGCAGACTAGGGACATTTGGAATTGGTCTGACTTTAAGAGACTGAGAAATAATGTTTTGTTTTTAATTTGGTTTTTTAATGATCTTGTTTTTATATATATATGTTCTCTTTTTATACCCTCCACCACCACAAGTGGTGAAAGAGGGTATATATACGTTTGTCATTCCGTGTGTAACATTGAGAAATATTTATCTGAGACCCAACAAAGTATATATATTATTGATCCTTATGAATTTCTAAGTCGATTGAGCAATGTCCGTCTGTCTGTCCGTCTGTCTGTCTGTGTAAAACACTCTCACGTCCAAAATACATAAGCAAAATTAATGAAATGTATTCCAAAATGTTTATAATTTTTCTAAGCAGTTGGGTATTAAAAATCATAACCAGGGTTATGGATCAAAATGTAAGACAACCTCCAAAAATTTTGATCATTTTCACATGATTTTTTGTGACTTTGGGTAAATTTATTGCAGAGAATACCATGAAATTTTGCACTCATTATTGATATGATAAAAGGAAAAATTCTGTTAAAAATGGAAAGAATCGGTCCATAATTTCTCGTAGCCCCCATACAAATATCTTCCCGAAATATGGTGCTATGGTATATAAATGCCCATATAATTGCAGTATCCATACAAAATTCAGCACAACTATGTTTCGTGCAAACAGAAATCGCGAGACCAATTTTTTTTTTTTTGGATCGGGCACTATTTGACCCTAGCCCCCATATAAAGTTTGCTTCCGAAAATCATTTAAATACACTTAAATATCTTATATATATCGATATTAGGTTGAAATTCGACTTGCATAATCCCCATGCACATGAAAATCGCTGTAGGGAATTTCATGAAGATCGGCCCATAATTGGTTATAGCTCCCATATAAGCACCACTTCTAAAAACCACGTTAATTTTCATAAATATCTGAAAAATATCGTTATCAAATTAAAATTTTACAGATATCGGTAGTATTAATCCAAAAATGATACTACTAGATTGTGTTAATATCGGTTCATATTTGACCATAGCTCCCATATAAGGTCCATTTCCGAATATTACTTAAATACTAATAAATCTCTTATAAAAGCTTCTATCTGGTTAAAATTTCAAACAAATATTTTCATTATATACGAAAATCGATGTGTTGAATTTTATGAAGATCGGTCGATAATTGGTCATAGCTCCCATATAAGGACCACTTCCGAAAAACACATTAACCTCTATAAATATTTTAAATATATGGATATCGAACTAAAATTGTATACAGATTAAAATATTGTATTCAAACATTATACTACTGGGTTTTCTGAATATCTGTCCATATTTGACCATATCACCCATATTAGCTCCATTTCCGATAATCACAATAATACCCATAAAACTCTTGTAAATAATGTTATGGAGAAAAATATCAAGCAAAATAGGCCTCAAATACATAGAAATCACGTTAAAATATTTAATTATATCTTCCAAATAAGTCGCACATCCGAAAAATACATTAACGTATATATACACTCAAAAAAATGTAACGGATATAAGTTTCAAGTAGATTTGGTGACCATGGGTTCATAATTGTGTACAGAAGGCTCACATCCGGAAAACTCATTAGAACAGAACAAAAATATACTTTTGAAGTTTGACTAAATATATTTGTTTACCCTTTTTTATACTCTTTTACTTCTCTTGTGGTGAATAAGGAAAATGTTGAGCCAATCGGTAATGTTAACCAATTATTAAGTATACAAATTGTTAAATAGTACATTTTATTCCTATTATAAAATTATAGACTCTGTTGGAAATGGTAGGAATTTGTAGTTATTTCACTTACAAATTGCTGAATTAGATAACATTTTTATACATTTGAAATAAAATATCTTCTGCGTAAACTAGTTGTTCTATTTTGTTTAAAACAAGTGGTTTTATTGAAGAAAGCACATAATTTGTATATAGTCCAAAATGTGTATTATATCAGGATTCTATAATCCATAAAGTGGCTAAAAAAGAAATTCGGTTATGGTCCTAATTCGCTTATAGTCCACAAAAATTGTGCAACTGTATTTGTAGACTATAAGCGAAAACTACTGTATTACATTAACATTCTACCAATCTTCATAATAACGGAGCTAAGTCCTAATAACAAACACTGAATATGGATATTAGAGTGTTTATACCAATGTAATTTCTATAATTTTCATCTAAGTGGAGGGTATTTAAAATTCGGCATAGCCGAATATAGCACTCTAACTTGTTTTGTTTTTATGTCTACTTACAATTGTTATGGTTTCGTCGTTCCATCGATGGGCCCACAATGTTGAAGACAATAACCGATGAATTGTTGTTGTAACTCTTTTAATTTTGTTTCTTTTTTTTCTTCTAAACAAAAGATATTTTTGATTCAAAACATTATAGTCTCAGACAAGATATTAATTTTATACACTTAGCAAAATGTTAGTTTATTAGTCTAGAATATATGTATGTATTTAAGTTATAAGTAGGTTAATATAGAAAATTTTTGTATTGAAAACTATTGCTATATATATATTTTTTTGATTTAATTTGTTTTTATCATAGTAAATTTATAGAATTAATGATTTAAAACAAATTATTTGATATAAAACAAGAATTTGTGTGAATTGTTAGGTATAAATAATCAAATTGAAGCAAATTTTAAATTAATTCATATAGTGTATTTATAATTTTAGTATTAGAAATTTAGTAGTATTTGGTAGTACAGGTTGAAGTTAATGTAATTGTATAGATTTGATTGTTATGTTCAGGATTCAAAATTTTTCGTACAATTCGATATTTTAGTATGCAAAATAGTTTAAATTTAAAATTTGAATAATTAGTGATAAGGGCGGTTTATAAGCTTATTTTTCACGTGTGTAATATTTGGGTGATTGGTGACAAGGCAGGGTTGTGGAACTTATTTTACACGTGTGTAGTATTTGCCTAGTTGGCGACAAGGCAGGGTTATGTAATTTGTATTTAGGTGTGGAATTGTTCCACCACGAAGGAAAACACTGTCCCCTAAGGGAATACAAAATAGTAGTTATACTTATGTTCCAGACCATGTGGTAAAATATTGATAATTATGGTTATTTCCAAATTCTTAAACTGGATATAGTTTTAATTGGGAATCTCCGTTCCAAATATATTAAAATGGTTATGTAAAACTTTTGTTTTGACTTAAATATTTTCTAAATTAAATTTCTTTTTACCAAATATGTTTCACTTGCTTATCGAACCACACTTCCAAAGATAATGATCTCGATCAATCAAAATTGCGTAGTAAAAATTACATTCCTATGAAAGGGTTAGTTACAAAACCAGTATTTTCTTTCAAAAAAAAATTAACAAAAGAAACAAAAAGATCTGACCATATATGGTAATAAAAACGAAAATATGCAGATTGTGTATTTTGATACACATTCAACCTAACATACAAAATGCATAAACGTCTGTACGTATGTAAGTAATTGAACATTTTATTTTGTACAAATGAGAGAATGTGAATGAGAAAAAAATGTTCTGGCTTGTTAGAACTAGGGGATGAATTCTCATTAACATATTCCGTATATTGCTCAAATAAGAATTTCTAAAATAAACAAAACAAGTTGTTGAAACCTTATATTCAATACTGAAATAAAACAAAAATCGCTACAAGAGTTTAAAATTACTACTATATTAGTCAAAAAATTGCAAAATATTTCATAATTTTAAATGAAAACTGCAACAAATATTTAACAAAATAATATTTCTATACTATACTATAAATAAAAATACTATTTACGAATTCCATATATGCACAAGCTTCATAGTAAAAATATTTGTCGCAGTTTTTCCAAAAATATTTTGCCTTACAAAATATTTTACGTTGCAACTAGAAGACAATATGAAAATTTTTCATTTCTAAAACATTTGCTGCCCAAATATATTTATATTTTTGGTTAGCAAAAACAAATATATTGCTTGTGTATAATATACAAAAAATTTACTACAAAAACATCAAACATGCAAACAAATTGCAGCGTGAAAACCATAAACTGCAAACGATATGCGCAGTAAAAAATTCAAACAATGGAAATATGGAAGATGCTAAATGTAGACTGCCAAACCATACGAAGTTGAAAAATGTAAAATACGAAATTGTGCGAAGTTAAAAATGTTTAAAACAAATATGTGCATTTATAAAATACTAGCTTGACCCGGTGCGCTTCGCTACCCCTGTCGATGTAAAAATCGGTTCAGCCGTTTAGTAATTATTGTTTAAAAACTAAAGGTACCAATTTTACCCGTTTCCCCCCTTTTTATCCCTTTCTGGTCCAAGTATTGAAAAATAATATAGCCTATTGACGCTTCCAAGTATGGATCTATCTACGTTCCAAATTTCAATAAAATCGGTTCAGCCGTTTAGGCGTGATGCTCAAACAAACAAACAAACAAATAAACAAACAAACTTACAAAGTAATTTATATAGATTTCACCCACATATATGGAAATATTTTGCCGCATATAGTCACTGAGTAGAAAAATGTGAAAAAAACTATGAACAACAAGTGTGCGTTGATTTGGGTGTACAAAATAAAAATTGATATTGAATCGTGTGTTAAAGAATTTAAGTGCAATAAAATAGAAGTTTTATTTTTTGAGGTATGTAATTGTATTATGAAAGATAGGAATGCAGTGAAAATATATTAAATAAGATTCTGGGCAAAGGATAGCGGACGATATTATTTTATTGAATTTTTTGATTAAATGAGTTTTGTAATATGAATTCAAATGTATTCCTGCTGCTTGTAATTAGAAAAATTAGTAACGTAAAATTTAGTATGTAAAGTGGCTAAAAATGGATAGATAATGCAACAACAAAATGTAACAACAGACAAGCAAAACAGCCAATGAATACAAAAAAATAGTATTTTGCAAAAAAATGCAATGTATGATATTATTATTGGATTGTTTGTGTAGAACTGATTTTTGTTGAGTACCGTTACAGATCATTTTTTATTACGCATTTTGGTTTATTTTTAGCTCGAGGAATTTGTCATGTGCACTGAATTGTTGTTTTTTGTAAAGGATTTTTGTGCGTATTTGTTTTTATGGTTTTGCGTAAATTGTTGTTGCATTATGCAGTTACAGAACACAAGTTTTATACAGTTAATTTCCTTTTACTCCTGTTGTACTCATGCCTGTGCCTTTTTGCATTTATATCTTACACATCAAATTGTTCTTGCACAATTATTTTCTATGCTGCGAAAGGATACATTTGAGTGTACAAACACTTAATTTGATAGATTTCATTCAGTAAAAGTAATCCATATATCTACATTGCATTTTTATGCAACATACTATTTTTTGTAGATCCTGTTATTTTTTATTACATTGTATTCATTGGCTGTTTTGCTTGTCTGTTGTTACATTTTGTTGTTGCATTATCTATCCTTTTTTAGCCACTTTACATACAAAATGTTATGTTACTAATTTTTCTGGACTCCTATTACAAGCAGCAGGAATACATTTGAATTCGTATTACAAAAATCATTTAATCAAAAAATTCAATAAAATAATATCGTCCGCTATCCTTTGCCCAGAATCTTATTTAATATATTTTCACTGCATTCCTATCTTTCATAATACAATTACATACCTCAAAAAATAAAACTTCTATTTTATTGCACTTAAATTCTTTAACACACGATTCAATATCAATTTTTATTTTGTACACCCAAATCAACGCACACTTGTTGTTCATAGTTTTTTTCACATTTTTCTACTCAGTGACTATATGCGGCAAAATATTTCCATATATGTGGCTGAAATATTTTATAAATGCACATATTCGTTTTTAACATTTTTAACTTCGCACAATTTCGTATTTTACATTTTTCAACTTCGTATGGTTTGGCAGTCTACATTTAGCACCTTCCATATTTCCATTGTTTGAATTTTTTACTGCGCATATCGTTTGCAGTTTATGGTTTTCACGCTGAAAGTTGTTTGCATGTTTGATGTTTTTGTAGTAAATTTTTTGTGTATTATACACAAGCAATATATTTGTTTTTGCTAACCAAAAATATAAATATATTTGGGCAGCAAATGTTTTAGAAATGAAAAATTTTCATTTTGCCTTCTAGCTGCAACGTAAAATATTTTGTAAGGCAAAATATTTTTGGAAAAACTGCGACAAATATTTCTACTATGAAGCTTGCGCATATATGGAATTCGTAAATAGTATTTATATGTTTATTATGTATGTGAGGAAATATTATTTTGTTAAATATTTGTTGCAGTTTTCATTTAAAATTATGAAATATTTCGCAATTTTTTGACTAATATAGTAGTAATTCTAAACTCTGGTTTAAATAATTAAATTAATACACTGCGTCCCATAACTATAAATACAACCTACTTTTGTATAATTTCTCAAGTTAAAACAAATGTTAACAGTTTTACCTGTATATCCGAAATAAGATTGAAGTTAAATTATGAAAAATTATTATATTCTTCTTTGTTGTACTATTTAAAAAAATATAGCAAAATTATTTAGTGTTTCACAACTATAAATACTGTTGCGGAGGGCTTTATATGCCTGAGGAGGTAATTGGCCAACAATTTTTTTAAATAGGAATTGAAAAGAAGTCTGGGGTAGAGCCGGTCCTAGTTGTGATAAGTCACTACTGCGAAAGGGATGGCCAATCCCAGTGAACTTATCGGCGGCAGGGAAGACGCTCAAGTGGCCGAGCCATACCACAGTCAACCCCGGACTCTGCTGAAAGTGAAGGAAAGGCATGAGAAATGTACATTGAAATATATAGGAACGAATACATACCATACCTAAATCACCAACCTCCAGGAATACAATTCTGAAATAGACAAAAATGAATTAAAATTCTTCTGGCAAAAATTTATTTTGATACTTACCATCCATGTTGCTTGTTGTATTTTGTTTGATTATTGAATGTTAATAGTCTGTGTAATAGTTGAATGGATAAAGAGAAAGAAAAAACAAAGTGTTGCCAGATCAAATATAAACATAATAGTATAATGATACTGTGAGTAATAGAATAGTAAAATATATGAATGAATTTTTTTATGACCGTTTTTGTTAGTAATTTCGAAATTGTTATACGTTATTTTTTTAAAAAAAAGGGACAAGTACATATAAAAAGGAATACGGATGGATAATGTTTCTGTTATTTGACATATAGATTGGACTTTGAACTGTCTCAGCCATATTTTTTTTTGTATTATGTGAAAATAGCGCAAATAATTGAAATGATGAGGTAAAAAGTACGAGGCACTTTAATAATAAAGCATCCACGAAGAAAAGAGAAGTGGTTGTGTTAATAAGGAATAAATAAAAGGAAAATATTTATACGCATATAACAAAGTATTCTATTCGAAATAGAAACAAATTTAATTTAAATTGCGAAGAAAAGTACCTATAAATATTAAGAAAATAATTGAAAATTATGTATATGGTTGAAAAAAAAAAAAATAGTTTCGTGAGAAAGTTTTCGTTAATGTGAACGTTTTTTTTTTTAGAAATTATAAGCGTTTTAGAGGATTATACACATATGAAAGTAATCCCTGCAAAAATAAGTAAAATAAAAGGAGAACTTTGGAACTGGCCTCCAATGGAGGCAGGGCCAGCAATTATTCGTTGGAGACCGAACATAGAAATGGAACAAAGTTCTCAAGAATTTGCGTTTAAAATCCCAGGTAACAAAAGTGAATAAATTTATCAATTGTATAATTATTGAATATTGGAGGGAGCACTCGTTACCAAAGCAAAGAAAGAAAATAGAAAATACCAAGAAAAAGAAAGGAACACATTTACCATTGTTTAATATAGGATTTTTAGGATTTTGTTTAGAATAAGTTAAGTTTAGATTTTATCCATTAGTGTTGTGTTTTATAAATCTGGAATTTTATATAAATCTGGAATTTTATATGAAAAAAGAAAGTTAGAATAAAAAAAAAATTATGTTTTGAAATTGATATCTATATTTAAAAGGAATGTCTGGCTAAAGTATTTGTTTTAAGGGGAAATAAATAAAGGGGAGTGTGATGTCCGAATTGTGAGTTTTTGGGGTCACTACAGAAATGTGTTGGGAGATCAAGTGACCATGGAAGGGAGGGCGACTGGAGCAAACATCATGCTTCCGATTCAAGAAAAAAAGGTGTGTGTTTTTATATAAAGTTTAATGTTTGCTTTTAATATTTTTTTTTATTGTAACGGCCCGTGGACCGCGATGATGGGAGGAATTCACACCCAGTGGGAGTCCGATATTGAGCTGTCAGGTGAGCGAATTATCGAGGTGCATATAACGGTCACGTAACAATACAAATAACTTAAAATGCAAAAATTCAAAGAAAAATGAGTTTTTATTAATGTATTCAAGTTTTTTTCTTATATCTTCAGTTATTTCCAGGCATATTTCCAGGTTGCATATTGACGATTTTCAGCATAAAATTTACGTTATAATAGTCCCCAAATGTCCTCAATCGTATTTTGATCTGGGGAACATGGGGGCCATTGAAGTACTTCGATATTTTTTGAAGATAACCATCCCTTTGTCTGACGACTTACATGAACAGATGCATTATCTTGTTAAAAAATATAATGTAGTTCATTACTGCTGTCCAAAAAAGGCACTAATTTATCTTCAAGTAATTTTATATAATAAGTAGAATTAATTTTGGTACTTGGAAATGCCGAATGGAGCATACCGTCTGCACAAAAAGCTCCCCAAACCATTATTGAACCGCCTCCGAAATTTCTTTTTGAGAAATATTGTGGTCCTTTGCGAAGATCTCTCCAATAGCTGTTAAAACCATCTGGACCATCAAGATTGAACTTTTTCTCATCGGAAAAATTCACCTGCCAATAGACAAAAGTTCAATTTAATCTTATCATTAACAAGAGTTATTGACTTACCTTGCTCCAGGAAGTTTGAAGATTTCTTTTAGCAAATTCAAGACGTGCATATTTGTGACGAGGTAACAATCTTGGCGCGGACAAGATTCGGACAATGGTCTTAGAATTCTTAAGAAGCCTACTTATGGTTGATTTCGACACATTTACTTGACACTCACTTATTATTTGTTGCTGCAAATTTGTTTAGCAAATTCAAGACGTGCATATTTGTGACGAGGTAACAATCTTGGCGCGGAAAAGATTCGGACAATGGTCTTAGAATTCTTAAGAAGCCTACTTATGGTTGATTTCGACACATTTACTTGACACTCACTTATTATTTGTTGCTGGCTGTTGCTGAGTTGCAGGCGCAATTTATTATATTTCGCTTGTCCCTTTCATACAGCTTATTTTTTTTTGGGCCACCACTTTTATTTTTACCATAAGAACCCGGATTTTTGGCAAAATTTGTGACTACCGCATGTGAACGGTTGATTTTTCTAGCAATTTCTCGAAAACTTAAACCATTTTTTTAATATATACCGAAATTTGACCTTTTTCAAAATCGCTAAGATATGGACCACGCGGCATTTTACTTCAAATTGTTTTAAATTGCATAATAAAAATAAATAACTATTTTATTTTCATGTCTTTACCATTCTTCTTCGTTTATCACAAAGTGTAATTATAGTTATGAAACACTAACAAACTATTAATTCACAATTTCTCTCTTTAAAAAATTAAGTGATATTTAAAATTTTAGAAAATAAGAGATCACTTAATGTACATTTAAAAATAATTAAAGGTTTAAAAAAATGTTCTAACTTTAAGAGAAATATCAAAAATAAAGTGTAATTATAGTAATGCAGTAACGCAGTGTATACATAATATACAAAAATTTAAAGATACAAAGTCATCAAAATCATAAGTCAATTACAAAGAAAATTTGAGTGCAAAGTTAATAAAATAACAGCCGGGAATAAAATTTATCAATTATTTTTATTAAAATTTAATAAACATTGTTTAAGAAATAAGGATTTTAAAGAATTTGTAATTTCTTAGTGTTGGGGCTAGGAAGCAAGGCCAAGTGAAACTTTAATAAGATGCTTGTGAGATAGGTGTTGGCCAATATAGAAAAGTAACAGAATTCAACTTAATGGACTGGTAAAAACCAAAAGGAAAATAAAGGTAACACAGTGCTTTATTTGTTTTGTAAAACGAGTGGGAACTACAAATTCAGAGCCACCTATATGTCCACTTCAACAGTTCCCAAGATCCACAAATAATAAAGTGGAGACGTGAACCTTATGTTTTGCCATAATAGTATAACAATATAATCATAAATTCACTTCAGAAAAATAGGTTAGGTTAGGTTCAATGGGCACCCGCTCCTCACATTGTTCCCATTGTGATACCCAAGGGGTAGACAGCAGGGTATTTACAATACTTCCGTTGCCTCCAGGTAAAACCAGCCAGATTCCCGGATGAAGGAGTAGATTCGTCTCAGATTCATCCTTGATAGCTCATCCAAGCATGATAGGAATGGAGATCCGAGGATGCGTTTCCTCAGGTTTGTCAGAGCCGGGCATTGGCAATTACCCTAATTTGCTCACGATGGTAATCCACAAGTAGATTCGTCCTGCTGGGATCATATACGGGCCAGGTCGACCTCGCTGTAGCACAGGAAGGTTCATTGGTCCACCTGTTTTGTGCAGTCTCATAAAGTATCTGCTGAACAGCCATCTTGCATTTAACAAGGGAAATACCAGAAAATGGGTCGATTGCCACATCATTCATTATCGCACCCCTTTTGGCCAAGGCGTCTGCTATACAATTACCCTGATTTCCATCGTGTCCAGGGACGTATATAAGCGTTATCCTAGAATGTCTCGCTAGCTCATTTAGGGATACCCGGCATTCCTCGGTTAATCTAGATGTCGTGAGGACACCCGCAATTCCGTTAACGGCAGCCTTGCTGTCAGTAAATATACATATATCACCAGATATTCGACAATACCTCAGCCAGGTGGATGCAAGTTTAATGGCAGTAATTTTCGCCTGAAGAGCAGTACTGAAGTTAGGAAGCCTAAAGAAGTATTTTATCCCAAAGTTTTCAATATAGAAACCTCCACCGACCCTGTTTCCCCTATTAGAGCCGTCAGTGTATATCCTTATGACATCGTCAGGGGGAAGGAGTCCGCTATGCAATAAATAAATATTCGGAATCATAATATGGAAATGCCTACATTACCATGTATGTGCCCATAGTAATTCAGTATCCTAGAGTGTCCAAAGTCCTTACCAGACCACGAACATCCAGCATTTAGCCTCACAGCAGAGTTTAGAGCCATTTGTATCACCATCAAATCCACTGGTAACCAGTTTAAGATAGTAAAAAGTGCCTTAGGGGAAGTAGACCTTATAGCGCCCGTGATCAGTATCGCTACAGTCCGTAGTACCCGTTCGACGGCCTTCCGGTGAGTAGCATTATCCAAAGCATACCACCACACTAATACTCCATAGAACATGATGGGTTTAGCAGGAGTTGATGGCCACATATGCCTTATTAATCCTGTTCTGAATGTTTAGATTCCAGGACAGTCTCTTATCCAGAATGATGCCAAGATATTTCGCATTATCCCTGATCTCAAGTCATCGATCTTATACCTCCTAGTGAAGAGAACCAGTTCCGTTTTTTGGGGGTTCACACTAAGTCCACTCGATATACTCCACCCACACAGTGTACTTAATGCAGACTCCATACAACTGGATATTGTATCCAGAAATTTACCAGATATTTATGCTGCAACATCGTCAGCATACGCGACTGTTTTGATCCGTCTGTTGTCCATCCTGACCAACTGGGTATTCATGGCCAGATTCCACAGAAGTGGGGATAGTACACCATCCTGCGGGGTACTACGATTGGCCACTCTTGAAACATTTATGCCACCTAGGGTGACTTAGAAAGCATTCCTACTCATTCTGCATACTGGCGTGGAGAACGTCATCGAATGACGACCACAAAAATAGACCATATAGTACGTCAACTAAATGAAGGATTTCATGGAAATAAACATATAAAAAATCAAACACTTTTAATATGGAAAGAGGAAAAGCTAATGGCATATATTTTAATAGAACGTCAGCTTATTAGCTCGATAATCGATATCGGAGCGACTAGAAGCTTCATAACACCAAAACAAGTTGAACGTTCATCAGAAAAACCTATCTACGTACCTGTAGATATCGATGTTCTTCTAGCGGATACCGTAATACCGTAAATTCTATGAATTCTATTCCCCCAGGAAATTTACCCCAACAAATTTAGTTTATATTAATTAAGGACCATCGACATCTTCTGCTGCTCGTTCACTTCAAAACTTTGCTACTCAGTTACAGTCCACTCCTTATTCGACAGTTTTGCTGGGAACAACAGTAGTAGATATTTTGTATAATGATGTACGGTGCGGTGCTAGAGCACCACATTTATTTCGAAAAAGCTTCAGAGAAAATCGTCACTTCCAACTTTCTCAGCTCCAGTCACTACGATTTTTGGTTTTAACGGCTCTGTTGCAGGACATTCGACAAAAGTCTGTAGGATTTAAATCGGATCATCGATAGATCCAGATTTTGAATTAGAAACTGAAGCATATTTTGTCGAAAAGCTTACTGGTCGATTACCTACTTGTTCGCTGTCAAATTTGGTCGATTTTAATTTACCCGAAATTCCATTGACACATTTGAAATGTTCACATATGGACTTGTTATTAGGTATATCCCCAAATTATGCTCGCTGATGTTCAAAAACATCCTTAAGGTCAATTGATAGCTCAAAAGACAGTTTTCGCCTGGATACTTATCGGAAAAGTTCCTCATCCGCATCCAATGTACCTTGTTGTCTCATTTTTTAATCATTTGGATTCAAATGAGAGAATTGTCAGATTTTGGAAAATTAAGGAAGTACCCAGAACGAAAAAACTGTCAAACGATGACACTTTTTGTGAAAATTTGTGTCTCCAAACCACCTATAGGAATGATAAAGGCCGATATGTAGTGTTCTTGCCTTTTAGGCCTGAATTCCCTAGTAATTTACAACTTGGTCTGTCTCGAAAAGCGGCTTTTTCTCAGTTTTTTAAAAACGAAGCCAGATTGCTAAGAACACCCGAAATTAATACTCAATATGATCAGGTTTTGAACGAGTATTGTACTCTGGGTCATATGGTAAAAGTTGATGCGGATCTGTCGTATACACCGAACGCGATGTATTACATGCCTCATCACGCTGTTTTTAAGCCTGATATTGCAACCACTAGACTTCGTGTGGTCTATAACGCATCAAGCCCCTCTTCTAATGGAGTGAGTCTTAATGACATTTTGCATCCTGGTCCAAATTTACAGTCCGATTTGACAATTTTAGCCAATTTTTAGACAATGCCAACATCGAGAAAATGTACAGGCAAATATTGATTAGACCAGATCAGGCGTCGCTTGAGAGAGTTTTATTCCGTCGAGACCCGAATGATGAAGTTCAAAATTTTGAATTAACCACAGTTACTTTTGGTGTTTACTGTGCCCCATATTTAGCAATTAGAACTTTACATCAATTAGCTAATGATTGTAAATATCGATACCCCAATGCTTCTAATATTTTACGTACTCAAATGTGTGTGGACGATGTTTTTGCTGGTTCACATAGTATCGAAGAAGCAATTCGCAATCGTGATGAATTGCCGCATCTGTTAAATTCTGCTGGGTTTTCACTTCGAAAATGGACCGCTAATAATGAGAGTTTACTCGAAAATATATCCCCCGAACACCTCTTAGATTCCGATTTTTTGATATTATCAGATGCTAGTAATGCAAAGACTCTGGGTTTACGTTGGAATGCGAGCATTGATGAATTTTACTTCAAGCCAATTCCGACGCCCGATTGTTCTATCGTCACAAAACGTGCTGTGTTGTCTCAAATAGCCAAGCTATTTGAAAACGTTGGCTGGTTAGCTCCGAAAGTAATTGTTGCAAAAATTATTATGTAACAAATTTGGAAAGACAATACGGATTGGGACGAATGTTTGAAACCCATGACTTTGAATAGATGGCGCGCATTTGTCGATGATTACCTAAACATCGAATAGATTAACATCCCCCGTTGGGTTAGTTTTAACCCTCAGTATGAAGTTCAGCTTCATGCATTTTGTGACCATTTTTGCCAACAGAGTTGCACCGCAGAGCTCTAAAGCATATGCTTTCTCTGAAGCATCTCAAAAGTTGCGCCGATTAAAGTACAAACTTTACCCCGTTTAGAACTCTGCGGTGCAACTATGTTGGCAGAAATGGTGCATTCACTTCGCACGGAGCTGAATCTTACCATATCGGAAGCTTTCTATTGGACTGATTCGACTATCGTATTGTCCTGGCTTCAAAAATCCCCGTGCCACTGGCCAATTTTTTGTTGCAAATAGAGTTTCGTTTATTTTGGACAAAATTAATACTGTTAATAGAAATCATGTAGACTCTCACGATAACCCCGCTGATGTAGCAAGTCGTGACATATCGGCAAAAGATCTTGCTATATCTAATATTTGGTGTTTTGTTAAGACGCCCCCGTTCTGAATGGCCTAGAACAAATTTTGAAATATCTACTCAATTGGAAACCCTTTTGATAAATACTTCCCAAGCAATGATATCTGAAGAGATTTTAGGCCGTTTTTCAGATTTAGCCCGTGCAATGCGAGTTTTAACATATATTTTTCGCTTTATCCACTCTGTTCACCCAAAACATAGGCCAATCTCGTAAGCATTTATCGGATCCCATAAGTCAAAGTGAAATTACTTTTGTTAAGAGTCGTCTGATTATTGTGTGAAAAGACGCGGAATATTTAATTTTAAAATCTGGATCTAACTTATCGCGTAAGAGTTCCCTACTTGTTTTAACCCCTTTATTGACTCAAATGTTTTTATGCGTTGTAACGACACGTTTTCACTGTAAGCTGGGGTAAGCTCAGTGGAGTCCAGGGTCGATTAATAAAACACGTGTCTTAATACGTTACAAACATTTATTCTCTAACACTAACTACTTATAATATTTCAACAGGTTCCTACTAACTTATATATTAGGTATACAAACATTTACACACATGTGATTCTTCAAACATCTGTTTTGCACACGGCACCACTAGATGGTTTGAAGTAAATCATACTTGTAAAGTTAGCAATAGGTGGCGTTATTATTCACAAATATACGTTATATTCAAACCATAAATAAATATAATACTAAATGAAAAATATGAAATAGTAGAATATAAAGACTTAAACTACTAATAATACAAAGCTAACATTTCAGTCTAGCACTAAATAAACGGTACGTCATAATAAAACAATATAAGAAAATAACAAATACCAACAATAAGGACTGTTGGGATCAAAACGATGCCTACAGAGTTTGGTCGTCACAGCGTGTTAACGGTAGACTTTTATGGCCAAATTTTGTAAATCAAAACGAATTTTCGTTTGCGTTTGGAACGTAAACGAAAATTATTGATATTTTATAAAGCGCTACGTACTTTTCGTTATATGTCAAAAGACGTAATAAATGTCTTATATCTATCAAAAAAGTATGATTAATTATTCAACATAATAAAGACAATAATTGTTTACTTAAAAATAATGTTTTCAACTTCAAATTTTGTGATTATTTCAAATATCTACCAGCGAAAAAAAGAGATTCGCATTCTACGGCATTTTTTAAGAGATACTAATAACTTCTTAGATCTAGCTGAAGTCCAGTAAGAACACACTCATAATTATAGTTTTTATGTTGCTTTGAAATCATTCTTCTTTTTTATTTTAGGTTTGTTTTTTATTTCCGAGTCAATAAGGAAACGTTTATAAGATTATATGAGGACAGCTCCCAATTTTCCAAAGAATTATAGGGGAACAGCTATTAACACTAAATTAAAGATTGCTACTTTTTTAAGATTTTTGGGGACCGGAAGCTATCAAAATTGTGTAGGCAATGACTTCTTAACATGTATGTCGCAATCTGAAGTATCCAATACAATTAAAGAGTGCCTTGACGTCTTTGAAAAACACTTCTGCCGTAAATGGATACGATTTTCAAAAACACCAGATGACGAAAATTCTATCAAGTGTAATTTTTATGAAAAATTTGGTTTTCCAGGGATTATTGGTGTAGTAGATGGTACTCATCTCAAAATACAGTCGCCAAAAGAGGAACAAAAACATTTATACTACAACCGAAAGGGTTATTATAGTTTAAACGTTATGCTGGTAAGTATTAAAGCTACATATGTATATTGATGTAAAGTGCAAAAACATAAAGGTAATTTATTTTAGATATGTGACCATAACATGGTAATAAATTATGTTGACGCAAGACATCCAGGAGCCAATCACGACTCTTTCATATGGAAAACAAGTGCCGCAGATCAATATTTAAAAAACGAATTTAGCAGAGGCAAGGTTAACACTTGGGTTATTGGTAAGCATAGCCATTTATTATAACTACTATTGATGTAATTTTATATGAACTATATATTTTCAAAAGAGCTGTTAATTTTTGAGAATTATTGAAAACTAAAACAATATATTTTCAGGAGATTCGGGTTACCCACTTTTACCTTATTTAATGACCCCATTTCGTAGTGTTTCTAATACTCATGAAGAGCGTTACAATACAGTATTTTGTAAAAGTAGAAATATTATTGAACGTTGTAATGGTGTTCTTAAAGCTCGATTTAGGTGTATTATTGGTGACAGAGGTACGTATTTTTCATATCGTAATTTTTATACAATTTTAACAGTATTTTCTTAAGGATTGTTATACTCATCTAAAAAGGCAACTCAAATTGTTAACGTGTGTTGTGGCATTCATAACGCATGTATATTTTATAAACATGATTGGCCATTTCCAACAGAAGTTCCTACTCACAATGATAACTTTGTTATGGAAGAAGAAGAAATAGATAACAATGCAGCTGGTGAAATTCGACGACGAATTGCTCATAATCTTTCATAGATGTCAAATATTTTTTTAATTTTATCATTTTGTTAAAAATAAAAACATTAACCATTTATCAGCTAACTTTTAAAAAATGTGTGTTGTTATATTTTCAAGAGTTCGAATAATGTTATAAGTATATAACTTATATAATTCTTTTAACGATTTACCATTTCTATTGGCTGATAATGGACGGTACACAGTGGTATAGAAAAAAATAAATCTGTAACTTCCAAACAGTTAGCCCGATTTGAATTAAAATGGACATACGCAAAGAGCAAGTTTGGACATCATGGGCTCACCAGGAGCGCGGCTAGGTTTCGCCAAAGTAGGACAATTTTTTAAAAAATCCTTTAACAGGTTTTTATTTTACTAAAATTAGGGTAGCAAAGCTCACCTTAATTAAAATTATTTATATTATACACATAAATCATAGAAGGAATATTAAATAAGTACTACTTAGTCCAATTAGCTAATACTTCCAAAGCATCAGCTATCCGTTGAGTGGTGCCAACTAGTTATTTAAGAATTTTAAGGCTCTCATGTTCAAAACCCTTTTGAAACTTTTGCAGCCCTAGTTCATTGGACAATTTTCTTTTTTGAGCTTGTTTACTAGAACATGATTGAGTCACCCCGGACTCATTGTAATGAGTGTCACTCAATGACACTGTTGGTATGTCTTCCATTTGGTTTTCTTGAACAACTATCTCATCAACAGATACTTGATGACCCAGGCCACAAAACTCGCCTGGTGGCTTGGCCGCCATAGATATAAAAACTATAGAATCACAAGCTTGCTCTATGGGAGATAGTATTGACTGCGTGTTTATCCCACCTCCGGTTCCTTGTGCTTTTAATTTATTTTCTCCCAATTTCTTTTTTGTTCTCGTTTTCAAATCGGCCCAAACCTAAATAAGATATGATTTATCATATAATGAATTATAACCAATTTCTGTGCCAAATTCAATCGAATAACTTAGTGACTTAGTGCAATTAGAACCCGATTCAGGAAGTTATTATGCACTGATTGGCAACAGCAGATAATACTCTCCCAACATATGGGATAAGGAAATGCGAAAACACATACCTTTTTCCAATCTTTTGAATCACGTTGTGGCGGTCCAATAGAGTTTTATTTTGTTTGCTAGTTCCTCCCAGGAATCTTCCAATTATTTTCTATTATTTCCAAACACTGGAACACCTCTAGCAATGTTAGGATTTTTGTTCATGTAATCTAAAATCACATCCCACTGCTGACTTGAAGTTTGTTTTTTTGACTATTTTACAATAAGAAATTCCCATTAATATTCTTATATTATAATATTATGATTTTACATACCATTATGGAACAAATATTGCAGAAATTATTACCATATAATGGTCGATTTACCCATCTCTATTTAGAATACGTTCATAAGTATTTAATTCACAGAGAAAATTCTTTAATGTTAATGTTCTTTAATGTCTATTTCATAGCTGCATTTACTCGTTTCTTCTCTCGACACGGTTGTCCATCTCACATTTACTCAGATAATGGAACATTTTGAAAAGGGATCGAAATCCATTTTTAATTGACCTGAAACACCAACTCACTGCTGGAAACGCCTTCCAATTAGTCGAATGGCACTTTATCTCCCCTGGAGCTCCACATATGGGTGGACTATGGGAGGCTTTCTAATGATCAACGTTTCACATTTGAAGAATTTTCGACAATGTTAGCAACGACAGAGTCATGTTTGAACTCACGCCCACTTAGTCCAATGATGGATAGTCTATCGGACATTAGCACTTTGACTCCTGGTCATTTTCTAGTAGGTAGTGCAATACTTTCTCCCCCGCAACCAGATTTGTCACAAGAATCGTTGACATATGCTAACAGATGGCGAAAATTTGAAATTTTGCATCATTCCTTTGCTCTTTGTTGGAAAAACGAATATTTGGTCGAACTCCACAAGCGCAACAAGTGGAGTATCCCCAAAAGGATTTTGAAAGTAATGACTTTGTTGTCATTCGGCAAGACAATTTGCCCTCCAATGAATGGAAGCTTGGTCGAATTGTAAGAGTTTATATGGGCTCTGATTCGAAAGTATGAGTGGCTGACATTCGAACCGCCAATGGTGTTTTAACGAGGCCAATTGCTAAACTCGTACTGCTTCCTAATCCTGAGCATAACTAATTTGTTTCTTTTTTTGTTCTTCCTTTATTCTTTTTTAAAATATGTCTGAAGCCCCCCGTAGACTAACCGTTGAACGCCCCAAAAACCAAACCCTTGATGAGGTCATTGCTGGCAACGCCTCCAAATGTCGCCTTTGTAAAAAGGACCACCCCCTTAGAAAGTGCCCAAAATTCCGGAGCATGAATCCCTACCGTCGACTGAGTGTGGTGAAAAGGTATAAATACTGCATAAACTGCCTATCCCACTCACATTTTCTCAAAAATTGTCGCAGTAGGGATAGATACATGGTATGTTTGGAGGAGCATCATACCATGCTGCATTTCCACAAAGAAGCTAGGTTTATGTTATAAAGGCAGCCAGTGTTAACCAGCTCACTTGGGTCCCTTTGTGATACCCTAAATATTATGATCAGGTCCTTAAGAGGTCCTTCACATGTCGGAAATGGGTTCAGTGCCGAACCAACCTGACGCACGGATGAACGAATCTATCTTCCTGACATCCACAGTAGATAGATCCGCTAAGCCATGCAAAAGAGGACTGCCAATTGTAGCAGACTGAGCATCAGATAGAGCTGGGCAAAGACAGAGGAGATGTTCAACCGTTTCTTCCTCGTCTTCATCGTGGCAACTTCTACAGAAGTCATTGTATGGAGTGTTCAGTCTCCTGGCATGCACATCAATCAAGCAGTGCCCAGTAAGCACAGATATCAAAGCTCGTAGCTTAGGCCGTGATAGCCCCGTTAGAGACATTGACATGTGAGCCTCGATATCGAGCTGTTAAATTAGTCCATCTGAGTTGAGCGGACTCAAATAAGCTACGCTATATGAGTGATTTACAGCAGGATAGCGGTAAACCGACCCTGGGTTCTATCTCATCAACTTGTAGTCGAGAACCAGTGCCCAGTAAGCACAGATATCAAAGCTCGTAGCTTAGCCCGTGATAGCCCCGTTAGAGACATTGACCTATGTTGGTCAAAAACGGGCCATGTGAGCCTCGATATCGAGCTGTTAAATTAGTCCATCTGAGTTGAGCGGACTCAAATAAGCTACGCTATATGAGTGATTTACAGCAGGATAGCGGTAAACCGACCCTGGGTTCTATCTCATCAACTTGTAGTCGAGAACCTCTTTCGGCCAGTTCATCCGCGATAACATTGCCAGGTACATCAGAGTGACCCGGCACCCAGAATAACTCCAGGTTAGAATGTCTCGCCATCTCGTTAAGAGATACCCGGCATTCATGTACCAATCTAGATGTCGAGTAGACACCAGACAGGAATTTAATAGCAGGCTTACTGTCAGTACATATTCGGATATTCACACCAAATAGCCTATAGTACTTCATCCAGTGTACCGCCCTTTTGATCGCTGAAATTTCAGCTTGAATTACACTACATTGATCATGTAGTCTGAAACACACACCCTTTCGAAAATGGGGAAAATAGAAGCCCACCCCAGCCGCAGACTTTGAGCCATCTGTATAGATGACAAACGTATCCCTAGAAGAAGATAATTCGTCCACCAACGATACAGAGAAGCGTCTGTCGATAAAGGGTAAGGGAGTGCAGTAGTCAATATTGACAGGAAGATAGTGTACACCTCCCAAAATGGACGCATGGCCGGTACCAGACTTCCATGCTCCTACAGTGCTTAGCCTAACTGCCGAATTCATAGCCAATTGTTTGGCCATGAGATCAGCCGGTAGCCAGTGCATCATAACGAACAGAGCACGAGATGGAGTGCTCCGTTGCGCACCCGTAATCATTAGTGCAGAGATCCGCAGGATTTTCTCAATCATGCAACAGTAGGTGGATTTACTTAGAGCCTTCCACCATACGAGTACTCCATACATTAGTATGGGCTTTACCACCATATTAAATAGCCATTTCGCATTCCTAGGGCTTATTCTCCAGGTATTCCCAATAGCCCTTATACAGGCATACATTGCGATAGCCGCCTTGGACGCTCTCGCATGAATATTCTGGTTTCAGGATAGCTTAGAGTCTAGAATAATTCCTAGATACTTCGCACTATCCGAGAGCTTAAGTTCCACTCCGTTAAGGCGTGGAAGTGAGAACGAGGGGATTTTGTACCTTCTTGAAAAAAGAACAAGCTCCGTTTTCCCAGGATTCACACCAAGTCCACTAGCAGTGCACCACTGGCTTAGTGTACTAAGTGAAGTTTGTAGGCATAGTGATAATGTTTCGAGATGTTTCCCAGAGACGGATACTCCATGATGTGCAACAGTTTTGCACATCATGGAGTCTAGTTTCATGAGTAGTATATTAATGGCAAGATTCCACAAGAGTGGCGATAGAATCCCGCCCTGTGGAGTGCCCCGGTTCGCTAATCTAAAAATAGTAGCAGTCCCCATAGAAGAAATGATGACCCTATTGGTCAAAAGTCTACCTATGAAGCAGATAATAGATTGATATATATCCAGGCCACCTAGAGCCGAAAGAATCGTCTCTGGCGTCACATTGTTGAAGGCCCCTTCAATATCCAAGAAGGCCACCAATGCAAATTCCTTGTGCTCGAGTGATTTCTCTACAAAACCCACAAGCGAATGTAGAGCCGTCTCAACAGATCTGCCCTTCATATAGCCATGCTGAGACAAAGAAAGTCGGTCAGGGTCAATCGATGAACGCAGGTGCAGATCAATTAACCTTTCCATGGTCTTCAAGAGAAAGGACGATAGACTAATAGGCCTAAAGTCCTTTGGTCTAGTATGAGTAGCCTTCTCTCCCTTGGGAATGAAGGCTACATTACATCTGGTCCAGGACGCCGGAATATAAGACCAAGCTAAGCGGGCCGAATATATGAGAGTCAACCAGGGTATGACTAAATCCTCATTCCTTTGCAAATCAGCCGGAATGATGCCATCAGGACCCGGAGATTTATATGGGTCAAAACTACGCAGTGCCCATTTCAATCTGTCCTCATTTATGAGAATTGAGACTTCAAGAGGCTCAGCAGAGTATACCACAGTGTTACCCTCGGATATGGGGACACTGCCAAGAAAGTGAGCATCCATCAAAACCTCTAGGATTTCTTTCCCGCTAGTAGTCCAGCTGTCACTCGATGTCTGAATGTAACTCGGGACAGCGGTAGAAGAAGACAAGATTTTGCGCAAGCGGCTCGTCTCAGAGGATCCTTCCATGGAGCTACAGAAGTACCTCCATGATTTGAGCTTTGCGTTCCAGATTCCTGAATTTGTTCACAGAGGACTTGTAGACAGACCAGTTTCCCAGTCTTTTTGCCTCGTTGAAAAGTCTGCGATAGTCTCTGCGAGTGTTCGCAATCTCGGAAGTCCACCAAGGTGGTTTTTTCCTACCTCTGCAGATGCTAAGTCTGCATGAATCTGAAATCGCTCTGTCGAACGCATTAGTCAAGTTGTTGACCGCAATTTCGATGTCCTCACGATCCCTTATGATCGGAGGGTCGGGAAGAAGGCGAGAGAGTATTACATGTTGCCCAACCCAATCAGTCCTTCTCCTGTTACGGATGGGCATGGCCCCATTTTCACGAACTTCAATAACAAAGTCAATATACATATGATCAGAGAACGAGCAGCCACTCGATATCCTCCATTCACTGATAAGATCTGAGTGCCTAGAACTAACTAGCGTTAAATCAAGAACCTCCCTTCTATTAGTAACTACAAAGGTTGATTCTGAACTAGTATTGACTATGTCTATATTATTGTAAAGAATGAATTCGAAAATTGACTCACCCCTCGCGTTTGTATCCGAGCTGCCCCATACAACGTGATGTGCATTGGCATCGGCAGATTCTCTACTCCTGCCCTTTCAACAATGTCGCGGACCTTTATATTCGGTGGTGGTTCGCTGTGGTCATGTGCCATGTAGCTTGAGATCAATAGTATTGTTCCTACACCAGTTTCCCATTCCGCTACCACAGTATCTTCATCGCTGTAATCAGAAAGAATGAAGATATTGAGATTATTGCTGGCTACTATACATGATCTTATGTTACCTGAGCCTTTCATGTATAGTAGCTTATAGCCTTTGGCACCTAGTCCGCGAACCCCTTCACGGTAGATCCAGGGTTCTTGGATGAGTGCGAGCTCCTCCCCTCTCTCAGACATCCGGAGGAGCAGGGCAGCCGAAGCTGCCTTGGAGTGGTGAAGGTTAATTTGGGTTACCTTCACCATCTCCGTTCTTAGGTCCGATTGTGACGGAGGGCGTCCTCATCAACTACGTCGTCCAATGGCACAAAAAATTCACCCACCAGTTCAGAGTTGGAGTGGGTGTCTACTTGAGCAATAGAACTCGTAGTCTCATCGCAAGACATGTCCTCGGGGATAGGTTTATTGCCATCCTGAACTGGTTTGTCCTTTTCGTCCCCTCGGTAGACTCTGAGAAAGATCGACTCGAAGCCGTAATAGACCTTTCCCAGGTTTTTCCGAAGAGGCGTTAAGGACTCCTGGTTCATGATGACCGTGATCCTTCTGTATCCACCTTCGGATTCGGTGACCTTAGCAACGATCCAGTCATGTGTAGGGATGTCAGGATTTCCGATCCGAAGGAGTTCCAGAATTTCCTCCGGTTTCGACGGTTCGTCGGGAACACGGGCAGTGGACCTAGGCCGGTTTGGTATCTCGTCAACAGAGACCACGCCCAGTCTACCTCCTTCCCAAAGGCCATCCAACAGAGTGACTGCCTGCTTAAAAAGCATGGCAGATCGCAAAAGCATGGAAGAAGCTAGCAACAAGAACACAGCAAGCGGCAGCGGCAACAACAACAAACAACAGCAGAAAAAACAAAACCAATAATAACAACAAACACAGACAAAATAAGAAACCCCAGAAGAGCGCAACCCACAACCAAGCTCATTGCACTTGTAGTGTCGAAAAGCACAGCAAGAAAAAGGAAGAGAGTCATCATCAACTGTAGCCACCATAGTAATAAATGTGATGGCCAAATAAGAATGACATTATTTTCCAACTTTTTTATGTTTATTTTCCCTTTTTTATTATTTTTTTTGTTTGTATATTTTAACCCGATGGTCACCTAACTCCCGTTTCCCGGGTGTCTATGCTGCTCACCCTAATTTTAAGTAACTTGAATTTTTAGTTTTTAAGTGATTACAACGGTTCAATTATTGTGAATTATTAACTTGTAATGAAATAAAACGAAAAGAAGATTAAAAATCTATCTCAAACAACCCCCGAACCCGAAGGTACGTTTTTTTGATAAGCCGCCAAATAAATTAATTATTTGAAAACTAATACCCGTTTGTTTTTTCTTTCAAACTGAAATAAAATATTTTGTTTATTTTTCCCCACTCAGCCCCAACGATGTTCGGAAGAAATCGGAGTACATCAACAGTTCACAGCCCTTTACACCACACATGAAAATCCAACAGAGAGAGCCAACCGAACCATCAAAACAATTATCACCCAATTATCAAGTCACAACTCATGGGACGAATTTCTGCCTAAGTAGTGCTGGCCGTTAATACAAGCGTTTCCCAGTCAACAGGATACTCTCTAGCCTACCTTACCCAGGGTCGAGAACCTTGTCTTCAAAAAGCTCTATACGATGAGGTCACAGTGGGTGCAGGTGCACGAAACCAAAAGCCGAAAGAACGAGCCAAGGAATTGAAGGAGATCTTTTGCATTATGAGAAGAAACCTAGCAAAAACTTCTCAAACCCTCAACGCCACTAAAATTTGCGTCGACGCATCTGGAAACCAAATATTGGTGACCTGGTATAAGTTTGTCAGCATCCTATCTCGAAGGAAATTAATAGTTTTGATGCAAAACTCGCACCAAAATATGGGGGACCTTATGTCATCAAGGGATATGTGTCCCCTGTAATTGTTCAAATCTGTGGATAGAAAGAAAAAATTCGGACTGCACACTCGAGGTTAGACTTCGATGTTGGGTATTCCTAATAGTACCTTTTACCGTAGCTTAGAAAGCATCATCGTGCTAATGGAGATTAGATCTACACACGATATACCTTCTTACCGTGCTAACCACTTAACCGGTTGTGTTGTTAGTATAAGTGTGATAATTTAATAAACCGACGGTTTATAACGTTTATTGAAAAAATCTATGTTTTACTTCAAATAACACATTAAAACGACCCTGGACTCCGCTGAGTCTACCCCAGCATCCAGCCGCAAACCGTATCGTTACAGTAGTAATGATAATATTAACTCTATAAAAACCGGTGATGATAAGCAAAATCAATCTAGTTCTATCTGTTTCTTTATGTTGTTGTTTTTTGTAATACTTTTTGCTTTGATTTTTTTTTGGGATTATTAATAAAAAACGACAATTTATTTTTGGATGTAAAAATGAATTTAAAATATATAACTAAGATTTTAATTAGCGTCCATTTGCTCTTTCTTTTATATTTTTATTTTTTTTTTTGTATTTCTATTCACAATATTATTTCCTTGTGAGAGCGATGTAAAACACCTCCATCCACTATGAGAATATTACACATGCATTGAACACATTGAAGACAGCAGACTACCAACTGCAATCTGTCAAAAATAAAATACACACGTTTATATGAAGACGATTCTTTTGACGACAGCACAACTACACGACCAGACTACTTTTGCCGCAGCCGAATTAAGCAACTGCTGGCTGCAGTTGTAGTCGTGTGGCAGCTACTGAATTATTTTAAAGACGACAGCTACAAAGCAAACAGCTGATTTATAATTCAGCGGTATCACTTTATTTTTGTTGGTTTTTACTTTAATAAAAAATAACAGTACAATATTCGTCTGTTTTGGATTTGGTTCCAAATTTGATGTTCTAAGACTGGACTTGCGTTTAGTTATAATGATGTAACGGTCCATACCTGTTAGGATCTTTCCCGTATTTTTCAATATTTTTCTAGTATTTTTTGGTATGGCACCAGTATTTTTTAACATAGAACTAGATTGATTTTGCTTATCATCACCAGTTTTTATAGAGTTAATATTATCATTACTACTGTAACGACACGGTTTTCCGCTGGATGCTGGGGTAGACTCAGCGGAGTCCAGGGTCGTTTTAATGTGTTATTTGAAGTAAAACGCAGATTTTTTAAAAAAACTTTATAAATCGTCGGTTTATTAAATTATCATAAGAAACACAAATGGACGCTAATTAAAATCTTAGTAATATATTTTAAATTCATTTTTACATCCAAAAATAATGTTAATGCAAATATTAATAATCACAAAAAAAAAAATCAAAGCATAAAGTATTACAAAAAAACAACAACATAAATAAAACCTTAAATAAAGAGTGTGGTGTCACAAATAGTAGTAATGAAAAAAATATTAATGATAAGGAAAACCAATTAAGTTCAATGCTAAAAAATACTGGTGCCATACCAAAAAATAATCAAAGCATAGTGAAAAACACGGGAAAAATCCTAACAGGAATGGACCGTTACATCACTATAACTAAAAGCAAGTCCAGTCCTAAGACATCAAAATTGGAACCAAATGCAAAACAGGCGAAAACAAATCCGGTAAGTCAAAATCGTTTTGCAATTCTTGACAATCAAGAATGTGAAAAAACATCCGCAAAGCCTGTAGCAGACTATAATCCACCACCCCTATATTTGCGCGAACCTACTACAAATGTTTTGGTGAACAAATTGTCCCAACTTGTAGGTAAGGAGAATTTCCACGTGGTCTCTCTGAAAAAAATTTCAGAATAATAGTCTATAATTTCGATTCTGAGAAAAGAAACTACAATACATATCAACTGAAAAGTGCAAAAGGTTTGACAGTAGTCATCAAAGGTATAGACAGTTCTGAGCCAACTGATGATATAAAAAATGCGCTAGAGTCTGAAGGTTTTGAAGTGAAGTCCATTCACAATATAATTAATAAGAATAAAATTCCTCAACCACTTTTTAGAGTTGAAATTACTTTCAACTCTTCTCAATATGGTTTAAGATATCTTCTTAATCGTAAAATAATTGTAGAAGAACCAATTAAGCGTCAAGGTCCACCTCAGTGCCTTAATTGCCAAGAGTTCGGTCACACCAGAACATTCTGCATGTGTAAGATGTGGAGATATTCATAAAAGTGAAGAATGTCCCCACTCGAGAACAGATGATAATATAAAAAAATGTAGTAACTGTGGTCAAAATCACACCGCAAACTACCGGGGATGCCCAGTATTTCTACCCATTCAGGAATCAACGAAGGCAAGAAGACCTATATATGCTCAATATAAAGCTTCTAACTTTCCAAGCATCCCTGATGCTTCTAGTGCTCAATATAGAAGTATCATAAGAAACAATTTTCAAAACAAATCGTACGCCCATACGACTAAAGTGGGTTCAGTTACCCAAATGAAAACAAACAATGGTGCCTCTAGTGCTCAATATAGAGGTATCACAAATGACAATTATCAAAACAAATTTTATTCCAATACGACAAATGAGGGTTCAGTTGCCCAAATGAAAGGAAACAATGGAAATAATGCCCCATTATGTACCAGTACCCGATACTAACTCTCAAAGCTCTATTGAGAATCTAATTCAAACCCTGAACAGTTTCATGGCGAACATGCAAAATATGTTCCAACAATTGATGCAGAATCAAAGCATGCTCATGCAGATACTGCTAAATAAAAAATGAATGTGGCGGAACTATATTAGTGAGAAAAGATATTAGGCATTTCCCAATGCCAGAATATAAAAAGGACCACATCTATAAATATAGCTGATGGTAGAGTTACAATATATTCAATAAATTGTACTCCTAGGTATAATATTAATCGATAGCAGTTTCTCGAATATTTCAAAACTCTAGGTCCAAGATTTATAGCAGCTGTTGATTACAATGCAAAACATACATTTTGGGGCTCTTAGAGGGAGGCAACTGTTAGAAGCAATATCGTCTAACAGACTAGATGCCATATATAGCGGCCAACCTACTTATTGGCCTACAGACATCAACTGACTTCGCTGTAATCAAAAATATAAAACGAGAATTCATTTCAGTGATCCCTTCGCTTGACCTCACGTCAGACCACTCGCCTACAGTTTTAACGTTGTTAGAAGTTTTGAGCAAATTTGAAAACTATTGCTTTTGTTTCCCTAACAAGAGGACGAAAAATTACTATAATATACAATTCGCTGTCGATATTTTTACAGATATTTTAACAAACGCTGTTAAACTGTCTACGCCCCCAGTCACCTTGGGGAATTACAGATATTCAAAATGCTCTAGAAACATTGAGTCTCTTATCAAAGAAAAGAGAACACTCAGACGTAAATGGCAGCAATCGCGATCTCCGAGCGTAAAGGCTAAACTAAATCAGTATCAAAGAAGACTTCACGTCGCTGCAAAGATTAATTAGGAATCTAATCTGAGAAATTATCTTAAAAACATAGACCCTACTAAGAAAACAGAATATAGTCTCTGGAAAGCTGTGAAAAATATGCAATGCCCTATTGCATATGAGTCGCCCATACGCCTTCAGAACGGAGAATGGGCAAAAAATACTTCAGAAAAAATCGAAGCATTTGACAATCACTTGGAGAATGTATTTACCCCAAATGATACAAATTCATCCATTAGTGATAATGTCATAAATAATGTGGTGCCAACCCCACTAAAATTCCGGTTCTCTACCGTGAAGACGACAATCAAAGGTCTTAAGGCTGGAAAATCACCTGGTATAGATAAAATTACTACCACGATGATACGTAATCTGCCCAACTTTAACTCAATACTACGTATTGGATATATCCCATCCTAATGGAAAATATCTGAGATAGTTATGATACCAAAACCGGGAAAAGATGACAATCAAGTGACATCATACCGTTCTATTACCATGTTGTCAATACTCTCACAACTGTTTGAAAAGTTGTTACTTGAGAGTCTTATAGTACACCTTGACGAAAATTGCATTATTCCTGACCATCAATTTGGTTTCAGAAGGAAACATAGTATTATCGAACAGGTACATCGGATAACTACTCTTATTCGGAAAACCTTCGAGAGCAAGCAGTACTGCGCTGCATTATTTATTGACATATCTCAAGCCTTCGATAAAGTCTGGCAAGATGGATTAATACACAAAATCATTAGATTACTACCTGCGAATGTACATAAACTACAAGAAAGATTTTTCCTCATCAGATCAAAAGATGTGATCTCCTCACGGAAGTATTTTAGGGCCGTTCCTTTATATTTTATATACTGCAGATATGTCTACGAGCGCAGTGACTCACACATATACATTTGTAGATGATACGGCTTTTTTAAGTACAGACGGAAACCCTCAATAGCTTCCGAACAACTCCAGTCTCACATCGGCGATTCAGAAAAAGGGTTGGACGTTACATTTAGTCTAAGACGAAAAAAGTTGTCCTTCCATACAGATAAATAATATTAAAATTCCAGAACAGAGCCATGTGAGATATCTCGGTATCCATCTTGATCGCCGTTTAACATGGACCCACCATATTGAAGCTAAGCTTACACAAATAAAATTAAAGTCAGTTCAATTGCACTGGCTAATTGGTCCATGGTCTGTTGTAGACTTGGAATACAAACTGCTTTTGTACAAAACAGTTATAAAACCAATATGGCTATACGGCATTTTATGTTCAATCAAATAAGAAAAATACTATGTATTAGCGTAACACGGAGGTGATGTGAATTGCTTGATATTATCATAACAATTAACAAAATCGAACAAATTTTTAAGGTTGTAAGAACAAAATATTTCGACTATTTTGCTGTTGCATGGTGTAATTAGCTGGTAAGAAACTTGGAAATCTTTCTTACATATTCGAATATTTTTATAATGTAACGAACGAAATGTATATGAGTGGTTATCTATTTGTCTTTACAAATGTGACTACTTATCAGTTTAAATGTGTAACACAATTAGTTTGGTACAGAGCCGTTGGTTTTATTTGTAAAAGTGTGTTGATGTGTGAATTAAAATAAGTGAAAAATATAAATTTGAAACCAGGATAGATAGCAATATATTTCTTTATTTTTTCCTCAGTGAAATAAAATATAAACAAGTAAGTTTTTATAATTATGTTTAAAATGCGAGTAGAAAGAATTAAATATAATTTGAACATTTTGCTTTATATCGATTATTGTCTAAATAATTTAATACTGCGCAGAATCTTATAAAATGTGAGGTATCATTGTATTGTAGTAAAAAGATGTTATTAAATGTTTAATTTACATATATGTATATTATATATTTGTATATCATTTACTAAGAAATTATTTTTTATTTAAGGCTTAGAACGCTTTAATGAATATTAAATTATATATATATGCCCTTATTCTCTAATAATATGTATATTGATAATATTTAAATGCCAAATAATTTTGCCACCAAAGGCATACATTTACGTTCGTCCAAAAAAATGTAGTATTGGCGTATTCATGTTATTTTCTTTTAAAATGTTTGTATTATATATATATGTATATATTGAACTTGGTACCAACAAAAAGCGTAATATTCATGCATATTTCAAATCAAAATGCATGTAATTCTTTATTTCTGAGATCAAAATTGTCCAAAACTGTTTGCATTAAAATGTATTAAAATTATAAATGAGAATAAATTATTTTGTTAAGAACATTTAAACTATAACTATTCAAAATAAATATATATATTTTTTTTTGCTGAAGTCAAAAATACAGATTTTAAAAAAATTTCGCATATCAATTAGAGCATTAAATTTTAAATTTCAATACTAATTTGAAATTTAACCAAAATAAATTTTGTAGTTTAATTTAACTACAACTTAATGGTAGCACAAATATTGTGACATATTTTAATAAAAATTGTAATTATTAAGACCTATAATTAGTGCTAACTTTAATTGATAATGGGCCTAAGAAACATTTAATTTTAATATTAATGTAAAACAATGTGTGCACCAAAGGGTTACTTATTGTAAAAATCAATCAATCATTACTACTCAATACTTTTCAAGTTATAACACAATACTCATCAAAATAATAAAAAAACAATTTTAGTGAAATTTTTAACATAAATACATACGCTATGTTTTTTAACTTTGTCATTCCTTTTGTAACATATGAAAATATTGATCGTACAACCAAAAAGTATATCTTGGGTCCTCATAAGATTTTAAGACGATCTAGCTATGCATGCCTGTCTGTTAAAAACACGATTGGACCCAAACGGAAGGAACTGGCTTAAATTTTAAACTGTGCAATTTTTGTCAGTAAAAATATCAAGATAGAAATATATGTTTTAAAACATATGATTGTATATTTCCAAAATTTAAACAACTGTGCAAATGAATAAATATAAAATAATATTTAACAAACACATACAAATATTTATAACTATCTGACCCGGTGCGCTTCGCCACCCCAATTGGATGAAAGAAATAGTACTATTAAGTCTCCCTTTAAGAATTAATGGTAATTCAGGATAACATGCATCTAGTTTCATGTTTATTGAATCATTGTAATGTGGCTTTTAGCACATTCAAAACGTATTATTATAATAAAAAGGTACCATTTAGACCCACAGTTTGTATTCCCACTCAACATCATGATTCTGTGTCCATTATCATAGAAAATGTTAAAGAAATGTACCACTAAAGTCGCCTTTTGTGAATTCTAGCTCACTCCGAATCATGTGTGCCTAATTTTGAATTTTTAGGTTTAATTTTATAAAATAGTCAATAAGTATTATTAGTTGGAAAAAAGTACCTGTGAGTCCCTTTTTTAGACTCTTACTCGGTCAGGATCATATACCATTCGAAGAACGAAAAAATTCTAATTATTTTTGTATCCTCAATGACATATAGATGGCTTAGTGACTTTCTTTCTTTACTCAGAAGCATATCAGTAAAATAATTTAATATAATAAAAAGTACCATTATAGGAAAAATACCAATTTTCCACACTTGAACCACCGTCATGTTTTAAATCAAAGTAATTTCCTTATTCTAAGTTCAATATATTAGAAAATTCAAAAAGTACTATTTGGGGATCGGAAAAATACTTCTTAGTTTGGTTTAGCTCTCCATTTTTGGTATCATAATACAATTGAGCACCCTAGTTTTGATTATTTCTTTACTGAGAAGTGTATTAGCCTACTATAATGTATATAAACTAACTAATTTAATATATTAAAAAAGTACTATTAAAAGAAAAAGTACCAATTTTCCTTTATCTTCTTGAACACCCGTTAAGTTTGAATTTAAATTTGTATAGCATTTCCTTTATTATCAACTGAGTTTGTTTCTATAACACTTAATATTTAATAAATTATTACAAAACCGAACCGATTAGTTTTAAATTTTTTAAAACCGAAACCGCGGTTTTGAAATTCTTCGCTTTTTTGGAAACTCTACTATAAATGAATGTAAAAAGTGCTATTATAACAAAGAAAAAGTACAATAAAGTCTCCAGTTTAATTTTTACTCACTGAGAAGCATATATTTTATATGTCTAGGTCCATTATTATAGAAAATTCAAAATGTACCATTAGAATAATGAAAAAGCGCTATAATGTTCCCAGTTATAGAATCGTATTCTCTCGAGTCCATATAATATTATGTTCATGTTTCCAGATTTATTATAGAAAATTTAAAAAGTACCATTAGAATAAAGAAAAAGTACCAAGTATTCTCCTTGAATTTTCACTTACTTAGAACAATATGCACTTAATTTGATATTTCTAAGTCCATTATTAGAGAAAATTCAAAAACTACGTTTATAATATAGAACAAGTAGCCCCCACTTGTGGATTCCCAATCTGTCGGGATCATATAAGCTTTATTTTACATTTCTAAGTTCATTGGTGAAGAAGATACAAAAAGTACTATTCGCATATAGTAAAAGTACCATAAAGACTCCCCCTTGAATTCTCACTCATTCCTTTATGACCATATATGCTTAATTTTATGTTTCTAGGTCCATTATTATAGAAAATTTAAGAAGTACCATTAGAATAAAGAAAAAGTGCCATAATGTCCCCACTTGTAGATTTTCTTTCGCTTAGGTCCATGTACGCGTTATATCATGTTCATTGGTGAAGAAAATACAAAAAGTACCATTGGAATAAAAAAAAACAAAAAGTCTCCCCTAGAATTATCATTCACTTAGGATCATATATGCTTAATTTCATGTTTCTAATTCCATTGTTATAGAAAATTTAAAAAAGTACCATTATAATAAAGAAAAGGTACCACGAAGTATCCCCTTGATTTTTCACTTACTCAGTACCATATACGCTTAATTTCATATTTCTATGTCCATTATTACAAAAACTTCAAAAAGTACCATTAGAAAACAGAAAAAGTAACAAAAGGCAGCCACTTGTGGATTCCCACTCACTCGGGTCCATATAAGCTTTATTTCATGTTTCTAGGTTCATTGGTGAAGAAATTACAAAAAGGACCATTCGAATGAAGAAAAAGTACCAAAAAGTCTCCCCCTAGAATTCTCACTCACCTAGGACCATATATGCTAAATTTCATGTTTCTAAGTCCATTGCTACAGAAAATTCAAAAAAGTACCATTAAAATAAAGAAAATTCTCACTCACTTATTACCATATATGCTTAATATCATGTTTCTAGGCCTATTATTAAAGATAATTTAAAAAGTACCATTAGAAGAACAAAAAAGTACCTATAGTTCAGTTCTCACATTTTGGTACCTAAATATTATCCCCTACTCCTAACTCTAACTTCACTCAGATACATATCAGCTAACCTTAATGTCGATAAGTGAAATAATTTAAAATATTAAAAAAAGTACCATTAGAAAAAAAAAAATATTCCATTTTGCCAAAATTATTTATGCTTAAAGACATGCCTCATACGATTAAAATCAGTGTTATGTGCTCATGAAAAATAAGTTTTAAAAAAAGTACCAAATTGTTTTCCCGGATTTGGCCCAATATACAGTTTGGCAGTCGAGTTCCAAACAGCACTCTATTAGTTAATTTTTGGATGAATCCAGGAACCAATGTTAAACATTTTTTAAAATTGGCTTAAAATGTTAAATAAAATGTATTGACTGGACCTTTTTTAAGTTAAAAATTCTGTTTCCGGAAGAAATACAATTTTTGTTGTCTATTTTTTACTATTTTTTAATAATTATTTTGTTTTCAAAGAAAAAATCGATAAATGAAATATATAAAAATCATAAAATTTAATATTATTATTCGGAATTACCAAAATTCGATCTCGATTAACATTTATAGTTCTGCAAAACTGACCTAAATAAATTTATTCTACTTATTTTCAGAATGCCGTCTGTGGAAAATACAGAGGAAGTCGCTGCGCCGCAGGTTCCTAAAACAGAGCTTGAGGAATTGCAAATAAAAGCAAACAGTGTTGCTGATGATGTAAGTAATAATAAAAAATACAAGAAGCTAGATTTTAACCTGCTACTTCATTAGCGGACCCCGACAGAATATACATTAAAGTGATCCCGTTTATATGTAGGACATATAAATTGTTGATGTTCCCAAATAAAATTAAAGTTTAGAGTGTTTGAGGATAGCATTGCTCAAAATGTTTGTCCTGGCGTCAGTATTTGGTCAGCTGGATATCAAAATATTATTTTTAAGGATGTTGTACTTACCAGCAAAAACTTTACTTACAAATAAGCCGAAAATAAGTGGAATTTGACGACAAGACTACCTCTTTTTCTACTGGAATAAGTACTTATATTTGTTCTCGATGTCCCGAAAGTAATCCTTTATATTTTGGCCGGAAATAAATTATTTTGTTAGTAGAGTTATTTATAGAATTTTGTATTTACAAACATAAAATAATTAAAAATCGGATATAATTTTTTTTTTTCTAAAAATTAGATTTTAACTTCAAACAAATATTATTACTAAAAACAAACAATGAAAAAAAGACAATTAACGAATAGTTTACCCTAATTGCAAGCAACACTGACAACGAAAAAGGGGAAATTACTAAGAAGCATTGCCAGCTTAGACAAAAAACATTACATTACTTATTGTGTCTTTAACAAACGTTTATGAATACAATACTTTTATTAAAGGTTTATAAAGCTAAAATATTTGTTTGTGCATCGCTGAACAGCTGATTTAGAAAATTTTGAAAGAAAAAAAAGCAGTTTGTGGTGAAAAAATAGAAAAGGAAAGATTAATAACAAATTTATTCTATTTTAGTACTATTCAATATTCAATAATTGCAAAATCTCTGCCAATATTTTGTAACTTAAACATTTTTGACTTTTAGTCGAACTTTTTTACATGGCGAAGAACAGCATATGCTGTTGTTAAATGAGCTAAAAACAGAGTTTAAAATTACTAATATATTAGTTAAAAAATTGCTAAATATTTCCTAATTTTAAATGAAAACTGCAACAAATATTTAACAAAATAATATTTCTTTATATACACACTAACGGCTATATGCATAAAAAAAACTTATTGTAGATTTAAAACACAAATTTGTTAACAAACACTTTAGCTTTAAAAATCATTTATAAAAGTATAGTATTCATAAACGTTTTTTAAAGGCACAATAACTAATGTACTGTTTTTTGTCTAAGCTGGCAATGCTTCTCTGTTATTTCTCATTTTTCGTTGTTAGTGTTGCTTGCAATTAGGATAAAATATTCGTTAATTCTCTTTTTTTCATTGTTTGTTTTTAGTAATAATACATTTTTGAAGATAAAAACTAATATTTAGAGAAAAATTTTTTATTTGATTCTAGTAAATTTATATTAACCTAAAATGCATTAATATACAAACGTTTTTATATATTTTAGTACAATTATTATTAAAAGTATTCGAATGACGAATATTCTGTGATAAAATAAACATCACTGTTTTATAATTTGTTTTATTAATTTATTTTTATTGTCATTTTGTTAAATTTTAACAAATTTTAATGAATTCCTATGAGGAAACACATCATTTTAATTCCGGAGTGGATATATTTGATTGTGTGGACCTTCTTCCACAATGTTTACGCATTTAATTACTACATGCCGTTACAGGTTAACAATAAATTACAAAAATGGCAATAAAACTCACTTGCGAACCTCATGTAGTTCACTGCCGGAGAAAAATGGAACAAAATCTTATATTATTAAAGTGGACCATATTTCCGGTCCGGAGTTAAAATTATGTTTATCAATTGCAATAGTATCGACTATTATTGCAAATTTATAAAGAATTATCTTTAAAATTCCCTTTTTTCAGGATAAAATGTAAAAAGAATACTTTATAGTAGGTTTAAAGAAGGGTCGAACGAACTTTAAAATTTGTACACTTATTAAAGGTTTATCAAATGTATTTTGAGCTATTAATCGTTTATGAATACAACTTTATGAAAATTTGCTTATAATTGGTTTATAAAGCTCTTGTAAATTTTTATGCATATGGCTGTAAAAATATAAATACTATTTACAAATCCCATATATGTGCAAGCTTCATGGTAGAAATATTTGTAGCAGATTTCCTAAAAATATTTTGCTTTATAAAATATTTTACATTGCAGCTAGAAGACAAAATGAAAATTTTTAATTTTTAAAACATTTGCTGCCCAAATACAAAAAAATATATTGCTTGTGAATAATATACAAAAAAATTTGCAACAAAAACATCAAACATGCGAACAAATTGCATGTTGCAAGTAACAGTTCGAAAAACACGACACATTCATACTTTTGCACTAACACAATCACACATGCGCGTGTAAATTTACACATGCATGTAAACGGCAGGTAAATCATAAACTGCAACCGATATGGGCAGTAAAAAATTCAAACAATGGAAATATGGAAGATGCTAAATGTAGACGGCCAAAGCATACGAAGTTGAAAAATGTAAAATACGATATTTTGCGAAGTTAAAAATCTTTATTTATAAAATATGTCCGCCACATATATGGAAATAATTCGCCGCATAGTAAAAAAAACTATGAACAACAAGTGCGCGTTGATTTGGGTGTACAAAATAAAAATTTATATTGAAATGTGTGTTAAATAAGATTCTGGGCAAAGGATAGCGGACAATATTATTTTATTGAAATTTTTGATTGATTGATGTTTTTAATACGAATTCAAATGTATTCCTGCCGCTTGTAATAGGAGTCCAGAAAAATTTTTAACATACAATTTTGTATGTAAAGTGGTTAAAAAGGATAGATAATGCAACAACAAAATATAACAACAACCTAAGCAAAACATCCAATGAATGCAATGTAACAGGATCTACAAAAATGGAACAGGAAGTACAAAAATTCGTTGGCAGTCTACATTTAGCATCTTCCATATTTCCATTGTTTGAATTTTTTACTGCGCATATCATTTGCAGTTAATGGTTTTCACGCTGCAATTTGTTTGGATGTTTGATGTTTTTGTAGTAAATTTTTTGTATATTATTCACAAGCAATATATTTGTTTCGCTAACCAAAAATATTAACATACTTCGGCAGCAAATGTTTTAAAAATGAAAAGTTTTCATTTTGTCTTCTAGCTGCAACGTAAAATACATATTTTTGGAAAAACTGCGACAAATATTTTTACCTTGTAGCTTGCGCATATATGGCATTGGTTTATAGTTTGTATATTCCGAATCTTATATACCCTTCACCAAATTATACTTTAAAATAAAAATTTTATATATTTTTAGATAAACAAAATTATTTTTTTTTTTTCAAAATTTAAAATTTTCTTCTTCGAATTTTTTTTTTTTATTTTTTGTTCAATTTTTTTTTTTTATTTAAAAAAAAAGATTTTAAATTATTATTGAACAAAAATGTATGACAAAAAAATTTTTTTGGTAAAAAAAATTCGGGTTAAAAAATATTTTTCCCGATTTTGATCCATTGTAGGTCCATACATCATTGCAATGGACTTTGAAATATCTATCATTAGATATCCATGTTGTCTATATTAATGACTTAGTAATCCAGATGTAGAGCAAAAATAGGCCAAAAATCGAGGTTGTCCCGGTTTTTTCCTTATATCTATGGCCCGATGTTCTCGATTTTAAAAAGCGACCGAGCCGGATATATTGATGTAACAATTATGTTATTTGGGGGCTGCGGAAAGTTGATTTCAACATATAGACGGACAGAGGGACATGGCTATATCGACTTCGCTATCTATAACGATCCCGAATATATATAATTTGTGGGGTCGCAGAAGAAAAATATAGAAATTACAAACGGAATGACAAACTTATATATACCATTGCCACTCATGGTGAAGGGTATAAAAATGTATATCTGATTCTAGTAAATTTATATTAACTTAAAATATTAACCTAACAAATGTTTTTATATATTTTATACAAAAAATAATTTTATTTATTTTTTTTTTCAACAACCAAGCCTATTGGCCGTAACCGGTTACAAATTTCTACTTAAATTTTTTTTCAATTATTATTAAAAGTATTTGAAAGTATGTGATAAAATAAACATCACTGTTTTATGATTTGTTTTAATAATTTATTATACCCTTCACCTTTGTGAGAAGTGTTTATATAAGTTTGTCATTCCGTTTGTAATTTCCACAATATAATTTTCCGACCCTATACAGTATATATAATCTGGATCCTTATAGATAGCGGTGTCGATTAAACCATGTCCTTCTGTCTATCTGTCTGTTGAAATCAATTTTCTGAAGACCCCAAATAACATACAAACATAATTGTTACATCAATATATTCGGGTCGGTCGCTTTTTAAAATCGAGAACATCGGGCCATAGATATAAGGAAAAAACTATAGAACATACAACATCGAATAAAAGCTTTGAGTTGATTAATGCCTAACATCGAAAGCTCTAGAATTCGAATATTCTAGTTTTAAGATCATCGTAGAAATAGAGCTTTCTAGATGGTAATACGTGTATATAAATTGGCCGTGAAAACACCACAGATCAGTCTGATTTGAATCATCGTTAAGTAAAGACATCAACTGCATTGCCAGTGTATACTTGTACATTATAAAGTGTGTGTGTATTTCTGCGAATTTATATACGTGTATAATAACACTGAGTCACTATTTGAATTGTTGTTGTTGTTGTTGTACATTTTAAATAAATAGTTGTTACATAATGCAATTATGTAATACATAATGTATTCGAATACATTATGGTGTCCGTATATGGTTATATTTTTCGTGTTGCACTGTGTTCTTCTTAAAATAGTTGTTATTTTGCTTAACATATACAAAACGTTCACTGAGAACGACGTTCTTCAAAAATCACGGGATCGCCTCATCTCTAGTACGTAATAATAATAAAAACATATAAAAAATCTAGTGTTTTTATACCATACACCACCATAATGGGGAGGGTATATTGCGTTTGAGTTGATGTTTATAAAGTCCTAAATGTTTACTTTATAAAGGCATATTATCGAAATGTGTACGTAATTGTCGTTGTAATGATATATAAATGACTAAATTTGGTTAAAGTTATCAAAAAATGTTAAAGTTATTAAAAGTTCCCCAGACCATTAACTTGTTTGAGAAATATTAACATAGTTTGAGAAATATTAAAATAATAGGTAATTTTTACTTAAAATATATCCGTATTTACTTGTGTAGAAGTTCCTGTCAGAGTACCAAATATTCATTCATTTGTCACTCATGTTCATGAAATGACAATTTTAATTTTTGTTGTGTTACGTTCTCTTCATGTATGAAGAGACAGCAAATATTTTTGCTTTATTCATTCATGTATGATAGAATTTATTTTGTTTTTTATTTTCACTCAAAAATGAGTAAATAATAGGAACTTTTTTTCATACACATGAGCATTTTTGAGAAGTAAAATGCATAGGGTAACATAGAGACGAAACGGAATTGTCAAAAACCTAAGTCTGTTGTCAAAAACCTATCTCTGCAACAACAAAATACATGTTAGTCAATGTATTTTGTTGTTGTATCAGACATAAAATTTGTTGTATTTTTGTTTGACAATACGGAGTGTCTCGTCTCTATGTATAATTCTCTATGGTAAAATGTTTGTAACAAAGTATACCAAGTAGTCCGACTCTCTACCATGTGTATTCAACACCCTTGTGAAAGATGTAAACGCCAACACAAAAACGAACTTTTAAGAAACCAACAAATTGATGTCATGCTTGTTTTCTGAGACCCATTTGACGTCCAGAAGTTCATTTCGAATAAATGAATGTGTAATATATGATACCAAAGATCCCAGAGGTAGAGCATGCGGCGACTATAATTCTAAGCACACATTCTGGGGATCACGACTGACTACCTCTAAAGGTCGTGTTTTGTTTGATAAAATTTCTAAAATGGGTTTGAATGTGATTTCAAGCGGCCAACCTACTTACTGGCCTACTGACCCGCGAAAAATACCGGATGTTATTGATTTTAGCGTGATGAAAAATATCCCTGGAGAAATGATTCAAGTTGAATCCTCGTTGGAACTATCTTCAGATCACTCACCCACTATTGTTACTTTTTTTGAGCCCCCGAGAAATTGTATCCCCGACTGGTAATTTAGCGATGACAGGCACAAGAATTAATTGAATCATTGAATAAATATCTAGAAAGCCTGGACGCAACCCCGCAATCGGATTACTCAATATGGCGGGCCACAAAAAGTCTTAAAAGACCTGTCATATGTAAGCCCCCCTTGCGAAATTCAAGTGGCGGTTGGGCAAGAAATGTTACTGAAAAAGGAAATCTGTTTGTTAATCATTTGAAGCAAGTATTTACCCCGAACACATCAAATGAAACTATTGAGTTGCCACCTGTTGTACCCCATTTTGGAGCAGCCGTACACCTACGTTTTGAGATTCGAGAGATCGAAAAGGCTATTGTTGATTTAAACTCCAAGAAAGCTATTGACAAAATCAGTAACAAGATGCTTATGGAGCAATAAAAATAATTCTTTTTATTTTTAATGCTATATTACGCCTTGAATATTATCCTCCTGAATGGAAGGTTTCACTGGTTTCCATGATACCTAAGCCGGAAAAAGATCACACAAAAGTAGAATCATATAGACCAATCAGCCTATTGTCTAATATATTAAAGCTATTTGAGAAGATACTCATGAACAAGTTGTACCCGATGTTAATTGAAAACAATTGTATTCCGAATCATCAATTTGGATTTAGAAGAAAACACAGTACTATCGAACAAACAAAATAAATATTGTTCCGCTCTCTTTATCGACATTTCTCAAGCGTTTGATAAAGTATGGCATGATGGTTTAATATACAAACTGAGTCAAAATTTACCCGCAAACACACATAAGCTATTGAAAAGCTATTTAACTGGTCGAACATTTATGGTTAAAGAAGGAGACTTTTTAAGTAGTCCCCAACCCATTGAAGCTGGAGTTCCCCAAGGCAGTATCCTGGGACCCTTTTTATATTTGATATATTCGTCTGATATGCCAACTAACAATCGCACGCATACATCAACATTTGCAGATGATACTGCTATTCTAAGCATTCATGAAAACCCTCAAGAAGCGTCTCGTTTCTTACAAAATCACATATTTGAATTAGAAAAATGGTTAAAACAATGGAAAATTAAAGTCAACGAACAAAAATGTACACATATAACATTTATATTGCGTAGAGTATCATGCCCCCCTATTCATATCAATAACCAAACAATAATCCAACAATCGAAAGTTAAATACCTCGGAATACATCTCGATCGTCGTCTTACATGGAAAAGCCATATAGATGCAAAGTCGACTCAAATGAAATTGAAATCAATTCAAATTAATTGGCTCATTGGCAGAAACTCTACGCCAAGTTTAGATTGTAAACTTCTACTTTATAACATGATCATAAAACGGATATGGTGTTATGGCATACAGCAATGGGGCACGGCCTCAGCGTCAAATGTAGAAAAAATCCAAAGACGCCAAAACAAGTTTTTATGAATAATCACAGTTGCCCCCTGGTATATCAAAAACGCGAATATTCACAAAGATCTTAACGTGCCCCTTGTAAAAACTGAGATCACGAAAAATGTGAAAAAATATTTAAAAAAACTTGAAATTCACCCAAACCCACTGGCCCGCAACATATTAGATAACCGTGGCCACACTCGATTAAGAAGGAGGGACACAGCAGACCTAATCCAAAGACTAGAAGGAAGAATGCCTATTTAATCAAAGCAACAATCAATAAACAATTTTTCGTCCGGCACTGGCTGGACTAATTAAATTATAATTATTAGATATAAGATTTGAAATACTTGTTGTTAGTTTATTAAATAACTAGCTTGACCCGGTGCGCTTCGCTACCCTTGTCGATGTAAAAATCGGTTCAGCCGTTTAGTAATTATTGTTTAAAGACTAAAGGTACCAATTTTACCCGTTTTTTCCCCTTCTTATCCCTTTCTGGTCCAAGTATTGAAAAAATTTATAGCCTATTGACGCTTCCAAGTAAGGATCTATCTACGTTCCAAATTTCAATAAAATCGGTTCAGCCGTTTAGGCGTGATGCTCAAACAAACAAACAAACAAACAAATAAACAAACAAACAAACAAACAAAGACATTTATATATTTATATAGATGAAGAGACGAAAAATAAAAAAAAACGTAATTTTTTAGTTATACAGAAAATAAAAATAAATAAATAATCTGTTTATTTTTCTCCGAAGTACTACAGAAGAAAACTAGCGAAGTCCACAGCATTCCGAAGTATACCTATTTTATATGTGGATTTTAAAATTATGCCAAATTTTCTGTTGCCTTCAAATAATTGAAACCTATTTTGTATGACCCAATATGTTCCTAAATATTTTGCAATGGTAATTTATCAACAGAGTTAAAAATCTAACAAATACCATTTTTGGGAATTTTGAAAAGTTTTTTGGGAAATGTCAAAAACAAAATAAATTTTGTTGGTCATACCTGCGAATAGGTTAAAGGTATCGTACAAGGAAAAACCTCCTGCTCAAGTACATACGGATATATTTTAAGTAAAAATTACCTTTTAATATTTCTCAAAACATGTATGTACACTTTTTCCCTAAAATTTCACGTTCAAGTGGACTGAGACACGTTAATGTTCTGGGGAATTTTTAATAACCTTTACATTTTTAACCAATTTTTGTCATTCATATCTCATTAAAACGACAATTACGTACACATTTCGACCATTTTTGTAAAATAATGCAGAAAGTTAAGCTCCTTCCTTTCACAAATTTTTTTCATATAAATAGCCAAATTTTGCATATGTAGCTGACCTGTGACCTGTGTTTGCAGCACTTAACTTTTAGACCTAGTGTCACAATATTCTTTGAAATCTAAAAAAAATCAGCTGTCACTTTAATTTAAATGTTTGTAACAACACGCTGCAGTTTTTCCGTATATAAGACATATTTAAAAAAATATATAATAAAAAAAAGGTAAATAAAATCACAAAACAGAAAGCTTATTTTAAAATAATAAAACAACATTTTAAAGTCTGGTTCGTGTTTGTTTCGTTCATAGATAATTATCTTTAATAAAAAATCTAAATATTTTAAATGATTACAATAATTTTAATAAGTTTTTTTTTCTTTTAGTCGCTGGAAAGTACACGTCGTATGTTGGAACTATGTGAAGAGGTAAGTTAAAAAATAAATTGGTTGTTTACTGATAAATGCACTGTCCGATTTTTGTTTTATATGTACATATCTTATAAAAGAGGGAAATTAAACTCGTTTTTAAATTCAAAAAGTAAATGAACAAAATACAAATTTTGCTTTACATATACAATTTTTCCTAAGAAATTTAAAAATATCTATATATATATTTTATTATACTATTTTTTGCTACGAACAATTTTCGTTTTCTCTTGAATGCTCGCCAAATTTTAATATATTTTGTGTAAAAAAGGTAAAGTTAAAAAAAAGTAAAACTAAATATATTAAGAAATTATCTCTCTTATACTAAATGTAATTGGATAGTGCATTTGTTAATTTGATAAGCCCGTAAACTACACAAACATTAATATTATATTTACTTTATTTTGCAACATACAAACTTATTTAAAAGAAACAGTAATACAAAGTACATTAGATACAAACAAGCGCTGCTTATAAACATTTAGTATACAAACATTCAGACAACACGTACATTGTATTTATTTATACCTACATACATATGTACGATCCACCGAACCCTTATGAAAAAATTTGATTCGACCACCACCTGAAATTTAGGTTCTTTTCTTTCATTTAAAATGTTTAAAGTATGTTTTGCATATTAAATTATTAAAATTACGATTTTGCATGGATGGCTAACAATTCCAGTACAAAAATATATACAGTCAGAGTCAAAATTTAGTATACAACTCGCATTTTCATCTATGAAGCGTAATATTTAAATTAGAGAAAGAAATATATATTTGAATAAACTTAAAATTAAACTTAGAGTTTAATCTTTTATTATTTTAAAAAACCTTTATAATTGATTTCGTGGAAAATTTATGGGAAAAAGGGATAAGTACCTAAAAACAACAGTCAAAAATTAGTATTCAGTTGATCGATAATAGGGTTTTTACACTTACGTACATTTTGGGAAACGTATGGAAGATGTTGAAAACATGAAACATTTGTTCACACTTGTAACATCTAGCATTATCTAAATTGCCAAATTATTAAAATCACATTGTTTTCAATAATACGCGATAAATTTAAACTGGTTTTGTTTATTACTATAAAATTAAAACTATTTAATAAACCTACATTTGTATTTCAAACAAATAAAATGTCGCCTTCATATTCATAGAAATGTTTGTTTATATTTTTTTTAATTTCATTGACATTTTATTAGCGGTGACACTAAAATTATGGAGATGGCATTAAAATAATCGTTAGATGTTAGGTGGAACAACATGATATAGGAACATCCTGTAAAGATGTTGAGCACTCAGCCCTGTGTAATTCTTATGGGAAGATGTTAACATCTTTGCAAATTGATGGTAGATGTTAGATGTGCTCTAGTGTAAAAAGGCTATAACGCTCTATATTACCAAAATTCGAAAATAAAAAGTTAATATTTTGTTGGTCCTCCATTAATTCATTCTTCTCCCCCCTTCTTTTGTTAAAGAGGATTTGGAGTTCGTCCTTAGATGAAATGCTTCGTTTTCCAATATTCCGGTCTAAAATTTCCCACAGATGCTCTATTGGGTTAAGGTCTGCAGATCGCGGAGGTGAATTCAACTACTAATGCACATTATACAATAGCCACTCCTTTACAATTCTGGCGGTTTGCTTTGGGTCATTGTTTTGCTGAAAGACTTATAGAGCTACAAGACCTAAATTTTCAGCACTTACTTTCAAATTGTCCTTTAAAGTTTGTAAATAGCCACGGCTGTTCATTGTACTTGCAATGAATACAAGATTGCCAGGTCCTGCATCTGACATACACCACCATCAAAGGCCCACCACCATGTTTTATGATAGAACTTGTAAACTCCATGAAAAGGCAACTAGAGGCCGTAATTAAGCTGAATGGAGGACCAACAAAATATTAACTTTTGATTTTCGGATTTGGGTAATATAGAATGATGGTTTTTCATGCGAAAAATTGTGTATGCAACAAATGATCAGTTGTTGGTTTTAATTTCGTGCGAAAAAAGTGCCGCTTATGTTATTTCGTGTAGAAAAATAAGGTTGCCAGATGTATTTCACATGTTTTCCACAATAAGAACAGTGTACTGCTTCTGCGAAATTATTTCGCATATATTTCATTTCAAATATTTTATATGTAGTTTGACAGCATTTCGCACGAATTTTGAATATAGTAGTAAGGTTTATCCATCAAGTGTATACTAAGTTTTGGCTGTTGTTTTTAGGTACGTTTTCCTTTTTCCCTTAAATTTTCCACGAAATCAATTTTAATTTTCAACGCTTTTTAAAATAATAAAAGATTAAACTCCAAATTTAATTTTAAGTTTCTTCAAACTTATATATTTCTTTCTCTAATTAAAATATTTAGCTTCATAGATGAAAATGCGTATTGCATATTAATTTTGACTCTGACTGTATGTACAACACATTGGGACCGATCTTAAAACAAACTAAATATATATAGAACCTTTTAACTACTCTTCAGATTTGTTTAAAAATTGCAAAATCAATAGAAGTTAAGTTATCAGAATATTGTCTTCTGAGTAGAGCTGGGTTTATTAGCTCAGTGAAGTGACCGCTCTTTTCAGCTCAGCTCACTAAATATTGTATGTAATTGTATATAATAAAAATAAAATTTTAATTTTATTTAAATTAATATTTTTTGGAAATGAGAGAATTTTTTTATTATTTCTAATTTGCGATGCTAATCAAATGTTTGGACAATATTTGTTAACAGTCACCAGTTTTAATCCTCCAAATTTCGGATATTTTGTATTGAATTTTGTTAATATTTAGTTGTATTTTGAAAACCTTTCAGTTATGGGTTATAATTGTGAGTATTTTAACTCACGCAATATTAAGTAAGATAGTATGTATGTATGTATGTATGTATGTATGTATGTATGTATGTATGTATGTATGTATGTATGTATGTATGTATGTATGTATGTATGTATGTATGTATGTATGTATGTATGTATGTATGTATGTATGTATGTATGTATGTATGTATGTATGTATGTATGTATGTATGTATGTATGTATGTATGTATGTATGTATGTATGTATGTATGTATGTATGTATGTATGTATGTATGTATGTATGTATGTATGTATGTATGTATGTATGTATGTATGTATGTATGTATGTATGTATGTATGTATGTATGTATGTATGTATGTATGTATGTATGTATGTATGTATGTATGTATGTATGTATGTATGTATGTATGTATGTATGTATGTATGTATGTATGTATGTATGTATGTATGTATGTATGTATGTATGTATGTATGTATGTATGTATGTATGTATGTATGTATGTATGTATGTATGTATGTATGTATGTATGTATGTATGTATGTATGTATGTATGTATGTATGTATGTATGTATGTATGTATGTATGTATGTATGTATGTATGTATGTATGTATGTATGTATGTATGTATGTATGTATGTATGTATGTATGTATGTATGTATGTATGTATGTATGTATGTATGTATGTATGTATGTATGTATGTATGTATGTATGTATGTATGTATGTATGTATGTATGTATGTATGTATGTATGTATGTATGTATGTATGTATGTATGTATGTATGTATGTATGTATGTATGTATGTATGTATGTATGTATGTATGGATGTATGGATGGATGTATGTATGTATGTATGTATGTATGTATGTATGTATGTATGTATGTATGTATGTATGTATGGATGTATGGATGTATGTATGTATGTATGTATGTATGTATGTATGTATGTATGTATGTATGTATGTATGTATGTATGTATGTATGTATGTATGTATGTATGTATGTATGTATGTATGTATGTATGTATGTATGTATGTATGTATGTATGTATGTATGTATGTATGTATGTATGTATGTATGTATGTATGTATGTATGTATGTATGTATGTATGTATGTATGTATGTATGTATGTATGTATGTATGTATGTATGTATGTATGTATGTATGTATGTATGTATGTATGTATGTATGTATGTATGTATGTACGCTAAAACAACCTCGTTTTCACTTGGACAAGATGTGCATTTTACATATTGCGTACAGATTACCAATTAAAAAGTGCCAAATTCGTAGCACTGATAAATCCTTTGTACAAGAAAATAAATTGGATATACAAGAAAAGTTAAGAAACGAAATGTACTTAATAGTTGATATTCTAAACTTAGGTCGGGAAATACTAATAACGAAAATACTGGTATAAGATTTTAAGATTTTTTCTACAACCAAAATTAGCTGCTTTTTTAACTGGAGTCAGTGAGGAAATAATATGTAGATTCAGTATAATTTTACATGCTTGCAAATATTGCTGGAAAACAGCAGACATTTTTGTAGACACATATCCACGGTTCTATATGAGATAAATACAGGCCACAAATATTTATTTTTTAGTAAATACAAACTTTCCACTTACAATAAAAATTTGAATTGACAAAATTATTAATCAACTGAATTAATATTGATAAAAATCACGTACTTAGTAATTACCCAGTAAAAAATTTTTAGACTTTAGGAAGCTAAAAAGGGACCTAACTGCATCTGTATTCGCTTACTATTAAGCCTTACTGAGAAGCAGGAAATAAGGGAATACCAATGATAGGAGTAATTTTATAATGTAAGCTTAAAAAAATTAAAAGCTTACTACTATCCCTTACAGAGAAGCAGGTTGTAAGTGAAGTATTTAAATAATATTTAAGCTTACTCTTGTCCCTTACAAGGAAGCAGGTTGTATTGCAAAGACTATTGAAATCGGCAGTTTTACCGAGTCTTTTCCGACAAAAAAACACATTTTAAATTACATTACTCTTCATTTTTTAAAAAGTAATTCTTCCAAGTGGGAATTCGCTATATAAAAATCATGCCTTATCGAAGCAGGTTGTAAGGGAGAAAATAGCTTCGTTCCCTTACAAACCTGCTTGCATGTAAGCTCCAATTTTTACTGGGTAGGCGCCATATTCTATCAATGCATTCTTGCTGCTACGTATGCTATATTTGACAGCTAACAGCTGTGAGAATATTGAGAGCAAAAGAAAACAAAAAATACCAATTTGCTCAGTAGGTTATCGGTAATCGATGCAATGCGAAATACTTATCGATATAAGAATTTAAAAATTTGAATAAAATGCCGCTATATCAGACTCTGCAGCGTTGCGATTTACGGGACGGTGATAATTATAGAACATCTTTACATCAATCATTTACAAAAATAGTAGTGTTTTTTCCAAATATTTTTCAACACACCCATAAATTTGATTAACAATAAAAATAATATTCATTGACTCGATGATTTTTATTGCATAGATAATAAAATATTTAATTTTAGTCTGAAATATATTTTGCATTTAATTACAGTAAAATTAATGACCTTTGTTATGGTTAGATTTTAAGTAAAAAAAAAACGAAAAAACTTAAAAATTGAAATTATTTTGTTTTGGACCTCCTCGAATTATAACAAGTGACCTTGAATATGGTATTTGACATTATTAATTATTTATACATCATGAATTCCAGAAAAAAACACTAAAAACACAAATTATTCACATTGGATCTTTTTGCCAATTTAGCCATAAGAAATGGCTAAATTTAAGCCGGAACATCTAGCAATTTTATTTTGCCCTAGCCTTTTTTATTTTAAACTTTTCTTGAACATTTTTGAAATTTTTTAAAAATAAAATAATAAGTGATCAGATATTGAGGTCCTTTTCTCAATTGATCGAGTATTTACAAAGTTGTTAGTGATTTAAGATTTCAGAAAGTTTTTTTTATAGAAAACCCGATTTAAGAATTTTTCATTGAAATTTAGATTTTTGAAGAAAACTTTAAGAGATCCTAGATTAAGTACCTTTTCTATATTTATGCAATTTGTAATACAAATAAATTGATCCATGATCACAGATTAAGATCGTTTTCTAAATTGATCGCGTATTTACAAATTATCGACGATATAAGAATCTTCAATTTCATTATAAAACATTAGACGCATTATCGACTACATATTTAAAATTTTTAAAGTTAAATATTGGTTTCATGAAAACAAGTTCGCAGTTTACAAAGCAAACACATCAGATATATTCAAAAATCAATTTTGCATTTCTTCAATGTATCCGATTTTGTTTATATGTGCCCAATTTTTTTTTTAATTTATCAAAAGGATTTTTATTGATACTAGCATAACCCGGTGCAATTCGCCACTCCACGACCTCCAAGTCGCTTTTTTATATTCTTACCCAGTCAGGATCATGTGTGTTTAATTTCCAGCTTATAGGTTCATTATTATAGAAATTTTGTTACCTCAATATTATTATGCCCTCTATCCTTCATTCTTTCTTTACTCAAGAGCATATCAGGAACTATTATGTATACATATAAGTAAAATAATTTTATATAATAAAAAGTACCATTAGAAGAAAAAGTACCAATTTTCCACACTTGAACCACCGTCAAGTTTAAAATCAAAGTAATTTCCTTATTCTAAGTTTAATATATTAGAAAATTCAAAAAGTACTATTTGGAGAACGAAAAAATACTTCTTAGTTTGGCTAAGTTCACAATTTTTGGTATCATAATACAATTGAGCACCCTATTCTTGATTATTTGTTTACTGAGAAGCATATTAGCCTACTATAATGTATATAAGCTAACTAATTTAATATATTAAAAAAGTACCATTAAAAGAAAAAGTACCAATTTTCCTTTATCCTCTTGAACATCCGTTAAATTTGAATTTAAATTTGTTTCTATGACACTTAATATTTAATAAATTATCACAAAACCGAACCGAAACCGATCGATTTTCAGTTTTTTAAAACTGAAATTCTTCGGTTTTTTGGAAACTCTATTGTATAGTATAAATGCAAATTTGCTTTTTCGGCCCAAGGACGAAGTCTATTGAAACAGGCTGAAATCGGTTCATTATCTTACCTAGCCCCAACCAAATGTCCTCCCGAAATTGGACAGTATCCGTCATAAATGTTTAATTAATATAGGTATCTACACAAAATTCCTTTACAAATATGTTTTATGTATACAAAAGTCATGTCATCTGATTTTATGCCGATCGGTCCATAATTAGTTATAGCTCCTATATAAGACCCGCTTCCGAAAATCACTTTAACGATAAATAAATCTTTTAAAAATGTTGGCAGTTACACAAAATTCAACACAAATAGACATAAATCAGATGACCTAATTTCATGGCGATTGGTCTATAATTAGTCATAGCTCCCATATAAGGCCCACTTTAATTAACTAACATTAAATCTCTTAAAAATTTTGGTAGCTTTTCAAAATTCTACACAACTAACTTTCGTATAGACATAAATCAGGCGACCTAATTTCATGGTGATTGATCCATCATAAGTCATAGCTCCCATATAAGGCCTGCTTCCGATAATCACTTTAACGATCATAAATCTCCTAAAAATGTTGGTATACACATAAAATGCAACATAAATAACTTTCATATAGACATTAATCACATGACCAAATTTCATGGTGATCGGTTCATAATTTTTCATAGCTCCCATATAAGGCCCACTTCCGAAAATCGCTCACGAATATAAATTATTGAAATTTTGAAAGAAAAATGTTTTTGCTCATTTCTTAGTGTAGGGTATTATATGGTCGTGCTTGACCGATCATACTTTCTTACTTGTTTACTTTTAAGTGTGTGCACAAAATTTTTGTTTAATTTCTAATTAATTTATTTATTTTTCGAAAACTGTAAAACTCATTTTATAATTTGTATAATTGGTTGGAATCACCGAATTTGGTTTTTTGAATGTTATGACCGAATTTATTGATTATTGTAATTGAAAACGTCAGTACTCGTCCGAATTCCTTAATTTAAACTTTACCTGACTCAAATTGATTGTGTTAACTAATAATACAGTTACTGGAACCTCAATTTTATTATAATTATAATGTTTCACTTATAAGTAAAGATAATCTGTTAAATTCATACATTTTCAATGACTACAACCAAAGAATATAAATCATATAGAAGGCGCATGTGAACGAAAACCAAAATATTTTTGAAAACAAATTAATGATGCGGGAGGGAAGACAAAAGGAAAAGAAGCATAAACAAAGAGCGTAACAATTCTCTCGTTCTCTCGTTGTTTATGAGATCTTTTAATTCTCATTTATCATCGTATGTGTGCATGTATGTATGTGTGTGTAAAAATAAAAAAAAAAAACCTATCCAGCAGTTCTAGGAGACAGTCCCGAACTAGTGATTTTACCCATCATTTAGAGTGGGAACTAGTTACTTCAATAGCTACGTGACTAGTTATTTTAACACGGGCATGTCCTAAGCAGGGGGTCAATTGACCCTTTTGACTTCAATGAGACTGTCTAATAGCTGGTCCAAAGTAGTCAACGCATTGGACTCACATACTGGTTAAATAGCGACAGTTACCTAACTGATAACTTGATCAGCTGCATTACTAGTTATTTTAACATGGACGAGTGCTAATTGACCTCAAATAGTCAGCTAAAAGACATATCATAGTCAGTCCAATAAACGATAGCTTGTAAACAAACCTTTCTTCGACAACTCTCCAATGGATTGCTTCTGGTGGGTAAAATAACTACTTTTTAAATTGCAGTACAAAATAAACGTTTAAAGTTACATCATTATAGGTTACTAAGAGCTAGTTTCTTACTTGTCAGTTAAACGTAGCTTAACACGCTGTTATATTAAACCTGAAATATATTTAGCCGGGATTTAACCAATGATTGTGTTTCTCACTAATGGATTAATTTTGTTAGCATTGCCATACTTTTCAATCAAATCACATGTGCATTCCTCAAAATTCTTCATATAAATATGGCAATACTTTAAATTTTATAATAAAAAGCAACAGCGTACATAAATTTTTTTTGTAAATTTTAACTTTGTAAAAGAAAAAGGGACATCAAAGTATATAAAATGTATATTAAAAGTTATATTGATGTTAATAAAGCAAATCAAAACAAAGGGCTGCTGTGCTGAATTGTTTATTTTATTTTCCAGCTGTTTTTGTTTTAGCATTTTATACTTAGGTTTATCTCACCAATGATGCTCAGTTAAACCTAGATGATATCGTAAATAAACAATAAGTGAGAAACACAATTTTTAGTTTAATTTAGGTTTAAACGAAGAATGTAGATTATCTTTATCCCAGAAACTAGCTCTAAGAGACACTAAAGTGCACATTGACTTCATGCTATGTTATATGGGATATCAGTATACTTAACCAAAAATTAAAATTAACTGTATGAGAATTATATCAATACAATTTGTATAAAACCAGTTTGAACGAATTATCACACAACACGTTTAAAGTGACTACACTACCGATTACTTAGAGACACATAAGTGACAATTGTCTCCACGCTAGATTACCTGGGATGTATAAAGTAACCAATTGTCTTATCTCTGAACTACAGAGAGCACATACGTCTCAAATGACCAAAATATAAAAATTGGAGTCAGCCAAGTGATAAAACATTTATGACGATTACAGTCTATAAGGGATACATTGACTACTTGCTTAACTGCTGGGTATCAAAATAATTTTAGTTTCTTGCAATATTTGTGCAAATAACCTTCGTAAAAGCAAATGTGATCGATTGTGTAATTGTAGGGGAAGAGTATGTGTTTTATTGTTAAAACTATATCAATTCGCACCGAAATTCAGATCCTGTTTTTATCTAAAACTAGATTACCCCGGTGCGCTTCGCTACCCCTGTCGATGTAAAAATCGGTTCAGCCGTTTAGTAATTATTGTTTAAAAACTAAAGGTACTAATTTTACCCGTTTTTCCCCCTTTTTATCCCTTTCTGGTCCAAGTATTGAAAAAATTTATAGCCTATTGACGCTTCCAAGTAAGGATCTATCTACGTTCCAAATTTCAATAAAATCGGTTCAGCCGTTTAGGCGTGATGCTCAAACAAACAGCTGTTTCAGTGACTACTAAACCAAAGAGAATAAGAATATGTGTGTGGTTAGCTTGCACAATTGTGCTATGAAATGGGCACCATTGATATAGATTAATGATTTATGGGCATAAAAAAATAACAACATAAACTGCCTTGTTCATAAAAAATATTTTAAATTTATTAAAGCGGCATGTCAAACCATGTTGTATATTTATTTCATAGCTGTGCAGTATAAATATTCTTATTAAAGATATCTAAAAAGGGATTAAAATAAAACATATTATTATTCCTTGTTAAGGAATTTTGTTTGGTTTTTATTTAATCATGTTGTTTGGAAATGAAATAAATTTAGTTCTCATATATTCGGAATAAATTTTATTTATTTCTAATTTTATTTCTATTCACAAATGTAAAAAAAGATATTTATAAAAATAATTTTTTTTTATATTTGTAGGAAAATTTAAAATATTTTTCCACTTTATATTTTTTTTGCATCAACAAGTATTTAATGAGGATATCAATCACCCTAGTAAAATTAACAAAGTTATTGTATTTTAGTAAATTAAATCATTCGTGTGATAAAATTTGTATTTTTTATTTGGAATTTCCTTTTTCTAAAGACCAAGAGTAGTACAAATAGTAGAAAGTCCAAAACTTCTATTCTGTGTTGAGAACAAACGTCGGAAAACCACTCTGTGGTCAAGCGTTTACACGACTCAATAATAAAAGATTTTATACCAATTTTTTGGGGCTCAGATTTAAAGATTTTATGAAGTATTAAAATATGTCATTTGCTTGCATCCATTAGTTTGAATGATAGAGCATCTGTAAGCGACTGGTAATTTTAAAAGTATATAAAAAGTTCGCTTGGTGTTGTAAGAACTTCATATATCTTTCTAAATTCGTCACTACATTTTTCGCATTGTAATTTTGGAGTGACTTTAAATGCTACGTACCCAACAAAGTATCTCATAGAAACTAGTTCGAAATTTATAGCTGCAGAATTTTTTAAAAAAATCTTCCAAAATATAATCTGCATAAGTATATGTGGCTCTCAAAATCAATATTGTCAATTTTATCGCAACTTGGTTTTTTATGTTCAATACATAAATCTTCTTCAAAGCCAGCATCAACATTCGCTACCCCGTCGTGTATTCAATTCGGCTACAGACGGGTTGTTATTGTTGCCTCCTTTTTACCGCAATACAGAAAACATGCTTTCTAATTTGTCCTAATTAAGGGATTTTGTTATTAAGAAATATATTTATTTATTTATAGAGAATTAGAGTACAATTAAAATTATAATCTAATTTAAAATAAAGAGCAATAGCGACTGAGGCCTTCAGCTCACAGGTTTAATAAGTTATTTAGTGAATAAAATTTTTTTTTTTATTTAAGTTGAATAATATGATTTGTATAAATTATATAGAATGGTAAAGATTAGTAGACTTTAAAAAATGTATTATTATCGATATGTTATCATCTGTTGGGTTAGCTAGAAGTTGTAGCGGATCTGTGTTTCCAAAGGTGTTGATCCTTTGAGCGTTGGAAAGAGGGCATACTGATAGAAGATGAAACGGATTGGTTGGATACGATACGTCGCAATTACATGGTGGTAAGATCATGAATATACGCGAGCGTATAGAACTGTAGAGAGGCAAGTTTCCAATTTTGATAATTTGATTTTCTGTTGTTACGCTGTAACCGATATTATTTTCGTTTTTGGAACCACCCGTGTATATGAAACTGTGGTTTAGCAATTTGTATTTTATTTCTTTAAAGTGAGCACAGAAAAATGATTGATTATTATTGTTTGTGTATTGGTGTAAAGATAAGTCGAAATTGTTTTTATCCAATGTCCATGGTTCATAATTTTTCTCTCTGGTACGTGGTATTGAAATTGGTATATTTAGTATGTCGCAGTTGTATTTTATTCTATTGACGGTAGATGGTATTTTTGCTATCTTTTTGCATTTGTTAATTTTTTATATAATTGCGTTTAGGGGAGTGGGAGTGACCATAAAAGATCGATATAGTTTTGTTGTAAGAATATCCCTTTGGGTTTCCAACGGTAGTATATTGGCCTCTGCGTGAAGTGGGAAAGGTCCCCAATGAGTACCTTATTGGCGCATTTATTTGGCAGTTTAGTTTCCTAAGAACTGATTTGGGAGCATGTCCGTATATTGGTCAACCGTAATTTATTTTTGATAATATTAGAGCTTTAGTTATTTGTATTAGGGTGTAAGAATTGCAATTGAATTTGTGGCTGGAGAGGCATTTGATTATATTTAGCTGCTGGCTTAAAGATTTTACTAATATGTTGATGTGTTCATTTCAACTGTCCTAATAACCGAAGATTTGTTACTTCGTTGGGTTGAATTTGATTGGATATGATTAAGCATTTGCAAGATTTTTTAGGGCAAATATAAATATATTTGCATTTTCTTGGTGATAACACAGCTCCAGAGTAATTACACCGTTCAAGGATGTCATCAAAAAGTGAGTTTAAATTTAAGACAGGGTTCTTGGTTTTGTTGGATGTTATAATTAAATTAAAATCGTCAGCATATGAAGTGAAATCTATTTCCCGATGAAGTGAGATAATTTTGCATAATTTGTTATAGGATATGAGGAATAGGACGACGGAGAGTGGGAAGCTTTGAGATATCCTATTATGAAGAAGGTACACATTGGAGTAATACGATCCTACTCTTACTGTAAATTTGCGTTTTTTCATGAAATTTATTATATAATGTATTATTTGAGGTCCGACTTTCCATGTGATTAACTGTTCAACGATGGGGTGAAGTTCAATTTTATCAATCGCTTTTTGGAAATCCAAGGATATTATTGTTAGGTGTTTTCTAAGTCACAGCGTGTCAGCTATTCGGTGGTCTATATATAATATACTGTCAATTGCTGATATGCCCTTAGAAAAACCGTATTGTCTACTGTCTATCAATCTGTTAGTTGTTAAGAACCACCATAATCTGTTTGCAACGATTTTATCTAACACTTTGGCTAGGCAAGGGTTTAACGATATGGGGCGATAAGAATTGAGAGACGTTCTGTCCGTACCTTTTTTTTATAAATCGGTATGGTGATGCTAAGTTTAAATTGCTGTGGTATATATGTATTAAAAATATTGTTGAACAGACTAAGTATGCGTTGTTTTACTGTAGTTGGACGTTTTTTAATGATTTCATATGAGATCCTATCTATTCCGGGTGTTTTGCCCTTAAGATTTTTTAGGACAGTGTTTAGTTCGGTAATGTTAATATTATGTTCAATTTTTAGGGCCTCAGGGCTGGGATTCGAGATTGTAGTGTTAGCAAGTATATTGTTTTTGTGAGTTTGAAAATCTTGTGGAAAATTATGGTCAGAAGAGTTATCCGACCAAAATTTTGCTAGCTCGTTACTAATTTTAGATCTATCGGAGATTACTTTATCTTTGGTGGTTATAACGTGGATAAATCGTGTGGATTTGTACCCTGTAAAACTTCGTATATTTGACCATATTCTATCAGCCTTGGAAGATTGGTTTATTGTGGATGTTAGATTATAAATAGATTTTCTTTTGACAATTTTTATTTCTCTTTTTAATAAGCCATTATATTTTTTTGTAGATGTAGAGATTTTGTGTAGTTATATTACGTTTAAAAATAAGCCAGGACTTATTTTTTTGTTTTTTAAGATTCCCAAGATGGGATGTGTTTGAGGTATGGAAACATTGGCTGCTTCTTTAATAATTTTGTATATATTGGCAGTCTCCTTATTAAGATTATCACTAACTGGTCTGCTTTCTTCAGAGGCTATACAAAGTCTTTGGAACAAAGTCCAGTCGGCTTGATTTATTTTATATTTTGGTCGATAAGTTGGATATGATTCTGATGGGTGGTGGAACATTGAGATGATTATAGGAAAGTGGTCGCTTTCGTGTATAGTACTTTCTATATTTCAGTCGATATGAAAACACAGTGATGGGCTACAGAAAGACAAGTCAACGGAAAAAGTGGAGTGAGTATTAAAACAGGTTGGTGACGAATTATTTAAAAGCATGGAGTTATTGTTGTTGATGAAGTGAGATAGAATTCTGCCTTTTTTGTTATTTATTGAAGATCCCCAGTTATTGTGCCAGCAGTTAAAGTCCCCAGTAATCAATAAAGGTGGATCAATATTGTTGAGTAAAATTATTGTTTGGACCTATATAACAAGATACAATTTTGAAGTTTGTGTTTGAGTTTATTTCTGCGGATACAGTATCGAAATCATAATTAACGTAAATTTTCTTGTGTTGGAGAGATTTATGGATTAGTATAGCTACACCTCCATATCTTATATTGGAGGTGTTATGCGCAAACACATAATAATTTATCGGAACGGGGATATTTGTAAGGCTGTGAAGATGAGTTTCTTGGAGTGATATTATTTTTGGTGAGTAAAGTTTGATGAGTAATAAAAGTTCATTATAGTTATTTTTAAAACCATTTATATTCCATATTCAATCTCATGAAAAGGAGTAATATATGACATTTATAATAAAAGTATTGTTGATTGGTTGCAATGAACAATTGTTTTGTATTTTTGTATTTTTTGGTAGAATTAGGCTTTTGTTTTTTCCCTCATCTAATGTTTGTGATGATGTACTATCGTAATCAGATGCTGTTAAATCGTCAGTGTAATCTTTAAGTTCACGTGTTGTTGCTGTAGATGTGATTGGTGGTGGCATTTTATTATTTAAATTAAGGGAAGAGTTAACATTATTAAGAGATTCTGAATTGTATGTTGTTAGTGTTTCTTTTCCATTGCAGTTGGAGTTTTTGTTATTTTCGTTATTGTTGTTACTAGTAGTTGATTTAGTTATAAAAGAGTACGTTGATGCAGAGTGGTGACGATCATTTTAATTGCAGTTTTTCTATTTGTTTTTTCCAATGTTATGATAGCTTGTATCTCTTTCTCTCTCAGAAAGGTTGGACACGATTTATCATTAGCTGAATGACTGTTGTTATTTTCTTTGCAATTGATACATATTTGAGTGTTGTTACAGATTTTATTCTCTTCTTTTAAGTGATACTCTTCAGAACAATTAAAACATGTGTGTTTATTTTTGGAGAACTTAGCTAAGTGACCGTACCGATAACAGTTTCTGCATTTGAGGGGGAGAGGAATGTCTAATTTTAACTTTCTCATAACCGATAGACGGGAGAGAAGTAGCTGCGAAGGTGACAATTATCAAACCAGTTTCTTTCAACTCGTTGTTAACTTTTCTTAATATTTTGTTTATTTTACATACATTTTGTGTTTTGAGTTCTTTTAGAATCTCGTACTCTGGAATACCACGAAGGTCATTTGAATAAACAACACCTTTTGCATAGTTGAGAGATTGATGTTCAGATAATTCGATTTCGATTGTAGAGGAGAGTGATGTTAGTTGTATTAAATTTCTTGCTTGCATGTAAGTTTTGGTTTTAATTAGAATTGTTCCATTCAGTAACTTTTTGCACATTTCGACTTCACCACCGCACGTAATGTCAATAACTTTTTTTATTAAAAAAGGTGATACTTCTGCAAGGGATTTTTCACTATTTATACGGCTCATAATTAACTTTTTTTGTCTAAAGTTATTGGCGGTTTTTTATTACCGCTATCGTCAGGGGGTCTTTCATGATTGATAGTTAGAAAAGTTTTTATTACAGATTTGTGAACGAGAATCTTCTATTTAATCACGTCTTGTGTGGGCGAGTTAATAACTATTACTGCATTAAGAAATACAGTGACTCTCATTAATATTCGGTTTTTTTATTCGAGTTATTAAAAGTCAACAAAATTAATAGAAAATAATAAAAAACCGGTGGTATTATTTTTTTTTTTTATTCAGAAGACATATTAAGAGATCAAAAAAATCTTTTTTCAGAATTCTGAATATTGAATAAACAACATAAATAAAAACAAAAACAAAAAAACTTAAATAATTCACACTTCATTAATATTCGGTTTTTTATCACATACAACATTATTGTTTAAATACAAATTTAAAAAAATAATTTAATATCTGGTTGGATAGCCCTTATCTTTTATAACCACAGAAGGACTATTTGGCATGTTATAACAACTTATTTGCAAGTAATCAACACTGATTTTATCCCATTCTTCCTGCCGCCTTTTTTTGAGTTCGTTTTTCGAAGAAACTGGATTTCCGCTGACTCGGCGATCTAAATAGTCCCATAAATTTTCTATGGGATTCATGTCTGGGCACGGAGTAGGCGTATTAATCACCTTTGGACAATTATAAAGCAACCACTCACGAACAACGTGGGCTTTATGCTTATGGTCTTTGTCCTGATAGAATTCAAAAGTTCTTGAAATTCCCATTTTTTCTGCAGATTGTTTCAAATTATCTCTCAAAATATTCAAATAAACATCATTGTGCATAATGCCTTCGATTAATACCAGTTTCCCAACCCCTTTCGCTGATATGCAGCCCCAAACCATTACACTTCTTCTAATTCGGCTTCATAGTTTTTTCATCACTTCCAAATAAGTTAAATTTGCTTTCATCGAGAAAATTACGCCTTCCCACCAATTTACATCTTTTTTTATACGCTCCTTAGTAAGTTTTAACCGATTATTCAACGATCGTATTGCCCGAAAAAAAAAACATTATATTCACGAAAGGTTTTTTTTTGGCAATTCGGCCGTTGAAACCTTATTTTTTAATGGCGTGACTTATTGATGCTTCTGAAACTGTCTTTCCAAATTCTGCCTTAACTTCAGTAACAATTTTGGGGGGCACTTAAGCGTGGGTTAGCCTTGATTTTTCTAACAAAACGGAGCTCTTCCATCTCTGTAAGCTTTTTTGGCTGCCCAGTTTGTGTTTTAAAATCAATTCGATCCTGGTTTTTATATCTTCGGATAATGTAACCGACAGTATTTGGCTTCATATTCAATACTTCAGCAATATTTTTATATTTTTTCCGTTTTTGTAATGAAAATCACTAATTTTCTTTACCCTAACGAAGTATTTTTTCCTTTACGACCCATCGTGTCTTTTATAAAAAAACTTGAGAATGGCAATGTTTATTCAGCTAACATTATTTGTTTAATGTTAATTAATGAGTGTATCCCAATTTTACAAATAATTTATGTAAATATGCAGATTTACAGCGGTGAATTTTATGGTAAAGCATAGTACTCTGTTCATATTTGCGAAAAATTATGGTTTTTTCATGCGAAAAATTTTATATGCAACAAATTATCAGCTGTTGGTTTTAATTTCGTGCGAAAGAAGTGCTGCTTATGTTATTTCATTTTCACAAGTTTTCCACAATAAGAACAGAGTACTCCTTTTGCGAAATTATTTCGCATATATTTCATTCCAAATATTTTATATGTAGTTTGACAGCAGTTCGCACGAATTTTGAACAGAGTACTTAGCTTAAAACTAAAAAAACGAATATTAATGAAGCATGCATTTCTGTAGTATTTTAGTTTCTTATTATTTTAAAATAGATTCACTCAATATTAATAAAAACCAATTAGTGAAAAGTGAGCTCTAAAGATATACCTTTAAGTAAAAAAATAAACATTAACAAGATGTCATTATATTCATTGAGAATTTTCTGATTTCAGAAACTCATATATAAAAACCGAATATTAATGAGAGTCACTGTATACATCACCACCTTCCTTTAAAATATCATCCGTTAACATAAGAACTGATTTAAGAGTGAGCTGAGAGTGAGCCCATTTAAAAAGAAAACAAGCATCTTTTGATACACAAACTCCACATTTTCTAAATATTCCAAAAAATATGTAATAAATTTATGTGTTTCACTGTTAAGCTAAATTGCAGATCTGTAGCAATTATCACCATAAAGAGAGGCACTATTAAGGCAATCGGAAATCCTGTAAATTTTTTCCACAAACTGAGCTGTTGATAAGGCCAATTCTGTGGAATTTATCTTAAATTTTGAAGTTTCGGAAATAGTTTTGATAGCAGCCGCAACAGTTCTGCTGAAAATTTGTGTTGCAAATTTTAAACGCATTTTTTTTTTCAAAAGTGTTGGGGTAAAAGTGTTGCCGTGTTAATTTTGGACACATTTTTGTTTTTTCACTTGCTTCCATTTCATACAATTCCTTAATAATTTGAAAGCTGACCGTTCCATCCGGTGATTTTATGTCACACTTTAACCACCCATTCCGCAAAGACTTAATTAAATGTGGGAAATCGTACATGCAAAAAACTTTTTGATCACTAGTTTCAAAAAATGGCTTGTTTTAAGGTTGGAAAAACATTTTCGGTTGGTCGAGCCTTGATCACATACAAGGACACGAATGTTTATTCCCATGCTTTTCAAAATATTAATATTTTCTTTAACAATTTCACTTAAAGTGTCCGCAGATAAGCCGTTGTGGGATATAAAATAGTTAAGAATGATTGCAAAATTTAAAACCATATATTTAATCATAAAACAAGTAAGAAAGTATGGTCGGTCAAGCCCGACCATATAATACCCTACACTAAGTAAATGAGCAAAAACATTTTTCTTTCAAAATTTCAATAATTTATATTCGTGAACGATTTTTGGAAGTGGGCCTTATATGAGAGCTATGACCAATTATGGACCGATCACCATGAAATTAAGTGGTGTGATTAATGTCTGTATGAAAGTTATTTATGTTGGATTTTATGTGTAGACCAACATTTTTAAGAGATTTATGCTCGTTAAAGTGATTATCGGAAGCAGGCCTTATATGGGAGCTACGACCAATTATGGACCGATCACCATGAAATTAAGTGGTGTGAGTAATGCCTGTATGAAAGTTGTTTATGTTGCATTTTATGTGTAGACCAACATTTTTAAGAGATTTATGCTCGTTAAAGTGATTATCGGAAGCAGGCCTTATATGGGAGCTATGACTAATTATAGACCGATCATAATAAAATTTGGTGACATTAATTTCGTATATATAAAACTTATTTGGAGAAAAACTTGTGTAGATACCTATATAAATTAAACATTTATGACCGATTAAGTCCAATTTCGGGAGGACATTTATATGGGGGCTAGGTGAAATAATGAACCGATTTCAGCCAGTTTCAATAGGCTTGGTCCTTGGGCAGAAAAAATTATATGTACCAAATTTTATCGAAATATCTTCAAGATTGCGACCTGTACTCTGCGCACAAGGTTTACATGGACAACCAGCCAGCCAGACGGACGGACGGACGGACGGACATCGTTTAATCGACTCAGAAAGTGATTCTGAGTCGATCGGTATACTTTAAGGTGGGTGTTAGACTAATATTTTTGGGCGTTACAAACATCTGCACAAATCCAATATACCCTCCCCACTATGGTGGTGTAGGGTATAAAAACACACACATGGGTGCCAATTCTATTGGTTCTTTCAAATACAGTGGTTTCGAATCCATCTATTATATCGATGCTTGTATTATACCTCAACTCTTTTTTTATGCTCATTTCATCCATTATTAATACCATATATTTGGCATGTCTGTCATCCAACTGGGAGCATTTTTGCCTCACGGATTCAAAAGCATTATTTATTCCTTTGGGCGAGAGGTCAACAAAAGCTTACAAAAAGTTTTGCTTTCTGAGTCTTTATTTTGTTAAGCATCAATCGATTCCATAAGAGACTTAACTGTATTTTTACAATTCAACTTTCTGACATGTCTTGTGGGTCTCTTTGATTTTAAAATTTCTTGAATTTTTGTTGTATTTTTTGAGGAGATTGCTATATTCTTTCTTGTACTGATCTACAAGCAGAATTTGTGCAGATGGGGGCTTCGACATTTTCAAAATCTACATTTTTTGGGGAGTACCTGAACTCTGCGTTAAAATCGTCCGATTCTTATTCCATTTCATCCATGTGTACGGTTGTAATGGCGTCCGACTTTAATTTTTTTCCCCAACATATGAACTTGAAAAATGATTTTCGCAAATATAAAGATTTTTATTAAAATCCTTCTCAGGAATTCGACATTTTTAAACCCTTGAAAAGCCTTTTCGATTTTTGGCATTTTTTATGCAACATTTTATGCCCGATGGAAAATTATTTTTGTTTTTTGTACTCGCATTCATTGCTTTACTACAGAATGTTTTTATTTATTGCGTTATTTTTATTTGTAATTTTTTAGTCACTTTTTTATAATTTCTCGACACACAGTACGTAATATTTCACTGCAGCTTTGAAACTGAAATGATTTATAAAAAATATTGTATCTATATAAATATATAAATATTGTATCTATATCTATATAAATATATAAATGTCTTTGTAAGTTTGTTTGTTTATTTGTTTGTTTGTTTGAGCATCACGCCTAAACGGCTGAACCGATTTTATTGAAATTTGGAACGTAGATAGATCCTTACTTGGAAGCGTCAATAGGCTATAAATTTTTACAATACTTGGACCAGAAGCGCACCGGGTCAAGCTAGTAATATATAAAATATATCATATGACTGTGAAAATTAATTGAAAAATTAATATTAATTGAAAAAACCTCTTGTTTATGATGGGGTTTCGCGCGGTTTGTTACCTGTAAGAAACAAACAGTTTTATTAGACAGTAAAATACCATAAAATGTTGGAAAAACCTTAATTGCTTAAAAATCAGATGCACAATAATTTCACTGCCTGTTTTAGGAAATCAAAATTATCATTTGGGAATTTATATTGAAAACAAATTTTAGTTTTTTACTGTCGTTTCAATATACATGTTTATTTCACTTTCAAAAAACAGCCAAAAAAACCCATAAAAAACAAACGCTTCCAATAATATTGTAGAGAAAACACTTTTCACATTTTTCTCTTTTAATAGTATTAATGCAAGTCTCTACATTGTAAGTACATAATTAAATTGGCTACAAAAATGAAACTATTTAATTTTTACAAAAATAAAACGCATACTCATGTCCTACAATTACACAATCGGTCGCATTAGGTCTTACGTTGGTTATTTGCACATCCATTGTTTGACAACAAAGCACATTCAAGTAAAAATATCAAAAACTAGTTTTTAGCAAACGAAACAAAACAAAAAACAAACCAGTTTAATCGACTCAGAAAGTGATTCTGAGTCGATCGGTATACTTTAAGGTGGGTGTTAGACTAATATTTTTGGGCGTTACAAACCAGAGAAGCAAGCCGTCTAATTTTTTTCGGCGGCGGCTGAAGGGGTAAAATTAGTCGGCGGCGGCGGCTTATTGGCTTAACGCCGAGTTTTCACCGGCTTAAAAACTTTGTCGGCTGCACCGACTTTAAAAGCAAATTATATATTTTTTTATTTTATTATTTTATAAAACGGAACTGTTTTCAATATATAATTTGGTTATAAGCGAAATATAGCGACAATTTTGAGGTATTTTGGACAAAAATGCTGCATGAAGTTGATACTATCGAAATGTGAAATACAGTAGTTTTGAGTAGTTTTAAAAATTATTTCGAATAGTTGTTCATAGAAATTTGTTAGTCTCATTTTTCCTTCGACATCATGAAATAGGTCTTAAATAATATGGATCTTTAGGATATATTCGAATGAACAATTAGAAAAACTAATCTTTATTTTCAAAAACTTGTCCAACAGTATTCTTTACTAGGTATCTATGGTTGATTAAAACCTAATGTGATGAAATGCAAATGAATAAAACATTTTTTAGACATTATTTCGGTGAATATAATTGCCTGTTTATAGAGTACAATATACCTCCATATTACTCGATTCTGTTCTTTATAAGCTAATTCTATAATTAAACCAAATAAATAATAACAATTAAGAGTGCTATATTCGGCTATGACGAATCTTATATACCCTTCACATTTGTTGTGGATACATTAATTGCCCACTTTCAGCGTATAGCATCCTAAATATATCAAGAAAACTTTTAAAAATTTTACAGTTTATATTGTAGAAGTTACAAACGAAATAACAATCTTATATATACCCTTCTCACAAAGGTGAAGAGTATAAAAACAACAACGCCAAACGAAACGAAACACCAAAAAAAAAAAATAATACGCAAAGCAATGAAACCAACACACATCCAAACATATGTACGTTTTGTTGCTTTTTTGTCAAACACCATATGTACGTTTTGTGGCTTTTTTGTTAAAGCATGCAATAAATTGTCTTTTTTTGACGAAATTTTCAGATGTTGTCTCTGATTTTTGCTCATATTTCCTTTATTTATCGACTGATTTTGCTGATTTTAAATAGGAAACTTCTCGAAAGCATGTCTGAAAGAATTATTGAAGATTTGAATCCCGAAGATATCTGGAGTCTTCAGCAAATTAATTTCAACAGACAGACAGTCGGACATGGCTTAATCCAGAATATATATACTTTATAGGGTCGGAAAATTATATTGTGGAAATTACAAACGGAATGACAAATTTATATATACCCTTCTCACGAAGGTGAAGGGTATAAAAATGCCTTAACTTCTATCAGGAACTATTTCTAATTCTAATTCAATTTAACAATTAAACGTTGTTAGATTTACAAAAATTTGTTTAAAAGTCGACTCAGCCGATAAAATCAGCTAGAAAATAAGCCGCCGATGAGCCGATGGATTCGGCGGCGGCGCGGCTCAAAAAATTTTACCGGCTGCTCGGCTAGCCGCCGGTCGCGCCGTTACGGCTTGCTACTCTGTTACAAACATCAGCACAAACGCATAATACCCTCCCCACTATGGATGGTAAAAAGAGTAAACATGTGTATGTGTTAATGCATGTGGATTTTTCTTCAGTTCTCTAAGTGTGAACACAAACCAACAACAAATTGTCTGCAAAATTCGAGAGCGAAATTATATGAGAGCGGGTCGTAATGATACAACCCGCCATAAGAAATTTTCCTTGTACATACATGATGCGCATTCTATATGATTTATATTCTTTAAATTTTCATTGTTCCAACCGTTTTCCAACCAATCCTTTTTCTGTGTGTAGTTCTGCAGATATTATAAAATACATAACTATTTACTTACAATTGCATATATTGCAGGGTTCAGAAAAATTCATGTATGAACACTTAAATTTATTCATTCATGATAAATTGTCATGAATGAAATTTGCAAATTTTTTTTTTTATGCTCACATTCGAAAATGAGTTGCTAAGAATTTTTTGAATTTTAAGCACACATAAATGAATACACTGTTTTTTTTTCTTTAAAGTACATATACGTATGTGAATAGTGAGAAATAAAAAATCTCCAATGCTCAAAATTGAGAGGCTTTCTCATCGCGCTCATTAATGTTCATACACATTAATGTTGTTGGTTTTTATACCCTCCACCACCACAAGTGGTGAAAGAGGGTATATATACGTTTGTCATTCCGTGTGTAACATTGAGAAATATTCATCTGAGACCCAACAAAGTATATATATTATTGATCCTTATGAAATTCTAAGTCGATTGAGCAATGTCCGTCTGTCTGTCCGTCTGTCTGTCTGTCTGTCTGTCTGTGTAAAACACTCTCACGTCCAAAATACATAAGAAAAATTAATGAAATGCATACCAAAGTGTTTATAATTTTTCTAAGCAGTTTGGTATTGAAAATCAGCAAAATCGAATTGGTAGAACCAGGGTTATGGATCAAAATGTAAGACAACCTCCAAAAATTTTGATAATTTTCACATGATTTTTGTGACTTTGGGTAAGTTCATTGCAGAGAATACCATGAAATTTTGCACTCATTATTTATATGATAAAAGGACAAATTCTGTTGAAAATGGAAAAAATCGGTCTGTAATTTCTCGTAGCCCCCATACAAATTTCTTCCCGAAATATGGTGCTATGGTATATAAATGCCCATATATAAGAAGTATCCATACAAAATTCAGCACAACTAAGTTTCGTGCAAACGGAAATCGGAAGACCAATTTTTTTTTGGGATCGGGCACTATTTGACCATAGCCCCCATATAAAGTTTACTACCGAAAATCATTTAAATACACTTAAATATCTTATATATATCGGTATCAGGTTGAAATTCGACTTGCATAATTTCATTGCACATACAAATAGCTGTAGGAAATTTCATGAAGACCGGCCCATAATTGGTTATAGTTCCCATATAAGACCACTTCCAAAAAACACATTTATTTTCATAAATATCTGAAAAATATCGTTATCGAATTAAAATTTTACAGAAATCGGTAGTATTAATTCACAAATGATACTACTTGGTTTTGTGAATATCGGTCCATATTTGACCATAGCACCCATATTAGCTCCATTTCCGATAATCACAATAATGCCCATAAAACTCTTGTAAATAATGTTATGGAGAAAAATATCAAGCGAAATATGCCTCAAATACATAGAAATCACTTTAAAATAAAAAGTTTCAACTAGACTTGGTGACTATGGGTTCATAATTATATATATAAGGCTCATATCCGTAAAATTCAATAGAACAGAACAAAAATATACTTTTGAAGTTTGACTAAATATATTTGTTTACCCGTTTTTATTTATACTCTTTTACTTCACTTGTGGTGAATAAGGAAAATGTTGAGCCAATCGGTAATGTTAACCAATTATTAACTATATACATTTTTAAATAGTACATTTTATTCCTATTATAAAATTATAGACTCTGTTACAAATGGTAGGAATATGTAGTTATTTCAATTATAAATTGCTGAATTAGATAACATTTTTATACATCTTAAATAAAATATCTTCTGCGTAAACTAGTTTTTCTAACAATATATACAATACTACTATACTAACTACTATATTTTAAATAAACTTTTATTTTGTTTAAAAAAGTGGTTTTATTGAAGAAAGTACATAATTTGTATATAGTACAAAATATGTATGGTATCAGGATTCATCTATAATTCATAAAGTGGCTTAAAAAGAAATTCGGTTATAGTCCTAATTCGCTTTTTGTCCACAAAAATTGTACAACTGTATTTGTAGACTATAAGCTAAAACTACTGTATTACATTAACATTCTACCAATCTTCATAATTGGAGCTAAGTCCCAATAATAAACACTGAATATGGATATTAAAGTGTTTATACCAATGTAATTTCTATAATTTTCATCTAATTTAGGTGGAGGGTATTTAAGATTCGGCATAGCCGAATATAGCACTCTAACTTGTTTTTTATCATGGATGTTTGGTCTTCTTTTATATTCATGTGTGCGTTGTTTGTTTTATTTTTTTCTATTCAATGAAAAAAATAAATAAATGTTAAAAATACTGCGCATTTTACATGTTCCAACTTTGGATGCGTGTAACTTTTTAAAGGGACGAGATAACTGTTAGCAAGTTGTTTTTATTTTATTTAGAATTTTATCGGCAATATAGCTGATTTTTAAAAATAAAAATTCGACCCTCCGTAGGCCCGCCATGTCTAAAAAACTATAAATAAAACTTAAAAAATAAATAAATAAACCCAAATATCTCCTTAACTAAAAGAGATAACCTACATGTGTAAGCGTATTTTTTGTAAATCTTCTCAAGGTCTATCTATATTTTAAATTTCAGCTCATTTGGATCATAAATGGATTTTTGGCGATTTTTTTTGTAAAATGTGAGACACGAGGTGACCAACTTTGAGGGGCCACGCACTTTCCCCCATTATCCCTAGGAAGCTGAACAACTGAAAATCGAACCGAAAACACCTCAGCTCCAACCATATGAAATTTCTTAACAATATATGTACTAGTTTGCGAGATACCGAATTATTTCCAAAAAAATCTTTTTTAAACCTCTGTTCAACAATCCAAAACAAAATTACGCACATTCTTATTATCTTTATGTATGCAGCGTAAATAAACAAAATTTTTTCATTTGTTTGCTTTTCATTTTTCAACAGTTGTGCAAAATAAAAGTTAAGGCTCTTCATTTGTGAACAATTTACAAAAATTTTACTTCTCAAAAATGCTCATGTGTATGAAAAAAAGTTTCTATTATTTTCTCATTTCTGAGTGAAAATAAAAAAACAATACAAATCCTGTCATACATGAATGAATAAAGCAAAAACATTTGCTGTCGCTTCATACATGAAGTGAACATAACACAACAAAAATTAAAATTGTCTTTTCATGAACATGGGTGACAAATGAATGAATATTTGGTACTCTGATATATTGTACATAAAATAAAAAAACAACAAACAAAATTTAAAAAAACACCTAGATATTTTTTTCAAGACTTTAAATTATTAAACTCTTTCCCTTCTTATGTGTTTATTTTAACATGTCCGAGTGCTAATTGATCTCAAATAGTCAGCTGAAAGACATATCATAGGCAGTCCAATAAACGATTGCTTGTAAACAAACCTTTCTTCGACAACTCTCCAACGGATTGATTCGTGTGGGTAAAATAACTACTTTCTAAAGAGCAGTACAAAAAAAACGTTTAAAGTGACTTCACTATAGGTTACTAAGAAACACTAAAGTGACTATTGACTACATGCTATGTTACATGGGATATCAGCATTCTTAAGCACAATGTAAATGTAAAACCAGATTACTCCAGATAACTTAGATACACTAAAGTGACAATTGTCGTCACGCTAGATTGGCTGGGATCTATAAAGTAATCAATTGTCTTCTCTATACACGACAAAGAGCACATACTTGTCAAATGACCAAAATATATAAATTGGAGTCAGCCAAGTGATAAGACATTTGTGACCATTACTGCCTATAAGGTATACATTGATTACTTGCTTAACTGCTGGAGTATACACGTTTTTTGCATATATGTTAAGGTGGCAAATATTTACTCAAAAAAGCGAAACCACTTTTTTAGTACAAATTTGTTTAACGTTGTTTGCTCTTGCAAGTGATTTGTAAGATCAAACAGCGCACAGTTGGGCAGAATCGACATTTTTTGGAAATAAATCTGGCATTTCTAAACAGCTGGTCCGATCAAAATAAAATTTGACATGGTCGTAGACAAGGAGCATCCGAGTTTAACTTATTAAAATGGACCCTTAAATACGTGCCATTTTTTTGTTTCCCATCTGATTTTAGAAATTTATTTTTGGAAAGCGCTTGGCTAGGTTTTGAAAAAACATGATTGCGTGTGCTATTCATCTCTAAAAATTTCTGAGTTATAGGCATTTCAAAATTTAACTTTTAAAATTTTGCCATACCTTGGTCCCCTTCTTTAAAAATGTAGGGCTTACTTTTTGACCGAATGGACTCGAATTTCTTTTGTTAGTTAGACAACTAAATTACCAATAACATACAAACGATTTCAGAGTAATATGGATTATGGATCCAAAAAGAAACTATTTTTAATTCGAAAATTCAAAAAATAGTACATTTTTGCAGTTTTTTGGACGAAAAGGTGACTTAACTCTTTTTTTATAAAAATACTTTATTTAAGAACATATAACAATTTTATGTGTTTCCGTAAGGTATCTTCACGGAGAACATTTTGGTATAAAAGACATGTCTTGTTTTTCGAATATGTCTTTTATCATAATTTCAAATTTGGGCCACATGTTCTAAAATCCCAAAGCTGGGATCAGAAAACGGAAAGCAGCTTTGGAAACCTAGATGTGATCCCTATTTATTCCCAATGTATTTTCCCAGCCCCATAGGAAATGTGGACCCTATGGGCAAAATTGTAAAAAATAAAATTTTTGGGATTTTCGCTCCAATTTTTAGAAATTGCGGGATGCTCTTTGACCTTTTGACAAGTTTTTTTTACACTTTGTTATTTAGAAAATTTCATTGAGTGTTGTCAATAAATAAAGATTTTATTACATATTTACTGAGTTTCTAAAAATAAAAATTGTATCACAATTTAAATAGGATTGCAAATATTAGGAACAATTTGATCCACATTTATTCCGAACTAGTTTTTTTTGTTTAGACATGTTAATATTTCTTTACTTAACGATGCTTCGAATTAGACTCACTCTTGTGGTGTTCACACGGCCAATTTATTTACGCTTCATTACCATCTAGATAGCTCTATTACCATGATCTTCAAACTAGAATATTCGAATTCTAGGACTTTCGATATTAACCTTAGTACTCTGTTCAAAATTTCGTGCGAAATGCTGTCAAACTACATATAAAATATTTGGAATGAAATATATGCGAAATAATTTCGCAAAAACAGTACTCTGTTCTTATTGTGGAAAACATGTGAAATACATCTGGCAACCTTATTTTTCCACACGAAATAACATAAGCGGCACTTCTTTCGCACGAAATTAAAACCAACAGCTGATCATTTGTTGCATATACAATTATTCGCATAAAAAACCATAATTTTTCGCATATATAAACAGAGTACTAGGCTTTAGTCATTAGTCCAATAGCGTTGCCATACTTACAAGCAATGCTCAACTCAAAGCTTTTATTCAATGTTGTATGTTCTACGGCAATGTTAATAATACCCACATATTTGTTAAAGTTTGAGAAGCACTGCTGTTGAGAGGCATTATACAACTTTATACCAGCCGTTAAAACAGTTATATTTAAATTGAAGTACAATTTCGTAACACTGCACCCCACTTAAGCCTGTTCGACCCGAGTAGGCACAGATTCACCTTTCCGTGGGCAGCTAGTCGTTTTAGATGTTCAAACTTAATTCTTGATATATAGACCACGTCGTCCAAATTCTTAACCACCCTATGTGGTTCTCTCCAGTGCTTCTGTAGTTTGGAAGACAAACCTTCATTACGTTGTGGGCTATATCTGGTCTTCATTTGGTCGTTGATCACTTTAATTCGTCTCCGAACGATTTCATGCATTTCTTTGTCGAATTCATTGTCATGTCATGAAGTCTGCACCAATGATTAATTCATCCACAATATCGGCAACAACAAAGACATGATTTACGCTAATGCCACCAATAGTTAGTTTCACATGTACCTACTAGCAGTAAGATTGTTATTTTCCAGCTGCAATAATGAAATGGAGATAGTAGCACCGTCAGGTGTCAGATTCTCTCCCTCAGTTTCAGATTCTCTCCCTCAGTGCTTGCTCGTTTTAAAGGTGGTTTCTGTAATGCTTGTTGATTCGACTACTGGTTGTTTCTTAGCGGTGAAACATATCTGGGGCTTTGAAATTATCTTTGCTGTTTCTTGTACCAGCGCGAATGAAACGGCTTCAGTGAATGATGACTTTGGTGTGGCACATACCACAAGTTTTATTACAAGATCGCGAATACCATTCACAAATGGCTCTATCTTCAAATGCTCCAAAATCTAAAGGTTTTCCCCTGGATAAATTAGCTGTGGCAAACGCTCGATTTCCATCGCAAAGTCTGGACGTACTTTTGAACCGAATGAACTCAATTTTTTTTTCGTTAGTTAGACAACTAAATTTCCAATAATATGCAAACGATTTCAGAGCAATATCAATTACGGATCCAATAATAAACGATTTCCAATTTAAAAATTCAAACAAAAGTAGATTTGTGCTACTTTTTGGGCGAAAAGGTTACTTAACTGTTTTTTTATTTAAAAAAAATGCCTATAAAATATAAATAGCACACGCAAGCATGTTTTTTTCGAGACCTAGCCTTTGCGAACCGTGCGAACTAACAATTTTTTGTCATACAAGGTTGTCAGAAAAAGCATTGTCAGTACATTGTAAAACAATAACATTGTCAGACACTTTTTATTGTCAGATGTGCGAATTTTATGCATTTGACAGATAACTTATTTCTATTGGCAACACTGTTCATATGTATTTAAAAACAATGTCTAACAACGGATCTGGCAACTTTTGCCATACTACAATCTGACAACCGTGTGAATTGACAATTTTTGTTGGCAGATAAATTTATTGTCTGGCAATACAATTGTAAGGTTTTCTTACAATCGTCTAAACTGACAATTTACCTTTTGCTAACTATTTTTCATTGTCAGTACATTGCCAAATCTGACAATATTGTAAGATCTGACAACCGTGTGTACATAGCTTTATCACAACAACAAAAACCGAGATTACTGCACGTTTTTCTTTGTAATTAATGTATTTTTACTTATCGTACATTACTACATTAAAATCTTTAATCTTCTAAAAAAAAGTGGACTTAGAGCCCTTGCATGTTAAGCCAGCGACATGCAAGATGGAAATAAAATAAATATTAAATACTTAAAATGTTATTATTTGAATTAAACTTTGGATAGGTAATAAGCACGCGATAATATTCTTAAATTTGATGGTGATTTGAAATGTATGCAATATTTAAAACATTCAAACATTTGCAAAAATATGCACATGTGATATGAATGAGATTAAAATATGTGTGATATGTTATGTTGTTTTTCCTTTCCAGGTTTTTGTCTTATTTCAGCGAAATATGTATGTAGTATAACAGATAAATAATACAATTAGTAGTATTAAATAGCATTCAGAACAAAATGTGTAGCATGGCAATGTATTGTTATTGGAAATTATGATAGGGAAAACGATATCATAATTGTCTGGAAAAACGATATTATAAGGAACGGTACAATTTAGTCCGCAAATACTATCGTTTGTAACATATCATCTAGAAGACATAATTGTGATATAGTTTTAATATCGTTTGGTTTATTGGGATGTTTACTCTTTAGATCATTCGCCCGTATTCGCCAGTTTTTCGTCCAGTTGTCTCGGCATCGTTAGCAAATGTAGAAATACTTGATATATCGCACGTAGGCATGTGTAAATTAAATATAGGGTATGTACAGGAACAATTCCTTGTTGTACACCAGCTTTATTCTTATATTCTCTTGTCACGTAATCGTTGTATTTTACTGTAAATAAATTAGAGTTTCCAATTCGGTTTTAACCGAAACCGCGGTTTTTCAAGGCCTAAAACCGAAACCGAAATTTTTTTTCGGTTTTTACTTTTAATCTATTTTCAGTAGAAAAATTCAAAATTTAGCAACAAACTTTTTCATCCAATTATTCATCTAATATCTCTAAAAACAGATCATTAAAAATATCTTAAGATTTGTTTAAATTTTTTAAATTGTATTACAATAATTGCTTCAGATGATGTAGCAGGCTATCTTTCACTAGCTAGGCAAGGGAACCTGTTAATAAAGCATGGCACAACACATTGACCTACAAGTATTTCCTGACAATTAAACTTCAAGTGACTGTTTATTTGTTTAATTTAAAAAAATATAATGCAAAACTTTTGTATCAAAGTCTTACTAGTATGCAGTACTAGCTGACCCGGTGCGCTTCGCCACCCCAATTCGAAGAGAAAAATAGTACTATTAAGTCTCCCTTTGTGAATTCTTACTCATTCACGATAAGATGTCTCTAGTTTCATGTTTTTTGATTCATTGTAATGTGGATTCTAGCTCATTCTAAACGTATTATTAGAATGAAAAGAGTACCATAAAGACCGACATGTTGTATTCCTACTCAGCATCATGAATGTCTGTGTCCATTATTATAGAAAATACAAAAGAAAGTACCACTAAAATCTCCTTTTGTGAATTCTAACTCATTCAGAATCATTTGAGCCTAATTTTCAATTTTAAGGTTTATTATTATAAAATATTCAAAAAGTACCTTTACAAAAAAGAAATAGTAACATTAATTATCCCTCTTGAATTCGCATTCACTAAACCATGAATGCTCAATTTCGTGTTTCTATGTCCATCGCTATAAAATATTTATAAAGTACTATTAGTTGGAAAAAGTACCTGTAAGTCCCTTGTTTGGGTGAAGCTTCCCAAGCTCAACTATTCCAAAAAGATTGTGAACACCAAGTATAAACGAGGTATATTTTATAAAAATGAGACAATTTATTGGTTTATACAATGTATGTTTTAATTCCTATAAATAAACATATTAGATTTAGCAAAATTACAAAATGGTTTAATATATAAATACACACTTTTTTAGTTTGGAAACCGAGCTAACTTCTTAAAAGACCGATGTTTGGCTAACAATTAAACTTTTACTTTTACAAAAAATATGGCTACAACTCCAGATTATATTAATCTAATTTAGCGCGTGGAAATTATAATATGTTCTTATGTAGTTTTTACGTGTATATAAACATTTAACAAATTTAACGAAATTAAGTAATACGGATAATGAGTTCAAACATAATTCACAATAGTGATTAGGCAGTGGCGGTAACACTCCCTCCCAGTATGGCGAGGACTTCCCGAAGCCTTACTCCATTGGTTTCGCCACGTCTAATACCGCTAGCTTAACTGCTGGTCTTTCTAATACACCACTAGTTGTCATCACCCTTGCTTTTCTGACTTGGCCGTCTTCAGCTTTAAAAACTTCTATAATTTTTCCTCGAGGCCATACGTTTCTTGGATTCATAGGGTCAACCACAACCACTAGGTCTCCAACTTCTAACGGCTTCGCTTTCTCATACCACTTTGTTCGACACGTCAACACTGGCAAATATTCAGCCACCCACCTTTTCCAAAACATATCAGCAAATTGTTGAGCAGATAACCACGACTGCTTAAGTACGACTCCTGTGTCGTCGTAAGTTGCTAAAGATTTCAATCCGTTTGAATTTCCTAACAAGAAATGATTTGGCGTAAGTGCCTCCATATTCACATCAACCGGAACATATGTAAGTGGGCGAGAATTGATAATATTCTCTATTTCTGACATCATGCTTCTCAAAATCTCTTCACTTGGACACCTTTTTGTTGACATGTTATATAAAACGCTTTTAACAGATCGAACCATACGCTCCCAGGCGCCCCCCATATGAGGCGCTGAGGGAGGATTAAATTTTTGCCATTTGCGGTACTACAGAAACTGCTTTTTTAATTTTGCACATCTGACAACGTTTTATAACTGATTTAAATACACTTCTAAGACGAGCGATGTAAAACCGTTGACGTAATTCGTTAATTGCGGTTTCATGATGAATGTGTTGGAGTTTGTGATTTTCTATTAAACTTTTTGCAAAGCGTGCGCCAATTAGTGCTGCCATTAATTCCAATCTTGGTATTGAAACCACCTTCAATGGAGCGACTCGAGTTTTTGATCCGATTAGCGAAACAACTATGTTATTATTAGATGATATTCTAAGATAAGAAACTGCAGCGTATCCATTCTCACTCGCATCTACAAAAATGTGCAGGTCTACTTGTGCATTATTATAATCAGTTAGACATTGCAAATAACATCTAGGTATCTTTAAGTCCTTAATTTTTGGTAAAAGTGATAACCATTTGTTTAGCTTTTCTGCTTGTGGAGCCAATATTTGGTCATCCCATCCAAGGCCACTTCTCCATATTTCTTGCAAAGTTATCTTTAGGAACATTAAAAAATTACCTATTAATCCCAAAGGATCATACACACTCATCAGGATTTTAAAAACTTTTCGTTTTGTGGGCTCTCTATGGCCAAGAAATATATCGCTGTTTAATATTGAAGGAGAAATTTTAAAGGTTATTAAATCTTCTGACGGATTCCAGAAGATACCCAACACCTTTTCTACTTCTTTATCTGCAATATTAAGACACTTATATTCGGATGTATCAGCATTTAGATTTTTCAATACGTTAGAACTATTCGAACACCAATTTCTAAGGTTAAATCCTGCCAGTTTGTGAATATAATGCACATCTTCTGATAATTTAATTGCTTCTTCAACAGTATCAGCATTCAAATTCTTAACGTATTGAGATATGCAAGGAGCACAAGATGCCCCAAATATTAAAACATTCATTACGTAGACTTCAGGATCTTTTAAAACATTACACCCACGCCACAGAAATCTTTGAGCATTACGATCCTCCTCCCGTATGTAAATTCGATGGAACATTTGCTCTATGTCAGCCGTTACTGCAATTTTCTTTTCACGAAATTTAAAAAGTATTGCCGGTAGGGAAGTAATTAGGTCTGGACCTTTTAAAAGCATTGAATTTAATGATACACCATGGGCTTTCGAGGCTGCGTCCCAAACAATCCTTGTTTTATTAGGTTTGTTAGTATTGAAAACGGGAAAAATGGGCAAATACCATACGTTCTTACCACTTAGTTTATAATCTGGAAGCTTTGTGATGTAATTCTTGTCTAAATATTCAGCTATTGTTTTATCAAACACCTTAAAGAGCTCATTGTTATTTTTTAAAGTCTTTTCGAGGCAAATCAATCTTTGTTTTGCCATACTGTAGCTATCAGGAAGATTTACATCATCATATCGCCATAACAAACTAGTCTCGTAGCGACCATCAGCTCTTTGTATTGTATATTTTTTTAAAAACTCCAAAGCACGTTTATCCTCTTTACCAAGAAATTGAAAATTGTCAGATATACCAGCAGTTTCGATTGCGTAGAACTGTTTTACCAAATTATTTAATTTATTATCACTGCAATTACAAATTTAAATACATGAAAATTGGTTTTGATTTTTCTTGCCATTGATGTTTCCACATACAAACCAACCCAATCGAGAACAAATTGCGATAGGATCTCCATATTTTCCCTCTTTAATACGATTCGAAGTACAAATATTAATATTGTCTAATCCAATTAAAACAACAGGAACGGCGTCTTTATAACTCTCAATAGGTAGACCTTTCAAATGCGGAAATTGTTTACTTAGATTTTTGTAATTTATGCTCTGAGATGGTAATGATAATTGTTTGACAGTACGAACCTTTACAGAATGTATCTTATTGTTTGGTCCAGATATATTAATTGACAGCTTTTGGGATGACTTTTCGTTTCTTTCCATATTATTTGTCCACTTCAAACATAGTGGTTCTGATTCGCCGATTAAGTTTAATTTATCAATAATTTCTTCATCAATTAAACTAACAGATGAACCTTCATCTATAAAAGCGAATGTTTCTAACGACTTATTGTTTTTGCCACATATTTTTATCGGTATAATTTTAAATAATATTTTACTAAATAAACCACTGTGAATATTTACGTTTTGTGTTTCATTACTATTGTTTTTATTTGCATTTGACGTTTCTACCTCTTTTCTACGAATGTCTTCCACATTTTGAATGGAATGTAAGAGCGTATTATGTTTAATTTTACAATTTTCAACACCACAAATAACATTGCTTTTGCAAACACCATAATGTTTTCGCAAACACAATTTACAGAGATCGCATCTTCTTACAATATTCCACTTCTCATTTCTATCAGCAGCCAAAAATGTGTTACACTCAGAGACATTCCTACAGCTGTTACCACATACAATACAAGTTCGTTGGTTTTGTTCTGAGTGTGTATGAATGTATGCATTTTTTTTATTTCTTTGCGTGGAGTAATCTGTTACAGAAGTAACAGTGCTGTTACTCTCTAAATTTACGCTGTTAGCAGAAACGCCGACGTCATAAAGCCAATTGGCAAATTCTGACAGATTTGTTTTCTTATTTTCTTTCATCAATTTTATTTTGTACGTACCCCAGTTAAGTTGCAAATTAGTTGACAATTTATTTACTAATTCTTGTATTAGCGAAGAATTATTTAACTCATCATACATTCCACAGGCCTCTATTGTGACTTTTAAACCCTGAACTTCGACAGCAAAAGAAGTAATTGTTTCTAATTTATTGGCGTTAATTGATGGAATTAATTTTATTTTATTTTTTAAAGAATTTAATATTTTCTCTGGCTGGCCAAATAAAAGCTTTATTGTTGAAACAGCAGCTGGGACGCAATTCGGATGTATAAGGATGTGTTGTACTGACTTTAAGGCGTCACCTCGAAGAGCCTTTTGAAGTCTGATCAGATTTTCAGCATCTGTCAATCCGCAGACAGATGTGGACCATTCGTACGTCGAATTAAAAAGGGGCCACTCCTCCGGATTGCCGGTGAATATAGGAAGCTCTTTTGGGACTGTTTGCCGGGAAATAATTTGCTGTTGTGTTAAATGATTTCTAGAGCTGCTGGGTATAGGATTGCCCGTAAATGATGGTAATGACATTGGGTTATGCTGTGTGTTGTTGTACATTTCGCCGGGGGCTGTATTATTGGTGCCATGGCTTACTAAATTATTTGTTAACACATTTTCTCTAAATAAAGCGTGATTATTTTGCTGTTGAATCATATTGTTGTTGATCGAGGTCGATGCTAAAATTGGTTGATTAGTTGTGTTGTAAAAGTTGTTTGAGGTTATATTATCATTTTGGGCCAATGTTGGCAAATTTGAAATGGTTTCTCCAGATAAAGCACAATTAGTTCTTTCGTTTAATGAGTTGTCGGAGTTTAACTCTGGTTGATTATTTAACCACTGATGAATTGAATTGTTATCAGGAACGGTTCCATCATCATCGCCTTGCATGTGCTGAAGTATTTCGTACTTTCTTCGAAGAAAATCTTTTTCTAATTGTTTTTCTTCCTCTAAGCGCTGTAACTCTAATTGAATTCTAGTATGTGACATTTTAGAAGAACTAGAGGCATGACTATGTTGACTGCAGACGGAGGCGGGTGATAATGGTGGTGCTTCTGCCGAACAATTTATACAGCACCACAGATCATTATAGTTAGTGATATCTGCACATTGAAGATGATACGGTAGGTGGCAATTATTGCACTTTACCATATTATCGTTTGCGGGTGGTAGGTGGCATATTTGACAATGATCTGTACTTTTAGAATTGGTGGTACTTATATTTTGAGTATTTTGTGGTTGACCCTGTAAATTAGAAGAATCCATATTTTTGAGACTTACAATTTTTCTGCTAGTTTTGGTTGTATATTTTTGTAGCACAGCAACACAAAGACATCTGATGTCAAATTTAATCCACAATTAAAACTTTTTCATAAAAAAGAATTAAAAATTTGTTTGGGTGAAGCTTCCCAAGCTCAACTATTCCAAAAAGATTGTGAACACCAAGTATAAACGAGGTATATTTTATAAAAATGAGACAATTTATTGGTTTATACAATGTATGTTTTAATTCCTATAAATAAACATATTAGATTTAGCAAACTTACAAAATGGTTTAATATATAAATACACACTTTTTTAGTTTGGAAACCGAGCTAACTTCTTAAAAGACCTATGTTTGGCTAACAATTAAACTTTTACTTTTACAAAAAATATGGCTACAACTCCAGATTATATTAATCTAATTTAGCGCGTGGAAATTATAATATGTTCTTATGTATTTTTTACGTGTATATAAACATTTAACAAATTTAACGAAATTAAGTAATACGGATAATGAGTTCAAACATAATTCACAATAGTGATTAGGCAGTGGCGGTAACACCCTTTTTTATATTCTTACTCAGTCAGGATCATGTGTGTTTAATTTCCTGCTTATAGGTTCATTATTATAGAATGATGATTCGTTCTTTATTCAGAAGCATATCAGCCAACTATTATGTATACATATAAGTAAAATAATTTAGGCCCTAATTTTGTAATAGTTAATAAATTACCACAAAACCGAACCGTAACCGATCGGTTTTCAATTTTTTAAAACCGAAACCGCGATTTTGAAATTTGCCTTTCATACAAAAAATTTTCCTAGGAGCATTTTGCTGGCCAGGTGATAAATACGATGTTTTAAAACATCGGGGCATGATATACGTGTGGCCACATGTTACGTTATTTTAAAGTTAAGGATCAACATACAGGAATACACACATTTTTATTTGTCTATTGGGCTTAGCCAAATGTAACATTCTAAGTGTAAAATCTATGTGTTTTTTAGTCACTTTTTAACCTTTTTTAGCCATTTTTTTTCACAATATTTAACCCTTTTTGTTCATCAAGAATTTGCAACACTGTTTTATACACTGTTTAACTCAGGTTGTTTGTTTCATGTTATAGGAAGTGTGTTTTGACATTGGATATACATTTTTTCATACTGTAAGTGACTGGAAAGATATCTGCAAGGATTTTGTCCAACAAACGAACAGTGCGTTTATATGATGAATTAATATCATTTAAATTGCCACTAGTCATTCATTAATTGATTAACTTTACTGGAAGAATGCGTAATAAGCAAATTTGTGTCGAGATCAAGTTCCGTAATTTCATCGTTATATTGATAGAATAGTAAACCTCCAACGGTTCAATAGAGTTAGACATGAAAGAAAATTTTAGTGCATTCTTGAAATTATGTAGCTCCAATGATCATGTATCTACACGCAGAGAAAAAACATGATTCGACATGGTACGACAACTATACTATGCTCTTTGTAAAAATATATTGTTGTCGTAAACATATAATTGTTGGTTTAGTTTAATTTCAACAATATTTTAGTTACTGTAAATGTTTATATTTTCATCGCAATTATAAATATGAATATTGTTCACCAAATCATAATTATTTTTCGAACAACCAAATAATAATAAATAGGTAAACATATTATATTATGTACAACCATTAAATGTAAAGTTTCTATACGCGTAGTCATAATATGTTTAAATTGCAAAAAAATATGTTTACTTTTTTAGTCTTTTGTTCTCACCATTTGTGAGTGTTGGTGTTTGTCTAAAGCAGCGAAAGGCAGACTCACACCACTACAGTTTTTAGATATTGTAGTTGTATGAGTTGAGTAAAAAGTTGAGAAAAAAACAAAAACAATAACTGAAATAAACAAGCATAAAAAGCGTAAAACAACCTGCTTCTATCAATGCTCATGCGAGACTGACTGGTTTTGATTGTTTTTATACAATGTATGTGCTTGCGTACATGTGAAAACAAAAACAAGAGAGCTCATTTGAGAGCTCAATGCCTTTCGCTGGTCTAAAGGCTCCATTAGTCTTTGCGTTCTGTAACGTTTCTGTTCTGTGCCGTTCTGTAGACTGTCATTTTGTAGTTAGTTTTTCCGTAAGAACGTATCAGCTGTTTTTGAAATAAAAGTCAAAAGAACCAATTTGGTGATTTTGTTACTATTTTTAGTGTTTGTTGTATTTAGACCGTCAACATATTATTGTAAACATTTTTAGAATGATTTCATTTGCAAGATTTAATTTAAACTGAATTTTTTTTACATACATCAGTACAAATTTACATATATTTTATAAAATGTTCAATGTCTTTTTGAAAATATTATATTTTTTATTCTTTTGCAAATAATAAATATTTGCCTTTCAAAAAATGTTGGCACCACTGCCTTCATATTGTTAACATTTTTGTCTGCATATGATAACAGCTGTTTTAGCTGTCACTTAACGTTGCGGACAGAATTCTGTTTTCAACAGATTCATCCGCAACAGAACGGCTACGTTACAGAAAAACTAACGACATATACAACTTCCCATAAGCTAAAAACAAAACAGCTGATCCGTTACGGAACGGAACGTACAAACTAATTAGGCCTTAAGCTATGCTGTTTTTACAAGTACATTTTGAGTGTATGAAATACTCATTCGATCTATAGTTTTATTAGTATAAAGATATAGTAATAAAACTATAGAGCGAATGAGAATTGCACTTTCATAAAGCGAATAACAATAAATTTTAGTGAATTTATCAATAATATTTTAATTGATAATTTAGTACCTTAAAACTAAAACCTATTAAAAGAAAATTTTTTATTTCCAAAACTAAATTTTAATAATATGATTACTATGGATCATAATATGATTTCATTGGGTCATAAATATAATCAACTAGCGTATACCCGGCGTGTACTACTAAGCTAAAAATTCTTTAATAATGGGGGGTTTTACATTTGTTTACAATATTAATGTACATAAAATATATTTTTGTAAAACCAGTACCAAAAATATGGATAAATTTTGTATAGAGGGACTACATTCCATTTAAATTTAATTTCTGGGATAAAAAAAAGTACCAAAACTCGGTTTCCGCCAGTTTTATCCCTTTAAAAGTTAAAAAATCAAAAAGTACCACACACCTGTCACTTATTGTACTTCTGTAAAAAAAATTACCAAAAAGAGGAATCAATTTTACCCGGTTTTACCCCTTTAAACTTCGAATTTCCAAAAATCCCTTCTTAGTGGATCTACACATCGTGTGAGCTACCTACATACAAAATTTCAAGACATACATATTTTCAAAAGTTCAAATTTGGGAAAAATGTTTGTATGGAAACTTTACGAATAGACCGAATTGACTTAATGTAGTATTTTAGGTATCTAAAACCATGTTCAGAAAATTTCCTTTCCTTGAAACTAGTTGGGAGCTAATCGGATGGATAGTTTCAGAGTCTATAACGGACATAGGTAGAAACATTTTCTGTGTTTTATATATATAGATTTGGGTCATATTATGATTGATGTATATCATAATATGACTATTTCAGAATATATTATGATACTTATAATTATCATAATATGTTTGAACTACAATCACAAATCTTATCATAAAATGTTGCTCTTAGATTATGTTTACACAACCATGTTTTTTCTCTGCGGGTATGGAGGAAAAATAATGGGTCGGTGTTCGCTACTAAAATTAAAGTTTAGTTTGTTTAAGGGCACCATTTCTCAATATTTTTGTTATGGCATCAGTATTTGATGAGCTGCATCAAAGGATATAAAGGTCCTTTTTAAGGTTTTTATGGAAAGGAAACATTTCAAATATTAGTATCATGTGAAAGGTCTTTGAATGCTTTCAATATAATATCTGAAATCTCGTTCATGTTAAAAATTTTCGATATATATAATTATTGACAAAACTTTTATGTCTTTTTATATTTTGACGTATAATTATTTAAAGTAATATGTTATAAAAAGTTTTTTTTCCGTTTTTCAAAATTAAAATCTAGTTCAATTTTTTTTTAACTTTTCGAAACCAATTTCCTACCCGATTTGATGTTAAATATATGTTCAATACGATTACAATCTGAACATAAAAATAAACGCAATTTCATAAGATTTCCATTGCACAGTGTGGTAGATCGCAAATCTAACTGGACAAAATTAATAAATCGCGTTGGGTTCACTTCTGACTTAGGAGTTAAATAAAAAATGAGTTCAAATATATAAAGGATTATAAAAATTAAATTTTTTTTGCGATAAACTTTGGGAGTTTTTACCCCATTCTTCAAAAAATTTAGATTTCGGTAACGAGTGGAGGTCAAGATTTTTTAATTTACCTTATAGTGGACACTTGAAAGATTACCACAAATATAGTTTTACAGCGGAACAATTCGGAATAATCAGCTTTAACTCTACTTGAAAGAAGGAAATATTTTATTTTTTTTCACTTTCTGAACTTCTCACAAAAAACATATTTTTTTAATACTTACAATGGAAATAATTAAATGAAAATTGTAATATATTTCCTTGAGATAAAGCTTAATAATAATAAAAAAAATTATGACAGTCAAATCACCATAGCCTTTATAATCATATATCAAAGTTACACATAAAATAATCTTCTCTTTGAAATCTAAATGTACTTATTAACCCATTTTTCGCCGACCGGTGATTTAAATTACCAGCACTTTTATTATTCATAACTGACAAATAAAAAGTTTTTTATTCAATATAATTTTATGTATCAAATATTTAGGGTCTTATTTATTTATTATATACTCATTTTATTTCCTTACGTAGCATAACCTATTTACATTGCGGCTTTTAGAAATTAGTAAATAAAGGTCATCAAATATATAGAAATAATTTAACCAAGATCCTATAAAATCTAACAACTATGTTTATATTTATAAAATTAAATATTTACTTTTCTGTTTTGAGCCCTATTTACGATATTTAATGTACACGTATCATCTAAAATTGCATGATGAATATTGTGGTGATTATAGTAACCATTGGCGAAAAACGTATGTCTTTAATGTGGTTTATGAACATGCGTTAACAATGTAAACTTTACATATGTTTTGTCATCAAAAACAGAAGCAACCGAGACAAAATAACGGTTTGGACAATATATACACAGTTCGATCGAAGAGACGCGCCGCGGCGTTTGATTGGATTTTGGATATTGAATTGCTATCTATTCCACAATATGAAAACTATTGGAGCCAAAGTGTTCCAATTGTGTAAAAGCCATGACAATTGAAGAACGGTGCCATTTTTTGGAAAGCATTCGAGCAAAATATATATAAGCAATAAGCCCATTTGTTTCGGCTTCAATTCGTGGGTGGCTTCATCAGATGGAAATATGATTTGCTGTATGCCTTATCCTAGTTCTCAGGAACTGTATAGCATAGAAATTGAACTCACGGAGCTCACGTGGTCTTGAGTTTGCTAAAAAAATGTGCAGCAGCCAAAAATTTTAGTATTTTGACAATGTAATATCAAACTACCGTATAAGTGTTATAGGCAAAATATTTTTTGGTGGACTATTTTTCTAATGCTGTAGACTCAGCTGTTGTAAATGTCTGGAAGTTGCACAGTCTTTTGTGCAGAATTGCAAAAGCTACAGGAAAAATGCAACTGGAATTTCGGTCAGAAATTGTTAGAGTTCTTCTTTGCGAGAATACAGACGTGCAGGAAATGAAAGCAGAGTGGCAAAGAAAAAAACTCACAAAAGACATGCAACACACCATTCTAAAGCATGAATAAGGTTTAAAGAATATGATGCAAGCAATGCCAAAGCCACACTCTATTTATTGTGTAAGAAGTGGTACGTGCACTTACATACAAACTATTTTAAAGTTTGCCATAAGTAATTTATATCATTAAAAAAAATGTTTTTTAGGTACCTTTAATAAATACCATCCTTGCATACATATTCCGCCGATGGTGACTTTAATTACCACCAATTTTCTAAAAAACTAGAAAACCCACTGACTCCAAAGTTTGGAATTTTCTTAATTAGCATAAAAATAGGTTCAATATAAAATTTTAGGAAAATCGGTCAACGGGAACTTGGTGCGGCGAAAAATGGGTTAACAACAGACTTCAAAGCAGTTACCTAATGTATTGAGAAGTTCATTAAACGATCAGAAGGAATCTTGCCCGACATTTTTTTTTTCATTTTGTCCAGCTAGATTTGTGATTTACTACAGTGTGCATTGGTATATAAATGCCACTTTAAAATTTCATTAGGTTATACAATCAATATTTTACTTTAAACAAAATACTTGCAGTATTTTACGCAAAATATGTCATTTATTTATCATGCTCTCTTTGTGATTAACATTTTTAATGTTGTGTTTTTTTATGCCATAAATGAAAATTACGTACAATTACGTAATTCAAATTCTAATAAAACTAATTATTTTAACTAATTATATATAAAAATTTAAAAAAATTATAAAAGAATATTCTTAGACTTACACAATAATTACATATCGGCATTGAAAGCTACTTTCACATGATACCAACATATAAAAAAATAATAAAATACTGAACTCAGGACAAAATTTTTTTTTGGGGAACCCTAATGTACATAATTTTAGAGAATAAAATAAATGATTAATAAATATAAGGACTGTTTAAAAATAAACGACATTTCCGCATCTACTATTCTTAATGTTCTAGGTATGTTGGGAAAGATTTAAAAATTTCTAGTAGCCAATGGGAAATATCCAAATCGTTGACAAATCCAAATAATCACTTGCAAATACCATCGAAGTGCAAAAAACTCATTTTGCTTTTAAGGGCTGGTATAATGTATGTTCATTTGACAAGCATATATTTATATTATATATATTTAATATGTATTCTTTTTATATTAATTATAAACTAAACATTTTTATATTTTCTATATTTTACATACAAAAATTAATTCTTTGAACACTAACTTTACACAACTTTACAAATATTTTACATTTTGCTGCACACCAGAGCAAGGAAGCAGGGATTCGAACCCTTGTAGCTCTCGATGATCAGGGAGGTGAGTTCACTTTTTACACTTTACATAAATTACTTTATATTCCTTAATAAATAACTTAACACTAAAATGGGCACAATGTCCTTTAGTTTTTATACCTTAAAATCGAAACTACAGCATAACAACAATTCAATTTTATAATTACCCATATACTTTTATTATACTAATTACATATGTTTATTAAAATCGTTTTTACTTACTGCATGCTTGTTTTATTAGTAACTAGCATTTAACCCGCTATTTCGTTAGAGGAATTGTTAAAATAAAATAAAGAAATTTAATGTAACTGTCAATATTGAAGTTCGTTTTGCTAAAGCACGATTTGACAGTTTTAAGTAGTACGGTTAAGTTGCTTTTTATGGTTGCCTTATATTAAATATGTTTCAAGGTTTATTAATTTCATAAATATAATGGGTTCCATAATAAAGTTCTCGTATATCCTCTTCACGCGTTTTTAGTTTCGTGCCTCTATGTTTATTAATTTATTAAAAACTTTTTTTAAATAAACTAAAAGTACAGCTAATTCTCCCTTTATGGTTTCCTGCTTAAGTCAGGATCAAATGAACCCAATTTAACAGTAGTTTTCGCCAAAATGTCTAAAGTTTTGAAGCAATTACCCGAGGTGGAATGAAATTGGTATAAAAATAAAATGCATAATTTTACATTGCTTAAATTGGTAACTATCTTAAATATGAAAACTTTACTTTTTAAGCAAATACAAAAAATCAAGTACTCTAAATAAAATAAACTAAAATTTAATTTACTTCACATAAAAAATTTAAAAGTACCTCTACACAGTGGGGCAGAATCAAGATTTTTTGGAAATAAATATGGCGGCTGGTCCGACCGGGATCAAATTTGACATGGGCGTAGCCAAGGAGCATTCGAGTTTAAGTTATTAAAATGGACCCTACAAATGCTCCAGAGGCGGCGCTATGGGGGCTCAAATTAGGGTACCTTCGACATGTAAAATTTTTAAACACGTGCCATTTTTGTTTCCCATCCGATTTCAAAGATTTGTATATTTTTGGAAAGCTCTTGGCTAGGTCTTATAATTTCCGAGTTATAGGCATTTCAAAATGGAACCTTTACAATTTTGCCATACCATGGTCCGGTGTAAAAGACATTTCGAATTTGTCGGCCATACGCCCTTCGGAATTTGACCTATTTTTTTTTATCAAAATTTCAACTTTGGGCCACATGTTCTAAAATCCCAAAGCTGGAATCAATAAACGGAAAGCAGCTTTGGAAACCTTGATGTGATCCCTATTTATTTCCAAAGTATTTTCCAAGCCACGAAGGAAATGTGGACCCTATGGGCAAAATTGTAAAAAATACCATTTTTGGGATTTTCGCTCCAATTTTTAGGAATTGCGTGATGCTCTTTGACCTTTTGACAAGTTTTTTTACACTTTGATATTTAGAATGACAAGTTTAAAAAACGTTGAAAATTTAATTTATTAAAGATTTTATTGCATATAACATATTTACTGAGTTTCTAAAACTAAAAATTGTATCAAAATTTTAATTTTTAGGTCCCATTTTGTAAAAAAGTCAACAAAGTTTTTGATTTTACAAAAAAAGTCTAAAATTGTATGTTTTGAGTTACAAAACATTTATTTTGATAGATATCCCACTAAGCGACCAAATAGGTCTTCAATAGCTTTCTTTTGAAAAAAAAAAATAAAAAGGGCCCATTTTGAAAAAAAAGTCAAAAAAGTTTTTGATTTTGGAAAAAAATTACAAAAATTTTTTATTTTTAATTTTTTCCCGAAAGATTGAATAACAATAGGTAATAAGTTACATGGATGAGAAAACACACCTGCTTGGCCAAAATGTCAAATTTTGACCCCTTCTAACTCAGAAAGTTCTCGACCGATCTTGTTGAAAAATTGTGTCTGAATCGGAAGACATCGATTTCAAAAGTTGGTTCACTTGACATGAAATGTCCCATATACATATCGAACAACGTCATAATTCAAAAACGAGAAAAACGGCTTTGAATGTTTTTTGACATTTTACTATTTCTTAAATAATTTTTCAACAAATCATGCGACTTCAACAAATAAAACCTGATTTTTACTTGTCAAATATACGAGAAAACATGAATTTTAATTTTGATGTGTACAACAAAAAGCACTCTCACATAACAAATATTTGACTTTTTTGAAAACTGATAAATCTATGTGAAAGACTAAAGAACTGTGCATATTTTGTATTACACAGTTCAACAAACCCGGACTTTGAGTTATGACGTTGTTGCTGCACATGAGCGATATGTCTTTACAAAAAAAATAAAATATGATTCATGAATAAATCACATATGATTGCAATAAAAAACATGCATAAGTATGTACATATATATAAGAATTAATAACACTAAAGTATGTACAATGTACATTAGGGCTATAACCAAATTTTGGCACTAGCACTATGCGATGGCAAATTTAGTGTTATTTACTAAAAAATGTCGGGTAATTTTAAAATAAAAACCTCACACACAAAAACGATTTTCAAAAGTGAAAATTTTCTCAAATTTGTATATTTTTTTTTATTTTTTTATAGTAAAACAGCGGATTCTTTCCTATTACCGCAAATGTTAAATGAAATATTTACGTTTTTTCTTATAAAAAAAATATTAAATATTATTTCCAAACTATCGCGTTTTGTAGTAATACTAAATTCGACTATTATTTGGGGGCTTTTACATTAATAATACCTTTTAGCCTTTGAGCATCGAAATATTTTCATTTTGTTCGAGGATTTGGTTGAACAGGATTTTAAGGCCCTACTATGTACTATGTTGCAGCAGGCGTTGAGCTTAACAACTTTGCTGAATATCACTTTGCGATATTCTGGCATATAGAATGTCAAAATGCATGAAAAATGCACACAAAAATTGCAATTTCCCCTATTTATTTATTTATGAAAAACGGGATCTAGAAAATCCCGAATATCCTGGGATTTAAAATTAAAAAATTCCGGGCTTCGGGATTTAAGAAATCCTGAAAATCCCGGGATTCCCCGTTTGGCATCTCTAGTCAGAACCATTGAATTGTTGCTGAATAAAATAGTATTAAGAAAATTTATACAAATTTTTTAGTATGAAAATGTGAAATATTTTTGTAGAGCGGAATTTTAAAGCGGGATATTTTTGAATCTAATTGAGATATTGACCTGAAATTTTTTTTTTAAGACCAAAAATTAACATAAGAAAATTAGTTTAGAATAAATGTGGATCAAATTGTTCCTAATATTTGCAATCCTATTAAAATTGTGATACAATTTTTAGTTTTAGAAACTCAGTAAATATGCAATAAAATCTTTATGTATTGACAAAACTCGATGAAATTTTCAACGTTTTTTAAACTTGTCATTCTAAATAACAAAGTGTAAAACAACTTGTCAAAAGGTGAAGGGGCATCCCTCAATTTCTAAAAATTGGAGCGAAAATCCCAAAAATTGTATTTTTTACAATTTTGCCCATAGGGTCCACATTTCCTTCGGGGCTGGGAAAATACTTTGGGAATAAATAGGGATCACATCAAGGCCCAAAGTTGAAATTTTGATAAAAAAAATAGGTCAAATTCCGAAGGGCATAGGGTCGACATATTCGAAAAACAAGATACCTTACGGAAACACATAAAATTGTTATATGTTCTTAAATAAAGTTTTTTTTTAATAAAAAAGAGTTAGTCACCTTTTCGTCCAAAAAACTGTAAAATTTACTATTTTTTTGAATTTTTAAATTGAAAATCGTTTATTTTTGAATCCATATTCGATATTGCCCTGAAATTTTTTGTATGTTATTGGCAATTTAGTTGTCTAACTAACAAAAGAAATTCGATTCCATTCGGTCAAAAAGTAAGCCCTACAGTTTTAAAAAAGGGGACCTAGGTATGGGAAAATTTTAAAAGTTCAATTTTGAAATGCCTATAACTCATACATTTTTAGAGATAAAAAGCATGTTTTTTCAAGACCTAGCCAAGCGCTTTCCAAAAATATAAAAATCTTAGAAATCGTATAGGAAACAAAAAATGGCATGTGTTTAAAAATATTACATGTCGAAGGTACCCTAATTTGAGCCCCCACAGCGCCGACCATGGAGCATCTGTAGGGTCCATTTTAATAACTTAAACTCAAATGCTTCTTGGCTAGATTTAAGGTTTAACGTTTTTCAATTTTAGTAAAAATTTCAGAGTATATTTATAATTATCTGGGCTATAATATTCTGAATAGGTTTTACTTAAAATTCATAACAATAAGGAAATAGAGTTTATTCGCAAAAAATGGCAAAATATTTGTTTTTCTCGAAAATTTAAAAATATAAAGCGCAGGTACGGAAGAACTATAAGAGATATTTTGATAATTCCTTATTTTTATTCCCTATTATATTCTGAATAAATCCCAATAAGATGATCAAAAAATTCTGAAATTTGTTTAACAAAATTTTATAAAACTTGAACATGGAGTTTTGAAACTGCCGTTAAAAAATTTATATTTTTTTGGTCATACCTGCGAATAGGTTAACGGTATCCTACGAAGACAAAAACTCATATACTAGTAAATATGGATATATTTTAAGTAAAAATTAGCTTTTATTTTAATATTTATCAAAATATATTAATTTTGTTTCTACATTTCTTGTTCTAGTGGCCTGTGACACGTTAATGGCCTGGAACATTTTTAATAACTTTAACATTTTTTTACCAATTTCAGTTTTTTATGTCTCATTAGAATGATAATTATGTACAAATTTCTATTCTTTTAAATTAAATTGCAAAAGTAATTTTTTAATGGCAAAATTTTTACACAAACTGAAAAAAATGCATTTTTTCCCCTTAACCCTAACCGATTTACCTAAAATTTTTTTAGGATGATTTTTTTTACCAATGTTCACCAAACTGGGGGTGAAAATGGCAAAAATCCAACTTTCGTTTGTTAAGGGCCGCCCTTTGGAATTTTATTTAGCACCGTTAGCTAAATAAAATTCCAATTTTTATCTTGAGCACAAGTCAAATTTGAATTTCGCCAATATTATTACTGATAAATCTGTATTAATGTGATCAAATAATGTATGTTCCAAATATGAAAATGTACCAAACTGTTTACAGTGTTAGTTGATTTTTGCATGACTGAAGGAAGCAAATTTTTATCAAAACGGGCTAAATCATTTCGAATATTTTTCCTTTTTAGTATTTTTTGTTCTCGAAATTTTATCTAAATAAATTTCAATACCGTAGTGGGTGCTCATAAAAATATATTTATATGTGTATGTCAAATTATAGAAAACCATATTATATGAAAAAAGTACCAAAATAAATTTGAAAAATACAAAATTTATTCTTGGTACTTTTTGATTTCGATACGATTTAAATAGTCAACTACATTCTGTCGATAAGATTTGTTTGATATTGATTATTTCACCTAGTCCCCATACAAATTACCCCGGAATACTGTTTGAGCACCCAAAAACACATTGATTGTGAGCAATCCTGATAAAAATTGTTTGTACATACTTATACTTTGAAATTATACTGTATAGTAGGCGAAAACCGGCCAACATTTGTCTCTAGTTCCCAAAAAACTTTTGTGTAGATCGGTCCATAATTGAACCTACATATATCAGAAAAATATTTTATTTTCACATATTGTTGGTGGGTATACAAGATTCGGCACATCCGAATATAACACTCTTAATTGTTTAACCCTCTAACCGGTAAGACCACGTTCAAAAAAGGCAATCTAATATCCATGTAGCACCGAAATAAAATTGGACTTGGAAAATAAAATTACGGATTTCGTCAAAAACTTAACAAAGCGCTACAAACAAATTGGATGGAGCAAACAAAGATTTTATACCATGTTTGAAAACTGGTTAAAGGGCGAACTTACTGTCCAAGTATCTTCAGAAATTACAAACCAAAACAATCTTGGCAGACCACTAAAATCAGTCAACAACCGTAGCGATAGATTTAAAAGGCGGAAACTTAAAGATATTAATGAAGAAATCAGATGTTAAAATATACAAGAAACTTTGCTATATCAATTTCGATCACAAAAGCAACTCACAAAAGACCACATCATTCAAAAAGTTTTTTGACGCTAGTATTCCAACGCCAAGCGATGAAAACAGTTCTCAAATGAAGAAGCATTAGCATTATTTTTGGATCTGAAGTTAACAAAACAGCAATATAATCAGCTAAGATTACGTGCGATTGAAAATGGTTCAAATCTCTATCCATCATATCATTATATAACTGCTGCTAAGAAAGATTGTTTGCCACCAGTGAACACTATTACAATCACATCCATTTCGGAGAGATCTACTTAATCATACCAGCACTTGCTACTATCATTCAAAGGAAATGATTTGAAGAAATATGGAAACTGCAAGTTAAATCTCTTTTGCAAATGAGGATGATTTTTCTGGACAAGAACAATACATGCAATATGTATGTGAAAATACTTCAGACACGGGTATGTTCATGGTGTCATTCGTACCATTGCGATTGATAAAAAATTTAGTACAAAAGATATTTTGAAAAATCAAACACCATCTTCTACAAAAAAGGAATCTCATGATGTCATTAAAAAAGAAGTTAGGGCCCAAATTGCAATACTACAGCCATTCGAATTAGCGATTGACGGCCAGACAATTGAAGTAAGCTACAAATTTGTACTAACGATGATAGATGGACAAGTTGGCCAGGATTTGACTGACACAAACCACATCAAGCCACATAAACCAAGTGCCGGAAAAACCACTAGATAATACTTATGCATATGTATTTGGATTATCACCGCTACATACAAGAATACGGTTTATGGAACACATACTAAAAATCATTTATGATTTGGATTTTGGACTTACAGGACCAATAAGAAACAACGACACCAATAAGGAGTTAAGAAGTTTAAAAAAGAAACATATTCAGGACGAATTTCTCAAATATGGGTTGATAATAGATCAACCAAAACAAGGATCAGGTAATACGAATGATGGGAACACAGCAAGAAGGTTCTTTTCAGATCCCGAAAGAGCAACTAAAATAACAGGTATTGTTATAAATCTATTTCAAGATTTAAAACAATTATCGATGTACTTGTGTGCGACAAATTGATGCTAGAAAATTTGGTAATTATGCGAAGGAAACTGCATACAATCAAATATCCATAGAGAAACTGTTTACAAAATCCTTTATCATGGAGAATATGTCATTAAACATCATTTAGTACCACTTGGAGATCTATCAGAGGAAGCTCAGGCAAAAAAGAATAAGGATTACAGATTTTATAGAGAGCACAATACCAGAAGAACATCACGAAATTCTACAAATGAAGATCTAGGTTAGGTTAGGTATCGGTCCGTTAAATATCGGTCCATAATTCAAATGTCACGTACGATGACATGAAATTGCCCAAATGCTTAGTAAATAGGAAACTGCAATCGATTAAAATAAAATGGCATTTCCGAAGTTATATTCGGAACGCAAACAAACACACAAACAAACTCACATTAACTTTTATATATTTAAGGGTTTCAAATGTATACAAATTTTAACATTTATTTAATATTGTTGTTAGTCTGGACATTTCTGTCCTAAATATTAATATTGATAGCTGCTATAGCTTTCCCTATATATAAATTGTCATCATGGGAGGTGCCACGCCCACTATTACTAATTAGCCAATTTTTTACCTAAATAAGTAAATCATACAAAGTTCCTATGCTTTACATATCACAATTATACAGATATGAATTTTAGTATTTAATTTATAGTCCTAAATATTAATATTGATGGTAGAATAAGCGTATAAAATTTATGGAATCTATCTCTTATTGTATCCAATATATTAGATTTCATCATATGGGGGGTGCCACCCCATCTATTACTACTTCTTCCATTTTGCTTCAAGTATTTATACAAACGGTGGAATTGCTCATGAAAAATTTGAGGACTGTAGTTTCCTAAATATTTCCTTTTAGACATACTGTAAAAATTTCAAGCAAATCGGTTTAGCCGTTTAGCCGCCTATAGAGCTCAAACCAATAATAATATAGCCGTCTATAAAGCTCAAACTAATAAAAATTTTAACATTTACTTAATATTGTTGGTAGTCCGCACATTTGTCCTAAATATTAATATTGATAAAGCTGCTATAGCTTTCCCTAAACAAAATTTGTCATCATATCAATGGGAGGTACCACGCCCACTTTTTAAGCCTAATATTTATGTAAATAGGTAACTAGCTTTTAACATCCTACTTCCTTAGCGGAGCAAAAGCTTCATCAGAAATTGTTTCACATAGGAACAATTCAGTTTTCTATATTCGTCAATTTAAAGAACAAAAAATTTACATTTAAAAGAAAGATAAGGAACCATTGAGTCAGGGAGATATGCATGTGTAAACATTTAAGTTCCAAAATTTATAAAGTCGAAAGATAAAGTACCATTGGAATCCAATATTATAAGATACAATAAAAATACCAATAGGAGCTACTGTGAGCGTCAAAAATAGTAAACAGTTATTTGATTTGTATTGTTTGTTGTTGGATGTTTATAGGCTGGTTGTTTATGTTCTTTATTTTTAAATGAAAACACCTTTGATTTAAGTTTTAATTTTCTATTTATTTTAATTCAATGTTTATTTCAATTTGTTTGTGTTTGTTTCTATTTAATTCACTTTTTATGATTTACAAGTTTGTTTTTGTTGTAATAAGATTTTGTTCACTTTGTTTATGTTTTTATTTCAATTTATGTTGTTCTTATACCCTTCACCATGAGTGGCAAGGGTATACATATATAAGTTTTTCATTCCGTTTGAAATTTCTACATTTTTCATTTGCGACCCTATAAATATATATATACAGTCTGTCCGTTGTATGTTGAAATCAACTTTCCAAATCTCCTGAATAACTTACAAACATGATTGATACACCAATATATCCACAATTCTTCCGGCTCCGTTGCTATTTGAAACATTTTTTTTTTTTTTTTGTTTACTTTTCATTTATTTTTGGAATCTGCCTATTTCCTTAGGCCTAACAATAAGTATTTAAATCTTATAACTAAAATTAAATCTAATCACTCCCTAACGAGAGCATATTAATTGGCAATTGTCTGGTAACCTCTACGAAGCCTCGACTGCGTTTGGCTCAGTGCTAGAAGTCTAGCAAGCGGATTCGGGTGGCTTTGTAACTTTTTAATGTATTTTTCACGGACTTTTTTGAACTCATCCTTTACCAGTGGTACTTCTAGATCTCTGTGGATGTTTTAATTTCTTATATACCATGGTGCGCAGTTCCCCACAATTGGATTCCATATGTCCAAATTGGTTTTATACAGGATGACTTTCAAGGCTTAGCTTTGATTGGTCACTGATTAACCAGTGAAGGCTAGATGCTTTTAACTTCATGTGAAGTCACTTGGTTTCTATATGACGTCGCCAAGTAAGTCTTCTATCTATCTCCACACATCTTAGGTAGCTATCTAGTATACTAGATGCTATATACGGATTTTCATGAGAGCTAATAATAGCGGTGTCATCAGCAAATGTAAAAATAGTTAATATATCGTTTGTAGGCAAGTCAGAGGTGTAAATCAAATAGAAAGTAGGTCCAAGAACACTTCCTTGTGGTACTCATGCTCTTATTTTATATTCTCTTGTCACGTAGTCGTTGTACTTAAATCATTGGTGGGTATATTCCTTTTTTTAAATTTTTTTTCAAATTTTTGTTCATGATCACTGAAAGAAATATTTGGACTGTTTAATATATTTAGAACTTGAAAATATCACTGAAGTGTTGTCTGGGTTTTCACCTCAATTTAATTCTGTAAACAATTTTTTTCAGATTTGAAATGATTTTAATCAAAACAACGTAATAAAATAAGTAAAAAAAAAAAATATTTTAAACATTTTAAATATTTTCAAATTTGTCGAAAATGATTAATATCGAACTCTCAATTAATGAGCTATGATAATATGTCGCCAGACAATTTGATTAATATTGTTGACTTGATAATTGTTAATAAATAAAGCGTTTAAATATTGACATCTTTTATTTAGTTCACTAAACTTTTCTTTCAGTGGAGCTCTCTTTCGCTCACCAACACAAATACAGTTTTAGCTTTGGGCATCTCTGACTTAACTGTAAATAAACGGTCCGATAGATAAGATTCCAATAGTTTATGGGTACATGGTGGCAGCAAACATTTTATTTTATAAACCAGGCCTTTGTGCCATACTTTGTCAAAGGCTTGAGCGACATCCAAAAATATTGCTGAACAATATTTCTTTAATTCAAACGATTTTCTTATCTCTCCAGTTATACGATTTACCTGTTCGATTGTTTCGTGGCGTTCTCGGAAACCAAATTGATTAACTGAGATAATATTTGTTTCATTTAAAAATGGTATGATTTTCCTTTGGAATACTTTTTCAAATAGCTTTGATAAGGAAGGAAGTAAGCATATTGGTCTATAGCAGGATGGTACGGTCAAGTCTTTACCTGGCTTTGGTATCGAGGAAATCGAAATCCAAACGGCTGAGATAAAGCAAAAAATCAATATATTTTGTTAGTGTTTCATGAAGTCATATATAATAACATAAAAAGAAATCAAAGGTTTAGTTGTATGTATATATGTAGATGTGTAAAACGTGTCATATGTTTTTGACATAAACAAACAAAACAAAATATAGCCGGAACTATATTTGTTGTATAAACTTTCATTGGGCTGTACCAATAAAACCAATGTTCGTCGTTCATTTTAATAAAGACAAATTTAATACGTTTTGTTTAATTTCAAGTTTTTCTTGAATATTTCTCGCTTGTTGCTGATTGAAATTGTCAAAATTTAAACAGCTGTTTGAAAGTGTTATCAACACAATTGTTTTAAATACTGTTCAAGCGATTTTATAATTTTTTTCTGCGATTTAAAAAAATAATTATTAAACTTTGTTTGGTTATAGTATTTACATATAAACCGTATTTATTTACACATAATGTGTTCATCATCATTGTCCATTAGGAGACATTTATTTATTAAAGGTCAGATAACTTAAAAATTAATTAATATTGTATTGTACTTTATACTAAAGGCCATTATTATAACTTGCCTTTATGTTCGTAATAGTAAAAGTTAACTTTAATGGTACCTTTTTATATTGCTTAAAGTTAACTTTTACTATTTCCAACATAAAGGTAAGTTGTAATAATGGCCCTAAGTAAAGTTAATTTGTGTATCCAAAATATTATTTTAATATTTTGAAACTTAAATACTTTCGACGATTATTAGTATATATTTTATAAATGCTTGTATGAATTAATTTGTATAATAAGTAAATATTACCATAACATTAAAAGGTTTTGTTTTTTAGAACATTGAAAATATTTGTAAGCGTTCTGTGCAAAAGAAGTATTTTGTATACAAGACTTAAAATCAACAAGTTGACAACATCGTTAGTAAATGTCACGTAGAAACGTAAAGATATTCTGTTTTTAACAGGTTCAGACGTTACTGTTACGTTACATTTTGTCACTATAACTGCTTTAACTACTTTACACACAATAGAAACGATCAGCTGTTCCGTTCCGTTAAGGTTACATTACATTACGGTCGGCTAATCCACCCTTTATAGTGACAATATGTAACGTAGCAGTAACGTCTGAACCTGTTAAAACAGAATGTATTTACGTTTCTACGTGACATTTACTAACGGTGTTGTCAACTTGTTGATTTTAAAAGTCTTGTTTAAAAATACTTATTTTGCACAGAACGCATAAAAATATTTTTAAGCGTAACTTTTACTATTACGAACATAAAAGCAAGTTATAATAATGGCCTTTAGTATAAAGTACAATACAATATTAATTAATTTTTCAGTAATCGGACCTTTAATAAATAAAGTCTGTATGACAAGGTAGTAAATAATATTTATAATTATCTCCTAATGGACAATGATGATGAATACATTATGTGTAAAAAATATTGTTTATATGTAAAGGCTGGGTTAGCCGACCGTTGACTTTAAGTTTATTTTATTTCATTATTGTTTTATGAAATATACCTACAAACAGTATAACAAACTTTAGTTCAGTTGAAAACGCTCTGAGCTCAGCGCTCAGTTGAAACGCTCAGTATGATGAATAATTCAATTCGCTCAGTTGAGTGAATAGTTTAATTGAACTAGGTCTTTTATGAGCTACACAACTCTATTCAATTAAAATTGAAGACAAAAAAACAAAGTCAGCAATAAATAAACAATTTAAGAGAATTTCGGCAGTATAATGTATATTTTTTCTATTCCTTAACATTTAAATTACATTCATTTAATAATTTGGCTAAATCTGACAAAAATTCTATATCTAAACTTTTTTTATTTTTTTCTTATTTTAAGTTTTTGACATTATGGTTACTGGGTAGCTCTCTCACATCTTCATTTTTATTTTTGAACACCACTGCTTTAAGATTTCTTATTTTGAACTACATTCTTGAACGAAAAAATAGAGTTTTTACTTTTTCATCACATTCGATGTGATGTGCAACAAAAACTTATCCATTGCTTTAATAAGACAGGATCTGATGGAAACTTAAAAAAACTTATTGCACACGATTTTGATTTTTTATTATTACTATTGCAATTTTTGACTTGCACACCACATTTTAATTTTTAATTAATTTTCTTTATTTATTTTTCACTATTTGTTTTGAAATTTCATATAAAAAGTAAGTATTTTACATTCAAAACATAAGATAACAATCACTGTTGACGTCACGAAAAAAGAGTACACTAAAATAACGAAACTGTCGATGTCGCAATCTTGTTTATTTCATTCACGTTCTACAATGTGGAATGAGATGAAATTAATAAGAATTATAAATCAAACACATGCATAATTTGTCTGTATTTGAGTGCGTTTCGTTTATTTTAATTTTTGGTGTAGTTTGTTGTTACTTTTCATACCCTATTCCCATAGTGGGGAAGGTATATTGGATTTGTGTAGATGTTTGTAATGCTCATAAATATTAGTCTAACACCCACCTAAAAGTATACCGATCGACTCTGAGTCGACTAAAGAATGTCCGTCCGTCCGTCTGGCTGGCTGTCCATGTAAACTTAGTGCGCAGAGTACAGGTCGCAATTTTAAAGATACAGTAAGGGACAAAAATGTTCACAAAAAGTATGATTAAAGATATATCTAGAAAATTTTTTTAATGGGTCTGGCAACCCATTTTGTGTTATGTAGTCTGGCACAATGTTGTTTATTGTATGGCAACATTTTTTTGGAGTACCGTTACTTTTTTACTAAAATGAAATTAAACAACTATATCTATGTGTGTGAACATTTTTGACCCTCAGATCTTTTTCTCGATTTTTAAAAAATATAAAAACAAAAAAAAAAAAATTTTAATAACGTAAGTAAAGGACATTATTTAAAGTTATTTAAATAAAATACTACTCTTTTAAATAATTTATTTAGCCTTTTATAATGGGAAAAGCTAAGACCCCTATTGAAACAAAATGTGGCAAAAGACATTAGGGAAGGTGTCCCATATCGCGAAATCGCAAAAAAGATATAATATATCAATAGGGTTAGTGAATAAAATAAAGAATCAGAATAGTTTAAACTCCACGGGAAATAAATATGGTCGTCAAAAAAAAACTTTCGCTTGCCGATGCTCGAGAAGCTCGTCGATTGATTGTGTCTGGTGAGTCTAATACAGCTGTTGAGGTCACACAAATACTCAACCAAGAGTATAGTTTAAACATAAGTTCCAACACCGTTCGAAGATATTTAATATTCAACGGCCTAGTGCCAAGAACAAAACTTATAAAACTTTATTTAAGCGAACAAAATCGAAAAAAGCGGTTGGATTTTGTAAAAAAGTACGAGCATTTTTCGACAGACGACTGGATGAAGGTAACTTGGTCAGATGTGCCAAAAATCAACCGTATTGGGTCTGATGGGCACCAATGGACATGGCTTGATAAAAGAATTGGAGTCCAAGAGCGAAATATTACAAGCACAATGAAATTTGGAGATGGATCTTTGATGGCTTGGGGCTGTTTTCGTGGAAACCAGTTGGGTGTACTACGCCGAATAACTGGCAGAATGTGTGCCAAAGATTACATTACAATCCTTGAAGACTCATACATGCCAAGTTTGGATATATTTGGTTTAGAGCCGGGTCAGGATGACATCGTCATGCAAGACAACGACCCGAAGTACACTGCCAGAATTACTAAAAAGAGGTTAGAAGAAAATGGGATTAAACTTTTAGATTGGCCACCCCAGTCTACGGATTTAAATCCGATTGAACACCTTTGGTCAATATTGAAAAGGAAGATATTGGCTAAAAAACCATCAATGAACTGTGGGAGCGTTCTATCGAGGCGTGGGTAAATATTAACCCACAGGTGCTAATAAATCTTGTAAATAGTATGCCAAAACGAATAAAAGCTGTTAAAACTGCAAGAGGGGGGCACACGAAATATTAATAGCCAAAAACGTAAGGATTTTCGTCAAGGGTCATAATTGTTCACAGCTAACATGTGAAACCTTTTTAAATTTAAAAAGTGAATTTAATATTTTTTGTTAGTTTAATCTTTCTTTTATTAATGTAAAGATTTAAATCAATTTAAAAAATTTCAGTAAAAACAATGAAAAAGAAAAAGCAAGTTATTTATATTTAATATTGGTTGTTTTGTGAACAATTTTGTCCCTAACTGTATATCGATAAAATTTAGTACATATCAATTTTTCGGCCCAAGGACTAAGCCTATTAAAACTGGCTAAAATCGATCCATTATTTCAACTAGCCCCCATACAAATTGGACTTTATCGGTTATAAATGTTTAATTTACATAGGTATCTACAAGGGTTTTTCTCCAAATAAGTTTTATATATGGGGCATTTCATGTCAAGTGAACCAACTTTTGAAATCGATGTCTTCCGATTGGGATGGTCCCTTTTTTCTCCAAAGAAAGCTTAGATATTTTCCTTGAAGGCCTCTTTGGTCGCTTAGTGGGATGCGAGTGGTATATCCATCAAAATAACTGTTTTGTAACTTAAGACATACAATTTTTGACATTTTTTTGCAAAATCTAAATTTTTTTCGAAAATGGGCCCCTTTTTTAAAATTTTTTTATTGCTCAAAAGAAAGCTAGGTCCATTGCTTTAATTTGTCATAACTCCCATATAATGCCCACATCCGAAAATCACTCACGAATATAAATTATTGAAATTTTGAAAAAAATGTGTTTGCTCATTTACTTAGTGTAGGGTGTTATATGGTCGGGCTTGACAGACGATACTTTCAACATATATATGTGCAAGAAAATTGTTTTGTTTATTTGGTTAGTTTTCACTGAGCAGTCTTAGTGTCCGGTTTTATATATATTTTTTTTAAACTAAACATTTTTTATACATTTTTTTTCATTAATAAATTGAAAAAAACAATTTCGAAAAAAAAAAAATTTCAAATTTTGAAAAACAATTTAGAAATTTTTTTTTTTATTTTGAAAAAAAAATTTAATTTTGTTTACCTAAAAATATTAAAATTTTTAACTTTAAAGTATAATTTGGGTATATAAGATTGGCACAGCCGAATATAGCTATCTTACTTGTTTAAGTTCAATATCCCTGCAAAAACTTTATTTACAAATAAGCCAAAAAATAAGGGGAATTTGACGATTAGACTACTTACTTTTCTACTGAAATAAATACTTATTTTTGTTCGCTATGTCCCAAAAGTAATCCTTTATATTTTGGCCGGCAATAAATTGTTTTGTTAGTAGAGTTATTTATAGAATTTTGTATTTACAAACAAAAAATAAAAAATAAGTAGCAGCCACGAGTCGAACCGACAACTATCTGATTGCTAGTCAGTTGTTGTACCCACTACACCACTGCTCAGTTATTTTATTGTGCGTCAAATAATGGTTTTCACACAGTAATACAATATTCTTTTTTGTTTTTCTAAAAATAAACATGCAATAAAAAATGGGCAAATTGAGAAAAAGTAACAGTTTTTTTGGGTACCGTGAAATAACTCCCAATGAAATAAATGCCATCAAAAATGAAATAATTCCCAAACTTGAAAAAAGAAATAACTACCAAAGGGTAAAATGAAATAACTCCCAATAATCGGAGGTTTCATAATTTTTAAAATATAAGTCCCACAAAAAGCGAAATAACTCCCAATGAAATAAATCCTAATAGAAATGAAATAATTCCCAATCCGAAGCAATTTTTTTATGTAATCTAACTCCCAATGAAATAAAGAACTACAATAGTGGAATTATTCTTCGCTCACGAAGCATTTTTTGCATTGCCGGCCTATGGAGTAGCGTAAAGGTTTCCTCCTCTGGGGTGTATCAAAAACTGGCTTCGCTCAGAAATATTTTTTGCATTGGCGGCCTTTGGCCGGGCGCTAAGGTTTTCTCCTCTGGGCTGTATCAAAATCTGGCTTCGCTCAGAAAATATTTCTTTCATTGCAGAAAGGTTATTTCAGAAAGCAGATTTTCATTTAGCATCAGGGTAAGAAATTGTTGCGACCTGACAAAGGCCGACAATGCGAAAATAATATTTTCTGAGCGAAGCCGGTTTTTAATACACTTTAAAAATCACAAAAATGAAATTACTCCTAATTCTCAAAGTAAAATGAAAAAAATTCATTGGGAGTTATTTCATAATGAAATAACTCCCAACAAAAAATTATAAAATAACACCCTACGCGTTAGGAGTTGTTTCACAATGAAAGAAGTCCCAAGTTGTATGAAAAATTTGTTGGATGTTGTTTTAATTTTTCGTGGGGAGTTATTTCATGGTACCGTTTTTTTGTTTTGTTTGTTTATTTTGTTTTTTTATACTTTACTAGTTAAAAAGTAAGTCATTAAAAAAGAGATTACTTGTAGCTTTGTAAGCGAAGTTTTTGCTGGGATGTTTATTTTATTTATTAAATATAATATTTGTTTAACATTAGATCTAGGTTTTTGTTTTACACTTTGTTTTTAATTTTTGTTAACTGATGAAATTAGAGTGATATTTTTACAAAATATGTTAATGCTAGTTAGCAAGTAAAAACATAAGAAAAAGAGAACAAAATAAAAGCAATAGTTGGTATATAAGAAAGGACCGTTAAATTTTGTATAGGGTGTTTCATCAGGTAGTGTTAATGTTGAACATTGCGGCCCCCATGACTTGGTGATATTTACCACAGGTTTTGAATGGGTCCTGTAAATAGATATCCCAAAGCAGACTATTCGGCCACAACTTGACCTACTTCTATTGAAATGGCACCATCTCGACGTATTGATGAATAGATGTCACTTGGTTGAGGATCAATATCTGCCAAGGGACTTGATGGAAAATCTTCAGTCTGGTCAATGTTGATGGATCCGGAATATGGTTTTCTTGGAAGTTTATCTGTTATGAGACCACTTGTTTTTGTCGTTATACGATTTCATCTCAATTAAAGCAAACTCGTGACCATATGGTGTTTATTTTGTATTTTTTGACAAATGATTTCGAAATTTTGGTTACTGTGGAAGATCTGTTCACGATGGCTCTAGTGCTGATCCATGTGTTGTTGTGTTCGCCAGTAATCTTCACAGATGCTGTTGGAATAAAAACCACATTCCAATTGAAAAAGGGTGTTCCAGGGTCCGCTCGTCGTGACACAATGTGTTGTGACTTCTTTTGCAGATGTGACACCCGTGGTCGCTTTTGCATTCTTGTGTTTTGTGCAAGACAATTTAAACAATATTTTTTAACGACCATGAGTTCGTATCGCTCGTTCGGTGTGTAGCTTAAAAACTTTATACAGGTGGGAATAAGATGGTCCTTTAAACAAATGCCGCATGAAAATTGCCAGTATTCGTGTCTTTGTGATTGTTGGGATGCCATACCTGTAAATACAAATGTTAGAACAATATTAATGTATGTAAATAGCTAAGTTGTATATTAATTTGTGAACAAAACCACAATTTTTGTAACTGGGCTTGTGATGACCCCATTTTTTGTGTTGATGTCGACCACTCTACATATCATATTTTTGAGGTGAGTTTTGAATGACTTAACACCGGCTTCCCAAAGCCCGCCCATGTGTGGGTCTCCTGGGGGAATAAACTTCCAGTCGATGTTCTGATGGCTAAAATGATGGGTTACTTGATTTTGAAGAGTCTTTATGAGGTCTAAACGGTCTTTTCTGATGAGTTCTGCTGCTCCGACGAAATTTTTCCCATTGTCTGAGTAAATAAGTGCGAGATATCCACGTCTTCCAATGAAGCGGAAAAATGCGGCTAGGAACGATTGGGTCGATAAATCACTTGATACTTCAAGATGTACGGCTTTTGTGGCGAAGAATACAAATATGCAAATGTAACCTTTGGTGATAAGACATGCTGGGCTTGTTCCTACCTCTGCGGATGTTCGGCCTGCAGGCCAAATTAGTAGCTGATTGGAACGTTTCCGTAAGTGTTTCAACTGCTACCTTAATATCTTCCCTACTTTCAATAGTGGGTGGGTTCGGTAAAGACCGAGGGATTACATCGCATTGCAACTCCCAGTTGGTCTTCCTCCTATTTGGAATGGTATTAACATTCCTTTAAATTACACCAATATTGAAATCAATATATTTTACTTCTGACCGACGAAAAAGCAATTATTTGGGCAAAAACGCGTATATATTGAATATGCGCATTATACCAGAAAATATTCAGAATATTATGGGTATCATTGAAGGTTCTGTGAAAGAGGCCATAGGCAATAAGGTCATATGGATCTATTGCTCAACGAGTTGGTTATTTACAAGAAAGGCTTTATTTTACTAAGCGTTCTATGCAGAAAAACTTTATTTGCGAAGACAAGTTTTTTTGCACAAAGTAGCATGACGAGCAACAATATGGTTTCGCAGAAAAATGTTTTTTTTTGGCGGCCCGTGGCCGCTCTTAGGGACTTTCTCTTCCATAGAACTCGGCAGGCAGCTTCACTAAATAAAGCTTTTCTAGCGGCACTGCCTGTAAGGCGGAAATAACTATATATATTGTTACGTTTTCACCTTCTGAAAACGTGGCTTTATTTCCTTTAAATAAACCGGATACTTTTGCAAATAAAAGCCGTTTAGTAGTTTAAAATTGTAACAACTTTTTATTTATTTAAAATGTACAACAACAGTTCAAATAGTCACAACGTGTTTTTATTTCATCAGAGGACTTTTGCCAGTATGGGGTAATTTCTCTGCGCTACAGACAAATCTTCACTGAACTCTATATGCATTAGTCGAACGATGACACATTCCTTTTCCTCGGCTTTTGCGCAATGCTTTCATTCCACGTTGCAAGACAGTCTTGAGAGCGCGTCCGCATTGCCGTGTTTCAAACCCTTCCGGTGCTCGATGCTAAACTCATAGCTCTGAAGCCGTTCAAGCCAGCGAGCCAGTTGCCCTTCAGGTTATTTAAATTGCAGCAACCACCTGAGGGCATAATGATCGGTTCTCAGTTGGAAGTGCTGGCCATACAGATACTTGTGGAAATGCTTCACACACTATAATACGACCAGGAGTTCACGTCGCGTTACGCAGTAATTTCTCTCAGGCTTGGAAAGTATTCGGCTGTAATAGCCTATGACTTTTTCCGTTTCATCGATGACCTGTGAAAGCACAACGCCTATACCATATCCGCTCGCATCACTATCTAGAACAAACTTTGCTCCAGGGGATATGCCAAAACTGGTGCTGTACACAACAATTCCTTTAACTGGAGGAATGGCTCTTCTTGAGATTCACTTCAAAAGAACGGCCGCGACTTCTGGTTTAGCTCATGTAAGCTTGCGGCTACACTTGCAAAATTCGGTACAAATCGTCGATAGTACGTGCAAAGGCCTAGATAACTGCGTATTTCGCGAAACCAGTCCTTTACGGGTCGTATTTTATCTTCATCTGTTGATATGCTGTCTGCTGTTACGTTATCAATGCACATTTCTTTAAGTTAAGTTTTAGTCCAGCCGCAGATATTCGTTTAAGAACTTCTTCAATGTTTTTCAGGTGTTCATCAAAAGTCTTACCCATGACAATTATGTCATCGAGGTACACCAAGCATGTCTTCCAGTGAAGTCCTTTCAACACATGTTCCATTAAACACTCGAATGTGGCTGGAGCTTTGCACAGTCCAAAGGGCATCACATTAAATTGCCATAACCCATCACTCGCGCTAAATGCAGTTTTCTCCTTGTCTTTCTCTAAAATATCTACCAGCCAGTAACCACTTTGCAAGTCCATTGTGGAGAACCATTTTGTTCCAGCTAAAGTGTCCAGAGTGTCGTCAATTCTTGGTAGCAAGTAGCTGTCTTTCTTTGTGACATCGTTCAGCTTTCTATAACCGACGCAGAATATAGTGCTGCCATCTTTCTTCTTAACTAACACAACAGGCGGGCTCCAAGGACTTGAAGATGGTTCGATTACTCCATTCCGTTAACCAGCTCCTTTACCTCGCTTCGTTTTGCTAGAGGAATACTTCTGGGCGCCTGCTTTATCAGCCTCTCTTCGCCAGTATTTATTTGATGCTTTACAATTGCCGTTCTTCCATGGCTTTTAATTTTTAAGGCAAAGACGGAGGTATGTTTCTTCAGAAGCTGTTTGGCTTAATTTCTATCGGGCGGCGCTAATCCTTCTACCCATTGCCCCACATATTCTGCTAGTAGCTCGTGTTCTTTGGTGGACTTATTGGCAGGTTGTGGGTTTTTCTCGCAATTAATTACTGCCTTTATTTCAGATAGGTTAAGCAGGAACTATTTTGTTATTGCAGGGTTTAACGAGGGCTTTTGCTGTTATAAGATCACTTTAAATTTCTGCTGGTTCTACCACCCACAAACTGTTGACCTCATAATCTCCTTCCATACGGACCCATACTAAAGTTTCTGACTGTGGTGGTAGTCTCCGATGCTCCCCAGTAGCAGTGCGTAGACTTAATCCGCATAGTGGTTCAATTGTGTCCTTTACCAAGTCAGGTCTGATGATAGACTGCGCCGCTCCTGTGTCTATAGTAAAATGTGCTTCTGACCGTTGATGTATCTACTAGCCGTAAGATTGCTATTTCTCTTATGCATTACGGATATGGAGATTGTGGCGCCCTCATATGTGGAAGCTAGTTCTTGCCCTGTAGTTACCGACAATATTTGAATCTACTACTATTTTTTACAACATTCTACATTTTACAATTACTTAAATCATTTTTCAACACTATATTTTATATTCCTTTATTATCCTGTTCTTATTATACATACTAAATTCATAAAAGATTTAGCCATTGTTAAAGACTAAGCTCAAGCTTTAACAGCTTAAAAAAACTAAAACATAAAACTAAGGTAAAAATAATAAATTTGATATATTTAAAATTAATAATAAAAATAACTCGCTTACAGAATTTTAAAGCGACAAACTGCTGGAATAAACTTGGTTTGTTTTATTTTTAACAATTCTTTAAAATTCTTATAAACCATTATGGCTAAGAATATGACGGAAGAAAATCTTACCCTTGCTGCCAACTGCATATTATGCAGCGACCCAGATGGAAACATGATAACCTGTTCTAGATGCCTTCACTGTTTCCATAGCAGCTGCTGTGACATTGACGACGATGTTGATATATTTAGTTGGATATGCCAGGTTTGTGTTGATGCGACAAAGCAACAAAATGACTCACATAACCTCAAAACACAAGATCCCATAAATGAATCCAGTGTTGAGATTATTGAGACACCTAAACTACATCCACAAGCATCAACTAGTCAACCCACAAAACACACACAAGCAGTCCGGCCTGCCATTAGTGCTAAAAAGCAGCTTGAACTGCAGCAGCTAGAGGAGGAGATGTTATTAAAACAGGAGTTTTTACGCCGTAAGTACCAATTACTACGTGATGAAGCTGATGAATGCCATCAGATTGACAATGTACGGCCAGTGGGTAAAAGCAACAAAAATGCCACAATTGATGACCCACCGTGTGTACAAAGTTGTCAACAAAATGCAAATATCAGCAGACTCCAAACAAGTACGTCACTAAATAACACCATCTTGCGGCGAGTGACCGATTTAAGTGGTGATTATCACCAATTACCACAGACACAAACCATTTTCCCATTTAGTACAATAAGTGGCAGCCCTCCTGAAAACTGTCAAAACATCATTAATGATGACGTCACACAACAAAACAGGAATGTTACGGGCTGTCAACAAATGGGATTCAATACAAACGTAAACAACACACGCGGAGTTAATTATTTAAGAACAAATAATTGCGAAAATAATTATTTAAATACAACGGCGACCCAGTTAATGGCACGGCAATATATTTGCAAAGATTTGCCATGCTTTAATGGAGACCCGAAAGAATGGCCAATATTTATAAGTGCCTATGAACACAGCACTCAGGCTGCCGGGTACACAAATGAAGAAAACCTCATCAGATTGCAAAACAGCTTACGTGGTAAGGCCCGGGACGCAGTAAGAAATTGTTTGATGCTCCCGGATATGGTTCCAGATATTATTAGAACTCTAAAAATGTACTACGGCAGACCAGAGTGCATAATAAAAAATTTAATTGAAGAAGTGCGAACGTATTCAATACAGCGGGGTAAATTAGAGTCCCTAATAGAATTTTCATTTGCGGTGAAAAATCTTTGTGCTACTATTCGTGCATCTCATTTAGAGGAATATTTAATTAACCCTACTCTTTTGCAGGAGCTAGTCGACAAACTACCAACAGACACAGTGCTACAGTGGGCTTTACATTCCAAAGATATTTCCCATCCAAATTTGGTAAATTTTTCAGACTGGTTGTATATGATAGCCGAGGCAACTTGTAAAGTGACTGTTCCTGTATTTGACACCAACAATAACAAAAAGTCAGCAAAGAAAGAGGGGCGTTTAAACACGCATAAGCCACAGAGTATCCAGCAGCAGTGCATAATTTGTAAAGACCTACATAAATTGATTCAGTGCGAAAAATTTAAGGAGCTATCTGTTGCTGAACGTTGGGATGCAGTCAAGGCAAATAATTTATGCCGCGTCTGCCTTGGAAAACATAGGCGCAGGTGTTGGTTTCAGAAACAATGCGGGGTTAACGGATGTTCTGTACGACACAATGCACTATTGCACAATTTAGAGCAGCCATCAGGTGGTTTGGTAAATAATCATAGGTCTTCTTATGAGGGTGAGTCATTTTATCGTGTACTGCCAGTCACGCTTTATGGTGGCGACAAATCTATTCAAATATACGCTCTTATGGACGATGGCTCGACTTTGACGCTACTAGAAGAGGAGGTGGCCAACTCCTTAGGTGTTGAAGGCGTTAATGATCCACTTTGCATCAGATGGACTGGTGACGTAACCCGATATGAAAACAACTCTAAAAGGTTGGATTTAAGTATCTCTTCAGCTAGACCCAATTCGAAGGTTTTCCCAATCAGCAACGTGTACACCGTAAAAAAATTAAATTTATCAAGTGAAACTATGGACGTCGATGGCGTCAAAACTAAATACACTTACCTGAAAGATATTCCCCTAGAGGGTTATACCAACGTAGTACCATCCATGATAATTGGTGTTAATAACCCAAATTTAATTACATCTATGAAGGTCCGTGAAGGTGGCTGGCGCCAACCAGTGGCATCAAAAACAAGATTGGGATGGACTCTTTTTGGTGGTGGCTCTGAGACTGGTGGAAAACTTAATTTTCACAAATGCAACTGCGAAGAAGTCCATGAACTTGTGAAACAATTTTTTTCTGATGAAAGTGTGGGCATTACCTCTATGCAGCCAGCGCCTATGTCGAAAGATGATGAGCAGGCTATACAAATTTTAAATAACACTTGTACATTTAAAGACGACCAATACGAAGTTGGGCTTTTATGGAAAATTGACCCGCCAGAGTTGCCAAATAGTTTGCCAACGGCAATGAAACGTTTAAAGTGTATTAAACGAAAAACTGAGTGGGACTCTAACCTGGCCGATAATTTGAAGCTGCAAATCGCAAATTTAGAAAAAAAAGGCTATGCTGAAAGGTTACCTATAGAAGTATTACAGAAAAATGAGACCAAAACATGGTACTTACCCACCTTTATTGTTAAGAACCCACATAAACCAAATAAATTACGACTCGTGTGGGATGCTGCAGCTAAGTCTGACGATTTTGCTCTCAACGATTTTTTATTTAAGGGTCCTGACTTGCTAATTCCCCTTATTAATATTTTATTTAAATTTCGAATGGGGCCCGTAGCGGTATGCGGCGATATAGCCGAAATGTTTCACCGCATAAGAGTTCGTAAAGAGGATGCTAGTGCACAGCGTTTTTTGTGGTGGGACGAAAACAATTCTCTATTGGTATACCAGCTAAACGTACTCACCTTTGGAGCCACATGTTCACCTTGCATTGCGCATTTTGTTAGAGACAAAAATGCTAGACATTTTGGTAATGAAAGGACAATTGACGCAATTACAAAACAACATTACGTGGATGATTTTATTGACTCTACAAATACTACCGAAGAGGCTATTGATTTGGCATTAAATGTACGAAACGTTCATGCAAAGGGAGGTTTTATCATGCATAATTGGTCATCGAACTCCCCTGAAGTTTTGAAAGCGCTTGGAGAGACAGAAGGACCAGACCAAAAAACGTTTGAAAATAATGAAAATGTGACTCAATATGAAAAAATTCTTGGACTTTACTGGGACCCTAAAAACGATGTTTTTAAAATGAATTTAAAATTTGTGCGGCTTCGTCGACCAATTCTGTCTGAGAACTTAGTGCCTACAAAGCGAGAAGTTTTACAAGTTTTAATGTCCGTTTTCGACCCTTTAGGCTTTGTGGCTTGTTTTATGTCATACTTAAAGTCAATTCTACAAGAAATATGGCGAAGCGGTATTGACTGGGACCAACCGCTAAATGATGACCTCTTTAATAAATGGAAGAATTGGCTCACATTTCTACCAAGTTTTACCAAAATATCAGTACCACGGTGCTATTCACTAGCTCTACAACACCATGAATATTATGCTGAATTGCACACCTTTGTCGATGCAAGTGAAGACGCCTATGCAGCTGTTTCATATTTTCGATTTGCATTCGGAGAAAATGTGGAAATAAGACTCGTCGCGGCGAAATCAAAAGTGGCACCACTTCGACCCCTGTCTATACCACGTCTCGAATTACAAGCAGCAACTATTGGTACCAGACTTATGAAGACAATTACATGCCACGACATAAAATTGCAGCGAAAGATAATGTGGACAGACTCGAGAACAGTTATGTCATGGTTAGCCGGTGACCCTAGAAAATACAAACAATTTGTAATGTTTAGAGTAGCAGAAATTTTAAAATTCACAAATGTTACAGAATGGCAATGGGTTCCAAGCTCAATGAATGTAGCCGATTTTGCAACAAAGTTTAGACCAGCCACTGATAACTACAAGGAGTGGTTTGAAGGTCCATCTTGGCTGAAACTACCTGAGAGTCAGTGGCCAAATAGTCCCGTTACTCCCGAACCGAATGCCGATGATGTTGATAGGACTGAAATTCGCCCTCGTTATCTAAACATACACTTTCGTAAGTCAATAATGATTTCAATTAATTATGAATATTTTTCTAGTTGGTACCGACTTAAGCGCGCTGTGGCAAATTGGGTAATGTATGTTGAGAGAAAACTACAAAAGTTGCAGCAACAAAAATTAGTTGAACGGCTTAATTCATCGCATCTGGTTAAGGCAAAGAAAATTATATTAAAGATGGCCCAAATAGCAAGTTTTGCAGATGATTATGCTACAGTACAGAGCGGTAAACCCAATATTAAAGGTGGTGCCTTTGATAAACTTAATGTTTATATGGATGATGATGAAATAGTCAAAGTTAAAAATAGGGCGCAGTATGCAACATCCGCTTGTGGACCTCAACGAGATTTAATAATACTGTCAGGTAAACATCATGTTACAAAACTCATAATTATGGATTATCACCAAGCTTATCATCATTTAAACCACGAGACGGTGCTAAATGAAATCCGTCAAATTTATTTTATAATAAGATTAAGAGCGGTTTATAAATCCGTTCGCAGAAATTGCCAGCAATGCAAAATTTATACCGCTAAACCCATTTCGCCTCAAATGGCATATCTGCCACCAGCACGTCTAGCAGCCTTTCAGCGACCCTTTACGTTTGTTGGAGTGGACTATTTCGGTCCAATAACAGTAACCTTTGGCAGAAAATCATTAAAGCGATGGGGAGTAATATTCACATGCCTCACTATAAGAGCTATTCATATTGAAATAGCCCATACACTCTCAACAGACTCATTTTTATTGACCCTTAGAAATTTCGTAGCAAGGCGTGGCACTCCAGCTGAAATTTATAGCGACAACGGTACAAATTTTCGTGGTGCTGATCGTTTTCTTCAAGAAGAGTTTAAAAATATGGACTTCGACAAAGTACAAACTGAGATGGCATATAAGGGTATTTCATGGAAATTTAATCCACCAGCCGCTCCTCATATGGGGGGAGTTTGGGAGAGGTTAGTGAGATCTATTAAAACCATTTTATACAAAATATCTCCCACACAAAAATTCACCGACGAAAGCTTAAGAAGCGCCTTAATGGAGGTGGAATTAATAGTTAACTCAAGACCCCTTACATACGTGTCACTTGAAACCGAGGACCAGGAGGCCATCACCCCGAACCATTTTCTTCTGGGTAGCTCAAATGGTTCAAAGCCATTTTGCTCACCCGATAATATTGATTACAAAATGTGTCTGCGTCAAAGTGAGACGTTTGCTAATATTTTTTGGCGACGTTTTGTAAAAGAAATGATACCAATATTGACCCGTCGAGGCAAATGGTCACAACGATCCAAAGCAATTGAAGTGGGTGATATTGTGCTTGTGGTGGATGAGAATGCCGTTAGAAACACCTGGCAACGTGGTAAAGTTTTAGAAACCACAAAAGCAAAAGATGGTCAAGTACGAAGGGCTAAAGTGAAAACTTTGAGTGGTGTTATTGAGCGACCTGCAGTAAAGTTGGCAGTTCTGGATGTCGGTAATAAACTGGAGTAAGCCTCTCAATGACTCATCTTACTGGGGGGAGAATTGTTACCGACAATATTTGAATCTACTACTATTTTTTACAACATTCTACATTTTACAATTACTTAAATCATTTTTCAACACTATATTTTATATTCCTTTATTATCCTGTTCTTATTATACATACTAAATTCATAAAAGATTTAGCCATTGTTAAAGACTAAGCTCAAGCTTTAACAGCTTAAAAAAACTAAAACATAAAACTAAGGTAAAAATAATAAATTTGTTATATTTAAAATTAATAATAAAAATAACTCGCTTACAGAATTTTAAAGCGACAAACTGCTGGAATAAACTTGGTTTGTTTTATTTTTAACAACTAGCTCGCTTTAGTTTAAAGGTGACTCTTGTGATGAACGATGATTCGGCTTGAACTTGTCTAAAATTTTCTGCTAACAGCTTCTCGTTGTTGGCAGTCGAGTTTTCTTAAAATTCGTCTTTGACTTCTTTAAATTGTAGCATCATAGCAGCAAACATTGTGCTTAAATCCATGGTGCTTGTTGTTGCACGGGTACAGACTTCCACTTCGTCTTTATACTCAAACTCCTAAGTTCCGATGTAAATGTCACGCCGCTTGAATTCATCAATCAGCCTCTTTTGCAATTTCGCTTTATTGCCAGCTGTAGGTAACTCCAACTTACTCAATTCCTTCTTGAGTTGTTTAACTTTTAGTTCTTTAAACTTCATGCTTATTATTTTGCAATCCCACTTCTGACACCAATTGTTACGTTTTCACCTTTTGAAAACGTGGGTTTATTTCCATTAAATAAACCGGATACTTTTGAAGGCAAATAAAAGCCGTTTAGTAGTTTAAAATTGTAATAACTCTTTATTTATTTTAAATGTACAACAGCAACTGTTCAAATATTCACTCAGTGTTGTTATACACATTTAAAAATTCGCAGAAATACACACACAAGTATGGACTGGCAATGCAGTTAATGTCTTTACTTAACGATGCTTCAAATTAGACTCTCCCTTGTGGTGTTCTCACGGCCAATTTATATACACTACATTACCATCTAGAAAGCTCTATTTCTACAATGATCTTAAAACTAGAATATTCGAATTCTAGAGCTTTCGATGTTAGTCATTAATCATTTAGTGTTGCCATACTTACAAACAATGCTCAACTCAAATCTTTTATTCCATGTTGTATGTTCTACATCAATGTTAATAATACCCACATATTTGTTAAATTTTAAGAAGCACCGCTGTTGAAATGCCTAAAAACCTGCCGTTAAAACAGTAATATTTAAAATCAAGTACACTGATTTCTTTATTTTCATTTTGACCAAAAATAAAAAAATATGGCCATTATGACACTTTCAAAATTTGGCCATTATGACACTTTCCATGGACATAATGTCACTTCATGGGGTGTCATAATGTTCATGGACATTATGTCAATGGACACTGTGACATGCTACTGTGCTACCTACTTTTGTCTTTTTTAAATAAGACACATTATATAGCACTCAAACTGTATTTAAATACCACTTAAGTAATTTTAAGTAAAAATTAACTAAATAAGTATTTAAATACGAAGTCAAAAACTAATCATAAGTATTCGAGTTTTTATCTTTTTTAGGCATTGCTGTTAGACAAAATATTTTAGTATGATGTTAAAAATGTTCGCAATCGAAAATGTGAAATCTAAATGTGGCCATCTAAAATGGGTTACTATATTTTAATATCGACTATGCGATTGAGAATTTTTGACCTAAAGTAGAATTTGACATAAAAAAGCCGTTTTTTGGATGGACCTGGTCCATTTATATCATTTAAATATTTTATGTAGAGTAAGCTTTTAAAAAGTATATATTCCTTATATATCTTCTAATAATTTTTTTAGATAAATTAAAAAGAAAACAAAAACTAGCGGAAAATCACCTTTTTACATTTTTTAAATTCAAATGCATATAACTTTGGAGTCAGTCATGATTTTGAAACAATTCATATTACCCGCTGTTATCAAAAAACTGGAGTAGGGTGGGTAACATTTTATTAATTTTCAAAAGCGAATATCTCCTAAGCTATAAGAGATAGATGAGATTCTACATGTATTTTTTTGAAATCGGAACACAAACAAAGAAATAGGATCGTTTTTATAATCTAACATAACCGAGGTGTCAAACTTTGGGGACCCCTGGCGCGCCTCTGTTGATTAAATTCAAAACTTAAACACTTCTTTGCGCATGTCATTCAAATCGGACTAATCGTTTAGAAGTAAAGGATTTATTTCCTTTTTTTACTATACCACTATGTGTCGTTAAAAAGACCACAAGTTTTGGCCATACATTATAAAAGTGTATAGTTGCATGCTATTTAAACATATGTAGATATGAGTATTTAGATGTGAGTTGGGAAATTGCAATATGAGAACAACAAATATAACAAGTAAAAGTGTTATATTTGGCTATTCCAAATCTTATATAGCCAGCAGAAATTTAATACTGCACCGATTTTTGTACATTTTGTACAAAAACATTTATTTGTATCAGATTCTTACCATTTATTGTAATAAAAATAACGTGTGAAATATTGTAAAAAAGTTTTGAAAAATATCAACTTTATTGGATGTTATCTCACATTTTGGTCCATAACTTTGGTTCTATCCACCCATTTTTCACATTTTCAATACTAAACATTTTTTATCATCAAAGAATATTTAGAGAATATTGCATCCCCATAAGTCCTTCCCTTCTTAGAATTTTATAAGGACCCAGAATATATTTACTTCTGTGGGTCTGGATGAATATTTCGATGTTTTAGAAACGGAATGATAAAATCAATAAAAATATTTTTACGAGTGTGCAATAGCGATTTGAATTTAACGGTTCGCAAAGACTGCCTGCAACATTCATCATGTTTATAAACACGTCCATCAGTAGAAGCTTCTACTTATCAACAATGTTGATAGCTTGCGGTTATTAGCATTGTTTGTAAGTATGGCAACATTGCATGCTTAAGCTGCTAACATTAACATCGACAGCTCTAGAATTCGAATGTACTAGTATGTCCGTTAAGAGCATTGTAGAAGATTCCCGATAGATGGCGCGTGTATAAATAGTGGGAGATCTGGCAGTCGTGAGTGGAGTTTATCATTGGCGCTGTTAGAGTTAACATCAACTGTCTTTTACGTGTGTACTTGTACATTATAAAGTGTTTTTACCTTCCGAAAACGTTAGTTTATTTCTTTTAAATAAACCGGATATTTTTGATTGCAAACAAAAGCAGTTAAGTAGTTCAAAAATTTGTAACAACTCTTTATTTACTTAAAATGTACAACAACAACACTTTAAATAGTCACTAAATTTTTTACACACGTTTATAAATTCACAGAAATACACACACTTTATAATGTACAAGAACACTCTAGTAATGCAGTTGATGTCTTAACGACGCTTCAAATTAGACTATCTTGTGGTGTTCTCACGGCTAATTTATATATAGATAGCTCTATTCGATGTTAATCATAAATCGTTTAGTCTTGCACTACTTACAAACAATGCTCAACTCTAAGCTATTATTCAATGTTGTATGTTCTACATACAGCAATGGTAATAATACCCACAGATATGTTAAAGTTTGAGAATCGCTGCTGTTTGAGAGACATTATGCAACTTTAAACCAGCCGATATATTTAAATTCAAGTACAATTTCGTAACAATATCAATTTAAATTTTTCGAATGAGGGAAAGTAGATAAATTAATTTATTAGATGAGCTATACCCAGCAATAACTTTACTTACAAATCAAAATAAAGAAATACACAGTTACTTTTTCTCAATTTTGCCATTTTTTTATTGCATGTTTATTTTATAAAAAACAGGAACGAATATAGTATTACTGTGTGAAAAAAAAATAATTAAGCAGTGGTGTAGTGAATACAACAGTTGACTACAGCCCAGTAAAAGCTTTGCTTACAAATAAGCCTACAAATAATTGGAATTTGACGATTATACTACTTATTTTTCTAATAAAAGAAGTACTTATTTTTGTTCGCGATGCCCCAAAAGAAATACTTATATTTTGGCCGGAAATATGTTGTTTTGGGCGACATGAAATAACACCCAATGAAATAACGACCAATTAGGAAAATTAAATAAGTCCCAATAAAATTGGAAAAATCTAAATTGGGCTTTATTTAATTTTTTTGGGGGGTTATTTCATTTTTATATTGGGAACTATTTCATTATAAAATAACTCCCAAATAAGGTAAAATCAAAGGTACCGTGAAATAACTCCCAAATGAAATAACTGCCAATGAAATAACTCCCAATGAATTAAGTCCCATCAAAAATGAAATAATTCCCAAACTTGAAAAATGAAAGAACTACCAAAGGGTAAAATGAAATAACTCCCAATAATCGGCGGTTTCATAATTTTAAAAATATTAGTTCCAAAAAAGACGAAATAACTCAAAATGAAATAAATCCTAATAGAAATGAAATAATTCCCAATCCGAATCAATTTACTTATGTAATCTAACTTCCAATTCTTCGCTCACCAAACATTTTTTGCATTGAGGGAATATGGCAAAGGTTTCCTCCTCTGGGGTGTATCAAAAACTGGCTTCGCTCAGAAAAGTTTTTTGCATTGCCGGCCTACGGCCGGGCGCTAAGGTTTTCTCCTCTGGGGTGTATCAAAATCTGGCTTCGCTCAGAAAAGATTTCTTTTATTGCAGAAAGGTTTTATATTTCAGAGAGCAGATTTTCATTTCACACCAGAGTAAGAAATCGTTGGGACCTGACAAAGGCCGACAATGCAAAGATAATATTTTCTTAGCGAAGCCGGTTTTTGATACACCCCAGAGGAGTAAACCTTAGCGCCCGGCCGAAGGCCGGCAATGCAGAAAGTTTATAGTATGCGAAGCCGGTTTTTAATACTCTTTAAAAGTGACAAAATTGAAATAACTCCCAATACAGTGAAATTACTCCTAATTCCCAAAGTTAAATGAAATAAAACCCAACAAAAATTTCATTGGGAGTTGTTTCATTGGGTGTTATTTCATTATGAAATAACTCCCAACAAAAAATTATGAAATAACACCCTACGCGTTAGGAGTTGTTTCATAATGAAATAAGTCCCAAGTTGTATGAAAAATTTGTTGGGTGTTATTTCATTTTTTCGTGGGGAGTTATTTCATTTGGGAGCTATTTCACGGTACCAAAATCAAAAAGAAAAAATAATTCGAGTTTATTTCATAAAAAAATATTTTTGGGCTTTATTTAATTTTATTTGAGTCTTATTTCATTTTCATAAAAATGATTTGTTGACAAATTTTTAAGAGTTTTGAAACATTTTTTACAACTAAAAACCGTTAGGATTGACTGAAAATCACTTAATAGCATCAGATTTGGACTGCAATTATTATTCTTTGGAATATCTTCGAACTAGTGACATCAAACTTGCGGCGATTTTTGTTACAAACTATTTTTCGCCTGCACCGTGTATTACTTTATTACTTGTATCTTATAAATTACTTAAGCTTACGATTGGTCTCTAAGTTCTTAATGTCATTCCTTAAATGTTAATGTAAATTTGTTCATGTATTTTCGTTTGCATTTGTGTTAATAAACAAAAAATCCTGCGAAGGTTACATCTACCTATTTAAATTCACAGGTGGTAAATTAAACAAATATTCATATATAAAAAATTAATAAACTCATTTCATTATATTTAAAGTATTAGGGCCAATTTTTGACTTCGTATTTAAATATCAATTATTTTTAAGTGCTATTTAAATACGAAAATGAGTTTCTCAGTGCTTTTTTAAATGATACTTAAACGGCCAACGTTGGTCATTTAAATTCTATTTAACTTTCATAAACTACCATATCGTCGCCCGGGGTTTAAGTGCTCTATATGCCAAAAATGCATTTTGAGTAAATCGATGTTGAATTATATATTTATTACTGCAATTGTCAAATTTGATTGCGTCAATGATATTTGCGAGTGTAGACGGCAAATTGCCATATTGCGCAATGATTGCTATACAGATTGCTTGAGCAATTATTGATAAGCAATAAGCTGTCAGTTCAGTTGTCATTAATGTAAAATTTCATCTTTCTATGATTCATTGTGATTAATGCATACACATTTAATTTATTTAAGTACAAAAAGTTAAAAAAAAAACAAAGAAATTAGTGGAAAAAATCCTTCAACACTAAATTTAAGCAAAATACCCATCAGTTTTCCATACAACTTCTCGCATTGAAAATTTTGTATTTGTGACGAACGTTTTCTCCACCTAAAGCAATCAGCAATCGTTCTGCTGTTGTTCTGCCGACGTTTTTGCTTATACTTAGCAATAAAAATTGCTACGTGGAAACCTAGGGTAACACAATCTTTCTAAAAAACTACTCGATAGAATTTCGTGATTTTTATACCATATATTTGTTTTAAAAAGTTGATTCTGAGGAAAAATGTTTATGTCCTGATCTCATCTACAACGGGATATTTCCTAACGGTAATAAAAATCCCGTTTGCTCTATACGCCACCTTAAGCATATTTCCTTGCAAATACATACACGTAGAGCAAAGTAGTATTAACAAAGCAATAAAACACACCTAAAAATCTCAATTAAAAAATATATTCATTTACAAAAAAACTAAAAATAAAAGCTATTCACAAAGTTGTTATGGACTATATCAAAATGATAATAAAAAAATTAACATCTTAATATATTTTTCTCAGATATAAAATTGATTAACAATTTTACTTCAGACATTTTTTCATTTTGAATTTTTGCTTTTCTAATAATTTAACGGTGTTGGTAATTGATTCCTGGAATCTTCTTTTATTATAAATATTTGCTGCAAAATTGAGTTTTTAATTTTATTTTTGATATATTGAAGAACGTATTATTTTAGTAACGAGTGACAAAATACTATGAATTTCTAAACATTTCAAATATTTGTCTAAAGCACTGTGAACGCAATCGATTTCTTGGATTTGTGAATGACCAGGCTCCGAAAATATCTGGTTAATACTTTTGACTTGTAATGGTCTGACAAAATTTTAAAATTGGTGTGGACATCATTTGATTTTTATTTTTGACCACAATCGATAGAATAGTTGGTTCCTTATTGGGAAAAATAATTTACCGATAGGTCATATTGTAAACATTTATTTTGCGCTTATAATAAAAAGACAATGCAAAACCTTAGGAATGTTGAAAGCGATTAGCAAATCAAAACATTCAACATCAGAAAAAGGGTCTTGTTTTCGTTGATCTACGTCACGTTCCACTTTTGTTTCATTTTTGTAAATATCGAATTCTTCAATTTCAGCCTCCGCTGGATTATTGGTATTTTCTAGCCTTTGTAAATGATAAATCAAAATTGAGTTTGAACTGATTTCATCAATTTCATGATTTTGTATTGAAATTTTGCGCTATACGGCATTGAACGACGTATAGAGCAAAATGGCACAAAAAAGTTATGTTTTAAAAGATATAGAGCAAAACGGACACGATTTATCTAAGCAGCGAGACGTGGCAGCCCAAAACGGATTGCAGATTTGAAAAATTTTGGGTCGAAAACAATTCCTTAACGCAAAATGGCATATGGAGCACATAAACCCACGGGCGACGATATGTTTTTGGCAGCTGACTTTCATTGTCTGTTTTTTTCCACTTTATTGTAGCGCTGTATTTTTTTACAGCATCTCGCTAAAACTACACTTCCGATGCGGGAAAATTGGGTATTCTTTTTTGAATGGTGAATTCAAGAGGAGTTGTGAACATTAGAATCACCAACAACAAAAATTTCACTATTAGGACAACTCTCAAGAATCTTCGATATGGAATCGGAAAGGGCATCGAAGCTTGATATAGTAATAGTCCTTCCCGCGTTTGGACTTCTATAAAGAAACCTTAAGTGTAAACAGTCTGCCCTGATTTTAAACTTAACCCAAAGACAGTTAAATTCTAAATCATACGTACCTAAGGATTGCTGGTACTGGTACACAACTTTATTGCGTATGTACATACATAACAAATTTTGGCGAAATTTTCCTATCAATAATTTTATTGTTTAATAATCTTTTTTTTTTCTTATTGTGCAAAATAATAATCTTTTTTTTTTCTTATTGTGCAAAATGTATAAATTTTTGTTTTGGTTGAACAGCTGTTACTAGCATACTTTTATCTTATTTAAATAAGAAAAATGTTATTGCACTGAAAAACTCAAACTGTATTTAAATACCACTTAATTTTAAGTTAAAATTAACTAAATATGTATTTAAATACGAAGTCAAAAACTGGCCATTGGGGTATAATTTAATTTTTTTTGGGACTTGTTTCATTTGACTTTATTTTCATATTATGTTTGAAATTATTTCATTATGAAATAAAACAGAAATAATGGGAATTTCGTTGTAATTTTAATTGGGAGTTATACATTTTTTCATTTGGGATTTATTTAATTTTTTTGGGTTTTAATTTATTGGAACTTATTTTTTTTTCCCAATTGGGCGTTATTTCGTGAATTTACAAAAAAAAAAAAAAAAAATAAGTCGCAGCCACGAGTCGAACCAACAACTATCCAACAAAAAAATATATATATTTCGGGTCCTTATAAAATTCTAAGACTATGTTCGTGCGCCTATGTGTTGTTGACACGATAGGGACTCTGTTGATCAGAAATGTTTGGTGGTGAAAATGGTCAATATCGGTTAAGTAGAACCAGAGTTTTCTTTAGATATATTGCAAATAATACCATGACACACAATGTTTTTTTGATAAATAGACAAGCGCTGTTTGAAACACCAAGAAGCGGTCCATGATTTCATCCAGCCTCCATACGATCATTTACATTTATCTTTACAACTGTTAAAAATACGCATCTCGTGTAATTGAATCCGTATTGAAAATTTTTTTTTATTGAATGTATATTTTGGAAAACAATGTTTTATTTAATAAAAATGATATTGCTTCACAATTGATAACACGAATTAGAGTAAATTTATATATTATCAGCATTTAATGTCTAATTGTGGGTTTTCAACTGTCAATATTTGAATCTATTTTTTCTTTCCAAAATTTATGCAATTGAATATAGAAAAATTTTAAAAATATGATGTTGAAAAATCGACTCTTTGCCACAAAATTTTAAAATTCGGCCATAGTGCACCGTTTTAGAAGATCAAGGCACTTGAATGCTTTTTTCGACACTTGAAAATATGTTTTTTCTAGTGGACACCGCATTGAATACTCATGCCTAGAACATCAAGAGCTTCTGATTCCTTAATATTTACACCACCCATAAAAAGAGATAGAGTAACATGATCTGTTTTGTGTGTTTTTGTGTTAACATACAACATTGAGTCTTGCGTGCATTGAAATCGACTCTATTCTCACAACCTCATTCAGAGATTGTCACAAGATCTTGGATAAGCGTATCATTCATGTTTTGCCTCATTGTCCCAATCTCCGACAGGCTTTTCCTATAATTGAATGAATATGGATAACAAATGTTGCTGTCATCTGCAAAAGAGTAGATATGCTTGGAAGTTTTAAGCAGAAGGTCGTTTGCACTTTGGAAAGTGCAGAATAATTGCTATTGGGCGATAATTTTTAGGATCCCTTTTTAGGAATTGCAACCTTCCAACATACAGGAAATTTGCCGGCACGATATAAAGTGCTGAAAAGGTTAGCTAATGGACGAGCTAGCGTCAAAGAACACTGCTTCAAGACCTGAGCTGGTATACCATGATGCTCAGGAGACTTGGACCCTTGTAACTGCGCGAGCGCGAAATAATATATTCGGCATAGTAACTGACACTCCTTCGACCTCGGGTAGTAGTGGATTGGTTTCCGGTAAGTTTGAATTATTTGCAAATAATTCAGCTAAAAGGTTAGCTTTATCAGCAGTGAATGTTTAGCCTTCCTTAAAAGATTAGGAATTGGTACTAGCATTACCTTTATTCTTTTAACGAATGACCAAAAGCTTTAGCTGCCCCGGGGAGCAGTAAGAACTTAGGCTCGGAGTCGCTGTTCGTGTAGAGACTTTTCACGTCTGAGCACTTTGGCACACGAAGATCTCGCCTTTTTGCACAGCGAATCATTTTCGGCATTTTTGTTATCAAGCCAGATTGAATTCTTCCTCTCTAGATCTGAATGCAATTTTGCACTTCTGATTAAACCAAGATTTTCCATAATTTTAGTCGAAATTTTCTTTGATGAAATGAAGGATTATGTTTTCGACCATTTTAGCCATGACATTGACACTTTTGTCTAGAAAACAGAGTTTCCAATTAAAATGCCGAAAAAAATAATTGAGCTCAGCACAACGAGCCTTTTCGTAAATATAAGTTAAACGTTTCGTAGCTGGTCGTGAAACGTTAGGAAGTTCGGAGAGCGAAATGGAGGCGGAAATGGTACAATGATCTGAATTACCAAGAGGTGCAAAAACATCTACTTCATACTTGTCAAGGTGTGATGTTAAAAACAAGGTCGAGGGTGTTATGATGGTGCCCATCAACGCATGAAATATACGTTGGTTCATTCACTAATTGCGCAAAATGATTATAAGCCGTGAATAGTTCAACATATTGGCCGTCTATAGTTTTATGCTTGAATGGTGAATTCAAGAGGAGTTGTGAACATTAAAATCACCAACAACAAAAATTTCACCGTTAGGACAACTCTCAAGGATCTTCGATATGGAATCGAAAAGGGCATCGAAGCTTGATATAGTAATAGTCCTTCCCGCGTTTGGACTTCTACAAGGTGTCGCAAAAGTAAACTTCCGATGTTTTTTGGTCTGCAGCTAACAGCTGATGCACCGTCTGGACTTTGTACGGAAACATCTTCAAATGTAGTACCAAAATTCGCTGTAAAGACCGTCGACTGATACCCATTTGCGTGGCACGTCGTCTGGTCGATGTCGACGGTGCTTCCATGACATCCTCGGCTACAGCAGCAATATTCTCTGCAGAACGGCTACTCCGGGGTCTGCCACGCCTGGCAGCATCTCGTGTTGTACCAGTCTCTTCGAGGCGAGCGGCAAAACGTCGCAGTGTTTCACCAGTAGGCGTTGGACGGGCAGGAAATCTGCGACGAAATTCACGTTGTGCCAAAGTCACCGACCGATTATTGGTAAAATAAATAGTCAGCAATATTCCGCGTTCTGGAGCAGTGTATCGTAACATTGTTTATTAACGTGTATTTCGCATGTGTTTACTACACAAATGTCAAAACAGAACTGACATTAGGGGCCAATCGCAAAATTTATAGCATTTTCTGATAGGAGGATTACTTTTGCGCCACCTTGTACTACCATGTTCTGTCGCCCATATATTTTTCCTTTGATATGATACAACGTTTGTATGCAATGTTTCAAGAATTACTGGAGTTTCCAAATTATTTTTGTTTTCTTGAATGAATTTTTCTATGTGCGGTATTGAATGTGTGTGAACTTATTTATAGTATGGTGAGGCAGTAAGAAATAAAGAATAATGAAAATAAATCAATAATTAAAAAGGGAATTACATAATTGTTATTTTTAAAATAATAGTTGTAATTGAAAGTTTGTAATAAGTAAAAAATACTATTTCCAAAATACATTGGTGCGATTATATCTACCAAAAACCAGAATTAAAAAACTACAAATTACTAATATTCTTAATTAAATAAGCAATATTATCTCCATCAGTTATTTTTGAAAATAGATTTCTTATGCACTTTTTTACTATACTGATATATTAACAGAACATTTAACAGGTACATAAGCGATCTATCGTGGGATTTTTCGCTGTTTTTTGAAAGTGATGCAGTTTTTACGATATTTTTAAGTTGTAAAACAATAAAATCTTATTCCTAAAATTTAGAAATTCCTTTTATATATAGTAGTTAGATCATAAAACAATGAATGTTCTTTTAATTTAACTTTATTCGCAAATAAGTTTTACATGTATGTATATGGAAGGATCTCAAGAAAATTTAATTGTTTATTTTAAAGTAAATAAAAATGTTCGAGATATAAAACGATTAAACGACTACCATCTATAATTTCGATAACATTTTAATTTCAGTAAAATATTGTATAAAATCAAATATATATATATTTTTTTTTTTTTTTTGAGCGAATGAAATTATTTTTAAATTCAATTATTACAATTTAACATTCGATCAAATTGTTTGCTGGGTTGTACGTACAAACAAATTAATATTTGCGAACATAAACAAATGACCTCAAAATCAATATTTTCTCAAGTGTAAAGTTTCTTACTAAAATTATTTTTCAATCTTATTTTTAAACAGTAGTCACTTTGATTTCATTCCTCAAGCTTTCTTATAGATAATCATAAATATTACGATTTTATAATTAAATGGAATAAATTTATTTATCTAAATATATATTATTTAATTTTCATACACTTTTTTTCACTTTATTTGAATCAATTAAAAATGTTCGCTGGGATGTATGTTTGTTTTTCTTATGTTGGTTTCTCTACTATTTACAAGTGTTGATCTATGTGACGAACATGTGTAACAGTGTAGCCACGTCTCAATATCACAACAGCTGTGTACAATAGTACCAAGTTATAACCAATCACAATAATTGTAATTAGTAGGTTACAAAAAGGAACAACTCTGTTAATTAACGAATGTTGGTAATAAATAAACAACACAATCATAAATTAAAGTGAAAGTAAATTTTGGAAAATGGTAAGTATTAGTTACTAATTATTATTAAATTCTATTTTGCAGGAAAATTTAACAAATTTAAAGCAAGGACAGCAGAGTGTAGATATAAGAGAAAAATTGAGAGAAAACCGATCGAGATCAAGTTAATTGTGAATTTAATTAATAATGAAGTTGTGTGCAATTTTCTTTGTGACAATAAATTTATCAAAAATATTTAATTTGTTTTATTTAATGTTTCACTTATCAGGGCGAATAATTTAATAAATTGGTAAAAAAAAAATAATCGTTGTGTGGAATAAACTTGCGGAACGTGAATTTATTTTGTATTGACATAAATTAGTATTTAATATACTTCGTATTTATACTCGAGTCTCACACAAATTATTTATTCTTCCCTCTTCTTTTATACACAAGCAGCAGTTGCAATGCATTTTAAGACTCCTTTAGATTTAGGGGGTGAAAGGTAAAGTTTATTTTTATGGTTTTTATAATTGTTAATTTTATTTATTTTTCAATACTTGAAAATATTTGTTAAAAGCACAAGCACTGTGTTCTTTTAAATTGTTCACAACCGCAAATGTCTGGTTTTTATTTACGAACATTTTTACAATTTTAGTATTCATGAATTTTTTAAAATGTTTTGTTTTAAAACTTTTTTTAAAAAATTCGAAAGCGAGAAAAATATAAAATTGATGATGTTTATTGGGAGTATAAAAAAACAAGTAAAGTTTATTTTTTCAAAATGAAAGATGTTTTTTCAGTACAGCAGTTTTAACTTAAATTACCCAAGCCTTATAGAAAGTCAAGGGTGCAAAAAACTACTATTTTTACAAAAACTATAATCATTATAGTTTTTGTAAAAATAGTAGTTACTAATTCATTGTTTTTTCTTAATTATTTTTATTAAATTCAGTTAAATTAATTTTGTTTCTCATTTTAATTTAATGGCTAAGCAAATATCTTTGATTATCAGAACTCGTTCATGTAAATTCTGACCAAAATGTACTAATACTAACTAGCAACAGAAGATAATAATTAAAAAATTGTATGACCCTCTCACTCATTATATTTTTAGCCAGTCTATCTCTTTGAATCAATCCATGCAATTTTACCAATTTTTGTAAAGAGTATAGGGATTTTTGATACAAATTAGATGGTCGTTTTCCTTATAAACATTCCATAAACTGCAGAAACATGAACAAAACATTCGATGCAAGAAATTCACAGAAATCCGGAATTATATTGCGCACATCCACATAAACAACAGAAAATGGTTTTTGTATACAGAACAACACATGTACTGGCCATTTAAAAACTATATACATTACATGTATACGGAACATAATATTTAATAAATATATAGCAAAATCATAAAGATCGTATATTTTTATTTAGAGTGCTGAGGTTGGAATGAGGAGTATTGTAATGCTGGATGAACAAGGAGGTAAGAAATGTGTAGTTATACCTATAATGATTGATAAAAATATGTAATTTTTTGATCGCGGCAATTAAATTTCCATAGTTTAAGGAGCCATTTGAATATTTCCATTTCCAGTTTTATTTTGTTTTCAATTTTTTTTTTTCATTTAAAAAAATTTGGTAAATTTAAATTTTTAAATGATAATTGCAAACACATTTTGCAAAATTTCTACCCCTTCGATTTGTATATATTATATTAAATATTACAACTATTGCATTAATGTTACATTTGTATTTCTTAAATTTTCATGAAAATGTGTTTCTGTGGTATAAATTTTAATTTTAAGAAAAACTAATAGTTTTAATTTTATTTCCGAACACTATGAACTTCAAAAAACCAGAATTGGTATATGAGAACACCTGCATATTTTTGGTGTAGCTAGGGTTTTTTTTCAATTATTTTGTACTAGTAGACTTATTAGAAAAAATTAAATAAAGTAATTGACTGTAACTGATAATATCTTAAGTAATTTTTATTCAGGACCATAGATGCTTAGTTTCAGGGTTCAGAAGAATTCATTTATGAACACTTAAATTTATTCATTCATTATAAATTGTCATGTATGAAATGTGCAATTTTTTTTATGCTCTGAATTTTAAGCACATATAAATGAATACACTGTTTTTTTTCTTTAAAGTACATATACAAGGCGAATTCATACAAGGTGGTGGCAGTTCTACAAAAACAACAATTGGTCTTAACAAATGTCAAAAAACAAAAATTAAAATTTAAACAAATATGTATTAAAACTTAATATAATGTAGATAATTGAATAGTGAGGGCTTTACTTATTTATGTAAAAAATAAATATTTTGTTAACAAGCTTTGAATATGTAGATATTTAAATATAAACAAAAGCTTTGACAACTGTTAGAACCAAAAAGCGAAAAAAAAGTTATCAGCTGATTGACTGACTCCACCTTGTATAAATTCGCCTTGGTACATATACGTATATGAATAGTGAGAAATAAATAATCTCCAATGCTCAAAATAGAGAGGCTTTCTTATCGCGCTCATTAATGTTCATACACATTAATGTTGTTGGTATTTTTTTATCATATATGTGCGGAACGTAAGTATGGTGGAGAACATGTGAAATAAATGTACCTAATGGAATTGCGAGGTAAAGTGCAGAAACCCAATGAGTCGCATTTGTGAATGGCCTTCGTGGCCCTGATGAAAAAAAAGGATTGTCACTACAAACCCATTGGAATGAACAATACAAGAACGAAAAAAGCTAGAGATCTAGAAAGATTAGCTGCCTATGGGAAAGGTGTTATGAAGTTGCATTATCAATTTCGAATTTAATAGTCTGTAACTGCTGGTTGAAATATTCATTATGATTATCAACATTTCCATTGCTGGAAACTTATACTTATTAAGTACAATGTTTCAATAGTAATGTTCTGTCGTCCGTCGCATCCACACGCATTTTTATTTTGTCCGCAAATAAGTGTCGTGATCCGTTTAATAATAAAAATATGTTTTTGTGTCCGCGTCGAGTGTCTTCTCAAAATAAATATGTGATTGACAGGTTTATTGGTTCGTCTCCAGGGAGCATTAGTTTATCATTCTTGATAGCCATATACAGTGGTGGCCATGATTTTAGCAAATAAAAAATTTTGTTACTTGTTAATTATTTTAATCATTGCTATATCTTAATGTATTATTCTCGGTGTAAAGAATATGATGCAATATTATTTTACTTAATTTTTTTCCGTTTTTATTATTTTTTTAGAAAAGGACTGGACAACAAGATAAAATGTTAATTATACAAAATGTTTAGTATTTGGTATGATAGCCCTTAATCTTTAGCACAGCTGCACATCACCTAGGCATATTGTCCACCAGGCCCATGCAACGTTGCTTTGGTACTGCATACCAAGCCTTTTGTATTTATAGCCATAATTCATTAAAATTTGTTGGTTTAACAGCAGTTATGTGTTGCTCTTCATCGTTCCATAGGTTCTCTATAGGATTATGACGATTTTAAAAGATCAATACAACTTTGTTCCAAGCAACACTTCACTAAGCGCGAAGTATATTTTGGATCGTTATCGTGCATGAAATGGCATGTAAGTGGCATTTTTTCCTCTGCATATGGAAACATTGTATTGGAAATTATATTTTTGTAAACATACTGGTCCATTCGCGTATCGATTTTTATTATAAGACCCACACCGTGGCACAGTGGGGCAGAATGAACATTTTTTAAAAAAAAAAATCTGGCATTTCTAATCGGGATAAAATTTGACGTGGACGTAGCCAAGGAGTATTCGAGTTTGAGTTATTAAAATGGACCCTACAAATGCTCCAAGCGCGGCGCTATGGGGGCTGAAAGTAGGGTACCTTCGACATGTAAAATTTTGTAACACGTGCCATTTTTTTGTTTCATATCCGATTTCAAAGAAAAAAAATGCTTGCGTGTGCTATTTATCTCTTATAATTTCCGAGTTATAGGCATTTCAAAATTGACTTTGATTGTCAATTTTGAAATGTTGATTCTGCCCCACTGTGCTAAATTAATGTCCAGCTCAGATTAAACACTTCTTGTAATAAATCATTTTTTTACAAAAAAAAAAATGCAAATGAGAATAGAAAAGAATAACGGCACATACTGATCACGCCATACACAACACTTATGTGTAAAATTTTTACTTAATTTTCATACCTTAAAAAAATAAATGCATTTGAATGCAACATACATAAAATGTGCTAACCTAATGTCCACCACTGTATGTTGACAATAGCAACAAAGAACAAGTAAGAACAATGGCCCATAATCATAGTCAAAAATAAAGTATATTTTAATAGAAATAAAGTCATCTTTACTTAAGAGTGGACTTTAGGTCTACCATAGACAAGTTAAAGTATACTTCTGACGTTAAAGTCGACTGTAAATATAAAACTAGCTGAAGTTGTTTTTAACTCATTTAACAACAGCATCAGCTGTTCTTCGCCATGTAAAAAAGTTCGACAAAAAGTCAAAAATGTTTAAGTTACAAAATATATATCAATAAAATTAGTACCAAAATAGAATACATTTGAGGAAAGATTACCTTTTCTATTTTTCCACCACGAACTGTTTTTTTCTTAAGCTTCCCGGTTACATTTATTCTTTGTTACTTTTTGTTTTTTTTTTTTAATTTTCTAAGTCAGCTGTTCAGCGATGCCACTTGTCTATATTTTGTTGTATATTGTATGAAAACATTTTCTACATTAGAGGTGACACCCAGTTAAAGTCGGTTCAATTTAAAACATACTTTAATTTTGACTATAGTTAGAAAATAATAAAAGGTGGGTTTTTATTTTAAAGTTGTTTCTAAAAAGAACCGACATTATTGTTTGACTATGATTATGGGCCAATATATTTTGTAAAAAAAGTTTTTTTTTCGAATTTGTTATAGAAATAGCGCCCACAAGATGCGTGTTAATGGTATGAATATTAAAAACTGTATATTTTTCACACACATGTTCTCGACTAACTTCTTTCGACATCTAGAAACTAACATTAAGTCGTCTTTCATTTTCATTTATGGTTTCAAAAAAAATTATATTTTATTTTAATAGTATCAACAATTAAATATGACAACACTATGTGCGCTAAATATTTGAAAGAGCTGAAAAAAACTATTTCATTTTAAAAAGTGCGTTCTTGTGATATTTTTTTTTTTGACAATTTAGAAGTTTTTACACAAACAAAAATTACTATGGATCTTGTGTTGTTGTAATTGTTGTAGTTACGCTACATCTTGGAAACAATCAAGTTTGCAAACTTTTTTTACTAAAGGTTGTAACGATTCTATGATTCGGTGTTTTATCTTGGGAACGGTGCTACCTATTATTACGGCCGTGCTCGTCGGTGGGGTGGATGATTTGTTCCCAAATACATGTCATTTAAAAGCTATATGAATCAATTACACAGACTTTACTTTAGGTAGCAAATATATGTATAATTTAATGAATTTACAGTGTAAAGTAGAAGTGGTAAATGAATGAAGTGTAGTTTAAGATGGAACTTGCTACACTGTGCCTAAGCCCGCCCTCCATGCTGACAATATTCTATGTTGGCTGTCAGCCCAATAACAAAATAATACAAAGAAAACTAGCTAAATTACTCTTTTATACCCCATACCCTTAACTTCACTTTTCGTAAATAAAAAAAAAAATTCAAAATCTCATATTTAAATCATTATAATATGTATTTAAAGTTTATTAATATCTAAAATAATAGATGTATTGATTTATATTTATTATACCAAATGACAATTATGCAAAATATTTAGAAAAGGTCACTGTAAGTTAAATAATATTTTATATTTAAAATATTAAAGATGTCAAAATCATGACATGTGACGATATGTTTAAAAATTAAAAATCTATTTGATTTTATTGAAAGTGGAGTAATTAAATTAATGCAATATGAACAATATCATTAATAATTTATAATAAACAAATTATAGAATATGGCAACCCTTGTTGCAAACTAAAATTAAATAAAAATTGAGTGAATTAATTGTTCATTTTACATTATTTTGTATTGAAATTTATTTTATAATTAATTGTGAGAGTGTTTTGAATATGGATAATAAAATAAAATAATCAAAAGGAAATAACAACACACTTACATTTATTTATGTCCAACGATGTCAGCAGGCGCCGGATGACAGTAGACGTTTGCGAATATTATTTAAATTTACTCAATCACAATTAATATAAGAGAGTTGGAATATAGATTTTATGTATGGCTGTATGTGTATGATTGTGGTTTGTGGATTGTATATTAAAGGAATAGTTACATTTTCATCTAATACAAAATCCACATTATGGTCTATGTATTGTATATGTTTCAAATAGTAGTTTTAATTATTTAATTTAGTGTAGTATAGTTTTAGGATATTTTAAAATATTAATAAAAGTTATCTTAGGTGACCATATTAATTTTAACTATATAAATTTAAGACAAAAATTATTATTTACCAAAAAAAAAAAATTATATAAGATTTTAGAAAATTAGAATTTTAGGATTATTATATACTAATGATATTAAAAAATGTTGAATTTCAGAGCAAAAATTTAGAGTTTTTAGATTAAATTTATAGATTTAAGTAATATTTATAATTTTCGTTGAATTGAATATGAATATTATTGGAAACCAAATATTTGTGAATAAATTATATTCACGTTTGTCTAAAAAAAATATGAACCTGGTCACCTTATCAGACAATTGTATTTGTGTACGAGAAGATATAACTTTAAGTGCAAGTCTTATACTGTTAAATGGTTTCTTCACTTCCTCTATCAATGAATCTTCGAATCAAAATTGATTTTAAATGAACGTGTTCAAAATAATGATGTTGAATCACTTGAATTCACACAAACACAGAATTGAATTTTCAAATTATTGAATGTTGATTCACTTGATATCGTTCCAAGGATTTTAGATAGGGTCAGCTTTAACACCCAATGTCTCAAGTTAAATGCACTTAATTAGAAAAATATCCGATAGCGAAATTTCCAAGTAAAACTTAAGAGATTAATCACTAATATGACTCCCTCAAAAAAAATGTATATTTAATTGCTCTTGTGACCGACTCAGTTTAAAGAAAATTCTTGCCATTCTGAAAAATTTTATATTTTTAGACAAATGAAAAATATATGAAAATCAAAGGTAACTGAACAAAAAAAAAAAAAAAATCGAAACCAAAATCAATTGAAGTATAATATTGTTCAATCAGTAGAATTATAATACAGCCAAAGAAAAATTTAGTAAAACATAGTACAAATTTGGAATAATTAAACAATATAAGATAAATAACATCGAAATCACCCTCACAAAACAGATGAAATGCAAAGCTCGCTGCAGAATTTTATCTGAAAAAGGTGACAAATCATACTTCAGAATTTCGTAATTGCAAGAGAAATCAAATCCATATATCTTTTATATGGTATATTCCAGTATAGCCGCCATCAACATCCTCAAGTTCATAGTTCACGTTGCCAATTCGTCTTTTCACAATAGCCCTTACACCAGTAGGTGCAAGTTTGGCATTAAAATTATTCGCTAATGAACTTTGAGTGAAATTTCGACGTATAACAGTTTGTCCAACATTTAATTCACGTTTTCGGGATCTTAAATTGTAGGTTTTTACATTTTTGTCGTAAGCTTCCTTAATTTTCTTCCGGATGGAGTCACGTAATAGTGTAAAATGATCATGTCTTTCCAATTCTGTATCCGTTTCAGCTAGAAGTTTTAAGTTTCGCAAAATTTGGTAGTCCTGCCCATGCGTTATCATTGTTTGTCCAAACAATAGTTCGTAAGGAGTTCGGCCGGTTGTTTGATGAATGCTACTGCGGATTGCACAATTAACACTTGGTAAGTATTCATCCCATTTGCGTTGATCGTTTCGTATATATGATCGCAAAGCCTCGTTTATAGATCGATTAACCCTCTCACTAGCATTCGATTGAGGACTGTGAACAGCGGTGAACTGATGTGTAATACCAAATTTGTCAACTAGCTTCTTAAAATCGGTAGATTTAAATTGACTTCCATTGTCAGAAATAATTATTTCAGGAACCCCAAAACAAGTAAATATTTCGTTTCCGAGATATTCAATAATAGGCTTTGTTACAAATTTCTTCAGTGGTTTTAAAAATGTAAATTTCGTAAAATGGTCCAAGATAATTAAAATTCCTATGTTGCCATTCTTTGTACGTGGAAAAGGTCCAATAAGATCAATGTATAGACGTTGGAATGGTCTTTCTGAATTTATCATTTCACCCATAGGTGGTTTGAGTGTATTTGTTGGTGCTTTAGAGGTTTTGCATAAGGAACAATTCAAAATATATTCTTTTACATCAGTAACTAATTTCGGCCAGTAGAAAAAATTTCGAACACGATGTATAGTTTTGGCAATGCCACCATGAGCTGCATTTGGTATGTCATGCAATGCAAAAATCACTCCTTGACGAAGTTCGTCTGGTACATAAAGTTTCCAACTATCCGACTCGTCAATGTTTCCTGATGTGAAATTAGTCCTCTTGTAGATAAATTTGTCAACAACTTTATAATCGACTAGTTCAGATTTTGAAAATTCGTTTCTCAACCGAGTATATTCAGGAGAGTCAAAGGCTTTGGAATTCAAATCAATTGAAGGCAATGCTTGTAACTCCATTTCGGCTACAGTTGTGTCATCATCAAAGGCGCGGGACAAGGCATCCGGCACAACATTATCCTTACCTTTTCGATGTTCTATGGTAAAGTCGAATCCTTGTAATTTCAGTGCCCATCTGGCCAATCGTCCGGATAAATCCTTCTGTCTCATAAGCCATTTGAGACTGGCGTGGTCGGAAATAACTTTGAATTCATGACCTTCAATATACGCTCTAAATTTCCTAATAGCTAAAATTACCGCCAAACACTCCAGTTCCGTAATTGAATAATTTCTCTGGGCTTTGTTTAACTTTTGAGACATGAAAGCTATTGGCCTTTCAATTCCATTGTCGTCTAACTGGGCTAAAACTGCGCCAATACCAACAGTACTGGCATCACATTGGACTATAAATGGCTTGTTAAAGTTCGCATGTACCAATAAGGGTGCTGTAGTCAACTTCTCCTTAATGGTGTTGAATGACTTTTGGGCATCATCCGTCCATACAAAAGTTTTCTTTTTCGATAACAGTTCTGTCATAGGAAATGTTACAGTGGCGTAATCATCGATGAATCGACGGTACCAACCGGCCATACCGAGAAACTGGCGGAGTTGTCGAACTGTTTTGGGCACCGGAAATTGAGAAATGGCATTAACTTTCCCAGGATCAACTTTCAATGATCCTTCCCCAACTACATAACCCAAGTACTGGACTTGACGAAGACAAAAACTGCTTTTCTTGACGTTTATGGTTAAATTTGCTCTCCGAAGTTGTGCAGCCACCTCATGCAAGTGTTTTAGATGTCCTTCAAAGTCTTCCGAAATTATTAGTAGGTCATCAAGATAAACGAAAACGTTTGTTTTTAAATTAAACGGAATGACCTGGTCCATCAGTCTACACATTGTTTGTGGTGCATTACACAATCCAAACGGCATCCTTGTAAATTGGTACAAAGGCCGGTTAGGGATTGTGAACGCTGTTTTAGGTCTCGAGGCTTCATCCAATTTAATCTGCCAAAATGCATCCTTTAAGTCCACCTTAGAAATATAATAAATTGGAGGAAGTCTCGAAATAAGTCCGTCTATGTTTGGAATCGGGTATGCATCTTTTTTCGTCACGGAATTCAATTTTCGACTGTCCAAGCAAAAACGTACCTTACCAGGCTTTACAATTAATACACCAGGAGATGACCAAGGAGATGTAGGGCACTCTTCGATAACACCTAACTTCAACATCCGATCTATTTCGCCACATAACAGTTTTTCTCGCGCTGGTGATATAGGGTAATATCTCTGTTTAATCGGTGTTGCGTCGCCAGAATCGATATTATGCTCCAACAATGTGGTACATCCCAGACCATCGCGATCGGAATTTGGAAAATAATCAATTACTTTTTGTAATTGTTGTTTCTGTGACCATGTTAAAGGAATTTTATTCGGATCCTCGTCCGTAACAATTTCATTTATGGAGTTCATTGAAACAATTTGGATTCCATACTTTTCCCAGAAGTTCATGCCACAAATCACATTTTGGGTAATTGATGGAATCAAAAAGAACTCAACTGATTTATTTTGACCATTATATCCGATATCAAGAATTACAGTTCCGATACAATGCTGACGTTGTCCGTCGGCGGTCTTGACGTTACCTACAGAACGTTCATAATTTCCAAATTCAACTATTTCATAACATAAATCTCCCCCAATAACGTTGACATTAGCGCCACTATCAAGCAAAGCAAAATAATTTTTATTTCGAATCTTCAAACTAATATAGGGTCTATTATCATTTTCCTTATTTACCAAAGACGATATTATGTATTTTCTAAAACCATTTCTTCTCTTATAAAATTCACGTAATCTCCTTGACGATCTGTTGGGTTTCTGTTCAATGTACGGTTCATTAAAAATTCTATCTCTAATGCGATTATATTCCTCCAAGCGAATATGGTATGGTCGTTGTAAAGGATGAATCAATGATTCATGTTTTTTCAGAGTAGATGGAATATTGTCCTTACTAGATTGGTTAGTCAAGTCAGGGATTTTGGTCTCAGCAGTATAATTATCCTTTTCAGGTACAGTATTCGATGAAATATAATTTATTAATTTTGTTTTGGATGCCCGTCCTTCCTCGTACGGACATCCCTCAACCCGTTTCCCCGCCTCTGACAATTTGGGACATTTAGGTTTAAAAATATTCTTCGCCCCACAACCGTAACAAAATATAGTTCTAGGCTCCAAGCAGTCTATGAAACTGTGCCCAACTTTGTCACAGTTCCAACACTTACTATTTCCTGTCATCAAACAAATTTCAGTACCGTCTTCATTCAAAATTTTGTCATCATAAATGTTTTCATCATCAACAATGACTTCTGAAATCTGAGTCTTGTTATATGCACGTTTATTTAAATTTGTAACTGACATATCCTTAATAAATTTCTCGTGCCTTCGAACTGCGCGTCTTAAATGTGAAACTCGAGTAATTTCTAAATGTAGAATTTCGTGTCTAACCTCCGATCTCAAATTACGTTGTATGGTCTCGCATAATTCATATTCTGATAAAGGTGTTCGAAGCTTATCACAAAGAACCATAATCGCTTCATAAAACTCATCAAAGGTCTCATTGTGTCTCTGTTTTCTTCTTAAGATATCATCCCTTATATCAAAGTCTGTTTTGTCATCTTTAAATTGTCGTTTCATTGCATCACATAATTCATTCCAGTCCATATCAACACAGCTACGATGAAATCGCCAATACCACTTCAAAGCCTTGTCTTCGAAAAGAATATGAGCGTGCTCACAAAGTAAATCAAAATCACCTCTAAGATTCGCATTCGTGAGTGTGTTGATCCTATAGATGAATTCGTCCACTGTAATTTCCGAAGAATCACCAGTAAAGCGAACTTTCCAATTGCGGATTATATTCAAAAACCTTTCCGAATTTCTATCAAAATTTCTGTCCACATATCTAATTTCGGGATTTCGTCCATTATTATGGCCTCTAACGGTTTTGCTTCGATCATCTTGATTCTCGCGTTCAATGCGGTTTAAAGATATTTGTTCGGTGCGATCTTGTCTGTTCTGTTCAACTGGTCTTTGATTGGCTAAAGATAAATCTCTGAAACCTTCCGCAATCATGTTGGCTACTTCATTTCTAAATTCCCTTAATGAATTATCAACTATGCGATGAATATTATCTTCCATATTTTCCTGTTCAGCTTCCCTACGCGTTTGTAAACGAGTCACAGGTCTTCTGATTGAATTAGCAGGTATTTGTGCATCACCACCAGCTTCCTGGTCTATGGCAATGTCTTGTCCTATCTCAGATGGTATGTTTCCGGTACTACGAACCAGAGGCATTTTCCTTTTCGTTAACCGTTTAAGGAAAGCTTATGTCAAAAATTAGGTAAAGTCAAGGATATCTAAGTATCAAACGTTATGATCAAAACCTTTCACAATATATCAAACTCTATTAAAAAAAATTGATAACATGAATCAGTATAGTTACTACTCAGTGAAGTCTTTAGGTAGGAGTATAGAAAAAAAAAAAAAAAATAATAATAATAAACAAAATTAAAAGGTACAAATAAAAATCAAAAGGAATAACTAAATCTGAAACTAATAAAAAAAATTCAAGTTAAATAAATCATCAAATACCACAACTATGAAGAAAATAATAAAGAGATAGAGACTAACTCATATCTGTTGGAAACCATCGACTAAAGTCAAAAAGTTTTAAGTCCAAAACAAAAATAAGTTATAGAATGAAAGCTAGGGATTGATTATCCGTTATAGGAAAGTAATCGATTCTAAAATCAGTTACTTTAAGTCCACAAATCCGGAAAAAATCAAACTAAGAAAATTTATTTTGGTGGAGAGAGAGAGAGTGAAGAATCAAAAACAAATAATTGGAAAGAAATAGAAACAGAATAAGCAGAACGAAAGAGTCTAACGAGTATTGAACCGATAACTACCAGAACAACTTCTCAAGTTCGAACCCAAGCCCTGATAACCTTCAGGCGCATTAAATATCAGACCGGGAATTGTTGATCATAAATACAATTAACAATTGGTCCACGGCGACAAATAATGAAAACAAAAAGTCAAATGAAAATTGAAAATATAATAGAAAAAATATACACTGTAAATCATTACCTACAAAAGATTCAGAGCCCTCAGCTTCTAGATGAAATTGCACAAGAAAATTTTAAAATATTGCGATAACTGAGGCCCCACGTTGGGCGCCAAAAATCTCTGTAACGATTCTATGATTCGGTGTTTTATCTTGGGAACGGTGCTACCTATTATTACGGCCGTGCTCGTCGGTGGGGTGGATGATTTGTTCCCAAATACATGTCATTTAAAAGCTATATGAATCAATTACACAGACTTTACTTTAGGTAGCAAATATATGTATAATTTAATGAATTTACAGTGTAAAGTAGAAGTGGTAAATGAATGAAGTGTAGTTTAAGATGGAACTTGCTACACTGTGCCTAAGCCCGCCCTCCATGCTGACAATATTCTATGTTGGCTGTCAGCCCAATAACAAAATAATACAAAGAAAACTAGCTAAATTACTCTTTTATACCCCATACCCTTAACTTCACTTTTCGTAAATAAAAAAAAAAATTCAAAATCTCATATTTAAATCATTATAATATGTATTTAAAGTTTATTAATATCTAAAATAATAGATGTATTGATTTATATTTATTATACCAAATGACAATTATGCAAAATATTTAGAAAAGGTCACTGTAAGTTAAATAATATTTTATATTTAAAATATTAAAGATGTCAAAATCATGACATGTGACGATATGTTTAAAAATTAAAAATCTATTTGATTTTATTGAAAGTGGAGTAATTAAATTAATGCAATATGAACAATATCATTAATAATTTATAATAAACAAATTATAGAATATGGCAACCCTTGTTGCAAACTAAAATTAAATAAAAATTGAGTGAATTAATTGTTCATTTTACATTATTTTGTATTGAAATTTATTTTATAATTAATTGTGAGAGTGTTTTGAATATGGATAATAAAATAAAATAATCAAAAGGAAATAACAACACACTTACATTTATTTATGTCCAACGATGTCAGCAGGCGCCGGATGACAGTAGACGTTTGCGAATATTATTTAAATTTACTCAATCACAATTAATATAAGAGAGTTGGAATATAGATTTTATGTATGGCTGTATGTGTATGATTGTGGTTTGTGGATTGTATATTAAAGGAATAGTTACATTTTCATCTAATACAAAATCCACATTATGGTCTATGTATTGTATATGTTTCAAATAGTAGTTTTAATTATTTAATTTAGTGTAGTATAGTTTTAGGATATTTTAAAATATTAATAAAAGTTATCTTAGGTGACCATATTAATTTTAACTATATAAATTTAAGACAAAAATTATTATTTACCAAAAAAAAAAAAATTATATAAGATTTTAGAAAATTAGAATTTTAGGATTATTATATACTAATGATATTAAAAAATGTTGAATTTCAGAGCAAAAATTTAGAGTTTTTAGATTAAATTTATAGATTTAAGTAATATTTATAATTTTCGTTGAATTGAATATGAATATTATTGGAAACCAAATATTTGTGAATAAATTATATTCACGTTTGTCTAAAAAAAATATGAACCTGGTCACCTTATCAGACAATTGTATTTGTGTACGAGAAGATATAACTTTAAGTGCAAGTCTTATACTGTTAAATGGTTTCTTCACTTCCTCTATCAATGAATCTTCGAATCAAAATTGATTTTAAATGAACGTGTTCAAAATAATGATGTTGAATCACTTGAATTCACACAAACACAGAATTGAATTTTCAAATTATTGAATGTTGATTCACTTGATATCGTTCCAAGGATTTTAGATAGGGTCAGCTTTAACACCCAATGTCTCAAGTTAAATGCACTTAATTAGAAAAATATCCGATAGCGAAATTTCCAAGTAAAACTTAAGAGATTAATCACTAATATGACTCCCTCAAAAAAAATGTATATTTAATTGCTCTTGTGACCGACTCAGTTTAAAGAAAATTCTTGCCATTCTGAAAAATTTTATATTTTTAGACAAATGAAAAATATATGAAAATCAAAGGTAACTGAACAAAAAAAAAAAAAAAATCGAAACCAAAATCAATTGAAGTATAATATTGTTCAATCAGTAGAATTATAATACAGCCAAAGAAAAATTTAGTAAAACATAGTACAAATTTGGAATAATTAAACAATATAAGATAAATAACATCGAAATCACCCTCACAAGGTAAGGTCAGACTACGCAAATTATTTGACACGAAATGTTTCATGTGTTTGATCAAAACTACATGGTCACACTGTACACATTTATTTGCCATATTTGTTTAATCTAACCACACCGAAATACTATCAAACACACGAGGGGGAAAATATATTTGTCTTGTGGTCACATTTATGGTAATATTTTTTCCAAATAATTATTAAATAAAACTGTAAAAAACTTTAATTTCTTTCATCAATAAAAAATACATATCTAGAAGGTAAAATACTACTAGATTTTGCTTTACATTTGAAAGAATTGTGAAATTTCAGTACGTCAAATATTTTATGTTTCTAGTTTGAACACCAAATATTTTTGCACGGCAAACAAGAAAACAGCTGAATTTGGTCAAACAAATTTATTTGCCGATAAGAAGACTTTCATGCAATGTGACCATTGTCTGACCACTAAACAGCAAATATTTGATTTTGCAATTCATTTGCAAGATCAAACAGCGTCAAATAACAGCTGTTGCATCATGTGTTATCGCAAAAGTAGTGTTGCTATATATTAAATTAAAAATCGCTAAACAAATCGCGAAAAGAACTCAAGCTTGAACAATTTAATAATATAATTATTAAATGTTTATTTATTAAATTATAGTACTATCAACGTATTAAAATTGTTAGGTATAATTGTACTTAAAATCTACCAAATATCCCTAATATAATTAACAATTTTGGAATTTTATTGTATTTGTTTTGGCTTTGTTTGGATTTTGGACTAAAAATCGCATTATTCAAACAAAACGAATATTACTATGATGAAATCTACAATAATCAAATAAGCGAACTGTTAAAAAGAAAAAGTATATTTTTAAAATGTTGAAACCAAAGTATATACACGTAGTCCAACTCTTTGACAGCAGTACCTAACTATACACAGTCTTACAAAAGTTTAGTTTATTAAATTCTACTAAAAAGCATAAAATAATTCATTTTTTGGCATAAAGCTAATTTACATAAGTTTACATACGGTATAAAAAAACTTATAAAAAAATTAAATTAATATTTTGTGTGGCCTCCTTTGGCTTTAATTACAGCAGATAATCTATTTGGCATGGACAAAGCCAATTCTTGTTATTTCTGGAGTAATTTTGCTCCATTCTTCCATCAACGCTTCTTTGAGTGCTGGAACTGTTGTTACTTGTCGATTTTTTAGACCTCGTTTTAAAATATCCCACAAATGTTCAATAACATTAAGATCGGGGGACTGCGGGGGATGTTCCTATTTGATTTTAACGTTATATAGAAGCCATTCCTTAACTAACTTCGATGAATGCTTCGGATCGGTGTCCTGGAGAAATATTGCGTTGTCCTCCAAATCTAGAAGTTGGACGCTGGGAAGGTAGCTATCCTTTAAAATATCGATATACATGGCCCTACCCATAGTACCATCAATGAACCTGAGCTTACCGACACCATTTGCCGAAATACATCCCCAGGTCATGACTGACCCGCCTCCATGTTTTACGATGCAATTAACATTTTGTGGTAATAACTCTGCATTAGGCTTTCGCCAAACTTTTGTTCGTCCATCACCTCCAAAAACCATAAATTTACATTCATCTGTGAATATTACCCTCTCTCAAAATGTAGGGTCATTTACATGAGCATTTTCGTACTTTTGGGCATATTCTAAGCGCTTCTGTAATTCACAGATCTAAGTAATATTTTTTTTTCTGGCAACTCTGCTATTGTACCCATTTCTCTTGATACATCGGCGAGCAGTCTGATCAGAAACGGTAATTTCTAGATTTGTTCTCATTTTTTGGTTTAGTTCGATGGCACTTAGCTTAGGATTTTCTTGAATGGAACGTATAATAGACCGTTCTGTTCGTTTGTCGAGAATGCGGGGAAGCCCACTACGATTTTTGCTTTCATAATTTCCATTTTCTTTGAAATGTTTTATTATTGTCTGGACTAGAGGTCTGCATCGAATAACTTTTTTACTGCACGTGTAATACTCGACTTCGAGTAAAGCAAATACATGTATTCTCTTTTAGAGCGCAAATATTGAAGAGAAGTTTATAGTCGTTTGTCGAATAACAACAAATATGTAAACACAAAAAACGAGTTCCGATAAAAGTGAATACACGAAAAATAAGTACAATAAATAAAATGTAGTACAATTACTATGTGCACTTCATGTGGTACCACGAGTATTTGTGATGATTTCCAATATTATTCATATTGAAAAACATACATATTTAAAATAAATGCTTAACTCTTTAAATGTGATTTGTTTATTAATATTATTTTTTTGTTGTAAATAAAAGAAAAATATATTCATTTTTAAAGTGAGGTAAACATTTTTTTTTTGCTATTTTAAAAAAAAAACTTTATTATTTTAACATATTTTTTTATTATAAAGAAATATTTCAGAAACTATGTAAAACATAACATTATTTTATTAATTAGTTAAAAATATTAGGTTTCATTTTTACTTATTATTATTTAATATTAGAGAATACCGTGAATTATAAAAATAACTTGTATTTGGCTTCCCTAATAAAAATAATTGAAATTCAGCATAACCGTTATTTTTTCTTTGTGAGACTGAACTGAACGTTGTACATGTGAGTACTTCGTTTAGTTTAGTTGTCGCAACGTACTCTACATGAAAGATCTCTGTACTTTCAAATAAGAAAGTGGTACATGCATTTGCAAGCACCGAACATAGTCGAATAACAACAAATAGTTCCTCGATGATTTTGTTGTACTCAAAAAAAGAGTACTCTTTTTTAGCGACACATCGAATAAGAGTATTTGTTTCGCAAGTGCACGTGTACTACGCACATACAAATAGTGTTGTGCAGACCTCTAGTCTGGACTGTGGTTTTAGATTTAAAAAAATTCCAATTCAATTAAAAGATTTCTCATCATTTCTCAACTTAATGACGGTTTTTCGAATTGGCTCAGAAATTTCTTTGCCTTTTCTCATTTTTTTTCCACTAAAAATACTTTTTGATTTTATTTTGCATTGTGATCAGTTTTAGTGAAAGTAAACTTTTTACCACTGATTTTACACAAAGCATCATAAAAATTGTAGCGGAAATTTTAACGGTATAACATGTTTTTGCAGAGAATGTAAACTTATGTAACATTAAAAGGATACCAATTAATCGTATTTATTGAAAATACCAACAAAATATTATAAAATATGATGGAAATATATTTTTTAAGTGCATTAAACAAAAATGTAGTTACTTAATAAAATTATATATTTTCCAAAAAAATAGAAAAATTTCAAACGTATGTAAACTTTTGCAATACTGTGTATATTGGATGCAAAACGAAATGAAAATGTGCTAGAAGTGTAAAATAAAATTAAAAAATTCTGTGTGTTAAAGAATTAATGTGAATATAACTATATTTAATCGAAAATTTTTTCTTAAAATTTCGAGACATTTGATGTGCTTACATTTTCACAAGGGTGTTGAATTCACACGGTACACATTTATGTAAGAGAGTAATAATGAAAAATAGAGTCGGACTACTTGTTATACTTTAGTTGAAACTATACTTATATGTACAAAGAAAAAAGAAATTCATAATTGAAATTATTTTTTTTAATAAAAATTATTAATCGAACAGGACTTTTACCAAGCTTTTTTCATTCAGAATGTTCACAAATATTAAGTATATTCGCATTAAAAAAAATTAAACAGATCATACTGTTTAAGAATTAATTTTTAATTGCAATCAAATCATAATATATACTATGTATGTCTAAACTATTTTCTTTGATTTTAAATTCAATAAATATTCCATTCATTTGAGCAATTTTAAATTTTATAAATAGACTCCATGTATAAAAAATAATCAAACATCAGACTATGTTAAACGTATACAAATATAAATCGCATAAAACTTAGACTTCATGTCAACAAAATTTTTGATTTAGCAAATAAAGTCAAAAATTTTATGTTTTGAGTTACAAAACATTTATTTTGATAGATAAACAACTCGCATCACTAACCTAGCCTTTACACATGGAAGTAACAGTTCAAAAAACTCAACACATTCATACTTTAGCACCAACACAATCATTCATGCATGTGTAAATTTACACACGTATGTGTGATTGTGTTAGTGCAAAAGTATGAATGTGTTCAGTTTTTCGAACTGTTACTTGCATGTGTAAAGGCTAGGTAAGCGTCGAAATAGGTATTCAAAGAAAATATATAAGCTTTCTTTTGAAAAAAAATGGAACCATTTTGAATAAAAGTCAAAAAAGTTTTTGAATTTGGAAAAAATTACAAAAGTTTTTTATTTTTTCCGAAAGACTGAAGAAATAGCTATATAAACTATTTGGGACACATTGTGCTATGAACAATAGGTAATAAGTTACATGGAGGAGAAAAAACACCTGCTTGGATCTTGTTGAAAAATTGTGTCTGAATTACTATCTAATAGAACTAACTAATCGTTTGACGATTTTATTCAAATATAAATACAATTTTTTTAATATTCTTTCGAAAATTCACTTCATTTCTCCAAATTTCTATTGGAGAAATGTTAGTAATTATAAAACTTTTTATTTATTGGAAATAATTATATTAAATTGAATAATGTACATGAGTAACTGTATTACTCTCAAATTTGTTAAAATTATAAATAAATGGTAAATTTAAAATTCATATTCAGTGATTTTTATTTCTTAGGGGGCATTTACATTATGACTTTAAGTCATGATTTAAAATCAAGGGCTTTTTTTGTACTAGCAAATTGTGAAGTCTACACAAAAGGCAAGTTTTCTGTTTTTCATGACTTTTTTTGGTATTCTGCTTTGAGCTCTTTTCTGATTGGTTATTGATACGATTACATGCCAAAACAAGTAAGAAAGTATGGTCGGTCAAGCCCGACCATATAATACCCTACACTAAGTAAATGAGCAAAATCATTTTTCTTTCAAAATTTCAATAATTTATATTCGTGAGTGATTTTCGGAAGTGGGCCTTATATGGGAGCTATGAAAAATTATGGACCGATCACCATGAAATTTGGTCATGTGATTAATGTCTATATGAAAGTTATTTATGTTGCATTTTATATGTATACCAAAATTTTAAGGAGATTTATGCTCGTTAAAGTGATTATCGGAAGCAGGCCTTATATGGGAGCTATGACTAATTATGGTCCAATCATAACAAAATTTGGTGACATAAATTCGGTATATATAAAACTTATTTGGAGAAAAATTTGTGTAGATACCTATATAAATTAAACATTTATGACCGATAAAGTCCAATTTCGGGAGGACATTTGTATGGGGGCTAGGTGAAATAATTGACCGATTTCAGCCAATTTCAATAGGCCTGGTCATTGGGAAAAAATGATATGTACTAAATTTTATGGAAATATCTTCAAAATTGCGACCTGTACTCTGCGCACAAGGTTTACATGGACAACCAGCCAGCCAGACGGACGGACGGACATCGTTTAATCGACTCAGTGATTCTGAGTCGAACGGTATACTTTAAGGTGGGTGTTAGACTAATATTTTTGGGCGTTACAAACATCTGCACAAATCCATTATACCCTCCCTACTATGGTGGTGTAGGGTATAAAAAGCCAAGCATGGTTGGAAAAAAGGCATCGTATAAATAAATGGAGATTTTCGTAGGGGTTTTAAAAGAGAAACAAAAAAAAAAAAAAAAAAAAAATGTCGACTTAATTTATACTTAAGGATTGTTTTTTTTTATTATTAATGACATTTAAAATAGCACTGTTTACCAAATTTAGTCATACGCCTATTAAAAAAGTTTACTTTTTCAAATTGATTGGAAATATATTTTGTAAGAGGTTCAACGACCTTCAATGCACTAATATTACTCAAATGTTATAAAAACAACATCATCACTTATTAGTTACAATTTAATATTATTATTATCAAGATTAATTATATTATAACAAAATTCCAAAATTTTAGCGTTATTTTTTTTAAAGATACAATTGAAATCCAGTTATAGCGAATATTAATAAATACTAGAAATAATGAATGAACTAATATGAAAATAACAAAAAAAAAAAAAAAAGCGCAAATTTTTTAAGAAAATTTATTCACAATTTGAAATACATAATTTGTACAATTGATATTATAATTTAAATGATGGAATTTAATTTTCAATTTGGGAAATTATTAACATTTTATCTATAATAACCGTTTTTTAAAAATAATTTTTTTTGAAAAAAGCGGCAAAAATTCCGTTAATTTTATTTTTAATAAATAAATGTATTAACCATAACTATTGTCAAATTTCACAACAAGAATTTTTCTTTTTATTGACTGTATACATAGTTATTTAAAATATTAAACCAAAAAACTTTTTTCCAAAAACCTAAATTTTAATAATATTTTTTGTAAATCTATCTTCAAAAGCACTTTCGTTTCCTTGAAAATTTGTCTGATTTTAGAGCCTTCTCTCAGTAACATATACAGTCATATCAATATAATTTTTTGGATATGTATATTAGATGTCTTCTTAGCTCTCAAATTATATATATTTTATTAAAATTTGGAAGAAAAATTTATTTTCGACTTTTGTCTATGACACAGAGTACTGTGCGTCGGATGAAAATTGAAATATTTTCTTTTATTTACATTTAAATATAATAAAGACCTTGAAAGACTACATTAGAGAAAATATAATTAAAATAAAACAATTATTGAATAAAGGTCGAATATATAAAACTATATTTAAAAAATATCTATATTTTTTTTTAATTTTGTTAAGATTTTCCATTAGATTTTGTTTTACCTTCGTTAGATTAAAATTAATTCGCAAAAATAAATATTTAATTTTTTAATTTTGAATTGGCAATGCTTTGTTTATTAAATAAAAAATTATGTAAAGGTGTTAATTAAAAGATGAAGAAATCCCGATAATATTAAGCAAAATTCAATTCCACGGATGATGATTTTCTTCCAACAAATTTCGTTTTACTCTTTCTGAAAAAGCAAAATACTAAAATAATTCCACTTTCGACTGGAATAGAATTCTGTGAAAGTCCCGAACATTCACGAGTATTTGGAATAATTTAAATAATGAACTTGTTATTGGTTTAAATAGAACAAAGTGTGTGTTAGATATCATCGAAATTTTTATTCGTATGTACGAAATATAACATCATACAAATGTCCGCCTCGGCTTCTCTGGGTGGAGCGCAAACGTAATGTCTAATGTTGGCTTTAAGAGGCACCTGTGTTTTGTGGCTTATTAGCGTATATCTGTGACTTCAGAAAACCCCATAAGAAAAAGTCTAACGGGGTCTAATCGCTCGATCTCGGATGCCAGTTCATATCACCTCCACTCGAGATGACTATGCCCTCAATCGCTCTTGAAGAATGCTCAATGTGGCATGAGCTGTGTTGCACGTATCGCCGTCCTGTTGAAACTGCATGTCGTTGGTGTATACATCATCTCATTTAGGCCAAAAGAAGTTGGTAACCATCGACCTATAGCGTTCGCCGTACAGTGGCTCATAATCGTTTTTTTTTTTTTTTTTTTGGATGGATGGATATTTTCTTGAATTTTATAAAAACGGTTCAGCAGTTGTTGAGGAATTTAAAGCTAAAGCTGTACTTTTAATTTTTTATAGCATTTAGTACGAAAATGTTGATTATTTGTTTTTAAAAGAATGTATAATCAGATAAAAAACATTTTAATAATACGCAGGATAATTTTGTAAACAGGTTCCCACTTTATCAATTCCAAGTCCCGATGTTCTACTTTCCATTGACTTCGAATGCAAGCGATGAGCGGATCTGACGTTGCTTCCTCTGATCGATCTCCAAGTGGTACTAAAATTTAGTAAATGATGCTTAATGATATCTTCACCATGATAAAGGATTTTGTGAACTGTTGCAGACATATTTCTCTTTGGGCTCTAATATCACTGACTTCTTTTTTAATGGCATCATCCGATTCCAAAATGGTCTGCAGTATTTCCTACACACAGAAAACAGATTGGTTGAAAATCGGTTGTAGTTAATAAAATGTAGTTAAGGTAATCAATATTTTATTGTAATCATTAAATAATTATATATTTAATAGATCTTTGTGCTTAGTACTGTAAAGCCTTTATTATAATTGAATTATGGTTAAATAACTGTAAAATGTCGGTTTGTGTCTTAACTAAAATAATTCTTATTCATTCGAAAAAGACAATCAATATTATTACGGTTTGTAATCGAAAAATTCGGCCTTCTTAACCGACATAAAATAGTGAAGTGGTAGGTTTTCTTGACATTCACGAATAAATAAAATAAATCGAGAAAATTTCACTGGGAATGTATGAAAAGATAAACTCACTGTTTTGCGTGAGCTTCGATATTTTTACAAATAATAATCTCAAGAAAAATGAAACACACCCAATTTACAATTTAAAATATTTATTGCATCGTAAAATTACTATAGAAGAGCCACATTAGAGATCGGTACCCGTCCAGTGTTTAAATTGTCAAGAATATGGTCATACTAGGGCATATTGCAAACTACACCCCCTTTGCGTGGTGTGTGGAGAATTGCACGGTTCTACCCAATGTGATAAATCAAAAACCGACTCAAAAGTAAAAAAATGCAGCAAAAATGCAGGCGGAAATCACACAGCAAATTACAGAGGATGCCAAGTATATTCCATAGTCAAAAGAACATTAACACAAAAACCTAGTATTTATCCTATGCAATCAAAGAACCTAGTTGATACCCATTATGCCCAAATCTCGAAAACCATGAATAATAAAGGTTCATACGCTAGTATTCTAAGAAAGAATCAAACTTTTGCTCAAAACCCACCATTAGGAAATGAAAATAACCCTAATATCAATGTGGAATTTACAGACCAACATTCCACTTCTAATTTTAGTCGATTGGAAGCTACGATAGAGACCCTAGTGAAATCGGTTAACAATTTTAATAACTCTATGAGTAATACGATACAGGAAATGCTTAAAATGCAATCAATGTTATTACAAGCTATCCTAAATAAGCATGAACTGTTTGAAAATATGTTTCTGGAATGCAAACGGCATACGCCAACACAAAAACGAACTCCAATATTTTTTAAGAAACCAACAAATTGATGTAATGATGGTTTCTGAAACCCATTTGACGTCCAGAAGTTCATTTCAAATAAATGGATATGTAATATATGATAGCAAAGATCCCAGAGGTAGAGCATGCGGAGGCTTGGTAATTTTAATAAAAGCTCGAATCAAACACTACTTAATGTGTGATCTTTGCGAAGATTATCTTCAAGCTACTACAATCTGTCTTGAAGATTTTCATCGAAACTTAGTGATTTCATCGATATACTCACCCCTTAGAATTTAAATTTCAGAAAGTCAATATAATAGATTTTTTAAATCACTAGGCTCCCGTTTCCTGGCTGCTGCGATTATAATGCTAAGCACACATTCTGGGGATCACGAATGATTACCCCTAAAGGTCGTGTTTTGTTTGATAAAATTTCTAAAATGGGTTTGAATGTGATTTCAAGCGGCCAACCTACTTACTGGCTTACTGACCCGCGAAAAATACCGGATGATGATGAGAAATGATTCATGTTGAATCCTCGTTGGAACTATCTTCAGATCACTCACCCACTATAGTTACTTAATAGAGCCCCCGAGAAATTGTATCCCCGACTGGTAATTTAGCGATGACTGGCACAAGAATTAATTGGCTCAAATATAAAAAACAACCAAAAAAAAAAAACCAGAAAACATCGATCACTCTCTTATCAATTTCGATAAAAATCTCAAACTGGCTGCTCAACATGCTACCCAAACTCCCCGACAAATCAGATATAATAGAATTTATTCTGCAGATGTCAAACGGCTCTTAAATGAAAAAAGAAGAGTTCGAAGGGAGTGGCAAGTGGCAGATCGCCCCAACTCAAATCGGAGCTTAAAGATTGTATGAAAAGACTTAAAAAGCTCTTGGAATTTCGAAAAATGGAATCATTGAATAAATATCTAGAAAGCCTGGACGCAACCCCGCAATCGGATTACTCATTATGGCGAGCAACAAAAAGTCTTAAAAAAAACCTTTCATACATAAGCCCCCTTGCGAAATTCAAGTGGCGGTTGGGCAAGAAATGATACTGAAAAAGGGAATCTGTTTGTTAATCATTTGAAGCAAGTATTTAAACCGAACATATCAAATGAAACTATTGTTGTACCCCATTTTGGAGCAGCCGTACCCCTACGTTTTGAGATTCGAGAGATCGAAAAGGCTATTGTTGATTTAAACTCCAAGAAAGCACCTGGTATTGACAAAATCAGTAACAAGATGCTTATGGAGCTACCCCGGATAGCAATAAAAATAATTCTTTTTATTTTTAATGCTATATTACGCCTTGAATATTATCCTCCAGAATGGAAGGTTTCACTGGTTACCATGATACCTAAGCCGGGAAAAGATCACACAAAAGTAGAATCATATAGACCAATCAGCCTATTGTCTAATATATCAAAGCTATTTGAGAAGATACTCATGAACAAGTTGTACCCGATGTTAATTGAAAACAATTGTATTCCGAATCATCAATTTGGATTTAGAGAAAACACAGTACTATCGAACAAACCCATAGACTTGTAAATATTGTAAGAAAAGCGTTTAAGGAAAAGAAATATTGTTCCGCTCTCTTTATCGACATTTCTCAAGCGTTTGATAAAGTATGGCATGATGGTTTAATATACAAACTGAGTCAAAATTTACCCGCAAACGCACATAAGCTATTGAAAAGCTATTTAACTGGTCGAACATTTAAGGTTAAAGAAGGAAACTTTTTAAGTAGTCCCCAACCCATTGAAGCTGGAGTTCCTCAAGGCAATATCCTGGGACCATTTTTATATTTGATATATTCGTCTGATATGCCAACTAACAATCGCACTCATACATCAACATTTGCTGATGATACTGCTATTCTAAGCATTCATGAAAACCCTCAAGAACCGTCTCGTTACTTACAATATAACAAAAATGGTTAAAGCAATGGAAAATTAAAGTCAACGAACAAAAATGTACACATATAACATTTACATTGCGAAGAGAATCATGCCCCCCCATTCATATCAATAACCAAACAATAATCCAACAATCGGAAGTTAAATACCTCGGAATACATCTCGATCGTCGTCTTAAATGGAAAAGCCATATAGATGCAAAGTTAACTCAAATGAAATTGAAATCAATTCAAATTAATTGGCTCATTGGCAGAAACTCTACGCTTAGTTTAGATTGTAAATTTCTACTTTATAACATGATCATAAAACGGATATGGTGTTATGGCATACAGCTATGGGGCACGGCCTCAGCGTCAAATGTAGAAAAGATCCAAAGACGCCAAAACAAGTTTTTAAGAACGATCACAGTTGCCCTCTGGTATATCAAAAACGCGAATATACACAAAGATCTAAACGTGCCCCTTGTAAAAATTGAGATCACGAAAAATGTGGAAAAATATTTTAAAAAAACTTGAAATTCACCCAAACTTACTGGCCCGCAATATATTAGATAACCGTGGCCACACTCGATTAAGAAGGAGGGACACAGCAGACCTAAGACTAGAAGGAAGAATGCCTATTTAATCAAAGCAACAATCAATAAACAATTTTTCGTCCGGCACTGGCTGGACTAATTAAATTATAATTATTAGATATAAGATTTTAAATACTTGTTTTTAGTTCATTAAATAATGAAGATACAATAAATTAAAAAAATAAAATGGAAAAAAAATATAAGTAAAATTATTTAATATAATAAGAAGTACCATTAGAGAAAAAAGTAACAATTTTCCACACTTAACCAACTGTCAAGTTTGATATTTCAAAGTAATTTCCTGATTCTAGGTTCAATATTATATAAAATTCAAAAAGTACTATTTGAAGAACAAAAAAATACTCCTTAGTTTATTTTAATTCTCCATTTTTGGTATCTTGATACAATTGAGCACCCTATTCTTGACTATTTCTTTACCGAAAATCATATTAGCCAACTTTAATGTATATAAGCTAACTAATTTTATATTTAAAAAAGGTATCATTAAAAGAAAAAGTACCAATTTTCCTTTAACCTCTTAAACACTCGTCAAGTTTAAACTTTAAATTTGTATAGCATTTCCTATATTATAAACTGATTTAATAGTTAACAGCGGTTTTGAAATTCTTCGGTTTTTTGGAAACTCTACTTTCAACAGACAAAATTCGATTGGCGAAAAATTCGGTTGCAACAACGAATATGTTTTGTATGTGTAGAATATGGTGTTTGATTTTTCCTACATCCTACTGGTCGAAGCCACATCATAGTATCTCTTTTATACTATGTGCCAAATTTGACGTTTCGAAAATGCCAAATCAGATGTTAAGGCAGGTATTTTAAAAATAGATAGCAAATATTTTGTACTACAATATCAGTGGTGTGTTAAAGCAAAAGGCTATATGAGGAGCCGCAGTACATAAGATACTCTTTTGCTCATTTAAATTTTTTGGTAAATTAAATTTTATTTAATGGTAACAAGTTTCTTACTTATCAATAGATACATCTAACTGCCATAAGTCACCACAATAAATGTTAAGGATGTTTGATATAAAACCATTTTTATATCGGAAAAATAACCTTTTGTTAAAAAATAAAGTAAAAAAGTACGTTTTGTTAAAAACAAAATTAAAAAGTATGTTTTTTTTAACGAATTTTGAATGAATGGTTTTAATCCTGATCTAATATATAAACAAATTACACATTGAAATTAAATATATTAAGGGTCCTCATGTAAATGCTTAAATGCCTCGCAAACTGTGCAATCTGTGCATTTTTGCACCCTCGCAAATGAACTGTCAAAAATTGTATGGAAATTCGTTTGAACAACTCCGATACGCGACAATTTTGACTCGTAAACTTGAATTTATTGTGCATTAGATGAATCCGCTGCTTCTGTTTACTTTTATTTATAAGAAATAAAAATCAAATAAAATACAAATATTTTGTACAGGTGAAAATTGTGTCTCTTTGGAACAGAATGATTGGATTGAATGTCATTGTGTATGGAAATATTAACCAACTGCAAGAACATAAGCCAAATCTTCCAAACTATGTTTACCATTATTTGTTCCAAAGATTTGGCTTTCATTAGGAATTTTTAGAATTAAAATTTATACAATTTTTAAAACTTTTTTCTAAAGAATTTGTAGAATTTATTTTTGTTTGACTTTTTTTATCAAATTTTAAAAGTGGGTTCATGAAACACGTCGCGCAAATTTGCACAAATGGGAAACTTTAGCGTTTAAATGAGTACCGTTTTGTGTTGTACGTTTTGTTAACACTAATAGCGGTATTGGCCTGGTAATGTAGTAAAAGATCACAATAAATAGCTTTTCTGCTTTTTTACTAATTTTTTTAGAACCCATTTCCTTAGTAAAAAAATTAAAAAAATGTTGCTAACTTGATTTTTTCTAGAAGAAAAAAATGCGAAAAAGTACCTTTTGTGCTGCAGCTCCTCGATACAAACCAAATTTGGTAGAGACAGGAAAATAAGCAAAACAAATAAAATGTTACAGACTTGTGAACATTGCTAAAATAATATAAAAATAAGTGCTGAAAATTTGAAACAAATCGAACAACGATTTCGGTACGCGCATCGAGGTCAATGGTCCGATATATGCAAATTTTATTATTTTTATGAAATAAATTTGTGAAACTCGATAACTTTCTGCATTATTTTACATAAATATGCAGATTTATGTTTTTAATGAAAAGTGCAGGAAAATAAATCTTTTGGAGATTAACCTTTATATCACTTTGGGTCAAAGTGACCCACATACTATATTATCGTTAAAATTCGGAAAACATTAATATTTACTTTTGCAATTGAATGCAAACGAATCGAAATATGTACGTAATTGTCGCTCTATTGAGTTATAAAATAGACATATTGGTTAAAACAATTTTTTACTTAAAATATTGTTACGAATGTGCAATAGCGATTTGATTGAACCAATTTGCAATGAATGTCTACGCACCGCTACTGGAGAGCCTGACAACGGTTTATGGGTGTTGGTTCCTGTTGCAGTGCTCATCAGACCGGGTCCCAGGTTGGGTGAATGTGCTTCAGCAGAGGCAGTGATCAATTGTGAGGAAGATACTGTACATTAATTTGCCAAAGAAATGCGTGAATTCGTTCGGAGACAGTGTTACGAATTTGCAATAGTGATTTGAATTTAACGGTCTGTAACAACTGGCTGCTACATTCATCATGTTTATAAACAACACTACATGTTTGGCAACACTAAATGTTTAAGCTGCTAACGTTAATATCGAAAGCTCTAGAATTCGAACATACTACTTTTGACCGTTAAGAACAATCTAGACTGCGGTTGCAGTAGTGAGTGAGTTTATCTTAGTCGCTGTTAGAGTTTTGTCTTGTACATTTAAGTTTGTACATTATAAAGCAGGGGTGCCCAAAAGTTCCTTATGGAAGAGAAAACACCAATACATTTAAAGAAAAACAAATTTTTATGCAATTTTTTTTTTTTTGTTGTAAAAACCAAAACATACAAAGAATAAAGAAAAAAATACACACTTTTTTAAAACAATACCATACGATAAACAAAATCTACATTGATGATCGCTCTCGTCAATGTTTACCAGCAAAGCATACGAAAGTGTTGTTGCTTTGCACTTAAGTGTATATAGTAAAGATCGACAAAAAAACAAACTAGTGATGAGTACTCCATTGAGTATAGAAACACACAGCCTATAGCTAAGAGCATTTACAAAAACAAATGAGCACCAAGAGTATAAGGCTTGGGCACCATTGTTATAAAGTGTGTGTGCATTTCTGCGAATTGATAAACGTGTATAAGGACACTGAGTGACTATTTGAACAGTTGTTACAAATTTTAAACTACTAAACGGCTTTTATTTGCAATCAAAAGTAAACGGTTTATTTAAAGGAAATAAACCAACGTTTTCAAAAGGTGGAAACGTAACAATATAAACGTATTTACTTGTGTGTGAGTTATTGTTCTTGTAGGATAGCGTTAACCTGTTCGGGTATGGCCAACAAAATTTAAAGTTTCAAATCTCCATTTTCTAATTTTTCAATGTTGTTAATCAAATTTCAGCATTTGATCATCACATTGGGATTTATTGAGATTCTAATAGGGAATAAAAACATGAAAAAATTATTTCAATACCTCCAACAGTTTTTCGGTACCTGCGTTTTAAATTTTGCGATTTTCGGGAAAAACTAATTTGTTGGCTATATTTTGGCGAGTGAGATAAGTTTATTTTACTTTGAACGTAACTTATTTAGAACATCTTTCCGCTTTTTGTTTGAATGTTATTGCTTAGATGTATTATATTCGAATTACAAAATCAAAAAGAACTAAAAAAGAGTAAAATACGCAAACAAAATTTTTTGTAATAAAATAATAATTAAGATACCTATCAGAACATATAACCCTTGGTGTATTTATATTTAAGTCATATTATCAGGTGAAATAAAAATAGAAACAAAAATGGGAGTAGTGTCATTCAAATGGAAAAAGTGTTCTTTCTACAGACGGGTCCAGACATTTACAAAAGTATATATGGGGTTAAAGATAACATCACAGAATATTATTATTACAGATAAGAAACATATGTAGCAGGTATAAACGGTACAGTGACACATCATACATAACAAAATATGCAGTCAATTATCGGATAATGATAAATTACTTCTGAAAAAATTTACAAAAATCTAATTTTTTTTATACAATGACACAATTACCAATATTTAGATCTAATTTTGAAATTTCACATGCACAAAGAGAAAGTGTTGTCGAGTTTAAGTGAACTTGGACCACATGGGCCCACCAGGTGTCCCCAAAGTAGGATACCTCGGGTATGTTAAATTTTTAAAACTATCTTGGTGGGTCAATGATGTCCAAGTTCAAAACTTAAACTCGATAACACTTTCTCTATCCGCATGTGAAATTTCATTCAATCCGGACTAACCGTTTAGAAGTTACATACTTATTTCCATGATAAAAATATAGAAGGTAGTTCCAATCAAATTTTTTTCCTTTCCTTTTTTTGTGAGCATTATAAAAACCGTTGCCACATTCCTAAAAATGATTTTGGTTTTCGAGACATTTTTTACAAAACATGTCTAATTTATAATTTAGTATTTAAATAAATATGTATTATGTATTAACATTCGCTTACTTATAATTAAAACTCGTTGACTATTTTTATAGGTATAAAGTATGCATTTTTTTTTCATTTTTTGTATTACTATTCAAATATTTATATCTTTTAAATAACGGTTTTATTATAAATAGTACACGCAAGAACGTATTTTCAAGATCTAGCTTTCTATTTTTCTACAATGCTTATTTCTCTCTATCTTTTTTCTATACATCTGTCGTCTCAAATTCGACAATTTTGTTTGTTGACGTACCCATACATCCAGAAATGGGTCTCACCTTAAAATGGACGAAACGCGCTGAACGTGGCCGAACACCCATTTAGATAAAATAATTTTGTCATTTGCCATGTTGTTTAACACTATATTCGTCCGTGATGATTTAGCAAAACGAACTGAATAAATGACAGCTAATTCAACAAATTCTTGTTTTGACAACGTTGTTCGAACAAGAACATAACATCGAGGAGACAAATTTACAAATTTGTACAAGAAATTGTTAGTTGAAATTTATCACCTTTTTAATTTAAAAAATCACTGAACTTATGGAACATGTGTAAGAAACACATATAGTATTATATCACTTTTTTTTAATTTCGATGAGCGAGGGTCGCATTGGTTTGGCATGGCACTTGATGCAAAACTAAAACGCTGAAAATTAAAGTGATGAACAATTTTTTACAGTTTTTATACAAAGATGTAAGAGAGTTATATTCTTCTGTGCAGAATATTATATACATTTTAAGGTATAGATTGAAAACAATTTTTGTTAAAAAAATTTTGTTAAAAAAAAAAAACAGTTACAAAACAAAATTTATAAATTACAAACAGAATGATTAACATAAGTATGAATGAATGATATAACAAGTACCGACCACCAATATAATGCGGGCACCGATTTTGCATAAAAATACTTATCTGCTTCACACAATTTGGTTAATTTAAAGTGGGGTTCACTAGAGTTGGGTTGTTCATGAACGAACAAGTTTAATTGAACAATTCAGTCAAGTGAAAAGTGTAAATTTGTTCAGTGTTGTTCTTTATTGTCCTTTTTATTCACATTATTTTTTTTGTCCGTTTGACATTACTGTATTAGGGTTCTATAGTGGGAAAAAAATTCGACTTTTCGAAAAAATATATTAAAAAATCAGAAACATTTTATTAATATATGTTGTTTATTATTATGTTATTTTATTTAGAACAATTGGATCGAATTGAAGAGGGAATGGATCAAATTAATGCCGACATGAGAGAAGCGGAAAAAAATCTAAGTGGCATGGAAAAATGTTGCGGAATTTGTGTATTACCTTGCAATAAGTAAGTATTTTAAAATGCTTTTAAATTTAACGTCCCACAGTAGTATATAAAAAAGAGGGAAATAAATCTCTAACTTCTAAGTGGTTAGTTCGGTTTGAAAGAAATTTCGGACATATTCGTATTTGAAAATGAAATTTTCAAAATTTTTACCCACCCTACGATTTTCTCTACTTTTCCTTCATTGAAACAAACATATTTGTCAAATAAAAAAAAGAATTGTTTTAAAATAATCACTGAGTTCAAAATTATATTCATTTGAAATTAAAAAAAGGCGATTTTCGCTAGTTTTTTTGGGAAAAATGATATCATCTGCTGATGTTTTGCGGCAATATACGATGGATGCATAAACTACTTTAGACGCATCACAAAAGCCATGATAATTGACGGTGGACTCTGTGGAGAAAAGAATCAAAGAATATTAATATTATTCAGCAAATTAAATTCAAAATTTAAGTGTTCTGCTACAGATTTAATATGCAGCTCAAAGCTGCTCATCCCAATCCAAATTTAATATCCAAAGTTTTTGAATTATAATCTTAACAGCAATTATAACAGATGCAATCCAGCCTAGAGGATCGAAGATTCTTAGTCTTTCTTTTGTATGAAAAACAGTCAATATCAGGTTTCCAAATAACTCCAAGCATACATATGGTTATATCCATGATAAAAAAAATTACAAGGTAGTTTCATTTATAATTTTTTGACAAGAAAGGGGATTATTGAAGTTTATTTTATTTGTAAATATTCAGAGAAGCGTTGCCACATTTAGAGAAAGGTTACAATACTCCGAGAAATTTTCAAGGAAATATGTGTAGTATGTAACAATTCACAGTACTGTAATTTATCATTAAAATAAACAAAAAAACGGATGAATCTAAGACGTTTGGCTTTATATAACATAGGTCATGAGCTGTGCGAAGATAATGGAACCTTTTTCCATCAGACTTTAAAAAAATGGATGGTTTTAAATTTATCCGAGGAATAATCTTTGTAGAGTTGTTCCAATTGTTGCATCAAAAGGATTTTGTGATTGACTTACTTTCATAAAACTAGTCTGTGCTACAAACTTGCCACTGCAGTCTACTATTTTTTGTGTTAGCTAGAGATTTGCGAGATGACTTTTATCCCTATTTCCAACGTGTACTGGATAGATTAATATGTTTGCTCAATACGATTCCACGATGCTGACCCATTTGAAGTGGATTTTTAGGTTGTTTGGCTAGTCTATATAAGGTTTGCATGCATTATTTGAAACGCAATATAATCGTTGTCCTTAATTGTATACTACCCTTGCTGGACGAGAGACGATATGAAGAACATGTTAGAAATTTTGCCGTTGAACGTTTTTCATTTATTGCTCGGGATGTGCGTGACTATGGCAAATTCCTGGAGCTTATATTGGAAACTATATAGCTTGAACAAGTTGATAGTATGCAGGGCTGTGGGCGTTTATTGTTCGAGATAATGCGCGGCGTAAAAGGACGATTCCATTGCCGGAGACTTTTTGTAGTTTATTTTCGAATCGTTGGTGGAGGATAAGAGCCAGCTGTTGAATAATATAGAGGAATATTGTAAAATATCATACCAAGTCTCTGACAATTGTCCCAATGAAGTTGTCTCTCATGTTACAAATTTTATGAGGAGAATCAAGGAGAATCAAGCATAAACAAAATGATTCTGCTAACGATACTAAGCAATTGAATCAATGCCTTGGATAAACGCACATAATATTTTGATTAAAATATGTTTTTATTTTATTTATGTTTTCAATAAAGGCAAAAATGGGATTCATTTTAATGAATATGGTAGCTTTATTTTAAACATAAACTTCAAATCCCCTTTATTGTCAAATGCTTAATAAGGTTGACATAAAGAGAAAATGAAACTACCTTGTAATTTTTTTATATCATGGTTATATCCATAGTAGTTATGTATATCCATAGTAAACAAATCTATATCTGATATGCTTAAGAATCTTGAAGTTTTCATTAAAATAGTAATACCATATTAATTTAAAATTTTCCCAAATATTCAATTTAAGAATTTTAGCATCGATTTGTTAGTGTATTTTTTTGCTCTTTATAGCATATTGTTACGTTTTTACCTTTTAAAAACGGGGTTTATTTATTTTAAATAAACCAGCTACTTTTGATTGCAAATAAAAGCAGTTTTAGTAGTTTAAAATTTGTAACAACTAAAAAGTTGTACACCAACAACATTTCAAATATTCACTCAGTGTCTTTATACAAGTTTATCAATTCGCAGAAATGCACACACACATTTTATAATGTACAAGTATACACGTACAAGACAGTTGATGTTAACTCTAACAGCGACAATGATTAACTCAACTCACGACTGCCACCTGAATGATGAATGTAGCAGGCAGTCGTTACAGAACGTTAAATTCAAATCGCTATTGCACATTCGTAACAATATTTTATCATATTTTGTGTTTTATAGCATATTTTTGCATATTTAACTCATAACTGCACATCTTTGTTGCATATTTTTTTTTTTGCATTATTTTGTGTTCTATATAATATTTTTTTAAGGTCCAATGATAATTGACCTAACTACTTAAATTAAAATTATACACACATAAATATCAATATTTAACAAATAGTCAAAAATACGTTAGAGGGGGTCAAAATTTGACATTTTGGCCAAACAGGTGTTTATTATAATCCATGTAACTTATTACCTATTGTTCTTAGCAAAATGTGTCCCAAATAGTTTAGATAGCTATTTCTTCAAACTTTCGGAAAACAAAATTTGGTATTTTTTCCCCAAATCAGTTTGATAATGCGAGTTTGATATCTATAGAAATAAATGTTTTGTAGCTCATAATATTATATAAACTCAAAAGTCAGAAACAATTTGATTATAATAAAATAAAAAAAACATAGTTTATTTTTATAAAGTGGAATTCGATTGTTCTCCAACAATAACCTGGTTCGACCTTTATTTAGTCGGAAAATCAACGTTAAAAATTCAAGTATTTTGATATGTGTAATTTTCTCACAAGGTGTTGAATTCACACGGTACCCTTATGTATAAATATATATTTATTTATAAAAATGGATGTTTGTATGTATGTACCGCTGAACAGATTTTGTTGAAATTTTCAGGGAATCTTCAGATAGGTCAGTGGGTAACACTGTAAAGTCAGATTTTTGATTTTCGGTTTGTGGGCAGAGGGGCGCATAAAAATAAAATTTTTACATAATACCGCTAATGCCATATATACGGGGGATTTCATTTCAAGTAAACCAACTTTTGAAATTGATGTCTTCCGATTAGGATGAAATTTGCATGATTAGTTCATTCGGATAGTAATTCACATACAATTTTTCAGCAAGATCGGTCCAGAACTTTCTGAGTTAGAGGGTATAAAAATTTGACATTTTGCCAAGAAGTTGTTTTTTCTCATCCATGTAACTTATTACCTATTGTTCTTAGCAAAATGTGTCCCAAGTAGTTTAGATAGCTATTTCTTAAATTTTTCAAAATCAAAAACTTTTGACTTGACATGAAATGCCCCATATATATCAAGGGGAGTTATATTTAGCATCGTCTCTAGACTGACCTGAGGGGTTTAATTCATAGAGCCAGTAATTGCAAGACATGCTAGTCTTTGTACCTGGTTTAGAATAGAAAGGTGAGTCTTGGTGTCCACCGCTGATCAACACCTAAGTCACCCAGTGCATCAACTATTACGGATATGTTCACATTATAAAACACACCCTATATATCCAAGAAAAATGTCATAACATACTCCTTTTTGTCAAGTGTCCCTTCTATAGTTCCGAAAACGTCATGCAAGGTTGTCTCCACCGACCTCCTTTCAAGGTATGCGTGTTGTGCCCTACAGAAATTATCAGGGGAGAAGATGTTCCTGACATGGATATCGATTAATCTTTCCAGTGTTTGGGGATAAATGCCATTATTGATGAATGTATCCTGTTTCCAAGCTGTTCCTAAATATCATAATAAGCCATGGTATGACGGTTGAAATCGATTTTTGGAATAACGCTGAGAATATGCCATCTGGCCCTGGAGGGCTTGAAAGATGACACCGCCCACGAAATTTTCTCCACTCTAACAATGGAGCTAACTAATTCACTTATCTGGATTTGAGAAGCTGCAAGGGGCTCCCAAGCGGAGGCCTCATTTTCATCATTCCTGCAACCCGAAAAGTGTGTCTCCATAAGCAGTTCCAATTTTTCGGTACTTCTTTCAGTAAAGTTACCATCCAGGCGTACCAAGGTCGTAAGGATACTACCTTACGTAGACGCGATGTCTCCGCGGTACTCTCCAGTTCCTCACAGATACGCTTTCAAGATTCTTTCTTTGCCCGTCTGGTTTCCCTCTTGAAAATATTGAAGCTTTGACGATAATCGACACAGCTTAACGGGTCTTGATCCCTCTTCGCCTTATTACAAAGTTTTCTACAGTACTTTCTTAGCTGCATTAGCCTATTGTTGTCAGAATTTCCTAGGTCCCGTGTAGCATTTAATCTATCCATTTCTATATGTGGTATGGTATCACTAAGATTACCAGTCGGTTTTCCTAGGAATACTAAAGGGTTTTTCGCTATCCAGTGTAAGCTGTATAGTAAAGACTATCCTATGGTGTTTGGAGAATGAGCACTTGAATGATACTCTCCAATTATGAATTCTAACTGAATCAGTGTTCCCTACCAAAGTAATATCAATAACCTTCTCCCTGATCCTATTGAAGAACGTTGATATGTTACCCCTATTGCAAACACTTAGGTTAGTAGATATAAGGTATTGAAGTATACACTCGCCCCTGTCATTTACATCCGAGCTCCCCCACAGATTATGTATTACACCAGTCTACAAGTGTGCGTACGGAACGTGAGGGAGGATTATCTTCGTCGTAAGGTAGGTACGCAGATGATAAGATTAGGTTTGGTAACCCTTATGGCTCTAGTGCCACTACTGTTAAATCACCAGAACTGTAATTAGATAGAAGGAAAACCTTAATGTCTTTCCTGACCAAAATACAGCTTCTTTACCTGCAAAGACTATTTTTTTCTTTTCTTTTTTTGTCTTGCTAGAACCTGTTGTCTAAGCTATTGGAGGTAGTAAGTAAAATTATTATGTAACAAATAAAATAAAATTTAGCTGCACGTTGAATAGTTATACAAGCTGCAAAAATAACAGGTGTACTTCGCTACCCGTATCCAAATGAAATACAAAGTATGGATTTCGAGATATATACAAATAACTGTTTACTATGTATGGGAGGTGACTCACCCCTTGTTCCGATACATCCCAATTTTTGGTTTAACTTCATGCAATTATAAGAAATTGATTCGTATAAAAATGGAATACTGTTACAATTGTAATTCTGAAGATAATGAAAAATATATATTTACTTGGTATGGCTGGAGCCACGATAGGTATGGGGAAGGGTAGTTCTTAGTTCACATCCTTAGGATGCTTACTACCCGCAGCAGGGGATGGAGAAAATGTAACTCATGCTTGTTAATTCTGAAAATAATATTCACAAATTAGCTTTGTAATTGATACGAAAGTATGAATGAATATATGTGAAAATTTATAACTAATATGGTATTACTATTTTAACGAAGACTTCAAAATCCTTAAACATGTCAGATACAGAATTTGAAAAATAAAGAGAGAATGAAACTACCTTCTATTTTTCTACTATGGATATATCCAAGGCGAATTTATACAATGTGGATTCGGTCAAACAGCTGATTACTTACAAAATATTTATTTTTTACATAAATAAGTGAAGCACTCAGAATTCAGTTATCAACACTATATTAAGTTTTAATACATATTTGTTTAATTTTTCATTTTTGTTTTTTGACATTTGTTAAGACCTATTGTTGTTTTTGTAGAACTGCCACCAACTTGTATGAATTCGCCTTGGTTATATCATTAGGGATTTTCACAAAACTCTTTAATTTATCGCTCTCAAATCACTGCTCTCATTAGTATCCCATTTTCTTTGTTGAAAATGTTTACATTTTGTAAATGTCAAACTTTGTTTTGCTGTTAAATTCGTTTATGTTTTAAAGCCAATAATAATACTACACGAAATTAGTTTTATTTTTAAAAACATAAATTAAATTACAAACAGATTCTAATTTATAAACATTTTTTGTTTAACAAAAATTCGCTTTGATTTATTTGTCAGATGTTTTGGATATTTTTCCCTGACAGCCAATTCGCCTTCAAGTGCAGGCACAATATCAAACTACATATAAAAAAAAATATAACCAATTCGCTCGGTATTCTGAATTCGCCGATGACACTACCTTATAAATTAATATACCTTGCGCTCATCTTCGCTTAATTAGAAAAGTGTACGTATATATAGATACGGGGCAGTTAGTTACTGCAGAGAGTCTATAATGTTGTATTTCTCTCCAACAAATTATGTGATAATCACGATCACATTCTTGAACATCAATCATAAGAAACAATTGTTTTATATCTGCAGAAAAGAAATATTTCTTACCTATATCCTGCTGCAAAATGGGACTTTTTAGAAGGGTTTCCATTCCATGTTTTAATAGAACCCTTAAAAATGTGCACGTAATTTTGTAGTAATACTATAATCTTTTAAAACAGCATAGTGTGGTAGAAAACATATTTCGGCAGCGGGTGACTTCTCATCATTAGGAATAAGTTTTATATGTCCCAAATTAAGGTATTCTTTCATAAATTTATAATAGAAATATTTTAAAATAGTATTAGATTTAAACTTACGTTCCATAGCTTAAATGCGGTATTATAAGAATTGTCTAAGTCGGACTTATGTTTGAAAGGTAATCTCACGGAAATATATTTTGTCTCGTGGTGTAGTAGCTCTATAATATTCTTCAGCCTTTTGATCATCATTGGTTATTGATGGCTCTTTGTAACAAACTCTCTCAATTTCCCAAAATTAACGCAATGACTGATTAATAATATCTTCCGGACTATAGTAAGTAATTCATTGTATAAAATTCTGCAAACGAAAAATATAATTTTTAATATTGGCTACATAATTGATGTAAAAATCATGAAAATCTGCATTTGTATACACTTAAAATCTTTCCGTTAATTTATATTGTGTTTGCATCAAGGTCTCTTGGTACTGCCACATATCCTTAATTGTAAAAATTCTATAATTTTTGCAAAAATTATCAGATTGTAATGAAACTTCGTATCTTTATTTGTATTTACTGAATAACTTTTTGGGTTGAATAAGATTTGTCCGTCCGCCAGTCTGTCCATATCCATCTATCTGCCTGTCCGTCTTTCCATGTAAAATTGTTAATCAAGGTACAGGTCGCAATTTTAAACATGTTTCAAAGATATTTGGTCCACACTTTTTGGAGCCACGGACAATCTTTACTACTTTTGGGTTACTAGGTTCATGGTATCACCTAGCCTCCGTACAAATGTCATTCCAGTGAGGGAAATGAAAAAATAAGTGGACATAAATCAGTAACTTCTAAACAGTCTGATGCTAATAAAATTACCCACGATTATAGAGGAGGTGTAGCTGAGTTTAAGTTTTGAATCTGGACTTTAACCACTAAGGTGGGGTGGACCTCAAGCCCTTAAAGTGGGGTATATCGGGCCAAATGATGCCAAATTTTTATTCTCCGCATATTAGAATCTAATAGTTAACGAGATATTCACATATGTACCCTAATCTGTTTTTTTGCTAATAGCGGATCCAAATCTGCGAGTTCCAGAGCCTTCTGAATTAGACCTATTCTTTATGAAAATTGCAAATTTTTGCAAAATTTTCTCTAATTTCATAGCTGCTTTTAAAAGATTAAAACCACTCTTGTATGACCCAATATGTTCTTGAATATTTTGCAAAGGGAATTTATAGCCCGAACATCGATTTATGAGATTTTTTAAAAGTATTTTGGGAATTGAAGGATTCCCAATAATAATTCACAAATTTCTTTCACACTTTTGCATATTGATAAAAAATTTCTTTATTAGTGTTAAATTTCAATAAAAACAATTCATAAAAAACTTTTATTGCATTTTAAAAATTAAAAGCGGTCGGCTGGGACATGCTTACGTGTGCTATCTATCTCTTATATTTTAGTGTTATAGGCATTTCATAATTGAAATTTTAAAATTTTGCCATATCTTTTTTTGTTAGTTAGACAACTAAATTACCAATAATAAACAAAAGATTTCAGAGCAATATCAAAAAAGCTTTCTTTAAAAACATATAACAGTTTTATGTTTTTCTTTAAGGTATCTTTATGGAGAACATTTTGATATAAAAACATGTAAGTTTTTAGAAATTTTACATGTCGAAGGTACCTTATTTTTAGTCCCCTAGCTCCGCCCCTGGAGCAATTGTAAGATCCATTTTAATAACTTAATATACTCCTTGGCTACGCCCACGTCAAATTTTACCCCGATCGGACCAGCCGTTTAGAAATGCCAGATTTATTTCCAAAAAACATTTTGATTCTGCCCCACTGTGCACCCCCTGTTCCGATCCGTCCCGTTTTCCGTTAAACTTCATGCAATGATAAGAAATTGATTCGTATAAAGTTTGAATATTGTCATAATTATTGTTCTGCAGATATTCAAAACTAACTCTTTACTTTGTATGGGTGGTGCCACACCCATGCAATCCCTCCCATTTCGAACCAAGCCAATTTTACCGAAGTAAATCTCGCGAAGTTTTGCGATTTTCACCACTTGATGAAACAATTTTTTATATTGTGCATATCCAGAGAAAATAACCTTATAAACCATATATGTTTCATCCGTATTGGTGGACAATAACATACATAAAAGTGTGACATATTTATATATAAGATTATATAATATATATTAAAATATTTTCACAACGAGAGTCTAATAATATGATATACATATGTACATAGCTTTGATAATATCCTATATTATCTTTAACCACAACCCTTGCGGTTGGAGAGCTGATAAATTTACCGAAGAATCAGTAGACATGATGAAGGTCTCATTAGCAGCAGCAGATGGCTTTTCTTGACGGACAGCCTTGTACTCGATGATTTTGTTTCTGACAGTTAAAGCTTAAATTCTTCTCTTCTATTATTTCAATTCGAGTATACTTATAAACTCTATTGAACGTAGGGCAATTAGAAAGATGATGATTTTGGGTGTAAATAATATATCCCTTTTTCATTGTGTATAAGCGCTAAAGAAAAGTATCACTAAAGACACCTTTTGTGAGTTCTAACTCATTTAGAATCATGTGTGCCTAATTTTTAGTTTTTAGGTTTATTATTATAATATTAGTATATAAATTATATATAAATTAGTAGAGTTCCCAAAAAACCGAAAAATTTCAAAACCGCTGTTTCGGTTTTAAAAAATTGAAAACCGATCGGTTTCGGTTCGGTTTTGTGATAATTTATTAACTATTAAATCAGTTGATAATATAGGAACTGCTAATTGGTACTTTTTCTTTTAATGGTACCTTTTTAATTAGATAAAGTTGGCTAATATGCTTCTGAGTAAAGAAAGAATCAAGGATAGAGGGCATAATGATATTGAGGTAACAGAAACTATTATTGAAATTTCTATAATAATGAACCTATAAGCAGGATATTAAACACACATGATCCTGACTGAGAATATAAAAAAGAGAACTGCAAATTTTCGAACTAGTAGTACTTTTTGAATATTTTATAACGATGGACCTAGAATTGCGAATTCCAAACGGATAATTAATGTTACTATTTTTTTATTGTAAAGGTACTTTTTCCATATTTTATAATAATAAATCTTAGAATTAGGCACAAATGATTCTGAATGAGTTAGAATTTACGAAAGGTGATTATAGTCTTACCTTTCTTTTGTATTTTCTGTAATAATGGACACAAAAATATGAAATTAAACATTCATGATGCTGAGTAGGAATATAAAATGTGGGTGTTTATGGTATTGTTTTTATTCTAATAATACGTATAGAATGAGCTACAATCCACATTACAATTAATCAATAAACATGAAACTAGAGACATGTTTTCCTGATTTATTTCTATATTCCAATTGAGGTGGCGAAGCGCACCGGTCAGATAGTACTCCTTTTATCGGATATTTGAAAATAACTAAGACTGTTACAAAAATTTTGCATTATTTAGCCTGCGAAAGGTAGCCTGCTACATCATCTGAAGCAATTATTGTAATACAATTTAAAAAATTTAAACAAATCTTAAGATATTTTTACCGATCTGTGTTTAGAGATATTGGATGAATAAGGATGAAAAAGTTTGTTTCTCATTTCTAAATTTTGAATTTTTCTAGTAAATATAGATTAAAAGTGAAAACCGAAGAATAATTGTCGGTTTCGGTTTTAGGCCTTGAAAAACCGCGGTTTCGGTTAAAACCGAATTGGAAACTCTATAAATTAGTATATAGTCCCTTTTCTATACCCTTCACCTTCGTGAGAAGGGTATATATAAGTTTGTCATTCCGTTTGTAATTTCCATAATATAATTTTCCGACCCTATAAAGTATATATATTCTGGATCCTTATAGATAGCGGAGTCGATTAAGCCATGTCCGTCTCTCTGTTGAAATCAATTTTCTGAAGACCCCAGTTATCATCGGGATCCAAAACTACAATAATTCTGTCAGACATGCTTTCGAGAAGTTTGCTATTTAAAATCAGCAAAATCCGTCCATAAATAACGGAGATATGAGCAAAAATCCCAGACAACATTTAAAAATTTCATCAAAAAAAGACAATTTATTGCATGCTTTGACAAAAAAGCAACAAAGCGTATGTTTGGATGTGTGTTGGTTATTGCTTTCTTTTGCTTATTTTGTTTTTTTTTTATACCCTTCAACATGAGTGGCAAGGGAATATATAAAGAGAGAGTTGTTTATAATGAGTTTTCATATGAGCAACTCTATCATACGTAAACACCACACACACCCAACAACAACATTCTACAACAATGGTGCGCAGCCCAAGGCGAATTTATAGAAGGTGACGACAGAACTACAATAAATACAACATGTACAAAAACAACAGGTACTTTGTTTTTGTAAAAAGATAAGTGAACTGTCAAAGTTGCCTGTTGTTGTTTTTGCTTTTGGGTTTGTTGTATTTTTCGCCACAACAACCACAAGTGAATTGACAGTTCACTTGTCTAAACAACTGAATATAAAAAATAATCAGCTGTTCTTGTGAGGTCACCTTCTATAAATTCGCCTTGGCGCAGCCCATAGCACAATTGTGCAAAATCAAATCACACGTATTCTTATGCTCTTACATTTTAGTCGTCATTGTCCACTCAACGAGACAAAAACGAATGCGCATGAACTGTGGTGTACAAAATTAAAAATATCCCCAAAAATCCCCAAATATTGTTTTTCTTGAAATTTTCACAAAAACCAAACTACATATTATATAAATCAGCCAATAACTGTTCGAATTAATTGTTATAAAATTAAGAAGGTTCCTTAAAACCAAAATTCTTATGAATTTGTTAAAGTTTCTTTTGAAAATAATCATACCAATTGGTTGAGCATTTTTTTCACCTGCATCTCGTATCTTTTTAAACCAAAGTTTAAGCATAAACACATTTAAGAATAATCAATTGTAAATTCAATTCGAAGTTACAGAACTACACCATGCACTGAACTTTACCATCAAAATTTGTATTGATCTGCACATAAAATCTTACAATTAGAAAACTTTTTGAAATACTGCTTTGGATTTAAAGATTATATCATATTATATGTTATGACACGTACAAGGTGGGTCAAAACTAATCACCCAATGTTTTTTTGCTGAAATTTTTTGTTATGAAAAACTTTTTTACAAGCAAAACCAAAGTTTTTCATTAAAAAAAAAATACATACAGCTAAAGAACATTGGTTGATTACTTTTGCCCCATCTTGTACATTCAATAGCATTCAGCATCTCTATTTTCTATTCACAGAACATGAAATAATGTTCACTTATTGGTAACTTATTGCTATTATCGATAATGAAGCTACCTTAACCTAATTACTTTATCCCCATAAAATCCTCGAAATATTTTCAAATATCCCCAATAAAATCCCCAGTCTCCAAACGAAATTTTCTGTCCCCAAAAACCTTACAAAATCCCCACATATGGGGACAAACCCCCAACACTGGCAAGCCTGGTGGTGTATGACTTTTTCCATGATGTAAAAAGTAAGGTGAGAGCGTTTCGACAACAAACACAACAAACACAATATTTCTTGCTGACAAGAACATAGGTTTTGTCAAAATTAAATTTGTCAAATAAAAAATAAACAAATTTTATTTTAGCATATTAACTAAAAAACGGCAGTTAAATTTAAATTATATTTGAAAAAGATCAACGGTTTAATAGTGCTTTATCCAAATTTCATTATATGAAATCTTTTTATTCACATTTTCATTCATGTTTTTTGATTTAAAAATTTTTTTCTTTGAAAATAAAATTTATTATTTTTCAAAATAAATTCAGTTTGACAAAACCCAAGCATTTTCAAAATAGATAAATAAAAATCAGCTGTGTTGTTGATTTCACCTTACTTAGTGCATCCTGACTTTTTCTTTATTTTTTCAGTTTTTGTATTTGTTTGTTGTAGGTGCACTGAACAAAATAAAGAATTTAATATTTTGGTTTTGCGCACCTCTGGTTTATTTTAATTTTTGTTGTTATTTTATCAACATGCAATTGTGCAAAATAATTGTTGTGCTTATTTGGTTAGTTATCAGCACAAAGTATACAGAGGCGACAAATTTGACAGTTCAAAAACACTAAAATCAGCTTTTTTTGAAATAATTTCGCTAGAAAGAGAAAACAAATTTGCGGTTTAATACAGACAGTGCGTTAAAACAAACAACACTATTAATAATAAAAAAAGCACAAAACAAAACCAGTTGAAATAATTTCGAGCGAAAGAGACAAATATATTTTTTTTGCCGTGTCGCCTCTGTATACTTTGTGGTTATCAGTGAGCACTCAACGTGTGAATATGATTATCGGATGTTTTGCAATTGCATCTGATATAATATTATGATTTTTTCTTGTTGTTGTTGCTATATGAAGAGTTTTGCATGGGTAAAGGCAATGTACGTAAATATGTGTACTTTGGTGAAAGGTATATAAGATTCGGCACAGCCGAATTTAGCTCTGTTACTTGTTAGATTCTAACTCGGTCAGGATCATATGTGTTTAATTTTCTGCATATAGATTTATTATTACAGAAATTTCAAAAAATATCATTCGAAGACCGAAAAAATACAAAAAGTTTTTGTTACCTCAATGTCATATAGATGGCTTAACTTTCTTTCTTTACTAAAAAGCATATGAGCCAACTATTACTTATGTATACATATATGCAGGTAAAATAATTTAAAATAATAAAAAGTACCATTAGACGAAACCACTTCAAGTTTGAATTCAAAGTAATTTCTTGATTCTACGTTCAATTATATTATTGAAAATTCAAAATGTACTATTTTGAAGAAAGAAAAAGTAATCCTTAATTTGGTTTAGTTCTTTAGCGCTCTGTTCTTGATTATTTCTTTACTGAAAAGCATATTAGTTAAGTATAATGTATATAAGCTAACTAATTTAATATGTTAAAATAGTACCATTAAAATAAATTTTCCTTTATCCTTTTGAACACCGGTCAAGTTTGAATTTTAAATTTGTATAGCATTTCCTATATTATTAACTGATTTTGTTTCTATAACACTTACCCCCAATTCATAAAAAAATTTTAAATTTAAAGAATGTTTTAAAGCAAAATTTCCATACAAAATTTGATTTTAAAACGTTGTATAAATTTAAAAATTGTTTATGAATAAGGCCTTTAATACTTAGCAAACTATCGGTTTTTAATTTTTAAAAACGAAACCGCGTTTTTGAAATTCTTCGGTTTTTTGGAAACTCTACTTTTTTTATTATATTAAATTATTTTACTTATTGTATATATATAACACGGTGCTACAATACCCAGCAAAAGCTTTACTTAAAGCCCAGCAAAAACTTTACTTACAAATAAGCTGAAAAATAAGGGGAATTTGTCTATTAGACTACATATTTTTCTACTGGAAGTAATCCTTCATATTTTGGCCGGAAATAAGTTGTTTTGTTAGTAGAGTTAAGTATTTATAGTATTTTGTATTTACAAACAAAAAAATAAAAAAAAGTTGTTGTACTCACTACACCACCGCTTAGTTATATTATTGAGCGTAAAATAATGGTTTCCAAACAGTAATACAATATTGTTACGTTTTAACCTTTTTAAAACGTTGGTTTATTTCCTTTAAATAAACCGGGTACTTTTGATTGCAAATGAATTCCGTTTAGTAGTTTAAACTAGTAAGTTTCAATACAAGAATAAAAAGCCAACATATTGTTACGTTTTCACCTTTTAAAAACGTTGGTTTATTTTCGTTAAATTAACCGGACATTTTTGATTGCAAATAAAAAGTGTTTAGTAGTTTAAAATTCGTAACAACTATTTATTTATTTAAAATGTACAACAACAACAGTTCAAACAGTCACTCACTGTCTTTATACACGTTTATCAATTCGCAGAAACTCAAATGTCTAGCAAAACTACATTATATAGTGTGTATTAGAGTTTCCAAAAAAACCGAAGAATTTCAAAACCGCGGTTTCGGTTTTAAACAATTTAAAACCGATCGTTTCGGTTAGGCTTTTTGATAATTTATTTACTATTAAATCAGTTGATAATATATATTAAATCTAGTTCAAAACTCTTGAAACAAGCTCATTTTGGGATTAATTCAATCTCGGAAATTCTTAAATCAATCTTATTTTTGGATTAAATCAAGTATGAATTCGAGCTTAAATCTAGTTCAGAATTCTTGAAACAAGCTCATAATTCAATCTCGGACATTCTTCAATCAATCCGATTTTTGGATTATATCAAGTAAGAATTCATGCTTAAATCAAGTTTAGAATTCTTGAAACAATCTCATTTTAAGATTAATTCAATCTTGGTCGTACTTAGGGAGAGCTAAAATTAAGATTTTTGGGCTTGATGAATCCGTACTTAAATCAAGTATTTTGTACTCAGTATAAGAAAATCCGTACTTACCCTACTATTGACACCGCTCCGGATTGATCTTTCCCACGAAATTCTTTCGCATGAAAAAACCATAATTTTTCGCAAATATGAACAGAGTACTAGGCTTTAGAGTACTTTATGAATTAACACTAATTCAGGAAAACATGTCTCTAGTTTCATGTTTATTGATTCATTGTAATGTGGATTCTAGTTCATTCTTAACGTATTAAGTATTAGAATTAAAACAAAACCATAAAGAACAGAAAATATTAGAAAAACTACCAATATAATCACCTTTTGTGAATTCTAACTCATTCAGAATCATTTGTGCCTAATTTTCAATTTTAAGGTTTATTATTATAAAATATTCGAAAAGTACCTTTACAATAAAGAAATAGTAACATTAATTATCCCTTTTGAATTCGCGTTTCTAGGTCCATCATTATAAAATTGTCATAAAGTACTATTAGTTGGAAAAAGTACCTCCAAGTCGCTTTTTATATATATTTATTATTCTAACCCAGTCAGGATCATGTGTGCTTGATTTCCAGCTTATAGGTTCATTATTATAGAAATTTTGTTATCTCAATATCATTATGCCCTCTATCCTTCATTCTTTCTTTACTCAAGAGCATATCAGGAACTATTATGTATACATATAAGAAAAATAATTTAATATAATAACAAGTACCATTAGAAGAAAAAGTAACAATTTTGCACTTAAACCACTGCCAAGTTTGAAATTTCAAAGTAATTTACTAGAATCAGGAAATTTTGTAGAAAATTCAAAAAATACTCCCTAGTTTATTTAGTTCTCCATTTTTGGTATCATTATACAATTGAGAACCCTATTCTAGATGATTTCTTTACTGAGAAGCATATTAGCCAACTTTGAAGCAATTATTGTAATACAATTTAAAAAATTTAAACAAATCTTACGATATTTTTCCGATCTGTTTTTTGTTTCTCATTTTTAAATATTTAGTTTATCTTAAAAGTAAAAACCGAAGAATAATTGTCGGTTTCGGTTTTAGGCCTTGAAAAAACGCGGTTTCGGTTTAGGTTAAACCCGAATTGGAAACTCTAGTGTGTATTTCATTATGAAATTTTCATTGTTTAGAAAAAGTACTATAACTTTGTAAATTTTTAACCGATTTAAACAAATAAAAGTTTGTTTTACTGTTGGCTTATATGCTTCTGAGTAATGGAAGAATCAAGGATAGAGAGTTTAATGATATTGAGGAATTAAAAATTATTAGTATTTTTTCGTTCTACAAAATTTTTAAATTTTATAGAAATATTTCTTTCTGCTAATTGGTGTTGGGAATTGCACCGGGTCAGCTAGTACTCCATAATTTTATCGGATATTTGAAATAACTAAGTCTTTGTTACAAAAATGTTACATTCTTTTTTTTACTTGAATAAATAAACTGTCATTTGAAGTTAATTGTCAGGAAATACTCGTATGATCAAAATTTTTTTATAAACGTATTTATGTCATTCATTGTCTAGTCTGCAAAAGGTATGCTGCTACATTCTTTAAATTTTTTAAAGAATGTAGCAGTATACATTTTGCAGACTAGACAATGAATAATATTGATATTTGTACATCGATTTGTTTTTAGAGAAGTTTTATATTTTTCATTTCTTAATTTTGAATTTTTCTACTGAAAATATATTAAAAGTGAAAACCGATGAATGAAGCTATAGCACCTTCCAATATTAATATTTAGTACAAAAATGCGAGTACTAGCAACAATATAAATGTTAACATTTTTATACATTTGAAACCCTTATCTATATGGGGCATTTCACGTCAAGTGAACCAACTTTTGAAATCGATGTCTTCCGATCGGGATGAAATTTGCACCAATGTTAGTTCTATTGGATAGTAATTCGGACACAATTTTTCAACAAGATCGGTCAAGAACTCTCTGAGTTATAGGAGGTCAAAATTTGACATTTTGGCCAAACAGGTGTTTTTTCTTATCCATATAACTTATTACCTATTGCTCTTAGCAAAATGTGTACCAAATAGTTTAGATAGCTATTTATGCAATCTTTGAAAAAAAAATAATTAAAATATTTTTGATTTTTTTTAAAAAAAATCAAAAACATTTTTAAGTAACATACGTAACTAAAATTTCATAGCCGCGATACTGTAATACCCATAATATGTTAACCTCAGGAATAAAAATCACTTTTTATACCCTACACCACGATAGTGGCGAGGGTATATTGGATTTGTGCAGATGTTTGTAACGCCCAAAAGTATTAGTCTAGTACCCACCTTAAAGTATACCGATTGACTCAGAATCATTTTCTGAGTCGATTAAACGATGTCCGTCCGTCCGTCTGGCTGGCTGGTTGTCCATGTAAACCTTGTGCGCAGAGTACAGGTCGCAATTTTGAAGATATTTCGATAAAATTTTGTACATATAATTTGTTCGGCCCAAGGACCAAGCCTATTGAAACTGGCTGAAATCGGTCCATTATTTCACCTAACCCCCATACAAATGTCCTCCCGAAAGTGGTCTTTATCGGTCACAAATGTTTTATTTATATAGGTATCTACACAAGTTTTTCTCCAAATAAGTTTTATATATACGGAATTCATGTCACCAAATTTTATTAAGATCCGTAAATAATTAGTCATAGCTCCCATATAAGGCCTGCTTCCGATAATCACTTTAACGAGCATAAATCTCCTTAAAATGTTGGTATACACATAAAATGCAACATAAATAACTTTCATATAGACATTAATCACACCACCTAATTTCATGATGATCGGTCCATAATTTGACATAGCTCCCATATAAGGTCCACTTCCAAAAATCGCTCACGAATATAAATTATTGCGCTGAAAACTACCTATAGGATTGAATAAAAAAGCCGCAAGATGCAAAACTCAGACAAATTTTGGGGATGGAAAATTAATAGCGGTCGGCCTCACATTGCACCCCTCCAGTGGCTATTATCGGTCAGTTGTAGTGGTTTTTTTTTAAGGTTTGAAATATGAAAATATGAAAAAAATCAATTTAAAAACCTTTGTCTTGTGTTACAAAACATTTATTTTTATAGATATCCCACTCGCATCCCACTAAGCGACCATAAAGGTTTTAAAGGAAAAGACCTAAGCTTTCTTTTGAGAAAAAAATAAAGAAATAAAAAAGGGTCCATTTTGGAAAAAAAGTCAAAAAAGTTTTTGATTTTGCAAAAAAAAAAAGTAAAAAATGTTATGTCTTGAGTTACAAAACATTTTTTTGATTGATATCCCACTCGCATCCCACTAAGCGACAAAAAAGGTGTTAAAGAACAACACATAAGCTTTCTTCTGAGCAAAAAAAAAAATTAAAAAATGGGTCCATTTTTTTAAAAAAAGTCAGGAAAGTTTTTGATTTTGCAAAAAAAGTCAAAAAATTTCATATCTTGAGTTGCAAAATATTTTTTTTGATAGATATCCCACTCGCATCCCAGGACCATATAGGTCTTAAAAAAATAAAAAAAATAAATAAAAAGGGCCCATTTTGAAAAAAAAGTCACAAATGTTTTTGATTTTTTTAAAAAAAAGTCAAAAATATTTTATTTAATTTTTTTAATTTTTTTTTTCCAAAGATTGCATAAATAGCTATCTAAACTATTTGGACACATTTTGCTAAGAACAATAGGTAATAAGCAGGGTTCAGAAAAATTCATGTATGAACACTTAAATTTATTCATTCATGATAAATTGTCATGAATGAAATTTGCAAATTTTTTTTTTTATGCTCACATTCGAAAATGAGTTGCTAAGAATTTTTTGAATTTTAAGCACACATAAATGAATACACTGTTTTTTTTCTTTAAAGTACATATACGTATGTGAATAGTGAGAAATAAAAAATCTCCAATGCTCAAAATTGAGAGGCTTTCTCATCGCGCTCATTAATGTTCATACACATTAATGTTGTTGGTTTTTATACCCTCCACCACCACAAGTGGTGGTGGAGGGAGAAATATTCATCTGAGACCCAACAAAGTATATATATTATTGATCCTTATGAAATTCTAAGTCGATTGAGCAATGTCCGTCTGTCTGTCCGTCTGTCTGTCTGTCTGTGTAAAACACTCTCACGTCCAAAATACATAAGTGAAATTAATGAAATGTATACCAAAATGTTTATAATTTTTCTAAGCAGTTTGGTATTGAAAATCAGCAAAATCGAATTGGTAGAACCAGGGTTATGGATTAAAATGTAAGACAACCTCCAAAAATTTTGATCATTTTCACATACTTTTTTCTGATTTTTGGTAAATCTATTGCAGTGAATATCATGAAATTTTGCACACATTATTTATATGATAAAAGGACAAATACTGTTGCAAATGGAAAGAATCGGTCCATAATTTCTCGTAGCACCCATACAAATTTCTTCCCGAAATATGGTGCTATAGTCCATAAATGCCTACAGAATTTCAGTATCCATACATAATTCCGCAAAAATAAGTTTCGTGCTAAGAGAAATCACAAGACTGAATTTTTCGTGGATCGGCCCATATTTGATCAAAGCCCCCATATAAAGTTCACTTCCGAAAATCACTTAAACATGCATAAATACCTTATAAATATCGCTATTGAGTTGAAATTCGACACAAATAATCTCCATATACACATAAGTCGCTGCACCAAATTCTATGAAGATTGGTTCATATTTGTTTATAGCTCTCATATAAGGACCTCATCCGAACAACACATTAACCTGTATAAATATCTAAAAAATATCAATATCAAACCAAAATTTTACACAGATCCGTAATTTATATATGGAAGTCATACTGCAGGATTTTGTGAATATCGGTCCATATTTGACCGTAGCTCAAATTTAAGGTCCATTTCCGAAAATCAGTTAAGTACTCACAAATCTCTTATAAATATCTTAATAATGCTAAAATTCGACATACATAAAACTCATATACATAGCAATAATTGTACCAAATTTTATGAAGTTTGGCCCATAATTGGTCATAGCTCCCATATAAGGACCACTTCCGAAAAACACTTTAACCTGTATAAATATCTAAAACAAATCGATATCAAAATAAAATTATACATAGATGAGTAATTTGTATCTAGTAATCATACTACTGTAGTTTGTGAATATCGGTCCACGTATGACCATAGCTCCATGTAAGGTCCACTCCCGAAAATCACTAAAACCCTCATAAATTTCTTATAAATATAGTCATGAAGTAGAAATTCGAATCCAAAAATTGCAATATATGTAAAAATCATTGTACGAAATTTGATGATGATCGGCCAATAATTGGTCATAGCCTCCATATAAGTACCACTTCGGGAAAACACATTAACCTACACAAATATCCAGCAAAATATTTGTACTGAACCAAAATTGTACCGATCAGTAATTTGTATTCAAGAATCATATTACAAGATTTTTTAAATATCGGTCCATAATTCGATATAGTTGTCATATAAGGTCCACACTTGTTAATAGCGTTGTTTAAATTAAGTTTTATTAATTTTTTTTTTATTTATAAATTTTACAAAAATAGCCCTCAAATACTTTGAAATCACGTTACAGTATTATATGGCGATAGTCCCATAATAGGTCAGCTCCAATATGTTGAACCAAAATTTTAATCCAAAAATCATACTACTGAATTTATGAATATCGGCCCATAATTGGCAACAGCAAAGTAAAGATGAAATTCAATTAAAATACATAGAAATCACGTTAAACTATTTTATGTTGATTGACTCATAATAGGTCATAGCTTCCAATTAGTTCCACAACCCAAAAATACATTAACGCATATAAACATTGATATCGATCAAAAAGTTCATAATTATATATAAGACACATATCCGGAAAATTCATTAATCGCGAATATATATTAAAATTTTGTGATATAACTCATTTTCATATGTAAAATTTTGAATTTTGTCTAAATATATTTGTATACCCTTTTTTATATTCTTTTTCTTCACTTGTGGTGAATAAGGATAATGTTGATCCAATCGGATAATGATAACCAATTATTAGGTACATATATAAATTGTTAAATGTCATACGTTATAATATGAATAAATGACAAACTCTATTCAAAATGGCAAGAATCTGCAGTTAAAGTATCTTCTGCTTAAACTAGTCTTTCTTACAATTGTTATATTATTTCATATATTTATTTAATAGTATTTCGATAACATTGTCTTAATCCTCATAATAACAAATATTGAATATTGATATTAAAGTGTTTATGCCAATGTAACTTCTACATCTCTCATCATATTTAGGTGGAGGGTATTTAAAATTCGGCACGGCCGAATATAGTACTCTTACTTGTTTTTTATCATGGATGTTTGGTCTTCTTTTATATTCATGTGTGCGTTGTTTGTTTTATTTTTTTCTATTCAATGAAAAAAATAAATAAATGTTAAAAATACTGCGCATTTTACATGTTCCAACTTTGGATGCGTGTAACTTTTTAAAGGGACGAGATAACTGTTAGCAAGTTGTTTTTATTTTATTTAGAATTTTATCGGCAATATAGCTGATTTTTAAAAATAAAAATTCGACCCTCCGTAGGCCCGCCATGTCTAAAAAACTATAAATAAAACTTAAAAAATAAATAAATAAACCCAAATATCTCCTTAACTAAAAGAGATAACCTACACGTGTAAGCGTATTTTTTGTAAATCTTCTCAAGGGCTATCTATATTTTAAATTTCAGCTCATTTGGATCATAAATGGATTTTTGGCGATTTTTTTTGTAAAATGTGAGACACGAGGTGACCAACTTTGAGGGGCCACGCACTTTCCCCCATTATCCCTAGGAAGCTGAACAACTGAAAATCGAACCGAAAACACCTCAGCTCCAACCATATGAAATTTCTTAACAATATATGTACTAGTTTGCGAGATACCGAATTATTTCCAAAAAAATCTTTTCTAAACCTCTGTTCAACAATCCAAAACAAAATTACGCACATTCTTATTATCTTTATGTATGCAGCGTAAATAAACAAAATTTTTTCATTTGTTTGCTTTTCATTTTTGAACAGTTGTGCAAAATAAAAATTGATGCTCTTCATTTGTGAACAATTTACAAAAATTTTACTTCTCAAAAATGCTCATGTGTATGAAAAAAAAGTTCCTATTATTTTCTCATTTCTGAGTGAAAATAAAAAAACAATACAAATCCTATCATACATGAATGAATAAAGCAAAAACATTTGCTGTCTCTTCATACATGAAGTGAACATAACACAACAAAAATTAAAATTGTCTTTTCATGAACATGAGTGACAAATGAATGAATATTTGGTACTCTGGTAATAAGTTATATGGATAAGAAAAAACATATGTTTGGCCAAAATGTCAAATTTTGACCTCCTATAACTCAGAGAGTTCTTGACCGATCTTGTTGAAAAATTGTGTCCGAATTACTATCCAAGAGAGCTAACATTATTGCAAATTTCATCCCGATCGGAAGACATCGATTTCAAAAGTTGGTTCACTTGACGTGAAATGCTCCATATATATGTTTATTTGTTTGTATGAAATAATTATTTTACTATACATATGAATATTTAGGACAAAATAAAGATCAATCAATAATGTTAACTACAAGATCAAATTCGTAAACCTGTGAAACTACAATAGCTGAGGTCCTTAATACAATAAATACTAAAATATATCTTCAAAATTACAAGAGGTAGAATCTTCAATGAATCTTTTATTAATTTTTATTACTTTTGTGTGAGCAATTCAATTACTAGATCTATGTTTGGGCCATAAATGGTCGGTTGTGGACATATGGTCTTAGTATTTAGGTATAGTAGTAACGATTTTAAGACTTACCATCAACTAGAATTTTTTAGTTTTATTACCTGAATTTTTTTTCTTTAAAGAGTTTGACCTGTTCTGAAATGTGTACCTAATATTTTAAAGAAAAAGTGATATACAATATGCATGAAATTTTAATATTTAGTTGAATCTTTGATTCTAAAAGAGTCTATATATATAAAAGTGAATGTGTGTTTATTTTTTTTCTGTTTGTCTATAGACGGCTAAATGGCTGAACCGATTTGCTTAAAATGTTTACTGTATGTTTCTGTAGGTCTGGAAGAAACTATATGCTACTTTTTGTTTTGAAATTTCAAGTGGGCGTGGTACCTCCCATACAAAGCTAATTTTAAAAATCAAATATCTAGGAAATTAAGTATATTAGCAATAGACCTCAAATTTTACTTGAGCAATTCCGTTGTTTGTATAAATATTTCAGACCAAAATGGGAGTAGTAGATACAGAGGACGTGGCACCTCCCATATAATGTTAATTATAAAATCTAATATATAGGATACTTTAAGAGCTAGGGTCCATAAATTTTGTACGGTTATTCTACCATTAATATTAATATTTAGGATAAGAATGGACTGACTATCAATAGTCAATCATTACGGTACGGGTAGCGAAGCACACCAGGTTTTAGCTAGTAGATAGATAAAACCAACATCAATATCTTCTAACTTTATATTAATGTATTTATGAAATTGAAGAAAATTTACAAATAAACAACTTTAGTCATATCATAATTTCAACTAAATCAGTAGTTTTTCTTAACAGAATGCTACTGTTATTTATATCATAATCTTTAGAATATAAAAATTACAGAATAAAAAAAGTTATAAGTTCTTATTTGCAAATCTGAATTTGTAATGTTATGAATGAAAAACCATCGAACAAAATGGCAATGTTGCTTTAAGAAACATTTAGGAAATTTAATTAGCTTTCTAATACATGTAATGATGTTCAAATCCGTTAAAAACTGCTTGAGTTAGAGGCAAATGACAAAAGCAAGATTTTTTAATTTTTTCGAAAAAAGGCATTTCGTCTAAAAAAAACGATTTGAGAGACCACTTCCCGTTCATCAATATTTAAGTGTTGTACACTAAAATTCTTGGTTTTTAGAGTAGATTAAGAAAATCGATGTCATGCCCTTCAAAATAGATTTGTTCATTAGTAGCTAAAACTAATATATAATTTAGCTACAATCGGATAATTTGTACACGTGGCGGAAATCGATTGAAAGTTGTAGAATTGGGTACTATTTTCAATATCTTAAAAAAATTCCCGGTTTTTTAAACATTTGCAATAAACCTATGCTTCCAGAGAAAATTGTCTTTCTAAAAAGGTATAAAAAATAAACATCCTTTCTAAATGACAACCTCACCCACTGTGCAGTACGGACCTGGTGACCCCTGTTATAGCTAACGAGGCTCTGTTGAACGTCGGCCTGGAGACACGGTGGCAGCCCCAGCACCAGGATCGGGTGGAGAAGCCTAATCAACAGCTACATCTTAAATTGAAACGATTACAGATACCGAAACAAATGAAAAACAACTACGATGAAAAAACGGTTTCGATTTGGAACCTGGAACGTAAGAACGCTTTTAGAAACATCGCGACCAGCTCAAGTTTGCAAGGAATTTAGGAACTACAACCTACTATTCTTGGGTCTAAGTGAACTTCGCTGGCCAGATTTTGGTGGAACAACAGCCGCGAATGGGCTCCATCGATCATATTCCGGTAAACCAGCAAGCGACACAAGATCATCTGCTGTTGGACTGCTCCTGTCAAGAGAAGCCCATTATCCCATTATAAGCTGGAAATCATATTCAGATAGAATAATCTCAGTAAGGCTGCGCACCCGGGCACGTTACATGACATGTATACAATGTTACGCACCTACAGATGTTTCAGAATATTATGTCAGGGAGGAATTCTACAGTCTTCTCGATCGCGCAATATCGTCTTCGAACATCAGGAATATTTTAGTGGTAATGGGTGATTTCAATGCACAATTGGCCCTGACAACAGTAGTCTGGAGAGCATAATGGGTACTCATGCACTGGGAAGACGGACGGAAAATGGCGAGCTCTTTGTAAATATGTGTGCAGCGAACATCCTAGTTATTGGGGGATCCTTATTTCCGCACAAACCGACCCATAAAGTAACATCGACATCTCCAGATCACGTAATTGAGAATCAGATTGATCATATAGCAATCAGCCGAAAATGGTGTGGTTTCCTTTTGGACGAGGTGCTGACATTGCAAGCGACCACCATCTAGTGGTGGCAAGTATGCGCATCAAATTAGCTGCGGTAAATAATAATATTCCTACAATCCAGACAAAATTCGACGTGATTAAGCTTAGAAATCCGATAATAGCCTCAAATTATAATAATGCATTTCAACAATCCTTATCATCAACATCATTTAACCAGCGAAAAAACTGGCAAAATACTAAACGCATTATTACTGATGCTGCAAAAGTTCATATTGGATATAAAGATAATATGCGTAAGCAGTGGATTTCTGACGATACATGGTCATTGATAACAAGGAGAAAAGACCTAAAAGCCGTCCTCAACTCTGCCAAAACGCGAAACGTAAAGCTAATTTTCGTTCGCAGCATACTTTGTAGATAGACTGGTGAAACGCAGCGCACACAATAATAAACGTACTTGGATAAGCAACATAGCGACAGAGGCTCTAATGGCAGCTGATACAAATCACAACGGAGAACTCTACAAGCTCGTCAAAAGGATCACAAACAAACCTAGCTTATCCGGAAGACCAATAAGAAATGACGATGGTATACTTATAACATCCAAAGATGAACAGCGTGAACTATGGGCTGATTATTATTCTTCAATGCTTTCCCCGAGGACAAACTATGATCCAATATGTAATTGTACTAGGCACGATAACGTAATAAATATATCCACCGCCATTCCTTCGTTATCTGATATTTTATGCGCAATCAAGACGCTCAAAAACAATAAAAGCCCTGGAAATGACAACATATCTCCAGAACTTCTCAAAATAGATCCTTATACAAGTGCACAAATCCTTTTGCCCTTAGTAGAAGATATCTGGATTAACGAAAACATCCCCAAAGAGCTTAAGAAAGGCATAATAGTAAAACTACCAAAAAATTATATTTAACTAGTCGTAACAACTGGCGAGGTATCAAGCTACTCAGCATGGTGAAGAAGATAATAACCCACATAATAACAACAAGGCTCTCTGACACTACAACACCACAACTCAGAATGCAACAAGCTGGCTTTCGTCCGAATAAATCATGTCAATACACTTAAAATCATAGTGGAACAGTCGGTCGAATGGCGACCACCTCTATATCTAATATTCATTGACTTCGAGAAAGCATTCGATACTCTCAATCACAATGTGATTTGGAAAGTCCAGGAATGTAAAGGAGTGCCACAAAAAATTATCTAGCTCATTAAGTGTATGTACTAGAGTATCCAAAACCGAAACCGAAAACCGGTCAACCGGTTTTTTCATCTTTGTAAAACCGACCGGTTTCGGTTTTCTTTAACTTTTCGGTTTTTTGACAAACCGGTTTTTTTAAGACGGTTAACCGGTTTTAACGAAATACTTTGTAAAGCTTATTTGAACATATAACTTAAAAATATTTTGATAACATTTTTAAAAATATTCATTTATTTGTTAGAAAAAACCGGTTAACCGGGTTTTAGAATGACAAACCCGAACCCGGTTTTTTTAGAATGAGAAAACCGAAACCGGTTTTTTTATATAACACTGTTTTCGGTTAAACCGGAAACCGGTTTTTTGAATTTGCCGGTTTTATGTACATTAATGCAAGTTGTCGCATTCAGCACGAAGGAAAACTTAGCAGAAAAATTACTGTTGGTACAGGGGTACGGTAAGATTGTGTGATGTCACCACTGTTATTCAATATTGTTATGGCCCAGGCTATGCAGGATAATAGAGGAATCGTATGGGGACTTCGGGACCGGTTAAATGATTTGGAATATGCGGATGATATCTGCCTACTCATTGGTGACCATCAAATTGCAACGTTCCACAGAGTAATTATGCTAAGAGCGCTGGTCTCAAGATAAACATTCGCAAAACTAAAGTGATGCGAATTAACACAGATGTCGCAAATATAATTTGGAGCTATTATCACAATATCTGGTGGCTCAGGTGCAGATATTGACAATCGAATAAAAAGGGCGTCGCAAGCCTATGGCCAATTCAATAAGATTTAGAATTATCCAATTCTCTCTCGCCGTGTCAAAATAAATCTATTTAACTCAACGTTCGATCTACATTACTTTATGGCTGCGAAACGTGGAATGCTGCCCCTCGCGACATGATTGCCCTGAAAGTTTTTACAAACAAATGCCTTAGAAGAATTCTTCGGGAATATATATATATATATATATATATATATTCATGATTAATTTAATGAATGGTGCAATTAATTCGGAATTCGTACTTCGAAAAATCGAATTCGTAGTGCCAAATCCTCCATCAAGAAATTACATTAATCTTATGCTCCAATATTTCCGTTCAAGTTATCCGATGCGTATAATTTTTATTCAAATCAAAAATTTTTACTAACTGACCGCCCCTTTGCTCAGTAACTATTTAATAATGATTTGTATTTCATCTATATATGGGGCATTTCATGTCAAGTGAACCAACTTTTGAAATCGATGAAATTTAAAAAAGGGCAATTTTGGAAAAAAAAAGTTCGATTTGCAAAACAAAACTCTAAAATTTTATGACTTGGGTTACAAAACATTTATTTTGATATATATCCCACTCGCATCCCACTAAGCGACCAAAATCCTCTTAAAGGAATAGACCTAAGCTTTCCTTGAGAAAAAAAATCGGTCAATTTTGAAATAAAAGTCAAAAAAGTTTTTGATTTTGCCAAAAAAAAAAAAATTATATATCTTGAGTTACAAAACATTTATTTTTATATATTCCCACTCGCATTCCACTAATCGATCAAATAGGTCTTAAAGAATAGCTCTTTTGAGCAAAAAAATAAAAAAATAAAAAATGCGACCCATTTTGGAAAAAAAAAATTCTATTGTGTAAAAAAAAGTAAAAAATTTTATGTTTTGAGTTACAAAACATTTATTTTGATAGATATCTCACTCGCATCCAACTAAGCGACAAATAGGTCTTCAAAAGCTTTCTTTTGAGAAAAAAGGTACTATTTTGAAAAAGAAGTCAAAAAAGTTTTTGAATTCGGAAAAAATGGGTAATAAGTTACATGGATGAGAAAAAAACAGCTTGCCTCTCAGAGAGTTCTCCACCGATCTTGCTGAAAAATAGTGTCTGAATTTAGTATAAAACACGCATTAGTAAAAAAAAAATTTAGGTTTGAATAAATCTGAAATTAAATTTAGAGTTTAATATTTTATTATTTTAAAAAACTTTGAAAATTAAAATTGATTTCGTGGAAAATATATAGGAAAAAGTACCTAAAAACAGCAGTAAAAAATTAGTATACTGTTGATTGGTACGCTCTATTTTATATTACCAAAATCCGAAAATAAACAATTTATATTTTGTTGTTCCTCAATTCAACTAAATTACAGCCTCCAGTCGCTTTTTCATGGAGTTTACAAAATATTCAGTTATATCTTTGGTAATTTCCTTCCCCCTCTTCCTTTAAAAATGGGTTTGGAGTTCGTCCTTAGATTAAATGCTTAATTTTCTAATATTCCGGTCTAAAATTTCACACAGGTGCTCTATTGAATTTAGGTCTGGAGACTGCGGAAGTTAATTTAACTGCTTAGGCACGTTATACAATAACCACTCCTTAACAATTCTGGCGGTGTGCTTTGGGTCATTGTCTTGCTGAAAGAGCCATGGAATTACATGATCTATATTTTCAGCACTTACTTTCAAATTGTTCTTCAAAAAATGTTTAAGTAGTATCGGCTGTTTCAAAAAATACAAGATTGACAGGTGCTCCAGCTGACATACAGCCCCTCACCATCAAAGACCCACCGCCAAAGACTTCACGTTTACACAACCTTAGTGCTATCGTTAAAATGCCGGTGTGGGGTTGTATGATGGTGTGGGGCTGTATATCAGCTACAGGACAATGAACAGCCAAGACTACTTAACCATTTTAAAGTACAATTTGAAAGTAAGTGCTGAAAATTTACGTGTTTAAGCTAATGAAGGACCAACAAAATATCTTTTTGTTTTCGGATTTTGGTAATATATAATAGAGCGTTATCCATCAACTGGATATTAATTTTTGACTGTTGTTTTTAGATACTTTTTCCCATACATTTTTTACGAAGTCAATTTTAATTCTCGAAGTTTTTTAAAATAATAAAAGATTAAACTCTAAACTTAATTTTAGATTTATGCAAACCTATATATTTCTTTCACTAATTGAAATATTTAGCTTCATAGATGAAAATGCGTGTTGTGTACTAAATTTTGAATCTGACTGTATGTACATATTGTTAGGAATTTGCAATAGCGATTTGAATTTAACGGTCTGTAACGACTGCCTGCAGCATTTATCATGTTTATAAACACGTCCATCAGTAGAAGCTTCTACTTATCAACAATATTGATAGCATGCCGTATTAGCATTTTTTATAAGTATGGCAACACTAAATGTTTATGCTGCTAACATTGACATCGAAAGCTCTAGAATTCGAACATACTAGTTTGTCCGTTAAGATCATTGTTGAAGATTCTCGAAAGATGACGTGTGTATAAATAGTGGAAGAGGTTGCAGTCGGGTGTGAGTTGATCATAGGCGCTGTTAGAGTAAACATCAGCTGTCGTGTACATTAAAGTTTGTGCGTTATAAACGTGTGTTTGTGTATTAAAAACACATAGTGACTATTTTAGAATGTTTTTGTTGCATTTGAATAAATAAAGCATAGTCCCGCAGAAAGAGAGGATTTGGTAATTGCATATAGGTGCACTATACAGAAAGAAACAAGGTTGGCAACCGAAACGAATAACGGTATCGGTAACGGTATCGGTATTAATTTTATTTTTATTTCGGTATCGGTATCGGTATTTAAATTATATCGGTATCGGTATACCGGTATAAAACTAATATATCGGTATTTATACCGGTATAAAAATTAAGTACATCAAACCTAACAAAAACTTATAAAAAATCGAAATATATGAAAGAGCTACAAAAAAATACAATATGTCAAAACAACAGGTACTTTGTTTTTGTTAAAAGATAATTGAATTGTCAAAGTTGCCTGTTGTTGTTTTTGCTTGAATTGACAATCCAATTATCTATACAAGTGAACAAAATAATCAGCTGTTCTTCTGAGGTCACCTGCTATAAATTCGGCTTGGTATGTAAGTAAACAACTAAGACAGAGTTGCATTAGTTGAACATCAAGCAGGGATGGACAAAGCTCAAATACTATTTTCTACTAGCAGCAATGTTGTTAAATTATGTAATTTTAACAATTTTGCAAAATTTAATTATAATGCCGGTATGATATCAGTATTGAAACTTGTATGATACCGGTATTGATTTGCAATTGATACCGGTATAATAAAGGTATTGATACCGTTATGATGACGGTATTGTACCGGTATGATACCGGTATTAAGGGAAACGGTATTTGAATACCGGTATTTTACCGAAATAATTATTTCGGTATCGGTATCAATACCGGTACTCAATTTTAAACGGTATCGGTTGCCAACCTTGGAAAGAAATAACATATAATGTTTAAACCTCAATTAAAAATTCGTTTGTTATTTTGTATAAAAAAAAACGATCGTGTTGTGTACATGTAAATAGCCGAAAATATTCGTATTCTGAACAATACTAGCGAGGGACTAAAATAAATAAAGAGTTGTTACAATTTTAAACTACTAAAACTGCTTTTATTTGCAATCAAAAGTATCCATTTTATTTAAAGGAAGTAAGCCAACGTTTCAAAAGGTGAAAACTTAACAATATATAAGACTAAATGTGCAAATGTCACGTTGTCCAATATTTCAACAACTAGACATCATTTATATTAGGCTTAATTTCAAAATAATTTTGTATATAGATTATTTAATTAAACTATATTTTACACTTTTAGAATACTTCAGGAATGTGTTAGGATTGAGATGGTAAAATGTTTTTTTGTTTTCAAAAAATTAAAAAAAAAAAAAATTGTGCACACACATAAACTTATTGAAATATAGAAAAATGGTACGAACATATTTATTCTATCACTACCTTTTACTGCTATGTTCACACTTGCGTTTTTAAACGAGTTTAGCAAAATTTTGATTAAGTTAATCAAAGCCGTTCACATTACATTTGAGATGATTAAGTCGACAGTAACTTAATCATGTTGACAAATAAAAAAACAAATTTATATTTCTTTAAACCAATAAAAATGGAAATAAATACTTTAATAAAGTTATCAGCGGATTATTTAAACTTATTAATGATGGAATTGTGAACATTGTTGTATTTTTTAAGGTTGTTTATGAAAAAAAAAAAAATTATTTATCGGTAGTACACCTGAGAGGTACGTTTATTGTTGCCGATGCTACATTATAATCACTTTGAGGTATGTTCAGGTAATTCTACGTGATTAATGAAATGATTAAGTTTTAATCATGTCAATTTGAAGTGATTAACAAATCATTTAAATGTATGGATAATCATATCGATTTTGAAGTGAACATAGAATAAGACACACAAAACTTTTATTCGATTAAAATAAGTAATAGCCCACTCTCACCATAATTTTTCTAATTAAAACAAAATTTCTTATTTTTAGGAGCCAATCTTTTAAAGAAGACGACGGTACTTGGAAGGGAAATGACGATGGAAAAGTTGTTAATAATCAACCGCAAAGAGTAATGGATGATAGAAACGGAATGATGGCACAAGCTGGATATATTGGAAGGTAAGCATTTTGTATGACGTACGTTGTGGTAAAAGATACCAAAAGTGGCAATTAATTGAAAATTAAAAAATAACTTTTTAAAAAAATCATTATAACGAGATGAAAATAGACAAAATAGAAAATTGTTGCCAAAGTTCAATAATTTTTGCATTTGAAAAAAATTTTTAATCCGAAATCTTATTTTCAGGGTATATATAATTTGTATTTTAATTTTTTTTATTTTTAATTTTTAAAAATGTTTCAAAATTAGGTATAGTTAATGGAATGCTACTATTAGGTGTATGACTTAAAAATGCGAAATTTACAATATATGGCGTATCTCTTAAACGCGGGGTTTAATAACATTTATGCCATTTTGTGCACATGAATTCTTATTCATGCATGTTTGTGTAAGTGGTGTCATATCCCAGCAGTTCTAGGAGACAGTCCCAAACTATTGATTTTACCCATCATTTAGGGTGGGAACTAGTTACGTCAATAGCTACGTGACTAGTTATTTTAACACGTGCATGTTCTAAGAAGGGGGTCAATTGACCCTTTTTGACTACAGTGAGACTGTCTATTAGCTGGTCCAAAGTAGTCAACGACGCATTGGATTCACATACTGGTTAAATAGCGTCAGTTATCTTATCATAGGCAGTCCAATAAACAATAGCTTATAAACAAACTTCTGGTGGGTAAAATAACTACTTTCTAAAGTGCAGTACAAAATAAATGTTTAAAGTGACTTCACTATAGGTTACTAAGAGACACCAAAGTGACTATTGACTTCATGATATGTTACATGGGATAACAGTATACTTAAGCAAAAATAAAAATTAACTGTATCAGAATTATATCAACACCATCAAAAGAATACGGTTTAATTAAAGGAAATAAACCAACGTTTTTATACCCTCCACCACCATAAGTAGTGAATGAGGGTAAATATAAGTTTGTCAATCCGTGTGTAAAATTGAGAAATGATCTTCTAAGACCTAACAAAGTATATATATTATTGATCCTTATGAAATTCTAAGTCGATTGAGCCATGTCCGTCTTTCTAAAAGACGCTCACTTCCAAAATAGGCAAACAAAATTGGTAGACTTGCTAAAAAAAAGTTTTTTGTTGTCCCAAGCAGTTTGCTATTGAAAATCAGCAAAATCGGTTCAGTAGAACCAGAGTTATAAACCAAAATGAAAGATAACCTAAAACAAATATTGATAATTTTAACATAATTTTTGTAATTTGTTTAAATAAATTGCAGATAATTCCACACACGTTATTATTATGATAAAATGACTAACTCTAGTGAAAATTATAAGAATCGGTTCATGATTTCTTCTAGCCCCCACACAAACTTATGATCTATAAATGCCTACAGAATTGCAGTATCCATACAAAATTCACCAGAAATAAGTTTCGTGTTAAAAGAAATCACAAGATCAAAATTTTTGTGGATCGGCCCATATTTGACCATAGCCCCCATATAATGTTCACTTCCGAAAATAACTTAAATAAACACAAATATCGCTATAAAGTTGAAATTCGTCATAAATAGTCCGCATATAAACTTAAATCGCTGTACCTAATTCTATGAATATCATCCCATAATTGGTTATAGCACCCATATAAGGACCACTTCCTAAAAACACATTAACCTGTATAAATATCTAAAAAATATCATTATCAAACCAAAATTTTACACAGATCTGTAATTTATATATAAAAATCACACTACATTATTTTGTGAATATCGGTCCATATTTGACCATAGCTCCCATATAAGGTCCACTTCCGAAAATCAGTTAAGTACTCATAAATCTCTTATAAATATCTTTATCATGCTAAAATTCCACAAAAATAATAGTCATATTGTACCGTTCCGGGTCGTTTCTCTAAGTGTTGTTCATTGTCTAATTAGAGTAGTTGGCAATGTTGTCATAGGTCAGTGCCATCAATGCATTTGCTTAAACATTTTGGTGACATGGTTGCCAGATGTAAAATACAGTGGAAAAGGGTTGTAGTGTACAAGGAACAATACTAGACTGATCAACCATGGGTAGTAAAGTTGGCTGCAGTTGGTAGGTCAAGGATCGAGATAGTAAAAAAGGAATATGGCGAATTTCCTCCTTTTTCGTTTGGGCAGATCAGGCAGCAGGTGGTGATAAAAAAAATAAAAGTCCCAAAACATCGGGATTTAGTAATAGTGAAAAAAATAGAAGAAAAAGGGGTATGTTGAATAGTTTCCTTGACAAAGGCGGGAACATTTTTTTAATGTTTTTTTTTTTTTTTTAATTAACAGAAAGGGGAAAGAAGAATTGGAAGTATCATCAAGTAAGTGTGCAGCGCCAAGCGTTTAGTGTTCTTGTGGTTGTGGTGCTGGGAACAACATAATTTGCGCACATGCTGATCACCCAACCACCACATCAAAAACTCAAACGGCTTGTTTGAAGGATGTCTTCATGTTACGCCTTTTATTTATTCCAGCTACCTTGCCTTTCCTTATCACATCCACTTAAATTTCCCAACATTATTCAACCAAAAAAAAAAAAAAAAAACATAGCCATCAAACAACCAAAATCAATATCCATCGTGCAATAAAAATAATCATACAACTAAAAACCATAGCCATCATGCATTAGAAATCCATAGCCAACGTACAACCATAGTGTTACGTTTTTACCTTTTAAAAACGGTGTTTATTTCCTTTAAATAAACCGGATACTTTTGATTGCAAATGAAAAAAACAGTTTTAGTAGTTTAAAATTTGTAACAACTCTTTATTTACAATGTACAACAACAACAGAATTAAATAGTCACTTAGTGTTTTTATACACGTATATAAATTCGCAGAAATATACACACACTTTATAATGCACAAGTATACACTGGCAATGCAGTTGATGTCTTTACTTAACGATGCTTCAAATTACACTGATCTGTGGTGTTCTCACGGCCAATTTATATACACTGTATTACCATCTAGAAAGCTCTATTTCTACAATGATCTTAAAACTAGAATATTCGAATTCTAGAGCTTTTGATGTTAGGCATTAATCATTTAGTGTTGCCATACTTACAAACAATGCACAACTCAAAGCTTTTATTCAATGTTGTATGTTCTATAGCAATGTTAATAATACCCACACAGTTGTTAAAGTTTCAGAAACACTGCTGTTGAGAAGCATTATGGTCCATCCCAATGGGTTTGTAGTTTGGGAGACAGTCCTTTTTTACGTTGTGGGTTATAGAGCAATACAAGCTGGCCTTCGTTAAATCCTTTAGAATTCACTGCTCGATCATATCTGGCTTTCATTTTGACGCTGGTAATTTTTTTTCGTCTGCGTACGAATTCATGAAGTTCGTTGACGTCATCTTGCTCTTGGGAAGTGTTTTCATTATTTGTTGATGAGGGTTTAATACCGAATTCTAAATCGCCAGGCAACTTGAGTTCTGTCCCGAATACAATTTTTGCAGGTGTTCGAGAGGTTGAGTCGTGAACAACTGATCTGTATGCCAATAAAAATTTCGGTATGTGTTCATCCCAGTCCTTCTGGTGTGCACTGACCAATTTCCTTAAATATTCCTTCAGAGTGCGATTGAATCTTTCGACCATGCCATCAGATTGTGGATGCAATGGCGTTGTTCTGGTTTTTCTTATTCCGTATAAATTGCACATTTCCTTGAATACGGCAGATTCAAAATTTCTACTCTGATCCGAGTGCAACTCCAGTGGAACACCATAGCGGCACACCCAGTTGTTCACAAATACGCTCATAACCGTTATAGCTTCCTGGTTAGGTATCCTCTGGCCATTTGCTGAAATAATCCATAACCACTAGAACGTAACGGTTTCCGGCATCACTGACAGGGAAAGGGACTGCTACATCTCTTGCAATCCGCTCGAATGGTGCACCTGAGTTATACTGCTGAAGTTGTCCACGACTTCTTCTTATTGGGCCCCTCGCTGCTATGCATTGCGGACAATTGGCTACCCAATCGGCTACTGCTTTCTGACAACCCACCCAATAAAAACGTTGTTTTAACTTTTCTGGGTTTTTGTCACCCCAAGATGACCACCACTGGAACCGTCATGGAATTCCTTCATTACTTCGTTTATTTTTGAGCATGGTACCACAATTAGATTCGTCACCGTTTTACCGTCAGCACTTTCCCATATGCGGTATAAGCAGCCATTTAACAACTGTAGACTATTCCATAGGACCCAATATGAGTTCATCAGTGGACTTTCGGCTGATATTTTATTGCGGGCTGGCCTTCGACCTTCTTCTTTTGGCGATATTATTTTCGCCAGTATGGGGTCATTTCTCTGCGCTACAGACCAATCTTGGACTCTATATGCATTAGTCGAACGTCGATTATACATTCCTTTTCCTCGGCTTGCATCCCACCTTGCAAGGCCGTCTTGAGAGAGCGTCCGCATTCCGGTGCTCGATGCTAAACTCATAGCTCTGAAGCCGCTCAATCCAACTAGCCAGTTGCCCTTCAGGTTGTTTAAATTGCAGCAACCACCTGAGGGCAGAATGATCGGTTCTCAGTTGGAAGTGCTGTCCATACAGATACTTATGAAAATGCTTCACACACTCTAATACTGCCAGGAGTTCACGTCACGTTACGCAGTAATTTCTCTCAGGCTTGGAAATTATTCGGCTGTAGTAGCCTATAACCTTTTCCGTCCCTTTGATCACCTGCGAAAGCACACCTCCTATTCCGTATCCACTCGCATCGCTATCTAGCACAAACTTCGCCCCAGGGATGGGATATGCCAAAATTGGTGCTGTACACAACAATTCCTTTAACTGCAGGAATGCCTGTTCTTGAGAATCACTCCACAGGAACGGTCGCGACTTCTGGGTTAGCTCATGTAAACTTGCGGCAACACTGGCAAAATTCGGTACAAATCGTCGATAGTACGTACAAAGGCCTAGAGAACTGCGTAATTCGTAAAGATTTTTCGGACGAGGCCAGTCCGTTACGGCTCGTATTTTGTCTTCATCTGTTGATATTCCGTCTGCTGTTACGCGATGCCCTAAATACTTAACTTCTTTCTGGAACAATGCACATTTCTTTACACTAAGTTTTAGTCCAGCCGCAAATATTCGTTTAAGGACTTCTTCAAGGTTCTTCAGGTGTTCATCGAGAGACTTCTCCATGACAATTATGGCATCGAGGTACACCAAGCATGTCTTCCAGTGAAGTCCTTTCAACAAATGTTCCATTAAACGCTCGAATGTGGCTGGAGCATTGCAGAGTCCAAAGAGCATCACATTGAACTACCATAACCCATCACTCGCAGTTTTCTCCTTGTCTTTCTCTGAAATATCTACCAGCCAGTAACCACTTTGCAAGTCCAATGTGGAGAACCATTTTGTGCCAGCTAATGTGTGTAGCGTGTAATCAATTCTTGGTAGCGGGTAGCTGTATTTCTTTATGACGTCGTTCAGCTTTCTGTAATCGACGCAAAATCTAGTACTGCCATCTTTCTTGAAGATGGTTCGATTACTCCATTCGTTTTGCTAAAGGAATACTTCTGAGCGCCTTCTTTATTGGCCTCGCTTCGCCAGTATTTTTTTGATGTTTTACAATTGCCGTTCTACCATGGCTTTGACTTTTTAAGGAGAAAACAGAGGTGTGTTTCTACAGAAGTTGTTTAGCCTTATTTCTGTCAGGCGGAGATAAACCTTCTACCCATTTCCCCACATATTCCGCTAGTAGCTCGTGTTCATTGGTGGACTTATTGGTAGGTTCTGGGTTTTTCTCGCAATTGATTACTGCCTCTGCTGAAGCGCATTGACCTATTTCGGAATTTGGCTTAACGACTTATTCATAACTGGACAGGTTTAGCACTCATATAGGAACTATTTTGTTTTTGCAGGGTTTAACGAGGGCTTTTGCTGTTATAAGATCACTTTTTATTTCCGCTGGTTCTACCACCCACAAACTGTTGTCCTCACAATCTCCCTCCATATGGGCCCATACTAAAGTTTCTGACTGTGGTGATAGTCTCTGATGCTCGATGGTAACTAGCTTTCTTACCTGAGTCCTATTTTCATAACCGACGTCAAGGGGTATCTCACATTTCGCCAAATCATAACTTTTTGTCCCATATCCAAAGTAATGCCGTGACTAATCATGAAATCAGCACCAATGATTACTTCGTCCACAATGTCGGCAACAATAAAAACATGATTGACGCTAACGTTGGCAATGATTAATTTCACATTTACTTTACCATAGACAGTGGCCGGCTTCCGGTAGCTGTGGGCAGACTTACCCCACATAATGGTTCAATTGTTTTCTTGACTAAATCGGGCCTGACAATAGAATGCGATGCTCCGGTGTCTATAGTAAAAATGTGCTTCTGGCCGTTTATGTATCCACAGGCAGTAAGATTGCTATTTTTCTGTTGCATTACGGATATGGTGATTGTAGGGCCCTCAGATATGGGAGCTAGCTAGCTCGTATCAGTTTAAAGGTAATTCTTGTGATGATTCGCCTGCTGGTCGTTCCTTGGTGGAGAAACAGATCTGGTTCGTTTTCTCGGTGCATTGCAGTTTCGCTGAATATGACCAGATTTACCGCAGTTATAGCATTTGATTTTGGCTTTACCTTGTTTCTCATTAAACGCCTCCAAAACCTTTTTTAATTCGTCGACTATATTTGTCTCGATTTCAGCAATAACTTCGATATTTCGCACCTTGCAAATTTGCGGCTTAGAAATTATTTTCGCTGTTTCTTGTGCCAACGCGAATGAAACGGTTTCAGCAAATGATGGTTTAGGCGTGGCACAAACTGCATGTTTTATTTCTGGATCGCGATTGCCATTAACAAATGCCTCTATCTTGATATGGTCCAAAAATGGGTTGTTATCCCCTGGATAAGTAAGCTGTAGCAAACGCTCGATTTCCAATGCAAAATCTTGTAGTGTCTCATTGGCCTTCTGCACTCTGCTACGCAATTCCATTCGGTATAATTCTTTTTCATGTTCGCCACCGTACTTACGTTGGAACTTGAACACATTAAATGGTGTGGTGCCATCAAAACTAGGAGCCTTTATTCTACCAGATGCATCTGGAATAATTCGCACCGGTCCATCTTGGCATTGAATAATTCGATGTCAATATCACGCCGTTTGAATTCATCTATGAGCCTCTTCTGCAATTCTGCTTCGTTACCTGCTGTTGTTAGCTCCAACTTACTCAATTCTTTCTTGAGTTGTTCAAATTTTAGTTCCTCAAACTTCATGCTTTTTATTTTGCAATCCCACTTCTCACACCAATTGTTACGTTTTTACCTTTTAAAAACGGTGTTTATTTCCTTTAAATAAACCGGATACTTTTGATTGCAAATAAAAAAAACAGTTTTAGTAGTTTAAAATTTGTAACAACTCTTTATTTAGAATGCACAACAACAACATAATTAAATAGTCACTCAGTGTTTTTATACACGTATATAAATTCGCAGAAATATACACACACTTTATAATGCACAAGTATACACTGGCAATGCAGTTGATGTCTTTACTTAACGATGCTTCAAATTACACTGATCTGTGGTGTTCTCACGGCCAATTTATATACACTGTATTACCATCTAGAAAGCTCTATTTCTACAATGATCTTAAAACTAGAATATTCGAATTCTAGAGCTTTTGATGTTAGGCATTAATCATTTAGTGTTGCCATACTTACAAACAATGCACAACTCAAAGCTTTTATTCAATGTTGTATGTTCTATAGCAATGTTAATAATACACACACAGTTGTTAAAGTTTAAGAAGCACTGCTGTTGAGAGTCATTATACAACTTTAAACCAGCCGTTGAAACAGTTTATTTAAATTCAAGTACCATTTCGTAACAATAGTAATCATAATACAACACAAAACTAGTCATCATACAACAAAAAAAAAAACCATTGCCAAAATACAATTAAAAACAATAGCCAACTAAATCCATACCCAACATACAACTTAAAACCATATCTATCGTACTACAACAACAAGCAGTTGCTACAAAAGTTCGACACAACAATAACATTCAGTCATAACAACATTCAGTCACATTCATCCGCAACAAGTGTCGTTACAGTCATCTACAATAACATTCAGTCATAACAACATACAATCTCAGTCATCTACAATAACATTTAGCTTCAGTCATATAATAAAATCCAGGCACTTACATCTATATATATAAAAGAGTAAAGGTACGGTCAGACACAGCTAATATTTGACGATTATCGTCAAATATTTCATTGTCTGAATCTGACCACAAATAAAATTTAGAGCAAACAACAAAACAGATGATTTTAGCCAAACAAATTTATTTGTCGGCACACAAAATATTTTCTTAATGTGAACATAGTGTGACCACTAGCTATATAAATACCTAAAAAATATATAATTTGATCTTACAAATATTTTTAAGGTTAACGCACTTATTTTGAATTGTAAAACAATTATTTTATTAAAGTTTTATTGAATTTTGTTATCATATAGTGAATTTAGTTTTTCACTTTTTGTTTGACCAAACTGCTGCGAAAAAGAATCACTAAATATATTTGCCGTGTGGTCACACTATATCAAATACTTTCATGAAATAATTGTTTGATCAAATAGAGCAAACAAAGAAAATTATTTGCTCAACACGGCGGATTAAAAAAGAGAATATTTAAATATTTTTGGTACTAAATTAAAAACAAAATTGCATATCAATATTTCCTGTAAATTTCTTATTTAAATTATTTTCACTAAAAAAATGGCATCAATAAATGAAGTCTTCTTCTTCACATAAAAGTCATTCAGCCTGGAATGACATTCTGGGAGAAAAAATAATTGAAGACATGAAGTCTATGTTGCGATTTTTTGCATTTGTATGCGATTATATTTGTATACGTATAACATAGTCTGATGTTTGATTGTTTTTATACATGGAGTTTTTCTATTTACAAAATTTAAAATTGCTCAAATGTATGGAATATTTATTGAATTTAAAATCAAAGAAAATAGTTTAGACATACAATTTATTCTTAAACAGTATGATCTGCTTAATTTTTTTTAATGCGAATATAATATTTGTGAAAATTCAGAATGAAAAAAGTTTGGTGAAAGTCCTGTTCGATTAATAATTTTTATTAAAAAAAAAATAATTTCAATTATGAATTTAATTTTTCCTTCTACATATAAGTATAGTTTCAACCAAAGTATAACAAGTAGTCCGACTCTATTTTTCAATATTACTCTCTCACATAAATGAGTACCGTGTGAATTCAACTCCCTTGTGATAAATGTACACATCAAATGTCTCGATATTTTAAGAAAAAATGTTCGATTTAATGTAGTTCAATTCTCGTTAATTCTTTAACACACAGAATTTTATAATTTTATTTACATTTCTAGCACATTTTCATTTCGTTTTGCGTCCAATATATAGTTAGGTACTGCTGTCAAAGAGTTGGACTTGTATGTACTTTGGTTTCAACATTTTAATATACTTTTTATTTTTAACGGTTCGCTTATTTGATTATTGTTAAGTTCATCATAGTAATATTCGTTTTGTTTGAATAATGCGATTTTTAGTTTAAAATCCAAACAAATACAATAAAATTCCAAAATTGTTAATTACATTAGGGGTATTTGGTAGATTTTAAGTACAATTATACCTACAAATTTGAATACGTTGATAGTAATATAATTTAATAAATAAACTTTTAATAATTATATTATTAAATAGTTCAAGCTTGAGTTCTTTTCGAGATTTGTTTTCATTATTTAGCGATTTTTAATTTAAGATATCGCAACACTACTTTTGCGATAACACATGATGCAACAGCTGTTATTTGACGCTGTTTGATCTTGCAAATGAATTGCAAGATCAAATAAAAAATTGATGAAAATATTTGCTGTTTAGTGGTCACACATTGGTCACATTACAAGAAAGTTTTCTTATCGGCAAATAAATTTGTTTGACCAAATTCAGCTGTTTTCTTGTTTGCCGTGCAAAAATATTTTCTGTTCAAATTAGGAACATAAAATATTTGACGTTTAAATAAAAGTACTGAAATTTCACAATTCTTTCATATGTAAAGCAATATCTAGTAGTATTTTACTTTCTAGATATGTATTTTGTATTGAAGAAAGAAATTAAAGTTTTTTTACAGCTTTATTTAATAATTATTTAGAAAAAATATTAGCATAAATGTGACCACAAGACAAATATATTTTCCCCTTCGTGTGTTTGATAGTATTTCGGTGTAGTTAGATGAAACAAATATGGCAAATAAATGTGTACAGTGTGACCACAAAATCAAGCCATGGATTATTTGATGTAGTTTTGATCAAACACATGAAACATTTTGTGTCAAATAATTTGCGTAGTCTGACCTTACCTTTAAGGTAAGGTCAGACGTTACTAACTGACTGACTGACTGACTGACTGATTCATCATCGCACAGCTCAAACGACTGAAGCTAGAATCATGAAATTTTAACTGTGGGTTCCTCCCTCCCCAAAACGATCCGATAAGAAGGGATTTTTGGAAATTCGAACGTTTAGGGGGTAAAAAACGGGTAAATTCGGTAACCTTATATCTTCAAAACTAATAAAGATACAAAAAAACTTACAATATCATGTTACTCCATTTAAAAAATAAGCTGACAGGTGTCTGGTACTTTTTCAAAATTCGGACTTTTTATGGGAGAAAACGGGTAAAAACTGTATTTTGGTACTTTTTTGGCACCATACGTATCTTTTAAACCAATAAACATACAAACAAATTTTAAATCATATTCTTTACTTATAAAAAAAATAACAAATACAAGTTTGATACTTTTTGGAAATTCGAACCCTTAAGGGATACAAATTGTGTTTATTTTTGGTACTTTTTTCATAAACTATGTTTATCTACAAATTGAAATAGACATATAAATATTTTTTTATAGGCTCCCACCATGATACAGAAATTTATTTGAATACAATTTTAACACCGCAATGGGGATAAAAAAGGTACCAAAAAGGGGGTAAAAACGGAAAAATACATTTTATTTAACATTTTTAGCCAATTTTGATAAATTTATAACATTGGTTCCTAGATTCATGCAAAAATTAACTGAGTGATATTTGGAACTCGACTGCCAAACTGTATATTGGGCCAAATCCGGGAAAACAGTTTGGTACTTTTTTTTAAACTTATTTTTCTTGAGCACATTAACACAGATTTTAATCGTTTGAGGCATGTCTTTAAGCAGAAACAATTTTGGCAAAATGGAATATTTTTAAATTTCAAACTTGAGGGGTGTTCAAGGAGGAAAAGGGGATTTGGTACTTTTTGTCCTAATGGTACTTTTTTTAATATTTTAAATTATTTCACTTATCGACATTAAAGTTAGCTGATATGTATCTGGGTGAAGTTAGAGTTAGGAGTAGGGGATAATATTTAGGTACCAAAATGTGAGAACTGAACTATAGGTACTTTTTTGTTCTTCTAATGGTACTTTTTGAATTTTCTTTAATAATGGGCCTAGAAACATGAAATTAAGCATGTATGGTAATAAGTGAGTGAGAATTTTAGGGGGAGACTTTATCGCAGTTTTTCTTTATTAGAGTGGTACTTATGGTACTTTTTCTTTATTCTAATGGTACTTTTTGAATTTTCTATAATAATGGACCTAGAAACATGAAATTAAGCATATATGGCAATAAGTGAGTTAGGGTAGACTTTTTGGTACTTTTTATTTATTCGAATGGTACTTTTTGTAATTTCTTCACCAATGAACCTATAAACATGAAATAAAGGTTTTATGGACCCGAATAAGTGTGAAACCACAAGTGGGGGCTTTTCGGTACCTTTTCTATATTCTAATAGTACTTTTTGATTTTTTTGTAATAATGGACATAGAAATACGAAATTAGGCGTATATGGTCCTAAGTGAGCAAAAATGCAATTGGATACTTCATGGTACTTTTTCTTTATTCTAATGGTACTTTTTTGAATTTTCTGTAGCAATGGACTTAGAAACATGAAATTAAGCATATATAGACCTAACTGAGTGAGAATTCTAGGGGGAGACTTTTTGGTACTTTTTCTTTATTCGAATGGTACTTTTTGAAATTTCTTCACCAATGAACCTAGAAACATGAAATAAAGCTTATATGGACCCGAGTGAGTGGGAATCCACAAGTTGCTGCCTTTTTGGTACTTTTTCTATATTCTAATGGTACTTTTTGATTTTTTAGTAATAATGAACATAGAAACACGAAATTAAGCGTATATGGTTCTAAGTGAGTGAGAATTCAAGCGGACATTTCATGGTACTTTTTCTTTATTCTAAAGGTACTTTTTGGAATTTTCTATAGCAATGGACTTAGAAACATGAAATTAAGCATATATGGTCCTAAGTGAGTGAGAATTCTATAGGGAGACTTTTTGGTACTTTTTCTTTATCCGAATGGTACTTTTTGTATTTTCTTCACCAATGATCCTAGAAACATGAAATAAAGCTTATATGGACCCGAATGAGTGGGAAACCACAAGTGGGGGCTTTTTGGTACTTTTTCTATATTCTAATGGTACTTTTAGATTTTTTTGTAATAATGGACATAGAAGTACGAAGTTATGCGTATATGGTAATAAGTGAGTGAAAATTCAAGCGGAAACTTCATGGTACTTTTTCTTTATTCTAATAGTACTTTTTTGACTTTTCTATAGCAATGGACTTAGAAACATGAAATTAAGCATATATGGTCCTAAGTGAGTGAAAATTCGAGGGGGAGACTTTTTGGTACCTTTTCTTTAATCGAATGGTACTTTTTGTAATTTCTTCAACAATGAACCTATAAACATGAAATAAAGGTTATAAGCACCCGAATGAGTGGAAAACCACAAGTGGGGGCTTTTTGGTACTTTTTCTATATTCTAATGGTCCTTTTTTAACTTATCTATAGCAATGGAATTAGAAACATGAAATTAAGCATATATGGTCCTAAGTGAGTGAGAATTCGAGGGGGAGACTTTTTGGTACCTTTTCTTTATTCGAATGGTACTTTTTGTAATTTCTTCAACAATGAACCTATAAACATGAAATAAAGTTTATATGGAACCGAGTGAGTGGGAAACCACAAGTGGGGGCTTTTTGGTACTTTTTCTATATTCTAATGGTACTTTTTGATTTTTTTGTAATAATGGACATAGAAGTACGAAATTATGCGTATATGGTAATAAGTGAATGAAAATTCAAGCGGACACTTCATGGTACTTTTTCTTTATTCTAATAGTACTTTTTGACTTTTCTATAGCAATGGACTTAGAAACATGGAATTAAGCATATATGGTCCTAGGTGAGTGAGAATTCTAGGGAGAGACTTTTTGGTACCTTTTCTTTATTCGAATGGTACTTTTTGTAATTTCTTCAACAATGAACCTATAAACATGAAATAAAGTTTATATGGACCCGAGTGAGTGGGAATCCACAAGTGGCTGCCTTTTGGTACTTTTTCTTTTTTCTAATGGTACTTTTTGAATTTTCTGTAATAATGGACATATAAATATGAAATTAAGCGTATATGGTACTAAATTAAGTGAAAAATCAACGGGATACTTCGTGATACCTTTCCTTTGTTATAATGGTACTTTTTTAAATTTCCAAAGTGAATGATAATTCTAGGGGGAGACTTTTTGGTACTTTTTCGTACTTTATTCGAATGGTACTTTTTGTATTTTCTTCACCAATGAACATGATATAACGCTTATATAGACCTAAGCGAAAGAAAATCTACAAGTGGGGACATAATGGTACTTTCTAAATTTTCTATAATAATGGACCTAGAAACATAAAATTAAACATATATGGTCATAAGGGAGTGAGAATTTTAGGGGGAGTCTTTATGGTACTTTTTCTATATTCGAATAGTACTTTTTGTATCTTCTTCACCAATGAACTTAGAATTGTGAAATAAAGCTTATATGATCACGACCGATTGGGAGAACACAAGTGGGGGCTTTATGCTACTTTTTCTATATTATAATGGTACTTTTTGAATTTTCTCTAATAATGGATTTAGAAATACCAAATTAACTGCATATTGTTCTAAGTGACTGAAAATTCAAAGAGAATACTTAATACTTTTTCTTTATTCTAATGGTACTTTTTAAATTTTCTATAATAAATCTAAAATGAACATAATATTATATGGACTCGAGCGAGTAGGATTCTATAACTGGGAACATTATGGCGCTTTTTCATTATTCTAATGGTATATTTTGAATTTTCTATAATAATGGACCTAGAAATATAAAATATATGCTCCTCAGTGAGTAAAAATTAAATTGGAGACATTATGGTACATTTTCATTGTTGTAATAGTACTTTTTAAATACATTTATAGTAGAGTTTAAATTTAAAACCTATGGGTTTCGGTTAGGTTTTGTGATAATTTATTAAATATTAAGTGTTATAGAAACAAAATCAGTTGATAATATAGGAAATGCTATACAAATTTTAAATTCAAACTTAACGGGTGTTCAAGAGGATAAAGGAAAATTGGTACTTTTTCTTTTAATGGTACTTTTTTAATATATTAAATTAGTTAGCTTAAATACATTATGGTAGGCTAATATACTTTTCACTAAAGAAATATGCAAGAATGGGGTGCTCAATTGTATTATGATACCAAAAATTGTGAACTAAACCAAACTAAGAAGTATTTTTGTCGTTCTCCAAATAGTTCTTTTTGAATTTTCTAATATATTGAACTTAGAATAAGGAAATTACTTTGATTTAAAACTTGACGGTGGTTCAAGTGTGGAAAATTGGTACTTTTTCCTCTAATGATACTTTTTATTATATTAAATTATTTTACTGATATGCTTCTGAGTAAAGAAAGAAAGTCACTAAGCCATCTATATGTCATTGAGGATACAAAAATAATTTGTATTTTTTCGTTCTTCGAATGGTATATGATCCTGACCGAATAAGAATCTAAAAAAGGGACTCACAGGTACTTTTTTCAACTAATAATATTTTTTGACTATTTTATAAAATTAAACCTAAAAATTCAAAATAGGCACACATGATTCGGAATGAGTTAGAATTCTCAAAAGGTGACTTTAGTGGTTCATTTCTTTAGCATTTTCTATAAAAATGATCATGTGTGGGCATATAAAATGTGGGTCTAAATGGTACTTTTTTATTATAATAATACGTTTCGAATGTGCTAGATGCCACAATACAATGATTTAATAAACATGAATCTAGAGGCATGTTATCCTGAATTAGCTTTAAGTCACAAAGGGAGACTTAATAGAACTATTTCTTTCATCCGCACCGGGTTTAGTGCTAGTCTACAATAAAATTCATTAACATTCATCTACAAAAAACAACCTCATCAATATCAACAGTCTCCAACACATCTATTGAGTAATTCCCAACCAGATAAGTACATTGTATACTGTTACGTTTTTACCTTTTATTGCACATTCGTAACAATACTTTCATATTTGATTTTGCATAGTTTTTGGCGTTCACTGCCAGGGGGTGAGTCTGCTGTGTACCCACACCAACGGTTGTTTCTGAGAGGATCGGAAACAAACGTTTGTGTAGTGAAGCAGCAAGGTAGCCTAGGCCTTATTATGATAAGCTCGCTCGATTTGGAGCAAACCCATAGTTTTTTTCGGATGTACTAACTAAAACACTTTGGCCCATAATCATAGTCAAAAATAAAGTATATTTTAAGAGAAATAAAGTCGTCTCTACTTAAGAGTGGACTTTAGGTCTACCATAGACAAGTTAAAGTATACTTCTGACGTTAAAGTCGACTGTAAATATAAAACCAACTGATGTTGTTTTTAACTCATTTAACAACAGCATAAGCTGTTCTTCGCCATGTAAAAAAGTTCGACAAAAAGTCAAAAATGTTTAAGTTACAAGACATTGGCAGACATTTGCAATTATTGAATATTGAATCAATAAAATTAGTACCAAAATAGAATATATTTGTTGTTAATCCTTTCTTTTCTATTTTTCCACCACAAACAGGTTTTTTTTTAGTTTCCCGGTTACATTTATTGTTTGTCACTCTTGTTTTTTTTTTTAATTTTCTAAGTCAGCTGTTCAGCGATGCCACTTGTCTATATTTTGTGACACCCAGTTAAAGTCGGTTCAATTTAAAACTTTAATTTTGACTATAGTTGGAGAATAATAAAAAGCGGGTTTTTATTTTAAAGTTGTTTTTAAAAAGAACCGACTTTATTGTTTGACTATGATTATGGGCCTTTGTTTAAATTCAAAATTACCATTTTTATTAAATTCGTATTTTTATACCCTGTTATTTGGCATATTTTTTTTTTTTTTAAATTTTGAAATAGTGAACTCTAAAACTCTATACTTTTTTTATTCAAACAAGGAATAAATAGAGTTTCCAATTCGGTTTTAACCGAACCCGAAACCGCGGTTTTTCAAGGCCTAAAACCGAAACCGACAATTATTCTTCGGTTTTCACTTTTAATCTATTTGCACTAGAAAAATTCAAAATTTTGAAATGAGAAACAAACATTTTCATCCAATATCTCTAAACACAGATCGGTAAAAATATCTTAAGATTTGTTTAAATTTTTTTAATTGTATTACAATAATTGCTTCAGATGATGTAGCAGGCTACCTTTCACAAGCTAAATAATGCAAAATTTTTGTAACAAAGTCTTAGTTATTTTCAAATATCCGATAAAAGTAAGGAGTACTAGCTGACCGGTGCGCTTCGCCACCTCAATTGAAAAAAAAAAAAAATAGCACTATTAAATCGCCCTTTGTAAATTAATACTAATTCAGGAAAACATGTCTCTAGTTTCATGTTTATTGATTCATTGTAATGTGGATTGTAGCTCCTTCTAGACGTATTATTAGAATAAAAACAATACCATAAAGACCCACATTTTGTATTCCTACTCAGCATTATGAATGTTTAATTTCATACTGCTGTGTCCATTATTATAGAAAAAACAAAAAAAAAGTAAGACTATAATCACCTTTTGTGAATTCTAATTCATTCAGAATCATTTGTACCTAATTTTAAGGTTTATTATTACAAAATATTCAAATAGTAACATTAATTATCCGTTTTGAATTCGCGTTTCTAGGTCCATCGTTATAAAATATTCAAAAAGTACTACTAGTTCGAAAAAGTAACCTCATTAGAAGAAAAAGTAAAAATTTTCCACACTTATTTCACTGTCAAGTTTGAAATTTCAAAGTAATTTCCTGATTCTATGTTCAATATTAGAGAAAATTAATTTTGTAGAACGAAAAAGTATTCCTTAGATTGGTTTAGTTCTCCACTTTTGGTATTATAATACAATTGAGCACCCAATTATTGATTATTTCATTACTGAGAAACATTTTAGCCAACTTTAACTAATTTAATATATTAAAAAGGTACCATTAAAAGAAAAAGTACCAATTTTCCCTTATCCTCGTAAACACTCGTCAAATTTGAACTTTAAATTTGTTTAACAGTTTCTATATTATCAACTGATTTCATAGTTAATAAATTATCACAAAACCGAACCGAAACCGATCGGTTTTCAATTTTTTAAAACCGAAACCGCGGTTTTGAAATTCTTCGGTTTTTTGGAAACTCTAGGAATAAATAGTATGAATAGAATAAAGCAAATCTGATGTGAAATTCCTTTTTTGAATTAATTATTAGAATTATCCAAACAAAAACTAGTGTTCAGAAAACAAAATTTTAGCAAAGACAATTGGCGTTTTTTTTAATCTTAACATAATAAAGTGAATGTATAGCATATTAAAAAAAAAATCCGAAAAAAGATTAAAAAAATTGTATTTTTGGTCAGTAAAGTTTAAAAATTTGTGAATAATTAAACACTAGTTTTTCTTTTTGTGCAAATTATTTACATTTAAATTTATCAGTTAATTTAATCTATATATACACCACAAAAAAAAAAAAAAAAATAACCCGTATTTTTATTTTAAAACCATATAAAATTATAAATGATATGAATTGTAATATTGTTCGAACATAGGGAATGTTTAGTAGCCATTGGCATAAGCTCACTATTTTGTAGAATGTGTAATGAAACAAAATACACAATTTTATTATCTTGAAAACAGTATTAACATGAGGTGAGTAAGAAGTGGTGATAAGAATATGGGTGGGCTTAAGAAACAAAGCAAGGTTGCCAAGGTTAAGGGGAGGGCAAAAATTTAGGTAATGACATCGACACCTGACAAGAGACTCGTACAAGCCCACACTGGCACAACTTATATTGTCATCTTAGTTCACTACATCACAACGAACAGCCACCTAAGCCCGCGAGCCATAGCCGCGCATAAATGCAAAGTTGCCAGTGTGTGATGAAATCATCCAAGAATCTCAAAAACATAATATTCAATATAAATAGTTAAAATTTAATTTACTAGTGAACACCCGAGAAATGAGACATGACATCCAGATTTTGTGAATATCGGTCCATAATTAACCATATCTCTCATATAAGGTCCACTCCCGAAAATCATTAAAATCCCAATAAATTTCTTACACATATAGTTATCAAGTTGAATTTGAAACAAAAATTTATAATATATAATTGGTCATAGCTTCCATATAAGAAACACAATTCGCCATATCTACCATAAAAAGTCCACTTTTGATAATAGCGTTGTTTAAATAAAATTCTACAAAACTAGACCTCAAATACTTACGAATCACCCATAATAGGTCATAGCTTCCATACATTAAACAAAATATTCAAAAATCATACTACTGAATTTTGTGAATATCAGTCCATAATTGGCCACAGCTCCCATATAAGATCCACTTGCGATAACAACTATAATACCCATTAAACTATTGTAAAGATGAAATTCAATTAAAACACATAGATATCACGATAAAACATTTGGGCCAAATGTGTAATGTTAACCAATTATTAAGTATATAAATTGTTAAATTTCATACGTTCTAATAAGAATTATAAATTGCTGAATTAGATAAAATGTTTTTACATTTGAAATAACATAACTTCTACGTTAACTGGTCTTTCTAACAATTGTTATATCATTTCAATTGTTATATCATCATATTTAGGCACGCCACGGCCGAATATAGTAAGTACTCTTGTTAAAAGGTAAAAACGTAAAAAAACAATACATATATTTATGTAAGTGGTTTTATAAATCCATTTAATGTTAATTTTAACTAGAAGTATTGAGCATGAATTGAAATAATTTTAAGTTTTTTTAATTTTATATATCTTTATTCAGGAATAAATCTTTGTAATATATGTTAATAGGCCTAGGAAATCTTTTTATATTACTTTAATAATTTGGAATTGTAAAAAAATTTGAAATGAAAACTGAATTGAATAACACAACGAAGGTCAACAACCAAACACTGTGAAATTGCATTAAAGATTCGCTTTAAAATATGTTCAAGGTTAAATTCTAACGAATTTATTTTTATTATATAAATGGCAAAACGAACCATATCTTAATCGAGCCCAATCTTTCAGAAGAATGTTTAACTTCTTACTCCGACCGTGTTCAGGGATATTGGGGGGATCTTTTATTTTCTCAGAGCCAAGACAGTTCATAACTTTGAAAATAAAAAAAGTAGTAGCAACAACCCACAGAAGAAATTGTCAATTTGATGTCGCTTTAAACAAATTTTAAATTTCAGAATCTTTTAAATTTTTTGAAAATTAAGAAAACACAAGGATATAGAGAATGGTTGAAATTTGTCCCCAATTTCAAATAGCCTCCATACAACCTGACCCCCGAATAAGGCTTTAAAGCTCATATTTATGTTAAATAAATATTTATCTCACCAAAAGTTGGTTTTATATAAGCCTAATTGATACTGGTAAATTATGGACCTAACAGTTATACATATGTACATATTTATATAATTTACTATTGAATACCATTAATATACATAATATTATAAGTTATATACCATTGCTCAATTCACAAGGTCTCTTATCTTGCCATAATGTCCTAATATTTCATAATGGTTTTTATTGCTTTTCAAGCAAAAAAATTTCCCAAAATAATACTACTTTCTATGCTGTTTATTGTGTTATCGTAACGAAACAACAGAGACCAACGCCGAATGCCTAAGAGTCGGTTAAGCCGAGCCGCTGAGTCGAGATATATTACAACATTATGACTATATGACATGATAAGAGACCTTGTGAATTGACCAATTGTGAGTGTAGGGTGAAAGTGAAAAAATAAATAAAAAAAGTTTTTAAATCGAATGAATTACATAATTATAAACATATATGTCTCAAAACATTTTATTTTGAAAAACATTTCCAATGGATCATATCAAAAATTATAAAGATATAAGTAAATATCTACAAACATATAAATTATATAGATATGACAGAATAGGTATTTAATGGTGTTTGTCCTATTCCAGTCTCAAACCTCTTATGACTTTTTTTATTCTGTGTACACTTCTCGAATAGCCCAATATGCTTTCCTAAAAACAATTTGTCTACATGTAAAAACTATTTGTCTAGGTGAAATGGAGTAATAATGGACTAATTACAACATTGTCCAATGTAATGCAATCATGGACCATGTCATTGTTAAACAAAAGTTTGACATATCTTAACACGATTGCATATTGAGTTGTTGCTTTTGATATTTTATTCTAAGTAGTTGCTTCTTTAATGTCGTTATGGTAATTTTTTTTTGAGCGTGGTGTGCTATAGTGTTCCAAGATTGTATGGACGAAATAAAAATTCTAGATACTGGAATCCCACTAGAATTGTTCTATGTATACGTGTCTCAGGCCATTAAAACAAACAATGTAGGAAAAAATTAACATATTTTGAGAAATATTAAAAAAGAGCTAATTTTTACTTAAAATATATCCACATTTACTTGTATATGAGTTTTTGTATTCGTGGGATATCGTTAACCTATTCGCAGGTATGATCAAAACTCCATTTTTATATTTTTTAAAATTGTATTAAACAAATATCAGAATTTTGTGATCATCACGTTGGAATTTATTGAGAAAATTAAAATAAGCATATTGTTATTTTTAAGAGATTTATGCTCGTTTAAGTGATTTTCGGAAGCGGGACTTATATGGGAGCTATGACTAATTTTGGACCGATCGTCATAAAATTAGGTGACATGACTTCCGTATACATAAAACTCATTTGAAAAGGAATTTTGTGTAGATACCTATATTAATTAAACATTTATGACGGATAAAGTCCAATTTCGGGAGGACATTTGTATGGGGGCTAGGTGAAATAATGGAAATGTATGCACCAAATTCTATCGAAATATCTTCAAAATTGCGACCTGAACTTTGTTTACAAAAATGCATTTATATTATACAACATTCATGATGGATGAAAAATGTATCAAGCTAAAAACGAGCAAAAACAAGATCTATATTCGGCTGTGCCGAATCTTATATACCCTTCAACAAATTTTGAAAACAATTTTGAAAAAAAAAATTTTTTTAAATTTTGAAATACAATTTGGAAAAAAAAATATAAAACAATTTAGAAAGAAAAAAAATTTTTTTAAATTTGAAAAACAATTTAGAAAAAAATTTTTTTTTTAAAATTTTGAAAAACAATTTTGAAAACGAAAAAATTAAATTTTTTATACCTAAAAATATTTATTTATCAAATTTATTACAAAAACTTTATTGCATTTTTAGGTATACAAAATTAAATTTTTTTGTTTTCAAAATTTAAAAAAAAAAAAAAATTTTCTAAATTGTTTTTCAAATTTAATCTAAATTGTTTTATATTTTTTTTCAAAATTTAAAAAATTTTTTTTTTCAAAATTGTTTTCTAAATTTTTTTTGTTAAAAAAAAATCGGGTTTAAAAATTATTTTTGTGGATTTTGGCCCATTGTAGGTCCAAATTACTATAGCCTTATATACATCGTTGCAATGGACTTTGAAATATCTATCATTACATATCCATTAGGGATATAACTAATTTTGGCGAAATTTTTGACATACCACCACGTGATGACCAATGTTGTACAAGTAATTAAAATCATTTGTTTAGGTCATTTGGAATCAAAAACATCACGCACCAACACCAATTTCTAAAATAAACCAAATTTTTTTTTTCAAGTTTTTATTTTTTTATTTCAAATTTATTGTTTAAAGAAAAAAGTTTAAATTTTAAAGTTCTTGGCGATTTACATAATGGAAGTATGTCCTGCATCACTTTTATTGTACTTTTATTGCTATATGATTTAATTCCGAATCCACATACAATTTTTGCAAAGTATTGCAAAATAATTGAAAATATAGAACGAAAAACTTTATTGCATTTGGTGCGTGAACTTTTTTAACACCCGCGAAAAAATAATATAGTGGTTTTTCATATTCTTTAATGCTCTAGTCGACTATGCTATGCCAATTTGCATATCTGCAAAAAATGTCAATAGTTATATCCCTAATATCCATATTGTCTATATTAGTAATCCAGATCCCTTATATCTCAGTCATTTGTTGGCCGCTTTTCTCGATTTTAAATAGCGACCGAGCTGGAAGAATTCCCGATATATTGATGTATCAATTATGTTTGTAAGTTTTTTGGGGGCTACGGAAAGTTGATTTCAACATACAGACGGACATGGCTATATCGACTTCGCTATCTATAACGATGCAGAATATATATACTTTGTAGGGTCGCAAATGAAAAATGTAGAAATTACAAACGGAATGACAAACTTATATATAGCCTTGCCACTCATGGTGAAGGGTATAAAAAGCAAAACGAATTATGTGTGTAAATAAAGGAGAGAGTTCGTACTTTAAAATGGTGTTTTAAGAAATATTAGGAAATCCCTAAGCTTCTATTCCATCAGACCATAAATTTATGTGAAATTTAACACATTTTTAAAAATAAGCGATTTCAAAATTGGTGGAAACATATAATTGAAATTAAAGAAAACCGTTCATTTCATAAAAATCTCTTTTGAATAAAAAGTTATAAGCGATTGAATTTTCAAATTTATTACAAAATACTACTTTTCAAATAATAAAAAAAATAATTGGAGCACTCTGTGTGTGTGCACATTTTTTTTAAATCAGAAGTAAAAAAGTAAAGTTATATAAAAAATAAAATTTTAATTAAAAATGAAGTGTAGTTCGCATCATAGACGGTGAATTTAGAAAGCCGAAAAAGAATAATGCATAAATAGATTAATAAATAAAAGTGATTGGTGTGAAAAATTGAGTTGGCATATGGCACAACATATTCAGCAACCATGGAAGTGGGGTAGCAGAAGCTTCCAAACACCACGAAGTAGATAATGAAATTGATAAAAAAAATACAAATTAATCAGAAATTTAATGCAGTGGCAGTTAAATAACAGAACATACCACAAGCATATTAGGGAACTGTTTTATGGTGTGGATGTGCCGCTTTCTCCATTTTTCCTTATTAACCTCAAGTGAAGAAACATAGTACAAGGTGGCGCAAAAGTAATCCTCCTATCAGAAAATGCTATAAATTTTGCGATTGGCCCCTAATGTCAGTTCTGTTTTGACATTTGTGTAGTAAACACATGCGAAATACACGTTAATAAACAATGTTACGCTACACTGCTCCAGAACGCAGAATATTGCTGACTATTTATTTGACCAATAATCGGTCGGTGACTTTGGCACAACGTGAATTTCCTCGAAGAGACTGGCACAACACGAGATGCTGCAAGGCGTGGCAGACCCCGGAGTAGCCGTTCTGCAGTGAATATTGCTGCTGTAGCCGAGGATGTCATGGAAGCGCCGTCGACATCGACCAGACGACGTGCCACGCAAATGGGTATCAGTCGACGGTCTTTACAGCGAATTTTGGTACAAGATTTGAAGATGTTTCCGTACAAAGTCCAGACGGTGCATCAGCTGCACAAGATTTGAAAATGTTTCCGTACAAAGTCCAGACGGTGCATCAGCTGTTAGCTGCTGACCGCCAATCGCGTCTAACATACGCTCAAGCCATCCTTAATCACCACCAAGAGGAAGATGACTTTTCATCAAAAATAATCATGAGTGATGAGGCCCATTTCCATCTTATCGGGTACGTAAATAAGCAAAATTTCCGTACAAAGTCTAGACGGTGCATCAGCTGCTGACCGCCAATCGCGTCTAACATACGCTCAAGCCATCCTTAATCACCACCAAGAGGAAGATAAAAAAAAAATGGAGGGTTATGTGGACTAGTATTTAATACATAAAAAAAAATTCTTAAATCTTTTTAATAATACAAACTAAAAAGACGCGTTCTTGGCTTACAAAGTACATAGTAATTTTTTCGGGTAATTTGGACATTACATCCTGCAGACAACCAAGTTTCGCGGGGTTAGAATTAAGAGAAAAAACAATGTAAAATAATTTCAAAGTTTATAATAATAGAGAGAATGAATGATTGACAAAAAAAAAGTGGTCCACATTACACGAACTTGGGTTACTGTGGTAAACAATTATTTTAACCTACTAATCTGAATGTGCTTAAATACTTACCAAATATATGCAAAACTACGTGTCCACTTTAACTATATAATCAACCAAACAATAAATTCTACCAAGTAACTGTACCAAATTTTGTTTCTTACTTGGGCCGATGTTGACCTCGCGCATAATTTCAATACAAGAATAAAAAACCAACATATTGTTACGTTTTCACCTTTTGAAAATAAACCGGACAGTTTTGATTGCAAATAAAAAGTGTTTAGTAGTTTAAAATTTGTAACAACTCTTTATTTATTTAAAACGTACAACAACAACAGTTCAAATAGTCTCTCAGTGTCTTTATAAACGTTTATCAATTCGCAGAAATGCACACACACTTTATAATGTACTAACTTAAATGTACAAGGCAGTTGATGTTAACTCTTACAGCGCACAGAGGGATTTCGGTGTCAAAAAGTAAATTTTTCAAACACTCAATTTCAAAAATCAAATGATGCAGTTTTGTAAAGAAATGCTTAAAGATAAAAATGTACACTTATAGTTTTAAGAAAAATTTTATTTTGTTTTTAAAAAATTGAAGTAAAGCCCATGCAAGGGTGTTAAACAAGAATTGACTTATATTTTCACGCAATTCAGTGGTTTATATATGTATAATTTTCCTAATAATACCATTTACCTTTAGCATATCTGAAAAATACAACACTTCTCCATAAATAAAAAAAAATTATGGGGATATCAAACCGTTAAAAAGATATGCCCAAATCTGTAAGTCTTTGATTTTCCATAGAAAAAATAAATGTTGCCCCACAATTGATTACACTGTGCATCAAATTTCGGGTCATTAAATCTTTCCCGAATGAGACCAACGGGAAGTGATAGTAGAACATCAGTAGACCAAAACCCCCAAAGGGTTTTAAAAAGTTAGCTCGTATTTTAAAGTTATGCGCCTTTAAAGTTCAGCTTTTTTGAGTAAAAATTTTTCATATATATTTAATTTTTAAAATTTAATTTGTATTTTTTTTTTACATAGTTTATATAAAAAAAATTAACTACATTATATAGTTCGAGGTCTTTTCTGCTCTGGTGGATGCTCTGTAGAACCAGAATTTGAAGTAGACAAATTTTGTAGTTCACTTCCTGTGTTTTCTTCTCCTTCATCATCGTAATGCAAGTTCTTGCTCCACCAACAAATTTCCGCTAATACAGCATCGGGAAACTTTTTTCCTCGATATCTGCAAAATTTGTGTTACTTTGTTCAGCAATAATGCTGTAACATTCTACTACTTTTGATTACTCAATACTACTCAACACTTTTCGTTTGGGTTCTCAACACTATTCGATACTTTTAACGGATTTTTTTAAATTTAAAAACGATATATTTTTCTGCTTTTCGGTAATGTATTAGCAGACATCGCTACTTTTTAGAAACATTTTAAGTTTACAAGATTATATCAATAAATATTTTGAACTTTTTAACTATTATTCCAGTTTTTTTAATAATATTTTATTCTGATTTGAAAATTGTTTACGCTAAGAGTTGCATTTCTAATATTGATTTGAGTTGTATTTACAGTAGAGATGCATTTTTTGCACCATAACCGTTAAATTTAAATAAATTAAATTGTAAAAATACAAGTCTAAAAGTATTGAGTAACTAGTTTTGAGTATTGAGTACTCAAACAATATGGCAAATACTGGATACACGATACCCACTATTCAATACTTTTACAGCAATATTCAGCAATTCTCCAAAAATTGGTAATTGCGTATAAATCTGCAAAAAGTGTTAAAATTAATGAATTTTAAGTATATTAGGACTAGAACATTCAACTAAAATTACTTTATATAAATATTGACTTCCTTCAATAGATTATTCATAAAATATATATGAAAAATTTTTACTCAAAAAAGCTGAACTTTAAAGGCGAATAACTTCAAAACACGAGCTAACTTTTAAAAACCCTTTGGGGGTTTTGGTATACTAATTATCTACTTTCATTTCCCGTTGGTCTCATTCGGGAAAGATTTTCTTGTTGCACAGTGTTATTTGACAATTATATAGTTAACAAATTGAAGAATTATAACATTTGTAATTTTTATTTTCAAAGTTTCTAAAATTGTTGTATATAAATCTGAAAAAGAATTTATTTTCTGTTTCATATGAAGAACTGTGTAAAGAAATAATTAAAATACAGGTTAATGTTTTCTAGAAAATTCAATAGAGTTTTGACAACCACTGACATTTTTTGCCGCTTACTGGTTTCATCAGACCCTTTTGTAACTAGCTTAAGACATGAGCCATCCAAGCAGGACTTGGAATATGACGATGTAGTCAAAGAAATGATAGATTAAGAAAAATAATGTTTTTTGTCGAATGCTAAACGAAATATCAAAAAATTCTTATCTATGATGGGTTTCATGGGAAAAAGTATGTACCAAATTTTAAAACTTTTGTTTGGATAGAATAATGTGCTGTTTTTCTAATACAAACGAGTACTTTGAGTGGAAATTTAACATGTGTCTTGTTATTGTAACAAAAACAAAATACATGTAAAATTTCCACTCAAAACACTCGTTTGCTATAGAAAAACAGCACATAAGTTTTATGCCAAAAAAGTCAATTTGAATTGCATGGGGGCTATGCGCTGGGCATGGCCGATTTTATTCAAACTTGGCATGAGTTCTTCGTTTGTTTTAGAAAATATATGTACCAAATTTCTAGACTTTTGATGAGATAAGAACAATTTTATGCGAAAAAATCGATTTGGATTATATGGGCGGTATGCGGTGGGCATGGCCAATATTATTGAAATTTGACATATGTTCTTCTTTTGTTTCAGAAAATATATGTACCAAATTTGTAGACTTTACTTTGGAAAGAAAAAAATGTATGCGAAAAAATCTGTTTGGATTGTATGGGCAGTGGGCGTTGGGCGTGGTTGATTTTGATAAAATTTTATTTTTTCTTATATAATTCTTGGTGCCAAATTTCAGCGCTCTACGACCACTCCGTATAATTTTTGCAAAAAAATGTATGAAGCCATCCCTCTGTGCAGCGCCTATGATCAACTCACTCACGACTGCATCCTATACCACTATTTATACACACGCCATCTTTCGGGAATCTTCTACAATGCTCTTAACGGACAAACTAGTAAGTTCGAATTATAGAGCTTTCGATGTCAATGTCAGCAGTTTAAACATTTAGTGTTGCCATACTTATAAACAATGCTAATAACCGCATGCTGATAAGTAAGTAGGAGCTTCTACTGATGGACGTGTTTATAAACATGATGAATGCTGCAGGTAGTCGTTACAGACCGTTAAATTCAAATCGCTATTGCCAATACGTAACAATATCAATTACTCATGAAAGCACATGTCCATTTGTCGTTTCAAACAAACTGTAAAATGTACGACAAAGCAGTGTTGTCATATCTACAATAGTTTCTGAAAAAAAACACTGGTCCACATTGGACGCGTAGTCCACAATACCCGAAGTTACTCTATATTTAAAAAAAAGTTTCAATAAAAATACATACTTAATAGAGTCTACTTGCATTGAAAAAGTTGATATACAAAAAAAAACTACCATAAATTCGGAAACCATTCATATTCCACATTGAAATTTTTACATAAACATATTTTAGTTGTTTATTTTTGTGTTGATACAATCGCTTTGACAGTTATCTAAATATTCGACAATAACCATTTACTTTGTATGGGAGATGACACGTCCTCTATTCTAACTCCATCCATTTGTATCTCAATTACATAAGATGATAATGAAATAACAAGTTTAAAGTTTAGAGACTGTCACTTTGATAGTTCTCTAGATATTCGACAATAATCTTATATGGGAGTTGACACGTCCAATTAAAAATTCCCAAAAATATCTTCGTTCCAGTGTCAGCCTCCAATAAGGTAAATTAAATCATTTTAGAGAAGAAAATATTTGTTACATCGGATGACAGATTTTAATCAGCGTGAGATTTTTGATACGAAAATAACAAAATATTATCAAAAAGTATAAAACAAGTATTACATCACAGTCTGTAGAACACATAATCGACTCCTGTGAACTTTTTACTCAGGAAATAATCTCAACATTTTATCAACAACACCTAGCCTACTGCTGTATTTACCATCTCACGAAAATATTAGCAAATTATTTTCCTTTTTTAAAAAAATGTAAACTTGTAAATACTATTTAACTATTTATACACAATTCATGTATATATTACTGTTATTAATAACCCAAATATCTAAATAACTCGAGAGTTTAAAGCCAATTTGCTCATACTCTGTATTATAATTTAATTTATTGTATTATATAAGTATTAATAAGTTAATAAAATAAGTACAAAAAGTTTAAAAAATTCAAAAACTGTTCTTAATTATAAAAACCGGTTAGCCGATACAAAAAAACAAGCATGTCGAATAATTCGAAAATATAAAATATTCGAAAACGGCTTTCGAACACTCTATGCAAGAAACGTTCATTTTAAAAAAAAAACTGGAAAACATGTATTTTTTCCCCTTGTGAAAGCATTTCAAAACTTCAGAGGGCTTGCGGCACGTCTTAACCCCAACCGATTTACCTAAAATTCTTTCAGGATGATTGTTTTTACCAATGTTCACCAAACTAAGGAGTGAGAATGGCAAAAAACCAACTTTTGTTTATTAAGGGCCACCCTAATGTTATATAAAAAATGTAAATAAATAATAAAAATCCAAACTCGGTCGAAAAGTTATGAATGGGTCATTCTGTAGCAATCATATACTGATTTTATTTGGAGAATCTTATGGCTATTTTGATAATCTATAATGTACATTACTTTTTGTTCTTTTTTTAATTTTAGAATAACAAATGATGCAAGAGAAGATGAAATGGAGGAAAATATGGGTCAAGTAAATACAATGATTGGAAATCTTCGAAATATGGCTCTGGATATGGGTTCTGAACTTGAGAATCAAAATCGGCAAATAGACAGGATAAACAGAAAGGTAATACCACAATATATTTCCACTCGTTTGTATTTCTATTAAATTGATCTGTTTTCAGGCTGAGTCAAATGAGGCGAGAATAGCTGTTGCAAATCAAAGGGCACACCAGCTTTTAAAATAAATTAACCGTCATCATTTTATTCTAAAACAGGCCATTAAGTTCAAAGTGCATCGAGTTCAATGATTATAATTTACTTTTTTGTTTTTTCTCTTCTATTTTCAAGTTTGTTGATAAATTCTTATTGAAAATTGCATATATTGCGTACCTTAGTACATACTTTGAGGATGAACATAATGTTTCAGCGATATGTTTTATAATAACCAGGATGGACCATATTAAGTTTATATGATTTTTTTTAGACTTATGCCAACTTTATGATTTACGTCGTCTATATTTTCAAGGACTTACACAAAATTTTTTTTTTGTAAGAGTAAACAGCATCAATTACAAGAAAATATCTACTGTTATTGGTCATAAGTAAAGGATGGATTTCAAAAAAAAAAAAAGGATTTAAAACATATTTTATTATATACATATATATATACATATATTCCCTTGGTTAATTTTATTTGTAATGGATGTCAGCAAATTACAAATGTTGTAATTTTTTTCAAGCTTCCGCTTGAATAATATTTGCATCGAACCTGCAGATATGCCTCAACTGTCATTTTAACGAATTTAAAAATTCTAAATTTCAGCATTATATAAATTGAAGGCAAACAATTCTTCCAAGCTTTCGATAATACATGTTTTTAAAGGTAACACTCTGTCAAGCATTGGGACTATTGAATTCTATCTTGTTTGGGAATCTATATTAATGGTTATGTTGTTTTTAACGTTTATTTGCAAAATATTTTTGCGAACTGACGAGTTTTTAAAATGTCTAACAACTTTTCCAGCGGCTCCTAGATTCATTGGATTTTCTGAACCAAATTCAAAATTCACTGCTGCTGTGTTTTTTCCGAATAGCATGTTCTAAACATTCGACTTGGTCCTAAGTTATGAAATTGTCCATTGGAATTATGTATATTTACGTTCATTACTTGTTCATTCATATTTTTCATCCCTCGATTTCCCTCTTTCAGTTCTATAATACATTTTTTGGATTCAAAATCCTTCAAAATTAAATTCAATACAGTTGTTTCATATTTGGGCACTGAAAATTTCATATAAGAAATTGATTATCTTATAAACTGAGATTATGTTATACTCGTAACTGAAAATCCATATATTTATGCAAGCTTGGCCACTATAATTTCTAATGTTTCATTCTTTACAAAGGCAGCCATTACTTCATTGTTGCGATGTACAGAATTTGGAGCAATTTCTTGTTAAATTCTAATGTAACAAAATTTAATGTTTCGGTTTAAATCAAACACGAAACTCTATTATGCCTTTGTAAGTTTATTTGTTTGCAATCACACTTAAACGATTGAACCAATTTTATTGAAATATGGATAGATCCTTGCTGGGAAGCGTCAGTAGGCGATATGCTTTTTCAATACTTGAACCAGAAAGGTCTTATTCAGATAATTTTAAATATACCCCGAAAATTTGACTGAAATCGGACACCTAGCGTTTGTACATGCAAGTAAAAGTTCGAAAAATTCAACACTAACGCAAACACACATGCTGCCACCTGCAGCTCACTGTCTAGTGAATTTAGCTGAACAGTGATTTTTGTACACTTTCTGCAACAAAGTGTCAAAAAAACAAACACAGTTGTCCAATAACAAACTTACTGGATTGTGGTAAAATAACTACTATATTTTTAACTTATTTTATGCATATTTGTAAATGAAAATAGTAGAGTTTCCGGAACCGAAACCGAAAATTTTTACAATAGTTGCTTCAGATGATGTAGAAGACTACCTTTCGCAGGCTAGGCAAGGAATCGATGGCATGTGACAGTGTCCATTGACATAATGTCCATGGACGTTATGAAACTCCAAATGGTGTAATGTCCATGGACATTATCATTTCGTGTAGTTTCATAATGACCATGTATAATGTGTCATAAAGTCCATAGACATAATGACACTTTTTGGAGTGACATAATGTCCATGATATTTAAAAAATAATATAAGTATTTTTAATTTAATTTCTATCGAAATTACTGTTGTAAATTTAATATAGAAATAAAACGATAGCTACTTTTAATTATTATCTGAATTTTGTGGAGTTCAGAAGTTACAAATTTGAAGTTTAAAAATGTGAAAGTGTTAAAGAAATTAAAATGAAAAATGGAAAATATAAATATTAAAATGATAGATATAAATATGCCGCGACAAAAAAAATATTACAGCAAATGAAATAAATAAACATTTTTACTATCAGTATTTCATTACCTTAATATAGAAAGGCCCTAACTCGTGTTTTTTTTTTTAAGTCGAGATTTTTTGGCTAAATATGATATTTGAGTGGACCATTTCTCCAAATAAACGAAAATCTGGGCTTACAAAAAAAAAAAAAAAACACGAGTTAGGGCCTTTCGATATTAAGGTAACGATTTGCTCTTTTTAAGTCCATTTGCGGCTTTAAACCAAATTTTCTAATACAAACATTTCTAAGGACAATGTTTGTGTTTACAATTTTGTTTATAAAAACTTTTGAAATTTATGTTTTTATGGAAAATATTATGGATTAATTGCCATTTGTACTATTTTCTTTTTCAAATATACATAAAATCAGTTAAACATATAGTAATCATTTTACCATAATCCGTTAAATTTTTTAAAAAATTTGATTGGGCAACTCTGTTTGTTTTTTGAAACCTCATTAGAAAGTGTCAAATAATCAATGTCCACCTAAATTCGCCGTGAGCTGCATATGTAAACGCTAGGTAATAGTTTTTGTTACCTTAATGTCATATAGATGACTTAATGACTTTCATTCTTTACTCAAAATCATACTATCATGTATAGATATAGGTTAAACAATTGAATATAACAAAAAGTTAGAAGAAAAAGTACCAATTTTCCAGACTTGAACCTCCGTCAAGTTTGAAATCAAAGTAATTTCCAGATTCTAGGTTCCATATTATATAAAATTCAAAAAGTACCATTTTGAAGAACGAAAAAGTACTCCATAGTTTGGTTTAGTTCTCCTTATTTGGTATCATAATACCGTTGAGCTCCCCTATTCTTGATTATTTCTTTACTGAAAACCATCTAGCCAACTTTAATGTATATAAGCTAACTAATTTAATATATTAATTTCACCAGAAATGTTTGTATTAGAAAATTATTGTTATTAATAAGAATTATAAAATTTTGTTTCAAGACGCAAATGGACATAAAAATAACAATTACTGATATTTAAAAGATTTTTTTATTTAATTCGCTGTAATTTTCTTGTATTTGTGGCTTTTTGGCGACATCATTCTACTTCGGTAGACTCAAGCAACTTGTAGACGTTTCGATGTATTTTCGATAATAATAATACGTATTCTCAACTGTCATCAATTTACTTGCATGTGTAAATGCAGGATTAAATCGTGTAGGTCAAATGTAAAATGTTTCAATATTTGGAATTTCTAATGAAAAGATATGGAAACATATGTGTTTTTTATTCCCTTTATATCGTCAATATTTAAAATTCAAAACTTTGTTAACAAAATTAAAAAAAATTAAGTTTTGAAACTGCTGTTAATATTAGCCATACTAGACCAAGGCGAATTTAGTACAGGTGACGTTAAAATGCCAGCTGACTATTTTTTGCTCGATATGTTTTTTCACTTCTATCTGTCAAAGTTTGTTTACATTTATTTTTTAATTTAACTGTAACATTTTTTTTCTTTTAAAAAAATATATAAAATAGTAGAAGAGTGAATAAGTGATCATTTTAAACAATCAACATATACAAAAATATAAATAAAATGCGTTGCTGTACTCCGTAAAAGTAAATTCCACGTTTTTATTTATTTCCACCCCTGTTTTTGATTTTTGCAGTCTGCACCCTGGTTTTTGTAAAGTTGTATTTCTTGTAGAATTCCCAGCAGTTCTAGAAGACTGTCCCGAACTAGTGATTTTACTTATCATTTACGGTGACAACTAGCTACGTGCATGTCCTAAGCAAGAGGTCAATTGACCCATTTTGATTACAATGAGATTGTCTGATAGCTGGTCCAAAGTAGTCATTTGTTATTATGTTATTTTGTCAACACAATTTGTGTAAACCCAGTTTGTACGAATTACTCACAAAAAGTTTAAAGTGCGTACACTCTAAATTACGTTGAGACACTTACGTGACAATTGTCTCCACGCTAGATTACCTGGGATGTATAAAGTAACCAATTGTCTTCTCTTTGCACTACAAAGAGCACATACGTATCAAATGGCCCAATATATATATAAATTGGAGTCAGCCAATTGATAAGACATAAGTGACAATTACTGTCTATAAGGGATACATTGACTACTTGCTTAACTGCTGGGTTGGGACTAACTGGAAATAAATTTGGGTTGTACTAGTTAAATTTACATTAAAATGTTAAAATAATTATTTAAAGGCAACATTTTTTCAAAAACAAAAAAAAATAATTTGGAGATCTCTAATGTAAATAAAGAAAACTGAATCCATAAATTTTAATATTATGTTCTCATCAAATAGGTGTGTGTGTAATTTTCAAAAATAAAAACAACCCTGTAGCCAGCCTAGAACCATATGTCTCTATGTCAACACTCCTTTTCTATCGATAATTGCACTAGTTAAAATGTCGACAACTTTCCTTTAAGCGTCAGCAAAGATACGTTAGAGACAACAGTTCTAGTGTATTTCTGGTGACATTGTCAACGAACGCATCAATAGTTTGTTTTTTATAATAACTACCTAGTCAGTTGAGATGCAGTCTACTGGTAGATTTTCAATGACAAGATTACATTGGCTGGGGTACACACAATCACTACAAATTCACTATTGGCATTCTCTGCAGGGAATATTATTACCGACTAGTCAAATGTATACAAATATATATACATACTAACTTGAGCCGGTGCGCTTCGCTACCCCTGTCGTAGTAAAAATCGGTTCAGCCGTTTAGTAATTATTGTTTAAGAACTAAAGGTACCAATTTTAACAGTTTTTTCCCCTGTTTATCCCTTTCTGGTAAAAGTATTGAAAAAAGTTATAGCCTATTGACGCTTCCAAGTAAGGATCTATATACGTTCCAAATTTCAATAAAATCGATTTAGCCGTTTAGGCGTGATGCTCAAACAAACAAACAAACTTACAAAGACATATATATATTTATATGGATATTGTATTATTAAATTCTTTTTTTTATTTTATTTAAACTATTTTATTAGACATTTCACTCATTTTTCAATATAAAATAAATACGCTACCAATAATTGGGAATTACTACATCCGCTTCGATATGTTTAAATCGAGTGTATTATTGCATTAAAATAAAATAGTGCAATTTTCATATAAAAATTAATTACATTTGTACACTTTTATTTTATATGTTTTTTAAAAAGTTGTATTATTTTTCGTGTTATCAATAATATGTGATTGGCAAATATTGAGAAGATGTATAAAAATTATAATTTTCGCAAAAAAAATAAAAAATTTACTTTTTTCAGTTCCATTTTTTATTTAATTTTGACGTTTAAATATACAATCAAATAAAAAATGTTTATTTAATACAATACACACGATACAGATTGTTATGTTATATTGTATTAAACAATAGTATAATTTACAATTCGAAATTTTCAGTTTGTTGAAAATATAATTGCTTAAAGTTTTCTGTGATTTTTGTGAAACATATTTTTCATTTTATTTTATGTATCCAAACTAAAAACAAATATATGTTATATTAGTTAGTAAATAAAGTTAAGTAACAATATCGTTTTATTTGCAGTCAATTTAGATATTTCCAATAAAACACACTGTTTTGTAATCTACAAATATTTAATGCCAAAGTAATTTTTATTTAAGTATTTAAAATGTTTTGTTATTAACAATTCAATTGTTAACAATGTTTCATCCAGAAAGATATGTGTATGTATATTAAATTATATTAATATTCCTAGTTATATATACATAGTTATACACTTACATATATACAGTAGGGTGTTTTTATAAATTATTTTTTGTTTGTGAATTTCGAGATGTGCGAGTCGGATTATTATGAAATTTGTTTTACTATTAATTTTCGCATTAATTTATAATGATATTGTAATCATTATATTTTTAACAAAATATACAAGGAATACATATTTAAGTGTTCCAGGACACGTGTAAAAGGAAAATGCTATCCAATTCTTTATTTATCTTTCTAAGACGTTATATCCATACCAAAAAGGTATAGGATTTTCAAAAATGATATATATAAGAGAATATAAAGAGAAAATTAATAGGATAAAAGCTAATATCACACTACTCTGAAACGTACTTCTGAAAATTTGGAAACAAATTTAACAAGCACCCTATTAAACTGTTATATATAAGCAGCTAACTATACTTAATTATTACAATTAATGAAACTAAGTTTTTCTCATTTATATTTTTTGCTCACTTTAAAATATAAATGGGAATAATGATAATATTAATGTGATTTATTTTTTATTGTTGTATGTTAAGTTGTATAATAAAATTATTGTTACGATGTTCACTCTTTAAAGAGTACAACTACAATGTATAAATCTACTTAGACCGTTAAAACTCAATGAAAACCAATAAAAAACTGTATTAAAAATTAATAAAATACAACGTATGCAAGATATACTATGTCCCCATTTACATTGTAAGATTTTTCTCGGTGTGAATGGAAAGAGGAATAGAAAGTGCTACACACTCTGATGTACTTGCGATTCATTTTTTGTATCCGTTCGTAATACATACAAACATATTCGTATGTACAAAAAACTTATGCATGTAAACGCATAAATTAACACTATATGCGAGAAAAATCTTACAATGTGAATGGGGACTAAGTATATAGTAGAACAATTAATTTGATTAGATAAAGTTTCCCAAACAATTTTCACAAATTCTTTGGAAATGGATGTCAAAAATTTACTAATTTTGAGCGCGTTATAGGATATTGTTGCGAATTTGCAGAAGCGATTTGAATTTAACTGTCTGTACATTCATCAGTAGAAGTTTCGACACAGAAAAAAGTTTCAACATAAATAGTATGATTTGATTTCATTGCTTTCATTTATAAATAATTTCTTAAATAGTATGATTTTGTTCATATTATTTGTTTTTAAATAAAATCTAGAAGGCTTGAAAAAAATATTTCAATTTTCATTTATATTTTAATGTTGTTTGAAATGCAAGTAACAGTTCGAAAAACTCAACACATTCATACTTTTGCACTTACACAATCATTCATGCATGTGTAAATTTACACAGGCATGTGTGATTGTGTTAGTGCAAAAGTATCAATGTGTCGTGTTTTTCGAACTGTTACTTGCATGTGTAAAGGCTAGGTTAAGAACAATCTCGACTACTCGGATGAAGATGGCAGTGTGTATAAATAGTGACTGCGGTTGCTGTAGTCAGTGAGTTTATCATAGGCGCTGTTAAAGTTAACACAACTGTCTTCTAAACCAAAAAAACCAAATTGTGATTAATATTTCATGCTAAAAATAAATATTGTTTTTTATGCTTTAATGCACAGTGATTTAGAAAAGTTTTTTTTGGAAATAATTCGGTATCTCGGGAACTATTTGAGATATTGTTACGAAATTTCGCGTGGTTGGAGCTAAGGTGTTTATTTGCGGTTCAGCTTCCTAGCGCTAATGTGCTGAGCTGAAATTTAAAATATAAATAGTGCTTAAGAAGGTATTCAAAAAATATGCTTACATGTGTAGGTTATCCCTATTAGTTGAAGAGATATTTAGGTTTATTTATTTATTTATTCTTTTTTAATTTTGCTGGATCTTTTTATCTTTTTTTACATGTGGAGGGCCTACAGAGGGTCGAATTTTTTTCTAAAATATCACTTATATTGGTGATAAAATCTATATATAAAACACAGATATATGTACAGATTCGTCAAAACTGACGTTTACAAAAGTGATGTATCAGCTTTTATTTATTTAACCCCATCGAAGAAAAAGAACATGCATATTTGCTGTTCCTTTCTTCCAATGGGGTTAAATGTGTGATGCCATTTGATACATTTTAACACCGTGACGTATCTGTTCATCATCTGTGATATAAAACACAAAAAATGTTTCTACCGATAGCTCCAAACTGGTATCATTGGAAAGGAAATTGCTACATTAGGTACATGTGGTCCATTCGTAAAGCCGATTTTCGAATTTTCCCATACCGCCATTTTTCCCCATCTGTATCTGTTTCTACCTATGTCTGTTATAGACTCTGAAACTATCCAACCGATTAGCACCAAACTGGTTTCATTGGAAAGGAAATTCTCTGAAGATGGATGGAGCGTGAACCGAAATTTCGAATTTTCCCATTCAAATTTTTGTTCCAATTTGTATGTACTAATATGGTAAAAAGATATTTATTATAAAACTCATACATTAATAAAGAATTATTAGCGTAGTAGCACACGCCGGGTATCCGCTAGTTCTAAATAAAATAAAAAATACTTGCTAACAGTTATCTTGTCCCTACAAAACGTTAAACGCATCCAAAGTTAGAACATGTAAAAAGTTCTGTATTTTTTAAGTTTTTTCCCAAAAACTCTCAAATATTATATCTTTTGTAGAAACAAATTTTCTTCGGGACTATATACAATTTTTATATAATCCGGAAAGAAAATTTAATGCAAAAGCGAACAAAGTAAATCTTGGCTCACTTAAACGTACACAACACCCCCCAGAACTATTCAAACTTGCCCAATTAAAAAAAAAAAAATAGATTTGAGTAAAAAAATCTAAAGGCAAAGCACCGATCCACGAAAAAGCTCCATATTTGTATAACTCTATATGATTCCTAAATATCTAAGCTTTTTTTGTAAGTTTTTAAAGTAAATGATGTCTCAAAAATTTATAAAATTATTTAATTTTACTAAAATATCAATCTTCATGTCCTAAGGTTTTCAACAATAGCAAAGACTTATATAAAAAGCCTTTATTTACTCATCATACAATTACCCTGATTTCCATCGTGACCAGGGACCCATATAACCGTTATCCTAGAATGTCTCGCTATCTCATTAAGGGTACCCGGCATTTCTCGGTTAACCTAGATGTCGCGAAGACACCCGCTATTCCGTTAACGGCAGCCTTGCTATCAGTAAATATGCATATATCACCAGATATTTGATAAAACCTCAACCAGTTGGATGTACGTTTAATGGCCGTAACATCTACCTGAATAGCCGTACAAAAGTTAGGTAGCCTGAAGTAGGATTTGATCCCAAAGTTCTCGATAATGAAACCTCCACCCTACTGCCCCTTTTCGAGCCATCAGTATATACCCTTATGACATCGTCAGGGGGGAAGAGTCCGCGCTGCCATAAATTCCTACTTGGGATTATAGTATGGAAATGCCTATCAAAAAAAAAGGTTTTGCGATGCAGTAGTCGTCATTATTATGTAGGTGTCCATAGTAGTTCAGTATCCTAGAGTGCCCATGGTGTTTATCAGACCACCAACCGTCAGCATTCAGTCTCACAGCAGAGTTGAGAGCCATTTGTATCACCATCAAATCAACTGGTAACCAGTTTCAAAAAAAGTAAAAAGTTCCTTAGAGGTGATAGACCTTATAGCGCCTGTAAATAGTACCGCCATAGTTCTGAGAACTCGTTCAACGGCCTTCCGTTGAGTAACATTGTCCACCACACCAACACTCCGTAGAGCAAGATGGGCGTAACAACTGCTTTTAAGATCCAATTGATACCCTTCGGCATAATACCCCAGTTAGTATCAATTGCCCTTTTACAGGAATATATGGCAACATAAGCCTTATTAATCCTGTTTTGAATATTCAAATTCCAGGATAATCTTTTATCCAGAATGATGCCAAAGTACTTTGCATTATCCCTGATCTCAAGACTAATTCCATGTCTTGGTCTAAGGCTATCGATCTTATACCTTCTAGTGAAGAGAACCAATTCCGTTTTTTGGGGGTTCACACTAAGTCCACTAGATTACTCCACTCACTCAGTGTACTTAATGCCGATTCCATACAACTGGATATTGTATCCAGAAATTTACCAGATATAAATACTGCAACATCGTCAGCATACGCGACTGTTTTGATCCTTCTGTTGTCGATCCTGACCAACGGTATTCATAGCCAGATTCCACAGAAGTGGGGATAGTACACAACCCCGCGGGGTTCCACTATTGGCCACTCTTGAAACATTAATGGCACCTAGGGTGGCACATAAGACTCTATAGCTGAGTATCTTTACACGCTGTGTATATGTCAATTAGCCATGGTATAACTATATCTTCATTCTTTTGAAGATCAGCAGGAATGATGCCATATGGCGCAGGTGACTTAAACGGGTCGAAGATCTTGATTGCCCACTGGATTCACTTTCCCTGTTCACCGGAACAGATTTACAACACGGGTCAACAGAATCAGCAGCCCCATTCTCAGTCTCATGACCGACTGGGAGGCAGCCTGGAAAATGAGTGTCTAGTAGGACCTCAAGTGTTTCCTTACTGTTCAGCGTCCATCTACTACAGAGTTTCTGAATATAGCTTGGTACAACCGGGGAGGTTGATAGAATTTTACGTAAACGGTTAGTATCGGAGGATCCTTCCATGCCGCTACAGAAGTACCTCCAGGCTTTCCTTTTCGCGTTCCTCGTAAGGTTCTTAAAGTTATTCACTGAGGACTTGTATACCGGCCAGTTGCCTAGCCTCTTTGCCTCATTAAACTCTGTACGACACGTCCTTCTGGCGTGTGCTATCTCAGAGTTCCACCAGGGAGGCTTAATCCTACCTCTGCGGATGTTAGTAGCCGATTGGAACGTTTCCGTAAGTATTTCAACTGCTACCCCAATATTTTCCCTACTTTCAATAGTGGGTGGGTTCGGTAAAGACCGAGTGAGTACATCGCATTGCAACTCCCAATTGGTATTCCTCCTATTTAGAATGGTATTAACACTCCTTTAAATTACACTAATATTGAAATCAATATATTGGTGATCTGAAAAGGAGCAGTCGCTAGAGACAGTCCAATTACTAATCATACTGTGGTGCTCAGAACTCACAAGTGTTAAGTCTATAACCTCACTTATATTTGCAACAATGAAGGTAGGTTCCGAACCTCTGTTTACTACTTCCAAACTACCATTAAGTATGAAACTGAAAAGACTCTCACCTCTTGTATTGGTGTCGCTGCTACCCCATATAATGTGGTGCGAATTAGCGTCAACACAGATAACCAGAGGTATTCTGAACGCATTTGCCTTTTTAACAACACTGCGTACAGCATCATTTGGTGGATGATCTCCATGAACCTGCGCCATATAGCTGGAAATCAGTCATAACAAACTGATAATTTTATAAATTTTTAGGTTGTCATTTATTTTAAAAAATTTTAGAAATTATAATATGGTGATTTTCCATGAAGAAAAATATATATACAAATTGTTGAGGCCCATCCAAAAAACTCCTACTTTAGGCCAACAAATTTCAAATCGCATAGTCGATATCAAGATATAGTAACACATTTCAGATGGCCCAACATGTTCTTAATTATTCTGTAAAGAGTTCCGATAACCCCGACCCTGGTATGGATATTATATCCAAAAACCTTAAAAGTCAAATTTTTGGGATTTTTATAATACTTTTTCGGGAATTCTGGGATTTCTGATTACTTTTTCTTTTTCCATTTTAAATAGTAAAATCTATATAACTGTAAAATTTCATTAAAAAATATGTATAAATAACAATTTAATTTCAATTTGAAAAATGTTTATACATGCAAAATCTTAATAAAAAGCATTTTTTGACATATTTTTCAAAAAAGTATTCCATGAATTTTTTAATTATCAAAAGTTAGATATATTTTTGAAAAATGGGCATAATATATATTGTTACGAATGTGCAATAGCGATATGATTAACAATATTATGACTACCTTATGTTTTTTTCGTATCAAATTAATTGTAGAAAACATAACAACTCGCAGAGATTTTACCTTACATAGAAATTAATAAAAAAAAGTGTGTTTGCCTACCAACAAAATTTTTATTAATGTAAGTAACAGTGCACAGTGTGGCAGAATCAAAATTGTTTGGAAATAAATCTGGCATTTCTAAACGGCTGGTCCGATCGGGATAAAATTTGACACTTTAAAACTCCGTCCTTCAAAAATATTGCACTTTTTCAACTTAAAAAATTTGTTTAAATTTGTTTAATATTTTATTCAACAACAAGTCAATGGTTTTGACTTAGTCACATTCAAATATGAAAAAGAGCAATATTTTTGAAGGACGCAGTTTTAAAGTGGCATATTTTTGAATATAATTGAGATATTGACTTGAAATTTTTTTTGTAATATCAGAAATTAACTTATCTAAACAAGAAAAATTTGACCAAATTGTTCCTAATATTTGCAATCCTATCAAAATTTTGATAAAAATGTTAGTTTTAGAGCTCAATAAATATGTAATATGTAATAAAATCTTTATTTATCAACAAAACTAAACGAATCAAAATTTTGTTGGTAATAAATCTGGCATTTCTAAGCGGCTGGCCCGATAGGGATAAAATTTGACATTCGCGTAGCATTACAGTTTAAGGTATTATAATGGACACTGCAAATGCTCCAGGCGCGACGCTATGGGGGCTCAAAGAGGGCTAACTTTGATATGTAAAATTTTGAAACACCTGTCATTTTTTTCTTTTTGTTTCTCATCTGATTTCAAAGATTTTTTTATTTTTATTTATCTCTTATAATTTCCGAGTTATGGGCATTTCAAAATTGAAAATTTGTCCATACCTTGTCCCGCTTTTTTTAATATAGGGCTTATTTTTGAACCGAATGAACTAAAATTTTTTCGTTAGTTAGACAACTAAATTACCAATAATATACAAACGATTTCTGAGCAATATCAATTACGGATTAAAAAATAAATGATTTTCAATTTAAAAATTCCAAAAATAGTAGAATTGTGCTGTTTTTTGGGCGAAAAGGTGTTTTATTCTTTTTGTATTTATAAAAAACTTTCTTTAAGGACGTATAACAATTTTATGTTTCTCTGTAAGATATCTTTACGGAGAACATTTTGGTATAAAAAACTTAAATAGTTTTAAATATGTCGTCCATACGCCCTTTGGAATTTAACCTATTTTTCATCAAAATTTCATCTTTGGACCACATGTTCTAAAATCCCAAAGCTGGGATCAGAGAATGGAAAGGAGTTTTGGAAACATTGATGTAATCCCTATTTATTCCCAAAGCATTTTATCAGTCCCAAAGAACCCTATTTTTGAGATTTTCGTTCCAATTTTAAAGAAAATTGTTATTCAGAATGAAAAATTTAAAAAACATTGAACATTTCATTAAGTTTTGTTAATAAAGAAAGAATATATTAAATATTACATATTTATTGAGCTTCGAAAACTAACATTTTTTCCAAAATAGAATTGCAAATATTAGGAACTATTTGATCCACATCTTTCCGAACTATTTTTTTTTTTTTTTGTTTAGATAAGTTAGTTTTTTGTCTTATTTTTTCAAGTCAATATCTCAATTAGATTCAAAAATATTCCGCTTTGAAACTCCGTCCTTCAAAAATATTTCACTTTTCGGTTGGGAAACATTTTACATGCCAAATGTACACTACTTTGAACCCCCATAGCGCCGCGCCTGGATTTGTAGTATCCATTTTAATAGCTTAAACTCGAATACTCCTTGGCTACGCGAATGTCAAATTTTATTTCGATCGGACCAGCCGTTTAGAAATGCCAGGTTTATTTCCAAAAAATTTTGATTCTGCCCCACTGTGCAGTGTCGGGGTTATCAAAACCCTTTACAAAATAATTATGAGCATGTTGGACCATCTAAAATGTGTTACTGTATTTTGATATCGACTATGCGATTTGAGAATTTTTGCCCTAAAGTTGAATTTTACATAACAAATTGGCGTGATACCCTCGGTGTCAAGAATTTTTAAATTTTTTTTATTTGATGTAAAAGTTTTCAAAAAGTATAAATTGAGATTACTTAAAAAGAAAAAAATAATTTTTTTTTGTTGACACATACATTTGTTGTTAGTCCAATAAAGAGAATCTAGAGAAAATCGGGAAATATTTGGATCCGCTGTTATCAAAAACATGGAGTAGGGTGGGTAAAAATTTTAAAAATTTAATTTTCAAATGCGAATATCTCCTAAGCTTTATGAGATAATTGCTAGCTACCACGAGGTTTTTGTAGTGCTCGAGGAGATTCTATAGTTGTGAGTTTTTTAAAATTGGAACTCAAACGATGAAATATGTTAGGTTTCCAGGCAGCCTAGAAGTGAAGAAAAAGAGCAGTTCACCCGAATGTAGAAAGACAGGAAAAGAGGGACAGAATAGATATGAAAAAGAGAAGGGGACAGTCAGAATGTGATTAAATATTGAAGAGGAAGAGATACGAAATAGAAAAAGAGAGAGAAGATTATTAATTGGGCACTCTGGAGATCCCCATATCTGGTCTGGTTAGCCAATTACTATTCATTATAAAGGCATTAATGCACTCTAGCCTCAAATTCGAGAGCTCAGAAAGACAATGAAGATGAAAAACTGTCTTATCCTCCTCCTCGTTTTGACAGCTTCTGCAGAAGTCGTTGTAGGGCAAGCCATGTCTCTTCACGTGGTTGCCAAAAGTGCAGTGTCCGGTAATGACCGCCACCACACCACTCAATTGTGAGCGTGTCAAGCCAAGAAGATATGTTGTTCGTTCACGATTCAGTGGGGGCCATATCGTTCTGGTAATAGTACATGTGGATTCACAACCCCATCTTGTCTGATTAGAAGTTACTAATGTGAAGCTTGCATTTGGATAACAGAATCCCACATAGGAAGTCTATGTCTCCGTTAGGCAGCATGGTGCCTTTTTTCGCCAAATCATCAGCAGCAGTTGCCTGTAGTATCTCCGTGTCCACGTACCCACATGAGTATGACTGTTGAATATCTCGCGGAATTGAGAAACAGAAATTTCTCACCATGAAGGGCCTCGAAATGCAGTAATCGATATTATCCGGAAGATTCCGAATGCTACCTATTATACTGACGTGACCGTATGGTGCATATTTCCATGCCCCAATCGCGTTTAGCCCAAAGACCGAGATGAATGCCATTTTTCTGGCCATTGGATCCAGTTTAATATAGTAAAGAGCGACTTTGTTGCGGTCGTTCTTAGATCTCCTGTTATCAGGATTGCCATTCTTCTTAAAACCCTCTCGAATAGCATACAAATTGAGCATTTGTCTAGTGCATTCCATCAGACAGACCCACCATAGATAGTCCACCCCCTCACGCGCATACTCGTGGGAACAAAATGAACACAATAAAAAACAAAAAACAAACACAACCAACAGCAAGAGGTCAGCCAGGGAAACTGTCGAATCTTCTGGCACCTCCAAAGCTGCACTAGCCCTCGCTGGTAATGCAATAAACAACTGTCGTTAAGACAGCTGTCCATGCGAAAATGTTACAAGTTGGATCGTAAAATCTGAAGTCGGGTCCTACTTCCGTAACCTCACCCGCCTTTACGATAGCACCGAATGCCCCCACTCGCAAAGAACCATCAAAAAGGGCTTTCGTGCCTTTGTGCCACCTTGCGCATTATAGATCGTCTTGGATCCAAGTCGGTCTCTTGGGCCTAAACGGCAACGCTCGGTGGAGGAACTGCTTCAACAGCACAATCAAAAGCCGAAGCCTAAACGTCCGAAGCAAGAAGCTTGTGTTGTAAGAAGGCCGTATAGTGAGGTTGCTCGCAATCCACTGGTAGAAGCCATTATCGACGGGAGTGTAGAAGACGGGACTATCTCCCAGGATAAATGGTTGAAGATCCGTCAGGTTATCTCGACTCATCCCCGCAAAATGACGATGCTGGCTGGTATTAGAGCGCTCAGCTTTATTGCAATTGCGTCCCTAGAGGAATTGTGGCCTGGCGCGAAACTAGACGTGATCCCGGTAAGTGAAATACCTTGCAGACCGGGATAAGTCGTAGTTATTCCAGCGGAACCACATGAACCTGAGGAGATTCTGGCATACAATCAGAGTGGCAATCCCAACCTATCAACCCACAACTAGAAGGTTTCCGCTCCTGAAGGTGCGCATAAAAAGGTGGTCGCAGTCCTTAATAAGAAATCCTTGGCGCCACTACGAGTGAGGCAATGCAAGATTAACTACGAACATCTACCGCGGTGTCGACAAGCTCGACCCAGAAACTTCCGGTATCAAACTGGAAGCTTCACAGGATATGGACTGCAACAAACTGGACCCAAACACACTCCAGTATGGTTGGCGATCAATTCTGTACTATGGGTGAAGCGGAGGATGAAGATGATCTTCTGGAATCAGACCCAGAAGACGTCGACGTAACGGTCATATATGATCCAGATCATGGTGAAGGTGATCCAAGTGAACCTTCACCACTCTAAAGCAGCTTCTACTCCTCCACATTGCTAAATATGGGAAGGAGATTGAGTTGGTCCTGGAGCCTTGGATTCATAATGACGAAATGCGTGAACTCAACGCCAAAGAGTTTTGGCTAAGAACCATCTTAATATCTTCATTCTTCCTGACTATAGCGATGAAGATATAGTAGCTGCTGCTTAAGAGACAGACGCAGGTAAGGTGTGGCTGCTCTCAAGTTGTATGGCGCACGACCAGGTTAAACATCCACAAAACAACCTGGTATCAAATATGATACGTGCCGCAAACCAGGCCAAAACTCAGATGATGATCGCAGCTGAGGCAAACGCTCACCACTCATTCTAGGATAGCTCAGACGTCAATGAACGAGGTGAGTACATTCTAGAATTCATATTAGACTTTAATCTGGTAGTTGTCAATCGAGGTTCAGAACCTACTTTCGTGGTGGCAAACAGGCAGGAAGTTCTGGACATCACGCTTGTTAGTGCAAGCCATTCGCAACTCATTAGGAATTGGAAGGTTTCGGATGACTTCTCTCTCTCAGATCATAGGTATCTGACATTTTCAATAGAATTAGAAGTTTAAAAGGGAACTCCTTTTCTAAACAGGAGGAAAACCAAATGGGATGATCATACGCGGATCCTTCATGGTTTACTTAGCCCACCCGTTCTGATAGAGGCCACTAGGCGTTGTTGCCGTAAGTTAGAAGCGCGAAACGTAGATACTGGAGGAATTTCTGCAGCGCAGTCGAAAGTTCCTCTGAGACCAGTCGTCTACGCAAAATCCTGTCGAAAACACGAACTGTTCAAAGTTATATTTAAAAACAGGATGGTAGGTGGACCACTGATGGACGTGAGACACTATACATAAGTACTCATAGACACATATTTTCCGGCGAACTTTCCACTAGATATGTATAATGGATGCTAACCGAATAATTATAATTGACGAGCATTTGATAAAATGGGCCATTCGGAGTTTTGACTCTTATAAGTCTACGGGCCCGGATGGCATAATACCTGCTGATCTACAAAATAATAAAGATCTAATCACTCCTTGGCTGATAGCTATTTATAATGCCTGTCTTGTATGGTCGTACATACAAAACGGTGGACCGAATGCACTGTGATATTCATTTCGAAAGGAGGGAAAGCGTCACACACCATAGCAATAGATTTCAGACCAATATGTCTATCATCATTCTTGCTGAAAACCCTTGGAAGAATCATCGACATCCACATACGGGCGTCTTTAAAACAAGGATCAGTATCTCCTCAACACGCCTACACTAATTTCTCATTAGTGGCCTATCTGGATATAGAAGGAGCCTTCAATAATGTAGAATCTTTGACTATAGTTTCAGCTCTACATGATCTTGGTCTGGGCCAGTCAACTGTAAGGTTCATCAAGAACCTTCTACGATGCAGAATCATTCGTTCCAAAAAGGGAATAGCAGTGATCACGAGAATGGCCGCTAAGGGTACGCGTCAAGGAGGCGTCTTATCTCCACTTCTGTGGAATCTGACCATAAATTGTCTTCAATAATGTAGAATCTTCGACTATAGTTTCAGCTCTACATGATCTTGGTCTGGACCTGTCAACTGTAAGGTTCATCAAGAACCTTTTACGATGCAGGATCATTTGTTCCAAAAAGGGAATGGCAGTGATCACGAGAATGGGGGTACGCCTCAAAGAGGCGTCTTATCTCTACTTCTGTGGAATCTGGCCATAAATTGTCTGCTTGGGAAATTTGATCTCATGGGTTATAAAACTGTCGCCTACGCGGATGACGTCGCAGTGGCAGTCTCTGGGATCCACTTCGGCACGATATCACAACGCCTGAAATATGCACTTAGTGTACTAACCAAAGCCGAGCTTTTACTGTTCACAAGGAAGTACAAGATTCATCATTTCTCGCTTTCCCGATTAAATGGTGTTGAACTAACACTATCGGACAATGCAAAATACTTGGGAGTTATTCTGGATAGTAAACTATCCTGGAAACCCAATACCCTTCCAAGGACATCAAAAGCCTTAACGGATATGTATATCTGTAAGAAGGCTACAGGTACACATTGGGGTATTAAACCCCAGTTTAAGATAAATTATTGAGTTCAACAAAGAAGTACAACACTGAAGACAACCCAGATCCATTAAAAATTATAAATACAATAAGGTAATTCACAACACCGTTTTATACCCTTGTAAAAATGCGAACTTTCACACAATCAGAAGAAGAATTAAAAGCTAGATTGTAAGAACTCCCAAATTTTTCTTACATTCGTATTTTTGCATCCGTAGCCGAATTCAAGAACTTCCGAATTCTTCTTGACTTCGTTGTAGTTTAGCCGATCGTAAGAACTCCCGAATTCTTCTTACAATCGTATTTTTGCATCCGTAGCCGAATTCAAGAACCTCCGAATTCTTCATGACTTCGTTGTAGTTTAGCCGATCGTAAGAACTCCCGAATTCTTCTTACAATCGTATTTTTGCATCCGTAGCCGAATTCAAGAACCTCCGAATTCTTCTTGACTTCGTTGTAGTTTAGCCGATCGTAAGAACTCCCGAATTCTTACAATCGTATTTTTGCATCCGTAGGCGAATTCAAGAACCTCCAAATTCTTCTTGACTTCGTTGTAGTTTAGCCGATCGTAAGAACTCCCGAATTATCCCGGGAATTCCCGCCTAGAACAAATTATTCAATTTTAATAATATATACTTCGCTAAAAATATAAAAATTGTATTTGGTTTTAAAATGTAATTGACTACAAATAATAAATTCCAATATAAATATAATATAAAGAGATATATAATTTATAATTTTGGTTATATATAAACCTGTCACCGTTTGTTTGCAATGTTTTGTTTATTAAATCCAAAATAATGTAAAGATGTTAACTAAAACTTGAAGAAACCCCAATAAATAATATTAAACAAAATTCAATTCCACGGAATGTGGTTTTATTCCAAAAATTTCCTTTTTACTCTTTGTGAAAACGCAAAATACTAAAATAATTCTACTTTCGATCGAAATAGAATTCAGTCCCGGGAATTCCCTTGAAATTCTTTAGATACAACCCAACCAATAGAACTGACAACTGAAGAACACTTTGCCAGTATATAAATTAGAAAATTATGTAAATAAGTTGAATCAAGATATCAGCATACTCAAAATGTCAACAAGGCAATAGAGCAACTCGATCCAATTATAAACCATAATAGAGCTGAAGGCAAAACAGATAATTCCAAGTGTACTAGCTCCATATATACAAACATAATCCAAAGACAGTAAAACCATTATTATCATTACAAACATGAATAATAGCTTCTCACCCCAAACAGTAGATATTCATAACATATTTACAGCATCCTCAAAGATAAAGTCAAAAGCCACCAGCAATAATAATTAAAATCCTAAGCTCATCAAAATATAAATACCAATATTCATTATATCGATAATACAGTAGGTCAACTAAAAGACCAACAAAGAACACCACCAAAGAAGTCCCACAAAAAATTCTCACATATTTCAAGAAACAGCAGTAGTAGCAAATATGAATTAAGCAGCATACAAACAGCAACTACATCAAACAGAGTTGAATAATTATGGCTACAATCCCCAAAGAGTCAATGTGTACTACTAACATTAGAACTGGAATAAAACTATAAATATTAAAAAGCAATCACTATCAAACAAAGAATTGTAATAGAGCAGTGATGCTCATGCCATACAACAATTGTTTAAAAAATTTACACACATTTGTTATGCTCTTTTAAAATCTTTGAGCAAGCAATGAAAACACATGCGGCGGATTATCGTCATTTTTTTCAGAAATCATTAAGCAACACACTCGTTTCATATACAATTGCACACAAAAAAAACAAAGTCAGAAATAAATAAAAAATTTAAGAGAATTTCGGTCGTATAATGTATATTTTTTATTTTCCTTAAAATTTTAATTAAATTTGTTTAATAATTTGGTTATATCTGACAAAAATTCTATATCTAAACTTTTTTTATTTTTTTCTTATTTTAATTTTTTGAGATTATGTTTGCTGGGTAGCTCTCTCACCAATACTTCTTCATTTTTATTTTTGAACACCACTGTAATAGAGAATATCAATCATTTGGAACCACACATAAATCGAACATATACATATCCTCAGAAAAACGCAACGTGTGTAAGCAGCAGTTATATCCAGATTAACTGTCCATACATCAGGTACTACACATCAATGCAACTCTTATATATTACATGTAAATGATTTCAAAACACCATCAAACTAAATGCATCAGCCATAAACTTGGTTGATGGTTGACGTCGTCTAACTGTACCGCGTTACGGTTCTTCGAAGTTTTCACATTAACCACATGCATTCGTTTTGGTTATAATTTATAACCTATAATTTGTCGTGGTGGAGTACCAAACAAAACTCAAATTGGATTTTGGTGGAGACCATAAAACTCAGGAGTTGAGTTCAAGAATTCCGGCTTCCTATGCGAAGGTATAGGTCGATGTGGTAGTTCCTAAAGGAGACTCTTAAAGGGCATCTTGGGACAAAAGGTTGTCCTTAATTGGTTTTGGCGTTTTTTTTTTTTTTTTTTTTTGTCGGCCAAATAATTCTCTGTTTACGTGCAGAGTAACTTAAAACTAAACAAACAAACATAACACAAATATTAATCAGCAAAACACTATTACTCAATAAACAAACAGAACACAATTGTTATACTCCAAATTATAACATAGCTATATATGCAAATTATCCTTAATTAATGCAAATAAAGCAAACCAACACTACATAGTAGTAGTTAACCACCCTCAAATAACAACAAGCTGCAATCGAAAGAACTTTGTAAATAAATATAAGTGTTTGGAAACAATTCATGACACTTAATAGCCATTCAAGAGTCACATTAAAGGGTGGATTAGCCGACCGTAACGTAATGTAACCTTAACGGAACGGAACAGCTGATCGTTTCTATTGTGTGTAAAGTAGTTAAAGCTGTTATAGTGACAAAATGTAACGTAACTGTAACGTCTGAACCTGTTAAAAACATAATTTCTTTACGTTTCTACGTGACATTTACTAACGGTGTTGTCAACTTGTTAATTTTAAGTCTTGTATAAAAAATACTTATTTTGCTCAGAACGCTTAAAAATATTTGCAGTGTTCTAAATACATAAATAAAAAACAAAACTTTTTAATCAAGGTTGGCAACCGAAACGAATAACGGTATCGGTAACGGTATCGGTATTAATTTTATTTTTATTTCGGTATCGGTAACGGTATTTAAATTATATCGGTATCGGTATACCGGTATAATACTAATATATCGGTATTTATACCGGTATAAAAATTAAGTACATCAAACCTAACAAAAACTTATAAAAAATCGAAATATATGAAAGAGCTACAAAAAAAATACAATATGTCAAAACAACAGGTACTTTGTTTTTGTTAAAAGATAATTGAATTGTCAAAGTTGCCTGTTGTTGTTTTTGCTTGAATTGACAATCCAATCATCTATACAAGTGAACAAAATAATCAGCTGTTCTTCTGAGGTCACCTGCTATAAATTCGCCTTGGTATGTAAGTAAACAACTAAGACAGAGTTGCATTAGTTGAACATCAAGCAGGGATGGACAAGGCTCAAATACTATTTTCTACTAGCAGCAAAGTTGTTAAATTATGTAATTTTAACAATTTTGCAAAATTTAATTATAATGCCGGTATGATATCAGTATTGAAACTTGTATGATACCGGTATTGATTTGCAATTGATACCGGTATAATAAAGGTATTGATACCGTTATGATAACGGTATTGTACCGGTATGATACCGGTATTAAGGGAAACGGTATTTGAATACCGGTATTTTACCGAAATAATTATTTCGGTATCGGTATCAATACCGGTACTCAATTTTAAACGGTATTTAATCGGTATCGGTATTAATAACGGTATCGGTTGCCAACCTTGCTTTTAATGTTATGGTAATATTTATTTATTATACAAATTAATTCATACAAGCATTTATAAAATGTATACTAATAATCGGCGAAAGTATTTAAGTTTCAAAATATTAAATTAATATTTTGTATACACAAATTAACTATACTAAGGGCCATCATTACAACTTGCCTTTATGTTCGAAATAGTAAAAGTTAACTTTAAGCAATATAAAAAGGTACCCTTAAAGTCAACTTTTACTATTACGAATATAAAGGCAAGTTATAATAATGGCCCTTAGTATAAAGTACAATACAATATTAATTAATTTTTAAGTTATCGGACCTTAAATAAATAAAGTCTGTATGACAAGGTAATAAATAATATTTATAATTGTCTCCTAATGGACAATGATGATGAATACATTATGTGTAAATAAATACGGTTTATATGTAAGTACTATTACCAAACAAAGTTTAATAATCTTTTTTAAAATCGCAGAAAAAAATTATAAAATCGCTTGAACAGTATTTAAAACAATTGTGTTGATAACACCTTCAGCTGTTTAAATTTTGAAAATTTCAATCAGCGACAAGCGCGAAATATTAAAGAAAAACTTAAAATTAAACAAAACGTATCAAATTTATCTTTATTAAAATGAACGACGAACAATTGATTTTATTGGTACAGGCCAATGAAAGTTTATACAACAAATATAGTTCCGGCTATATTTTGTTTTGTTTGTTTATGTCAAAAACATATGACACGTTTTTAATGTTCTATAATCGCACTAAAGTCTTACGTTAAGTCAACATTACGGTTCCATTACATCAACGGTCGGCTAACCCAGCCTTAAGACTATAAAACCAAGGTCAATTTACATACTAGAAACTAGAGTTTCCAATTGGGTTTTAACCGAAACCGAAACCGCGGTTTTTCAAGGCCTAAAACCGAAACCGACAATTATTCTTCGGTATTTACTTTTAATCTGTTTTCAGTAGAAAAATGAGATATAAACTTTTTCATCCAATTATTCATCCAATATCTCTTAAAGCAGATCGGTAAAAATATCTTAAGATTTGTTTAAATTTTGTAAATTGTATTACAGGCTACCTTTCGCTAGCTAGGCAAGGAAAAGTTTATGTTACCTCAATATCATTATGCCCTCTATCCTTGATTCTTTCTTTACTCAGAAGCATATCAGCTAACTATTATGTATTTAAGTAAAATAATTTAATATAATAAAAAGTACCATTAGAAGAAAAAGTAACAATTTTCCTCACTTATACCACTGTCAAGCTTGAAATTTCAAAGTAATTGCCTGATTCTAGGTTCAATATTACAGAAAATTCAAAAAGTACTATTTGAAGAACGAAAAAATACTCCTTAGCTTATTTTAGTTTTATAAGCTAACCAATTTAATATATTAAAAAGGTACCATTAAAAGAAAAGAACACTCGTCAAGTTTGAACTTTAAATTTGTAAATAAATTATCTAAAAACCGAAACCGATCGATTTTCAATTTTTTAAAACCGAAACCGAGATTTTGAAATTCTTCGGTTTTTTGGAAACTCTACTAGAAACCATATAGTCCAGCATCAATTAGTACCCATAATTAAAAAATAATTATACATACTTTATTACACCAACACCCAATCCTAAAAAGTACACTGCAGTAAAACGAAGAACAGCAAGATGAAAATAAGACTAGCATACAACAAAATATCAAGTACACAGTACTCAACAAAGCTACAGAAAATATCCCACATAACATGAATCAAGAATTCCTATATTATTCTTTCACAATTAACAAAATAATAGAAAAGTCACATACAATTATAAGACTTACAAATAGCAAATACCTCAGATATGTTTATTTTCTATCAAATAAATATGAAGTGCTTAAAAAACTAAAGTGTTTAATTCCTATGGTGCGCAACATGACTGACGAACGAGTGAAATATATGCGATGTGACAACGGCAAGGAGGGATGTTTTGCTTCTCTTATCGAACAATGGAATTTCACTAGAAAAAATATCACCTTACACCCCTGAACAAAACGGGCTAATAAAACGAGATAATAGAACCGTACAAGAGTCAGCACGTACGATGTTGTTAACCACTGAAGATATGGAAATGATGCAGTTCGATGTTAAAACAGCATTTTTATATGGCGACCTTGACGAAGAAATATATATGGAAATCATGGTAAGGAATTTGTATATCGGCTCAAGAAGGGTTTCTACGGGTTAAAGCATGGCTCCCGTAATTGGAATTTTAAGTTTGTAGATTTGTTTAAAACTTTTAATATGAAACAATCAGTTGCTGGAAATATTGATAACAACAAAATTATTTTATTGTTATACGTTGATGATGGTTTAATAACATCACACAGTAAATCTGTCATTCAATTATTTAGTGATAAATTATCAAATGGCGAGCTAAATTATTACGTTAGTCTAGAAATTCATCGCGGCAAAATGAACAAAACTATCAAGATTGATCACCAAATGTATATTAACAAAATTATTGCCAAATTCAACATGGAAAATGTAAGCCCTATTTTAACACCTGCTGATACCAACGTATTTTTGTCGAAATCAAGTGATAAAAATGAAGTACAATTTCCATTTAGACAAGCTTATCAGTAATCCCGAACTACAGCATAGCACAAAATATATCGACATAAGGCAGAATTCATCAGGTAGCTTAAAAATAATAACACTATTAAAGTTAAGTATGTGAATACGATATTTTTACGAAGCCTTTGGTGTCCCAACGTTTCAACAAAAATATAGAACTTTTAGGAATGTATAACTTAAACAATGAGTGAGAGTGTTGAAATGCATTGTTAAATTGACATCACTAATAAATTATTTTACATTTATTTCTTATTTTAAACATTGTATTGTCAAAGCAAGTGTCATCTTTACATCGCCGATGGCGTGTCATACTCATGTTGACGAATGTAATTCAGCTATTTGTTTTTATAATAATCAATACCCTTATACCCATGTACGTGTTTCTATAGTTCACACAACGTGTTTAGCTTTTGACAAATACACTTAATTCTTTTATAAAATAATAAAAATCCACTCGTGTTTCATTTTATAAAATCTTAAAAAAGAATTTACCAAGGAGACCAAATTCACATACCAACAACTATAGGGTAGTTATTTAGACTATAGTCTGATATAGCTTCTTTCTGTAGGAGACAACAGAGAAATCAAACGTCCTTAATGATACCGGCAAATTATTAAAAAGTCTTGCTATTCTAACAAAAAATTAACGTTGCAATACTGGTGTTAACATCGGAATTTTTTACTGCCTATTCTACTAGATCTTCCAAATTCAAATAAATCATTCAAATATACTGGCGCTTTTACCTTGTAAGCTTTATTAAAAACAATCAACTTCTAAATAAAGATACCTCATAACAGGGTTTGAAATTACTACTATATTAGTCAAAAAATTGCTAAATATTTCACAATTTTATGAAAACTGCAATAAATATTTAACAAAATAATATTTCATTATATAAATACTATTTACGAATTCCATATATGCGCAATAGGGATATAACTATTGACATTTTTTTGCAAATTGGCGTAGAATAGTCGAATAGAGCATTAAAAACTATGATAAATTACGGTATTATTTTTTCGCGGTCGTTAAATAAGTTCACGCACCAATCGCAATAAAGTTTTTCAATAAATGTTTTCAATTATTTTGAAATAATATACATTTTATTCCTTCGTTAAGTTATTATAATAAATAATAACTGCTGACTTCGAAAGATAATTTTAAATAAGGGAAGTATCCCTCACACTAGCAAAAAAATAAGTTGGAATTATTTATATAATTTTTCAGGAAGTTTATACACATTTTGAAGAAATTTATACTTAAAAATAAAAGAATAAGATAGGAGCAACACGTAGCTCTGTTTTGACTTTTGAAACTTTTCAATTAGAACGAATTTTTAAATCACTGTTTGTTTCACTTTATAAAAATTGTATGTGGATTCGGAATTAAATCATGTATAATGTTTGTGGCTGCAAGACATACTTTCATTATGTAAATCGCCAAGAACTTTAAATTTAAAATTTATTTCTTTAAACAACTAAATATATACATTGTAACTATGTATTTAAAATAAAAAAATTAAAAACTTTAAAAAAATTTGGTTTGGTATTTTAGAAATAGGTGTTGATGCGTGGTGTTTTTGATTCCAAATGACCTAAAAAAATGATTTTCATTACTTTTACAACATTGGCAATCTCGTGCTGGCAAAAATGTCGACAAAATTAGTTATATCCCCAACAAAAACTTTACTTACAAATAAGCCGAAAAATAAGTGTAATTTGACGATTAGACTACTTATTTTTCTACTGAAATAAGTACTTATTTTTGTTCTCGATGTCACTTAAATTCTTTATTAACACACAATTCAATATACATTTTTATATTGTACACCCAAATCAACGCACACATGTTGTACATAGTTTTTTTTCACATTTGTCTACTCAGTGACTATATCCAGCGAAATATTTCCATATATGTGGCGGAAATATTTTATAAATAAACATTTTCGCTTTAAACATTTTAAACCACAGATATATATACAGATTCGTCAAAACTGACGTTTACAAAAGTGGTGTATCAGCTTTTCTTCATTTAACCCCATCGAAGAAAAAGGATAGCCATACATTTTACATACATATTTGCTGTTCCTTTCTTCCGATGGGGTTAAATGTGTGATGCCACTTTGATACATTTTAACACCGTGACGTATCTGTTCATCATCTGTGTTTTAAACTTCGCACAATTTCGTATCTTATTTTTTTCAAATTCATATGGCTTGGCAGTCTTCATTTAGCATCTTCCAGATTTCCATTGTTTGAATGGTTTACTGCGCGAATCGTTTGCAGTTTTTGGGTTTTCACGCTGCAATTTGTTTGATGTTCTTGTAGTAAATTGTTTGTATATAATACACAAGCAATATCATTTGTTTTTGCTGACCAAAAATATTAATATATTTCGGCAGTAAATGTTTTAAAAATTAATAATTTTCATTTTGTCTTCTAGCTGCAACGTAAAATATTTTGAAAGGCAAAATATTTTTAATACTTTACTTTATTTTTGCACTGACTACATGGGCAGACTAAAAAAAAATAAAGCCAGTATTCGGCAAACTGGTGGTGGACCGTCGGTGGTTAGTGAAGTAAAACCAATTGAACTATCAGCTGATTGTATTGTAAGTACTAGTGTGGCTGATAATCTGGAGCTGTCTACGGTTTAAAGGTTGAAAATACAAACGAACTACATAAACCTGTGCTCCCTTCGTCGCCACCACTCGTATCAATTTTATCCGAAGAAGGCGACATATACATTAGCGCGAGAATATTTATGTCACTTGTTTACTTCACTTTTATGTTTTAATATTTATTTTGTTATATTTTTGTGTCTTCTTTGAACAAATATTTTATGGATTAAAAAGAAAATAAACGTCACACAGCTGTTTGGGTTACAGCATTGCCAACGCGATAAAAGTACATCATTTTGTAAGGTTTTATTTTAAATTTTAATATCAACTTATACAATGGCAACCACGGCAACGCAGTGATTTGACAATAGAAGTTACATCGTAATATTTCGGCGTTGACTAAACGCAATGCCGCGGCATTGCGTTTACGGCATGCCGTAGTCATTAATTAAATTTCATATTTTTTGTTACGCGTTCACAACAGCTTAGGTGAAGCGTTTATTACACAATTAGGGCCTTAAGTTTATCAACAAATTCAATTAAATCACCATCGAAGGCAGCAGAAAAGTTATTACTACCACTATAACCAAATAACATTGCCTTAGTTTTATTAACATTAACAGGCAATAGCAATCCAACAGTATAAGGACTGAGATCGAAAAAACCTTAACACACGTTTTTTATTAAAACTTTTAAGCCAAGTATTATTTGATTAAGTTACCTTTGTAAAGCATGTCAGTTTTATTGTTTAATGTCAATTATGATCATCTGTTGGGTTTAGTACCCAAAATCAGAAAATTTTCCCAAAACGGCAAAAGAATTCAAACATTTGTTACAAAGGGCTCTATAAATACTCAAATTTACATCATGGATTGTTTATAAAAGAGAATGCTTCCTTTCATAAGACTTCGTAATGTGTCCACTTATTTTTGGCCTGATTGGCATCCTATCACTATGAGTGGTACAAGAACAATAATATGGTATTTGTACCTATTGAGGCAAATTCTCCAAACTGCCTGGAGCTAAGGCCAGTGGAGAGATATTGAGCTTTTGTTAAAAGAGAATTGAAGAGAAAAAGGTGCCCAAAAGTGTGGTAGATTTTAAACGGTGGTGGACTACCTGTTCGAACAAAGTGACAGAAAGCTCAATAAAAACCACAATGATATGTTTTGCAAGTTTTAAATAATTTCAATCAAACAAAAAAAATTACAACTGCAAGTGTAGTGGTTTATTTATTTATTTGTTTGTTTATTTATTAACTATCAATATTTACAAGGATTTTTCTTAAAGTAAACATATTTTGAGATTTTATCAAATGATATTACATCAAATATTACCATATATTAAAAAGTATAACTAAGATTTAAAGTTTATATGTTAAATAGTATTTATAGGAAAAAGATAGTAAAAAACCTATATTCTATATCACAAAAAATAAAAATAATTATAATACTGAAGAAATTGACCTACGCAAATTACTAACATAATCTATGTTTAAATAGATTAGCTAGTCATTGACAGTCAATCTCCTTAAGTGGTCAAAGTTTGAATGTCTGCATTTTTCTAAAAATGTCAGAGTCAAATCATCAATAATTGTGTCTATAGTCTTTTGGCCTGCCATTGAGTGTAACTCCCTTGTGGGAAATCGCATAGGAAGATTAAATATTATCTTCAAGTTCTTGTTCTGTATAATCTGTAATTTTTTTCTATGTGTTTCCGCACAGTTTTTCCATACCGGACATGCATATGTTAAAATTGGTCTGATGCATATTTTGTATAAAAGGAGTTTATTTTTAGTGTTCAGTTTGCTCTTCCTATTTAGAAGGGGGTATAGGGATCTACCACATGTTACTGCTTTTGAACAGATATTGTCTAAATGTTCCCTAAATAGCATTTTCCGATCAAGTGTTACCCCTAAGTAACTTATTGAATTTGAGAACGGTATTATTTTCCCTTGGATAGAAAAAGGTCTAGAAGGAATTCTTTTGGGCGATTTATTGAATGGGAAAATTATGGCTTGCGATTTGTCTTCATTAATCTTTATCTTCCATTTAGTGAGGTACTTATGTGCCAATGTAAGTGATTTTTGCATACGTTTAACAATTGCATTGGATACTTTACCATGACTTACAAATGCGCTATCATCTGCATAAAAGGCAACATCATTTCCATTTTTTGACTTAAAATCCGATGTGTATAATGAATATAATAGTGGAGATAGCACTGATCCCTGTGGAACGCCCGCAGGTACTGCCATTTCATTAGACCGACTACCGTCAATCTCAACACAAAATCGTCTATCACTAAGAAAACTCTTTATTAATTTAATTAAATATAAAGGCAATTCCATTCTTCGAAGCTTATAAATAAGTCCTGCATGCCAAATCGAATCAAACGCTTTTTCTATATCTACAAAGAGAATACCTGTTGAAAGTCTTTTGCTCTTATTAAAGTTGATCATATTAACAATTCGTTTGATCTGATGGGTTGTTGAGTGTTGGGCCCTAAATCCATATTGGCAGTCATGTATAAGATTATTCTCATCAACAATTACCTTCAATCTACTAAAAATGATTTTTTCAAATATCTTGTCTAAACTGCTCAACAGGCTGATTGGACGATAACTACTGGGTAGCTTTGGGTTTTTACCATTCTTTATGATAGGAATTACTTTTGCTGTTTTAAAGTGTTGAGGAAAATAAGAATTTTTTATGCAGAAATTAAAAATTCTAACTAAAAAATCTAGCGCCATATCAGGAAGCTTTTTAAGAACTGTATTCTGAATTCCATCAAGACCCGGAGCCTTAGAGTTCTTTAGGCCTCCAATATGAAATAATATCTCATCTTTGTTCGTTAAAATATTCGGATCAACTTCAACAAGAATTTGATCGAGTGATTTATTTACTAAATTTACCTTTCTGTCAATTGGACCATACCAATCAATAGTCGTGCGATGTGCATTGGAAAAATGGTTTGCTATGATGTTTGCCTTTTCAGTGCTATCCGTAATAATACCGTTATTGTCTTCTAGGGAGCACATTGCTTTGTTTTTCCCTTTAATGTGTTTAGTTAATTTCCAAAATTTCTTATTTCCTACAGGAAGACTAGAAAGTATATATGTCCACTGTTTGTTCCTTGCTTCTTGGATATGAAAATATATTAATTTATTCAATTCTCGAATTATTGCCCTGAGAGTATTTTTTACGTTTTGGTCGAAACATCTTTGGTATTGTCTTCTGTGTTTATTTCGGATTGCAATTATGTGTTTACATAATGAAGAAATATGCAGAGAATTTTGTTTAAAAGATTTATATGGTATGGCCTCTAGACAAGCATCATTTAATAGGTTAGTAAAGATTTGAATAATATTTTCGACATTAGATAATGATATGTCCCTATTTAGATCCAAAGATAAATTAATTTTGTCCTCAATTATTTTACGAAAATGATTCCAGTTGGCCTTCGAGTAATCGGGGAATAATTTCTCAACTTCTATGACGTTCTCGTTTATACTAAATGAGATAGGAACATGATCAGAATTTAGTTTAAAGGGGTGGGAATCTATATCAGAAAATGAAAGGGATGAGTTGGTAATTAAAAGGTCAATAGTTGAAGGTCTTCTATAAACACGATTTGGAGGAATTCTAGTTGGACTTAATGGATAATAAATATAATAGTTTGATGATAATTGGTGATTGAATAGCTCACGTCCTGCTTCATTTATTTTTGCACAGTTCCAGTTGTGATGATGGGCATTAAAATCCCCTAGTATAAAAAAATCCCCAGGCACTTTTGTAAGTATATTTAGATCACCAAGAAAATCGTTTGTGAACTTCGGGCAATAAGCCGATATAAGCATGACTTCTTTGTTGTTGATAATTATTGACAAGCATATGTTTTCAAACAGCTTTGTTGGAAATGGTCTCTGTAGCTTATGTTTTATTGATGATCTAATTGCAATTGCAACACCTCCGCCATGAGCAGTTCTATCGTTTCTGTAGATTTTATATCCAGGTAATGACAGCTTATGTCTTTTAGTAAGAAAAGTTTCGTTTAACATTAGAACGTCTATTGACTGTTCTTTAATAAAAAGATGTAGTTGTATGGATTCTGATGGGTTTGTAATTCCTTGACAGTTCCAATGCATTATTTTAAGACATTGTAGAGTTTTTGATTTAAATTGCATATTTGAGTAAAGACATTACAACATTAAGTTGTTCTGCTTTTGAAGTACATTTACGAAGATCAGCTATTGCTCCAGAAAATATATTAAATAACTCGTCGATCGTGAACAAGTCATCGTGGTTAGTTTGTTGGTTTGAAAACTTTAAGGCTTCAGCGTAGCTTCTATTAACGTTAGGTAGTCCAGTGTTATGAACTTCAGTATTTGTGGGATTTTCGTCCGATAAAACATTAGGGTTTTTATACGTACTATTTTTGTTTTTGTTACGTGTTTTATTGCTTAGATTTTGGCGCATAGTTATGTATTCTTTGCGGCTAGGACAACGGGGGTCATCGGCTCTGTGGTTAATATTTTTTAGGTTCTTGTTAAAACAGTTAAAACATTTAAATGTTACTGCTCCATCTTGCTCGGTTTTATTGATATTACAAGTGGAATAATCATGCCCTCCTCCACAAGCAATGCATGTATTATTACGAAAACAATTTCTGGTTCCATGGCCGTATGTAGCACATTTTGTACAAAATGTTGGTCCTTTGTTTCCTTTTGACGGATTTTTCCAATGTACAGCAATTCCACCTAAGTATTTAATTTTGTGAATATCACTTTTGGAGTGACGTGATCTGTCAAATTCCAGCATATATAATGCATCATCAATAGAAGATCGTGATGTTATAATTACTTTTATGCTCACCGCAACAACATTAAATGTGTTTTTTAGTTCATCCGTAATTTCTTCGGCACGAGTTTTTGGAAGACCAAAAAGAACTAACTTGAAAAGTTTTTTGTCTTTTAAATCATGTGTATAGAATTTAAATTCTTCTTTAGCAAGCTTTGTCTTCGCAGCAATGAAGTTCGATTCAGTTGTGGAAATAACTTTGGTGCCTATCGACATACGTTTATATTGGTATGTAGTTCCAAGTTTATTGTACACACTTAAAAACCCATGAACGGGATCAACAACAATTGGAGGTATTACAGTTTTATACTCATGTTCAATTTCTCCTTCACTATAAGTATCGTTGTCATCTAAATTTTCCAAATCTTTGAATCTATTGGTGTTATTGCCGATTTTATTTTTGGGAACACTTCCCCAAAATTTTTTACGTTTATTAATATTCATTGTTGCAAAAATAATAATAAACAAGAATAACAAAAATGCACTACATGCAGTTTTATTATTTCTCTTTACGATTTTCTGTTTTGATGTACTGAGTTTTGTTTTTGTTTTACAATATATTCCGTTATTATTTAATATGCGTCTGCTCGCGATCAATGACAGCTTAATACTGTGTAGTGGTTTCATTTTTATTAACTTATATGTATGTTAATATTTGTTCGATCTCAGTCCTTAATCAATCATACCCTGCAAGACATCAGGAAATAATGAATCACCTTTAAACAAAAGTTGCACATCATCAGCTAACGAAAATGACATACACATACTGCTAGATACTGTAGTAAAAAGATCATTAACAAACATATAATAAGTAAACACTCAAGTATAGATCCTTGAAGCACACCACTAACAACAGGAAGCATTCCCGAACTATAACCAGAGCTTGAAACTTACTGGATTCTATCCGTAAGATAAGAAGCTATCAATTTACATGCAGAACTAGAACATCCGAAGTACCTATACAGTTATCAGTTATCAAAAGCCTTAGTCAAGTCTAAAGAAAGCACAACACAAACACCCTTCTAGAAATATTTTTTATAATGTTGTCAGTCAGACCAATCAGCAGAGAAGTTGTACTTCTATTACATCTAAAACCAGATTGACAATCATGCAGAAGTTCATTATCATCAATATGCCCAACAAGTTGAATCTTAATAAGATGCTCAACCATTTTCGACAAAATTGGCAATATTGAAATAGGTCCAAAATCATCAATGCCATAGTAATAGGAACATTTTTTGCAATTTCCCACAACAATGGGAAATTGGAAGTCGTTAAAATCGTATTAAGCAAGTTCAATATATATGTAATTACCCATCATAACCAACTGCCTTAGATTTAATCAAATGAAAAACTGCAAACATCTCAAACAAATTAACTGATCGAAATGAAAAGCCACCACTAGGAATATCAGAAATGTCAATAAGGCCAACACCATTCTGAGATTGATTAGAAGAGAAGACATTATTTAAACTCTCAGGATTATCACACTCAAAATTATCAGGACAATGTCCAACTCCATTCCTATTCAGAATCGACCAAATTTCCCTATCAACAAAGATCAAGCTATGTGCTATTTTCTGATAGCTCCTATTTCACTACCGACAGAACACCCTCCAATTGTCATCAATTTCATTTCGAGAATATGTCGGATACGTAATCCCTACGCGGCTGTCAAAAAACTATCCTACGCACAAAAGCGTAGGATGCCTTGACGTATAGAACGAGAAAAGTAGATCTACTTTCTAAGCATCTCAAGCGGCGCGCGTACCTAATAGCTGATTGGCGCGTTAAAAGCGTTGCATATAACTTAAAGCGTGGAATGCGATGAAGGTACGAAATGCACGCAACGCTTTGACGCGAAAACACGTGGTGTGGACCTCGAGCTTAAGTGATACCTGATATTTAATCACTGGATTAATCATCCAATTATCAACCAAATAACGATCCTTCTACGTTTTAATGGGACAAGAGAATGCAATGGCTGCATATTGTCATTCAGTATCAATAACTGCTCATCAACAATGGCCGTTAAATACATATCACCAAAATTGCATTCAGATAATAGTTTTCATAATAAAATATGTTTATAAATTTTCTTAATATTTTATTCAACAACAAATCAATGGTTCAGACATTTTATACTAAAATATGAAAAATTGCAATATTTTTGAAGGACGGAGTTTTAAAGTGGCATATTTCTGATTCTAATTGAGGTATCGACTTGCATTTTTTTTTGTAAGACCAAAAATTAACTTATGTAAACAAAAACAATTAGTTCGGAAATGTGGATCAACTTGTTCCTAATATTTGCAATCCTATTAAAATGTTAATACAAATTTTAGTTTTAGAAACTCAATAAATATGTAATAAATTTTTTTTTATTCACAAAACTCAATGAAATTTTCCACGTTTTTTTAATTTGTTATTTTAAAAAAATGTAAAAAACCTTGTCAAAAGATCAAATGGAATCCCGCAATTCCTAAAAATGTATGCGAAAACCCATAGAGTCCACATTTCCTTCGGTGGGAAAAAACTTTCTGAATAAATAGAGAGCACATCAGGGTTTACAAAGCTATTTTCTGATCCCAACTTTAGGATTTTAAACCCAAGGTTGAAATGTTTATAACAAATTGGTCAAATTCCGATGGTCGTTGGGGCGATATATTTAAAAAATAGGAAAATGTTCTCCGTAAAGATACTTTACAGAAAAAGATAAAATTGTTATATGTTCTGAAAGAAAGTTTTTTTTTAATAAAAAAGTTTTAAGTCACCTTTTTGACCAAAAACAGCAAAATTCTATTTTTTTTAAATTGAAAATCGTTTATTTTTAGATCCATAATTAATATTGTTCTAAAATCTTTTGTATATTATTGGTTATTTAGTTGCCTAACTAAAAAAGCCGATCAAGGTATGGCCTACAACTCGGAAATTATAAGAGATAAATAGCACACGCAAGCATGTTTTTTCAAGAACTATCCGAACGCTTTCTAAAAATATAAAAATCTTTGAAATCGAGGGTACCCTACTTTGAGCCCCCATAGCCCCTGGATCATTTTAGGGTCCATTTTAATATCTTAAACTCAGAGTTTAGAGTTAGGCGTTGATTCCAGAAACGCATCTTCTTCATCCGTTACGATAGATACCACAGTTTATTCGGGACAAGAGTCCTCCAACATCAAGGTATCATTAGAACATCATACAACAGAGCCCTTTGTTGTTGATGGGCAAAAATACAACCTTGTTCGGAGGACACCGGAATTACGGGCTTTTATCGAGCATCCGCTCTAGACCATTTTATTTTAAAATGAAAAAGTGCATTCTTACGGAGACACACTTTAGAATATTTAATTACTAATGTCTAATACTACGTTTATACTTTGCCTGTTCGCAAATAAAAATTATTTGTAATTTAATAACTCTCTGTTTATATGCCAATTTGGTTACGGAAAATTATTATAGCATAGTTATTGAACAAAATATGAAATGAAAAAAAGTCTAAAGACCATTATTACAACTTGCCAATAGTAAAAAGTATGATGTTATCGGACAGATAAGAAGCATTTGGTTATTATAAGTTAACTTTAAGCTTAAAGTGACCGATAAGTTAAAGGAAAGATCATCCTGCCTTTAAATTTTATAGTGAGGTTTATGTACGAAGTTGCCATATTTTCTGCAAAATATGGCAATATTATTACACACATTAAAGGCAAGTTGTAATAATGGCACTTAATAGACGAAACAAGTTAAAAAATATGGCAATGTTTAAAATCTTATTTGCAAAAAGTTTCGTTAATTAGGAATTGTTTTCGTTAGTTAGCTATTCTCAAATATAAAATTAATTCACTGTTTATACGGCAGTTTTTTCTAACTGTAATATTTTCATTTGCGAATAAACGTAGTATAAATAATACAATGATTTTTTATCGGTATTGTTTTATTTCAGAAAACAATATTAACGGCCATTTTCACAATGTACGATTATTTCATTTTTAACAGAAAATTAACTAACTGTCGGTTTGTTTAACGGGGACCATTTAACCAACGGTTACCGATTTGCGTTTCACCATCATTTGATTATTTAACAAAAGCATTTAGTAGAAAGTCTGGCAATACTGCATACATTTGTTTACGAAAAATAGTGTAATGAAAGATTGAAATATACAACATTTCTAAAAAGGATAATTTGTATTTTATTAGTTGTATAATAAAAAAAATTAAAAAACTCAAAAATATTAAGGTACCTAACTATATTGCGCCTTTATACCAATAAACAAACTAAACAACAAATATTGAAAACCAACTAGGAAAAGTGCACATTTGTTGTTTGGTTTGAATTTTTTTCTGAAGTGCAATATCCGGGTGGTATCTGGATCATGCCGTGCAAAATTTCCTTTTCTGCGCTTTACATTTTTTAAAAATTATAAATATTACAAAAATATAAATGTTTTTGCATGGTCTTTTATTATATTTCTTACAATTAAGATGCTAATCGGCGAAATTTGTTCAGTTATATTTAACAGCAACTTTGTTGTTAAATAGTGTCAGTTAGAAATTAATCGTACATTGTGAAATTCAGATTAGCCTAACTGGCGGTTAAAGTTCACGTTAACTTTTAATCGTACATTGTGAAAATGGCCGTAAATTTCATAAAATTATTGAATACCTCGATCCTTCAATTATCAACTGGCCTGCCATTTCGATACCTCCTGACAAGTAAGAAAACTCGCGACACGTTTCTCTTGCTCAATTTTTGAGAATTGAGAAGAACATAATGAAGAAACTAGACCTTAAACTATACTATGATAACGTGCTACAAAAATATATGTATTGATTAAGGTCATATGAAACCCGTTAAAAAACCCAAACACGTCTTCAAATACCTATTAGTACTTACCCCATTATGCTGTTGTTAAACCTGATCGTGTTACAACAAAGGTTCGAGTTGTGTTTAATGCTCATAACAAAACATTGAACAGCAATAGTTTAAAATTTAAACTATTGTTGTTTGTATATCTCATATTGCTAGTGCTGTATTGAGTATACAAACACACAGCCTATAGCTAAGAGCATTTACAAAAACAAATGAGCACCAAGAGTATAGGGTTTGGGCACCCTTGGTTTAAATTATGCCCAACACATTGTTCTAAGGTAGGACAAGATTTGGTTGTAGTAATCTTGAAACATCACTTTTATAGAATAGTTCTTAATGTCGACATCACCAAAATGTTGAAGCAAATTTTATTAAACACAATAAAAAGTATCAATGAACCCATACAAGAATATGAACTAAAAACAGTCACATTTGGTGTCAATGTTCCCCTTATTTAGCTATCAGAACTCTACACTAATTAGCTTAAGACATTCAAAATACCCCCCTAAAGAGATTCAAAATAGCCCCCAATCGAGATGTTTCTGAGTTAGAGGGGGTCATAATTTAACATTTTGGCCAAGCAGGTGTTTTTTCTGAAAAACTTTGTTGACTTTTTTTACAAAATGGGCCCCTTTTTAATTTTTATTTTTTTGCTCAAGAGAAAGCTTAGGTCCATTCCTTTAAGAGGTTTTTGATCTCTTAGTGGGATGCGAGTGTAATATCTATCAAAATAAATATTTTGTAACTCAAGACAAACAATTTTTGACTTTTTTTTTTTTGCAAAATCTAATTTTTTATTCCAAAATGGGCACATTTTTTAAATATATTTTTTTTTTTTTTGCTCAAATGAAACCTTAGGTCCATTGCTTTAAGAGGTTTTTGGTCGCTTAGTGGAATGCGAGTGGGATATCTATCAAAATAAATATTTTGTAGCCCAAGTCATACCATTTTTGAGTTTTTTTTGCAAAATCGAACTTTTTCCTTGATGGGCCCTTTTTTTAAATTCTTTTTTTTTTTTTTTTTGCTCAAAAGAAAGCTTAGGTCCATTCCTGTAAGAGCTTTTTGGTCTCTTAGTGGGATGCGAGTAGGATATATAATTTATTTTGATAGATATCCCACTAAGCGACCAAAAACCTCTTAAAGGAATGGAACTAAGCTTTCTTTTCAGCAAAAAAAAACAATTTAAAAAAGGACCCATTTTGAAAAAAAAAGTCAACAAAGATGTTTTTGATTTTGCGAAAAAAGTCAAAAATTGTATGTTTTGAGTTACAAAACATTTATTTTGATAGATATCCCACTAAGCGACCAAATAAATATTCATGGAAAATATCTAAAATTTCTTTTGAAAAAAAGGGCCCATTTTGAAAAAAAATTCAAAAAGGTATTTGAATTTGTAAAAAAAAATTACAAACAATTTTGTATTTTTAATTTTTTTTCGAAAGATTGATGAAATAGTTATCTAAACTATTTGGGACACAATTTGCTAAGAACAATAGGTAATAAGTTACATGGTTGAGAGAAAACACCTGCTTGGCCAAAATGTAAAATTTTGACTCCTTCTAACTCAGAAAGTTCTCCGCCGATCTTGTTGAAAAATTGCGCCTGAATTAAATCGACATCGATTTCAAAATTTGGTTCATTTGACACGAAATGCCCTATATATAAAATACTATTACATAGCATTGTACCAATCCTCATAATTTGAGCAAAGTCCCAATAACAAACATTGAATATGGATATTAAATTGTTTATACCAATGTAATTTCTACATTCGGCATAGCCGAATTAAGTACTCTAACTTGTTTTATTTGACATATACATTTGTTGTAAGTCCAACAAAAGAAGCATCTGAAAAACCATGAAACTCAATTTTAGCTGAAAGTGAAAAATTAATCCGAGGAATAAGAAATTTATTAATATTGTTACGTTTTAACCTTTTTAAAACGTTGGTATATTTCCTTTAAATAAACCGGTAACTTTTGATTGCAAATAAAAGCCGTTTAGTAGTTTAAAATTGTAACAACTCTTTATTTATTTAAAATGTACAACAACAACAGTTAAAATAGTCACTCAAAAGTGAAATTTCACAACAACAATTTTTTTGTTTATTGAAGGTATACATAGTTATTTAGAATATTAAACCAAAAAACTTTTTTCCAAAAACTTAAATATTAATAGTATTTTTTGTAAATCTATCTTCAAAAGCACTTTCGTTTCCCTTAAAAATTTTCTGACTTTAGGGCCTTCTCTCAAAAACAAATATTTTTATATCAATATTATTTTTTGAAATAAAATGTTTATTAGATGTCTTCTTAGCTTTAATATTATATATATTTTATTGAAATTTGTAAGAAAAATTTATTTTCGACTTTTGTCTATGATACAAAGTACTGTGCGCCGTTTACCTGAAGAACTAAAAATGTTATAATATGGTGATTTTTTAACGATCAAAGATACAATTACAAAATTTGGGACTAATGTAGATCCAAATGTCCTTAAATCAACACTGTTGATAATTTTTAACATTTTTTATTTTAAAACACCTAAATTCCTAAAACGGGAAAAATATTTTCCAAAAACTCAGCTTTTTTTAGAAAAGTGACCACTGTGACGTTATTTACCGTGTGATAATGTATCAGCTTTTCATCATTTAACCCCTTCGAAGAAAAAGGATAGCCATACATTTTACATACATATTTGCTATTCCTTTCTTACGATCGGGTTAAATGTGTGATGCCACTTTGATACATTTTAACACCGTGACGTATCTGCTCATCATCTGTAGTTAAAGTCAGTGTTTAAAAAGCTACTATAACTAAAAATTTTTTACTATTGCTACAACTACTGCTTTAGAAAATTTTCTATAGCGGTAGCAATAGCATTTGTCTTTTTTCGTTTTCTTTTTTTTCCATAACTACTGCTACCTTCAAAAAATAAAACTCTAAACAGAGCAGTAGTAATAAAACATGAATTGTAAATAGAGTAGTAGCATAAAAATACAAAAAATCATTACTACTGCTTTACATCGAGTTTTAATTTTTATTATTTAGAAGTAGCAGTAAGGTAGCAATAAGGTAGCAATAGAAGTAGTCAAAAAAGAGAATCTTCAGTCATAACTCCAAAAATGTCAAAAAAAACATTGTGTGTTGTTTTTGTTTTGAGAGTGTTTGAAGAAATAATTCGTTTTTATTCGTCTCAGATGTTCGTGTTGCTAACAGAAATATCGTATTTTCTGTGTGTACAAAGTTACCATTCACACAAACAAGTTATTTCTTACGTTGCCATATTATTTGCAGGGGAAATATTAATGTTCTACATAATTATAAATGAATTTTCGTACATTTAACAATGAACAAATTTATTAAATGATAGAATTAATTTTTGTGGGTTTTTTTCTTTTTAGGGGTAACATTTTGTGGAAAAAGTAGTAAATTTAATTTCTTAAAAGAAAAACTAAATTAACAAAATCCAAAAAAAAATTAATTTTATTGTTATTAGTAGGTTTGAGAAAAAAAAATTGTTTAATATGTATTTATCTTTGAATTGATATCATTCCTTTTTTCATTAACTTCTACTTTTTTAAGATTTGCTTTTAATTTAATACTAAATTTCTAAAAACATTTTCTTTGTTAAATATATTTTTTAACACAAACAAACAAATAAATAGACATACATTCATTTTGTTATATACACTTAGATGAAAGAATGTTAAAACCATTATTATTTCAAGTAAATAATACGACAACGCTTTGCAACAATGTTTATGTAAAAATATGGTAACTATGTGAATACAAACAAAAATTAAGAACTTTTGTTTACAATACGAACATCTTACACCAATAAACATTCACAACAACAACACACAATATAAATTTTTGACTGAAGATTTTTATTTTTGACTACTTCTATTGCTACCTCAACTGCTACTTCTACTACTACGTCATCTGCTACCTCAACTGCTACTTCTATTGCTACAAAATTTTAAAAGTAGCAGAAGTAATAGAAAACAAATGACTCTGCTACATTAAAAGTGTTTCTTTTTTTAAGGTAGCAATAGAAAACAAACTGATCTGCTACTTTTAAATTTTCCTTTTATTGCTACTACTACAACTACTGCTACTAAAATGTGAAGGTAGCAGTAGTAGTAGTAATTGATTGACTCCGAGTTTTTATTAATTTTTTAACTAGACTACTTGTGTTTTTCGATGCTACTGCTACTTGTAGTCTAGTTATTTAAACACTGGTTAAAGTATACTTCTGACCAAGGCGAATTTATACAAGGTGGTGGCAGTTCTACAAAAACAACAATTGGTCTTAACAAATGTCAAAAAACAAAAATGAAAAATTAAACAAATATGTATTAAAACTTAATATAATGTTGATAATTGAATAGTGAGGGCTTTACTTATTTATGTAAAAAATAAATATTTTGTTAATAAGCTTAGAATATGAAGATATTTAAATATAAACAAAAGCTTTGACAACTGTTAGAACCAAAAAGCGAAAAAAAAGTTATCAGCTGGTTGACTGACTCCACCTTGTATAAATTCGCCTTGCTTCTGACGTTAAAGTCGACTGTAAATATAAAACCAGCTGAAGTTGTTTTTAATTCATTTAACAACAGCATCAGCTGTACTTCGCCATGTAAAAAAGTTCGACAAAAAGTCAAAAAATTTTAAGTTACAAGACATTGGCAGAGATTTTGCAATTATTGAATATTAAGTCAATAAAATTAGTATCAAAATAGAATAAATTTGTTATTAATCTTTCCTTTTCTGTTTTTCCACTACAAACTGTTTTTTCTTTAGTTTCCCGGTTACATTTATTGTTAGTCACTTTTTTTTTTTTTTAATTTTCTAAGTCAACTGTTCAGCGATGCCACTTGTCTATATTTTGTTGTATATTGTATGAAAACATTTTCTACATTAGAGGTGACACCCAGTTAAAGTCGGTTTAATTTAAAACATTAATTTTGACTATAGTTAGAGAATAATAAAAAGCGGGTTTTTATTTTAAAGTTGTTTTTAAAAAGAACCGACTTTATTGTTTGACTATGATTATGGGCCCATGTCTCTAGATCAATGGTGCGCAGCCCATAGCGCAATTGTGCAAAATCAAATCACACGTATTCTTATGCTCTTACATTTTACGAATACGCATGAGCACGGGTGTACGACTTTTTCATTATTTTTCCTGTTTTTGTATTTGTTTGTTTGTAGGTGCACTGAACAAAATAAAGGTTTGTGTGTTGGTGAGAGAATTTACTTTTGTGCACCTCTGCTCTAGATTCATGATTATTCATTTATTGTAATGTGAATTCTAGCTCATTCGAAACGTATTATGAGAATAAAAAAGTACCATCAAGACCCACATTTGTATTCCCACCCAGCATCATGATTCTGGGTCCATTATTATAGTAAATGCTAAAGAAAGATAGGTACCACTAAAGTCACCTTTTTTGAATTCAAACTCTTTCAGAATCATGTGTGCCTAAATTTTAATTTTTAGGTTTATTATTATAAAATAGTTAGTAAAAATTAACTATGAGTCCCTTTTTTAGATTCTGTTTTTAATTTTCAACTTATGGATTAATTATTATAGAAATTTCAAAAAATACCATTCGAAGAACGAAAAAATATTAATAGTTTTTGTTAACTCAATGTCATAAGATGGTTTAATGACTTTCTTTCGTTATGGTAGGATCACACATGACAAATATTTGACGAAAAAGACGTAACCACTAAATAAAATATATTTAAATTCTTATATTTATTGTCAAAAACTCCTTTTACTTAAGACAATTCAAAGCAAATATTCAGTTTTATTTTATTTGAAGCTATTTGATCTTACAAAACACTTGTAAGAGTAAACAACGTCAAACAAGTTTGTACTAAAAAAAGTGGTTACGCTTTTTTGAGTAAATATTTGTGACCGTACCTTAACTCAAAAGCATATGAGCCAACTATTATGTATACATATAAGTAAAATAATTTTATATAATAAAACGTTCCATTAGAAGAAAAAGTACCAATTTTCCACACTGAACCCCCGTAAAATTTGAAATTAAAATAATTTCCTTTTTATCGTTAATATAGGTGATACTTTAAAAATAAATTTCGACCCTTCGTAGGCCCGCCATATCTAAAAAGTAATATTTATATTTTAAATTCAAATCATAAATGAATTTTTGGCGATTTTTTTTTTTAAATATGGTACCCCAGGTGACTAAATTTGAGGGGCCACGCACTGGCTGAAGCTGAACAAATTAACTCGGAAACACCTCAAATCCAACGATGTGAAAATTCGTGACAATATCTCCAATAGTTCCCGAGATACCGTGTTCTGTCGTTCGTCGCACCCACACGCATTTTTATTTTGTCCGCAAATAAGTGTTGTGATCCGTTTAAGTAGTGTTAAAAATATGTACTTTTGTTTCTGTTTCCGCGTCGATAAATCAAATATTACAAATAAATAAAAATATTACAATTAAAAATACAAAACAAATACTTTAAATAAAATAAAACAACAAAAAAACAAAAATACTTACTTATGTTATTGTACAAACACAAATAGAAACAAAATAAATAAAACAAAAATAATAACAATAAAACAACAAAAACAAAATTAAAAGACAAACCAACATAAAAAGACCTACGAAAATAAACCGCAAAACCAACATTAAAAACATCCTCTCAGAGAACAGTGTCAACACAACATCAATAGTGTTGTCACTACGGGCCGTTTCTCTGTCGCAATGACCAGACCAGGACTTTTATGGCCTCCCGTCATTGTGTAACTTTTTCCCCGCCCTAACTTGTCCGCTTTCCATTACATCCTTTAATTTTTTATGATATTGGTACAATTGTTATAATTGTTGTTTGGCTGTTTAGTGACGAAGGTAAAAAATAGACAATTTATTTGAATTTTCTGTATATTGCAATGACAGGTTGCTTTCGGATTGACTTTTGAAATATACGGGGGCTAAGAGCGAATTTTTTCTCAGTCTATGCTCATGTTTATCTCCATCGGCCGGATGTTTTCGCCTTATGTGAAACGCAGGTATCCGAAAATGCTGATCCACAGGATTTTCAGATACCTGGGTATCACTTTCTATCGCTTTTTAACTTCCATCGGGGCATTGCCATGTTCATACGCAATGAAGTTGTGTTTCAGTACCAGCAATCATTCGGTACGTATTTAACTGTCTCTGTGTTAAGTTCAAAATCAGGGCACACTGTTTGCACTTCGGGTTTCTGTATAGAAGTCCAAACGCGGGAAGAGATATTACTATATCTAGCCTCGATGCCCTTTTTGATTCCATATCGAAGATTCTTGAGAGTTGTCGTAACAGTGAAATTGTTATTGCTGGTGATTTTAATGTTCACAAATCTTCTTGGCTTCACCATTCAAGTCATACAACTACTATGACGCTGTTGAACTATTCACAGCGCACAATCACCTTACGCAATTATTGAATGAACCAACGCATATTTCATGCGTTGATGGGCACCAAAATAACACTCTCGACCTTTTTCTAACTTCACACCCTGACAAGTTTTTGCACCTCTTGGTAATTCGGATCATTGTACCATTTCCGCCTCCTTTTCGCTCTCTGAACTTCGTAACGTTTCACGACCAGCTACGAAACGTTCAATTTTTATTTACGCTCGTTGGGCTGAGCTCAACGAGTTCTTTCGGCATTTCAATTGGAAACTCTGTTTCTTAAACAATAACGTCAATGCCAGGATGGGGATGAAAACCTTCATTCCATCAAAGAAAATTTCGATTAAAACTATGGAAAAATCCTGGTATAATCAGAAGTGCAAAATTGCAATCAGATCTAGAGAGTAGGCATTCAGAATCTGGCGTGATAACAAAAATGCTGAAACTGATTCGCTGCGCAAAACGGCGAGATCTTCGTGTGCCAAAGTGAAAAATCTTTACACGAGCAGCGTCTCCGTAAAAGTTTTTGCTCATTCGTTAAAAGAATTAAGGATAATGCTAGTTTATCAATTCCTACTCTTTTAAGAGATGGCCAATCATTCACTGACCCGGTTGATAAAGCTAACCTTTTGGCTGAATTATTTGCAAATAATTCGAACTTATCGGAAAGCAATCAACCGCTACCCGATCTCGAAAGAGCATCAGTTACTATGCCGAATATATTATTTCGCGCTCGCGCAGTTAAAAGGGTTTTAGCGGATCTCAACATAAATAAGTCTCCTGGGCCTGATGGTATACTAGCACTGGTCTTGAAGCAGTGTTCTTCGACGCTAGCTCGTCCATTAGCTAACCTTTTCAGCACTTTATACCGTGCCAGCAAATTTCCTGTATGTTGGAAGGTTGCTAGTGTAACGCCAATTCTTAAAAAAGGAGAGCCTAACAACCTGAAAATTATCGCTCAATAGCAATTTGTTCTGCACTTTCCAAAGTTATGGAGAGTATGGTTAACTACCATGTTGTGAAATATTTGGTTTATAATATGGTTTTCGTAGAGGACGCTCTACGGGAGACTTGCAAGCCTTCTTATCGGAAAAATGGTGTCCCGTACACCGTTTTGGCGAAAGTAATGTGGTGGCTCTAGATATTTCTAAAGCGTTTGATAGAGTATGGCATGGTGCGCTTTTAGAAAAACTTATTGCTTTTGGTGTCGGTAATAACTTCTATCGATTTATATCGAGCTTTCTCAGAGATCGCACTATACGAGTTGTTATAGATGGAATCTCATCAAACGAGTTCAAGATCAATTCAGGGGTACCGCAGGGCTCCGTCCTATTATATTTCTTATCTTTATAAAACGACCTTCTACATCGAACTTCGATCCCTAACTACTCTTTTGCAGATGACAGCAACATTTGCCATTCACATGCATTCAATTATAGACCAAGAATTATACGCTTAACCAAGATCTTGTGACAATCTCTGAATAGGGTTGTGCGAATAGAGTCGATTTCAATGCACGCAAGACTCAATGTTGTATATTAACACACAAATGCACAACAGATCATGTTGCTCCATCTGTTTTGATGGGTGGTGTAAATATTAAGGAATCAGAAGCTCTTGATGTTCTAGACATGAGTATTCAGTGCGATGTCCGCTGGACAAAACACATTTTTCGAGAGTCGAAAGAGCATTCAAGTGCCTTGGTTTTCTAAAACGGAATAAGACATACTTCACTCCATCTAATCTCCTTACTATTTACACCACTTATATCCGACCAAAAATGGAATACAACACTCATGTGTGGGCCGGTGCACAGAGGGATACATTTTTTCATTGGCTTCATACATTTTTTTGCAAAAATTATAAGAAGTGGTCGTAGAGCGCTGAAATTTGGCACCGAGAATTATATGGATCAAACTAAGAAAAAAATAAAATTTTATCAAAATCGACCACGCCTAAATTTTCTGAAACAAAAGAAGAACGTTTCAATAAAATCGGCCATGCCCACCGCATACCGCCCATACAATCCAAATCGATTTTTTTGGATAAAATTGTTCCTATCCAAGCAAAAGTCTAGAAATTTGGTTCATATATTTTCTGAAACAAAAGAAGAACTCATGCCGAGTTTCAATAAAATCGGCCTTGCCCACCGCATACCGCCCATGCAATTCAAATTGACTTTTTTTTCATAAAACTTATGTGTTTTTCTATAGCAAACGAGTGCTTTGAGTGGAAATTTTACATATATTTTGTTTTTGTTACAATAACAAAACACATGTTAAATTTCCACTCAAAGTACTCGTTTGGATTAGAAAAACAGCACATTATTCTATCCAAACAAAAGTTTTAAAATTTGGTACATACTTTTTCCCATGAAACCCATCATAGATAAGAATTTTTTTGATATTTCGTTTAGCATTCGACAAAAAACATTATTTTTCTTAACCTACATCGTCATATTCCAAGTCCTACTTGGTTGGCTCTTGTCTTAAGCTAGTTACAAAAGGGTCAGATGAAACCAGTAAGCGGCAAAACATGTCAGTGTTTGTCAAAACTCTATTTTCAACGAAGATCTTAGCCGTGTCCCAAGTGTAGTTTTTGAACATTTCCAAACTTTTCCATTGCAATTAATTATTTCTTTATACAGTTCTTCATATGAAACAGAAAATAAGCTCTTTTTCAGATTTATATACAAAAATTTTAGGAACTTTGAAAATTAAAATCACAAATGTTGTTATTCTTCAATTTGTTAACTATATAATGGTCATATGGTTTTGTTTTTTTCAATTTTTCCCGCCAATTTTTAATAAATTGTTGTTATATACAATATTTAATAAATACCTGGCCTAAAAATATGGAACAGTTTTTTTTGGCAAAAATTCTATGACAAGTTTCGTGACTTTTACAAGAAGTTTTAAGTTTTCATCCTTTCCGAAAACTATTTTTTTTAATCGAAACAAGACACTTCCACATTTCATTTTATTAAAAAACAGCATGGGGGGAAGTGGGGCAACATTTTTATTTTCTATGGAAAATCAAAAATTAAATAATTTTTAGAGACTTACAGATTTGGGCATATCTTCTTAACGGTTTATGATATCCCCATAATTTTTTTTTTTATTTTTGGAGAAATGTTATATTTTTCAAATATGCTAAAGATAAATGGTATTATTAGTAAATTTATACATATATAAACGTGAAAAAATAAGTAAATTTTTGATTAACACCCTTGCATGGGCTTTACTTAAATTTTTCTTAAAACTATAAGTGTACATTTATATCTTTAAGCATTTCTCTACAAAACTGCATCATTTGATTTTTGAAATTGAGTGTTTGAAAAATTTACGCAATACACGTTCTTTGGCAAGGGCTCATCAATTCGTTGTCTACTGGGCAGTGAATCGCACAACACATTACAGAGAAAATTCGTTCTTTAGCCGAACTGTCCGTATATGGAATAAGCTTCCTCCAGAAGTCTTTCCTGCCACTTTCAATATAGGAAAATTCAAATCAAATGTCCCCTAACACTACTCTCTCTATCCTCCCTCCGATAACCTATTTTCCTAGTTCCAACATAATGCTTTGCATGAGTAGGGGCCATCCCCTGAGTGCTGGTCCAAGTAAAAAATAAAATTCGCCTATCTAAAGTTTAGGAGGTCAACACCTAAATAAAAATGTGAGACCGAATTCAGATGCAAGACATATTCAACATAAGAAAGACATTAATTAATAGTTTTTTGTATATTAACGTATTATATTTGTATTATTTTCGTTGATAAATAATATCCAAGAATTTTAATTACTTTTTTTTAACAGAATAAATTATATAAAACTGTTGCATGTACCATAAATTCAGTCATTCCAATCGAATTATAAGATAGTGCATGCAACCGACAAAATTCGATTGGCGCCAAATTCGGTTGTGATTACGAATCTGTTTTCTTTGTATGTATTTGAGGCCTATTTTAGCTGAATTTCATATCAATAACGTTATTTAGAAGATTTTTATGGGTGTTAAGTTATTCTCGGATGTGGATAAAAAGTAACTTTTCCGCATAAAATGTTGGTTGAATATCGATTATTTAGATATTTACACACAGAAAACAGATCGGTTGGAAATCGGTTACAGTAATTAAAAAATAATTAAATAATCCAATATATTACTGCAACTATTAAAAATGTATAACTCTAGCTGATTTTTAATATTAATGAATATTAAAACGTAATCCTAATAGAAATATGATTATTACAATAATTTTATTAGTTATGATATGTACATTCATATTTGTGTACAAGTTAACGAATCTGTTAACTGAATATTTTTTTTAGTAAACTGTACCTACTTTAAGTGTTTATTTTGTTGCTAAACTAAGAAATTGTTTTCAATATTTAACCGTTAGGTTGTTTGATGCTTATTTTAAAACTGATAAAAGAAGAGAAAAATATTCATTCAGTATTCTTCATTCAGTATTTAATCTAACGGTTAAATATAAAAAACATTGTCCACTACTTAGACTAACTATATTTTTTGATCTCTTCTTCTTTCTTGTTCGTTTATTATTTTGCTTCAGTAATTGATAATTGTAAAGAGATTTGGTCATTCTAGTTTTTGATTTCCACTGAATAACAATAACCAGTGATCTTCTCTACAATAAAAAAATGTATTTTAAATTAAATTTGAAAGTTAAGCAAAATAAAAAAACTTAAGATTTAAAAAAAAGGAAAAAACACCACTTTTAAAGTGAAATTTAAATTTAAAAAAAAAAAAATAAATAAAAAATTTAACCTTTTAAAAAAATAAAAATAATAAAATAAAACTTTAAATTATCTGTAAAAGATAATAAAAAGTTAATTTACATGTGTATCCACCAAAATTTGGAAATGTATATTTTTTGCAAATTGGTCGTAATAATTTTTAACATTTTCGTTTACATATTTTATATGTATATGAGTCTTTCCTTGACCGTGACATAGTGTATATATTGTGTTAAACCTTTCTTCAAATTTAAAAAAAAATAAAAATTAAATATCAAAAACAATTTAGTTATTCAAAAAAAATATTTTTCATACTTGTGTGTAAAAATCAACAACAAAAGTAAATTCTTTAATAAACAAACAAAACAGTGTAAACATAAAAAAACAACAGTATAGCTTATCACTGCTTGCAGTATGGGCAGTGATAGCGAAGAAGCTGATTCTAGTGACACTGAAAACTGGCAGGTACTCAATACTAGAAAAAGACCTAATGCAGAATCGCCAAAAATTCAACGCAAACGAATAGCAACAACAAATGATTCATGCACCAGTGGTAATATGTTTAAATTACTTACAAATAATACTAATGATGATGGTAATGATAATAATGATGATGATCAAAACAACAACCACGATTCTATACCAAAACCACCTCCAATATTCATTCCCGACGTTGCAGACATTAAAATTATGGTAAACAATTTTTTAAAGGTGATCAAATCAAAAGATTTTACATATAAATCTTTAAAAGATGGCCAAATTCGATTAATGGTTAAATCTGTCGATTCATATACAGCCCAATTATGAATAAAAATTCCCCGGGAGTTTTTTCCCTTTTCCCATTTTTCCTATTCAAATTCAATGGGAAAAAACTCCCGGGGAACAAACTCCCAGGGAATTTTTTATTCATAATTGGGCTGATAGAGTTTTAGTAAAGTATCTTGATGAAAAAAAATAAAGTTCCACACATACCAATTAAAACAGGAAAGAGCTTATAGAGTAGTAGTTAAAAATCTGCAGTTTTCAACACCAACAGATTTGCTCCAAAAGGAAATAGAGAATTTAGGACATAAAGTAAGAAATATTGCAAATGTTAAAAGCAGAATAACGAAAAACCCGCTGTCAATTTTCTTTGTTGATCTGGAGCCAGATACTAATAATAAAAACATATATGATATAAAATCTCTTTTTAATGCAATGGTTGAAATTGCACCACCCCTGAAAAACAATGACATCGTACAATGTTATAGATGCCAACAATTTGGCCACACTAAAACATACTGTAGAAAGCTATTTAAATGCGTCAAATGCGGCTTAAATCACCATACAACTGAATGCAAAAAAGATGAAAATACCCCTCCACAATGTTCAAATTGTTTACAAGCACACACTGCTAACTATAGAGGGTGTACAATTTACAAAGAACTACTAAAGAAAAGAAATTTTATTAAAAAACGTAATAATAACTATTATACTGATCAAGAACCAGACTTTAACATTAATTCTCAAAATTTTCCAAATATTAATGGTAAGTAATCATGGTATAAATAGTAGTTACAATGATCATAATCATAACACATTTCAATACTCTTATTCTCAAGCTGTTAAAAACAACAACAATCAATACGAAAATCTATCTACTTCTTTCCAAAGAATAGAAGCGCCAATGGAAAAACAGATTGAAACCACCACCACTTTATTAAACATGATGTCTACACTTTTAACGAAACTATGCAATTAAATCTACTTATAGCAATATGGAATGCAAACTTTCTTTCCAACCATATTCAAGAAATAGAAATCTTATTTCATAACAACTATATCGATATACTTTTAGTTTCAGAAACTCATTTTACGAGCAGAACTTATTTTCATATCAGAGGATATGAATTAGTTAACACAAACCATCCAGATAATCGTGCACACGCAGGTTCGTGCATCCTAATAAAATCCTCAATAAAATATGATATATTTAGTGAAATTAAAGAAAATTTCCTGCAGGCAACTAATATTAAAATAAAGTGTAATAATTACGATATTATTATTAGCTCAATATATTTTCCTCCGCGACATACCGTAACATGTTTAGATTACAATCAGGTTTTTGGTTCACTGGGTCAAAGATTTATTGTTGGAGGTGATTTTAACGCTAAGCATCCATGGTGGGGCTCACGACTCTCAAATCCAAAGGGAAAAGAATTGTATAAATGTTTAAGAAATAATAACTATTCAGTACTGTCCTCTGGTTCCCCTACATATTGGCCATCAGACCCACGAAAACTTCCGGACTTGTTAGATTTTGCTGTCTATTCAGGGATACCAAGCAATCAATTGGAAATAAAAGATCTTGATGATCTAAGCTCCGATCATTCTACTTTACTTATCAATTATAATACAAATGTTAATTTAAGGTCCCACAGTGGGGCAGAATCAAAATTTGTTGGAAATAAATCTGGCATTTCTAAACGGCTCGTTCGATCGGGATTAAATTTGACATGGGCGTAGCCACGGAGCACTCGAGTTTAAGTTATTAAAATGGACCTTACACATGCTCTAGGCGCGGCGCTATGTGGGCTCAAAGTAGGGTATGATTTCAAAGCCCAATAAACCTGAAAATATGCTAACATCGTACAGACATCGTACGATATTTGAAAAAATATTTCTAAGAAGATTGTTGCCAGTTCTAGAGAGACAAAATATCATCCCATATCATCAATTTGGGTTCCGTAATAAACACGGAACCCCTGAACAATGTCACAGAATTGTGAATGTAATCACCGACGCCTTTGAAACGATATTGTTCTCCGATTTTTCTTGATATTCAACAAGCATTCGATAAAGTATGGCACGATGGCTTACTTTTTAAAATAAAGAAAGTTCTACCGGCTCCATTCTATCTATTTTTTAAAAGCAAAGACATTTTTACGTTAAATGTAAAGATGAAAGGTCAAGTATATATGAAATCGAAGCAGGTATACCGTAATAATATACGAAAACGTTTTTTGTTAGCCCTATCAAAATGCACATACATATGTGTCTTGGTTTTTTAAGGAGGTTGCAAAATATGATTGTTGTGTTTCACCCACTCTTACATAGGGTCTCATTTGAAACCATTCAACCAAAACGGTCTAGCTCATGATTTTTTGACTATACCTAAGTTATGTTGAAAGCGCCTTCTCATAATAATTCTGGTGGGGGCTTTCATCTCCGGCTTATTTTACTATATATCGTTGTAAAAATCAATATTATCTCAACAGTTTATATTTGCAATTTTTTTTTTATTTTTATTGATTTTGTCATATCATTTGTAACACATCGAAATATTGCCCATATTATATTCCGGATGTAAAATGTCCCAACGTTAAAATAGTGTCTACTGGTTCGATAAAACTAATGGAACAAACTTAACGAAACATGGCACTCAAAATCATATGAAATGTAAGAAATCGGAGATGCCAGGAGCATATATAGAAAACGATATTCCTTAAATATAAAAGTAATGAAAAAAACGGTGCTATTTAAAAAAAAAAAACATTTAAATTGTCCCTATTATTTTTAACTGCACATTACATTGTTGCAGAGATCTTGATTTTTACCACGGTATATTCTGTTTTATTTTTATAACTTATAATTTGTCCCTATTATTTGTTACTACACTTTTAAGCACTTTATCTTTATATTTCTATATATTAATACATTGAATAAATTAAAGTTGTCGCATTTATTGAAGTGTTGATATAAATAAAAATACTAACATTTTTGAAATTCCCTATAATATTTTCCAACATATTTAAATTAGTTTTAATATACATACGCATAAAGAAATAAACACAGATGGCGACATGGCTCAGTGACGTCAACATTGACTAAAACTGATTGTATTATATGAAAATTGTATGTGATTTATAATGGAAAAGTCAATAATTATGTTTAAAAGTTATTTATGTTTAATAAAATAAAATGTATTTTAGGTTTTATGTTATTAGACATATTTTACTTTATTAATATTCAATATTTTTGTTATATTTAAGTTCAAGTCATTATTTTTTTATATTTTCTTTTTCTTGATGTCGTACTATCTATGAGTTCTTCATTAGGTTTTCTTATTTTGAAGTACATTCTTGAACGAAAAAATAGAGTTTTTACTTTTTCATCACATTCGATGTGGTGAGCCTGTTCCAATAGAGATTTTATAACACTGTAATTGGTAATATAATACCGATTTAACTATTATTTGTAATGTACAAATTCTTTAAGCCAAAAATTAAAAAAAAAAAAAATAATTACCCATTTCGAATTGTAAATTGTTTTCAAAATCTTCGGTTTTGAAATGCTTTTGGAAACTTAAAAAAACTTATTGCACACGGTTTTGATTTTTTATTATTATTATTGCAATTTTTGACAGCACACCACATTTTAATTTTTAATTAATTTTTTTATTTATTTTTCACTATTTATTTTGAAATTTCATATAAAAAGTAAGTATTTTACATTCAAAACATAAGAAAACAATCATTGTTGACGTCACGAAAAAAGAGTAAAAGAGAACACTAAAATAACGGTATCGTTGATGTCGCAATACGTATATTAGTGGTATTTATGATATAGAGCAGAGCCCGGAAACACATGCGATTGGTCAGTTGTTGTAAGAGCGAAAAATAAGAAAAGAGACAAATTTATACTCTCATATTCACTACAACACAGGCATGGACATTTTAATTTTGAAATGGTGGTATTTTAATTCAAAATAATATTTTTAAATTTAAAATTTCTGTTGGACTTCTTTACTTATATCGATTTAAGAAAGCATTTTAGATTAAAATTCGTTTCATTTTGGAAGTTTATAATTATATAAACGTACACTATACGTTGATGTTAAAAAATATTAAGTTTTCCATCCCTGCATTAGTAATCTTCATGTACAAAAGCAAGAAACATGCGACAACACAACCTTCTTCAATGAACGCTCAAACGCGACCACAAAGTATACAGAGGCGACACGGCAAAAAAAATATTGTCTCTTTCACTCGAAACAATTTCAACTGGTTTTGTGCTTTTTTTATAGTATTATATAGTGTTGTTTGTTTTAACGCACTGTCTGTATTAAACCGCAAATTTGTTTTCTCTTTCTAGCGAAACTATTTCAAAAAAGCTGATTTTAGAGTTTTTTAACTCTCAAATTTGTCGCCTCTGTATACTTTGTGGTACTATTTCTATATTCCAATGCAAATTCATTTACAGGTATACCCAATTCTACAACAAATACAACTATGCAAAAACAACATAGATTTTGTTTTTGTAAAAATATTCGCTAGCTGTCAAACAGCCAAAGAACAGCTGACTGCAAATAGACGTGAAATAAGTAAACAAACAAGTTTTCTTTTGAAATAAAAATAATAAATATTGTGGTATTATTAAAATAATTACTTTTTTAGCTTTTATTTATCTAAACCAGGTGGGTGGATTTTTTGAACAATAGCAAAACAAATTAAAAAAAATTCAGTTAATTTCTGTCTGAAAATATATAAAGATCATGACATTTTTAGCATATACAAAATATCTCATTGCTTTGCTGATAATATCACGTCTAACGATTATTTCAATAATGAGCGGGAAGACCAAGGCCAAGGAAGTGGAGCACAATGAACCGATGAGGGAGATGAAGTTGAAAGAAAAATTGGTTAATAAAAATAAATATTTGAATTAAATCTGTTAAAAATATTTATTTAAAATGAAACTTTAAAACTCATTTTGCCAACTTACATGACACCGCCACTAAAATTGTGCGGAATGTTAAGTTACCGGTAAAGGGAACAGGACGATCATAATGATAGGGATTTTCCATGGTTTAGTTTAGAAGAGTCAGATTTATTGCCACTGTTCATTTTTAGTTTGTTGTTATCTTTATATATATGATTTTTCTGCACATGTGTTAGTAACTGAACTCCTCTGTAACGGCTGGGCCGATTTCGATGAAATTTTTCGTGTGTGTTTGAGTGGGTCCCTGAATGGGTTAGATTCACAATTGATCCATATAGGTACAATGGGCGTGCCACCTCCCATACGAAGTAAAAATTTATTATTGCATACCTGCTATTTTTAGAAAAGTTATTAGCCTTAAATAACGCAGGATAACGTCTGGCGGGACAGCTAGTTTTCAGTATATTTTTCCCGACGGCCTAAAATTACAAAACCTACATATGTTTCACATGATGAACAAAAGATTCTAAACTAGAAGATATGTAATTGAAACTTTTGTACTTACCACTCATTTCTGAGGCAAATGATGCTATAGGTGGTTGTAGCGTTGAACTTGTTGGTAAATTTGCATCATCCTTTTCGGAATCTTTAGAGATTTAATTTTTTGTGGGCTTTTCTGGTTGTTTAAAATTGCGATTCATGGAACGCAGTGTTTTTTAGAGGAATGAGAAGGAATAGAAAAGCAAAACATTATTTTTAATTATAAAACTTAAAATTTGAGAAAATAAAAACAAGATTTCATAAATTTGTGTAAATATTTTAATACTTACGTATTTAATAACCACTCATTTCTGAGGCAAATGATGCTATAGATGGTTGTAGCGTTGAACTTGTTGGTAAATTTGCATCATCCTTTTCGGAATCTTTAGAGATTTAATTTTTTGTGGGCTTTTCTGGTTGTTTAAAATTGCGATCCATGGAACGCAGTGTTTTTTAGAGGAATGAGAAGGAATAGAAAAGAAAAACATTATTTTTAATTATAAAACTTAAAATTTGAGAAAATAAAAACAAGATTTCATAAATTTGTGTATATATTTTAATACTTACGTATTTAATAAGGGATATTTAAATGTTTATTTTAAGCAGTTTCTTATATCCCATTATTTTTTGTTTTGCTTTTTGAAGTTTCAGCCTTTTGTTTAGGTGTCGTATCCGGAAATAAATCCGACATTTATAAAAATATTTTTTAATATGTTCCTGTAGTTGAACGGATTGGCTTTGCTCCACAAGATGTTGTTGTAAAAAACGGTTGTGTGATATCTCATTTCCGTTTACTTTGTGAAATATCATTTCCATCTTTTTGATTTCGGTCAGGAAACTATCTTTTGGCTTTTTTAAAAATCCTTTAGAAATTTGATCGACCCAAGTCAACGAATTTCCATGATATTCGCATTCTTCAAGATTAAGTTTTTTTATGATGTATCCAGCCACATACTCCAAAGCATCCTCTTGAAGAATACCAATATCATTTAAATTTGTTTCATCAAGGTCGTCAAATTCACTAAGCTCAGGTGAAACCTCTTCAACACAACCAATGTCTTGAGTTCCACTATCTTCTGATAGTTGTGTTTTTGGAACATTAATGTTGGTTGAAGAATTGAGCCATTCGGTTGTATCAACTTCCACATTTCCTTTTCCATTTAGCTGTTCCGTATTTCTAGCTGAAAAGTAAATATATATGTATTGTGCACATACAATTTAATTTATAATTATTTTATTTATGATTCAAACATACCCAAGATGTATTTTCGAAGTCTGAATTGGAAGTCTCTGGGCGACGGATGGTCATTTAAACCACCTTTACTTCTTATCGCACCAAGGACGTCTTGATTGAGTCGGCTTGTGATTATGTACCTCATATCATATCTTTCTACATAATCATGGAGCATTACCAATGCAGTGTTCGTCATAAGAATACCTTTTTGAAAGGGCTCCAAATTTTTTCTTCCAGGTATAATTGGAGATGCCATTACTTCATTTATTTTATTTAGAACCTCTTTTTGGGACTCCAACGCAAGCCCATACGGTTCCTGAAACGAAATTTTGTTTAAATATTAAAAGTTAATTAAGTTTGTTACATTAAATAAATATAATAACCTTGCTAGGGTAATTGAAATCAGTTAATCTCGAGTTGAGCACATCAAACCAATCATTTACAAGCTGAACAAAATCAGCTGTCTCGGTAGCCTTGTAAAGCTCCATCCCATGGGTGTAACATCTTCTTATGGCATTGGCTGTGCTGTTGGAAAAGAGTTGTGCTGCAAGCTTAACTTTTTGCCTTCCTGAAAGTATTTCTAAAATTGTATTTATTATTTGTTTTAAGTAAATTAATTACTTACCTGCACCTTTCACAGACAGATGCTCATTTGTTAATTTAAACGTAATTGACATATCAGACTTCGATGTCAATTTTAGCAAATCCGCCATCGTACGGGAACTCAGCAATTCGTTTTTAAAAACCAACCCAGTGTCCAGAAAATGGTTGCGAACTAATTTTAATAAGTGCGGTGCATCGACAAACGTAAAAACTTTATCATCTGGACACGCAGGATTAGGGAACCAAGGTTTTTCTAAAATGTTAGTGAAAAATTATTTTTATGAAGTGATAAATACCAAATCTAATACTACAAACTAGTTAGACTTAGTTAAACACTGGCTTAAATCTTATGCAACTTTATATTACATGCAAACAACGAACTTAATATTAAAAATTATAAAAAAATTAAAGTTTATATTAAATCTTACCACCGATTGCAATAAAAATATTTAAGGGCCTGGCTCACTAAATGCGAACGAACATTTTCTTTCTTATTTTATATTGAAAACAATAAAAAAATTAAAATTTATTTGTTGTTTTCAATATAAAATAAGAAAGAAAATGTTCGTTCGCATTTAGTGTGCCAGGCCTTAAAATATTTAAAATATTTTTATTTAAATAATCTTATCGACTTTATTTATTTAAAATTAAATTCTTAATCGCGAAAATTTATGTCTAATTAAATTACCATTTTTTAGATAAAGCTTCGCTTTAAGTCCGAGTTCCTTCCATAGAAGTTTAGCATAAAAATGGCCACGTTTTATTAGTTCGTTCCCGTAGTTGTGAGTGGTGTGTTATTAGGATGTTAGATATTCTTTGGTGTTTTAATATATTTTACTTACCTGTTGTAACACCTAAATCTCGCCGCAACTTACGGTTGGTTGGTCCCATGTCGCATACAATGGCCACCACTGGAAAACCTGCATTTTGAAGTTGGCATATCACGTTGCTGAAGAGGTCTTCAGTCATTCTACAATCGTAGCTGCTGCTTCTTAAGACCACGAGCCATAATTACCTGTACGTAGTTTGCCGGTTTTTTTACCACATCTCCAACAGGGTCATACTCGAAGGTTTCCGCTACCTTCATTTCATCAAAAGCCAAAACACAAATTTTGTCTTCGGGTGTTAAGTCGTTGGTTTGGCTCATGAAATCAATAGACGCAGTTAAAATGCCTTCATTTACGTTGACTTTTGAACACCAACGTTGAAGAGTAGACAAGGAAGGCAGCGGATAACCCTTCTTGTACAGGTGATTGTACGCCCTCGGACCTGAAGCGTGCAAACAAATGGCATTCGAAATGTCTTTCCATTTCCAATTAAGGCATCCGGGTGACATCAACTTCCTTATTTGTCCTTCCGTAAATATGCTGCGCATTGCTTCAATAGCAGCGTTGGCATGTTCCAGCTGTATTTTTAAATTTTTATTTTCGGATTCCAGTTCACGAATCCTCTTATTTTTTGTATCTTCCGTTACAAAATCTGGCAGACTAAAAAATATTTCATTTAAACTAATAATTTAAAATAAAGTTGCGAATATATATAAAATACCTATTATTGTACCATCCACCACCATAAGTGGTGAATTAGGGTATATGTATATGTCATTCAGATGTGAGAAATATTCATCTGATACCAAATAAAGTACACTCTCACGTCCAAAATACATAAGCGAAATTAATGAAGTTTATATCAGAATACCGTTTTCACATACAAAATTTGCCATAAATGCTGTGGTATAATTAATTTTCATATGCAAAATTGAATCAGAACAAAAACTAGCTTTTGGACAATGTCTAAATATTTATTAACCTTTTGCTTGAACAAATCGGGTACTGTAAAACAATTATTAATTATATCAACCATAAATTATTGAAAAGAAAAGTACACACATTCCACTTATAAAGGGACAAACTATGTCGCAATTGTTAAGAATCGGTGGTTATATATATCAACTGTAAACTGCTCAATTATATAACAGTTTTAAACATTTTAATTAGGTTGTCTTTCTAAAAATATATAAAAAAACTAATATCAAATAAAATAATAAGAAAACCTGAATATGGATATTCTACTCTTTACACCAATGCAGTTTCTGTAATTCTAACTATATTTAGGTGGAGGGTATTTAAGATTCGGCACATCCGAATACAGTGCTCTAAATTGTTATTTATTATATTTTAAATTTAAAATAAATATTAATAAAAACGTCATTTCACTTACTCTGTTTGGGTTTCTTGATGTTTATGGTCACCTTCGGGGGGCTTTGCTGTTGTGGAAAGTTCCTCCCAAGTGAAGAACAAATTTCCATTTTCTTGGCCCTCAGTTGAATGTGGCACTATTGCATCATTGGGCTGGACAATGTATTGCGTTCTACAAAAAAAAGTACATATTTAGTTAGTAAAAATGTATTTATTTTTAGTTATTCACTTACTCTGAAAATGAAATTTCGGGTTCTAAAAGTTTGGCCTCTTGTATTTTCTGAACAATAGGCTCAGCATGTGGCAAAAACAAAACTTTATTTCCCGAATGAATCACACTGGAAGGCAAGAAGTGGTCCTCACATATAAGGGCACTTGCTGAGAACATTTTTCCACAAATTTCACTCCACAGTCTTCTTTTTTCAACATTTTTTGGCATACGAAACAAAGTTTTACTGCCTTTTTCATACTTCTTTTTACAGGAACGCATTTTTGAACTTTTTATTTTTATTGTTATTTAACTTATTGTTATTTAACACCTTTTTATTCAACTATAATATAATAATTATTAAAGCTTAAGGTCTTTATATAAAAATATTTTCATTTTTATATAAAGACGTTAAGCTTTTTCACTTTTTCACTTTTATACACCTTTCAAATTTTTACTTAAAAAAAACAAAATCGTTATGTTAAAGAATGTAAACAAACCAATGTAAACAAACTTTGATAGCTAGAAGTGAAAAAACAAATCGAGCAAAAAATAGTCAGCTGGCTTTTCGACGTCACCTTATTAGATTCGCCTTGCTATATTCCAATTGAGATGGCGAAGCTCACCGGTCAGATAGTACTCCTTATTTTAATCCAGTGTTGTCAACTATTTTTAAACAAAATGCGCCGTCCATACTGTCAAAACGCGCAAAAAAGCGCTAAAAATTACATATACATACAAAATCACTAAAAATAATATTAAATTCAACAATTTGGTTTTTACATTAAAATATTATATTTAAGTTAAATATTTCAGTTACATTTTTGATATTTTAAATTAGGTTTTGAAAATTACTGATTGAATAATATTCTTGTTAAGTGTTTTTGGATGTAACATTCGGAAAACCATTTTTAATTGAATTTTTTATGAAACAGATATTGAAAATAATACTATCAAAAAAATTTCTATAATTCAGATTAATACAAAAGTTTGATGTTTGTTTTTCTTATACACACGACTTTTTCCCACCAACTATTGAAAATCATGATCTAAATGATTAGTTAAAGAGATTTGCCCAAAATATATTCAGATTATAACCCGTCATTCCGAAAATTTCAAAAGCCATCACAGAAATGTTGACTGTTCAACATTTCTGATGATCTGAAGCAATTTTGGAAGTGACATTACTAGTATTCATAGCATGAATCTTTTATTTTAAGTTCATATTTTATATAAACTAATTAAATTAGCATTTCTTAATGTTGTTTTGAAATAACTCATCACATCATCGTCTTTTGCTTTAAAATATGGAAAGCATAACCAATTAATAACAAATGCTGAAAGTTTAACAAAAGGAATTTTATTTAATGAAATTTTATGCAGAGTTCCTCCATCCAAAATGATTCCGTCTTTCTTTATTGTTTCACTGGCCATTTTTCAAATCAAACGCGCTGGCTTAGCGCCTTTTTCAAAAAAACCGCTAAGCGGAAAATATGCGACTTTTGGGTTATCAAAAAGCGCAAAATCTAGCGCGAAAGGTGCTATATTGGCAACGCTGCTTTTATCGGATATTTGAAAATAACTAAGACTTTGTTACAAAAATTTTGCATAATTTAGCCTGCGAAAGGTACCCTGCTACATCATCTGAAACAATCATTGTAATGTAATTTAAAACATTTAAACAAATCTTATGATATTTTAACCGATCTGTGTTTAGAGATATTGGATGAAAAAGTTTGTTTCTCATTTCTAAATTTTGAATTTTTCTATTGAAAATAGATTAAAAGTGAAAACCGAAGAATAATTGACGGTTTCGGTTTTAGGCCTTGAAAAACCGCGGTTTCGGTTAAAACCGAATTGGAAACTCTAGTTTTAATATACATATGAATGTGATTAATTATTTTTTTAGATTGAATCGTTACGATTTTTTGTATCAAGCGGACTTGGTAAATAAAATTTTACCAAGTGAACCTGGTGAACTTTACTATTCTCCTGCCAAGCATGGTCAAAAAGCATCAGGAAAACTTTACGATGTTTACAAAAATTATCGCAAAAAATTATCCGAAAGTGGATTGTTGCAAAGAAGATTGTATAGTTTAAAACACGCAAATTCTGCCGCATGTGAAGGTAAGTTGTTATCCTATGAAAAATAGCCGCTTTAAATTAAACATTTTCAAGGATTTTCCGATGATTCAAACGGCTTTGCATTTATAAATTCAAATTTAACTCAAAATGCTGAATTTTCAATTAAATGGGCGAACTGTTTACAAGAAAGGCAAAACTTATTAAAAATTGATTCAACAACGACATATGATTTCATTAATCTGTTTCCTGTATTTAATAACAATGATCACTTCATTTTTTATTTGTTAAAAACGGATGTAACATCAATATTTCCAAGCTATTCCGGTATTAAAACTTGGGACATTTTTTACCAAAAAGTGTTCCAAAAACTTCGTTTTATAAATGTCAAAACAGCTCAAAAATGTTTGAAAAGTTCTGAACATTTAAATGAAGGTAATTTAAAATATTTACATTTCTTAAAAAGCAATTTAACTTAGCAGAGTTTTACGACATACAAAGAAAGTAGCAACACTAAAGAGAATCATCCGTATCTCATAACAAGAAAACAAAAATATATAAATACTACTGCTACCGCTACTGAACATTTTTTGAAGCAGTAGTTAAAAATGTTTTAATTATCGTAGCTTTTCAAACACTGGCTTATCTCTTACCGTTCCAATACGGCTGTAATTAATATTAGTATTTATTTTGCTATTTAATTGCAAAATCCAAAAAAGCTGTAGCATTTCTTTTACTCCCTTATTTGTTTCCATCGACGGTATTAAGAACCAAAAGCCAGTACTCTACAAAATTATCAAAAATTTAAGTACCTACAAGAAAAATTTATTTCACATTTTGATGTAAGTTTTAATACATTTTAAACGAAATACAATATAATTTTTTACATATTTATTTACGTCCTCAATAAAAATAAAATGTTTGTTATGATTTACTTCAGACATTAGAACAGGCCGATATTAATGAAAGAAATTCCATTGAGTTGCAGCCAAGGATTGGTTTTATTGGTGAATTTAATAATCTAAAAGCATACGTCACACTGTCTGATAAGCTGTACACTTTTGAAAATCCGTTGGATGCTGCAGAAAGCTATTTCTGCATACACATGTCATTAAATGTAGAATATTCTAAGAAAACTAAAATTATATGGAATTTTATTCAAAAATATGTATTCAAAATTTGTACTCAACATGATTTAAATAACACAAGTATTAGATCTGTGTACTACAAACTTATACATTAAAACACTAAATAGTGAAAATTTGTAATATTTGTGAACATATTTTTAACAATTCTTGTTTTTTGTATATACTAAATATTTCATAATGAAATGCTCATGTTGTATGAAACAATTTAAAAGCTTTATATTGTATTCTGTACATTTAAAAAGTATTCATCGCAGAGCTACAAGATTTAAGTGCAGCGACAAATGCAACAGAATACTTTCTAACATTAAGTCCCATTTAAAACATATTCAAATTTGTCATTTTAAAGATCTCCAATTAGTTTCGTTAAACAAAAATAACAATTCAGCTGTAATCAACAGTAATCACGAATCAGAAAATTCAAATTTTGATATTGAACAAATATCAGTTTCAGATCTTAGCTCACATAAAGAACTTTTAAAAATTTTTTAAAAGTTGTTAGTGATGATAGAACTCCACGAACTAGTGCATTCATTACATTTAAAGAACTTTTCTCGTTTTATAATGTTGGCATAAATAATGCATTAAGCTGTTTATCTACAACCGGTAGTGAAAATCAAGAACTTTTTTCTATACTAAAATCTTTATTATGCCCTTCAGAATTCAAATCTGAAATTCAAAATGTTCTAATTAATTATGAAATTGCAATAAAATAGTTAAACATAAAAATGATTTTTTTTTATATAATCTTTGGTATTCAACGACAATAATATAATATTAATTTTTGAAATTTTGAATCCCTTAGGTTCAATTTTATCACTTCCAGAACACCTAAATTCAAAATTATTATCAACTTCTTGGCAATGCTCTTTTTTACAGAAGATAGAAAAAAATTTGGCAATGAAAAAATATTTAAAAAACTTATAGAAAAATTAAACGTTTTACAAAATCAAGGTATTACACTAAATGGTAAAGTAATTAAAATTATTCCACGTATGGTAGGCAGTGATAACTTAGGAATTAATTCCGTTTTGGGATTCGTGGAATCATTTAATATTTCTGATTTTGGACCTAATAACGTTAAGTCTCCGTTTTTTGATACAGATTATTTAAACAAAAAAAAAATTAAATTAACAGCTTCCGAAATGCTTTTAATTGTGAAATATTTTCCTATACTAATTGGCGACCTTGTTAAATATAATATAGAATGGAAACTATTTTTATACCTCAATTGGTTCACATATATATTTAAAATCGCTAATTGAAAATCACAATAAATTATTCATAAAAATTTCAAGTGGTAGTTCAAAACCAAAATTCCATTTTTTAATACATTACCCAAACGTAATAAAACACATAGGACCACTTTTCCAAACAAACTCTATGAGATTTGAGAGCAAACACCAAGGCCCATAATCATAGTCAAACAATAAAGTCGGTTCTTTTTAAAAACAACTTTAAAATAAAAACCCGCTTTTTATTATTTTCTAAATATAGTCAAAATTAAAGTATGTTTTAAATTGAACCGACTTTAACTGGGTGTCACCTCAAATGTAGAAAATCTTTTCACACAATTTACAACAAAATATACACAAGTGGCATCGCTGAACAGCTGACTTAGAAATTTAAAAAAACAAGAAGTGACAAACAATAAATGTAACCGGGAAACTAAAGAAAAAACAGTTTTTTGTGGAAAAATAGAAAAGGAAAGATGAATATCAAATTTATTCTATTTTGGTAATAATTTTATTGATTCAATAATTGCTGCCAATATCTTGTAACTTAAAAATTTTTGACTTTTTGTCGAACTTTTTTACATGGCGAAGAACAGCTGATGCTGTTGTTAAATGAGTTAAAAACAACTTCAGCTAGTTTTATATTTACAGTCGACTCTAACGTCAGAAGTATACTATAACTTGTCTATGGTAGACCTAAAGTCCACTCTTAAGTAAAGACGACTTTATTTCTCTTAAAATATACTTTATTTTTGACTATGATTATGGGCCCAAGTGTTTAAAAAATCTGCTCATAACTCAAACAACCGAATTAACATTCTGAAGTCATTGGCCCATAATCATTTGGAACGTATATAGATCCTTACTTGGAAGCGTCAATAGGGTATAACTTTTTTCAATACTTTTACCAGAAAGGATAAACAGGTAAAATTCGTACCTTTAGTTCTTAAACAATAATTACTAAACGGCTGAACCAATTTTTACTAAAAAAATATCTACATTTACAAAAAAAAAAAAAGTATAATCTAGTACTTTGTGAAACGCAAAATGCTTTTCAAATGCATAATCTGAAATACATAGTAAAATTTTAAAATATTTTGGCATTGGAATCGAAAAGTTCAATTGCTGAAAGCGCATTTTTATTAAAAATAGCGACCACCAATACTTTACCAACTACGAACTACAGCAAGCCATTTACTTTTCATCCGATTCCAAGGCGATAGTGGGCAAAACAATTTGAAAAATTTTTTGGAAAACATAATTCATATATTTTTATTTTTTTAATTTTTTTTTTCTTTTTAATGTCTAATTTTACAAGACCTACTGAAAATAAAATTTAGATTTTATGTACACATTCACACACAAAATTTGTATTTTGTTGTTTGAGTGTGAAAGTTATTGATTGAATTGCCAAAGTAATTAAAACAAATTTAAATTTCTAATAATTCGATTAATTGAAAATGTTTAAGAAATATTTTTTTCTGTGTAGACCTGTGTACACCTTTACCCTATGTCTCCACGTAGCAATTTTTATTGCTAAGTATAAGCAAAAACGTCGGCAGAACAACAGCAGAACGATTGCTGATTGCTTTAGGTGGAGAAAACGTTCGTCACAAATACAAAATTTTCAATGCGAGTTGTATGAAAAACTGATGGGTATTTTGCTTAAATTTAGTGTTGAATGATTTCTTCCACTAATTTTTTGTTTTTTTACTTTTTGTACTTAAATAATTTAAATCTGTATGCATTAATCACAATGAATCATAGAAAGAAGAAATTTTACATTAATGACAACTGAACTGACAGCTTATTGCTTAGCAATAATTGCTCAAGCAACCTGTATAGCAATCATTGCGCAATGGATTGCTACATATGGCAATTTGCCGTCTACACTCGCAAATTTAATTGACGCAATCAAATTTGACAATTGCAGTAATAAATAGGGTTATGAAAATTGCGAACCAGTTTTTGGTTTAGTAGAACATGTAATTCATGACAATGATGATTTCTTTCTGTGTATAAAAATTGTTGAAACATGGTACTTCGATGATCATTTCATTGCATACAGATTCAACAGTTAAACTAAAATCTTTCAAATTGTTAACATAAAACAGATAAAACTAAAATATATTTCTCATATAGTTACTTCAGCTAATGGAGAAGAATTTGTAGTATGGAATTGTTAATTCTAGTTGATGTAATATTTTATAATGTAGTAATTTTAATTAATATTTTAAGTTTGTCATTAATGTATGCATATAAATTTGTAACTATTTAAAATTCTAAAATTAATTAAATATATGTATATGTTAGCATATAACTCAAATAATGTATAAAAATATTGTTACGAATGTGCAATGACGATTTGAATTCAACGGTCTGTAACGACTGCCTGTAGCATTCATCATGTTTGAAGTCACGTCCATCATTGACATTTTTTGTAAGTGTGGTAACACTAAATGTTTGGGCTGCTGGCAATGATATCGAAAGCTCTAGAAATCGAATGTACTAGTATGTCCGTTAAGAGCATTGTAGAAGATTCCCGATAGATGGCGCGTGTATAAATAGTGGCAGTCGTGAGTTGAGTTGATCATTGTCGCTGTAGAGTTAACATTAATTGTCGTGTAAATGTGTGTATTATAAAGTTTTGTGTGCATTTCTGCGAATTGATAAACGTGTATAAAGACACTGAGTGACTATTTGATTCTGTTGTTGTTGTACATTCTAAGTAAATAAAGAGTTGTTACAATTTTAAACTACTAAACTGCTTTTATTTGCAATCAAAAGTATCCGGCAAGGCGAATTCATATAAGGTGTACTCGTCCCTACAACAAATACAACAATACAAAAACAACATACATTTTTCATTAAAAGGTTATTCGGGAATACAAAATTAATATTTTAGTAAGAGCTTCTTATGCTAAATTCCCAATTTTTATTTGATAAATTCACTGAAATTTATTGTTGGGGGATAAGCTAGTTCCTATGCGCATTTCACTGGTTGCTTAGGCCAGATCATCAGGAAACCTTTTCCCAAAAGGCTTTAGAAAAACTAAAGATATTATACAAATAAAACGATAGAGTGAATGAGAATTACAGACACTCAAGCTTTATTTGTAAAAATATCAAAGCTTAAACAAAACACCAACAATAAACAGTGATTTTATCTTTTCTTACATTCTCTACTACAATTGGTTGGTTTCTTGCCGACACAAACTGTAGTGTGTAAGTGAGTAAAGAAAAAATAAAACAACTTGCTTTATTGTTTTCGCAAGAAAATCAATATAAAGCGAGCTGCCAGTTTAGTCTTGATGCACGGGCACCTGCAAATTTATCATTAAAAGGTTATTCGGGAATACAAAATTAATATTTTAGTAAGAGCTTCTTATGCTAAATTCCCAATTTTTATTTGATAAATTCACTGAAATTTATTGTTGGGGGATAAGCTAGTTCCTATGCGCATTTCACTGGTTGCTTAGGCCAGATCATCAGGAAACCTTTTCCCAAAAGGCTTTAGAAAAACTAAAGATATTATACAAATAAAACGATAGAGTGAATGAGAATTACAGACACTCAAGCTTTATTTGTAAAAATATCAAAGCTTAAACAAAACACCAACAATAAACAGTGATTTTATCTTTTCTTACATTCTCTACTACAATTGGTTGGTTTCTTGCCGACACAAACTGTAGTGTGTAAGTGAGTAAAGAAAAAATAAAACAACTTGCTTTATTGTTTTCGCAAGAAAATCAATATAAAGCGAGCTGCCAGTTTAGTCTTGATGCACGGGCACCTGCAAATTTATCATTAAAAGGTTATTCGGGAATACAAAATTAATATTTTAGTAAGAGCTTCTTATGCTAAATTCCCAATTTTTATTTGATAAATTCACTGAAATTTATTGTTGGGGGATAAGCTAGTTCCTATGCGCATTTCACTGGTTGCTTAGGCCAGATCATCAGGAAACCTTTTCCCAAAAGGCTTTAGAAAAACTAAAGATATTATACAAATAAAACGATAGAGTGAATGAGAATTACAGACACTCAAGCTTTATTTGTAAAAATATCAAAGCTTAAACAAAACACCAACAATAAACAGTGATTTTATCTTTTCTTACATTTTTGTTTTTGCTTTTCATCCCATCTGTCAAAAAATACAAGTACGGCGAATTCAATATTAAACTGGAATTTAACAACAAACCAGTGTAAGTTTTATATTTATTGCTTTATTTCATGTGGAAGATGTTTAAATGTTCGATGAAGAGTTCAAACGGGTGGAGAAACAGAAGAAATTGAATATAAAACAATAGAAAAAAGTGGACGCATCAAAAACACACACACACACACATATATATGACGCGCACCAATATTAACACAAATTTTGACAGTTGAGATGAAACAGCTGACGATCAGCTGGGCTGACGAGTACACCTTATATGAATTCGCCTTGGTATCCGGTTTATTTAAAGAAAATAAACCCCGTTTTTTAAAAGGTAAAAACTTAACAATATCTTAATAAAAATGTTTAAAAATTGAGCTTATTTCGAATTATTTTCTCTTTGTATCTAATGAAGATGTTTTATGCAATCGATCTCAAAAATATATTGATTAAGTCAATCAACTTTTCTGTTATGAACGCCAATTTTGTGTTAATTCAGTTGCATCTATCATATATTCGGGACTAAACATATCGAGCCCTAACCGCGAAAATAACATAAGCGCCAAAAATCGAATTTTAACGGAGAGAGTTTTTTTCGTTTTTTTTTTAATTTGTGCGAAGGATTTTTTTGAAAGTTAAAATGTACCCTATTACTGGTCTCATATATTATGAGCAACAAATTTGTTTTGGCGTTTACGTTATTTTTACCGCCACTATTACAATCTGCTGAGACTAAAAAGTGGCGCATACGATAAATGCTTTATAAAGACAAAATATTATTTTAAGTTTCGAAAAAGTTTATTTTTTTAAAAATCAGAAAAAAGTTTTAAACTAATATAGTAGGTGCATAGGAAATTAAGGCATATCTTCTTCATCTGTTTCGTTTAAGGCGTCTATAATATTTTGGGAATGTTTTAGGCCAATATATTCGTTATGAAAACTTTGAGGAATATTATTTTTATTGCAAGGACATTTTAAATCATTGAATTTATATGAGGAAATTTGAAATTCTGTTTTGTATAGCGGAGGAGGTCCACGGACCGTAGAAGTATTTAAATCAATGTCTTGTCCTCTCTATTAAGGAGTGATATCGTAAAATTCTTAACACGCGTTTTCCATTAAAACTTTTAACCCAAGTATTATTTGATTTCAATTATATTCATTTGTTGTTAATCTGATTAAAAACCTGGTTCAGGTAGAAGGAATGGTCCACATTATGTTTCTAAAGCCAAAAAATGTAAAGCATTTTCAAAAGAGCTGCCAACACATCCGGAAGGAAAGCAGCCCGGTTAGCGCAGTGCTCGGACTATTTGGTACGAAAAGTTAAAGCTAATGCAGGTTTAAAACATACAAGGCTCAAAAAGTTCCTTACAGGAACGCTGAAAAAAATTTAGAGGCCAAAAACAGAGTATGGAAATTGAAGTTAAGAATTTTTCGATCTCAAGCCTTATCACAATAGCCGTATTTAATTGTAATCATAGTTGTATAAAAATTTGAAGACCGCATCGTGCTTAACTTTATTTTCTTTCGAACAAGCTAATCAGAAAACATTTTCCAGTTTGAAAATCAGAAAGAGTCCTCATGTAAACGCTTAAATGCCTCGTAAACTGTGCAATCTGTGCATTTTTACACTCTCGCTAATGAACTGTCAAAAATTGTATGTAAATTCGTTTGCACAACTCCGATAAGTTTGCGCGACAATTTAGGCTCGCAAACTTAAATATATTGTGCATTTGATGAATCAGCTGCTTTTGTTTACTTTTATTTATAATAAATAAAAATAAAATACAAATTTTTTGTACACGTGAAAATTGTGACTTTGGAACCGAATGATTGCATTGAATGGCATTGTGTTTGGAAATATTAACCAACAGCTAGAATATAAGCAAAATCTTCCAAACTATGTTTACCATTGTTTGTTCCAAAGATTTCACTTTCATTAGAAGTTTTTAGAATTTAAATTTATACAATTTTTAAAAGCTTTTTTTGAATTTATTTTTGTTTGATATTTTTATCAAATAGACATTTTCTGTATAAAATTGCACAAAATTTAAAAGGTGGGTTCATGAAATACGTTGCGCAAATTTTCGCATTTGCACAAATGGGAAACTTAAACATTTAAATGAGTACCCTTAGAGTGCTTTAACGATATAAATTCATAACCGTAAAGTGTTTTTCTTGCACTTCGAATAACTGTAGGCCACTCACTAGGAGCCCATGCAGATCGGTTTCGAGTAAATGATTCTATTGTACTGTGAATGGAATCAACAGGCATCATTTTATGACCAGGTAGTAAGCAAATTTGAATAGATTAGAAAAAAATGGTTGATTTGATATTTGTCCAATAAATGGGACTTAAATTTATATATTTTCCCGTTAATTGTATTTCAATGTCTTTTGATTTCCTCTCTAGTACTTCGGCTACTCTTACTTTTATTTATTGCCCCTTTTGGCTTTTATGTCGCTTACGTTATTTTTGCGGTAAAGCAAAAAGGTGAGTGTCGCTTACGATATAATTGAATTTGCGTTATCTCTGTATATATAAACACTTAATTTTCATTATTTCGGGTGTTGATGCGCACGACACTTTTCTATCAATTTTCATTAAAAAGTCAAATTCGGAAAAATGTCGCTTACGTTATTTTTGCGGTTAGGGCTCGATATTATGTTTTTCTATTAATCATACTAACAACTAACAATATCAGTTGTTATAACCATTAGGTTACTAAAAGTCAAATGTTGCTATCGAAAATATTGTGCTAACTATTTTTTGTGCTAATTGTGACTTTGGAACCGAATGATTGCATTGAATGGCATTGTGTTTGGAAATATTAACCAACAGCTAGAATATAAGCAAAATCTTCCAAACTATGTTTACCATTGTTTGTTCCAAAGATTTCACTTTCATTAGAAGTTTTTAGAATTTAAATTTATACAATTTTAAAAGCTTTTTTTGAATTTATTTTTGTTTGATATTTTTATCAAATAGACATTTTCTGTATAAAATTGCACAAAATTTAAAAGGTGGGTTCATGAAATACGTTGCGCAAATTTTCGCATTTGCACAAATGGGAAACTTAAGCATTTAAATGAGTACCCTTAGAGTGCTTTAACGATATAAATTCACAACCGTAAAGTGTTTTTCTTGCACTTCGAATAACTGTAGGCCACTCACTAGGAGCCCATGCAGATCGGTTTCGAGTAAATGATTCTATTGTACTGTGAATGGAATCAACAGGCATCATTTTATGACCAGGTAGTAAGCAAATTTGAATAGATTAGAAAAAATGCTTGATTTGATATTTGTCCAATAAATGGGACTTAAATTTATATATTTTCCCGTTAATTGTATTTCAATGTCTTTTGATTTCCTCTCTAGTACTTCGGCTACTCTTACTTTTATTTATTGCCCCTTTTGGCTTTTATGTCGCTTACGTTATTTTTGCGGTAAAGCAAAAAGGTGAGTGTCGCTTACGATATAATTGAATTTGCGTTATATCTGTATATATAAACACTTAATTTTCATTATTTCGGGTGTTGATGCGCACGACACTTTTCTATCAATTTTCATTAAAAAGTCAAATTCGGAAAAATGTCGCTTACGTTATTTTTGCGGTTAGGGCTCGATATTATGTTTTTCTATTAATCATACTAACAACTAACAATATCAGTTGTTATAACCATTAGGTTACTAAAAGTCAAATGTTGCTATCGAAAATATTGTGCTAAGAAACGAAATTTTCGGTAATTGCAACAGACTAAATTCGATTGGCGACAAATTCGGTTGTGAACACGAATCTTTTTTCTCTGTGTATGTACATTGTCTTTAGCCTAGTACTCTGTTCATATTTGCGAAAAATTATGTTTTTTTCATGCGAAAAATTTTATATACAAGAAATTATCAGCTGTTGGCTTTAATTTCGTGCGAAATAAGTGCTGCTTATGTTATTTCGTGTGGAATATTAAGGTTGCCAGATGTATTTCACATGTTTTCCACAATAAGAACAGAGTACAGCTTTTGCGAAATTATTTCGCATATATTTCATACCAAATATTTTATATGTAGTTTGACAGCAGTTCGCACGAAATTTTGAACAGAGTACTTAGCTTAAGAAAGGAATAGCAAATATTTATGTAAATTGAAGGCTATCCTTTTTCTTCGATGGGGTTAAATGAAGAAAAGCTAATACACCACTTTTGTAAACGTAAGTTTTGACGAATCTGTATATATATATCTGTCGCTATTACTAATCTTTATAAGTTATGTTAAATGTCAACACAGAGAAAACAGATTCATGATCACAACCGAATTTGTCGTCAATCGAATTTTGTCAGTTACACGTACTATCATATAATTCGATTGAGAGAATAGATTATATGGTACCAACCAAAGTATAACAAGTAGTCCTACTCTTTGACAGCAGTACTCATGATACAAAAATAGAAGGTAGTCTCACTTTCTCTTTTTGTCAGCATATTAACGTTCTGACGTTTGCTGGAATTATGAAAAATCGTGCTACCGTATTCATTCTTAAAATCCGATATTTTAAAGTCAAAAATAAAACAGCAAAAATAAAATTACATAAATAAAACAATTTAAATTAAAGAAATTTGTTTTTTAAATAATAAAAAACAAGAAACTATTTATGCTGAAATTAAAATCTTTGCTTTGTTTTTTGCCAACTTTGCTTTGGTGTCATTAGCCGTTGCTATTAAAAATGGTGAGTTTTTAAAGGAATCTTTTATTTGAATCTTTCTTAATTATTTTATTTTAGCTGCTTCTGGGTTGAAACATGCCGCGGCATGGCGTGGACGGTAATGGTTTGATTGACTGCGCCGCTTACATTCCTTCTTGGTATTTTTAAAGAGTTTTTTAATTGAAAGTGAAATGTGATTTTTTTGTAAATATAATCAATGGTGTTTCTTTCTATTCTTTTATAAAAAAAACTGTCTCAAAACTCAAGGAATCTGTCGTTATATCTTTGTTTTAACGGAACAAGATACAAAGTAAAAGTAATGTAAAGTTACATTTAGATTGTTTATATATATGATTGGTCAACTCACAAGGTCTCCCATCATGTCGTAATGTCCTAATATTTCGCGACTCGGCTTAACCGACTCTTAGGCGTTCGGTGCAGGTTGATTACGATAACACAATATTAGTTTGGCTCAAAAAGCTGACAGCTCCTCATATTTTTTAAGTAATACTTTAACAAAATTAAAATTCAGAATTTGTCGGTGAAATTCACGGACAAAATGAAGGGTGTAATAAAATGCATTCTTAAATTTATAAAAGTTTATGTTAAAATAAGTTTTGTAACATGGATAGATGAACCTTTATGGTTTAAGAATAATTTAAATGATTTGACAAACTTTACAAAAGAAACAAATATGTAATTTCATTATGTTTTCACTTTTATACATAAAAAGTATCTTTTACGCACTATTATAAATTACACACTAGAAATACAAATTTCTTGAGCGTTGTTTCCCTTTTTTCATATGTGGCAACGATTTTTTTCATTGTATACAAAAATCGAATTTCAAAAAATTCCAACAAACTTCAAAAATATTTTTGTGAGAGAGAAGTGGATCAACCTTGTATATTTCAATCATGGCAGTACCTAACTCTAAGCATGTGTTAGTGAAAAAGTACCTAAGTCTAAATATGTGTTAGTAACAAAAATGTATATGTGTTGGTGCCAAGGCGAATTTATAGAAGGTGACGACATAACTACAACAAATACAACATGTACAAAAACAACAGGTACTTTGTTAAAAAATAAGTGAACTGTCAAAGTTGCCTATTGTTGTTTTTGCTTTTGGGTTTGTTGTATTTTTCGCCGCAACAAACACATGTGAATTGACAGTTCACTTGTCTAAACAACTAGATATAAAAAATAATCAGCTGTTCTTCTGAGGTCACCTTCTATAAATTCGCCTTGGTTGGTGCCTTTTTAATTTTCATCAGACCAACAGAGTTTTATAAAATTGTGTTAAGTTTCAATTTGCTTGATTTTCAATACCAAAAAATTGAAACTGTGCTCTATAATTGAAATCCCACCACAAATAAATTTGAGTGTCAAAAATAAAAAAAATAAAAATTTTCATTTGTTCAAAATTAATGCTTTTTGGAAATAAAAATGTGCTGCAAAGTGTTAAAAAAATTCGTAAAATATTGGCCCATAATCATAGTCAAACAATAAAATCGGTTCTTTTTAAAAACTACTTTAAAATAAAAACCCGCTTTTTATTAATTCCCAACTATAGTCAAAATTAAAGTATGTTTTAAATTGAACCGACTTTAACTGGGTGTCGCCTCAAATGTAGAAAATCTTTTCATACAATATACAACAAAATATAGACAAGTGGCATCGCTGAACAGCTGACTTAGAAAATTAAAAAAAAAAAACAAAAAGTGACAAACGATAAATGTAACCGGGAAACTAAGGAAAAAAACAGTTTGTGGTGGAAAAATAGAAAAGGAAAGATTAATATCAAATTTATTCTATCTTGGTACTAATTTTATTGATTCAATATTCAATAATTGCAAAATCTCTGCCAATATCTTGTAACTTAAACATTTTTGACTTTTTGTCGAAGTTTTTTTACATGACGAAGAACAGCTGATGCTGTTGTTAAATGAGTTAAAAACAACTTCAGCTAGTTTTATATTTACAGACGACTTTAACATCAGAAGTATACTTTAACTTGTCTATGGTAGACCTAAAGTCCACTCTTAAGTAAAGACGACTTTATTTCTCTTAAAATATACTTTATTTTCGACTATGATTATGGGCCATTGTATATAAGTGTAATAACGTGGATCGGCCTTTATTTAGTCGGAAAATCGTAGTCAAAATTTCAAGTATTTTGATGTGTTTAATTCTCTCACAAGGGTGTTGAATTCACACTGTACCCGTGTATGTGAGAGAGTAATTTTAAAAAACAGAGAGTCGGACTACTTGTTATACTTTGGTACCAACATAATTTAATTGCTGAATTAATGATACACACTACTGCTAAAAATAATACAATTCGGTTCACAAGACTGATATCTAATATAAAAAATATTTGTATATGAAATAATTAAAGACTAATATAATTTTATTCCAATTTGTTTCCTAACCAAAGGTGTTTACTCTTAGTATAGACATGAACATAATGTTAAAATGTAATACAGATTACAATGTTATTAATATACAAAAACTGGTACTGCATATAATCCAAGGTATATTCATTTATAAGGTAGTGTCATCGGCGAATTCAGAATACCGAGCGAATTGGTTATATTTTTTTTATATGTAGTTTGACATTGTGCCTGCACTTGAAGGCGAATTGGCTGTCAGGGATAAATATTAAAAACAGCTGACAAATAAATCAAAGCGAATTTTTGTTAAACAAAAAATGTTTATAAATTTGAATCTGTTTGTAATTTAATTTATGTTTTTAAAAATGAAACTAATTTCGTGTAGTATTATTATTGGTTTTAAAACATAAACGAATTTAACAGCAAAACAAAGTTTGACATTTACAAAATGTAAACAAAGTTTGACATTTATACTGCACCACGGCGAAAAATGAACATAGTAGCAAAAAACGATCAGCTGGTCTGATAACACTACCTTATAATTAATATACCTTGGTATAGACTTACCCAAAGTATACAAAGTAGTCCGACTCTCTATTTTTTAAATCGCCGTGAACAAAACAATACTTTTTACATGTTTTTGTAAATCGACCGCATGGTAAACAACTTTTTTTTTTGTTAGCACGTGCGTGTAAAAACACAACAATAAATGTAAATTAAAATTTACACGTATATGAGTATGTTTGAGCCTTTACCAACATGATAGTTACAGACGAAATTAGTTTTTTTAACGACAATGAATAGAAAAATACCACAGGACCCTAATTTATTGTTAGTCAATTACGACATTTAATTAATTAATGAAATATTCAAAACTCAATATTATACTTAGTGTTTTTAACTTTTGGTCCTCTAAAATCTAAAAATGGAGCAGTGCAAAAAATTTAAAAACTGGAATCAATAGCCCTTAATAATAGCTATCGAAACCGGCAACTATCATTTTCGAAATAGTAAAATGATAAAAATTGCGTAAATTGCTTAATGCGATATAAAAGCAAAAAAATCCGGCGGTGCCTGAAATATTAAAACTGGAATCAATAGCCCTTAATAATAGTTATCGAAGACAGTAGCAGTCATTTTCAAAATATTAAGAGAATATGGTGAACCCCATAAGAAACATTGAAAATGATAAAATTTTGCAAAAAAACAAATCGGACGGTGCCTAAAATTTTAAAACTGTAATCAATAGCCCCTGATAATAGCTACCGAATAATGAAGCCACAAAACTATTCTCACGACTTTCATTTTTTGCTTAGGCTATTTCCCTCTCTGTAACTCTTCTATGGATATATGTATTATTTTATGGTTTTTAATAATTTTCTCTCAAACATTTAAAACTGTTGTTTTTTCGTTACCTATTATTAAGGGCTATTGATTTCAGTTTTAAAATTGCAGGCACCGCTCGATTTGTAGATTTTATATCGCAACAAGAAATTTACGCAAATTTCATTTCTTATGGGGTACCCCATTTTCCCTTAATATTTCGAAAATGACAGTTACCGGTTTCGTTAGCTATTATTAAGTGCTATTAATTCCAGTTTTCAAATTTTAGGCACCACTCGATTTGTAGATTTTATGAGACAAAATGTTAGAAAAAACTATTAAAAATATCGCTATTTTGATTGTTCAATTTTCCATTAATTAGTTAAATGTGGTAAGTGCCCAATACAAAATTGGTTTCCTGAAGTGTTTTACTATTGATTACCGTTAAAAAAAAATTTAATTTGTCCTAAGTTGTCGTGTTGGCAAATGATGAAAGTCACCTTTATTTTTGTCACGTTTTAGTTACATTTATTGTAATGGTTGTGTACGTGTTTTTTGGCAACAAGAACTTACACTATGCACGTGTTTTTAAAAAAAATCTTGTTGATTGCGGTTGATTTGCACTTCTTTATTTCTTCACGCGCGTCATTCTACTTGCACAAGTCGAATTTGTAGAAGGTTACCTCAGAAGAACAGCTGATTATTTTTTTTATTCAGTTGTTTAGACAAGTGCAAGGCGAATTTATAGAAGGTGACCTCAGAAGAACAGCTGATTATTTTTTTATTCAGTTGTTAAGACAAGTGAACTGTCAATTCACTTGTGTTTGTTGCGGCGAAAAAAACAACAAACCCAAAAGCAAAAACAACAACAGGCAACTTTGACAGTTCACTTATCTTTTAACAAAAACAAAGTACATGTTGTATTTGTTGTAGTTCTGTCGTCACCTTCTATAAATTCGCCTTGGACAAGTGAACTTCACTTGTGTTTGTTGTGGCGAAAAATACAACAAACCCAAAAGCAAATACAACAACAGGCAACTTTGACAGTTCACTTATCTTTTAACAAAAACAAAGTACTTGTTGTTTTTGTACATGTTGTATTTGTTGTAGTTCTGTCGTCACCTATAAATTCGCCTTGTACTTGCATGTGTAAATTGGTGGTAAGCTTGAACTGGCAACACTGGATTACATCTTTCTGCATGTTAATCATATTAATAAAAAACTTACCAACACTGTCCACAATTTAACGGAAGTGTCTGGAAACACTCGAATGTGCAACGCGTCTAGTATTTGATTGGTCAAAATTATCAACCAATAAAAATGCAGCGCGTGTTTGGCTTTTATCTAATTTGTTTTTTTTTTCAGTTTTAGTTAATATTCATCAACAGTTTAGGAATCACTTCAGTGGGAAAGGTTGTTCAGTTTGGCTGTTTTCAAAGGAAAGATATGACGGTTCAAAACAGTTTATTAGTGTTTACACTTTTTGCGATATTTAGTTATTGCTACTCATCTGTATATTTGGAAGAGCGATTTGTAGATGGTAATTATATTAAAGGTTTGCGTTGGTATTGCATATATTTTATATTTTACATATATTTCAGATACTTGGAAGGATAATTGGATTTATAGCAAACATCCAGGGAAAGAATTTGGTCAATTTGTTTTGAGTTCAGGAAGTTTTTATAATGATGTGGAAGCTGATAAAGGTTGGTTTTACTTTATGTTTAGTATATTTAATATACAAATAAATGTATGTATGTGTATACCTATTTTATATCAATTATTTTCCCAAACAGGCATACAGACATCACAGGACGCTAGATTCTATGCCGCATCGAGAAAGTTCCCTCCATTTTCAAATGAAAATAAACCACTTGTGATTCAATTTTCAGTTAAACATGAACAGAATATTGATTGTGGTGGTGGCTATGTAAAACTCTTTGATTGTTCTCTAGAACAAGAAGACATGCATGGAGAATCCCCATATGAAATTATGTTTGGTCCAGATATTTGCGGACCAGGCACAAAAAAGGTTCATGTAATCTTCAGTTACAAGGGCAAAAACCTTTTAATTAACAAAGATATAAGGTGCAAAGACGACGTTTACACTCATTTCTATACGCTTGTTGTAAATCCCGATAATACATATGAAGTATTAATCGATAATGAGAAGGTTGAATCTGGAAATCTTGAAGACGATTGGGACTTTTTGGCACCAAAGAAAATTAAAGATCCTAATGCAAAGAAACCCGAAAATTGGGATGATAGGGTAAGTAAATTTTTTCAAAGTTAATTTTGTACTTTTTGTGCTCCCTATCTAGCATAATATATTAAATAAATACCTATAATAATTATTATCGTAACACGAAGTAATGGGCATCACTCAAAAGGACTTAATTTACAGTAGATGTGATTTGTTTTACAAAAAAAAATAATTAAAAAATGTCGACGTGAATTATTTTATTAGGACTGGCTGAAGTCTTTTATTTCTGGTGTAAGTCGTAATCGACTTCGCATAAAAATGTTTATATAAAAAACATGCTTTTGCTTAATATTCGTAGGGAAATGTGATTTACAAGGTTTATAACAGCGAGAGAAATGCTTTTAAAGATTGTTAAACTGATGCGACTTTTATAATTTGTCTAAGGTTTATAGAAATATATCTACCAAATTATAAAGGGAGAGTTTTAGAGAGTATGCCTTAATTGTTATTTTTTTTCGAAAATCCGCCTTATTGGTAGTTCTCTACAAAAAAGGGGCGTGTACCGCCTATATTTACTCATGTCGTATATTTTGACAGTAAAATACTGCATACCAAATTTGGTCCGCCATAGTGCACTGCATGAAAACAAATGTCCACCAAAATGTCAGTAATAATAAAATCCGAAATAATGAACAATATACAAAATGGCCTACCTATCTACATATTTTTAGATTTAATATACATATATGTTCATTAAACAAGCCATACAAATATCTTCGATTTGTATTTTATTCATTATTTTTATTATATAGAATCTATGTATATGCAAAACGTATTTCAGTAAAAATATTAAACATCTTCATTAAATAGAAGATTAATATCCTCAACAAACAACACTTTGTTTAGGATATTAATTTGTATTAATAGATACAATCAGAACATTAATTTACAATTCCTTACAACATATGGACATAATATAATGACAGCCAAATTCTTATTTGTCGACTTAAACCATTTCCCACATAAACATCTATTCAAAAAAGATTAATTATGATTAATCTTTGAATGTTGTTTTTGAGTTTTCTATCTATTGTTGTTATGTTTGTTAAAAGTTCGCCATTTCGAAATGTTAAAAATAGTGACCCTACATCTCCATTTAATGATTTTTTTAATATATTTTTTAGCCAACAATAGCTGACCCTAACGATAAGAAACCAGAAGATTGGGATAAACCAGAACATATACCTGATCCCGATGCTACAAAGCCAGAAGATTGGGACGATGAAATGGATGGAGAATGGGAACCACCAATGGTAGATAATCCGGAATACAAAGGAGAATGGCAACCAAAACAACTTGATAACCCTGAATACAAGGGCGCATGGGAGCATCCAGAAATTGATAATCCTGATTATACCCCTGATTCAAACTTATATTTACGCAAAGAAATATGCACAATTGGATTTGATTTGTGGCAAGTTAAATCAGGGACAATTTTTGATAACATTCTTATTACTGACGATATCGAGTTAGCATCAAAAATTGCATCTGAAGTCAAAAATACACAAGCAGGTGAGAAAAAAATGAAGGAAGCTCAGGATGAAGAACAAAGAAAAAAAGATGAAGAAGAAAATAAGAAAAACGATGACGAAGATGAAGATGATAAAGATGATATTTCACCTGAAGAAGAACAGTCAAGCGAACATGATGAATTATAAGAACATATGGATATAAATGTATCCTATTACCTTTAGATTCAAATGCTTATTATATAGCTAGTATTTGAAAAATTCACAAAGACTTAATAAAATATTTTTTATTTATTACTAAAAAAATTATGTGACTATTTTCTCATTAGTGTAGAAGAGTAGTGTACTTCGTACCCCTCGGGGCCTCCAATCAGTTCATTATGAATCCCTTCAAACGAGGGGAACAGCGTTGTCAACTATTTTTAACCAAAACGCGCTAAAAATTACATTTACATAAATCACTAAAAATTATATTAAATTCAACTATTTGGTGTTTTAATTCTATAACAAATGGTAGATTTTACATTAAAATATTATTTTTAAGTTGAATATTTCAGTTACATATATGATATTTTAAATTAAGTTTAGGGTTGCTAGAAGAAATTTTGAAAATTACTGATTGGATAAAATACTCGTTAATATTGTTGGGATGTAGGGAAACATCTAAATTTTTTGGAAATTTAGTACAAATACCATTTTTAATTCTATTTTTTATGAAACAGTATTGAAAATAATACTTTCGATAATTCAGAATAATACAAATATAATATGTGACTTTTTCCCACCAACGATTGAAAATCATGATCTGAATAATTAGTTCAAGAGATTTTCCCAAAATAAATTAGGATTTGAACCCGTAGTTCCGAAAATTTCAAATGCCATGTAATACAATCTATGAGGACGAACAGAAATAGGTCAAGGAATCGTGCCCTTCGTAATAAAATTATCGATTTTGCCAAAAAGCAAAATTTTATGAAATCACAGAAATGTTGACTGTCTAATATTTCTGATGATCTGAAGTAATTTTGGAAGTGATATTTAAGTTCATATTTTATTTAAACTAATTAAATTAGCATTTCTTAATTTTGTTTTGAAATAACTCATCACATTATCGTCTTTTGCTTTAAAATATGGAAAGCATAAGAAATTAATAACAAATGCTGAAAGTTTAACAAAATAACTTTTATTTAATGAAATTTTTTTGCAGAGTTCTTCTATCCAAAATGATTTCGTCTTTCTTTATTGTTTCACTGGCATAATTTTAAATTTTTAAGATAATTTCTCATTTTTTCAAATCAAAAACAAAATAAGGAAAAAACACGCTGGTTTAGCGCATTTTTCAAAAAAGCCCTAAGAGGAAACAAATGCGACTTTTGGATTAACAAAAAGCGCTAAATTGGCAACGCGGAGGGGAGGGGAGGCTCGGATAATCACCCCTATCGCGAGTCAATTTTCACATGAAATATGTTCTCTTTTCCAATTTTTCGTTCATGAATTTTGTTCATGTGAAAAAATTCCCCATGTTGTGAAATTTTTAGATGAAATTTTGTAAACAAAAAAACAGCTGTTACGAACAAAATTAACTATAGTTAATGAAATGGGAATAGCACGATAGCAATTTTCCCTCCGAGAGAAATGGATATATCATGGGAAAATAAATTTCACACGTTTTTCACGATAGGGATGAATGTCTGCAATGGTGATCGATTATTTATTTATTTTTATTCAGTAATAAAAAGCCAATTTGACAAAAATAATATTTCATAGTAATACAATAAACCTAAGTATATAAAATATAGATTAGTATGTTAATATTAAAAAAGGGACAAATGAATTACGGCACAGTTAGGGATTAAGGAAACAAGAATAACATTAATTAAAGTGATCACAAAGGGTGTGTGAAAACACGCAACTCTAATTGCAAACTATTCCAATAACCTGTGGTCTTGACAACGATAGAGCTACTGAAAAAGGATCTAAATATCATAGGGGGAACAAAGTGAGGTTTCCTGTTACGAGTATGCTATGCAAAAGAACTGGGGCAGAATTACCGCATTCGATATCGAGTACATTTTGTTATAATTATGATATCGCAATTATATGTCGATATGATAGTTCATTCGATCACGAATGCGATAATTCGTCCCCTGAATCCATTTTTTTAATTATTCATTCAGTTACAGAATCCTAGTCAATCACCCCTATCGTGAAAAACATATATCCATTTCTCTCGAAGGGAAAATTGCTATCGTGCTATTTCCATTAACTTTTCATTCACAATAGTTGACTTTGTTCGTAACAGCTGTTTTTTGTTTACAAAATTCCATCTAAAAATTTCACAACATGGGGAATTTTTTCACATGAACAAAATTCATGTATGATAAATGGGAAAAGGGAACATATTTTATGTGAAATATTGACTCGCAATAGGGGCGATTAACTAGAGATAGGGGTGAATAGGCCATAATCGTTTCCAATTATACTACTCACAATTTGATTATACATAAAAAATAATAATAAAATTAGAGGAAAAAAACCTAAGTCTGTTGTCAAAAACCTAAGTCGTGAGAATGTATTAGTACTTGGGTTCTATAAGTCGATTCTTCGAACAATCGACTTTTCGCTGAAAAAAGTCGAAGATTCGATTAATTATCACAAAAGTCGAATAGTCGATAAAAGTCGACTTTAAGATTATTAAAAAAATGTTTAATTGCAGCATTATACTAAAACAATATATGCACAGAATAACATAATAATTTTATGTTATTGCAATTTGGTACACTTACATGTTTTCTGGTGTATGAAAAAATAAATAATAAGTAAATGTTCATAAAAAATGCCCTTTCTATACAAAACATTTATATAAAAACTAAAAGTTTTTAGACATATCGTATATACAAATTACAGAAACGTTTAGGAAACTTTTAATAATAAACATGCCAAATTAGTAATGTAAATTTATTTACTATTTTATAAATTTAAATCTAACTACATATTAGAAACAAAAATGATAATATTATTTAATATATTATCACCTTAATACATTTAATTTTTATTGCTAAACATTACAAAAGGTGCATGAATAAATGCAGAAACCATGTATTTTTTTTAAAAAATGGTAAAAAGTTGAAAAAAGTCGAATAGTCGATTTAACTAAAAAGTCGAAAGTCGACTTTTCATAAATTACCAAAAGTCGAAAGTTCGAACTATAGAACCCTAATTAGTACATAGTTTTAAGGTTGTATTGGTGTTTTTTTTATTTTTACCAAACACAGAGTTCTATAAAAATGTCTAAATTTTAATTTATTTAAATTTTCTTCTATTTTCAATACCAAAAATTTAAACTCTGTTCTATAAATTAAATTCTACCACAGATAAAATGAAGTGTCAAAAATTAATAAAAAATAAATTTGTTCATTTGAGCAAAATTAACGTGTTTCGGAAATAAAAGTGTCCTGCAAAGTATTAAAAAAATTTGCCAAATATTGTGTAGAAGTGTAATAAAGTGGTTTGTCTATATCAGCGAAAGGCATTGAGCTCTCAAATGAGCTCTCTTGTTTTTGTTTTCACATGTACGCAAGCACACACATTGTATAAAAACAATCAAAACCAGTCAGTCTCGCATGAGCATTGACAGAAGCAGGTTGTTTTACGCTTTTCGGTTTTATTCTTGTTTACTTCAGTTATTGTTATTGTTTTATTTCTCAACTTTTTACTCAACTCATACAACTACAATATCTAAAAACTGTAGTGGTGTGAGTCTGCCTTTCGCTGATTTTGACAGAAAATCATTGTTAAAATTTCAAGTATTTTGATGTGTTTAATTCTCTCACAAGTTGAATTTACATATCACAAGTACGTTGAAGAGAGTAATTATTCTTACTTTCAGTTGCGCCTCAAATTGTACCCTATGGTAACTACGTTGTGTATGTACAAAATATATAAAGAACAAGTAAGAAAGTATGGTCGGTCAAGCCCGACCAGATAATACCCTACACTAATTAAATGAGCAAAAACATTTTTCTTTCAAAATTTCAATAATTTATGTTCGTGAGCGATTTTCGGAAGTGGGCCTTATATGGGAGCTATGACAAATTATGGACCGATCACCACGAAATTTGGTCACGTGATTAATGTTTATATGAAAGTTATTTATGTTGAATTTTATGTGTATACCAACATTTGTAGTAGATTTATGGTCGTTAAAGTGATTATCGGAAGCAGACCTTATATGGGAGCTATGACTAATTATGGACCAATCATAATAAAATTTGGTGACATGAATTCCCTATATATAAAACTTATTTGGACAAAAACTTGTGTAGATACCTATATAAATTAAACATTTGTGACGGATAAAATCCACTTTCGGGAGGACATTTGTATGGGGGCTAGGTCAAATAATGGACCGATTTCAGCCAGTTTCAATAGGGATCGTCCTTGGGCAGAAAAAATGATATGTACCAAATTTTATCGAAATATCTTTAAAATTGCGACCTGTACTCTGCGCACAAGCTTTACATGGACAGCCAGCCAACCAGCCAGCCAGCCAGACGGACGGACGGACGGACGGACATCGTTTAATCGACTCAGAAAGTGATTCTAAGTCGATCGGTATACTTTAAGGTGGGTGTTAGACTAATATTTTTGGGCGTTACAAACATCTGCACAAATCCATTATACCCTCCCCACTATGGTGGTGTAGGGTATAAAAAGACTGGATTTTTTAGTTTTTCAATGTAAATATAAGTTTATTTTATTAAAATTAAGTATTACTTTTTAGATTCTCACAGGAGCTTGTACACTAAGTTAGTCGTCTATGTTCTTTTCGACATTTGTTTATATACAATACAACCTTAATAGTTAGCTGGATGATTTTGCAAGCAGTTAACACAACGTGGTGGAGTTTCATCGTTTTTAGAGCAATCCCTGGTAAGGTGGCCCAACCCACATTTAACGCAGTTTTCCTGTTTGCGGCAATATCTTTTGTTATGACAAAGCTCTTGACACCGGTGGTATTGCACAATATCGTTAGTTTTTCTTGGAGGTTCAAAATGTACAATGGCATTATTAATATATTTAATATGGTATATACTTTTGTTGTTTGTGGCAAGTTCCAGGTCAATTTAAAATATTGGAAGTGGGACTTTCGTGATCCTGGTTTGTAGATTAGTGATGTTTCTGACTTTGTGTCCGTAAATTTCAATATATTTTTTGATATCGTCAAGGGGGGTTGAATAGTGTAGATTTTTTACGACTAATCTATACGATCTTTCTTGTTTAACTTGGTAAGTGTGTAATTTAAGTTTTTTATTATTTAGATAATTAACAATTAGGTGCCTATTATGAACTAAATTCGATTTTCGACTGTAGTCGAAATAGCTGATCGAACGAATTGTTATTTGGTATTATGGCGCACATTCGTTGAAGAAAAGCACTAATGTGAATTTTACTGATTTGGTTTATTCACAGTAGTACAATTCTTTCAGCTGACACTACAAATAAAACATTTTTGTTTACAAAATAAAAAAAAAAAATATTAAATTAAACATGACCACGACGTTGAAAAATTCGATGCACAACGACATTTTCGACAGCGATGCCAACTTATAATACGAATTTTACATTCGATAGTCAACGAATATCGTTTGTCGAATGCAACTCATAATAGGGGCCTATTTCACTATTTTTCTTATCAAGTGTAGCAAAACGATTACTACTTTGAGAGGTTGCTTGTTTTGAAGTACAGTGAGGCCTCGATTATCCGTGATTCGATTAACCGGTAACATCAATTATCCGGGAAAGAAAAAGAAAATACTTTTGGATCGATTTAAATTTTTTTGCATCGATTAACCTCTAACACAATGTGAATAAAACGAAAAAGGGGAATTCCGTCGATCGATTTGTAAGGCCAACATTTTTTGATATTGTGACAACGATTTTTCGAACAAAGTGATTCTGTTATTGGCTTTGCAAACCGAAAAACTTAAAAAACTGGAGAACCAAAAGTAGATTTTGTAGTTTATGAATGGTTCCGGAAGGAAATATTCCACTCAAAATTTAAAAAAAAACGACATGGTATTCACAAACTTAATGCAGCAGGAGAAAAATATTCAGCTGATTTTTGTGGAAAAATTAAATAAATTCAAATTAATGAAAAATCTCACCAATGAGATAATGGAGAATGAAAAGTGTTTACTTGAGAGAAGTTTGGCTTGCCATAATGAAAATTTCATGAATGGCACAAGGTCTCAAAGGAGAGACTAACCTAAGTAGTTTGCGTTAATGCTGCTGGTACACACAAGTGGAAAGCATTATGGGCATTATTGGAAAGAGCTTTAAAAAATTACCATGAGAATGGTTTCACAATAACTTAGTAACAGAAGTGAGAGAGAATTTTAAGAAAATCGGTCTAAAATATGATAGTAAAATCATTCTACCAATGGACAACATCAATGCTGAAAACGTTATTGTGAAATTTTTTCCACCAAATTGGACGACTTTAATCCAACCGACGGATCAGTGCAATATTGAGCTTTAAATTTCATTATCGAAAAAATGCATTATTAAAAAACTACTAAAAATTAGTACTCAACTGGAAAATTGATTATTCAGAATGCCCGGTCCGACCATTACGGATAATCGAGGTTTTACTGTACTAGCAACGTTGTTGTTTTTGTTTGGAATGCAAGCATTGTTGAAATTGCTTTTGTTATTATTTAATGTAGTTGAATTGTTGTTATCAATATATTTTCTTTTGTTTTGAAATATTTTGGGTGATTCAGTTTGACGACGTTTTAATGTAGGAAAATTAACTACCTGCCAGCTAATATCATCATCATTACTACTATCAGTGCTCTCAGACATGATGAGGGCAATGAAAATTGTTTGTGTTCACAAAAGTGTTTGTATATGTATTGTTCTTGTAATAAGACAATTTCAGTAATTTATTTTCATACACCTTCGTTAGAAGGGTATATATAAATTTGTCATTCAATTATATATTCTGGATCCTTATAGATAGCGGAGTCGATTAAGCCATGTCCGTCTGTCTGTCTGTTTAAATCAATTTTCTGAAGATCCCAGATATCTTCGGGATCCAAATTTTCAATAATTCTGTCAGACATGCTTTCGAGAAGTTTCCTATTTAAAATCAGCAAAATCCGTCCATAAATAACAGAGATATGAGCAAAAATCCGAGACAACCTCTGAAAATTGCATCTAAAAAAGACAATTTACTGCATTTACTTACTTTGCCTATTTTGTTTTTTTTTTTTTTGGTGTTTGACAAAAAAGCAACAAAACGTACATATGTTTGGATGTGTGTTGGCTTCATTGCTTTGTGAATTTTGTTTTTGTTTTTTTTTTGGTGTTTAACATATGTTTGGATGTGTGTTGGCTTCATTGCTTTGCGTATTTTGCTTTTTTGGTGTTTGACTAAAAAGCTACAAAAAGTACATATGCTTGGATGTGTGTTGGCTTCATTGCTTTGCGTATTTTGTTTTTTTTTTGGTGTTTCGTTTCGATTGGCGTTGTTGTTTTTATACTCTTCACCTTCGTGAGAAGGGTATATATAAGATTGTTATATTTCGTTTGTAACTTCTACAATATAATCTGTTCGTCAGCAATTAAATGTAAAATTTTTCAAAGTTTTCTTGATATATTTAGGATGCTATACGCGAAAATGGGCAATTAATGCATCCACAACAAAGATGAAGGGTATATAAGATTCGGCATAGCCGAATATAGCACTCTTACTTGTTTTAATTTTCTTTTGTTAAATTGTTTACACTTTCTAAGCAAAAATATTGTACATCCGTACGCGATCGTGGTTTTAAGAAGACTTTAAGACTTTGAGTGGAATTCACTTAAAATGGAATATTTTTCCGTTTAGGGCGGGGTTTTGACTTGAAGATCAAATGCCAAATAGTAATCAGATTAGTTTATCTGATAATAAAAATAGTCTAACGTGGATTTACTTTGGTTTTTATGTGTTATAGTTTAATATAGCCATACATAACGTTAGAAAATGAATAAAAAGAAGAAAATAAATTGGAAACAATCTAAAATGTTTAGTCAGACAAAAAAAAAAATAAAAAAATTGAATTATATATTTTCAAGTCTCTTAAATCTTCCATGTCATATACGGTATTTCATTCTATACTCTGTTGTTTTTTTCTGTCGTTGGTTGTTATTGTTCCTCATTCTCATTCATTCGTTTTGTAAATAAATACCCAACGATCTGAAGTAACTGTTGTGCTACTGAATGTCTTGAGTAGCATATGAATGTGCTTGTGCAGCCCTTTATTAAATAGTGAAGAGAGACAAAGTTGTTTGTGTGACAAATATTGCTAGTGCATTCTCCTGTAATTACTCTCCTGCTGACCATTCTCCTGTAATTATTACTTATTGCGAGAGACCCAACAACCCAAGATGTCCTAAGGACTATTTGTGTTTTAAGACAAATTGGCTAAAATATAGGAAATATATCAGCAGTCATATCCACACAAATCCTAATTTACAGTTTGAGGAAGACATAAATAAAACCGTCAATGACTTCACGTCATTGATAATTTCGGCTCTGGAACACTCTAGGAGCCAAATCCCTCCAAAAACTAATATGCCCTATTTCAAATTCGGATATTGAAAGACTTCTTCTCGAAAAGAGAAGACTCAGAAGAGAATGGCAACATAATAGATCACCTGCTGCAAAGCAGAGGCTGTCCACAGCAGCACGAAAACTGAAAAAAGCACTTCATTTAGAAGAGGATCGCATAAACGAAAATTATATTAAAAGTTTGACGAGCACAAAATACACAAATTTCTCTCTTTGGAAGGAAACGAGGAACATTAAGCCACCGGTAGAGGCACAAGGCACTCTAAGAAAAGCTGACGAAACCTGGGCACGAAGTGCTATAGAAAAAGCCACAGTATTTGCTGAACATTTAAGTGAAGTATTTCAAACTACTTCCACGGCAAATGAGTTCGAGCTCGAAGAATTCCCGGTTTCAACAATGGCTAATGCAGCCCAATTCGATATTGGTCCTGAGGATGTTAATAGAGTAATTAAAAATAAATTGAACTTGAAAAAATCACCGGGATATGATTTAATAACTCCATCATTGATAAAGAACTTTCTATATTGTTTAACGCGATCTTGGAATTTATCCAAAAAAAATTGAAAATTTCTCAAATAATAATGATACCGAAACCGGGTATAGATTTGTTTGTCGAAGCTTTCGAGAAAATATTCCTGGAAAAGATTATACCTTTTTTGAATGATGGAAATATTATCCCAGCACACCAATTTGGTTTCCGTGAACATCATGGCACCATTGATCAAGACAATCGTTTAACTGGAGAGATTAGAAAATCTTTTGAATTAAAGAAATATTGTTCTGCCGTCTTTTTAGATGTTGCTCAAGCTTTTGACAAGGTATGGCATAAAGGTCTAGTACATAAAATCAAATGTTTACTACCACTATGTACTCACAAATTGCTGGAGTCTTATCTATCGAATAGACTTTTCAGAGTTAAGTTCAATGATTATGTGACGAGAGAATACAAGATTAAAGCTGGCGTTCCACAGGGAAGTGTACTAGGACCTACGTTATATTTGATTTACACCTCTGACTTGCCTACGTGCGATAAATTAACAATTTCTACATTTGCGGATTATACCGCCATTATTAGTTCACGCGAAAACCCACTCATAGCATCTAGTCAACTACAAAATTATTTCGTACGTGTGGAAACACGGTTGAAAAACTGGCGAATAAAGGTGAATGAGTTGAAAAGTAAACATGTTACGTTCGCTCTAAGGAGAGGAAATTGCCCACCTGTCACACTCAACAACGTTAATATACCGCAGTCTGATTATGTCACCTACCTTGGTATTCATCTTGATAGACGCCTTACTTGGCGCCGTCACATAGAAGCGAATAGACTTCACAAGAAGCTAAAAGCCTCTAGCTTTCATTGGTTAATTAAAGTCATCCTGTATATGACCGTTTTAAAACCAAGCAACACCAGTATTGATCTTATACAGAGGACCCAATCTAAAATTCTTAGGACTATGACGGGAGCATCCACAGGGACTTGGAAGTGACATTGAGAGTTCAATAAAGTCCGTGAGAAATATATTGCCATCCAAATATGCTTGCAAGACAACTTGTGCAGATCCAAACCCGATCCAGGTTCCGTAGAGCTGATCTACCACCCGCTAAGATGAATGTTCTTATTGGAGAGCAACTAGTTAATTTTAGTTATAAGATTTAAGTACTTATTGTTAGGCCTATAAAAGACAGATTCAATAAATTAATAAAGCGTTAAAAAAAGGAACTCCAAATACAACTTTTTCATATTGTACTTTATTAGCTTAAGATGCATACAACGTATTGATATACATTACCTTAAATATAAAAAAAAATTTAATCATCCGATTTTTTTTATTACCTATTAAAAAAAATCTTAAAAATAAAAAGCATATTTTTTTACTCAGCCGATTTTTTTTTTTATTATTTTCTGAAATTTCGGTGGCACAATATCGATTGCTAAATCGATCCACCCTAATATATATACATATAAACAAAATTTTAAACACTGGGTTTCATTTATTTTATTTCACGCACAAACACTATCAATGAACTGTCAGTTTTAACACTCTTTTGCTCCCTCGTTACATGTTTTTAAAGGTAAAGCCTGTAGTTCCCAAATCCCGAATTTAAAAATAATGCACTAACTTCCAATGTAATAATGTATACATATTATTACAAATTATCAAGTACGCGAACATACTTGATATGTACTTACTTTTTACAAACATCACACAATAATTTATGTACATGATAAAATAATTAAATTATGGTAATAAACATTAATCAGATTTTAATAATGGTATACAAAAATAGACATTTATAATTAAAATAAATAAAACATTTTCAAACATTTACAATTTAGGATTTTCAAACAGCTGTCCTCGTGTTACAACTATATCGGAATATGGCGCTGATTGCGATATGTTAAGTGCACGAAACTTCTTCAACACCAGAAGAGAATAAAATTTTTGTGCAGCCTAAAAAAAAGATACATTGTTATAATTATTTGTTCAAAAAAACATAAATTTATAAAATTAAAGATCTAAAAATAATGGCGGTATTCACAATTTTAAGTATTTCGCCTGGCAATGTAGTAATAAAATTAGAGTTTATAAAAAAACGACTTTTTCAAATACCGGTTTGTCGGTTAACAGAATATTGGCTCTTTTTAGAAAACCGGGTTTTCGGTTAATCGTGAAGGTAAATAGTCACTATAAGTATTAAATACACACACGTTTATAATGGACACACTTAAATTACACTTTATAATGTACAAGACACTTGATGTTAACTATAACAGCGCCTATGATAAACTCACTAACTACTACAGGCACAGTCACTATTTATACCAGAGCCCGGCAACACATGCGATTGGTCAGTTGTTTCAAGAGCGAAAAATAAGAAAAGAGAAAAATTTATACTCTCATATTCACTACAACACAGGCATGGAAATTTTAATTTTGAAATGGTGGTATTTTAATTAAAAATAATATTTTTAAATTTAAAATTTGTAAATATCTGTTAAGCTACGTACACACGGTTGTCAGATTGTTAGAACATGTTCAGAAAATGGTTAACACAACCATGAGAACTTATGTTGAAACATATGGTTGTTAACCATTTATTAAACATTTTCTGACAACATTGTTAGAATATGACAATCGTGTGTACGTAGCTTTAGACATATTTACTTATATCGATTTTAATATATTTTTAAGTAAAATTTCTCCAATAAAATATGAATTCAAATTGATTGCTGTTTTTTGGATTTGCAAAGACGTAAATAAAAATGCTTCTAATAATCCATTCGGGCATATTTGCAATAAAAATTAATGTTGAAATATTTAAAACAGCTAAAGAGAACAAAACTATCATTAAAAATAAGTTCATTTATCAAAAGTTTATAATTCTTAAAACGTACACCATACGTTGATGTAAAAAAATATTAAGTTTTCCATTCCTGCATTAGTAATCTTCATGTACAAAAGCAAGAAACATGCGACAACACAACCTTCTTCAATGACCGCTCAAACGAGACTGAATGAGTTTTTAATACGTGTGAGTACCAGTGATGAGATTTGTGGAACAATTGTGCCATTTTTTGCACTATTACGTTTTGAGTGACACAATGGCACACTCTATACTATTTTGGCACTTTCTATACTTTTCAAAATAAATTCAAAATAAAAATAGTTTTGAGCATTAATTTCGGAAATAGATATTAAAAATTTTTAAGTTTTATTATCTTGTTTTAAAAATAACGAAGCTTTGCCCGATACCAACATTCAGTCATTAAATTAAACATACTAAAGTTCAATTATTATTAAATAATTGTCTGAAAAACTAATATGTATCAGTACCGCAATTCTGTAACTTTTTATACTTTCCTACCGATGTCGTTAATTAACGAAAAATATCGGTTGCTTTAACGTATTTAATATTCACTGTTTGAAGTTAACGATTTCTCGTTATGGCTTAACTAGAACATTTTAACGACAAATGTCGTTATCTACCGACTATTTTTAACAAAAATAAACGGTAAAATTTAATTCGGAATATCTCTTAACGATAAATATTGTTAACTAACGAATTTTGATTACTTAACGACAAAATTTTGTCGTTAAAAAGTTACAGAATTGCGGTACAGATTTATCTAGTCGTTAGTTTATCGAAGTTTATCGTTAACTACCGACAATTTTTACCGAAAAATATATGTAAAATTTTGAAACAGAATAGCTTTTAACGACAATTATCGTTAACTAACGATTTTTGAATACTTAACTACAAAATTTTGTCGTTAAAAAAATACAGAATTGCGGTACTGATAATCACAAAATATAAAAAAAAATCATATTTTTTGTTAAAGTTCGTTGTTATTTCCTAATTCATTTTAAAACGATTTGAGTGGAATTCATATAAAATGGAAAATTTGCGTAAATAAACAACTTACAATAGGAAAATCTAATTTATCACTCCGACCATTTTGATCAAAATCATAATTTTCATCTTGAGGAATTCCTTAATCATTATTATCATTTATGGCGGGATTTAGACTTGAAAATCAAATGCCAAATAATAATCAGATTAGTTAATCAAGAAATAATCTAACGAGGGTTAACTTTGATGTTTTTCTGTTATAGTTTAATATTGCCATACATAACGTCAAAAAACGTCACATTTTGTTTACAAAACAGTGAGTAAAATATGAATAAAATATGTGTTGAGAAAATAAATTGGAAACAATCTAAAAATCTAATTAAGACAAAAAAGCTATTTGTATAATATATTTTGAAGTCTCTTAAATCTTTCTTAGCACTGGAATGATACATTTTTTATGTTTTCCTACACACATTTTTATCTGCTATTTGTACTTTCGAATTTATTGCACAGATTAAATCGCGAATATTGGACGCTTAATCTAGCAAATAATAAAAAAATAATCGACAACCCAAAAACAACATCCGCTTAAACTTAATTTAATCTCCAATTTTCTAGTCAAAACCACGACTGAGGCCATCATAATCACATTATGCCATTTGCAAATAAGTTTAATATCAAATAATGATGTATGTTTCAATTGAATTACCACTACTTCTTAACAAATTGTATGAAAAATTGTGTAAAAAAATTCCATTTCGGTTTAATTTGTGAAAATGAGTTTTGGCACTATTGAACCAATTTTGGCACAATTTATACATCAATTTGGTACTAAATATAAATGTTCAAATCCCATCACTGGTGAGTACGTTGTTGTAAATTTAGTAATGGCCAAAAAGCACGCGTGCATATGCAAATGCCATCTTCATTCGAGTAGCCTAGATTATTCTTAACGGTCAAAACTAAAGTATATTCGATTTCTAGATTTTTCGATGTTAATGTTAGCAGCTTAAACATTTAGTGTTGCCATTAGTGTTATTATCCAGGGAATTCCCGGGAATTTTACCAATTTTTCACTACCCGATTCCAGGGATTTTTTGTCGGGAATGCCGATTTAAAACAGATCAAAATACATAGACAACATATTTTCATAAAATGGATAAAAAGCACGCTTTAATCAAAATTTCATAGATATTTAGAACTTATTCATTTTCAAAGTTCCAAAAGTCGTAGGGTACATTCAAAGGGAGGACAACTTATGGATGGAGTCTAGCTCAGAGACACTCTCCCTTCTTATGGAAACACACTTTCCAGGTTGTACAGTAACTGAAATTAGAGACTACGACCAGAGGGACACTGCGCCTAGGAGCCTTAGTACCATTTCTAGTTGCACTGAGGAAATAGTCTCAGGGGACAAATTAGTATAAGCGGTGAATACATTCGACACGTATAAGTCACCGATTCTGGACGCGGTTTTTTCGGCTATGCTATGTTATATTCCACAGGACGCATTATTTCTATTGGCTTCAATTCTTCAGGAATTGTCTTAGTAGGGGGTATCTGCTTAGAGGGTGGAGAGTGATAAAGGTAATTTTTATACCCAAAGCCGGTAAGGAGTGCCACTCGAAGCCAAAGGATTTTAGACCTATCACCCTGTCATATTTTCTGTCAAAGACTCTTGAGCAACCTTTTGTAACGAAGCTGGCATTTTTCAAAAATTTATTGCTCCTGGCCACCCAGCAACAAATGGGTTAACTGAGAGAAACATTCAAACGCTTAAAAAGAGACTAACAGCTATGACAGATGAGAAACTACCACTTCGAAAGAAAATTAAGGAAATTATGTTTAAATATAGAGCTACACCTCTTCAGTATGGCAAATCTCCAGCCGAACAATATTTGGGGGTCAAATTAGAATTCGCTTAGATGAACTAAAACCTACAGCAGTAGGTCAATTAACAAGACTCGGTTTGGGTCATATACACTATATAATTAAATTGGACAATGGCTATGTATTCAAACGGCATATAGATCAACTGCGTTTGACCGGTGCACAGTGGCTCAGGATCGTTTTTCATCGGCCAAAACTCTGAAACTTTTTAACCGATAGAGATAGATAGAAATTTAAGGTTAAAGTTGAACTTTTAATTTTTGTATAGCATTTAGTATGATTTATTTTCATTTTTTTTTTTTTGAATCAGTTTTACTTATTAAAAAAGTTATCACCAGATAAAAAAACATTTAAATATACCCTGGATAATTTTGAGAACAGGTTCCCATTTTATCAATTGTATAACAGGTTCCACTAAAACCGGGTTTTAAAGAACCGGTTCCATAGAATCGGTTGTTTTTGGAAAAAAAATTAAAATTTTTAAAAGTTTATTTTGTTTTTTATTTCAATAACATTCAGAAAACACATTTTTATTTTTTATAATAGCAACAATTTTTTAATTAAGTAACAATAAAAGAAAATTATAACTATTATTCATTCGGTTGGAAAATAGCCTGCAAATATTCCATATTTAGTTCTAAATTATTTCTGTCCTTTAGCAGCCCTTTTGCTTCGTCATTTAAGTTCCGATGTTCTACTTCCCATTGACTTCGAATGCTAGTGATGAGCGGATATGACGTTGCCAGTAATATATTAAATAGATCTTCATTTGTAGAATTTCGTGATGTTTTTCTGGTATTGTGCTCTCTATAAAATCTGTAATCCTTATTCCTTTTTTCCTGGGTTTCCTCTAATAGATATCCAAGTGGTACTAAATGATGCTTAATCTTAATCATCTTCTTAACTCCTTATTGGTGCCGTTGTTTCTTATTGATTCTGTAGGTCCAAAATCCAAATCATAACTGACTTTTAGTATGCGTTCCATGAATCGTATTCTTGTATGTAGCGGTGATAATCCAAATTCATATGCATCAGTATTATCTAATGATTTTTCCGGCACTTGGTTTAAGTGGCTTGATGTGGTTTGACATATAATACAGCTGGAGGAAACCTTTGTGTCAGTCAAAGCCTGGTCTACTTTTCCATCTATCATCGTTAGCACTAATTTGTAGCTTACTTCAATTGTCTGGACGTCAATCTCTAATTTGAATGACTGTAGTGTTGCAATTTGGGCTCTAATATCACTGACTTCTTTTTTAATGACTTCGTGAGTTTCCTTTTTAAATTCAAATTTAATTGGTTTGCAGTATTTTGTAGAAGATGGTGTTTGATTTTTCCAAATATCCTTTGTATGGATCCTACTGGTCGAAGGCTACGAGTTTTCCAAATTTTTTATCAATCGCAATGGTACGAATGACACCATGAACATATCTGTGTCTGAAGTATTTTCACATACATATTGCTTGTATTGTTTTTGTCCAGAAGAACCATCACATCCCCATTTGCAGAAAATAGTTAACTTGCAGTTTCTTGAAATCATTTCCTTTAAATGACAGTAGCAGGCGCTGAACTGTATGATTAAGTAGATCTTGAAGTAGTACCTCTACCGAAATCGATGTGATTGTAATAGTGTCCACTGGTGGCAAACAATCCTTCATAGCAGCAGTTATGTGATGATATGATGTATAGAGATTTGAGCATTTTTCAATCGCTGAGCTAATTATATTGCTGTTTTGTTAACTTTTCATCCAAAAATAATGCTAATGCTTCTTCATTTGAGAACTGTTTTCCATCGATTGGCATTGGATAATTTTAAGAATCCGTTTTGTTCTCACTGTACTAGCGTTAAAAACTTTTTGAATGATGTCGACTTTTGTGAGTTGTTTTTGTGATTGAAATTGATATAGCAAAGATTCATGTATATTTTCACAACCGATTTCTTCATTAATATCCTTAAGTTTCCGCCTTTTAGATCTATCGCTACAGTTGTTGACTGATTTTGGTGGTCTCCCATGATGGTTTTGGTTTGTACTTTCTGAAGATACCTGGACAGTTCGCCCTTTAACCAGTTTTCAAACATGGTATAAAATCTTTGTTTGCTCCATCTTATTTTTTTGTAGCGTTTTGTTGAGTTTTTGACGAAATCCGTAATTTTATTTTCCAAGTCGAATTTTATTTCGGCGCTGCATGGATATAAGTTTGCTTTTTTGAACGTTACTTAGAACATCTTCCCGCTTTTGGTTTTTAAAATACTCTTCGGATAATTCTTTATAGCTGAAGCTCTCCATGTTTAATAAAGATTTTAAAATTAAATTGTTATTGCTTAGATATATTATAGCAACTTAGTTTATATTCGAATACCGCTGGCTTTTATCCTATTCTTACATTACATTACTATGTCCTTGGTAGCATAAATAAGTTCAATAAAAAGTGATAAAAACCAAAAAAGGCCCAAAAATAGGTAAAATACGCACAAAAAATTAGTAATAATAAAAAAAAGGAATAAAATAATAATTATATTGTTGGAAAAATTAATTAATTAGCAACTCTGTTTTTGCAATGTGAACGTCGTTAACGAAAGTTGTTACTTATTGCTTATTATTCTTTGTCCTTTTATATTAGTCTATTCTAGAACTCGCTTAAGTTAAGACGTGCATTATATTTGTGTTCAAATAAATTTACTTTTAATTATTACATATTGGAACTTTAATAAAATAATATTAAAACAGGTTATGGGCCCAGGACAAAGTTCTGTTAACCATGTGGAAGAATAATTAAAACTGTGGAGAAAGGAAAATTCATTTAAATTTGTGGCACAAAATGGCGTCTTTATATCAAATAGAGAAACTTGACGACGCGAACTATGATAGCTGGTGTATACACATGCGTAGTGTTTTGATACATAGTGGTTGGTGGAAAATTGTTAATGGTGCTACCAAGAAGGAGGATGTTGCAACAGATCCGGAACGGACATCATGGGAAGCAGAGGATGAAAAGGCCCTTGCTACAATTATACTATGTGTATAATTGTAGCAAGGGCCTAGAGACGTTCTAGAGGCTTGGTTGCATCTAGAGGAGACATACAAGCCTAGGGGTCCACTTCAAAAGGTGTCGCTTTACAAACGTCTAGTGAATTTAACAATGGGGGATGGTGCAATTATTGGTCAACACATAAATGATTATATGGAATTAGCGGAAAAGCTGGCCGAGACGGGAATCGTCATCCAAGATGAGCTTCTAGTTATAATGCTGCTTTCAAGTTTGCCATCCGAATACGAAAACTTTGTAGTTGCCATCGAAACACGCGACTTGCCAAATTTGTCGACCGTTAAACTTAAAATTTTGGAAGAGGGAGACATAAACAAAAAAGTGATCGTGAAGAGCCAACAACAAGTTCACAGCAAATGTTTACAATGAAAACTTCACAGAAGGAGAAGGTAAAAAGAGACAACAAAAGAAACAAAATGAAGGGGAAATGTTTTAATTGCGGCGAATTCGGTCACTTTGCAAACAAGTGCGAAAAATCAAAGAAGAAACAACAACAGCATCTTTTACATCCTATGCAAACAAAGGAAAAACAACAACTAGGGAACAAGCCGTGGTGTGTTGACAGTGGCGCTACTTCACATATGTGCTGTGAGCGGGAAATGTTTTCTAATTTTGTTGAGCATACTGAAGAGGTTCGTTTTGAGGCTGATAAATACATCATGACAAAAGGAAAAGGAGACGTGGAAATTGTAATTGGTGGTGTGGAATTAAAATTTCAGAATGTTTTATATTCCCCTGAATTAAACATGAATTTTATTTCCGTTGGCTGTGTTGTTGAGAAGGGTTCGACTGTGGTTTTCGATGCGAAGTCTGCTGCTATTATTACTACCAAAGGCGATGTCATACTAAAAGCGTTAAAACAGAACAATCTTTTTATTGTTGAGGAGAAGGTGCAGAAACTATTTGTGGCTAATAATGTGAATGAGCTGTGGCACAACAGACTTGGGCATTTAAATTATAAGTCATTATGCGATATGTCTCAAAAGGAAATGGTAAAGGGTATGAATCTCAAGGATGGTAGTCGTACAGATCAGTGCAAGACATGTATGATCAGTAAGATACACGTTAACCCATTCCCTCAAGAGTCAACTACCAGAACGAATGATTTGTTAGAAGTAATACATAGTGATGTATGTGGCCCATTTAGTGTGAACTCATTTGCTGGTGCAAAGTATTTCGTCACATTTATAGACGACTTCTCAAGACGTATCTTTGTTTATTTTCTTAAGGCGAAGAGCGAAGTTTTTGGAACATTTAAGACTTTTAAACAACACGTCGAAAAACAAACTGGTCGTAAGATAAAGGTATTGCGAAGCGATAATGGTCGCGAATACATCAACAAAGATTTCGATAGCTTCTTAGGGTGTGAGGGAATAGCCAGGCAACTCACAGTGCCTCACACACCACAACAGAACGGGGTAGCCGAACGAGCTAATGGTACATTGGTTGAAATGGCTCGATCAATGATGGTACACAGTGGTGTTTCACAGAGTTTGTGGGCAGAGGCTATCAATACAGCCGCCTACGTACGTAACAGATGCCCTACGAAGATACTTGGCGACAAAACACCTTATGAAATGTGGTTTAAAAGGAAACCAAATCTACAACATTTAAGAACGTTTGGATCATATGCAGTTGCGTTGAACAAGGATAATAAAAGTGGCGGAAAATTTGAGGCTAAAGGCGAAAGTTATATATTGGTCGGATACTCGCAAGTTGCTAAGGCTTATAGACTCTACAATAGGAATAAACGAAGCTTAGTTGAACGACGTGACGTCATGTTTAAGGAAGATGACTTTGTTAACAATGAAGCAGAAGGTACGGAACCAAGGGAGGAAGATTATTTAACAATTATTGTTGATAACTGCAAACAACAAGAAGCTGACAACTCTACAGTAAATCAAGAATCTCCAATAAGTTCTGATACATCCGGTGATGAGGCTGACGACTTCAGAGGATTTGAAACTGCCGAGGAAGCTGATGAAACATTGATAGCTGACAATCAGAAGGAGAATGTTGGAACTTCATCGCGCGGTAGACCACAAATAGTTAGGACTGGCAAACGTGGTAGGCCACGTAAGCAACAGTTAAGCAGTATGATACACGAAAGTGTTCCCTCTACCGTGGAGGAAGCTATTAGTGGAGGAATCTGAGATGGCATCTTTAGAGAAGAATGGAACGTGGTCATTGGTAGATTTACCCGATGGAGCTAAAGTCATCAATACAAAATGGGTTTTTGCTTTAAAAAGGAACGAGAACGGCGAAATAGAACGTTTTAAGGCTCGCCTCGTAGCAAAGGGGTGTAATCAAAGGTATGGCCTTGACTACGATGAAACGTTTTCACCGGTGGCAAGATATTCTACAGTACGCTTAGTTATAGCATTGGCAGTTCAATGGAAGATGTACGTACATCAAATTAATATAACCTCAGCTTACTTGAATAGTGATATTCAACATGAAATTTATATTCGTCAACCAGAACTGTTTGCAAATAAGGATGATCCACATAAAGTTCTTAAATTACATAAGGCTATCTACAGCCTAAAACAAACCGGTAAGGAATGGAACGAGAGGTTGGATTATTTTTTGAAACAAATTGGCTTTGTGCAGTCCCAAAACGAACCTTGCCTCTATATGGCTACGATGAATGATGAATTGGTAATCGTGACAGTTTATGTTGATGATCTCATGATCGCATGTAAAAATGAAGAACAAGTGTTGAAGGTAAAGTTTTGCTGGCAAATGAATTTCCCATTACTGATAAGGGAAAGTTACAACACTATCTTGGAATCGAAGTGGAACGTGAGGGTGACACTGGCACAGTTTCAATTTGCCAGTCCCAATATATTAAGGATTTACTCAAGGAGTATGGTATGCAGGACTGTAAGGCTGTTGCAACTCCACTCGAGACGAACTATCAGGTAAATTGCTGCGAAGATAATTGCGAGGAAATATCACAACGTGAATATCAGTCAATAATCGGTGCCTTAATGTATCTAGCGATGACGGCACTGTCAGAGGCGGCAAAGGAGGCTATATTTCTGAAGCGGCTTTTAAGGGAAATCGGCTATATTTCAGATGAAGCGATTGTACTCAATGTTGATAATCAAAGTGCAGAAAAGTTGGCATCAAATCCAGTTTACCATAAAAGAACAAAGCACATCGATATACGTTTTCATCATGTCCGGGAAGTTGTGAAGAATAAAGATATCATCCTGAAGTACTGTCCATCGCAGGAAATGATCGCTGACGTGCTTACTAAGAACTTGGCAAAGACGAAACCCAATTATTTTATGAAATTAATGAATTTTGATTGAAATATTTTTTGAATGTAAAACGTCATTCACATTGAGAAGGAGTGTTGGAAAAATGAATTAATTAGCAACTCTGTTTTTGCAATGTGAACGTCGTTAACGAAAGTTGTTACTTATTGCTTATTATTCTTTGTCCTTTTATATTAGTCTATTCTTGAACTCGCTTAAGTTAAGACGTGCATTATATTTGTGTTCAAATAAATTTACTTTTAATTATTACATATTGGAACTTTAATAAAATAATATTAAAACATATATAATATACTACAGATACCTACACAACTTATATTGCTTGGTGTATTTATATTTGTGTCATATGAAGAAGTAAAATAAAAAAATTTGGGAATAATTTCATTCAAATGAAAAATGTGTTCAACAAACAGGTCAACAAGTATACATGGGCTTAACCCCTTTTGACCCTAAGCACTTTTATTTTGAAATTCAACTTTGACTAAAATATTGTACCTAAGAAAAAATTTAAGTTAAACGCTACAGTGACAAATCATACCAATTCTTGAAGACTATTATTCTATCAACATAAAAAAAAATCATCCAATTATCAATAATAGTTTGCGAGTAATGATAATTTACTTCTATTCAAATTTACAAAAATCACATTTTTTATAAAATCTTATAAAATATTTATTTAATTTTTTGGCTACCTTAGTTTCAATGTGTTTACTATTGAATGGGATTAAAATTTTTGAAATCGGAGTTAACAAAATGTTGGACTTTTGGCCGATAAAATAGAGATCTGAGCCACCGTGCGGCGTTGAGAATGATACTACAAATTATACATAAAATAAAAAAATATGTTGAAAGTAATGATCAAGGTAGAAGTCAAGAAGCAGATCCACAAACTCTTTTTTATGAAGCAATTAATATACCCGTCTACAATATTGGATACTAAATTGTTCCGGCAATGATTTTTCGCCACCAGAGGAAACTTCTCAAGCTGAGCCAACAACTGAGGGCCAAATTGCAGAAAGCCGGGGTCAACATTCGTCTCGGAAAACCAGGCATAGGAAACTCCCATAATATTTGCAGGAATATGTCGTGGGCGATGAAGTGGAAGCTAAGCGTGAGAGGATTGTTGCAACTCTATTAATTATCATAATCTGGCAGCGCCTTTATTCGACCAACATTATTCTTTATTCCATATTCCTTTTTATTCGTACATATACAGCTGTTATATAATAATATTACATAAACACTGTTATATTGATTATTGTTGTTTTTGTATAAATTAATACTTAATTCAATAAACTTTCAAACATTAAAAACAATTTTGAAAATTAGATGCAAATTTTAAAGAAGAACTACATAATATATAAGAAATTCAACAGTCAAAACAATAGCATCAATATAGAAATTGATTAAAATAAACAAAAATTAACCAGGACAAAATTTAATTTAGTAACAATTATTATGGTTTGTAACAGTCTTAATACGTTATTATTAAAATTAAAATATTGCTGTCGGGCTACCGATAAAGATGTTGAGAATTGAATGGTAAATAGTACCCATCCCTATATTTTCCTGCACTTTGTATCTAAGTACTATATTATGTACTTCTATTTAATACTCTTTTTATGCTACTCTGTTTCTCTTTAATAACCTGCATTGTAAACTATTATTTTCTGAGTCTAATAAATGAACTTAAATCAACAGGTTATGGGCCTCATGACGCGCGAGTATTAGACAGTTTTTTTGAATCGTGTTTTTTAAAACGTATTTTTTCGGGTGAAAAAGGAAAATAGGAGCGAACAAGTAAAGGCGAAAGGCGCGAGAATTTCGACGTATGGAAGAGGCAGGCAAAATCGTGCCTGGTCATCAAGGGATGCTGGAAAGTTGTGGAAGCCGGCATAGTTAATGATGGCGACGCCATTTTAAATGAACGCGCACTGGCGGAAATTACGTTGATGGTAGATCCCTGCAATTACGGTCATATTGCAACGGCTGAAACTGCAAAGAAAGCATGGGACGCCTTGATGAATGCTTATGAGGATACAGGCCTCACAAGGAAGGTGGAGTTGCTGAGACAATTGGTCAATATTAAACTTCAACAGTATGCGTCTATTCAGGAGTATGTCAATGAATTGATAATAATAGCATTGAAGGTAAAAAATGCTGGTCTGAATATCGATGACGAATTAACAGCATCGATGATGTTAGCCGGGTTGACGGATGACTTTAAACCATTGGTTATGGCTGTGGAAAATTCCATGGAAAAATTAACAGTTGACATGGTGAAGAATCTCCTGTTACAAGATGCCAAATTTGATCCACAAAAATCAGAAAAGGAATCTGTATTCTACATGAAGAAGAAGAAGAAGCAAACAATTCAGTGTTACAATTGTAAGGAATTTGGCCATATTCAAAGGAATTGTCCCAACAAAAATAACAACGGTAACGGTAAACCAACGACTAATAACAAATCATTTAGAAAAAACGAGAAGACAGAAGTAAAGCTTATTGTAACGGGAAAGAGCATGCAAGTTTCTACAAATTCACATGAATCAAACAATGAGAGGGAGAACAGCGAAAATTCGATGTATTGGCACGTCGACAGCGGAGCCAGCAACCACATAGTAAACAGCAGTGTTTATATGTACAACAAGCAGAACGTGAACGATAAAACCGTAGTTGTGGCGAATAAAGATGAATTGCATGTTGACTGCGCTGGTGACGTCGACATGACTATTATTAGTGAGAACGAAAATAAAACAGTTACAGTACAGAATGTTGAACATGTACCAAATTTGTGTGCAAATCTCCTCTTTGTGAGACAAATGACGAAAGACGGCAAAAAAGTGGTTTTTGAAGGGGAAACATGCAGCATTTTTGATGAGAATGATGAGCTTGTTACTTCTGTTACGATTTTTAATTATCTTTACCGTTTGCATGGTGAAGCTCACGTAAAGGGGAAGAATGTTTTTATGGCTGGCAAACACTTTGATTTGTGGCACAGGAGAATGGGTCACATTTGCAATAAAAATTTAAGTGAGGTAAAAATTTTGGTGTTAATTTTGAAAATGAGAATATTTGTGTGATTTGTATTAAAGGTAAGCAGACTAGAAGACCAAATGGAGAATGTGGTACACGAGCCTCCGAATTATTAGAGTTGGTGCATTCTGATGTTGTTGGTCCATTTAATAAAAATTCTATAGGCGACTTTTCGAGAAAATTATTTGTATACCCTATAAAGGGAAAGGCTGATGTTTTCGATACTTTTGTGGATTTTAAAAAATCTGTTGAGAACCAGTGCGACAAGAAGATTAAAATTTTACGTTCCGATAATGGAGGTGAATACCTAAGTAACGAATTTTCGAAATTTTTAAAGGATCATGGTATTGTACATCAGAAAACGTGTCCATATTTTCCGGAACAAAACGGTGTGGCGGAGAGAATAAACCGTACATTGATTGAACGTGTTCGTTGTATGCTGATTGATAGTGGCTTGGAACATCGGTTCTGAGCTGAAGCCACCAACACCGCTTGTTTTTTAATCAACAGAGTTCCTTGTCGTAACGAGAATCGCAGTCCTGAAGAAATATTTTCTGGTCGTCGTCCAAATTTGAAATTTTTACGTGTTTTCGGATGTCCTGCTTTTGTTGATATACCAAAGGAGAAACGTCGTAAGTTGGATGTAAAATCAACTGAATGCATTATGATGGGATACAGTTCACAAAGCAAGGCATACCGATTATTTAATCCAGAGGACAATACATTGAGTAAACCATCCCACATTCCGTTAATTCTTATTAATGGATATCTGAAGATCTATAATAGTGTTATTCTCAGTACTTTGCATGTGTTATTTTGGGTGATATCAGAACATACAAAGTAAATAGTTATTTTATAAAAGCTAAGGAACTCTTATAGCTATCATTGTAAGTAGTTTGACGAAAAATAAGCTGAATCGAAACTTGCTCACTGTAAAAACATGCGAAACGTCATAAGAAAAGTATCAAGATTTTTTCCTCTGCGGTGCTTAGTCACCTTGACGTGATGCAGAGGTTTAAGTGAATTGATCTGTGTTGGGCATACTGGAGGGGACAGTTTAACTTGAGTTGGATGTCTCCGGTAGAGTCTACCATTCCAGAAGGGCTCACTTTGAGCATGATACTAAGAACTGCCCCCTTTTCGGTCTGGTAGCGTCTGTTCGCCTTTGAGGCGTCTATAAGATGTTCCATTGATCCATGTTCCCCTCATTGAGAAGTTTGATGGAACTGGGCTTATTTAAATCCACCAGCCTCTGTTTCCCATATTGAGCGGCTGATGGTGTGCGTCTGTTCATTCCCCAGTGGGGCGGCAGTTACTCAACGCCTGGCAATAGGTATAAAATGCAACCAAGGTACGAAAAGACATAATGGAAGGTCGCAAGTCATGTCCCATATACCCGGTCTTGGATTTCATAATTTCCGGGGACCCTACTTCCACAGCGATGGTAACGGTCTGTGGTGAGTCGAATGTTACTGTGATCCAAGATAGTCAGGTGATTACACCAGTCCAGACTAGTCTGCTTGCTGCTGGTGTCGCCGGAGGTCAATCTAATAAACCCAGGTTGACCGGCTGTAAAAAAACTCAAAGAAATAGGTTTTGGTGCTAAAGCCCAAACCGTCAAGTTTGTTATACCCCCAGCCTCAGGTGCTTCTGAGGGGGACGCGGTTAAGCCTCCCATTTCAGTAGCTTCCCATATGCCCATTGTGCTATAAGGCCCAGCGAAGGAATCCTCCTGTCCTGAAGTCGCACCTCCCCTGGCCAACTCCGGCACTGAATGCAATCCTAGTCATTAAAATCCTGCCCGAAGGTCTGTTACCACCACGCGTTCCGCCTATCGCTTCGTTGACGCTCTCGACTCTAAAAAAGCCTAAAGGCGAAAACCCACATACCTGGTCTCAAGACCGCACCTCCTTCTGCTGATACATCAGTGGTGCCTAAACGACAGCGTTCAGAGAAGTATACAACAGCCAAGAGTCAGCTACCGATATCCAAATGTCACAAAGCGGAACAAAAGTATTTAGCTCAGTCCTTTAGCGAGATTGTCAAAGACAACTTGATTGGGATATGGTGAACCAAAAACTGGTACGGGTATTCTGGAAAGTTCTCTAAGGGTTTGAAATTTTGACCATTCAAAATATTAATAATTTTTTAAAGATCCATAATATATCTTACATATCAAGGAGTCCAGCCTATGAGAATAAGCTATCTTATAAATAAAATTGATTTTAATTAGTTCTCACCCTTGGGAAAAATCCAAGTAACAACCATAAATTTAAAAGTACCTCAAATTGATAATTGAGGTTTACCGCTGATTTTGTTGACGAAATTAGTTACTAAAGACGTACGGATTATTTGGCATACCTGTTTTCTTGAATTTTTCACAGTTAATTCAGACAGCAGTAAGCATTCCTGTTTAACCATCCGACTTTTGACGGCATAGAAAAGTTGTGCTGCTCTTTTGTTTAGAACGCGTTCTTCAAATTGTTCACTTGTTTCATTTTCCATTTGTTCGTCAAAGTTATTCTAAAAAGGCAAAAATATTTAGTTATTATATATATTAATAAAAATAATTTACAATTTATAAAGTAATGAATTTCACTAATTATTAATAATAATAAATCCGATACTATTTAATTGCACAACTACATTTATAGTTTAAGCTAGGTTTAACTGAACAATATGTTTGATCTACATCCTAGTTTGTGCTAGTTTTAGCACAAACTGAATAAAGACAATCTCATTGTTTTAACAAGATTAAACTAAAATTTTATTTAGTACTAGTTGTTTACTTGTTAGTTAAACGTAGATTAACACGCTGTTAAGTTAAACATGAAACAAATTTAGCCGGGATTTAACAAATGACAGTAGTATTCAATAACGGATTAGGAACTCTCAACCTAAAAACTTCACAACATAATGAGCTAAATTATAATATATTAAAGAAAATGATAAGAATTTATGCACAGTAAATGTATGAACGCCTATTTGACCACAATGTTGCCTAATCTGATTGACTAAAGTTCGATTTATTGTCTATCGCGTTCGTTGTTACACATTTACTCAGTATAAAACTTCGTACTTCATCTGGTACTTTATTATACAAAATTTCTATATCTTAATATTTCTCGCGGAATTGTGAAATAATTTTCTTTTGCATTAAATACAAACAATAATGGCGTCCTGGAGGAAATTTTTTCTCTATTCTGGATCCAGACAAACGTAAATCACCAAAACGAAAAAAAAACAATAATAATTTAAACATTAACAACTTGTTTGATTTTCCCAACATTGGAGAAAAAACAATAAACAACTCTAAACATCAATACTCCAAATTTATAGTGTTAAAATACAAAATTAGTGACAAACCTATTCAAAGCTTCAATATATTCCTTGTCTCGAAAGCTCTAGAAGGTATTTACTAGGAGTATGTCCAATAGAAAGTTTTCTACATCCAACTCTGAATGTGATTAAAGGTGAAATTTTTGCTCCAACACTTAAAAATCTCAAAGAAGAAGAAATCGTCGACGGATTAAAATACCAAGGAATTATTGAATGTAAAAAAATTACAAAGTCCACCGACACACCACATTTTGAGCTTTAATCTTTAAAAAATCCCTAATGGAATTATGATTGTTTTTTAAACTGTAAGGTTGAGCCTCATATACCTAATCCTATACAATGTAAACAATGCTTTAAGTTAAGACACACTAGGAAATATTGTAGTGGTATTCAAAATTGTGATATTTGCTCTTCAGCATTACACGACCCAATACCCTGCACTAAAATACAGTGCACACAGACCGTTTCACTAACAAAAACTGTCCAGTTTTTAAACAGCGCCAAGAAATTTTAAAAATAAAGACACTAACGAATTGATAATTGCAAAAATAAAATTACCTATAAATAAATAAGTGATGAAATATTAAATTAAAACAAATATTGCTTTATCAATTTTTTTTTTTTGCTTGTAAAGTAAATTACAATAATACAAAAAATAAAAAATAAACAAGCACAACAACGATGGAAGCTGCAATAACTTCACTTTTACAACAATTAAAAGATCAACAGCACCAAGATCATTTGGCAATGCAACAATTGATGAAGAATTTTGCTCCATATATATCGGAAACAATAAATAAAGATGAAAATGCTGAATATCTGATCGAAGCACTGGCATCAAACATCACCGAGTTCCATCATTATGAACATATCCTCACTTTCGACATGCGGTACTCAAGGTACGATGATTTATTCTCCGTAGATGCGGCTAAAGTTCGCTTGTTGCTTAGAAAGCTTAGCCCAATGGTACACAGCAAATATACCAATTATATTTTGCCAAAACATGCTCCTGATTTTCAGTTCAAGGAAACAGTTGAAAAACTTACAGCTCTACTTCAAACTTCGCAGTTTAATATATTATATAATTGTCTGCAAATTACAAAAAACACATCCACCGATTTTATTACGTATGCTGGTGCTGTTAATCGGCTATGTGAATTGTTTAAACTAAAAGATCTGACACTAGATCAATTTAAGTATTTAATATTCATCATGGGATTAAACTCAACAACAGAATATGACATTCGCACAAAAACGTTGAATAAGTTAGAGACTGAAGGTGATAAAATAACACTGGATCCGCTTGCTACCGACTGTCAACGAATGATTAATCTCAAAATGGACACAGTTCTTATAGAAAAATCTAATTCAGAAGCGATTGTAAAACAAATTCACACACACACACAAAGCCAAAACATGGTCCAAAATATCCTTGTTGGTTTTGCGATGGTATGCACTTTGCAAACGAGTGTTCATACAAAAAGGACAAATGTGAGCAGTGTAACGTAGTAGGTCACAAAGAGGGCTAATGCAGCGTAACTAAAAATAAAAAAGAAAGTCAAACAAAATAATGCGAAACAAAATCGTTTTTATAAAAAGCAAAAAAGCTCCAACCATAGGGTATAATTCTCTATAAAATATATTTGTATTGAAGTCAATAATACGTTGATCAAGCTTCAATTAGATACTACTTCGGATATATCCATAATTTCAGAAAACACTTTTAAACAACTTCGTGTAAAAAAATGCTATTGAGGTAAAAGACACAGCCAGAAGTGCAACAGGTAAATTACCCTTATCATCTCAATTTGAATGCAGTTTAAAATTTCGAGATAAACAAGCTATGGTAACTTGTTACGTAAAGGGGCCCATAGACACATACTGCTCATGCAATAAGCATGTGTTGGTAAATTTAAAATTTTTGTTTATGTATGCGACACACAGACAATGCAGTATGAAAAATCAAAATAGTTTTGATTTTGAAATGAACTCGTACTGCTGACAGTTGTTCAAATGAACAATAGTATACATTTTTTTATTTTTATGAAATATAATTTTTTAAATTTGACGTTTTAGTTACTGAAAAATAGAAAATAATAATTTTTTTTATTCTCAAACGCATTTTTTTAAATGATGATTGATAGGTGTGTAGTAAAATATCAATCACACACGTATACGAAGGGTTCATCGGCAGTATGTGTCAGCAGTATGTGTCTATGGGCCCCATAACACCTCTTAATGACTTAAATGTATTAGGGCTGGATTGGATCCAAGCTTTGAAGCTGAATGAAATTACTATTGATAACATCCGTAATACTGTCCATTCAAAGCCGAAGGAAGCTCCCTTTGTTTTTAATGAGAGATTGTCCTTGCTAAAAGACTCATTTCCAGACGTTTTCGAGGGAACTTTAAGGTTGTGTACAAAAACAAAGGCACATTTAACAGTCAAGCCAAATCAAGAACCAGTTTTTCGTCCAAAGCGCCCTGTCGCTTATGCTGTGCAAAATTTTGTGGAAGCTGAATTGGAACGGTTGCATCGCATTGGTATTATTTCACAAGTAAATTATTCGGAATGGGCTGCACCCATTGTGGTTATTCAAAAACCAAACGGGTCCATCAGGATATGTGCCGATTTTTCTACAGGTTTGAACAACGCCTTAAGGGGCCCATAGAGAACAAAAAAAAAAATATTATTTTCTATTTTTCTGTAACTAAAACGTCAAATTTAAAAATAATATTTCAGAAAAATTAAAAAATTCATATTATTGTTCATTTGAAATATTATTTTAAAATTTGACGTTTCAGTTACAGAAAGATAGAAAATAATATTTTTTTTTTTTGTTCTCAAACGCATGTTTATTGTAATTTTAATTTTTTTTTAAATGATGATTGATAGGTGTGTAGTAAAATATCAATCACACACGTATACGAAGGGTTCATCGGCAGTATATGTCAGCAGTATGTGTCTATGGGCCCCTTTAGAACCACACCAAAGATATCCAACTCGAAATATTTTAGTGACATCGATCTGTCTGACGCATTCCTACAAATAGAGGTTGACGACGAGTCAAAACATTTTCTTACAATAAACTCTCACATGGGGCTGTTTAGATATAATCGTACATACAAGAAGTTTCACGTTGTATAAAAGATTTTGGTTTTAAAATAAAATTCGAAAAATGTAATTTTTTTGCAACCGAAGTAAGATACCTAGGGTATGTAATAAATCAAGAAGGTTTACAAAGAAGCCTTGGCATTGGTCTTTGCAGTAACCAAATTTCATAAAATGATATTTGGAAGAAGATTCAAGTTACATACTGACCACAAGCCTTTACTTGCAATATTCGGAAAGAAGACTTGTATAGGAGTACACCAAGCAAATAGATTGCATCGATGAGCGGTTCAACTTTTTAGCATATGATTTTGACATAAGTTTTATTTCAACAAATAGTTTTGGTTATGCTGATGTCTTATCGCGTCTTATAGACAAACAAAAGTTCAACAGCGAAGAACATGTCATTGCTGCAATTAAATTTAAAAAGAAATTAAACAAATTTTATTTGAAAATTTAGACAAATAACACATAAAATGGTAAAGTATGAAACACAAAAAGATCTCATTTTAAAACAAGTTTTTAAATATATTGAAAAAGATTGGCCTGATAAAATAGACGACGTTGATCTCAAACCATATTTTAACCGGAAAAATGATTTGTCTATTGTAGATAACGTGGTCATGTTTGGAAACAGAGTAGTTATACCCTCAATTTATCGTAAAAGAGTTCTTAAACAAATTCACCATGGCCATCCAGGGATAGAGAGATCAAAGGCAATTGCGAGAAGTTACATATATTGGCCGAATATAGACGATGACATAAAAGTTTTGGTTCAAAATTGTCACAGTTGTGCCTCTGCTGCTAAAATGCCAACGAAAACGACTCTGCAACCTTGGCCAATACTTTCGGAACCATGGCAACGCCTGCATATAGATTATGCTGGGCCAATTGAAGGGCAATATTTTCTATTTATAGTTGACGCCCTTTCTAAATGGGCTGAAATAATAGCAATAAAAACAATAACTACTCAACAAACAATTCAAATTCTTCGAGAAGTCTTTGCTCGTTTCGGTTTGCCGGAAATTGTTGTTTCTGACAACGGAACACAATTTGAAGAGTTTATGCAACAAAATAGTATTAAGCATATTTGTTCCAGCCCTTACTACCCAATGTCAAATAGTCAAACCGAAAGGTTTGTCGACACCAGTTGGACACATAAATGGCACAATCTTTAAAAATGAGAAAATCATTTTAATATTGCATTTGTTGGTTTTTTGGCATGTACTATTAATATTTTGTGCTCTAGCCTTTGTTTTTGATAACAGCTTCACACCTGCGACCAATGCTTTCCACTAGTTTTTGGTATTTTGTTTTGGGTATGGCATACTAAGCTTTCTGTCCTGCCAACCACAGATCGTCCATATTTTTATAATTTTTTTTCTGCTATATCAACCTTTTCTTCTTTCCAAAGGTTCTCTATAGGATTTAAGTCAGGGCTCTAGTCTGGTCAATCCAAAACTTCAATCTTGTCTGCACAAAACCAATTTTTTACTAGTTTTGGCGAGTGTTTGGGGACATTATCTTTCATGAGTTTCCACTTTATTGCCATGGAATCGAAGACATATGGCCCCATATGGTTTTTCAAAATATCTAAAAAAAAATTTCATACAACTTGGGACATATTTCATTATGAAACAACTCCTATCGCATAAAGAGTTATTTCATAATTTTTTACTTATTTCATAATGAAATAACTTCCAATGAAACAAATCTCAATGAAACTTTCGCAACGATGTCTTACTCTGGTTCGAAAAGAAAATCGGCTTTCTGAAATATTATAAAACCTTTCTGCAACGAAAGAAATCTTTTCTGAGCGAAGCCAGATTTTGATACACCCCAGAGAAGAAAACCGTAGCTTCCGGACAAAGGCCGGCAATGCAAAAATCTTTTCTGAGCGAATCCAGTTTTTTATGCACCCCAGAGGAGAAAACCTTACCCCCCGGCCGAAGGCCTGCAATGCAAACCAATTTTTCTGGACGAAACCAGTTTTTGATACATCTCAGAGGCCCGCAATGCAAAAAATGTTTGGTAAGCGAAGACTAATTCCACTTTTGTAGATCTTTTTTTCATTGGTAGTTAGATTACATAAATAAATTGCTTTCGATTGGGAATTATTTAATTTCTATTGGGATTTATTTAATTTTTTTGTGACTATTATTTTTAACATTATGAAACCGTCGATTATTTGGAGTAATTTCATTTTACCCTTTGGTAGTTATTTAATTTTTCATGTTTGGGAATTATTTCATTTTTGATGGGAGTTATTTTATTGGGAGTTATTTCATATGGGAGTTATTTCATATGGGAGTTATTTCACGGTACCTGAAACATCTATTTTCACTTGTTGTTTGCAAAGTTGTCGAATTGTAAGCACACTCGCGATCCAATTCATGATTCAGTAAATTTCTAGTTTGACGATTTGGCGCAGGCATATGAATTTAAATCAATAGTTTGTCACTCATAAGCAAACACAAATCTTCAATCAGCGCTCTCCGCCAAGAAGGGTTTCCAAATACATTAAATCAGAATGTAACGACCAACCCAAATTCCTGGGAAATACGTTACCATCAACCCAGAATAATAATGAAAATCTTTTTTCTCTTGAGGAATTAAAAACACTAACTGTTGAGCTCATTAACAATTTGAGCAAATGTAAGTCTTGAGCTGACCAAAATGAGGTAATAACTAGACTCGCATTTAAATTTCTCTCACGATGAATAACAATGTATTGAAAATGGCTCTATGGAATACTCGTGGTGTTCGTTTAAAAAAGGATGAACTTATTTAGTTCATAAACAAAAATAAAATTGATATCTGTCTTCTTTCTGAAACTTGGCTAAATGTTAAATATCTATTAAACACAAAAACTTTTACTGTTACAGATATGACCGTAAACAAGGTAGAGGAGGCGGAGTAGCATTGATGATAAAGAAAAATATACCACATGAGTTATTACCACTTAAAAACACAAAGCTAATTGAGCATATAGGAGTTAATGCGTATGTTAACAAATGTGAACAGCAAATATATTATTGGAGGTGATCTAAATTGCAGAAATCGTTTTTGGAGTTGTCATAAAAATAAGTGTTGGGGTAATATTCTTTATGAAAAAATTCACCCAAACCATCTGGAAATTGTCTATCCCTTTGAAAGTACGTATATACCAGCTGATCCAAGAAGGCGACCATCTACGGTAGACTTTTTCGTAACCCACAAATAATATCCTCAATAAAGGTGATAAATGACTTAAGCTCCGACCACCTTCGAGTAGTGGGAAATATAAATTTGAGTCTCAATTTAATTAAAAACACAACTTATAATTTTAATAAAGCAAATTGGACTAAATATGCTCGACACATAAATAGAAATCTTCCTCTTCAACCAAACTTTTCAGAAGTATTAAGTACTTCAGAAATTGATGACCAAGTCTTGTATTTCAACAACACAATATCTGCAGCAATAGATTATAGTGTACCAAAAAGGAAACCATTTATACCTGACAAGAAATTGCCAAACGATTTACAAATTATAATCCAATATAGAAACATCTATAGAAGAAATTGGAAAAGATATAGGGATATAAATGATCACCAGCAAATGACTCGGCTAAACAAGATTATTACACATGAAATTATTAAATATAATAACAAATCGTGGAATAGTATGCTTTCTACGTTGGATAAATATTCTGCGCCGTTCTGGAATTTATCAAAAATATTAAAAAGAAAACACAAAAATATTCCTTTGCTTAAAGAAAATTCTAGAATATACAGTACACTAGAGGAAAAATGCAATATAATAGCAGACACTTTTTATTTAAACAACAATTTTTCAAACCATCTTAGTGACGACGAAACTATATTAGATGTTAATAATGTCGTTAATAGTATAAAACACACTAAAATAACTAACATATCCCAGAGTTATTATATATCTACCGAAAATACATCAAATTTCATTAAGATGACGAAAAATGAAAAATCACCTGGTATAGATGAAATTAAAAACAGATGTTTAAAAAATCAGAAAATCCGATCTTTCAATTGAAAACAAAAAATGTTAATTAAATTCATTTTCCACCCCATAATGTTTTATAGTGCACCTGTCTGGTCTACGTCAGCAAATTACCACAGGAAAAAGCTCCAAGTGGCACAAAACAAGCTTTTAAAAATGATTTTTAATCTTCCCTGGCACTATTCAACGCGTAGACTCCACACACTCGCTGATTTTCCTACCATCAATGTTAAATTAAATTATTTAACAGAAAACTTTTTCAGAAGATGTGAACACTCAGAATTCCAGCACATAAATGAGCTAATCTCTATATAAATTTTATTTAACCAAGTTTTAGTTTTTAGTATATAGAAATTGTTTCAAAAAGGTTTTTTTTAATTTTTTCTCCAAAACAAATAATACATAAACTTATTATCAATATTACAACAAAACAAAATGTAAAAGTAGAAAAAGTATTGCTAACCAACCTCTTTAAGAAATAAGATAAAGTGAAAACAAATTAATATTAAAAATAAACACATAATATATAAAAAAAATATCAAAAACAACATCTGAATATAGAAAATTTACATAAATGTTTCTGTTATTTAACAACGTGCTTTCTTCCAAAACTATAGAGCGATTGAGAATTACATACTCTCAAGTTTTACTTGTAGAAATTTCAATGATTAGATACCAATAATAATCCGTGAGTTTATGTTTTCTCACTTTCCCTATACTTTATGTCCCAATATTAGGGATATAATATTATAACCACATCCAGAAACGTATGTAATTACTTTTGCGTCGGTGTCATCATTAATTCCCATAAATTACATACCTTTATAATTAAGAAACCCCATAGATCAATATATACATGTTCATTTACTAAGAATAAATCAACTAGAATCTAGTAACAAAATCTCGATAAGTTACGACTCACGTATTGAAGAAATGTACTATTTGTTATAAAATAAATCAAATAAGGGGTAAGGTTTTTGTCTATACTATAGCAAACAAATTTAAAAAAAAAAAAAAAAAAAAAAACATTCTGCTATAGAATGCATTGTATCCGAGCAACAAATAAGTCTTATTATAATATACCCATTTTGAGCACAAAAAAAAACTATTTTGTGGTACTCTAGTGAACATACTTAGATTCTAAAGATCGAAAAGTAGGATTTAGAGTGAAAGAGACACACGCAATTGAAAATCATAAAATACAGTAGCTTGTTAACTTGGAACAAAGAATAACAGTCTTAAATGTCTTTGAAAAATGTATATGGATGTGTACACTAGCTAAAGTAATGATATAGTACTAAGTATCAACAAATTAAAGACTATTCAATAAATTAAAGCTTCTAAAATCATGAACGGTCAAATGGCTACATATAGTATTTATGTACCCAGTATGAATCAAGTCTGAAGACACATGTTAAATGATGATTAAAAATAATGATGATCTTATTACTTATATTACCTGAATTTCTATTGAAGGTGGGAAAGCATAATCATTCCAATCAGATGCTAAATCACACGATTTATTTTGATTTGTTGTACTTTCTGTAATTGTGTTATCCGTCATATTAGCGGCTTCATTTAATATAGATGATATTTGATCAACCGGAAGATTTGGTATTGATTCAATTGTTTCAATTTCGGGGTGTCTTGGAGTCATTTCACCATGATTTAGGTTTACAGGTGTTAGTCCACCATGATTAAAATCGTCCACAGCGTCCATTCCATGGTGTAAATTTGCTGGCGTAAAAGCAAGATCACCAAGAGATCCAAGATTATCTATATTACTTATGTCGTTCATGGTAAACAATGGACCAGGACTAGGACAGTTATCAAATATTATAGATTCGGCTGCTTGCTCTGATTCATTAGGAATTATATTATTTACTTTCAGAGAATCATTTGTTGCTACAAAGCTTTCTTGTTCTCTAATTGTTTCTGGAACTGCTAAGCTTTGAGTTGATATATCTCCATTAATATCAGTATTTGATTGAAGATTATTAGGCAATACATCGAATTTTCTTTTACGGCCTCTTTTGTTTTGAATTATAGCAGATGAATCATTATCATTATTAATGTGATCTAAAGCTAATATATCGGATGGTCCTAAACATGTAAAATCTTCCAATTGTGTAAAATGTGATATAAGATGTCTATGGTAATTAAGAAATAATGCTCTTGCCGGTATTGTTCTGGAGGGCAATGAAAATAATTTTTCAACTCCACCCGTCTCCTTCCAGTACATTAACCTGAAATGAATTATATAATATTAATAAAGTTGTTTGTATTTTAAAGAGTTTTGAATAATTCACCACCTCTTCGTTGGAGGAGCCAAGTCCAGTGTTGTTACAATATCTGAGGTATTCGCTAATTGAGCCTTCATTTCTTCTCCAGAAATATTTTTTATTTCATCAACGATAAGCTTCCTTTTACGTTTGGTTTTTGTAATTCCTTTATATGCCGAGGCATCAATGGGAGCCAAAGCGAAACTCTCATCCTCATTTTGTATTAATGTTGATTGTTCCAAATTATCGTCAATGGCCTCCTGCTGTTGTACAACCGAAGTGACCGCTTTATCAAGTTCATCTTAAACAAAAATTAAAAAAAATATGTAATTACACTGGCGACAAAAAATTGTTGGAAATTCGATTTTTAAAGATTTTTCAAAAATCACATATTGTCATTTTAACTGACTTTTTTAAGTCAGTTTAAGTTGTTATAGAACCTGCTATCGAAATCTTTAAAACTTATTTTGAAAATGTAAATTTTTAGATTTTTAATGATTTTTCGAAAAGTCACATATTGAAATTTTGACTGACTTTTTTAAGTTCTGACCCTACCATAAAAAATTCGGAGAGGACATACCAAAAATAAATGAAAATTAAAAAAATAAAAATAAATAATGAAGTAGTGGAAAGTGATACTATGAATCTGTTTTTAAGGTGTTTGGCAAATTTGAATTATGCGAAGAATTAACAGATTCGTCTGGAGTGAGAGTTAGTGCCTGTACGGTATGCCGAGCGCTACACGCAAACGGTCTATATATATATATTTTTTTTTATTTTTTTTTAAAACAAACACAAACCGCGAAGCGTTTTGCTTGTCTGCAGATACACCCAGAGTCTCTGGCGGGAATCGAACCCGCAACCCCCAGATTGATAGTCCAGCACACTATCGTGTAGTCTATCGGGGCACTCAATATGGGGGAGTTCCGAGAGAAAAGAGTATTCGCAAACAAGTATAAAAACCAAGAAAAATCGTTTTAAATAATTTCCGGACGAAATCAAGTTTGAGATTTTCAGAAGTAAAAAAGAAAGGTTCGGTGATTGTGCGGGGCTATGTATGCAAGTGGCGTTGGAAATCTCATATTTATTGATATTTTGATGAACAAAGCCGATTACCTAAACATTCTACAACAAAATTTGGAACTCAGCGTCAGAAAAGTAAATCTAGACCGAACCTGGAACTTACAACAGGACATCGATATGAAGCATACCTCTGAACATGTTAAAGAATGGTTGTTGTATCATACACCGAAACATTTTGACCATCCTCCACAGTCACCGGACCTTAATCTCATTGAACATCTGTGAGAGCATTTGGACAAACAGATCAGAAAAAAAAAAATTGTCAGCAAAGACTCTATAACGAAAATCCTGCGGGAACAGTGGTTCAAAATCCCAAGGACTTTTCATTAAAAACATGGGCACTTTCCACAGAGTTAAGAGCACATTAACGAGAGGTACCATTATGTTATTGTAAGTGATATTGCCCTCAATTTTTAATATATATTTCAAATTTAAAATATTTGATTTATTATTGTTAGGGGCGGATTTATATGCAAATGCATGTTTTTTCTCGAATCACACATTTTTCTATAATTTTGGGACAACATATTAAAAAAAATATATATTAAAAGCACACGTCACGTCACACGTGACTATTTATGTGGACAGTCTGGCGGCACTTAGGGTTTTGAAATGTCATTTAATACATTATAGACTGTGTTGGGTACCACGACACAGGTAAATGAGGTGGCAGATGAACTGTCCAGGTCTGATCCAGACCATGGCACTAGGGAACTGGGGGTAAGACCTCCGATTTGTCACTACTAGAGGCCAATAATTGAAAGATTCCGTGTCTCCACAAACCATTCCTTGAATAGTAGGATGGATTGTCAAGTGTCTTTTGGCCAAAACTGGATGCAAAGGCTACCAAAACACTAATTGGGTTGGATAGGTGTAGTCTCAGAATTCTAGTAGGAGTGATAAACGGCCACAGCTCAATTGGGGTCTACATAGGTAAATGGGAAATTAGCACATATAATTTTTGTAGGGCTTGTGGGGATGTAGGTAACAGATTTTTAGAAGAACTTGGGAGTGTTGCTGGCGGTAAATTGAGTAACATACTAGACGTTCTACAGTGAATTATAATCCGTAACCAATTTTTCCTCTTTATGCAATTTGAATTTTTTTTGTTTCTCCTTCTGCTATCTCTAAAACACTATCAGCCGTATTTATATCCAAAATTTAGAATGGATTTAACATACGAGTTTTTTATAATGTATTTCTAATCCACTCGCTAAACGCATGTTAACGAACAATCAAAGACTTGCTAAGTCTTAAAGCAACAGCTGTTTTGTGTCAAAGTAAATTTTTAAATAAACGTGAAATATATTATAGAAGCTTTGTATGGGAACACAATAAAATAAATTAATTCCACATTTTGTTTTTCTTTTTGTGATCTGAGGCAGGATGCACTAAGTAAGGTGAAATCAACAACATAGCTGATTTTTATTTATCTATTTTGAAAGTACTTGGGTTTTGTCTGAATTTATTTTGAAAAAATAAATCAAAAAACATGAATGAAAATGTGAATAAAAAGATTTCATATAATGAAATTTGGATAAAGCACTATTAAACCGTTGTTCCTTTTCAAATATAATTTAAATTTAACGGCCGTTTTTTAGTTAATATGCTAAAATAAAATTTCTTTATTTTTTATTTGACAAATTCAATTTTGACAAAACCTATGCTTTTGTCAGCAAGAAATATTGTGTTTGTTGTCGAAACGCTCTCACCCAAGGCGGATTTAAACAAGGTGGAGTCAGTCAAACAGCTGATTATTTTTTTTCGCTTTTTGGTTCTAACAGATGTCAAAGCTTGTTTTTATATTTAAATATCTACATATTCTAAGCTTATTTACAAAATACTTATTTTTTACATAAATAAGTAAATTATATACACTATATTTAGTTTTAATACATATTTGTTTAATTTTTCATTTTTGTTTTTCGACATTTGTTAAGACGAATTGTTGTTTCTGTAGAACTGCCACCACCTTGTATGAATTCGCCTTGCCCTCACCTTACTTATTACATCATGGATTTGAGGGAAAAAACTTAAATAGAAAAGTCAACAACTACATCAGTTTTTTTTTTTTTTTTTAAATAGTTGTCAATGCATCACACTTTTCAGAGTTGATTTTAAAATTATTTATTGACAGACAAAAATTGCACTATAAATAAACTCTTTGCTAACTCTCTGCTAAGTTTACTAGTTAGCAGAGTGTTGTGTGCGATGTATACACAATGGCTAATTTTTCGTTATAGATACGGCCGTACATTTCTTCTTCTTTTCTTCGTGTCCCCCACTTTTTGGAAGGGCAGTTGTAGTTTTTTTTACCCAAATATTTTGTAAATTTATAAACACAGTTACCACTCTTCGCATACACTTATAATGAGATGAAAATCATGGTTGGAGTCTTCTTTAAATTTTTTATTTATTCATTATTTATTTATTTATTTATTAATTCTGTGTCGTGAAGTTCAGTTTTTTTAAATAATAAGTTAATTGAAAAACAATGTAAAAAATAGAATTTCGTAAGTTAAACTGTGGTATCTTAAGTTTTTCAATGATTTATAATAAAAAATTATATGTTTTGTCGCTAGAATTCAACAATAAAAGAAAACCCCTATAGAAGTTTGAAACAAACAACCGAAACGTTGGGTGAAGAATGAGAATGAAAATATTTTGATATTTTGATTTTTATTTATTTTAATTTTTTTATTTATTTATTTTCAACAACCTAGCCTATTGGTAACAACTGATTGATCATAAATAGGCCGTAAGATTGGAAGCTAAAAATAAAAAACTAACTAAAAATAAAAAGACAAAATAAAAGAATACGATTTCTTTAAAGGAAATAAACCACCGCTTTTAAAACGTAAAAACGTAACAATATTAATTATTACCTTTGAAAAATAAAACGAAATAAAATATCATTGTCTCACCTAAAGACATTTTTATACATACGACATTTGAAGTTTTTATTAGAGTATCTTTAATAAAATCTGTACAAATGTTAAAGGTTTAGCCTAGAAAACTAAAAATAAATAGACAAACGGACTTCGTCACTATTAATAACGATCCAGAATATATACAATAGTTTAGGGGGGGAAATGTGGAAATTACTAATGGAATGACAAACCCTTGCCACTCATGGTGAAGGGCATACGGTACAACTAGAGGCGCAACTGAGAGTAAGCTGAGAGTAACAATAATTACTCTCTTCACACGTACTTGTGATATGTAAATTCAACATACTTGTGAGAAAATTATTTATTTATTTATTTTAATTACAATTAAAATTATAATTAAAAAAAACACTAGCAGCTTAGGCTTTCGGCTTCATTTGTTTATATAAATCTAATATATAAAAATCTCGTGTCACAATGTTTGTGTTTGAACTCCTCCGAAACAACTAAACCGATTTTTATGAAATTTTGTATGTATATTTGGGAGCTATGAGAATAGGTCGTAAAGTATATTTCATACCGCTAGGTCATGAGGGTGTCCCTATCCAGAATTTGTATTTACAATTTTTTTTTCAAAAACTTTTTATTCGCATTTTTTTATTTGGCATTCAAAATTACCTATAATCCCAAATTTTCATCAACCGACCCTCACATATTTACCATTTTTTATGAATTTTTTATATATTTTTGGAAGTACGAGAATAGGTCGTAAAGTACATTTCATACCGCTAGGTCATTAGGATGCCCCTATTCACCTATTTTTTTAAATATTTATCGCCAAAAAATTTTGTTTGTATTTCTCTTCATTTGGCATCAAAAATACCTAAAATGCCAAATTCACTTTGAATACATTCGTTATTTTTTACTTAACAACCAAAATATTCACTAGAAATAATTTGTATGGCAGGACAACGTTTGCCGGTTCAGCTAGTATATTATAGTTAATAATACTGATATACAATTTATATTTTATTTTTTAGGTGTGTTAGTTTCAGAAATTTCGATTAATTCTATGTTGTTTTTTGTTGGAAATTTTAAAATATCTGTAGAGTTCAAATCTGCGAATACTTGTATCCGTATATTTCTTAATGTGTTGCAATCATTTAGGATATGTTTTGTAGTTAGTGGTAATTGGCAAGAATTGCAAATCGGTTGAGGAGATTTCTCAATTAAGTAGTTGTGGGTAAGATGTGTATGGCCTAGTCGTAATGTGGTGAACAATCTATTCATTTGGGCGTTGGTATTGGTTGGAAGAATCGCTGGGGTACGGGTAGGGTTAATTTCTTTATAAGGATGAGTGTATTTATTGAAATACTTTGTAGAACTTGTTTATATACACTCTTCAATTTGTAAATTAAGTTTTCATTGAAATTTGTTTTATGTTTTTGTATTAAAATTAAAAAAATATTTTCATTCTAATTGTAACATTCAAACATTCAAATACATAAATTATTAAATAAATAATTACAAAAGGTTATGGGCGACCAACGTAAGGAAGTTCCTCATGGAATAGTTCAATTTAATGAAACAGGATATGAAAACTGGAGTTTTCGGGCAAAAATGTATTTGGATGCAATTGATGTGTTAGAAGCAGTTGAAGCAAGTCTACCAGAAAACGCAAATGAAACTGAAATAAGAAAATTTATGGAGAAAGATAAAAAGGCGAAATCGTTTCTGGTAAGCTGTATATCCGATGATTATCTGGATTATGTTCGGGATAAATCTTCATCAAAAGCAATGTGGAATGCATTGAAGGATGTATTTGCGGTTAAGTCATCAACAAGTCAAACGATCATTCGAAAGCAATTAGCAAGACTGAAATTATCGGATGATACAAAAATGAAAGATCACTTCATTGAATTTGATAGCCTGGTAAGACAACTGAAATCGGCTGGTGCAGACTTAGCTGAAAGCGATTTGGTGTCGCAGTTATTTGTTAGTCTTCCTGATAGCTATGACCCTTTGGTAACTGCTTTGGAGAATATAAAAGAAGAAGAATTGACTCTTCAACTAGTGAAACAACGATTGCTAGCAGAAGAAAGAAAAAGGTGTGACCGTAATGGTTCAACGGATGACTGTAAAGCTACCGTTTTCACGGCTAAGAATAACAAATTTTTTAAATTTAATGGAAAATGCCACAACTGCGGTAAGAAAGGACATATGAAAGCAAATTGTAGATTCAAAAGAGAAGCTAATATGGTTAACAATGCTAATAACAATCATCAAGATGCTAAGATTGTTAAATTTGAAGAAGATAAATTTAAAGATGATCCTGTATGCTTTATGGTCAATAATAATATAAATGAAAATTATTATATGCGTTTTGTTTTGGATTCGGGATCGAGTGATCATTTGATAAATGATCGAAAATTATTCAACAAAAGTACCATCTTGAAAAATCCAATAAAGATAAATGTGGCCAAGGATAATGAAATACTTATTGCTCATGAAGTTGGAGATATTACTGTATACACACAATTTGGAAACCAAGTGAATTTGACGGATGTTTTGTACGTTCCAAATCTAAGGGAGAACCTATTTTCTGTTAGAAGATTAACGAAACCTGGTTTTGAAGTAGTTTTTAAAGAAAATAGAGCAACAATTTTGTATAGAGGTAGTATATTAGCTTTTACAGAATTGAAAGGTAATGTTTTTGAAATTAAATTTAATAAATCTCCATCTGTAAATTTATGTGCTCGTGATGAAGGAAAATTATGGCATAGTAGATTAGGTCATATTAGTCAACAAAGTCTTGAGTTAATGAGTCGTAATGGGATGGTTTTGGATATCGGTAATATAAAGCAATTTGGTTTATGTGACATATGTATAAAAGGAAAACAATGTCGTGATCCATTTGACGGATTACATTATCGTTCTAATCGTGTTCTTGAAAGGATTCACAGTGACGTATGTGGTCCTATTAATCCCAATACTCATGATGGATATCGGTATTTTGTATCGTTCATTGATGAATACACCCATTTTGCAATAATTTACCTGATGAAAAAGAAATCTGAAGTTTTTGAGAAATTTAAGGAATACAATGCTCTTGTGACTGCTAAATTTGGTAAAAAGATTTCTATACTACGTTGTGATCAAGGAACCGAATATCATTCTAAAGAACAATTACTATTTTATAAACAAAAAGGTATACAAATAGAAGATACTATAGCGTACTCGCCACAGCAAAATGGTATTTCGGAAAGATTTAATAGAACTTTAGTTGAAAGAATAAGAACTATGCTAATAGAATCAAATGCTCCAAAGAAATTATGGGGTGAAGCAGCAATAATAGCTGTACATCTAATAAATAGAAGTCCAACGAGAGCTATTAAGGTAATGAAGACACCAGCTGAGTTATGGTATGGATACAAACCCAGTATTAAAAAGTTGCGTATATTTGGTTGCAAAGCTTATGCTTGGATACCAGAACAGAAGAGAATAAAGCTCGATGAAAAGAGTCAAGATGGTGTGATGATTGGTTATACAAATAATGGTTATAGAATTTGGAACAATACCAATCAGAAAATATTTACAGCTCGTGATGTAAAATTTGATGAATCTGTCTTCCCATTCAAAAATGAAAATGAAATGGTTAAACCCCAAATTATTTCTATTTGCAGTATTGAGCAAGAGAGGGAAAGTAATGATGTTGCCATTACTACAAATGAAATAACAAAATCCAATATTGTGGAAGATGAATCATGTAATGTTGATGAGATTGATGACAATATATCGGAAGTTTCAAATTCCATTCTATGGCAAAAACACTGAAGGAAGTTATTGGTTTATGTTTAAGTACAAATCAATTATTTGCGGTATTATTTTCCTAAGTGTAAATCCTAGTGGTTTACTACTTTAGTTTACACCATTGTTGGAAAACTATTTTCAACGAGTAAACCGTTAACGGTATTAAAACATTGTTTGTCACCAACTACTTAGAAATAAGTTTATGCTTCACTCGTCTTTTGGAAGCCTTATATCGCACTTCGTGCCTTATATTTGAAAAGAGATAAATCTTGATGTTTAATAAAGGAAAGAGTATTCTGCTCCTTATTTTTGAATTAACAATTTACTAATTCTTGTGTTTTCATTTTATTATTTTGGAACGGATATACGCCGAAACATTGGTCCTTCTCCCACGGATAAAACACTGAGAATTTCATCCTCCAACCAAAAAAAGGAAGTCTCCTTGCCAAGGAATTTTTGTGCCCTTTTATTTGGAATTCATAGAACCAGCTTTTGAAAAATAAGGTTAGTAAATTGATATAAAGTGATAGTGTTCAAAATAAAGAAAGTACATAAGCATACATAAATTTGTGTGTGTGCGTTTGAAAAAAAGACGAAAGAAAACAACAATTGGTTATTGCCAAAATAAAAAAAGGAATTTAATATTACTGTGAATTAATCACATTATTGTGCATTGATTCATCATAAAGTGTATTAAATACATCCTTGTGTTTATATTTATACAGTACTTTTTTGACATTTGCGATCGGTACTATTTAATCAAGGCTGAGTTTTGTTTACATGGACGGACAGCCATAATTAATAATTAAAATTATCGTAAATTTACAAAGTAAATTAAATATACAAAATAACTACCAGCAGTTAAAAAAAAAAACTAATAAAATTTATTATTCCATAGAGAATATTAGTTTGTTGCACTTTACGGTGATTTTGTTGAATTTTATAATATTATTTCGTGCGTCGGTAATTGCTTTGTGATATTTATTTCTTCTTCTTCCTCCTTTTATTAATACATCGATAGTCACTCTACGGTCGGTCGATTTGACTATTACGATTTTTTATTACAAAGTTTATATAAATTTGCATTTTTTTTGTAAATTGTAAACATCGTTTCATAGTTTGTGTGTTTGTTCACTTATTTACTGACATTTTATTTGAGAATTTGAAGATGCCATTGACACCTCTTGAACGTTTTATACGCGCTTCAGACGCTGTTATTAAATTTGAGACAAATTTTAGTACAATTCGCGAAGAGGAACTTCACGTCTACTATATAGAAGTTTTAAATGGTGAACTGAAATTATTATGGGAAAAAGTGAAGATTACTTTCGAAAAGTGTTTGGATGATCTTGAATCGTCTGATGACGCGGAGCCAATGGATATAAAAGCGGCTGAAAGTAAATATCAGAGTACTCTTAATATTTTTGAGCGGTGTTCAAAGGCAATGAAGATCAAGATTGATGAGTTAGAGGCTAAGTCGAAACCAAAAGATTCCTCTGCCGAAAATAGTGAATCGAAATTTGATAACGTTTGTCATAATTTACCGCTTCCGCCGTGTGATACGGACATCTTCAGGGGTGATTATCTTTCATGGCCTACGTTTAGGGATCTTTTTACAGCTTTGTATATAAATAACAGCCGCCTCAGTAATATTGAGAGATTATGTTATTTGGTACAAAGAACTGATGATGAGGCAAGAGAGCTTGTATCTAAATGTCCGTTAACTAATGCAGGGTTCGATACCGCGTGGAAAAATTTAAGGGATGTGTACGAAAATCCACGAATGTTAGTTAACAATCATTTGAAGTGTTTGTTTGGTTTGGATACGGTAGATAAAGAGTCTAGTTCGTCATTAAGAAAGTTACAGCGCGGAATTAATGGCTTCTTAACGGCTATGTCAGTTTATGAGATTTCCACTCAGAATTGGGATCCCATTATAGTTTTTATTTGTATTCAGCGACTACCCTCTCAGACAGTTACACTTTGGGAACAAAGTATTAAGGATAAAACTGCCTTATCTTTATGGAAAGATTTGGAAATGTTTTTAACCGAAAGAATTCAAACTTTAGATTGCATTCGCGATCTGACATGTTCCGAAACTGACACGAAAGGCAATGAACGGAAGGTAAAGGCTCATGTTTTAAATACAAGTACATCGAATACTTGTATTTTATGTAATAACCAGGGCCATTTATTACGTTTTTGTCGACAGTTTAAAAGAATGTCCGTTTCTGAGAGATTTTCTACAGTTAGGAAGTTTCATTGCTGCGTTAATTGTCTTGCGAGAACACATGAAGTTAAAGATTGTAAGTGTGAACATAGTTGTTTTATTTGTAAAAAAGACACCATTCCCTACTTCATCGTGAAACGGTAGCTAATAATTCTGCACCATCGTCGCCAGTTAATAATACTACATCGATACCAGTTGATCGATCGACTGAATTGACATCACAGATGCCAACTACTTCTGCAGCCGCTCTATCTAATGTAAATCGCCAAGTCTTTCATTTATCACAGAATTCGTCTGTGTTATTAGGAACTGCTATGGTTTCCATTATTTGCAATGATACCACGTATCCGGCAAGGGCCTTAATCGACCCAGCTTCAGAAACATCTTTTATTTCGGAACATTTGCGAAATCAACTGCGACTTCCGTCACATTCTACGAATGTAACGATTTCCGGTGTTCATAAGGAAGCTTCTACTACTTCGAGAAAGATTTGTAATATTCGCGTTGGTTCTCCTTTAGACAGAAGTATTGACTTGGAGACTTCTGCTATCGTTTTACCTTCAATATCTTGTAATTTGCCTTTATTTAATTGTCCTTCGGATATAAGAAGTGAATTACCTAATTTGCAATTAGCAGATCGTAATTTTTATAAAAGCAGGCCAGTTGATATTTTACTCGGTGCTGATTTATACCCGCATCTAATACTTGGCGAAGTTCGGAAAAATGTTATTGGAAATTTAATGGCTCAGAAAACTGTATTTGGTTGGGTTCTGACGGGACCTATTGATGTTTCGCAAAAAGAGTCTGTTAATGTTTTTTCAACAACGGTCACCCTTTCCGAGGAAAATAATCTAAACAGAAGTCTTTTGTTGCAATTTGAGGAATTATCTACTATACTGGCTAAAATCGAGGCATGTCTAAATTCACGACCATTATGCCCTATGTTTGATAGTCACAACGTCACAACGCACATCAAACGGTGTCATTAATCGACCAATAACCAAACTTGTTGTTTTGTATACTTTATTTATCACTTTTATATCAATTTACTTTTACTAACCTTTCTTTTTACTAGAAAATGGACGCTGCTAATTTAAAAAAACGATCTCTTTGATCGCAACATGAGTCCTTAATGGCTCAATCGTCGAAGTAATTTCATTAGGAGTCCTTAATGGCTCAATCGTCGAATTAATTTCATCAGGAGTCCTTAATGGCTCAATCGTCGAATTAATTTCCTCAGGAGTCTTTAATGGCTCAAATTATTTATTATTTAATTACAACACCCTTATGTGTTGCAAGGTGGCCGGCAATGTTTAAGTACAAATCAATTATTTGCGGTATTATTTTCCTAAGTGTAAATCCTAGTGGTTTACTACTTTAGTTTACACCATTGTTGGAAAACTATTTTCAACGAGTAAACCGTTAACGGTATTAAAACATTGTTTGTCACCAACTACTTAGAAGCCTTATATCGCACTTCGTGCCTTATATTTGAAAAGAGATAAATCTTGATGTTTAATAAAGGAAAGAGTATTCTGCTCCTTATTTTTGAATTAACAATTTACTAATTCTTGTGTTTTCATTTTATTATTTTGGAACGGATATACGCCGAAACAGTTTATTTTCATTAATTGATTTTATAACCACATATTTAGGATCGCTTCTTAAATTTTGTTGATTAATTGTAGGAAAATTTTCAGAATTGTATTTGGATTTCCTTTTTTTGTTTGGTCTTTTTATGGTTTCGTCTAGGAGACTAAACCTGTTCCCCGAAAGGGGAGTTTCATCCACATCCATCTTAACACTTTTACTTATTTTTATAATTAGTTCTTTTAGATTTTTTTTTTTTTAGAAAATAGGTAAATAGATAAGTAATTTTATAAAACAGAATATTAATGAGAAGCAGTTATCGATCAAAAGCACTTGTTAAACGGTCGGCTGTTAGTCGATGACTATGGTGAGAGATTAAACACATCAAAATACTTGAATTTTTAACTTTGATTTTTCAACTAAATACTGACCGATCCACTTTATTACACTTCTACACAATTTTTTGCCAATTTTTTGAATACTTAGCAGGACACTATTATTTCGGAAACACGTTAATTTTGCTTTAATGAAAAAAAAAATAATATTTTTTATTAATTTTTGCTATTTATTGACAAACATTTCAATTTCTAATGTATTTTGTTTTTATTTTTTTGATATTCTGCTCTTTTACTACATTACCAGGACATAGGTTTTTAGCTCTACATTGTGAATACCGCTAGAGTTTAAATTTTTGGTATTGAAAATAGAAGGAAATTTAAATAAATTAAAATTTAAACATTTTTATAGAACTCTGTGTGTCTGGTGAAAATTAAAAAGGCACCAATACAACCTCAAAACGATGTACTAATACTTTGGTTTTTTCCCTCTCATTAACGCTTCTGAGAGGTTATTGGCTCTCAGTTACCTATTTAGTTGTCATTTATGGATATATTATTATATTGGGAAGGGCATAGAATAAAAGCATAGAACGGAAGGAGATAGCAATAAAATGGAAAAAATTACTCTCTTTTCACACATACGGGTGATACAATAACAAAATACATGCAATACATTCTCATGAATTAGGTTTTTGACAACAGACATAGGTTTTTAGCTCTCAGTTACCTATCTAGTTGTCATCTATGGTGAAGGGCATGAATAACTAGAATGTCGGCTCTCTCATTTTATTTGCTCTTATTTTAATTAAAATTGAACAAACAAGTAACTTTTTGTGGTAATGAAATCTTAAATAAAGTAAACATTTTTAGATTTTGAGAAATATAAAACAATACAAAAATATTATCAAACGTTTGGTCAAATTTAAGAATTTAGTTTTTATAAAAAAAATGTGTACAATTTTTTTGTACAACTATGTGTGCCTTTGGAGTGTGGTGAAAGTGGTCTTGTACACTAACACATATAAATAAAATTCTACTAATACTACATGGAGTTAGGTTTCTGACAGCAGACTTAGTTTTTTTTTAGAAAGTCGACATTCTTGTTATTCTTTGGTGAATGGTATAATAAATAAAACATATTGAATGAAATCAAATCAAGTGAGCAGCAGTCAGATTAAAACCAGAATACAGTACATCAGCATACTTATTGTTATTTTATATTTGCCATAGTGTATTTGACAACTAACAAATTTTATATTTGTTGCCGAAACGCTCTCAGCTGATTAATACGCCATGGTTTTCACCATGGCTGAGAGTAAGCTGAGAGTAACAATAATTGCTCTCTTCACACGTACTTGTGATATGTGAATTCAACATACGTGTGAGAGAATTAAACACGTCAAAATCATTGAAATTTTAACTTCGATTTTCCGACTTAATACAGACCGAACCACTTTATTATACTTCCACGCAGTATTTGATGATTTTTTTGAGCACTTTGCAGCTCATTTTTGTTTCTAAAACACGTTAATTTGGCTCAAATGAAAAAAATATTTTTTATTAATTTTTGACACTAATTTTATCTGTGGTAGAATTATTTTTTGGTATTGAAAATTGAAGAAAATTTAAATAAATTAAAATTTATACATTTTTATAGAACTCTGTGTGTCTGGTGAAAATTAAAAAGGCACCAATACAACCTCAAAACTATGCACTAATACATTCTCACGACTTAGGTTTTTGACAACAGACTTAGGTTTTCTCCCTCTCAGTAGCGCTTCTATGGATATATTATTCTATGGTTTTCACATTCAAATGAATTTGATGTTTGTGACACACCTGATGAATTCTAATTTCTAAAATATTAAAATAAAAAATATAAATTACCTTCTTTTGGAATTACAACCGGAGATCCTTCACAACTTGAATCGGGTGAAGGGGCCCTCGCATCGAAATGGTCAGATATATCGTCGTCTGATTCTTCATTTACATTAGGAATAGATTCAATTATTTCCTGACTAACAGCCTCTAATCGAGGAGGTTCTCCAAACAACTCATCCCCAAACAGTTCGGGCTCTGTAAATGATTGTTTCAAGTATAAATATAGTAATAATTAATATTATCGGTTATTTGTCAGACATTTTATGCTGATTATTGTATTATATATTATTTAGGCTCAATTTCATTAAATTGATTTCCTTAGAAATACAATTTTATTAAATTTTCATAATTTTAAAGAATACAGAAACACACGCCAGAATTGAATGCATTTCGGGGTTAGCCAACACCACCTTTTGTGTCGATGTAAGTGTCACTTGTAAACATCATCTATTTAACTCACCAGTTTACAGAAATAGAATATTATCAAAGCACTCTTTTGAGTCGATGTAAGTGTAACTTGTAAACATCATCTATTTAACTCACCAGTTTACAGAAATATAATAAAGTACTTATTATCAAAGCTTACTTTAATCTTATTTCTGTTTTAACTTTGATTGAGTTAGACGACAATGAAGCAGTTGTTAACAATGAAGCAGTTGTTGTTTATGTTTTTTCTTCTATGTTGAATCAAAGTAAAAACAGAAATAAGATTAAAGTAAGCTTTGATAATAAGTACTTTATTATATAGAGTGTTGGAAATGCATTCCATTCTGCAGTGTGTCTGAATGTTAATTTTTCCGTATTCTACAAAATTATGAAAATTTAATAAAATTGTATTTCTAAGGAAATCAGTTTATTGAATTTCATTCTAAATAATTAATAATATAATAATAATGAAAAATTTTGCTTACGTCCAAACTCATCTCCAAATCCATCACCATCTAAACGTGAATCCGTGACATCTGGTTCATTAAGCCTAATGCTAGTTTCGTTATTTTCTATTACATTTGAAATAACCTCATCTTCAAATAATTGATCCTAAAAAGGTAAATTAATTTAAACAAAAGTTATATAAAAATATTTTTTAATACTTACATTTAGAGTGGAATCTAATTGCCCTCGAACCATATCTGGTGTATCATTATCAAAGCCCACGTCACCAAATCCATCATCATGCAGGGAAAGTGACAAACTTCCATAATCTTCACGCATTGTAATTTCATCTGCTCTTGATTGATTTATAGAAAATTGTGCTTCAATGTCGATATCGTTCAATTCAGGCAGTGCTGTATCAAAATCATGAAAAACTTCAGGCAACGTAATTGCATTAACATTTGCTTCTCGGTGTCCCTCAGGCAAATCAACCATTCCTGGGCGAAAAGCCATCTAAAAAATCGGAAAGCATACATTTTTTTATTAAAGCCAAACTATTTATAGGCACTTAAAGCGAATATTAAGTTTCTTTAATAAAACATATTTGTTTAATTCACAACAGACGTTGTACACTCGTATGAGTTATAAATCGTCTGAATTTACAATAGTTGTACAAATGTTGATGATAATTTCTATATAAATGTGTTACTATGTACGACGAAATAATTTCCTTGATAATTAAAAACATAAGAATAACTATATTTTATTTTTTTAGTTTTTAACCATGGCAGAACTAACAAGGTACAATTAATAGAAAGTACGTTCTCAATTATACATTCCTTATAATGTCAAACAAAAGAAAATTTGAAAAAAACAGAACGAAATGTCTAAGAGAAAAATAAATTAGTTTGTGGTTGTATTAAAAAAAATATTTATGTATTTAAATTTTTTCGTAAAATATTTAATAAAAATTTAAATGTGTCCAAATAAATGTGTTGTTTTTAATATAAGGTGTAAAACATCGCGGAAACAAAATAAAAAGTGATGAGAGTAAATGCGTTATTTGACGTTGTAGGGGTAAATATTGACAACTCTCCGTAATAATTGTACCTGGTTGATTCTGCCATGGTTTTTAACTACAATCTAAAATAATAATTAAAAACATTGTATATTTTTAATGCCATTTAAAATTCTGGATTTATTATTATGTATATAAAATAGTTATTTTACATTGGAAAACTATTTCTAATTCTCGAATAAATTTCATTCGCAAGCGAATTAATTCGAATTTTTCTTTTCGATTCGCGAATTTAATAAATAAAATACGCGAAAAAAATTTAATATAAATAACGAATTATTCGAAAATTTTCATTGCCATTATGATGAAATACGAACAATAAACTAAACAATAACAAATGTTTCTTTTAATCTCTAGTTCTAAAAAGTAAGTTGCATTTTTCGAGACAATCTTGAACTCTTCTTTTAATTTATTTAAAAACTTGTTTAAATCATAAACATAAAGTGTAAGTATAATTATACCTTACACCACCATAGTGGGGAGGATATATTCTGTCAGTGCTGATGTTTGTAACGTCCAATTGAGTCGATTAATCAAACTACTGGTCGCAATTCGACAAAATTTGGCACATATTGCCCCTGGGACAAAGCCTATTAAATTTGGTTGGAATAGGTCCATTATTTCTCCTAGATCCATACAACTGTCCTATCTAAAAATAGTTAGGCTCTAATAAATATCTTAATTATATAGATATCAAAACAAAATTCAACAGAAATAAGTTTTATACAAGCAGAACTCTGACTACCGAATTTAGTACCGATCGGTCCACAATTTTCCATAGCTTCCATATAGGGACCACTCTCAAACATTTCTTTAATGAACATAAATCTCTGAAATATGCTAGTATCCAAATTAAATTCAACAAAAATAAGTTTCTTACATAGACGCAAGTCATGTCACCAAATTTGTTACAGGTCGTTCAATAATTAGTCATAGCTCCTATATAAGTCCTATTTCCGAAAATCATTTTAAAGAGTATAGATTTCTTAGATGCGTTTCCAATATATTGGAGCTTGTTTAAGTAGTTTCGTCGAATTCTCTGAAAAGTATGCTGTGTGACCATTTTGATTGCTTGTATGTTTGTGAGACCTCTATAGTTTCTTGCTCTTTCTTATTTCACAACTAGAGAATCCTCACTGCTCTTCTCTTCAGAAGTTCCAAAATTTCGTTGAAGCATACAAAGTTGTGTTGCCTTTTACATCTAACTTGATTTAAATGTTTCAATCTACAAAATTTTGCATAAAGTATAAAATTTGATAAAATAGTTGCATTCCTAGCTTTGCCAATTAAATTGAAAACAAATCTATACATATTTTAAAAACTAGATTTTTTGGAATTGTCCCTTTAAAGCATTTCAGGTATCACCAGCAGACATGAAACTTAAGATAAAAACAAGTAAGAGTGTATATTCGGCTATGCCGAATCTTATATACCCTTCACCTTTGTTGTGGATGCATTACTTGCCTATTTTCAGCGTATATCATCCTAAATATATCAAGAAAACTTTTAAAAATTTTACATTTAATTGCTATTGCTATATTGTAGAAGTTACAAACGAAACAACAATCTTATATATTCCCTTCTCAATAACAACAACGCCAAACGAAACACCAAAAAACACACATCCAAACATACATATATACGTTTTGTTGCTTTTTTGTCAAACACCAAAAAAAAAAAAAACAAAAACAAAATACACAAAGCATGAAGCCAACACACATACGTTTTGTTGTTTTTTTGTCAAAGCATGCAATAAATTGTCTTTTTTTGATGAAATTTTCAGAGGTTGTCTCGGATTTTTGCTCATATCTCCGTTATTTATGGACGGATTTTAAATAGCAAAATTCTCGAAAGCATGTCTGACAGAATTATTGAAGATTTGGATCCCGAAGATATCTGGGGTCTTCAGAAAATTGATTTCAACAGACAGACAGACAGACAGACAGACAGACAGACAGACAGACAGACAGACAGACAGACAGACAGACAGACATGGCTTAATCGACTCCACTATCTATAAGGATCCAGAATATATATACTTTATAGGGTCGGAAAATTATATTGTGGAAATTACAAACGGAATGACAAATTTATATATACCCTTCTCACGAAGGTGAAGGGTATAATTACACAAAGTCTAGTATTTACAATAAAAGCATAAAAATTAAAATTATCCCTTAATAGCACTTGGGGTTGACCTTCAACTTTTAAAATCACGAAAAACACATTTAATATGAATGGTGATAAATTTAATGTTTTTCAAAATTAAATAATCTGTATCATTTAAGTTATTTTTTAAATTTAATAAATCAAAAGTACACTAAATGGTTAAAATCGATTTTATTATTCAAAAATCCTCAATAAAATATTAATTACGTTATCGTAGCAAAAATCAGGTATAAATACAATATTTTGCCGTTTAAAAAATGTGTGGTCAAAATTAAACAAAATTGTTAACATTTTTCAAAATGGCTTAATAATACTGTTTTCTAATACACAATACAATATTCTAAAATTTGTTTCCTTTGAAAATCAAATTTTGATCAGCACTATTGAAATTTAAAATTTGTTTATGGTTTTAGAAGTTTGGGGTCATTTTAACCCCAAGTGCTATTAAGGGTTAATTATAATATTTCTTCTGTTTTTGTAAGTACTAGACTTTGATTTTGAGTTTTTTAAGTTTTATCAACATCGGCCAAAAATATATAACTTTTCGCTATATTTCCATTAGAACATCTAAATATTGAACAAGTAAGAAAGTATGGTCGGTCAAGCCCGACCATATAATACCCTACACTAAGTAAATGAGCAAAAACATTTTTCTTTCAAAATTTCAATAATTTATATTCGTGAACGATTTTCGGAAGTGGGCCTTTTATGGGAGCTATGACCAATTATGGACCGATCACCATGAAATTAATTAATGTCTGTATGAAAGTTATTTATGTTGCATTTTATTTGTATACCAACATTTTTAAGAGATTTATGCTCGTTAAAGTGATTATCGGAAGCAGGATTTATATGGGAGCTATGACCAATTGTGTACCGATCACCATGAAATTAAGTGGTGTGATTAATATCTATATGAAATTTGTTTATGTTGCATTTTATGTGTATACCAACATTTTTAAGAGATTTATGCTCGTTAAAGTGATTATCGGAAGCAGGCCTTATATGGGAGCTATGACTAATTATGGACCGATCATAATAAAATTTGGTGACATGAATTTCGTGTATATAAAACTTATTTGGAGAAAAACTTGTGTAGATACCTATATAAATTAAACACTTATGACCGATAAAGTCCAATTTCGGGAGGATATTTGTATGGGGGCTAGGTGAAATAATCAACCGATCAGCCAGTTTCAATAGGCTTGGTCCTTGGGCAGAAAAAATGATATGTGCCAAATTTTATCGAAATATCTTCAAGATTGCGACCTGTACTCTCCGCACAAGGTTTACATGGACAACCAGCCAGACGGACGGACGGACGGACATCGTTTAATCGACTCAGAAAGTTATTCTGAGTCGATCGGTATACTTTAAGGTGGGCGTTAGACTAATATTTTTGAGCGTTACAAACATCTGCACAAATCCAATATACCCTCCCCACTATGGTGGTGTAGGGTATAAAAAAATTGACCTTTGAAAAATTAACTTTTTCGATTTTAGTAAAACTTTCAGAGTATATTTATAATTATCTGGTCTACAATATTCTGAATAGATCCTACTTAAACTTCATAACAGTAAGGAAAATGAGCTCATTCGCCAAATTATGGCCAAATAATTAGTGTTTCTCGAAAATTGCAAAATTGAAATCAGTTACGGAATAAATATAGGAGATATTTTCATAATTTTTGCATATTTTAATTCCATATTATATTCTTAATCAGTCTCCGACTAACATTCAAAGCGTACGGTTGTTTTTGACCTTGTCAACAAAAAAATAACAAAAAACACTCTATCGTAGAATAACGGTTGTTAAATATTTTACTGTTTTAGTGTTCTTTTTCTTTCTTTCGTTTATTTATTACCTAACCTGATTTCGCTATTGTAAACTTACATCTTTATACATAGAGACGATTTTAATTTAATTTAATCATGTCTCCGGGCCCACCGGACAAATTATCTAATAACAGGTTCCACATTCTTGGAGATTTCATGGAAAATCCATAAAAAAAATCAATGAATTCCCTGATTTACGTACTCCAAGAAACATCAACAAAAACACTCAGAAATACGTTATAATATCCCCCAGTGATACTGATAAACAACTAACAAAACTAAGCTCTTTTGCTATCAAAAAAGGAATGGAAAGAATTACCAATGAAATCAACTCGATATCGTCGCGCCGTGACGGAAGTCTTCAAGTTTCTAAAAACAAAATATCTAGCTAATTTATGCCCGATCTTATGTAAACTTCACGAAACGCTCCACTCTGTAAAAGGAGTCATATACGCACCGTGCTTAATACATGTTACAGAAAGTGAAATTATACAGGAGATGAAAGACCAAGGCGTATCCGACGTTTATAAATTTACTAGACCCTGCGAAGACGGAAACTCACGTACGCCAACCGGCAAAATGATATCCATCGTTAACTCACAACTGTTGACGTTGCATGGTACAAATGTAAGGTGGACCACTACATACCCAACCCGATGAGATGTAAAAACTGCCAGCTACTTGGCCATACCAAAAACCTGTGCTAAATGCCACCACACTCACCAGAAAAATGCACCAGCATATTTTGCATCAACTGCTCGGGAGAACACTCATCAGCTGAGAATAAGTGCCCTCGTTTTATACAAATGAAAGAGATATTAAAAATAAAAACAATAAATTATTGCAGTATAGGAAAAGCTCGTCGCAGATATAGGGAAAGTAACCCAATCCAAATAAACAAAACATATACGCATCCGCAACTTCTGATTCTCCCACTAAACGCAAGGAAACACCTAACAACCAAACGGAAAAACGAACAGAAATTTAAAAACTAGATAATCAACCTACAACAAAAACAAATCAACTCCAAAATGATAAAAACACACGTAAAACCTCTAAAGCAAACACAATATCAAATAATAATGAAATTGAAAGATTTACAATAACAGTAAAATCAGATTCAACAAAACCAACAACATCAGCTAACAAATACAACACAAACTCTACTATTGAAACAAACAACAATGCTTTCATGTCTCCAATTTCTTCTTTAACCCAAACTCTTATAGATGAGAATAATTATTTTGTAACGTTGAGTGACGAGGAATCTCTCGACGCGGTCACAATGGACCTAGCAGAAACGTAACCATATAGTTAAGTTCCTTGGTGGAACTTAACATTAGCAAATTTGCGCAAACTGAAAATGGAAAAAATTCCTACTCAGGAAAACCTCGTAACTTACAAAAAACTAAATTCTAAGTTCAGGTATGAAATGAAAAAAGCAAAAAAAAAAAAATGTCTATGCTTTGAAAACTTCACTAAAACAATCAACCGAGATACAACAATGTCTGATATCTGGAATAAAATTAACAAAATTTCACGGAATCATTCCCCTACCACCATAAAAGTCATCAATACAAATGCGATAGCCTAACTGACCCACTTCAAATCGCAAACCACTTTGGAAAAGAATGGGCTAAATATGCCTCGGACGAAAATTTTCCAACATTATTCAATACAGCCAAAAACTCTCCTATAACAGCCATATATAGACAAAGATGCCTGCCTTATGGACGAGCCAATAACCACCCTGGAGCTCTGCAACTAATTAAGTAAAGTGAAGGGTACTTCGCCCGGTTTCGACCGCATCTCCTGCCACATGATAAAAAATCTTTTTTTACCTCAGTAAAACCAAACTGCTAAAAACTTACAACACTATTATTAACAGCGGAGTTATACCACACAACTGGAAACTTACCATTATAATACCAATTCCAAAAAATAAAAATGCATCTTCGGTAACAGAATACAGGCCGATATCGTTGCTATCATGCCTATCGAAAATCATGGAGCGCATTATAGCCACTAGATTATCTTGGAAAAAACTGATTGCAATTGAACAAGTCGCATGTGCTAAAATCTCCACTCAAAAAACAAAAAGATTACATATCTGCAAAAAAAACACCTTTGCGACTCCGATTCTTACAAGATTCAAATCAATAATCACCAGATTGAAAACGTGAAAAACTAAAAATATTGGGATTAACATTCTCATCAAATTACACCTGGAAACATCACGTATTAGCACTGAAAAACTCACTAATCTCAAGAGTCAACATAATCCGATATCTGGCAAATAAGAGTTTCGTCCACATCAATACACTGTTTTACCTTACTAAAACCCTAATACTTAGCAAAATTGACTACGGATTATACATTTATGGAACCAGCAGTAATACTAACATCTATATCATCAAGCCTACCTATCACCAAGCTGCTAGAGCTTCGGCATACGCTTTTAGAACAACACCCATCAACAATATACTTGAGGAAACTAATCTCCCATCTATAGAAAACAGAACACTTTATTCGAAATCCCAATGTGATGATGAACAAATTCGGAAATTTGTTAATATTTTACACAACGTGTTTCAACAATACATAGAACAATTCTAGAGGGGGGACGGCCTGTACCTAGAAAATCGTTTCCGTATATACAATCTTGGAGCACTCTAATGTATATATAGCCTGCCTTTCAACATCGGAATTACTTAACGTCATGGAGGATCATAATTCTTAACTAAGAGAAAGCAGATACTCAGGAGACAAAATGATTTGATATGGGTATTTCCACCGAAAGGTCCACAGAGACCAGAAAATTAAAAGTTTTAAAAACACTTTATTTTATCATATTTTTATAGGGAAACAATCAAATTTAAATAATGTAAAGAAATATTACATTTATTCATAACCCATTTCGAGATATTCGAATGCAAAGTCGCTTAAGGGCAACTTTTCTCATTTGAATTTATTTTCTCCGTCTATTTAAAAATGCAAGAAACCCTGGTCCAGCGACCAAAAAACTTTTTGGTTAACTTATAATGATTATGGAAAGCCTAAAAAATAAAAATCTTTCATAAGCTTATCAAAAACCAAAAAAATAATAAAAACCTTTTATAATGATTACCAAAGACCAATAAAAATAATCTATAATGGTTATAGAAGACCGAAAAAAAAATCTTTCATAATGGTTATCAAAGACCAAAACAATATTATTTATTTGTAACTGTTATTCAGAGAACATTTTTTAAAAATGCTTGATAAACAATTATTTCCGGATTTTTTTCTGATATTGGTTATAACAGTTATGTCACGGGATTTATGATGTATGAGTCTTAAAGAGCACCAACTTGATGCAAATTGTATTTCCCCAAATATTTCAAAACTACCCTTCTTTGATGAATTATAAAATTGTCAGATATGTATGTACTATTTTTACTAAAATGTTCTCGAGTTTAGTTTTGTTTAGCATTAACCTAATTATTATCTAACAATAGTTAGAACAATATTTAGCCAGTGTTTGTATTGCTTGCTTGAAACTAGTAAAAGCACCTAAAAAAAGCTTTGCTTACAGTTTTTCAGTAATTGAGTTCAAGCTATAACAAAGTGCAAAAGTCAAAAAATAAATAAAATACTCATTAGCTTATAGTGGTACAATGAGATGTTATCTGCTTTCGCAGCCAGTCACAGCGATTAATTTCATAAATGCTCACAGCATTTCAGCATTTCTAAAATGAATCTGCTGGCTGCGCAAGCAGATAACATCTCACTGTACACTATAAGCTAATAAGTATTTTTTGACTTTTGCTGTTTGCCTTCGCTTCTTTATTTGCTCGTAGTTGTAGTTAAGGAAATAAGTAAAAGTGATACACAGTGAAGCAAAACCAAACTCTGTATTTAGCATAAAAAACTGCACCATTTCCAAGAAACAGGGAAAATACCATTGAAAGGTATCTTCATTATTTTTTTGTGAGCACGTGTTTTATTATTATCCCAAGTTATTCATTGTATTACTATATTACCCAAAATAAAGTTCCATTCATTAATAATGTATCAGAAATGTTTAATTGATATTCTTCAGCAATGAAATAAATCATATACTAGAACAAAAGCCTATTGAAAATTTGATGCGATAAGGTCATCCAAAGCTATTGTCAACGCCGGAGTAAAGATAAATCTTAGGGAAAAATAGTCACAGGCCACATCTATCAGCTCCAAAATTTTAAAACAAACACTGGCCAGTATTATATGCAAATGTTTCTGATAAAACATTACGAAGAGTACTAAGGAGGAATAATGATCCAAGGGAAGAAATAGTATCTTAAAAGTGAAGCCAATGCGTATTCTTATATGTACAACACGTCCCTACAACAAACCGGCATTTTTCTTTTTGTTAAAAACCCCAACTGCCAAAAAATTATGAAAGAAGAATTCAGAAATAACAAATACTCGTGCTAGAATACACATAAAAAATGTGTATTTCATCAAATTTGTTCACGCATGTTTAAAATTTTGCATTATTTTTTACTTTTTAATCTCTTTTACGAGTACTCTATATAAACATTACATATGGTGAATAAAATTGTTGCCAATGTCGGCCGTTATATAGTATTAATCAGGTTTCTGGTTTAATCGGTTAATCAAGCAAATAATTAATCGGGGTTCAGATTTATTCGGTTAATAATCGGTTAAATTGAATTTTTTCGATTAACCGAATAATTTCTATTTTAAATTGAAAGTAAAAACACGAATTTTGTGTACTTATTTAAGTATTTTAATGAAAAGAACAAAAACATAAAAAACTAATAAAACATAACAATTCAACCAAAAAATAAATAACATCAAAAAAATATGGTATTTGAGATCCATTTTATATACACATGTGAGTCTTTTAGGATTTTAGTGAGATCTTCTGCAATAATCTTTTAAAAAAATTATAGAATTAAATTTTTTTCCTTTTAAACAATTTTTTTATTTAGATTTAATAATACTTGACTTGAAAAAAATCTCTCGCTGATTGTAGATGTTTGAGAAATCGAAATTAATGCATTGTAAATAATATCCAATATCTCAGTTCTTTTTTTATTATTTTCTATGGATATAAAATCTACCATTAATCCATTGGAGTCCTTTTTGGATTTTTTTAGATTTTGAATACTTTTAATATTGTAATTTCGTTAAGTTCTGATAAAAGGCTCGTTTCAGTAATGTCTCCAGTTTCGTCTATTATCATGTCGTCCTCCTACAAATGCATGTAAATTAAATATGGGCAATTCCACGGGACATTGGACAACAATGTTTCGAAAGAACTTATTATTTGTTTAAAATATAGTACGCGCTGAATGGAACATAAAGACCAAATTTTTTTTCAGATACTTTTCTTTTTGCAAAATCTCTTCCATCCTATAGGCGTACAAATGCCACGTACGATGATATGGAATTGCCCATATGTCAAAATAGGTTATTTTCCTTGACATTTGTATTAAAACGGAAAAATAAATGGGCATTTCCACCGGAAGGTCCACCGAGACCAGAAAATTAAAAGTGTTAGAAAACACTTTGTTTTATCATACTTTAATAGGGAAACAATCAAATTTAAATAATGTAAAGAAAATTTTCATTTATTCATAACCCATTTCGAGATATTCGAATGCAAAGTCGCTCAAGGGCAACTTTTCTCATTTCTATATTTATAATGCACGTTTTGATTTGATAAAAGTTCTTAAAGAGAGACATTATGCATTGACTTTTGATATCAAAAAACTTTCTGAGGGTACATAGAGTCTAATAAGAATGCAAAAGAAATTATGTGATTGAAAATAATTGTAAGTTTTTGTTTTGCATTATCACATATTTCGATGTCCCGTGCGACATTGAAAAACAGCTTTTGTTATCAGTGCGTCGAAAGTACATGCAGAAAGCTTATCAAATATTGAGTCCAAACAGAGATTTTTTATACAATTAAAATGAAAGAAACCTTATTGAAAAATATAAAAATTTATAATCTTGGTACTTATATAAAGTATGTCCCGTGCGACATCTTAAGTGTGAAATTTAAAAATTTTAAAATTATTTTTTCTTACATAAATTAAATAAATCAGTAAAATATGCACAACACCACATAAATGGGGTAAAATAATATCTTATGCTGTCTGATCAGATTGAAAAGCATTCCTTGTTACATAATTTAGATAAAAAATGGAAAGAAGTGAAAAGCATTCCATGTATAGCCCAGTTGCACTAGTTTTGTTGCAACGGCCATGAAGGAAAAGCTGGTAGGACTGCGTATTCTGGAAAAAAACTGCGTTTGATATTCCTGAAACTACTTTCATTTAAATTAATTTTTTTATTGTGTTGACTACTACACAATACTTTACCCCATGTCTATACTTAATAAATTTTTGTAATGATAAACGTCAAAATGGTAGTCCCATTTATTAGTATTATTGCTTCGTTATTACAAAATTGTTAGTGTTTTTGTTTAGAAATCTTTGTCTTGAAAATAAGCGTCATTAATTATTATGATAAATATTCGTCAAATATAGACAGGGGCTTATTCGTACTAAATATTTTTGTTACGTTTTTAGTTTGTTGATATTACATATATGGGAATAAATACATTAAATACTTCTGTTAATTTAAAAACATTTATACTAAGGTTGTTTATATAATATTTCTTTAAAAAAGTAACAGAAACTACAAAAATATCATGATGGAAAAAAATGTCCCGTGCGACATGTCCCGTGCGAAAGTGATTAAAATTAATTAAAAAAAAAGTATTACTAATTTTTGCGTAAAATCAAAACTATTTTTAAGAGACATCAGTGCATAACATTCTAAAATTAGTCACATTGAAATATAGCCTCAGGTTTCGCTGAAATTGGCTTTTGAATTGTTGGCCGTGAAAATAACTTCTGTATTTGTCCCGTGCGAATGCCTCGGATTTTTGCAATTATCTTGGAAATTAAAAATGACCCAAAAATCAAACTTAGTACCAATTATAGGGCTAATTAAGAGCTATAAATTAAGCCTTTTGTTTAAATAAAAATTTGATTTATTTTTACTTTTTTTTCACTTTAAATGTGTACGACGGTCCCGTGCGACATGATGGAATTGCCCAAATACAAAAAAAAAAAAACAAAATTTTGAAAATCGGCAATTTTAAATTATTCGAACTGTTAACCGAACAAAATTTAACGGTTAAACGATTGAATACTCTATTGTGATCCAGTACACTGAAATCCTTTTTTGTTAAAAAAAAACATAAAATCAAATATAATGAATAGCTTCAGCTATGCCAGGTTTTAATTTAAATTTATACAGTAAAACCTTGATAATCCGGATAATTGATTTCAGACCCTAATCCGGATTACCAAATTATCTGGACTACCAAATAAAAAGTTTAAACATTGTTCTTGTATTAAAAATGCTTTTAAAACACATATCTAATGATATATTGTACATGTACATTTTATAAAAAAAAGTATTATCATATTCCAATTCTACAAGTCATGAAAATAACAATAAAAATACTAAAACTATTTATTTTGCTTGGGAAAATAGCCATTCAATTTTGTTTGTCGAGAACTATTCAAACTTTTTTCCAAAGTTTGTATGAAATCTGGATTAAAATGTTATTAAGATACAATGAATCCGGATTATAGAGTACACAATGTAATGAAAACTGATGTCCGGATTATCAAGGTTTTACTGTATGTCAATTTTGCATGAATTTTTACCCAAATGGGCTTAAGATTGAGTTAACTTAATTTTAAACAAAACATTTCAAAACAATGCACCCTCAAATGTGCATTCATTATACCAAAAAACAATTTATTTTCGTAGGTTAGATTTAGAGAATAAAGTTGGTAAAATAATTTAATAAAATAATAATTTTATTAATTCTTCATTTACATAACTGAGCCCTTAGGGCCTTATATGGCTAATAAAAGCTACTGACTATATAACACATAATAATAATAATGTATATATGTAAATTTAAAGTGCTGTACATAGTAAATAAAGTATGAACAAAATAAGTAATCATTAACTTCTGAGATTAATAAACAGTAAAAGTAAAAAAAACAAGCCATATTGAATGCTATTATTGGTTTTCTTTGGAAAAAATTATGTGTTTCTAGTCGAAGGGGAAAAATTAAACATTCCAAAAATATATTCAGGGTAACTTATAACAATTGATTTATAAAAAATAATAATAATAATAATTTAAAGGTCTTTGAATCATTAATTCTTGTTCATTTGTCAAATAAATTTACTTCAAATACGAAGAATCTTGAAAATTCGTATAGTTTTGTCGTACAACTGAATATAAATATTTAATATTTAGTTAATATTACAAATGAATTTGTAAAAATGTTTAATGTCCCCAGCAAAAAACTGAATTCTAGAATGTAATAGAAATGTTGGAAGCAATACCATGGCATATAGCTACTAATATTAAAAGCTTACAGAAATGCATCAAAGAAGCAGTAATGTAAGGGAGACTTTTTAATTTTGGATGCAAAACTTATTGCTTTTAAGCGGCTCATGTCGAACAAAAATAAAATTATTATTATTATTTCTTAAGCGGTCATCATGTATAAAACCGTGTTTGTTTTCAAATTATATCATGTGAGACATGTTATACTTATATGAGACAGTGTACATATATACATGCTGTTAAGGATCTAAAAACATAGTTCAAAATGTTTTACCTTAATTTTAACAAAAGCCTCATTACAGTCAGCTAACAAATATTTTGCTTTACGTGAATATATGCGTACGACTCCAAGTAGCAAGTGTCCAGATGTTCGTAAAGCCAGCTTTACTTTCGGTTGCATTATTCCCTCAACAGACTTCTCTATGTTTGTTTCAAAAACATGGGCCTTTGTGATTTTTTTGTCCCAATGTGCTGCAAGCCATACTCTGGCCAAAGGCCCTTTTTTGGCCAGTATAATATGTGCATAAAACATTATTTAGCACTTTTCAGTTATTTTGCAATTAAATGCAATTATTTGATAAACAGAAATCTTAAAATTGTTAATATACACCACAAAACAAAAACTGTACAAATATTCCAGCAGGGATGACAAATTTAGCGCTTGCGTTAAAGTACTTAGAGATGAGCATTTTTTATCGACAGTGCTGCCACATTAACAATGACAAATGCTGACCAGACTTACATTTTTGAATGCATTACGGGATCACACGATATGTATTTTATGTGTTTTGTGAAATGAATTGGAACATTTTTCCACATGTAAACACATGATATAAAAAGATTACAAGGTAGTTTAATTTATAATTTTTTGACAAGAAAGGGGATTATTGAAGTTTATTTTATTTGTAAATATTCAGAGAAGCGTTGCCACATTTAGAGAAAGGTTACAATACTCCGAGAAATTTTCAATAAAATATGTGTAGTATGTAACAATTCACAATACTGTGTAATTGTGAATTGTTACTACTTTTAGTGTTTGTTGTATTAAGACCGTCAACATATTATTGTAAACATTTTTATAATGATTTCATTTGCAAGATTTAATTTAAACTAAATTTTTTACATACATCAGTACAAATTTACATATATTTTATAAAATGTTCAATGTTTTTTTGAAAATATTATATTTTTTATTCTTTTGGAAATAATAAATATTTGCCTTTCAAAAAATGTTTTCACCACTGCCTTCATATTGTTAGCATTTTTGTCTGTATATGATAACAGCTGTTTTAGCTGTCACTTAACGTTGCGGGCACAATTCTGTTTTCAACCGCAACAGAACGGCAACGTTACAAAAAAACTAACGACATATACAACTTCCCATAAGCTAAAAACAAAACAGCTGATCCGTTACGGAACGAAACGTAGAAACTAATTAGGCCTTTAGGCATTCGGCGTTGGTATCTGTGTAGAGTTCTATAGTTGAAACAAAAAGTCGACTTTTCGAATAGGGTTCTATAAGTCGATTGTTCGAACAATCGACTTTTTGCTGAAAAAGTCGAAATCGACTTTTTGGTCGGAAAAAAGTCGAACATTCGATTAGTTATCACAAAAGTCGGAAAGTCGTTAAAAGTCTTAATTGCAACATTATACTAAAAAACAAAATATGCACAAAATAACATAATAATTTTATGTTATTGCAATTTGGTACACTTTACATATTAGAAACAAAAGTGATAATATTATTTAATATATTATCGCCTTAATATATTTAATTTTTATTGCTAAACATTACCAAAGGCGCATCAATAAACAAAAAAACCATGTATATTTTACAAAAAAAGGTAAAAAGTCGAAAATAGTCGTAAAGTCGAAAAAAGTCAATTTAACTAAAAAGTCAACTTTTCATAAATTACCATAAGTCGAAAGTTCGAAAAGTCGACTTTTTAAAAATGGAAAAAAGTCGAAAGTTCGAAAAGTCGACTTTTAGTTTCAACTATAGAACCCTATTTATGAAAAGTCGACTTTTGGAACTTTTTAGTTAAATCGACTTTTCGACTTTTTTCAATTTTTACCATTTTTTGTAAAAAATACATGGTTTCTGCATTTATTGATGCGCCTTGTGTAATGTTTAGCAATAAAAATTAAATGTATTAAGGCGATAATATATTATATATGTAGAAAGAGCATTTTTTTATGAACATTTACTTATTATTTATTTTTGCATACACTAGAAAAAATTGTAAGTGTACTAAATTGCAATAACATAAAATTATTATGTTATTCTGTGCATATTTTGTTAGTATAATGTTGCAATTAAAAATTTGTTTAACAATCTTAAAAGTCGACTTTTATCGACTATTCGACTTCTATCGACTTCTATCGACTTTTATCGACTATTCGACTTTTGTGATAACTTATCGAAAGTTCGACATTTTTCTGACCAAAAAGTCGACTTAGACTTTTCGACTTTTTTCAGCAAAAAGTCGATTGTTCGAACAATCGACTTATAGAACCCTAATCTGATGGTTGGTTACGATAACACAATAGCGGTATTCACAATGTGGAGTACTTGGGCTAGTAAAAAGCTATTTATGGACAATTTCAATTTCTAATGTATTTTGTTTTTGGTTTTTTGATATTGTGCTCTTTTACTACATTACAAGGCCAAGTACTCTACATTGTGTATACCGCTAATAAACATAGCATAAAAAGTAGTATTATTTTAGGACATTTTTTGCTTCAAAAGCAATAAAAACTATTGTGAAATATTAGGACATTATGACATGATAAGAGACCTTATGAATTGACCAAGTGTGTATTTTGAAATACAACACTGTGTGAGAGCAAAATAAAAAATACAAAAAAGAGTAGAGAAAAATCCTAACAAAATAAGTTTCATCAAATTAAGGGCCTGACTCACTAAATGCGAACGTACATTTTCTTTCTTATTTTATATTGAAAATAATAAAAAAAAATTCAAATTTATTTGTTGTTTTCAATATAAAATAAGAAAGAAAATGTTCGTTCGCTTTTAGTGAGCCAAGCCCTAAATATATTTATCGTGATTTAAACATTTATTAAATAGATTTATAATTAACAAGTAAGAGTACTGTATTCGGCTATGCCGAATCTTATTTACCCTTCACCTTTGTTGTGGATGCATTAATTGCCCATTTTCAGCGTATATCATCCTAAATTTTTCCAGAAAACTTTTAAAAATTTTACATTTAATTGCTGACGAACAGATTATATTGTAGAAGTTACAAACGAAATAACAATCTTATATATAACCTTCTCACGAATGTGAAGAGTATAAAAACAACAACTCCAAACGAAACACCAAAAAAACAAAAACAACATACGCAAAGCAATGAAGCCTTTTTTGTTAAACACCAAAAACAAAATTCGCAAAGTAATGAAGCCAACACACATATGTACGTTTTGTTGCTTTTTTGTCAAAATATGCAATAAATTGTCTTTTTTAGATGAAATTTTCAATGGTTGTCTCGGATTTTTATTCATATCTACGTTATTTATGAACTTCTCGAAGGCATGTCTGACAGAATTATTGAGGATTTGGATCCCGATATCTGGGGTCTTCAGAAAATTGATTTCAACAGACGCACAGACAGACAGACGGACGTGGCTTAATCGACTTCGATCCAGTATATATATACTTTATAGGGTCGGAAAATTATATTGTGGAAATTACAAACGGAATGACAAATTTATATATACCCTTCTCACGAAGGTGAATGGCATAAAAACAACAATTCTGTAATCTAATAGAGGTTTTGTCACACGCAGTTACATATGTAATGTGACGACCAAAAGTCATAGAATCGATTTTGGCTCCCATAAATGTAAGCATAAATGTATTCATATTTTTATTATTCACCACTGTCAGATTTTTATTGTATTTTTAGTTAAGCGCCATCTATGTCCTAGTAGGGTAATAATAAGTAAAATATATGATACTTCAAAATACAACACTGCGATCACAACTGTGTAATCTATATAGTTGCCGTGTGTATGTCCCCCATTACAATGGAAAAATTGAAAGGGAAACATTTTTCTTATTCTCTTTTGAACTTGCCTAAACCTTTTACAATCGTGAAATTTATAGGCAAACAGAAATTTGTCGTTTTCTTTTTCGCTGTTGGTGAGTATGAACATTTTCATTGTCAAAAGCACTTAAGCATTGATATGAGAAAAATTATATGAAGCAACAACACAAGGCGAATTTATAGAAGGTGACCTCAGAAGAACAGCTGATAAATTTTTGTATTCAGTTGTTTATACAAGGTGGCGCAAAAGTAATCCTCCTATCAGAAAATGCTATAAATTTTGTGATTGTCCTCTAATGTCAGTTCTGTTTTGACATTTGTGTAGTAAACACATGCGAAATACACGTTAATAAACAATGTTACGATACACTGCTCCAGAACGCGGAATATTGCTGACTATTTATTTGACCAATAATCGGTCGGTGACTTTGGAACAATGTGAATTTCGTCGCAGATTTCCTGGCCGTCCAACGCCTACTAGTGAAACACTGCGACGTTTAGCCGCTCGCCTCGAAGAGACTGGCACAACATGAGATGCTGCCAGGCGTGGCAGACCCCGGAGTAGCCGTTCTGCAGAGAATATTGCTGCTGTAGCCGAGGGTGTCATGGAAGCGCCGTCGACATCGACCAGACGACGTGCCACGCAAATAGGTATCAGTCGACGATCTTTACAGCGAATTTTGGTACAAGATTTGAAGATGTTTCCGTACAAAGTCCAGACGGTGCATCAGCTGTTAGCTGCTGACCGCCAATCGCGTCTAACATACGCTCAAGCCATCCTTAATCACCACCAAGAGGAAGATGATTTTTCATCAAAAATAATCATGAGTGGTGAGGCCCATTTCCATCTTAGCGGGTACGTAAATAAGCAAAATTTACGCTTCTGGGGCACTGAAAATCCGCGTGTAACCCACGAAGAGCCATTACACCCGCTCAAAGTCACTGTATGGTGTGCTGTTTTCGCTGGAGGAGTCATCGGACCTTTTTTCTTCGAAGACGTCGCGGGCCAAACGGTTACTGTGAATGGTGAGCGCTACAGAGCAATGATCAACGAGTTCTTTTTGCCGCAACTTGATGAATTGGGATTGGAAAACATGTGGTTCCAACAGGACGGTGCAACGGCACACACTGCACGTGCCACAACCGATATGCTGAAGGATGTATTTCCCGGGCGCCTAATCTCCCGTTTTGGCGATTTGCACTGCCCAGCAAGATCGCCTGATTTGACAGCTCCAGACTTATTTTTGTGGGGCTTTTTGAAGTCGCGAGTTTATGTCAACAAGCCTCAGACTCTTACAGCTCTTAAAGACAATATCCGTCAAGAATGTGAGGACCTATCGCCGGAAGTTTTGGCCAAAGTGATGGAAAATGCCATAAAAAGGGCTCAAATGACAATCAACTGTGGCGGCGGCCATTTACATGACATCATATTCTCGACTTGATGTAAAAAAAATTGGAAGACCAAATAAAAATAATCCACAAGAAGAATCAAAGTTTTTCATTTAATTACAGCCAAAAAACATCGGAAGTTTACTTTTGCGCCACCTTGTACAAGTGAACTGTGAATTCACTTGTGTTTTTTGTGGCGAAAAATACAAAAAACCCAAAAGAAAAACCAACAACAGGCAACTTTGTTGTTTTTGTACATGTTGAAGGTCCTGTCGTCACCTTCTATAAATTCGCCTTGCAACAACATGAAAATTGCGGAAAGTGGAAAAGAGAATCAAAAAATGTCTAGAACAGATAGTCTTGTACTACACACTCTACCTCTTCAACCCCTCGCCAACAAACTTCGTCTGTATTATACTCAAGGGAAGATCTAATCATTTTATTTTGCCCTAGCCTTTTTATATATTAAAATTTTTATATATTAAAATTGGTGGCGAAACAGATCTGCTTAGTTTTCTCGGTGCTATGCAGTTTCGCTGAATATGTCCAGTTTTTCCGCAGTTATAATATTTTACTCTGGCTTTGCTTTGCTTCTCATTAAATGCCTCCAAAACCTTTTTTAATTCGTCGACTATATTTCTCCCATTTTCAGCAATAACCTCGATATTCCGCACCTTGCTTATCTGTGACTTTAAAATTATTCGCCGTTTCTTGAGCCAGTGCGAATGAGACGGTTTCAGCAAATGGTTTAGGCGTAGCACAAACTGCATGTTTTATTCCTGGATCGCGAATGCCATTAACAAATGCCTCTATCTTGATATGCTCCAAAAACGGGTTGTTTTCCCCTGGATATGTAAGCTGTAGTAAACGCTCGATTTCCAATGCAAAATCTTGCAGTGTCTCATTGGCCTTCTGCTCTCTACCACGCAATTCCATTCTGTATAATTCTTGTTTATGTTCGCAACCGTACTTACGTTGTAGCGCCTCCATTATGTCATCATAACAATTTCTGTTGCTCGCTCAACATTGTTGATAAGAAGCTTCTACTGACGGACATGTTTATAAACATGATGAATGTTGCTCGCAGTCATTACAGACCGTTTAATTCAAATCGCTATTGTTACACTTACGTAACAATTTTTATAGATATTAGTAATAATTTTATTTATAAAAACAAATAAAATTGGTATTTTTACGAAAACGATTTGTACTATTTTCTTTTACAAATATAGATGAAACAAGTAAGAGAGATATATTCGGCCGGGCCGAATCTTATATACCCTTCACCAAACTATACTTGAAAATACAAATTTTAAATATTTTTAGGTAAACAAAATTTATTTTTTTTTCCAGTGGTTTATTTTTCATTTTTTTGGAAAAAACATTTTTTCGAATTTTTTTTTTAATTTTTTATGTTTTTTGGTTTGGTGTGTGACGCTTTCCTTTCGGTCCACCGTTTTGGTATGTATGCCATCCGGGTCCGGAGACTTATAAGAGTCAAAACTCCATATTACTCATTTTATCATATGCACGTCAATTAAAAACGGAGTTGTCCGATTATTCGGTTGGGATCCACTATCTATATCTAGTGGCAAGTTCCCCGGAAAATGAGTGTCCATGAGTACTTCTAGTATCTCACGTCCACCTACCAGCCTCTTTCGGAATATAACCTTGAACAGTTGGTGTTTCCGACAGGATTTTGCGAAGACGATTGGTCTCAGGACGGGACTTGCGCTTCGCGCTTCTGACGTGGTTTTTAACGGTGACCAGTTGCCTGATATTTTCGTTGAATAGTTTACCACAACTACGCCTAGTGATCGCTATGGTTAAAGATCACCCTCTACATGTACAGGGAGTGCACGTTCGCTTTATGGCCTCACTAAGAGAAGTGTGAGCTCTTCCACAGCGCTTTCAATATCCCTAGTGTTACCTATCGGAGGGGGTGAGGGAAGTAAACCATAAAGGATCCGCTTATGATCATCCCATTTGGTTTTCCTCCTGTTTAGAAAAGGCGTTCCCTTTTCAACTTCTAATTATATTGAGAAAGTCAGATACCTATGATCTAAGAGAGTGCAGTCATCCGAAACGTTCCAATTCCCAATGAGTTGCGAATGGCTTGCACTAACAACCTTAATGTCCAGAACTTCCTGCCTATTTGCTGCCACGAAAGAAGGTTCTGAACCTCGATTGACAACTACCAGATTAAAATCTAATATGAAGTCTAGAATGTACTCACCTCGTTCGTTTACGTCTGAGCTACCCCAGATGGAGTGGTGAGCATCAGCCCCGATTATCACCGGAGTTTTGGTCTGGTTTGCAGCACGCATCATATTTGATACCAGGTTGTTTGGTGAAGGTTCTACCTGGTCGGGCGCCATATAACTTGAGAGCACCCACACCTTACCTTAGCAGCTACACTATCTTCATCGCTATAGTCAGGAAGAATGAAGATATTAAGACGGTTCTTAGCCAAAATACAAGATATTATTTTACCTGTGCGTCTTATGTACAAAAGTTTGTACTCTTTGGCGGTGAGTACACGTATTTCGCCATTGTGAATCCACGGCTCCTGGACCAACGCAATCTCCTCCCCATATGTACCTTGGATCACCTTCACCATGATCTGGAACGTATATGATCGTAACGTCTACGTCTTCTACGTCTGATTCCAGAAGAACATCTTCATTCTCCACATCGTCCAGAGTACATAATAGGTCCCCATCCATACTGGAGTGTGATTGGGTCTACATTTTCTCCTCAGAGCTAGCGGGGTCATTCAGTTTGTTGCAGTCCAAATCCTCCGGAGCTTACGGTTTGACACCGGAAGTTTGAGGGTCGAGCTTGTCGTCACCTCGGTAGATACGCAGCTTGATACTATCGAAACCGTAGTATATTTTGTTTTGCCACTGCCGTAGTGGCGCCAAGGATTCCTTATTAAGGACTACGACCACCTTTCTGTGCGCACCTTCAGGAGCGGAAACCTTATACCCCATTCACATACACATTTTTATTATGATAATGTCGTGATTATCATTATAATTAAAAAAGTGTTCACATTTGATTTTGGTGACACATAAAATAAATAAATTATTGAAAAATATAAAATAATTTCATTAACAATGGAGAAAAACAATATTATAAGCAATGCATATTCATATTTAAATATTATAAATAATGCAGTAATTTATATTGATGCTTTATTTGCAAATACGGTAACAGAAAACAAAAGAAAGCGCAATCGAATTATTCAAAAAATCCAAAAATTAAGAAGGCAGCAGCAGATTTACAAATTTTTAGCATTGTCCGGTAATTTAAAGTTAGAAAAGAGATTATGGCAAGTGGTAAGAAATTTAAACTTTTTTGTAAATAGTGATTTACATATTGATTATTTTAGCACTACACCAAATACTTTTGGGAGGTAGATTGCCAATTGTTTAGTGAAGAAAAATTTAAAGAAAATTTTAGAATGAATCGTTCAAACTTTTATTCACTTTGCAATGTTTTGTCTGATGTGATAGAAGAAGAAGAACCTCATTGGAGAAGAATACCTCTTGATAAAAAAATTGCAATAGCACTCTACTGCTTGGGATCGTCGGCTGAATACAGAAGTATTTCAAATTTATTTGGAGTTGGAAAATCAACTGTGTGTGTGATTTTACTCCAATTTTGCAAAATGGTATGGACCAAATTATGCCCAATTTATTTAAATGCCCTTTCATTAACAAAAACAAAGATTAAAGAATGTGTGAAAGGTTTTGAAAAAATTGGTTTTCCTCAATGCTTAGGACCAATCGGTAAGTGCTTATGAAAACAATGTGAATGAAAATGTACGTTATAATATTTTTCAATTCCAGATGGTTGTCATATTGAGGTTCTTCTTAGAGCTCCAGATGCAGTCGATTATTATAATTATAAGGGGTGGTACTCTATAGTGCTTTTTGCGTTAGTAGACCATGTATTTATAAAATGGGATCTGATTATTATTTTTTCATCCCATGTGGTATGTTGTTGACCAGAAAACTGAGCCATGATAGTTTTTATGGTGTGGTTTGCCCTCTCTATAGCATTTTCCTGTGGAGTGTATGGGGCAGTAAACTGTTGGTGCACACCAATGTCATTCAAATATTTTTTAAATATACGAGATGTAAATTGCGTTCCATTGTTGGTAACCATCATTTTTGGCACCATCATTTTTGGCTGGCCACTATACGTTCACGGAAAGCTTTAACAAGGCCCTCTGCAGTTGCTTTTCTCATTGATACTAGTTCGCACCACTTCGAAAAGTTGTCGAAGAACACTAAGAGCATGGTGTTTCCGTTCTTCGTCCTAGGTAACGGTCAGACAAAATCTGCGCAAATGGTAGACCAAGGTTCATCTGGTATCCGAGAGAGCATAACTCCTGCTGGTTGTTGCTGAGAAACCTTGTATTTTTAGCAGATTGCAGAATTGCGAATATATCGTTTTATATCGCCGGTCATTCCCGTTCAATAATATTGACATGCTACCTTATTAATGGTTTTTCTAATTCCTAAGTGACCATCGGCTGCACAGTCATGATTTTCTTTTAATACTTTTTCTCTTAAGGGCGTAGCAACACATAACTTCCATGAAGTATCGTTGAACTGGCGTGAAAAGTGCTTGTACAGTTGGTCCCCTATTATGGCATAGTCTGCAAATTTATTTGGCTGATCCCGAACTTCTGCCATTCGCGCTTCTAGCCATGGACATAAAACGGGGGTTTTTGTTTGAACCATGTTGATACCTTCGACTGGCTGTCGTCGATATTGAATAGAAAATTTGTATTTCTGTAGTTCGAGTGCCAGTCTTCCAGTTGGATTGTCGATTGAATTTAACCACTTTAACGACAATGAATTCGTATCCTTCGAGATAGGGTCTCATTTTACGTATACCCCAGACAATAGCTAGACACTCCTTTTCGGTAGCTGAATAATTATTTTCTGCTCCATTCAGACGTCGGCTGGCATACGCTATTAAATTCTCTGTGCTATCTGTAGTTTGTGTCAAGACCGCACCTAGCCCATAGTCGCTGTATGGCACGACCATACAGGCGCCGTTGCTAGTTTCTCTTTAAGGAGATCAAAAGCATTTTTTTGTTTTTCTCCCCACTTCCAGTGTTTGCCCTTTTTAAGCAGGCGAGTCAGTGGGTGAGAAAATGTGGCAAAGTCGGGATCAAAACGTCGATACCACGATGTGACACCTAGAAAACGACGGACTTCCTTAACATTCTTTTGTGGCAGAATTTCAGGAATAGCCGCGACCTTATCTGGTTCAATTTTAATACCATTGGTGGTCACCACATGACCCAAATATTTCATTTCGGTGTTAAAAAAATGGCATTTTTCTATGTTGATTCCTAGTTTGGCAGTTCGTAATCGTCGAAATACTTCTTTTAAGTAGGGCAAATGTTCTTCAAACGTGGACCCGATGACAATAATGTCATCTAAATATGCAAAGGCGTGGGGTTCCATATCTGCTCCTATTACGCTGTCTAATGCTCGTTGAAAGGTTGCTGGAGCCGAGTGCAAACCAAATTGCATCACCCGCCATTGATATAGACCTCTTCCGGTGACAGCGAATACAGTATTTTTATATATATATTTTTACTTTCTTCATCCATCTTTTAAGTCCATACTGCTAATAAATTTGGCATTTCGGAGGCGACTTAGTATGGTGTCTATTCGTGGTAAGGGATAAGCGTCCGGCACAGACCTTAAATTTAATTGTCGAAAATCCATGCAAGTACGCCACCTTCCGTCCTTATTTTTAACTAAGGTGATGGGGAAGCTGTAGGGGCTACATGATGGCTCAATACATCCACGGGAAATCAGCTGATTGACCTCCGCATCGATGGATTTCGTTGCACGTAACGTAGTTTAATCGGTCGGCATCTTTCATAATTATGTTATGGGTAGCAATATTGATAGCCCATTAATCTGCTGAAACTTCGGTAGTTCTTCCGCCAAGAAGTTTGATACTTGTATCTGTTGCCCGGGTGACAACGTTTTTTGCTTTGTCCCTGCTCGGGCGCCAATGTAACGGCACGTTTTTCCGAAGCTCCGAAGCTGCGTTAGGTGAGTCATTCAACCCAGAAGTTTCTGTTTTGGGAAGTGATAGTGTTGAAGCTAAAGCAGGACCCATTTTTGAAGAAAATAAATGTGAAGAGCTAAAATCGTGGGCAGTTAGAAATAATATTTCACAAAATGCGTTAGAAGATTTACTGCGTACTTTGAAAAGAATAGGAGTGGAAGATTTGCCATTATCAGCAAAAACTTTCCTGAAGGAGATTTTTATACATAGGCATTAAAAAATATTTTTCTTCGCATTCCTTTGATTACTTGGATGGACAAGAGGAAGTTTCAATTGAGTTAAGAGTTCCAATAGAGTTCTGTGGCCCATTCTTAGAGTAGTTGTAGGTTTTGCTCAGGTTAGTCCATTTTTGATCGCTTGTTTCTCCGGATATAAGAAGCCAAAATGTTGAAATAGTTTTATGAGTGATTTTTGCGATGAAGTGAAGGTTCTTCAAGAAAGTGGTGTTAAAGTAGGCCCAAACAGAAGTCATTGCGTTTTAAAATTCGATCATTTGCTTGCGATTCTCCAGCAAGGGTAAAAGTGGTTGCCCAAAATGTTGTCAAGAAGGAACATAAGTAAAAGGAGAGAAGGGTTTGTTTTTCTAAAGAAGTCGGTTCTCTAAGAAATGATTCAACATTTGTTTCCAGATTGAGTGTTTCTCATCATACAGAAGAGTTTAAGGTCAAAAGAAGCATTTTGGAGGAAACAGTTTCCTTTAGATTGTATGCACTTAGTCGACTTGGGAGTTACTAAGAAGTTGTTAAGGCTTTTAATTCATAAAGGGAATATTGGAAACATTAACAAAAAGCTAAGTTTTGTCGCTGAATACGGAATCGGAATTTTGCCGTACCCCAAGAAGTCTGGATGAGTTACATAATTGGAAGTCGACGGAATTTAGGCAGTTTTTGCTCTATACTGGAATTTTTATTCTAAAGGACAATATAAGTGAAGACCAGTTTTTGTTGTAGCATCGTGGTATTAGGCCTTTATCGAGTGATAGGTTGCGTAGAGAGGAGGTAGACATTTCTCAAAAAGTGTTGGAGGACTTCGTTACTTATTTCGGTATGTTATACGGCGATGAGTTAGTTAGTTTTAATGTACATGGACTGTTGCATTTACCGGATTGCGTTAGACAATATGGGGCATTGGATTCTTTTTCAGCATACAGGTTTGAGAATTATATGCAGCACATGAAGAAAATTGTTAAGAAGCCGATTTTGCAACAGTTGTTTCTCAGGCTCGATGAAAGACAGGGGCTCAAACAAGGTACAAGGAACGTTTCTAAATTAGGCAAATTCACTTTAAATCCGAAAAAAGAGAAAGATAGTTTTTGTTACTGCGAAAAACTAGGACCCATAAAAATTTGTAACGTAGCAAATTCTTCAGGATCAGAATAATTTGTTTGACAAGTTTTTCAAGTACGTGAAAATTACTTCGAATAACCCTTTCAATCCTTAAAAGACCTCGGCATTGTTATTGCTAGCGATTTAGGCAATGAAATGATAAAAGTTAAGCGGGAAGATATACTCATTAAGTATTTTTGTATTCCAAATGGAAGAAAAGTTCTTCTATACCTCTTCTCCACAATCTTTTTCACTCTAGCTAAACTTAATAATATAACAATAATAATGACAAAAATAATTTCAACTATTATTATAATAATGATAATAATAGTTGAAAACGATAAAATTAATAATATTTATATAATAATGATATTATTAATGATAATAATTTGCATTATTGCTATATAATAACAAAAAATACACATGAATGTTTCAGATAACATTTTTGTTTTAAACATAAACGAAAACGTTTATGTTGAAAACAAAGGGAATGGCAGAAGACGTAAGCGAAGTCATCCGTAGTCTGATGACGGATGAACTTGTAGACAAATTTAATTGGGAAGGGCGCTTGGGAATTTGACACTCTTCAATATGATTTTAAGAGGTATGTAATCATTTTGGCTTACCTATGAATTATTATGTACACACTTGTTTAATTTTACTTTTTAACGATACTAAGCAATTGAATCAATGCCTTCAAAAAAAATCTTCAAAACTTTTTCTACAAAAACTAAAAGTTTTTAGAATTTCAGAAATTTTTATGAAAGTGTTCGATAATAAGCATGGCAAATAAATATTATAAATTGGTTTATTATTTTATAAATTTAAATCTAACTATGTAAACAAAAGTGATAATATTATTTAATACATTATTGCCTTGAGATATTTAATTTTTATTGCTAAACATAGAAAATAGTCGGAAAGTCGATAATATTCAAAACAATCTATTTAAATAAAAGTCGAAGTTCGAAAAGTCGACTTTTAGAAAATAAAAAATTCGAAAGGTCGAAAGTAGACTTTTGTTTCAACTATAGAACCTAGATTTAATTTTTATTGCGAAAAGCGCATCAATAAATATAGTAACCATGTATTTTTGCACTAAGATATGGTACAAAGTTGAAAATATTCGAAAAGTCGAAAAAACTAGATTTAAAAAAAAAGCTCGAAGGGCCGAAAAGTCGACTTTTTGTTTCAACTATAAACCTACTAAAACTTTTTTTCTATTAGTATTTCACGAAGTTTGAAAAACATAACCAACAGGGACTAAATATTTTTAATATTGTAAAAACTCGTCTATAGTTTTAACAAACGAAAAAACTGAATATGCCAAAATGTAGGTATTGTTGTCCACTATAACAGGCCATTGGCCAAACCCGGTCAGAGGTCCTAAATTTGGCCCCAGGGCTAAAGGAGTATATTAAGTGACATTTTGAAAAAAATGGTTTTTTGACAACTTTGTTTAACAAAAAACTATTGACGAAAAAACTGAATATGCCAAAATGTAGGTACGTTTTCCACTTTAACAAGCCATTGGCCAAACCTGGTTAGAAGTCCTAAATTTGGCCCCAGGGTCAAAAGAGTATATTAAGTGACATTTTGAAAAAAAATGGTTTTTGACAACTTTGTTCAACAAAAAAATATGGACAAAAAAACTGAATATGACGAAAGTAGGTATAACAAGCCATTGACCAATCCCGGTTCAGTAAAGTTAAGAAACTGTTTTTTGAAATCTTTGTTCAACAAAAACCTATAAATAAATATAAATTGAATATAAAAAAAGAAATGTATAATCGCATTCGAAAATTTGCGAATCGTGAGATTCGTTATGATTTCTTTTAATTTCTAACACTAAGCGAAATATTTTTACTTTACAATTCGTCATATTTAGTAAAAACAATCATTGCATGATTTTATAATAAATAAAATTTAATATCGTACGTGAAATACCGTACGTGACAGATTTTTCTCTAATAATAAAACAATATATATTCTGTAAATATATCTATGCAAAAACTAAAAAAATGAATCGAAAATATACATTCGGTTTCAATAAACAATAGCAAATAAACAATCAGAGCTAAATTCATTTTACACTATATGCTAATTGGAAGCTTAGTTTTGACCACTGTTTTAGCCTAAAACACGCCAATTAAATTAAAAAATTAAATATAGTTAGTTTAAACTATTATTTTTGCCAATAAAATGTTGTAATAAGCTCTAATTACTGGCACATAGTAATATTTTTGTGTTTTCTCCTATTCAAATCATGTTGAAAAAAAGTTTCAAGAGTTTTTGGGTTTTCAGTCGTGGTAGTCATTCTCGTGGAATTGCCCATATGTACTAAGCATAATTAAACTTGGCACCACTTCTGCAAAGCAAAAAACAATCATTTTTTTGGCTGCACATGGTCTGCATGAGAGGATTTTTTCGTTACTTCAAATTGAGTGAAACCAAATTTGTTTGATAAACAACTTTGTTATTTTCAACTTGCAATCAATTTCTCTTTTAAGTTTGTGTTTAAATTAAGCCTGCGTTTACACATGCAAGTAGATTGATGAAAGTTGAGTATACATATTATTATCGAAAATTTCGAAAAATACATCGAATTGTTTACAAGTTGCTTGATTGTTTACACATGCAAGTAAAAGTTCATTTTGCAAATGCTAGCAAAGGAGAATGATGTCGCCAAAAAGTTATAAATATAAGAAAATTACAGCTAATTAATAAATAAACCTTTGTACTATCAGCATTTGCTATTTTTCAGTCCATTTGCGGCTTGAAACCAAATTTTGTTATTTTAATTAAATAAAAACTTTTCTGGGGAAAATTTTTGTATTAACAATTTTGTTTTTAAAAACTGAAATTGGTGTTTTTAACGAAAATGATACGCATTAATTTCCATTTGCACTATTTTCTTTTTCAAATATACATGAAATAAGTTAAAAATATAGTAATAATTTTACCACAATGCATTAAATTTTTTTATTGTTATTTTGCAGAAAGTGTCAAAAAATCACTGTCCACCTAACTTTAGTGCAAAAGTGTGAATGTATTGTGTTTTTCGAACTGTTACTTGCATGTGTAAACGCTATATTACAATCAAGAAAACAGCTGATATCATATTTTTGAACCATTTTTACTAAAATTGTTTTCAAGTTGCTTGCAGCCTACGTCACAGCCTTCAATTTTTGTTAATTTTGACAAACAGTATATGTAAAAGACTATCAAGAAAAACATGATCGTGTGCCAAAATTATTTGAGAGTATTTTACATTTAAAAACAAAACGATTTTATAAAATATTTAAAAATTTGTACTTATGTATGTAAATAAACGCAATATTTGTATTTGTGTACACCATTTTAAAATTATTTTATCAAATTTAAAAACATATATATATTTGTAACACTCTAAAGTAAAATTAACTTTAAAGTTATTTTTGCAAATGAATTCATTAACAAACTATATATTTATAAAAATGCTCAGAATAATATTTTGACGGGCTGAGTTCAAAAAACATTAAATGCCATATTCATAAACAATTTTTATATTTAAACAACGTTTTAAGCCTAGTACTCTGTTCATATTTGCGAAAAATTATGGTTTTTTCGTGTGAAAAATTAAGGTTGCCAGATGTATTTCACATGTTTTCCACAATAAGAACAGAGTACTGCTTTTGCGAAATTATTTCGCATATATTTAATTCGAAATATTTTATATGTAGTTTGACAGCAGTTCGCACGGAATTTTGAACAGAGTACTTAGCTTTAGAATCAAATTTTCTATGGAAATTTTGCTTTAAAACATTGTTTAAATTTAAAATTTTTTATGAATATGGGGGTAAAAATAGTAAAAAAAAATTACGATGTTGGATTTTATTTCAAAAAAACAGCTGATTACGGAAAAACTACCCACGAAATAATAACGGTACAGAACAGAACGCAAGGCTAATGACGCCTTAAGGCCCTGTCTATACTTGACAAATATTTTTCATAACAATTAATCAAAAGACAAAGCAAAAACACTAACAATGTTGTCTTAACGAAGCAATAATACTAATAAATGTGACTATACCCCATAATTGTTTATCTTGTGTCTGGTGTAAAAAAAATATTTTATTTTTGTATTCTTTACACGTTTAAGTTCACTAAACACACTTATGTCATGTATATCGATAGATATTATCGATAATTAATTAATTGACATACACACTTCTTACGAAATCGTGATTCGACGAAGAATTTTGTGTAAAATATATTATTTCCGTGGTATAAGAGTTATATAATATTTTATTTAATATAACCATGCAAGGACTCGGTTTACAAAGTATTAAAAAGAATCCAGCTGTAAGTATATTAATTTTACGATAAAGGTAGAAATTTTGTTATATAATATTTTATATAGCTTATTCCCCTCTACGTATGTGTCGGAGCTGGAGCTTGTGCTGCTGTATTTTACATGTTCCGCTTGGCAACCAGAAATCCTGATGTAACATGGAATCGTTCAGCCAATCCAGAACCATGGCAGGAATATAAAGATAAGCAATATAAGGTACATGGTTACTTTAAATAATAAATAAGAATAACAATAACTTGTTTTTACAGTTTTACTCCCCCATCAGAGACTACAGCAAAACTAAATCTCCTGCTCCAAACTATGAAGAATAATATGTATTATCAATTCTAAAATACAGAAAACTTAATCGCATTGAATAAACGATTAAAAATGTTATAGCTAAAAGTTGTGTAAACTTTATTATCAAAAGTAATGATTTGGAAATAGTACAAAAATTAATAGCATAATTTAAAACCAATTTATTTTGGTAGATTTGATAGTTTGAGGTGTCGATACTTGAGACACATTTTGTAATTTTCTAGACATTCGATTTTTTGTAAAAATTGTAAATGCCATTCACTTGTTTTCGAACCATTTCCATTATCAAAGAGTACGTAGTTCAAGTTATGCAAAAATTGTCTTCATTTAAAGTCAAGGAAATAGCGAAAATATTATGGGGTTGTTATCCCATATTTATTTTTCAAATACTTATATCAAAGGTTTCTAATACAATATTTGTTCAGTAAAACTTAAAATCAAAAACTATGAATAAGGACTTAATTATAGGAATAAAAAGATAAATGTTTTAGCCAACTCCCTTTTTTAACATATCCCACTCGTTCAACAATATTGTATTAACTGAATTTTTTTTATTTTATCTTTTTGGTAAAAAACAATACATAACACTATTGAGTTAATACAGTATTGTTGAACGAGTGCGATATAAATTATTTGAATACGTAGTGCTTCAAAACACCTTTAATCCAATATATCAAGCCATATACGCGAAAATATGTTAAGCAAAAATTTTTTTTGCGATTAGTGCTTGATGTAATGTACTATATGTGCATAAAAAACAATAATTACTCTATATGACGCTTCTTTAGCGATTGGCCGATGGCTGTTTGTAAAGAAAATATAAAATTCTATTGCTAGGATCTTGATTTGTCATATAAATTCTAAATGTGATTTTTGGTTCACAATGTTAATAAATTGTACCATATCAGACCTGTCACACATTTTCTTCGGAATGGTTTAATTCCGTTGTTTTTATTCCGATCAATTTCGTTTTAGGTTCTTAAGATTCCGTGTAATTTATTAATTCCAAAAATATTTAATAATTCTGTATTTCTGATTTTAATTTGACAGCGTTTTTAATATTAAAACAAAAGTGAAGTTTCATTCGTAATTCGCTTAAGAGCAATCAGGCCGTCCTTTTTTCCGCTGCCTTCGAGGAATTGCGTTTTACTCGCATTGGTTAATGTGTGGCGTCGTCGTATAACTGTACCGTGTTACGGTTCCTCGAAGTGTACATTAACCACATGCAATCGACTTTGGAGTTATAACCTAAAATTACTTTGATATATGGTGATGAACCAAACAAGACTCATGCTGGATTTTGGTGGAGGCCATAAATGGTCTCCAAAAACTTAGGCTGTTCCTGGACGAGGCTCTTCCAAGGCGTATGCCGTAATTTGTGATGGCGTTATGTATTATTACAGGCCAAATATTTCTTAGCTGCGTAGCAGTAACTTAAAACCCAAACAAACAAAAGTGAAGTTTTTGGTACAGAAATTGATTAAACATTTTAGAAAAACAAATAGTTACAAAGAAATATCAATTCCATTTTGAAATGCTCGTTTTACTTTTTCTGAAGAAGCGAAATACGGAATTAATTACACTTTTGATCGGAATGGAATTATATGACAGGCATGTATATATCAATGATACCCACAATCTTCATGTACTTTATTAAATGCTAGCTGACCCGACAGACGTTGTCTTGTCCAAATTAAAAAAAAACGTTTGTGTTCGATTTGTAAATTTGTTAGAATCTGTTTGAAATGTGTAAAAATAGTTTAAAATAGTGATTGTTTAAGTACAAATCTATTATTTGCAGTATTATTTTGCTAAGTGTGGTACTTTAGTTTACACCATTGTTGGAAAACTATTTTCAACGAGTAAACCGTTAACGGTATTAAAACATTGTTTGTCACCAACTACTTAGAAATAAGATTATGCTTCACTAGTCTGTTGGAAGCATTATATAGCACTTCGTGCCTTATATTTGAAAAGAGGTAAATCTTGATTTTTAATAAAGGAAAGAGTATTCTGCTCCTTATTTTTGAATTTACCAATTTACTAATTCTTGTGTTTTTATTTTATTATTTTGGAACGGATATACGCCAAAACAGTGATTAACATTTGATTTGAAAATATGTGCAATGAATCTTATGGTGTTCTATTTATATTTTGATTGAAAGATCAGGAAACCAATTAAAATAAAGAAATACTTTTTCCGATTGCTTTGCTGAGATATCATAATTTCGTTCATTGCACTGCTCTATGATACACGACATTTTTTGTTTTGTTGTCTGGCGCGTAAGCAAACAATGCTGATGGTGTTCTGAAACGGGAACAGGCGACATACAACTGACCATGAGGGGAGAAGGGATTTTCAAGGTTAATGCCGCTAACACGCAATAACTGCCCTTGAGATTTGTTAATTGTCATTGCGAATGCAAGCCGTACCGGAAACTACAAGCTTTTAAAATCGAATGGGATATCGGTCGGAGCCATTGGGATCCGTGCTATCAAAACGTCTTCTCGTTTGAATTTTCCTTTAAGTATTGTTGCTTCGATGAAGTTATTCATTAGGGTTTTTATCGCAAGTGGGGTGCCATCACGTTCGCTCCACTAATCATTTATTTTTTTGTAATTTTGTGCAATGTTTGAAAACACCTTTCAGATGAGTTCGAATTTTGATTCGGAGAACTGGCAGAAAGTGACGGGAAATTGAATGCAGCCGGTCGAAATGTCATCCGGAATTTTGCCGTTGCCAATGTCCATCATTTGTTTTAAAAATACTTCTCCAGATTGATCGTTCTGCAGTTCGACACGCTCAAAACTATAAACATGCATAAACTTCAACGGCTGGCGTTGACCGTGAAATCACTGGCATTGTTTGCAGAAAATCACCTGCCAACAGAATCATCGCACCACCAAACCCGCTTTGATTGTTTAGTAAATCTTGCAACGTTTTGTATAATGCCTCCAACGATCAGTTTGCTTTGCTGCTAAACTTTGGCCATCGCACTGTTCTTAGAAATGTTACACGTTGGATTTTCAATTTGCATATTCAGTGGCATCTTGAGTGCTGAATGCGCAGTTCGACCGCCTTCCAACTACGTATTTGCAATTCCTGATGAAGCAAGTGCAATGTCATTCTGCGAGAGTGTCATTGCCAAAATCAACGCAATCAAGTTTTTCCAGTGTCCAAAAAAAAAATCCAACTATCTTTCACAACTTCATAACAGTATATTATTGTTGTCGATTCAACAGTGGAACGTTTGTTTCATCACACATGCCATCTTTGTATTTGTTCCACAAATCAGTCGGCTGGGATGTTCGTATTTGAGTGTATTTCCCAATGAGTGTAATTCTTTAACAATCGCAAGCGCTACCACGCTTCTATACGTGTCACACAATTCATCATTTATAGTTCTCAAATCTTGGAATGATGTTGGAGCACGAACGTTGACTAATAGCAATCGCAAATAGAAACACTCATCGTTTCTTGGATGGACAGTGTAAATGCGACTGCTATATACCATCGCTTCGGGAGTACCATATCTGGTGGTATGGCAATGACATATAGTCCTTTTTTTTTTATTAACGCGCCCCATACAAAAATGACAACTAACAATCAAGCAAAGGTTAAAATCTACTTATAAGTAAAATATATTGTAACTTGCTTTTGTAAATGTACAACTAATGCTTGATACACTGACGTGACAGTTCTCAAATAAGCAAATTTAATTTTGCAAAAATTTAATAACAGTTTTTTTCTTATTTTCAATTATATTATATAAATTAGATTTTCGTTAATATGGCAACATATCCCCTTGGATCCAACCATATCGAAATCTTACAATATACGTTTAGTTTTTATCAATATATTTTATGACTCCACTACCCTTGGTACAATAGATACCTAAATATCCTAATATTTTACATTGTTTCATCATACTCGATATTTTCCTTCTTTATCCAACTAATCAGAGAATATTATTCCAATATGGGAAGAAAAGAATCGAAAATTGAAAATCCTAATGTCGTTAACGATATAATAGTCAAAGTGGAAAGTTCCAATCATTATCTAATTATTCTAACATGCTTGATGATTTTTCAAATACTAATTAACTTATAGCTCTGTTCAATAACTAAAAGTTGTTACTATTTAGTAACAATTGTTACTGGAAAAGCGTTCATTAACTCAAAAAACTAGCAAGTAGAGAAAAAATCAAGAGCGTATAAATTTTAGAGAGTGTTCTCTCGTTGCAAACTATTACAAGTTCTATTTTGAACTCGTAATAGTTAGCAGCTTATATTTTATATGTTTTGTGTTATTGTTTATTTATTTATAATTTTATTTTTGTGGTGAAAAAAATAAAATTGAAGAAAATGTGAATATTTCTACATTTTTAAAGGAAAAAATAAGAAAATTGTGTGTATAAATTTTTTGTTACTGGAAAAGCGTTCATTTACTTTTTACTATTTTTGAGAATTTAAGAGAGTAATTTTGTATATTTTCATTTTATTCTCTCGTTGCAAGTATTTACTGGGAAAGTAAATGAACAGACCTTATATCAGTTGCATAAACGTTCAATATAAAAGAACTATGCAAGAAGAATAGCCTTTACCAATGCCTTAGATAAGGTTTAAATTCTGAAATCCTAAGTAAAAAAGAAAGGATAAGTGAATTACCTTTTTTTAAAAAAAAAATCAATTAATAAGGCTTGCATCCGACATTTATTTAATATTTGAATATATGAAACATTTTATAACTTTCAATACAATTAAAACAATTTTTTTTCTTTCCCCAGAATAGCCTCTATCGACGCCCTAGATAAGGTTAGACAATTGTAAGTTAGACAATAAAGATTGTTGATGACGCCCTTGGCAGGGTAGAAAATGCATTCCAATTTGCCACTTGCCTAAAAATTGTAGTATTCAGTGATATTCTTTGAATTATTACAGTTTAATTATAATAAATGAACTTAAGCCTAATTAAAAAATTTACTTTCAAATTATATAAAATAAAAAGTTGAAATAATTACCAAAAACTCTATAAATTGAAACATTTTATAACTTTCAATACAATTAAAACAATTTTTTTCTTTCCCCATATTTAACCTATGGAATGGGAATATATTTTACAAAAGCCAAGAAATTACAGGGAAATATTTCTTAGGTCCCATAAATGTCAGAATATTGATCGAGACACAAAGTCTAAAAAGATATAAAAACCGGTGATGATAAGGAAAACCAATTAGGTTCAATGCTAAAAATACTGGTGCCATACCAAAAAATAATCAAATTATAGTGAAAAACACGGGAAAAATCCTAACAGGAATGGACCGTTACATCACTATAACTAAACGCAAGTCCAGTCCTAGGACATGAAAATTGGAACCAAATCCAAAACAGAAGAAAAAAAATCCGGTAAGTCAAAATCGTTTTGCAATTCTTCACAATCAAGACAGTAAGAAAACACCCGCAAAGCCTGTAGCAGACTATAAGCCACCTCCCCCATATTTGCGCGAACCCTCTACAAATGTTTTGGTGAACAAATTGTACCAACATGTAGGTAAGGAGAATTTCCACGTGGTCTCTTTGGGTAAAGGAAATGTACAAGAGACAAAGATACAAACCTAATCGGAAAAATATTTCAGAATAGTAGTTGATAATTTTGATTCCGAGTAAAGAAACTACTATACATATCAACTGAAAAGTGCAAAAGGTTTGACAGTAGTCATCAAAGGCATAGATAGTTCTGAGCCAACTGTTGATAAAAAAAGGCGCTAGAGTCTGTAGGCTTTGAAGTGAAGTCCATTCACAATATGCTAAATAAGCACAAAATTCCTCAACCACTTTTTAGAGTTGAAATTACATTCTACTCTTCTCAATTAAAGAAAAGGGGTGACACTCATCCAATATACGGTTTAAGATATCTTCTTAATCGTAAAATAATTGTAGAAGAACCAATTAAGCGCAAAGGTCCACCTCAGTGCCTTAACTGCCAAGAGTTCGGTCACAGCCGAACATTCTGCAAATTACCTTCTGCATGCGTAAGATGTGGAGATATTCATAAAAGTGAAGAATGTCCCCACTCAAAAACAGATAATATAAGAAAATGTAGTAACTGTGGTCAAAATCACACCGCAAACTACCGGGGATGCCCAGTATTCCTACGCATACAGGAATCAACGAAGGCAAGAAGACCTTTATATGCTCAATATAAGGCTTCTAACTTTCCAAGCCTTCCCGATGCTTCTAGTGCTCAATATAGAAGTATCATAAAAAACAATTATCAAAACAAATGGCATGCCCATAAGACAAAATAGGGTTCAGTTACCCAAATAAAAACAAACAATGGTGCTTCTAGTGCTCAATATAGAGGTATCATAAATGATAATTATCAAAACAAATCGAATGCCAATATGACAAATGAGGGTTCAGTTACCCAAATGAAAATAAGCAATGGAAATAATGCCCCATTATTTTCATATAATGGGTCGGGTACCAGTACCCGACACTAACTCTCAAAGCTCTATTGAGAATATGAATCAAACCATGAACAGTTTCATGGCGAATATGCAAAATATGTTTCAACAATTGATGCAGAATCAAAGCATGCTCATGCAGATGCTGCTAAATAAAAAATGAATTCTCTAAGAATTTGTTTTTGGAATGCAAACAGCCTTAGCCAACATAAGAATGAAGTACAACAATTTCTCCAGCTTCAGGAAATTGATGTACTACTCGTCTCTGAAACACACTTTACCCTAAATAACTGTTTCAGAATTAACGGATACTACACTTATGACACAAAACATCCAAGTGGTGGAGCATGTGGCGGAACAGCTATATTAGTGAGAAAAGATATTAGGCATTTCCCAATGCCAGAATATAAAACGGACCACATCCAGGCCACATCTATAAATATACCTGATGGTAGAGTTACAATATCTTCAATATATTGTCCTCCTAGGTATAATGTTAATCGAGAGCAGTTTCTCGAATATTTTAGGACTCTAGGTCCAAGATTTATAGCAGCGGGTGATTACAATGCAAAACATACATTTTGGGGCTCTCGCTTTATTACTCCTAGAGGGAGGCAACTGTTAGAAGCAATATCGTCTAACAGACTAGATGCCATATCTAGTGGCCAACCAACTTATTGGCCTACAGACCTCAATAAGATTCCCGATCTAATTGACTTCACTGTAATCAAAAATATAAAACGAGAATTTATTTCAGTGATCCCTTCGCTGGACCTCTCGTCAGACCACTCCCCTAGTTTAAACGTTATTAGAAGTTCCAAGTAAATTGGAAAACTATTACTCTTGTTTCCCTAACAAGAAAACGAACTGGTTAAAGTATAAAATGTATGTTAGCTCACACTTGCCACAGAACATCTCATTGAAAAATGAATATGAAATACAATCCGCTGTCGATATATTTACAGATATTTTAACAAACGCCGTTAAAGTGTCTACGCACCCAGTTACCTTGGGGAATTACAGACATTCAAAATGCCCTAGATACATTGAGTCTCTTACCAAAGAAAAGAGAGCACTCAGACGTCAATGGCAACAATCGCGATCTCCGAGCGTAAAGGGTAAACTAAATCAGTGCCAAAGAAGACTTCACGTCGCCTTAAAGACTAATAAGGAATCTAATCTGAGAAATTATCTTAAAAACTTAGACCCTACTTAGAAAACAGAATATAGTCTCTGGAAAGCTGTGAAAAATATGCAATGCCCTATTGTATATGAGTCGCCCATACGCCTTCAGAACGGAGAATGGTCAAAAAATACTTCAGAGAAAATCGAAGCATTTGCCAATTACTTGGAGAATGTATTTACCCCAAATGATACAAATTCATCCATTAGTGATAATGTCATAAATAATGTGGTGCCAACCCCACTAAAATTCCGTTTCTTTACCGTGAAGACGACAATCAAAGGTCTTAAGTCTGGAAAATCACCTGGTATGGATAAAATGACTACCACGATGATAAGTAATCTGCCCAACTCAGCACTGAGAATTATTTTGTTCATATTTAACTCAATATTACGTATTGGATATTTCCCATCCTCATGGAAAATATCTGAGATAGTTATGATACCAAAACCGGGAAAAGATGTCACTCAAATGACATCATAACGTCCCATTAGCCTGTTGTCAATATTCTCAAAACTTTTTGAAAAGTTTTTACTTGAGAGACTTATAGTGCACCTTGACGAAAATTCCATTATTCCTGACCATCAATTTGGCTCAGAAGGAAACATAGTACTATCGAACAGGTACTTATTCGGAAAACATTCGAGAGCAAGCAGTATTCCTCTTTTATTATTTATTGACATATCTCAAGCCTACGATAAAGACTAGGACTATGGACTAATACACAAAATAACTATATTACTACCTGCGAATGTACATAAACTGCTTAAAAATTACATACAAAAAGACCTTTCCAAATCAGATCAAAAGATGTGATCTCGTCACGTCGAAAAATGTGTATTTTATATATTACAGATATGCCTACTGACTCACACATATTCATTTGCGGACGATGCCGCTTTTTTAAATACACATGAAAACCCCACAATAGTTTCTGAACAATTCCGGTCAAACATCGGCGATTTGGAAAAAATGGCTGAACTAATGGAAAATACAACAAAATGTACTCACGTTACAGTTACTCTAAGACGAGAAAGTTGTCCTTCCATACAGATAAATATCAAAATTCCAGAACAGCCATATATCTCGGTATCCATCTTGATCGCCGTTCAACAGGGACTCACCATATTGCTCTAGACTTGGAATACAAACTGCTTTTGTACAAAACAGTTATAAAACCAATATGGCTATACGGCATTCAGCTATGGGGAACAGCCTCCTCATCTAACGTTGAAAAATTGCAAAGAAAGCAGTCAGCACTGTTAAGGAAAATAATAGGTGCCCCATGGTACATTCGCAAAAGTAATATCCATAGGGATCTCAATGTCCCCATAATACGCGAGGAGATCAAACTCTCCAGTTTAAACTACCTTTCAAAACTATTGGATCATCCAAATCCCCTTGCCAGGGAGTTGCTGTCATTTGAGGGTCATAGACGACTGAGGCGATTGGAAACACTGGATCTGGCCAGATAATCATTTTAACGAGCAATCATGTTGGACATTGCAGCGGCAATAACAACTTTAGTTTTAGTTTAGGTTAAGATTTTAATACTTATTGTCAATTTCTAAAAAGAAAGAATCAATAAGAAAATAGATAAAATAAAAAAAAACAACAATACTTATTTTCAATACTTAAAAATTTGCATTCATATCTATAAAACTACAGTCTCTATCAGAACTTATCGATTTTTCTGTAATTATAATAATCTATTTAAAACTAAAATTCCATTCATTAACTTTTTAATTTACATTTTCAATTAATTTTCTTTTCACTATAAAATATTAAATAATAAGCAAATAATTATAAAATGATTAAAATATGTTATTGAATATTATTCAATGGAACATCAACGGACATATTAACAATTGTAATGAATTGTTGATTCTTATTAAAAAATACAATCCAAAAATTATAACAGTTCAAGAATCCCATATCCACTCCCTTGCTAACATTCCTATAAATTATAATCTTTACTGTACAAACTCATCATCTACCACAACCTAACCGTCAGATACTTCGACTACAATAGCACAGGACTTACTTTTATCTGAATTAACAACAGTTCTTCAAAGTCTAAAAGGAAAAACCCAGGTATTGATAGAATTTCTTATGTAATGTTGAAAAAATTACCAATTAATATGCAACAGAGTATCCTTGATCTTATTAATAACATATTTAAAAAATTAATACCACAGCAATACAAAATGAGCATAATAGTTCCAATACTAAAACCAAACGCTAATAAAACTATTCCCAATTCTTATCGACCTATGTTACTGAATCCATGCCTATCAAAAGATCTATATAAATTCATAGCAAACAGGCTATTGTGGCTTGTTATGTACAACAAGCTGCTCGATAGTCGTCAATTCGGATATAAGAAAGGTAAATAAACAATTGATTCTCTACTCTATGTAGATTATCAAATTGCAAACTGCCTTTCCTTAAAAAACATGCAACAATCATTTCGTTAGACTTCGAGAAAGCTTTCGATAATATTGGCATTCACCTAATAGTCGAACAACTAGTTGCCTGGCAAGTTGGACCAAAAATTTTGAATTATGTATGTTAGAAATTTTATGACAAATAGGAAAATATTTGTAATAGTAGGAAATCATTACTCTAAATGTCAACCGCTACATAATACTTCAGGGATCACCTTTATCAGTTATACTATTTCTCATAGCATACTTAGAATAAACTCTGCGTAAACATATCATTCTATAAAAATATCGATTATGTGCCTTATGCTGCTGATTTTCACTTAATAGTAAGATCAAACCATGAAAAGAACCCGATAATTGATTTACAAAACCTTTTTAAAGACATTCAAAATTGGTGTAATTAATCAGGAGCAGTTTTATCATCAACAAAATGCAAACGTGTACATATCCGCAGGAAAAAAATTGTGCTTGTACAATATTGTGTAACAATATTTCTATAATGGAGGTTGACAATCTTGGAATACTTGGGCTAGCTATAAACAGGAAATACAATAGGAAAAGTCAAACAGAAAATTTAACATCATCTTTAACCAAGCAACTTAATATTATTAAATGCTTCTCTAGTCCCATTTCAACTGCAACACTTATACGCTGGTATATATTACAAAAACACTTTTGTTATCCAAAATTAATTACGCTCTTCCCTTTTTTGACTATTCATCAAAGACATCATTAAAAAGCTTGAAATCCAAAATTTCTTCGACTATAAGATTTGCCCTAGGAGCGTTTCGTACTACCCTTGTAACGAATATGTTATTCGAATCCAACATATTGTTACGTTTTCACCTTTAAAAAACGGGGTTTATTTCCTATAAATAAAACGGATACTTATGATTGCAAATAAAAGCAGTTTTAGTGGTTTAAAATTGTAACAACTCTTTATTTATTTAGAATGTACAACAACAACAGAATTAAATAAGTAAAGGTCATCTTGCTCTTGGGAAGTGTTTTCATTATTTGTTGATGAGGGTTTAATACCGAATTCTAAATCGCCAGGCAACTTGAGTTCTGTCCCGAAGACAATTTTTGCAGGATTTCGGTATGTGTTCATCCCAGTCCTTCTGGTGTGCACTGACCACTTTCCTTAAATATTCCTCCAGAGTGCGATTGAATCTTTTGACCATGCCATCAGATTGTGGATGCAATGGCGTTGTTCTGGTTTTTCATATTATGTATAAATCGCACATTTCCTTGAATACGGCAGATTCAAAATTTCTACCCTGATCCGAGTGCAACTCCAGTGGGACACCATAGCGGCACACCTAGTTGTTCACAAATACGCTTATAACCGTTTTAGCTTCCTGGTTGGGTATGGCATATACCTCTGGCCATTTGCTGAAATAATCCATAACCACTAGAACGTAACGGTTTCCGGAATCACTGACAGGGAAAGGGCCTGCTACATCCATTGCAATCCACTCGAATGGCGCACCTGAGTTATACTGCTGAAGTTGTCCACGACTTCTTCTTACTGGGCCCTTCGCTGCTATGCATTGCGGACAATTGGCTACCTAATCGGCTACTGCTTGCTGACAACACACCCAATAAAAACGTTGTTTTAACTTTTCTAGGGTTTTTGTCACCCCAAGATGACCACCAGTGCAACTGTCATGGAATTTTTCATTGCTTCGTTTATTTTTGAGGATGGTACCAAAATTAGATTTGTCACCGTTTTACCGTCAGCACTTTCCCATATACGGTATAAGCAGCCATTTAACAACTGTAGACTATTCCATAGGGCCTATTTCCTATTTCTCTAAAATAAGCTATTTCTTCCACTGCTGACTGTCCCTCATATATTTCCTGATTTTCACTACTTTCAAAATAGATTTCATTTACGGCACTAGTCGTTCGTGATGTTGGAAAAGAATTCCTCACGTCCCTCCTGAAGAAGTTACGCTCTGCTTCAATGCATTTCAGACGAAGTTGATCGACTGACGAAACTGAAATTGGGTAAACTATCAGTATCTTGATCATGTCAAACTCTGGTATTGGTTGTACTAATCTTGATAGCAGTTTGTCCATAGAATTAAAATAATTATCTATTGATACATTTAATTGTTGTTTTCTCTCTATAAGGTCGCGCATGATTTCAAAATTGGACGTATTGGTTTTAAATTGATTTAATAGTTCGTATCAGAGTGTTGGCCATTTCATTACACTATGTGTCCTGATAATTAGCCAGTACCAATCTTTTGCGGGTCCTGTGACCAATAAATGAAAATACCTGAGTATCTTTTAACCGAAACCGCGGTTTTTCAAGGGCTAAAACCGAAAACGACAATTATTCTTCGGTTTTCATTTTTAATTTATATTCAGTAGAAAAATTCAAAATTTAGAAATGAGAAACAAACTTTTTCATACAATGATTCATCCAATATCTCTAAAAACAGATCGCTAAAAATATCTTAAGATTTCTTTAAATTCCTTAAACTATAATTGCTTCAGATGATATAGCAGGCTACCTTTCGCTGGCTAGGCAAGGAAACCTGTTAATAATGCATGACACAACATATTGATCTATGAGTATTTCCCGACAATTAAACTTCAAATGACTGTTTATTTATTTAATTTAAAAAAAAATAATGCAAAATTTTTATGGAGTACTAGCTGACCCGTTGCACTTCGCCACCGCAATTGGAAGATAGAAATAGTACTATTAAGTCTCCTAATTCAGGAAAACATGTCTCTAGTTTCATGCTTATTTATTCATTGTAATGTGGATTCTAGCTCATTCGAAACGTATTATTACAATAAAAACAGTACCATAAAGACCCCTACTATTCCTACTCAGCATCATGAATGTCTAATTTCTGTGTCCATAATTATAGAAAATACAAAAGAAAGGTACCACTAAAATAATTTTTGTGAATTCTAACTCATTCAGAATAATTTGAGCCTATTTTTTAGGTTTATTATCATAAAATATTCAAAAAGTACCATTACAATAAAGCAACATTAACTATCCCTTTTGAATTTCCATTCACTAAACCATGAATGCTTAATATCGTGTTTCTAGGTCCATCGTTATAAAATAATCAAAAAGTCCCTGCAAGTCCCTTTTTTATATTCTAACTCAGTCATGTGTGTTTAATTTACGCTTATAGGTTCATTATTATAGAAATTTCAATAATAGTTTTTGTTACCTCAATATCAGTATGCCTACTATCCTTGATTCTTTCTTTACTCAGAAGCATATCAACGAACTATTATGTATACATATAAGTAAAATATATTTGAGTCCTTCTGAGTATTTACGTTACGAAATATAGGCGTTGCAGAATTATTCACAACTGGCTCGGACAAAAAATTTATTGCAGCATTTACTCTGTTGTTAGGTAAGAATTGCGCTCCACTATTATTATCCATATTGTGTGATGCTGGTCTTGAATTTTTAAGGTAAAAGTTGGTATCTTCCCTTATGGGAGTAGGATTAACGAAAAATCGATTATTATCTTGTATCATGCCTCTATTACCAATAGTTGCATTATTAGATATTTCACTATTCGTATTAGGCTGTTGTACAATTGATGTTATATTATTTTTGTACCTAATGTTTGCCAAATCCCTTACCACTGTAGACAAATCTCCCACTATCTTCTTAATGTCTGCACCCTATGTATGTATGTAAAGAGGTTGTCAACGCGGGAAAGTATGATAGATGTCAGAGGTTTGACAGATAAAATTTAAAGGAAACAGACTAGAAGGATGAACAAAAACAAACAATAACAGGCGCCAGGCAAAATAGATTGCTGACAATCTATTTTGCCTGGAAAAGATGGAACGTTACCGAGATGGTTGACGAGGGTATCGATCTTTTTTTTTGAACGGATCGAATTGGGTGAGGTAGTGACTGGCGCAACGATTAAATCATAAATAAAGAACAAAAATATATTTTTTTAAGTGGTAAAGATTTTTTTGATTTATTTAAATAATATAAAAGAAAAAAAAACTAATAAAGAAAAAAGGTATGAACTAAATAAAAGCCTGAAAAGAAAAAAAAAAAAATGATTTTAAATATAAAAATTTTATAAAAAAAAAAAAACATTAAAATAAAACTGAAATCAAACTTAAAAACAGAATAAAAGAAAGGTGAACGAAATTAAAGAAACCAAAAATCTAAAACTAAACAAATTAACCAGTAGAAAATACATACATAGCTGGTACGGTTTTGTGTAAGTGTGTGTGTCCATGGTACAGATTGCCGGCAAGAACCACCTCCATCCGGCAAGCTTCATCCGAGCATACGCGGGCATACCAGCGCTGCTGGCAATCCGGCCACTCGTTGTATTGTTTGCCTTATGTTTGTAATCCGTACAAACAAATTACCTACCACACCACTAGATAAATGGCGCCCAACGTGGGGCCCGAAGTAAGCAATAGCCTGACCATTTTAATTCTTCTTAATTTTGTTCGAAATTTGTTTGTCTCCGCTGCGTATGTCCAGTTAGGTCAATACCAAGAGTCCCTAGGCTGTAGCGACGCATTGGGGCAAATAATTTAAGAGTTTAAGTTTTTTTTATTTTTTTGTTTGCATTACCATAGGTGTGAATCCTTAATGGTGCATGACCAATATTGTACACACCTACGTAAGTCCCGAACGGCAGGACAACCAAGTCTGTGATGTAGCATTATGGATCCATCAGCCTATCCTTTCCTAACGGCTTGAGGCTCTCATAAGAGTTATATATATAGCTAACAGAAGGTAGATTTGCTCAAGTCGTGAGGAAAGGGTAGCTTTACCAGCCATTTCTTAATATTAAGAAAACCAATAGTTTGCTTAAATAACTTACGTTTCGTCCACAGCTCCACAACCACGATTCCACAGACATCGCCGCCACAACAACCAGCTCCACAACCACCTAGAGAACAACAAAATGCGTTGAGAACAAATGTATCACCACAAGCACATATAAACATACCTTTACACAACTTCCAACAGCAGCCATATGTTTATCAGCCAACGCCAGGCCAAGCAGCTCCAGCCTTTCCAACACAACCAGCCCATTCGTCCCAAGCACCTAGCTGGCCAACCGAAGGTGCATTTGAGTCCCAACGGAAGGTGGATCTGTCGAAATGGGGCATTAAGTTCTACAGAACCTCTAAGTCGATGAGTGCCGAGGACTTTATATTTCGAGTCGACGTCCTTCGTCAATATTACAATTGCTCCTTTAACGACACACAGTGGGCAGAATAAAAATTTTTTGGAAATAAATCTGGCATTTGTAAACGGCTGGTCCGATCGGGATAAAATTTTACATGGGCGTTGCCAAGGAGTTTAAGTTTTTAAAATGGACTCTACAAATGCTGTAGGCGCGGCGCTATGGGGGGTCAAAGAAGGGTACCTTCGACATGTAAAATTTTTAAACACGTGCCATTTTTTTGTTTCTTATCCGATTTCAAAAATTTTTAAATTTTTGGGAAGCGCACTGCTAGATCTTGCATGCTTAGGTGTGCTATTTATCTCTTATAATTTCCGAGTTATAAGCATTTCAAAATTGAAATTTTCAAATTTTGCCATACCATGGTACGCTTTTTTAAAAATATAGGGCGTACTATTGAACGGAATGGACTCGAATTTTTTTCGTTAGTTAGATAATTAAATTACCAATAATATGCAAAAAATCAAATCAATTACGGATCCGAAAATAAACAATTTTCAATTTAAAAATTCAAAATTTTTTAGATTTTTGCTATTTTTTGGGCGAAAAGTTGACTTTACTCTTTTTTTATTAAAATAGAACTTTTTTTAAGAACATATAACAGCTTTATGTTTTTCTGTAAGATATCTTTACGGAGAATATTTTGGTATAAAAAACATGTCATATTTCTCGAACATGTTGCCCCTACGCCCTTCGGAATTTGACCTATTTTTTATCAAAATTTTAAATTTGGTCCACATGTTCTAAAATCCCAAAGCTGGGATCAGAAAACGGAAAGCAGTTTTGGAAACCCTGATGTAATTCCTATTTATTTTTGAGGCATTTTTCCAGCCCCAAAGGAAATGTGGACGTTTTGGGCAAAATTGTAAAAAATACCATTTTTGGAATTTTCGCTCCAATTTTTAAGAATTGCGGGATTTCCTTTGTAGGGTCCATTTTAAAAACTTAAACTCGAATACTCCTTGGCTACGCCCATGTCAAATTTTATCACGATCGGACCAGCCGTTTAGAAATGCCAGATTTATTTCCAAAAAATTTTGATTCTGCTCCACTGTGCGATATCAGACGAAGTTTCCACTCACTATTGGAAGGTCAAGCGCTGGATTGGTATTGTAACTTGCGGAAACTCGTTTCAATACAAACCTGGGACGATCTGGAGAGAGCATTTTTAACTCAGTTCCGAAGATATGAAAATGAATTCCAACTTCAGAAACAAATCATGGACCGCCGCCAGATGCCCCAGGAAAGTTTTGAGAATTTTTACAACACTTTGATGAGGCTGAGGAATCAGCAGAGAAATCCATATTCTGAGCGAGATCTTGTGGAAATCATGAAGGGGAATTTAAAGCCGGCCTTATCGCACCTGTTATTTTCCGTGAGAACAGAAGGGCTGAATGATTTCTGCCAACAAGCAAAACGGGCAGAAAACTTGATTTTGAGTCAACAAAGGCAACAATTCCAGTCAAGAGTTTCAGCAACTGCTCGTGTGCATGAGCTGCAACTTAGTGACGACGAATCGCCAACACAGATTGTCGAAGTGGACGCCTTAGCCACCAGTAGCCGGTATATTTGCTGGAACTGCAAACAGCCAGTAGGCGTATATTTTGTTTTCGATGTGGCAGAGACAATGTAGTCGCCCCGAAGTGCCCAAAGTGTCAGGGAAACCAGGCGGTGAACGAGTCCCAAACGGGGGAGACTCGTCCTACCCAAACTTAATCCCTGTTGACCAATCAGTCATAGCTTTTAGACCCACTCAAATTTTAGCTAACCCTAATAAACAGAGTCCGATTATAGAAAAAACTAAAGTTCGTGAAATTAGGCCACTCCATCAAAGAGTGAAAGAGTATAATGAGGCCAGGGTTAGAATTTTTGGGCAGGTCTCCGATAAGATAAAAAAGGCAAGGGTTAGGTATAAAATATGAAAAAGAGTTAGGAATGAAATTATGTCAGCTTGTTTATATGAGGGTTTTTATCTGAAGGTACCCATTAATGGCGTACCCATAGAAGGTCTTTGAGACAGTGGAGCCACTGTCTCATGATTAGGTAAAGGGTGCCTGGAGTTTCTTGAGAACATTAAAACAGCTGATGGTAGTCCTCACAAAATAGTAGGTCATGTAAAGGTCAAAATAAATTTTAATAATAGAACACAAGATATCACTTTTTATTTGGTGCCTTCTCTAAATAGACCACTATTTTTAGGTGTAGACTTCATGCGAAGTTTTGGTTTATTTCCTAATTTGTGTAGCCTAACAACTAATGATGTCAATCTCTGTCCGGAGTCCGAAGAAACGAATGATAAAGTTAAGACACATATACTCACTCCGAGTCAGAAGGCGTCATTAGATGCTATTGTTGAAATTTCCATGTTTTACGAAGAAGGAACTTGGTCAGACTTCCCTCGAATCACGTACAATCGACACTCGCGACGCGATTCCAGTTAAGGACAAGCATTATCCGGTCTCACCAGCTGTGCAGAAGTTGATGTACGCAGAGCTTGATAGGATGCTTGATCTTGGGGTCATTGAGCAGAGCGAGAGCCCTTGGAGCCATCCGGTTACACTCGTCCGTAGAGGCGGTTAGGGGACACATATTTTATATCAAGCGTAGATCTTAAAGACGCATTCTGGCAGACACCATTAGATGCGTCTAGTAGATGGCCATTAAAAAATGTAGGCCCTACATCGAGTTGATGCCCTTTACAGTCATTACTGACCACAGCAACCTTAAATGGCTAATGTCTCACAAAGACTTGAGCGGTCGACTTGCCAGATGGAGCTTGCATCTTCAGTCATTTGCCTTCAACGTCGAACACAGGCAAGGTTCTAAAAATATAATACACGACGCCTTGTCGAGGTATGGTATGGTGGAGCTTTCTGCGGAGGTAAACAACATTATAAGTTTTGATTCCAAGTATTTTAAAGAAGAAAATTACCTGGATTTAATCGCCAAAGTGACCGAAAACACAGAAAGCCTACCAGATCTAAAGGTGGTGGATGACCTGGTTTATAAAAGAGTTATGCCCAATGATGGAGTCCCACTGAACGAAGATTTCGCATGGAAGCTTTGGGTACCACTTGAAGTGACATACGAGATCATCGAGAAGTGTCACAACCCATCTCAAGCACGGAGGATTCGGCAAAACGCTTCGGAGGATAAAAGAGTACTTCTATTAGCCAAATCAGAACGTACAGGTTCGTAGCAAATTGCCAAATTTGCAGAGAAACAAAACCAGCCAATGCGATTTTAAGACCACTGATGGGAGCTGAAACGCAAACGGAACGTCCGTTCCAAAAGATTTTTGTAGATTTCTTGGGTCCGTATCCGCGCTCTAAGAACGGAAATGCATTTATATTTATAGTCTTAGATAATCTTATAAAATTTGTCCTGCTTAAAGCGATGGCTAAAGCTAACACTAAAAACGTGATAAAATTCCTGATTTCAGAGGTATTTCATAAATTCGGTACACCGGAGATAATTCTGTCCGATAATGGTAAGCAGTTCATTAGCAAGGAATTCAACGATATGGTGAACAATTTTGGCGTGAAACATGTGCGGACTGCTACCCACTCGCCACAAGCCAACGCTTCGGAGCGGGTGAACCAGTCCATTCAATCTGCAATCATTCAATCTGCAATCAAACATGATCACACGGAATGGGATAAATACTTATCCGAAATTGAATTCTCGCTAAGATCATCAGTTCAAACGTCTATTGGTGTTACGCCTTATTTTGCGGTCTTTGGTATGTATATGGTTTCTCATGGGAGTATCTATAAGCTGGCCAAGAAATTACAAAGCCTAAGCGATCCTGAAATCAACATACTACCGAAATCCGTGAAAATGGATTTAATCAGGCAGAAAATTCGCGAGAATCTGCATAGAGCCTATTTAAGAAACGAGAAAACCTATAATACACGCTGCCGGCAAGTCAAGTTTGTACCTGGTCAGGAGGTTTATCGTCGCAATTTTCAGCAGAGCGATTTTAAGACCAATTTCAATGCCAAGCTAGCAAATAAATAGAGTTGTACGACCTGTAGGTAATAGTCTATACGAGGTTGAAGACCTTCAAGGGAAATCGTTGGGGGTATTTCACGCCAACGATTTGAAACAATAGTTTCAAATTTTTTGGTGGTCTTAGTCCCAACATTTCAGTCCGAATACCTAACTCTGTCAAACACAAAAACGTATTGTCAGTTTTTTTTTTTTGAGTGGTTAGTAAATACTTTCTACGTAAAACTATAGTTAAATGACTACATTTTTCTTTTTTTGCCTCATTTGATTTTATTTTAATTTATATATTACAATTTTTTTTTAGAAATTTGCGACCAGTTGGTTGTTGTGAAACAATTACACAGTAACAAGTAGTACGTCGCCATGCTCACCGAAGCCAATTTAATCTTTTATCACAGTTGTGACTGTCAACATACTATTGATGCAATTCCGTTAACACTCTGGGGAACTATGCCATTAAGAGTTGGGAATTGTTAGTCATCTAGTATGTTGATCTGATTTAAATAATATTAAAGGATCGGGAGCAATTTGCAACGTTTGCCCAACAAGCATCTCGTGAAGAAATACGTGGTTTACTTGTTATTGGATAAATCTAACACTACTGTGATTTGTTCTCACAATACGAACCATTTTTGGCCAAATATTTTTTTATTGCAAAGATTTGTGATCATAAAAATCACGAAAATTGACTGGCAATTTTTAATTTAATACTTATTCTGAATAGTAATTCTAATGTTAGACTAAGTCAGATCTAAATATTAATAAATATATAAATTTAATTTTTTTTAACTCACCAAATTTTTTGTCGACTGGAACTTTTTCCATATCGGCTCAGTGTGTTTGCGGAGGAATGATGAATTAATATACAACCTGTATAAATAAAAAACAACATATACAATATCATGATACATTTTTATTTCATATATCTAATAAATGGATATAGATAACTTAAGTTTAATTGTACTTACTCTTTTTTTAAGATTACATTTTTAATCTTCATCCCAGGCACCAAGTGAATTTCTAACCTGTGGAGAAAATTTTCGTTAGTAAATTTACCAAAAAGAAAACAAAATTGAATTTTGATAATTCTTTTAGCAAACTAAATTTTCTATTTTTTTTTTTTTGTAATTTAATTTTTTTATAATTGCTATATTTTTTTTTTTTAAGGAGAAATTGGGGTACTTCTCGCCAAAGACTCCTTAGAGCTTTGGTGAATTTAGTCCTTGCATTTCTACCTCGTTTCCCACGATTAAATCGTGAAAGACTAAGTATAATAATAATGTCTAGTAAGAAATAAGAATTTTTTTTATACTTACCGAAGTTAAATGGAGTCGATTGTCTAATGACTTATCTCAAATCCGATTGAATTCTAAAAATCTGAAAATAAAAGGAAAATTATGGAAGAATTAGTAAAGTTCACATATTGAGTAAAATAACAAACAAAATTATTAAAAGAACAATTATTTTTCTTTAACTTTTCTTTTATTATTTCCGTTTATAGATTCGGTTTGCATTTCAAATTCAATTTTTTATTAAGTTTGAGTTTTTTTTTTAAATAATTTTTCACTTCCACCATTTCATTTTGTTTTATTTGAACATTTAAAATATTTGGACAATTACTCTTGTTACCCACTGTATTAATTTTTTTTTAGTTTTTCATTTATTTTTGGCCACACAGTTTATTTTTTATTTAATTTTTAAATTTTATTTTGTTTTTTTTTTTGATTTACAAATTTTTATAGCCACTGTAAATAATAAAAGTAAATTTTTACTTATATATATAAAAAATACACATGGCACAGTAAGACTAAAAACTCAGCTTCTATCTCCAGTTTGATTCAACGAATCAACAATAAGGAGTAAGAAGAAAAACACAAAAACGTACATAGCTGATATTGTCAACCAAAGGTTGACTACAGCAACAAGCACACTAATATGTAATAAATTTGTAATAATAAGAATACACATATATAATAAAAAAAAAATTGAAATTTCGTCTAACTTACAAATAACAAATATATGAATTTGGCTTCCCATATTCTTTTTCCTAATAATAGTTAAATAGATGGAATCAAGGCGAATTTATACAAGGTGGAGTCAGTCAATCAGCTGATAACTTTTTTTTTCGCTTTTTGGTTCTAACAGTTGTCAAAGCTTTTGTTTATATTTAAATATCTACATATTCTAAGCTTATTAAGAAAATATTTATTTTTTACATAAATAATAAAATTCATTTATCAACACTATATTAAGTTTAAATACATATTTGTTTAATTTTTCATTTTTGTTTTTTGACATTTGTTAAGACCAATTGTTGTTTTTGTAGAACTGCCACCACCTTGTATGAATTCGCCTTGGATGGAATTTACAATAGACCTTGACAATAAAGATTGTTGATGACGCCTTGGCAGGGTAGAAAATGCATTCCAATTTGCCAATTGTCTAAAAATTGTAGTATTCAGTGATATTCTTTGAATTATTACAGATTAATTGTAATAAATAATTAAAATTTACTTTCAAATTGCATATGAGAAAATGTTAACGAAGGTACAGGGTTGTATTTTTTTAAGTGTGGTGAATATAAAATAGGGGTTACCATAGTATAATTTTTCCAGGAATAAAAAATCCTATAAAATTTTGTATCATTAGGGCAGTACACAAAATCAGGGCGCTTATTTTTCCCTCCCATCCTGTATCCAGGGATGGATTACAGGAGTGGTTGGGTTTATCGTGTGCACCCTGTGTATGTATGTAAAGAGGTTGGCGCAACGATTAAATCATAAATAAAGAACAAAAATATATTTTTTTAAGTGGTAAAGATTTCTTTTGATTTATTTAAATAATATAAAAGAAAAAACAAAACTAATAAAGAAAAAAAGTATGAACTAAATAAAAGCCTGAAAAGAAAAAAAAAAAGATTTTAAATATAAAAATTTTATAAAAAAAACATTAAAATAAAACTGAAATCAAACTTAAAAATAGAACAAAAGAAAGGTGAACGAAATTAAAGAAACCAAAAATCTAAAACTAAACAAATTAAATAATGAAAGACAAAAATTTATAATTAATATTTGTGCGATAAATAAAAAAAAACACTTTTCGTCAACTGCTACATCCGCCATATTATCGCTACCTTTCATCATATCCGTTCGATCCTCCGCCAATTCCGTCAGACAACAAACACACCACCATCAGCACTCACCTTCCAATAGCCTCAGACGACATCTTCAGCCATCTATCATCCATCATCATCAATTGCCATCTTTCATCCATCATCATCAATTGCCATCTCCAACATCTATCATCCGCAATAGCCATCCTCTTTCATCGTACACCAGAGACTCATCCGCAATAGCCATCCTCTTTCATCAGCATCCAGAGTCACATCACCATATTCAGCATTGAGTACCAGGTATTCTGTAGATAGATGAACAAAAAAATATATAAATTAAGTAAACATATATTTTATAAATATATATATATACATATTGTTACGAATGTGCAATGACGATTTGAATTTAACGGTCTGTAACTACTGCTTGCAAACATTCATCATGTTTATGAACACTTCCATTAGTGGAGGCTTCTACTTATTAACAGTATTGATGGCATGCGGTTACTAGCATTGTTTGTAAGTATGGAAACACTAAATGTTGACATCGAAAAGCTCTAGAAATCGAATGTACTAGTATGTCCGTTAAGAGCATTGTAGAAGATTCCCGATAGATGGCGCGTGTGTAAATAGTGGCAGAGCTGGCAGTCGTGAGTTGAGTTTATCATTGGCGCTGTTAGAGTTAACATCAATTGTCTTGTGCATATAAGGTTGTACGTAATAAAGTTTGTGTGCATTTCTGCGAATTGATATACGTGTATAAAGATATTGAGTGACTATTTAATTCTGTTGTTGTTGTACATTCTAAATAAATAAAGAGTTGTTACAATTTTAAACTACTAAAACTGCTTTTATTTGCAATCAAAAGTATCCGGCTTATTTAAAGGAAATAAACTAAGTTTTTAAAAGGTAAAAATGTAACAATTGGTGTCAGAAGTGGGATTGCAAAACAAACAGCATGAAGTTTGAGGAACTAAAAGTTGAACAACTCAAGAAAGAATTGAGTAAGTTGGAGCTACCAACAACAGGTAAGAAAGCAGAATTGCAAAAGAGGCTGATCGATGAATTCAAGCGGCGTGATATTGACATCGGTAAATACGAATTTGAGTACAAAGAAGAAACTGAGATATGTACCCGTGCAACAACGAGCAACATTGACTTAAAGACAATGTTTGCCGCTATGATGGAGAAATTTCAAGAACTGAACGAAAATTTAGAAACCATCTTAGAGACTTCTAGAGTCAACAACGAGAAACTTCTTACCGACAACCAGAAACTTCGTGCTGAAGTTAAAGAGAAAAATGGAAATGAAACTTCAAGAAACATTTAGAGTCAACAACGAGAAACTTCTAGCTAAAGTTCAAGAAATTTCTAAGGTAAACAGCGAAAAGCTGTCAGCTGTAGTTAAAGAAGCGTCCAGAGTAAACAACGATAAACATCTAGTTGAAGTTCAAGAAAGTTCTAGAGTCAACAACGAGAAACTTCTTGCCGACAACGAGAAACTTCGTGCTGAGGATAAAGCTGATGTAAAAGAAACAATTCAACATTTAGCTACAATGGAAGCGAATCAACAAGCATTACAAGAGCCACCTTTAAAAGGAGCTGGCACTGAGGGAGAGCATTAATGTCATTAATATGATGGAATAATTATAAATTAAGCGGCGGTAAGTAGGGGAAATCTAGTTTGCAGGTATGGTTTGGGACGTCAAGAAGAGGACGTCATGGCGAGGGTCAAACCTCGAGTGGGAGGGACAATATATTTGTGTATAGGTATGACCAGTAGGGAGATGCAGCAATTACTTCGAGCTCCTAATTAGGAAATACATACATAGCTGGTATGGTTTTGTGTAAGTGTGTGTGTCCATGGTACAGATTGCCGGCGAGCTTCATCCGAGCATACGCGGGCATACCAGCGCCATTGGCAATCTGGCCACTCGTTGTTTTGTTTGCCTTATGTTTGTAATCCGTACAAACAAATTACCTACCACACCACTACAAGTGTTAAGTTTGACCGAATCTCATTTTTGTGTTGATTATTATAATGAGTAGTTCATATTTTATATAGTGACATCCATACATTAACATTGAGCTTTGTTAGATCAATTTAATTTCTATTGCGAAAGTTAGAAGGTAAGTTGTATATATGTGGATATACTTATGTAGTCAATATTTAATAATTGTTTTATATAGAAGCAGGAATCGAGTATGAATTTCGTATGAAGCCTTTTAAGAAGAGGAACCAGACAGTGTGTATTTTACAAAATTGTGTTACTGAAGGCAATATAACTTTTTTGTCATCTGAGTACAGATACAAATTAATAAATATAATCCTGGAAAACGCCATCATTAACGGGAAAATGTTAACACCATCTGATTTTAAGGTAATTATCGATGACATATACAGGGAATTTACTCAGGAAGAGCAGGTTTCGGTGAGTTTATAGAAATAGTTGTTTATGTAAACATTTATGTATGAATAATGCTTGTAGAATATATTGAATAAATTTTGTTAATATTAAAAAAACATTTAAAAATCTTTTATTTAATTTTCTGAACGCAGCTGGTAAAATAATAAGCTTACGTTCAGTAATGAAGAAATTGAACGCATCGGATACAAAACTAAACGAATATAGTTAAAACCTGAACGGCCGTTTACTTTTGCATAAGCTGAACTCTATATAGTAAAAAGCTGAACGCACGTTCAACGCAAAGCTGAACGTTTTATTCGGTTATCTACTACAGCCATTTAGGGTGCAAAAAACCTTATAAATATTCCGAAAAACTAAACGTTTGTTCAGTTATTTACTATTTAATTTTTTCTGTGTACGAAAAGAGCTTCCTGTGTATTATTGTTTGCCATTATTGTATCACTAATTTTCCTCTGTTTAGCCGGTAATCTGTAATAAATACTGGTATTTTGATATATTTTATGTTGCCTATCTCGTTTTCGATTTGAAAAATGTGATCTAATAGCCCTATTCCTAACTTATTCACCCTTTTATTAAAGGACTTATGACGTTTAAACCAAATTTTCTAAAAACATTAAAATACTAAAAACATTAATATCTACGCATAATAAGTAATAAATACTTAAAATAAATTCTACAATAAAAATATTAAATAAATAAATTATAGTAAGAATTGTAACGTCACTGGTTTGGCTAGCTTTATGATTTTATTTATTTTTTTTTTTAAATTTAATTATTAAGGGTTCAACCAATGAGATACAATTAATCATCATAATTAGAACAAGTTGTTTTGGGAAACAGATCTCATATTCCCTGGGTCAACACCCACCCCTATGATAATTAACTATCACCATGGTTATATTTCGACCAAGTTTTAAATATAACCCCTTAGCAAACTATCATACTGCAAATTAACCCATTTATCCCTATGAATCTCACAACTCAAAATAATTGAAACTTAGTTCTTCATTTTAAACAACTTAAACACAAAATAACATTTTTATTGAATTCATTAATATTTCAAAATTAAATTAGATTTAATGCAAAATTATTTGTTTAAAATTTAAATTCATTAAAATCAAAAATTAATTAGTTAAAATCATAAACCAAGTTAAAATTTATAAACACAGTTATTTAGTAAAAAAAAACTTACATAATATTTGGGTCCATCGTTGATATGTACATATCAGCTACACCACTTACATATAAATACAATATTTTTGTTTAAATCAAATAAATTATTTTAAATTAATACAGTAAAATTAACAAAATTTGATTAAACAAATAATCCAACGGCTTCTGAGTTTAAAACACTCCTTGGGACATCTTAATGGTCATTGATAGTTTTTTTCTTTTTTTTTCAATAAGAATATACTTCACATTTATTATTCAAAATTCAAAATTTCAAAGTTTGTTTTTTTTTATAGTTTTTGTTTAGTTTATTTCATATGAAAATAATCATTTTTTTTATATTTTCAAATTGTGAAAATTTTATATTGATTTGCATGTTTTCATTTGTTTGTATGTCTTTTGATAAAAACTTCTTTTAAACAAGTTAATGTTTTCTTATGAAAAATCTTGTAATTTTGTTATATCATGATTTGATGTTACTATATTCTTTTTATGTTTGAATAGTTTTATTTGTTTTTATATAGAAACAAACACAGTTTTGCAAGATTATCACGAATTGCGTTAAGGATGTTTTAGATCATTTACAACCCTTAATTTATTGCAACAATTTTTTCTTATTTATTTAAAAACAAACAAAATTTTTTCAATATTTTAAAACAAACTTTTTCTTTCGACACAATTTTTTATTCTTTTTTTTTTTTCTTTTTAATATAAAATTCAAAACAACTATGTATGTTCAAAAACAAATTTATTTAACAAGTAAATAAGATTTAGAAAATACTAACAATCTACAACAAACCAAAACATTTTAAATCACAAAAAAAATGTTTTGGGAATCTGAGGATCAAATAATGTGTTCCAACGTGTGGCTCGACCCACGCTGTTATTACCAGCCGGGCAATAAAGAGAATAACCTAACAAGAAATATTATAATCTCACTGTCTTATGTCCTTGCCATGAAATATTCCAACAAATTTACCATTTAAATCCGTTAAACGATATAGGCAATTTCCTAATACTGATTCTACCTAGCCTTCACATATTTCGGTGCCAATTTGGCATTGAACTGTTTGGCGAAATCACTTTGTTGAAAATTCCTTCTTAATACTTCCTGACCAGGTACATATCTTACATTTCTAAATCCTCTCCTATTATACACACGTTCACTTCTCTTATATGCTTTATCTAAATTTTTGGATATCGCTTCATCAACAAGTTTCATTTGATCAGGCTTACTAACAATCTCTATTTCCCCATCATTCATATTATCTAGTTGTCGTAAAATTTTGTATGCCGAACCGTGTACTATCATATTTCGACCAAATAGTGCGAAATAAGGGGAGACATTAATTGATGAATGTACAGTACTACGTAAAGCTTGATTAATTGAATATAGATTCTCATCCCAAGTAGTCTGATCGGTATCAACATAGGATCGAATTGCTGCCAGAATCGACCTATTAACACGTTCAGAGGCATTACTTTGAGGCGCGTACGATCCTGTAAATATTTGTCTAATTTCATAATTTTTACACATTTCCGAAAATTGTTTAGAAATAAATTGTTTACCGTTATCACTATGTATCATTTCTGGTACACCAAATACACTAAATACATTGCACTGTAGAAATTGAACCACACTATTTGCGTCCGCCCTTTTTAAAGGATGTACAAAACAAAATTTACTAAAATGATCCAAAATTACTAAAATGTGCGTATTTCCAGTTTTGGAGCGTGGATATGGCCCAAGTAAATCTATAAACAGTTTTTGAAATGGCTTTTCAGTAACTGTTTGTTCACCCATTGGTGGCCTGGTAACAAAATTTGGGCTTTCATCATTTTACACGTTACACATTTTCCAATATAATCTCTAACCTGAATTGCCATATTTGGCCAATAATATTTTTCACGAAGTCGAAATAGAGTTTTTGAAATTCCACTATGTGAAGACTGAGGAGGATTATGTGCTGATGCAATCAATGATTCCGTTAGGCCGCTAGGAATCCAAAGTTTCCAAACTAAAATATCACTTATTGTATTGCCCTTAGAAAATGCTGTTCTTTTAAAAACGAATTTATCTGAAACTTTCATGTCGGGTAAAGAGTCCAAATTATCTTGACAATTTTGTCTTAAAATTTTGTAGTCCTCACTATCGAATTCACTGCTCTCAAGATCTACATCAATGATACATTGTGAAATTTCCGCAATTTCGTCATCTACTAATGATCGTGATAATGCATCTGGAACAATGTTCTCAGAACCCTTTCTGTGTTCAATTTCAAAATCGTATGCTGTTAATGCCAAACTCCAACGAGCAAGGCGACCAGACAGATCTTTCTGATTCATGAGCCATTTTAAGCTGGCATGATCCGTGATGACCTTAAACGGTTGCATTTCTAAATAAGGCCTAAATTTTTTTACAGCAGAAACAGCAGCCAGGCATTCCAGTTCAGTAACCGTGTAATTTTTCTGTGCCTTATTTAATTTTTTCGAATAAAAATATATTGGCCTTTCCATACCCTGTGAATCAACCTGACATAACACGGCACCAATCCCAGTAGAAGATGCATCACATTGAACTAAAAATGGTTTTGTATAATCAGGATGGATTAAAACGGGAGCAGATGATAAAGCTTGTTTCAATTTTGAAATAGCGTCTAATGCTTCATCAGTCATCTCAAATTTTTTTCCCTTTTTTATTAAATCAGAAATTGGAGTAGCTAATGTGGAGAAATTTGGTACAAATTTTCGATAATAATTTGCAACTCCTAAAAATTGACGAACTTCTCGGATGCTTCGAGGTATTTTAAAATTTCGAATTGCCTCTACCTTTTCCTCAGATGTTCTTATTATACCACCACCAACAATGAAACCTAAATAGTTTACTTCCTTCATACAAAACTTTGATTTTGCGACATTTATGGTTAGACCACTTTTAGATAGACATTCGGCAACCTTTTTCAATAGTACCATATGCTCCTCAAAATTCTTTGAAAATACCAACAAGTCGTCTAAATATACGAAAACTCGTTCTCTCAATTCTGATGGAATGACTTTGTCCATCAATCTCATTATTGTTTGGGGGGCATTACAAAGCCCGAAAGGCATTACCTTAAAATGGTACAAAGGCCTTCCTGCAACAGTAAAAGCGGTCTTTTCTTGGCTTGTTTTCTCCAAAGGAATTTGCCAGAAGGCATCCTTTAGATCGATGGCACTAATAAAAACTGTGTCCGCAAGACGCATCAATAATCCTTCGATGTTGGGAATCGGATATGCATCCTTTACAGTAACTTTATTTAATTCCCGACTATCTAAACATATGCGTGTTTTGTTTGGTTTGATAACAGCAGTAACTGGAGATGACCATGAACTATAACTTTCTTCAATAACACCTAAACTAATCATATGATCTAATTCCAAGTAAATTAAATTTTGTTTTGCTGGTGATATTGGGTAGTGTCTTCTTTTAATTGGTTTTGAATCTCCAGTGTCAATTACGTGTTCCAACAATGTAGTTTTTCCTAAACCTAAAGTATCCGATGAAGGAAACATTTTAATTACTTCAAGAAGTTCATTAGTTTGTAAATCCGTTAAAATATGTGCGTTTGAGTCAATTTCCCTAACAATTTCCTGAACATCAAATTTCAAAGATGAATCCAAATCAAATAGCCTCCAAAAATTAAATCCTAAATAGAGTCTTTGTGTTAGTCCAGGTGCAATATATATTGTTATAGGTTCAGATTTTCCTTTAAACTTTATAGTTGTCATGATCTTACCTATAATCGGCATAGTAGATCCGTTTGCAGTTTTTACTTTCGAATTAAAAGTACACATTTGAATATCATGTTTCCTTAAAAATTCTTCAGATCCTAAACCTAAAACGGAAATCGTTGCTCCACTATCCAGTAGACCAGTTACCATTTCCCCAAATAACTCAACCTTCGCATAAGGCCTAATATCTCCTTTATCATCCTTCAAAATTGTACTCTCAATAGTTTTATGTTCTTCTTTTAATTCTCGGTGTCTTTGTCTTGTTTTTAAAATTTTGTTCGAAATGGGTTTTAATTCTGAATTAAGTATGTCCTTAAAAATATTTCTCCTAATTTCATTATATGTCATCCATTTGTTATAAAATATATCCTCAAAATCCTGTGGGAAATTCATCAAATTAGTTTCCGGGGGTTCCATTACTGAACAGGGTCCCCGGACTTCCTGTTCTTTCTTACGTTTCCCTCAGCACAAAAGGGACAATTTGAAATTACATAATTATCTTTGCCACAACGGTAGCAAAAAATTCTGCCGGATTTTCGTGTGCAGTCAAAAGCAAAGTGGCCCTTTTCCTTGCAATCGAAGCAAGTAATATCTGAAATGTTCTTTGTTTTTCCGTGATTTAATGCATCCACAAAATTATTATTATTTTCAGATATAACTTCTTCTGTAATTTCAACTTCATTAATTTTAGGTTTAAATACGGATTTGGCATTACCAGCTTCAAATCTGGTAACATTTTTCTCAGCACGACGGCATTCTATTAGAAATTCAGGTAATGTTTTTGATGCTGAATTATGTATAAAAATCAACATTTTACTTGAAATATTACGTTTCATTATTTCAATAATATCCCTGTCTGATCTGGGTCGTGACATCATTGAATTTAGGTCTAATATTACATTATAAAACTGATCAAACGTCTCGTTATGCTTCTGCAAGCGATTCATCATACGATGCTCTAAATCATAATCAGTTTCGCCTGATCTAAATTGCAGTTGTAAAGCCGATTTTAGAATATCCCAAGATATATCTTCGTTTCGTTGAACCCAATGGAAATACCAATTAGCTGCTTGTCCCTTCAACAGAATATATAAATTTTTAGCAACCTCCTGTAAAGAATATCCTTGAGTAGATGAAATATGTTCAACTCTACGAACAAAGTCATCAACTCTTAACGTTTTATCATCACCCGAAAAAAATATATTCCACCTATGCATTTCCAAGGGTTTATAAAAGTTACCTGCACGCCTATTATCGAAAACTTGAGAATCATCATCAACAGCAACACGTCGACAATTATCTCCCTGAGGTACATTTCCTTCTATAGTAGAACGATTGATCAACTGAGAAATAGTTTCATTAATCTTAACAGACAAATTTTGTTCTAAAGTAGAAATCAAACCCAAAACCTGGTTCTGAACTGCCTCTGAAATCAAATCACTAATTTCTCCATGAGTCAAGTCAGATCTAACTCTTAATTGAACATCCTCTCTATCATCATTCAGTAATTGCTCATCAAAATGTCGAACCGTTGAGTTAAGCTCTGAATCACTAATAATCTGAGCAGAACGACGTTCAGTACTCATATTATTATTACCCATATTCTCCAAAGATCTTGCAAAACTGCGTGTATGTGGTCTATTAGTACTCATAGCTAATAATATTTAATATTAATGTAAAAAAAAATAATTAAAAACTTGAATATTTATGTATAATTCTTTAAAACAAAACAAATAATCAAACAAATCAAATATTTAAGTTACAAAATGACATAATAAAGAAAACAAATTATAATTGTAAAAAAAAACAAACTTCACCAAAAAAATTATCAACAATCAATCAAAACAAATTTCGAGTTGTGAAATCCAAAAGTTCAAAATGGATTTGCAGTATTCTCATTTTCTCAAACAAATATTCAACTTTGAATCTAATATTCCAATCTATCATAACATTTCATTGCTAATCTAACAACAAAACATTGATATTGATAGTGCAATCAAATCATACTACCAAGATACGAATCACATGTCATGGGCTATATTTGATGGACTATACATCTGAATTTTCATAAACAAAATATACGATTAAAATCAATACTGACAATTAAGTTACATTTACGTTAAACTGAAAATTCATGTGTTCCTCGTTGGGCGCCATTTGTAACGTCACTGGTTTGGCTAGCTTTATGATTTTATTTATTTTTTTTTTAAATTTAATTATTAAGGGTTCAACCAATGAGATACAATTAATCATCATAATTAGAACAAGTTGTTTTGGGAAACAGATCTCATATTCCCTGGGTCAACACCCACCCCTATGATAATTAACTATCACCATGGTTATATTTCGACCAAGTTTTAAATATAACCCCTTAGCAAACTATCATACTGCAAATTAACCCATTTATCCCTATGAATCTCACAACTCAAAATAATTGAAACTTAGTTCTTCATTTTAAACAACTTAAACACAAAATAACATTTTTATTGAATTCATTAATATTTCAAAATTAAATTAGATTTAATGCAAAATTATTTGTTTAAAATTTAAATTCATTAAAATCAAAAATTAATTAGTTAAAATCATAAACCAAGTTAAAATTTATAAACACAGTTATTTAGTAAAAAAAAACTTACATAATATTTGGGTCCATCGTTGATATGTACATATCAGCTACACCACTTACATATAAATACAATATTTTTGTTTAAATCAAATAAATTATTTTAAATTAATACAGTAAAATTAACAAAATTTGATTAAACAAATAATCCAACGGCTTCTGAGTTTAAAACACTCCTTGGGACATCTTAATGGTCATTGATAGTTTTTTTCTTTTTTTTTCAATAAGAATATACTTCACATTTATTATTCAAAATTCAAAATTTCAAAGTTTGTTTTTTTTTTATAGTTTTTGTTTAGTTTATTTCATATGAAAATAATCATTTTTTTATATTTTCAAATTGTGAAAATTTTATATTGATTTGCATGTTTTCATTTGTTTGTATGTCTTTTGATAAAAACTTCTTTTAAACAAGTTAATGTTTTCTTATGAAAAATCTTGTAATTTTGTTATATCATGATTTGATGTTACTATATTCTTTTTATGTTTGAATAGTTTTATTTGTTTTTATATAGAAACAAACACAGTTTTGCAAGATTATCACGAATTGCGTTAAGGATGTTTTAGATCATTTACAACCCTTAATTTATTGCAACAATTTTTTTCTTATTTATTTAAAAACAAACAAAATTTTTTCAATATTTTAAAACAAACTTTTTCTTTCGACACAATTTTTTATTCTTTTTTTTTTTTTCTTTTTAATATAAAATTCAAAACAACTATGTATGTTCAAAAACAAATTTATTTAACAAGTAAATAAGATTTAGAAAATACTAACAATCTACAACAGAATAATATTAAATATTAAATATATAAAAAAACAATAAATAAATAGATAAAAAAACTTATCAAACAAAAAAAAAAATAATTTACCAATTTTCGTAAATAAAATCTTTTCTACAAAATGTCCTTGGGGATTATTGAATTCAGTGATGTGTGTGTGTATAAATTTTATAAATTTTTCTTCTAACTGAATTTTTACATCGATACGGCTTAACAAAATAACACCACTTAAGATGCGTTTGGCTTATTGCTGTGTAGTGCAATTCACTAACTTTTAACGATCCGACAATCGTAATTTTATCGACATAAATAATCGCTTGCAGTAACGATAGTGTGATTCAGTAATTTATTTTGAACGATTGTTTACAGCTGTATTTCTCTGTTTTCTGTATTACTGTGTGAAAACCATTATTTGACGCAAAATTAAATAACTGTGGTGTAGTGAGTACAACGTTGACTAGCAATCGGATGGTTGTTGGTTCGATTCGTGGCTGTGACTTATTTTTTTTTTTATTATTTGTTTGTAAATACATAATTCTATAAATAACTACTAACAAAACAACTTATTTCCGGCCAAAATATAAAGGTTTACTTTTGGGACATCTTCCAGTAGAATAATAAGTAGTCTATCGTCAAATTTCTCTTATTATTCGGCTTATTTTTTCATATTTCTGTGTTTTCATTATTTTTACGATAGTTCCAGCTACAAAAGGTGAAGATAACAAAAAAAAAATTGCAAATAAACTTTATCGACTAAATAAATACAAATTACATTATTGTCGCTAAAATAAGGAACAAAAAACTGCCTAAAGTAACAGCTGACTTCAACCGACAGCGAATATCGTTAAAAATGTTACTGAATACCAAATTCGATAAATTTTCGTTATATTTATTTTAACGATGCGATTATCGTTATAAAAGTTACTGAATCGCACTAATGATGTTGTGTTTCGATCATCTACACAACTTGAAATAATTCTTCATATCTTTCATTTTAAAAGTTGGACACCATATTGTTACGTGACAGGTCTTGCACTTAGGTGGTTCACCGACTATTTTAACTTTTCTTGATTCTCAAGAAAAAAACTTCCCCTCAAAAAACAATTTCCTTTTTCACCCCCTAATTTAATGTAGTTCTGCAAGGCAGTTACAAAGAATTTTTTTTATCGAATTACTTCGTTTAATGATTTTTTGAGAGCTTTACTTTTTTGATACAGGGTGATACATTAGGGTTGTAAGAACACAGATCTGGTGGATAAATACTAAAATGAGATGCTTGAGGCCAATGGCCCTTACAGCAAAACATTGGTCTTCCCGAGACAAAATCATTGATATATCATTCTTAAAGATCCGACTGTAAATGGCGAAGATATAACGAAAAACAGCATTACAAAAATACTTTATACTAGAGGGTGTACACTAGGGATATAACTATTGACATTTTTTGCAAATATGCAAATTGGCATAGTATAGTCGAATAGAGCATTGAAAAATATGAAAAACCGCGTTATTATTTTTCCGCGGTTGTTAAAAAAGTTCACGCACTAAACGCAATAAAGTTTTACATTAAATATTTTAAATTATTTTGAAATACAATATATTTTATTTTAATAATAAGTGGGGACATACTTTAGAAGATAATTTTTAAATACGGGAAGTATCCCTTACACTTGCAAAAAAAATATGATATTATTAATATAATTTTTCAGAGAAAAAAATGTTGGGTTATCTTAGAAATTGGTGTTGGTGCGTGATGTTTTTGATTCCAAATGACCTAAAAAAATGATTTTCATTACTTATACAACGTTGGCCATCACGTGGTGGTATGCCAAAAATTTCGCTAAAATTAGATATATACCTAGTGGGGCAGAATCAAAATTTTTGGAAATAAATCTGGCATTTCTAAACGGCTGGTCCGACCGGGATAAAATTTGACATGGGCGTAACCAAGGAGTATTTGAGTTTAATTCATTAAAATGGACCCTACAAATGATCTAGGGGCGGCGATATGGGGGCTCAAAGTAGGGTACCTTCGACAAGTAAAATTTTTAAACACGTGCCATTTTTTTGTTTCCTATCCGATTGCAAAGATTTTTATATTTTTGGAAAGCGTTCGGCTAGGAGCATTTGTGGGGCCAATTTTAATAACTTAAACTCGAATACTCCTTGGTTACGCCCATGTCAAATTTTATCCCGTTCGGACTAGCCGTTTAGAAATGCCAGATTTATTTCCAAAAAATTTTGATTCTGCCCCACTGTGCGCTCTAATGGCTATATTTATTTTCCTTCATGATTTACTTTATAATGGCCCCACAAAAGGTAATGCACACACGCTGAACACTTACTTATCAATATACCCTTTGAAATAAAATTTACTCAGCGATTTCAAAACATTATATCATATTGTTACGTTTTCTGCTTTTGAAAACGTTGTTTATTTACTTTAAATAAACCGTATACTTTTAATTGCAAATAAAAGCAGTTTTAGTAGTTTAAAATTGTACAAGGCAGTTGATATTAACTCTAACCGCGCCTATGATAAACTCACTAACGACTGCAACCTCTGCCACTATTAATACACACGCCATCTTACAATGAACTTAACGGAAAAACTAGTATATTCGAATTCTAGAGCTTTCGATGTTAATGTTAGCAGCTTAAACATTCAGTGTTGTCATACTTTCAAATAATGATCAACTCCAAGCTTATATTCAATGTTATATATTCCACAGCTAATACCCACAGATATGTTAACAGCAGTTGAGGAACATTATGCAACTGTAAACAAGCCGTTAAAACCGTTATATTGCAATTCAAGTAGAATTTCGTAACACTGTCCCCCGCTTAAGCCTGTTCATCCCGAATAGGCATAGATTCACTTCTCCCATAGGCAGCTAGTCGTTCTAAATGTACAACCCTCATTTTGGATCTTGGACTATTTTCTTTTTGTATTTTGTACACCACGTCGTTCTCATGGTATGGTCCATTCCAATGGGTTTGTAGTTTGGGAAACAGTCCTTTCTTACGTTGTGGGTTATACAATAGTACAAGCTGGCCTTCGTTTAATCCTCCAGAGTTCAGAGCTCGATCGTATCTAGCTCTCATTTTGTTGTTGGGTATTTTAATCCGCTTGCGCCCAGATTCATCACTTTCGCTGTCCGCAAAAAATAGGAAGCCCTAGCTGTACTGTTGATGTTGTTCACGACTTTTGGGTGCTATGCATTGGGGACAATTTGATGACCACCACTGGGTGGTCATTTCGGTGCCCTCATGGAACTCTTTCACTACTTCGTTGATTTTAGAGGACGGCACCACAATTAGATTTCTAGCCGATTTGCCGTCAACACTTCCCCATATACGATATAGGCAGCCATTTATCAACTCCAGGCTGTTCCACAGATTCCAATATGATTTCAGCAATTGCGGCAAGGCCTTCTGTCTTGTTCTTTAGCAGGTATTATTATTGCCAGTACAGGGTCCCTGTACCAACACACCAATCGTCACTTGAATCCGCACGCATCAGTTGAACACTAATGACGCATTCCTTTTGTTGAGGCCCGCGATGATGTCGAGGAGGACGACGATTTCCTCGATATTGAAATGGAGCCCCTATTATAAAATGTGACCCCCCGCTCGCCATGCCTGTGGTTAGTTTCACTACTGTGAATGGCGCTCAGGATGATTGACAGATGACAATTAAAAGGCCTGTCAATCCTTCTAGGCGCCATTACAGTTTTGTGATTAACTACAGCAGCATCAGCAGCCAAAAAAAACCACAACATTGAAACCCCCCAAATTCATTAGAAACGAAATAAACTTTTATAACGTTTTCTTTAAAAATCCACCTGTTTTTATTTTCATCCCTTGAATTTTAAAACACAAGTAAGTGCAACCTGCATTATATATTTCCAAAGTTATTTATATATGTACATTAGAGTGACAATCAGTTGTATGGAAAAAAATTTGAGTTCGATTTTTGAAGAGTGCCGGGTGGAATATTGTGACACTAGGTCTAAAAGATAAGTACTGAAAATTTGAGCCAAATCGGATAACGATTTCGGGACGCGCATCGAGCTCAAAGGTCAGATATATATAAAATGTTACTATTTATATGAAATAAATTTGTAAAACTCCTTAACTTTCTGCATTATGTTACATAAATATGTAGAATTATTTATATTAATGAAAATTACAGTCAAAAAAAATATTTTTCAGATTAAACCTATATCTCCTTTGGGTCAAATTGACCCACAAACTGTATTATCGTTAAAATTCGGAAAAAATGCAAATTTTTCAGTTTTTGTAAAAATTTTGCTACTAAATAATTATTTTTGCAATCGAGTGCATAATAATCGAAATTTGTACGTAATTGCCGTTCTAATGAGATGTAAAAGATAAAAATTGGTTAAAAAATTTTAAAGTTATTAAAAATTCCCCAGACCATTATCGTATCTCAGGCCACTTGAACAAGAAATCTAGGAACAAAATTAACATATTTTAAGAAATATTAAAATAAAAGCTAATTTGTACTTAACATATATGCGTATTTACTTTCGTATGAGTTTTTGTCTTTGTAGAATACCGTTAACCTATTCGCAAGGATGGCACAAAAAAAATTAATTTTTTTTAACGGCAGTTTCAAATCTCCATTTTCAAATTTTTAAAAATTTTCTTAAACAAATCATGGTGATCATCGCCACCATATTGCTTAGTCGTATTCGTTGTAGTCGAAGTAGATATGACGTGCGTGTGCAGTCCAGCACAGGCCATATCATCCTCGTGATAGTACAGATGGATTTATTGCCCCACCTCGTTTGGGCAAGTTCGTAATATATGTCATGTATACATCTCATTTAAGGATGCCCGGCATTTCTGGACCATATTTTATGTTGTATAAACACCTATCAGGGACTTAATTGCGGCTTTACTGTCAGTATATATACAGATATCCCTGTAATATACACTGTAATATCTGAGCCAGTTGGCGGCTCTTTTAATAGCCGATACTTCGGCCTGAAGAATGCTGCATCCATCAGGAAGTCTAAAAGACATTCTTACTCCAAATTCAGGGATGTATACACCACCACCCACTCTGTCCCCCTTTTTAGACCCATCCGTATAGATGGATATCCTCATCTCATCAGCAGGGAGACCATCGACAGCTTCCATATTGGATGGGATTGAGAAACCGAAGTTCCTCAGGAGGAAGGGCTTGGGAGTGCAGTAATCAATATGATCAGGAAGATTGCGTATACTTCCTATTATGCATGCATGTCCATAGGATCTGTAATTCCATGGATTGCAGGCGTTGAGCCTGAAGGCCGTATTCAATGCCAGTTTTCTGGCCATAAGATCTACTGGTATCCAGTTGAGTAGAGTGAATAGCGACTTCGTCGCGGTTGTTCGCAATGCTCCTGTTATCAGGATTGCCATGCTTCTTAATACCCTCTCAAAGAGTATACGATTTGAGGCCCTATTCATTGCCCTCCACCAGACAGAGACCCCATAGAATAATATAGGTTTAGTAACCGTATCAACTAGCCAATTCATGTTCCGGGGTCTAATACCCCATCTCGTACCCATGGCCTTTTTGCAGACATACATAGCTGTCATGGCTTTAGCAGCTCTTGTCTCTGTATTGAGTTTCCAGGATAATTACCTGTCGAGTATGATGACCAGTAGGGATATAACTATTGACAATTTTCGCGAATATGGAAATTGGCATAGCATAGTCGAATAGAGCATTAAAAAATATGAAAACCACGGTATTATTTTTTCGCGGTTGTTAAAAAAGTTCACGCACCAAATGCAATAAAGTTTTTCATTACATATTTTCAATTATTTTGAAATACAATATATTTTATTTTCATAATAACTGCGGAAATACTTCAAAAGATAATCCCTCACACTTGCAAAAAAAATATGAAATTATGAATATCATTTTTCAGAGAAAAAAAAAATTTGGTTTATCTTAGAAATTGGTGTTGGTGCGTAATGTTTTTGATTCCAAATGACCTAAAAAAATTATTTTCATTACTTATACATCATTGGCCATTACGTGGTGGTATGCCAAAAATTTCGCCAAAATTAGTTATATACCTAATGCCCAGGTACCTTGCATTGTCCGAGAGTGACAATTCAGTTCCGTTAAGTCGGGGTAACTTGAAGTTAGGAATTTTATTCCGTTGAGTGAACAGTACTAGTTCAGTTTTGCTGGGATTTACACTTAAACCACTATCGATACTCCATCGATTCAATGTTTCTAGTGCCATTTCCAGTCTTTGCGATATCGTGCCCAGATGAATCCCTGAAACTGCAACCGTAACGTCATCCGCGTAGGCAACGGTCTTATAGTTCTGGGAATCCAATTTCATAAGCAGACAATTTAAAGCCAGATTTCACAGAAGTGGAGAAAGGACACCCCCTTGGGGAGTGCCTCTTTTGGCAGATCTAGAGATCGTAGTCGATCCAATTTTAGAGCGAATGATCGTATAACTTAGGAGGTACCTAATGAACCTAACTATAGATTGATCGATTCCTAGTAATCTAGGGCCGATATGATGGTTACAGATTTCAATTGCGGAGTGTGTAATTACGGAATTCGATGGATTTCTCGATATACCCCACTAGTGAGTGGAGTGCCGTCTCAACTGATTTCCCATTGGTGTAGGCATGTTGACAGGTAGATAATAATCCCTTATTTACTGACATTCTAATATGAGTGTCAATAATTCTTTTCACGGCTTGTCTCAGAGGAACTTTCGACGCCGCTACAAAAGTCCCTCCATGTCTTCCGTTGTGCTCTTCTGACCAGATTTTTAAATTTATTCAATGATGACTTGTAGGATGACCAGTCTCCTGATCTTTTAGCCTCATTGAAAAGTCTACGGCTTCTCATTCTGGAGTCCGCTATTTTCGGTGACCACCATGGTGGTCGCCCATTGTCTCTTCTTACAGAGGGGGCACAAGTGAGTGCCGTAGCTTCCTTTATGGAAGTCGTAAGTCTGTTTACAGCCCTTACAATGTCCCAAATATTTTTTATTAAGGGAGGTTGGGGAAGGAGTTCAGATAGAATACTTTGATGCTCGTCCCATTTTGTCCTCCTTCTATTCAAAAAGGGTTCAACCCTATCCGGTTTCCTTTCAATCGAGAAAACTAAATAACGATGATCTGAGAAGGAACAGTCATTTGAAATCTTCCAGTTACTGATCATGTAGGAGTGGCTTGCACTGACAACCGTTACAGCAAGAACCTCTTGTCTGTTTGCAACTACAAAAGTAGGTTCTGAACCTTTATTGGTTATCACTAGATTAGAGTCTAATATAAAGTCTAATAAAAACTCACCTCGAGTGTTTGTGTCTGAGCTTCCCCAGATAGTATGATGTGCATTGGTATCAGCCCCTATGACCACGGGAGTCCGGGAGCGATTTGCAGCCCGCATCATTTTCCTCACCATGCTGTTGGGTGGTGGGTCGGCTTGGTCATGTGCCATATAGCATGAGAGAAGTAACATATTAATTGACCTCGTCTCCCATGCAGCGGTTACAGTATCTCCATCGCTGTAATCAGTTAGAATGTAGATATTAAGATGGTTTTTAGCCAGTATGCAGGATCTAATTTTACCTGTGCCTTTGTTGTACCAGAGTTTGTACCCTACTGCGTTGAGTCCACAGATTTCGCCATTGCAAATCCAAGGCTCCTGGACCAACTCGATGTCCTCCCCATTCTCAACAATGTGGAGGAGTAATGCAGCGGATGCTGCTTTAGAATGATGAAGGTTTGTCTGGATCACCTTCACCATGATCGGGATCATAGACGACGGTTACGTCCACGTCTTCTGGATCAGAGTCAAAAATAGCGTCCTCGTCCTCCACTTCACCCAGACCACGGAATAGATCTCCAACCATACCGGAGTTTGATTGGGTCTCCATTTCGTCTTCCGTTTTTGCACCTTCAGGAGCGGAGACCTTAACCACTTTCCAATTATGGGTCGGTAGGTCAGGATTCCCGCTCTGAATGTACGCAAGGATCTCCTCGGGTTCATGCGGTTTCCCCGGTATAACTGCGAGTGATCTCGGTCTGCGAGGTATCTCAATTACCGGGATCACGTCCAGTTTCGCGCTGGGCCACAATTCCCCTAGGGACGCGATTGCTAGTTTAAGCAGTAGAGCTGAGCGGTCATTTGTACATGCTAGCAATTTCACATGGCCTTGATACCAGCCAGCATCGTCGTTTTGCGGGGATGGACCGGGATTCTCCTTGAGTATCTTACAGTATACCCCCAGCATACCTTGACGGATTTTCAGCCATTTCTCCTGAGAGATAGCTCCGTCCTCAACGCTCCTGTCGATAATAGCCCTTATTAAATGCGGCTTGGTCCGCTGCATCTGTGCTTGTAGGAGGAACCGAACTGTCCAGCTCAGTCAGCAGGGCCTTAGCCCAGCTTAATTTCGACAATTGGTCGCTAGTTAGCGCATCGACAGACTTGGAACCATGTCTGTCGATAATGAGCAATAACGCCTTTGAACGAAAGCCCTCCTAGATGGTTCTTTGCGAGTGGGGGCGTTCGAAACTGCCGTAATTGCGGGTGAGGTTACAGAGGTTGGACCCGACTTCTGGTTCGACGATCCAACCTGTAACATTGTCGCATGGACAGCTGTCTTATCGACAGTGCCCGAAGCAAGGTGCATTACCAGCGAGGGCTAGTGCAGCTTTGGAGGTGCTTGGCTTGAAGTCCAGGACTACCTCACTGCTTTTGATCAGACTGTCACCTGAAGGGTTGACAGCTGAATTCCTGCTGTTGTTTTTGTTTGATTGTTTCATTGTTGTTGTTTTTGGTATTCATTTTGTTCCCACGAGTATGCGCGTAAGGATATGGACCATCCATGCAGGGACGGCGTACATGGACTGGGCAAAAACTGTATTACAACCGACCCGTGCCCTGGCGTCGGAGGGGAGCTGTTAGCAACTAGTCTTCTTTAACCACTAACTAGCCATTCAGGTCTTCAGCACTGCTACCATCACTTTGACCTTACAAGTGGGGGGGAAGAGAAAGATGGAGAGAGGAAAGAACAGTTTTGGTCCGCGGGTCGTAGTACTAGGAGAGAGAAATAATGTGCTATCACTGGGCGACCATCTGTTATAAAATGTATCGCCAGTTATAGTATTATCATTACACCAAAATTACATCCTACTGTGATCAATTGTTGTAAAAAGCATCACAATATTATGGTAGTTGGCTATCGCAATTCTGTCTACAAAACCTAGCTATGTCAAAACCTAGCTATGATCATTTGTTAAAAAATGTATCTCTATATATTGATATCGCTCGAGCAATTGTCAAGACCTGTTGTAAAAACAGAATCACTAGAATAGGCAATTGTTCCTCCTATCCGCCACCTGGGACGCGTCCGATGGGAGACTGAGAACTCCACACGGAAAAAATATTAACCCCGGCAGAAAAAAAAAAACAAAAACTAACGAATTAACAAAATAAAAATATAATTGAACTGGGACTTGGGCCGGAGAGTGGTTCCTCCATATTCCCTTTTATTTATGAGGGACTCAAGGTAGTAGGTACTTTTGACCGCCTCCCACTTAGACAATTTTTCTTCCCACCGCAATAATACAAGTCCAAATAACTTTTTTTTTCCAAAATTACACTTAAAGGCCCTGTTAATGTAATACCGTAGACAGACGACAGCGCACAGTGGTTTAGAAACTTTTTTTTTTGGAAATAATTCGGTATCTCGGGAACTATTGGAGATATTATTACAAAATTTCACATGGTTAGAGCTGAGGTGTTTTTGAGTTGAATTACATTTGTTCAGCTTCCTAGGGGAAATACGGGCCAGTTTGTGCCCCCTCAAAGTTGGTCACCTCGGGTCTCAAAATTTTTAAAAAAATCCCCAAAAATTCATTTATGATCCGAATGAGCTGAAATTTAAAATATAAATAGTCCTTGAGAAGATCTACAAAAAATACGCTTACATGTGTAGGTTATTTCTTTCAGTTGAAGAGATATTTGTTTTTTAGATATGGCGGCCCTACGGAGGGTCGAATTTTTTTTTCAGAATATCAGCTATATTGGCAATAAAATTCTAAATAAAATAAAAAAAACTTGGTAACAGTTATCTCGTCCGTGTAAAAAGTTACACGCATCCAAAGTTGGAACATGTAAAATGGGCCTAATTTTTTACGATTTTTCCTAAAAAAGTCCCTATATTTTTTCTTTTGTAGAAACAAATTTTCTTTGGGACTATATACAATTTTTATATGTTCCGGAAAGAAAACTTAATGCAAAAGCATGTAAAGTAAAATTGGGCTCATTTAAGCGAACACAGTATCCCCCAGACCTATCCAAACTTGGACTATTTTAAAAAAAAATATTTAGGTTTCAGTAAAAAATTCTAAATAGGCAAAGCACCGATCCTCGAAAAAGTTCCGTATTTGTATAACCCTATATGTTGTTTAAATACTTAGAAAGTTGTTTTACTATCACACGGTAAATAGCGTCACAGTAGGCACTTTTCTAAAAAAACTCAGTTTTTGGAACACATTTTCCCCGTTTTAGGAATTTCGGTATTTGAAAATAAAAAATGTCAAAAATTATAATGTCATTAATTTAAGGACATTTGGATCTAAATTAGTTCCCAATTTTGTTATGATATCTTTAACCGTTAAAATTTTACATTAAATCAAATTTTATATTTTTCTTCATGGAAAATCGCCATATTATAATTTTTTTAGTTTTTAAGGTAAATGACGTTCAAAAAATTAATTAAATTCTTTAATTTTATTAAAATATGAATCTACAAGTCCTAAGGTTTTTACCAATATCAAATACTTATATAAAAAGCATATATCTACTACTCAGAAGCTCCACAAACCTTGCCCCCTTTGAACATTTTTTACGTTTTTTCATATATTGCATGCAAAATCTGTTACACCAAACATTCTGTTAAGTCAATGTATGTTTGAATTCAGAATTTACATTTGATATGTTAGTAACATTTTGCATGAAATATATGAAAAAATGTACAAATTTTCCGAAGGGAGTAAGGTTTGTGGAACTTCTGAGGAGTAAATAAAGGCTTTTTATATAAGTATTTGATACTGTTGAAAACCTTAGGACTTGAAGATTGATATTTTAGAAAAATTAAGTAATTTTATAAATTTTTGGAACCTCATTTAGCTTAAAAACTAAAAAAATTATAATATGGTGATTTTCCATGAAGAAAAATATAAAATTTGATTTAATGTAAAATTTTAACGGTTAAAGATATCATAACAAAATTGGGAACTAATTTAGATTATAATTTTTGACATTTTTTATTTTCAAATACCGAAATTCCTAAAACGGGGAAAATGTGTTCCAAAAACTGAGTTTTTTTAGAAAAGTGCCTACTGTGACGCTATTTACCGTGTGATAGTAAAACAACTTTCTAAGTATTTAAACAACATATAGGGTTATACAAATACGGAACTTTTTCGAGGATCGGTGCTTTGCCTTTTTAGAATTTTTTACTGAAACCTAAATATTTTTTTTAAAATAGTCCAAGTTTGGATAGGTCTGGGGGATACTGTATCCGCTTAAGTGAGCCCAATTTTACTTTACATGCTTTTGCATTAAGTTTTCTTTCCGGAACATATAAAAATTGTATATAGTCCCAAAGAAAATTTGTTTCTACAAAAGAAAAAATATAGGGACTTTTTTAGGAAAAATCGTAAAAAATTAGGCCCATTTTACATGTTCCAACTTTGGATGCGTGTAACTTTTTACACGGACGAGATAACTGTTACCAAGTTTTTTTATTTTATTTAGAATTTTATTGCCAATATAGCTGATATTCTGAAAAAAAAATTCGACCCTCCGTAGGGCCGCCATATCTAAAAAACAAAACAAAATCGAGCAAAATTAAAAAAAAAAAAATAAATAAACCTAAATATCTCTTCAACTGAAAGAAATAACCTACACATGTAAGCGTATTTTTTGTAGATCTTCTCAAGGACTATTTATATTTTAAATTTCAGCTCATTCGGATCATAAATGAATTTTTGGGGATTTTTTTAAAAATTTTTAGACCCGAGGTGACCAACTTTGAGGGGGCACAAACTGGCCCGTATTACCCCTAGGAAGCTGAACAAATGTAATTCAACTCAAAAATACCTCAGCTCTAACCATGTGAAATTTTGTAATAATATCTCCAATAGTTCTCGAGATACCGAATTATTTCCAAAAAAAAAAGTTTCTAAACCAATGTGCAGCGTTAATTTGCATTAGCAGCACACTAATGTGAATTAAAATTTAACCTTTTGCATTTACTGAACAGCTGTTGGTTTGTAAACAACTGTTTAATTGTGAAACAATTTGTTGCAAATCGGTAAATCCTCTATGAGATGTTAAGTTTTCCCAAATTAATTTTTCACGTAAAAAACATAAGGTAGAGATGTTATTTTGTATATTTTTCAAAAATATATGTATTCATATAACATTTGAGAATTATGACAATTTCACAATTCATGGAATACTTCTTTGAAAAATATGACAAAAAATGCTTTTTATTGAGCTTTTGCGAAGATACAAATTTTGCAAATTGAAATCAAATTTTTATTTATGAATGAATATTTTTTAATGAAATTTTACAGTTATATAGGGTTTTCTGTAGAAAATGTAAAAATAAAAACAAATTTTGGAATTTATTATCGGGAATTCCGCAATTCCCAAAGAAGTTTTGAAAAATTCCAAAAATGGGATTTTTTGTATTTAATATCCATACCAGGGTCAGGGTTATCGGAACACTTTACAAAATAATTAAGAATATATTGAGCCATCTAAAATATACAAAATATTTTGTGTAAAGTTATATTTTCAAAAAGTATAAATTCCGAAGCAAAATCTAGTACATATGAGATTACGAGCCAAATCTAGTTATTTTTACGAGATTACAAAATGAAATCTATTTCGTGACTAGATTTTGGGAAAATCTTCTCAACCGTGAAATTCTTAATAATGTACTAAAAAATACAGCACTGTACATTGACAGATACAATATGAAAATATAAATTATAATACTAAAAATTAAATTATTTACAGCAAACGTACCTACAAAAAATGCGGGTTTTTTAGTCAGCTTGTTTTGATAATAAGTAAAATCTTGCTAAATGTCAGAAAACAGCAGTGTAAACGATATAGATTTTGGCAAAGATTTCAATTGAAATCTACTAGATTTCGCTTCGGTGTAAATTAGGGATGCCAATCCCGAGATATTTCGGGATGGGGATTTCCCGGGATTTTCGGGATTAAAAGTTTATTAATAAATTCGCGTTGACTATGAACGATGTTTTTCGTCAGCTCCATACATTAAATAATATGAATATAAAACAAGTAAGAGTGTTATATTCAGCTGTGCCGAATATGTAGTTTCGGCTTTCTATGGAGACTTGAATCACCATTTACGAATGAATGACTTATATCGAAATTTATGTTAATATTATTATATACAAATTATTTATTGACAATAAAATATGTTTTTATATAGGTATATATCTGATAGGGGTATATTATTATGGACTGTTCCTCACAAAAGTTAGTAGAACTTGTTTATTCAATTTCATCACGATATTAATCATTATAAGACAATTATGAATGTTCAAGTTGTTTTCTGAGGGGGACATTTATGGGGACTAGGGACAAGTGTAGCCCGATTTCCGCAATACTTTACACTATAATTTCAGGGTACTTACAACTTATTTTGTGCAAAATTTTATATGGATTGCCGCATAATCAACATACTTATGACTGCTCAAACAGTATTCCGGGGGACTAGGAGAAATCATGGACTATTTTCAATACCAAACAAACCTTATCAACAGAGAGTATTTGTGGATAATTTTAGGCTTTCGTTTGTGCCCTACGTGCTTTAAACAGACAGGCCAAACAGTTTTTGTTATAAAATAAATCAATATTTTTTATATTTTATTTTCAATATTAATATAGGGAGGAACAAACATTTTCGACAAAAATTGTGCTGTTTCAATTGTATATAACTTTTAAACTGCCCAACGATTGGTCACATATAGAGATGCCAAACGGTGAATCCCGTTCCCGAAAATTCCGGGATTTTCAGGATTTCTTAATTTCCGGGATTTTCTAAATCCCGTTTTTTTGTAATTTTTGTGTGGATTTTGACATTCTACATGTCCGAATATCGCAAAGTGATGTTCAGCAAAGTTGTTAAGTTCAACACCTGCTGCAACATAGTTAATAAAAGAATGCGGTATTTTTTGTTTTCCTTGAGTGGGCCCTGGAAAATCAATTTTTCATCATTTTGTCCAAGTTATCTAACAAAACTCAATTAAAATCCTGTTAAACAAAATCGTCGAACAAAATGAAAATATTTCGATTGCTTAAAGGCTAAAAGATATTATTAATAAATGTAAAAGCCCCTAAATAACAGTAACGAAACCAAAATCAAAATGGCTCTAGCATAGTCGACTATTGAAAGTTATTTAAAAAAAATGGTATTACTACAAAATGCGATAAAGTTTGGAGATAATATTTTTTTTCTTTATTTAAAATTTGCGGTAATGGGAAAGAATCCGCTGTTTTACTATAAAAGATTAAAAAAGGTGTAGAAATTTGAGAAAATTTTGACTTTAAAAAATCGTTTTTATGTGTGAAATTTTTTTTAGTAAATAACACAAAATTTGCCATCGCATAGTGCTAGGGCCAAAATTTGGTTATTATATAATGTACATTGTACATACTTTAGTGTTATTTCTTCTTATATAATGTAGATACTAACGCATGTATTTTATTGCAATCAAGTGTGATTTATTTATGAATTATATTTTTTTTATAAAGACATATATATGTATAACTTTCTTATAACTTTCGGGATTTAAATTTTCCCAAAAACCCCGAGTCGGGATTTCGGTATTTTTAAAAATCAGTCCCGATTAGTATCTCTAGTCACATACTAATGGTAATATACGCTTTCCTAAAAATCCTTTTACTATGAACATAGCTTATTTACTCAATACAAAAGTTATAAAATTTTAAGTTTTGTTATGGATTTCTCATTGTTATAAAGTTCAGAATACGGGTATAAATATTAAATGTCTTTTGTGTCAAATTTATGATGAGGAGATTCTATATATATAATATTTTTTTTGATAATTTGTTTGAAAAAGGAACACAAATGGGCCCCCTGGAGGGCCCATGTGGTCCAAATTCTAAACTTAAACTCGAAAACACTTTCTCTTTGCGCGTGTGAAATTTCATTAAATCCGGGATAACTATTAACAAGTTACAGATTTCGCTCTTTTTTTCTATACCACTGTCACAATTTGCTGATTGATTGATTTTGAGTATTACCATATTGAAATAGCTAAATTCAGTATAAATTCACTCTGAGTTTGTGCATTTACGTCAAAGCTAATGCGCATTGGGAAGGGGATAATTCACAAATTAATTTGAATTAAGACTGCTAATGCAATTTAACGCTGTCGTATATCTTCGCTATAAGACTATCACAAAACATGTACAATCCACATATCCTTTCGAATGTACTTCACGAATTTATTAATAAAAGTGCTTTTGATGACTCTGACTTTCCACTCAGTTATTTTTACCAGTGCTTATATATATATTATCTATATATATAAAAATTAAATGTATGTAATGTCATCACGTGAGAATGGCTGGAGAGATTTGGATGATTTTTTTTATTCGATTTGAAATGTTCAGGAGATGGTTTGTAAAGAAAAAAAATTCAAAAATTCGGAAATTTTAATTTTTAATATATTGCCTCCTTTTCACTTCTCATTTTTCATAATAAAAAAATTTTTTTGGAGAAACTTGAAGAACTAACATTAGTAAATAGATAACGGGCGAAGCCGTTGCGGTCAGCTAGTTATTAATAAATTTGTGTTGCAAATGTATGTGCTTTTCGTTTTTAATATTTGAAATTTATTTTTATTACTTATTGCACATTATTTTTATTATTTAAAAACAGTTTGAAGGCTTATTTAAAAAAAAAAAATGTTCTTTCATACCAAATCTCAATACTATGGGATGGCTGTGTCGAGTTTAGTGTTTTTATTGGTGCCTTATTTTCTAAACCCAGCTCAAGTGTAAATTTATATGAACAAAACATTTAAAATATTTGTTTTCAATACAAATAAAAAATTAAAACTACTCTAGAATGTGTTGCTTTGCTTTTTCGTGAAAACTAAATCAATTGTTGTAATTTTTTATTATTTTGTTTCTTGGTGCTGGGATTTAGAAAATAAGATGTTAGTTTTTATTTCGTTTTTATTAAAAACTAGTTGAAAGAAAGTTTTTTATTTGTATGAAAAAACTAAAGAAATTTGAGGAAACTAAAGTAGTAGTTTGATTGGTGTAAGCGACTTTAATTTTTTTAAAAAAATTTATTTGAAAAATTCTTCTTGGTTGGGCTGATTGTTTCTTAACTTTTGTTCACTACTTTTAACAGGGAAATTAAATGTATTTTATGTCTTCGCAACTCCATCCAATAGACCGATTTGTGCTGAAGGTAATAACAAAACACAAACTTTTGTACATATGTACTTAGATATAGAATCTTGAAATGCAAAATAAATAAATCTAGAAGTTTTAAAATTTTCTAACATATCTGAACAATATCCAAACTAGCTTCTATGGTAAGATTTCGGACATGTATTATAAATGTCCCTGATTTTCTAAATAAAAAAACTGAAAATTCTATTTACAGTTTTGACGTTTTATTTTCAGCAAATTCACTGTATTTTAAAAAATACTTTTAGAAAATCATGAATAATCAATATTGCACATGCTTCTACTTTAAAAATTTATATGTGTTTTCTAATACTTTCAAGAAACAAGTGTTTTAATTATAAGCAGCTGTTTAATTTGTATTACAAATTCAAACAAAAAATAACGGAATTTTGGATCCTCAATTCGAAGACTAATGGTTTTGCATGTAGATGACACACTTATATACCACACAAATATTTTAGACACAAACTAATTGCAATAAATTATTTATCGCTTATAGATATCACCACTATCATTCTGAACATCGCTACATTTACATATTTTTAAAAACAACAAACTTGTTTAATAATGTTATGCTTTTTCATCAATTTTACTTTTAAATTTCTTAAATTGATTATTCCTCCTGTCTTTTCTTTGTTCTAAGTATTTATTATTTATTTTAAAAAATTGGTTCCGAGCCGGTTTGTGTGGGAAATCTAATTTAAAGCTAGTAAAATGAACTAGATTGTGATAGAAAACTCCATTAAAGTAGCATTCCGGTAGACGTAAATGAGCTATTAATTTTTATTTTGTATACATAATTGTGAAATTATAATAAAAGTCATTGGTGTACAATTGTACTTTTCAGTCTAGAATTTTACAAGAAGTACAATTGCCATCTCTGCTCAAGACTAAACTCAAACGAAATTTCAAATCCGTTGTGTATTGTTTTCCAAGTTTGTGGATACATACACATTGAAATTCCAAAGCTTTATAGTGAACTCTCTCTGTGCGCATGATCATTCAAACGCTGTCAAAATAAAACAGGTACAACCTATGCAGATACTAAGAACATCTTCAGTTTAATTCGGAACGTGAAAAAACAACTCGTATGTGTTACAACGGTGTGTACACATTATTCCTCCTTATTTTTCATTTATACTTGTAGTCATTCAAAAGTGAAAATATTTATTGCTTTTCTGCATACAAACTAATTACATATGGATTTCAATTTATTTGAATCATTAAAGAGTTGTGCAAAATTTACAAAACATTTTGTTAGACATTAATTGTTTGTGATAAAGAGTTTTTCATCTATGATTGTTACAAAGTGAATATATAAATATATGTATGAGAAAACAATATACATACAAATATATATGTATATATATATGTACTTACATATACATACATATAATTAATATTAGTAAATAGTTAAAAAAAATATATAAAAAATATGAAAATATCCATCATGAAAAATCTTATATGCAGATATATAAATAAATGAATAAATACCTATACACGCGTGTATAATTGAATAGTGATAATACGGCAATAAGAAAATTTCATAATTTGATTATATACATACATAGATATGTATATGTGTGTGTGTGAATGAATATGTAATGTGTACAAATATGTTGTCTGTGTTTGTGTATTTTGAGTAGGGAGTGTGCAATTTTAATACCCACGTACAGTAGTGTATGTCTGATGTATTTGAATACTACATGTATATGTTCGTAGATGTAAACACATACATAAGTACATTCCATAGAAGAAAACTCCAAAGTAAATGAAAGATGGCGTTCTTATTGCTTACATTTTCATTTGCGGTAATTGCTTTCGATTTTACGTGTGGAGTTAAAGATGGTCAGTATAAATATAATTTAGCATTTGAAAATACATAGATACCTATATATGTAAATAAAATATGCATAAACATACATACTTAATTAAAATAACTAAATAATAACAATGTTTATTCAAATTCTAATTACGTATGTAGTTCTAGCACTTAACAGTTCACTAATGTTTTTTTTTTTTACACAATTATTCGACAGAGAACACAAAGTAATATTCTTTCGTAAATTTGTGTGGAAAACTACAAAAAATTTATGTTTTACTAAAACAGGACCTTTATACGAAAATAATTTTACACAACACAAACGGCTTTTAATTATTGGAAATTGGAATACATACGTATATATATATATATAGATATGTATGCTATTTAAACACATACGAATCTGTATGTAAAATCTCCAAAGGAATTGAGAGCTTCTTAACATTATTCCTGAAATCTTGATAAGAAGCTTAAAGTTAAGGGCGAACAAAAATAATTTCTTGCTCTTCGTAATCAGCTGATTTTTTATTCCGGTGAAGCAGATACATAGTTTCATTAATCGACTTTTTTCCATAAAATTAAACAATATTTGATTGGATGCACGTACATAGTTTTCTATGAATGTATGTAAATGATATTACGGCTGACATCCCCTCTTAAGGTAGATATGTATGTCGGCTTGTACGATGTACTTTGTGCTTTTTCATACATTGATAAACCACTCTAATGTACATATTCATATATGTATACAGTTTTCAAATATGCAGTAATATACAGCATTATAATTTTAATAAATTTTTATTAAATTAGTTTATTATTCTTTGGTTCTCACTGTTTTTTGCTTTCCGAATAATTTGAGAAATTTAAAAAAATATAGATATGGGGATTCATTTAGAGAATTTTTAATATTAAATATTAAACGAGGACTGATGTGTGATATCACACGATGTAGGCGGCCAGTTGACAGGTATGGAAAGTGAAATAAGCTGCTCACTAAACAGAAACTTATTGTAGCCCGAAGTGCACGAAACACTGAATAGCTGAATAATTTAAAGATGTTGTTGTGGTCACCGTGGAAAGACTCACACCGCGGTGAAATACAGTATGAATGAATACTCTAAATGAATCACCCTAACTTTTGATTTTTAACAGCAGTGAAAATTAATAGAACTTCGTAAATACAATTGGGGGATTCAAACGGTCATATTGTTCTAATATATTATGATAGTTTAAAAACATTGTTGTTGTGTTTCACAAAAAAAAAGTTCTAAACTAATAAGACTTTTTGAACTATGTTTATTGTTTTGCCATAAAATAACACTTTTTATGTTTGAAGCACAACAACAATTTGTTTAAACTATCATAGCACATTATACAATATGACTTAATAGCAGACCGTTTGAATCCCCCAAATGATTTTTTACATTATATGTATTTTATGCGTTATCATGAAAGGAGAGAATGATGTTGACAATAGACTGCAACCTAAACAAGCCGGATTTCGAGCAATAGATCCTGTGTTGATCATATGAGCTGAGATGCGCTCTTCGTTGTATTTACTGCTTATAGATTACGAAAAACCATTTGATTCGATATATAGAGAGTGTATATGCGCTGAATTCTACATAGCAGTTACTATGGATGCCAAATAATAAAACCGTTCAACGCCATATCTGGAGTACGTCAAGGCTGATTTTTTTTTTGCCTCTACTGATTATAATAGATGCAATTTTCAAGCGTGCTAAGGAAAACAAATCCCGCGGTATAGTTTGTAATCCAACTAGACCTAACGATCACCTTGTGTCGAAGAATTCCAATATTCAAATCATGCATCTTAGCTGTATTACTCTATGGATCCGAAACTTGGTTCGTTTCCGAAGGTATTAAAAATAAACAAAGAGTTTTTGTTAACAGATGAAGAATTCTTAAAATCTTTCGGCCTCGTACAAAAGTAAATGACATAATAATAAAGTAAATTACATTAATATTGAAATCCGTAGAAGAGAATTTGGATGGATCGGTCATACCATTCGAAAACCTCCTGCGGAGATATGTAATCATGCACTTTACTCTAACTCACAAGGTAGCAGTAAAAGAGGTCGCTGTAGAAACACCTGACGAAGATCAACATTACAAGAAGTTAACGAGATGTCTGTCACCCTAGGACGTACGTTTTACGTCGGTGACCCCAAGGACCTGACAACTAATAAACAAAGATGGAGACAACATATAGACCTCATATATCCAGTATAGAGGCAGCCCGTTATCAACTAGACGACGAGCTAGGCTATATATATATATGACATGAAATGCACCATATATGTTAGGAAAAATTTAATGATTTCTTGCGAGCTTTAATTTTCTGATATTAGGGTTAAATTTTATTCATAAATTTAACTGAACGAAACAATAAAAGAGATAAATTTGACATTTATATATTCTTTTATTAATTCATGGCTTATTTTTAATTAACAACAACTTTAAAAGAATCAACATTTGGCCAAATATAAACACTAAGAGCTAGTTTCTGGGATAAAGATAATCTACATTCTTCGTTTAAACTTAGATTAAACTAAAAATTGTGTTTCTCACTTATTGTTTATATAGTATATAATCTAGGTTTAACTGAGCATCATTGGCGAGTTAAACCTAAGTATAAAATGCTAAAGCACAAACAACTGAAAAATAAAACAAACAATTCAACATAGCAGCTCTTTGTTTTGGTTTGCTTTATTAACATCAATATAATTTTTAATATACATTTTATATACTTTAATGTCACTTTTTCTTTTACAAAGTTATAATTTACAAAAAAAAGTTATGTACACGGTTGCTTTTTCTTATAAAATTCAAGTATTGCCATATTTATATGAAAATTTTTTATTAATGCACATGTGATTTGACTGAAAAGTATGGCAATGCTTACAAAATAATCCATTAGTGAGAAACACAATCATCGGTAAAATCCCGGCTAAATATGTTTCAGGTTTAATATAACAGCGTGTTAAGCTACGTTTAACTGGCAAGTAAGAAACTAGCTCTAAATAAATGAACTTTGGTTTAACTTCACAAACATTATTGATCTTAATTTTTCATCAGATAAGTTACACAGTTGGTCTTTCAAAATAAGTCGCAGAGCAGAAAATGCCTTCTCTACAGTTACTTGTGTGGATTGGACAGCGTGGATAATATACTCTAATTGTTTTTGAAAATGCGTATTGTCCTTTTGTGCATGCTAGTAATTCAGTAAATTTATATCCACATCCTCTTTTCAGGGTCTGTAATTTTCTATTTGCGCATATGTTGTCACTTTCTGTATCGTCATCCGAAGACGAATGAACTTCTAGCATTCTTCCTGATATACATCAAAATGCATATGTCTTCTAAAATTGGTAATATATGCACCCATCAATTTTACTTAAAATGAAAAAAATTTAATAATTATTTATTAAAATTGTTCGACAACGTTTTTAAGTGATATAAAAAAATATTTGTTTCTACATAATTTTTATTGACAAGAAAAAAAATATTTCTCAAATATAAGTGTTTCAAAACAATGAAAAAAATATAAATTGAATAATAACAGTAATGGCCAACTTTTATTTTTTTATGTTGCCTATAACAGTTACTGAGCAACGTTTTAAAATATTTCTTAAAAAAGGCCAATTTTTTCGATTCCTAAAATTTTGATAACAGTTATTTTTGGTCCTTGGTTTTAAGTTTAAATTTAAAACTTTTACTTATCAGCACTTCCTCTAGAGCCATAGGACAATTTATTAAAATCGAGCTATCCGAGACAAATGTTTCAAATCGAATCGAGAACAACAATTTGGCATTATTTTAAACTTGTGCCTTACTTTGGGGGATTGTGGTTCGTTACTCCCTTGATATTTTAAGTTCAAATTCAAAATTTAAACGTATCAACAGCCCCTACAGCCATGGGAAATTTTATTAAAATCGTGCTATACGTTTAGAAGTTTCAGATTTATATCCACTTTTATCAATTCCCCCACTGTGCGCCATTAAGTTTCGAACCCAGGTTGTTCGATTACAAAGCAGATTTATTTACATTATATTCACCCCTATCGCGAGTCAATATTTCACAGGAAATATGTTCCCTTTTCCCATTTTTCGTTCATGAATTTTGTTCACGTGAAACAATTCCCCATGCTGTGAAATTTTTAGATGGAATTTTGTAAACAATAAACAGCTGTTACGAACAAAATCGACAATTGTGAATTAAAAGTTCATGGGAATAGCACGATATCAATTTTACCTTCGAGGGAAATGGATATTTCATGGGAACATAAATTTCACGTAGGGGTGATTATTTGCAAATTCAAATTAGATGTTGTATTCTTGCCAGGGATGCACAGTGGCTCAGAATCGTTTTTCATTGGCAAAAACTCTGTAACCGATTGAGATATTTTCGTATTTTTTAATGTAAAGATAACTTCTTAAACTCCTATAGCTATATTCGAGAGCTACAATTGCCCTAGGATTTACAGAAATATGTATCTATCCACCCATATAACACTCTAAGGGCCGTTTTCTCATTAGATGATTATTTTTTTTCCCAACGAAAAACTGCAGATTAAAGAAATTTGGTTTTCTCTATGTCTCATTTGCTTCTATTCTGTCGCAAAGCTAACCCGACCTCATCTGCCAATTATTTATTTATCGTACAGATAAATAAATAACAGCTGACTGCTGTTCATTGTTTTTATGTGTTTGTGTTTTTGTAAACGAAATTAAATAGATTTTATAAAAAAAAGTTTAATAACATTAATTTGATGGAGGATGAACTCAAAGAACATGAGTTCCAAGTGAATGCTGAAAGAGTTTATCATGCCAGGCCTAACTACCTGGCAGACATGGAGGATAATGCAATTTTCAAAAGATTTCGGTTGTCGGTGGCCACATTAAACAGCTGATTTATATAAACATGTTGTCACTTGAAGGCAGGGTTCCCAACTTTCACATCCATTTTGAGAGGTATTGCCAACAGAAAATAATGTTTTTTGTCGGTATATTGAGAAAACCAAAATTGTTAACGGACAGTTTATCGGCCTAATAAATTTATGTTGACATTTAGTAATAGGGAGTTTGTCGATACATTGAGAAAACAGCCCTAAGTGGTTTTTTGTACAAAATGTATGTGTTTTTTAAGTTTTGCTTTACTTCTTTAATTTAAAAGAAGTACTGCTGAAGCCCACCGATTACTCACCCAAGCTTATGGTAAATGCGTTCCATCGGTTTCAACGTGCGAGAGATGGTTTGTGCGGTTCAGAAGTGGTGATTTTGACACGGAAGACTAAGATCGCCCAGGCTAGCCAACAAAGTTTTAAGACCGAGAATTGGAAGCATTACTCCATTAAATTGTAGCAAAACTCAACAAGAGCTTGCAAAATCATTGGGAGCTACTCAAGCAGCACTTTTAAAATGTTTGCGAGCAGCAGGGTACCATAATGCTACAAAAGGAATCATTTTTGCACCGAATCATTACTTGCGATGAAAAATGAATCCATTACGATAACCCGAAGCGTATGTGAAGCCCGGCCAAGCAGCCGAATCGATATCCATGGCACTAATTCTCTGTATTTGGTGGGAGCAAAAAGGTCTTATCTAATAAAAGCTGCTAAAATCTTTCCAGACCATCACAGGGAACCTGTACCGAAAGCAACTGATTCGTTTGAAGCGTGCGTTGGTCGAAAAACGCCCAGAATAAGCGGCCAGACATGAAACCGTAATATTCCATCACGATAACGATAGGCCACATGTTGAAATACCTGTATTTATAATGAAGTAGTTGGGATGTTTTGCTTCACCCGCTTTATAGTCCTGACTGTGTACCGTCCGACTAATCTTTAATTCGAGCGATGCAGAACACCCTCTCTGGGATACACTTCACTTTGAGCTTATCCGATATTGGCTTGAATCGTTCTTGACCTCTAAATATGAGCAGTTCTTTTGGCTTGGAGTTCATATGTTGCCAGAAAGATGGGAAAAGGTCATAGCTAACAATGGCCAATACTTAAAATTTATGATAGAAAGAAAGGATAGTATGGAAAGTACAAAAAGAAGGGACTGTAACTGTGTTTTCCTTAGTTTTGTAATGACTTCTGTTAAAATTATCATACAATATTCCGCAACTTGACCTATTTATAGCAACGCAATTTTTGAAAAAATTTATAAAATGGGGACTTTTTGGATACATGAGGTAAAATTTTTCTGGCAACACTGTACACATGTAAGTAAGAGAAGAGTACATGAAAAACGTGGTGCCTATCATCAGGGTTCCCAGATTTTTTTTGTGTCTTATGCCCAAAAAATTATTTTTTATCCCCAAAACACAGTTTTTCTTATCCCCAGTAAAAAAATATTAAAAATATGAAATTACACTATAACTATAAATAGAACGAAATTATATAAATATCTGTTGCAGTAAGCAGGGCAAGTTTTTCAAGCATGAAAAATAAGCTTTTGCATATTTTATAAATTTAAGTGATTTTTTTGCTGATCCTTGATTATTACGCACTTCGACTATAATTTGTTAAAGAAAATATTACTTTTGAGTTGTTTACCAATCGAATATTGGTTTTAGTCCTAATAATATATATATACTTTAGGTCCTTATAAAACATAAATACGATGTAGCAACTTCCGTTCGTTTTTCTGCCTGATGAAAGCAAAAAAAAAAAAAAAAATGTTTGTCATCAAATTCTGTTTATACAATTATTAAAATAGTTTACAAAATGTTATTTTTTAATTAAGATAATTTTATTGTACTTTGTAACCAAAAAAAAAATGTTTGTCATCAAATTCTGTTTATACAATTATTAAATTAGTTTACAAAATGTTATTTTTTAATTAAGATAATTTTATTGTACTTTGTAACCAAAATTTGTTATTACAATAAAAAAATCGTATACTTTAATTTTGATTCTAATATGCATATCGATGATTTTGTCTGCATATTTTTCAGTTTTTTATCATTACTGCTACCATTTTTAAACTTGCTCTGATAATGAGACTTCAACCATTCCATAAAAAAAAGAAAGTCAATTGACAAATCTAATTACTTGTGGTATAATGTAAACATACCTTCAGCAAATTTGGGACTTTATCTAAATATGTAATGTACATTTTTGAGATCAGTATTTTGTCTTCACATTTTATAATTTAGTAAAAACATTCGCTGATTTACTTATGAAACTAAAATTCATTTCTATATTCTCTATTAATTGCTTTAATTAACAAAATAAAGTAACAAATAAACGAACAAATTTAATTTTTGAAATTCCCCTAAAAATCCCCGAAATGTAGTTAACATCCCTATCATATTTCATATCCCCAAGGCCAAATTTTCATCCCCAACTTCAAGAAAAAATGCCAAAATTGGGGAAAAATCCCCTAATCTGACAACACTGTCCATCGTTTGCTCTTTCCCTGATTTATTCTATGGTACGGATGAAACAAATGTTTGATTTTTAAATAAAGTCGCCATTCGTAATTCAGCTCTGGGTGGAGGAAGAAGTCGAGCGTCATTGCCATTATCGTTTAAGGGCAATCAGGACGTCCATATTTCTCTGCCTTCGAGGGATTGCGTTTCACTCGCATTGGTTGATGGTTGGCGTCGTCTAACTGTACCGCGTTACGGTTCTTCAAAGTTTTCACATTAACCATATGCATTCGTTTTGGTTATAATTTATAACCTATAATTTGCTGAGGAAGACACGCCCTTGATTTGGGAGTTTCAGCAGGACAATGGTCCGACGCACTCCTCAAAGTTGGCAAAGGACTGGTTTGCTGTCAACAAAGTACCTCTTATGGAATGGCCTTCGCAGTCACCGGAACTTAACCCAGTAGAACACCTTTGGGAAGTGCTTAAGAGGAGCTGGAGGGTTTCAGTCCGAAAAATAAGGACGAATTTTGGGAAAAAATCCAGGAAGAGTGGTTTTCCATTGACAAGGCCGTTTGCAAAAAAAATGGTTGTTGTTGTTAAAAACAAAGGTAGAGCAACAAAATATTAAAATAAAATAAATTTTTAACAAAAAATAAAAAGATGTACCTCCAAAAATTGATTCCTTTTACGCGTTTCTATTATTTTTTCCAGTAAAAATGTTGACTCTTTACATTGTTAGTCATATAATGTATTAAAATATAAACAAAAAGAGGAATGATTATGTTTTTTATTATGCTGTATGTCTGATAAACAAAACTGCATACAATTTTTTTTTACAAAACTAAACTTGGCTAATACACTTACAAAATTAAAAAAAAACTGTCTATTATTTTTTCCAACACTGTATATTAACGATAAAATATAAATCAGTCAAAATAACAGTTATAAAAGGATTTTTGTTTTGATTAATGCTTTGGTGAGAGACAATTTCAGTTGTGGTTGATCTTAATAACTCAGAGCTATTTAGCTACGTATACACGGTTGTCATATTCTTACAATGTTGTCAGAAAATGTTCAATAAATGGTTAACAACCATATGTTTCAACATAAGTTCTCATGGTTGTGTTAACCATTTTCTGAGCATGTTTCTGACAATCTGACAACCGTGTGTACGTAGCTTTAGCACTATTTTTAAAAGCTTCAGTGACATTAAATTGAAAGTTTGTAAAACATTCATGAATTATGTTTTTACTTATCAAAATGTTTCATTCAATTACAAAATGTAATTTTTATAACTTTGAAGACTTTAAATAATTGCTTACACAACACGCAAAATCACAATATTCTTATTTGCAAATAAAAAAATTGCCGCGTAAATAGTGAATAATTTGTTTATTTGCGAATAGCTAACTCCCAAAATAATTCCTGATTAACGACAGTATTTTGAAAAAAAATTTATTTTATTTATTAAGATGTTTTTTAAATATTTCATTGCATTTTAATTGGATTGCAAGACGAACAAGTATATTGGATTATTTCATTTTAGCGTTTAAAAAATAAAAATGTATCATGTTGTGTTCAATAAAAGTGATACCAAATGATTAAATTTTACCATCCGGCATCTCATAAAAACAAGAATTTTCCGAATCCAAAGTGACATATAAACGCGAATAGACAACGTATAAACTTAGTATATGTTAGCAAAACAAAAAATGTAATTAAAAACATGTGTTTCTCAGTGTTGCCGCATACCATAGCAATCATGTAAATTAAGGTCGGCAATTATTGTCCCTTACTCGTTGAGCGCCAATTTACGGCAACCAAATTTATGAAATTTGCCGCAATCATGTAACTGCAGAGAATTTGATTGGGACAATCGTTTTATTGTCCTCCAAATTAGCACAATAAAAATTGCGGCAATCGTGAAACCCTAGCTTAACGGTAAAGAATCCATCTCTTCTTTTGGCAGTTTGTTCTTTTATTTGTGAATATTTAAATTAACCACATTCAGTTGTAATTTGTATTACACAAAGTTAAATATTTTACATTTTATGAAAAAGTGCAAAATTTTTAAAAGTATGTTAATTATTGCTTTCTTAAAATATCAATTATCAAATGATAGTAAATTATTAATGACTAGCTGACCCGGTGCGCTTCGCCACCCCAATTGGATGAAAGAAATAGTACTATTAAGTCTCCCTTTCTGAATTAATGCTAATTCAGGATAACATGCCTCTAGTTTCATGTTTATTGAATCATTGTATTGTGGCTTCTAGCTCATTCGTAACGTATTATTATAATAAAAAAGTATCATTTAGACCCACATTTCGTATTCCCACTCAACATCATGATTCTGGGTCCATTATTATAGAAAATGCTAAAGGAATGTACCACTAAAGTCAGCTTTTGTGAATTCTAACTCATTCCGAATCATGTGTGCCTAATTTTGAATTTTTAGGTTTATTATTATAAAATAGTCAAATAAATATTATTAGTTGGAAAAAAGTACCTGTGAGTCCCTTTTTTAGGTTCTTACTCGGTCAGGATCATATACCATTCGATAAACGAAAAAATACAAATTATTTTTGTATCCTCAATGACATATAGATGGCTTAGTGACTTTCTTTCTTTACTCAGAAGCATATCAGTAAAATAATTTAATATAATAAAAAGTACCATTAGAGGAAAAAGTACTAATTTTCCACACTTGAACCACCATCAAGTTTTAAATCAAAGTAATTTCTTTATTATAAGTGCAATATATTAGAAAATTCAAAAAGGACTAGCCTAGCCTACTATAATGTATTTAAGCTAACTAATTTAATATATTAAAAAAGTAACATTAAAAGAAAAAGTACCAATTTTGAACACCCGTTAAGTTTGAATTTAAAATTTGTATAGAATTTCCTCTATTATCAACTGATTTTGTTTCTATAACACTTAATATTTAATTTTAAATTTTTTAAAACCGAAACCGCGGTTTTGAAATTCTTTGGTTTTTTGGAAACTCTACAATAAATGTATTTAAAAAGTGCTATTATAACAAAAAAAAAGTACCATAAAGTACCAATTTAATTTTTACTCACTGAGGAGCATATATTTTATATTTCTAGGTCTATTATTATAGCAAATTCAAAATATACCATTACAATAATGAAAATGCGCCATAATGTTCCCAGTTATAGAATCCTACTCGCTCGAGTCCATATAATATTATGTTCATGTTTCTAGATTTATTATAGAAAATTTAAAAAGTACCATTAGAATAAAAAAAAGTACCAAGTATTCTCTTTGAATTTTCACTCACTTAAAACAATATGCACTTAATTTGATAATTCTAAATCCATTATTAGAGAAAATTCAAAAGGTACCTTTATAATATAGAAAAAGTAGCATAAAGCCCCCGCTTGTGGATTCCCAATCGGTCGGGATCATATAAGCTTTATTTCACATTTCTAAGTTCATTGGTGAAGAAGATACAAAAAGTACTATTCGAATATAGAAAAAGTACCATAAAGACCTTGAATTCTCACTCCCTTATGACAATATATGCTTAATTTTATATTTCTAGGTCCATTATTATAGAAAATTTAAAAAGTACCATTAGAATAAAGAAAAAGTATCATAATGTCCCCACTTGTAGATTTTCTTTCGCTTAGGTCTATATAAGCGTTAAATCATGTTCATTGGTGAAGAAAATACAAAAAGTACCATTCGAGTAAAGAAAAAGTATCAAAAAGTCTCCCCTAGAATTATCATTCACTTAGGATCATATATGCTTAATTTCATGTTTCTAAATCCATTGTTATAGAAAATTTAAAAAAGTACCATTATAATAAAGAAAAGGTACCACGAAGTATCCAATTGAATTTTTGCTCACTTAGGATCATATACGCCTAATTTCGTGTTTCTAGGACCATATATGCTTAATTTCATGTTTCAAAGTCCATTGCTATAGAAAATTAAAAAAAGTACCATTAGAATAAAGAAAAAGTACCATGAAGTATCCAATTGAATTTTTGCTCACTTAGGATCATATACGCCTAATTTCGTGTTTCTATGTCCATTATTACAAACAAATCAAAAAGTACCATTAGAATATAGAAAAAGTACCAAAAAGCCCCCACTTGTGGGTTCCCACTCATTCGGGTCCATATAACCTTTATTTCATGTTTAAGGTTCATTGGTGAAGATATTACAAAAAGTACCAAAAAGTCTACCCTCTCTCACTTATTACCACATATGCTTAATTTCATGTTTCTAGGTCCATTATTATAGAAAATTGAAAAAGTACCATTAGAATAAAGAAAAAGTACCATAAGTACCACTCTAATAAAGGAAAACTGCGATAAAGTCTCCCCTTAAAATTCTCACTCACTTATTACCATATATGCTTAATTTCATGTTTCTAGGCTCATTATTAAAGAAAATTCAAAAAGTACCATTAAAAGAACAAAAAAGTACCTATAGTTCAGTTCTCACATTTTGGTACCTAAATATTATCCCCTACTCCTAACTATAACTTCACTCAGATACATATCAGCTAACTTTAATGTCGATAAGTGAAATAATTTAAAATATTAAAAAAGTACCATTAGGAAAAAGTACCAAATCCCCTTTTCCTCCTTGAACACCCCTCAAGTTTGAAATTTTAAAATACTCCATTTTACCAAAATTGTTTATGCTTAAAGACATGCCTCAAACGATTAAAATTTGTGTTAATGTGCTCAAAAAAATAAGTTTTAAAAAAAGTACCAAACTGTTTTCCCGGATTTGGACAAATATACAGCTTGGCAGTCGAGTTCCAAATAGCACTCTGTTAGTTAATTTTTGCATGAATCCAGGAACCAATGTTAAAAATTTATCAAAATTGGCTGAAAATATTAAATAAAATGTATTTTTCCGTTTTTACCCCCTTTTTGGTACCTTTTTTTATCCCCATTGCGGTGTTAAAATTTTACTCAAATAAATTTCTGTACCGTGGTGGGAGCTTAAAATAAAATATTGTTATGTCAATATCAATTTGTAGAAAAACACAGTTTATGAAAAAAGTACCAAAAATAAACACAATTTTTATCCCTAAAGGGTTCGAATTTCCAAAAAGTACCAAACTTATATTTGTTATTTTTTTATAAGTAAAGAATATGATTTAAAATTTGTTTGTATGTTTATTGGTTTAAAATATACATATGGTGCCAAAAAAGTATCAAAATACAGTTTTTACCCGTTTTCTCCCCTAAGAAGTCTGAATTTTGAAAAAGTACCAGACACCTGTCAGTTTATTTTTTAAATGAACATTCGAATTTCCAAAAATCCCTTCTTATCGGATCGTTTTGGATAGGGAGAAACCCACAGTTAAAATTTCATGATTCTAGCTTTAGTCGTTTGGGCTGTGCGATGATGAATCAGTCAGTCAGTAACGTTACTCTTTTATATATATAGATTAAAGGTGTTATTCATAATACATTTTTAAATTTATTACAGGTTTATAAAACAAATTTTGTTTGGAAAATCGGTTTTATAAACCTTTCATAAAATTAAAAATTGATTATGAATAAGGGGGTAAAGCTCCAGAAGAAGAAAAATCCATGCGCGACAACTTCTCAGTGTCAATAAATCCACAGTAAGTTTGAGAAAGAGTGTGGAAAGGAAATCAGGTAGTGGTCATCTACGAACAACAACATCACGCTAAGACCGCCAGATGATAAAAATTTGTTAATCCTCAATAAATCCGCATATTGGTGCCTGCATAGGAGTTCATAATGCTAGGTGCAGATTAAACGAAGCAAAGTTGCTCGCTAGGCGACCGTCAAAGAAGCCACGGTATCTGAGATGATCTAGTGAACATTGGGCCAAGGAGTGTAAAGATATTCCCCAAGATATCTGTTTCCAACAGTAAAACATAGTGGAGGAGTTATAAAATTAGAATGGAACAAAATACCTCTTAGCACCATTACAGCATTGGTTGACTCTATGCCTTCCAAATTACAAGCGGTAATAAGAAATAACGGCAACGCTACCAAATATTAGATTTAAGTAGATTTTTGTACGAAAAAAAAAGAATTTAATATTTTAATAAATATGGGGCAACTAAACCAACTTTTGAAATCGATGTCGCACCATGGTTAGTTCTATTGGAACTAACTAATTTTCAACAAGATTTGACATTTTGGCCAAGCAGGTGTTTTTTCTCATTCATGTAACTTATTACCTATTGTTCTTAGCAAAATGTGTCCCAAATAGTTTAGATAGAATAAAATAAATAAAAAAGGTTTCACATTTTTTTCCGAATTTTTTCTCCAAAATGGGCCATTTTTTTAAATTTATTTTTTGCTTAAAAAAAAGCTTAGATCCATTTCTTTAATATGCTTTTGGTCGCTTAGTGGGATGCGAGTGGGATATCTATCTAAATAAATATTTTGTAACTCAAGTCATACAATTTTTGAATTTTTCGCAAAATCGAACTTTTTTTTACAAAATTGGACCCTTTTTAATTTTTTTTCTCAAAAGAAAGCTTGGTTATTCCTTTAAGAGCATTTTGGTCTCTTAGTGGAATATACATATATCAAAATAAATGTTTTAACACAAAATTTTATGTCTTGAGTTACAAAACATTTATTTTGATATATATCCCACTCGCATCCCACTAAGAGACCAAAAAGCTATTAAAGGAATAGGCCCAAGCTGTCTTTTGAGCAAACATATTTTAAAAAAGGGCCCATTTTTGAAAAAAAAGTTAGATTTTGCAAAAATGATGTAAAACATGTAATGTTTTTGATTGTTCAAAGCAAAGAATATTTGATTATTTAGAAATTTGAATAATTTCAAATAAATTACACTGGTCAACAACATTTTGTAACAAGATTTGTACATACTAATTTTGAATAACCTCCTATAAGCATTCAAACACCATATTTATTTTGATTTGATTTGATCTGGTCTAGTTTTTGTGTTACAGCCAGTGCTGCCATATGTGAAGATTTTAAATTCTCCCACATGTACAAGCCGAAAAAAGGAATAAAAGCAAAAGCAAAAAACCATGTAACTGGGAACTTTTTTTTTACATATCCAGCATTCATTCTTCTATGAATAAAATTTTAGATTGACCGTTTTTATGATTTATTTTCACATTCATGTTGTACTTTAACAAATTATACTTTACTATATATAATAACATTTAATCTAGTTTTACTTTGTTTCTTATGTTTTGAGATACCAAATAGAAAATGTTGCCTTTCACTATTCCATAAATTCAGTGTATTTAATATTTGAAGAGTGTACATGTGTTTTCTGGTTTCCAAGTTAGGTTGTTTTGTCAAGAAAGTGTAAAAATTATCCTGACGAGTTTTGTTACATTTGTGGCGATATTACTTTTAAAACTCAGCCTAAAAGGAAATCTCTTACTCCAGGACAAGCAAATGTTAATAATTCTTCATTAGAGCTGTCTGATAATATATTTTTACCACCTTTACACAAAAAGCTTGGGCTCATGAAAAACTTCGTGAAAGCTATGGATAGGAGTGTTGATGGCTTTTTATATTTGAAAGAAAAATTTCCTAAAATGAGTGATGGTCCTCAAATCAGGCAGTTGATGAATGATGAATTATTTAAAGAAAAACTTAGTGTTTTAGAAAAATTAGCCTGGGAATCCTTAATAATAGTGACTTTAAATTTTCTGGGAAATCACCGATCAAGCGACTATAAAAGAATTGTCGCGGAGCTGTTATCCACTTATAAAGATTTGGGATGTAATATGTCATTGAAAATACATTTCTTACATTCACACTTAGACTTCTTTCCTAAAAATTTGGGACCCGTAAGCGATGAACACGCTGAAAGATTCCATCAAGACATTTCTACAATAGAAAACCGATATCAGGGCAAGTGGGGTTCACGAATGCTGGCGGACTACTGTTGGACATTACAAAGATACATTCCTGAAGCAAAATACTGACGAAAATCATAAGCATACATTCACGTATTATACAAAATAATGTAATTTTGTTGATAAAACTGAGATTTTTCTAAAATATAATAAAATCAAATTACGAAAAAACTATTCGTATTTAAAACATTCTAGTTTAATTTCTGTTATCCTTATCCTTGTTCTAAGCATAACTAGACAAAATTATTCATGTTACATGCAAAAAGTGTTTTTTGTCGACCAGTGTTATTTGAATCAATAAGGTGAAGAAGTAACGAGCACAGCTGATTATTGTTTATTTATGTTGTGATTGAAAGTGTCAAAAAGTTGTTTACTGTTTGTTGTTGACATTCACAATATTTGAACTGAAAATAATAAAAAACTAAAAATTTTTTAGAGATTGACTCCCATTTTAGTCCTTGAGATTTGTTTTCCTGCTGATTTTCAATACCAAACTCCTTAGACGAATTTGGTTGTTTATTTTGGAGTGTTTTACACAGACAGACGGACATGGATAGCATGATAGTTCCACTGGAATCACCAAAACAGTGTTAGTCAAACTACCAATAATTGATTTTTTATTTGTTAATCAGAAATATTGATACATCAGAATGTTTGATCGTTAGATGTCTCGCGTACCTAATAAATACATCGTTGTTGGATTGGTTTTTACTAAACGATTTTAAAAGTGTTCTGATAGACTAGTTAGTTTTTATACCCTACTCCACCATAGTGGACTGATGTTTGTAGCGCCCAAAAATATTAGTCTAACACCCATCACTTTCTGAGTTGATGTCGATTTTTAAGATATTTCAATCAAATAAGGATCATAAATTTTTTTTCAACCCAAGGACGAATTATATTGAAACTGGCTGAAATCGGTCTATTATACACAAAATTTCTTGGAAGTTGGTCTTATATTAGAGCTATGATTAATTATGGACCGATCATCATAAATTTCATTAGATCCAATATAGAGCAAACTTCAAAAAATCATTTACGAAAATAAATTATTGAAATTAAAAAAGTATTTTTGGTATTTACTAAGTGACGGGTATTATATGCCCGACCATACTTTTGTTTTTGATTTACTTCACTTTTCTTCAGAAGATTTAACTTGTGTTGAAGAATGCTTTGTTTTTCCGCATGTAACACTCTCTTCTTTCCGTAATTCCCAACATGCCTGCTTCTTTTAATAAGATTTTAATTGGAACTGTTCTAAAAGATCTCAGGCTGTATTTGATAGCATTGTGATGAAACCACATATAATTCATATAAATATATTGTTACGTTTTTACCTTTTAAAAACGGGGGTTTATTTCCTTTAAATATACCGGATACTTTTGATTGCAAATAAAAGCCGTTCAGTAGTTTTAAATTGTAACAACTCTTTATTTATTTAAAATGTGCAACAACAACAACAGTTCAAATAGTCACTCAGTGTCTTTATACACGTTTATCAATTCGGAGAAATGCACACACACTATATAATGTACAAACTTAAAAGTAGAAGACAGTTGATATTAACTCTAACAGCGCTGATAATAAACTCACTCACGACTGCAACATCTTCCACTATTTATACACACGCCATCTTTCGTGAATCTTCTACAATGTTCTTAACGGACAAACTAGTATGTTCGAATTCTAGAGCTTTCGATGTTTATGTTAGAAGCTAAAACATTTAGTGTTACCATACTTATAAACAATGCTTATAACCGCATGCTACAACATTATTGATAAGTAGAAGCTTCTACTGATGGACATGTTTATAAACATGATGAATGTTGCAGGCAGTCGTTACAGACCGTTAAATTCAAATCGCTATTGCAAATGCGCAACAATATGAGTGGGTCAATTTTTTCTCGACCAAGCGGTTATCAAAATGGTAATCGACGATGAATTCTAAGAAGGATTGCCGAAGAAACCTTGGGTCTAAAATCAAAATCGAGCTTCCCATTTTTAACGCGAAATAATATGATAAAATTTTAAGAAACTTAACTATATTTGGGCTTGTTCGAAAGGAAAGAAAGGCAGAATAGAATCTTTGCAAATGGAGAAGATTAACAATAAACTTCACCCGAGAATGGTTAAAAAATATCATATCGTAGTTGATCGAGAACCTAAAACCAAGATTTTGGGTCACAGTGAGGGAAATGAAAATAAAAAAGTGCAAATAAATCTGTAACTTCTAAACCAATAATCCAATTTTAATAAAATTTCCCACGACTGTAGAGGAGGTATTGTGGAGCTTCAGTTTTGAATTTCGACTATTAACACTAAGTTGGAGCGGAGCCTAAGGTCCCATATTTTTTTTATAGTTTTCGAGATATTCACCACTGAAAATGACTATAGTCACAAAAATATGTATTTAGAAATTATATTTTTAATAGTCTACCTTCAAGGGGATAAAAACGGGTAAAATTAGGAATTATGTGTTTATCCATATTAATGTTCTCTTAAAATTTTTACTGTATATTCCTCTATATTTGGAAAGAACAATAAGCTGCCCTTAATTTCAAGTGGGCGTGGTACTTCCGATACAATGTAAATAGTATTATGAAATATCTGGAGAACTATCATTTTGAAAGCACATTTCTTCTCCTCCACATTTACATTGGTACCATTGTGCGCTGCTTGTCTAAAAATAGAAACACAAAGAAAATATTTATTTTCGTTGATGCCAGTGTCCTGTTATGCTAAAAATTAAGAGGGTTGGTATTAAAGTGAGGGATATTGTTATTAATGAATATCTGGAGATCTGTGATAGTATGATTCTCAGTAATTTGCGTGTGTTATTTTGGTACCGCTGTACGTATTGCAAATGGGTTGTATCAGATCATACAAAGTAAATAGTTTTTTTTTCGAATATCTAAAGTACTGTTATAGCTAGAGTCTTCTAAATTTGTATAAATTACTTTTCTATCATTATAAGTAGTTTGACTAAAAATATGCTGGTTCGAAAATTACCCACTGTAAAAACATACGATATGATAGCGAAGCGAAAGTATTAAGAAAAGTATCAAGATTTTTTTAAATCGCTATCAAACACAAACAAGAAAATTCGATATTAAGTATGTTCATTTATTTTGCTATAAAATCCATCACATTTTTTATTTTACTACTATAGGGGTAGCGAACCGCACAGGGTTAAGCTAGTATCTTATAATATTTAACCTGTTATGTACATCTTTCATTAGTCTTTCACAATTATTTTTAAATAATAATTGACTTATAATTAAGTATAAAATGTTTCATTTCATTTACAGCCTGGCCTACGAAGTCGAAAGAAAATTTTAGCGAAAGAAAGTCAGTCACTCACTTTCATTCGAAACAGTGGACCACTATCTTACGACCTATCGTTCGCTTTTCTTTACGTTTCAAACCTAATCAAGAAAACAATCGACAATATATTTAAAACCATTATTTGGCGCACAATAAAATAACTAAGCACAGATGTAGTGTATACCACAGATGACTAGCAGACGGAAGGTTGTTGGGTCAACTCGTGGCTGCGACTTATTTTTACTTTTGTTAATACAGAATTCTATAAATAACTCTACTAATGAATATTGTAACGAATTTGCAATAGCGATTTGAATTTAACGGTCTGTAACGACTGTACATGTTCATCAACAATGTTGATAGCAAGCGGTCGATCAGCATTGTTTTTAAGTATGGCAACCAGTGTTGCCAGTTTAGCCTTTTTGAGGCTAAATTTAGCCTTTTTATTTACTCTTTAGCCTCGAAATTTTGGTTTTAGCTTCGTGGCTTTTTTCTATCCTTTTTTTAATTTGATAATAGCCTTTTTTTAAATAAAAAAGGCTAGAAAAAACCACGAAGCTAAAACCAAAATTTCGAGGATAAGGAGAAAATAAAAAGGCTAAATTTATATTTGTGAGACATTTTCATTTTAATTCATTACTATTTTTCATTTAGCTTTTCAATATACTCAAGAATTGTGCAGTATTAAAAGAACAAATAACAATTGCCAATACCAAGTGTTTCAAAATGAAATAAAGTATTTTATATCTGAAAGCTATAAATGTCTAGCAAATTCGCTTTCAAGAAAAAATTGTTATTACACATTATATTCATCGTTATATAATGGACAAGAGCCCCACAAACTCTTGAAGGCTTGTGATACTCGATGGCTGTCATTTGAAATAGCCGTTAAACGTATTGTGAATCTGTGCTTCGAGTTAAAACCAGCAATGCTTCAAAGCCAAGCATTTAAGTGATTAATATACTGATTATAATTTGCTGTATTATTTTTTTTTAAACCAGTAAGCAATTCAGCGGATCCAACAAAGCTGTTTTCTGATTTAAAATTTCTTCTCCATAGTTTGTGTTTTCAAATTATAATACAAAGAATTTGATGCATCATTTGAAGAATGAGAGATAAAATAACAAACGGTTTTAGTGACGATTCTGAAAAAATAATACGGCAAATTAAACTAATTGAGCAATTGCGACAAAGATTTTCATATGAAAACTCTTCGCTAAATCGATCTTTTATCCGTTAATAATACACTTAAAATAGTACTCGTAAAACCAAAAAAATATATTATGTATGTGAAAAATAATAAATGCTTAGTACTTAAATAAAAAAAAAACAAAATATGTATAAAAATATATATGGGGCATTTAATGTCAAGTGAACCATCTTTTGAAATCGATGTCTTCCGATAGTTAGTTCTATTAGATAGTAATTCAGACACAATTTTTCAACAAGATCGGTCGAAAACTTTCTGAGTTAGAGGGGATCAGAATTTGATATTTAGGCCAAGCAGGAGTTTTTTGTCATCCATGTAACTTATTACCTATTGTTCTTAGTAAAATGTGTGCCAAATAGTTTACATAGCTATTTCTTCAATCTTTCGAAAAAAAAACATTTTTTTTGACTTTTTTTACAAAATCTAAAACTGTTGAAATTTTTTTCAAAATGGGACCTTTTTTAATTTTTTGCTCAAGAGAAAGCTTAGGTTCATTCCTTTAAGAGGTTTTTGATCGCTTAGTGGGATTCGAGTGAAATATCTATCAAAATAAATATTTTGTAACTCAAGACATACAATTTTTGAAATTTTTTTGCAAAATCTAAATTTTTTTCGAAAATGGGCCCCTTTTTAAATTTTTTTTTTTTGCTCAAAAGAAAGCTTATTTCCATTGCTTTAAGAGGTTTTTGGTCACTTATGTATATTTATTATTAATGATTAATGTTATTTTTTGTTTGCTGCTGAGGTGTACCTTTATAATTTTATTTATTTTTATGAATTTTATGAACATACTTTCAAATTTTTTATTTAAAAATAAATATAAAACTAAATTCTTAATTTATAATATTTTAGCTTTTGTTTTTTGACTTTTTTTAAAGCAGTTTGGCTTTTCCTGGCCTTTTTTTGAAGTCAATATAGCTTCTTTTTTTGCCAGCTCCTGGCAACACTGATGGCAACACTTAATGTGTAAGCTGCATACATTAACATCGAAAGCTCTAGAATTCGAATATACGAGTTAAAAACAATCTAGGTTACTCACGTGAAGATGGCAGTGTGTATAAATAGTGACTGCGGTTGCAGTAGTGATTAAGTCTCATTTGAAGCATCGTTAAGTAAAGATATCAACTGCATTGCCAGTGAGTTTATCATAGGCGCTGTTAGAGTTAACATCAACTGTCCTGTACATTTAAGTTTATGCATTACAAACGTGTGTGTGTGTGTATTAAAAATACATAGTGACTATTGTTGTTATACATTTGAATGAATAAAGAGTTGTTACAATTTTAAACTACTAAAACTGTTTTTATTTGCAATCAAAAGTATCCGGTTTATTTATAGGAAATAAACCAACGTTTTCAAAAGGTGAAAACGTAACAATATTGTTACGAATTTGCAATAGCGATTTGAATTTAATGGTCTGTAACGACTGCTTGCAGCATTCATCATATTTGTAAACACGTCCATCAGTGGAAGCTTCTGATGGACGGTTTATTTGAAGGGAATAAACCCCGTTTTTAGAAGGTAAAAACGTAACAATATAAAGGATTACTTTTGGGACATCTCGAACTAAAATAAGTACTTGTTCGTCAAATTTTACTTATTTTTATACCGCAAATGAATAAATATCAATGAAAATATATGTAATTATTTTATGTTATGCACAAATGTATAATAATAAATACGTACGCATTCGTTATGTACTAGATTCTTTCACAGACGACAATAAATAAAAAGTTAATGAATTTGACATTTCAGTTCGTACAAATGTCAGAAAATGTAAACAGTGAGCCGAAATTTTGTATTGTATAGTTCGTATTTGTTTTCTTTCGACTAAGAACATTAGTGAGCCGCAAAACAGCTGTTTGTCGTTTAAAACGACAACGTTCGATATCTTGGGCCAGGCTGTTAGTCTGCTAATTAAACGTTATTTTTTGCGGAAAGAATCATCACTAAAATATAGGCTAAGCTTGATAACTACTATGGGAACTCTGCAACATCAATTTCAATGGTAGAAAGTGGTTTACTGAATTTCGTTGTGGGGGTACAATTACGGAAGTTACCGAACGTTCTGGACGCACAGTTTAGGTCTCTACACCCGAAACAATTGAAAAATTCACGATTTAGTATTGGCTGATCGAAGATTTAAAGCGTGAGAGATTGTGGAAGCCATAGGCATAACACATGTCTTACTTGTTTAAATTTGTAATGACCACTTGGGTATGAGAAAGCTTACCGAAAGATGGGTACCGCAATCTGGATGAGCTTTTGCGCCGTTATGGAAACGTGGATCCAACGCAACAGACTAGAGACCTAACAGCAGCAAAACATTGGGTTTCTCGGGGTGTATCGGTCATCAAATGCCTATATTAATGACCTTGACAAATCTTATTTTTTGGAAGGGATACAAAAATTGCTGAAACTTTTTGACAAAGTGTATAGAGCTCAAAGGAGACTATGGTGAAAAATAAAATGATTTCTTATCCAAAAAACTTTGTTTCATTCAAAAAGTCACGGACTTATTGGCAAATCTTATTTGCAGTTGCCTATCCATATGCTTGAACTTGAAGAGTTAGACCATATAACTATGTTAAAATTCCTATATAATATCTGTTGATTCTTTTTATTGCTGGTTAGATAAAGATGTTTAGATTTAAGTTTTCAAAGGAATTCTATATAAATAAAAATCAAATGTCGTTCGTTGGTAATAGCATCAGTTGAGAACGGCTGGACCGATTTGTAAAATTTTTCTTTTTAAATGTTCGTCATAGTCCAACTTAGGTTTTTACTGAAAGAAAAATTTACCACGCCTACTTATTTTAATTTATCTAAAATCAGAAAACGGATGCACCGATATGGCAAATTTTTTTTTAAATGTTCGCAGTAATCCAATTTAAGTATTTACTGAAAGCTAAAATTGAACACACCCACTTTTTTCCATTTATCTAAAATTGGAAACGTTTATAGTAATTTAATTTAAATTTCTACTGAAAGAAAAATTGACCACGCCCTCTTTTTTTCAATAAAATACAAATCAAATGTCGTTTGTTGGTTATTGAATCAGTTGAGAACGGCTGGACTGATTTGGAAATTTTTTTTTTTAATGTTTCTCATAGTCTAACTTAGGTTTTACAAATTTTTTTAAATGTTCGTAGTTATATAATTTCTGTTTTTACTGAAAATAAAAATTGACCACTCTCACTTTTTTCGATTTATCTAAAATCGGAAAACGGCTTCATCGATTTGGCTATTTTTTGGAATTTTTATAGTAAAACTTAACTACTGAAAGAAAAATTGAACACGCCCACGAAGCTATTTGCAATTCATGAAAAATATCCAAATGTTGTTCATTTAGCCGTACATATGGCTTTTAATTTCATTAAAATCGGTTCAGCAGTTCATTTAATTTTTGTAGATAAAAAAAAAAACATTTTAATAATACCCTGCATCAATTTGTTCCTTGCACACAAGTACATCTATAATTGTTTTAAATCTTGAAATAAGATTGTTGATATAAATCTTATTTCAAGATTTAAAACCATTTAAAACCTGTTATTTTAGATGCTCATTCGTGATCTGAAAAGAACCTTCTTGCTGTGTTCCCATCATTCCTATTGCCTGATCCTTGTTTTGGTTGATCTATTATCTATCCATATTTGAGAAATTCTCCTGAACATGTTTCTTTTTAAACTTCTTAAGTCCTGATTGGTGTCGTTGTTTCTTATTGATCCTGAAGATCCAAAATCCAAATCATAACTGATTTTTAGTATGTGTTCCATGAACCGTATTCCTGTATGTAGCGGTGATAATACAAATTCATATGTAGCTGGAGGAAGCCTTTGTGTCAGTCAAAGCCTGACCAACTTTTCCATCTATCATCGTTAGCACTAATTTGTAGCTTAATTCAGTTGTCTGGCCGTCAATCTCTAATTCGAATGGCTGTAGTCTTTCAATTTGGGCTCTAATATCACAGACATCTTTTTTAATGACTTCATGAGTTTCCTTTTTAAATTCAAATTTAATTGGACTACAGTATTTTAAGAAGATGGTGTTTGTTTTTTCCAAATATCCTCTGTATGGATCCTACTGGTCGAAGGCTCCGAGTCTTCCAAATTTTGTATCAATCGCAATTGTACGAATGACACCATGAACATATCTGTGTCTGAAGTATTTTCACATACATATTGCTTGTATTGTGTTTGTCCAGAAGAACCATCACATCCCCATTTCCTTTAAATGAGAGTAGCAAGCGGTAAGCTGTATGATTAAGTAGATCTTAAAGTAGTACCTCTGCCGAAATCGATGTGATTGTAATAGTGTCCACTGGTTGCAAACAATTCTTCTTAGCAGCAGTTATAAGATGATATGATGGATAGAGATTTGAGCCTTTTTCAATCGAACGCAATCTGAGCTGATTATATGCTGTTTTTTTAACTTCGATCCATAAATAATTCAAATGCTTCTTCATTTGAGATCTGTTTGGCGTTGGAATACTTTTAATAATCCGTTTTGTTCTCACTGGACTAGCGTTAAAAACTTTTTGAATGATGTCGACTTTTGCGAGTTGTTTTTGTGATCGAAATTGATATAGCAAAGTTTCTTGTATATTTTCACATCCGATTTGGAAGTAATTTCATTCAAACGAAAAAAGTGTTCAACAAGCAGGTCAACAAGTATATATGGGCTTAAAGAGGGCCTTCTCCTGGTAGTAAAATTAGTTTAACCCATTTTGACCTGATTAAATTTACAAAAATCATATTTTTTATAAAATGACATACAATATTTGACTTTAACAGCATGCCACGCACACAATTGACAATATTTGTATCTAATTTTTTGGCTACCTTAGTTTCAATATGTTTACTATTGAATGGCATTAAAATTGAAATCGGAGTTAACAAAAAGTTGGACTTTTGGCCGATGAAATTGAGATCTGAGCCACCGTGCGGTGGAAACAAGGAGATTCAATTCCAGGTTGCCCCATTCATATTCCACGGACGCATTAGGTCGTATTTACACGGTCTATCCAAGAAACGATGAGTGTTTATATTTGCGTTTGCTATTAGTGAACTTTCATGGCCCAACATCACTCCAAGATTGGCGAACTATAAATGGTGAATTGTGTGATACGTATTGAAGCGTGTCAACGCTTGCGATTGTTAAAGACTGACATTCATTGGGAATACACCCTTGGAGATGCTGTGCTTTCGTCAAATGCTCATCAAATACGAACATTGTTTTCGATAATTATCTCTACATGCTTCCCATCTGATTTGTGGAAAAAATACAAAGATGGCATGTGTGCTGAAACAAACGTTTCACTGTTGAATCGACAACAAAAATATGCGTACGACACTCTTACGAAAGTTGTGAAAGATTGAGCAAAGCAAACTAATCGTTTGGGATGAATGTACAATGGTGTATAAAATATATTTGAAGGCATTTGGCAAAACTTTGGAAAATTTACTAAACAATCAAAGCCGGTTTGGTGGTGCGATGATTCTGTGGGAAGCTTATTTTCGGCAAACAATTCCAGTGATTCCACGGTCAACGCCAGCCAATGAACTTAATGCATGTTTAAAGTCGTTCGTTTTGTGGAAACACGTCAAGAAACTCAAATTGACTGTGAACATGCGTGTCGAGCTGCAGACCGATCAATCTGGAGAAGTATTTTTAAAACAAATGCTGGACATTGGAACGCCGATTCGACCGGCTGTATTCAATTTCCCGTCACTTTCTGCCAGTTCACCGAATCAAAATCCGAACTCAACTGAAAGGTGTTTCCAAACATTGCACAAAATTACAAAAATAATGGTTGGTTGAGCGAACGTGCTATATTGGCTGCGAAAAACATTTATGTCGGCGAATTGAATCTTATAATTCAAATCGAAATTGCTGTCGAATTGATGTAGTACAAATCGGTGGATTCCGTTACTTCCCAGGATGATGTCGTCAACTATCCAATCGAGTTTTTAAACTTGCTGAAATTACATGGATTACCGCCTAACAATATCTAACTGAAAGTCGGATCAGTAATAAATCACGTCTTTGTACTGGCACCCGACTTGCGGTAAAAAACCTGATAATAACGCTACATTACTTAAAGGAAAGTTCAAACGAGAAGACGTTCTGATACCACGGATCCCAATGGCTCCGACCGATATCGCATTCGATTTTTAACGCTTGCAGTTTAAGGTACGGCTTGCATTCGCAATGACAATTAACAAATCTCAAGGGCAGTCATTGCATGTTTGTGTCTTATCTCATGGTCAGGTGTATGTCGCCTGTTCCCGTGTCAGAACACCATAAGCATTATTTGCTTACGCGTCTGACAACGAAACAAAATATGTCGTGTATTATAGAGCATTGCAATGAACGAAATTATGATATCACATCAAAGCGATGGGAAAAAGTATTTCTATATTTTAATTGGTTACCTGATCTTTCAATCAAAATTTAAATAGAACACCGTACTATTCATTTTACATATTTTCAAATCAAATGTAAATCACTATTTTTACACATTTCAAACAGCTTCTCACAAATCGAACACAAACGTTTTTTTTTTTTAATTTGGACAAGACAATGTCCGTCGGGTCAGCTATATATACAATGTATATTATACATACATGTATATATTTTGGGTTCTCATAAGGTTCTATGTCGGTCTAGCTATGCCCGTCCGTCTGTCTGTTGAAAACATGATATTTCCCAACCGAAAGGAGCTAGCTGGCTGAAATAATTTCTGTTGATAAGTTTAGTTTGGTATTGAAAATGGGCAATATCGGTCCATGATTTCACATAGTTTCATACAAATATCCACCCGGAATACTTTTTGAGCAGCCATAAATATGTTGATTATGCGGCAATAATGATTAAATTTTGCACAAATTAGTTCTAAATACTCTGAAATTATACTGTAAAGTATGGCGAAAATCGGGAAACATTTGTTCCTAGTTGCCATACAAAGTCCCCCTTAGAAAATAACTTGAAAACTTATAATTGTCTTATAATAATTAATATCGTGATGAAATTGGACATAAAAAGTTTTATATGAAAAGTTCCTCATAAAAGTTTTCTACCAACTTTTATGAGGATCGGTCCATAGTTGACCCTATACCCATATAACCCCTATATCAGACAAATATTTTATTGTGAATAAAAAATTTATACCTAATGATATTAACATAAATATAGGAATTAATCACTCTATCAAATTCTGTACAGTTCGGACCATAATTGATTCAACTCCTCATAGATGGCCAAAACTACATATTAATGGTGGGTATACCAGACCCGCACAGCCGAATATTACATTGTTTCTTTTTATACCCTTCACCTTCGTGAGAAGGGTATATAAAAATTTGGCATTCCGTTGGTAATTTCCACAATGTAATTTTCCAACTCTATAAAGTATACATATTCTGGATCCTTATAGATAGCGGAGTCGATTAAGCCATGTCCGTCTGTCTGTTGAAATCAATTTTCTGAAGACACCAGATGTCTTCGGGATCCAAATCTTCAATAATTCTGTCAGACATGCTTTCGAGAAGTTTCCTATTTAAAATCAGCAAAATATGAGCAAATATCCGAGACAACCTCTGAAAATTTCATCAAAAAAAGACAATTTATTGCATGCTTTGACAAAAAAAGCAACAAAACGTACATATGTTTGGATGTGTGTTGACTTCATTGCTTTGCGTATTTTGTTTTTGGTGTTTGACAAAAAAGCAACAAAACGTACATATGTTTGGATGTGTGTTGGTTTTAAGCTTTGCGTATTTTGTTTTTTTTGGTGTTTCGTTTCGTTTGGCGTTGTTGTTTTTATACTTATATATAAGATTGTTATTTCGTTTGTAACTTCTACAATATAATCTGTTCGTCAGCAATTAAATGTAAAATTTTTAAAAGTTTTCTTGAAATGGGCAATTAATGCATCCACAATAAAGGTGAAGGGTATATAAGATTCGGCATAGCCGAATATAGCACTCTTACTTGTTTTTTTTTTGTTTACATTTATACCAATTCTGTCAAAGGTTTTTTTAAGTTTATTGAAAGTATAGATAAGTGGTTTCTCGTTGATAAGTTTTTTGTGGTGACCTCATATGAAGGTTTTTTAATAGCTACAATAATAGAAGCCTTCTATGACTGAGAAATTATACCAGTGTTATTAATGTTGTTGTAAAATTTTAAAATTTTTTGTTTCATTTGGGCATTTTTGTTTAAATACATATTGTGGTTAATTTGATCGTAGCCTGGCATAGATGATTGGATGTTTATTAGTAGATCATGTTTATTTGTGTTATAGTTAATGGTTAGTTCCAATGTCTTAGATAGAGCTATTTTATATATATTTAAACAACTATTTATATTTTATTAATTTCCATATGAAGTGGTCATATAAACGTCGATTATCTGATTAAAAGAATAATAATGTACGTAAATGTTACGAATACTTTTTTCCAAATACAAAATTTTATTTTAACCGTTTTTAGATGAAATTTATTAACAAAGAAATAAGCAAAAAAAAAAAAAAAAATACATTCAGAGTTAAAATTTGTAAGTTCTTGAAGCAAGTTCTTAACTACATAAAATTTACGTATTGTAGTATAACAACGTTAGTATTGAAGGGATATGAAAATGTTTTGTAACTATGAAATTTTCATGCGGCGGACAAATTAAAAATAAAATACTAACATAAACTAATAATCAGGCCTGTCACATATATAATTCGGAATGGTTTCAATTCCTTAAATAAATAATAAATAAGTGTTTTCATTCCAAAAGTATGTTTCGTTTTACTTTTTCTGACAAATCGAAATTCGGAATTAATTCCGCTTTCGATTGGAACGGAATTCGTTGACAGGTCTGAATGTATCCAACATTTAATTGATTTCTTGTTTTCTTTTTTTCAGTTCCCTCACAAAGAGTGGAAGCTTTAAGCGGAGAAACGATATATCTTCCTTGTAACGTTAGTACTTACGATGGCGACGAAGTGGTTTTGATTTTGTGGTATCGAGAAGATAAAGGCACACCTATTTATAGGTAAGTAAACGCAATTAATGTGAGATTCTCAATTAGTTATACATATTTATAATGTTACACGTATTCTTATACGTTAACATGCCCAAAAGTGGATAAAAAATTATCAGTGTTATTTAGTTTCCAATCGGATCAAGTTATTGAAAAAAAAAAAAAAATTAAAAAGAAAACAAAGTTGTTATATACAATAAAATACGAACACCGATTTGAGTGCATTTTGTATATCTGTTTCACCCGATTCGTTTAATTTTATGTTTTCATCACTAGAAAATATTAGTGGTAAATTTCACCTTGCTAGATTCATACATGCATGTATAGTGGTAATTCCTTGATACTGGTACAATATATTCTATAGCAATAACTGTTTGTGCCTATCGAGTTTTAATTGTTTTTAAACACTGTACTACAGCCCAAATCGGCGGGGGTTCTGCGTACCGGGAAAAGTTTTATCGTTGGAAAGTTATATAGTATCGACGTTTCGCTGGGTCAAGTCTAGGAATCGAGATATATCGATTTGAAATCAGTAAGTATCGTATAGGCGAAATTGTAATTTGTTGTGCCTTTTTCATCCATTTTAACCATCTAAATATATGAATATCGCAAAATGATGTTTAGCTCAACGCCGGCTAATTTTATGTCTAGTCTAATCACTGACCCCTACCATTTGTTACAATACCAAACATTTGTACTCAACAGTGACCTTAATAATTGGTCGTCTTAGAATTTTATTTTAATTGTATGTATTATTATAAAGGTTGTCAACCGAAACGAATAACGATATCGGTATCAATTGTAAACGTCAAAAGCGAAATTTTTATAGGCTCTTAAAAAATATTAAAAATATTAACAAAAAATAGTGATAAAATAGATAGGACTATTAAAAACTATAAAAATATCAAATAGTGATAAAAAAATAATTATTTTTTTATTGAAAAACATATATTTTCATTATTATATGTATATAAATTGCGTTATAGCCACTCAGAATGGCTGAGTGCAGCAAATGTAAAACAACAATTCGTGGAGAAACAGGTATAAGATGTATGGGAATGTGTAATAAAACATATCATAGCTTCACTAAATGTTCCGGTATTGACCAATACTCATCAAACATTTTGGAATCAAACAACTTTATTCGTTTTATGTGTGATGATTGTGTTCAGTATATACTTAATCTCGACTTGGTATTAAAGGAAATACAGTATGAAGTGCTCAAAAATAAGCAAACTTTGGTGGATTATAAACACGAACTCGAATCATCATTAAACCAAAATGAATGTGAAATTAAACAATTATTGGAAGCTATTGAAAGTCGTTTTGAAGAAAGAATAAACAAAATGGAAAATGTACAAAAATCATGTGAAAAAAATGTTACAGAAATACAAAAAATATATGGATCATCAGTATTCAGTAAAGTTTTACTGATTACTGAAAAAAAATCAGTAATCAGTAAATTTTTACTGATTACTGAAAAAACAAACAGTATTCAGTAAATTTTTACTGAATACTGAAAAAAAAAATCAGTAATCAGTAAAATTTTACTGAATACTGAAAAAATCAGTATCAGTAAATTGAAATCCATTATGCAATTACCGGTAAAATTTTATTAATTATTTAAATGAAACTTGTTACTTTTTCAAGTTGCAACTTTAAGAAAATTTCCTTATTACTACTTTTGCTACAAAAAGTGCTAAATTTTCATGACTGATTGTAGGATAGTAAGTGAAATTTTTCTTGAGAATATAAAATATTTGAAATTTAATTTTTTTTTTTTTTAAATAAAAAAAAAAAATATAAAAATAATTAACACGTCTAGGATTCGAACCAGCGATGTCAATCTTGTAGTCCACTGTTCTAGCCACAACACCACTGCGTAGCTATCTGATTCTATGTAAATTCGCCCATAATCATAGTTTAAAAATAAAGTATATTTTAAGAGAAATAAAGTCGTCTTTACTTTAGAGTGGACTTTAGGTCTACCATAGATAAGTTAAAGTATACTTCTGACGTTAAAGTCGACTGTAAATATAACACTAGCTGAAGTTGTTTTTAACTCATTTAACAACAGCATCAGCTGTTCTTCTCCATGTAAAAAAGTTCGACAAAAAGTCAAAAATGTTTAAGTTACAAGATATTGGCAGAGAATTTGCAATTATTGAATATTGAGGTGACACCCAGTTAAAGTCGGTTCAATTAAAAACATGCTTTAATTTTGACTATAGTTAGAAAATATTTTAAAGTTCGGGTTTTTATTTTAAAGTTGTTTTTAAACGAAACTTGTTTGACTATGATTATGGGCCATTATTTTTAAATATAAATAACAGTTTCCTTTCCGTTTTAAACAAAATATTTAAAAATGAATTCGGTCAATTGACAAAAAATAACAATTACTTACATTTTTTGTTTATAAACACTTTCACGTATGCGCTCACCGGTGCTCCAAGATTTTCTTTAAATTATTCTTAATATAGAGCGAAATTTTGAGTTCACAGATAAAGTAAATGGTTATTGTAAAAAAAAAAAAATAATTTATTTTTAAGAAATGAGTGATTTATCAGATCTTGATAGTGACGATTCTCAAAATTCTAACATGTAATTCCTAAAATTTTACCGGTAATGCATAATAGACTTCAATTTAATGATACTGATTTTTTGCAGTATTCAGTAAAAATTTACTGAATACTGAATTTTTTTTCAGTAATAAGTAAAATTTTACTGAATACTGATTTGTTTTTCAGTAATCAGTAAAGTTGTACTGAATACTGAATTTTTTTTCAGTAATCAGTAAAATTTTACTGGTAATGAAAATTAGATTGCATTACCAGTAAAAGTTTACTGAATACTGCAATGCTTAATGCATTAGAAATATAATGCAGTGTGCCCATGTATGATATGAATATATAAATGAAATAAAAAAAAAACAACAAAGAGATATGTAAATCAATCGAAGAAAAGAATATCAATATGTGCAATGAAATAAAAAAAGTGATCAAACAAACAAGCGATAAACAAAACAAACTGTCATATGCAGAATCAGTCAAGAAAAAAATAATGTTGCCAGATCAAAATAAAGAAGTGCCCCTAATTGTAAAGCCAAAAGAAAGACAGGATGTAGAGAAAACGAAGGAAGAATTAAATAAAGTTGATCCGGTAAAATTAAAAATTACAAAGGTGGAAAACAGAAAAAACGGGACAGTGGTAATACAAAGCGAAAATATTTAAGAAAGAGAAAAAATAATAAACGCAATACAAAATCAACTAAATGAAAATTACGAAATTAAGTTGCCCAGTCAAAAAGATTTAAAAGTTAAAATAACGGACATAACATTTGATTATGTAGAATCGGAAATAATAGAAAAACTAAGAAAACAAAATCCTATAATAAATAATGGTGAATTAAAAATAATACAAAAATATAATTATAAAATAAACAATAAAATATTATACACAGTAAAATTAATAGTAGACAATGTAGACAAATACAGAAAATTAATAACAGCACAAAAACTAAATTTAGGATGGGAAAGATGTAGAGTTTTCGATGGAACAGAAGTGGTCCAATGTCTAAAATGTAAAGGATATAACCATATAGCGAAAGACTGTAAGAACCAAGAGAGTTGTTTAAAATGCCATGGGAATCACAAAGCAAAGGAATGCAATAAAGAACAAAAAACCAAATGTATAAATTGTGTGAGAATGAACAACAGGCTTAACATGGGTTTAGATGAAAATCATCTAACAAATAATAAAGAATGTCCAGTATACCATAACAAATTGAAAATGAAGAAACGGAATTTAGGCTTATATACTATGTAACAACTAAAGAATATACGTGGAATATACACAAATGTTCAAGGATTAATAAATAACTTTAATTTAATCGAAATAATGGCTGAAATTGGATTTTTTGATTTCATAATACTGTCCGAGACACATTTTACAGACGAAAATGAAACTAGTGAAATAATATTGCAAAATTATGAACAAATGATATCTCTATCAAATTCCCGAAGAACGGGAGGTGTGAAAAATATGGAGAATGACCAAATTACTTGAAAGAAACGAAGACTCAAAATACTGGATATTAATTTGCAAAGCAGAATATGATACCATATACATAGTAATTGGTGCAGTATACAGGTCCCCTAGCTGTAGTGAGGTCGAATTTTGTACGGCGTTTGATGCAATATTAGAAGAAATCTGTGATCTAAACTGTGATATTATAATTAGTGGAGATTTTAATATTGACTGGAAACAAAATAGTTACTATAAGAACAAAATCGAAAACAGCATTAATGATAATGGACTTCGACAAATAGTAAATAATTATACTCGTGTAACAAACAGGTCAAAAACAATAATAGACTACGTGTTGACAAATAGTGAAAATGTTACAGTAGAAAACAGTGAAGAATCGAAAAACTACTCAAAAGAAAAAAATAATGAATACAAAGAGACATTTAAATCGAAATGAAAATGATAACATGAATACCAAAGCCCTACAACTTGATAAATGTTTTGAAGAAACGGTGAACAAATATACGATTAAAAGAAATATAGTACAACAAAATTAACATTAATAAATGGTTTAATACAGAATTAAGAATAATGAGAATGCATAAAATCGGAAAGCATGAAATAGCTAAATTCCAAAATACAAATGAAGCGTGGTTGACATAAAGATCGATTAGAAATTTATATAAAGTGAAACTACAAAATGAAAAGAATAAATACATTAACAACAAAATAAACAATGCCAAAGACCAAAAACAAATATGGAACCAGATTTAAAATTTAGTGCTTAGAAAGAACCAAACTGTGAAAAAAACCGAGATATTTAACCAGATAGAATATAAGGATAATAAACAAATAGCAGACAATTTCAACAATTATTTTGTAAGCAGTATTAGGACTATAAGTGAATCCATCGAAGAAGTGCAATATATAAATAATATACAACCAGTAACACAAAGATTCAAATTCCGTGCAATAAATATTTTAGAATTAAGTAATATAATAAAAAAATGAATAAGAAACCAGATTATAACAAAATAACGAGTAAAATTATAATTGATAATTGGAACATGGTGGGTAGTACACTATTAAATATAATAAATAAATCATTAGAAAATGGTGAATTTCCAGAAAGTTGGAAAGAAACAATGGTAACGCCAATTGAAAAAGTAAAAAATACTAAAAGATGTGAAGAATTTCGACCAATAAACGCATTAAAAACATGTGAAAAAATCTTAGAAAAAGTGGTTAAAGATCAACTAGAAAAATATATGGAAGAAAACTCATTATTATCATAGTATCAATCGGGATTCAGAAATAATTTCTCATGTGAAACAACAGTAAATTACGTAATAAATCGATGGAAAAATATAAAAAAAGGCAATAAACTAATGGCAATATTTTTAGACTTTAAAAGAGCATTTGAGACAATAGACCGAGAAAAAATTTTAAAAAAACTTTATATGTACGGAATTCAGAACACTGAACTAAAGTGGTTTCAATCATATTTAACAAATAGAGTACAAAAAACAAAAATTAACAATGTAAAATCATATGCAATAGAAAATGATTTTGGTGTTCCGCAAGGTTCCATTCTAGGGGCATTATTATTTATTATATACATAAATGATATGCCAAATGTACTGGAGAGAAGTGAATATATTTTATATGCTGATGATACCTTAATATTTACAGAGGGTGATAGTAAAGAAAATTGTCATAATAATTTAAAACATGATATAAATAATATTTCTAATTGGTTAAAATTTAACAAATTAAAGCTCAATGAAAATAAAACAAAGATAATAGAAATAAATATGAACAGTTGTGCAATATTTCAAATAAATGGAGAAAAAATAGAAAAAGTAAGTAAATAAAATATCTTGGTTTCATGATAGACAAAGAAATAAAATTCAAAGAGCATATAGATTATATATGTAAAGAAATTGCAAAAAAAATAGTTTTTTCAAACGAATTAGAAGCAAAATATCAATAATAACAGCAATAAATATTTACAATACCATAAAAAACCACATTTTGAATTTGGTTCCACAATTATATATACGTGCTGCAATACAACACAAATAGAAAGACTACAAAAATTACAAAATAAGGCAATGAGAACCATCTTAAAATGCAATAGATATACATCAATAAATCATATGTTAAACGCACTAAAATGGCTAAATATAAAAAACAGAGTAGAGTTAAACACATTGCTATTTATACACAAAATGAAAAGAGGGAAAGCACCAGCATACAGTATTGGCCATAACTAAAGCACCCCCTCAATGGATTTTTTCATATCATAATTTTTTGGATAAAAAAGATTTTTTCGGGATGTATTTTGTATATATTTTTTAATTTATATTGTTAATGTTCATATTGTGTTCATTTAGGAAAGGATAATTTTATGAACTAATTTAAAATGATAAAACATACAAAAACACAAAACGCGACGGACTAAACAAAAGCACCCCCTTATAAGATGTTTAAAAATTTGACTATGCTACTGCATATTTGCAATGTCAGTTAACGGGACTCACAACGGACGCATTTAAACATTCCAGAAGATAAAAATAAAAGAAGGCGTAGTCTGTATAATTTAAGTTTTATACAGTTTATTGTAAAAAAAAACAATGGATGCCAAGGAACAAGCACTCCAGTGAATTTAAAATTAAATTTATTGATGACTGGAAGCCGGGGTTATCACGGCATGAATTGAGTTAACAATATTCAATTAACAGATCAGTTATTTCCCAGTTCATGTACCGTGATATATGGAAAGATGTAATGTTGCATTATGCCAGTGAAAAGATTCCACTTATAGGGAGGTTCCAACAGGATAACGATCTTAAGTACACCTCCAAAGTGTTTAAGACTTGGCTACAGAGCAATAATATTCAAGATCTTCATTAGCCTGCACAATCTTCCGATCTCAATCCTATTGAGAACTCATGGGAGATTGTTAATATGAAAATAAATCGTGAAAATTGCAGAAATAAGGATCGGCAGTTTTCACGATTAATTTCAAGGCATTATTATATCCTGGGAAGGAATATCGTAAGACACCATAAAAAAACTTAATATCTTCTATGCCTAAGAGATGTGCTTGTGTCATCCAAAACAAAGGATTTGCAACAAAATATATATTAAAAAAAATTTTATATTATATCCATGAAGGAGTGCTTTAGTTTTGTCCGTTTTCTTTTCCAGCTTTAAATATCTTTTGATTTAATGTTACCTCTTATAGAAAGATTAACTTATAATAAAAATTTAAAACTTAGTTTTTATACAAAAAAATATAATATGAAAAAAATTCACTGAGGGGGTGCTTTAGTTATGGCCAATACTGTATGTATGCGAGCAAATAAATTATGTGGGAGATTTACAACCGTATAGTCTTAGAAATGCCGATGATATCAGACTACAGCGAGCAATAGGAACAAATATGCAGTTATCACTATTCTACAAAGGACTTAGACTTTATAATTCATTACCAAGTAATGTAAAATCCGAAACAAATGAATATATATTTAGAAAAGATTGTGTTAAATTTGTTAAAAATAATGTAATTGGATTTTTATAGAGTTAAGAGAAATACAATTTGTAATAATTTATGTCAATAAGTAATTTTCAAAGTATTAATAAATAATAATTAATTTTATTATTTCGGTAACGTTATTTAAATTATATCGGTATACCGGTATAAAACTAATATATCAGCATCAAACATAACAAAAAGATAAAAATCTAAATATATGTAATTTAATAAATGATTAAGAACACAAAAGTAATTACAAATATTTAATATCTTGTTAATTAGTATTTATATAATGCCAATCAAGGTAAAAATACAATCATCATCTGATTGTATTACAAAAACAAATAAAATGTTTAAAGATAATTCTGTGTATTATCGCTGTCTATTATGCATTCAGAGAACGCGTATTTCGGAATTACCAAATATACTTTGAATTTTAAAATTAAGAACCAATGTATTCCAAGTAGTCCGACTCTCAATTTTTTAAAATTAATCTCTCATGTGAATTCAAGAGATGTAAACACATCAAAAGTCTCGAAATTTGAACTGAAAATTGTTGATTAAACATAGCTCAATTCACGTTAATTCATTAATACACATAATTTTACAATTGTTTTCAACACTTTTAATACATTTTCATTTTCAAAACACGTAAAATTTTCACAGACTAAAAAATTTTTTTTATTACTTTTTTTTCTGTGGTAGAATTTAAACTATAGAACAGAGTTCCTTTTTTTGGTATTGAAAATCAAATAAAATTCAAACAAATGAAAATTAAAAACATTTTTATAAAACTCTGAGTGCCTGGAGAAAATTGAAAATACACCAACACATCTACATATCAGTTACTAACACATATTTAAACTTAGGTACTTTTTCAATACCGGTACTAAATGTTGCGGTATTTAATCGGTATCGATAGCCAACCTTGATTATTATTAATAGATATAAGTAAATTTCCAATGTTTGTACTAATCTATATTTGACACAATATACGCATAAATCTCTTAAAAATACCATTATCAGGTAAAATATAACAATCGCTGTACCGAATTTTAAGAAGATAGCCGCACAATTAGTCATAAGTCCGATACCAGGATCATATTCGAAAAATACATAAATCTTCATAAATATTTGTATGTGTATTTAAGTGATTTTCGGAAGAGGACTTTTAGCTCGAAACTCATTTTTGCTTATTTTTTAAGGATACGTCTATTCTATGGGCATTTATGTATCATCATCATCATATATATAAAAGTCAATGTGTGTTTGTATGTATATTTGTTTGTTTGTTTGGACTTTATAGACGGCTAAACGGCTGAACCGATTTTCATGAAATCTTCACAATGTCTTCCCGTATCACTGGAAGGAACTATAGGCTACTTTTTATTTTGAAATTTTACGTGGGCGATGTGCCACGCCCATTTATACAACATTACCTCCTATTTCAAGTCAAAAACAAAATGCGTATATTTCAAAAAGTATATCAGCTAGAGTTCCCAAATTTTGTACAAGGAACTTTAGTTTCAATATAAATATTTTGGACAAAAATGGGCAGACCAGCAATAGTGGGCGTGGCACCTCCCATAATAAGTAAATACTAAAATCTGAATGTCAGGAAAACTATAACACCTAGAGTTCCTAATTTTTGTACAAGTAACTTTAGTTTCAATATAAATGTTTTGGACAAAAAGTGGGCGGACCAACTGAAGTGGGCGTGGTACCTCCCATATGAAGTAAATACTAAAATCTGAATGTCAGGAAAACTATAACACCAAGAGTTCCCATATTTTGTACAAGTAACTTTAGTTTCAATATGAATGTTATGAACAAAAAATGGGCGGAACAGCAAAAGTGGGCGTGGGACCTTCTATATGAAGTAAATACTAAAATCTGAATGTGAAGTAAACTATATGAGCTAGAGTTCCCAAATTTTGTACAAGTAACTTTAGTATCAATATGAATGTTTTGAACGAAAATGGGTGGACCACCGAAAGTGGGTGTGGCACCCCCCATACGTAGTAAATACTAAAATCTTAAATTCTAAGAAACTATAACAGCTAAAATTACCAAATTAAATACAAGTAACTTTAACTTCAATACAAATGTTTTTAACAAAAATGGGCGGACCAACTAAAGTGGGCGTGGTACCTCCCATATGAAGTAAATACTAATATACTAATATCCTAATATCTGGGAAACTATAACAGCTAAAATACCCAAATTTAGAACAAGTAACTTTAGATTTAATATAAATATTTTGGACAAAAATGGGTGGACCTGCAAAAGTGGGCGTGGTGCCTTCCATATGAATTAAATACCAAAATTTGCATATCATGGAAACTATAAAAGCTAGAGTTTCCAAATTTTCCACAAGTTACATTAGTTTCAACATGAATATTTTGGCCAAAAATGGGTGGACCAGCAAAAGTGGGCGGGTCACCTCCCATATGTAGTAAATACTAAAATCTGCGTACCAAGGAAACAGCTAGAGTTTCCAATTTTTTTACAAGTAATTTTAGTTTCACTTGAAATATTTTGGACTAAATTGGGCGGACCAGCAAAAGAGGGAGTGGTGCCTCCTATATGAATTAAATACTAAAATTTCCATATCAGGGAAACTACACATGTTAGAGTTTCCAAATTATGTACAAGTTACTTTAGTTTCAATATGAATATTTTGCCCAAAAATAGGTGGACCAGCAAAAGTGGGAGTGGCACCTCCCATATGTAGTAAATACTAAAATCTGCGTATGAAGGAAACTATAACAGATAGAGTTTACAAATTTTGTACAAGTAATTTAAGTTTCAGTAGAAATATTTTGGACGAAAATGAGCGGACCAGCAATTGTGGGCATGTCACCTCTTATATGCAGTAAATACTAAAATCTGCATATCAGGGAAAGTATACATGTTACAGTTTCCAAATTTTGTACAAGTAACTTCCCATATGTGTCACTTCCCATATGGAGTATACACTAAAATCTGCGTATCAAGGAAATTATATCAGTTAGAGTTTCCAAATTTTGTACAAGTAATTTTAGTTTCAATAGAAATATTTTTGACAAAAAACTGCATATCTGGAAAACTATAACAGATATAGTCCTCATATTAAGTATCAATATGAATATTTTGGAATTTGAAGTAAGAAATAAATAGTTCATTAATTTATTATTTTTAAATAGAATAAGAAATAATATTAAAGAAACAATGTATATTTTAATTACTAAATAAATATTTTTTTTAAACCTTTACTTAATATGCATTTTACTTCGAGGGGGTAGCGAAGCGCACCGGGTATTAGCTAGTGTATCATAAAGCCATATTCCATACATTTACCCAAAATAACAAAAAATATGTGAAAATTATCAACATTTTTAGACGTTGTCTTACATTTCGGTGCATAACTCTGGATCTGCTAACTCGATTTTCAATAACAAAAATTATAGAAATTTTGGTATAAATTTCATTAATTTCACTTATGTATTTTAGACGTGATAGTATTTTACACAGACGGACATAGCTCAATCTACTTAGAGTTTAATAAGAATCAATAATACATAGTTTGTTGGGTCTCAGATGAATATTTCTCAATATTATACATGGAAAGACAAACTTATATGTACCCTCATTATCCACTTTAGGTGGTTGAGGGGATAGAAATATGATAAATTAATTATAATTAAAAATGAATTGTGCCAAATATATATATAGTAAAAACATATAGTGGTAAAAACACTGCACATTTGCTTATATCTATTAATAATAATCAAGGTTGCCTACCGATACCGTTATTAATACCGATACCGATTAAATATCGTTTAAAATTGAGTACCGGTAATTAATTTTTAATTTTTTTTTTTAATTTTATTATTTTATTATCATTATTACAAATAAAATATTTACATAACTATATATTATATCTACAACGTTTGAGAATTTACTAATAGTATTGCAACAAATTAATTACATATATATATATTTTTTTAAGTTTATTTACTTCTGGGAAGGTTAAAAATAGATTTTAAGTTTTTATGGACGTCATTATTGGTCGTATACATAATTTGTAAATAAGGAGTATGTTCTTTTGACTTAATCGAGACTGGATAAAGAGCCCTACCACAGTTTAATGCTTTGCCGCACGTTTGAAACATATGTTGTTTGAATATTAGGTATTGTCAAATACTACACCAAGATATTTGATATCGTCACTTAGTTTGATTATGGATCCTTGTTTATTTAAAGATATTCGTGGTATCCTCTTGGGTGATCTGTTGAAAGGAAAAATAGCTGCCTGTATTTTATCTTGATTGATTTTTATTTTCCATTTGTTGAAATACTTTTCAGCGTTGATATGTCCATTTTTCATATTTTTAATAATATTTTTAATAATTGCATTGGATACTTTACTAGTAGTTATTATTGCGGTGTCATCCGCATAAAAGGCTGTACAATATTTTGTTGGTGTTTTAAAGTCAGAGGTGTAGGTGACAAAATTGAGCCTTGCGGGACACTCGCATATATAGCTCTTTGGGAAGAGCATCTGTTGTCTATATAAACTTTATTTCAGACAGAAAACTATTTAAAATCTTTTGTAAGCATATGTCTTGTGTACCCTGTACATTATTTAAATGAGGTTGGTAACGCAAGAATATGAACAAAGATGTCAGAGGTTTTTGACAGATATAAAGGGAAGCAGAATAAAAGCAATAATCAAAAACAAACAAATTACAAGCGCCAGGCAAAGTATATTGCTGACAACCTATTTTGCCTGGAAGAAATGGAAAATGTCACCGAGGTAATGAGGTAGAAAGTTCGGTTTTGTTCGATCTCTTTTTCCGGTGGTATCTGTACGAATGAAGGTGGCTAGCGCGATTTTGGATTTATTGTACAAAAATAAGAATAAAAACAATTTTTAACAAAAAAAACCTTTTTATTTGCGGTATACCAAATAAAACAATAAAAGAAAAAACAAGTAAGAGTACTATATTCGGCCGTGCCGAATCTTAAATACCCTCCACCTAAATATGGTGAGTAATGCAGAAGTTATATTGGCATAAACACTTTAATATCCATATTCAATATTTGTTATTATGAGGATTAATACAATGTTATCGAAATACTATTAAATAAATATATGAAATAATATAACGATTGTAAGAAAGACTAGTTTAAGCATAAGATACTTTAACTGCAGATTCTTACCATTTTGAATAGAGTTTGTCATTTATTCATATTATAACGTATTACATTTAACAATTTATATATGTACCTAATAATTGGTTATCATTATCCGATTGGATCAACATTATCCTTATTCACCACAAGTGAAGAAAAAAAATATAAAAAAGGGTATACAAATATATTTAGACAAAATTCAAAATTTTTCATATGGAAATGAGTTATATCACAAAATTTTAATATATATTCGCGATAAATGAATTTTCGGGATATGTGTCTTATATATAATTATGAACCCATAATCAAAAACTCCAGCAGTATGATTTCTGTCTACTTGTAACTAATTTCTGTTGCATTTTTGATCGATATCAATGTTTACATGCGTTAATGTATTTTTGGGTTGTGGAACTAATTGGAAGCTATGACCTATTATGAGTCAATCATCATTAAATAGTTTAACGTGATTTCTATGTATTTTAATTGAATTTCATCTTTACAAGAGTTTTATGGGTATTATAGTTATTACCGAAAGTGGAGCTTATATGAGGGCTGTTGCCAATTATGGACCGATATTCATAAAATTCCGTAGTATGATTTTTGGATTCAAATTTTGGTTCAACATATTGGAGCTGACCTATTATGGGACTATCGCCATATAATACTGTAACGTAATTTCAATGTATTTGAGAGCTATTTTTGTAAAATTTATAAATAAAAAAATTAATAAAACTTAATTTAAACAACGCTTTTAACAAGTGTGGACCTTATATGACAACTATATCGAATTATGGACCGTTATTAAAAAAATCTTGTGATATGATTCTTGAATACAAATTACTGATCGGTGTACAATTTTGGTTCAGTACAAATATTTCTTTTGGATATTTGTGTAGGTTAATGTGTTTTCCAGAAGTGATACTTATATGGAGGCCGATTATCATAAAATTTCGTACAATGATTTTTACATATATTGTAATATTTGGATTCGAATTTCAACTTGATGACTATATTTGTAAGAAATTTATGAGGGTTTTAGTGATTTTCGGGAGTGGACCTTATATGTAGCTATGGTCAAATATAGACCGATATTCGCAAACTACAGTAGTATGATTACTAGATACAAATTACTCATCTGTGTATAATTTTATTTTGATATCGATATGTTTTAGATATTTATACAGGTTAATGGGTTTTTCGGAAGTGGTCATTATATGGGAGCTATGACCAATTATGGCCCAAACTTCATAAAATTTGGTACAGTTGTTGCTATGTATATGAGTTTTATGTATGTCGAATTTTAGCATTATTAAGATATTTATAAGAGATTTGTGAGTACTTGACTGATTTTCGGAAATGGACCTTAAATTGGAGCTACGGTCAAATATGGACCGATATTCACGAAATCCTGCAGTATGACTTCCATATATAAATTAAGTATCTGTGTAAAATTTTGGTTTGATATTGATATTTTTTAGATATTTATGCAGGTTAATGTGTTGTTCGGAAGAGGTCCTTATATGAGAGCTATAAACAAATATGAACCGATCTTCATAAAATTCGGTGCAGCGACTTTTGTATATATGAAGATTATTTTTGTCGAATTTCAACTCCATAGCGATATTTATAAGGTATTTATGCATGTTTAAGTGATTTTCGGAAGTGAACTTTATATGGGGGCTATGATCAAATATGGGCCGATCCACGAAAAATTCAGTCTTGTGATTTCTCTTAGCACGAAACTTATTTTTGGTGAATTTTGTATGGATACTGCAATTCTGTAGGCATTTATATACCATAGCACCATAATTCGGGAAGAAATTTGTATGGGGGCTACGAGAAATTAGGGACCGATTCTTTCCATTTTCAACAGAATTTGTCCTTTTACCATATAAGTAATGAGTGCAAAATTTCATAGTGTTCTCTGCAATGAATTAGCCAAAGTCACAAAAAATCATGTGAAAATTATCAAAATTTTTGGAGGTTGTCTTACATTTTGATCCATAACCCTGGTTCTACCAATTAGATTTTGCTGATTTTCAATACCAAACTGCTTAGAAAAATTATAAACATTTTGGTATGCATTTCATTAATTTGGCTTATGTATTTTGGACGTGAGAGTGTTTTACACAGACAGACAGACAGACGGACAGACAAACGGACATTGCTCAATCGACTTAGAATTTCATAAGGATCAATAATATATATACTTTGTTGGGTCTCAGATGAATATTTCTCAATGTTACACACGGAATGACAAACGTATATATACCCTCTTTCACCACTTGTGGTGGTGGAGGGTATAAAAACTAAATAAGGTCATGGAATATAAACAGAAGACTATATGAACATTAAATAAAGAAATCAACAAATTAACAAGTTGTGGAAGACCAAACATCATAAGGTTACATTTTTTCCCATCCTTTACTGGATGAGTGAAGAATTTTATTTCATTTATTTTAAATTGTTTTATTACTACATCGTAATAGATCAATGTGTTTGGCATAAATTTTGTACCTATATAGATTTTTTTATATTTGGAAGTAGATCCCAATTTCTGTAAAACTGTCGACAATAATCGGAAGAATTTTTACATTGTCCTCAATATCTTCACCATTTTCTTTGCCACAGTTTTCGTCTCCATATCGGAAAACACTTAATATCTGTTGTTATCAGTCTTTTTGACTTAGTAACTTTGGGTTTAGGACCACGATACCGTTTCTCTTTACGCTTTGGAGTCATATTGCAGTCAAGTGCAACAAGTATTGAAATTAAGCATTTGATAACAAACATAAATCACTCGAAAACGACGACAATTGAAATAACACGTCTGTATGTTGTCAATGTCAACAAATAACTCTGTGAGTACCGGTATTGATACCGAAATAATTATTTCGGTAAAATACAAGTATTCAAATACCGTTTCCCCTAACCGGTATCACCCTGGTATCAATACCTTTATCATACCGCTATCAATTGCAAATCAATACCGGTATCATACCATTTTCAATACCGATATCATACCGGCATTATAATTAAATTTTGCACAAATTTTTAAAATTACATACATAATTTAACAATTTTGCTGTTAGTAGAAAATAGTGTTTGAACCTTGACGGCAGGGTGAAATACTATTTTATTTTTTGATACTATATATTTTATGTTCAATAGTATCTTGATACAGCCGAAACTCATTTGATACTTATCTTCTTCAGTGTTTTATATAACACTATTAAAATGTTTATTTAATTTGTATAATTTAATGTTTTTAATATTAATATTCCAAGTATATTTTGGTAATTCTGAAATATGCGTTCTCTGGATGCATAATAGACAGCGATAATACTTACATAGAATAATCTTTTAACACTTTATTTGTTTTTGCAATACAATCAGAAGTTGCTTGTATTTTTACCTTGATTGGCATTATATAAATACTAATTAACAAAATATTTTCTAATTTAAATATTAACGGTCTAACTTATAATAATTTAAAACAGCTTTATAAGAAAAAAATCAAAAAAAAGTTTTCATAAACGTTTAATAGTGTTATAAACCATTCATAAATTTAAATATTTATTGTAGCTTCAACACTACTTTAATTTATTTTAATTTAATTGTTTATAATTTTGGAATAATAGACGATACTTACATATTCCGCTGGGGAATATGTTCCATTATAATAATATATGATTTTGTTTCACATTCCTCCGGCAGTGAGCTACATGAGGTTGCAAGTGAGTTTTATTGCAATTTTTGTAATTTTCGTTTAACCTGTGACGCCATGTAGTAATAAAATGTGTAAACATTGTGAAAGATGGTCCACACAAACAAATATACCCATTCCGGAATTAAAAGTATGTGTTTCCTTAAAGAAATTCATTAAATGTTTTTAAAAATTAACAAAATGACAGTAAAAATAAATTTATAAAACAAATCATAAAACAGTAATGTTTATTTTATCACAGAATATTCGTCATTCGAATATTTTTAATAACAATTGAAATAAGATATATAAAAACGTTTGTTATTAATACATTTTTGCTTAATATAAATTTACTATCAGATATACATTTTTTCTCTAAGAATTAGTTTTTATCTTCAAAAATATATTATTGCTAAAAACAAACTATGAAAATAGAGAATTAACGAATATTTTATCCTATCTGCAAGCAACACCAACAACGAAAAAGGGAAAATAACTGAGAAGCATTGCACAGTGGGGCAGAATCAAAATTTTTTGGAAATAAATCTGGCATTTCTAAACGAATGGCCCGATCGGGATAAAATTTCACGTGGGGGTAGCCAAGTATTCGAGTTCAAGTTATTAAAATGGACCCTACAAATGCTCCAGGAGCGGCGCTATGGGGGCTCAAAGTAGGGTACCTTCGAAATTTTAAACACGTGCCATTTTTTTGTTTCCCATCCGATTTTAAAAATTTTTGGTATTTATCTCTTATAAATTCCGAGTTATAATTTTGCCTTACCTTGGTCCGCTTTTTTAAAAATATAGGGCGTACTTTTGAACCGAATACTCTCGAATTTATTTCATTAGATAGGTAACTAAATTACCAATAATGTTCAAACAATTTTAGAGCAACATCGATTACGGATCCGAAAATAAAGGATTTTCATTTTAAAAATTCAAAAAATAGTATATTTTTGCTGTTTTTTGGGCAAAAAGGTGACTTAACTCTTTTATTATGAAAATAAAACTTTCTTTAAAAACATATAAAAGTTTAACGTTTTTCTGTAAGATGTCTTTACGAAGAACATTCTGTCATATTTTTCGAATATGTCGCCCCTACGCTCTTCGGAATTTGACCTATTTTTTATCAAAATTTGGATTTTGGACCACATGTTCTAAAATCCCAAAGCTGGGATCAGAAAACGAAAAGCAGCTTTGGAAATCTTGGTGTGATTCCTATTTATTTTTAAAGCATTTTCCCAGCCAGAATGAGAAATTTAAAAAACCCTGCAAATTTCGTTTAGTTTTGTTAATAAATAAAGATTTTATTACATATTTATAGAGCTCTAAAACTAAAATTTTTATCAAAATTTTGATAGGATTGCAAATATTAGGAACAATTTGGTCCACATTTTTTCCGAACTATTTTTTTTTGTTTAGATAAGTTCATTATATTCAAAAATATGCCACTTTAAAATAGCGTCCTTCAAAAATATTGCAAATTTTGATTCTGCCCCACTGTGCGTAGGTAGTGGTTGATATAAAATAAAAAAGTGTGAATTTAAAAATTGTGAATCATAATGAACGAAAAAGGACAAAGAAAAGTTAAATTTAATAATGAAAACAAAAAAATATCGTCTTTATCAGGCACCAAGTGTTGTTCCAAACTTAAAAACCTTTCGTTTCCCATATCTTGACACCATATTGCTTAAAGCATGGTTAGAAAATTGCAATTTTGACGAATGTTTTCTGGAAAGATCTCGGACATTATACATATGTGAAAGACATTTTTCACCAGACTTTATTGGAAAGAAATATTTGAAGCGAGGCGCCGTGCCAACCTTGAACTTAATCGGCAAAAACGAGAAAACAGGTATAGAAAAAGGAAACAGTTTTGAAAGTGAGGATGTTGACTTATATTTATATAAATCTTTTCCACGTAAACGCAAGAGATCGGAATCACCATCATAATGCACAAATTGTCAAAAAAGTTGTAAAAATGAAGAATTTTATCGAAAGAAATATTTTGATATGTTTAAAAAACTTAAAGCTGTGATGCAAAAAAATGCTAATTTGATTTAAAAAAACGAAAGTTTAAAAAGAAGTGTCAAAACATTAGAAAAAAAAGTAATGAACATAAAATCTATTGAAGCCGAAGTTGACAAATTACACATCAATTCAAACGAAAAAACTTCATGTAAAATGCTCATAAAACAAAATAGGGGAACAACTGCTCGTTGGGATGATCACGAGAGTATTGGACAAAGTATTTATTATAGATCTACTTCTACATACTTATTTTTGGGAAATATATTAAAATTAAACTTTCCAAGCCCTTCGTCTCTAAGTAGATGGAGCCTTATAAAGAATTTGCAGCCAGGCAACAATTTATGCATATATAATGCACTCAAAGGGACAGTTCAAAAGCTGGAGCCTCTTGAGAGAGAATGTATTTTAATTTTTGATGAAGTATCCATCAGAAGAAATTTGACATATAATAATTGTGCAGATGTTATAGATGGAGTTGTAGATCTTGGATATGAGCGAGTGAATGAAATGGGTTCACAAGTTTGCGTTTTTATGATAAGAGGACTTGTAAAAAACTGGAAGTTTGTTTTAAATTATGTTGTTACTGCTACTTCTATAAAAGCTGATATACTAAAAAAACTTGTGCTATTAAATTTGGATATTTTATGTGCGTGGGATTAATTATGCGTGGATTAACGTGTGACCAAGGTCCTAACAACAGAAAATGTTACAAGATGCTGGGCGGATCCACTGATAAACCTTATTTTCTTTATAAAAATGATAAAATTTATTTGATGTACAATATTCCCCATATTTTTAAGTCGATCAGAAATGCATTCATCAAGGGCGATTTTAAAACACCACATGGGGTAGCGCGGTTCTATGATGTTAGAGACATTTTCGAGCTAGATCATGGAAAAGCAACAAAAATTACAAAATTAACAACAGTGCACATAAATCCAAATAGTTTTCAAAAGATGCGTGTTGGCATAGCTGTCCAATCCAATCCAATCTTTTAATGAAAATCGCCAGTTTACACGAAGTACATCAGCAGTAGCCACTTCAACATGTGCATTTATAAAAAAGCTCGACAACTTTGATTGTTTAAACAGCAGGCACTTCAACGACTCCAACCCCCTGAAACGTGGCTTAAAGTTCAATAGTAGAACTTGGCAAGTACTTCAAAAGCTGATTACCTACATGAAACAGGTTGAATATCACGGTAATAAAATATTTTCAATCAACGGGCTAGTTCAAACAACGATTGGTATTTTATCTTTGTCGGAAGAACTGTTTGAAGAAAATTAAAATTTACTCTGCATTTTAACGAGCCATTTTAACCAAGATCCTATAGAAAACTTGTTTTAATATATATGTGCCAAAGGTGGACACTGCAAAAATCCATCGTTTCATGAATTTAATATTGCAGTAGCTAAGTTATTATCTTTAAAAATCACTCAGTTTAGCACCTCATCTATTATGGTTTACAACATCTAGGTGTTGTGTATGTCACAGGGTTGCATTTTATATTAGTGCACATTATCCGTAAAGTTACATCCCTGCGTATAAAAAACTGCCAAGTTGGAAAAAAGTTTCAAGAATATTTGTAACGCGCAATATTGTTTAAATTAAAAGTAAAATAATGGATATAAACACCGAATTATTTTTTGATGATGATGATAGTTGGAATACATATATGGCACGTATACAGGGACAGTTCCAACCCCTTGGAGCTACCAAAAGCTGAGTACGTATAATTTGTCTGAAATCATTAGCTTTATTAACACATATATTTTAGTTTTATAAAATTTTTCCGCATAAATAAAGATAAAAAATAAACATAAAAGAAAAACTTAAAAACTTATTCATATGTTATAGAAAAAAGTAACGGGTTCTTAAAACTAAAACAAAAGCTATTTAATATATATATATGTATATGATTATCACAACTCTTGAATTCTTTTATTAGTTAATTCAAGTTTGGCTACTATCAATTTCATTTCTAAGTCGGCATTCTTCTTTATTAAATCGTACATTTTTTTATTTAGTTGGTAATTTTTGTATGAATTTCTTTCCATTTTTTAACATCTCTAAGAAATTCTCCTGATTTTTAGCTTGCGTTTTTAATATTTTTACATGTTCGTCCTCCTATCAAAAGCCCAGTGTCCCCCAAAATGTGGGAGGGTTGGAAAACCTTATGCAAGCACTTACTGAGAATATTTCCTCTCTTAATCAAAATATGACTAACTTCATGTCATCCATGCAAACCACAATACAAGAGCTTCTGAGAGCACAGAACCAAATGATTCAAATTCTATTAACAAGAAAATGAATTTTTTAAAAATATGTTTCTGGAATGCAAATGGTTTAAACCAGCACAAATCGGAAATTTCCCATTTTATGTTAAATAAAAGCATCGATGTGATGTTAATTGCGGAAACACATCTTACAAATAGATATAACTTTAATATATCAGGTTACTCGTTCTATTACACAAACCATCCGGATGGTAAGGCACATGGCGGCACCGGTATCATAATTAGAAACCGATTGAGACACTATGCCCTAGATGCGTTTTCAAAGGATTATATGCAAGCAACATCTATTCGCCTTGAATACCCAGCTGGAGAATTAACTCTGAGCTCTATATATTGCCCACCACGTTTTTCGATGACCAAGGAAAAATTTGAAGAATTCTTTATAACACTAGGAGATCGGTTTCTGGCATGTGGAGACTACAATGCCAAACACACATATTGGGGTTCGCGATTGGTGAATCCCAGAGGTAGACAGCTGTATAAAGCTCTAGTTGATCGCAAAAATTGCTTAGATTTCGTGTCCCCTGGACACCCAACTTATTGGCCAACTGATCCTAGAAAAATTCCTGATCTAATAGACTTCGCCATATGTAGAAATATTAGTCGAAATACAGTATCCACAGAGGTATCCTATGATCTGTCTTCTGACCATTCTCCTGTAATTATTACTTATTGCGAGAGACCCAACAACCCAAGATTTCCTAAGGACTCTTTGTGTTTTAAGACAAATTGGCTAAAATATAGGAAATATATCAGCAGTCATATCCACACAAATCCTAATTTACAGTGTGAGGAAGACATAAATAAAACCGTCAATGATTTCACGTCATTGATGATTTCGGCTCTGGAACACTCTAGGTGCCAAATCCCTCCAAAAACTAATACACCTATTTCAAATTCGGATATTGAAAGACTTCTTCTCGAAAAGAGAAGACTCAGAAGAGAATGGCAACATAATAGATCACCTGCTGCAAAGCAGAGGCTGTCCACAGCAGTACGAAAACTGAAAAGAGCCCTTCATTTAGAAGAGGATCGCATAAACGAAAATTATATTAAAAGTTTGACGAGCACAAAATACACAAACTTCTCTCTTTGGAATGCAACGAGAGAAAAGCTGACGGAACCTGGGCACGAAGTGCTATAGAAAAAGCAACAATATTTGCTGAACATTTAAGTGAAGTATTTCAACCTAATTCCACGGCAAATGAGTTCGAGCTCGAAGAATTTTCGGTTTCAACAATGGCTAATGCAGCCCAATTCGATATTGGTCCTGAGGATGTTAATAGAGTAATTAAAAATAAATTGAACTTGAAAAAATCACCGGGATATGATTTAATAACTCCATCATTGATTAAGAACCTACCAAATGTGGCAATAATTGTGCTTTCTATATTGTTTAATGCGATCTTGAAACTTGGAATTTATCAAAAAAATTGGAAAATTTCTCAAATAATAATGATACCGAAACCGGGTAAAGATTTAACTCTGCCATCTTCTTATAGACCTATTAGCCTACTCCCTTGTTTGTCGAAGCTGTTCGAGAAAATATTCCAGGAAAATATCATACCTTTTTTGAATGATGGAAATATTATCCCAGTACACCAATTTGGTTTCCGTGAACATCATGGCACCATTGAACAAGTCAATCGTTTAACTGGAGAGATTAGAAAATCTTTTGAATTAAAGAAATATTGTTCTGCCGTCTTTTTAGATGTTGCCCAAGCTTTTGACAAGGTATGGCATAAAGGTCTAGTACATAAAATAAAATGTTTACTACCACTATGTACTCATAAATTGCTGGAGTCTTATCTATCGAATAGACTTTTCAGAGTTAAGTTCAATGATTGTGTGACGAGAGAATACAAGATTAGAGCTGGCGTTCCACAGGGAAGTGTACTGGGACCTACGTTATATTTGATTTACACCTCTGACTTGCCTACGTGCGATAAATTAACAATCTCTACATTTGCGGATGATACCGCCATTATTAGTTCACACGAAAACCCACTCATAGCATCTAGTCAACTGCAAAATTATCTCGTACGTGTGGAGACATGGTTGAAAAACTGGCGAATAAAGGTGAATGAGCTGAAAAGTAAACATGTTACGTTCGCTCTAAGGAGAGGAAATTGTCCACCTGTCACACTCAACAACGTTAATATACCGCAGTCTGATTATGTCACCTACCTTGGTATTCATCTTGATAGACGGCTTACTTGGCGCCGTCACATAGAAACCAAGAGACTTCACATGAAGCTAAAAGCCTCTAGCTTTCATTGGTTAATCAGTGATCAATCAAAATTAAGCCTTGAATATAAAGTCATCCTGTATAAGACCGTTTTAAAACCAATTTGGACGTATGGAATTCAATTATGGGGAATGGCTAGCAACACCAGTATTGATCTTATACAGAGGGCCCAATCTAAAATTCTTAGGACCATGACGGGAGCACCATGGTATATAAGAAATGAAAACATCCACAGGGACTTAGATGTGACATTGGTAAAGGAAGAGTTCAAGAAAGTCCGCGAGAAATATATTGTTAAGCTGCAAAACCATCCCAATACGCTTGCAAGACAACTTGTGCAGATCCAACCCCGATCCAGGCTCCGTAGAGCTGATCTACCACCCCGCTAAGATGAGTGCCAGTTAACCATGAAGGCTCTCTTGTTGGAGAGCAACTATTTTTAATTTTAGATATAAGATTTGAATACTTATTGTTAGGCCTATAAAAGGCAGATTCGATAAACTAATAAAAACGTATAAAAAAAAAAAAATGTTCGTCCTCCAACTTGTTTTTCTTCGATTATTCTTTGGCAATTGTGGTTCCGTAAATTCAACATTCTGTGAAGGCTCTGCTCTAATGAGCTCAAGCTTATTTCTGTGGACGGACCACCACCAGTACCTTACAAGTTTATTTTCTTTGCAGCCAATTTTCGTTTCAAATTTGCCTTATACCTATGATAAAATACAAATTATTTTTAAGTAATATAATATAAATTAGATAGTATATCTACTACTAACTCTTTGCAATTCTTTGGTGTTTTTATTCGGCGGTCTCAAGCTATTTAAATGCTCCGTAAACGTATCCCATGTGGTCTTAAGTTGCATTTTGCTAAATCCAAATGGTAGCTTGCCTCGGCCAATGCCTGGATGAATTTTCATCAGCCCAACCAGCTTCTCCATTTGTTTTTTATTTGTAATTTTGCTAAGAAATATTTATAATTAAGTATTTTACAGTTATTTATGTTTTGCAAATACAACAGTGCCGATCATGATCGCATTTTAAAAAATACAACACTAAAATAACAACTGTTGTAAATGGTAGTCGGGGCCTTAGCTTTCCCTGTTACCTAGCCCCCTCATCATAAAGAAGTACAATATCTTGTCAACTTTAAATACATTGTGTGTGATATCTTTATATATTTATAGTCTTTGATTCAACTATGGGATTTCAAGAAGTTATCTGTACATTAAAAAAAATACTAAAATGTATCAATCGCTTTGAAAGTTGCAGAAAAACATTTCTGAGAAACTATGCGTCCCAGGCAAGAATACAACATGTATTTTGAATGCGTCCTTGATGCAAATAATAAACCTGGGGGCTTACTTTGTATTGCGATGCGAAAGCAAGTTCGATGCGAAAGGTAAATGCGATAGGAATGCAATTTAGTACCCTGCATCGTCTACGCAAATGATTTCTCAAAAAGAAGCAACACTGGCACCACAAAATAAACAATAGCTAATAATGACAAAATGAAATGTCAAAACTTGTAAATAAAAACATTTTAAACAAATATTTTGTGCGATGCGAAAACGCATTAAAGGGTACCAATTGTTCAATTATTCTCAATTTTTCTTTCGCATCGCAATAGAGAGTAACCCCCTGAGATCCAAGAGCGTCTGATGCATCCCAAAAAAGTGACTGGCAGCGTCATTTTCGCATATTTCCTTGAGAACGGGAAAAGAAAACGGACAAAACTAAAGCACCCTTCATGGATATAATATAAAAAATTTTTTAATTTATATTTTGTTGCAAATCCTTTGTTTTGGATGACACAAGCACATCTCTTAGCCATAGAAGATATTAAGTTTTTTTATGGTGTCTTACGATATTCCTTCCCAGGCTATAATAACGCCTTGAAATTAATCGTGAAAATTTCCGATCCTTATTTCTGCAATTTTCACGATTTATTTTCATATTATAAATCTTCCACAAGTTCTCAATAGGATTGAGATCAGGAGATTGAGCAGGCCAATGAAGAACTTAAATCTTATTGCTCTGTAGCCAAGTCTTACAAAATTTGGAGGTGTGCTTAGGATCGTTATCCTGTTGCAACCTCCCTATAAGTGGCATTTCTTCACTGGCATAAGCCACCATTACATCTTTCAATATATCACGGTACATGAACCGATACATAATCCCATTAACTTTATGAATTGGCCCAATTCCAATTCCTTGACCAGAAAAGCAACCCCAGACCATTAGATTGCCGCCTCCATGTTTTATTGTTCCTTTGAAATACTTAGGATTCAGTCTTTCTACTTTTCGTCTGCGTACACGCCTTATTCCATAGGAACTTTTTAATTTGTATTTGGATTCGTCAGAGAACAGTACTGTCTTCCATTTTTGGACACTCCAATCGATGTGGGCTTTGGCAAACTCCAGTCTAGCTTTCTTGTTCTTAGCTGATATAAACGGTTTTTTTGCTGGTCATCGGCTGAATAATCGTGCTTCTACTGCTCTTCTACGGATTGTTCTCGCGCTAACGCATAATCTTAAACTTGTTCTTACTTGACAAGCAGATGCTGTAGGATCTTTTTGCATTGCTCCTTTGATAAAAGAATCATCATATCATGTAGTTTTACGAGGACGTCCTCCAGAATGCCCCGGTGATATACGACCAGTCTGCAAAAACTTTGGAATCAGCCGGGAAATAACTGATCTGTTAATTGAATGTTGTTTATTCAATTCATGCCGTGATAAGCCCGGCTTCCATTCTTCAATAAATTTAATTTTAAATTCACTGGAGTACTTGTTCCTTGCCAGCCATTGTTTTTTCACAAAAAACTGTATAGAACTTAAATTATACAGACTACGTCTTCCTTTATTTTTATCTTCTGGAAAATTTAAATGCATCCGTTGTGAGTGACGTTAACTGACATTGCAAATAGGCAGTAGCATAGTCAAATTTTTAAACATCTTATAAGGGGATGCTTTTGTTTTGTCCGTCGCGTTTTATGCTTTTGTATGTTTTATCACTTTAAATTCGTTGTTCATACAATTATCCTTTCCTAAATGAACACAATCTGAACATTAACAATATAAGTTAATAAAATATATACAAAATACATCCCAAAAAAACTTTTTTTATCCAAAAAATTATGATATGAAAAAAATCCATTGAGGGGGTGCTTTAGTTATGGCCAATACTGCACATATGTGAGTTTTATTTTAAATTTTAATGAGATATTCTGAAAATAATTAAGAAAATAATATAATTTAAATGTTTTCCTTTTAAACGAGTTTTCTTTAGTTTTAATAAAACATGACTTGGTTGTAGATGTTGGAGAAATCGAAAGGAGGCCAAGAGAAAAACTATCCAATATCTTAGTGCATTTCTTTGTTCATACAAAATCCACCATTATACATGGGAGTCCTTTTTGAATTTTTAGATTTGAAATTCTTTTAATAGTTTCGTTAAGTTCTGTCTTCTGTTTAAAGATGACAGCTACAAAGCAAACAGCTGATTTATACTTCAGTGGTGTCACTTTATTGTTTTTTGTTTTTTACGTTAATAGAAAATAACCGTACAAAATTCCGAAGTAATTAATATTTAAACAATTATTTTGAGTAAAAATATATATTTGGTAGTAATTTATGTACCGTTTATCAATTTATTCCAATATGGTTATCAGAACTTCTCTTAATAAAGTTTTGTGGTTGACAAAAATAGAATTTAGCCTAATTCGGCTGCAGCGGCAAAAGTAGTCGAATTATTTCAAAAAAGATAAAAAATTCAAGATGCCGAATTATTTAAAAAAAAAGGTTTCTAAACCACTGTGCACTGTTAGATAAATGTTACACAGAGTGGAGCAAATAAACGGTGCACAGCGGTATAGGAAAAAAAAAAGGGAAATAAATATCAATTATGTCTTATAGCTTAGGAGATATCAAAATATAGTAATCAATTTTAGATTGCCAAATATGTTCTTAATTATTTTGTATATGGTTTTTATATGTCCGACACTGGTATGAATTCATCGTAGATTACGATTTTGATAACCGCTTGGTGCATTTTTTTTTATCCATACAAATTGACCCACTCAAATATACAACCATACAATTGTATATTTGGTTACATCTAACTTGTGCTTCTTGTGTCAAACGTTCTTAAATCGTGTTAAGGATTGTTCTGAAACTGCAAAATTTTCCTTATTAAAACAATGATTGGAAAACTATATACAATATTATACCATTTGCTCATATGAATTCACAAATTTGTATAACTTTTTTTTACCGCAAATTTTAAATATATATTCGAGCCAGGTTGATATATTAGCGGAGTTCAGTGTTTGATGCATATGGTCTTGCGAAAGTGCAAATACAAAATACTGTAGCTTTTATTTGCAATCCAACAACAAAATACACAGAATTGCAATTATCACATCATTGCTTTTATGCAATACTAAAACTGTATAGCTTTTTATGCTACGTGTATAGCGTAGCAAAAAAACAGCTGACATTTGTAAACAATAATTTAATGTCGTCAAACAAAATTGAAGCTATGAGCCGACCACTGTAAATAAAAAATTAAAAAGAGAAAAACCCAACAAAAAGTGGACGCTATATGAAATAAAAAGTGTTCTGGATTATTTCGCGGCATTTTACAACAATTTCACAAAATAATCAAACACCTAAATTTTCTCGACCAATAATTCTGTTATCAGCTGTTATCTAATTTGCATCTAGCATTGCAAAGTTGCTTAAAATACCGCTCACTGTCAAAATTATTGCAATAGCAAAAAATTGAAACCTAAAACGCACTAAACACTGAATACCGCTATTGATAAAAAAGTTTTTGCGTTTTTTGGATAAATAAACAAATAAAAAAAACAATACAAAAACTGATTTGCAAACTTTACCGCGTTTTGTAGGTGAACTTTTTTGGCAAGCGCGAAAAAGATATCTATCAAAATAAATGTTTTGTAACTCAAAATATACAATTTTTGACTTGCAAAATCAAAAACTTTGTTGATTTTTTTCGAAATGGGCTTTTTTTATTTTTTATTTTCTTGCTTCAAAGAAAGCTTAATTCCATTCTTTTAAGAGGTGTTTGGTCGCTTAGTGGGATGTGAGGCGGCAAGCTAGCCTCACCAAATTTGGTATGCAGTCTTCTACCGTCAAAATATTCCTTTTGAGTAAAAATGGGTGGTCTGCGTTCCCTTAATATATAACTAATAAATAATAATTGTTTTTTTTTTAAATTTTATTTTCCTAATGTGGTTTTGTAATACTCAAAATTAATTTGAAAAAATAGTAATGGATATATATTTGGGCGGGTCAATTTAAAAATCGTCCAAGTGACAACGAAAATTGTACTCTAGGGATCAAAATAAGAAACTTTGCCCAATGAACCATACCTCTAAAAAAAATTCTGATGTTCCTTATTTTGATCCAAAAGTAGATTTTAGAAAAATCCCACTTTAACCCATTTAAAGTGCCCCAATCGAGTCTAAATATATGACCTACCCTCACTTACTTTGGAGGGCCGAAGTAAGTGAATTTGCAGTTTTAATCTTCTCTGATTTGAAGCATCTTCCTAAATCCAAATATAAAAAAAGAACCATTTATACTAAACTTTTCCAATTTCTAAATTAATGTTATCATCTTTGAGTTCATTTCTTTAAATTTTTTTTATCAATTAACTTTAATTTTAAAATTATTTATTTTTTTTTAATTTCTAATCTTTGAAAATTGTATGGTCACCTAAATTTCTAAATCTTTGTTTAAAAAGATACCCTACTTACATTCTAAACACATTCACATTAACATACATACCTGAACACTCATACAAAATTACTTAAACCCAACAAAAATATTTGCCTAATTCACAACAATCGTGTATCTTGTTTATTTGTTTGTGAACACCCATTGTATATTGTATGAATGTATTTTGTATTTTAAACGGCAGAAACCAAATAAGAAGAAGAAAAACAGCAGGTTTTCTAGAAATAAAATGAAAAATAGAACTGAAAAAAGTAAATTAATTAATATTTTTTGATAAAACTATAAATTTGCTGCTGACATTAAGAAAATTTGTTTGTATTTTCTTTTTTCTTCTCTATAACTGGCATTCATATTACATTGATAGCACGGAAACCAATACAACTGTTTAAAAACATATAAAATTAAAGTGTATTTAATTTTTGTATGAAAATTACCAACAACATGCTTACACTATTGTAATTTAATACAATAATACACTCAATACAAGGATACAAGGGGTTTTGTGGATTCAGCAATTATGAATATTAAATATAACCGAACAAACTTCACCGATAGCATCTTAATTGTAAGAAATATAATAAAAGAACATGGAAAAACATGTATACTTTTGTAATATTTATAATTTTTAAAAAAAGTAAAGAGCAAAAAAGGAAAATTTGCAAGGCGTGATCCAGATACCGCCCTGATATTGCACTTCCCGGGATTTCTTTAATCTCGAAGCCCGGGATTTTTTAATTTTAAATCCCAGGATTTTCGAAATGGTATTACTACAAAACGCGGTATAGTTTGGAGATAATATTTATTTTTATTTTTTTTTATACAAAAAACGCAAATATATTTTTTATAAATATATCAACCTGGCTCGAATCTATATTTAAAATTTGCGGTAATGAGAAATAGTCCGCTGTTTTACTATAAAAAATAAAAAAACTAATACAAATTTGAGAAAATTTTGACTTTAAAAAAGTATGTACAATGTACATAGCCCTAATGTACATGTACATACTTTAGTGTTATTTCTTCTTATATAATGTACATTAGGGACATAACTATTGATATTTTTTGCAAATATGCAAATTGGCGTAGCATAGTCGAATAGAGCATTAAAAAAGATGAAATACCACGGTATTATTTTTTCGCGGTTGTTAAAAAAGCTCACGCACCAAACACAATAAATTTTTTCATTAAATATATTCAATTATTTTGAAATACAATATATTTTATTTTAGTAATAACTGCAAAAAAGGAATATGAAATTATTTACATAATTTTTCAGAGAAAAAAAAAAAAAAATTTGTTTTTTTTTTAGAAATTGGTGTTGGTGAGTGATGTTTTTGATTCCAAATGACCTAAAAAAAGATTTTCATTACCTATACAACATTGGCCACCACGTGGTGGTATGCCAAAAATTTCACCAAAATTAGTTATTTGCCTAATGTACATACTCAGGCATGTATTTTATTGCAATCAAATGTGATTTATTTATGAATTATATATTATTTTTTTTGTAAAGACATATGTTTATATATACGTATCTTTCTTATAATTTTCGGGATTTAAATTTTCCCGATAATCCCGAAACCCCGGGTCGGGATTTCAGGATTTTTATCAAAATCTCGAAACCCGGGGTTTTTAAAAATCAGTCCCGATTAGCATCTCTATTCACAACTCTATACTACATTCAGAAAAACAATATAAATGGCCAGTTTTTGACTTCGTATTTAAATGCTTATTTAGTTAATTTTGACTTAAAATTAAGTACTATTTAAATACAGTTTGAGGCAAGTTTACTAGAAGCAAGTCTCTTCGATTCTCTTTTAAACTTGCTCGTCTGTTTACACACAGCAAGTCTGTGTTCGATTTTGTATGTCAAAACCTAATAGACACCATACTGAAAATGAGAAAACAAAAGAGAATTGAAGATACTTGCCAGTACAAGCAAGTGTGTACCCCTCTTCTTTCTTCTTGCCCCTCTCTCCTATAAACTCAGACTTGCGGCAAGAAAACTTGTCCTGTGTAAAAACAGGCATAGTTTTGCATAAAACAGCATTTTAAGGAAAGACAATGTAAATATATTTTCAAATGAAAATTGCTTACTATGATGTATTCGGATTTTAAAATTTTTAAGTTAATACAGTATTGTTGAACGAGTGCGATAAGTAAAAAGGTCAGCGAAAATCAATTCTGCGTGTTTGTCCAAGACAGCTTCAATCAAAAAAATACAGTTTTTTGATATATAATGTAAAAATTTGTTTCTATAAAATGAATTAAATTTTATACAAAAAAAAATATATATATAGTAGTGTTTTTGATATTAAGTATCAATTTGATAAAAGATATTTTCTCCAAAAACGCAGTATATTACACAAATACAAAATCTACGATATTTAAAAAACTGAAAATTAAGTACTCTATTGCTGTAGTAAGATTCAAATGTGTATTTAGAAATAAAAAATTATTTATAAAAAAATACTTTTTAGGATGTAAAAATTCTGGGTATTATCTAAATATTTCATTACATGTAAACTAATTTTTCATGTAAATTAAAAACTATGATCACTGTAATGCCTTGAATGTGCAGTGTTTAATTTTTGTTTAGAATTTTCGGAATAAAAATTTTTATTTGGGGTAAAGCTACAAGAGTCAAATTTCAACATTCTTGAGATACCAGACAAATATTCCAAAACAGCCACCATAATTATTATACTCAAAAGAAACATATGTTTACGTAGACCAGTTTCATGCTAAAAAAAATCACATTCTAAGCTGCATTACCCAAAATTTCGAAGAAAAACCCCAACAAATAAGGTATGTAATGTGAATATAAAAAACGCTATATTTCGAAAACGCGATATTTATTAAAAAAATTCAAACACAAAAAAAAAATGAAAAGAATACTTTGGTATTATTGATTTTACAATGTTTTTTGCTTCTCCTGTAAAAAAAAATAATAGTATAGTTTCTTCCTTTTGCATTTAAGGTGACAATATGTATTCCCACATGTATTTTACACATACAATGTTTCATATGTATCAGACAATGTGTACAACTTTTACAGATGGAAAATTTGACAGTACACATGTAAAATACATGTCGTCTGATAGCACCTTTAAAAGTTATCTACTACGACTTCTTAGATGAGAAAATATATTATTCAACAAGACGAGAATACATTTTTATAACACATCAAAATATTGGTCGTATAAACACAAAGGAATATATCCTGGATTCCTACGACGATCTAGCTGTGTCCGTCTGTCTGTTGAATGTACGAAAGCGCCTAGAGGGATGGAATTTCAACAAATATTGTATTTTTATTAGAAATATTTGGTAATGATAACGGAAAAGATCGTCCAACCAAAAAAAGAACTTAGAACAAAATATCCGTACGCTATAAACTATATTAGCGGTATTCACAATCTAGTGCATTTGTATTGTAAATTTGTGCAATGGTGTATTTCTGTATATTTTGTTAGTGTAAATGTTAGAAGGAAGTTGTAGTTGACCTTGAAAATGCATTGTATTCTGCTATGTGTTTAAAATAATTACCTCTATAAGTAAATGTTCCTTCTTAGAAATTTGTATAATTTAAATAATTTATCTCATATAGTTATTAATCATAATGTTCGACATCATCAAAAAATATTAATTTCATTATTATTAATTAAAACATGTTTCTTTAATTTTAGTGTTGATATACGCGAAGGTTATACAAAAGCAGTTAAAAGATGGTCTGATGAAAGTGTGTTTGGGGAAAGAGCGTACTTTATATTTGATAAAGAACCTGGAACACTGTCTATTCAAAGCACAAAATTTTCCGACTCTGGAACATACAGATGCAGAGTGGATTTTTTAAAAGCTCAAACACGGAATAGCAAAATTACTCTTTCAGTTATAGGTAAGATTGTTTATAATATTATATACGATTTACATCAGAAAATACATAAAAGCCATAAAGAAGTACAAAATAGATGTCCCTTTTTTGGTGCTCCCAAGGTATCGGTTGTCTAAAAACTAAATGCAGAAAACTTGGGCAAAATGGAATAACATTTATTTGAAGTTTCAAATGTTGAGTCAAAGCAGCAAAATCCAATTTAAAATAGCTTTTTCATTTTATTTAAATATAAAATATAAACAAATTTCTGACAGCGATAACCTGAATAAATCATTAAACATAGGGTAACATAGAGACGAGACGGAATTGTCAAAAACCTAAGTCTGTTGTCAAAAACCTATCTCTTGCAACAACAAAATACATGCTAGTCAATGTATTTTGTTGTTGTATCAGACATATGATTTGTTGTATTTTTGTTTGACAATACGGAGTGTCTCGTCTCTATGTATAATTCTCTATGTCATTAAATGTAATGCATATCAAATCCCAAATTTTATTTTTTCAAAACTGCTTTTAACGAAATTTGATAAAATTAAAAAGGTTTTCGATTCTAATAAATGACGATTCAATATATTTTTTGTTATATCACTTTCAAAATATGATTTTTTTTTGCAATTTTTTGTCAATAATAAAATATTTCAATGGTATCGTATAATATAATATTTCCATCAAAATTTATAGATAGAATACAAAAATGGATTAATTTGAGTACAGTGAAATAACTTCCCAGAAAAAAATTAAATAACCCCCACACAATTTTCCATATAAATTTGGACATATTTCATTATGGAATAACTCCCAATCAGAGTATGAAAACAAACGAAGCATTTCCCAAACGTTTGCAAAATGTACAAAACAAATCAAGATTTTTAAATTGTATTGTACATAAGCAAAAACAAAAGAAAAGCTTTTCAAGTGACAAAGAGAGAAAATGAAACAATTGGCTTTTTACTCATCTGTAACACGAAAATCATTCACTTTCACATTAGAAAAAAATGTAAACAAAAGAATGACAAAAATATTGCTATATCATCAATCATTAGCTGGTCATTTTAAAAGATATTTTAATTCTAAAAACTGGAATAAATTACTAAATGACCGTAGAATCAGATTTCGTGGTTGTCACTTGCGCCATTTTAGTAGAGCACGAGTTATTCAAATTTCAATTTATTCATCTACATTGTTGCTTCGTAGCAGACTTTTGCTCCTAAAATCAAAAATATTCGTTGAGCACCAATATGGAAATGATCTCCGAGCAGGGGACAAAAATACCTATTTATTGATGTATTGAACATTTTTCTAAGTACTTTCAGTCATAAGTGATATTGCAGCAAACTTTTGAAAAGTAGAAAAATAAGTAAAAAGTTTTTTTGTTCTAATAAATAAAATAGTCGTGTTTTACACAGACAGACAGACGAACATTGCTCAATCGACTTAGAATTTCATAAGGATCAATATTATATATACTTTGTTGGGTCTCAGATGAATATTTCTCAATGTAACACACGGAATGACAAACTTATATATACCCTCTTTCACCACTTGTGGTGGTGGAGGGTATAAAAAGAAATACATAATTCATATTTTGAAAATAAAAATTGTAATTGAAAGTATGTAATTAGTAAAAAAAAAAATACTGGCCCATAATCATAGTCAAAAATAAAGTATATTTTAAGAGAAATAAAGTCGTTTCTACTTAAGAGTGGACTTTAGGTCTACCATAGACAAGTTAAAGTATACTTCTGACGTTAAAGTCGACTGTAAATATAAAACAAGCTGAAGTTGCTTTTAACTCATTTAACAACAGCATCAGCTGTTTTTCCCCATGTAAAAAACTTCGACGAAAAGTCAAAAATGTTTAAGTTACAATATATTGGCAGAGATTTTGCAATTATTGAATATTGAGTCAATAAAATTAGTACCAACATAGAATAAATTTGTTATTAATCTTTCCTTTTCTAGTTTCCCGGTTACATTTATTGTTTGTCACTTTTTTTTTTTTTTTTTAATTTTGTAAGTCAGCTGCTCAGCGATGCCACTTGTCTATATTTTGTTGTATATTGTATGAAAACATTTTCTACATTTGAGGTGACACCCACTTAAAGTCGGTACAATTTAAAGCATACTTTAATTTTGACTATAGTCAGAGGATAATAAAAAGCGGGTTTTTATTTTAAAGTTGTTTTTAAAAAGAACCGACTTTATTCTTTGACTATGATTATGGGCCACTATTTTTAAAATACATTGGTGGGATTTTATCTACCAAAATACAGATTTAAAAAACTACTGATATTCCTGATTAAATTAGCAATATTATTTCAATCACTTATTTTTAGAAAACAGATTTTTTATGCACTTTTGTACTATACTGATACATCAACAGAACAGAACATTTGACAGGTACCATGAGCGACTTATCGTGGGGTTTTTTTCTGTTTTTTGAAAGTGATACAGTTTTTACGTTATTTTTTTAGTTGTAAAACAATACAATCTTATTCCTAAAATTTAGAAATTTATTTTATATATTGTCAAATCATAAAATAATAAATGTTCACTTTAACAAATATTGTCTTAACATTTGTTTTGCATCGATAATCAGAAATAATACAAAAATTAGTTCTTATTTCCGAAGAATATTAATTTAAAAACTTTGGCCCATAATCATAGTCAAAAATAAAGTATATTTTAAGAGAAATAAAGTCTTCTTAAGAGTGGACTTTAGGTCTACCATAGACAAGTTAAAGTATACTTTGGTACTAATTTTATTGAATCAATAAAATTAGTACCAAAATAGAATAAATTTGATATTAATAGTTCCTTTTCTATTTTTCCACTATTTTTTTTTAGTTTCCTTGTTACATTTGTTGTTTGTCACCTTTATTTTGTTTTTTGAAAACATTTTCTACATTTGAGGTGACACCCAGTTAAAGTCGGTTCAATTTAAAACATACTTTAATTTTGACTATAGTTAGAGAATAATAAAAAGCGAGTTTTTATTTTGATGTTGTTTATAAAAAGAGCCGACTTTATTGTTTGACTATGATTATGGGCCTTTATTTTTTGAAATTAACATTTTAATTTTTATCGTTTATTTCAAAAGACTGTGTTTTTACAGCTAACAACAGAAATGTTTGATTTAATTCACTACAAGCAATTCACAAAATGAAATGGTCATTATACAATATACTGAACTAATGAGCTAAAAGAGCGACCTAGTTCATTTGAGTGAGCTGAGCTAATAAACCCAACTCTAGCTATAAATATATATTTCTCTTATAGTTTACGAGTTATTCGCATTTGAAAATAAAAATTTAAGTTTTCTAATAACGGATCCAAATCTTGTCCGATTTTCTTGAAATGTCTTGTTTTAATTAACAACAAATATATTAATATTCTTTATAATGAATTGTTTAAAAACCTCTACTGATTCAAAAGTTATGTGCAATCAATTTGAATAAAAATAAAAAAGTTTTTTTGCCATTTTTTTTTTTTTTGTTTGAGAAAAGTACTTACACTAATTTTTAATTATATAGGAAATAAGCAAAACATAAATAATGTGTTTATATTTTTCTGAAAGATAACATTTCGGGCAATATTATTAAAGCAAAATCATATCAAAATTCTCTAATCGCATAGCTGCTTTCAAATAATTGAAACCTCTTTTGTGTAACCCAATATGTTCATAATATTTTGCAAAGGGAATTTATAGCCCGAGCCTCGGTAGCGTCGACAGAATCTAAAATCTAAAAAATACCATTTTTGAGATTTTTGAAAAGTTTTATTGGGAATTGTGGGATTGTAAAAAACAATTCACAAACTTCTTTTTCACTTTTAAGTTTTGATCAAAAATTTCTATGTATGTTTAAAATTTCATTCAAAATTAAAGTTTTCTAAAAAAATCAAAATTTTTTATTCCCATATTTTTTAAAAAAATATTCTATAAATTTTTAAATTCTTAAACATTTTTGAAAAGAGGACACAATTTCCTACACGTTGATTTATAATATGTACATCTTATCTTTTCCACTAGACTCATTAATGGCTAGAAAATCTTGTAGTGTTCTCTATATTACAAAACGGCAAGGTCCTGTAAATTTCATGTTTGTTGAGGATTTTGAATCAATAAATTTGACCAGTGGAAAAGATAAGATATACATATTATATACCAACATATATAAAATTATGTCTTCTTTTTTTAAAAAATGTATGAAATTTTTAAGAATTAAAATATTGAAATCATACTAGAGAGGATCTGGACCTCGCAATGATACAAATTTTGAAATTATTTTTCTTATGTGGTATTTACTTCCCACAATATTATCTTTCAGAAAAATATAAACACATTTATTGATTTGTTTTTATTTTCTGCATAGCTAAACATTAACGTAAATATTTTTTTTTCAAAAAATTCGCCAAAAAACTATTTTTTAATTTAAATGCACATAATATTAATTTGTTGTTACTTCAAGAAAAGACATTTCAAAGAAATCGGGAAAGAATTGGATCCGTTATTAGCAAAAAGCAGACTAAGGTTGGTAAAAAAAACTAAAATTATAATTTTCAAATGCGAATAACTCGTAAACTATAAGAACAAATATATAGCTATAGCAATGTTTTTTGTAGATCTCTTCAAGTACATTCCATATATGTAAAAATCTTTTAAATACGATCGAGAACAAATATTGGGCATCATTTTTAATTTATCATATACCCGAGATACCCTATTTTGAGTCCAAATTCAAAAGTTAAATTCAGCTACACCTCCTCTATAGTCCTGGGAAATTTTATTATTTCCACATTTTTCAATTCCCTCACTGTGCGCTGCATTGTGAACTTTATGACAATAACAAAAATATAAATAAAATGTTTTTAATGTCAATTTCCATACAAAAGTAATAAAATGTTTTGTTTTGTTATAGATATCTCACTGTCATGACATGTCATAAGTAGGGTTTGGGGTACGGGAATTTCCGACCGGGGATAACGGGAGATTTAAAATTAATTTAAAAAAAACTTCAATAGATTTAAATATAAAATCATTGTTTGATGAATTGCTTGTTTCAAATTTAGAAATATTAGTAGAGGTTTTAAACCCCATTAAGGATACAGTAGAAGCTATAATAATTACTCTTTATTAAAGCTGTTATCTATAAATTCTACGAATTCTCAAAAAATGGTCCATGCAATAAAATGTAAAGTTAATAAACGATATAACAGCAGATTTTTGTCATTGATAAATTACCTAAGAACTTCACAACATAATGAGCTTAATTATAATATAACAAAGATTATGTTTCATTAACAAGTTTACTGATTTTTATCTGAACACTATTATAATTTCTTTAAAAGTTTTAAGCATGATTCAAATATACAAGGTTGCTCCACTTCTCTCTCACAAAAATATTTTTGAAGTTTATTGGAATTATTTGAAATTATTTTTTTGTAAACAATAAAAAAGTCTTTGCCACATATGGAAAAAGGGAAATAACGTTTAAGAAATATTTAATTTTAATGTGTAATTTATATTAAAAATTTGTTTCGGCTTCTTGCTTTTTGTGTTTTCTCTTTCAGGAGTCTGTATAGGGGATAGTTTATAATTATTTCAAAAACGAATTTCTTTAGTTAACATTTTTTTATTGAATTTTTTGTTAGCTGTTTTTTACTTTTAAATAAACAAAAAATGGGATTTTAAGAATGAATACGGTAGCACGATTTTTCATAATTCCAATAAACGTCAGAACGTTAATATGGCGACAAAAAGAGAAAGTGAGACTACCTTCTATTTTTGTATCATGGTTTTAAGTGCTTTTTTAATCTACACTATTATTACTTCAATACATAACAAATCATGTTCATTTTTATTTTGGGTTATTTTTGATATCAATGTAAATAATAGACAGAATTTTTGGAAAACGCTAGGCCAGGTCTTGAAGAATCATGCTTGCATGTGCAATTTTTCTCTTATAATTTCCGAGTTATAAGCATTTGAAAATTTAAATTACAGTTTTGTCATACATTGGTCCGCTTTTTTAAAAATATAGAGCGTACTTTTGTTAGTTAGACAACTAAATTAACAATAATATACAAAAGATTTCAAAGCAATAACTATTATGCATGGAAAAATACACGATTTTCAATTTAAAAATTAAAAAAAATATTACCTTTTTGCTATTTTTTGGGCGAAGAGGTGACTTAACTCTTTTTTGTTAAAAAACAATTATAAATTTAAAGTCGGTCAAACCCGACTATATGATACCCTACACCGAGTACATCACTATAAACACATTTAAAATTTCTATGGGAGCTATGACTCACTATTACCCGATCATTTGGTGGCATGACTTTTGTATATATATAACTTATTTGTATAGAATTTCACTTTAAGAGATTTAAGCTAGTGGAAAATTTAGTGGGATGCTTTGCGTATATAGCAAACATATTTGTGCTGAATTTTATTATTTGTTTATTTTTGCATGCATAATAGACTTTGTCCTTGGGGCAATATAAAATCTTGTGCCAAATTTTTATCGAATTATCATTAAAATTGCGGACTGTAGTTTGATTACAATGTTTACATGGACGGTAATCGCTTAATCGACTCAGAAAGTGATTCTGAGCACATTGATAACAGGTGGGTGTTAAGACAATACTTTTGCACGTTACTAACATTAGCACTAACCCAATATACTCTCACCACTATTGTGGTTTAGGTTATAAAAAAAACTTTCTTTAAGAACATATACAAATTTGAGGTTTTTCTATATGCTATATTTACGGAGAACAGTTTTGTATAATAAACATGTCCTATTTATCGAACATGTCGCCACTATGCCTATCGGAATTTGTCCTATTTTTTATAAAAATTTTAACTTTGGGCCACATGTTCTAAAATCCCAAAGCTTGTATAAAAAACGGAAAACAGCTTTGGAAATCTTTATGTGTTCCCTATTAATCCCCAAAGTGTTTTCCCATACCCGAAGGAAATGTGGACTCTATAGGCTCAATTTTTAGGAATTGCGGGATTCCCTTTTACCTTTTGACAAACATTTTTATACCCTCCACCACCACAAGTGGTGAAAGAGGGTATATATACGTTTGTCATTCCGTGTGTAACATTGAGAAATATTCATCTGAGACCCAACAAAGTATATATAATATTGATCCTTATGAAATTCTAAGTCGATTGAGCAATGTCCGTCTGTCTGTGTAAAACACTCTCACGTCCAAAATACATAAGCAAAATTAATGAAATGCATACCAAAATGTTTATAATTTGTCTAAGCAGTTTGGTATTGAAAATCAGCAAAATCGAATTGGTAGAACCGAGGTTATGGATCAAAATGTAAGACAACCTCCAAAAATGTTGATAGTTTTCACATGATTTTTTGTGACTTTGGGTAAATTCATGATAAAAGGAAAAATTCTGTTAAAAATGGAAAGAATCGGTCCATAATTTCTCGTAGCCCCCATACAAATATCTTCCCGAAATATGGTGCTATGGTATATAAATGCCCATAGAATTGCAGTATCCATACAAAATTCAGTACAACTAAGTTTCGTGCAAACAGAAATAGCGAGACCAATTTTTTTTTGGATCGGACACTATTTGACCATAGCCCCCATATAAAGTTTACTTCCGAAAATCATTTAAATACACTTAAATTCCTTATATATATCGGTATCAGGTTGAAATTCAACTTACATAATCCCCATGCACATGAAAATCGCTGTAGGAAATTTCATGAAGATCGGCCCATAATTGGTTATAGCTCCCATATAAGGACCCACTTCTAAAAACCACATTAATTTTCATAAATATCTGAAAAATATCGTTAACGAATTAAAATTTTACAAAGATCGGTAGTATTAATTCACAAATGATACTACTAGATTGTGTGAATATCGGTTCATATTTGACCATAGCTCCCACATAAGGTCCATTTCCGAAAATTACTTAAATGCTAATAAATCTCTTATAAAAGCTTCTATCTGGTTAAAATTTAAAATAAATATTTACATTATATACGAAAATCAACGTGTTGAATTTTATGAAGATCGGCCGATGATTGGTCATAGCTCCCATATAAGGACCACTTCCGAAAACCACATTAACCTCTATAAATATTTTAAATATATGGATATCGAACTAAAATTGTATACAGATCAATAGATTGTATTCAAACATTATACTACTGGGTTTTGTGAATATCGGTCCATATTTGACCATAGCACCCATATTAGCTCCATTTCCGATGATAATACCCATAAAATTCTTGTAAATAATGTAATGGAGAAAAATATCAAGCAAAATAGGCCTCAAGTACATAGAAATCACGTTAAAATATTTAAAAAATACATTAACTCATATCGGTAAAAACTGTAACAGAAATAAGTTTCAAGTAGATTTGGTGACTATGGGTTTATAATTATATATATAAGGCTCACATCCGGAAAATTCATTAGAATAGAACAAAAATATAGTTTTGAAGTTTGACTAAATATATTTGTTTACCCTTTTTTATACTCTTTTACTTCACTTGTGGTGAATAAGGAAAATGTTGATCCAATCGGTAATGTTAACCAATTATTAAGTATATAAATTGTTAAATAGTACATTTTATTCCTATAATAAAATTATAGACTCTGTTGGATATGGTAGGAATATGTAGTTATTTCAATTATAAATTGCTGAACTAGATAACATTTTTATACATTTGAAATAAAATATCTTCTACGTAAACTAGTTTTTCTAACAATATATAAAATACTACTATATTTTAAATAAACTTTTATTTTGTTTAAAAAAAGTGTTTTTATTGAAGAAAATACATAATTTGTATATAGTCCGAAATGAGTATTATATCAGTATTCATATATAATCCATAAAGTGGCTTTAAAAGTAATTCGGTTATAGTCCTAATTCGCTTATAGTCCACAAAAATTGTGCAACTGTATTTGTGGACTATAAGCGAAAACTACTGTATTACATTACCATTCTACCAATCTTCATAATCGGAGCTAAGTCCCAATAACAAACACTGAATATGGATATTAGAGTGTTTGTGCTAATGTCATTTCTATAATTTTCATCTAATTTAGGTGGAGGGTATTTAAGATTCGGCATAGCCGAATATAGCACTCTAACTTGTTTTAATAGTTGTTGTTTAGAATGACAAATTATAAAAACGTTGAAAATTTGAGTTTTGTTAATAAATATAGATTTTATTACATTTTTATTGAGTCTCTAAAACTTAAATTTGTATTAAAATTTTAATAGGATTTCTAATATTAGGACCAATATGATCCACATTTTTTTTTTTTTTTTTAAGATAGGTTAATTTTTGGTCTTAAAAAAAAAATTCAATTCAAGTCAATATTTCAATTACATTAAAAATTATGCCGCATATTCCCCAAAACGATTTGCATTAATTTAATGTTTACTATTTAATGCTAATGGGATAGCGTTTACTCTTCGAAGCGACACCTTGTCGATACCAGTTATTTTTGAAGTAATTTCAAAATCTCGAAAAAATCTTCTCGCTGTATTGCCATCATTTGTACTTCTGCAACTTAGTAATGGTTTGTCGATATTTAATCTTACTTCAACTTTAAATTCTTTTAGGATTCTTGTTTTTTCTGCAGCTCTCAGTTCTTTCAATTCTTCATTATTTTTGTTGATTTTGTGACAGCACACTTCTATATTTTAGGTCGTATGCTAGGGTAAAAAATAATCCAAAAATAATCGTGTGAAATTGTGAGAGGCTTTCTTCATTAATACTTCAGCTTTTATACATATTAGAGAATTGAGATTTTTTTCTCATTACATATTCAGCATTTCCAAAAATCAGATATTTCTGTTATGTCAGTGCCGACCTTTGCATCAATAATTGTTAGACTTAGCTGATACGATACGTTTACAGAGAATTTTTATATTTCAATGCAAATGGGCTCCTGCGCATTTATTTCATCTTTTAAATATGTATTCCACTAAATCCTTTGTTGTTTTTTTTTCTTTTTTTGATTCTTTTATGTGTTCAAATCCAATGGGTCTACAAAAAAATTTTGATCCCGGAGTTGTGTTGATCCATATATCTTCAAAACAATTTCTGGGGCTTGATGAAGATGGTTTAAGGGAATATGACCGAATTCATAATGGCACTAATGATGACATAAATAGACTTTTGTATTCTGTTAATCTCTGACTTCCAGAAGCTTGTTTATATTCATGAAGTGCTGATAAGCCATCTCATCCCCACTTATACATTGAGACATCACAATTATCAAGTTGATCTATTGAAAAGTCTTATACAATCCTTGATGCTGTGTTTTCCAGGAAAGGAGATATCTCAATTATTATTATTATTGATTGTTTTTTTCCCCTGAATCGCTTTGTATAAAGGTAAAATAATGTGTACTTTTTCATGCAAAGCTTTTCTTAAAATTTGGTACTTATTTCGACTAAGATCCAGTTCCAACATAAGCGCTATTGCTTCCGCTTCATTAAAATTTAATTATGATGTTGGAGACCGTATACTTTCCACAATTCGTTTAAGTCGTTTTGGCCATGCATTGGGAAGAACAGTAGAATCAGAAATTTCCTCATTTGAGATTGAAAGTTTTTTGGATGATCCAATTTTTCTTCGATTTCCAACATAAGTCTTTGTTTGACTTACAAGGTACTCCAATTGATATATTGGATGTTTAGATTTCAATAGCAGTATCCAATTTTTTATTGAAATTTCTTGTGATTTACTTCCACTGATATAATTTTTACATCAAAATGCTTTAAAAAGTTTTAATTTTTTGATAAGATTTATATAGTTAGAAATATTTTCAATTCTATCTGGCCCTTTTGAAAATATACTCCACAAAAACAAAATTTTTCGTAGTTTAATGTAATCTTCATTGTGATTTAATTTAAAATATTACAGGTATTCCCAAATTTAATTAATGGATTTGTGTCTACCCATCAATATGTAGGGACTAGCTAAAACCCGGTGTGCTTCGCTACCCGTATCGTAATGAATTACAATACATATATTTGTCTATCTAAAATTAGTTTCTAATGTAATAAAAAATATTATTATTTATTTCATATTTTCAGTTGAGAACTGAAAACTGTACATGTGAAAAACATGGATTTTCTAGCTTTATCAATTGTTATTGCAAATGCTATCAATTGTTATTGCAAATGCTAAGTAAATAGGAAAATGCAATCGATTAAAACAAGGTGGTGGCAGTTCTACAAAAACAACAATTGGTCTTAACAAATGTCAAAAAACAAAAATTAAAAATTAAAAAAAACAAGTAAGAGTACTATATTCGGCCGTGCCGAATCTTAAATTGCCTCCACCTAAATATGATGAGAGATGTAGAAGTTACATTGGCATAAACACTTTAATATCCATATTCAATATTTGTTATTATGAGGATTAAGACAATGTTATCGAAATACTATTAAATAAATATATGAAACTAGCTGAACCGGCAAACGTTGTCCTACCATACAAATTATTGCTAGTGAATATTTTGGTTGTTAAATAAAAAATAACGAATGTATTCTAAGTGAATTGGCATTTTAGGTATTTTTGATGCCAAATGAAGAGAAATACAAACAAAATTATTCAAAAATATTTTAAAAAAATGGGTGGATATGGACATCTTAATGGCCTATCGGTATGAAATGTACTTTACGACCTATTCTCGTACCTACCAAAAATTCATAAAGATATTGCTCATACAAAATACTAAAATCTTGGCTAAAAAAATGGGTGGGTGAGGGTCGGTTGATGAAAATTTGTGATTATAGGTAATTTTGAATGCCAAATAAAATAAAATATGAATAAAAAGAGTTTGGCAAACAAATTGTAAATACAAATTCTGGATAGGGACACCCTCATGACCTAGCGGTATGAAATATACTTTACGACCTATTCTCATAGCTCCCAAATATACATACAAAATTTCATATAAATCGGTTTAGTCGTTTCGGAGGAGTTCAAACACAAACATTGTGACACGAGATTTTTATATATTAGAGATAATATAACAATTGTAAGAAAGACTAGTTTAAGAAGAAGATACTTTAACTGCAGATTCTTACCATTATAACGTATGACATTTAACAATTTATATATGTACCTAATAACTGGTTATCATTATCCGATTGGATCAACATTATCCTTATTCACCACAAGTGAAGAAAAATAATATAAAAAAAGGGGTATACAAATATATTTAGACAAAATTCAAAATTTTGCATATGGTAATGAGTTATATCACAAAATTTTAATATATATTCGCGATTAATGAATTTTCCGGATATGTGTCTTATATATAATAATGAACCCATAGTCAAAAATTCCAGCAGTATGATTTCTGTCTACTTGTAACTAATTTCTGTTGAATTTTTTATCGATATCAATAGCGGTATTCACAATGTAGAGTACTTGGCCTGGTAATGTAGTAAAAGAGCAAACAAAATACATTAGAAATTGAAATGTTTGTCAATCTTCTCTTCATTGTGAATACCGCTAATGTTTATATGTGTTAATGTATTTTTGGGTTGTGGAACTAATTGGAAGCTATGATCCATTATGAGTCAATCATCATAAAATAGTTTAACGTGATTTCTATGTATTTTAATTGAATTTCATCTTTACAAGAGTTTTATGGGTATTATAGTTATTACCGAAAGTGGAACTTATATGATGGCTGTTGCCAATTATGGACCGATATTCATAAAATTCAGTAGTATGATTTTTGGATTCAAATTTTGGTTCAACATATTGGAGGTGACCTATTATGGGACTATCGCCATATAATACTGTAACGTGATTTCAAAGTATTTGAGGGCTATTTTTGTAAAATTTATAAACAAAAGAAGTAAGAGAGATATATTCGGCTGGGCCGAATCTTATATACCCTTCACCAAACTATACTTCAAAATAAAAATTTTTAGGTAATTTTAGGTAAACAAATTTTTTTTCCAGTTGTTTTTTTTCATTTTTTGGAAAAAAAATATTTTTCGAATTTTTTTTTTAAAGTTTTTATGTAAAATTTTTTTTAAATTTAAAATTTTTTTTTTTTTTAATTTAAATATATTTTTTTTTTTAATATTTAGCGAAAAAAACTTTCGGTGAAAAAAAAAATCTGGTTCAAAATTTTTCCCGATTTTGACCCATTGTAGGTCCAACTTACTATAGTCTTATATACGTCGTTGCAAAGGTCTTTGAAATATCTATCATTTGATATCCATATTGTCTATATTAATGACTTAGTAATCCAGATATAGGTCAAAAAATAGGTAAAAAATCGAGGTTGTCCTGGTTTTTTCCTTATATCTCAGCCATTTGTGGACCGATTTTGCTGATGTTAAATAGCAAACTTCTCGAAAGCATGTCTGACAGAATTATTGAAGATTTGGATCCCGAAGATATCTGGGGTCTTCAGAAAATTGATTTCAACAGACAGACAGACAGACAGACGGACAGACAGACAGACAGACAGACAGACAGACAGACAGACAGACAGACAGACAGACAGACAGACAGACAGACAGACAGACAGACAGACAGACAGACAGACAGACAGACAGACATGGCTTAATCGACTCCGCTATCTATAAGGATCCAGAATATATATACTTTATAGGGTCGGAAAATTATATTGTGGAAATTACAAACGGAATGACAAATTTATATATACAATTCTCACGAAGGTGAAGGGTATAAAAATTAATAAAACTTAATTTAAACAACGCTATTAACAAGTGTGGACCTTATATGACAACTATATCGAATTATGGACCGATATTTAAAAAATCTTGTAATATGATTCATGAATACAAATTACTGATCGGTGTACAATTTTGGTTCAGTACAAAATTTTTTTTTGTATATTTGTGTAGGTTAATGTGTTTTCCAGAAGTGCTACTTATATGGAGGCTATGACCAATTATTGGCCGATCATCATAAAATTTCGTACAATGACTTTTACATATATTGTAATTTTTGGATTCGAAATTCAACTTGATGACTATATTTGTAAGAAATTTATGAGGGTTTTAGTGATTTTCGGGATTGGACCTTATATGGAGCTACGGTCAAATATGGACCGATATTCACAAACTACAGTAGTATGATTACTAGATACAAATTACTCATCTGTGTATAATTTTATTTTGATATCGATATGTTTTAGATATTTATACAGGTTAATGTGTTTTTCGGAAGTGGTCCTTATATGGGAGCTATGACCAATTATGGGCCAAACTTCATAAAATTTAGTACAGTTGTTGCTATGTATATGAGTTTTATGTACGTCGAATTTTAGCATTATTAAGATATTTATAAGAGATTTGTGAGTACTTAACTGATTTTCGAAAATGGACCTTAAATTGGAGCTCGGTCAAATATGAACCGATATTCACAAAATCCTGAAGTATGACTTCCATATATAAATTACGGATCTGTGTAAAATTTTGGTTTGATATTGATATTTTTTAGATATTTATGCTGGTTAATGTGTTGTTCGGATGAGGACCTTATATGAGGGCTATAAACAAATATGAACCGATCTTCATACAATTCTGTGCAGCGACTTTTGTATATATGGAAATTATTTGTGTCGAATTTCAACTCAATAGCGATATTTATAAGGTATTTATGCATGTTTAAGTGATTTTCGAAAGTAAACTTTATATGGGGGCTATGATCAAATATGGGCCGATCCACGAAAAATTCAGTCTTGTGATTTCTCTTAGCACGAAACTTATTTTTGCTAAATTTTGTATGGATACTGCAATGCTGTGGGCATTTATAGACTATAGCACCATATATCGGGAAGAAATTTGTATGGGGGCTACGAGAAATTATGGACCGCTTCTTTTCATTTTCAACTGAATTTGTCCTTTTATCATATGAGTGCAAAATTTCAAGGTGTTCTCTGCAATGAATTTACCAAAAGTCACAAAAATTATGTGAAAATTATAAAATTTTTTGGAGGTTGTCTTAAATTTTGATCCATAACTCTGGTTCTTAGAAAAATTATAAACATTTTGGTATACATTTCATTAATTTCACTTATGTATTTTGGACGTACTTATACTTTCATAATATATATACTTTGTTGGGTCTCAGATGAATATTTCTCAATGTTACACACGGAATGACAAACTTATATATACCCTCTTTCACCACTTGTGGTGGTGAAGGGTATAAAAAAAATATTGTTGTTTAAAAAAACCGGATACTTTTGATTGCAAATAAAAGCAGTTTTTGTAGTTTAAAATTGTAACAACTCTTTATTTATTTAGAATGTACAACAACAACAGAATTAAATAGTCACTCAGTGTCTTTATACACGTTTATCAATTCGCAGAAATGCACACAAACTTTATAATGTACAAACACACATGTACACGACAGTTGATGTTAACTCTAACAGCGACAATAATCAACTCCACTCACGACTGCCACCTCTGCCACTATTTATACACACGCCATCAATCGTGAATCTTCTACAATGATCTCAACGGACAAACTAGTACATTCGAATTTTAGAGCTTTCGATGTTAATGTTATCAGCTTAAACATTTAGTGTTGCCATACTTACAAACAATGCTAATAACCGCATGCTACTGATGGACGTGTTTATAAACATGATGAATGTTGCAGGCAGTCGTTACAGACCGTTAAATTCAAATCGCTATTGCACATTCGTAACAATATTTTATTTTTATTATAATAGTCATTCGATTTCATTCTATATATCAAGAATTTTACAGCATATAGTCTATAACGGTTATTTTTAATTTATATAGATGGAAATTTTGGAGATTAAAATATGTAGGATAGATTTGTTTAAATTCAATTTATTGTAAACAAATTTAAGTTTAATTCTAACAATATTAATAAACTAAAGTATGGAAACAAAACATATAGCACTCGAGAATATATTTTCGTTCTAAAAATTTAGCTGAATGTATTTACAATTTTACATTAATAGATCAGAAAAGAATTGAAATCAGTATCTGGAAGATATACGTATAATCTTTGAATATCTTTATTTTTGTCTTAAGAAATATTTATTCTTGAGCATGTACTTAGTTATTTTTCAAAAATGTTTTCTGAAATTCCTATAATTTTCAAATTCAAATTTTTCTATTGATAGTTTTTTAATTTTTTAATTTAGGAATCGGTCTATTGCACTATGGACAGCGTCAATCTCTTGTATTTGGGAATGTCCCGCCACTGAAAATGTTTGAATTATTGTTTTCAGGTTATTTCTTTTGTACAAAAATAAAAAATAGCGACTTGAATTTAACGTTCTGTATCAACTGCCTGCAACATTCATCATGTTTATGAACACGTCCATTTGTAGAAGCTTTTACTTATCAACAATGCTGATAGCATGCGGTTATTAGCATTGTTTGTAAGTATGGCAACACTACATGTTTAAGCTGCTAACATTAACATCGAAAGCTCTAGAATTCGAATGTACAAGTATGTCCGTTAAGAGCATTGTAGAAGATTCCCGATAGATGGCGCGTGTATAAATAGTGGCAGTCGTGAGTAGAGTTGATCATTGTCGCTGTTAGAGTTAACATCAACTGTCGTGTACATTTGAGCTTTTCATTATAAAGTGTGTGTGTGCATTTCTGCGAATTAATAAACGTGTAAAAAGACACTGAGTGATTATTTAGTTCTGTTGTTGTTGTACATTCTAAATAAATAAAGAGTTGTTTCAATTATAAACTACTAAAACTGCTTTTAATTTGCAATCAAAAGTATCCGGTTTATTTAAAGGAAATAAACCCCGTTTTTAAAAGGTAAAAACGTAGCAATATCAAGGAAAGCAGACGATAATATTATATTTTTATTTTGCGGCACACAAGAGTCGCTCCAAAGAATGATATGCTCAATGTTATTAAAATCTTGCAATATATGTACATATTTTTCAAAATTTTAATAATAAAACTAGCAATGTCATTTCCTGAGCGACCACTATGTGCTTCGCTCCAAATGGCACAGTAAGTAACATTTTAATCTTTTGCGTTCTGAGCACACATCGTCGCTGTCATGTTGAAAACTGAAAGTTTTCTCATAAATAGTTTATGTAGTTTCCTATATACAGTCGACCGTCTCACTTTTCATTTTTTTTCGAAATTCCTTCATGAACATCAATTTTCTTAATCTACTTTAAAATCCAAGAATTTTGTGTATAACACTTAAATATTGATGAACGGAAAGTGGTCTCTCAAATCGTTTTTTTCTTTTTTTAGGCAAAATGCCTTTTTTCGAAGAAATTAAAAAATCTTGCTTTAGTAATTTGCCTCTAACTCAAGCAGTTCTTAACGGATTTGAACATGATTACATGCATTAGAAAGCTAATTAAATTTCCTAAATGTTTCTTAAAGCAGCATTGCCATTTTGTTCGATAATTTTTTATTCATAACATTACAAATTCAGATTTTTAAATACGAACTTATCATTTTTTTAATTTTTGCTTACCTTTTTTTATATAAAAATAGCACGAGGCAAAATTTTTATATTCTGTAAATGCAGTATGGTAGAAAATTTTAAAATAAAGATTTTGATATAAACAACATTAGCATTCTATTAAGAAAACCTGAAGTTTTAGTCGAAATGATGAAATGACTAAAGTTTTTTACTTGTAAATTTTCTTCAATTTCATAAATACATTAATATGATATTGGTTTTATATTTTTTTGAATTTGTTAAAATTGTTCTTTTGTTGCAGATTGGTTACGTTTTATGAAAATGCTCGATGACTTGAATCAAATCCTTTTGCTCACTGTTTTCCATCACTACACAGTGGGCAGAATCAAAATGTTTTGGAAATAAATCTGGCATTTCTAAACGGCTATTTTTGCTATCAAGATAAAATTTGAGTATTCGAGTTTAAGTTTTTAAAATGGGTCGTAAAAATGCTCCAGGGGCGTCACTATAGGGGCTCAAATTAGGGTACCTTCGACATGTAAAATTTGTATACACGTGCCATTTTTTTGTTTCCATTTGATTTCAAAGATTTTAATATTTTTGGAAAGCGCTCGGCTAGGTCTTGCAAATCATGCTTACGTATGCTATTTATCTCTTACAATTTTCGAGTTATATGCATTTCAAAATTGAACTTTTAAAATTTTGCCATACCTTGGTCCGCTTTTTTAAAAATAAAGGGCTTACTTTTGGACCGAATGGACTCGAATTTCTTTTGTTAGCTAGACAACAAAATTACCAATAACATACAAGAGATTTTAGGGCAATATCAATTATGGATCCAAAAATTAACGATTTTCAATTTAAAAATTCAAAAAATAGTAAATTTTTGCAGTTTTTTGGACGAAAAGGTGACTTAACTCTGTTTTTATTTAAAAAAAAACTTTATTTAAGAACATATAACAATTTTATGTGTTTCCGTAAGGTATCTTTACGGAGAACATTTTGGTATAAAAGACATGCCTTGTTTTTCCAATATGTCGGCCCTACGCCCATCGGAATTTTACCTATTTTTTATCAAAATTTCAACTTTGGGCCACATGTTCTAAAATCAGAAAACGGAAGGCACCTTTGGAAACCTCTATGTATTCCCTATTTATCCCCAAAGGAGTTTCCCAGCACCGATGGAAATGTGGGCTCTATGGGCAAAAATGTAAAAATACCATTTTTGAGATTTTCGATCCAATTTTTAGAAATTTCGGAAATCCCTTTGACCTTTTGGTAAGTTTTTTACACTTTTTTATTAAGAATGATAAGTATAAAAAACGTTGAAAATGTCATTGAGTTTTGTTAATAAATAAAGAATTTATTATATGTTACAACACAGAAAAAAGAAATTCATAATTGGAATGAATTTTGTAATAAATATTATTAATCGAACATGACTTTTTTTTCCCAAACTTTTTTCATTCAGAATAAGAACATGTTCATAAGTATTATAAAATTGTACATAACGCAAATTTTTGCTTGTTTTACGCAAATTTTATAATAAATTGCATTATAATTGTATTATATAATTAATTAGTTTGCATAATAGCCATATATTGGCCAATATTTCAAGATAAATCAACAATATCTAAAAAATTACAAAAATATCATTAAACATAATAAAACATACATAAACATAAAAACATCTTATCCTCTTAAAACAATTTAATCAATTTCGCGCATATTATCTCATTTTGTAGCTGAAAATCGTAAAAAATTTAAAAATTTTCCAAGGAAAATTTCAAACATTTTTGAGCAACATTAAAATATAAATTAAATATTTTCCTAGCATTCTAGATTTTATTTGAAAACATAAAGTATGAAAAAAATCATATTATTTAAGCAATTATTTATAAATGTTATGAATTGAAATCAATGAAATCAAATCATAATATTTATGTTGAAACTTTTTTCTGTGAACTTATTGAGTTTCTAAAACTAAAGTTTGTATCAAAATTTTAATAGGATTGCAAATATTAGAAACAATTTGACCCACATTTATTCCGAACTATTTTTTTTTTTTGTTTAGATAAGTTAGTTTTTGGTCTAAAAAAAAATTCAAATCTACATCTCAATTAGATTCAGAAATATGCCACTTTAAAACTCCGTCCTTTAAAAATATTGCACTTTTAAAGCGGATGCCATTTCGTCCAACAAAAAAATTTTAGCAAATTTGAAAAAATAAAAAACCAGTATCATGCTCTTCTTACTTTCCTACTACACTGCATTTTCAGAATATAAAAATTTTGCATCGTTCAATTTTTATTTAAGAAAACGTAAGCCAAAATGAAAAAAAAAAAAAATGATAAGTTCCTATTGGAAAATCTTAATTTGTAATGCTATGAATAAAAAACATTGAACAAAATGGCAATGTTGCCCGTTCATCAATATTTAAGTGTTATACACCAAAATTCTTGGTTTTTAGAGTAGATTAAGAAAATCGATGTTCATGAAGGAATTTCGAAAAAAGTGTAAAAACTGAGACGGTCTAATATACAGGCTTTCAAGGTCAGTGATTTTATGTATCATTGCCAATATAATCCGGCGTTTCGTTGGTATTATTTCCAACTTCTTCAGGGACTGAATTTTATTTTAATCTGGCAACATTATAAATATGGTGCATTTCATGTCAAGTGATCCAACTTTTAATATCGATGTCTTTCTATTGGGATGAAATTCGCACCATGAATAGTTCTATTGGATAGTAATTCGGTTGAGAACTTTCTTAGTTGAAGGGGGACAAAATTTGACATTTTGGCAAAGCAGGTGTTTTTGCTCATCCAAGTAACTTATCACCTATTGTTTTATAGCTATTTTTTCAATCTTTCGTAAAAAAAATAAATAAAAAATGTTTGACATATTTTCCGAAATCGACAAAATTTGACATTTTGGCAAAGCAGGTGTTTTTTCTCAGCCAAGTAACTTATCACCTATTTTTCTATAGCTATTTTTTCAATCTTTCGGAAAAAAAAATAAATAAAAAATGTTTGACATTTTTTTCCGAAATCGAAAACTTTTTTGACTTTTTGTTCAAAATGGGCCTTTTTTTTAAAAGAAAGCTTAGATATTTTCCTTGAATACCTATTTGGTCGCTTAGTGGGATGCGAGTTGGATATCTATCAAAATAAATGTTTTTTAACTCAAAATATAAAATGTTTGACTTTTTTTGCAAAATCAAAAACTTTGTTGACTTTTTTTCCAAAATGGGCCCTTTCTTTAAAATTTTGCTCAAAAGAGAGCTTAGGGGTATTCCTTTAAGAAGGTTTTGATCGATTAGTGGAATGCGAGTGGGATATCTATCAAAATAAATATTTTGAAACTCAAGTCATAAAATTTTTACAACTAACCATGGTTCATCCTAATCGGAAGACATCGATTTCAAAAGTTGGTTCACTTGACATGAAATACCCCATATACAAAAGGAAAAATTCTGGTCAATAACAACAATAATTATAATCTACAAATTCAACAAATTTACTTACATATAATCTATTTTGTCAAGTTTACATCATTTATAAAATATATCACAGTTTTTTGTATAAGTGGACAACACAACACAAAACTCAAAAATATAAAATAAATGTATGCAAAAATAAATAAAATATCACAGTTAATTTGTCTTATTCGATCACAGTTGTTGTTATCACTAAAATAAAGCAATGGTGTAGTTTGCATTTGTATTATCTTTATCCTCTTGTATTTATTGCACTTTTTGATTTTTGTTGTATTCTCAAGCTCTCCAACGTATACATATCTCTTATTTTCCCTTTTTTCTTTATCTAAAATCTTCACTCTTTCAAAGTTTGGCTTGTGTCCGTTTTCAATGCAGTGTTGTGCAAGTGCAGTTGCAAGGCGAATTTATACATGGTGGAGTCAGTCAATCAGCTGATAATTTTTTTTTTCGCTTTTTGGTTCTAACAGTTGTCAAAGCTTTTGTTTATATTTAAATATCTACATATTCTAATCTTATTAACAATATATTTATTTTTTACATAAATAAGTAAAGCCCTCACTATTCAATTATCTACACTATATTAAGTTTTAATACATATTTGTTTAATTGTTAATTTTTATTTTTTGACATTTGTTAAGACCAATTGTTGTTTTTGTAGAACTGCCACCACCTTGTATGAATTCGCCTTGTGCAGTTGATTGTTCACCTCTCTTTATGTCTGCATTATGTTCATATTTTCTCACGCCTAAATTTCTCTTTGTTGTACAATGTAGTAAAATATTGATGAAAATCCCTAAGGCAGGTTGAAGGTACTTTGAAATCAAGCACACCACCACTGTGTTATTTGATTTCAGATGTCTACCTTTATCACGTTCAATTTTACAACTGCGCTTCTCTTTTATGTTCTTTTCATACATAGTTTTTTTCATTTTCGCTGCGATTAGGCGGTACATTTTGCTGACACCTAGGGCTTCCAAGTATTGTTTAGAAAGAAAACCATTAATAAATTTTTAAATTTTTATAAATAAATCTTGTGGTAAACAATGTTTTTTATGCTTTCCATGACGCAAATTGGTGAGTATCCCCGTTTGTTCATCTGAGTGATGCTTAAAGTGGTAATAAACTCGGATATCGGATACTGAAATGATATTCAAAAAGAAAAGTTTACACACTTTTACATTGTCTTTTTTAAAGTAATATGAAAAGCTGTAAGTGTTTCTTTTACTCTGACGCCTTCGCCTTTCAACAAATTTTCTTCTGATAAATGTATCATAAAACAAGTTAGAGTGCTATATTCGGCTATGCCGAATCTTAAATACCCTCCACCTAAATTAGATGAAAATTATAGAAATTACATTGGTATAAACACTCTAATATCCATATTCAGTGTTTGTTATTGGGACTTAGCTCCGATTATGAAGAATGGTAGAATGGTAATGTAATACAGTAGTTTTCGCTTATAGTCTACAAATACAGTTGCACAATTTTTGTGGACTATGAGCGAATTAGGACTATAACCGAATTTCTTTTTAAGCCACTTTAGGGATTATATATGAATCATGATATAATACACATTTCGGACTATATACAAATTATGTACTTTCTTCAATAAAAACACTTTTTTTTAAACAAAATAAAAGTTTATTTAAAACATAGTTGTATAGTAGTATTTTATATATTGTTAGAAAAACTAGTTTACGCAGAAGATATTTTATTTCAAATGTATAAAAATGTTATCTAATTCAGCAATTTATAATTGAAATAACTACATATTCCTACCGTTTCCAACAGAGTTTATACTTTTATAATAGGAATAAAATGTACTATTTAACAATTTATATACTTAATAATTAGTTAACATTACCGATTGGCTCAACATTTTTATTATTCACCAAAAGTGAATTAAAAGAGTATAAAAATGGGTAAACAAATATATTTAGTAAAACTTCAAAAGTATATTTTTGTTCTGTTCTAATGAATTTTCCGGATGTGAGCCTTCTATATATAATCAAGAACCCATAGTCACCAAATCAACTTGAAACTTATATCTGTTACATTTTTTTTATATGCGTTAAGGTTTTTTCGGATGTGCGACTTATTTGGAAGATATAATTAAATATTTTAAAGCGATTTCTATGTATTTGAGGCCTATTTTGCTTGATAGTTTTGTCCGTAACATTATTTATAAGAGTTTTATGGGTATTATTGTGATTATCAGACATCGAGCTAATATGGGTGCTATGGTGAAATATGGACCGATATTCACAAAACCCAGTAGTATAATTTTTGGATACAATATATTGATCGGTATACAATTTTAGTTCGATATCCATATATTTAAAATATTTACAGAGGTTAATGTGTTTTTCGGAAGTGGTCCTTATATGGGAGCTATGACCAATTATTGGCCGATCATCACAAAATTCAACACATCGATTTTCGTATATAATGGAAATATTTGTTTGAAATTTAAACTAGATAGAGGCTTTTATAAAAGAGTTATTAGTATTTAAGTAATTTTCGGAAATGGACCTTATATGGGAGCTATGGTCAAATATGAACCGATATTCACACAATCTAGTAATATCATTTGTGAATTAATACTAGCGATCTGTGTAAAATTTTAATTCGATAACGATATTTTTCAGATATTTATGAAAATGAATGTGATTTTTAGAAGTGGTCCTTATATGGGAGCTATAACCAATTATGAGCCGATCTTCATGAAATTCCCTACAGCGATTTTCATGTGCATGAGAATTATTCAAGTTGAATTTCAACCTGATACCGATATATATAAGATATTTAAGTGTATATAAATGATTTTCGGAAGTAAACTTTATATGGGGGCTATGGTCAAATAGTGCCCGATCCAAAAAAAAATTGGTGTCGCAATTTCTGTTTTCACGAAACTTAGTTGTGCTTAATTTTGTATGGATACTGCAATTCTATGGGCATTTATATACCATAGCACCATATTTCGGGAAGAAATTTGTATGGGGGCTACGAGAAATTATGAACCGATTCTTTCCATTTTCAACAGAATTTGTCCTTTTATCATATAAATAATGTGAGCAAAATTTCATGGTATTCTCTGGAATGGATTTACCAAAAATCAGAAAAAAACATGTGAAAATTATCAAAATTTTTGGAGGTTGTCTTACATTTTGATCCATAACCCTGGTTCTACCAAATCGATTTTGCTGATTTTCAATACCAAACTGCTTAGAAAAATTATAAACATTTTGGTATACATTTCATTAATTTAGCTTATGTGTTTTGGGCGTGAGAGTGTTTTACACAGACAGACAGACAGACAGACGGACAGACGGACAGACGGACAGACAGACGGACATTGCTCAATCGACTTAGAATTTCATAAGGATCAATAATATATATACTTTGTTGGGTCTCAGATGAATATTTCTCAATGTTACACACGGAATGACAAACGTATATATACCCTCTTTCACCACTTGTGGTGGTGGAGGGTATAATGAACTTTTCTGACTATCAGTTAAAATTTAGTTTTCGCAGATTTTCTGAAAAATTGTTTGCACAATCAAAAACACATTTTGACCCACACGGAGGTGTTTGATGGTTTTAACCTCTTTTAGTAGACCGTTTGATGTAATATATTTTTCTCCGTGCTGTCTTTTATTTTTGCGTTTATTTTTTTTCCATTGTTCGATATTGATTTTTCTTTTGGAAGAAGCTTTAGGTTTGGCCATATTTTGATTTAACAAGATAGCAAATTTTATTTAATAATAATATTAACATAAAATAAATATTAATTTACCATTAGAATGTTCCCCTGTTTGTTGATGCATAGCATTCTTGGAATGAATAGTTACTGACGAATAAGCTTTAGAATTGGGATCATTAATATTCTCTATATCAATTTTAGAAATATTTCGATAAGGTACTATTTCACATTTTAAAATCGGGTGTATTACAGGAAGGCGAAGAATATTCACTATCAGCTTCTAAGTTTAATTGTAAATTTAATTTATATTTTGAAGACAAAATACCATTATTTTCCTTACGCATTTTTGTATGGATTATACTATGCATCACGTATAACGGATCAGGTTCTATGTACAAAAAATGTTGAATTTAGAACTATTTTGTAAAATTTTATATATGGGGCATTTCATGTCAAGTGAACCAACCTTTAAATTCGATGTTAGTTCTATTGGATAGTAATTCAGACACAATTTTTCAACAAGATCGGTTGAGAACTTTCTGAGTTACAAATTTTACATTTTAGCCAATGTTTTTTCTCATCCATGTAACTTATTACCTATTGTTCTTAGCAAAATGTGTCCAAATAGTTTAAATAGCTATTTCTTCAATCTTTCGGAGAAAAAATTAATATCAAAATAAAGCTTAGGTCCATTCCTTTAAGAGGTTTTTGGTCGGTTAGTGGGATGCGAGTGGGATATCTATCAAAATAAATATTTTGTAACTCAATACATACAATTTTTGACTTTTTTGTGCAAAATCTAAATTTTTTTCCAAAATGGGACTTTTTTTATACCCTTCACCTTCGTGAGAAGAGTATATATAAGTTTGTCATTCCGTTTGTAATTTCCACAATATAATTTTCCTTATAGATAGCGGAGTCGATTTAACCATGTACGTCTGTCGAAATCAATTTTCTGAAGACCCCAGATATCATCGGAATCCAAATCTTCAATAATTCTGTCAGACATGCTTTCCTATTAAAAATCAGCAAAATCCGTCCATAAATAACGGAGATATGAGCAAAAATCCGAGACATCCTCTATTTTTGGCCTATTTTTGATATATATCTCGATTACTAAGTCATAAATATAGACAATATGGATATCTAATGATAGATATTTCAAAGTTTAAAAAAAAATTGGAAAAAACTTTAAAAAAACATTTTCGAAAAATTTTTTTTTTTAATTTTACTTTAAAGTATAATTTGGTGAAGGGTAATAAGATTCGGCACAGCCGAATATAGCTCTCTTACTTGTTTATTTTTTTTGCTCAACACAAAGCTTAGGGTATTCCTTTAAGAGCTTTTTGGTCTCTTAGTGGGATATTTTGACATGAAATCCCCCATATATTATACTCATTGAGTGAAATTCCTCGACTTCCACTTGATATTTTAAAATTATTTTATCCATTTCTATTAATTCTTAACTTTACTTAAAAAATAAAAATGGATATAACTCAACGAAGTATCAAACACGTGCGAATTACAATCGCAAAGAGTAAAACAAATCATAAATTATATGTTCAATTTATTAATTTTGTTTCTTTGCTGTAAATAAAAAGCGTAGTGTAAAAGGGGAATGCGATTACATTGCAATATTTTATTACATTATTACACTTTAATAATGTTAGCTAAGCCACTTTGTTCGAAAGAGAATGAAATTGAGAAATGATGCATATTGTAATGATAATAATAAAGAGTGGAGTTTTATTTAATTGCAAGGCGAATTTATATACCAGGTGGTGTTGATAGCACAGCTGATCAATGTTTACTTTAGTGGTTTAGATGTTCGAGCTGTCAAATTCACTAGTGTTTGTTGAGGCGAAAACAAATTGCAGCTGGTTGTTGTAAATGTTGTACTTGTTTTAGAATCGACACCACCTGGTATATAAATACTGATATGAAAAGTTGCAAAACTATATGTGCTTTACTTTAAAATGTAAGCTTTTAAGTACATATTAAGACACATTTTTTTTAATTGGATCAAAAATATATATTTTTAAATTTTAATTTAAAACCAAGCAAATTGATTTTATAAAAAATATTGTTTGAAATTTTTTCTAATTTTCAAAAACAAAGTTTTATAAATATTTAATAAAGAAAAAAAATTTTTAATAAAAAATTACAAATTTCAGTGTTTGATTTCAGTTAAACATATATTTGACTTTATAAATTTAGTAATTGAATATAAATATTTGTTAATATGTGTATAATTGTATAATTTTTAGAAAAAAGAATTAAAATTATTTCAAATCTCTCATATTTTATTCATAACTATGCCTTAGATTCTGCGGATTTCGAGAACAATATTTTTTGTATCATAATCCAATGAATAAAAAATTTACTTCGAATGTTTTACAATGTTGGTTCTTCAATATATATATTTTTAAATCGACCAAAAAATATTGCAAAATTTTAACTTTCAATAAAGAATAGAGATAAAAAAATGTTGTAGAATAATTTTTTTTATTATTTGACAATGATATATTGGATTTTTTTTTATTAAAAATGCATAACAGTGATAAAACAATGTTGGTCTCGTAATCATAGTTACGGCCAAACTATGAGTAACTAGAGAGATGGACCTTCTATGAGTAACTAGAGAGATGGACCTTCAAATAAATTTTTTTTTGGACTCTCTAATGTACACACAAAAAAGAAAGGCTATATTAACTAAGCTTAAATAGTTAATTTCTTTTTATATGAAAACTAAAAACTAAGTTCTAATAGGTAATTCAAACAATACACTTTACCTAAAAACTACATTAATGTAACTATTGGAATTAGTAATTTGATGTTTGGTATCTTCTTCGAAGTTTTTTTTTTTGTTTATTTTATTGTCAATTGAAAATATTTTTGGTGAAAAAGGGTATGTATGAAATTATCTAAAATTTTAGTTATATTAACTAAGAAACTTTGTAAATGCCATCTACCCTTGCGCTTAGTTAAATTTATACTATATTTTTAGGAAATCTAACATATGGATTTTTTTGTGTGTACATAAATACAAATGATTTTTATTATAAACTAGCTAAACCCGGTCCGCGTTGCATCTCGATCTCGATTTTAATATACAGTGTCGGATAAAGTTGGTGATTAAACCTTGAATGTTAATACATGTGGTGGCAGTACGGTTCGTTCCAATGAATTCATAAATTCTGTAGGATAATCGATGGCTTGTTCTTCGTTCATTACTGTGTCAATTAAATTGTATTTTATTGTTTCGCCAGGCAGTTTCAATAGTATTTGCTTATTGAGCTTGTTAACATCATAATTTGTTGATGCCAAAATTGCAAGATCCCACAGCCAATTCGTGGCGGGAATAATTGGAATTTTTCCATTTCAGATGTCCAACAATTGTTTTGAGAATGTTTCGGCAGAAGGGTATTGCAGCATATGCACACGCATGTTCGTTGATAGCGTTCGGCTTCTGTAGCTTCATTTCCAGTGAAATACATTTGAAGGAACTTCGCATCATCATTGGGAAGCGGGAGCAATGATCCAATTGTGTGGTACATTTGGCCTTGAACTTTAAAGGTAGGCATGAAGCCGACGTCATTAGAAAGTGCTTGGAAATAGGATTGGCGCTGGAAATTTAACTTAGAAGCAGCTCAGGCGGCTCAATAACTGGTGGCAGAATAACTTTACCGTTCGAACAGCACAATCCCGGGGATTCCTTAGGGAACTTCAAAACGCTGCAATGTAAGCAATGTTTCTTCATTGCTCCAGTCAGTTCGTCCTTATTGTAATAAAATACCGGTAACTTTAAATCAATTCAATCCCTCGATCGGGGCATTCGGGAGCGATTGGCTTTTAGTCTTTCGATATGCTGTTGAGGTGTCTCGGCAGCACTCGATGAAGATGCACTGCGACGCATTTGCTGAAGCCGTGATTCTCGTTCTCTTTCAAAAACAATTTTTATTTGAATAAAACCGTTATTGTAAGTGGAATGCGTAGAGTTATTCAAAGTACCGGACATGTGTTGGAATGTATTCCTTTCTTCGCTTACAACAAATCATTCACTTCAGAGTACACCACTGTCAATTAAAATTTTTAGAATGATGTTAAGCAACGAAATGAAAATTGTCATTGTTTGAACGTTGGGAATAAAAATAGTATTTATTTCTCCAATAAAAAAAATTTTTTTCGGTCGACAAATTTTTTTTGTTGAGAAAAAATTTTTTGGACAAAATCATTTTTTAAAATTTTTTTTACAACAATCACTGACCTTGTAAGCCTGTATTTTCCTTGTATCTTAATGATATTGTAGATGTTCTCTCTGGCGGAGTAGATGTTGCTGGTACAAAAGTGCAGTATGGTGCTGACATAGTATTTTTTGCAGATGACCCAAACGTTTTACAAAGTATGATGGATGCATTATATAATTACTCTTTAAGGTGAAACTTGACGGTTAATTTATATAAATCAAAACTATGATATTTCGTCGATCAACAAGAATTTTTAAACATTTAAAATGGCATTTTGGCAACAACAATATTAAAATTGTAACAGTTATAAATGCATTTTGGCAACATAATAACCTTAATAGCCCACTGTGCTCTGACTGGAAAATAATATTGCAATCGCTTGAAAGGAAAGAACGCGATAAAAATGTATATAAAGCAACAAACTCGCCACATCATGACTTGTACAGTCATCTCAATTTTAGTGTCATGCCACTGCTCGCAAACGATTTCTCAGCCTATGGGACTAGTCTGATAATAAAAGCTATAGGTGGATTACTTAACCTTATCGCCAGATCATTATGTAACAATAATGTAACAATGTGCACTTTATTTAATCTAATGGTGTTTTCTTTTCTGATAAAAATGTTCCATTTTGTTACCATTGGCGCAGAGGAGAAAAGTTGTCATTTTCCTTTCTAAATATGTTGCATAAATAATTGGTAAATATGTTACATATCTCACTCTCAATTATATTTCAGTGTGAGATAAAACCCTTTTTTGCAGCTGCGTTAAGTACTTTTTTTTATGCAAACAATTTTTGACAACAGCTGATTTCTATTATTGAAAATCAGTGTTGTTAATGCATATTGGCAAACACACAGAATTGAATGTCGAAAGTCGCTTTAGCAGTGTTAAATATCGCTTTTTAATACAAATTTCCAATTCAATATTTGGCACGCTAAATATACATTAGTGTTAAGTGTAAAATCAAGAAATTATTTTGTTCCATTCTAATAGAAAAAAATGTTTCATTTTGCATACATACATACATACATACATATATACATACATACATACATACATACATACATACATACATACATACATACATACATACATACATACATACATACATACATACATACATACATACATACATACATACATACATACATACATACATACATACATACATACATACATACATACATACATACATACATACATACATACATACATACATACATACATACATACATACATACATACATACATAATGGACCGCCATTTTTAAAAAAATATGTAATATTTTGCTAATGTGATTCTGAAATGCTCATGAATCAATCTGAAAGAAAAAAGTGATGAAACTACATATTGTTACGTTTTTATCCTTAAAAACTTGGTTTATTTCCTTTAAGTAAATAAATAAAAGCAGTTTTACTTTCGTTTTCTCAATATATCGACAAGCTGCCTGTTACTAAATCTCGACATAAACAATTTTGGTTTTCTCAATATACTTACAAAAAATATTATTTTCAGTTCACAATTTCAAGTGACAACATGTTGACATAAATCAGCTGTTAACTGTTGCCATTGACGGCCGGAATCTTTTGACAAATTCATTATCCTCCATGTCTGCCTGGTAGTTAGGCCTGGCCTGATAAACTCTTTCTACATTCACTTGGAACTCATGTTCTTCGAGTTCATCCTCCAATTAATGTTAATTCCTCTATTAAACATTTTTTTTAATTTTGTTTACACAAACACATAAAAACTATGAGCAATCAGCTGATTGAATTTATCTGTACGATAAATTGATAATTGGCAGATGAGGTCGGGTTAGCTTTGCGACAGTTCTTCATTGGGGAAAAAGATAATCACCTAATGAGAAAACAGCCCTTAGTAGTTTAAAATTGTAACAAATCTTTATTTATTTGAAATGTACAACAACAACATATTAAATGGTTACTATGTGTTCTAATACGCACACACACGTTTATATAACACTTTATAAACACACTGGTAATGTACAAGAACTCAGTGGTAATACAGCATACTTTATTTGTCTTTTTTAACGATGCTTCAAATTAGACTGACTCTTGTGGTGTTCTCACGGCCAATTTATATTCACTGCATTGCCATCTAGAAAGCTCTATTTCTGGAATGATCTTCAAATCAGAATATTCGAATTCTAGAGCTTTCGATGTTAATCGTAAATCATTTAGTGTTGCCATACTTACAAGCAATGCTCAACTCAAAGCTTTTATTCAATATTGTATGTTCTACATACAGCAATGGTAATAACACCCACAGATATGTTAAAGTTTGAGAAGCACTGCTGTTTGAGAGGCATTATGCAACTTTAAACCAGCCGTTTAAACAGTTATATATGAAGTACAATTTCGTAACAATATGCTGTGAACTTTATCGATTATTTTCGAGTTTTTCAACTTTATTATTTTTAAAATAGTTAAATCTCGTGAGTTTGCAATTAAACCTCACGAACAACTACATGCAGAAAACTCCTTTATCGGTTGTCATCTATCCACGGGTGTTATACTCTACATAAGATGATAACACTATTCACAGTTTCACAAAAAACTTCAAAATAAGTGCTTAATACAAACATTTAAAAAATATATTTATAACTGTTAAAAATACACACCTCGAGTAATTGAACCCATATTCAAAGATTTATTTTATTGAAAGTATATTTTGGAAAACAACGTTAATCATAATCATATGTTTTATGTAATAAAAATTATATTGCTTCACAATTGATAACACGAATTTGAATAAATTTATATATAGTTACGAATTTGCAATAGCGATTTGAATTTATCGACTGCCTGCAGAGTTCATTGTATAAATAGTGGCAAAGGTGGTAGTCGTGAGTTGATCATTGGCGCTGATAGAGTTAACACCAACAGTCGTGTACATTTGAGCTTGTACATTATAATGTGTGTGTGTGTGCATTTCTGCGAATTGATAAACGTGTATAAAGACACTGAGTGACTATTTAGACTGTTGTTGTTGTACATTTGAAATAAAGAGTTACAATTTTAAACTACTAAAACTGCTTTTATTTGCAACAAAAAGTATCCGGTTTATTTAAAGAAAATAAACCCACGTTTTTAAAAGGTAAAAACGTAACAATTGGTGTCAGAAGTGGGATTGCAAAATAATAAGCATGAAGTTTGAAGAACTAAAAGTTGAACAACTTAAGAATTGAGTAAGTTGGAGTTACCTACAGCTGGTAATAAAGCGGAATTGCAAAAGAGACTGATCGATGAATTCAAGCTTCGTGATATTGACATCGGAACTTACGAGTTTGACTATAAAGACGAAGTGGAAGTCTGTACCCGTCCAACAACAAGCAGCATGGATTTAAGCACAATGTTTGCTGGTATGATGGAAAAATTTAAAGAGACAAACGAAAAATTTGCTGATATTCAAGAAACTTCTAGAGTCAACAACGAGAAGCTTCTTGCCGACGACGAGAAACTTCGTGCTGAGGTTAAAGCGGAAGTCAAGGAAACTATTAAACACTTAGCTTACATGGAAGCGAAACTTCAAGAATCCTCTAGAACCACATATGAGAATATTCAAGAAATGTCTGAGGTTATTAACAGCAGAGTGGATGTCATTGATAAGAAGGTATCAGATTTACAGAATGGTGTGGATCGAAACTACATGATCTTGAAATAAAGATGAATAATCTTCAATGTCAAGATGGACCTGTGCGAATTATTTCAGAAACATCCTGTAGAATAAAGACCCCTAGTTTTGATGGCAGCACACCCTTTAATGTTTTCAAGTTTCAGTTGCCAAGAGAAACTTATGGAGCAATGAAGAAAAATCTATAGAACTGATTTTGGCCTTGAAAGGAAACGCAACAATAGTTCTTGAAAGCGTACCAGTAAGCAACAGAAATTCTTATGATGACATAATGGAGGCACTACAACGTAAGTACGGTGATGAATATAAAAAGGAATTATACCGAATGGAATTGCGTGGTAAAGTGCAGAATGACAAAGAGACGGTACAAGACTTTGCGATGGAAATCGAGCGTTTGCTAGAGCTTATTTGTCCAGGGGAAAATCATCCGATTTTGGAGCATTTGAAGATAGAGTCATTTGTGAATGGCATTCGCGACCCTGAAATAAGACATGTGGACTGTGCCACAATCATGTCATCATTCACAGAAACCGTCTCATTCGCACTGTTAAAGGCTTTAAGTAAGAAACAAAGTAAAGCCAAAATTAAATGTTATAATTGTGGTAAAATCGGTCACATTCAGCGAAACTGATCTGCGAACCAGATCTGCCTCGCCTCCAAGAAATAACCAGCAGGAGAATCATCAGGCATTACAAGAACCACCTTTAAAACGAGCTAGCACTGAGAAACAGAATCTGACACCTGACGGCCCTACCATCTCCATATCAGTAATGCAGCAGGAAAATAACAATCTTACTGCTAGTGGTTATGGACACGGGAGCGTCGCAGTCTATTATCAGATCAGATTTAGTAAAGAATGCAATTGAACCAATTTGGAATGTAAGTCTACGCACCGCTACTGGAGAGCCTACCACTGTCCATGGTAAAGTTAACGTGAAACTAACTATTGGTGGCATTAGCGTAAATCATGTCTTTGTTGTTGCCGATATCGTGGATGAAGTAATCATTGGTGCAGACTTCATGATTAGTCACATCATTACTTTGGATATGGGACAAAAAGTCATGAATTAGTGGAATGTTAAAATACCCCTTGACGTCGGATATGAGAGCAAGACTCAAGTATGAAGGATAGTATTTGTTGAGCACCAAAAGATGCCACCGCAGTAGAGGATTTGGTATGGGCCCGTGAGGAAGAGGATGATTGTATAGACAATGGTTTGTTGGTGTTGGAATCAACAGATGTGAGAAGTGGCCATTTAACGATGGGGGCCTCGTTGAACAGTGCAGTGACGGAATGCTTCCTGTAGGAGTGCTTTGTCTGTCCCGCAGTGAAAATATCATAAGAACGGGTTCCGAGATGGGTGAATGTGCTTCAGCAGAGGCAGTAAATAATTGGGAGAAAAATACTGCCAATGAATTCGGCAAAGAAATGCATGAATTCGTTTGGAGACGAATTAAACTGACCAGCGACCAAGTGAAGGCCAGATGTAGCCCACAACGTGGTAAAGGTTTGTCTTCCAAGCTACAAAGTTACTGGAAGGGCCTACATAGGGTGATTAAGAGGTTGGATGACATGGTCTTTGGAATACGGAAATGTGGAAGACCGATATCGGGTCACCTATCTACTGGATAGGTGAGTCTGTGCCTATTCGGGACGAACAGGCTTAAGAGGGGGACAGTGTTACGAATTTGCAATGGCGACTTGAATTTAACGGTCTGTAACGACTGCCTGCAGCATTCATTATGTTTATAAACACGTCCTTCCGTAGAAGCTTCTATTTATCAACAATGTTGGTAGCATGCGGTTATTAGCAATGTTTATAAGTATGGCAACACTAAATGTTTGAGCTGATAAAATTAACATCGAAAGCTCTAGAACTCGAATGTTCTAGTTGTCCGTTAAGATCATTGTAGAAGATTAACGAAAGATGGAGTGTGTATAAATAGTGGCAGAGGTGGCAGTCGTGAGTTGAGTTGAGCATTGCACAGTGGTTTAGAAAGGTTTTTTTTTTTTTTTTTTTGGAAATAATTCGGTATCTCGAGAACTATTGGAGATATTGTTACGAAATTTCACATGAATGGAACTGAGGTATTTCTGAGATCCAAATAATTTTTGACATTTTTTATTTTCAAAAAACGAAATTCCTAAACCGGGAAAAATGTGTTCCAAAAACTGAGTTTTCTTAGAAAAGTACCTACTGTTACGTTATTTACCGTGTGATAGTAAAAAAAAACTTTGAAAGTGTTTAAGTAATATATAGAGTTATACAAATATGGAACATCTTCGAGGATCGGTACTTTGCCTTTTAAGAATTTTTTACTCAAATCTAAAATTATTTAGACTGTTGTTGTTGTACATTTTAAATAAATAAAGAGTTCTTACAATTTTAAACTACTAAAACTGCTTTTATTTGCAATCAAAAGTATCCGGTTTATTTAAAGGAAATAACCCCCGTTTTTAAAAGGTAAAAACGTAACAATATTATCAGCATTTTATGTGTATTTCTTTGCAATATGTTGGCAATTGAAAATTATAAAAACAATTTTAAAAATATGTGGTTGAAATGGATAAAAACATATTTTAATAAAAATTATTTACACAAAATCAAAAAGAATTAATGCACATAAATATCGATATATCCATTTTTATGCGCGATATTGATAACAAAATTAACACATATTCGCATAATTCCTTAAATTGTTTGACTATCGTTCCATAAAATTTTATAACAAAATGTACGTCATTGAGAAAGCAACTAAAACACGATAAGGCCTAAACGATGATACCTAGAACGTATTTGCCATAAATTGCTATCACTATGATGAACCAATTATTGGTAATATTATATTACAAATTGAACCTATATGGCCTAAAATAGTTAATTTTAGTTATTTCTTTTAGACATATTAAAGGAAAAATTAAAACCGAACATTTCAATTTTCTTTGCAGTGCCTCCAGAAGTAGTCATAATTCGAGACGACTCTGATGTAGAGCGATCAACTGTTGTTGGTCCCTATAGCGAGGGAGATATTGTTACTTTGAAGTGCGAAGCAATTGGTGGTAAGTATCAAATTTAACATTGGATCGTAGTAAAATAAAAAAAAAAAATATGAACATATCACATATTTGAAGATTAGCTGAATGTTACAGAAAGTACTATAATATTTCATTAAATTTTATGTAGATTCCTAATTCACAAACAAACGGTACCATAAGTATGAAGTAAAATTAACCTGTGCTACATTCCTAACTAACCCCTGATAAAATAACACTTTTCTTGTTTGAAGCACAACAACAATTTGATTAAACTATCATTATGACAATGGGCCTTTTCATTCATTTGATGCGCATCTGTAATCAGCTGATGCGCAGACAATGCATCAGCCATTTTTGTGATACTTGTTTGCGCATCATCTGTTTCAGTTTTGCTTTATAGAACTCAAGACCAGCGTTGCCATAATTTTTTTAAAAAAAACTTCAAATTTATAATAAAAAAACTGATTTTCAATTGAAAAAACTGCACATAAAAACGGCAAAAAATATATAATTAGTTCATATATTTTTTATTAAAATATGCATATTTTGCTTCCATTTTAACACTTTTAATCAAAAAATACAAAAACTACTTTATTAACACAAACAAACTTGAAAAAAAAAACAACAAGAAAAGCTTTTTAAAAAGTGCTGCATTTTTAACACTTTGGTAAAATTGATGGTGAAACATGTAGCTTATCTTCGGGGTTTTAGGGCAACATTATTTGAAAAGAACACGTTATACTCTTTCCAAACAACATTATTTTCACAAAAGAACAAACAAAATGTTAAAAAAATCTGCACAATTTACAGAAAAACTTACATTTTAAACAAAAAACTTCAAAACTGCTCAATGCATTGAAAAAATGCAAAATACAGATAAATCTGCACATTTGGCAACGCTGCTCAAGACATTTGCAGGAGTTCGATACTTGATCTCGTTGAGTACTGTTGTCTCTTATTGAATAGCGGATAGTTGTTGAAAAACAAGCGTTTACCAAGCAAAACAATTAGATTTTTATTTTTGTAATCTCGGTATTTGTTCTTATTGAACTCTAGTACGTGCCGACTTACAAAACACTTGACCCCGGGTGCCAAGTCTCACAATCTAGATTTAAAAAAATCTAATATGAAGAAAATTAAAAGGTCAGTGAATATTCCAGTACGAAAGTTATCCAACTTACCTACAATATCAAAAAATCGGTTTAGTGAACTAGCTAATCATAATGATAAGGAATTGGATACAATATCCAACATAAATGAAGTTAAATTAGTAAAACCTCCACCATTGGTAATCGATGCTAAAATAAACTTAAGTGATCTCCAAAAATTATTGGGTAAGGATCCAATCTACAAACGTACGTCCACTGGAACTAAGGTTTTTCATCAAAATACCGATTCATACGAAAAATGCAAAAATATTTTAATTGGTAGATAAATTGAGTTCCATACGTTTAACTCGAAGGAGAATCGTCTTTATACTATGCTCCTGTATGGACTTCCAAAGCTTAGTATTGTTACGAATGTGCAATGACAATTTGAATTCAAAGGTCTGTAACGACTGCCTGCAGCATTCATCATGTTTGATGGCACGTCCATCATTGACAATGTTTGTAAGTATGGCAACACTAAATGTTTGGGCTGCTGGCAATGACATCGAAAAGCTCTAGAAATCGAATGTACTAGTATGTCCGTTAAGAACATTGTAGATGATTCCCGATAGATGACGCGTGTATAAATAGTGGCAGAGCTGGCAGTCGAGAGTAGAGTTGATCATTGTCGCTGTTAGAGTTAACATCAACTGTCTTGTGCATATAAGGTTGTACGTAATAAAGTTTGTGTGCATTTCTGCGAATTGATATACGTGTATAAAGACATTGAGTGACTATTTAATTCTGTTGTTGTTGTACATTCTAAATAAATAAAGAGTTGTTACAATTTTAAACTACTAAAACTGCTTTTATTTGCAATCAAAAGTATCCGGTTTATTTAAAGGAAATAAACCCACGTTTTTAAAAGGTAAAAACGTAACAGTATTGATGATATCAAAAAAGATATCCAAGAATATAATTTAACGCCATCGTCTATTACGGAATTAAACACAACATAGAGCTCAGTAAACAATGTAAACAATTTCAACCCAAAATCACTAAACAATGTGTCTTCACTATGCAATATAATAGTATCCTGGAAAAAATATAAGTCTAGAAAAAATGACAACCCGACTCAATGTTGGAATTGTCTTATGAATGGCCATGGAGGTGAACCCTGTAACCGCCTTTCAGCATGTATGATATGTGTCAACCAACACCACACTAAAGATTGCCCACTTCAGAATCAGTATTTTCTTGTTTGAATTGTAAAAATAATGATAAAGAGCCAATTGTCTCTATTTAGAGACAAGAGCTAAAGCAGCAAGTAAAAATACACGTAAACACAACAACATTAATCAATGTTCACCACAGTACTTCAATAATGAAATCCTCAAAAACAACCCCAACAACAACAATAATCGCCAGACTTACTCATATGCAGATTGCGTGAGAGGAAATAATGATATCTTCAACATAGATGAACTCAAGGCGAATTCATATAAGGTGTACTCGTCAGCCCAGCTGATCATCAGCTGTTTTACCCCAACTGCCAAATATGTGTTGTTTACTTTCAAGTGCGCGCCATACATTTGTGTGTGTTTGTGTGTTTTTAATGCGTCCACTTTTTTCCTGTTGTTTTTCAATTCAATTCAATTTCATCTGTTTTTCCACGCGTTTGAACTAGTTTGTTGTTAAATTCCAGTTTAATATTGAATTCGCCTTACTTTATAGACAGCTGTGTTTTTTGACAGATTGGGTAAAAAGCAAAAACAAAATGTATGTTGTTTTTGTTTTGATGTATTTGTTGTAGGCACGAATACACCTTATATGAGTTCGCCTTGGACGAACTCTTCAATATTTTTACTACAGCATTAAGCGATCTAAAAAAATGCACAACTAAAGTACAACAAATACGATGGCATTTCTACATTTTCAAATTAATTTCAATTTGAAACACTAATTGAAAGAGAGGATATTCACATTGCCTATTTAAATGTAAATGAGTTTAATCAATCAAAGTCACAAAACATATTTTAAAAATTTTGTAATTCATCATAACGATAGAGATTCAAAAGGGGGAGGCATGGCACTAATAGTACGCAGGTCAGCCCAACACAAAGTACTTCCAATTATAAACAATAAAAGTAAATAACAGATAGCTAATTATTTGCATTGCGTATTCACCGAAATATAAAAATAGCTTTGCCAATGATATAATTAATCTAACAGGTGATTTCAACGCAAGACTTTCTGCATGGAATTGTATCACTAACAACACTGCATCCAACGTATTGTTTCAGCTTGAGCAATCAAACAAATTGTTTGTAAATTATCCCAACAGTCCAACTTTTTACCCGTCCGAAAGAAATATAAATCAACTATCGACTTAGTATTAAGCAATAGCTCTGTAAGATTCTGAAGAGGAAATGTCATTGGATGATGACTTAACAGGATATTCAAGCTCTAACGACACCGGCGATGCAATCGATGATAATGGTGAATCTGATCAAGAAGATTCTTATCAGGAGGATGATGAGACATTTTCTACACATTTTGAAACTAATGGTAATGAATCTGATGAAATTTGGCATGAGAATACAAAGCCGATACCATCGTTTCCATTTAACGAATCAAGGGGTGTCTGTGGCGAAATTCAAAATGACGCTAATGGTATTCCAAACTTTTTTTGATGAAAACATAATAAATTTGTTAACTTCTTCGTGCAATGCTTATGCAAAAAAAAATGGAGAATAATAATACCAAACCGGCCTAAAATAATTTTTCCTGAAACATCAAACGATGAAATGCTTAATTTTCTGGGCCTGATCAGAAAACCATCAATTAGTATTTGCGGCCGTGATGTCTGGAAGACGTTTCTAAGATGCTTTATTTGTCATGAATGGACAGGAAAGCTGGAAAAAGCTTACTTAATTTAGTTTTAAGAAATTTTACAAACAACTAGAGACCTGATAAAGAATTGTACTTAGATGAGTCTCTAATGCTTTTTAAAGGAAGACTATCGGTTAAGCAATACTATAAAGGGAAACGTGCTAAGTACGGCATAAAGTTTTATGAACTTACCTCAAATGATGGCTATATTTTATGCTGAAATTTATGGAGGAAAAGTTATAGAAGATACGCCAGGATCGAAAACAAAAACTGTAGTCTGGAAACTTATGGATCCATTTCTTAACCGTGGCCACCATTTATTTATGGATAACTACTACAACAGCGTTGAATTGTCTCAAACGCTACTTCATTACAAAACCCACACCACGGGTACCTTACGTTTTAGTCGCAAGCAAAATCCAAAATTCATAACCACTAAAAAACTAAAGAAAGGAGAAATGATTTGGCGAAGAACAGGAAATGTTTACACTACAAAATGGAAGGACAAACGCGATGTTTTATACATAACTACGGCACATCAACCATGTCTTATCGAAGTATCCAATAGAAGAGGCCAGAAGAAGATGAAACCAATAGACGATGTTGCTTATAATGAAAATATGGGAGGAATTGATCGATCCGACCAACTATTATCATATTATTCTAGTACAAGAAAATTTATTAGATGGTATAAAAAGGTTCTGTTTCATATCCTGGATATGGCTGTGTGGAATTCTTTTTTGATTTATAAAATATTTCATCCTAAAACAACATTTTTGGAATTCCGAGATGACTTGATAACAAGTTTATTTGATATACCTGCCCATTTAATGGAAGCCAAGGATCTCGTGAATTACATATCATCTAAAGGACGTCATCTAAAACAACAAGGAGAATCTCCTTTAATAGTCTTGAGCATTCAGCACTTCCCAGAAAAAATTTCTTTCCCAGACCAACATGGAAATTTAGGTAAAAATAAAAGTTATCAAAAGAGATTGTACAAAAAAATGGAATTAGGAAAGAAACATGCTTTCAATGCAAAAACTGTTTCAATAAGCCAGCACTATGCCCAGATGAATATTTTGAAAAATATAATTTAATGTTAGCATAAAATTATATTTTTAATTAAAAATAAAAGTTTGCTTTTTAAAACAACTTATTTTTTTCTTCATATTAATGACGGCATGTCTCGCAATAATATTCTGGGAGCTAAATAAACTTCTAAAAACTAAATGACGGGAATTTCCGTCCTTAAGGAATTCTCGCCATTTGTTATATACTGCTACATATATTATTGAAAAATTAAATGCGTGAATTCCCGTCATCGCGGGAAGCCGGAGATAAATCGTTTTGGAAAATCAGCCGATCTTTAATAGGTAAACAAAGAAGTAAAATCCCAGATCTTAAAGAAGGAAATATGAAGATTAACACTGATAAACACTTTTCAAGCATCTAACAGTCATACGTCTACATATACACACTATATCGATAAAACTGTTAACTGTAAGGTTAATGCACACAAAGCCATAGATACCTATTCTGAAAATCTATCCTGGATGATGAGTTAAATTGCTTAATTTCTACTCTTAAAACATCCAAATCTCCAGGGTTAGATGATGTCTCTAACATTTTAATAAAAATGGCAAACTATATGAGAAAGCTATTCAAAATCAAATTAACGTTGTAATTGAAAATACCTCAATATTAGCAAATGAACAATTTGGGTTTAAAAAACGACATAGCGCAGTTCATCAAATAAACCGTATCAGAAATATAATATAGTCCAACAACGGATTAAAAAATATACAGGCTTAATAGTTCTGGAAGTAGAAAAGGCATTGGATACCGTTTGGCATGATGATGATATGGAAAAATCATTTGTTTTAAAATCAAAGGGCAGACAAAAGCTCGATCGGTTAAAAATTGGGGGAAAATGGATAGAAAAAGGCACAGAGTTTAACAGAGATGTCATATTTGACGTTTAAAAAACGCCAAATCAGATGCTAGGGCAGTTCTCATAAAAAGAGATAGCATATATTTTGTACTACAATATCTGTAATGTGTTAATGCAAAACGCTATATACAACACGAATTTGGTAGACAAAGAAAAATAAACAAAACAAACAAATAAATTTGTAAAACAATTGTTCGTGGTTTGTGGCACAAAATTCTTGTTTTGTTAAAATATATTCTGTGCTATGTGTTTTAAATGTTTTATTACAAAGAATTATTACTTTTAAACAAATGTTAAAGTTTGTACTTACATTTATTTATGTACATCCAATAAAAAACAATAATAATGAAGATATCTGAAACATTTTTATTGTTTGTTTTCAAAGAAATTGAATTATTGCGGCAGAAAAATAAAGCAAAACAAAATGAAAAGGGCAGTTTATAAAGATAGAGACAAATAGAAAACGCGATTATTTTCTGTCTCGTGACACCTCTGTATAGTACTCTGTGAAAAAGGATCGTAACTACTCAGGAGTCACCTCTAGGGAGGTAAATTGTATCCCCAATATTTCTCTAGAACAAATTTACCCTCTATTTTCAGGAAAATTGGCCAAAATTGAAAAACAAAATATATTTGTACAATTATTGCAATAAAATAAAATGGTTTATTGATGTTATTTATGTATAACATAATTATTAATGCTATATTAAATTACTTTTTTCAAAACTATGATATTTTTTGCGATAATTACCGACAACTTGTTTCAAATATTGCATCTTCTATTCGTTCCTGTATAATATTTTATTGTAGTCCTCCATCATTTTCACGCCTCTTTCCGTGGTTTCGTTTACAACGTGAATTTCCTCGACAATTTTCAAGGTCACGTTTCTGACGGATATCGTATAAATTTATGCGGCAAGTTCAAGCTTTAAACAAATTTTCTAGTTTTCACAGTTACGAAAGAGCAAAATTAACCACAATTAGTTTTGCTTCGGATAGAACATTCAACGTCTTCAGAGCCATCGGAGGTTTCGCAATCATCATCTTCTCCAGTTCCTTTTGTCTGATTCGGTAGATGATATGAGTTGCACTGAAAATGAATTCATATTGAATTTACAATATTTAATACAATTTTCTGTTTCAATGCCAATCATGCTGCCTGGATGGCCTCCTATATCTCCCTCTATTGTAATCGTGGTGAGTGCATTGACATGGGCAATATTGAAGAGATCGTCTCATTTTTCGACGAACTTTTCCTCTTTTACCTCTTGTTGTGCTCTTGTTCAATTTCCTCCACTCCTGGTACAATTTGTCAACCTTTGTACTTTTCGTCAATGGTATCATCCATTGAAATTCAACAATGTTGTTTTTAGATTTTAATTTAAAGTGGTTTTTATTTTTCTTGTTTTTCCTGGATTACTATTAGTTTTAACTGCAAAGAACAACTATTCACTCTTACAATATTCTTTAAAATAGCAGTGTTAAATAAAGAACAAATATGAACTATAATTCGGTGATTCCCTAAATTAAAAAAGTATAACAAAAAACCAAAAAATCACCCAACAAATTGTTCACGTTTTAGAGCTTTCATCCTTTGTTCACTTTTTAGAGCAGTGCTGGCCAAAGAACTTTATTCGGCTTTTCACATGTACATAACCAGCTTTTTACAATCACAACACCCATATTTCTGGTAAAAAATAGTTTCGTTCGATCCGATCCACATTCACAGTTTTTATACTTAGTGTAATTCCATTGTTTTTATTTTGATATATTTTGATATATTAAGTATGCTATAAAGAAATGTTGGGGATACAAAAATAATGGGGTTGCTTATACATTTTAATTCCCTAGGTGTGATTCTGAGCAGTTTCGTGCCTTTTTCTATCAATTTTCCCCCAATTTCGTTCATATGAGTTTTAACGGTCGAGCTTAAACTTTTGTAAAATTTTGTTTATGCTAACCTCATACAAAACTGCCCTTCGTTTTTGCAAACTCAAAAATAAAAAAATACATACAAGTTTTAAAAGTTGAGTGTCGTATTAATTCTGTGCTGTTATTATAAATACTAGACTTCATGTTAAGTTTCATCAAAATCAGCCCAAAAATATATAACATTTCGCTAGCTTTCCATGAGAAATTCCACATATTGAAAAATATTGCCTTTTGACCTACACGATTGGAGTTTTCTGATTTTAGTAAAACTTTCAGACTATATTTGGAATTACCTGAACTATAATATTCTGTATAGGTTTTACTTAAAATTCATAACAGTAAGAAAATTGAGCTCATTCGCCAATATATGGCCAAATAATTAGTTTTTCTCGGAAATCGCAAAATGTAAATCGCAGGTATGGAAAAACTATAGGAGGAATTGTGCTACTTTTTTCATATTTTTATTCCCTATTACATTTTCAATAAATTCCAATGTGATGATCAAAAAGTGTTCTGAAATTTGTTTAACAAAATTTAATATAATAATTATTTAAGCTTAAGGTCTTTTTCTGAAAATATTTTAATTTTGATTTCAATATTTCGCTACATCAATGTCATCAATTTGTTTTTGTTATTTCACAATATTTGTCATATGAAAAAGTATAGGAACATTTTTAAAACATACAATCAAAAAATATTAAATTAGTTTGAAATAAATATAACATAACAAACAAACATTTATAAATATAAATTGCTGGACATAAATCAGACCAAAAATACAGAGACAATAATATTTCACAAAAAATGCATTATCTTCTCATTGTCCAAATTTTTAATCCTATTCAAACTTTGAAAATATATCATTGAATTTCAACCAATATAAGAGGAATGAAGTATTCAAAAGATGTATCAACAGATTTAAAAACGTAAGTGAACAATTAATTAAAAGTTAATCGATTTTTTGGCAAGAATGCGGTCTTGGCCTACCATTGTTTCTTTCATAAAGTATGTTATATGCTGATGCCGGGAACCCCTTCACGTCCAAGTCTGAAGCCCAGGGTTATTGCATCAGCCCAATGTCCAGGTTCTCTTCGCCTAAGAGTACCCAAAGGTTATATGCATCACATTTCGAGTGCTGCAGATTTATCTGAACTATTTTAAGCGCCATTGTCGTTCGGAGAGGAGGGTTCGGACATACATACATACAGAGAGCTTCATCTCTGTGAGCAGAGAGTTTGCAGCTTTAACTTCGTCCGCTTCACCGCTCTCCGTACCTGTGGGCCGGAACACATTCACCCTAGCGTTCCTCACCCCGAAGAACAGCTTAAAATCCGCTCGACTGAGCCAGATTCAGTGATGGCGAGAATTAGGTATGTGTGGCCATGGCCTTACTCAATGCGGATGATAGACCAGTCATCCATGTGGATGTTGAGGTTCTGCAACTTCAAACACTCCAACGTTTTATGGGCATCTGTTGTCATCTTTCGTAATCAGATACATGCACTTGGTCTCATAGGAATTTCTTGAGCAGGAATCAGTTTAAGGCTTAAACCTTCCTATGCATCACTTATCCTTGCGGTGCATTTGCTAAGAAAGTCCTATGAGAACTCGTCCAAGCATTTGATCACCCTATAGCCCCGGTGAATTTCACCAGAGTCAAAACGAGGTGCAGTACCAGTCGTATTAGCGAACAAGTATTCCATAACGAGTTTAGTTTACTTGGACCTCACTGGATCTTCGGCTCCTGACTTAGATGTGCTGGGTACGGAATCCAAAAACATTTGGTAATCATCTACCACCGCTCCACATCACATTCATAGGGGGCACCGCTGGCAGCATTCTTGTCAAGAATGTATAGCTCCTTGGCGTATCGAGATTTGAGGATGTCTTTCTGGCTCTAACTCTTTTTTCTTTTCTTCTTCAATTGGCCACCAACCTTGGCATCTGATTGAAGAGAAGCATTTGTCGAGTTTTTAGAAGGCAGTAGAGTGTTGTGTCGGTCACCCGCTCTGCCTGACATTTCGACCAAAGTCTCTTGACTAGAGGCTAAAATAGGTCGTCATTTAAGATGATCCGAGATGATAGATTTTCTTCAGGGTGTTTTTGTTAATTTTGTTGTTATTCATTTTTGGTACCACGAGTAGGTACGTCAGGGGATGGACCATCCATGCAGTGACGGCGTACATGGACCGGACAAAAATGGTTACAACCGGCCCGTGTACTAGCACCTAAGGGGAGCTGTTAGCGAATAATCCTCTTTTACTACTAATTAGCCATTTAGGTTCTCGGCATTGCTACCAACCAGGTTAACCTTACAAGTGGGGGAAGGGAAAAAAGGATAACCTTTGGTCATGAAGGTTTTGAGTTCATTATCTCGAAAGTTGACCCTACATCAGCGGTATCCACAACCAATATAAAAACCACAGCCAACACTGAAGCCACCACATGGCGACAAGATTGTTATACAATTTTTCTGTATATTAATATTTTCAAATTAATTGTTTTATTAACATCATTAACAGTACAAACAAAAGCTAATATTTGTATTTCTGCTCTCTATCAATTATTTTGTTATTTCCGTTTCCTTAGACTTTTTGGAAATTTTGTTTATATTTTTGCTTATAAGTTAAAATTTCATTTCTTAATTCAAAAGAAAAAAATATAGTAATCTTAACCTAACTTAAACACATAAAATTTTACAAAACGAAAAAAAATATACAAAAAAACTAACATATAACTTAAAATCTATTACAAAAAATATTTAACTAACCAAGGAACAACTAAATAGTTATATTAGAGCCATCAACATACAGCTTAATATACTCCCCCTACCAATTATATTTCGTTTTTTAAATTCCCTTCTATTCCTAAAGCAGCTCCCTGAAGAATATTACGGTTCATTTTCTGTTTTTACTGCCTTCTTTAACCGTTCTTACATATGATTCATTAGAATTTAGTTTAGTCCCTTTTTACAATCACTACATAATTTATAAATTAAATATTTTCTTATTACTAAATTATGACCTACGATATCTAACAATACCCTATTGTCTTTTTTCCTTTTTTGTGTGAAATAATTATAAATTTATTGCAATTATGGCAAACAGAAAAAATTAGGTTCTTGCTTTCACTTTCCTAGTGGATCTTGATAATAATGACATATAGGTGGTGTTCTACACCAAGAAGTAATAAATTCTTGTAGTTGCCACTCAATTTTACATACTGCACTGTGTTACCTTGTTTTTGATAATTGTCCGATAATTTAAATTCTTCAAAATTGGCCAACATTCAATACCCTTACTTGGGATCTTCATAAACGTATAATTGAAACTTCCTTTGTAACCACAGCAGCAGCATGTATTAAAATAGCGGACAGTTTTCCTTTATTAACTTCGGTTCTTATTTGGTCTCGTATTTAAATTATTTAATAAGTTCCTCTTTTCATTAAAATTGTAACTTCTTTTTTTATTTTTGCTCTTCCTTTTAGTTTTTTTAATTTGGTAACTTTTCCCTCATTGGCATAATCAATATTTTTATCGACCACCCTATGTCACAACTCCCCACATTTAGTTTGACATTTCTTTCATATAAACAAAAACAAAAAAGCTAACATTATTTGCACCGCATTTTGATTTAAATTTACAACTTAAAATATACCTATGGATAATTCAGCTCCCCAAATTCGTGGCATAAAAATATTATTTCACCTAGAGACAATTCCATTGAGACAAAACAACCAGTGGCCAGAATTCTACAAACAGTTCCCGATATTGAAACCCCACCCGCAAAAAAATTTAATTTTATGCCCTAATTTTGTAAAACGTAACAAAACGTTTTTATCGAAAAAATTTCTAATTTTTCAATTTTCATGTTTTTTACAACGTATTTTTCGTTTCCGTATATAAAATTGAATTTTATAAAACAGAACAAAACGTTCCCAAGCTCATGAAATATCAAAATCAAACGTTGAGAATTTTGTTTCGTTTCAATACATTTTTCATGAATTTTCAATTTACTTACTGACCTACGAAAAATACCGAATGTTATTGATTTTAGCGTGATGAAAAATATCCCTAGAGAAATGATTCAAGTTGAATCCTCAATGGAACTATCTTCAGATCACTCACCCACTATTGTTACTTTATTGAGCAACAGAGAAATTGTATCCCCGACTGATAATTTAGCGATGACAGGCACAAGAACTAATTAGTACAAATATAAAAAATATCTCAATACACATTGCTCGGAAAACATACCGCTAAGAACACCAGAAAATATCGATCACTCTCTTATCAATTTCTTGGAAATTCGATAAATGGAATCATTGAATAAATATCTAGAAAATTTGGAAGCAAACCCCCAATCGGATTACTCACTATGGAGAGCTACAAAAAGTTTTGAAAGACCTGTCGTATGTAAGCCCCCCCTTGAGAAATTCAAGCGGTGGTTGAGCAAGAAATGATACTGAAAAAGGGAGTCTGTTTGTTAATCATTTGAAGCAAGTATTTACCCCGAACACATCATATGAAACTATTGAGTTGCCACCTGTTGTACCCCATTTTGGAGCAGCCGTACCCCTACGTTTTCAGATTTTTTTTTATATTTATACGTTTATTAGATGAGTGGTACACAGCCTTGATCTTTCTTGAGTTGCTGTAATTAGCCTTGCGAGCGGGTTCGGATGATGTAATTTTGACAAATAAGCTTCAGGAGTTTTTCTAAATTCGTGCTTGACCAAAGGCACATCCAAGTCTATGTGGATTTTCTCATTTCTTATGTACCATCGAGCTCCGGCAATGGTTCTAAGAATTTTGGATTGCTGTAGTTTACTGTTTCCCGTAATTGGATTCCGTATGTCTTATACAGGATGACTTTGCAGTTAAGGCATAATTTCGATTGATGCTGCATTACTTAGTGTAAATTAGAAGCTTTTGGTTTCATGTGGAGCCGCTTGGCTTCTGTGTGCCGACGCCAAGTAAGGTGTCTATCTAAATGAATACCAAAGTATCTAACGTGATCAGACTGTGGGATGTTCATACTGTTTCTTGTCACTGGTGGACAACTTGCTCTCCTAAGTGAAAACGTTATGTGCATACTTTAGATTTCATTTACTTGTATTCTCCAATTTTTTAATTTAGTTTTCTAGATGCTACATTTAAGCCCACATCAGAATTATGAATTGCAGTGTCATCCGCAAAGGTGGAAATGGTTAATTCTTCGGACTCGGGAAAATCAGATGTATATAAAAGGTACAGGGTTGGTCCTAGAACACTTCCATGAGGTACACCAGCATTGAGCGCATAGTCGCTTGTCACATAATCGCCGCATTTTATCCTAAACAAGCGAACCAATAGGTAAAACTCTAGCATTTTGTGTGCACTAGAAGGCAGTAAGCATTTAACCTTGTCTTTTGAGATTCGAGAGTCGAAAAGGCTATTGTTTATTTAAACTCCGAGAAAGCACCTGGTATTAACAAAATCAGTAACAAGATGCTTATGGAGCTACCCCGGATAACAATCAAAATAATTATTTTTATGGTTGAATATTATACTCCAGAATGGAAGGTTTCACTGGTTACCTAAGCCCTGAGAAGATCACACAAAAGTAGAATCATACACACCCATTAGCCTATTGTCTAATATTATAAATATTGTAAGAAAAGTGTTTGAGAGAAAAAAAAAATTGTTCTGCCCTCTTTATCGATATTTCTCAAGCGCTTGATAAAGTATGGCATGATGTTTTAATATACAAATTGAGTCACATTTACCCGCAAACACACAGCTATTGGAAAGCTTTTAACTGGTCGAACATTTAAGCTTAAAGAAGGATACTTTTTAAGTACTTTGCAAGCCATTGAAGCTGGTGTCCCCCATGGCAGTATTCTGGGACCCTTTTTATATTTGATATATTCGTCTGATATGCCAACTAACAATCGCATTCATACATCAACATTTGCTGATGATACTACTATTCTAAGCATTCATGAAAACCCTCAAGAAGCGTCTCGTTACTTAGAAAATCACACATTTGAATTAGAAAAATGTTTAAAACAGTGGAAAATAAAAGTCAACGAGCATAAATGTACACATATAACATTTACATTGCGTAGAGAATTTGGGCCTCCAATTCATATCAATAACCAAACAATAATTCAACAATCAGATGTTAAATACCTCGGAATACATCTCGATCATCGCCTTACTTGAAAAAGTCATATAGATGCAAAATTGACTCAAATGAAATTGAAATCAATTAAAATTAATTGGCTTATTAGCAGAAACTCTACTCTTAAGGTACGGTCAGACACAGCTAATATTTGACGATTATCGTCAAATATTTCATTGTCTGAATCTGACCACAAATAAAATTAAGAGCAAACAACAAAACATATGATTTTAGTCAAACAAATTTATTTGTCGACAAACAAAATATTTTCTTAATGTGAACATAGTGTGACCAATAGCTATATAAATACATAAAAAATATATAATTTGATCTTACAAATCTATTTAAGGTTAACGCACTTATTTCTAATTGTAAAACAATTATTTTATTAAAGTTTTATTGAATTTTGTTATCATATAGTGAATTTAATTTTTCACTTTTTGTTTGACCAAACTGCTGCGAAAAAGAATCAGTAAATATATTTGCCGTGTGGTCACACTATATCAAATACTTTCATGAAATAATTGTTTGATCAAATAGAGCAAACAAAGAAAATTATTTGCTCAACACAGCGGATTAAAAATGAGAATATTTAAACATTTTTGGTACTAAATTAAAAACAAAATTGCACTATTTTTATTCTTTAACTATAATACATATCAATATTTCTTGTAAAATTCTTATTTAAATTATTTTTACTAAAAAAATGGCATCAATAAATGAAGTCTTCTTCTTCACATAAAAGTCATTCAGCCTAGAATGACATACTGGGAGAAAAACTAATTGAAGACATGAAGTCTATGTTGCGATTTTTTGCATTTGTATGCGATTATATTTGTATACATTTAATATAGTTTGAGTATTTTTTATACATGGAGTTTTTCTATTTACAAAATTTAAAATTGCTCAAATGAATGGAATATTTATTGAATTTAAAATCAAAGAAAATAGTTTATGATTGGATTGCAATTAAAAATTAATTCTTAAACAGTATGATCTGCTTAATTTTTTTTAATGCTAATATAATATTTGTGAGCATTCAGAATGAAAAAAGTTTGGTGAAAGTCCTGCTCAATTAATAATTTTTATTAAAAAAAAAATAATTTCAATTATGAATTTTATTTTTCCTTCTACATATAAGTATAGTTTCAACCAAAGTATAACAAGTAGTCCGACTCTATTTTTCAATATTACTCTCTCACATAAATGAGTACCGTGTGAATTCAACACCCTTGTGAAAAATGTACACATCAAATGTCTCGATATTTTAAGAAAAAATTTTCGATTAAATATAGTTTAATTCTCGTTAATTCTTTAACACACAGAATTTTATAATTTTATTTTACATTTCTAGCACATTTTCATTTCGTTTTGCGTCCAATATATAGTTAGGTACTGCTGTTAAAGAGTTGGACTACTTGTATGTACTTTGGTTTCAACATTTTAAAAATATACTTTTTCTTTTTAACAGTTAACTTATTTGATTATTGTAAAGTTCATCATAGTAACATTGTTTGAATAATGCGATTTTTAGTTCAAAATCCAAACAAAGCCAAAACAAATACAATAAAATTCCAAAATTGTTAATTATATTAGGGATATTTTGTAGATTTTAAGTACAATTATACCTACAAATTTTAATACGTTGATAGTAATCATAATATAACTATTACAAGGTAGAATCAGTAGAAAAGTAAGTTCTCAATTTTTCATGCCTTGAATTGTCAGACAAAATAAAAAATAAAAATAAAATATCAAAAATTAAAAAAAGTTTATTAAGTATTTTTGTGAAGAAATCAATTTAACATTAAACCATATAACAAGAATATGCGTGTGAAATGTGCTGTGTGTAAATGTTCATTTGAACAAAAGGATATAAGATTTTTAAAATGTCCTGAACAAAAAATTTAAGAATGGAGTACTGCTTGCGGCGTTGAGTTTTAAATTTTCTTTACTTTTATTCATATATTTGTTTCTAATTTTCTCATATTTGACATAACAAGGCATACAATTTTAAACTCTCCCTACTGATTCTACCTGGTTATTGTTTTATCATGGATAGTAATATAATTTAATAAATAAACTTTTAATATTATATTATTAAATTGTTCAAGCTTGAGTTCTTTTCGCGATTTGTTTTCATTATTTTGCGATTTTTATTTTAAGATATAGCAACACTACTTTTGCGATAACACATGATGCAACAGCTGTTATTTGACGCTGTTTGATCTTGCAAATGAATTGCAAGATCAAATAAAAAATTGAGGAAAATATTTGCTGTTTAGTGGTCACACATTGGTCACATTACAAGAAAGTTTTCTTATCGGCAAATAAATTTGTTTGACCAAATTCAGCTGTTTTCTTGTTTGCCGTGCAAAAATATTTTCTGTTCAAACTAGGAACATAAAATATTTGACGTTAAAATAAAAGTACTGAAATTTCACAATTCTTTCAAATGTAAAGCAAAATCTAGTAGTATTTTACTTTCTAGATATGTATTTTTTATTGATGAATGAAATTAAAGTTTTTTTACAGCTTTATTTAATAATTATTTAGAAAAATTATTACCATAAATGTGACCACAAGACAAATATATTTTTCCCTTCGTGTGTTTGATAGTATTAATATGGCAAATAAATGTGTACAGTGTGACCACAAAATCAAGCCATAGATTATTTGATGTAATTTTGATCAAACACATGAAACATTTTGTGTCAAATAATTTGCGTAGTCTGACCTTACCTTTAGTTTAGATTGTAAACTGCTACTTTATAACATGATCATAAAACCGATATTGTGTTATGGCATACAGCTACGGGGCACGGCCTCAGCGTCAAATGTAGAAAAGATCCAAAGACGCCAAAACAAGTATTTAAAAATATTTTTTTTTTTAAAAAACTTGAAATTCACCCACAGCAGACCTAATCCAAAAACTAGAAGGAAGAATGCCAATTTAAGCAAAGCAACAATCAATTAACAATTTTTCGTCCAGCACTGGACTAATTATAATTATTAGATATAAGATTTGAAATACTTATTGTTAGTTCATTAAGTAATGAAAATAAAACAAACAAATAAAAATGAAAAAAAAAATAAAGTTTCAAAGAAAAAACATTTCACACAAAAAAGAAATTCATAATTAGAATGAATTTTGTAATAGATATTATTAAATGAACATGCCTTTTTTCAGGGACCGTAACGGTTATAAGTTTTTTTTATTTTTTTATTAACATATTTTATTTATTGTATCTTCACAAAATAATGTGAACTATCAATAATTTGTTCAAATCTTAAATCTAAATATTATTTTTTTTATTTACGTCCCACCACAGTTGGACGAAAAATTTTGTTTAATTTATAGATCCTATCATTAGCGCAGGTCTGTTGGATACCTTCTTCTTAGTCGGATGTAGCCATTACTTCCCATTAATGTTCGTGCAAGTGGGTTTGGGTGAACTTCTAACTTTTTAAAATATGACTCCGCTTGTTTTTTTCCTTATGAATGTTAATATTTCTCACATACCAAGGCGCTGCTGTTATCATTCGTAATATTTTATTTTGGAATCTTTGAATTTTTTCAATATTAGAAGCTGAGGCCGTGCCCCATAATTGAATTCCATAGCACCATATGGGTTTTATTATTGAGCTGTACAGCAAAAGTTTGCAATCTAAACTCAATCTCGAGTTTTTACCAATTAGCCAGTAAATTTGTAGTAATTTTAACTTCATTTGAGTCAATTTCGTATCTATATGCTTTTTCCAGGTAAGACGTCGGTCTAGATGCAGACCTAGATATTTAACTTCAGTTTGTTGAGGTATTATATGATTATTTATTAGGATTGGAGGGCACGATTCTCTACGCAATGTGAATGTAAGATGTATACATTTTTGCTCGTTTACTTTTATTCTCCATTGTTTTAACCACCTTTCTATGTCGAGTATATGGTCTTGTAACAGTACAGATGCTTCTTGGGGGTTTTCATGAATGGCTAGTATAGCTGTGTCATCAGCAAAAGTAGATATGTGGGTTCGACTGTTTGTAGGCATATCACAAGTATAAAGCAAATATAGGAAGGGACCCAGTATACTTCCTTGGGGTACGCCTGCTTCAATAGGCCGTGGTGAACTTATGAAGTCTCCCTCTTTAAGAACGAACTTTCGATGACTTAAATAACTTTCTAGAAGCTTGTGTGTGTTCACTGGTAAATATTGTTTTATTTTTATCGATAATCCTTCATGCCATACTTTGTCGAAGGCTTGCGAAACATCGATGAAGAGTGCAGAACAATATTTTTTTTCTTCAAATGTCTTGGATATGATTTCTACCAACCTGTGAGTTTGTTCTATGGTGTTATGTTTTTCTCGAAATCCGAATTGATGAGTTGGAATACAATCAAAATGATTCACTATCGGCTTTAGCTTGTGCATTAACAGTTTTTCGAATAGCTTTGATATATTTGACAATAGGCTAATGGGTCTATATGATTCTACTTTACTGTGATCTTTTCCCGGCTTAGGTATCATTGTAACTAAAGAAACCTTCCATTCTGGTGGATAATATTCAAGGCGTAATATAGCATTAAAAATAAATAGGATTATTCTTAAAGCAATTTGGGGTAGCTCGAGGAGCATCTTGTTACTGATTTTGTCAATACCAGGTGATTTTTTGGAGTTTAAATCAACAATAGCCTTGTTAATCTCTGAAATCTCAGAACGAAGTGGTTCAGCTGCAGTAATATGGGGTAATGTAGGTGGTAACTCTATTATGTCGTTCGACTCGTTTGGGGAAAATACATTCTTTAGATGACTAACAAACAGGTTTCCTTTTTCAGTATCGTTTCTCGCCCAGCCTCCACTAGAATTACGTAGAGGAGGTCTGCTCATAACAGGTCTTTTTAATGTTTTTGTAGCTCGCCATAGAGAGTAGTTTGAGTAATGGGTGGCATCTAAGTTCTCCAGATATTTATTAATTATTATTAAAGAAGCATACTGAGGCGTTTGCGACATTTTCTAAGCTCCGTTTTAAGTTGAGGGGATCTATAGAGTTGCCACTCTCGACGAACTCTTCTTTTTCAGCTAATAACTGTTCAATGTCTGCAGAATAGAGTCTATTGTATCTTGTTTGTTGGGTTATTTGAGTGGCGTGTTCAACAGCAAGTTTTAAGTTTTGTTCAAAATTTTTGAGTGAGATATCGATATCTTCTGGTGTTCTTAGAGATATATTTTCTGTACTGTGTGTGCTAATATATTTTCTATATTTCAACCAATTTATTTTCGTGCTTGATATTGCAGAGTGACCATTCGGGGATACTATTTCTAGGGGGTTCAATAGAGTAACGAAGGTGGGTGAGTGATCCGAGGATAATTCTAATGAAGATTTAACCTGCATTAGTTCCATTGGTAAATTTTTTGTAACTGCAAAATCAATGACATCGGGTATTTTGCTTGGGTCAGTAGGCCAGTATGTTGGTTCTCCGCTCGACAGCACATTCAAATTCAATTTAGAAATTGTATTAAACAAAGCGCGACCTTTCGGGGTTACAAGTCTTGATCCCCAGTGAGTATGCTTAGCATTATAATCGCCAGCTGCCAGGAATCGGGGTCCTAGTGATTCGTAAAAACGTGATTAGACTGTGATAGAGATTGGACGTGTTCTATTTTTTACTCCGAGTTAATTCGTTATCCTAATGTTTTTATCGGGAAATAAATATAAATTACACCTGTTTTTTATTAACGCGAAAGGACGCTTATATTTTAATAATATTAAATAAAAAAAATCAAAACATAAACTAAAAGACAAATAAGTAAAGAAAATTCTTTATTTCTTTTTTGAACCTTTTTTGTACATTAACATTAAATAAAGATCAAGAGTGTTAACTAATTTATTTACAACTACTCTTAAATGAGTCTCTTAAACGAAAACAGTGAGCGAAGGTTGAGTGTAAACGGCAGAAATGCATACGTAACAGTTAATGCAGATGAAAAAAATATAAATAAAACAAACAGAAGAATAGATGACAGCTTGTTTTTAACCGCCAAGTCTGTTAACCGTGCTCGTTCTTGTTCCCCCGCATTGTCAACAACTAATGATTGTCAAACAAAAGAAAACCCAACAGCTGATAATCTGGAGTTACCAAAAAATTCAAATACTTTATTTACGCCTGAAAGTATGCTAGCAATATCAGCTTCAGAAACGAAATCCACCACACCGACTACAATTAAAATTAACCCATTAAGCGGCGCAATACCCAAGATTAGTCAACCATTAAATAAAGATAGTAAATCTCAAATACAAGTTGGAATGGACCGGTATGTTACAGTACTAAAAAGGGCACGAAGTCCCAAGTCTTCGAAAGCGGCACCCTTTGCTAAATTATATAAGGATAGTGAACCTAATAGACTTAATAATGAAAATCGTTTTTCTATACTGGAATGTGAAACAGATGAACCAGTAAATAAAATTACCTCTATAAAACCACCCCCAATTTACTTGAGAGAAAATAATTTAAACTCACTGGTTCAGAGCCTGATATCATTAATAGGTGAGAACTCTTTTTACGTTATCCCAATCAAGAAAGGCACGATTCATGAAACTAAAATACAGGTCAATAGTGAAAACGATTATAGAATGGTTGTAACATATTTTGAAACTCAAAAGAAAAGTTTTTACACTTATCAGCTGAAAGGAAGCAAGGGTCTACAAGTTGTAATAAAGGGTATTGACTGTAATGTTGAACTACTCGAAATAAAGCAAAGCTTAGAAGATAAAGGTTTTAAGACAAAAAATGTGATAAACATTAGAAATCGCGAAAAAAAACCCCAACCACTCTTCCGTGTTGAACTTGAACCCGGTGACATAAGCCTCAAAAAAATGAAACACATCCCATATATAACCTGAAGTACTTATTGCATCGTAAAATTACGGTAGAAGAACCACATAAACGATTTGGCCCCGTCCAATGTATGAATTGCCAAGAATATGGACACACCAAGGCATATTGCAAATTGCCCCCCGTATGTGTTATTTGTGGAGAGTTGCATAACACATCCCAATGTAACAAATCCAAGGATGATCCTAAAATGAAAAAATGCAGCAATTGCGGAGGTAACCACACAGCGAACTACAGGGGCTGTCCTGTCTACTCAATTGTTAAGAAATCACAAAGCCTTAAACCGAAGATTTTCCCCGTTCATCCATTAAATAACATAAATTTTAACTACCCCCCGTTGCAACAGACATATGACAACAAAGATACATATGCAAATGTACTAAGAAACAACCAAACTCAGACGCAAGTCCGACAACCACAAAACCAAAATATGAACCCAGAGGTAAGAGAGCAAACGCCAATTTTCAATTTTACCAGACTAGAATCTACAATAGAAACTCTTGTGCAATCGGTAAATAACTTTACAAACTCAATGAGTAACATGATGCAAGAAATGCTTAAGATGCAATCAATGTTATTGCAGGCTGTGCTAAACAGACCATGAACTGCCTAAGAATATGTTTTTGGAACGCAAACGGCATTCGCCAACATAAAAACGAACTCGAGTATTTTCTAAAAAGTCATGAAGTTGATATAATGTTAGTTTCGGAAACCCATTTGACGTCTAGAAGTTTATTTAAGATAAATGGATATGTTTTTTATGTCACAAATGATCCAAGAGATAGAGCATGTGGAGGCTCTGGAATTTTAATTAAAACCCGTATCAAACACCATTCAATGTGTGATATTTGTGAAGATTATCTTCAAGCTACGACAATCTGTTTGGATGATTGCTACAGAAACCTATTAATTTCGTCGATATATTCACCTCCAAGGTTTTCGATTACTGAAAACAAATACGGTTATAAGTGATATCAAAAAAGTTATTTTGTGACTTTAAAAATAAAAATCCATCTAAAACAGTTATTACTAACGTAAAAATAAAAGTTCGAATGAAACTGTTAAAAGAAGACTTTTAAATAGCCGTCATAAATAAAAGTCATTTGAGGAGTTTTATTTTTCCCGTCAGAAAATAAAAGTCATTTTATGAAAATTTACATCTAAAGCTTACCACCGGTCAGATCATTGCAATTTATAAAGCACCTTGCATTGCAATTGAATAAATTTTCATTAAAATCAAATCAAGTGGGATTTTAATTTGTAATTTTTTGATTCCTATTATCAAATTATTGTTGTTTTATATTCTTGAACAAATGAATTACTACAAAGATTATATCAGATAGATTCAATAAAGAAAGATACTGAAAAAAAGTCGAAAATAAACGAAAAGAGTTTTATTTTCTGATGGGAAAATTAAAACTCCTCAAATGACTTTTATTTTATGACGGAAAAAATAAAACTCCTCAAATGACTTTTATTTATGACGGCTATTTAAAAGTCTTCTTTTAACAGTTTCATGAGAACTTTTATTTTTACGTTGAAAAATAACTGTTAAATGTGGAGTTGAGATCATTTTCAATACGAATCTATTGGTATATGACAATATAGGTCGCTGTTGACTCTAACATAGAGATTTTTTGATTTAAAATTTTCTGGATAACCGTTATTTACGGTCCCTGCTTTTTTTCCCAAACTTTTTTCATTCTGAATAAGAACATGTTCATAAATATTATAAAATTGTACATGACGGAATTTTTTGATTTTTTTGCATAAATTTATTGATATTTTATAATAAATTGCATTACAATGCATTACCTAATGGCTTAGTTCAAATATGTTTGTAAAATATGTTACCAATTATTCAAGATGAATCAAAAAAGTTTGAAACGTAAAAAATATCATTAAACATCATTTAGCATCCATTAATATCGAAGCCACAGATTATTACAGATAAAAGACCATTGACAGCTATCAAAAAAGTAATTTCGAACCGTATGGTTTTGTTTACATTTGTTTTACCAATTTTTCAATTCCGCCATTAAGGGAGATCTTAGAGCGAGAGAAAAAATAAAATGTAGTAAAAAATCGATGAGTGTGTGAGACGAGATATATGATTGTTTTTTTTTTAACGCGTAGTAAAAAAAAAAGTAAACATAAACATTGGAAAAATTGTATGTGAAGAGGAATTGTAAAGAAAAATAAAGAAAAGAAAAATTATAAAAAAATTAAAATAATAAAAACATTTATTTCCAGCTCAATATCAGGTCGTTCAAGGGAGACTTCAACTTTACCATGCAAGGATTCTAGCTTCCCTGATAGCTCCTATTAGACCGATAGATTATTGGAAGAAAATGGTTAACCTGTCCCTGAGTACTATATTAATACAAAATACCAAAGATATGGCAAAACTAGGAGAGCTTTGTCCATAATTGACCCTATCACTCCTAACACTCATATTAATAACTAGTAAACAATGAATAGGGGTGTATATATTATGATATATAATTCAACATAATAGAGAAATGAGTAATTTCATATATTCAGTATTTTTATTTATTTTTGTTTATCACAAACATTTATTATAAATATATAATGGAAAATAAATTTGCATACATAAAATTTATACAAATGTTTTCACAATTTTTAATTTTAATGATACAATAAGGGTACTCATTTAAACGCTTAAGTTTCCCATTTGTGCAAATGTGCAAATTTGCGCGACGTGTTTCATGAACCCACCTTTTCAATTTTGTGCAAGTTTACACAGAAAGTTTATATTTGTTAAAAATGTCAAATAAAAATAAATTCAACAAAAGTTGTAAAAAATAAGTTTTTCAAATTGTATAAATTTAAATTCTAAAAATGTTGAATGAAAGTTAAATCTTTGGAACAAACGATGATATACATAGTTTGGAAGATTTTGTATATGTTCTAGCTCTTGGTGAATGTTTCCATACACATTGCCATTCAATCCAATCATTCTGTTCCAAAGTTACACAATTTTCACATGCACAAAATATTTATATTTTATTTGATTTTTATTTTTCATAAATAAAAGTAAACAAAAGCAGCTGATATTCAAATGCACAATAAATTTAAGTTTGCGAGTCTAAATTGTCGCGCAAACTTATCGGAGTTGTGCAAACGAATTTCCATACATTTTTTGACAGTTCATTTGCGAGAGCGTAAAAATGCACAGATTGCACAGTTTGCGAGGCATTTAAGCGTTTACATGAGGACCCTTAATATTTTGTGTAAAATTATTTAAATTAAAAATAATAAAAAATTACTGTTTTTTTACAAACTTACAAAAATTCAATTTCGTTATTTTTTATTAAAATTACATATAAAAAAATACCACAGTTTGTTTACAATTTTCAATATTAATTAAAAATTTTAATATAAAATTATTTACATTAAAAAATACATCACTTTGTTTACAAATTTAATTTGTTTGCATTTACATATGTATGCATGTATGTTTTTCTTTTCTAAATTTGATTAAAATTAAAAAAAATAGTTTATTGAGAACATATATTTAGTAGCGTTTTATTAAATAAAATTTATTGAGAACAACAAGATTGTAAAACATTTAAATGTAGGTTTTTATTAAAAAAGTGTAGTGGAATAATAAAATGATGGGAATAAGTGATGTAAAGTCTGTTTAAAAAAAATCCAAGCAAATCAGGAAAAGTTGTTAACTACAAAAAGGCTAAGATGTCATTGTAAAAACACAGGGAATTTCATTTTTTCTGAATTTCATATTTGACCAAATAGTACAAAACACAAAATATATACGACATTATTCGTATATATTAGGCATGTATTATTTTCAGTATAGTGATTTAATTGAAATTTGCTTTTTTGATTCTTTTTTCGATTAAGGGCATTAAAATTACGTATAATAAAATATATTCTAACTCTAATAAACGTATTTAAAATAAATTCATGAGTTATATTCTCGCAACAAAGGTATGGGGGTATTTTTAATAGTTCATCAAATATTATTTGTCGTAAACCAACTGCATGGCAATTCATATTAAACAGGTTTTCAAACTTTTCTTCCAATAATGACAAATAAGATAAAATTCAAGAGGTGCTTTCACAAGTTCACATTTGTCAAACTGTTTTTCAAGCGTGAACAAAAATTCGTCAGATATTGGATCATTCTCATTGAATACGGGTATAATGGAATTACAGCTATGATTCTTAAATATTTTTAAATAAAAATAACCACATACGTAATTGAAAGCATTAACACGTAATAGTGCTAATGCTTTCAATTACGTATGTGGTGATAGTGCATGTCAACATCCTCAGAGTTTTCAGAAATTTCAAGAACTGGGCTAGGCAAAGAATAGAACACATCATTACAACATGCAGCGGAAACAGAATCTTAAAGTATTACTGAGTAATCAGGCATTAAATCATCAGTAGAAATTTCTTTGCAATTTCCATTTACAACAACATTTATGTAATGCAGTCCCCATCGCCTTTGAAAAGAACTACAAAACATTCTGCTCGTTATGGATTTGGCATTTCCAGAACCTTTTCTTATCTGTCCGAAAAAATGTTCTAAACAATCTTGGCATAGTCCACGAGTTTGAACACATTCAACGCCTTCTTTTTGTAAATTTAAATACAAAGATTTTAAGGATGATATATTTAGAATCCAACCATTTATAAAAGAAAAAATGTTAGTTTTATTTACACTTTCGTCAACAATTTTAATAGACTTTAATTTTTTCAGCGTCGGAAAGAAAATCCAACTGTTCTTTAGAGCCAGTAAAAACATTGCGACCTTTTCTACTGTTAAATATGTCGAAAAGTTGATCGAAAAGAAGCAAATATTCTGCGGTATTTAAAAATGTTGGTACCCTTGAGGAATGAATTTTTCCAGAACTAAATAATGCAAGCATTTCGCTTACAACCGTCTTACTCATAGCTTGAGCTGTTAACTTTACACTTTGCTTTTGCATAAAATCTGGGTATATATGTTCATTCCTTAGTTTATAAGCGCATTTGATAGATTTGTCTGGGTTATCCACATTAAACAAATGAATTAAGTATTTCAGCAAACAGTTTCTAGCACTCTTTAGAAGATGTGGTGGATCGAAAAAGAAATAAATACGTTCATTATTTACCGTAAAGTAGGGACGTTGTTTGCTAACACCAATATCTTTGGAAAACTTCACAAAATTTTTTCCTTGGTCACTAACAAAACTGCGAGGCTTTAATCCTATTTCTTGTAGTTTTGAGATAGCTTCAAATACGTATTTTTGTATATAGTCCCCTTTACAGCTGCCATTAACGAAAAAATATGACAAAGCTTGTGACCAACCTTCATCACCTATGCCTGAAACCATTATAACTATTACACTCGTGGCAGTGCTATTAGTCCGAATTCCTTCACCATAATCTTCTAGTCCTATAATTTTATCGTTGAATCTATCGTAGTCAAGGTATGTTTTTAAACTCATTTCGTCACAAGAAACTGAAACGTTTTTCTGTTTTTCCGTAAACTGTTTTATCCGTTCTGATAAGGCTTTATAAGATCCATTTAAATTTCCAGGGCTTTTAGGCCACAACTCTAACAATTTATAAAGAGATCTTTCTGAAGGCCAATCGAATTTGCATTTCAAATATCTATAAACCAAAGGAGACAAAAAAAAAAAAAACAGCTAAAGCCAAAAGTTTAAGTGAAAGACTATATCTGCGAGTTTTGGGTTCTTTGGGTTATATCAATCTAATTCTTTTGACATTTTTTTATTAACTACTTTTATTTTCGCATTTTTTCGCTTGACTGATCTATATTTGTTACGATACAAATTTCTGGCTCTTTTCAACGACTGTTTTCGAGGTGTGCTTAAGCTAATATAATTATCTGTCTGAACGTATCTTCCTTTTTATAAAAAGGTGTTATAATTTGGTGGTATGTAGAAATCAGCTGTTTCCTTTTTTTTTTTTTTTTTTTTTTTTTTTTTCAATTTAATTTTTATTTATTGTATCTTCATTACTTAATGAACTAACAAAAAGTATTTCAAATCTTATATCTAATAATTATAATTAATTAGTCCAGCCAGTGCCGGACGAAAAATTGTTTATTGATTGTTGCTTTGATTAAATAGGCATTCTTCCTTCTAGTCTTAGGTCTGCTGTGTCCCTCCTTCTTAATCGAGTGTGGCCACGGTTATCTAATATGTTGCGGGCCAGTGGGTTTGGGTGAATTTCAAGTTTTTTTAAATATTTCTCCACATTTTTCGTGATCTCAGTTTTTACAAGGGGCACGTTTAGATCTTTGTGTATATTTGCGTTTTTGATATACCAGGGGGCAACTGTAATCATTCTTAAAAACTTGTTTTGGCGTCTTTGGATCTTTTCTACATTTGACGCTGAGGCCGTGCCCCATAGCTGTATGCCATAACACCATATCGGTTTTATGATCATGTTATAAAGTAGAAGTTTGCAATCTAGACTAAGCGTAGAATTTCTGCCAATGAGCCAATTAATTTGTATTGATTTCAATTTCATTTGAGTCAATTTTGCATCTATATGACTTTTCCATGTAAGACGACGATCGAGATGTATTCCGAGGTATTTAACTTCCGATTGTTGGATTATTGTTTGGTTATTGATATGAATAGGGGGGCATGATTCTCTTCGCAATGTAAATGTTATATGTGTACATTTTTGCTCGTTGACTTTAATTTTCCATTGTTTTAACCATTTTTCTAATTCAAATATGTGATTTTGTAAGTAACGAGACGCTTCTTCAGGGTTTTCATGAATGCTTAGAATAGCAGTATCATCTGCAAATGTTGATGTATGCGTGCGATTGTTAGTTGGCATATCAGACGAATATATCAAATATAAAAAGGGGCCCAGGATACTGCCTTGGGGAACTCCAGCTTCAATGGGTTGGGGACTACTTAAAAAGTCTCCTTCTTTAACCTTAAATGTTCGACCAGTTAAATAGCTTTTCAATAGCTTATGTGTGTTTGCGGGTAAATTTTGACTCAGTTTGTATATTAAACCATCATGCCATACTTTATCAAACGCTTGAGAAATGTCGATAAAGAGAGCGGAACAATATTTCTTTTCCTCAAACGCTTTTCTTACAATATTTACAAGTCTATGGGTTTGTTCGATAGTACTGTGTTTTCTTCTAAATCCAAATTGATGATTCGGAATACAATTGTTTTCAATTAACATCGGGTACAACTTGTTCATGAGTATCTTCTCAAATAGCTTTGATATATTAGACAATAGGCTGATTGGTCTATATGATTCTACTTTTGTGTGATCTTTTCCCGGCTTAGGTATCATGGTAACCAGTGAAACCTTCCATTCTGGAGGATAATATTCAAGGCGTAATATAGCATTAAAAATAAAAAGAATTATTTTTATTGCTATCCGGGGTAGCTCCATAAGCATCTTGTTACTGATTTTGTCAATACCAGGTGCTTTCTTGGAGTTTAAATCAACAATAGCCTTTTCGATCTCTCGAATCTCAAAACGTAGGGGTACGGCTGCTCCAAAATGGGGTACAACAGGTGGCAACTCAATAGTTTCATTTGATGTGTTCGGGGTAAATACTTGCTTCAAATGATTAACAAACAGATTCCCTTTTTCAGTATCATTTCTTGCCCAACCGCCACTTGAATTTCGCAAGGGGGGCTTACATATGACAGGTCTTTTAAGACTTTTTGTGGCTCGCCATAATGAGTAATCCGATTGCGGGGTTGCGTCCAGGCTTTCTAGATATTTATTCAATGATTCCATTTTTCGAAATTCCAAGAGCTTTTTAAGTCTTTTTATACAATCTTTAAGCTTCGATTTGAGTTGGGGGGATCTGTGCAATTGCCACTCTCTTCGAACTCTTCTTTTTTCATTTAAGAGCCGTTCGACATCTGCAGAATAAATTCTATTATATCTGATTTGTCGGGGGGTTTGGGTAGCATGTTGAGCAGCCAGTTTGAGATTTTTATCGAAATTGATAAGAGAGTGATCGATGTTTTCTGGTGTTCTTAGCGGTATGTTTTCCGAGCAATGTGTACTAAGGTATTTTTTATATTTGAGCCAATTAATTCTTGTGCCTGTCATCGCTAAATTACCAGTCGGGGATACAATTTCTCGGGGGCTCAATAAAGTAACAATAGTGGGTGAGTGATCTGAAGATAGTTCCAGCGAGGATTCAACTTGAATCATTTCTCCAGGGATATTTTTCATCACGCTAAAATCAATAACATCCGGTATTTTTCGTGGGTCAGTAGGCCAGTAAGTAGGTTGGCCGCTCGAAATCACATTCAAACCCATTTTAGAAATTGTATCAAACAAAACACGACCTTTAGGGGTAATCAGTCGTGATCCCCAGAATGTGTGCTTAGCATTATAATCGCCAGCTGCCAGGAAACGGGGGCCTAGTGATTTAAAAAATCTATTGTATTGACTTTCTGTAATTGAAAATCTAGGGGGTGAGTATATCGATGAAATCACTAAGTTTCGATGAAAATCTTCAAGACAGATAGTAGTAGCTTGAAGATAATCTTCGCAAAGATCACACATTAAGTAGTGTTTGATTCGAGCTTTTATTAAAATTGCCGAGCCTCCGCATGCTCTACCTCTGGGATCTTTGGTATCATATATTACATATCCATTTATTCGAAATGAACTTCTGGACGTCAAATGGGTTTCAGAAACCAGCATTACATCAATTTGTTGGTTTCTTAAAAAATATTCGAGTTCGTTTTTGTGTTGGCGTATGCCGTTTGCATTCCAGAAACATATTTTCAAACAGTTCATGGCTTATTTAGGATAGCTTGTAATAACACTGATTGCATTTTAAGCATTTCCTGCATCATATTACTCATAGAGTTGGTAAAATTGTTAACCGATTTCACTAGGGTCTCTATTGTAGCTTCCAGTCGACTAAAATTAGAAGTGGGATGTTGGTCTGCAAATTCCACATTGATATTACGGTTATTTTCACTTACTAAAGGTGGGTTTTGAGCAAAAGTTTGATTCGTTCTTAGAACACTAGCGTATGAACCTTTATTATTCATGGTTTGCGAGATTTGGGGGTAATGGGTATCAACTAGGTTCTTTGATTGCACAGGATAAATACTAGGTTTCTGTGTTAATGTTTTTTTAACTATGGAATATACTGGGCATCCTCTGTAATTTGCTGTGTGATTTCCGCCACAATTGCTGCATTTTTTTACTTTTGAGTCGGTTTTGGATTTATCGCATTGGGTAGAACCGTGCAATTCTCCACACACCACGCAGACGGGAGGTAATTTGCAATATGCCCTAGTATGACCATATTCTTGACAATTTAAACACTGGACGGGTCCCGATCTCTTATGTGGCTCTTCTATCGTAATTTTACGATGCAATAAATATTTTAAATTGTAAATTGGGTGTGTTTCATTTTTCTTGAGATTAACATCACCTGGTTCTAGTTCAACTCTAAACAGTGGTTGGGGAATTTTCTCGCGATTTCTAATGTTGACTACATTTTTTATTTTAAACCTGTTATGTTCCAAAGCAGCCTTTATATCTTCAGGATCTACACAAGAGTCAATACCCTTAATAACAATTTGGAGGCCTTTGCTACTCTTCAACTGGTATGTGTAAAAACTTTTCTTATTGTTTTCAAATTCGGTAACGACTTTACGGAAATCATTTTCATGATTTACCTGTATCTTAGTCTCGCTTATGTTACCTCGCTTAAAAGGTACAACGTAAAAAGAATTTTCTCCGACCAATGATATCAAATTCTTAATTAGAGCATTCGAATTTTGCTCTCTCAAATAAATAGGAGGGGGTTTGTACAACTTGGGTAATGTTGGGGGGTCAGCTGATTCATCTTGCAAAATAGAAAATCTGTTTTCAGTAGTTTTCCTATCAATTTCCCTATCTTTAGGTACTTTTGCGGTTGATGCAACTTTTGAGGATTTTGGGCTGCGTCCTCGTTTCAGTACGGTAATGTACCTATCAATTCCCACTTGGATTTGTGGTTTTTGTGCACTATTTATGGGCTGAACATTTTTAGGTATTGCTCCCATTTTTTGGTCAATTGGGTTCGTACTTACTGCGTATGTTTTCAATTTAGGGGGTGAATTACAAGGCATACTTTCAGGCGCTGCCAAATATTTGCTTTTGGTTACCATACTTTTATCAACAGCTGTCAATGATAAATTTTCTTTTGTTGTACAAATACTATTCGTAAACAAAGCTGGGGACAATGAACGAGCGCGATCAATCGGTTTGGCGGTCAAATACAAGCTGTCACCAACTCTTGTATTTTCTTTTGAATTTTCTTCCACATTCACAAACACATATGCATTTCTGCCGTTTAAGCTAAGCCTGCGCTCACTAAGATTATCACTTGAGAAACTCATAAAGAGTATTCTCTGTTTATTTATTTACACTTGTGCTCTTTACTGGTGGAAAAAACAAAACAAACACCAGAATGAAAAAAAAAATGAATTTTAATTGGCACTTTCAATCTTAATAATTTTATCAAAAAACGTTGTGTTTTAAATATATAATTTCGCGTCCGTTCGCGGTAAAGCTATATATATTCTTTTTTATATTTATTTTGTTTATATCCGTCAATATCACTTAAAAAACGAAATATTTGCGGAGATAGGAAAAAAACACGTCCGTTTAGCTTCTCTATCGAGACGAGGAATGATCGGGCGTTTCATCTAGATATTCCTCTATCATTGAATAATCGGAAGATTCCTGAATCAAATCCGAAATATTAAACTCATTAATATAAGAATCATCGGCAAATAAAGTAAAATTTTTGGCAGTAACTTGATGACAATATTTGTAAGAAATTTATGAGGGTTTTAGTGATTTTCGGGAGTGGACCTTATATGGAGCTATGTTCAAATATGGACCGATATTCACAAACTACAGTAGTATGATTACTAGATACAAATTATTCATCTGTGTATAATTTTATTTTGATATCGATTTTACCTTAAATTGGAGCAACGTTCAAATATGGACCGATATTCACAAAATCCTGCAGTATGACTTCCATATATAAATTACGGATCTGTGTAAAATTTTGGTTTGATATTGATATTTTTTAGATATTTATGCAGGTTAATGTGTTGTTCGCATGAGGTCCTTATATGAGAGCTATAAACAAATATGAACCGATCTTCATAGAATTCGGTGCAGCGACTTTTGTATATATGGAGATTATTTGTGTCGAATTTCAACCCAATAGCGATATTTATAAGGTATATATGCATGTTTAAGTGATTTTCGGAAGTGAACTTTATATGGAGGCTACGATCAAATATGGACCGATCCACGAAAAATTCAGTCTTGTGATTTCTCTTAGCACGAAACTTATTTTTGCTGAATTTTGTATGGATACTGCAATTCTGTAGGCATTTACAGACTATAGCACCATATTTAGGGAAGAAATTTGTATGGGGGCTACGAGAAATTATGGACCGATTCTTTCCATTTTCAACAGAATTTGTCCTTTTATCATATAAATAATGAGTGCAAAATTTCATGGTGTTCTCTGCAATGAATTTACCAAAAGTCACATGTGAAAATTATAAAAATTTTTGGAGGTTGTCTTACATTTTGATCCATAACCCTGGTTCTACCAATTCCATTTTGCTGATTTTCAATACCAAACTGCTTAGAAAAATTATAAACATTTTGGTATACATTTCATTAATTTCACTTATGTATTTTGGACGTAGAGAGTGTTTTACACAGACAGACGGACAGACAGACGGACATTGCTCAATCGACTTAGAATTTCATAAGGATCAATAATATTTCTCAATGTTACACACGGAATGACAAACTTATATATACCCTTTCACCACATGTGGTGGTGGAGGGTATAAAAAATTGATTCGCGATATGGGTGTATGTGTTTTATATATATAAATGAGTATTCACCTTGTATGATTGCTTGGGAAATAATGCAAGCGCGATATTGGTTGACAACCCATAATACACTTTTTCCTATTAATCAAATTAAAAAAAACTTAAGTAAAATACCTAATAATAAATTTATTTTAAACTTAATTATTTAGGTTAATTATTATAAATATTTTAGTTATTATTAACTACTTATAATATCAATATATTTTACCAACTTACCACATATTGTTTGATTTAAAAAGACTTCCAGTATTTGATGGCCTTACTATAGTGGCGACAAGGTTCTTGGCTGGACGTTTGGCAACGTTAAAACAGTTGTGGTCAAAATTAGGTAAAGTTGTTGACAGTGGCTGGACGTTAGCTACCAACTTCATGTTTGTGAACGCAGAATTTACTCAAAGTTTTGCCTGACCAAACTATACTCGACGCGTTGAATAGCTAACTGAACAAAATAAAATAAATTTAAAAAATATATAAATTAGATATCATATATATGGCATTTTATAAATTTTTATTCAATGTTATGATTAATTTTACAAATAATCTAAAAATAATCAAGGATTATTTAGAATTATTGAAAATAATCAAAAACAGTCAAAAAATAATTCGATTAGTTTTGGGATTACTTTTGATTATTTTCCATATATTTTGTACAAATTTAATTTTTTATTTTCATTAAGTAGAATGCAATTCGTTTTTTGCAAAACAGTTTTTTTCAAGTTATGACATTATTGAAGTAAATGTACGTTATATTGAAAACAATAAACAAAAAATTATTTTGTAAATATGACTTTTATACTTTATTTACTTGAATAATTGTTTTGCAACAAATGATTTGCACTAAACTAAATGGAAATAAAAAATATATTTTATACTAAATATGTAGAAAATAATGAAAAATAATCAAAAGTAATTCTGAAATTAATAGAATTATTTTTTGATTATTTTCAATAATTTAAAATAATCCCCGATTATTTACAATCGTAATCAATTATTAATTACAAATTTTCTACAAGATAATTATATAATCATTACAATTATTTTGACAGAGTTATTTAATTTATTAATAATCGCAATCGAAATTTAACAGCTATGCCTTATATTAATCATCAAATAATAGAAAAATTGTAATTCGGTTTAATGATTTTTTCGATATTACGAATTTTTACATTATATAATTCGTTAAACCGGGAAACCACTGTATTATTAAATCTAAAAATAAAAACTTGTAAAACAGGTAAATCTTACCTTTATAGTTGTAGTGACTGGGGCTTGACCACTTATTTTATAAGGTTCCGGTTTTAGGCTGGTGATGATTTATGGCTTCACTTGAATTCTGATGTTGAAAAGTTTGTCTTTTCCCGACCGAAAGTCCTTTCAAATGTCGAACAGCTTACTAAATAGAAAAAAATATATGTACATAATTAAATTATACAAAAATAACACAAATATGTATGTTAATCTTACCTTTAAGATTTTGTTGTAGTGACTGGGGCTTGATCACCTACTTTGTAAGGTTCCGGAGGATTAAGATTGAGGCTGGTAGTGTTTTTTGGTTTCACTATAGTGGCCAGGCGTTCGGCTGATACAAACCAGAAGACCCTCCCATACGCATGTAAATTATGTGGAAATAAAATAACAATCAATTCTTGAAAGTAACTTAAAAAACAAACAAACAAATAAACAAAAATAAAATAATCTTACCTTTAATTTTATCTGTTGAGGTTTTTTGGTGTTTATATTTTTTAATAGACACAATTTTTAATAAATTTTTACCACACAATCAATTTTTCACTTTTAAAGATTTTTCACAAATGGCCACCGAAGCCTAAAAATGTGCATGCATACCATTTTTTTTATATACTATAAAATGTTTACCTATGATGCAAAAGAGATAGAAAGAATAAATATATATGTTTGTCCCTCTTTTGTTCATTTTCGTAAATTGTTTTTTGTTTGGCTCCGCCATATTGCTAAAAACATCTGATTCGGGTCTATGTTAGTCTATGATTGAAGCATTTCATCTGCTTCAACAAATGCAGTCAATTTCGGGCATTTTTTCTTATTTTGTAGCTGAAAATCATAAAAAACATAAAAATTTTCCAAGGAAAATTTCAAACAATAAAAATATAAATGAAAAATTAAATATTTTTTTTCAAGCCTCCTAGATTTTATTTAAAAACAAAAAATATGAATAAAATCATACTACTTAAGAAATTATTTATAAATGTTATGAATTGAAATCAAATCATACAATTTATGTTGAAACTTTTTTCTGTGTTGTATGAGAATGTGTTTTTTTCTTTTCATACATACAAAATATAACAAAGATATGTGTTTTCCAAATAAATGTTAAAAACAATCAAACATTTCATAATTGGTTCAATAAATTTCATTTGTTGGAAACTAAATGAAAATTATTTAATTTGTTTGGCAGAAAGTTGACATAAAAACGATGTTTTCATACTTGGTACCAAAGTATAACAAGTAGTCCGACTCTTTCACAACAGTACCTAACTCTATACATGTGTTAGTAAAAAAGTACCCAACTCTAAACATGTGTGAGTAATAAAATTACACATGTGTTGGTACCTTTTAAATTTTTTCCAGGCAACAGAGTTCTATAAAAATGTTTTAAATTTTAAGTTTAAGTATTATGCATAAATTCAATGAATCTTATTGTTGGGTACTAGTTCTTATGCTTAGATCACTGGTTGCTTAGGCCAGGTTATCAGGAAACCTTTTCCCATAGGCTTTACGGATAATAAAGAATTACAAACACTTAAGTTTTACTTGTAAAAATATCAATAAAAAGTAAAGATAAAAATATCATCACGCTAAGAACTAAACTTTCTAAAATAAAATTTTGTTTACCCATAAATAATTCTTATGAACTAATTTTAGTTCCAAAAACAATGACACTGTTAATACTGAAATCCTAATAAACTGACTTTTCTGTGTTTGTTTTGATATTATCTTCTTTTGGAATTGTCTGTTTGTTTTGATATTATTCTTCTTTTGGAATTTTCAAGGCTTGACAACATAAACATACGTTCAATGTGGATTTAGTACGTTTGAACAGTAAACTAAATATATTAAATTAGTTTAACTCTTTAAAAATTAAGGAATCTTATTAGACCGCATTGTAATTGTTTATTTTGCATTATAATAGTTTAAAATATTTCAATTTATATATATTACTCATTATTATACTTACAGGAAAACCAACCCCTAAAATAAGCTGGTATAGAGATGAAATAATTATTGACTCGCAGATGAACTACGTTCCTGGACAACGATATGTACAGAGTGAAATAACAATAGGGCCACTTAGTAGGGCAGATCTAAATTCCAGAATATCATGTAAAGCGAATAATCACCCACGTGCAACACCTGTAGAGTCCGTAGTACAAATCGACATGAACTGTAAGTATATTTTTGAATAACAACCTAATTCTAAATTACTTTACTTATTAAATTGAAACCAAAAGAAAGTACATCTTCTAAAAAATTAATCAGAATTTTTCACGCGGTGTAGTTTTTAGACCATATGACCTTATTTCCCATGGAAGAAGTGCAATAAAGCCATTATGCCTTTATTGCACTATATACATTTTTTTGTTTGCTTAAATGATTTATTTTATTTGACAAAAAATTAAAATTAATTTTAAAATTAAAGAACACTCCAAAAAAATATTTTTTAATCATTCATTTACAAGGACGCTCTTATGGGCTTTCTTCTCCATATGACTTTATTTCCACTTAGACCAATAATTGAATATGACTTTATTTTACACTTTATTTGGCATAAAGTTGCAATTTACAAAAAAAAAAAAAAAAAAAAAAAAAAATAGATCTACTTAAGAAGGCTCAGGAACTCGAAATTATTTTTTGTTTACACTACTTCCCAAAATGTTACCTTTTGTTTTTCTTTTCTGTATAACTAAAGATTAATGTATGTTCTTTTTTATAAAATAAATCGCGAAAAATCCAAATTTACATTTGTTGGTAATTCAAAAACATATACTTGAAAAAATTTGGGAGAGATTTGGATCTGCTATTAGCAAAAAACCAGACTAATATCTCGTTAACTATAAGAGATAAATCATAGCTAAGCAATGTTTTTTAGATTCTACATACATATATAAAAATCTTTCAAATCGGATGAAGAACAAAAATTTAATTTTTCATATAACTGAAAGGCCTTAATGTTCCGCCCCACCTTAGTGTTTAAACTCAAAATGCAAAACTTTAACTAAGCTACACGTCCTCTATAGCAGTAGGAAATTTTATTAACATCGGACTGTTGGTTTACACAGTCTTACAAAAGTTTACATACCCCTAATATATTTCATCTTTATTAATAAATATTTAGTGAAAAATTCTTTAATTACTTTTTTTATGCTATTTCGGATTTATTGAGATAAAGTAAACACAAAACTAATTTATTTTCATTAAATTCTACTAAAAAACATAAAATAATTCATTTTTTGGCATAAAGCTAATTTACATAAGTTTACATACGGAATAAAAAAAAACCTAAAAAAATTAAATTAATCATTTGAGTGGCCTCCTTTGGCTTTAATTACAACAGATAATCTATTTGGCATGGACATATCCCATTTTTTTGTTATTTCTGGAGTAATTTTGCTACATTCTTCCATCAACGCTTCTTTGAGTGCTGGAACTGCAGTTACTTGTCGAATTTTTAGACCTCGTTTAAAAATATCCCATAAATGTTCAATAACATTAAGATCGGGGAACTGCGGGGAATGTTCCAATTTGTTTTTAACGTTATATAGAAGCCATTCCTTAACTAACTTTGATGAATGCTTTGGATCGTTGTCCTGGAGAAATATTGCGTTGTCCTCTAGATCTAGAAGTTGGAAGCTGGGAAGGTAACTATCCTTTAAAATATTGATATACATGGCCTTATCCATAGTACCATCGATGAACCTGTGCTTACCGACACCATTTGCCGCCATACATCCCTAGACCATGACTGACCTGCCTCCATGTTTTACGGTGCAATTAACATTTTGTGGTAATAATTCTGCATTAGGCTTTCGCCAAACTTATGTTCGTCCATCACCTGCAAAAACCATAAATTTACATTCATCTGTGAATATTACCCTCTCCCAAAATGTAGGGTCATTTACATGAGCATTTTCGTACTTTTGGGTATATTCTAAGCGCTTCTGGATATTCACAGATCTAAGTAATGGTTTTTTTCTGGCAACTCTGCTATTGTACCCATTTCTCTTGATACATCGGCGAACAGTCTGATCAGAAACGGTAATTTCTAGATTTGTTCTCATTTTCCGGTTTAGTTAGACGGCATATAGCTTAGAATTTTCTTGAATGGAACGTATAATAGACCATTCTGTTCGTTTGTAGAGAATGCGGGGAAGCCCACTACGAGCTTTGCTTTCATAATTTCCATTTTCTTTGAAATTTTTTATTATTGTTTGGACTGTGGTTTTACTTAGATTTAATAAAATTCCAATTTCATTAAAAGATATGCCATCATTTCTCAACTTAATGACGATTTTTCGAAATGGTTCAGAAATTTCTTTGCCTTTGCACATTTTCTTCCACTAAAAATACTTTTTGATTTTATTTTGCCAGTGTGATCACATTTAGTGAATGTTAACTTTCTACCACTGATTTTACACAAAGTATCATGAAAATTGTAGCGGAAATTTTAACGGTACAACATTTTTTTTTTGCAGAGTACGTAAACTTATGTAAAATTAAAAGAATACCAATTACTTGTATTTTATTGTTATTTATTTAAAAAACCAACAAAATATGATGGAAATATATTTTTTAAGTGCAATAAATAAAAATATAGTTACAACTCTTAATAAAATTATATATTTTCCAAAAAAATAGAAAAATGTCAAATGTATGTAAACTTTTGTAAGACTGTGTAGAAGTTACAATTTTTTTCCACTTTCTTTTTATTTCCCCCACTGTGCTCGGGAGGACATTTGTACGGAGGCTATGTGAAATCGTGAACCTATTATTACCAAAATTAGTAGACTTTGTCCTTGGGTCCAAAAAGTGATGTCGATTAAATATCAAATAACAAATTTACATGGAAAGACGGACAGACTGATAGATGTAGACGAACAGACTGGTGGACTTACAAATCTTATTCAACCCAAAAAGTTATTCAGTAAATACAAATAAACATACCAAGCTTCATTACAATCTGATCATTTTAGCAAAAGTTATAGAATTTTTACAATTAAGGATATATGACAGGACCAAGATTGCATTACACAATAAAAATATAACAGAAAAGTTTTAAGCTTAGTGCGTATATTTTTGGCATATATTGGAGGTAGGAGTGTTTTTTTTTACAAAAATTTCATTTTTCTTAACTAAGGCATTTTGTATTAGCATACCAAATTTCAAAAGTCTGGAACAACTGCTTCTATTTTTGTTATATGGGGACAAAGCACTATGCCACGACGAGTCGTTTAATTTTTATCACAATCGGTTTATAGTTTGTAACAGCTCTCGTTAAATCTTTAACCTCGATCGTATCTAGCTTTCATTTTGTCGTTGGTCATCTTGAATCGACTGCGCACGAATTAATGATGTTTGTTTAGGACTTCATGTTCCTGGAAAGAGTTTTTATATGTATACCTAAACTGAAATCGATTGCCTGATATATCTTCATCCCAGTCCTTTTGATGTGCACTGACCACTTTACTTAAATATTCCACTAGAGTCCGATTGAATCTTTCGAATATGCCATCATAATGAGGATGTCGTGGTGTTGTTCTGGTTTAGCTTATTCCGTATACCTAGCACATATCCTTTAATACGGAATATTGTAAATTTCTACCCTGGGCAATGTGTAATTCTAACGGAATTCCATATCGGCAGACCCAGTTGTTCACAAATTCGCCTGGAACCGTTCTAGCTTCCTAGCAGAATCTATCCATAACCCTAACGTGTGTCAAAAGTTCTTCTTACTGCACAATTTGCTATCCAACCAACTTGTTGACAACCAACTTAACTTCCCTAGTGCTTTTGTCAGACCAGGATTACCAGTACTGGTGACTTCATTATTTCGTTTATTTTAGAGGACGGGCCAGGGGGCATATCACCGCATTCGAAAGCACGTTCGTGTAGAGAAAATTGTCAAATAATTGGTAAACAAGAAAACAGCAGATTTTAGGAAAAACTAATTATTTGCCATCAATCGAAAGTGTTCTCAATGTGAACATAGTGTGACCACTGAATGGCAAATATTTTCTTAATTTTTGGGCAAATAATTATTTGATGTTTATAAAATTTCTTATGATCAAATAATGGCAAACAAAATTTAATAAACTTTAAACATAATGGCAAAATGAATGTTCTCAAAATTTAAATATTTTTTAATAAATTAGCCCATTTTGACAATATTTATGGCTTTAAACAATGTTTAAGCTTATTATAGATTAATATTTTACGATGTAACAGTAATTTTAATATTATCTATGTATATAAAAGAGTAACGTTACTGACTGACGGATTCATCATCGCCCAAGCGACTTAAGCTAAACGCTTGAAATTATTAATTTTAACTGTGGGTCCCTCCCTCTTCAAAACGATCGATTAAGAAAGAAACGTTTAGGGGGTAAAAACCGGAAAAATTCGGTAACACTGTATCTTCAAAACTAAAAAAGATACAAAAAAAAACTTAAAATTGCATGTTACTCCATTTAACAAATGCTGACCGGTGTTTGGTACTTTTTCGAAATTCGAACCTTTAAGTGGAGAATGCGGGTAAAAACTGTATTTTTAAACCAATAGGCATAGAAACAAGTTTTAAATCGCATTCTTTACTTATCAAAAAATAATAAATAAGGATTTCTTACTTTTTTTACATTTAAACCATTAAGGGATAAAAATTGTGTTTACTTTTGGTACATTTTTCATATAATATGTTTTTTTATAAATTGATATAGACATATGAATATTTTATTATGAGCTCCGACCACAATACAGAAAATTATTTGAATAAAATTTTATCACCGCAATAAAAAAGCCAATTTTGATAATTTTTACCGTGTTATTTGGAACTAGCGTGACACGGTGTATGTTCGGCCAAATCCGGGTAGACAGTTTCGTACTTTTTTTTAAAGATATTTGACTCGGTTGACTGTATCGATGTTCAGGCTATAAATTCTCTTTGCAAGATATTTAAAAACATATTGGGTTTAAATTTTTTAAAAGCAGCTATGCGATTAGAGAAAACTTGGCATAAATTAGCAATTTATAGAAAAAATAGGTCTAATTCGGAAGGCACTGAAACTCGAAGTTATACAAATTTTGAAATTATTTTACTTTTATAGTACTTCCCAAAATGTTACCTTTGAGAAAAATATAAACATAATTGGAGTTCCACACCACCTTAGAGTTTAATGTCCAAATTCAAAACTTAAACTCAGCTACACCTCCTCTATAGGTGGGAAGTTTTACTAACATCAAACTATTGGCTTAGAAGTTACAGAATTATTTCTACTTTTTTTTATTTCCCCCATGTTCGTTTGTATTTTTATAAAAATAATTTAATGTTTTCTGACAGTTTGAACAAATATTTTTATGAGGCAAATATTTGTGAATGTGTGACCGCAAGTCCAACATGTTTTACCATATGTGTATTTGACAATATTTAATGTCTGCACACAAATGTGCGTAGTGTGACCAGAAAATACAGATAAATATAAGAGCGTCAAATGTTTGCCTAATCCAATCAGAGAATGTAAACCAATCATTAATTATATCAACTATCAATTGTTGAAAAGGATACACATTCTTATAATAAAGGTACAAGCTCTGTTGCAACTTCTAAGAAGCAATTGTAAATTGCTGAATTATATTATATTTTTAAGCATAAGTTGTATTCTGCTTTAAGTTGTCTTTTTAACAATATTTAAAATACTAATCTATATATATATAAAAATTAAATGGTCCATGTATGCAATGTCATCATGTAAGAAATTTTCAAGAGATGGTTTCTAAAGAAAAAAAATTAAAAAAATTGGGAAATTTAAATTTTTAATATATTGCCTCCATATCCCTTCTCAGTTTTCTTAATAAGAGACATTTTATGGAGAAACTTGAAGAACTACAGAGCGAAGCCGGGCGGTCAACTAGTATTAATTAGAATAAACTAACTTAAATACATATAATTCCATTAATGAGAAACACTAAATTTGGATATTCTACTTTTTACACCAATGTGGTTTCTTTTATTCTCACTATATTTTTGTAGAGGTATTAACACATCCGAATCTAGTTGTATAACTTGTTTTAATTAACATCATATGGGAGGTACCAAGCCCTCTGTGGCTACTACTCCCATTTTGGCCTCAAATATTTATACAAACGAATATGTTATGTTTCCTGTAATTATAAGGTTAGGTTAGGTTAGGTTTCCAGGCAGCCGCGAAGTTGGAAAGTAGAAGAACAGCTCACGTGGGTCCAAGAAATGATCCCTTTGTGTTACCTGAAATTAGAAGTTAGAAAGAAAGAGGGACAGATAGAAATGAAAAAGAAAGAAGTGGAAGATTGAGTAGTTAAGAAGAAGGAAGGGAGAAGGAGATTTGCAAGCAGTTACATATCAGTAAGATAGCGGTTATTGGGTTACACTCGAGAGCTTCCCATATCTGGTCCTATTAACCAGTTACTACTCCTTATAAAAGCGTTGATGCCCTCAAGCCTCATATTCGAGAGCTCAGAAAGACTACTTATGGAACGGTGTCCCAGAAACCGTAAGCGTAGATCGCCTAATGCCGGACAGTGACAAAGAAGATGAAAGATGGTTTCATCCTCCTCCTCGTTTTGACAACTTCTACAGAAGTCGTTATAGGGCAAGCCAAGTCTCCTCGCATGGTTGCCGAAAGTGCAGTGTCCGGTAATGACCGCCACTACGCCACGCAATTGTGAGCGTGACAAGCCAAGAAGATATGTTGTTCGCCAACGATTCAGTTGGGGTCATATCATTCTGGTTATAGTGCATGTGGGTTCACAACCCCATCTTGTCTGAGCAAGCTCATAGTAGAAATTACTAATTTGTAGCTTGCACTTGGATAGCGGAATTCCACATAGGAAGTCTATGTGTCCGTCAGGTAACATGGCGCTTTTTTTCGCCAAATCATCAGCAACGGAGTTGTCTGTATTATCTCCGTGTCCCCGTACCCATACGAGTACGACTGTTGAATGTCTCGCCATCCTATTTAAGGATGCCCGGCATTCCTGGACCAAATTAGATGTTGTATATACACCTGTTAGAGATTTAATTGCGGCCTGACTGTCAGTATATATACGAATATCCCTGCCTGATGTTATAACTGATCCAGTTAGCCGCCCTTTTGATGGCTGATACTTCAGCCTGAATTATGCTACATTCATTTGGAAGTCTAAAAGATAGCCTAATGTCGAGTTCCCGAATGTAGACACCTGCGCCAACTCGATCTCCTTTAATAGAACCGTCTATATAGACTGAGAGACCCGTTGCCTCAAGTAAAGGTCCGTCCATTGCTTCCGTGTTATACGGAATTGAGAAACCGAAGTTTCTCGCCAAGAAGGGCCCAGTAATGCAATAATCGATATTATCCGGAAGAGTCTGGATGCTACCTATTATGCTGGCGTGACCGTATGGAGCATGTTTCCACGCCCCAATCGCGTTTAGCCTAAAGGCAGAGGTATATGCCATTTTTCTTGCCATTAGATCCACGGGGATCCAGTTCAATATAGTAAAGAGCGACTTTGTTGCGGTCGTTCTTAGAGCTCCTGTTATCAGGATTGCCATTCTTCTCATAACCCTCTCGAATAGCGTGTAAATTGAGCCCTTGTCCAGTGCCTTCCACCAGACAGAAACTCCATAGAATAGCGTCGGCTTAATAACCGTATCACATAACCAGTTAACGAATTGGGGTTTAATACCCCATTGCATACCTATCGCTTTCTTACAGACATACATAGCCGTCAAGGCTTTTGACGTCCTTGAAAGGGTATTGGGTTTCCAGGATAGTTTACTATCCAGAATAACTCCTAAGTATTTCGCATTATCCGATAGTGTTAGTTCAACACCATTTAATCGGGGAAGCGAGAAATGAGGGATCTTGTACTTTCTTGTGAATAGTACAAGTTCGGTTTTGCTTGGGTTAACACTCAATCCACTGTTTGTACTCCACCGACTTAGTACATTGAGTGCATATTCCAGACGTTGTGATATCGTGCCCAAATGGATCCCGGAGACTGCCACGGCAACGTCATCCGCGTAGGCGACAGTTTTATAACCCATGAGATCCAATTTTCTGAGCAGACAATTTATGGCCAGGGTCCACAAGAGTGGTGACAAGACGCCTCCTTGAGGCGTACCCCTAGTGGCTATTCTAGTGATCACCGCCGTTCCCTTTTCGGAACGGATGATCCTATATCGTAGAAGGTTCATAATGAACCCTACAGTTGATTGGTCCAGACCAAGGTTTTGTAGAGCTGAAACTATAGTTGCAGATTCTACATTACTGAAGGCTCCTTCTATATCCAGAAAGGCCACTAATGAGAAATTACCAAATTCAAGGGATTTCTCAATATATCCCACTAAGGAGTGAAGTGCTGTCTCAACAGATTTGCCCTTCATGTAGGCGTGTTGAGAGGGAGATAATGATCCTTGTTTTAAAGACGCTCGTATGTGAGTGTCTATGATTCTTTCAAGGGTTTTCAGCAAAAATGATGATAGACTTATTGGTCTGAAATCTTTTGCTTTTGTGTGTGACACTTTTCCTCCTTTCGGAATGAATGTCACAGTACATTCGGTCCACCGTTTTGGTATGTACGACCATACAAGACAGGCATGATAAATATTTATCAGCCAGGGAGTGACTAGATCTATATTATTCTGTAGATCAGCGGGTATTATGCCATCCGGGCCCGGAGACTTGTAAGAGTCAAAACTCCGTATGGCCCATTTTATCATATGTTCATCAATTATAATTGACGGAGTTGTCCGATTGTTCGGTTGGGTTTCACTAGCCATATCTAGTGGCAGATTCCCCGGAAAATGAGTGTCCATGAGTACTTCTAGTGTCTCACGTCCATCGGTAGTCCACCTACCATCCTGTTTCTGAATGTAACCTTGAACAGTTGGTGTTTTCGACAGGATTTTGCGCAGACGATTGCTCTCAGAGGAGCTTTCCACGCCGCTGCAGAAGTCCCTCCAGGACTTACGTTTCGCGCTTCTAACCTGATTCTTAAATTTGTTCAACATAGACTTGTACGTTGACCAGTTGCCTGATCTTTTCGCCTCGTTGAATAGTTTACGACAACTACGTCTAGTGTTCGCTATGTCTAAAGACCACCATGGGGGTCTTACCTTTCCTCTGCGTGCAGAGGGAATGCACGTGCGTCTTGTGGCCTCACCGAGAGAGAGTGTGAGCTTTTCCACAGCGCTATCAATATCCCTAGTGTTACTTATCAAAGGGGGTGAGGGAAGTAAACCATAAAGGATCCGCCCATGAGCATCCCATTTGGTTTTCCTTCTGTTTAGAAAAGGTTTTTCCTTTTCAACTACTAATTCTATCAAGAATGTCAGATACCTATGATCCGAGAGAGAGCAATCATCTGAAACCTTCCAATTCCTAATGAGTTGCGAGTGGCTTGCACTAACAAGCGTGATATCCAGAACCTCCTGCCTATTTGCAACCACAAAAGTAGGTTCTGAACCTCGATTGACAACTACCAGATTACAGGCTAATATGAAGTCTAGAATGTACTCACCTCGTTCGTTCACGTCTGAGCTACCCCAGATTGTGTGGTGAGCGTTTGCATCAGCTCCGATTATCACCGGAATTCTGGCCTGGTTAGCAGCACGCATCATATCTGATACCAGGTTGTTTGGTGGTGGTTCAACCTGGTCGTGCGCCATATAGCTTGAGAGCAGCCACACCTTACCTGCACCTGTTTCCCAAGCAACAGTTACTGTATCTTCATCACTATAGTCAGGAAGAATGAAGATATTAAGATGGTTCTTAGCCAAAATACAAGATCTTATTTTACCTGTGCGTCTTATGTACAAAAGTTTGTACTCTTTGGCGTTGAGTCCACGTATTTCGCCATTGTGAATCCACGGCTCCTGGACCAACGCAATCTCCTCCCCATGTTTATAAATGTGGAGGAGCAAGGCAGCAGAAGCTGCTTTAGAGTGGTGAAGGTTCACTTGGATCACCTTCACCATGGTCTGGATCGTATATGACCGTAACGTCGACGTCTTCTGGGTCTGACTCCAGAAGAACATCTTCATCCTCCACATCGCCCAGAGTACAAAATAGTTCCCCAACCATACTCGAGTGTGATTGGGTCTCCATTTTGTCATCAGAGCTAGCGGGGTCATCCAGTGTGTATTTGCAGTCCATATCCTGCGGAGCTTTCGGTGTAACACCGGAAGTTTCGGGGTCGAGCTTGTCGTCACCACGATAGATGCGCAGCTTGATACTATCGAAAGTATATCTTACTTTGCCTCTCTCGTAGTTGCGCCAAGGATTTCTTGTTAAGGACTACGACCACCTTTCTGTGCGCACCTTCAGGAGCAGAAACCTTAACCACCTTCCAGTTGTGGGTTGGTAGATTAGGATTGCCGCTCTGGATGTATGCCAGAATCTCCTCAGGTTCATGCGGTTCCGCCGGAATAACTGCGACTGATCTCGGTCGACGAGGTATCTCGCTTACCGGGATCACGTCCAGTTCCGCGCCGGGCCACAATTCCCCTAGAGACGCAATTGCTAGTTTTAGCAATAAAGCTGAGCGGTCATTGGTAGACGCTAGCAGTTTTACATGGCCTTGATACCAGCCAGCATCATCGTTCTGCGGGGATGGACCGGGATTCTCCTTGAGAATTTGCCAGTATACCCCAAGCATAGCCTGACGGATTTTTAGCCATTTCTCTTGGGAGATGGCCCCGTCTTCAACACTCCTGTCGATAATGGCCCTTACAAGTGGATTGCGAGCAACCTCACTATATGGCCTTCTTATCACACGAGCCTCTTGCTTTGGACGTTTAGTCTTCGGCTGTTGGTTTTGCTGTTGAAGCAGTCCCTCCTCAGAGCGTTGCCGTTTAGGCCCAGCAGATGAGGCTTGGTCCGCTACATCTGCGCTGATAGGAGGATTGGAACTGTCAACCTCAGCCAGTTGGGCCTTAGCCCAGCTAAGTTTCGACAACTCGTCGCAATTAAGCGCCTCGGCTGACTTGGATCCAAGTCGGTCGACAATGCGCAAGGCGGCGCGCCTTTGTACAAAAGCCCTCCTGGATGGTTCCTTGCGAGTGGGGGCATTTGATTCTGCCGTAGTGGCGGGTGAGGCTACAGTGGTTGGACCCGACTTCTGGTTCGACGATCCAACCTGTAGCATTTTCGCAGGGACACATGTCTTATCGACAGTGTCCAATACGGGTGTAATTGCTGGTTTATTACCAGCGAGGGCTGATGCAGCTTTTGAGGTGCTAGGCTTGAAGTCCAAAGCCACCTCGCTGCTTTTAATCGAACTGTCACCGGAAGGTTGGACAGTTGATTTTTTGCATTCAGCCAGCACAGGTTTCCCCAGCTGACCTCCTGCGGTTTTTGTTTGTTTTTCATTGTTATTTTTGTTCATATGATTCCCACGAGTATGCACGTAAGGGGATGGACTATCCATGCAGGGACGGCGTACATGGACTGGGCAAAAACTGTATTACAACCGACCCGTACCCTGGCGTCGGAGGGGAGCTGTTAGCGACTAGTCTTCTTTAACCACTAACTAGCCATTCAGGTCTTCAGCACTGCTACCATCACTTTGACCTTACAAGTGGGGGAAAGAAAGAGAGACAGAGGAAAGAACAGTTTTGGTCCGCGGGTTGTACCACTAAGAGAGAGAAAGGAATATGCTATCACTAGGCGACCATTTGTTGTAAAATGTATCGCCAGTTATGGCATTTTCTTAGTACCAATTATATCCTACTGTGACCATTTGTTATAAAATGTATCACAGTATTATGATAATTGGCTATCGCAATCCGTTTTACAAACCTAGATATGTCAAGAAGTTTAGACCATTTGTTAAAAATGTATCTCAAGATATTGACATCACTCGAGCCTTTGTCAAGGCTAGTGACCTGTTGTGAAAAACAGTATCACTAGACTAGGCAATTGCTCCCCCTATCCGCCACCTGGGACGCGTCCGATGGGAGACTGAGAACTCCACACGGAGTAAAAACGGGAATCACTATTTAGTTTTTTTGTACCAGCACTCAGTGGATGAACCCTACTCAAGCAATGCATTATGTTGGAACTAGGAAAATAGGTTATGTGAAGGAGGATAAAGGGAGTAGTGTTTTTAGACATTTGATTTGAATTTTCCTACTTTGAAAGGGACGAGGAATACTTTGGATTAAAGCTTATTCCACATACAGTACGGCTAGTATCGATAGAACATTGAAACACAACCCAGATTTCGACGCTGCTCCAGATAATCAATAGAGCTGTGGTGCGATTCACTAACTTTTAACGATCCGACAATCGTAATGTTTATCGACATAAATAATCGCTTGCAGTAACGATAGTGTGATTCAGTAATTTATTTTTAACGATTGTTTACAACTGTATTTTTCTGTTTTCTGTATTACTATGTGAAAACTATTATTTGACAAAAAATAAAATAACGAAGCAGTGGTGTAGTGAGTTCAACGTTGACTAGCAATCGGATGGTTGTCGGTTCGACTCGTGGATGCGACTTACTTTTTTTTTATTATTATTTTTTTTTATTTTTTGTTTGTAAATACATAATTCTATAAATAACTACTAAAAAAACAACTTATTTCCGTCCAAAATATAAAGGATTACTTTTGGGACATCTTCCAGTAGAATAATAAGTAATCTATCGTCAAATTTCCCTTATTATTCGGCTAAATTTTTCATATTTTTGTGTTTTCATTATTTTTACGATAGTTCCAGCTACAAAACTTGAAGATAATGAAGAAAAAATTGCAAAATAACTTTATCGATTAAATAAACACAACTTAAATTATTGTCGATAAAATAACGAAAAAAAAGTGCTTAAAGTAACAGCTGACTTCAACCGACAGCGAATATCGTTAAAAATGTTATTGAATACCAAATTCGATAAATTTTCGTTATATTTATTATAACGATGCGATTATCGTTATAAAAGTTAGTGAATCGCACTACTGGAGTAACTCCAAAATAAACATCGAAAATAAACTCTAATGTATGAGCTGGTGCATTTTAGGTCGGATATAAGTGGTGCAAATAATAAGGGGATCAGATAAAGTTAAGTATGTCTTAGAAAACCGAGGCACTTGAATGTTTCTTTCGACACTTGAAAAATGTATTTTGTCCAGCGAATATCACACTGAATTCTCATGCCTAGAACATCGAGATTTTCTGATTACTTAACATTTACACCACCCATAGAATCAAATGAAGCAACATGATCTATCTGACGTACATTAAAATCGACTCTATTCGCACAACCCCATTCAGAGATTATCACAAGATCTTGGTTAAGTGTATCATTCATGTTTTGCCTCATTGCCCGAATCTCCGAAAGGTTTGGCCTATAGTTGAACGAATATGAATAGCAAATGTTGCTGTAATCTGCAAAAAAAAAATAGATAAGGTTAGAAGTTTGAAAATAAGGAACAGAGTAGGAGAACGGAGCCTTGCGGTGTCCCTCAATTACTCTTGAACTCGTTTGATGAATTCCCATCTACAAGAACTTGTATAATGCGATTTCTGAGAAAACTCAGTATAAATCGAGAAAAATCGTTATGGAGACCATAGAACTCAAGACTAAAGTTCAGTAAGGCCAGCTTCCTATACGATGGTATAGGTCGAATGGTTATTCCTGGATGAGGCTCTTTTTTGGTGTGCTGTTATACCCTTTGGGATCAGCCAAATAATTCTCCCAATAAGCAAGTCTCCCAGAGCGACCTCTACGAATGCGGTACTGCTGGTTGCTAAGTAAATTGTTCGACTCTAAAAATCACAGAGTATACAGAGGCGTCACGAGACAGAAAATAATCTCGTTTTCTATTCGTCTCTTTTTTTATAAACTGCCCTTTTCATTGTTTTGTTTTGGTTATTTGTTTGTTTTGATTACATTACTTTGTCTACCATATTCGCGTTGTATATAGCGTTTTGCTTTAACACATCACTGATATTGTAGTACAAAATATTTGCTATCATTTTTTAAGAGAACTGCCCTATCATCTGATTTTGAGTTTTTGAAATGTCAAATTTGACACCTCTGTATACTTTGTGCTAAAAGTATTTCTCAAGATTGTAGTTAACCATACCCCCATAACTTTGGATAGTGCAGAACAAATTGCTATTGGGCGATAATTTTCAGGGTTGTCAGTCTCTCCCTTTTTTGAAATGGCGTTACATTAGCAACCGTCCAACATATAGGAAATTCGCTGGCACAAAGACGGACGGGCTAGCGTCGATGAAAACTCTTTCAAGACCAGTGCTGGTATACCATCCAGTCCAGGAGACTTGTTTACATTGAGATCCGCAAAAATCTTTTTAAATGCGCGAACGCGAAAGATTATATTCGGCATAGTTACTAATAATCTTTCAAGCTCGGGTAATAGTTGATTGCTTTCCTGTATGTTCGAATTATTTGCAAATAATTCAGCCAGTTAGGACAATCATTCACCAGGTCAGTGAATGATTGTCCATCCTTTAAAAGAGTAGGAATTGAGAAACTAACATTATCCTTTATTCTTTTAACAAATGACCGAATGAAATACACGAAGATCTCGGGCGTTTGCGCAGCGATTAATTTTTGAATTTTTTATCGTGTCAGATTCTGAATGCTTTCACTCTGGATCTAATTGCAATTTTGCACCATGATTTGTCCATAGATTTAATCGAAATTTTCTTTGTCGGAATGAAGGTTTTTATCCCCATCATAATTATGTTTTGTACCATTTTCGCCATGGCATTGACTTTATTGTCCAAGAAACAGAGCTTCCAATTAAAATGCCAAAAGAAATTGTTGAGATTAGCGCAGCGACCCTTTTCGTAAATAAAAGTAGAACGTTTCGTAGCTGGTTGTGAAATGTTACGAAGTTTGGAGAGCGGAAATGGTACAATTATCCTAATTAAAAAGAATTGCAAAAACATCTAAGTCATAATCGTCCGGGTGTTGTGTTGGTGCCCATGAAATATGTTTTGGTTCATTCACTAGTTGCGCAAGGTGATTGTGCGCCACGAATAGCTCAACATATTAGCCTTCTGTGGTTGTTTGACTTGAAGAGGAAATAGTTTCACAATGACACTTACAAAACGAGACCATAACAGCCGAGATCTGATCATTGCGACAGAGAATGGCCCGTAGTGGTTACACTATGGATGTTAGCACTGTTCTCTTGTGTTAGCACTGTTCTCTGAGGTTTGCTGCTCTATTTTCATGTTGTTTTCTCTTTTGATTTGTGTTTGGCAGGGTTTTTTGTTTTGTTTGTTTTATTTTATGTAATTAGTATCGATATAATTTTAATTGTATTATTTTGTTTATCTTATTTTAATTTATTTTTGAGTAGACACTCGACGCGAACACAAGGTCACTAGTGCATATTTGAGTACTACATGGATCTCGTGTAGGTGAGACAGACGACAGAACACTACTCATTTAGGTGATCCAATAAGTCGGTGTAAAATAAGTGGTCATTGCTTTCTAATCTTGAAATAATATTGTTTGATATATTGAAAACCAAAACTAACTTTCGAACTAATGCTAGCAAATATTATGTCATTTCAGTTTCACCGTTAGATATAAGACTGTTGGGGGCTCACCAACCCCTATCTGCAGGGCGTCGTTACGATCTTTTGTGTCAGAGCTCTGGTTCTCGTCCTCCAGCAGTTATAACATGGTGGTTAGATGGAGTACGGCTGGAGAAAACAACAGAAACGGTGAGTAATGAAAATAAAATATTTTTTTAAATTTTAGGCGATTGCATTGATTTTGCCAATAAGTATGTATATTGAAAATAAATATGTAAGTTAAATATTGTTACGAAATTGCATCATTCAGATAATAGAAAAGTTTAGAATGTGCCACTAGATCATTTTAGGTCTAATAATAAGTACTAAAATCTTATAACTAAATTAAAAGCTAATTTGCTATCTAACAAGAGCCTTGATGGATAGATCGGCACACATAAAAAAATATAATTAATGTGGGCCCAATCCATTCGAAAAATGCCTGATGTGTCGATAAAAATGCAAAGAGGATACATAACTTATTTAACAATTACAAAGTTAAGTCGTTAAAGTCCAAGAGATTTTTTAAAGTTCCCTGTAAATGTTTGTGTCAATTGTTTTACAAGTTCGTTTGGGTTCGTGACCTGTCACATAATGTTTAAAAGGAGCCTAGTCTAATGCGATAATCGTTGAAGTTCTGTAATATTGCCATTAGGTTTGACTAATAGATCTGTATTTCTGATGTAGGGATTATTATTTATTTATTAATTAATTTCTGTGTTGTGAAGTCCAGTTTATTAATAATAAGTAATGAATAGAGTTAGGTTGTTGATGAACGATCAAGTACAATAAAACAATTAAGTCAAGTAAACAAAGTGAAACGTCCACACGTTTTCTTGTGGAACACTTTTTAGTATGTTATTGTTCACCAATATTGATGAAACATATATGGTTTAAAATGTTATTTTCTCTAAATATTCACAATATAAATAATAGCTTCAGGCATTTGTGTCATACTTTATCGATGACTCGCGCGACTTCCAAAAATATAGCTGAACAATATTTTATAATTCAAAGGATTTGCTTATCTCTCCGGCAATTCGATTGTTCCGTGGCGTTCCCGGAAACCAAATTGTTGAAGTGGGATAATATTTTTTATCATTTAAAAATGGTAAGATTTTCTTTTCTAATAGCTTCGATAAGCAAGGAAGTGAGCTTATTGGTCTATAGGAGGATGGTACGGTCAACTCTTAACCTGGGATTGGTATCATTATTATCTGAGAAGTTTCCTAATTTGTAGGAAAAAACGTAAAAGATACGGCCCAATGTACGAGCGTTCATAAGCAAATATGCCTCTGGTGTGTTGTCTTGCATACCACTAATTAAAAAGCCAATTAGTTCAAATTCATCTATGTCACGACAGCGGGATGGAATATTTTCTCGGAGGTTATCCCCTTCGTAGTTAGCTAAAATTTTATAAATTTCGCCGCGATTTAAGGCTCGGCCAAATTCTTTGACTTCTGCTGTCTTTAATTGAGCGTAACTAATAACATCAGTTCTAATTAATAAAAGCCGTCAGCGAGTTACACAGAAAGTGTATTTAAATAGTTTGTCAGCAGCAACCATATTCATTACATGATCAAAATTTCATAGAAATCATACACGCCGTATGCCCGATTCTCACCATCGAACTTAGCAATATCACGAAAGGTCAATTGGCTTGAGTTGACGTGTTGTTTTGATACTTGTGTAAATTTAGTCTGCAATAAACCGCCATTTTTTATTAAAATTTCCAACTACAACATTGGCATAGAGCTCGCGAAGCCTGGAGGAAGAAGCATTTGCTGGAAATGCATATATGTCTGTGAATGTGGAAGCAACCCAGCAGTTCTAGGAGACAGTTCCGAACTAGTGATTTTACCCATCATTTAGGGTGGGAACTAGTTACTTCAATAGCTACGTGACTAGTTATTTTAACACGTGCTTGTCCTATTGACCCTTATAAATAAATAGTCACTCAATGTCTTTATACACGTATATCAATTCGCAGAAATGCACACAAACTTTATTACGTACAACCTTATATGCACAAGACAGTTGATGTTAACTCTAACAGCGCCAATGATAAACTCTACTCACGACTACCAGCTCTGCCACTATTTATACACGCGTCATCTATCGGGAATCTTCTACAATGCTCTTAACGGACATACTAGTACATTCGATTTCTAGAGCTTTTCGATGTCAACATTTAGTGTTGCCATACTTACAAACAATGCTAGTCTCCACTAATGGAAGTGTTCATAAACATGATGAATGTTTGCAGGCAGTAGTTACAGACAATAACAATATTTTAGTATAGAATTTGATTAAGTCAGAACCATTGAATTGTTGCTGAATAAAATAGTATTAAGAAAATTTATAAAAATTGTTTAGTATGAAATTATGAAATATTTTTGAAGAACGGAATTTTAACCAAAATATAACAAGTAGTTCGACTCTCTATTGTTCAATATTACTCTCTCATATATACGGGTATCACGTGAATTCATCACCCATGTGAGAGAATTAAACACATATCAAAAGTCACGAAATTTTAACTACAAATTATCAAATAAATAATGTTTAATACACGTAAATTCACTAACACACATTATTTTATATTTTTTTTCAACTCATTTAGCACCTTTTCTTCACCGAAACATGTCCATTTCGCACAAACAAAAAAAAAATATATTTTTTTTTATTAATTTTGATATTTGTTTGTATAAGAATTTAAAATATAGAACAGAGTTGCAATTTTTGGTATTGAAAATAGAATAAAATTTAAATAAATAAAAAACTTAAACATTTTTATGGAACTCATGTGTCTGGTGAAATTTAAAAAAGCACCAACACATGTATATTTTTTTAGTAGCACATGCTTAGAGTTAGTTGTCAAATAGTCGGACTAATTGTTATAATTTGGTAAAAACATACACAGGGAATTTTTTTGTGTGTATTTTACCTTATTTTGGTCCTTTTTAGTTTTTATTACTTTTTATTGAACATATTTATGATACCTAGGATATAGTATAACGTAATGTATGAATAGGATTAAAGCAAGCGATATTCGAATACAAATTCAGTTGCTATAATATATATAAGCAATAACAATCTAATTTTAAAATCTTTATAAAACATGGAGAGCTTCAGCTATAAAGAATTATCCGAAGAGTATTTTAAAAACCAAAAGCGAGAAGGTGTTCTAAGTTACGTCCAAAAAAAGCAAACTTATATCCATGCAGCACCGAAATAAAATTGGACTTGGAAAATAAAATTACGGATTTCATCAAAAATGGAGCAAACAAAGATTTTATACCATGTTTGAAAACTGGTAGGGCGAACTTACTGTCCAGGTATCTTAAGAAAATACAAACCAAAACAGTCTTGGCAGACCACCAAAATCAGTCAACAACTGTAGCGATAGATCTAAAAGGCGGAAACTAGGATATTAATGAAGAAATAGGATGTGAAAATGTACAAGAAACTTTGCTATATCAATTTCGACCACAAAAACAACTCACAAAACTCGACATCATTCAAAATGTTTTTAACGCTAGTCCAGTGAGAACAAAACGGATTCTTAAAAGTATTCCAACGCCAAGCGATGAAAAACAGTTCTCAAATGAAGAAGCATTAGCATTATTTTTGGATCTGAAGTTAACAAAACAGGAATATAATCAGCTCAGATTGCATGCGATTGAAAAAGGCTCAAATCTCTATCCATCATTTCATCACTAATACAACCACATCCTTTTCGGCAGAGCCCAAATTCCAACACTACAGCCATTTTAATAAGAGATTGGCGGCCAGACAATTGAAGTAAGCTAGTGCTAACGATAATAGATGGAAAAGTGGGCCACAAATTGATGCTAGAAAATTTGGTAATTATGCGAAGGAAACTGCACGAATATGTACAACCAAATATCCATGGAGAAATATGTCTGCAACTATTCACAAAATCCTTTATCATGGAGAAGATGTCATTAAGCATGATTTAGTACCACTTGGAGATCTATCAGAGGAAGCCCAGAAAAAAAGGAATAAGGATTACAAATTTTATAGAGAGCACAATTCCAGAAAAACATCACGAAATTCTGCAAATACAAAGATCTAGTTAATATATTAAATAGCATTCGAAGTCAATGGGAAGTAGAACATCGGGACTTAGATGAAGAACAAAAGGGCTGCTAAAGAACAGAAATAATTTAGAACTAAATATGGAATATTTGCAGGCTATTTTCCAACCGAATGAATAATAGTTATAATTTTATTTTATTGTTACTTAAATAAAAAACATTGAAACATTATAAGTAAAACTGATTCAAAAAAACAAACAATTCTGTCCAAAAAAAATTCTAAAATATCTCTATCGGATCAAAAATTATAGAGTGATTGTTTGTGTATGTGCAAAATATAAAGAAAAAGACAAAGATTTTTTAGTGTTTCAATGTAAAATAAAGTTTATTTTATTAAATTCAAATCTTACCTTTGATTGTCTCACAGTAGCTTGTGCACTAAGATAGTCGTCGATGGCGTCCACTTAACGAGTTATTTTATAAAAAAGCAACTAGTCGCGAAAAAATTTGTTTTACCGTTAGCGGTTTTACTAGTAAGGATTTATCTCTACACTTTTTCAAGGATGAAAAATTAGGTAGTTAGATAAACCCTAACGTAGTATCAAATAAATAAATAAATAAATACATTTCTAACTTGAACATTGCCGGCCACCTTGCGACGACGAAGTCAGTTGCAACAAACAAATGAGAAATAAAGGCTCTTAAATTTAGAATAAACTTATATTATTTTTATTTATATATATATATATATTTTTTTTTTTCAATATTCAATGTTACGAAGAGAGGTCTAGTGACCTTGGATTTATCCAGAAGTCTCCCGACTTTCCCCATAGAACCGAAGTCCCACAGGTAGATTTTTTAGAAGTCTCTCGACTTTCCCCACAGAACCGAAGTCCCGCAGGTAGGTTTTAAGTCCCTCGACTATACCACTGAATAAAAGATTCGCAGGTCAAATAAAAAGTGGTTTATTTTTTATTAATACGGGGATTGGCCAGAAATGACCCATCCAAACAGCGTATATTGGGCAAGTGGAATTCCCGGGCTCGAATGTATTTTCCCTTTTATTATTGCCGAGCTTAACTCTGGTCCGAGTACGAGCGCGACCTGTCCCGATTCATTAAAATTAGGATCAGCTAACTGAAACCCGGTAAATAAAGTTTTTACTTCTTCCGAAATAGTTTCCGCGGGTGTCCTGATTCCTATCATTTTGCAAACTTTTGCCGTAACAGTAAGTTGAGGATATGGCGCATATATTGACGCGATGTTCAGGCGACATAATGAGGTCTCATTAACGGTGGAGACAGGTAGCCTAAGCTCCTGAACTAAGGTCTCACACACGTAGGACATCTAACAACATAAATCTAATGCCGCGCGAACTAATATATTCCGCTTCCCTATCAACATATTGACTTTTAAGGTCGGAGACAGGTTTACAACATGTCTTAACGGAACATTAGGTACCTGAACACTAGTACGCGAAGTACTGGACCGAAGACGCGAGTCTTTCTTTTGTGGTTTTGGACCCTTGACAGACGACCCTTTGCCTGGAGAGTGCAAAAGGGTGTGATACTTCTCGTTTCATACTTTACATTTTAATGTTGAATGGCAATTGGATGCCACATGTTTATTTGATAAGCAACGATAGCAATGCCTGTGAAGAACCACAAATCGAAGCTTTTTTCGTGCGGTAATTTCTTAAACGAAGCACACCTGTAAAGGGGATGTTTACCTTTACATTGGTAGCATTTTCCCGACTTGCCTGCGATCAGCTGTTTCGAGCCCGAGGGTTCCACTGACGTTGGTGCAGATGCTGCCTGGTCTGGAGCCGGTATTTCCTCGGGAACTACGGCACTTGCTTCCACAATGACCGTTGAGACAGGCAACTCCTCACCTTTATCATGTGCCATAGGTGTTGATGTTGGATCCGGTACAGGATTAACCTTAGGTGCCTGATCCTCCACCTCCATGGATTCCTTGTCCGACTCTAACAGAGCATCTTCAAATAGATTGGTTAATGCATCCATATTGCTAGGAACACGGAAAATTATTTAATATTTTTATGTTAAATGGTTTCATTAGTCAAAACGACTAACTTTGTGATTGGTCGCTTTATTATACCGTTTTCAGTTCGTATGTCCGCGACGCGAACGTGTTTGTCACTTCCAGGATATGTTCTCACAACCCTACCTAATTTCCAGGAAGTCGGAGACATCTGTTCATGTTTTAGAACTACTAAATCGCCGATAGCTATGTCCCGTTCCGGCCATTTCCATTTATATCTTTTGTGAAGATTCGACAAATATTCTTCCTTCCATCGTCGACAGAAGTGATGGGTTAACGCTTTAACTTTTCGATATCGATTAACTAGACTTATAGGAGATTCGTATATAGAAGGCTCCGGAGGAGCCAATATTGGCGAGCCGATCAGAAAATGACCCGGAGTAAGATTGTCGCTCATGGGGCAAAGAGGCCTCGAATTAAGGCAAGCTTCAATTCTTGCGAGAACTGTCGACAGTTCTTCTAATGTATATTTAACCGACTGGGTTTCTTTACGAAAATGAAGTTTAAAACTTCGAACTCCAGCCTCCCATAAGCCACCCATGTGTGGACCGCCGGCTGGAATAAATCGCCACGACATTCCGTTAATACCATAAACTGAGCACATCCGAGCACGACTTTCTGCTAAAAATGTTTTGAAATCCCTTTCTAGCTGACGAGAGGCTCCAACAAAGTTTGTTCCGTTATCGGAAAACATAGTAGTTGGACAACCTCTTCTCGATATAAATCCGAACTTATTTCCAAATGAATGGCCTTGGTTGCAAAACAAACAAAAATGCAGACGTAGGCTTTCAAAATTTGACCCGACCTACCACTTAAATTTTTCATGTCAAAGGGTCCTGCGAAGTCAACTCCAGTTGTCGTAAATGGTCGGCTTATCTGAGTTCGTTCAGGTGGTAACGCAGCCATTATTTGCGTACATGTACGTTTACGATCGAGGATACAGCGTTTGCAGCGGTTAATAACCGCTCGAACAAGTGTTCTAAAACGAGGTACCCAATATTCGATTCTCAATATCCTGAGCATTAATTGATTTCCACCATGGATAGAAATCATGTGAACAAATTCAGTCAAAAGAAGTGTAAAGCGACACGAATATGGCAACAATATGGGATGCCGTTCGGTGTAAACTAATGAAGGTGATTTAGCCAAGCGACCGTTGAGTCTCATGACACCTTCATTATCCAGAAATGGATTCAACGTTAAAAGTGAACTTTTCGAAGATAGGGGGCTTTGTTCCAAAAGACATTTGTACTCTTCGGCAAAATTGACCTTTTGTGCCAGAATGGCCAATCGTAACTTCACTTGTTTTACTTCAATATTTGTAACTGTGATAGATTCATAAGAGTTTCGATTTCTATGAGCAGAATGTGTTTTATGGAAAAATCTAAAAACATATGCTAACACCCTAATTGCCCTATCAAGCGAAGAAAATCTCTCTAAAATATCTTCATAATTGGCAAAAAATGAAGCATGCGATTTTACTGCACGAGCTTCCAAATCCGTATCCAATAAAGACAAATTACCCAAATTCCATATGGGCCATGCCACCAAAGATCGCAATGTGACAAGTCAGAGGGCGTAATGCCTCGACTTCCCAAGTCTGCTGGGTTCTCTTCTGATTTGACATGGTGCCAATTATGTCTTCCGACAATTTCCTGAATTTTACATACTAGGTTGGCGACAAAGGTTGCCCACGAGCAAGGATCTTTTTTCAACCAAGCTAGGACGATTGTAGAATCGGTCCAACAATAAATTTGGCACAACGGGATATCAATTTCATATAATAATGATCTTAAAAGATCCACCGCATGAACTGCACCACAAAGTTCAAGACGTGGGAGCTACTTTTGTTTTACTTGTCAGCAGATTGGCAAAAATTTCGCCATCAGGTGTCTCAATCCGCGCATAAATTACCGCTGCATATGCATTTTCCGATGCGTCAGAAAAGACGTGAAGCTCTATTTTAGAAGTAGGTACATAATGAACCCATCTAGGAATTTTAATTTGGTTCACTTCATGATATGAAGAAAAAAATTTGTGCCATTCGGCTTCTGTAGCAGGTTTAAGAGATTCGTCCCACTCCACTTAATCTTGCCAAACCCTCTGCATTACCATCTTAGCGACAATAATGACTGGACCTAACAAACCAACAGGGTCAAATAACCTCGCGATAGTAGATAATACTTTCCTCTTCGTATGGCTTTTTCGCATCGAAATACGGTCCACATTGAAATAGAAGGAGTCCAAGTGGGCATTCCACTGTAAGCCAAGAGTCTTCGTAGCTACTTGACTCCACAAATTTTAAAAGTTTGGCATCTACTAAATGTTCAACGGGAAACCCGGCTAAGATGGCTTTCTCATTAGAAGTCCATTTCCTAAGTTCAAAACCCGCTGAAAACAAAGCCGCTATAAGTTGATCGCGAGCGATCAAAGCGGTTAGGATATCATGAGTCCCATTTAGTACGTCGTCGACATATATACATTTTCTTAGAATCTCCGCCGCTAATGGGTATTCACATTCTACATCATCAGCCAATTGTAACAAAGTACGAATGGCAAGATATGGTGCGCAATTGACACCGAAAGTTACAGTCTGAAACTCATACTCTTTTATTTCCTCCGTCGGAGAATCACGAAACAAAATTCGCTGAAATGGAGTATGAGAACTATCAAGTCTTATTTGCCTATACATCTGTGTTATATCACAATTGAACACAAACCTAAAGAAACGCCAACGTAAAATCAGGAGAACTAGATCTGCCTGCAATGTGGGTCCCACAAACAAACAATCATTCAGACTGTTGCCATTAGACGTTTTATTTGACGCATTAAAAACTACTCGCAATTTAGTTGTTTTTCTATCTAATTTTATCACTGGGTGATGAGGTAGATAGCAAGAAGTCGATTTTACTCTAACCGGTCGCATATGGTCTAGAGTCAAATATTCCCTAACAACGTCATCATACATATTCTTTATAAGAAGATTCCGCAAGAGCGAAGATTCAGTGCTTAAAAACTGCGCCCTAACATTCTGTTTAGAATGACCTAAAGAAAGCGTGTCAGGAAATTCTGGTTTAAAAGGTAATTTTACCACATATCGACCATCAGAATCTCGACGAGTAGTTTTTCGATAATTTTCCTCACACATACGATCATGTGCGGACATAATTTTCCGTTTTGGCGGTTCCTCTAATTCCCAAAACCTAAGTAAAATACGGTTTAAGTTATCCTCTTCAGAAAAGTCAACTCTAGTGTTGTATACTTGAACCGAAGACTGTGGAACCGAACCTGTGATAATCCAGCCAAAAATCGTTTCCTGAGCCACTAATGTTCCTAAAACGTTTCTAACTGAACCCATTATAATTTGCGGATATAAATCTGCTCCTAAAAGTAGATCAACTGGTCTGCAATCAAAGAACTGAGAATCTGCCAAACGTATATTAGGCAAATCTTTGAGAATATCATTCGACATAATGAAAGAAGGTAAATTACCAGATATGGTTGGTAGAACAAGGGCTATGGTACTCAAAATAATGGAAGAGTCCAAGGGCGTGCCAATACAAATGGAACACGATTTCCTTGCTGTTACAGAAATCGCTTGGTTGATACCAGAAATTTTGGCATTCGTCGAATGCGCAGAAATTTTCAAACGATTCTGTACCCGTTCGGAAATAAACGAAGTTTCCGAAGCAGGGTCAATTAGAGCACGAGCCGGGTATGTCATACCCTGATGATAAATATTCACCATCGCAGTTCCTAACAATACTGTCTGGTTTTGTAATATGTGAAACGCCTGTCTATTAAGAGGTGCAGAAGAGCTAAAACCGCTACTAGTAGCTGTTTGAGAAGATTCTATAGGTCTGGAGTAAGTAGGTTGTGATATAGCACTAGTATCTACGCTCGAAGAAGAAGTTCTAGAACTTCCACTTGAATCTTCTGAAGGCTCATTTCTATGTAATAAAGTGTTGTGCCTTTTCTTGCAAATAGAACAACTATGAATACTCTTACACTCTTTCACTTGATGTGTTCGTGATAAACAATTAATACACCAATTATTTTTCTTCACTGTCGAAAATCTGTCCATTACCGAAAGCTTTTTAAATCTTTTACAATCACGCAGAAAATGGCTTTGATTCTTGCACAAACTACAAGAATGCGAAGAGGATGAAGTAGCATTATGCGTATTCACCTTTTGAACTACTGAAGTCTTTGAATACACATGAAAACAATCATCGGATCCCAATTTTCCGTTGACACTTTATAAATCGATAATGCCGAAAGGCAACTGTTTATACCCCTTTGTATCGTTTTGAGACCTACACAAGTTTCCTTATCTAATATAGGGAGATTGAAAAGTATTTTCAGTTGGTTGTTAACCAACATACGAGGATTTTCATAAGCAGCCCTAAGGTTGCTCCATGCCATATCAAATCCTAGATTAGAGAGAGGATATTTTGAAACTATGTCCTTTGCATCGCCAAGCCTCAAAGCTTATAAGAGCATCAGAAGCTCTAATAAACAGATCAAGTGCTGATACGGACATTATATTTTATTTAAAATGATTAAATGTAACAAATTTTATATACCGATTTTTAAAATTTATGCGATTTAAACACAGGAATTTTCTAAATGCACAAAAAAAAATCATTTTATTTATTTAAAATTAAATTTGACAAGAATTTTATAAAAAATGCAGCGAAAATAGTTTAAATAGTGTAAACCAACGAAGTATTAGTCAAACTGACCGACCGTAGGGTGACAATTTGTAAAACGAAGAAGAAGCAGATAATAATAAATATGTACAAAGTATATATATACAATGTATAACCACAGAATATTATATTACTTATTTATATTTGTTTACACTATTTTGTGCTAAATTTGTAAATTAAATTGCACAACAAATTTTAATTATTATTTTCACTGCACGATTTATTTAATAAATTTATTTTTAATCACCTTAACAAAATTTTTATTTTATTTTTATTCTGTCCGTCTGCGTAAACAAAAAAACAGTCGATCAATTTAGCACTATTTGTATTGAACTGTCAAATATGTACTGTATAAAACAAACTAAAGTTGGTAAAGCGACCAATCACGATATAATATACAAGTAATATTTCTGTGTGTGTGTGTGTGTGTATTTAATAAATAAACTTTTTTACTTTATTTTATCTTGTTATTCTTTTTTTGCACTTTATTTTTGTTAGCACTTGAATTTTATTTCTACGCACCTTAATATTCCAAAATATTTTATTTATAAAAATATGTGTAGTTGGTGTTGGTTACGATGAAATGTCGACCTTTGTGGTATAAAAAACAAATGAAACAATTAATCCAAGTGAATAACAACAAGAAGTCCGGCTTCAAAATTCCGGCTCGATTGGACCAAATGTTTGTGTATGTGCAAAATATAAAGAAAAAGACAAAGATTTTTTAGTGTTTCAATGTAAAATAAAGTTTATTTTATTAAATTCAAATCTTACCTTTGATTGTCTCACAGTAGCTTGTGCACTAAGATAGTCGTCGATTATTTTATAAAAAAGCAAAAACTATGCAACTAGTCGCGAAAAAATTTGTTTTGCCGTTAGCGGTTTTACTAGTAAGGATTTATCTCTACACTTTTTCAAGGATGAAAAATTAGGTAGTTAGATAAACCCTAACGTAGTATCAATTAAATAAATACATTTCTAACTTGAACAGTGATGAAAAACGATCCTGAGCCACTGTGCGCCGACCATAAACTAAAACTCATTGCAACTTGCTGTACCTATTTTTACACTCAGTGCCATGTTCTAAAAAATCCTAGAGTTTTCGTCAGCTTTGACAGTTAATGTTGGCAGCACTGTGCTGACAAGTATCCACTTATGACAATATATACAAAAGCTGTTGGATGTGGAAACCCGTGTTTCGTAACACTGTCCCTCGATTCTCTTCTGCCATAGGCAGCTAGTCGTTTCCAATGTACGACATTCATTTTAGATCTCGGTCTCTTATGTTTCTGAATTCTATAGACCACGTCGTTTAATTTCCTAATCACCACGTGTAGTAAATCCCAATGGGTTTTTAGTTTGGAAAACAGTCCTTTTTACGTTGTGGGTTATACAATAGCACAAGCTGGCCTTCTTTAAATCCTTCAGAATTCGCTGCTCGATTATATCTGGCTTTCATTTTGTAGCTGGCAATTTTTATGGTAATTATCATGGATATCGTTAAGGTCCTCTTGCTCCTCTGTAAAGTTTTCATTGTCTTCATTTATTGCTGAGGGTTTAATAACATATTCTAAATCGCCAGGCAATCTCAGCTCAGTTCCAAAGACAATTTTTGCAGGTGTGCGAGAGGTAGAGTCATGAACAGCTGATCTGTACGCCAGCAGAAATTTTGGCATGTGTTCATCCGAGTCCTTTTGATGTTCACTGACCACTTTTCTTAAATATTCCTCCAAGGTACGCACATTTCCTTGAATACGGCAGATTAAATATTTCTAACCTGGTCAGAGTGTAACTCCAACAGAATACCATAGCGGCACAACCAGTTGTTCGCAAATACGCCTACAATCGTACTAGATTCCAGGTTAGATATGGCATATACCTCTGGCCACTTGCTGAAATAATTCAAAATCACTAGAACGTAACGGTTTCCGTCATCGGTCCAGATACATCCATTACAATCCGCTCAAATGGGGCACCCGAGTTGTACTGCTGAAATTGTCCATGACTTCTTACTGGGCACCTGGCTGCTATTCATTGTGGATAATTTGATGTCCAATTGGCTACTGCTTGCTGACAGCCCATTCAATAAAAACGTTGTTTTAACTTTTCTAGGGTTTTTGTCACACCGAGATGACCACCAGTAGTAATCTGATTAAAACAATTTTGTGTGTGTAGATTTTTTAGGATTTTATATATTATTTATTTTATGAACAACTCTTTTCAATAGTCAAATATGTAATGATTAATTTATACCAAATTCAATATACTTAAAATAATATCACTTAAATTAACGGTAAAGACAGGTTTTAGAGAATGTAAGAAATAACGATAATAAAACTAAGAACTAAGATAATAAAAATAGTAAAAGAAAATATTTGATGATTATTAAATAAAGATAAAGTTAAATAAAATATGTTGAATAGAAAACTAATAATAAAACAATATATAAATAAGTAATAAAATAAGGATATTCACGTACATATATTAATATGTAACTCCCCCACCCTTTGATTACACATTACTCCTGGAATGTGAGCATTTTATTTGGATAAATAAGACATCAATTTACAATAATTTACTTATTCAAAATACAATATTACATATTAATATGTTCTTATTTACAACATTTATTGTATATGTATTGCGTTTAGTTGGTTTCTTATTTTTTTAAGATTACAATAATTTAAAACTATTTTCATTTTTTTATTTATTTATAATTATTTTTTTCTTTTTAGTATAATCTCTACCAGTAACTTTTCTTTCAAACTTTATATTTGGCAATTCTTTTTGATATTTAAAAATTCTTTTTACGATTTGTCTATCACGTTTGCAACCTTTTTCATCTATAAAATTGGTATTATTCTTTTCCTTTACTTCTTTTAAAATATATTTAGGTTTTTGTTTAAGATTTTGAAATCCTAGATTTTTCACCAATTCCCTATCTTTATAATCATGACATTCTTTTCTATTCTGGTTAATTTTAGCAATTCTTTCAATCTTTTTATTGTGAACACTATCATGTAATGTTTGCCATATATTTTTATCTACCTTATTATGTAGCAGATCATTTGGTTTGTACCCTGTAGTACTATGTATCGTATCATTGTAAATTTGCACAGACTTGTATACCAACGTTTTATCACTAATATCCTTATTTTCCTTTTCTAGCTTAAAAAGTCGTATATGTTCATTCAACGTCAGATGAAACCGCTCTATGTCCGAATTTCCGGTATGGGTATTAGGGGATGTAAAATGAAAATCTATATTCTCCGTATTCAAATATTGTCTTATGTATGCAGTGTTAAACTCATTATCAGCTATTATTTTACATGGTTTACCTAAAATAGCAAATCGTTCTCTTAGCATTTCCACGATAGTTAGTGAATTTTTGTCATTTAAATAATGAATTGATATATGTTTAGTGAGCTTATCGATGCATGTTAAAAACGTACTACTTTTGTCCAAAAACCAAATATCAATATGAAGTATTTTATTCGATGTTATTGGGGTTTCTGTTATACATAATTTAGTCCTGATAGGCTGCCTGTCATACTTACACATATTACATATAACGCAATTATTTATAAATTTATGAATTTCCATTTTTAAATTTGGAAAATAAATTATATTTTTTAATTCCAAATATGTTTCCTCAATTCCTCTGTGGTTTTTATCAGTATGATATTTGTCAATTATTTCTAAAAGTTTTTCACTATTAAAAATATCTTTAATAAATTTTGTACATCCAACAAATTTTATTTCTGGGGCATTCGAAAAATAGTGTACTAAAGTCTCTTGTAAATTCTTAAATATGTCAAAATTATCACAAAAAATTGCCACGGTTCCTTTTATAGGAAAAATTGGCTTCAAAAATTCTATTATCTTTTCCTCAAAATATTCTTTTATAGTAATCCTATGTCTTGTTTTCTTTCCGTATAAAATTTGTTTCTCGTATTTATAATTATTTCCCAAACTCATTATAATTTGGTTTCTATATATATTGACTGGAGATTCTGATATATAAATATGGTCATTTAAATTCTCTTGTCCACTATGAATTGTGGCTACGTCAGATTTTATATTTTGTCCTTCCTCTGTTAATGTATTTACATCTAGACGGCTAAGATAATCAGCTACTTTATTTGTTTTACCCTTAATATATTCAACCTCAAAATCATATTCATTCAGCTGTATCTTCCATCTTTGTAATTTTACATTTGGTTCCTTTAATGAATTTAGCCATACAAGTGGTCGATGATCTGTCTGAATTTTGAATTTTCTCCCATATAAATAGGGTCTGAAATATTTTACTGCCCATACAATTGCCAATAATTCCTTCTCAATAGCGCTATAATTTTTCTCATGTTTATTTAAGGTACGTGATGAAAAAGCAATTGGATGTCCATTTTGGGACAATACAGCACCTAATGCTTCGTTACTGGCATCGGTAGTCAAAACAAATAATTTGTCAAATAATGGATATGCCAAGACTGGTGTATTACATAAAATTGTCTTTAATTTATTAAAGGAATCAATGTATCTTTGATCATTAATATTAATCACAGAACCTTTCTTAAGATTTGAAATCATAGGCAAGGCTATCTGGCTATAGTCCTTTATGAATTTTCTATAAAATCCAGTTAAGCCTAAAAATTATCTAATTTGCTTAATAGTTTTTGGTATTGAAATTTTTTCAATAATATTAATCTTTTCAGGGTTTGGTTCTATTCCATTAGGGGTTATTATGTGTCCTAAATATTCCGATTCATGTCTAAAAAAATTACATTTATCAACTTGGACTTTAAGATTATATTCGGATAATCTCTTAAAGATTGTTCTTAATGCCAAAATATGTTCCGTGAGGGATGTGGAAAATACCAAAATATCATCAAGATAAACTACGCATATATTATTTATATAGTCTTGAAGCACTTCGTTCATCATACGTTGAAACGAAGCAGGGGCATTTTTTAACCCGAATGGCATTCTCGTAAATTCATAATGTCCTCTTGACGTTGAAAAAGCAGTCTTATGTCTATCTTCTACTAAAATCTCAATTTGGTGAAACCCTTTTGCTAAATCTATTGTGCTAAAATATTGAGAATTTCCTAATTTCGAAAATAAATCTTCCATATTGGGTATTGGAAATTTATCCTCAATCGTAACATCATTCAATTTCCTGTAATCAACTACTACTCTCCATTTTTGTTGCCCAGAATTGTCCATTTTTTTAGGAACAACCCAGATAGGAGCATTATATGGGCTATTAGATTTCGTTATTATTCCTGATTCTAACATTTCCATAACCTGTTTCTCTACTTCTTCCTTATGAATTTCCGGGAAACGATATGTCCGTGAATATACAGGTATCTCATTTTTGGTTTGTATTTTGTGTTTATATTTGCAAACGCAAGATAAATTATCTCCTTCAATATAAAAAACGTGTTCAAATTCTTTTATTATTTTCAAAAGTTCAGAAATTTCCTCAACATTCGATTCTTGATTTTCTAGTTTTCGTTTTAAATAGTCCATTTTTGGTTCATTAAAATTTATTTCAATTATTGTATCTAAATCTATATCTTCAATTGAAGGTTCATCAAATATTAAAGGGATTTTCGCCTCACTTGTCACTAACATATTTTCCTTCAAATCAATTTTAGCTCCCAATGGTTTCAATAAATTACAACCTAAAATGCCGTCAAATTCGCTAAAAATTTCAGTTTCCAACATTTCTATTTTAGAATTAGGGCGGTTAAATTCTTTAAATAGTGGAATAGTAACTTTCGAGTCTGTGAGTGTTTTTGAGCAAATTGTGTTTAATATTATTGGTCTTTCAAGTTCGCTTCTAAAAGAACTATGAAACAAACCTTTTCTAACTAATGTAGTTCCTGATCCAGTGTCTATTAACAATTTTATTGGAGTCGTTTTTGTCCTTACAACTATGCAGGGAAGAGCTCTTCGGCCAATAATTGAAAATTTGAAGTTTGTGTATTATTTACTTCCATTGGTTTTGGGTTATTTATACTAGTCTGTTGAGATCTGCTAACATCGCTAATTTTGCTAAAATGCCTAGAGTTTTGTTGCCTATTTTGAGGATCTGATAAAGAATTCTGTAGATTTGGATAATTCCAAGTTGTATTTTGTCTATATTGACCAGAATTCGGAAAACTATCTGGACCATTTTGAAATGTTTCTGTATTATTCTGCTTATTGAAATTATATTTACGATTATCTTGAAAATTTTGATTATTATTTTGACCAGAATTGAATCTATTTGCCTGATAAAAAGATTGGGAATTTTTAAAAGAAGCATTATTATTTGTATTATTAGAAAAATTTTGATTCTGATTATTATTAGAAAATTTGGATGAAAAATATTGAAGAGATTGATATTTTTTGTAAAAATATTCTGTTTCAATTAAAATTTCTTTTGCCTTCAATAAAGAATGTGGATTTCTTGAATTAAGAACTAATTTTGGTTCACTGGGTAGTTTGCTTATAAAAATTTTCAATACCATTGATTCATTATTTCTACAGTTAAACCGTTGTTGATTATCTATATCTATGCTAGTTTTTAAGTTTAGTTTTGTTAATAAACTCAATATATATTCATAAAAATCATTAATATTACTTCTAAACTCCGATGTCTTTATTTTATTAATAATACTTTCTATACTATCTGATATATTAAAATTTATTCTTAGAATTATTTTTATCTCATTCCAATTAGTAGGATTATTATTGTTAATCAATGTAATGTTAGCTTTTGCAACAATTTTGTTTCTTACTCTCAAATCAAACAAAGGCAGCAAAGTTGCTTCAACATGTTTACGGATTTCATCAACATGTATAGTAAACATTTGAAGATCTTCTGCTCTGCCATCAAAATGTGGAACACCTTCCAGAAGTTGAAACACATTCAATGCCATTGTGGTTTGTAGTTATCGTAGTTGTTGTTGTTAAAAAATATATGTACCTCCTTCTTGGTCCTCCTTCACTCTTTGCTTTATTCTTCGTCAGTTGGTGACAGTTTTGATGATGATGATTATTATGATATATGTTGTTGTTTTTTATTTAATTTTTGTTGTTATTAATTTTTTCACTGCTTAATGCAAGCTTTGTTGTTATTTTTGATTATTGTTAGTTGTTGTAATTTTAAATATTGAAACCGGTTTTTGTGTTTCTTGTTTATGTTGTTACTATTTATATTATTTTGTTGTAATTAGATCAAATTTGTTTTATTTTCATAATTTCGTTCATAATTTGACTTTGGAGAAATATTTTAAGTTTTGTTTTTGTTAAATTTATTTTATTATTGACCTTGATGAGTACTGGTTGTATTAATGTTTTTATGTTTTCACTTTAGTTTTATAATATTTCACAAATTTCTTATTTTATATATATTTCTTTAATAACTATTTAAGTTTTTTCTTAAATTTGTTTTTGTTTCACACACTTTTATTGTTTTAACTTTGGATTTTATAACAAAAACGATTTCCAAATTTTTGTTAATGTTTTATATTTACAAATGATTTAAAATTTGTAACGTGATGTGTTATTTTTAATTATTAACTTTTTGTAGCTAATATTTTTTTTAAAACACGGGTTAATTTTTTGTTACGACAAAATTAATTTTTATTTGTCAATAAATGTTTTGTTTTTAAGACATAGATTTTAAAATATGACTTTATTATAAAAAAAAAGTTTTAAAATTCTTTTATTTGCACTTTCTTTAATAATTTATTATTAAAGTTTAGTTCGAAAAACACGACTGCGCCAGTAATCTGATTAAAACAATTTTGTGTGTGTAGATTTTTTAGGATTTTTATATATTATTTATTTTATGAACAACTCTTTTCAATAGTCAAATATGTAATGATTAATTTATACCAAATTCAATATACTTAAAATAATATCACTTAAATTAACGGTAAAGACAGGTTTTAGAGAATGTAAGAAATAACGATAATAAAACTAAGAACTAAGATAATAAAAATAGTAAAAGAAAATATTTGATGATTATTAAATAAAGATAAAGTTAAATAAAATATGTTGAATAGAAAACTAATAATAAAACAATATATAAATAAGTAATAAAATAAGGATATTCACGTACATATATTAATATGTAACTCAGTGGGACCGTTATGGAACTTTTTCATTACTTCGTTTATTTTAGAGGACGGTTAGATTAGATTTGTCACCGTTTTACAGTCAGACCTTTCCCATATGCGGGCCCAATATGATTTCATTAGTGGACTTTCGGCCGATATTTCATTGCGGGTTGGCCTTCTATCTTCTTCTTTAGCCGATATTATATTCGCCAGTATGGGGTCAGTTCTTTGCGCTGCAGACTAATCATCACAGGACTCTATATGCATTAGTCGATCATTAGTGACACATTTCTTTTGTACAATGCTTTCATCCCACGTTGCAGAGCCTTCTTGAGAGCGCGTCCGCATTGCCATGTTTCAAACCATAGAATAAACACATAGAACGGAAGGAGAGAGAAATATCAATGGCAAAAATTACTCTCTTTTCACACATACGGGTGATACTATAACAAAATACATGCAATACATTCTCATGAATTAGGCTTTTGACAACAGACATAGGTTGTTGGCTCTCAGTTACCTACCTAGTTATCATCTATGTTTCAAACCTTTCAGGTGCTATATGCTAAAGTCATAGCTCTGAAGCCGCTCAATCCAACGAGCCAGTTGCCCTTAAATTGCAGCAACCACCTGAGGGCAGAATGATCGGTTCTCAAATGGAAGTGTTGACCATACAAATACTTGTAGTAATGTTTCACATACTCTAATACTACCAGGAGTTCACGTCGGGTTACGCAGTAGTTTCTCTCAAGAATTTGTCTGTCCCGTTGATAACCTGTAAAAGCACACCGCCTATTCCTCACAACTGATTACTTCCTCTGCCAAAGCACATTGACCTATTTCTGAATTTGGACTAAGGTTTTGCTCATAACTGGGCCACTCTTACAGGAACTATTCTGCCGTTGCATGGTTTAACGAGGGCACGCTCCGCATAGCGGATCGACTATTTTCTTTACTAAGTCAGGTCTGATAATAGACTGAGACGCTCCTCTGTCTATAGTAAAAATGTGCTTCCGACCGTTGATGTATCCACTAGCCGTAGGATGGCTATTTTTTCTGCATAACTGAAATGGAGATTGTGGGGACCTCAGATGTGTTAGCTAGTTCATGCTCCGTAGTACGAGCTCGTTTTAGTTCAATTGTGACTCTTGTGAATACTGATGGTTCGCCTGCTTGTTGTTTCTTGGTGGAGAACAGATCTGGTTCGTTTTCTTGGTGCTCGACAGTTTCGCTGAATATTACCGGCTTTACCGCATTTATAGCATTTGATTTTGGCTTTAACTTGTTTCTCATTTAAAGCCTCTAAAACTGTATCTTTCAATTCCTTTAATTCATTGATCATATTTCTCTCATTTTCAGCGACAACCTCGATTTTCCGCACATTACGTATTTGGGGCTTTGAAATGATCCTTGCTGTTTCTTGTAACTGAATTAATTCGCACCGGTCCATCTTGGCATTGAAGATTTTTAATTTTCATTTCCAGATCGAGCAATTTATTATCAATATCTAGACTGCTCTCTAAGTCGGACACCTTTTTGTTAATGGAATCCACTCTGCTGTTTATTACCACACAATTTCTTAAAGTTTCTCGTCTGTAGCTTTAGAACTTTCCTGAAATTTAGCTTCCATTTCATCTGACAGTTTCTCGTTGTTGAGTCCAGAAGTTCCTTGAACTTCTCTAGAATTTTCTTGAACTTCAGTTTTAAACTCCGTAAGTTGTTTCGAATTTTCATTCATTTTCTCCATCATAGCGGCAAACATTGTGTTTAAGTCCAAGTTGCTCATTGTTGCACGGATACATATCTCACTTTCTTCTTTGTATTCAAATTCTTAAGTAACGAAGTCAACATCATGCCGCTTGAATTCATCAATCAGCCTCTTTTGCAATTCTGCCTTATTAACGGCTGTCGGTAACTCCAATTTACTCAATTCTTTCTTGCTTATTATTTTGCAATCCCACTTCTGACACCAATTGTTATGTTTTTACCGTTTAAAAACGGTGGTTTATTTCCTTTAAATAAACCGGATACTTTTGATTGCAAATTAAATCAGTTTTGTAGTTTAAAATTTGTAACAACTCATTATTTTATTAAATACAACAACAGTTTAAATAGGCACAATGTGTTTTTAATACATACACACTTTTATAATGCACATCAATACACACACTAAAATTGCACTTTATAATGTACAAGACAATTGACACACTTATACTTTACTTACACTTTATAATGTAAAAGATTACACTGACAATGCAGTTGATGTTTACACTAGCAGCGCCGATGATAAACTAAAACTCACTGCAACTTGATGTACCTAGTTATACACACAGTGCCATATTCTAAAAGCAAGCCATCATAAATAAACAATGAACTGTTTGAAAATATGTTTCTAGAATGCAAACGACATACGCCAACACAAAAACAAACTGGAGTATTTTTTAAGAATCCAACAAATTGATGTAATGCTGGTTTCTGAAACTCATTTGACGTCCAGAAGTTAATTTCAAATAAATGGATATGTAATATATGATACCAAAGATCCAAGAGATAGAGCGTATGGAGGCTCGGCAATTTTAACAAAAGCTCGAATCAAACACTAATTAATGTGTGATCTTTGCGAAGATTCTTCAACCTACTACGATCTGTCTTGAAGAATTTAATCGAAGCTTAGTGATTTCATCGATATACTCACCCCTAGATTTTCAATTACAGAAAGTCAATATAATAATTTTTTTAAATCACTAGGCCCCCGTTTCCTTGCTGCTGGCGATTATAATGCTAAGCACACATTCTGGGGATCACGACTGATTACCCATAAATGTCGTGCTTTGTTTGATACAATTTCTAAAATTGGTTTAAATGTGATTTCGAGCGGTCAACCTACTTACTGGCCTACTGATCCACGAAAAATACCGGATGTTATTGATTTTAGCGTGATGAAAATTATCCCTAGTTCCTGGCTGGAACTATCTTCAGATCACTCACCCACTATTGTTACTTTATTGATCCCTCGAGAAATTGTATCACCGGCTGGTAATTTTGCTATGACAGGCACAAGAATTAATTGGCTTAAATATAAAAAATATAGATAGATTGATCGGAAAACACACCACTAAGAACACCAGAAAACATCGATCACTATTTTATCAATTTCGATACAAATCTCAAACTGGCTACTCAACATGCTACCCAAACCCTCCGACAAATCAGATATAATAAAAGTTAGTCTGCAGATGTCGAACGGCTCTTAAATAAAAAAGAAGAGTGTGGCAATTGCACAGATCCCCCAACTCAAAACGAAGCTTAAAAAGACTCAAAGCCCTTGGAAATTCGAAAAATGGAATCTTTGAATAAATATCTAGAAAATTTGGACACAACCCCGGAATTGGATCACTCACTATGGAGAGCTACAAAAAGTTTTAAAATACCTGTTATATGTGAGAAATTCAAGTGGTGGTTAAGCAGGAAATGATACTGAAAAAGGAAATCAGCTTGTTAATCATTTGAAGCAAGTATTTACCCCGAATACATCTTATGAAACTATTAAGTAACCACCTGTTGCACCCCATTTTGGAGCAGCCGTACCCCTACGTTTTGAGATTTTTTATTCTTTTTATTTATACATTTATTATTATTGTGTTCTTGCCTTTAATGTCTAGGCCTTACAATAAGTATCTAAATCTTATAACTAAACAATTATTGTTCTCTCAGTGGAGAATAATATTTGGCAAATTAGTCTCAAAATAGATGAGTCGTAAATCAGCTCTACGCAGCCTTGATCTGTCTTGAGTTACTGTATGTAGTCTTGCGAGCGGGTTCGGATGATGTAATTTTGACAAATAAGCTTCACGAGTTTTTCTAAATTCATTCTTGACCAAAGGCACATCTAAGTCTCTGTAGATGTTCTCATTTCTTATGTACCATCGAGCTCCCGTCATGGTTCTAAAATTTTTGGTAAAACCTGTTACTACCCTATAAATATACAAATATTATATCTCAATTATGTTTGGATTACGTTTGAAACGTAAAGCAAAGCGAACGATAACTCGTAAGATAGTTTGCCACTGTTTCGAATGAAAGTGAGTGACCGATTTTCTTTCGCTTAAGTTTTCTTTCGACTTCGTTGGCCAGGCCGTAAACAATTAGGAAAACTTACAGCCTGGCCCACTATCTTACGACTTATCGTTCACTTTGCTTTACGTTTCAAACGTAATCCAAATATAATTGAGAAACAATCGACAATATATTGAAAACCATTATTTGATACAAAATAAAATAATTAAGTAGTTGTGTAGTGGGTACAGCACTTGACTTGCAGCCGGAAGTTTGTGGAATGACAAAAATGAATTGTAAGTGCATATATCTTATATTTTAAGAGCATAATTTACATTTTTAAGTGTATTTTTTGCGCATAAAACACTTTTTTAGTGCATACGTTTGGATACATTCGGCGGCTTTCATTTATCAGTTGTGTGAAATATGGGATGATATTTGCGACTTTGATTTTTCAACAGAATTCGAATTAGACGCCGTAGTTTTTTTAGTAATATAAAAACAAATGTTTTTAATTTTGGGATACTTAGCTGGAATAGCAGTCTTTCGTTTAAGATAAAAAATTTATCAGTACACTGAAAAAAATATTGTTGTATGAATAATGTGAAAATGAAAAAATCAGAACTTTATATTTTAAATGGCACAAAAACGGCTGAAGAGTTTTACTCGAAACGTTGCACATTGGGCAAGAACATAAATATCTAAAATTCCTCCGAACCGCTTGATGATAGAATGTTTTGTTCGGACATAAATTGACATTTCGCTATAAATATCTCAGTAACTAAGCATTGTATTGTTAAGCGGTTCAAAGGAATTTTAGATATTGAAGTCCTTGCCCAGTGTGCAAAGTTTCGAGCAAAACTCTTCAGCCGTTGTGTGCCATTTTAAAATCAAGAGAATATATTTAGGCATTTTTCGCTTCTTCACATGGTGAACCGAGCTTGATGTATGATAGCAATGTGAATAGATCATATCATTTGAAAAATCTTTAAAAGCCTCTAAGGGCCATTGACTTTAAGTATCCCGTTCTAGTATTTATCTGCCAGATATCTGTTACTACCAACTAATGACCACCGTAATGTCAGAAAATTAAAGCTCGAAAAAATTAATAAAATTTTGCTAACCTTAGAGAAACCATTGGTATTCTCGAGACAAAAACATTGCTATATCATACTTTAAGATCCAACTGAAAATGCCAAAGATATAACGAAAATTTTAAAAAGGCGACCACTACGTACGGAAAAAAATGTTTAACTGCCTTGCACAAGTAAAGCCCGCCATAATAAATGTATTCAATAACTTTTTGATTTACAGCGACTCGATCTAACGAAAGTAGAGATGGAAAATGGTAAAACTCTAATGAGAAAATATTTTCAAAGAAATTCTAAATGAAACGCTAGAGAACGTATGAAAAGACTAGAAGAGATCGAAAAAAATAAAAAACGATATTATCCAGATAAATGATCCTATTGAATTGTGTAACTTATTACTACAATTGTCCGACGTTGATATACAAAGTTGCAGAATAAAAATTCTTAAAAAACAAATTAATATATTAAGAAACAAATAATATAAATACCGCGGTGAAAAAATCTGGCAAACAAGAAGTATTGTTTTGGAGACCGAACTTACAGAAAAGATAAAAAACTTTAACTCTTATACGGAATTCTAACAAATTTAATTTTATATTTAATCCTAATTTTGTTAATAGTGACTTATTCTTCGAAATACACTGTACGTATATATAAAATTTAATAACGTTGAATAAAGTCGTTTAAATGAATAAACTTAATTATAAAGGAAAAAAGGTGCGGTGTACTATTAACTACTTTTGCGTCTAGAATTCTTATGTTTCATCGGAATTTCATCACAGATACCACTTTTGAAACTATCTATTTTTCTGTTGCAATATGTGGCCGCAAGATGGCGGTAATGAAATTTTTCTTATAAATTAAAAAAAATACCTTTTATTTTGATTTTTTTCGAAAGTCGATTTTGAGATATTGCTAACTAAGTATGATAGTTAAATCCTGCAAAACTTGCCATGAGTTATTTTGTTACCATAGATGATATAAAACTGGATGGAATCATGGCAGCTCTCAACCAGGCAATGAGTTATTTTAAAATATCTGAAGTAATGTAAGTGCGACAGCCTTTACGTAAATAACTTTGATGTCAGTGTTTGATGCTATGCTAAAAAATAAAGGGTATCGAAACATACCTACTAATAATTTATTATCAAATATCTGAACAACTAAATAGTGACATACGCAAAACTATGCGTGAGTTATTTTTCGAATATCTGAAGAACTGTAATTTTGATAGCCTTCTCTAGTTTTGTCCGTTAAGATAATTCATGAGACTAATAGAAGAGGACAGTGTGTTTATAAATAGTAGCAGAAAGTTGCAGAGTTTTTAGTTTATCATAGGCGCTGTTACAATTAACATCAACTGCACTATCAGTGTATTCTTCTACATTATAAAGTATGTTTTTAAAGTGTTTGTATTAAAATAGAGTGACTATTTAAATTGTTGTGTAAATTTATATAGTGGGTCGATTATAGTTGGCTGAACCGAACTTTAATTGCGTTGCCAAACTTGCAACCAGTACCCCGTTTCTGTAACTATTTGTGAGAAGTTCTCACATCGAGAAGTGTGAAACAAAAAATTCCATCGTTTCTCGATTTGCGAGAAAAAAGTGTTTCTGTAACTTAAAGTGAGAAGAGCCAGCACTAATTACGTTTTTATTGGAAATTTCCAATCAAGCTGTCAAAAACATAAAGAAGAAAATAAAAATAAACAAATCAATTTATATTTAAAAAGTAAAATTATAATTTTTTTAAAAAATAAATAATTTAATAGTGATCAGAAATGTATACTAATTTATTAATAGAGGCAGAGCAACATGATCGTAGAAATATGTTGCGAATTTATCGCCAAAAATTAAGGAATATAACTGATCCATTTACTATTCCGGAGCAACGTTTTAAAGACCTCTATAAGTTAAGCAAGGAAAATAATTAACATTAATATAAGTTTTAATTAAAAATAAAATCTTACCTTTTCTTTATTTGTTGTATTCATATTATATTTTTTGAAAAAATTTGTTTTCGCACCGTTTTTAAATGTGAGTTGTTTTGACAGTTCATGTGAGAAACTTTTCACAAAATTTTCTTACAGAAACACTTTGACTCACAAATTTCCAATAAGTTACGTCAAAAAACTTAAATGACAGATAGTTCTCACAAAATGAAATTACAGAAACACTTACATGTGAGATATGAAATCGTGTTTCAATTCACGTTGTTTTTTATTCAATTTCACTGTTTCATGCGAGAAATTTCTCGATGCGAGAGTTACAGAAACGAGGTACAGATATGAAAGCTGCCAGTTGTCATCTGTAATACCATTTAGGCAACTGACACAACTGAAGTTTGGTCGCCATCCATAATCGACCCATAAATAAATAGTTGTTACAATGTTTAAACTACTGATCGCTTTTATTTGCAATTAAAGTAATACGGGTTATTTAAAGTAAATAAACCACCGTTTTGAAAAAGTAATAAAAATATTTTGTAATTACACACAATATTTTAAACTAGCTTTGAATAAATTTTTAATTTTAAATATACATACATTGTTTTTACTGTAACCCGAAAAACACCATTTTGTCGAGCTAGATTTGATTTTTGAACCACAGTGCGAATGAAACATGATTGAAAAATAATTGTTCAATGTTTGTTAAAAAGGTTTTATTTTTCTATGAAATTTATTTAAATTTAAAAAATAATTCTAAAATGCAAATGTTTTTAAAAAATATTTATGTAAACTTAATATTTTTTTCAGACTTCAAGTGACGGAAATCAAACAACAAGTACTTTGTCCATATCGTTTAGTAAAACAGATGCCGGGAAATTATTAACATGTAAAGCATATAACCATGCTGTTCTTTCGGAACCACTAGAAGATGGGTGGAAGCTTGATATTCAATGTAAGTTTGTAAAATGTGAACAAAGATAAAGTTTTAATAAGTTGCAAGATAAATTTTAGGATATTTTAAAAAAACTAAATAATCATCATAACTGGAATACAAACAACTGTAATTGTTTCCAATTTTTAATTCATATTGTTACGAAGTTGCACTTTCAATGTTTTCATAAGTGGGATAAGATAAATTCTACTTATTAGGTTACACAGGACCTCTGGTATTGAGAAGGCACATTAGTCTAGCCAATTACCATTATTAACTTCGGAGGCGTATTAATGTTATACCACCGAAGGAGGGCGCTGTGATAAATAATAGTTATTAAGTAAACTAATAATTATTATAAGGTGATGCTGTTGATTGGCAGCGGGTGGGAATCGAACCCTTATTCGAACTAACCAATTTCAGTGCCAAGATGGACCGGCGCAAAGTGCATCAGAATCGTTTTTTATCGGCCAAAACTTTGTAACTTTGAACCGAGAGAGATATTTTATACATTTTTTTCGATCGATATCTTCTTGAATTTTTCTCCAGTTTAAAATCAGTTTAGTAGTTGTTGATAAATTTAAGGTTAAAGTTGAACTTTTTATTTTTGTATAGCATTTTTACTTAAGCTATCAGCAGATAAAAAAACATTTCATTAATTCCCTGGATAATTTTGAGAACAGGTTCCCACTTTATCAATTGTATAACAGGTTCCACTAGAATCGGTTGGTTTTGGAAAAAAATTAATATTTTTACTTTGTTCTACTTCCCATTGACTTCGAATGCACGTGATGAGCAGCGGATCTGACGTTGCCAGTAATATATTTAATATAACTTCATTTGTAGAATTTCGTGATATTTAATATATCTTCATTTGTAGAATTTCGTGATGTTTATCTGGCATTGTGCTCTCTATAAAATCTGTAATCCTTATTCCTTTTTTCATGGGCTTCCTCTGATAGATCTCCAAGTGGTACTAAATCATGCTTAATGACATCTTCTCCATGATAAAGGATTTTGTGAACAGTTGCAGACATATTTCTCCATTGATATTTGGTTGTATATATTCATGCAGTTTTCTTCGCATAATTACCAAATTATCTAGCATCAATTTGTTTCTTGCACACAAGTACCTGTTATCAACTCCTGTTATTTTAGATGCTCTTTCGTGATCTGAAAATAACCTTCTTGCTGTGTTCCAATCATTCCTATTACCTGATCCTTGTTTTGGTTGATCTGAACATGTTTCTTTTTTAAACTTCTTAACTCCTTATTGGTGTCGTTGTTTCTTATTGATCCTGTAGGTCCAAAATCCAAATCATAACTGATTTTTAGTATGTGTTCCATGAATCGTATTCTTTTATGTAGCGGAGATAATCCAAATTCATATGCATCAGTATTATCTAATAATTTTTCGGCACTCGGTTTAAGTGGCTTGATGTGGTTTGAAATATAATGCAGCTTGAGGAAGCCTTTGTGTCAGTCAAAACCCGGCCTACTTTTCCATCTACCATCGTTAGCACTAATTTGTAGCTTACTTCAATTGTCTGGCCGTCAATCTCTAATTCGAATGGCTGTAGTGTTGCAGTTTGGTCTCTAATATCACTGACTCCTTTTTAATGACTTCATGAATTCCCTTTTTTAAATTAAAATTTAATTGGTCTGCAGTATTTTGTAGAAGATGGTGTTTGATTTTTCCAAATATCCTTTGTATGGATACAACTGGTCGAAGGCTCCGAGTCTTCCAAATTTTTTATCAATCGCAATGGTACGAATGACACCATCAACATATCTGTGTCTTAAGTATTTTCACATACATATTGTGAGTATTGGTTTTGTCCAGAAGAACCATCACATCCTCATTTGCAAAAGAGAGTTAACTTGCAGTTTCCATATTTCTTCAAATCATTTCCTTTAAATGAGAGTGGCAAGCGCTGAACTGTATGATTAAGTAGATCTTGAAGTAGTACCTCTGCCGAAATCGATGTGATTGTAATAGTGTCCTTCTTAGCAGCAATTATATGATGGATAGAGATTTGAGCCTTTTTCAATGGCACGCAATCTGAGCTGAATATATTGCTGTTTTGTTTTTGTGATCGAAATTGATAAGCAAAGTTTCTTGTATATTTTCACATCCAATTTCCTCATTATCGTCCAATTAACATCCAACACCGAACGCTTAAATTGCTGATTATTTAAGCGTTCTGTGCAAAATAAGTATTTTTATACACGACTTTTAAAATCAACAAGTTGACAACACCGTTAGTAAATGTCACGTAGGAACGTAAAGAAATTCTGTTTTAAAAAGGTTCAGACTAGGGTTCTATAGTTGAAACAAAAAGTCGACTTTTCGAACTTTCGACTTTTTCGATTTTTAAAAAGTCGACTTTTCGAACTTTCGTCTTTTGGTAATTTATGAAAAGTCGACTTTTCGAACTTTCGACTTTTTAGTTAAATCGACTTTTTTCGACTTTTTTCGATTATTTTCGACTTTCCGACTATTTTCGACTTTTTTCCACTTTTTACCATTTTTTGTAAAAAATACATGGTTTCTGCATTTATTGATGCGCCTTGTGTTAATTTTAGCAATAAAAATTAAATGTATTAAGGCGATAATATATAATATGTAGAAAGAGCATTTTTTTATGAACATTTACTTATTATTTATTTTTGCATACACTAGAAAAAATGTAAGTGTACCAAATTGCAATAACATAAAATTATTATGTTATTCTGTGCATATTTTGTTTTAGTATAATGTTGCAATTAAAAATTTTTTTAACAATCTTAAAAGTCGACTTTTTTCGACTTTTATCGACTTTTTTCGACTTTTATCGACTTTTGTGATAACTAATCGAATTGTCGACTTTTTTGTGACCAAAAAGTCGACTTAGATGGGATAGCTTCTGTCCAACGGGTGAATTTATCAATACATGTTAATAGATATGTGAAACTTTTGCAGGATGGTCGTGGCCTCACCAGATCAATATTTATATGGCAGAATCGTTCCATTGGTGTGGGGTAGGAAAATATTTTACTACGTGTATATCTGGAAACTTTTGTGTGTTGGCAGATAATGCATGTTTTAACAAAATTTTTTATATTTTTGTTCATATTTGGCCAAACAAATCGTTTTCGAATTGCTTCATATGTTGCTGCATATCCACTGTGAGAAAGATCGTGAAATGTATGAAAAGCATTTTCGCGATGGTTTTTAGGAACAAACGGTCAACATTCTCGGTTGATGTATCACAGTAAAGAGGTTTTGCGTCGCTGGAAACATTAATTGTCTTGAAAATTAAAGAAGTAGATTCTGGATTCGACAAAAAAATGTTGTAGTGATCCAGAAATTTCCGTAAGTGTATCTGCTAGTAAATTATCCGATCCTTTAATGTGACATATATCGTTTGAGAATTGAGCAAAAAATATAATTGACGATACTGTCGTCGACTTACTTTATCGAGGTTTTGCTTGAAAGCGAACGTCAGTGGTTTGTGGTCTGTTAATATAATAAATTTTCTTCCTTCAAGCATATGATGATAATACTTTACCACCGTGTATATTGCTAAGAGTTCTCTGTCGTAAGTGCTGTATTTTTTCTGTGTCTCATTTAGTTTTCTTGAGAAAAACGATAATGGTTGCCAACCATCTTGAACTTTTTGTTGTAACACACCTCCAATAGCGACATTTGATGCGTCGACCATAACGCATATCGGTAAGTTTTCACATGGATGGGCCAGAAGTGTAACACTAGATAGATCTGTTTTACATTTTTCAAATGCACGCGATTGCTTCTGGTGTCCACGTTATTGGGGTGTTATCGTTTTTTGTATTTCCTTTCTGATAACCTAAAAGTGGTACTTGAGTAGTTGCAGCATTTGGAAGAAATCGTCTGTACAAATTAACCATTGCAACGAAACGACGTAATTCTTTAACGGTTTTAGGCATAGGGAACTTGACAATAGCGGAAACCTTTTCAAGAAGTGGTTTAATACCATTTTCCTCAACACGATAACCAAGGAAATTGACAGCATACTGGCAAAAAACACACTTGTCAATGTTAATTACGTTGGAATACTTGATTGAGATGATGAAAATGCATTACTTCATTTTCGGAAGCTATCAGAATATCGTCGATGTAAGGAAAACAAAAATCAAGTCCTCGGAGCACTTCGTGAATAAATCGCTGGAAGGTTTGTCCTGCGTTGCAAACTCGAACAGGCCAAATGGAGTTATTACTGCTGTGGGACATCACTTCAGCCACTGGAATTTGATTATATGCCCTTACCAGGTCAAGAGTCGAAAAAATGCGTTTAACATGAAGACAATGAGCAAAATCATGAATGTGTGGTATAGGGTACTTGTCAGGGATTGTTTGAGCGTTTAGATGACGATAATCCCCACAAGGGCGCCACTGACCAATTTTCATGGGTACTAAATGCAATGGACTTGACCAGCAACTCTTTGACGGTTTGCAAAGACCTTGTTCTACCATAAAGTTGAATTCTCGTTTTGCAATTTCAAGTTTGTCTGGATGGAGTCGTCGTGGTTTTGCTGTAACTGGACGACCTTTTGTTTCAATAACGTGTTGAATATTATGCATTTTTTTTCCAACAGCAGTTGAGGGATTAGTTATTGTTGGATATTTTAAGAGTAGAGCATGGTACGTATTAGTGTTAAGTACTGTTTTGACTTCGAAGTAATTATAAATATTACCAATTTTTCCTTTTGCAGATAAACCGGTTGTTGAGTTGATAAGTTGAAAATTTTTTATGGCAACAATAAGACCAAAACTCCTTAAAAAATCAGTTCCGATTATCGGATGAGAAACATCAGCAACCACAAAATTTCACTGAAAATTCCTTCGAAGACCAAAATATGGGGATAAGATTTCTTCTCCGTATGTGTTGTTTGCGGAAAAAAGTTTGAATTTTTGACATTTAGCTTTTGATGGATTTCGCACTGGCAAGACGGATATATCGGCGCCTGTGTCCACGAGAAAATATTTACCATCAGTTTTATCGTACACAAAAAGGCGATTGGTTGCATTCTCCCGGTCACTAAGTATTGGCATCTAGTTGTGAGTTTTCCGGCTGATTATCAACAAATGAACACGGATAACGACACTTACGAGCTCTGCTTTTAAGTCTTCGATGATAATAGAAATTCTACCAGAAGATGAGTTACGGCTGAAACTGCCATGCGATCCTCTCGATCTGCTTCTTCTAGATGTTTTGAGATTACGTAGAGCAGTGTTTGAATCTGTGCTTTAATTTCGGAAAGTTCACTAGTAGAAGTAATTTCATACATGCTTGCGTTTCGTGGAATTTGTATATCACCAATTTTGTCAGCCATTTTAACAAGATTATCTAGAGGCTCAGAAGATGTTGCTAAAATAGCTTGTGTTTGGGATGGTAATCTTTGTAACCACATGGTTCGCAAAAAATCTTCGGTGACACCACCATTTGCTATATTTTTCATTTTTCGTAGTAGGACACTTAGCTTTTTATCTCCAATTTCCACAGTTGTCAACAGAGTCTTGATGCGTTTTTCCTCGGAAACAGAGAAGTGGTCAATAAGGCGTTGTTTAATTTGTCTATGTGCATTGTTGGGAGGATTCATAACAATATCACACACCTGGCCAAGTACTTCAGCATCCAAATCAGCCAAGATGATAAATTATTTCGTCCTCTCATTGGTAACGTGGTGTAATGCAAATTGAGCTTCAATTTGAGCAAACCACAGGAGCGGATTTTCTTTCCAGAAACGAGGAATTTTCAATGCAAAAAATGAGTTTGGGATGGGTGTATCACCAGCTGCAGGATTCGGGACATCGGTTGATGCTGAGCTTTGTTCAGTTGTAGAACGTGTTACAGGCATCTTGTGTACGTGAAAATCAGATCACGTCGGGGTCACCAATTAAAACAAATGTAAACTATTATTTGAATTGACTAAGAGAAAACTTAAAGCTTCGTATTTGAGTAAATAATAATTTAGCTTGTTTCCTTTTAAATTTTACTTTAGACTGAAAATTTTATTATTTATAAATTTCATCTTGACTTACAAAATCGAAATTATATTGATACATTATTATTTTTAAGTACTTTTAATATACAGTATAAATTATGTCCATGTATTGCCTACGTGTATATGTTTTTACGTGGCAAATTAATAAGGGAAAACTTAACAACACGCATATTTTGTGTAGAGTTAGCTATTCAAAAATTATAAATTCCTAATACATCTTAGCAATTTTGTTGATAACATAAAAGTACCTCCGCGCCCCTGGTGGGTCCATGGGGACCAAATTCGACAACACTTCTTCATTACGCATGTCAAATTTCATTGAAATAGGATTAAGGGTTTAGAAGCTAAAGATTCATGTTCCTCTTTTTTTCTATAACACTGTGTGACGTGGTCTATAGAATACAGAAATATAAGACACCGAGATCTAAATTGTAGGTCGTATATGTTTATAAAAAATTCCAGTGCTCGAAACTTGTTGAAAACGCACTGCTAATTAACGTTGTTTATAGATATAACATCATTAACTGTTAAAGCTGCTAACATGAACATTAATGCATTAAAACAAAGGATATGAATCATATAGAAGGCGCGTGTGAACGAAAACCAAAATATTTTTGAAAAATAATTCATGATGCGGGAGGGAAGACAAAAGGGAAAGAAGCACAAACAAAGAGCGTAACAATGCCCTCGTTGTTTATGAGATCTTTTAATTCTCATTTATCACCGAATGAGTGCATTAAATACACATTAACGTAAACATAAAACAAAAACCTAACAAAAGAATTTTTGTTTCTTGCAATTTTTGTGCAAATAACCTTCGTAAAAGAAAATGTGACCGATTGTGTTTGTCAAGAATATTTGTTAGACTTTGATTTTTTTTTTTTTTTTTTTGTTAAGAATATTTGTCAGACTTTGATTTTTATTTTTTTTTTTTTGTCAGAAATAATTGTTATGTTTTGTCAGACTATGATTTTTATTTTTTTGGCAGATATAAAAATTGATTATTGAATTTTATTTACATATATGTAAGAGTCTGACAAATATGTAAATAAAACTCAATAATTAATTTGTATATCAGCCAAAAAAATAAAAAATCATAGTCTGACAAAAAAATAAAAATTATTTTTGACAAAAAAAAAATAAAAATCAAAAAACAACAATTATTTCTGAAAAAAAGAATTCAAAAATCATGTGATTTTATGACTTGACTCTCCGATATTTTCTTGTGATGGCTTTTTACCTTTGAAATTTCAAGAATAATTATTATTTTCAGTCCCTGATTAAAATCAAACATATTATTATTCCTTCTTAAGGAATTTTGTTTGGTTTTTATTTAATCATGTTGTACAGTGGTTTAGAAACTTTTTTTTTTGGAAATAATTCGGTATCTCGGGAACTATTGGAGATATTATTACAAAATTTCACATGGTTAGAGCTGAGGTGTTTTTGAGTTGAATTACATTTGTTCAGCTTCCTAGGGGTAATACGGGCCAGTTTGTGCCCCCTCAAAGTTGGTCACCTCGGGTCTCAAAATTTTTAAAAAAATCCCCAAAAATTCATTTATGATGCGAATGAGCTGAAATTTAAAATATAAATAGTCCTTGAGAAGATCTACAAAAAATACGCTTACATGTGTAGGTTATCTCCTTCAGTTGAAGAGATATTTAGGTTTATTTATTTTTTAATTTTGCTCGATTTTTTTTTTTGTTTTTTAGATATGGCGGCCCTACGGAGGGTCGAATTTTTTTTTCAAAATATCAGCTATATTGGCAATAAAATTCTAAATAAAATAAAAAAAACTTGGTAACAGTTATCTCGTCCGTGTAAAAAGTTACACGCATCCAAAGTTGGAACATGTAAAATGGGCCTAATTTTTTACGATTTTTCCTAAAAAAGTCCCTATATTTTTTCTTTTGTAGAAACAAATTTTCTTTGGGACTATATACAATTTTTATATGTTCCGGAAAGAAAACTTAATGCAAAAGCATGTAAAGTAAAATTGGGCTCACTTAAGCGGACACAGTATCCCCCAGACCTATCCAAACTTGGACAATTTTAAAAAAAATATTTAGGTTTCAGTAAAAAATTCTAAAAAGGCAAAACACCGATCCTCGAAAAAGTTCCGTATTTGTATAACCCTATATGTTGTTTAAATACTTAGAAAGTTATTTTACTATCACACGGTAAATAGCGTCACAGTAGGCACTTTTCTAAAAAAACTCAGTTTTTGGAACACATTTTCCCCGTTTTAGGAATTTCGGTATTTGAAAATAAAAAATGTCAAAAATTATAATGTCATTAATTTAAGGACATTTGGATCTAAATTAGTTCCCAATTTTGTTATGATATCTTTAACCGTTAAAATTTTACATTAAATCAAATTTTATATTTTTCTTCATGGAAAATCACCATATTATAATTTTTTAAGTTTTTATGGTAAATGACGTCCCAAGAATGTATAAAATTATTTAATTTTACTAAAATATCAATCCTCAAGTCCTAAGATTTTCAACAATATCAAATACTTATATAAAAAGCAGGAGTACTAATAGTAGAAAGTCCAAAACTTCTATTTTTTTTTTTTGTTTTAACTTTAATAAAAAAACCCGTACAAAATTCCAAAGTAATTAAAAATTAAACAATTATTTTCAGTAAAAATATATATATGGTTATAATTAATTATGTTCCTATTATGTATTATTTGATTTAAATTTTTTATTATATTAGCAACAATATTTCTGTTTTCTAGTTGACAAAAATATAAATTAGGCAAATTCGGCTACAGCGGTATAAGTAGTAATGTTGCCGTGTAGCTGTGCTGTCGTCAAAATCATCGTCTTCATTTAAACGTGTGTATTTTATTTTTGACAGATTATAGTCGGTAGCATGCTGTCTTGAATTTGTTCAATGCATAAAGTTGCTAAAAGCTCTAGAAATAGAACACTAGATAATTCATGAAACTACTAGAAGATGGCACTTTGTATGTAAATAGTAACTATGAGTTACAGAGTGAGTTAGTATATTTTAGGCGCAGTAATACTTAACATCAACTGTATTGCCAGTGTGTTTTAGTATGTAATGGAAAAATAATATTATAATTATATGAAAAAATGGAAATAAAATTCGAAAAAGCCAACGAATCTTCTAGAACCAACAACGAGAAACTTCTTGCTGAAGTTAAAGAAGACAATAAAATAATGGAAATGAAATTTCAAGAAACTTCTAGAGCGACAGACAGCAAAATTTGAAAGTTATAAACAGCAGAGTGGATGTCATTGAGAAAAAGGTGTCCGACTTAGAGTGATGCCTAGAAATACAAGCCGTAAACTATGCGACTTAGAGAATTGTTTCGACATAAAACTACATGAAGTACAAATAAAGGTACATAATCTTCAATGCCATGATGTACCGGTGAGAATTATTAAAACAAAAGCCCCCTACACTTAATAGCATCACACCATTTGGTATTTTCAAGTTCCGGTTTGATACAGTTGCCAAGAGAAACTTATGGAACAATGTAGAAAAAGCAATGTAATTGATTTTGGTCTTGAAAGGAAACGCAGCAATAGTTCTTGAAAGCTTACCTGTTAGCAACAGAAATAATTATGATGAAATAATGGTAGCACTACGACGTAAGTACGACAGAGAACACATGAAAGAAATATACTTACCTAATGGAATTGGTAGAGTACAGAAACTCAATGAGAGACTTTGCAATGAAAATCGAATTTTATCCCGACCTAACACATGCGGTTTTTGCAGTACGGAACTCATCATTTGTGAAAACCATATCATTCGCGCTGGCACAATAAACAAAAAAATAATGTTATAACTGCTGAGCAACAGGCCCGATTTAGTCAAAAATACAGTATGCGCACTGCTATTGGTGAAATTAATCATTGCCACCAATTGTCAATCAAATATTTATTGTTGTCGACATTGTGGACGAAGTAATCATTGGTGCTGATCACATGATTAGTCACGGCATTAACTTACATATGGGGCAAAAAGTTATGATTTGTCGAAATTTGGAAATTCCCTTTGATGTCGGAGACAAGGGTCAAGTAAGAAAGCTAGTTACAGAAACTACGACCACGGACAGAAACTTTAGTATGGGGCCGTATGGAGGGAGATTGTGAGGACAATAGTTTGTGGGTGGTAGAATCAGCAGAAAAAGTGATATTATAACAGCAAAAGCCCTCGTTAAACTCTTCAACAACAGAATAGTTCCTGTAAGAGTGCTTAATCTTTCCAGCAATAATCAATAGCAAGAAAACCGAGGAACCTGCCAAAAATCCACAAAAAAAAAAAACTAGCTATTAGCGGAATACGTGGGGAAATGGGTAGAAGTATTAACGCCACCCGATAAAAAGGCCAACAAACAACAATCTTGATAACACGCTGATATTAAAATTGTTTGTATCTATAACAACATTAACTATTAAAGCTGCTAAACACTCTAGAAATAAAACGTTCTAGTTTATCGTTAGATATATAAAATTAAAATATAACAAACAAAATATCAATCGATGCCATTTAAAAATAAAATGTGTCTTCATAATATTTGTACTTTCGAGAAAAATATGCATTTGCATATAAGTCCTCACCTAGTTATTAGTAATAAAAATAAATAAAAAAGCTTAAAAAGTTATTTTTATTTAAAATAAAAAATATATTTCTATTATGTTTTTACTTCTTCATACAAATTTAAATTGATGATACGTTATTTTGGTTCAAGAAAACAACAAAAAATTAAGTGTACTTAAAAAATAAAATATATTTTTGGTTTTATTGTAATCCAAATTTGAAAATTCATATTTCATTTTGTATCTGTTTTGCTTCTCCTGTAAACTTATGAAAAGTTATGTTACGTTGTTTTGCATTTAAGATACATGTATATTTTATTTGTTTAATTTCAGATATTCCTGAATCATATGTTCGTTTGGGGACGTCATTAGACAAAAATTCTATAAGAGAGGGAACCGACGTGTATTTTGACTGCATGGTGTTTTCACATCCACCAGTTTTTCGAATTGAGTGGAGGCATAATGTAAGTAAAACATTAGTAAAGTAAATCAACGCCCAAAATGATTAATAAATAGCACATTAAAATATGTATGTATTTTCAATGCTTTCAAAACAGATATAAAATATTCATGTATAAAATATATATCGAGGACCTATATTCAAAACCCTCTATCTATGATTTTCACGAAAATTGCTTTTTTAATGTAAAATGTTCAGAAAAACAGCCCTCATCTTTGGTGTGAATTTCATAAAATACTTTTTTTTTGCATTTTTGTTATTTCTCCATCATATACAATTAATTTTTTCCGAATACAAAACCCTATCTTTTCAAATAATTAATTTTTAAATATTTTTTTGGAATAATTTTTTCTTGCAATTCATGTTTTCTTACTAATTTTTGCATACTGAACATGAATTTTAAATTTTTCAATCATTTATCAAAATAGCGAATGCCTATTCTGAATTGAATTACCATGAAAATATTTTACTTTCTTGTTTTTGGAAAATATAATGTCCATGGCATAAAAATAAATGGTTAAAGTTGGAGTTTGCTTAAAGATGTGTTTACTTTTAAGGTGTCATCTATTATTGTACGATAATTTACCCCAAACTCAAAAAAAAAAAAAAAAACTTAAAAAAGCAAAAAAAAACATTTTTTCTATAACTTTTTGTTTAATATTGCTTATTCTTTAATTGCATAATCCTCCATATCATAATTTTCATACATACATATTGAATATTTTGAGAAGAAAACCCCTCTATCTTTCATAAAGTCCCCAATAATGCAACATTTTAAAAACCAAGAATACCGAATTTTAATAGCTCTAGTAATACGCAAAAAAACAGTTTTTTTGGGTCTCCTGAAAAGTTGTGTTTTTTAAGATAGAGGGTTTTGCGGACGCTCTTTCTTCAAGACGGCCTTGCAACGTGGAATGCAAGCATTGCGCGAAAGCCGAGGAAAAGGAATGTGTCATCGACGTTCTACTAATACATATAGAGTCCAGTGAAGATTGGTCTGTAGCGCAGAGAATTGACCCCATACTGGCGAAAATAATATCGGCAAAAGAAGAAGGTCGAAGGCCAGCCCGCAATGAAATATCAGCCGAAAGTCCACTGATGAAATCATATTGGGCCCTATGGAATAGTCTACAGCTGTTAAATGGCTGAGTGACTATTTGAATTGTTGTTGGTGTACATTTTAAATAAATAAAGAGTTGTTATGATTTTAAACTACTAAAACTGCTTTATTTGCAATCAAAAGTATCCTGTTTATAATTCGCTAAAGTCATCTTGCTCTTGGGAAGTGTTTTCATTATTTGTTGATGAGGGTTTAATACCTAATTCTAAAGCGCCAGGCAACTTGAGTTCTGTCCAGAAGACAATTTTTGCAGGTGTTTGAGAGGTTGACTCGTGAACAGCTGATCTGTATGCCAATAAAAATTTCGGTATGTGTTCATCCCAGTCCTTCTGGTGTGCACTGACCACTTTCCTTAAATATTCCTCCAGAGTGCGATTGAATCTTTCGACCATGCCATCCGATTGTGGATCTAATGGCGTTGTTCTGGTTTTTCTTATTCCGTATAAATCGCACATTTCCTTAAATACGGCAGATTCAAAATTTTCACCCTGATCCGAGTGCAACTCCAGTGGAACACCATAGTTGTTCACAAATACGCTTATAACCGTTTAACTTCCTGGTTGGGTATGGCATATACCTCTGGCCATTTGCTGAAATAATCCATAACCACTAGAACGTAACGGTTTCCAGCATCACTGACAGGGAAAGGGCCTGCTACATCCATTGCAATCCGCTCGAATGGCGCACCTGAGTTATACTGCTGAAGTTGTCCACGACTTCTTCTTACTGGGCCCTTCGCTGCTATGCATTGCGGACAATTGGCTACCCAATCGGCTACTGCTTGCTGACAACCCACCCAATAAAAACGTTGTTTTAACTTTTCTAGGTTTTTTGTCATTACTTCGTTTATTTTTGAGGATGGTACCACAATTAAATTCGTCACCGTTTTGCCGTCAGTACTTTCCCATATAAACAGCCATTTAACAGCTGTAGACTATTCCATAGGGCCCAATATGATTTCATCAGTGGACTTTCGGCTGATATTTCATTGCGGGCTGGCCTTCGACCTTCTTCTTTTGCCGATATTATTTTCGCCAGTATGGGGTCAATTCTCTGCGCTACAGACCAATATTCACTGGACTCTATATGCATTAGTCGAACGTCGATGACACATTACATTTCCTCGGCTTTCGCGCAATGCTTGCATCCCACGTTGCCAGGCCGTCTTGAAAGAGCGTCCGCATTGCCGTGCTTCAAACCCTTCCGGTTCTCGATGCTAAACTCATATCTCTGAAGCCGCTCAATCCAACGAGCCAGTTGCCCTTCAGGTTGTTTAAATTGCAGCAACCACCTGAGGGCAGAATGATCGGTTCTCAGTTGGAAGTGCTGACCATACAGATATTTGTGGAAATGCTTCACACACTCTAATACTGCCAGTAGTTCACGTCGAGTTACGCAGTAATTTCTCTCAGGCTTGGAAAGTATTCGGCTGTAGTAGCCTATGATCTTTTCGTCCCGTTGATCACCTGCGAAAGCACACCTCCTATTCCGTATTCACTCGCCTCGCTATCTAGCACAAACTTCGCCCACAATTCCTTTAACTGCAGGAATGCCTGTTCTTGAGAATCACTCCACAGGAACGGTCGCCACTTCTGGGTTAGCTCATGTAAGCTTGCGGCAACACTGGCAAAATTAGGTACAAATCGTCGGTAGTACGTACAAAGGCCTAGAAAACTGCGTAATTCGTGAAGATTTTTCAGATGATGCCAGTACTTTACGGCTCGTATTTCATCTTCATCAGTTGATATGCCGTCTGCTCTTACGCGATGCCCTAAATACTTAACTTCTTTCTGGAACAATGCACATTTTTTTACACTAAGTTTTAGTCCAGCCGCAGATATTCGTTTAAGGACTTCTTCAAGGTTCTTCAGGTGTTCATCGAAAGACTTCCCCATGACAATTATATCAGTGAAGTGCTTTCAACACATGTTCCATTAAACGCTCGATTGTGGCTGGAGCATTGCAGAGTCCAAAGGGCAACACATTGAACTGCCATAACCCATCACTCGCGCTAAATGCAGTTTTCTCCTTGTCTTTCTCTGAAATCTCTACCTGCCAGTAACCACTTTGCAAGTCCAGTGTGGAGAACCATTTTGTTCCAGCTAATGTGTCCAGCATGTCGTCAATTCTTGGTAGCGGGTAGTTGTCCTTTTTTGTGACTTCGTTCAGCTTTCAGCTGCCACCTTTCTTCTTAACTAAAACAACAGGCGAGCTCCAAGGACTTGAAGATGGTTCGATTACTCCATTCCGCTCCATTTCGTTAACCAGCTCCTTCACCTCGCTTCGTTTTGCTAAAGGAATACTTCTGGGCGCCTGCCAGTATTTGTTTTGATGCTTCACAATTGCCGTTCTACCTTGGCTTTGACTTATTAAGGCGAAGACGGAGGTGTGTTTCTGCAGAAGTTGTTTAGCCTTATTTCTGTCAGGCGGAGATAAACCTTCTACCCATTTCCCCACATATTCCGCTAGTAGCTCGTGTTCTTTGGTGGACTTATTGGCAGGTTCCGGCTTTTCCTCGCAATTGATTACTGCCTCTGCTGAAGCGCATTGACCTATTTCGGAATTTGGCTCAACGACTTTTTCATAGCTGGACAGGTTAAGCACTCTTACAGGAACTATTCTTTTGTTGCAGGGTTTAACGAGGGCTTTTGCTGTTATAAGATCATTTTTTATTTCTGCTGGTTCTACCACCCACAAACTGTTGTCCTCACAATCTCCCTCCATACGGGCCCATACTAATGGTTCTGACTGTGGTGATAGTCTCTGATGCTCGATGGTAACTAGCTTTCTTACCTGAGTCCCATTTTCATAACCGACGTCAAGGGGTATCTCCACATTTCGCCAAATCATAACTTTTTGCCCCATATCCAAAGTAATGCCGTGACTAATCATGAAATCAGCACCAACAATAAATACATGATTGACTTTAACGTTGGCAATGGTTAATTTCACATTTACTTTACCATAGACAGTGGCCGACTCCCCAGTAGCTGTGCGCAGACTTATTCCACGTAATGGTTCAATTGCTTTTTTCTTGACTAAATCGGGCCTGACGATAGACTGAGATGTCTATAGTAAAAATGTGCTTCTGACCGTCGAAGTATCCACTAGCCGTAAGATTGCTATTTTTCTGCTGTATTACGGATATGGAGATTGTGCGGCCCTCAGATGTGGGAGCTAGTTCTTGCCCCGTAGTACTAGCTCGTTTTAGTTTAAAGGTGACTCCTGTGATGAACGATGGTTCGGCTGTTGCTCGTTTCTTGGTGGCGAAACATATCTGGTTCGTTTTCTCGGTGCTTTGCAGTTTCGCTGAATATGACCAGTTTTTCCGCAGTTATAGCATTTGATTTTGGCTTTACCTTGTTTCTCATTTAAAGCCTCTAAAACTGCCTCTTTTATTTCACTGACTATATTTCTCTCATTTTCAGCAATAACCTCAATATTTCGCACTTTGCATACTTGCGGCTTAGACATTAATTTTGCTGTTTCTTGTGCCAATGCGAAAGAAACAGTTTCCGCGAATGTTGACTTGCGTGTAGCATAAACCGCATGCTTTACATCAGGGTCTCGAAGGCCATTCACAAATGCCTCAATCTTGAAATTATCTAATAACGGATGGCTGCATCAAACGTTCAATTTCCGTCGCAAAATCTTGTAGCGTCTCATTTGGTTTCTGCACTCTACCACGCAATTCCATTCGGTATATTTCTTTCATGTGTTCTCCACCGTACTTACGTAGTAGAGCATCCATTATGTCATCATAACTATTTCTGTTACTTATTGGTATGCTTTCAAGAACTATTGCTGCGTTTCCTTTCAAGGCCAAAATCAATTATATAGCTTTTTATTTATTGCTCCATGAGTTTCTCTTGGCAACTGTATCAAATTGGAACTTAAAAACGTTAAATGGTGTGCTGCCATCAAAACTAGGAGCCTTTATTCTACTAGATGCCTCTGGAATAATTCGCAACGGTCCATCTTGGAATTGAAGATTATTAATTTTCATTTCCAGATCGAGAAATTTATTGTCAACATCTTTGGATTGTTTTTCTAAGCCGCTCTCTAATTCGGACACCTTTTTATCAAATTTGGATACTTGCATTTCAAGGTTATCCACTCTGCTGTTTATAACTTCCGAAATTTCCTGAAGTTTCTCATTTGTGGCTCTAGAAATTTCTTGAAATTCTTCTTTAACTTCAGCAAGAAGTTTCTCGTTGTCGGCAAGAAGTTTTTCGTTATTGACCTTAGAAGTTTCTTGAACTTCAGTTTTAACTGTTTCCATTTTTTCCATCATAGCCGCGAACATTGTACTTAAATCCATGCTGCTTGTTGATGCACGGGTAGAAACGTCCATTTCCTCTTTATACTCGAATTCGTAAGCTCCGATGTCAGTATCACGACGCTTAAATTCATGTATCAGCCTCTTTTGTAATTCCGCTTTGTTACCTGTTGTTGGTAGCTCCAACTTACTCAATTCTTTCTTGAGTTGTTCAACTTTTAGTTCCTCAAACTTCATGTTTTTTTATTTTGCAATCCCACTTCTGACACCAATTGTTACGTTTTCACCTTTAAAAAACGGGGTTTATTTCCTTTAAATAAACCGGATACTTTTGATTGCAAATAAAAGCAGTTTTAGTAGTTTAAAATTGTAACAACTCTTTATTTATTTAGAATGTACAACAACAACAGAATTAAATAGTCACTCAATGTCTTTATACACGTTTATCAATTCGCAGAAATACACACACTTTATAACGTACAAGTATACACTGGCAAGTTGATGTCTTTACTTAACGATGCTTCAAATTAGACTGATCTGTGGTGTTCTCACGGCCAATTTATATACACTGCGTTACCATCTAGAAAGCTCTATTTCTACAATGATCTTAAAACTAGAGTATTCGCATTCTAGAGCTTTCGATGTTAGGCATTAATCATTTAGTGTTGCCATAATTACAAACAATGCACAACTCAAAGCTTTTATTCAATGTTGTATATTCTATAGCAATGTTAATAATACCAACACATTTGTTAAAGTTTGAGAAGCACTGCTGTTGAGAGCCATTATACAACTATAAACCATCCGTTAAAACAGTTTTAAATTCAAGTACAATTTCGTAACAATAGTAACATTTTGCATGAAGTATACGAAAAAATGTAAAAATTTTCCAAAGGGGGCAAGGTTTGTGGAACTTCTGAGAAGAAAACAAAGGCTTTTTATATAAGTATTTGATATTGTTGAAAACCATAGGACTTGAAGATTGATATTTTAGTAAAATTGAAAAAATTTATAAATTTTTGGGGCGTCATTTACTTTAAAAACTTAAAAAATTATAATATGGTACCTTTTATTAAAATTTGAATTAATGTAAAATTTTAACGGTTAAAGATATCATAACAAAATTTGGAACTAATATGACTCAATTATCCTTAAACTAACGACATTACAATTTATGACAGTTTTTATTTTCAAATACCGAAATTCCTAAACCGGGGAAAATGTGTTCCAAAAACTGAGTTTTTTTAGAAAAGAGCTTACACTGCGTTCAAATAAAAATATAAACTTTATGTTGCGAAACAGCTTATCTCTTTTAATCATAACACTCTCTGGCACACCGTTTCGAAAATCAGGCCTTTATATCCGCTACTATGGTCAAAAGTGGCGAGTAGTGTTGTAGTTATACGCTGACCATTACGAGAACAAAATTTAATTTATTTAAATCCTAGGAAAGTTTCACCAATAAGAATATAACATCCTCTAATAAAGGTAAAATTTCAAAAGTCGCATTACCATCATTCAACATTTAAGTACCAAAACACTTTTTGGTCAAATAATTAAAAAAATATATTGTTTGATATCAGACTTTTATAGAATGTCTTTTGAATCCAATTGCAACCAAAATGTAAGATAAAATGAATAAAACACACAGACTTTAAAATTGTAGTTTGATCGTGATTTTCCTACTATAACATTCGAAGAATATATTGAATAAGTTGAAATAAATAATTCAATCTTATATGATTAAATGCTTGATCAAATCATACTCAGATATAAATCAAAGAAATTATGACCTTAGGAATGGTCTCTGGAATGATAAATTGATATATATTTGGGTTTAAAGCTAAAAGTTCAATGTCACGGCACATGATGTGATATCCCAAAACAGAATTTTATTAACCATTACGTGTCTGACAGGGTACCAGGGTAACTTTTTGAAATTTAATTGCAATTTTCTCTGTATGCAGAATTCCTAGGCGCTTGAAATAACTTTTATTTATATTTATTTTTTGTAATGGACACTTTTTTGTCTCGACCTTGCAGGGAGTGGTAAATCATTTTACATATTACAACCTTAACAGGGTGACAGGGTACCCGGGTACCACTATACAAATTATATAAAAAAATGTGAGTTTCTGTGTTTTATTTGCGTTATTCAATTCAAATTGAAATTCTGAACTTTTTTTTTCAAAAATAATACATTGGAAACACATATCTCACTCCTTAATATTAAAAAAATCAAATTGTTATATATTTCATTATATATTTAAGATATTTTATAAAAATAAGATTTACAGCATAGATATAAAAAAAATAATAATATAAATTCATTTTATAAAAAAGAAGAAATATTAAATGAAATAAGGACTGAGATCTAAAAATTTTTAACATACATATATGTTAATAAAAGTGAAACCACTAAACTTAGTTTTTAATTTCTTTTTATTTGATTGAAATTATTGTTACAATTTCCAAAAAAAATATTTGTATATTTCTAAACACTAATGATGAACTTTTGAACCTTTTTCGAAAACCCTTCCATTATTGTTTTCATAGTGCTTTATGTCATTTTGTGCTTTATGTCATTTAGGAATGGAAACATTCTTTTTTGTAAACATTCCCTGATGTAAATTTCGGTATTTATAGAGCCCTTTGTAACAAATGTTTGGATTTTTTTCGCAACTGCATATTGCTTGCCACAACAAGAACTTTTTGGAAAATTTTGTCTGCTTTTGGGTCTTAAACTTTTCTTCAACATTCCCTCGAGCATCTGCAACATAAAAAAATTGACCTAGAAGCTGCGAAAAATTTTCCATGATTTTCATTACTTATACATCATTGGCCATCACGTGGTGGTATGCCAACAATTTTGCCAAAATTATTTATATACCTAATGTACATATATTTATTGCGATTCGTGCAAACATGTTTCCCATAAAGGACGGTTGGTTGAATGTTCGTTGCATATAGGAGTAGAGCAACCTGCTCAAGCTTTTCGGGGGTTTCTTTTTTATTATTATTTATGCTGCAGATACTACAATTACCCACAAGCCTAATACGGCCAGTTTTATCTCTATTTGGTATATTGGAATTCAACTGTTTCCCAAATACCTCTTCTATTGCTGATCGGGTGAAAGGCTTCGCTATTACCTTCGGATTTTGAGTGCAGTGTTCTATATTTTCTTTACAAAGCTGAAAGCTTAAGTATTTCAAAAATCTTCTGCTCTGCTCAGTTGATGTTTGTTGCGGATTGCGTTCTATACATATAATATACGCTGCCAAAGCTGCTACATCAATTGCATTAAAAAATAATGCTAGCGGCCACCTACATGTTCTTTTCGTGTAAAAGGAAATAATTGCAGGTTTCGCTGATAACTCTTAATCAATTTTACCTTTTGTATGCATTGATGATAACATAATAACTGCTTTATTCTTTTTAGGAACGTATGAGCATAATGTTGCATCCTTGCTAAATACAAACTTCGTGGAATATACTAGCCTGCAAGATTATTAGTAATATATAAAAATAAATACACATTCAATCGTAATAACAATTGCTGCTAATTCTTACCTATCTTTATGAGTCAGCATAGCTGATGACAGAAATACTTTTTTTTCTCACTGTATCAACCAGTGCACTGCAGTGTAAGGTTCTATGAACTTTATGTTTGAGCAAGTTGCAGAGAAGTAAAAAAATTATCTGTTCGCACTGACCTGTTCTAAGACTATTTTTTCCAGTAAGTTTCTTTGGCGTTCACCATCAGTTGGCTTACCCAAAAGATTTTAATGCCATACTTTTCGGGTTTTGATGGCATATATTGTGTGAACCGAGCACGTCCTCTATATCCAAACAATTGTTCATCAACAGTAATACTTTCGCCTGGCTTATAACTTTTGAATAAATTTGTATTAAGCATGGTCCAAATATCTCTAATGGCAGAACATTTGTCAGTTTCAACCCGAGTGGCTCGAGTTTGTTCGTTATCAAAGCGAATAAAACGTAAAAATAGTCGAAATCTGTCATGGGCCATTGCTGCACTAAATAGTTGTAAGTGATTTGGTTGCCATAATTCCGATAGATGCTCAGAGTATGATTTATGAACGCCGCTAAAAATTAATATTCCCAAAAAAGCGTCTAGCTCTTTTTCTGTAAATGGTATGAATATTTTGTTTGGTGGGCGTTCACAGGAATTTTGAATCTTTACTTCCAAGTTTCTGTTATATTCGTCAGTCACTTTTTTTCCTTTTCTGTTACTTTCACGCAAAATTATGTCACACATCTCCTTGGATAAAATACTTTTGAATATACCTTTTGTTGTACATATATTTAAGCCAGGTCACAGTGCGGCCAAAGGCACCTTTGTTCGGCCAAAAGTCGAAAAATGCACAAAATGATCCACAAATTGGTATATGGGGGTTTTTGGGGTCGCTGATTACGAATGGCCGACCTAATATGCCGTCATTTCATACGAAAAAACTTGTAAACAATTAAATAAATTTGCTAATTGATTAAAAGTTTTTGTTTTAATATTATTAGGGTATATAATTGAAAATTAATTAAAAATTAACAATGGTGAAATGCAATATGGAGATGTTTTACCTTCGGCCAGCAATTCACTTTTCGCAGAATAAAGAAGTTCTTCAATCGTTGCTGTTGCTCGTAGAGTCTGAAAAATTCACTTCTGGCCGACATAAAATAGGCTGTTTAGTATTATATTTGTTTTTTTCTGGTTCATGTAGTTCAACGGGTTGTAAGAGCCAATCATGATTTTTTCTTTTAAAATTTTCCTCTATTCTGAAACTCCATCTCTTTCTCATCTCGTATATCAATTTTGATATTCATTCAATATTATGTATTCACATTTATGTTTTTCGGACAAAAATTTTTCTATAATTTCATACATATTTTTAATGTCTTCTTTTATTACCTTTTTTATTAGATTAAATAACACCAGTCTTGTAATGTCTTTTTCACCCATGGTGCTGGAATTTATTTCTTAGTACACAGTGTTAGAACTCGCGAAAACTTTTATACCCGAAAACATGAACGACTAGAAAACGTGAACACTATTAATTTTTCATTTGCTACTCTGAAGCGTGTATAAACTCTAATAGCTCTAAAACGTGAACTAAATTTTCTGAGTTGTTTCGTTTTATTTATTGTATTCTTTTTTTTAATTTGAGGAATCCCAGTATCGGAATATATATTTTATGTTTACGTTAGAGTGCATTCAACAAATACATGCATACGTATTTGTGTAGCTCTACCTTAGTTCAAGTTTTCGAGAGTTTACTGTATATTTATATATATAAATGTTCTGCTGTATTTTATGTTTTTTCATGTACATTAAAGCGTACCACCATACAAGCAAAAAAATGCGCCGTAAACTCTAGTATACAGTATTTTTGCAAGGCAGTTAGAAAACGTTGCCGAACGTAGAGCAATGTGCAGATACGTGCAGCTGGATTTTATTTTATTTGTTACATAATACTTTTACTTATTACCTCCAATAGCTTGGAGAGCAGGAATCAGCAAGAATAAAACAATTTCACTCAATCACATCAATTTTGTTAAAAAAATAAAAAATAGTCCTTACATATCACTTTCTAACTGTAGCATCTATTTTGTTTCGTTTGATTTGCTTGATTACAACAACTTTGACACTTGTTTAACGGAAGCGTCTACTAGCCGATATTTCCTACTGTAGTGTGCCGTTCGAGTGAAGGCCTACTTCAAACTGAAATTATGAAGGGCATTTGAGACAAGGGATACTATGATAATTTGTCATCTCCTAGAGCATTTCTTTAACCAACCCAATAAAAAAAGCCTCCAACTAAAAACTTGTTTTTTCGACTTTTGGCCGGACAAAGGTGCCATTGGCCGTACTGTGCAGGTGCAGGTCCACAACTTTGGCGTAATATATTTCTACTTAAAGACTGGGTTTCTGGATAAGAATCAAGGCGCCAACGCGTTCCATCCTTGCTACAAAGTTCATTATTAATTTCAAGCTCTTGATGGTCATCAGAATCGTACCTCCTAGAATTTCCGTAATTGATCGTAGATTACCAAAATGATTTTAAAAATAAAATTAAACTATATCTTAAGGGTTCTACCGATCTTCAAAATTTTGAAAATAGTTATTTTCATGATTATATTTGGCTATCCTTAATTTCGACACCAAAACTAAATATGCCACGACTATATATAACAACAACATTTTATCGGCGACTACGAATTGGCTAGACACAGTAGAGTTCGTTTATAACGTACACCTGTTATAACGAAACAATTTTTTTTTTCGCGACCCAAGACATTCACTTTCAAATTATATACCAATTATTACGGTTATAGCGAACTCTTGTTTATTACGAATCAGTTTTAAGAAACAGCTCGATTAATAAAACGAAAGCAGAGACAAACTGAACATTCCATAAGGGCAGCAAAAAAGGATCGTTCTACTCAAGAAAGCGATTCTATTCCAGAAAATTGTGATGAAGTTTCACTGTGTGAATCTTCCTTAGAAACGTATCCGATAACGGAGGCATCTTCCACTAACACACTTTCGACAGATGCACCTTCGACTTCAACGACGAATCGGAATACATGGCTGTTGCCAACAGTTGCTAAGGTCTGTGATAGATACGGTTTATCGACTCGTTCTACTGCTGCTGTTGCTTCTGCGGTTTTGACTGACTTCGGCTGTATCTAAAGTCCGGAAAGAAAATTCAAAAGTCATTGGAGGTATTGTTATTAAATGCATTTACTTTGATGGACGAACAGACAAGACTCTGATAAGTGAGAAAATAGGGAATAGTTACCATATCAAATAAATATTGTGGACATATTGTTTTCCAATTAACTACTTGTGATAATGAAACAACGGTGTATTTTTGTGCGGTGGCTGGTAAATTGCCTGACTTGCCGAAAAATGTGGTCGATCAACTAAGTACGGATCAAAAATATCTTTAAAAGATATGTAAAGCTGTACAAACTGGTTATTGTAGTCCTGAGCTGGCAAACCGTAAGCCTGGACAAATTGCGCACTCGAGATGGCTTACCTCTGCTAATCGTCTACTAAAAGTTTACGTAAGTACTCTTAATCCATCAGAAAATTTGTAACTGCTTGTCAATTACGTTTTTAAAGTATACACTCCGATTTGCTTCCTAATCAAACAAAAGACGTCTTTTAAAGAAGGAGCCAAACATATTTTTCATCTGATTATGTACTCTCGTTTTTACCAGAAAATATGAGATCTGTTGTGGATTCTGTTATCGAAAGAAATGTAACGATTTTCACCCGGAAAATCTACTTCTCAGTATGCTGTTTGATGATAGAGACCACATTCGGGTGCTGGCATTGCAAAGAATAATCAAAGCTAGAGAAGCTGAAAGTAGCACTAAACACAGAATAATTGAACCACCAAAAATTAACTTCTCTGCTGGTGATTACACCGAAATTATTATATGGAGTGTAGGGTTACAACTCCTCCGGTTCTTCGGCATATTTCTAATGAGGACCTTCAAATCATGGCAAAAGATAACAGCTTGGAAATTCTTGACTTTCCTTGACACACACAAGCTGTGGAAATATGTGTTAAACTGGTTACAGAGGACTCTCAAAGTGTAACACACGCTACTTATAGAGATGGCCTTATTAGAACCAGGTTGAAATCACGAGCAGAAATGCCAAATTTTGGTCAAAAAAATATGTTTATTTTGAATATTGAAATATTCACTTAATATTTATTTTATTTGACTGGAGTTTAAACGTGTTTTTTTTTGGAACAAGAAGCCATTATCTTTACGAGAATTAAAAGTTTTACTTATGCGCGCACAAAATAATACTGAGTAGTCCTTCTACTTGCTGAATTTATTTCAGTACTGTGTATATAAATGGAAATCCCCATATTTGAATTGACGCACAGTGGGGGATCTGAAAAAAAAGTGGAAATAAATCTGTAACTTCTAAACGAATAGCTCGATTTTAATAAAATTTCCCATGGCTATAGAGGAGGTGTTGATAAGTTTAAGTTTTGAATTTGGGCTTAAACAACCAAGGGGGGCCGAGCCACAATGCCCCAAAGTGGGGCACCTCGGGTATATCAAAAATTAAAAATGATGCCAAATTTTTGTTTGCGATCCGATTTAAAAGATTTTTATATATATGGAATGTACTAGACGAGATCTACAAAAAACATAGCTTTAGCCATATATTATCTCTTATAGTTTACGAGTTATTCGCATTTGAAAAGTAAAATTTTATTTTTTTGCCTACCTTGGTCTGCTATTTTGCTAATAACGGATCCAATTCATTCCCGATTTTCTTGAAGTGTCTTTTTTTGAATTAACAACAAATTTATTAATAATCTTAAGAAAGAAATGAGAAAATAAGAAAATATCTACTGAGTCAAAAGTTATGTGCATTCAAACTTAAAAAAAATAAAAAAGTCGTTTTTCCGCCATTTTTTTTCGAAAAAAGTAACTACATTAATTTTAAATTATACAGAAAATGAGAAAAAGATAAATAATGTGTTTATATTTTTCTGAAAGGTAACATTCCGGGAAATATTGTAAAAGCAAAATAATATCAAAATTTGTATTATTGCGTGGTCCAGAGCCTTCCGAAGTAGACCTATTTTTTTTGAAAATTTCAACTTTAGACAACATATTCTAAAATCGCATAGCTGCTTTCAAAAAATTAAGACCTGTTTTGTATGTGTTAATCTGTTCTTCAATATTATGCAAAGGGATTTCATAGCCCCGAGCTTGGTGCCTTCAATAGATCCAAAAATCAAAAAAATCCCAATTTTGGGATTTGCGAAAAGTTTTTTGGGAATTGTGGGATTGTCAAAAACAATTCACTAATTTCTTTTTCACTTTTGTATTTCGATCAAAAGTTTCTATATAAGTCTAAAGTTTCATTAAAAACGATTCATAAACAAAATTTTTATTGCATTTCAAATATTGAAATTTTCCAGAAAAATCAGCTACCATTTTTTATTCCCATATTTTTGAAAAAAGTCTGATATCATTTTTTAAATTTTTAAAAATTTTTTATGTTTTTGAAAATAGGACCTAATTTCCTTCACGTTGATATATAACATGTATATCTTTTCTTTTCCACTAGTCAAATTTATATATAAATCGGATCGCAAACAAAAATTTGGCATCATTTTTAATTTTTGATATACCCGATATGCCCCCAAATTCAAAACTTAAACTTATCAGCACCTCCTCTATAGCCATGGGAAATTTTATTAAAATCGAGCTATTCGTTTAGAAGTTACAGATTTATTTCCACTTTTTTTTTCAAATCCCCCACTGTGTGACGTTAGGCTAAACTAAAACATTTTTCTTGCGTTTCATAACATAGAGCAATCGTATATATTGTGCAATAATATGATACTTCATATGTTCTTTATGTGGTACCCGGGAACCCTGTCACCCTGTTAAAGGTGTTGTTTTGTCACACACATAAGGGTTAAAAATAGATGGCCAAAATTCACAAAAATGGTAAAAGGAAGGCAAAAACATTTATGAATATATTTTGGGGAATAAAAATATATATTTGGCATTCAAGTTCGATACAAAAATTGCAAAATTGTAGAATCTTTATGGGTAGTCGGTGGTCGGACACTTTTTGGCCAAAAAATACGAAAAGAAAAGACAGCAATATTTTATTTTTAATAATGACGTGTTAAGAACGTTACAAACAAATTTTGTCCTGGTTAATTTTTGTTTAGTTTAATCGATTTCTACATTGGTGCTATTTTTTTGACTGATTAATTTCTTAGGTATTTATATATTATGCAGTTTTTCTTTAAAATTTGCATCTAATTTTCAAAATTATTTTCAATGTTTGAAAGTTTTTTGAATTAAGTATAAATTGATATAAAAACAACAAAAATTAATTTAACAGTTTTTACGTAATATTATTATATAACAATATGAATGTCATGGTGCTATTATTTTGACCGCAGCTGTAAGTAAAAGTTAACCGCAATGTTATGTAAAACATATTATGAAAGACTTATTGCTTATACAATAATTTTCCAACTAAGTAGACTGTTTTTTTCTCTCTAGAAAACTGCAAAACATTTTTCAATTTGCCATATTTTGAATATAGGCTCCCGATATATAAAAAAATAAGTTTAATTAGAAATTTGTAAAATATTTTTAAATTAATATTGTTGCTGTTGAAGTGATGAAATGTAATAAAAGTAAGAAATACTGACATCAAAATCGTTTTAACTGTTTCGTTACATCGGCATTGCATGACCTAAATTAAACAAACATTACAAAAAAGTGTTTTACTAAAACTATTTTAATTAAATAATATAATTTTAGGGAAATCCACTTCCTAGAAATATTTCTCAAGGTGTGATCGTCAGCAATCATTCGTTGGTACTGCAAGGCGTTACCAGATCTACGGCAGGAAATTATTCCTGTGTCGGTTTTAATCCAGAAGGTGAGGGAAACAGCCCGCCGTTTCCCTTAAATATATTATGTGAGTATTTACTACAACTCTTTATTTACCTACCCTTACTTATGTTGATTACATTTCTTGTTTATATTGTTAAGTTTTTACCTTTTAAAAACGGCGGTTTACTTCTTTTGAACAAGCCTAATTGTTTTAAAAGCAAATAAAATGATCAGTAGTTTTAAACTTGTAACAACTCTTTATTTATTCAAATTTACACAAAAATTTAAATAGTAACTTTCTTTTAATACACACAAGTATATTACATACATACTGTTACGTTTTAACCTTTTTAAAACGTTGGTTTATTTTCTTTAAACGTAACGGATACTTTTGATTGCAAATAAAAGCAGTTTAGTAGTTTAAAATTTGTAATAACTCTTTATTTACTTAAAACGTACAAAAACAATGAAATACATGCGAAATAATTTCGCAAAAGCAGTACTCTGTTTTTATTGTGGAAAACATGTGAAATACATCTGGCAACCTTATTTTTCCACAGGAATTAACATAAGCAGCACTTATTTCGCACGAAATTAAAACCAACATCTGATCATTTGTTGCATATAAAATTGTTCGCACGAAAAAACCATAATTTTTCGCAGATATGAACAGAGTACTAGGCTTTAGTCATTAATCATTTAGTGTTGCCATACTTACAAACAACGCTCAACTCAAAGCTTTTATTCAATGTTGTATGTTTTACATACCCACATATCTTTTAAAGTTTGAGAAGCACTGCTGTTGAGAGGCATTATACAAATTTAAACCGGTTTAAACCGGTTTCATAACAATACTTTATAATGTACAAGAATACACAACGTTTGTATATTAAGCTTAGGATAAATTTACTAGAATCAAATATATATTTTTTCTCTAAATACTTTAGTTTTTTTCTTCAAAAATATATAATTACTAAAAACAAACAATGAAAAAAAGAGAATTAACGAATATTTTATCCTAATTGCAAGCAACACTAACAACGAAAAAGGGAAAATAACAGAGAAGCATTGCCAGCTTAGACAAAAAACAGTATATTAGTTATTGTGCCTTTAACAAATGTTTATGAATACTATACTTTTATAAATGATTTTTAAAGCTAAAGTGTTTGTTAACAAATTTGTGTTTTAAATCTACAATAAGTTTTTTATGCATATAGCCGTTAATGTTAGCAGCTTTAACTGTCAATTAGAGTTGTGTAGTTCATTAATGACCTAGTTCAATTAAACTATTCACTCAACTGAGCGAAGTGAATCGTTCATCGTACTGAGCGTTTTCAGCTTAGCACTTAGCGGTTTTGTAGTATGCACATATTTATTTCACTATTCATTAAAGGGCTGCATTTGTCGTCTTCACTAAACCACATGCAAGAAAATGCCTTCACTCACATACATATTGAAAAGTGAGTGTTGTCCCAGCAGTTCTAGTAGACAGTCCCTAACTAGTGATTTTACCCATCATTTAGGGTGGGAACTTGTTACTTCAATAGCTACATGACTAGTTATTTTAACACGTGCATGTCCTAAGCAGGGGGTCAATTGATCCTTTTTGACTGCAGTGAGACTGTCTATTAGTTGGTCCAGTAGTCAACGCATTGGATTCACATACTGGTTAAATAACGTCAGTTACCTTACTAGCTACCTAACTGCTAACTTGATCAGCTATATAATTAGTTATTTTAACATTTACGGGAGCTAATTGACCTCAAATAATCAGCTAAATAGACATTTAATAGGCAGTCCAATAAACGATAGCTTGTAAACATGCCTTTCTTCGTCAACTCTCTAATGGATTGCATCTAGTTAGTAAAATAACTATTTTCTAAAGTGCAGTACAAAATAAACGTTTAAAGTGACTTCACTATAGGTTACTAAGAGACTCTTTCGTGCTGTATTGACTTCATGCTGTGTTACATGGGATATACTTAAGCAAAAATAAAAATTAACTGTATGAGAATTTATCAACACAATTTGTAAAAAAAAAAACAGTTTGAACAATTACTCACAAAACGTTTAAAGTGACTACCATAGAATAATATATCCATAGAAGCGTTACTGAGAGGGAAAAAACCTAAGTCTGTTGTCAAAAACCTAAGTCGTGAGAATGTGTTAGTACATAATTTTGAGGTTGTATTGGTGCCTTTTTAATTTTCACCAGACGTCTGTGTACACACAGAGTTCTATAAAAATTTTTAAATTTTCATTTATTTAAATTTACTTCTATTTTTAATGCTAAAACAAATAAAATTTTGTGTCAAAAATTAATTAAAAATATTTGTTTCATTTGTGCAAAATTAACGTGTTTTAGAAACAAATTGCGTGGAAGTATAATAAACTGGTTCGGACTGTATTAAGTAGGAAAATCAAAAATAAAATTTCAAGTATTTTGATGTGTTTAATTCTCCCAAAAGTATGTTGAATTCACATAGCACAAGTACGTGTGAAGAGAGTAATTATTGTTCCTCTCAGCTTACTCTCAGTTGCGCCTCTAGTTGAACCCTATGGTGACTACACTCCGGATTACATAGTGATACTAAAGTGACTATTAATTTAATGCTATGTTATAGAGTTTGGCTTATTAGATCAGTGAAGTGACCGCTCCTTTTAACTCAGCTCACTCAAACGAACTAGATCGCTCTTTTAGCTCATTACCTCATTAGTTCAGTATGTTGCATAATTACCATTTCATTTTGTGAATTGCTTGTAGTGAATTAAATCAAACATTTCTGCTGTTAGTCGTAAAAACACACAGTCTTTTGACAATTAGAGATTTGTGCGTGAAGTAACTGATTTTTAAAATTTCAAAAAATAAAATTTTATCAATTTGCCCATTTTTTGATTGCATGTTAATTTTTAGAAAAACAGAAAAGAATATTGCATTACTAAGCTGTGGTGTAGTGAGAACAACAACAGATTAGCAAACGGATATTTGATGGTTCGTCTCGTGGCTGCGACTTATTTTTTTTTTTTTTTGTAAATACAAAATTCTATAAATAACTCTACTAACAAAACAACTTATTTCCGGCCAAAATATAAGGGATTACTTTTGGGACATCGCGAACAAAAATAAGTACTTATATCAGTAGAAAAATAAGTAGTCTAATCGTCATATTCCCCTTTTTTTTGTAAAGTTTTTGCTGGGTATTTCTAATTTCTGATGCTAACCAAATGTTTAGACAAATTTGTTAAAGAGAACATTTATTGTTTTATGATCTAACAATATACAAAAGGAATTTCTAAACTTTAGGAATAAGATTTTATTGTTTTACAACTTAAAAAATATCGTAAAAATTGTATCACTTTCAAAAAACAGCGAAAACACCACGTGTGGCTCATGGTACCTGTCAAATGTTCTGTTAATGTGTCAGTAGAGTAAAAAGTGCATAAGAAATCTGTTTTCTAAAAATAAGTGATTGAAATAATATTGCTAATTTAATTAAGAATATCAGTACATAATTTGTAGTTTTTTAATTCTGTTTTGTGGTAGATATAATCCCACCATTGCGTTTCGCTCGCATTGGTTGATGGTTGGCGTCGTCTAACTGTACCGCGTTACGGTTCTTCGAAGTTTTCACATTAACCACATGCATTCGTTTTGGTTATAATTTATAACCTATAATTAGTCGTGGTGGAGTACCAAACAAAACTCAAATTGGATTTTGGTGGAGACCATAAAACTCAGGAGTTGAGTGCGAGAATTCCGGCTTCCTATACGAAGGTATAGGTCGATGTGGTAATTCCTGAAGGAGACTCTTAAAGGGCGTAAGCCAGATTTGCTAATGGCGGTATTTTTAGGCCAAATTTAACTTAAGGTACGGTCAGACACAGCTAATATTTGACGTTTTTCGTCAAATATTTCATTGCTCGAATCTGACCACAAATAAAATTTAGAGCAAACAACAAAACAGATAATTTTAGTCAAACAAAATTATTTGTCGGCAAACAAAATATTTTCTTAATGTGAACGTAGTGTGACCACTAGCTATAAAAATACCTAAAAAATATATAATTTGATCTTACAAATCATTTTAAGGTTAAAGCACTTATTTCGAATTGTAAAGTAATTATTTTATTAAAGTTTTATTGAATTTTGTTATCATATACTGAATTTAATTTGTCACTTTTTGTTTGACCAAACTGCTGCGAAAAAAGTCATTAAGCCTAGATTGACATACTGTGAGAAAAACTAATTGAAGACATGAAGTCCATGTTGCGATTTTTGCATTTTTATGAGATTTATATTTTTAACATAGTCTGATGTTTGAGTATTTTTATACCCTCCACCACCACAAGTGGTGAAAGAGGGTATATATACGTTTGTCATTCCGTGTGTAACATTGAGAAATATTCATCTGAGACCCAACAAAGTATATATATTATTGATCCTTATGAAATTCTAGGTCGATTGAGCAATGTCCGTCTGTCTGTCCGTCTGTCCGTCTGTCTGTCTGTGTAAAACACTCTCACGCCCAAAATACATAAGCAAAATTAATGAAATATATACCAAAATGCTTATAATTTTTCTAAGTAGTTTGGTATTGAAAATCCGCAAAATCGAGTTCGTAGAACCAGGGTTATGGATTAAAATGTAAGACAACCTCCAAAAATTTAGATCATTTTCACATGTTTTTTTCTGATTTTTGGTAAATCCATTGCAGAGAAGAATACCATGAAATTTTGCACACATTATTTATATGATAAAAGGACAAATTCTGTTGAAAATGGAAAGAATCGGTCCATAGTTTCTCGTAGCCCCCATACAAATTTCTTCCCGAAATATGGTGCTATGGTGTGTAAATGCCCATAGAATTGCAGTATCCATACAAAATTAAGCACAACTAAGTTTCGTGAAAACATAAATTGCGAACCCATTTTTTTTTGGATTGGGCACTATTTGACCATAGCCCCCATATAAAGTTTACTTCCAAAAATCATTTAAATACACTTAAATATTTTATATATATCGGTATCAGGTTGAAATTCAACTTGAATAATTCCCATGCACATGAAAATCGCTGTAGGGAATTTCATGAAGATCGGCCCATAATTGGTTATAGCTCCCATATAAGGACCACTTCTAAAAATCACATTAATTTTCATAAATATCTGAAAAATATCGTTATCGAATTAAAATTTTACACAGATCGGTAGTATTAATTCACAAATGATACTACTAGATTGTGTGAATATCGGTTCATATTTGACCATAGCTCCCATATAAGGTCCATTTCCGAAAATTACTTAAATACTAATAACTCTTTTATAAAAGCATCTATCTAGTTTAAATTTCAAACAAATATTTCCATTATATACGAAAATCGATGTGTTGAATTTTGTGAAGATCGGCCGATAATTGGTCATAGCTCCCATATAAGGACCACTTCCGAAATACACATTAACCTCTGTAAATATTTTAAATATATGGATATCGAACTAAAATTGTATACAGATCAATATATTGTATCCAAAAATTATACTACTGGGTTTTGTGAATATCGGTCCATATTTGACCATAGCACCCATATTAGCTCGATGTCTGATAATCACAATAATACCCATAAAATTCTTATAAATAATGTTATGGACAAAACTATCAAGCAAAATAGGCCTCAAATACATAGAAATCGCTTTAAAATATTTAATTATATCTTCCAAATAAGTAGCACATCCGAAAAATACATTAACGCATATATACACTCATATCGGTAAAAAATGTAACAGATATAAGTTTCAAGTTGATTTGGTGACTATGGTTTCTTGATTATATATAGAAGGCTCACATCAGGAAAATTCATTAGAACAGAACAAAAATATACTTTTACCCCCATATGCATAAACAGTTTATAAATTTATCAAAGGTTTATCAAACAAAATTTCCATACAAAATTTGTTTTAAAAACCTTTGATAAATTTATAAACTGTTTATGCATATGGAGGTTAAAGTTTTACTAAATATATTTGTTTACCCTTTTTATACCCTCCACCACCACAAGTGGTGAAAGAGGGTATATATACGTTTGTCATTCCGTGTGTAACATTGAGAAATATTCATCTGAGACCCAACAAAGTATATATATTATTGATCCTTATGAAATTCTAAGTCGATTGAGCAATGTCCGTCTGTCTGTCCGTCTGTCTGTCTGTCTGTCTGTGTAAAACACTCTCACGTCCAAAATACATAAGCAAAATTAATGAAATGCATACCAAAATGTTTATAATTTTTCTAAGCAGTTTGGTATTGAAAATCAGCAAAATCGAATTGGTAGAACCGAGGTTATGGATCAAAATGTAAGACAACCTCCAAAAATGTTGATAGTTTTCACATGATTTTTTGTGACTTTGGGTAAATTCATTGCAGAGAATATCATGAAATTTTGCACTCATTATTTATATGATAAAAGGAAAAATTCTGTTAAAAATGGAAAGAATCGGTCCATAATTTCTCGTAGCCCCCATAAAAATTTCTTTCCGAAATATGGTGCTATGGGATATAAATGCCCATAGAATTGCAGTATCCATACAAAATTCAGCACAAGTATGTTTCGTGCAAACAGAAATCGCGAGGCCAATGTTTTTTTTTGGATCGGGCACTACTTGACTCTAGCCCCCATATAAAGTTTACTTCCGAAACTCATTTAAATACACTTAAATATCTTATATATATCGGTATCAGGTTGAAATTCAAATTGCATAATCACCATGCACATGAAAATCGCTGTAGGGAATTTCATGAAGATCGGTCTATAATTGGTTATACCTCCCATATAAGGACCACTTCCAAAAAAATACATTAATTTTCATAAATATCTGAAAAATATCGTTATCGAATTAAAATTTTACACAGATCGGTAGTATTAATTCACAAATCATACTACTAGATTGTGTGAATATCGGTTCATATTTGACCATAGCTCCCATATAAGGTCCATTTCCGAAAATTACTTAAATACTAATAAATCTCTTATAAAAGCTTCTATCTGGTTTAAATTTCAAACAAATATTTCCATTATATACGAAAATCGATGTGTTGAATTTTATGAAGATCAGCCGATAATTGGTCATAGCTCCCATATAAGGACCACTTCCGAAAAACACATTAACCTCTGTAAATATTTTAAATATATGGATATCGAACTAAAATTGTATACAGATCAATATATTGTATCCAAACATTATACTACTGGGTTTTGTGAATATCGGTCCATATTTGACCATAGCACCCATATTAGTTCCATTTCCGATAATCACAATAATACCCATAAAACTCTTGTAAATAATGTTATGGAGAAAAATATCAAGCAAAATAGGCCTCAAATACATAGAAATCACGTTAAAATATTTAATTATATCTTCCAAATAAGTAGCACATCCGAAAAATACATTAACGCATATATACAATCATATCGGTAAAAAATGTAACAGATATAAGTTTCAAGTAGATTTGGTGACTATGGGTTCATAATTATATATATAAGGCTCACATCCGGAAAATTCATTAGAACAGAACAAAAATATACTTTTGAAGTTTGACTAAATATATGTGTTTACCCTTTGTTATACTCTTTTACTTCACTTGTGGTGATTGTTTGAGCCAATCGGTAATGTTAACCAATTACTAAGTATACAATTTGTTAGATAGTACATTTTATTCCTATTATAAAATTATATACTCTGTTGGAAATGGTAGGAATATGTAGTTATTTCAATTATAAATTGCTGAATTAGATAACATTTTTACATATTCGAAATAAAACATCTTCTGCGTAAACTAGATTTTCTAACAATATATAAAATACTACTATACTACTTAACTACTATATTTTAAACAAACTTTTATTTTGTTTAAAAAAAGTGGTTATATTGAAGAAAGTACATAACTTGCATATAGTCCAAAATGTGTATTATATCAGAATTCATCTATAATCCATAAAGTTGCTTAAAAATAAATTCCTATTTCGCTTATAGTCCACAAAAATTGTGCAACTGTATTTGTAGACTATAAGCGAAAACTACTGTATTACATTAACATTCTACCAATCTTCATAATCGGAGCTAAGTCCCAACAACAAACACTGAATATGGATATTAGAGTGTTTATACCAATGTAATTTCTATAATTTTCATATAATTTAGGTGGAGGGTATTTAAGATTCGGCATAGCCGAATATAGCACTCTAACTTGTTTATACATGGAGTTAGTCTGTTTACAAAATTTAAAACTGCTCAAATGTATGCAATATTTATTGAAAGTTTGTAGATTGAACTTATAATCAAAGAAAATAGTTTAGACATACATAAATAATATGATTTGGTTGCAATTAAAAATTAATTCTTAAATAGTATGATATGTTTAATTTTTTTTACTGCAGAAGAAGAATATGTGTAATAGTATTTTTTTAGTTTTCTGATTTTGTTATCATGGAAAAATTGTTATTCTAAATCTTTAGATAATGTAATTAAATTGCAATTAATTTAAAATTTATGTAAAAAAAGTAAACATTTCCGTAAAATTGTATAATATTTGTGAACATAATAATATTTATTAAAAAAAATCATTTCAATTCTTCTTTTTTCCCTCTACATATATAGTTTCAACCAAAGTATAACAAGTACTTAGTCCGACTCTCTACTTTTCAATATTACTCTCTCACATATATGGTTACCGTGTGAATTTAACACCCTTGTGAGAAATGTAAACACAGCAAATATCTCGAAATTTTAACCAAAAATTTACGATTAAATATAGTTCAATTCACGTTAATTCTTTAACACACAGAATTTTATAATTTTATTCTACACTTATAGCATATTTTTCATTCCCGAAATACTACCATTTTGCACAAACTAAAAAAAAAAACATTTTTTTAATTAATTTTTGACATTTTATTGTGTTTGTGGTAGAATTTAAACTATTAAATAGAGTTTAAATTTTCCGTATGAAAATCGTATAAAATTCAAACAAGTTATAATTTAAAACATTTTTATGAAGCTCTGTGTGGCTGGTGAAAAATATAAATCTTTTTTACTAACACAAATACAGAGTTAGGTACTGCTGTCAAAGAGTCGGACCACTATTTGGCTTCAACATTTTAAAAATATATGTTTTCTTTTAAGAGTTCGCTTATTTTGTTTGTTATATTAAGGATATTTTTAACACTTAAAGTACAATTATCTTGTAATATTTTACTTTCTAGAAATGTCTTTTTTATTGATGAAAGAAATTGAAGTTTTTTTGCAGCTTTTTTAAATAATTATTTAGAAAAAATATTACCATAAATGTGACCACAAGACAAATATATTTTCCTCTTCGTGTGTTTGATAGTATTTTGGTGTAGTTTGATTAAACAAATATGGCATATAAATGTGTACAATGTGACCAGAAAATCAACCAATGGATTATTTGATGTAGTTTTGATCAAACACATGAAACATCTTGTGTCAAATAATTTGCGTAGTCTGACCTTACCTTTAGACTTTGGGCACAAATCCTCATATTGCATACATAGAGCACTAATAGTTGATACGCAAATAGCTACTTCTACAGAAAATTTAGATCGAAATTTGGCAATAGAGTACCTAACACAGTTTTATATCAACTGACTTTCAATTTTACATATATCAGTTGTCATGTCTCATTTATCGGTGTTCACAAGTAAAATAAATGTTAACTATTTATGTTCAATATTTTGTTTTTGAGATCATTGGATCAATTCATTACAACTTTGCATTTATGCACGGCAATGGTTCGCGGGCTTAAGTGGCGGTTCGTTGTGATAAAATGAACTAAGCTGACAATATAAGTTGTGCCAGTGTATGCTTGTACGAGTATCTTGTTAGGCGTCGGTGTTGTTACCTTTTTGTCCTGCCTTTAACACTGGTAACCTTGGTTTGTTTCTTAAAGCCTATTCTCACCACCAGTTTTACACACCTCTCAGATCATTTAGTTTTAAAATTTTAGATAAACATTATAACCCTAAAATATATTACAGCCTCCCTTACATTCCAAAACTTACGGAGACTACAAAACTTCAAGAGATAATAAACAACAAAGACATAACATTAGCACACATATCAAACAATAAACTCATTATTTAGTCGGACAAAAACAAAGTAATGTTGTCTACGAGATCAAATGTGAGGCAATATGAACGAAAGCTGTGGAAAAGTATATGTAACACGCATACCTAAATTGGAGCGGAAGGCGTTTTTTACTTGTCAAAAATTCTCATGCCCATACAATTTGTATGCAGCATACCGAAATAACGCGACGGCAACGCTTTGCAATTGGAAAATCCAAATTTTCACAGTGCGTTTAATAGTGAAGTTAGTTGCAAAACACAATAAATGCAACACATCACGAAACAAAAATCAGAAACACCAATACTGCAATGTACTTTATTGTTTAAATAATCCGGGTTGTTATATTTATTTTTTTGATAACCTTGTTTTTATTGTTTGGCGTAGCGTTGCCGCTTTTATTTAGGTATGACATTTCAGCGTTAAGGCTAAGCGGAAAAAAATAGTACGCAATTTTATAACTGTGTGTGTAGTGATCTAGGGTATAAAAAGGCGTGCAATTGCTGAACATCAGGCAGTCTGTAAGGAATTGACCAAGCGGTAAGAGCAAATTTTGGTGAGGAGATAGAACAAAATAATAATTCACCGCCAACCTCATCAACAGCAGTTTTATATAGTGACTAGTTTTATTTTAAGTGTTTTGTGTGAAATAAGTACGCTTTTTAACGTTTTGTGAAATAAAGTGTTTTATTTAAACGACCCTGGACTCCGCTGAACTTTCCCCAGCAAACAGCGGAAACGTGTCGTTACAATTGGCGCTCGAGCAGGGACCTTTTATTGTCCAACTTCCAAAAATAATTTCTTAAAATGCTGAAAACTTCGTGGGCATAATCACTGAAACGGGAAGATTTGGTTAAGTACCTATGCCAGGTCGGTAAAGATAGTGCAGGAAACGTAGACGAACTCCAAAATAGGTTTGCAAAATTCCTGGCTTCAGACCATACCGATAATGAATTAAAAGAGCTTTTGGAGTTACAATTAAAGCATGGGGCCACAAGTAACTCAGCTCCAAATCTCCAAAATCGAGACTACAGGTACCTTTGGAAGCCTCTCCACCAACATCGCCGATAAAAGTGGAGAATAATAATAAGACGGTGAACTCTTCAGCTGCAGCTACGACGTTGCCCATACCACCGCCTAGTCATAAGGAACCACAACAACTACTTAGCGAAAACCGTATTATGGTCATTGAGTTTGTAAGAAAATGGGGATTGAAATATGACGGAGGCAAAGATCTATTAGGCTTCATTGTGCGGACAGAAGAACTTGCGGATATGTATAACATCGATCTGGATCAGTTACCAGGAGTGATGCCGGAGTTGTTCAGAGAAAAAGCACTGATTTGTTTCCGGAATAACAACAGGCACTGGGAAAAGTGGACAGCGTTTAAAGCTGATTTCTATGCATTTTTCCTTCCAACACGTTACTTTGAGAAACTGGAAAACGAAATCCGTAAGGGTACACAACGCTCTCGAGAGTCCTTTAGGGAATATGCTTGCTCTACAGGAACTAATGCGGCATTCTGATCTATCTGAAAACCCGAAAATTGAGTGAATATTTCACAACGCCCATCCAGATTACCAGTGGTACATTCGGAGAAAGGATTTTAATACTTTAAGCGAGCTAATACAGTTCGCAGATGAATTAGAGGGTATACCCACCACGTCACAATCCAGTCGTGGAGATCATCACCGAATAGTAAACACAAATCCAAATGATAACAAAAATTGTTTTCTATGGAAACATAAGTTAAACAATGAAAATAAAACATTAATTACTACCATCATCGAAACCGGACCCACGAGGAGCTTTATTACACCTTCCTTCGTGGACGTAGTATAAGGGTAGTATTAGATGGGGTTTGCTCCGATACTTCATATTGAGCTCTGGAGTCCCCCAGGGCTCTATTCTTTCACCTTCCCTTTTTTTAATTTTCATGAATGATTTTCTAACAATCACTTCAAATCCAATCTATTCTTTCGCGGATGACAGTAATATCTGTCACTCATATTCATTTGACCATAGACCAACTCTTTCTGAGATTAAACTCTCAAGAATGAATATGGATGACTCGATAAATCGTGACCTTATAACAATCTCCAGATGGGGTGAATTGAATCGGGTTAATTTCAACGCACTCAAAACTCAGTGCTGCCTATTGACACACAAACGTCTTGAGATTTCACCACAATCAATTCTTCGTATGGGTAACGCAACTGTTAGAGTTTCAGACAACCTTATGATTTTAGGCACTAGAATACAGTGTAACGTCCGTTGGAACCGTCATATATTCGATGTTGCGAAGGAAACTTTTAGGTGGTTGGGCTTCTTGAGACGCTGTCGGACATATTTCTCCCCTTCCGACCTACATCGCATATACCCTAGCTTCATTCGTCCGAAGATGGAATATAATTCCCACTTATGGGCCGGAGCTGCAAGGTCAAGTCTAGAGCTGCTGGACCGGGTTCAAAGAAGGGGGGTTGATCTTATAGGTGATGAAACTGTTACCCGGTCTATCGATACTTTAGAACATCGTCGGAATGTGGGCAGCTTGTCCTTATTTTACAGATATTATCACGGGTTGTGTTTTAGCAGACATAAGTAATATCATACCTAATACGCGCACTTTCATTCGGAGCACACGACTGTCACGCAGATCGCACCAATTTGCTATGCACTTGAGCACCAACCGCACGACACATTATAGGGATAATTCTTTTTTTGGTCGAACCATACGTATGTGGAATTTACTACCTGCCAACGTATTCCCGGCGGAATATAATATTTATGAATTCAAGTCAAACGTCAACAAACACTACTCTCTCTTTCCTCCTTCCCATAACTTAATTTCCTAACATCAACACAATGCACTGCATATATAGGGGTATCCCCTGAGTGTTGGTTACGAAAAAAAAAAAGATAAGGTACGCACAACGGAATCCTGCAATGTAAGCAATATCGACGCAGAGGTGAATAAATTAATGGCTCGCGGATGTATAGAACCTTCGCGCAGATATAATTTCCCAATTACATTAGTCAAGAAAAAAGATGGAACGTGGCGAACTTGTATGGACTTCCGACAATTAAATTTACGATCTGTCCCCTATGCTTACCCTTTACCCAGGATTGATGACATTCTAAACAGCCTCCGTAACGCCAAATTTATAAGCAGCATCGACTTGAAGGATACCATTGGATGAGGAAAGCAAGAAAAATACTGCTTTCGCTGTGTCTGGTCGAGATTTGTATCAATGGCGCGTAATGCCTTTTGGACTGCATTCAGCACCTGCCACATTTCAACGAGCTTAAGATACAGTGATAGGGCCGGAGATGGAACCACACGCCATTGCTTATTTTTTCTTTAAAAAAGGTAAGTCACACTCAGGCAATTGATATGCATATATATAATTGTGTTACTTTCTTAGGAAAGGGAATATATTGTAGAAGGAAAGCTGGTGAAAGGAGAAGAAAGGCTTTTATTAACAACTCTGCAATTGCGCGTTATGCTTATTATTAGTGCAGGTTGCAGCGCCCCTGGTGGTGATATGGCGCATAATTCAAGCCAACAACCTCTATTTATTTTACTTCGGTGGCATTTTAAGAGAACATTAAGATGATTCAAACAATCAGTTCTGATTCGTGTCCATGGTTAAAAGCACAAATAACCGAAGTAAGCCAACAACCCGAAAAATGTTTCGATAACGCCATCGTGAATAATCAGTTATATAAACATTTTCCGCGAGAGATAAATGAAGATAGCACGTCATGGAAATTGTGTGTTGCATTCCCATTGAGAGAGCAGGTTATCAAAGAAAATCAAGATACAGTAGCAGGTGGTCGTTTGGGAATAAGAAAAACTATAAATAAGGTCGCTTCCCGGTATTTCTGGCCAAAGCTGTTCTTGCCAACGAAACATCAAAAGATGTTTAGAAGACATTGGGGTATATCAACAGTTCACGGCTCCTTACACTCCACAGGAAAACCCCACAGAAAGAGCTAACCGAACAATCAAAACAATTATCAAAATAATGTTGGCCGTCAATACCAGTGTCTCTGAATCAATGGGTTACTCTCCTGCCTATATTACACAAGGCCGAAAACCTCGTCTTCCAAAAGCCCTCTATGATGAGGTCACAAGATCGCGGAACCCAAATCCTGATGAACGAGCCAACGAACTGAAAGAAGGTTTTTCTATCATTAGAAGAAACCTAGCGAAGGCTTCACAAACCCACCAACGCCGCTAAAATTTGCGTCACCGCAGTTGGAAACCAAGGATCGGTGATCAAGTTCTAGTTCGTCAACATCCTCTATCCAAAGCCATTGATAATTTCGCTGCTAAACTCGCACCGAAGTATGGAGGGCCCTTTGTAATCAAGGGATTTGATCCCCAGTTATCGTACAAATACTATAATTTGCGCCGCCACTGTTGGAAACCAAAGATTGGTGATCAAGTTCTAGTTCGTCAACATCCTCTATCCAAAGCCATTGATAATTTCGCTGCTAAACTCGCAACGAAGTATGGGGGGCCTTTTGTAATCAAGGGGTTTGAGTCCCCAGTTATCGTACAAATACTAGGAAAGCTATAACCGAACTGCGCATCTTAGTGAATTGAAATCATATTGTGATAAAACATTATAATCATTTGTATAAATAACTTTTCATTGTGTTTATCTTCCTCGAAGAAAATGAGTGACGAAAGATAAAAACTCGAACACACTCGCAAAAGTTTCCGAAAAACAAGGAACAGGAGAAGGCCAAGGTGAGAATGACGATGTTCCGACTACCAGTAGAGGTAAAAAGAATGCATCTAGTCAACGATTTGGAGCTGGAAAGAACAGAAAGTCCAAAGTAGCTAACCCAAGACGGCGACCAACTAAAATGCGCGAGGCAGCATGTTATTACCGCATGTCAACCCATGATAATAACCATAAGACGCAGTCCTTTGTGGAACAGAAGTAGAGCCGGAAAATGTGGATGAAAATCTCTGGTTCAAGGAGCCAGAAGTAATTGATTTGGACGATGAAACTGAAAATCCGCCACTGTTTTATCGGCCTACATTAGGCCGAAGCTCTTTTTACCGGGCCATATCTGCCCGTATTAGAGGAAATCCAACGCACCTTCAGAAGGGATTTGCTATCAATCCGAAAATGAATGCAACACATTTGAGCCAGAAGCGTACGTGGATTTATCTGCTGAATCACCACATCTAGTGCCAAAATTCATTCAAATAATGAGCGCATACCTATTACACCAGGCAGGGATTGGCTTAGTCCAAGGTCCGGAATATATGAAAATTCACCGTTTAATGTTCGCCATCTCACTGTCACAAAGGAGACCTAGCCAATGCAATTACACCAACCTCCAGTAATCAGAGTTACAAAAACAGAATCATCGTCGCTAGTGCTTAACTACTCACAAATTTTTAATATTTAAAATAACATGAACAATTAAAAATAACATGTTTCAAATCTTTTTCAGAATTTTTTTTTACATGTTGTTCATTTATATGATAACACATAATATTAGAAAATATGCCAATTGTCTTTACAAAAGTTTAGTTTTTGTTTTGGTGTAGATTAATTTTATAAAATAATTAATGATAACTAATTCAAAAAAGGCTGAGGATATTGATGAGCTGTTTGCTGGACGGCTTTGTCGGTTTTTGTTGTTTTAACTGTCGTTTTAATTGACTATTGTTGTAACTGAATGTTATTGTAGATGACTGTGTCTGAGTATTATTGTTGTGTCGAACTTTGGTAGTGAATGTACAAGATGGGGCAAAAGTAATCAACCAATTTTCATTTGTTGTATGTATTTTTTTTCATGAAAAACTTTGGTTCTACTTGTGAAAAAAGGTTTTCATAAAAAAAAAATTACAGCAAAAAAACATTGGGTGATTAGTTTTGACCCACCTTGTACGTATCTTTATCCAAAGCAGTATTTTCAAAAAATTTTCTAATTGTAGGATTTTATGTGCAAGGTGTAATTCTGTAACTTCGAATTGAATTTTCGATTGATTATTCTCAAATGTGTTTATGCTTAATGTTTGGTTAAAAAAGATACCACACTAATTTTATATAAGATTTTCAACCAATTGGTATGAATATTTCCAAATGAAATTTTGACAAATTCATAAGAATTTTGGTTTTAAGGAACCCTCTTAATTTTATAACAATTAATTCGAACCGTTATTGGCTGATTTTTTTAATATGTAGTTAAGTTTTTGTGAAAATTTCAAGAAAAACAATATTTGGGGATTTTTGACGATATTTTTAATTTTTATTGGGGACAGCGATTAAAAGTACCTGGCATCCCTGGTTCTACAATGTGGAATGAGATGAATCTTTTATATATATAAAAGTCAATGTGTGTTTGTATGTATATTTGTTTGTTTGTTTGGACTTTATAGACGGCTAAACGGCTGAACCGATTTGCTTGAAATTTTTACAGTATATTTATGTATGTCTGGAAGGAGCTATAGGCTACTTTTTGTTTTGAAATTTTAAGTGGGCGTGGTACCTCCCATACAAAGTTAATTTTAAAAATCAAATATTTAGGAAACTATAATAGCTATTGTCCTCAAATTTTGCATGAGCAATTCCACTGTTTGTTTAAATATTTGCGGCAAAAATGGGAGTAGTAGCCACAGAGGGCGTGGCACCTCCCATATGATGATAATTAAAAAAAATTTATATATGGGAAACAATAAGATATATGGTACGGTTATTCTACCATCAATATTAATATTTATAACAAGAATGGGCGGACTATCAATAGTGGGCGTGGCACCTCCCATACATATGATGACAAATTGTAAATAGGGAAAGCTATATCATCTATCAATATTAATATTTAGGACAGAAATGCGCTGAATACCAACAATATTAAGTAAATGTTAAAATTTGTATACATTTGAAACCCTTATCTATATATAAAAGTGAATGTGTGTTTGTTTGTATGATTGTGTGCTTATTTGTATTTTATACGTGGAGAAAAATCATGATCAATCAATAATGTTAAGTTAAAATTAGTATACCTGTGAAAGTATATATAAATACTAATCTTCGAAATTACATGAGGTAGAATCTTTTATTACCATATTTCCTGTACGAAGTAAATATTATTTATTGCTTATTTAGGAAAATATGTAGATTCTACATTTTGTGTGAGCAATTCAATGACTTCTGCAGGATGACGCAATCTATAGAAGAGTTAATAAATTGCGTTTTCCCCAATATCGGAAAAACAAGCAATGGTTATGTGAACGCGCGTTACTGGCAGCCAAAAATATAGACGTTAACTCCATCAACAGCAACATTCTGAATACCATCGATTGTAATCTAAAAATTTATAAATCAATCGACACTGTTACAAATATTGAGGATGTCGTCAATTATCCAGTCGAATTTTTAAATTCGTTAGATTTACCGGGCTTTCCACCACATGACTTGCAGTTGAAAATTGGTGCTCCTATTATTTTACTAAGAAACATTGATCCACCACGACTTTGTAATGGCACTCGACTTATAGTAAAGAAATTAATGAACAATCTAATCGAGGCGACCATTATAACTGGAAAGTACAATGGATCAGATGTATTGCTGCCACGTATTCCGATGATAACTTCGGAAATGCCATTTGATTTTAAGCGATTGCAGTTTCCAATTCGCCTAGCATTTGCAATGACAATTAATAAAGCTCAAGGTCAGTCTTTGCAAGTTTGTGGACTAAATCTAGAAAATCCATGTTTTTCACATGGACAGCTTTATGTTGCATGTTCGCGAGTGGGAAAAAACACAGACTCATATGTATATGAACCAGAAGGAAAAACCAAAAATATAAGGCATTAGAATAAAAAATAATTAATAAAAATAATATATATATCAAACATTAAATAAAAAATGTTTTTCTATAAACTTCTATATTTAACATTAAGGTTATAAATAAGAAACAAATAATGTACTACTTATTAAAATAGAAACTAATTTTAGATAAACATAAGTATATTGTAAATCATAAGATAATATAATAAGAATTAATTTAAATGGAAAACTGAAGATTTTAATAACTTAGGGCCTGGCTCACAAAATGCGAACGAACATTTTCTTTCTTATTTTATATTGAAAACAATAACAAAAATTCAAATTTATTTGTTGTTTTCAATATAAAATAAGAAAGAAAATGTTCGTTCGCATTTAGTGAGCCAGGCCCTTAATAAATATTGTTTAACTCTAAACTTTTTATTTCATTACGATACGGGTAGCGAAGCACACCGGGTTTTAGCTAGTAAGAATTATAAATCAAACACACGCACGCATAACAGTGATGGGATTTGTGGCACAATTGTGCCATTTTTGGCACTATTTGTTTTGTGTGGCACAATGGCACAGTCGATACTATTTTGGCACTTTTTATAAGTTTCAGAATAAATTTTCAGAATAAATCTATTATTAATTGGCTGAAAATCTATGTAAAATGTATCAGATTTAGTCTCAGAAAAAATCACTGATTGTCACAAAATGTCACATTTTGTTATTAAAACAGTGATTAACATATGAATAAGAAGAATATAATTGTAACACAGCCAGTCGAGAAAATATATTGGAAAAAATTTTAAAAATATAATTAAAACAAATCTATATAAATAATATAATTTCAAGTCTCTTAAATCTTCCTTAGCGCTGGAATAGTCCATATTCTTTATGGTTTCTTACACAAATATTTTTTCATTAGCTTTTTGTACTTTCGGTTTTATTGCAGAGATTACCCAGCCAAACTTGCAAATAAAACAAAATAATCGACTACCCAAAAACAACATCCGTAGATTCAAGATAATTTAATCTATCATTTTCAATTCAAAAACCTATCATTAAGGTCACCATACACTATCAAAATGCTTAAAACAAAAGAAATATGTAATAAAAAAATTATTCCCTTCATCCGACACACTTATCAACCTCACTCCTTGAAATATTTTTTTATACCCTACACCACCATACTGGGGAGGGTATATTGGATTTGTGCAGATGTTTGTAACGCCCAAAAATATTAGTCTAACACCCACCTTAAAGTATACCGATCGACTTAAAATCACTTTCTGAGTCTATTAAACGATGTCCGTCCGTCCGTCTGGCTGGTTGTCCATGTAAACCTTGTGCGCAGAGTACAGGTCGCAATTTTGTAGGTATTTCGATAAAATTTGGTACATATAACTTTTTCGGTCCAAGGACCAAGCCTATTGAAACTGCCTGAAATCGGTCCATTATTTCACCTAGCCCCCATACAAATGTCCTCCCGAAATTGGACTTTGTCGGTCATAAATGTTTAACTTATATAGATATCTACACAAGTTTTTATCCAAATAAGTTTTATATACACGGAATTCATGTCACCAAATTTTATTATGATCGGTCCATAATTAGTCATAGCTCCCATATAAGGCCTGCTTCCGATAATCACTTTAACGAGCATAAATCTCTTAGATATGTTCATATACACATAAAATTCAACGTAAATAACTTTCATATAGACTTTAATCACATGACCAAATTTCATGGTGATCGGTCCATAGTTTGTCATAGCTCCCATATAAGGCCCACTTCCGAAAATCACTCACGAATATAAATTATTTAAATTTTGAAAGAAAAATGTTTTTGCTCATTTACTTAGTGTAGGGTATTATATGGTCGGGCTTGACCGACCATACTTTCTTACTTGTACACTATCAAAATGTTTTTGACTTTTCATCAAGCGTTGTCGGTGTCACACATACAAACAAATTTTCACTAATACTCTTTAGAGTTTAGAAAATTGGCGAGATATTGTTAAAAATTAAATTTGAATCGACCCTCCAGCCTTAGGGCATCATAATCACATTATGCCATTTACAAATAAGTTTAATACCAAATGACGCAGTATATTTCAATTGAATTATCACTACTTTTTAAAAAATTGTGTCAAAAAGGGATCCAAATTCTGTTTATATTGTGAAAAGTAGTTTTGGCACTATTGAACCCATTTTGGTACAATTTATACATCAATTTGCCACTATATATAAATGTTCATTCGTTTATTTTAATTTTTGTTGTTGTTTGTTGTTATTTTTTCAACATCAATTGTGCAAAATAATTGTTGTGTTTATTTGGTTAGTTATCAGTGAGCACTCAACGTGTGAATATGATTATCGGATGTTTTGCAATTACATCTGATATAATATTATGATTTTTTCTTGTTGTTGCTATATGAAGAAATTTGCATGTAAAGGCAATGTACGTAAATATGTATACTTTGGTGGAGGGTATATAAGATTCGGCACAGCCGAATTTAGCTCTGTTACTTGTTAAAGTTAAAGTTTGTTTACACAACAAAATCATTACTTATATATATTTTCTTGAATTTAAATAAAAAAAATATGTTTGTGATTTGTGCTTATATGTTTTTGTTCTTAAATGTGATAAACAAATGACCTGTGTAAAATAGTGTTTTATTATATGTAACTTAAACTTCAATGGATTATTCGATGAATTCCGCTTCAATATTTAGTTTATTTGTTTCTATGTTCTGTTTTCTATGTCCATTTGAAAAATTAGCTGCAACTTTATGATTTTTTACGTTTTTTAGATGCAATGTCATAGTCTAAACCCGCGAAAGGCATTGAGCTCTCAAATGAGCTCTATTCTCTTTGTTTTCACACGTACGCAAGCACACACATTGTATAAAAAGTTAAAACCAATCAGTCTCGTATGAGCTTTGATGCAGGTTGGTCGTGTACGCTTTTATGCTTGTTTTTTCAGCAATTGTTGTTGTTTTTATTTTGTAAAATACAAATCAAACTAGTCAGTCTCGTATGAGCTTTGATACAGGTAGGTTGTGATGCGGGTTTTTGCTTGTTTTTTCAGCTATTGTTTTTGTTTTTCTCTCGGCTACAGTGAAAGAAATGGATGAGGAAATAAATAACTTCACGTACACTTTTTATTCAACAAATACCACTTCAAACTTTTACATCCATTTATCTCAGTGCATAGAGAGTAGCAGAGCGCAATAAATAACTCACACAATGACAAATTTACAAAGTTTGGTAGTATTAAAATGCCTATCGCTGGTCTAAACGCACCCTTTTTTGAATTTGGCACTCTGAACCAGTACTAGCAAAAAAGTTTTTGGCGGTGGAAAATCATGTTTTTTCTAACGTTATTGACCCATCAACAATTAAGAAATTTTGTAAATAAACTGCGGTACAAGTGGACAACTAGTCACAGAATCATGACAAAATTCGCAGATCGAAATAAAGAATGGTTAGAAGGAGATCTTATTTTTCCCGAACCAGCCATTGATCGTCGTAAATATACAAATTTTTAAGAGTGCTCAACTAAAACTCAAATAAAAAAGGCTTCTTCTATTGATAAGACGCCAACAGAAGAGTTAATGTTAACAACGCGTATTAGTCTTTTCAAATCTGGAAAAAGGAATGCTTCACAAGTTGTTTCGAAATTGAGCTCAGAACCTACAATAGCTTCAAAAATGCTTAAAACTGTAAATGCTGAGCCAAAAGCACCTATTCCATATACACCTGAGGAAGCTTTGGCCCTATATATAGATAGAGACTACTCAAAAAATACATATAAATCAGCGAAAGGCAGACTCACACCACTACAGTTTTTAGATATTGTAGTTGTATGAGTTGAGTAAAAAGTTGAGAAAAAAACAAAAACAATAACTGAAATAAACAAGCATAAAAAGCGAAAAGCGTAAAACAACCTGCTTCTATCAATGCTCATGCGAGACTGACTGGTTTTGATTGTTTTTATACAGCTCATTTGAGAGCTCAATGCCTTTCGCTGATATAAATTAATGCAATATGGTGCCAAAGAGCGAAATTGTAACATTTATCCAAGCTACGATCAGCGTTACCGTTGGAAAATTTTGAAAAGTCGCACAAAAAGGCGATTCTTGAAGAAAAAGTCGCACAAAAAGGGGATTTTGGCAATAAAAAGGGGCAACACTTTTAAAGGAAAAAAAGTAAAAAAAATTAGATAAAAAATTAGATAAAAACTTTTTTATTGAAATTTTTAATGATATTAATGTACATATAGACAAATTCATTTTCTTTTTTTTTTTTTAATTTTTCCAAATTTTTATAATAACGATTTGACAAAAAATCGACTTTTATAAAATTTAAATTGTTTGCAGTTTTGATTACTTTTAGTGGTAGTAACTTTTTCAAAAATAGTAATATTTCAACATTAATAGTACAATTTAAATACATATTTTACAAAATTACTATATTACTATTACTATATTTACATTTGATTTAATTATTTTTTTGATAAATTACGTCTATATTTCTTTATGAGTTCATCACTCGGAATCCAATCTTCTAGGTCCATATCTAATACATTTTGTGCCGAAAGCATGGACTCGCATGAGTCCACTTTTAATCTGTTGGATAATTTATTTTTCATTAACGTGAGTTTTGAAAATACTCGTTCCGCCGATGCACTACTATGTGGCAGAGTAAATACATATGTTACAAATTCATATAAATAATCATAAAACCTGTTTTTTAAAATACCAATTTGATGCCAAAATTCTTCTGGGTTTGTAATTTTAAACATAGTATCATATTTTTTGTCATACATTTTTGATTCTAACATTTTTAATTCTTGTATAAATATATCTGGTTAAGTAATTACATCTTTGTATTCTGAAACTATATCATAGTAATTAATCTCCTTATTTGAGCTTAGAAAGAATGGATCTATATATTGCTACCAATAATAAAATATTATTTGCACGTTGCAAATGTAAAAAAAACATGACAAAGCAAGAAGCTTTTATATATGAAATATTTTTATATACTTAGTTGTTCCAAAAACGTCATATTAAAGCAAAAATTTCTTTTTTTTTTGAAAACGGGGAAAAAAGGGTCAAAAATATTAAAAAGTGTCAGATTTAGTTAATTTTAGTAAAGGGACACAAAAAGTGTCAGCGGTGCTGAAAAAGGGTCAAATTGAGACTTTAGTCGCTCCGGGTAACGCTGGCTACGATGTTAAAGCTAAAACTGAAAAAGAGTGTTACCCCAACGACATACGCGTAACTGAACGTTCAGCAGAAGTAAATTTACAGTATCTTATTAACCATACTGTAGGACGTATATTACAGGGTTTTCCAGCAGCATTTGAGAACCTCGTAGTTGAATGCAATAACAACGATTGCATAAAAGCCATTTATAAATGGGGTTGTGATGGAAGCAGTGGTCACTCTACTTACAGGCAATGCTTTAATGTTCCCGAAACTGGAACTATTGATCAGCATTTATTTGCTATATGTATTGAACCTTTGCTAATAAAAAATGGATCGTCAATACTATGGGAAAATAATCGACCTTCTTCAACTAGGTTCTGCAGACCTATTAAACTAATTTTTGAAAAAGAGTCAGCAGACAGTACGAGATGAGGTTGAAAATGTTAAGAGGCAAATTGCTCAAATTTTACCTACAACATTAAATCATTTGAAAATACAACATGAATTCCATTTGACAATGATTGACGGAAAAGTTTTCAACACCATAACGGAGTCATCATCACAGGCTTGTGGAATTTGTGGGGCAACTCAAAAATTGTTTAACAATTTGAATATGATTCAGTTGAGTCAACCATAAGAACATTTGTACGAGTATGGATTATCAACACTCCATGCATGGATTCGCTGCTTTGAGTGTATAATTCATATCGAGTACAGACTACCAATAAAAACCTGGCAAGTTCGTGGAAAAAATAAAGAAATTGTTCAAGAAACAAAAACAGAAATTGAAATAGAACTAAGAAAACAAATGGGCATCCTGGTGGACATTCCAATGACGGGCTCAGAGAACACAATCACGGGAAATACTGTCAGAATATTTTTTAAGCAACCGATTTTGGCCTCTACAGTAACTGGCAAATGAAATTACAGTCGAACTTCCCTATAATGAATCTTGACGGGACCAGAAAATCACTTCATTATATAGAAACTTCATTATACAGAAATTATATTTTTCCCCCACTTTTTATTTAAAATAATTAGGCATATTAGTTTGGGTTACACTTTTCCATTTTTCTTCCACATCAAAACCTTGTAATACCAAATAACAAAATCATTATATAAAAATTATATTTTTTTCCATTTTTATTTAAAATAATCAGGTATTTTAGTTTGGATTACACTCTTCCATTTCTCTTCCTCAACAAAACCTTCTCGGCACGTTACTCCTCATCTCCACAAAAGTACTTTTTGCTACAATAACATGTCGTTTTTTGAATTTGTCTAATCATCCTGTGCTAGCCTCAAAAACTTCGTGTCCCAATGCATCAGCGAACTTTTTGGCTTTTTGCTTCATTAATTGCCCAGATATAGGAAGATTCCTACCACGTGCGGCAGTTACCCATTTGAGCATTGCTTCATCAATATCCTCAAAAAAGCAGGTTCGAATCCTTTTGCGTTTAGTGCTCAATTGCTCGTCTTCTATATTTTTTAGAATCACAGCCTTGTTTTTTAAAATATTTGATAATGTGCTGGGAAGAATTCCAAACTGCCTAGCCACATCCTTTTTTTAATCCTTCTTCAACTTTATTAATAATTAATAATTTTTTTAAGAGAAATGCTACTTCGCTGCTTCCTTTCCGATCACTGAACACCGGCAACTGATGTCAAAATTGTTATTAATGTGGCTTTCTTCTTTTTTGTTGTTCTTATTTTCCTTTTTTGGGAATCCCCTTATTATATGTGGCATCTTTCTCGGTACACAGAGTTGTTAGTATGCGTAACAGAAAATTGTTTGAAAAATTCATTATATGGAGACAAAAACGCATGTGAGTCAAATATTACACTTCAAAATTGCTTCATTGTATAGAAATCTTCATTGTATGGAAATTTATTATAAGGAGATCAAAAACAATGAAATTGGAACGGATAAAGTTGTGTGTTTGAAATCAATTCATAATAGGGAGAGCTTCATTGTATAGAAGTTCACTATAGAGAAGTTCGACTGTAATTAAAAGATTTGGAATAATTTTGCGCACAATGGCGTGTGGGTTTACAGTAAACACAGAAGCTTTTCGCATATAAGCGTGGGAAACTGCAAATATATTTGCAAGTGAATTACCCTGGTTGTACATGCCTCCATACGCCCATACAATTTTATTGCATGGCGCAGATATTATTGAAAATGTTTCGTTACCAATAGGAATAATGTCAGAAGAGGCACTTGAAGCAAGAAAGGCTATAGGCTTAACCACACACGAAAAGCCTCAAGACTACACACTATGGAGGACTTAATACATGCATTGTTGGTTTTTTCAGACCCTTTAATTACATCTAAATCAAGCAACTTCTTTTAAATGAGTATGAGTTACCAGATACCCACATTTCGGAAAGCTTTGACTCAGAATAATTTTTCAGATAGTTTCTTCTAGAACATGAGCAAATACAAAGTAGAATCTTATTATTTAAAAATATTCCATAATTTGCATTAAGAATTTGTTACTTTAATTTTTTTTAATTAGAAAAATAAAAAAAATTACAAAAATAAAACACAACTGCTTTATTTAAAAATATACTATACTTAAAATTAGCTATTTTTTTAAGTTATTAACAAAGCAATTTCTTGCACAGACCACAATGAATCAATAAAAAATATTAAAAAATATACACATTTTAAATAAAAAAAGAAGAAATAATAATTACAAAAAAAAAATCATTATAGTAGAATTTAGCATTGTCACATTATTCATATTTTACGTCTCATAAATTTCCATGAATTTCTGATTTTATGAACTATTATTGTTGTATGCTGAGTGTAGGGTAAAATTCCCAAAAATTAATATATATAATATATAATGCCTAAAATATAATTTTGTTTAAAAAAAGTTTTAAAATCGAATGTAATATATAATTATAAACATACATACTACTATTAATATATTAATTTCCGATGATGAATGATACAGCATTGATGGCGGAATCTGTACTGAAGCGGCATGTCCCAAAAAACTTTGTTTGAAGAGAGCACAACCTTGGCTATAATTTCACTGAACATTTCTAATAGATCAGATCAGTAATTATAAAGATATAATTAAAGTGCCACCAGATTTGCCATTTCTCCCACTGTTCTCCCACTGTGCAATGCTTTAAACACATACATACCACATACACATATTCAAATATTTCATTTGTTCAATTCACAAGGTCTCTTATCATGTCATATTGTCATAATGTCCTAATAGTTCACAATGGTTTTTATTGCTTTTCAAGCAAAAAAATGTCCTAAAATAATACTACTTTCTATGCTATGTTTATTGTGTTATCGTAACGAAACAGCAGAGACCAACGCCGAATGCCTAAGAGTCGGTTAAGCTGAGCCGCCGAGTCGTGATATATTAGGACATTATGACAATATGACTGATAAGAGACCTTGTGATTTGACCAATTATCTATAAAGTTTTACAATATAAATTTTTAATAAAAAAAAACTTATGAGAATTTAAATTTTGAGATGCATATAAACTAGCCTAAATTCAGGATCACATCAGGCCTGTTGTCATCGTTGGATATTATTTGGTGTGTCTTAAAATCTGGTTAAATGTTTTAAAATTGCATTAAATTATCTACATATAAATATTATAAATTTAATACTATTTTAAATTGAAGCCACTGTTATTTTAAAAATTGTATGTTATATAACATTTTATAATTTTTGTGTTAATAACATTTGAAAACAACGCCTATTTTTTGATTAAGTTCATTTCAATTTAGAATATTTAAAATTTATTATTGTAAATAAAATACACTATGTTACAACAATAACGTACACCTTAATACAATTTCAATCCATTTATTAATTAATTAAAAATGTTAATTTTCAAGAATAAATATTTGTAACTTGTTACTTTTATATAATAATGGTTTAAATATTTGTTCTTATTCCATGAACGGTTAATCTACAAAGGTTATGTTTATAATAGGGAAGTTATATGATAGCATAGCTGAGAGGGTTTTGATCATAGTGAAGCAAAATCATCGTCTTTCCATACTAGATTTCAAACCTAATTTCTTTCCAATCTATATTTTATTTTTTTAGCCACCTTTTATATTTAATTTTTAACGGTTCTTAAATAGTCTGCTGATCATTCTAGTATTGTTCCTTGTACAATACAACCCTTTTTCACTGAATTTTACATCTGGCAGCCATGTCACCAAAACATTAAGGTAAATGCATTGATGGCACTGACCTATGACAACATTGCCAACAACCATAATTATAAACTGAGCAACACTTAGATAAAACAACTCGGAACGGTACACAGTTTTGTCCACTTTATCTTGAAAAGAAGCTGACATGTGTTCAAATAAATGGAGCACAATAATTAGATAATTACGAATAAGGGCAAACAGATATAAACTGCACTTATATATTCAATGTAGGTACATCAAATTATTTTTCAAATGGGTTATGATGTGCTACCTAATAGGTCAAACGGTTCCTTACACTTATCTTTTTAAGGTGACATATGGAAGTAAAAACCATTACCATTTTAAATAATACCTCCAAATGATGAAATATTTTATCAGGAAAACCCTTAACAAAATTAAATGGGTTACTAAAATTTGAAAATTATTGCCCTAAAGTTGAATAGGAATTTTTTGGATGGACCTGGACCCCTTGGTATCAACAATTTTATTGGATATAAAGTTAGAAACTTATAAATAATAAAAATATTAATTCAATCACTTTCAACTTTAATTTAACATATTTGTTCCATATTGAAACAGAAATTTTCATTATTACTAGACTTTCGTGATTCAATATGGTCTTTATTGATTTTAAGTTGTTTTTTCTCTCCCTGTACATATGTACTTTTTTTGAAATCGGAACACAAACGAACATTTAATATACACGAGCTGTTCAACGTTGGTGATTCCTGGCCGCGCCACTGGTAGGTCCATGAGGTCTAAAACTTGAACTGTAAAGCATTTCCTCTTTGAGCATGTCAAATTCTAATCGGAGTAACCGTTTAAAATATACAGATTTATTTCCCTATTTTTTCTGTACCACTGTGCATCGCGATATTTTTCTTGTATTAACTGAAATCTATAATATATTGATAAATAATTACAAACACCTTCTTAATTTTAGATGCTCCAACCTGTGTACCAAACCAGCCAAGAATATATGGTGTGGCAAAACAAGAAGATGCTAAAATTAAATGCTCTGTTGATGCTAATCCCCCAGATGTCGACTTCAGTTGGACATTTAATAATTCAGCTGAAAGTATTGATGTTGCAACTAATCACATCTCAAGACTAGGTATGTGTATTTTATTAATATATAAGTTCAGTGATTTTGCAGCTATGGGAAACAAAAAGACATACTTTTAAAAGTAAACTATCTGCGATATTGAAAAGTTGTATAATCGCTTCTATATTTTAGTTCAGTTTCTTACAATCACTAATACACTGTTTAATGCATCACAAAACTGTCATTTTTTTGTTTTTACACGAAAATATTTTAATTAGAATATAGGTGCATTTTAGTAACACACCAAAATTCACAAAATTTTTGGTGCGATATTTTAAAATCTAAGAATCTTATAATGAACGAGGTTTAATTTTTTTTAATTGGAAATCTTATTAAAATCTAGTAAAATAAACCTGATTTTTATAGAAATCTTATTTAAACTAGATTTTGGGTATTTGTAAATTATCTATAACAGCTATTATGTAGTTGTAGTTTATAATACACATGGTTTTTTATCGATATTGTAAAACCATTATTCTGTGATTTTCAAAAATATGAATTGGTTTATATATATGTTCACTCCGCTATCACTCCAAATGTTTTCAAACTATAAACCCTAAATGCTTTGAGAATTATTTTGAATAAAATAAAAGAGCCATTCACATACGGCTGTTAGCCTATTACAAAAATAGATTATAGTCGAGTGATGCCAGATTAATACATGACATTTCTTGCCTCAGTTAACAGCAGATTACAGTGAGAATTCTACGTTTTCGAGTTTCGGTCGAGCTATGTCGACCATGTGCATTATAAACATTTTCAATATTCACAGCGTTTTGCTCACTTTGTTCTGAATGCATAGATACATTGTCTTCTTGTGGGTAAAACCCAATGAAATCTTGCAGTTGTCCGGAACAGTCGTTTGCTAAGACGAATTAGTACTATTTGTTTCATAATAATAATGCAACGATTTAAAATCAAATTCGTCATCCACTTATCATTATGCTTTTTATTCGTCAGGAAATATACATTCTACACTAGTACTAGTATTTTGAACTTCATATATTGATTGTCAGCTACGTCTGATGACAACTCTTGTGGTAAATGTAAATTTCAATGGGTACGACATAAACGCCCCAAAAAATAAAAGAGAGGTAGCAATTCTTTTTTGGCGATAAAACATGTTATGCACAGAAATTTCACATGGTTAGAGCTGGGGTGGTTTCTAGTTGATTTACATTTTTTAAGCATAAGCAACAGTGCGTGGCCCCTCAAAGTTAATCACCTCGGGTCTCAAATTTTTTTAAAAAATCGACAAAAATCTATTTATGTTCCGAATTATCTGAAATTTAAAATATAAATAGTCCTTAAGAAGATTTACGAAAAAACTCTTACATGTATATGTTATCTAGTTGAATAGATAATTAAATTTATTGATTTATTTTTATTAATTTTGCTCGATCTTTTCATGGTTTTTTAGATATGGAGGGTCTAAATTTATTTTTGAAATATCAGCTATATTAGATAAATTTGGCAACGTGCTAACAGTTATCTCGTCCCTATAAAAAGTTACACGCATCCAAAGTTGGAACATGTAGAAAGGTCCGTATTTTTACGTTTTTTCTCAAAAAATCCCATATATTTTTTCTTTTGAGGAAAAAAATTTTCTTCGGGACTATAATCAATTTTTATATGATTCAAAAAGAGAACTTAATGCAAAAGCGTGTAAAATAAAATGACACTTCACATGTAGTGAAGTGTGTCATCCCCGTTTTAAATTCACCAGTCAATAACGTTGCGAGTGGGTTGAAAATTCACTAGTGGTAGTTCTCAGTGGCTAACTAATCCGACGTAGTGGAACTAGTTCAATGAACTGCAGAGAATAGTAAGATATTCGCCTTAAGTGTTTGAAAATAAATTCAAGTAAAATATAATCCTCTAAAATATACCACTTCGATGACCACATGTAATGTTAAATGTGGCCGTTGATATTTTCGTACTCACTGATGATGCAGAAAATTCAAAAATTGAGAGTAGACTTACATCCAATTCTAAATAACAAATAGACAGCAGTATAAATAGAAGCTCTTTGGCTTAGTGATTAGCGCATTTGACTATAAAACGAGAGGTTATGTGTCCAAAACCCGCTCCCTGAAAATGTTTTAATTTTTTTTCTCAAATGCTGGAGTATTTGTACTGTTGAATATAATAGTGAAATGTTATAAAGAATGTTCCAATCGGCCACCTACAATTTTAAATTCACCAGTCAATACCGTTGCGAGTGGGTTGAACATTTACTAGTAGTAGTTATTAGTGCCTAACTAATTCCACGTGCCGGAACTAGTTCAATGAACTCCAGGGTATCCACTCACACTAAAACTGCTACATATAATAACAATACCAACAAGGGCTGTCAGATGTGGCGATTTCTAGAACGTGATGATTTTTCGTTGCCTTTGGCGATCAAAATTTCCAATTGGCGACGTGGGGATTTTTTAACATATTTAGCTTTGTAATCTGATCATATGTAGCCCTCCGGCTGGTGAGAAGGTCCCTGGGGACCTTTTTCATTTTCAAACTGAAATTAGTCCTTGATGGTCCATGGGAAGTATACCCACCCCCCACATGTATCTAGAATCGTTTAAAATCATAGCGATCCGACCAATAGTTTAGCTTGAGATTTAAATGTGTTTAGTACGGGAACGTGTGAAAAGGTTTGCTGGGACCTTGTACTGAAATTTCAAGAAATCGTTAATAAATGCACTGTCCTTTGGGTTGTTTTATTCTTTGAACACATCGCAAACGTGTTCCTTAAATTTTTTTCTAACACTCATTATACATGTATAATTAGTAAATAATAATAAAAGAATGTAAAAAAATGCGTTTTCATATAAAATTCCATACAAATAGAAATAGATCCCTGTGGACCTTGTACTTCGTATAAGGGAAACGGATGACTCAACCGTTGGAGGGTTAACTAGTTTTAACAATATTAATTTTTTCTTCTAATATGTTTAAGCCGTCATTTTTAAATTATAATGGAAATATGTATTGATAACTTAATATTCTTATTAAAATTGGCTATTGGTTCGCCGGATTCTTTTCTGCTAAAGTAATCTATCGATTTTGGCACATAATTTGAAATGGAGGAATATGACGCAGAAATTTTAAAAGAAAAATGTTTTTTTTTTACCTCTCAATTTTTTTTTAAAAAATCTCGAAAAATCCATTTATGATCGTAATGAGCTGAAATTTAAAATGTAAATAGCACTTAAGAAGATCTACAAAAAATGCGCTTACATGTGTAAGTTGTCTCTATTAGTTGAAGAGATATTTAGGTTTATTTATTTATTTTTTTTTAAATTTTGCTCGATGTTTTTATGGTTTTTTAGATGTGGTGGGCCTGCGGAGGGTCGATTTTTTTCTAAAATATCACCTATATTGGTGTTAAAACAAATATGAAGTTTTCGGTGCTTTGCCTTTTTAGAATTTTTTACTCAAATATGAAATTTTTTTAAAAATTGACCAAGTTTGGATAGATCTGAGGGGTGTTGTGTCCGCTTAAGTGTGCCAAAATTTACTTTACACGCTTTTGCATTACATTCTCTTTCCGGATCATATAAAAACTGTAAATAGTCCTGAAGAAAACTTTAAAAATACGGCACTTTTTACATGTTCCAAATTTGGATGCGTTTAACTTTTTATAGGGACAAATAGAAAAAAAATTCGATCCTCCGTAGGCCCGCCACATCTAAAAAACCATAAAAAGTTCGAGCAAAATTAAAAAAAAAAAATAATAAATAAACCTAAATATCTCTTCAACTAATAGAGATAACCTACACATGTAAGGGTATTTTTTGTCGATCTTCTTAAGAACTATAAATATTTTAAATTTCAGCTCATTCCGATAATAAATGGATTTTTGGCGATTTAAAAAAAAAAAATTGATACCCGAGGTGACCAACTTTGATGGGCAACGCACTGGCTTCCGTTAGCACTAGGAACCTGAACAACTGGAAATCAACTCCAAAAAAACCTCAACTCCAACCATGTGAAATTTTGTAACAATATCTCAAATAGTTTCCGAGATACCGAATTATTTCCAAAAAAAAAAAAAAGTTTCTAAACCACTGTGCATTGTTACGTATAAAAGATTATGAGCAGTTATCAACTTAAATATCAACTCTTACAAAATTTTACATACCCTAATATATTTCATCTTTATTTATAAATATTTACGGCTATATGCATAAAAAAAACTTATTGTAGATTTAAAACACAAATTTGTTAACAAACACTTTAGCTTTAAAAATCATTTATAAAAGTTTAGTATTCATAAACGTTTGTTAAAGGCACAATAACTAATGTACTGTTTTTTGTCTATGCTGGCAATGCTTCTCTGTTATTTCCCATTTTTCGTTGTTAGTGTTGCTTGCAATTAGGATAAAATATTCGTTAATTCTCTTTTTTTTAATTGTTTGTTTTTAGTATTAATACATTTTTGAAGATAAAAGCTAATATTTAGAGAACAAATTTTTATTTGATTCTAGTAAATTTATATTAAGCTAAAATGCATTAATATACAAACGTTTTTATATATTTTAGTTCAATTATTATTAAAAGTATTCGATTGACGTATATTCTGTGATAAAATAAACATCACTGTTTTATAATTTGTTTTATTAATTTATTTTTATTGTCATTTTGTTAAATTTTAACAAAAATTAATGAATTTCTATGAGGAAACACATAATTTTAATTCCGGAGTGGATATATTAGATTGTGTGGACCTTCTGCCACAATGTTTACGCATTTAGTTACTACATGCCGTTACAGGTTAACAATAAATTACAAAAATGGCAATAAAACTCACTTGCGAACCTCATGTAGTTCACTGCCGGAGAAATATGGAACAAAATCTTATATTATTAAAGTGGACCATATTTCCCAGCGGAGTTAAAATTATGTTTATCAATTGCAATAGTATCGACTATTAATGCAAATTTATAAAGAATTGTCTTTAAAATTCCCTTTTTTCAGGATAAAATATAAAAAGAATACTTTATAGTAGGTTTAAAGAAGGGTCGAACGAACTTTAAAATTTGTACTCTTATTAAAGGTTTATCAAATGTATTTTGAGCTATTAATCGTTTATGAATACAACTTTATGAAAATTTGCTTATAATTGGTTTATAAGGCTCTTGTAAATTTTTATGCATATGGCTGTTAGTGAACAATTCTTTAATTACTTTTTTTATGCTATTTCGGATTTATTGAGATAAAATAAACACAAAACTCATTTATTTTCATTAAATTCTACTAAAAAACATAAAATAATTCATTTTTTGGCATAAAGCTAATTTACATAAGTTTACATAAGGGATAAAAAAAACTTAAAAAAAAGTAAATTAATATTTTGTTTGGCTTTAATTACACTATGCTAGTTGAAAAAACTGTCAAGCGGGGCACCCGGTGGGTTAAACTAATTCGACCACGCTGAATTCAGTGGTGCTAACCGTCTTTTTAGGTTAGCTCGTATTTTCGAGATATACTGTTATTTCGAAAATGGTGGAGGTTGCACAACATATATTCGCGTAAATAAAAAACGGTTTAGTTTATGGAATAAACTAAAAAAACCGAAATTCCACAATAAAATTACCTTTAAGTAACAATTAACATTTTTTTAACCTGCGCAGTGGTTTTAGAAATATAATTTTTTTTTGGCAAAAAAAAAAATAATTTTTTAGAAAAATTTCGAAATTTTTGTTTTTTAAAACGGGATAAAAAATTGAAAAATGAAGCTACGCACTTAATTTTTTCCATGCGCATAGAAAGCAAAACAACCCCCAAATGATTAAAATCTGTTCACAACTTTTGATTTTATTCTCAAAAGATGAAAAATTTTAGTTTTTATAATACCACTCATAATAATAAACTATGAATTATAATATATATGTATGTACAGAATGTTTTATTATTTGAAGTGAAGGAGAAAAATTTGCAAAAACCTATTTAAAATGTTAATTAAAGTTTAACGGCTATATGCATAAAAAAACTTATTGTAGATTTAAAACACAAATTTGTTAACAAACACTTTAGCTTTAAAAATCATTTATAAAAGTATAGTATTCATAAACGTTTGTTAAAGGCACAATAACTAATATACTGTTTTTTGTCTAAGCTGGCAATGCTTCTCTGTTATTTTCCCTTTTTCGTTGTTAGTGTTGCTTGCAATTAGGATAAAATATTCGTTAATTCTCTTTTGTTCATTGTTTGTTTTTAGTAATTATATATTTTTGAAGAAAAAAACTAAAGTATTTAGAGAAAAAATATATATTTGATTCTAGTAAATTTATCCTAAGCTAAAATGCATTAATATACAAACGTTTTTATATATTTTAGTTCAATTATTATTAAAAGTATTCGAATGACGAATATTCTGTGATAAAATAAACATCACTGTTTTATAATTTGTTTTATTAATTTATTTTTATTGTCATTTTGTTAAATTTTAACAAAATTGAATGAATTTCAATGTGGAAACACATAATTTTAATTCCGGAGTGGGTATATAAGATTCTGTGGACCTTCTTCCACAATGTTTACACATTTAGTTACTACATGCCGTTACAGGTTAACAATAAATTACTAAAATGGCAATAAAACTCACTTGCGAACCTCATGTAGTTTACTGCCGGAGAAATATGGAACAAAATCTTATATTATTAAAGTAGACTATATATCCCAGCCGAGTTAAAATTATGTTTATCAATTGCAATAGTATCATCTATTATTGCAAATTTATAAAGAATTATTTTTAAAAATACCTTTTTTCAGGATAAAATGTAAAAAGAATACTTTACAGTAGGTTTAAAGAAGGGTCGAACGAACTTTAAAATTTGTACACTTATTAAAGGTTTATCAAATGAATTTTGAGCTATTAATCGTTTATGAACACAACTTTATGAAATTTTGCTTATAATTGGTTTATAAGGCTCTTGTAAATTTTTATGCATATGGCTGTAAGTTTTTATTTAGAAATTTATTCTTCTTCCTCCTGCAGATTCCAGCAAATATCCCCTAAAAGAGAATCAAGTTTTTTGCCACTATACCAGTGTTCGAGTCTGGCTGTTACTTGGTGAAACCTTTCGCCATGTTCATCAGACTCGGCTGGTGATTGTTCATTAAATTTTTCTGCATGACAATGCAAAAAATGTATTTTCAATGACATTCTGACGTTTAAATTTTTAAATGCGGTTAGCATATTTTCAATTAAAATTCGCCAATTTTCAGACCGATGATTTCCTAAAACATTTCTATTACTGATTTCACACAATTCCAGGCCAATAGCTCGATTTCATTCAATGCAACTTCAAAATGTTGGTCCTTCATTAGACGACGGATGTCCGGTCCATTAAGAATTCCTGTAAAATAAAACCATTATGATATTAAATATAAATGCTTTTACTTTCATACCGCTTAATCGTGGAACAATTCGGCGCAATTCGGTAAAAGCAATCCCACCTGGGTTCAATGCTTTTATAAAATTTTTTACAATACCCAGTTTGATGTGGAGTGGAGGAAGAAAATCTTTTCCATCGGCACAAGTGGTAATTCAATGATATTATTTCTATGCAATGCTTTCCTCACGTAAAGACCAGTCCCGTGTATTATACTGGTCGCCATTAAAACGCGTATTCCATAAGCACATGAAGCACATATTTTTAGTATAGCCCAATTGCATGCCTCTTAAAAGAGCCACCACTTTTAAATCTGCGCATATTTTCCACTTGTGGTCTTCATATTTAATTAACTGTATTATTTTTTTCATTGATGAGTATGTCTCTTTAGTATTTGTGCTTAGAGCTATCGGAATAGGGTTTTTTAAATTAGTGACATGTAACAAAACTGCTTTTAAGCTACTTTTGGACGAATCAATGAATAAGCGCCAATCTCCAGGATTATATTCATTTTGCATTGTTAAAACCAAGCCGCGGATGTCAGTACAATACGCGAGAAAATTATTCTCAATAGATCTAAAAAAAGTCGTAAATCGACGATGGCGATTGATTGCCCCGAATATTTGAACATCTTGTGCTAAAATATTAGCTCGTTTTAACTCTTTTGTCAAGATAATGCTCTGTCTTTGAGACAATTTTAGGCGCCGTACCATTATATCCAGACGATTTTGTGTGATTTCATTATGATTGCATGGAATCGTGATTTGACGGTTGATACATTGATGCAACTGCTCCACAGGTTTGAACAGATTGAAGTATTGATGTAATATCATCTGTTGGTATTTGGTTATCCGGAACAGGAATTTCATTAGAATGTGGCAGCGGAAATTGAGCATATGTTGTTTCAGTGTAAGATATAGAACCACTTTTTCTTCTGTTCATACCGGCTGTATGATTTATACACGCATAACACTCATCTTCAACATGGAGTATGGGATCTCTCCAAATAATTAACAATCACCAGCCGAATCTGATGAACATGGCGAGAGGTTTCATCAAGTAACAGCCAGACTCGAACACTGGTATAGTGGCAAAAAATAAAAAATAAATCAAATGAATAAAATCAAAAGTTGGGGACAGATTTTAATCATTTGTTTTGTTTGGAACTTTGCTTTCTATGTGAATGAAAAAATTAAGAGCGTAGCTGCATTTTCCAATTTTGTATGCCGTTTTAAAAAACAAAAATTACGAAATTTTCCTAAACAAATATTTTTTTTGCTAAAAAAATTATATTTCTAAAACGACTGCGCAGATTAAAAAAATCGTAAGTCTTACTTAAAGGTAATTTTCGGTTTTTTCAGTTTATTCAATAAACTAAACCGTTTTTGAGTTACGCGAATATATGTTGTGCAACCTCCTCCATTTTCGAAATAACGGTATATCTCGAAAATACGAGCTAACCTAAAAAAAAACGGTTAGCACCACTGAATTCAGCGTGGTCGAATTAGTTTAACCCGCTGGGTGCCCCTCTTGACAGAAAAAAAAGTGTCAATTTCATACACAGTGTTACAGCAGATATCTATTTGGCATAGACAAAGCTAATTTTTTGGATATTTCTGGAGTAATTTTGCTCCATTCTTCCTGGTGTTACTTGTCGATTTTTTAGACCTCGTTTTAAAATATCCCATAAATGTTCAATAACATTTAGATCGAGGGACTGCGGGGGATCTTCCTATTTGTTTTTAACGTTATATAGCAGCCATTCCTTAACTAACTTTGATGAATGCTTCGGATCGTTGTCCTGGAGAAATATTACGTTGTCCTCCAGATCTAGAAGTTGGACGCTGGGAAGGTAGCTATCCTTTAAAATATCGATATACATGGCCTTATCATAATTTCATAATTTCCATTTTCTTTGACATTTTTTATTATTGTTTGGACTGTGCTTTTACTTAAATTTAATAAAATTACAATTTCATCAAAAGATTTGCCATCATTTCTCAACTTAACTTAAGATTTTTCGAATTGGCTCAGAAATTTCTTTGCCTTTGCCCATTTTCTTCCACTAAAAACACTTTTTGATTTTTTATTGATATATCATTTTTAGTAAAAGTAAACTTTCTACCACTGATTTTACACAAAGCATCATAAAAATTGTAGCGACAAGTTTAACGGTACAACAGCTTTTTTTTTTTCAGAGTATGTAAACTTATGTAACATTAAAAGGATACCAATTACTCGTGTTTTATTGTTATTTATTCTTAATAAAATTATATATTTCCAAAAAATTTTCAAATGTATGTAAACTTTTGTAAGACTGTGTATGTATGCAAGTATAAATAAAAAGTAATATTTCCATGCTCAGGAATAAAGATAGGGAATTGGTTATAGATATCACTCTGACCAATCGCAATAATGATCTTATAAAAGATTGGAGGGTAGCATCCGACTGTTTATTCTCGAATCACAGCCGTCCAAACAGCGACCGTTTAGGGATCCTATACGGACAAATTTTGTAACTTTGAACCTGCTCCTTTCTAGGCACTCTTTGATATGCCGTCCTATCCGATTATACACAGGTGATTCATTTCAATACATATTGTTACGAAATTGTACTTGAATTTAAATATAACTGTTTTTAATTTGTATAATGCCTCTCAACAGTGCTGCTCAAACTTTAACAAAAATGTGGGTATTATTAACATTGCTGTAGAATATACAACATTGAATAAAAGCTTTGAGTAGAGCATTGTTTGTAAGTATGACAACACTAACCCTCTTATTCATAATAAATTTTTAATTTTATAAACGGTTTATAAAACAAAATTTCCATACAAAATTCGTTTAATAAACCTGTAATAAAGTTAAAAATGTATTATGAATAAGACCTTAAATGATTAATGAGTAACATCGAAAGCTCTAGAGTTCGAATATTCTAGTTTTAAGATCATTGTACATTACCAGTGTGTTTTTAAAGTGTTATATAAACGTGTGTATGTATTAAAATACATAGCGACCATTTAAACTTTTGTTGTTGTACATTTTAAATAAATAAAGAGTTGTAAAAATTTTAAACTGCTAAACTGCTTTCATTTGCAATCAAAAGTATCCGGATTATTTAAATGAAATAAACCAACGTTTTAAAAAGGTTAAAACGTAACAATTGGTGTCAGAATTGGTGTCGGAATTGTAAAATAAAAAGCAGTCATGAAGTTTGAAGAACTAAAAGTGGAGCAACTCAAGAGAGAGAATAATATGGAGTTACCTACAGCTGGCAATAAAACTGAATTGCAAAAGAGGCTGATAGATGAATTCAAGCGCCGTGATATTGACATAGGAGTTTACGAATTCAAGTATAAAGAAGAAATGGAAGTTTCTACCCGTGCAATAACAAGCAGCAGGATTTAAGTACAATGTTCGCGTAAATCATTACTTTGGAAATGGGACGAATAGTTATGATTTGGCGAAATGTGGAGATACCTCTTGACGTCGGATATGAAAATAGGACTCAGGTAATAAAGCTAGTTACCATCGAGCATCAGAGACTACCACCACAGTCAGAAACTTTAGCATGGGCCCGTATGGAGGGAGATTCTGAGGACAACAGTTTGTGGGTGGTAGAACCAGCGGAAATAAAAAGTGATCTTATAACAGCAAAGGCCCTCGTTAAACCCTGCATCAACAAAATAGTTCCTATAAGAGTGCTTAACCTGTCCAGCTATGAAAAAATCGTTAAGCCAAATTCCGGAATAGGTCAATGCGCTTCAGCAGAGGCAGTAATCAGTTGCGAGGAAAACGCGAAACCTGCAAATAAGTCCACCAAAGAACACGAGCTGCTAGCGGAATTGTAAAGCATCAAATAAATACTGGTGAAGCGAGGCCAATAAAGCAGGCTCCAAGAAGTATTCCTCTAGCAAAACGAAATGTAGTAATGGAGTTGGTCAACGAAATGGAGCGGAACGGTATAATCGAACCATCTTCAAGTCCTTGGAGCTCGCCTGTTGTTTTAGTTAAGAAGAAAGATGGCAGCACTAGATTTTGCGTCGATTAAGGAAAGCTGAACGACGTCACCAAGAAAGACAGCTGCCCGATACCATTAGCTGGAACTAAATGGTTCTCCACATTGGACTTGCAAAGTGGTTATTGGCAAGTAGAAATTTCAGAGAAAGACAAGGAGAAAACTGCCTTTAACGCCAATAATGTTTTATGGCAATTTAATGTGATGCCATTTGGACTCTGCAATGCTCCAGCCACATTCGAGCGTTTAATGGAACGAGCGTTGAAAGAAAGACATGCTTGGTGTACCTCGATGACATAATTGTCATGGGGAAGTCTTTTGATGAACACCTGAAAAAGTCCTTCAACGAATATCAGCGGCCGGACTCAAACTTAATGAAAAGAAATGTGCATTGTTCCAGAAAGAAGTAAAGTAGTAAGTGCATCGTGTAACAGCAGACGGCATATCAACAGATGAAGATAAAAGACGAGCTGTAAAGGACTGGCATCGTCCGAAAAATCTTCATGATTTGCTTAGTTTTCTAAGCCTTTGTACGTACTACCACAGAGTATACAGAGGTGTCACGAGACAGAAAATAATCTCGTTTTCTATTCGTCTCTTTCTTTATAAACTGCCCTTTTCATTGTTTTGTTTTGGTTATTTCTTTGTTTTGATTACATTACTTTGTCTACCATATTCGCGTTGTATATAGCGTTTTGCTTTAACACATCACTGATATTGTAGTACAAAATATTTGCTATACTTTTTTAAGAGAACTGCCCTTTCATCTGATTTTGATTTTTTGAAACGTCAAATTTGACACCTCTGTATACTTTGTGGTACTACCGACAATTTGTACCGAATTTTGCAAGTGGAGCCGCAACCTTACATAAGCTAACCCAGAAGCTGCGACCATTCCTGCGGAGTGGATCTCAAGAACAGGCATTCCTGCAGTTGAAGGAATTGTTCTGTACAGCACCAGTTATGGCATATCCCATCCCTTTATCAAAGTTTGTTCTATATAGTGATGCGAGCGGATACGGAATAGGCGGTGTGCTTTCACAGGCCATCGATGGGATTGAAAGAGTAAATTTTTTTTCTAAAATATTATCTATATTCGTGTTAAAATTCTAAATAAAATAACAAAAAACTTGTTAACAGTTATCTTGTCCCAATAAAAAGTTAAACGCATCCAAAGTTGGAACATGTAAAAAGTGCCGTATTTTTTAAGTTTTTTCCCAAAAAGGCTCATATATTTTTTCTTTTGTAGAAAAATAATTTCTTCGGGACTATATACAATTTTTATATGATCCGGAAAGTGAATTTATTGCAAAAGCGTGTAAAGTAAATTTTGGCTCACTTCAGCGGACACAACACCCCCCAGACCTATCCAAACTTGGCCAATTTAAAAAAAAAATGTCAGATTTGAGAAAAATTCTAAAAAGGCAAAGCACCGATCCTCGAAAAAACTTCACAATTGTATAACCCTATATGCTTCTTAAACATTTAAAAAGTTTTTTTTTACTATCACACGGTAAATAACGTCACAGTAGGCACTTTTCTAAAAAAAACTCAGTTTTTGGAACACATTTTCCCCGGTTTAGGAATTTCGGTATTTGAAAAGAAGAACTGTCAAAAATTATAATGTCGTTGCTTTAAGGAGCACAAACCTTGCCCCCTTTGGAAAATTTGTACGTTTTTTCATATATTTCGTAACAATATCTCAAATGGTTCCCGAGATACCGAATTATTTCCCAAAAAAAGTTTCTAAACTACTGTGCATACCTAATCAGGAAGCTAAAACGGTTTAAGCGTATTTGTGAACAACTACAACTACAAACACATTGGAATGGACTATACAAGGTGATTAAGAAATTAAACGACGTGGTGTACAGAATAAAGAAAGAGAAGAGTGCCGCTATGGTAAGAAAGAAATGTCCCCAAAACTGCAAACATATTGGGATGGACCGTACAAGGTGATTAAGAAATTAAACGACGTGGTGTACAGAATAAAGAAAGAAAATAGCCCGAGATCTAAAATGAAGGTAGTACATCTAGAAGGACTAGCTGCCTATGGGAGAAGTGAATCTATGCCTATTCGGACGAACAGGCTTAAGCGGGGGGCAGTGTTACGAAATTGTTCTTGAATTTAAATATAACTGTTTTAACGGCTGGTTTAAAGTTGCATAATGCCTCTCAACAGCAGTGCTTCTCAAACTTTAACAAATCTGAGGGTATTATTAACATTGCTGTAAAACATACAACATTGAATTAAAGTTTTGAGTTGAGCATTGTTTGTAAGTATTGCAACACTAATAGATTAATGACTAACATCGAAAGCTCTAGAATTCAAACATTCTAGTTTTAAGTACATTGTAGAAATAAAGCTTTCTAGATGGTAATGCAGTGTATATAAATTGGCCGTGAGAACACCACAAGAGTCAGTCTAATTTGAAGAATCGTTAAGTAAAGACAAATTAACTGCTATAAAGTGTGCTGTATTACCAGTGTACATTACAAGTATCGCGTAAAAATGTACCTATTACAAAATGTAATAGGTTAACAAAAAATGCGCGAGGGTGTTTATTTCAATGTTATTTCTTTGCAAGTTCGATTCTAACTATACTTAAAATTAACAAAACAATATTTTGGTCCACTAAAGAATTTACAAATAATAAATAACAAGCGGTCCGTTATATATAACAACAAAAACATTACATGCATTAGCTTACTTATATTTAAATAAATAACAATGCATGTACGGACACGACAGAAAGAGGAACAAGAAAATTTACTAAGAGATGCAATATTAACAACAAAAGCACTAATGGTAGTAGGTACACAGTCTTACAAAAGTTTACATACCCCTAATATATTTCATCTTTATTAATAAATATTTAGTGAAAAATTCTTTAATTACTTTTTTTATGATATTTCGGATTTATTGAGATAAAATAAAAACAAAACTAATTTATTTTCATTAAATTCTACTAAAAAACATAAAATAATTAATTTTTTGGCATAAAGCTAATTTACATAAGTTTACATACGGGATAAAAAAACTTGAAAAAAACTAAATTAATATTTTGTGTGACCTCTTTTGGCTTTAATTACAGCAGATAATCTATTTGGCATGGACAACGCCAATTTTTTTTTTATTTCTGGAGTAATTTTGCCCCATTTTTCCATCATCGCTTCTTTGAGTGCTGGAACTGATGTTACTTGTCGATTTTTTAGACCTCGTTTTAAAATATCTCATAAATGTTCAATAACATTAAGATCGGGGGACTGCGGAGGATGTTCCTATTTGTTTTTAACGTTATATAGAAGCCATTCCTTAACTAACTTTGATGAATGCTTTGGATCGTTGTCCTGGAGAAATATTGCGTTGTCCTCCAGATCTAGAAGTTGGACGCTGGGAAGGTAGCTATCCTTTAAAATTTCGATATACATGGCCTTATCCATAGTAAAATCGATGAACCTGAGCTTACCGACACCATTTGCCGCCATACATCCCCGGACCATGATTGATCCGCCTCTATGTTTTACGGTGCAATTAACATTTTGTGGTAATAACTCTGATTAGGCTTTCGCCAAACTTTTGTTCGTTCATCACCTCCAAAAACCATAAATTTACATTCATCTGTGAATATTACCCTCTCTCAAAATGTAGGGACATTTACAGGAGCATTTTCGTACTTTTGGGCATATTCTAAGCACTTCTGGATATTCACAGTTCTAAGTAATGGTTTTTTTCTGGCAACTCTGCTTTTGTACCCATTTCTTTTGATACATAGGCGAACAGTCTGATCAGAGACGGTAATTTCTAGATTTGATATCATTTTCCGGTTTTGTTCGACGGCAGTTAGCTTAGAATTTTCTTGAATGGAACATATAATAGATCGTTCTGTTCGATTGTCGAGAATGTGGGGAAGCCCACTACGAGCTATTCTTTCATAATTTCCATTTTCTTTGAAATGTTTATTATTGTTTGGACTGTGGTTTTACTTAGATTTAATAAAATTCCAATTTCATTAAAAGATTTGTCATCATTTCTCAACTTAATGACGGTTTTCGAATTGGCTCAGAAATTTCTTTGCCTTTTCCCATTTTTCTTCCACTAAAAATACTTTTTGATTTTATTTTGCAAGTGTGATCACTTTTACTGAAAGTAAACTTTCTACGACTGATTTTACACAAAGCATCATAAAAATTGTAGTGGAAATTTTAACGGTACAACATTTTTTTTGCAGAGTATGTAAACTTTTGTAACATTAAAACGATACCACATACTCGTGTTTTATTGATATTAATTTATAATACCAACAAAATATAATAAAATATGATGGAAATATATTTTTTAAGTGCATTAAACAAAAATATATTTACAACTCTTATTAAAATTATATATTTTCCAAAAAAATAGAAACATTTCCAACGTATGTAAACTTTTGTGAGACTGTGTACCAACTAGCAAACAAAGAGACTGAGAACATAACTCATTAAAAGTGATGAGTCAGTGACAAAAAGTGATCTCCTCCAACATTACACCCACCCCCCCCCCCCCCCCCACGTTGAAAGGTCTGCGTTTCAAACATCATTTAGGGTTGGTAAAGGTGCAACTTTATGTATAGGTCGCCGACAGGAACGATTTGTTGATTTTAATTCGACCACTCGTACATGTCCATCGGTACCAACGATAACTTTTGTAACTCTAGCAAGGAGCCTATTTTGTGGTGGAGTATTATCTTCGTGAATAATGACTAGTTGTCCAATTTTGATGTTTGGTTGTGCTTTAGACTACTTCGAACGTTGTTGTAGCGACAAAAGATAATCTCGCGGCCATAATTCCCAAAATTGATTTTTGAGAAACGAAATTTGCTGCCATCGATTTAGTGTTGATAATTTTAAAGAGTTGAGTGGTTCTTGAGGAATAAAAACTAACGATGAGCCAATCAACAGATGTACAGGTGCGAGTGCCTCGTCATCATTGGGATCATCTGACATTGGACCTATTGGGCGAGAATTCAATTTCGACTATTAATGTTTAAAGTTCTTCAAATGTGAGGTGGGCTTGAGCAACATTTTTTACCAGCAAAATTTTTGCAGATTTAACCGCAGCCTCCCATAATCCACCAAAATGTGGAGCTCGAGGGGGTATGAAACAAAATTCGAAACCATTCTGGGTACAATGGGTTTTAATTGCAGCTACGAATTTATCGGATAATAATTTTTCTTTCAACTCCTTGAGTTTATTGTGAGCGCCAGTAAAATTTATTGCGTTATCGCAGAAAATGCGTTGCGGTAGGCCTCGTCTACTAACAAAACGTTTCAAACATAGTATGAAGTTGTTGGTTGAAAGATCTGATATAAGCTCCAAATGAGTTGCTTCTGAGCTAAAGCACACAAAAACGGCTATGTAAGTTTTATATGGTACTTTTCCACGAATTCGATACGAAGTTAAGAATGGCCCACAAAAATCAACACCAGTAACTAAAAATGGTCGTTGAGCTCTTAGGCGATCAACTGGTAAGTTGCCCATTATTTGTCCAAATAATTTTGGTTTGTAGTGGAAGCAATGAATGCAATTGCGAACAACTTTCGAACGACTTCTCGAGCATTAATTATCCATAACTTTTGACGAATTATACCAAGCATTACTTTTGGACCAACATGCAAATGAAGACGATGCAAATATTCAATTTAACAAAGCGATGATCTTTCGGCAGTAAAGCGGGCATCGTATGGTATCGGGGCCTGATATAATCGTCCACCGACTCGAACCAATCTAATAGTATTGTTTCCATTTTCCATTTGATGTATAAATGGAGACAGTTTTTGCTGGGAGGGTTGAACCAAATTATTGTTTTAGATGGCATTTATTTCTGCTTCAAAGGCTGTGCTTTGTATATGTGCTACTATTTTCCAAAAGGTGTTCTCCATCTCTAGAGCTGGGAGATGAATAATTTCAATGGTCTTTAAAAAAGGAACTACTTTACACCTATTACAAATACGAAAAATGTAACTAAGTATTCGAACAATTTTATAATATTGTTACGAATGTGCAATGACGATTTGAATTCAACGGTCTGTAACGTCTGCCTGCAGCATTCATTATGTTTGAAGGCACGTCCATCAGTAGCATGCTTTTATTGGCATTGTTTGTAAGTATGGCAACACTAAATGTTTGGGCTGCTGGCAATGACATCGAAGGCACTGGAATTCGAATGTACTAGTATGTCCGTTAAGAGCATTGTAGAATATTCCCGATAGATGGCGCGTGTAGTTGGCAGTCGTGAGTTGAGTTGATCATTGGCGGTGTTAGAGTTAACATCATCTGTCTTATACGTGTATACTTGTACGTTATAAAGTGTGTGTATTTCTGCGAATTGATAAACGTGTATAAAGACATTAAGTGACTATTTAATTCTGTTGTTGTTGTACATTCTAAATAAATAAAGAGTTGTTACAATTTTAAACTACTAAAACTGCTTTTTATTTGCAATCAAAAGTATCCGATTTATTTAAAGGAAATAAACCCACGTTTTTAAAAGGTAAAAACGTAACAATTGGTGTCAGAAGTGGGATTGCAAATAAATAAGCAGTCATGAAGTTGGAAGAGCTAAAAGTGGAACAACTCAAGAAATAATTAAGTAAGTTGGAGTTGCCGACAGCAGGAAATAAAGCAGAATTGCAAAAGAGGCTGATCGATGAATTCAAGCGGCCTGATATTGACATCGGTACTTACGAATTTGAGTACAAAGAAGAAACTGAGATATGTACCCGTGCAACAGATTGACTTAAACACAATGTTTGCCGCTATGATGGAGAAATTTGAAGAACTTCAAGAAACATTGAGAGTCAACAACGAGAAATTTCCAGCTGAAGTTCGAGAAATTTGTAAAGTAAACAACGAGAAGCTGTTAGCTGTAGTAAAAGAAACGTCCAGAGTAAACAACGATAAACATCTAGTTGAAGTTGAGACTAGAATCAACAACGAGAAACTTCGTGCTGAGGTTAAAGCTGAAGTAAAATAAACAATTCAACACTTAGCTGAAATGGAAGCGAATCAACAAGCATTACAAGAGCCACCTTTAAAAAGAGCTGGCACTGAGGGAGAGCATTTGGTATGGGCCCGTGAGGTAGAGGAGGATTGTGTAGACAATGGTTTATGGGTGTTGAAACCAGCAGATGTGAAAAGTGATGATGGAGGTCCTCGTTGAACAGTGCAACGACGGAATGGTTCCAGTTGGAGTGCTTGGTCTGTCCCGCAGTAAAAAGATCATCAGGACGGCTTCCAAGATGGGTGAATGTGCTTCAGCAGAGGCAGTGAATAGTTGTGAGAAGGGTGCTGCCAATGAGTTCTCCAAAGATATACATGAACTCGTACGGAGACGAGTTAAAATAACCAGCGACCGGGTGAAGACCAGATGTAGCCCACAACGTGGTAAAGGTTTGTCTTCCAAACTACAGAGTTACTGGAAGGGATTACATAGGTTGATTAAGAGGTTGGATGACATGGTCTATAGAATACGGAAATGTGGAAGACCGATAGCGAGAATTAAGGTTGAACATCTCAAACGACTATCTGACCACTGGAAAGGTGAACCTGTGCCTATTCGGGGCGAACAGGCTTAAGTGGGGGACAGTGTTACGAATGTGCAATAGCGATTTGAATTTAACGGTCTATAACGACTGCCTGCAACATTCATCATGTTTATGAACACGTCCATTAGTGTAGGCTTCTACTTATCAACAGTGTTGATGGCATGCGGTTACTAGCATTGTTTGTAAGAATGGCAACACTAAATGTATAAGCAGCTAACGTTGACATCGAAAGCTCTAGAAATCGAACATACTAGTTGACCGTGAAGAACAATCTCGACTACTCGGATGTAGATGGCAGTGCGTATAAATAGTGACTGCGGTTGCTTTAGTGAGTTGAGTTGATCATTGTCGCTATTAGAGTTAACATCAACTGTCTTGTACGTGTATACTTGTACATTATAGAGTGTGTGTGTGTATTTCTGCGAATTGAGAGACGTGTATAGCAGCGAAAGGCATTGAGCTCTCAAATGAGCTCTCTTGTTTTTGTTTTCACATGTACGCAAGCACATATATTGTATAAAAACAATGAAAACCAGTCAGTCTCGCATGAGCATTGATAGAAGCAGGTTGTTTTACGCTTTTCGCTTTTTATGCTTGTTTATTTCAGTTATTGTTTTTGTTTTTTTCTCAACTTTTTACTCAACTCATACAACTACAATATTTAAAAACTGTAGTGGTGTGAGTTTGCCTTTCGCTGGTGTATAGAGACACTGAGTGAATATTTGAACTGTTGTTGGTGTACATTTAAGTAAATAAAGAGTTGTTACAAATTTTAAACTACTAAAACTGCTTCATCTATACACACGATTTTCTGTAGAAAATAATGTTCTTAAGAATTTGTGTAGAAAATACATTTATAAATTTTCTACAAAAACTACTTATGTATAACAGTATATACTTACTCTATAAAATATTTTAGCTATAGCAGAAAATTATTCTGAGCTTAAAGGAATTTGTAAATTTCTCATGTCAAAATATGTACTAGAAATTGTTTGAAAGTGTCAAATGAATCGCGGAAGTACTAAGGTACTTTTGATTGTGTAATAGTAGCAAAAAAAGTACGATCGTATTAACTTTGTCACCCCTGGTATAAACCTAATATGTAGTGAAACCAATTGACATTGAGAGTACAAATTGATAGTCTAGGCTGTTTTTTAAACGTTCATCACATTTTTTTGGCATACGGATGAATTTCGCCTAAAACCACCTTAAAGAACAACGTAAGACCTATTCAACGCATATACATATATTTATTAAAGGGCTAATGATCATGATAGCCTTACAACTCATGATGATTTAAATTTTAATTTAAAAATTAATTAGGTATAGCAATGTACTATATATTGATTTTATATTATGTAGAAGGTGGGAATAAATTGAAACATCTAATGCGATTTCTTTATGATAACAGCAAACAACAATTACACTGCGGAACAGACATTTTGGTGCCCGAAATTTGAACTACGTTTTGTAGAATTTGATGAACCCTCATTACTATGTTACACTGGTTTTTTTCAGTCAGCTCGTGTTTTCGAAATCGCGGTTTTTATATTTTCATGGAATACCCTATTTTTTGGTGCATTTTTAAAAATTTTAGGTAATACAGCTGAGAATGTGAAATTTACCATGAAACTGATCAACGTTAACACATGTTTCTTTTGAGTATAATAATTCTGCTGGATGTTGTGACATATTTGCGTGATCTTTCCAGAATGTTGAAATTTGACTCTTTTAGCTTTATCCTGAAATGAAATACAGTCGAACTTCTCTATAGTGAACTTCTTTACAATGAAGCTCTCCCTAATATGAATTTATTTCAAACACACAACTTTTTCCGTTCCAATTTCATTGTTTTTGATCTCCTTATAATGAATTTCCATACAATGAAGTTTTCTATACAATGAAGCAATTTTGCAGGTGTAATATTTGACTCACATGCGTTTTTGTCTCCATATAATGAATTTTTCAAACAATTTTCTGTTAGTTTGGAATTCTTCCCAGCACATTATCAAATATTTTAAAAAACAAGGCTGTGATTCTAAAAAATGTAGAAGACGAGCAATTGAGCACTAAACGCAAAAGGCTTCGAACCTGCCTTTTTGAGGATATTGATGAAGCAATGCTCAAATGGGTTACAGCCGCACGTGATAGGAATCTTCCTATATCTGGGCCATTAATAAAGCAAAAAGCCAAAGAGTTCGCTGATGCATTGGGACACGAAGATTTTGAAGCTAGCACAGGATGGTTAGACAAATTCAAAAAACGGCATGGTATTGTAGCAAAAAGTACTTTTGTGGAGATGAGGAGTAACGTGCCGACTAATGTATTTAAATCTCTTAATGTATTAGAAGGTTTTGTTGAGGAAGAGAAATGTAAAAGTGTAATCCAAACTAAAATATCTGATTATTTAAAAAAAAATGGAAAAAAATATAATTTTTATATAATGGTTTTGTTATTTGGTATTACAAGGTTTTGATGTGGAAGAAAAATGGAAAAGTGTAACCCAAACTAATATGCCTAATTATTTTAAATAAAAAGTGGGGGAAATATATAATTTCTGTATAATGAAGTTTCTATATAATGAAGTGATTTTCTGGTCCCGTCAAGATTCATTATAGGGAAGTTCGACTGTATTAGTTAAAAATTTAATGAAATATTTTTTATCTAAATCCGAACTCCGAACTTTCACATCCTAAAAAAATATTTGTTTTATAAATAAATTTTTAGGTAGTCATTAGTTTTACTTCTTAATATACATTTAAATCTAACTACAGCAATAGAAATACTTCATTTGACTTGTTTTAAATAACGCAAATTTTGTATTTACGTGATAAACAGGGTTTTTTTATGAAAATTTTTATAAAAACGCTAGTTTATTTTATTATATATCCAGGAATTGTCTAAATAGCGAATTTGAATACCAAAGTAAGCTAAATACCATTGGAGAACAGTGTATGTAATTGATTTTCGCTGAGCTTTTAATGTATATTCGCCACAAATGTAACAATACATATTAGGATATTTAACACTTGTGATCTTACTAGCCATAATGAAATAATATAATAATAGAAATTGTATTTATAAAAAAGCAGGAAATTAAAGAAATTTTTTATTTTTATGGCCTTCGCTGTCAATTACAGAAAAACAGACCTTTACCTACGAAAAACATATGAAAAATATTGTAAAACATCGAGATATTTGCCAAATTGTTTAGTATATTTTCAGCGAATTTTAATTTTTTTATATAAATTAGTTTATTGATATGTTTTTATTGTATATCGTTAATAAATTTTGAGTCAAACTTATAAGGATGAAACTAAAAAAGGTTAATTTTCAACATCTTTGCGATATCACCAATATATCCTGGAATTTAGATACATAAAATTGATGTCAAAGAAAAGATAATTTTGTGTAGAATAACAGTACAAAAATATTTTTTTAATGTTAGTCTCCATTTATGCAATATTCAAATAATAAGACAATGTAATGTCCTATATATGTTTTATCAATTACAATTTTGTTCCCCTGTGTTATTTTTAATATTTAAAATTTTTATTTCAAAATCTTAACAAATTTAAATTTTAATAAATTTCATTTAAAATTTTTTTTGCAGGAACATCTTCAACAGTGACATACACCCCTATCACTGAACTGGATTATGGAACACTATTGTGTATGGCATCAAATAAAATTGGAAAACAACGCATTCCATGTATTTTTCACATAATTGCAGCAGGTACGAAAAACTAATATATTTTAACCACATAAAATATTTTCGCTTTAACTGCAAAAAATCGTTCAAATGAAATAACATTATATTCAAAAGATTTATATACACATAGAAAACAGATTAGTTGGAAAACGGTTCCAATTATAAAAAATTAATAAGCTAAACTAACATTTTATTGTATCTATTAAAAAACGATCAACTTAATATATTTTCTGTATTAAGTATTATAAAAACATTATTGTAATTGAATTATTCTTATAACTATTCAATTCAGGTGGTGCAAAAGTAATCCTCCTATCAGAAAATGTAATAAATTTTGCGATTGGCCCCTAATGTCAGTTCTGTTTTGACATTTGTGTAGTAAACACATGCGAAATACACGTTAATAAACAATGTTACGCTACACTGCTCCAGAACGCGGAATATTGCTGACTATTTATTTGACCAATAATCGGCAAAATTTATAGCATTTTCTGATAGGAGGATTACTTTTGCACCACCTTGTATAAGTTAATTTAACCGAATTATATATTTAAAAAATTGTTCCTATTAATTCGATATACACAGCCTGTTAATATACGTTTAAATTCGGAATATTGATGACTGTAACCAAATTATTCGGCTGTGATATAAAAAGTTGAATTCGATAATCTCAACCGAAATAAATTTTCAATCGATAGATTATTTTTTGAGGTTTTTAAATAATAAAACAAAAAATGTTAAATTACAGAATCAAATCAATAATGAAAAACAAGAAAAAAAAGGTTATTTTGGAAATTATTGGTAAGAATACATTAACATGCGCTTGCATTCTTATGTGCCTACATATGTTCGTATGTACATATATTATCTAATATTCCATATTCTACATAGGAATTTTGTCACAAATCTTTTGAGAAGAAATTGTAATGACTAGTACTGAAAACAGTTGGGCGCACCAATAATAGGATAAATTCAGTAAGTGCAATCAAATTTTGCGATAGTACACAGAACCTCATAAATTCGATGGACGACAAATTCGGTTGTGCTCACGAATCTGTTTCTCTGTGTACCATTGCACCGTATATTACAAAAAATATTTTTTTTTAATTTAGGCATTTCCACTTTTATATTTGAATATTTTTAAAAACTCACGGCTTTATTCACCATTATCGATTTTTGAAAAGTGACAATGTGTGTTATGTATTCTTATTTTGTAAATATGTGGTCGGATTCTTTTGAATCAAGAATCAAAGGTTCCCTGCTAAAACTTCGCTTACCAAATACTCAGAAAAGTAATTGAAATTTATTGAGATCACTACTTTCCCTGCAATGGCAACTAGTTACTACATCCTATATCTTGTAATGAGTGGTGGTTACCCAGCACATTATTTTATTTACTAGAATAGGTACTTATTTTTAAACAGGTTGGTAATGAACTTTTGCATTTAGCATAGATATATAGTGTATTTGACTGAAAAACGAGACGTTAGCGGTTCTACACCAGTTGAAGCCATTTATTTTTTTCTTCAGATTATAAGTATTAATTTATATGTTAATATTAAAACCATTTTTAACTTACAATAAAATAATTACATTTATGAGTAGGACCCATGAATTTTTTGAAATCTCGAACAAAAATAACTAGTTATTCAGTCCAATAATAAGTAGTTATCACATTGCTCCAATATTACTTGCTGGCTTACTAGGTAAGCAAAGTTGTTACTAGGTTCTTAACAATTCTACTACGATAACTACTTATTTTTGTTCGCCATTATAATTTGTCCTGCAATTGATTACTTTGTAACTGATTTATGTACGTAGAAGAAAAATTTGTTTAGCTGGGACTCGATTCGAACCCATCTATATCAAGCATTTTTGTTTTTTAATCTAGCGCCTTACTTTCACATTAAAGTGTGTAATATAAGTACTTATGTGTATTAAAAGCGAGTGACTATTTAAGTTGTTGTGTTAATTTAAATAAATAAAATTGTTTACAATTTTTAAACTACTGATCGATTTTTGTAATTAACGGTTTTTAAAAGGTAAAAACGTAACAATCGGTGTCAGAAGTGGGATTGCAAATAAAGAAGCAGTTATGAAGTTTTAAAAGCTAATTAATAGTGGAACAACTCAAGAGAGAATTGAATAAGTAGGACAGCAGGTAACAAAGCAGAATTGCAGAGGAGGCTAATAGATGAATTCAAGCGGCGTGATATCGGATCTTATGAATTTGAGTATAAATAAGTCTGTACCGTACGATTTTCAATTCATCCTGCAACAACTAGCAGCATGAATTTAACCGTAATGTTTGCTGCTATGATTGAACAATTTAAAGAAGCCAACGGAACTTTTAGATTCAACAACGAAAAGCTGTTACCTGAAGTTCAATAAACTTCTAAAGCCAACAATGAGAAACTTCTTGAAGCAGTTAAAGATGTCAACGAGAAACTTCAGGAAATTTCGGAAGTTATAAACAGCAGTGTTGATAATCTTGAAACGCAAGTCCGCAACTTTGACAAAAAGCTTTTCGACATAGAGAATGCCATAGAAATTCAAGCCAAAGTCGTTGTTAAAAAGCTGTCCAATTTAGAGAATAAGATAGCCAAAAGTGTTGATATTGCTCGATCTAGAAATGAAAATAAATAATCTTCAGTGCCAAGATGAACCGGTGCGAATTATTATAGAAGCAGCTAGTAGAGTTAAGGCTCCTAGTTTTGATGGCAGCTCATCATTTAATGTATTCAAGTTCCAGTTTGATACAGTTGTCAAGAAAAACTTATGGGGCAATGAAGAAAAAGCTATAGAACTGAGTTTGGCCCTGAAAGGAAACGCAGCGTACCGTAAGTAACATAAATAGTTATGATGATATTATGGATTCTCTACAACGCACAGTCGCTCAGGATCGTTTTTCATAGGCCAAAACTCTGTAACTTTTGAACCGATAGAGATATATTAATTTTTTTCTTTTTAATGGAGAGATATTTTCTTGAATTTTTCTCCAGTTTTAACGTTATACAAATCGGTTTAGCAGTTGTTGTGAAATTTAAAGCCAAACTTGAACTTTTAATATTTTTATATCATTTAGTATAAAAAATTGATTTAGTATAAAAAAGTGATTCATTCAATATCTCTAAAAACAGATCGCTAAAAATATCTTAAGATTTCTTTAAATTGTATTACAATAATTGCTTCAGATGATGTAGCCTGTTAATAAATAATGACACAAACTCATTTAAAAACATTGATCTACGAGTATTCCCTGACAATTAAATGACTGTTCATTTATTTAATTTAAAAAAATAATGCAACATTTTTATAACAAAGGCATAGTTATTTTCAAATATCCAATAAAAGTATGGAGTACCAATTGAAATAAAGAAATAGTACTATTAAGTCTCCCTTTGTGAATTAATACTAATTCCAGGAGATCATGTCTCTAGCTTATACGAAACGTATTAAGTATTAGAATAAAAAAAGTACCATAAAGACCCTCATTTTGTATTCCCACTCAACATCATAATTCTGTATCCATTATTATAGAAAATGCTAAAGAAAGGTACCACTAAAGTCACCTTTGGTGAATTATAACACATACAGAATCATGTGTGCCTAATATTTAATTCTTAGTTTTTTATTATTAAATAGTCAAAAAGTATTATTAGTTGGAAAAAGTACCTGTGAGTCCCTTTTTTAGATTCTAACTCGGTCAGGATCATATGTGTTTATTTTTCTGCTTATACGTTCATTGTTATAGAAATTTCAAAAAATACCATTTGAAGAACGATAAAATACTAATAGTTTTTTTACCCCAATGTCATATAGATGGCTTAATGACTTTTTTCTTTACTCAAAAGAATGTCTGCCAACATATAAGTAAAATAATTTAATTTAAATTTGTATAGCATTTCCTATATTATTTGTCTCTATAACACTTAAATTAAATCTTTGAGGACGAACAGAAATAGGCCAAGGAATCGTGCCCTTCACAATAAAATTATCGATTTTGCCAAAAAAAAACAACATTTTATTAAATCACAGAAATGTTGACTGTTCAACATTTCTGATGATCTGAAGCAATTTTGAAAGTGACATTACATTTTAAGTTCATATTTTATATAAACTAATTAAATTAGCATTTCTTAATTTTGTTTTGAAATAACTCATCACATTATCGTCTTTTGCTTTAAAATATGGAAAGCATAACAAATTAACAACAAATGCTGAAAGTTTAACAAAAGGAATTTTATTTCATGAAATTTTATGCAGAGTTCTTCTATCCAAAATGATTTCGTCATTCTATTGTTTCACTGGCATAATTTTAAATGTTTAAGATGATTTTTCAAATCAAAAACAAAATAAGGAATAAACGCGCTGGTTAAGAGCCTTTTTCAAAAAAAGCGCTATGAGGAAAAAATGCGACTTTTGGGTTATCAAAAAACGCTAAATCTAGCGCGAAAAGGGCTAAATTGGCAACGCTGCTTGACAGCATTCAACGAAGCAGGTGTGCAGAAAAACAAGCCGACCGGCTCAGAGCCGACTACGCGCCACTGCCGCTTATATTTTCGAGTTTGTAGCCGTTTTTGAAGGCTCATAGCGGATCAAAGTAAGCCGCCGATATTTTTTAAAAAACTACATTTAATAATTTTAAAAAGTTTGTTTTTAATTTGTAAATTATGACTTTTTCAAACAAAATGGAAGTCAATAATATTTGCCTGAAAAAGTGGTTTGTGGCCGTACAAACTAGGAAGATGCCGAACGTTCCATGGGACCAGTTGTGGTCTCTGCGCCCGAAAGAATTGAAAAAAATTACGATATGGTGTTGGCCAATCGGAGATTGGAAGTGTGAGAGATTGTGAAAGCCATAGGCATCCACGTTTGCTCACAAAAGGGAACACACATGTGTAGTTTCCATGGCAAAAATCCATGAATTCCGCCCTATTCTACGGATTTAGCCCCGAGTGACTATTTCTTGTTTTCAAACCTGAAGATGAACGATGAAATCATCTCATGACCTCGACAAATCTTATTTTCTTGGAAGGGATAAACAAATTTGAGAAACGTTGGACAAAGTGCATAGAGCTCAAGGAGAGTATGATTTTTTATCCAACAATATGTGTTTTCTTCAAAAAGTCACGGACATTTCACCCACCCTCGTATATGACTAAATTTTGGCCGACAAAAACAAGATAGGAAAATTATGAAACTTAATATAAAAACAAAAATTTAATAAAAAAATATAAAATTTTGTTATTAGGACAATTAAAGCCGAAAATTTAGCCGCCGGCTTGTTTCACTGCAGGAGTGTTGCGGGTATCTTATTTTTTTACCCATACATGCACACAAATTAAATTTCTCTTTTTGCCTATGAACGATATAAGTGATGGTATTAGTACGTAAGTGTTGGAAAATATTTAATAAATCTAATGATAAACACAAAACATTGCAAACTTACGTGTTTTTTAAGAAAAAAATGGAGTTTGTCTTGTACATGATATTAAACATCGTTTGACATCCTTGTCTAACATGCCACAGTGGGGCAGAATCAAAATTTTTTGTAAATAAATCTGGCATTTCCAAACGGGGCCATCCGTTAGGGATAAAATTGGACGTGGCGGTAGCCAAGGAGCATTCGAGTTCAATTTATATAAATGGACCCTACAAATGCTCCAGGCGCGGCGCTATGGGGCCTCAAAGTAGGGTACCTTCGACATGTAAAATTTTTAAACACGTTCGATTTTTTGGTTTCTCATACGATTTCAAAGATTTTAAATCAATCTTGCCGGAAAAAATCATAACTCGCTTTTACAAAGCCGACATGAAACTTGGTACGTTTATAGATTTCATCAATATAAACAATCTGTGATTTTTTTATTTTTGCATGAATGTTTGTTTTTGTATGTAAATTTTTTCTTTGTGGGTTTGTTTGGAGCCTATAGACGGCGAAACGGTTGGACCGATTTTCCAGAAATTTTCACAAAGTCTTCCTATATGTGTGGAAGGAATTAAAGGCTACCTTTCATTAAAAAATGTTAAGTGGATGAAATGCCACGCCAACCTTAAAAATAAAAATACAGCTCCATCTTTGTAATGGACATGTTAAACTCTAAATGTAATAACAATCGTTGAGGCAAAAAGTGGCAGCTAATTTTTTAAACATTAGAAAGCTAAATCTATATAGATGACAACAACAAAACAACTAAAGCTTAACTCTGTTAAATTACCATTTGAAATTTTATTAGAATTTGGACATTGAACAAAAATTTCACATTCAAATCACACATGTACATAATTGCATTTATTTTCTAAACAAAACATATTTTCTGAAAAATGTAAACTGTAATTTTTACTCTTACCCTTGTTATATTAATTACACCAACAATTTTTTTTTAATTGTTCTTATTATTTTTTGACGACAATTTCACTTGCACTGTTAAATGTCACTTGAGATATTAATATTTAACAATGAAGCAATTACTTGTGGACATTTGTCAACATATTACAAAACATTTGCTTTTGAAACATTTAAAAAAAATTGTACTACTGTGCGATACTTCAAACTAGACCATTGGTGCCCATTTCATAGCACAATTGTGCAAGCTAACCAGTTATATCCTTATTCTCTTTGGTTTAGTAGTCACTGAGACAGCGACGAATGAACATTTTTTTAAATTTTTGTTCATGATCACTGAAAGAAATATTTGGATTGTTTAATATTATTACGTTTTTACCTTTTAAAAACGGGATTTATTTCCTTTAAATAAACCGGATACTTTTGATTGCAAAAAAAAAGCAGTTTTAGTAGTTTAAAATTTGTAACAACTCTTTATTTATTTAGAATGTACAACAACAACAGAATTAAATAGCCACTCAGTGTTTTTATACACGTATATAAATTCGCAGAAATACACACACACTTTATAATGTACAAGTATACACTGGCAATGTTCAAGAATTCAGTGGTAATACAGCACACTTTGTGGCAGTTAATGTCTTTACTTAGCCGTGGTGTTCCCACGGCTAATTTATATACACTGTATTACCATCTAGAAAGCTCTATTTCTACAATGATCTTAAAACTAGAATATTCGAATTTTAGAGCTTTCGATGTTAGGCATTAATCATTTAATTCAATGTTTTATGTTCCATAGTAATGTTAATAATACCCACACATTTGTCAAAGTTTGAGCAGCACTGCTGTTGAGAGGCATTATAGAACTTTAAACCAGTCGTTAAAATAGTTATATTTAAATTCAAGTATAATTTCGTAACACTGCCCCCCGCTTAAGCCTGTTCTTCCCGAATAGGCATAGATTCACTTCTCCCATAGGCGGCTAGTCGTTCTAGATGTACGACCTTCATTTTAGATCTCGGGCTCTTGTCTTTCTGTATTCTGTACACCACGTCGTTAAAGTTCTTAATCACCTTGTACGGTCCATCCCAATGGGTTTGTAGTTTGGGAGACAGTCCTTTATTACGTTGTGGGTTATACAGCAGTACAAGCTGGCCTTCGTTAAATCCTTTAGAATTCACTGCTCGATCGTATCTGGCTTTCATTTTGTCGCTGGTCATTTTTATTCGTCTGCGTACGAATTCATGAAGTTCGTTAAGGTCATCTTGCTCTTGGGAAGTGTTTGCATTATTTGTTTATGAAGGTTTAATACCGAATTCTAAATCGCCAGGCAACTTGAGTTCTGTCCCGAAGACAATTTTTGCAGGTGTTCGAGAGGTTGACTCGTGAACAGCTGATCTGTATGCCAATAAAAATTTCGGTATGTGTTCATCCAAGTCCTTCTGGTGTGCACTGACCATTTTCCTTAAATATTCCTACAGAGTGCGATTGAATCTTTCGATCCGTATAAATCGCACATTTCCTTGAATATGACAGATTCAAAATTTCTACCCTGATCCGAGTGCAACTCCAGTGGAACACCATAGCGGCACATCCAGTTGTTCACAAATACGCTTATAACCGTTTAACTTCCTGGTTGGGTATGGCATATACCTCTGGCCATTTGCTGAAATAATCCATAACCACTAGAACGTAACGGTTTCCGGCATCACTGACAAGGAAAGGGCCTGCTACATCCATCGCAATCCCCTCGAATGGCGCACCTGAGTTATACTGCTGAAGTTGTCCACGACTTCTTCTTACTGGGCCCTTCGCTGCTATGCATTGCGGACAATTGGCTACCCAATCGGCTACTGCTTGCTGACAACCCACCCAATAAAAACGTTGTTTTAACTTTTCTAGGTTTTTTGTCATTACTTCGTTTATTTTTGAGGATGGTACCACAATTAAATTCGTCACCGTTTTGCCGTCAGTACTTTCCCATATAAACAGCCATTTAACAGCTGTAGACTATTCCATAGGGCCCAATATGATTTCATCAGTGGACTTTCGGCTGATATTTCATTGCGGGCTGGCCTTCGACCTTCTTCTTTTGCCGATATTATTTTCGCCAGTATGGGGTCAATTCTCTGCGCTACAGACCAATATTCACTGGACTCTATATGCATTAGTCGAACGTCGATGACACATTACATTTCCTCGGCTTTCGCGCAATGCTTGCATCCCACGTTGCCAGGCCGTCTTGAAAGAGCGTCCGCATTGCCGTGCTTCAAACCCTTCCGGTTCTCGATGCTAAACTCATATCTCTGAAGCCGCTCAATCTAACGAGCCAGTTGCCCTTCAGGTTGTTTAAATTGCAGCAACCACCTGAGGGCAGAATGATCGGTTCTCAGTTGGAAGTGCTGACCATACAGATATTTGTGGAAATGCTTCACACACTCTAATACTGCCAGTAGTTCACGTCGCGTTACGCAGTAATTTCTCTCTGGCTTGGAAAGTATTCGGCTGTAGTAGCCTATGACCTTTTCCGTCCCGTTTATCACCTGCGAAAGCTCACCTCCTATTCCGTATCCACTCGCATCGCTATATAGCACAAACTTCGCCCCAGGGATGGGATATGCCAAAATTGGTGCTGTACACAACAATTCCTTTAACTGCAGGAATGCCTGTTCTTCAGAATCACTCCAAAGGAACGGTCACGACTTCTGGGTTAGCTCATGTAAGCTTGCGGCAACACTGGCAAAATTTGGTACAAATCGTCGGTAGTACGTACAAAGGCCTAGAAAACTGCGTAATTCGTGAATATTTTTCGGACGAGGCCTGGCCTTTACGGCTCGTATTTTATCTTTGTGGCGGTCACCGAGTAACCGAACTTACATTCAACTCATCAACAGATAGCCGTTGCTGCACCTAACGAAATATATAAATAAGCAAAGAACAAAAAGGCTGATACATAAAAAGTAACGGTTTTTGATTTTGTCATTGCCTACATTCGTTTTGTTGTGATGTCTATAAAAAAGATCAAGTCAGTCGACAGAGAACTTAGCTGTGATACAGTTAATTAAACAGTCTAAATAAACTAAAACTAGACGGCGTACGCCAAGTAAACTTATCACGCGTTTTTTTATTTAAACTTTGGCAAGAAAATAGTACCTCTACTAAATCTTCATCTGTTGATATGCCGTCTGCTGTTACGCGATGCCCAAAATACTTAACTTCTTTCTGGAACAATGCACATTTCTTTACACTAAGTTTTAGTCCAGTCGCAGATATTCGTTTAAGGACTTCTTCAGGGTTCTTCAGGTGTTCATCGAAAGACTTCCCCATGACAATTTGTCGTCGAGGTACACCAAGCATGTCTTCCTGTGAAGTCCTTTCAACACATGTTCCATTAAACGCTCGAGTGTGGCTGGAGCTTTGCACAGTCCAAAGGGCATCACGTTGAACTGCCATAACCCATCACTCGCGCTAAATGCAGTTTTCTCCTTATCTTTCTCTGAAATCTCTACCTGCCAGTAACCACTTTGCAAGTCCAATGTGGAGAACCATTTTGTTCCAGCTAATGTGTCCAGCGTATCGTCAATCCTTGGTAGCGGGTAGCTGTCTTTCTTTGTGACGACGTTCAGCTTTCTATAATCGACGCAAAATCTAGTGCTGCCATCTTTCTTCTTAAATAAAACAACAGGCGAGCTCCAAGAACTTGAAGATGGTTCGATTACTCCATTCCGCTATATTTCTTGTGCCAAATCGAATGAAACGGTTTCAGAAAATTATGGTTTAGGTATGGCACAAACTGCATGTTTTATTTCTGGATCGCAAATGCCATTAACAAATGCCTCTATCATGATATGGTCCAAAAATGGGTAAGTAAGCTGTAGCAAACGCTCGATTTCCAACGCAAAATCTTGTAGTGTCTCATTGGCCTTCTGCACTCCGTCACGCAATTCCATTCGGTATAATCCATTTTTTTTTTCTCCACCGTACTTACGTTGTAGCGCCTCCATTATGTCATCATAACAATTTCTGTTGCTCGCTGGCACACTTTCAAGAACTACCGCTGCATTTCCGTTTAAGGCCAAAATTAACTCGATAGCTTTTTTTTTGTCGTTCCATATGTTTCTTATAGCAACCGTATCAAACTAAGAGCCTTTATTCTACTAGATGCATCTAAAATAATTCGCACAGGACCATCCTGACATTGAAGATTATTAATTTTTATTTCCAGATCGTGCAGTTTATTATCAACGTCTTTGGTTATCTCATTCTCTAAATCTGACAGCTTTTTATCAAATTTGTTGACTTGCATTTCAAGGTTATCCACTCTGCTGTATATAACTTCCGAAATTTGCTGAAGTTTCTCGTCTGTCGCTCTAGAAGTTTCTTGAAATGTCATTTCCATTACTTTATTTTCTTCCTTAACTTTAGCAAGAAGTTTCTCGTTGGCTGTTTCCATTTGTTCCATCATAGCCGCGAACATTGTACTTAAATCCATGCTGCTTGTTGTTGCACGGGTAGAAACTTCCATTTCCTCTTTATACTCGAATACGTAAGCTCCGATGTCAATATCACGACGCTTAAATTCATCTATCAGCCTCTTTTGTAATTCTGCTTTATTACCTGCTGTCGGCAACTCCAACTTACACAATTCTCTATTGAGTTGTTCAACTTTAAGCTCTTCAAACTTCATGCTTATTATTTTGCAATCCCACTTCTGACACCAATTGTTACGTTTTTACCTTTTAAAAACGGGGTTTATTTCCTTTAAATAAACCGGATATTTTTGATTGCAAATAAAAACAGTTTTAGTAGTTTAAATTTTGTAACAACTCTTTAAATTCGCAGATATACATATACACTTCATAATGTACAAGTATACACTGGCAATGCAGTTGATGTCTTTACTTAACGATGCTTCAAATTACACTGAACTGTGGTGTTCTCACGGCCAATTTAAATACACTGTATTACCATCTAGAAGGCTCTATTTCTACAATGATCTTAAAATTAGAATATTCGAATTCTAGAGCTTTCGATGTTAGGCATTAATCATTTAGTGTTGCCATACTTACAAACAATGCTCAACTCAAAGCTTTTATTCAATGTTGTATGTTCTATAGCAATGTTAATAATACCCACATATTTGTTAAAGTTTGAGAAGCACTGCTGTTGAGAGGCATTATACAACTTTAAACCAGCCGTTAAAATAGTTATATTTAAATTCAAGTATAATTTCGTAACAATATATTTAGAACTTTAAAATATCACTGAAGTGTTGTCTGGGTTTTTACCTCAATTTACTTCTGTGAACAATTTTTTTCAGATTTGAAATGATTTTAATCAAAACAACGTAATAAAATAAGCAGAAAAATATTTTACACATTTTAAATTTATCGAAAATGATTAATATCGAACTCTCAATTAATGAGCTATAATAATATGTCGCCAGACAATTTGATTAATATTGTTGACTTGATTATTGTTAACAAATAAAGCGTTTTAAATATATACATCTTTTATTTAATTCACTAAACTTTTCTTTCAGTGGGGCTCTATTTCGCTCACCAAAACAAATACAGTTTTAGCTTTGGGCATCTCTGAATTAGACTGACTGTTGTGGTGTTCTCACGGCCAATTTATATACGATGCATTACCATCTAGAAATCTCTATTTCTACAATGATATTAAAACTAGAAATATGTTGCCATATTTACAAACAATGCTTAGCTCAATGCTTTTTTTCAATGCAGTATGTTCTACAGCAATATTAATTTGTTAAAGTTTGAGAAGCACTGCCCCTCAAGGCATTATGCAACTTTAAACCAGTCTTTAGAACAGTTATATTTAAATTCAAGTACAATTTTGTAACAATATTTTTTATTTTTACCCTTGGGTAATTTTTGTGGGATAAATGCATATAATTTTGTTTTGTGGGACCTAAATCTCTCTTTGATACTTTTGTAGTATATTAGGATAATTCCATTATTGCGGATATTGTTGATTTTACAAATGTCTATGCGGATCAAAATAATTTACATCTTGCTGAAGTTGGCCCGTTTGCTGATGCTCTAATACAAAATTTATTAAGTTTGGAGGTCATGTTCTTTCTACAGATGATTCCATTTTTTGGCGGAGTAAGCTATGTGAAGTGCAATATTTATCTACAGACCAAATGTTTTGATGAATAGCACAACGTTTTTTAAACGTAACGTATTCACAAATAATATTTATTTTAAATAAAACCGCATTAGTTTAATATTTTCCATAAAACTAAATATTTTCTCTTATTAATTGCAAATATTTATATTTCTTAAATTTTATCGTTTTTGGACAATGGTCAATTTTTCGACCAAGCCATAATAGGCAAATGACAACCCTTTTTTCTTAGTTGGAAGTTTTAAACCATGCCTTTAAAAAGAATTTAATAAATTCCTGTGACTTCTGGTAGTGGCCGATAATAGATTTAAGATTAAAAAGAACATGGTATGAGGACACCTATGCTCTCTACTATATTCGTGCAAATAATTTGCGATTAGTTCAGGAGTTATAATAAAAAGAGTTATTAAAAGTACGTTTTTTATATAAATTCATAAACAAATTTAATCAAATGTTTAAATTTGTAATAGTATATACACATAATCAGGCTCGGATCCAGGTTAACCATTTGTTAAAGCAAAATTCCTATTTCACCCCCTCTGGATCCGAGCTTGCACATAATACAGACTTAGCACATAATATTGATACTACTTACTTAAAGGCAGTTTACATTATCGCACATATGCTCTGTAAAAATTTTGTGTAGAATAGAATAGATGGGATTTAGAGAAAATACTAATGAAAATTTGACAGTCTTATGGCTCCAAAAATTAAAAAAAGCAAGTCGCATTAGTTCAGGGATGTATTTTTATGTAAACACATATACTCTTATTTAAAATACGGAGGAATTTCCTTTTTTTTTCGTGCGTAAAGTCGTACGTAAAATCTCATAGTGTAAACCCATCTTTAACGTGCAACTTAAATTATGATTTAATGGTTAATTTTCGGAGTATAAAATTCAACTACAAAAATAACAAATTTCGTGATTTTTATATTTTTGTTATTTATTAATTAATGATAAATTTTCTCAATGGGAAAAGCTTAATCATTCGAGAAAAATTTTACTTTTTTTATTGGTGTCTATTGGTTAAAAACTATGGTATTTTTGAGGATTGTCCTTAACACAATAAATCGGAGATTTAGAAAACTTTCTTCTTCTTTGTAATCATCTTCTGTAAGGTATATAAAATTAAAATGTTTGAGGTTTTTTGACACCAATTAAATTATAGCAATGGCGTTGTAATTTGATTTCCAAGCGGCCGTTGTAAGCTTGCTGTTCGAGCCTATACCGTCACTAGCACTTTTGCCATGACTGGTAATAAAAAAATCCAATTCAGCTTCACATCAACAAACTTACAATTTATTTTATTTTTAAATTTAGCGGCACAGCCATCAGAGAAATATAAAATTTTGTTGGCAGTTACTTGATACAAATTAGTTTTTAACAAAAAAATTGATATGTATGTCTATGGAATAAATGAACCGCTACAGTGTTATGTACTAAGCTGCTGGAAATTGTTTAAAATTTGTATTCATTAACCCTTTCAGACAGTATAGAGAAATAGTTGAGATAGAGAACTGAAAATTTTAGTGTAAGCAAATTTGAGGCTGCTAATTAAGAATATGAAGTCAAATTACACCTGGCTGCCAGGTGATGTCAAATATTTTGGACAAAGTTTCTTAGTTGAGATGTATCTTATAAATAAATTTTAAAAAATTAATATAATCAATTGAAATTAATATACAAATACCTAACAAATATTGAATTAATATCATACACTCTTATATAACGCTAACGAACTTATGAAAATAACTATAATTTAACAAAAAGTAATGAAAAATTAGATGTTTAAATCGCATATATACATAACCTAGTAAACACTCTTTTGATAACGCCATTAACAGTAAAAATATGTCTATTTGCGGCAACGCTACATGACTTCAAAGGAAAAAACAAAATGCCCAATATATTGGACAAAATGTCTGAAAGGGTTAATACGCCATTACATATGTATTATATAACAACTGGATACAATGTCACCTGTACATAATTCCAGTAATATCCTTGTATAAAATCCTGAATAAAAAATTAAAAATTTACCGTAAAGTTACAAATAACCAAATACTCATTTCTTTTAGTGATGATTTATGACAAAGTTTATTGCTGCTTTGTTATAAATAAACGAGGAAGTAATTTTTGAATCAATTCTACAAGTGAATCTAGAAATTCATCGTTGGATTTTATGATCTATATAAATGTCTTTGTAAGTTTGTTTGTGTGTTTGAGCATCACGTCTAAACGGCTGAACTGATTTTATTGAAACTTGGAACGTAGATAGATCCTTACTTTAGTTCTTAAACAATAATTACTACACGGCTGAACCGATTTTTACTACGACAGGTGTAGCGAAGCGCACCGGATCAAGGTAGTTGTTTATAAATCGCCTCTATCAACAGAGATCCACTGTTTATAAGTTACTTCATCGATGTCATTATCTCGAAATATCTTGATATGATTCCATTTTAAAATCTACTAAAGCTACGTACACACGGTTGTCAGATTTTACAATGTAGTCAGATCTGGTAATGTGCTCGCAATGTACTGCCAAAGAAATATTATTAACAAAAGGTAAATTGTCAGTTTAGATGATTGTAGAAGAAAACCTTACAATTTCATTGTCAGATAATTGTGTAACAATAAATTTATCTGCCAACAAAAATTGTCAGTTCACACGGTTGCTTCACATTTCTTTATTTTAAATACATATGCACAGTGTTGCCAATAGCAATAATTTATCAGACAATGGTGCCATTGTCAGATGCATAAACTTAGCACATATGACAATAAAAAGTTTCTGACAATGACCTTACAATGATCTGGCAATGGCAACGTAAGGTGTTTACACGATTGTCAGATGTCTGACAATAGTATTGTCTTACAATTTACTGACAATACTTTATCTGACAACGTTGTAAGACAAAAATTGTAAGTTCACACGGTTGTTAGACATTTTCTGACAATATTGTACAATCTGACAACCGTGTGTACGTAGCTATCTTTTTAAAATGTATCAACTTGACGTTTTGATGTACGCATATATAGTAAGTGAAATAGATCATACAACTCAAATTTTCTAGCAAGTCTTTTATTTTAATTAATTTTAATTCCATTGAAACAAAATCCTTATTGATGACATATTTATTATATGTTTATGTACTTATTTTTTAAATTAAATTGCCAAATGTGTATGTGCTATGTTTTTTATAAAATGCAGTGATAAAATATTAACAGAGGAGACGAAAACATATTTAAGTATGTCTGTAATGTCCACAGGACTGATTTAATGTAAATAATAATTATTGGACAAGATTCAGCAAGATAAATTTATTCACTGTGTTCTGTTTTCAATTTGCTTAAATTTGTATATGAATTTATAAAAGTAACATAAGGTATGTATACACGGTTGTCAGATCTTTCAATATTGTCACGTCTTGCAATGTATTGACAATGAAAAATTGTACATTTGTATTGTAAATTGATGTATTTCTGTATATTTTGTTACTTTTTTTATATATCTATTTTCTTTATTGAATCTTTCTTTTTAAAAATTTACAATAAGTATTAAAATCGTAACCTAAACCAAAACTAAAGTTGTTATTGCCGCTGCAATGTCCAACATGAGTGCTCGTTAAAATGAATATCTGGCCAGATCCAGTGATTCCAATCGTCTCAGTCGTCTATGACCCTCAAATGACAGGAACTCCCTGGCAAGGGGATTTGGATGATACAATAGTTTTGATATGTAGTTTAAAGTGGAGAGTTTGATCTATGGATATTACTATTGCGAATGTACCATGGGGCACCTGTTATTTTCCTTAACAGTGCTGACTGCTTCCTTTGCAATTTTTCAACGTTAGATGAGGGGACTGTTCCCCATAGCTGAATGCCGAATAGTCATATTGGTTTTATAACTGTTTTGTACAAAAGCACTTTATATTCCAAGTCCAGAACAGACCGTCGGCCAATTAGCCAGTGCTATTGAACTGACTTTAATTTTATTTTGTAACCTTGGCTTCAAAATGGTGGGTGCTTGTTAAGCGTCGATCAAGATGGATACCGAGATATCTCACATGGCTCTGTTCTGTAATTTTGATATTATTTATCTGTATGGATGGATAGCTTTCTCGTCTTAGAGTAAATGTAACGTGAGTACATTTTGTTTCATTGACTTTTATTTTCCATTTGTCCAGCCATTTTTCTAAATCGCCGATGTGAGACTGGAGTTGTTCAGAAGCTATTGAGGGGTTTCCGTCTGTACTTAAAAATGCAGTATCATCCGCAAATGTATATATGTGAGTCAGTGCGCTCGTAGGCTAATCTGCAATGTAAAGAAACTACAGTGTACAAAATATATATCTCTTCGACGTGAAGAGATCATATCTTTTGATCTGATTTGGGAAGATCTTTCTTGTATGTAATTTTTAAGCAGTTTATGTACATTCGCAGGTAGTAATCTAATGATTTTGTGTATTAGTCCATCGTGCCAGACTTTATCGAAGGCTTGAGATATGTCAATAAATAATCCAGAGCAATACTGCTTGGTCTCGAAGGTTTTCCGAATAAGAGTAGTTATCCCATGTACCTGTTCGATAGTACTATGCTTTCTTCTGAAACCAAATTGATGGTCAGGAATAAAGCAGTTTTCGTCAAGGTGTACTATAAGGCTCTCAAGTAACAACTTATCAAAAAGTTTTAAGAGTATTGACAACAGGCTAATGGGACGGTATGATGTCACTTGAGTGACATCTTTTCCCGGTTTAGTATCATAACTATCTCAGATATTTTTCATGAGGATGGGAAATATCCAATACGTAGTGTTGAGTTAAATATGAATAAATAATTCTCAGTGCTGAGTTGGGCAGATTACTTATCATCGTGGTAGTAATTGTATCTATACCAGGTGATTTTCCAGCCTTAAGACCATTGATTGTCTTCACGGTAGAGAACAGAAATTTTATTGGGGGTGGCACCACATTATTTATGACATTATCACTAATAGATGAATTTGTATTATTTGGGGTAAATACATTCTCCAAGTGATTGGCAAATGCTTCGATTTTTTCTGAAGTATTTTTTGCCCAAATATGGGCGACTCATATACAATAGGGCATATTTTCTGTTTTCTTATTAGGGTCTAAGTTTTTAAGATAATTTCTCAGATTAGATTCCTTATTAATCTTTAACCCTCTAACTGACAAGACCGTAAAAGTTATCCGATGAAGCCAATAATTTTTTTTCAAGTAGTTGTAGTCAATAGAACCTTAAGTTTTAATTTTCAGGAGAAGAAATCATTCTTAATGAACGCCAGATAAAAAATTGCGAAGGACGCCTTAGGCGGTCTTGCCGTAAATTTTATATATAAACAAATTTTATTGAGAGAAGAGAATAAACAAAGTTAAAATACGCATTATTTTCGATGGTGGTAAAATTAGGTAAAATTATATTATCTTCGGTAGATTTAAAACCGGTAGGCAAAACCGTTTTTTTTTTTTTTCAATTTGATCCCTCTTTTATGCGGTTTATTGGGCATGTATTTTCGAAAATGGTGTTTCGTCTTGGAACAAAATACGACTTGTCAGAGTATATTGGAAGGTATAAAGAAAATGTAAAAAAGTGTTTAATACAGCACTGGGGCCCAAAAATCGAAGACCGCCTTGAGGTGGTCTAACCGGTTAGAGGGTTAAGGCGACGTGAAGTCTTCATTGGCACTGATATAGTCTTTACGCTCGGAGATCGCGATTGTTGCCATTGACGTCTGAGTGTTCTCTTTTCTTTGATAAGAGACTCAATGTTTCTAGGGCATTTTGAATGTCTGTAATTCCCCAAGGTGACTGGGGGGTAGACTCATGGATGTGGTCCTTTTTATATTCTGGGAGTGGGAAATGCCTAATATCTTTTCTCACTAATAGTTGTTCCACCACATGATCTACCACTTGAATGTTTTGTATCATACGTGTAGTATCCGTTAATTCTGCAACAGTTCTTTATGGTAAAGTGTGTTTCAGAAGCGAATAGTACATCAATTTCCTGAAGCTGGAGAAATTTTTGTACTTCATTATTATGTTGGCTAAGGCTGTTAGCATTCCAAAAACAAATTTTTAGAGAATTCATTTTTTATTTAGCAGTATCTGCATAAGCATGCTTTGATTCTACATCAATTGTTGAAACATATTTTGCATGGTCCCCATGAAATTGTTCATAGTTTGAATTAGATTCTCAATAGAGCTTTGAGAGTTAGTATCGGGTACTGGTACACCCTCTTTTAATGCATGTGCATATGAAAATAATGGAGCATTATTTCCATTGTTTCCTTTCATTTGGGTAACTGAACCCTCATTTGTCGTACTGGCATAAGATTTGTTTTGATAATTGTCATTTATGATACCTCTGTATTGAGCACTATTGTTTGTTTTCATTTGGGTAACTGAACACTCTTTTGTCGTATGGGCATACGATTTGTTTTGATAATTGTTTCTTATGATACTTCCACATTGAGCACTAGAAGCATCAGGAAGGCTTGGAAAGTTAGAAGCATTATATTGAGCCTATAGAGGTATTCTAGCCTTCGTTGATTCCAGAATATGTACGAATACTGGGCATCCCCGGTTGTTCGCGGTGTGATTTTGACCACAGTTACTACATTTTCTTATACTATCATCTGTTTTTGAGTGGTGACATTCTTCACTTTTTTGAATATCTCTACATCTTACACATACTGAAATTAATTTGCAGAATGTTCTGGTGTGACCGAACTCTTAGCAATAAGGCAATGAGGTGGACCTTAATTGGTTCTTCTACAATTATTTTACGATTAAGAAAATATCTTAAACCGTATATTGGATGAGTGTCACCCTCTTTCTTTAATTGAGAAGAGTTGAAAGTAATTTCAACTCTAAAAAGTGGTTGAGGCATTTTATTCTTATTAATAATACTGTGAATGGACTTCACTTGAAAGCCTTCAGACTCTAGCGCCTTTTTTATATCATCAATCAGCTCAGAACTATCTATACTATATACTATACTTTTCAGTTGATATGTATAGTAGTTTCTTTTCTCAGAATCGAAACTATCAACTATTATTCTGAAATTTTTTTCAGAGTAAGTTTGTCTCTTGTATATTTCCTTTTTGCAGAGAGACCACGTGGAAATTCTCCTTACCTACAAATTGGGACAATTTGTTCACCAAAACATTTGTAGTTAGTGTAAAGTAAAAATGTAATTTCACTAGATTGTGAACACCGCTATTGTTTTTAAATACATATGTACAGTATTGCCAATAGAAATAATTTATCTGGCACTGGTGCCATTGTCAGATGCATAAAATTTGCACATCTGACCATAAGAGTTGTTTGACGATTATCTTACAATAATCTGACAATGGGAACGTAATGTGTTCACAAGTTTGGAAGATATCTGACAATATTATTGTTTTACAATATACTGACAATGCTTTTTCTGACAACGTTGCAATACAAAAATTGTAAGATCACACCGATGTTAGACATTTTCTGACAATATAGTAAGATCTGGCAACCGTCTATACATTGCTATACTTTTAATAAAGACTCCATCGAAAGACTTTCCACGAATATAGTAGAGAGTATAGGTGTCCTCATACAATGTCCTTTTTAATTTTTAACACCTCGATTTTTGATATTAATTACATTGAAATATATACTTCTAAAATTGACCTTTAACCTTTTGGAAGTAAACCATTTTATTCACAACATTTTAAAGACAATGGCCCATAATCATAGTCAAACACTAAAGTCGTTTCTTTTGAAAAACAACTTTAAAATAAAAACCTGCTTTTAATTATTTTGCAACTATGTATAGTCAAAATTAAAGTGTGTTTTAAATTGGACCGATTTTAACTGGGTGCCACCTCAAATATACAAAATGTTTTCAGACGATATACATCAAAATAGACAAGTGGCACCACTGAACAGCTGACATAGAAAATTTAAAAAATGAAACCGGGAAAACTAAAGAAAATAGCAGTTTGTGGTAGAATTAGGATATTTTGGTACTAATTTTATTGATAACTGTTCAATAATTGCAAAATCTCTGCCAATATCACGTAGCTTAAACATTTTTTACTTGGCGAAGAACTGCTGATGCTGTTTTCAAATGATTTAAAAACAGATTCAGCTAGTTTTATATTTAGAGTCGACTTCAATGTCAGAAGTATACTTTAACTTGTCTATGATATACCTAAAGTCCACTCTTAAGTAAAGTTCACTTAAAGTATACTTTATTTTTGACTATCAATATGGGCCTTTAAAATGAAATCAAAAATCATGTTGGAGTTTAAGTAGTTTCATAGTTATGTGCAATAATGTATACTAGGATCGCTCACTTTTAAAACGCTTTTTACCGCTTTTATGGAAAGAATTTTTTATATCTAGAGAAAGGGCATATGTTTCATCAATAATGGTGGACAATAACATACATAAAAGTGTACCACAAAAAAACGTGTGGCCTATTTATATATAAGATATAGTTTTTATAAAATATCGATTATTTAAAAATCCGGGATTTCGGTTAATCGACTTCGAAAAAACCGGTTTAACTGACATTGAAATGAATTAATTTAAAATTTTAAACAATACATTTTTAGAAAACATAAAACATACAATAAATTATACATAGATTTAAAATTTGTAGTTTTTAGTTGTCAGAATTGGTTAATATTAACTATAAATATGCAAAAGTTATAAGTCCATTTTATTTTATAAACATTTCAAACTTATTATATCCTTCAAATGGAATTGAGTATAACTATTTATGTTACTAAATATATAATACCTGTTTTAAATATTAGTTTATTCATTAAATTTCAATCAAAAAATTTAAATCATACATTTTTTAATTTAACATTTGATCATTCTGAAATTTAGTATCATTTCGACTTTCGATGTGATTATTTGTCATTATAAATCATAAAAAATAATAAAACTGCATTAACAGATTTCAAAAATATTTAAAATATTTGTAATATTTCTGAAAAGGAACTTGGCACGTTTGTACAGTAAGCTAACGAAAAGATTAATATAATAAAATGTTAAGAACAAATCTCACTAAAAAAGTCAAATTTATTGAAAGAAGGTATGCACATCAAATTCAATTTAATGTTTGTTAAAGTAATCACTAAGTTGTTAATGAATCATTAGTAAGATTTAGTCTATACTTCTAGAATTATGCGAAATTGAATTTTAATAGTTTCATTATTATTAATTGATTCTGAAAAAGATATTAAGTGAACTCATTGTCCTCTACTATAGAATCATTTGAATTCTTAAAAATTTAGAGCTTTATATTACATATCAGCAGTTTAAATCAGACCAAATGTTTCATATAATGTGTATACAAGGAATATAAAAAATTCGCCAAAACATAAGATTTATTGATTTTGGTCCCAAATTTTAAAAACCGGTTAACCAACCGGTTAAATCGGATAAATCGGTTAACCGGAAATCCACATTTTAAATTAACCGGTTCGCAAAAACCTGAAATTTCGTAGAAAACCCGGTTTTTCGGTTAACCGGTTTATAAACACTACTGGTGACCGATTGAGTGTCATCATTGTCAGATGAAAGAGCAGACTCGTCGTCACAGCTTATCGTCTGGTCTGCTACAGAGCTTGGGGTTTTTCCTTATCGAGAATCTGAGATATATAAGTAGTTGCAAATCCATAGAACACCTTCCCCTGAATCTACCGAAGTGGCGACAATTAGCCACTGTGGCCTTCCTGGAACCCTCTACAGCTTCAGTAAGTTTGACTACTTGAGTAGTTGAGGATTACTTTTGTGTAAGATTTTCAGGATCTCCATGCCAAACTTCCCCGAAGGATTCGACGGTGGCTCTGTACAGCTGCGCTGAACGCTTATCACCACAGGCTATGAGCTTATTGCGAAAAAAAATTTATAATATAAAAAAATATCACAACTTTGACATTTGGTAATCAAATTAGAAGAAATATAATACTAATTTCAAAATAAATTTTAGAATTACATTAGCATCACAAATTATACAGATATGAATCAGCTGGTTTCAGAAATATGGAAATAGAAAAATAACAAAAGAATTGACATATTCTTTTGTTGTGGTTGTGGTTTGAAAACAGGGACAAATATATTTCACACTCGTTGCCTATTGAAAATTGCAAACCAGAACCAGTGAATACTTTTTTGACAACTGTCATTTGTTGCATATCTGTAATAATCTGTGATAAGCATTTTCTTTTCATATATTTTTACAATTTTAAAATCGAAAATTACTAGGTAGCATAGAGTTAATATATTTTTATACTTATTTAATTATTGAAACCTAACAAATTTCATTTTCATTCATTAATTAGGACGTCCTGATCAAGTACATAATTGTACTCTAACAAATATATCAATGACATCACTAACAGTAACCTGCACTGATGGATTCAACGGAGGTCTTCCTCAGCTATTTATCTTAGAATTAGTTGATACACAAAGTAATGTAAGTATTTATGGTTTTGATTTGATAATTTATTTGAATTTGTATATTCTTGTATCTACTAAAAATACGAATAGTTACACAAAGATAAGACGCAAATATTATTGGGGATAAGCTATCCCAAAGCGGACAGAAGACCGCTCTTTTCGGATTTGTCTGAATTTAATAAAACTTACAACCGTTATTGTGCATTGCAAGTGTTTATCACATCATAGAATCGAGACCATTTTTGGTCTAAAAATGTGACATCTGGAAATTTTAATAATAACAACATTAAATTTTATTCTATTTGAAAGATAAAGAAATTTCCCTTTGAAATTGTATGAATAAGTCACATTTCTTTCAGTAGTTCAAATACAAAATTCAAAGGCCTATATATCCAAAGCCGATATTTATACCCTTCACCTTCGTGAGAAGGGTATATATAAGTTTGTCATTCCGTTTGTAATTTCCACAATATAATTTTCCGACCCTATAAAGTATATATATTCTGGATCCTTATAGATATACGCCTGTCTGTCCTTCTGTTGAAGTCAATTTTCTGAAGACCCCAGATATCTTCGGAATCCAAATCTTCAATAAATCTGTCAGACATGCTTTCGAGAAGTTTCCTATTTAAAATCCGTCCATAAATGACGGAGATATGAGCAAAAATCCGAGACAACCTCTGAAAATTTCATCAAAAAAAGACAATTTATTGCATGCTTTGACAAAAAAGCAACAAAACGGATGTTTGGATGTGTGTTGGTTTCATTGCTTTGCATATTTTTTTTGTTGGTATTTCGTTTCGTTTGGCGTTGTTGTTGTCATTTCGTTTGTAACTTCTACAATATAATCTGAAATTAAATGTAAAATTTTTAAAAGTTTTCTTGATATATTTAGGATGCTATACGCTAAAAGTGACCAATGAATGCATTTACAACAAAGGTGAAGGGTAATAAGATTCGGCATATAGCACTCTTACTTGTTTTAAAATAATAAACAAATATATGTTAATTACTGACCCTCTTTCTAAAGGTATGAGTTTAAATATCTAAATGAATTTAGAATTACGTTAAATTGAAATATTATCTTAAATATTATAACGAACTTACACAATTCTACATCTCTTAACGAATTTTCCAGAAAGAATTATAAAAGTCGAATCCTTGTTGTTTGGGAGTTTTCTTTTCCTTAAGTAAATGTGTAAAACAGTCAACTAATTTGTTTCTTAATTCCTGAATACTTTTAAAATCAATGTTTGAAAACCCTGAATACAAAAACTGTTTAGTACATACTTACGCGCATAGGTAACATAGAGACGAGTCGTAAATGTCAAAAACCTAAGACTGTTGTCAAAAACCTAACTCTTGCAACAACAAAATACATGCTAGTCAATGTATTTTGTTGTTGTATCAGACATATTATTTGTTGTATCTTTGTTTGACAAATCGAAGTGTCTCGTCTCTATGTATAATTCTCTATGCTTACGTGTATGTACATTAGCGGTCTAATTCATAATAACTTAAAACAGCTTTATAAGTCGTTAATAAGAAAAAAATCAAAAAACTGTATTCATAAACGTTTAATAGTCTTATAAGTCTGTTATAAACCATTCATAAATTTGAACGGTCTAATTCATAATAACTTAAAACAGCTTTATAAGTCGTTAATAAGAAAAAAATCAAAAAACTGTATTCATAAACGTTTAATAGTCTTATAAGTCTGTTATAAACCATTCATAAATTTGAAATATTTATTGTAGCTTCAACAGTACTATAAACCAACTTTAAGGTATTCTTTTTACATTTTATCTGGAAAAAATGGAATTTTAAAGATAATTTTTTATAAATTTGCAATAATAGACGATACTATTGCAATTGACAAACGTAATTTTAACTCCGCTGGGGAATATGTTCCAATATAAAAATATATGATTTTGTTTCAAATTCCTCCGGCAGTGAGCTATATGAGGTTCGCAAGTGAGTTTGATTGCCATTTTTGTCATTTTCTTTTAACCTGTAACGAAATGTAGTAATAAAATGTGAAAACATTGTGGAAGGAGGTCCACACAATCTAATATACCCATTACGGAATTAAAATTATCTGTTTCCTTATATAAATTCATTAAATTTTGTTAAAAATTAACAAAATGACAATAAAAATAAATTAATAAAACAAATTATAAAACAGTGATGTTTATTTTATCACAGAATATTCGTCATTCGAATACTTTTAACAATAATTGAAATAAAATATATAAAAACGTTTGTATATTAATACATTTTAGCTTAATATAAATTTACTAGAATCAGATATAAATTTTTTATCTAAAAATTAGTTTTTATCTTCAAAAATGTATTAATACTAAAAACAAACAATTAAAAAAAAGAGAATTAACGAATAATTTATCCTAATTGCAAGCAACACTAACAACGAAAAAGGGGAAATAACTGAGAAGCATTGCCAGATTAGACAAAAAACAGTACATTACTTATTGTGGCTTTAACAAACGTTTATGAATAAAATACCTTTATTAAAGGTTTATAAAGCTAAAGTGTTTGTTAACAAATTTGTGTTTTAAATCTACAATTTATTATGAATTAGACCGTAGGTATATAACTCGTGGTGGTATGCGATATTTTTGGCATACCACCACGTGATGACCAATGTTGTATAAATAATGAAAATCATTTTTTTAGGTAATTTGGAATTAAAAACATCACGCACCAACACCAATTTCTAATATATACCAACTTTTTTTTAAAAAAAGATTATATTAATGATTTCATATGGTTTTTTGCAAGTGTCAGGGATTTAAAAATTTAAAAATTATCTTTTAAAGTATGTCCGCAGTTATTAAAATAAAATATATTGTATTTCAAAATAATTGCAAATATTTAGTAAAAAACTTTATTGCGTTTGGTGCTTGAACTTTTTTAACAACCGCGATAAAATTATACCGTGGTTTTTCATATTTTTTAATGCTCTATTCGCTTAATTGCTAAGCCAATTTGCATATTTGCAAAAAATGTCAATAGTTATATCCCTAATGTACATATACAGTGGTATATTCCATGTAACTGCAAAACTGTAACTGTTTTAAAACACAAGTGTGTTTTATTCAGCTGTGTCAATTCACCACGAAAAAATAAAGTTTTTCTACAATTTGACAAAAAAAAATATTTTTTTAAATAAACATATTTCCTAACTTTTATATAATTATATTTTTATTCCTAGAAAATATTCAGACCAAATTTCGTAGTTCTACTTGTTTCGGCCTTATTATGTTATTAACAGCGGATGTGCGCTGAGGAGGGTTAACGTATTTCCACATATCTTTGACCATATATGTTGTACCGATTTTTCCAAACATTTTTGAGCAACTAAAAATAGGAATACTAATTTCCATACCCCTAGGTCCTTTTGTTTTGGCACTATCGCACTTAAAATTCGGTCGATAAAAAAATTCAATTATTATAGCTGGCCGCCACTGTATACATTAGAGTGCTCCAAACAAATAAAATTGCGAACTGGGATATTAAAAAAACCGGTTTGCAGTTTATCCGAAAAAGTGTGTTTAAAAAAAAAACGGTTAACTGGTTTCGGTTTGTGTCTTCTCAAACCGTTTTTTATTTTTGGTTTTTTTTCCATGTGTAATTTAAACACTAATATTCAAATTTAATCCTTATTGTTGTTCCATCCTGTTAAGTTTGTGGAAGCTAATTAGAAATATATTAAAAATTGTCTCTATCAAATGCTACAATTTTCTATAAAATAAATCAATATTTTTAAAAATGTTATCAAAGTTTTTAAAAAATTTGCTTAAATGAGCTTTAGAAAATATATTTCATTAAAACCGGTTAACCGCCTTGTCAAAAAACCGAAAAGTTAAAGAAAACCGATACCGGTCGAGTTTACAAAGATGAAAAAAGTTATTAAAAATTCCCCTGCCCATTAACGTGTCTCAGGCCACTAGAACAAGAAATGTAGGAACAAAATTAACATATTTTGAGAAATATTAAAACAACAATTTTTTCTTAAAATACATTCATATTTACTTGTATATGAGTTTTTGTTTTCGTATTATACTGTTAAAAATTAATTTTTTAACGGCAGTTTCAAAACTCCATTTTAAAATTTTTAAAAATTTTGTTAAACAAATTTTTTATCATCACATTGGGATTTAATGAGAACATAATAGGGAATAATAATATGAAAAAGTATGACAATACCTTCTACAGTTTTTCCGTACCTGCGATTTAAATTTAGCGATTTTCGAGAAAAACTATTTTTTTTGAGAATATTTTGGCGAATGAGCCCAATTTCCTTACTGTTATGAATTTAAAGTAAACCCTAATCAGAATATTATAGTCCAGGTTATTCTAAATACAGCCTGAAACTTTTACTAAAATCGGAAAACGGTAACCCTTAAATGGTGAAGGTCAAAAGTCAAATTTTTCAATATTTGGTTACAACAAAAAATATATCAAGCGTGCAATTACCAAAATTTTTCTCCTACCGATAAATAAAGTCACTTCAGCAGAAGATGTCATCGATCAATCCTCTTCATTGAGAACCAAGGTTCTTGGCGGTGAGAATGTTTGGGAGTATTCTTTTCTCAAAATAAATGTATAAAACAGTCAAATAATTTGTTTCTTAATTCCTGAATACTTTTAAACAGAATGTTTAAAAATCCTGAATACAAAATCTGCTGAGTATATACTTATGTGTATGTACATTAAGGCTATAACTTTTTTAAATTTTTTGCAAATATAAAAATGGCCATAGTATTGGTATTACTTTTTCGCGATTGCCAAAAAATTGCCAAAATTCGCAGCTTTAGAACAATCCTTAACACGATTAAAGAACGAGCACGCATGTTTTAAATAACACTGGGTTAAAGAAGCTTCGATAATCCCAATGCAACAGCGGTTGTCAGATTGTACAATATTGTCAGAAAAATGTTCAGAAAATGTCTAACAACCGTGTGAACTTACAATTTTTGTCTTACAACGTTGTCAGAAAAAGTATTGTCAGTACATTGTAAGACAATACTATTGTCAGACATCTGACAATCGTGTAAACACCTTACGTTGCCATTGCCAGATCATTGTAAGGTCATTGTCAGAAACTTTTTATTGTCATATGTGCTAAGTTTATGCATCTGACAATGGCACCATTGTCTGATAAATTTTTTCTATTGGCGACACTGTGCATATGTATTTAAAATAAAGAAAAGTGAAGCAACCGTGTGAACTGACAATTTTTGTTGGCAGATCAATTTATTGTTTGATAATTATCTGACAATGAAATTGTAAGGTTTTCTTACAATCATCTAAACTGACAATTAACCTTTTGCTAATAATATTTCATTGGCAGTACATTGCAAGCACATTACCAGATCTGACAACATTGTAAAATCTGACAACCGTGTGTACGTAGCTTTACTATATCAACTTTCAACTGGATAATGAATCGAATGTTACCAAGCAATATGATCCTAAGCAAAGAGCTTAATTAAAGTATTTAATAATTGCGTAATTGCTTTCCAATAAGCGATTAAAAAAAAGTCAATTGCATTTATGTTTGTTGAAAAGAGACAAAGATATTTCAACAAAAAATAATGAGATTAAAATTCCATTATGTGTACAATTGAATATACATTAACACGCACTAATCAAAAGCGTGAGAACTAAAATAAGATGTAAAAGAAAAAAATATCTATCATACTATTTACATGGGGAAAGAAACCAATGTAAAGCGTATGAAAATACAATATTTAAAAATTATTTTAAATAAAATTGCGACCATTTTTAAATAATTTTTGTAGTGGAAAAATCGTAACAACATTCCGCAGACAGATACTGTTATATGCCTTGGTATTCACTTGGATAGACGACTTACTTGACGTCGTCATATAGAAGCCAAGAGACTTCACATGAAGTTAAGTCACTGGTTAATCAATGACCAATCAAAATTAAGCCTTGACTATAAAGTCATCCTGTATAAATGAGTTTTAAAACCAATCTGGACGTATGGAATCTAATTGGGGGGAATGGCGAGTAATTCCAGAGAGCCCAATAGAAAATTCTTAGGACAATGACGGGTGCACCATGGTACATAAGAAATGAGAACATCCATAAAGACCTACAAGTACCGTTAGTTTAGGATGAGTTCAAGAATGTCCGTGATAAATACATCATGTAATTACGGAATCACTGAACCCGCTTGCAAGACTTCTCGCACAGACCCAAACACGATCAAGGCTTCGTAGAGCCGATCTACCACCTCGCTAAGATGTGGCCCATATGTCCATCAACGCTCCTGCATTTAGTTTAGGCACTGGTATAAAATGGTGGCAGAAGATTGCAGTCAGTCAGTCAGTTTATCATAGGCGGTGTTAAAGTTAACATCAACTGTATAATCAGTATATTCTTTTAAATTATAAACTGTGTGTATTTAAAAAGAGTGACTATATAATTTGTTGTATAAATTTAAATAAATAAATAGTTGTTACAATTTTTAAACTACTGATCGCTTTTATTTGGAATTAAAAGAATACGGTTTATTTAAAGGAAATAAACCACCGTTTTTAAGAGGCAAATATGTGACATTTGGTGTCAGTAGTGGGATTGCAAAAAAGGAAGCAGTCATGAAGTTTGAGGAACTTAAAGTGTAACAACTCAAGAGAGAATTGATGATTAATTCAAGCGGCGTGATATTGATTTGATGCAAAATTGCAAAAAAATTCTAGAGCCAACAACGAGAAACTTCATCCTGAAGTTCAAGAGACTTCTAAAGTCAACAATGAGAGCCACAAACGAGAAACTTCAGAACATTTCGGAAGTTATAAACAGCCGAGTTGATAACATTGAAATGCAAGTCAGTAACTTCGACAAAAAGCTGTCCGACCTCGAGAATGATGTCGACAAAAAACAGTATGATCTAGAAATAAAGGTGAATAATCTTCAATGCCAAGATGGACAGGTGCAAATTATTCCAGAAACCTCTAGGAGAACATGGCAGCACACCGGTTGCCAAGACAAACTTATAGAACAATAAAGAAAAAGCAATTGAATTGATTGAACCAGCTTTCAAGAACTATAATTATGACATAACGGTTGCACTATAACGTAAATTCGATGGAGAATACCTGAAAGAAATATACCGAATGAAATTGCGTGGTAGAGTGCAGGAAGTCAATGAGACTCTACAATCCAGGTGAAAATCATCCGTTCTTAGATAAATTGAGGATGTAGCATTTATGAATAGCATTCGTCATCCTGAGGTTAAACATGCGGTTTGTGCCACAAGGAATTCATAACTTGCGAAAACCATATCATTCGCGCTGGCACAAGAAATAGCGAAAATAATTTAATAGCCTCAAATATGCGGGGTTCGAAATCTCGAAGAAATATAGTGAATGATTTAAAAGCGACAAAGTCAGAAATAAATGTTATAACTGAGGTAAATCCGGCATATTCAGCGATACTTCAAAGCTTCAAGAAAAGGAACCAGATCTGTTTCGTCACCAAAAATCAACCGACAGTTGAATCAACAATCATCACAAGAGTCGTCTTTAACGTATGCAGAATGAAATTGCAACAATAATTTTACACTGGCCAAAGAAAAAGTATATGACCTATTAGTGTTTTAATACTTATTTTGAATTACGTTATGTTTTGCCTTAACTTAAAACCCCATTTGAAAATCTAGTTTTTAGTTATTTCAAAATGTTAACAAAATAAGAACTGCCTTGAAAAAATATTGTTACGTTTTTACCTTTAAAAAACGGGGTTTATTTTCTTTAAATAAACCGGATACTTTTGATTGCAAATAAAAGCAGTTTTAGTAGTTTAAAATTGTAACAACTCTTTATTTATTTAGAATGTACAACAACAACAGAATTAAATAGGCACTCAATGTCTTTATACACGTATATCAATTCGCAGAAATGCACACAAACTTTATTACGTACAACCTTATATGCACAAGACAGTTGATGTTAACTCTAACAGCGCCAATGATAAACTCAACTCACGACTGCCAGCTCTGCCACTATTTATACACGCGCCATCTATCGGGAATCATCTACAATGTTCTTAACGGACATACTAGTACATTCGATTTCTAGAGCTTTTCGATGTCATTGTCAGCAGCGCAAACATTTAGTGTTGCCATACTTACAAACAATGTCAATGATGGACGTGCCTTCAAACATGATGAATGCTGCAGGCAGTCGTTACAGACCGTTGAATTCAAATCGTCATTGAACATTCGTAACAATATTTACAAGTTTTTCCATATTTTATCTATTTTCATTGGGAAGTGGACTTTTTTCGGAAGTAAATAAACCTATTAAAGAGTTTCCAAAAAACCGAAGAATTTCAAAACCGCGTTTTCGGTTTTATAAAACTGAAAACCGATCGGTTTCGGTTCGGTTTTGTGACAATTTATTAAATATTAACGGCCATTTTCACAATGTACGATTAAAAGTTAACGTGAACTTTAACCGCAAGTTAGGCTAATCTGAATTTCACAATGTACGATTAATTTTTAACTGACACTATTTAACAACAAAGTTGCTGTTAAATATAACCGAACAATCTTCGCCGGTTAGCATCTTAATTGTAAGAAACATAATAAAATAACATGGAAAAACATGTATACTTTTGTAATATTTATAATTTTTAAAAAAATGTGAAGCGCAGAAAAGGAAATTTTGCTCGGCCTGATCCGGATATTCAGAAAAAAATACAAACCAAACAACATTGTGTACTTTTCCTTGTTGGTTTTCAATATTTTTTGTTCAATTTGTTTCTTGGTATAAATGCGCAATAAGTTAGGTAACTTAATATTTTTGAGTTTTATAAGTTTTTTTTATTATACAACTAATAAAATACAAATTATTATTTTTTGATGCCGCCTTTTTAGAAATTTTTTTTGTGCAGTCTTATATAGTTTCTGCTGAACAGCAATCTTGCATTTAACAAGGGAAATACCAGAAACGCGGTCGATCGCCTCCTCACTCATCATCGCACCCCTTTGGCCAAATCATCTGCTATACAATTACACTGATTTCCATCGTGTCCAGGGACCCATTAGCATTATCCTAGAATGTCTCGCTATCTCATTTAGGGATATCCGGCATTCCTCGGTTAACCTAGATGTCGTAAAGACACTCCCTATTCCGTTAACGGCACCCTTGCTGTCAGTAAATATACATATATCACCAGATATTCAATAATACCTCAGCCAGTTGGATGCACGTTTAATGGCAGTAATTTCCGAATGAAGAACAGTGCAGAAGTTAGGTAGCCTAAAGAAGGATTTTATCCCAAAGTTTTCAATGTAGAAACCTCCACCGACCCTGTTACGCCTGTTAGAGCCATCAGTGTATATCCGTATGACGTCAGCAGGGGGGATGAGTCCGCGTTGCCATAAATCCCTATTCGGGATCATAATATGGAAATGCCTATCGAAAAAAGGTTTTGCGATGCAGTAATCGACCCATAGGAATTCAGAATCCTAGAGTGTCCAAGTTCCTTACCAGATCACGAACAACCAGCATTTAGACTCACAGCAGACTTGAGAGCTGATCTCAAGACTGATTCCATTCAGTCTAGGTGGTCTAAAGTCATCGATCTTATACCTCCTAGTGAAGAGAACCAATTCCGTTTTTGGGGGTTCAAACTAAGTTCACTTGATATACTCCACTCACTCAGTGTATTAAATGCCGATTCCATACAACTAGATATTTTATCCAGAAATTTACCAGATATAAATACTGCAACATCGTCAGCATACGCGACTGTTTTAATCCTTCTGTTTTCCATCCTGACCAAGAGGGTATTCATAGCCAAATTCCACAGAAGTGGAGATAGTACACCACCCTCTGGGGTTCCACGATTGGCCACTTTTGAAACACTTATCCCACCTAAGGTAGCACATATGACTCTACAGCCGAGTATCTTTGCGATTAATCGGCCTACACAAAGATCAATCCCAAGATCATCCATCGCAGATAGGATGGCGTCGGGCCTGACATTGTTAAAAGCCCCTTCATGTTGGGATTTAGAGATTAGTTCCGATCAATCATCCTTTCTAGGGTTTTCAGCAAAAAGGATGCAAGACTAATAGGTCGGTAATCCTTTGGTTTAGTGTGAGTCGTCTTACCTCCTTTAGGAATGAAGGCTACTCTACACCTCGTTCTTGTATGCCGTCCAGTTACCCAACCTCTTAGCCTCGTTGAACAGTTTACCACCATGGAGGCTTATTCCTACGTCTGTGGGTGATCGGCCTACAGGCCAAATTAGTAGCTGATTGGAACGCTTCTGTGAGTGTTTCAACTGCTATCTCAATGTCATCCGTACTCTCAATAGAGGGCGGGTTAGGTAAAGACCGAGAGAATGTGCCACATTGCATATCCCAATCGGTCTTCCTCCTATGTAGAATGTTATTAACACTACCATAAGTTACACCAATATTGAAGTCAATATATTGGTGATCGGAAAAAGAGCAGTCGCTAGCGACAGCCCAATTAGTAATCTTACTGTTGTGCTCAGCACTCACAAGTGTTAAGTCTAGCACCTCACTTTTGTTTGAAATAATGAAGGTACGTTCTGAACCTCTATTTACTTCATCTACTATTAAGAATGAAACTGAAAAGACTCTCACCTCTTGTATTGGTGTCGCTACTACCCCATATAATGTGGTGCGAGTTAGCGTCAGCACAGATAACCAAAGGTATCCTGGACTCATTCGCCTTGTTAACAGCACTACGGATAGCGTCATTTGGCGGATGCTCCCCATAATCGTGATGACTCAGCAGAAGGAGGAGCGGTCTTGAGACTAGCCATATGAGCTTTCGCCCAAGAGAGAGAAGCCTGTTGCTCCTTCGTAAGGTCCTCGACCTTTTTAGAGCCGAGAGATTCAATGAAATGCATGGCGGAACTCCTGGTAGTAGCAGCTCTTCTGACAGGATTTTTATGCCTAAGCCTGAGTTCGGAGGCGAAGTTGGCCAGGGGTGGTGCGCCTTCAGGGCAGGAGGATTCCAATCCTGATCGCACAATTCGCATACTGGAGGCAACCGAGAGGGGCGACTTGGTCGCTTCCCCCAGAGGCACCCGAAACATGGGGTTTAACCGCCTTGACGATTTGGGCTTTAGCGGCTTTGGAGGTACTTGGGGAGAAATCCAGAGGTACCTCACCGCTTAGGTCACTACCACCTATCGCTTTTTGTTTTTTACATTCAACCAACCTGGGTGTATCAGATTGACCTCCTGCAACACCAGTAGCAAGCTGACTATTCTGGCCCGGTGTGATCACCTGACTAGCCTGGGTTACAGTCACATTCGACTCACCACAGCCCTTTACCATCGCTGTGGGAGTAGGGTCCCCGGGGATTATGAAGCCCCCGACCGGGTACATGGGGCAAAATAACAAAATATATATGGATCTTAATCAGTCAGATGTAATTTGCAAATTTTGACTTTTTTTGAATCTGATTTGACCATCAATTGTAATTAATATATTATGAAATGTGTACACAAAATAATCATTTCATAAAAAGAAACATCAGAAATTATTATTTTTTTTGAAAAGAAAGTTCTTCTTATCTGTTCCATTATCCAAATATCGCGCCCAGATAATTATGGTGTTTTCCAACACCCTTCAAATTCCAGACTTTCTAAAATGAAAAATGTTCCCAATGTTTTTAAATTAAAACTAATTTTAGAATTTTTGGACCTTTTTAAGGCCATAAAACTCAAATAAGGACTCAGAAACGTGCAAACATCGGTATTTAAAACACCTGTATATACATTTCTTCATAAGTGCCACAAAAGTACATGAATATGACAGATTTTTTGCTTACATTAAATTAATACAATGGGCTATTTTATAAAGGTTTTATATATTATTTGGTTTATCGTTGGAAACAAATATAGCGTTTTCTGTTTTGTTGCAGTTTTATTCCGCATACGTTAAACTCAAACGAGTAGCTCCCATATTTAAGGGCCTCGCAAGGGAGATTGTGAGGACAACAAGACAACAGTTTGCGGGTAGTAGAACCAGCAGAAATAAAAAGTGTTCTTATAACAGCAAAAGCCCTCGTTAAACCCTGCAACGACAGAATAGTTCCTCTAGAGCGCTTAACCTGTCCAGCTATGAAAAAAGCGTTAGGCCAAGTTCAGAAATAGGTCAGAGGCAGTAATTCATTGTGAGGACAATCCGGTACCCGCCAATAAGTCCACAAAAGGGCACGAGCTACTAGCGGAATATGTGGGGAAATGGGTTAATGGATTAGCGTCGCCCTATAAAAATTCCTCTGAAGAAATATGCCGTCGTCTTCGCCTTAAAGAGTCAAAGCTAAGGTAGAACTGCAATTTCAAAACATCAAATATATACTGCAGAAGTAAGGCCAATAAAGCAGACGCCCAGAAGTATTCCTCTAGCAAAAGGAAGCGAGGAACGGAGCTAGTATCCAAAAGGAGGTGAATTGAGTAATCGAACTCCTTGGAGATCGCCGGTGGTTTTAATATAAAAGAAATACGGCAGCACCAGGTTTTGCATTGATTATAGAAAGATACTGGAACAAAATGGTTCTCCACATTGGACTTGCAAAGTAATTATTGGCATGTATGTGATGTCATTTGGACTGTGTAATGCTCCAACCATATTTGAGCGTTTAATTGAACGAGTGCTGAAAGGGCTTTACTGAAAGACATGTTTGGTGAATGTCGATGACATAATTGTCATGGGGAGGACTTTTGATGATCACCTGAAAAACCTGGAAGAAGTCCTTAAACGAATCAGCGGTTGGACTCGAACTTAGTGCAAAGAAATGTGAATTGTTCCAGAAAGATGTTAAAAAAAATCTTCACGAATTGCGCAATTTTCTAGGCCTTTGCCGACTATTTCTACCAAATTTTTCCACAATTCCAGTGGAGTGAAACACAATAACAGGCATTCCAGCAGTTAAAGGAAATTTTGAGTACAGCACCAATTTTGGCATATACCATCCCTAGAGCGAAGTTTGTTCTAGATTAGATGCGAGCGGATACGGAATAGGAGGTATGCTTTCACAGGTGACCGACGGGATGGAAAAATTCATAGAAAGACACTACTGCGTAACACGATATGAGCTTCTTTCAGTATTAGAGTGTGTGAAGCATTACTGCAACTATCTTTATGGTCAACACTTCTAACTGAGAACCCATCATTCTGCACTCAGGTGGTTGCTGCAATATAAACAGCGGCTTCGTAGCTATGACTTTACCAAAATGCACCGGAAAGGTTTGAAACATGGCAATGCGGACGAGCTCTTAAGACGGCATTGCAACGAGGAATTCAAGCATTGTAAAAAAAACCGAGTAAAAGGAATGTGTCGTCGATGTTCGACTAATCCATAAAGATTCCAGTGAAGATTGGTCTGTAGCACAAAGAATTGACCCCTTACTGCAAAAAAAAATGTTGGTTAAAAAGATGACGAAATCATATTGGGCCCTATGGAATAGTTAAATGGCTGCTTTTATCGCTTGTGAGAAAGTGCTGACTGTAAAACGGTGAAAAATCTAATTGTGTTACCGTCCTAAGTAGTGGTGATTATCTTGGTATGACAAGAAACCATTACGATCTAGTGGTTATGGATTATTGGAGAAATTGGCCAGAGGTATATGCCATACCAGGAAGCTAGGACCAGGTTAGAAATTTTGAATTTTCCGCATTCAAGGAAATGTGCGAAGTATATGCTTCATCCTCAATCTAATGTACGAAAGATTTAAACGTACTCTGGACGAATATGTAACAAAAGTGATAGTCACATCAAAATGACTGGGATGAACGCATACCAAAATTCTTCCTGGCGTACAGATCAACAGAATACAGAAATATAAGCGGCCGTGATCTAAAATTAAGGTTGTGCATCTATGGGAAAAGTGAATCTGTGCTTATTAGGGATGAACTGGCTTAAATGGGGGAAAGTGTTACGAAATTGCACCATCAAATTGAATTTAACGGTTTTAATGTCCGGTTTCCACATCCACCATCTTTTGTATATATTGACATAAGTGGATTCTTCTATTTATAAGCGCAGCGCTGCCAACATAAACTTTTAAAGCTGCTAACATTATCATTAAGTCTGCAAAAAGCTCTAGAAACAGAACATTCTACCGTTGTCCGTTAGATAATTCATGAAACCTCTAGAAAATGACACTGTATATATAAATAGTAACAGTAAGTTGCAGTCAGTCAGTTTATCATAGGCGCTGTTAAAGTTAACATCAACTGTATTCCCAGTGTATTATTATAAATTATAAGGTGTGTTTTTAAAGTGTGTGTACTTATTTAAAGATAATGACTATTTCATTTGTTGTGTAAATTTAAATAAATAAAGAGTTGTTACTATTTTAAAACTACTGATCGCTTTTATTGGCAATTAAAAGAATACGGTTTATTTAAAATACAAAAACGTATCAATATAAATTGTTAAACAGCACACGTTATTCCTATTATAAAAGGACAAACGTTGTAATGGTAAGAATCAGCTGAATTAGATAACATTTTTAAACATTTGCGCATAGTCCTCATAATCTGCCTTGAGCCCAATAACTAACACTGAAAATTTATATTTTAGTGTTTAACCAATGTAGTTTCTATAATTCTCAATATTGTTACGTTTACACCTTTTAAAAACTGTGGTTTATTTCCTTAAAATAAACCAGATACTTTTGATAGCAAATAAAAGCCGTTTAGTAATTTAAAATTGTAACAACTCTTTATTTATTCAAATGTACAACAACAACAGTCTAAATAGTCACTATGTTTTATAAATACACACATACACATTTATAATCCACAAACTTAAAAGTACAAGACAGTTGATGTTAATTCTAACAGCGCCTATGATAAAATCACTGACTACTGCAACCGCAGTCACTGTTTATACACACTGCCATCTTCATCCGAGTAACCTAGATTGTTCTTAACGGTCAATACTCGTATGTTCGAATTCTAGAGCTTTCGATGTTAATGTTACCTAGCCTTTACACAGTTCGAAAAACACGACACATTGATACTTTTGCACTAACACAATCACACATGCGTGTGTAAATTTACACATGCATGAATGATTGTGTTTGTGCAAAGGATTGAATGTGTTGAGCTTTTCGAACTGTTACTTGCATGTGTAAACGCCAGGTTAGCAGCTTAAACATTTAGTGTTGCCATACTTACAAACGATGCTAATAACCGCATTGTTGATAAGACGAAGCTTTTACTGATGGACGTGTTTAGATTAGATCGTTAAATTCAAATCGCTATTGCAAATTCGTAACAATATATTTAGATGGAGGGTATTTGAGTAATGAAGAAGTTGTAGTGAATACAAGTTTAATGGATCTAGAATAAATGGTTATACAATTATATATAAACGAATAAATTAATATTGTATTGAACTGAACTGAACAAAAGTTGCAATTTTAACTAAAATAATAAGACCAAGTTTTGATATCGAAAACCTCCTACACAGTTGCATTAAAAATTACAACGTTACCAAAGTAAGATTATAGTATAACTTGAAACAAGTAATCAGAGTGTTACCTCTAACAATGAATAAAAATAAATCTGGCATTTCCAAACGACTGGTCCGATCGGGACAATTTGACATTGACGTAGCTAGGAGTATTTGAGTTTTAGTTGTTAAAATGAACCCTACAAATACTCGCTATGGGGCTGAAATTAGGGTACATTTGACATGTAAACTTTTTAAACGCGTGCCATTTTTTGGTTTCCCATCCGATTTCAAAGATATTTTTGGAAAGCGCTTAGCTAGGTCTTGAAAAAATATGCATGCATGTACCATTTATCTCTTATAATTTCCGAGTTATAGGCATTTCAAAATTGAACTTTTAAAATTCTTCATTTAACTCAAAATTCTTCATTTAACACAAACAAACTTTTTAAAAGCTTATCCAAAATTCATTTTTCTGAAAAAAATATTGTTACGAATGTACAATAGCGATTTGAATTTAACGGTCTGTAACAACTGCCTGCAGCATTCATCATGTTTATAAACACGTCCATCAGTAGATGCTTCTAAGGACTGAAATCGAAAAATTCTTAACATACATATATGTTAATAAAAATGAAACCACTAAACTTACAGTTTTGTTTTTTTTTTTATTTGATTGAAATTATTATTACAATTTACAAAATAAAAAATATTTTTACAGTTCTAATCACTAGTGATGAAATTTTGAACCTTTTTCGGAAGACCTTCCATTATGGTTTTATAGTGATTTCTGTCACTTTGTTCGAACAGGTTGTCCATCTCCGTTTAAAATCTACCACACTTTTGGACACCTTTTTCGTGCTATTCAATTCTCTTTTAAAAATAGCTCAATATCTTTCCACTGGCCATAGCTCCAGGCAGTTTGAAGAATTTGCCTCTCTTGGTAAAAATACCACATTATTGTTCTTTTACCACTCAAGACCTTTCTTACCATAGTGACAGGGTTCAAATCAGCCCAAAAATAAGTGGACACACTAAGATGTCTTATGAATGGAAGCATCCTTTTTTGTAAACATTCCTTGATGTAAATTTTGGTATTTATAGAGTCCTTTGTAACAAATGTTTGGTTTTTTTGCCCCAACTGCATATTACTTACCATACCAAGAACTTTTTGGGAAATTTTGTCTGCTTTTGGGTCGTAAACTTTTCTTCAACATTCCCTAGAGCATCAGCAACATCAAAATTTTGACCCGGAAGCTGCGAAAAATCTGCCAAAACATACATTTCGTCATCCATTATGCAGTATGTATATTTTTTGTATAAAATTTGACTTCAATTTCCGTGCTCTGTCTTTGGCCTCTAAATTTTTAGCAGCGTTCCTGTCAGGAACTTTTTGAGCCTTGTATGTTCTTGAATCAGCATTGGCTTTAACTTTTCGTACCAAATAGTCCGAGCACTGAGCTAACCGGGCTGCTTTCCTACCGGATGTGTTGGGAGCTCTTTTGAAAATGCTTTCTATTTTTTTTTTGGTAGAAGAAATGGTTCACATGATGTTTATGTGAACCATTTCTTCTAACTGAACCAGGTTTTCTATCAACGGACAAGTTCTCCCGTTACTGTTGAATAATATTGGAGTCTGCCGTAAAACCTTTGATTGTTTGGCCAACTTTTTGTAGGTCCAAGTTGGGTTTTATTGAAAATATTTAATAATTTTAGTGCGCACTTTTTTCTGGTCACTCATTTTAATCAGATTAACAACAAATGAACATAATTGACATTAAACATAATAACTGACATGCTTTACAAATGAAGCTTGATAAAAAAAAGTCAAATAATACTTGGGTTAAAAGTTTTAATGCAAAACGTGTGCTAATAATTTTTCGATCTCAGTCCTTACTTATCAACAATGTTGATAGCATACGGTTATTTGTATTGTTTATAAGTATGGGAACACTAAATGTTTAAGCTGCTAACATTAACATCGAAAGCTCTAGAATTCTAATGTTGTCCGTTAAGATCATTGTAGAAGATTAACGTGTATAAATAGTGGCAGAGGTGGCAGTCGTGAGTTGAGTTGATCATTGGCGCTGTTAGAGTTAACATCAGCTGTCGTTTACATTTGAGTTTGTACATTATAAAGCGTGTGTGTGCATTTTTGCGAATTGATAAACGTGTATGAAGACACTGAGTGACTATTTAGACTCTTGCTGTTGTACATTTGAATAAATAAAGAGTTGTTACAATTTTAAACTACTAAGACTGCTTTTTATTTGCAATCAAAAGTATCTGGTTTATTTAAAGGAAATAAACCCCGTTTTTAAAAGGTAAAAACGTAACAATATAAAGTTAAATTAATAAATTGTTTGTATGATAACTTCTTTCACGATAAAATATAACCAGAGTTTGAGAAAATGAGGGTTAGACAATTAAGCACTTACTATCACTTTTGTTTTCCATATTTAATTTAAATTTATGTTTTTTTTGAACTACTCATTTAAATAAACTTAAAAATTCGACCAAATTGCACTGTTATACTGCTTTCAACGCTTTGGTCACAAACAATGACATTGACCACTTTGCTAAGCAGTCGCCGTTAATTTTCTTACAAAAGCAAAACTTGCCGTTATTTGCTTTAATGTTTTCTTTATCAAATACCAACAACAATAAAATGCATTCTTAAAAGTGCAAAACATGATTTTTTGCCTCAAAAATGTGTGAAATTACCTATAGTGCACCGGTAGAGGGCCAAAATCCGATAAGAAAATCTGATGGTACATGTGCACGAGTGTAAAGGATAAGGCCATAGTTTTCACTGAACATTTAAGTAATGTGTTCCAACCAAATCCCCAACAAATAATTTTGTATTAGAGGAGTCTGATTTGCCCGAGTCCAAAGAATTAACCATTTCCACCTTTGCAGATTACTGCAATTCTTAGTTCTCATGTGGACTTAAATGTAGCATCTACAAACCTAGATAATAGGGTATTCAATTAATCGAGTTTCTTCTTTAATCTGTTAATCGAGCAAATAATTAATCGGGGTTTAGATTCAATCGGTTAATAATCGGTTAATTTTAAATTATTAGATTAACCGAATATTTCTATTTTAATTTTAAGTTGAAAATAAAACTACGAATTTTGTGTACTTATTTAAGTATTTTATTAATAAAAAGAACAAAAACAAACAAAACGTAACAATTCAACCAAAAATATATAATAGCAAAACAAAAAATGGTATTTGAGATAACTTTTTTTACACATGCGATTTTTTTTGGATTTTAGTGAGATTTAAAAAAAGGAATATAATTTAAATATTTTCCTTTTAAACGATTTTTTTCTTTAGATTTATTAAAACTTGACTTAGAAAAAAACTCTCGCTGATTAATAAAAATATCCAATATCCCAGTTCTTTTTTTTTTTTGTATTTTCTCTGCATATAAAATCCTCCATTATAAGATTGGAGTCCTTTTTGGATTTTTTAGATTTTGAATACTTTTAAATACTACTACTCAGTTTCGTTAAGTTCTGATAAAAGACTCGTTTCGGTAATGTATTCAGTATTGTCTATTATCATGTCGTCCTCCGACAAATACATGTAGATTAAATATGTCCGTTGTTATACACACTAAACATATTTCTTGGATGTGTGAGATTCGACATAAGTACACATATTTATATTAAAACGTAAAAATTTGTTTGAACACAACTTCGAAAAATAGCAAAACGCCGGCAAATCGAGAGGTTTTTATAACATCCTGAAATGCGTTTTACGTGTTTCGAACCGTAATCGATTTGAAAATTTGAGACTAATTTGGCAAATATGATTATCCACTGAGATAACAATAAATGTTTAGTTAAGTATAATATTTAATTACTTATTGTAAGGTCTAGACATTAAAGGCAGGAACAATATTATAATAAACGTATAAAAAAATTATTATAATATAAATTTAAAAAAACAAACAAATTAAATTTTTGTACACTTTTAAGAAAGTAATAAGTAATAACATCCTTAATAATAAATTATGAAAACTTTGTAATAAATTTCAAATTAATTTTTTTTTTTTGTCTACAAATATTTTTTGAAATTGTATACTACGATGCATAAGGTTTTTATTAAAATTAAAATAAATTGTAAAATGTGCAACAAACATCTTAAAATATGCCAATTAAATGCGCACAAAAGCAAAATATGAGGATAAAAACAAAATATACAATTATAACAAAATTTGCAATATCAAGTCGATGCCATTTTGTTGTAAATCATCTGATTCGGAAAAAAGTTCCAAAATTTAATAGGAAAAGCCCAAAATATTGATGAAGCTAAATTAAGTATTTCGCGTTTAGTGGGTCTTTGACTGCCACTTACTCCTGTAAATTTTCATCGATTCACCTTTACTTAATTCCAATTTAACATCATAATCTGGCCTTCCTATAGCACTATACAACTCATGCGAATTTAATACAAATTCCCTTATCACAAAATTGTGTCGAAACTATCTACGTAGTCATCCTTGTAGTGGCAGTCCACAATTGCTACCGGTTCTATCTAATTTCTTGTCATTTATATTAGGTACAGATCCAAAAATAATTGCCCATATATCTGCCTTATTATTACTAGCACCTGATAGCCATAAAAATCGCTGGGCGTCAGGAAGTCATCGCGGTTAAGTACTCGGTGGTAAAATAAAATTTAAAGTAGTGAATTGGTTTTAACCGTGGCTGTAACTTTTAGCAATCTCCAATTAAATGATTCACCGTCTAGTATCGCTGCTGCATCGAAGTCAAATCGTCTCTTGTTATCCTTATTAACATTTGTAATTACAAAATGTGACGAGTACCCTGTACAATCGGATTCTATGGAGGCTTTTTTAGTCAAACACCTGTTGCCTAATGTCATCCATAGCGCTATATTCTATCGCAAATACATTATTGGATTTCAAAATGCTCATCAATGGAAAAATCTTTAATGCTCTGTGGTTCTAATGTTCTACGGTTGTTATAATTTACATTATTAATTTCAGATTCTACTTTCATTGACATCTTATGTTTCCTTTTACACTAACAATTTTAAATATACTTGTATACAATAAGTTGACTGTATTGCAAATAAACTATGTACATTAGACCGTACCACAAAATTAAATTTCCCCTTACACCCCCTAATATAATATAGTTTTGGAAGGTAGTTTTTCGTTATATCTTTGACGTTTTCAGTCGGATCCTAAAATATGATATATCAATGTTTTTGTCTCGGGAAGACCATTGTTTGGCTCTAAGGGCCTCAAGTATCGCATTCTAGTATTTATCAACCAGATCTTTGTTCGTACCACCCCAATGTCAGAAAATTGAAGCTCGCAAGAAATCTTTAAACTTTTGCTAACGAAGTAATTCGATAATACCTGCAACAGTCTGCATTTACAGTCGGATGTATGTAACGAAATCGTGTATTGATTAAACGAAATCGTGTATTTTTGTCAAAGATAATTCGACAAAATTTGGTACAAGCTTTTCTAATGCTCCAAGGAAGAAGTCTATTGAATTTGGTAGAATTAGTTAACCTATCTGAAAATAGTTAAGCTCTCATAAATATCTTAGTTATATAGATATTCAAACCAAATTCAGCACAAATATGTTTTATATAGTCCGAAGTCGCACCACCAAATCTGTCCAAAATAAGTCATAGCTCCCATATAAGGCCCACTTCCGAAAATCACTTTAACTAGCATAAGTCTCTTAAAATTGTTGGTATTCCAATAAAATTTAATATAAATAAGTTACATATATACAAAAGTCATTTCCCCAAATTTTATAACGATCGGTCCATAATTAGTCATATCTCCCATATGAGACCCACTTCTGAAAATCATTTTAACTAGATTTCTTAAAATTTTTGAAATTCAACTAAAATAGTCATAGCTTCCATATAAATTTAAAAAAAAAACTTTATAATCATCTTCTCGTTGTAAGATATCATATGGTCGGGCTTGACCGACTATACTTTCTTACTTGTTGTTATTCTTTTGGTATAATTAAATTTTAAAGTGTTTCTGCTAGAGTTAACGAATTACTTCGATAGGAAAAGTTTCATGATTTCTTGCGAGCTTTAATTTTCTGACATTAGGGTGGTATATTAGAGTGGTAGGAACACAGATCTGGTGGATAAATACTAAAACGGGATACTTAAGGTCAATGGCCCTTAGAGCAAAACATTGGTCTTCCCAAGACAAAATCATTGATATATCATACTTTAAGATCCGACTGTAAATGGCAAAGATATAACGAAAAATGTAAAAGGGCGACCCGTACGTTCGACAAAAAAAAAATTCGTAACTTCCTTACAAAAATACTTTATACTAGAGGGTGTACGGCGCACTTTTTTTGCTTGTAGGGTGGTACGCTCTAATGTACATATGTAGGTGTAGAAATTGTTTTTTGAATTTATTGATCAAATGTTTTTTTTTTCTTTTTAGGAAATTAAAGCTAATATCACATCAACAATTCCGCGATTTACTGTTTCAACCTTATCGCCTGGAGGTCTATATACTTTATCAGTTTATGCGTTTAATTCGAAGGGCAGATCTGATCCAACTATTCTTAGCGCTGCCATGTTGAGAATGCCTGAGAAACAACTTACTTTTGAACCAGGTACCTATATAATATTGATACATATTTTGAGAACGTGCAAGAAATACATTAGAAATGCACCTACCGGAAATCTACTGAATGTTGTAAAATTTAATAAACAATGGTACATATATAGGAATCTCATTATTAATTTGGGAGAGATTTCAACAAAATTTGGGGATATTACATGCTTCTTATCCAATTTTATAAGATTTTATTTTACTAGCAAAATAATCCCCCTGAAAAAATTAAATAACCCCACACAATATTTGTAATTTGTGATTATGAAGTAATTCCCAATGCATTGAGACTTATTTTATAATTTGTTGTTGGATATTTTTCACTATGAAATGACATCCTTTGGGTTTAAAATGGGAATTAGTTAATTTTTGATGGGAGTTATTTGGAGGTACCCCACTTATTCATATTTCGAGTAACCAAATTATATTAAAAAAAAATTAATCCGTATTTTATGTTCACCACATTTTATTTTAAATTTTGTGAAAAACACAAATATGTTTGACAAATATTTTTAATTTGGCTGCTTTATAAATTGATATGATATTGTTATTCAAGTCCATCAGATAAACAAATAGTGCGATCGTCAACAAAAAGTTTTTGGAGACTAGGTTCCGTTAGAATACTTTCACTAATATTTACATATTTCTCACATAAATTGTTTTCGGTAAAAGCGTGTCTTAGTGAAAAGTGGAACAGCGTCATTAATGCTTTTAAATAAAGTTCTTGAAGAATCACTCCCTTCAATATTGGGTAATAAAGCTTTCATATTTCTTGGATAAGAAACAGCATTATACAAAAATAACAAAATATTTCTGTTTTTAATACCTATTTTCCTGTCAAACTTCTCCAACAATTCTGTCATAATATCTCTTGTCATCCAAGCCTTTTTGTTGGATTTCGATTATACCCGAAGGTCTTTAAAGGTAATAGTTTTATTTTTTTCTTCAGTCATACTCACACAAAACAATATTGTTAGTGTTTCTTTGGAAAATTTACCTCCAACACATTTCTGTGACTTAAAAGCCATAGTTTTGTCTGGAAGGGCTGCAAAGGAAATGCCGATTTCGTCCGCTCAAGTAATTTCACATTTATAGGAGAAGGTAAAAACATAATAGAAACTGTATTATCAAAATATAATTTTTGTTATACAATTGCTTGTAAAACCGTTATTTCTGATACTATTGCATTAAATTTTTGTGACGAGGTGTATTTGAGTAAAATGTATTGGAGTCACTAAAATACCCAATTTCAAAAAAATTATTATAGGAGCTGTCCACGAATAGAGCTTTCACGGTATATATTTTTGTATTCTATTTATTATATTCAAAACTAGTTTTTTTTTTCTTTCAAATTCCATAATCTATGGTTTTCCTATATAAATGTTTGGGTTTCAAATACCTAATATGTTAGACTAATGTTCGAATATTCGGTCGGACTCTACAAATATTAATTTGTTTTTAGGCGCTGAATTCAATTAAAATGTATGTCTATGAAATTATAAGGACGACAAGAAAATACATTTTTTTAAATTTACAGTCGCACAGTGGTATAGAAAAAAAAGAGTGAAATATATATGTTACTTCTAAGCGGATAGCCCGGTCTGAATGAAATATCACATGCACAGAGAGGAAGTGTTGTTGAATTTAGGTTTTGAACTTGGACCTCATGGGCCCATCAGTAGCGCGGCCAGGCGTCCCCCCATGTCAAATTTTTAAAACTATCCTATTTCTTCGTTTGTGTTCCGATTTCTATAGCAAACTTAAAACTTATAGCATAGGAGATATTTTCCATTTGAAAATCAAATTTTCAACAGTTTTACCCACTCTACTCCAGTTTTTATATTTTTGGATTTTTTTAAAATGAGCCCTTTTTTCAAAAGAAAGCTTAGATATTTTCCTTGAAGACCTATTTGGTCGCTTAATGGGATGCGAGTGGGATATCTACCAAAATAATATTTTTTAACTCAAGACATACAATTTTTGACTTTTTGCAAAATCTAAATTGTTTTCCTAAATGGGCCCTTTTTTAATAAGTAATAATTTACATAGATGAGAAAAAACACCTGCTTGGCCTCTAACTCAGAAAGTATAGAAAAAAAGAGGGAAATAAATCTGTAACTTCTAAACGGTTAGTCCAGTTCCACACGCGCAAAGAGGAAGTGCTGTCGAGTTAATGTTTTGAATTCGGACTCATGAGCCCGACAGGAGTCTCCAAAGTAGGACACCAAGGGTATGTTTAATTTTAAAACAATCCTATTTCTTCGTTTGTGTTCTGATTTAAAAAGAAATACATTTTGAGCATAATTATTTTATTCTTTGTTTGTTTATTTTGATGTTTTAATTTTAACGATCAAACTAAAGTGTCATATATTTTGTTAATGCTCACCTTATGTAAATTTAATGAGAATGAATAGAAAATAAATTAGTAATTATGCAAAAATTGCTTATATACGAGTTTTTGTAGAAACTATTTATAGAAATTTTTTATGTAACAGGTTTTTTTATAAATAATTTATGTAAATTATTCTATGGAAAATTTAATGTATAACAGTAATTTCTATTGAAAATGTTTTGTTATATCGGTAAATTAGGTATAACATTTAAATTTTAGTACTCCATTATCACAATAAATAGATTTAACAGACAGTTTTCCATTCCATTTTCCATCCCCGCACAGTGTCAGATTTGTGTAATCTAGAGGGACTAAAGTCTGAATTTTCAAAACGCGTAAAGATAATTCAATGATTTTCGAAACACAGCGTTCCTATGGTTAGATACATACATTGCTGGAGAAAAAATATTAATATTTATACCCTACACCACCATAGTGAGGAGGGTATACTGGGTTATGTTTGCTGATGTTTATAATGTGCAAAAATATTTTTCCAACACCTACCTTAAAGTATACCAATCTGCTCAGGATCACTTTCTGAGTCGATTAAGCGATGTCCATCCGTCTGTCCGTCCATCTAAACTTTGTAATCAAACTACAGGACGCAATTTCAAAGATAATTCGACAAAATTAGGTACAAGCTTTTCCATTGCCCCAAGGTCGATGCCTATTGAATTTGGTTAGAATCGGTCCATTATTTCGCCTAGCCTGCATACAATTGCCCTATATGAAAATAGTTAAGCTCTCATAAATATCTTTGTTATATAGATATCCAAAACAAATAAGTTTTATATAAGCCGAACTCACACCACCATTTTTTGTGACGATCGGTCCATAATTAAGGCCCACTTCCGAAAATCATTTTATGGCGATTGGTCCATAATTAGTCATAGCTCCCATAAAAATATTAAAAGAGAACTGTTTATAATCATCATCTTGGTGCGCCGTGGTGGGCGTGGCAATATTACGCCTACCTTGAATATCAAATTTAATCGGACGGCACACAGTGGGGGATCTGAAAAAAAAAGTGGAAATAAATCTGTAACTTCTAAACGAATAGCTCGATTTTAATAAAATTTACCATAGCTATAGAGGAGGTGTCGATAAGTTTAAGTTTTCAATTTGGGCTTAAACAACCAATGGGGGGCCGAGCCACAATGCCCCAAAGTGGGGCACCTCGGGTATATCAAAAATTAAAAATGATGCCAAATTTTTGTTTGCGATCCGATTTGAAAGATTTCTATATATATGGAATGTACTAGACGAGATCTACGAAAAACATTGCTTTAGCCATATATTATCTCTTATAGTTTACGAGTTATTCGCATTTGAAAAGTAAAATTTTATTTTTTTTGCATACCTTGGTCTGCTATATTGCTAATAACGGATCCAATTCTTTCCCGATTTTCTTAAAGTGTCTTTTTTTGAATTAACAACAAATTTTTTAATAATCTTAAGAAAGAAATGTTAAAAATATCTACTGAGTCAAAAGTTATGTGCATTCAAACTTAAAAAAAATAAAAAAGTCGCTTTTCCGCCATTTTTTTTCGAAAAAAGTAACTACATTAATTTTAAATTATACAGAAAATGAGAAAAAGATAAATAATGTGTTTATACCTTTCTGAAAGGTAACATTTCGGGAAATATTATAAAAGTAAAATAATATCAAAATTTCTATTATTGCGTGGTCCAGAGCCTTCCGAAGTAGACCTATTTTTTATGAAAATTTCAACTTTAGACAACATATTCTAAAATCGCATAGCTGCTTTCAAAAAATTAAGACCTGTTTTGTATGTCCCAATATGTTCTTCAATATTGTGCAAGGGGATTTCATAGCCCCGAGCTTGGTGCGTTCAATAGATTCAAAAATCAAAAAAATCACAATTTTGGGATTTTTTTAAAGTTTTTTGGGAATTGTGGGATTCTCAAAAACAATTTACTAATTTCTTTTTCACTTTTGTATTTCGATCAAAAGTTTCTATATAAATCTAAAGTTTCATTAAAAACGATTCATAAACAAAATTTTTATTGCATTTTAAATATTGAAATTTTCCAGAAAAATCAGCTACCATTTTTTATTCCCATATTTTTGAAAAAAGTCTTCTATCATTTTTGTAATTTTTAAAAATTTTTTATATTTTTGAAAATAGGACATAATTTCCTACACTTTGATATATAATACGTATATCTTTTCTTTTCCACTAGTCTCATTAATGGCTTCAGAACCCATAACTCACAGTAATTAGCTTCATCTTATAGTGTTCTCCGGTGTTTGATTATGCAAAAGTCGGCAAGGCAGTGCAAAAAATATATTACAAAACGGCAAGATTTTATAATTTTCTGTATGTTGATGATTTTGAATCCATAAATTTAACTAGTGGAAAAGAACAGATATACATATTATATATCAACGTGTAGGAAATTATGTCCTCTTTTCAAAAAAATAAAAAATTTTTAAAAATTAAAAAAATTATAGAAGACTTTTTTCAAAAATATGGGAATAAAAAATGGTAGCTGATTTTTCTGGAAAATTTCAATATTTAAAATGCAATAAAAATTTTGTTTATGAATCGTTTTTAATGAAACTTTAGATTTATATAGAAACTTTTGATCGAAATACAAAAGTGAAAAAGAAATTAGTAAATTGTTTTTGAGAATCCCACAATTCCCAAAAAACTTTAAAAAAATCCCAAAATTGTGATTTTTTTGATTTTTGAATCTATTGAACGCACCAAGCTCGGGGCTATGAAATCCCCTTGCACAATATTGAAGAACATATTGGGACATACAAAACAGGTCTTAATTTTTTGAAAGCAGCTATGCGATTTTAGAATATGTTGTCTAAAGTTGAAATTTTCATAAAAAATAGGTCTACTTCGGAAGGCTCTGGACCACGCAATAATAGAAATTTTGATATTATTTTACTTTTATAATATTTCCCGAAATGTTACCTTTCAGAAAGGTATAAACACATTATTTATCTTTTTCTCATTTTCTGTATAATTTAAAATTAATGTAGTTACTTTTTTCGAAAAAAAATGGCGGAAAAGCGACTTTTTTATTTTTTTTAAGTTTGAATGCACATAACTTTTGACTCAGTAGATATTTTTAACATTTCTTTCTTAAGATTATTAAAAAATTTGTTGTTAATTCAAAAAAAGACACTTTAAGAAAATCGGGAAAGAATTGGATCCGTTATTAGCAAAATAGCAGACCAAGGTAGGCAAAAAAAATAAAATTTTACTTTTCAAATGCGAATAACTCGTAAACTATAAGAGATAATATGTGGCTAAAGCAATGTTTTTTGTAGATCTCGTCTAGTACATTCCATATATATAAAAATCTTTCAAATCGGATCGCAAACAAAAATTTGGGATCATTTTTAATTTTTGATATACCCGAGGTGCCCCACTTTGGGGCATTGTGGCTCGGCCCCCCCTTGGTTGTTTAAGTCCAAATTCAAAACTTAAACTTACCAACACCCGCTCTATAGCCATGGGAAATTTTAATAAAATCGAGCTATTCGTTTAGAAGTTACAGATTTATTTCCACTTTTTTTTTCAGATCCCCCACTGTGCGACGTCTTCGAAGAAAAAAGGTCCGATGACTCCTCCAGCGAAAACAGCACACCATACAGTGACTTTGAGCGGGTGTAATGGCTCTTCGTGGGTTACACGCGGATTTTCAGTGCCCCAGAAGCGTAAATTTTGCTTATTTACGTACCCGCTAAGATGGAAATGGGCCTCATCACCAGTGTTGCCAGATTAGCCTTGTTATTTACTCTTTAGCCTCGAAATTTTGGTTTTAGCTTCATGGCTTTTTTCTAGCCTTTTTTAAAATTAAAAACTCAAGAATTGTGCAGTATTAAAAGAACAAATAATAATTGCCAATATCAAGTGTTTCAAAATGAAATAGAGTATTTTACTTATATCTGAAAGCTCTAATTGTCTAGCAAATTCACTTTCAAGACAACTTTGTTATATAATGGACAAGAGTCCCACAAACTCTTGAAGGTTTGTGATACTCGATGGCTGTCATTTGAAATAGTCGTTAAACGTATTGTGGATCTATGCTCCGAGTTAAAACCAGCAATGCTACAAAGCCTAACATTTAAGTGATTAATATACTGATTATAATTTGGTGTATTATCTTTTTTTTAAACCAGTATTGCACAAAGTACAAAAAGTAAATAAATCATTTGTAAGCAATTCAACGGATCCAACAAAGCTGTTTTCTGATTTAAAATTTCTTCTCCTTAGTTTGTGTTTTCAAATTGTAATTTGATACATTATCGTCCCTAATTGAATATTGTTTAATGTTTTCGCCACATTTTTTTAGTGAAGATTCTGTGCAGTGTTTCACCAGTAGGCGTTGGACGGCCAGGAAATCTGCGACGAAATTCACGTTGTGCCAAAGTCACCGACTGATTATTGGTGAAATAAATAGTCAGCAATATTCCGCGTTCTGGAGCAGTGTAGCGTAACATTGTTTATTAACGTGTATTTCGCATGTGTTAACTACACAAATGTCAAAACAGAACTGACATTAGGGGCCAACCGCAAAATTTATAGCATTTTCCTTGTACCAAGGTTGAAGTTTATTGTATTCAATAATTTTTTTTTAATTAAATCCCGCTAAAACAATGAAATCTGAAACTGTGCCCTGGGTGGCTTATATGAATGTATATTTAGTTTTAAATATCTTTCTTATAAAATTGTAAAATATAAAAGTACATATAATTAAAACAGCCAGATGATAGGATATTAGTGTTTATAAACCGGTTAACAGAAAAAACAATTTTTCTTTGTATTGGATGTATGACTTTAAAATGCGGGATTTACAAAATATGGAGTGTCTTTTGGACGCGATTTTTAATAATTTATGTTTCATTTGGAGGCAGCATATCTCTCATTTATTCTCACTTAGTTATTGAACATTAAAGAATATGCGGCCAGACATGAAAACGTAATATTCCATCATGACAAACTATGCAATACCTGTGAAAAACTATTTAGAATGAAGTCGTTGGGTAGTTTTGCTTCACCCGATTTATAGTTCTTGGCCTTGATTTTGGGTTAACTGATTTACTCAGTTTTTATCACTCGGTTTTTAAGTTTGGCCTTAAAATCAACAAATTTCATGTTTTACAAATGTGGCATTTCATGTCAAGTAAACCAACTATCTTTTGAAATCGATGTCTTCCGATTGGGATGAAATTTAGTTCTATTGGATAGTAATTCAGACACAATTTTTCAACAAGATCGGTCTGAGTTAGAGGGGTCAAAATTTTACATTTTGGCCAAGCAAGTATTTTTTCTCATCCATGTATCTTATTACCTATTGTTCTTAGCAAAATGTGTCCCTAATAGTTTAGATAGATATTCTTAAAAAAAAGTGTTTTTTCATTTTTTTTTTTGTAAAATCAAAAACCTGTTTGACCTTTTTTTCTCAAAAGAATGTTTGGATAAATGCTTGTAACTCAAAACATAAAATTTTTGACTTTTTTCGCAAAATCAAAAACTTTGTTGACATTTTTTCAAATAAGCCCCTTTTTATTTTTTTTTTGCTCAAAAGAAACAACAATCAAAAGTTTTTGATTTTGCAAAAAAAGTCAAAAAATTTATGTTTTTAGTTATAAAACAATTTTTTTGATATATTACCAAGGAAAATATCTAAGCTTTCTTTTGAAAAACAGGCCCATTTTGAAAAAAAAGTCAAACAAATTTTTGATTATTGAAAAAAAAAAATGACAAACATTTTTATTTTTTTAAATTTTTTTTCTGAAAAATTGAAGAAATAGCTATCTAATCTATTTGGGACACATTTTGCTAGGAAAAATGGATAATAAGTTACATGGATGAGAAAAAACACCTGCTTGGCCAAAATGTCATACTTTGACCCCCTCTAACACACTATAACCCCCATATATATACACACTATATCATTTTGTCTGACTTATGCCCGTAATTTCAACAAATAAATATCTACGGTGTTAAATTTATATAAAAAGAAACATGACATTAATTTCAAATCAATATCTACTGGTAAAAATTACTAAATATTTTTACTAAGCACTGATCAAATCTATTTGTTGAAATTACATCTAAACTGCTGATATAAAAAGCCTTTTCGTATAAATTTACAACCATTACAATAATTCTAAATAGTAGAGGACGATTACACATTGAGTCAACAATAATTCAATAATTTTAGGCTAAATCTTACTAATAACTCATTCTAAATGAACTAATGATTTTACCAAACATTAAATTGAATTTGATATGCATATATACAATATTACCTTGTTTCCATAAATTTGTAGTGTAGGGTATAATTTAAAAACGTTTAAATTGATTAGCCATATATTTCATTTATTTAAAGGTGATAAATCTAGGTCTGATCTGCTGGTATCTCCTATGATTTCTCTAACTGTTGGATTAACATTGGTGGTTTTGGTGGCAGGATTGGCAGTTATTTTAGCACTACGTGTTCCATGTAATAGTTCAAGACGGAGGCAAAAAGAATTTCCCAATGAACAGGATTCCAGAAATGGATCGCCTGGACCAAGTGAAAAGAGTACAGGTAGTAAGGAACTGGAAGGGAATGATGATGAAAAAAACCCCGATGTAGTACCCGAATCCATGGATCCTGATGAACAAGTAAGTTATAATTTTTAATACATTTTTAAATCTGAAACATACATATTTAAATTTATTTATTTGAATAAAAAAATCAATGTTCTCTTATGAAGCATTAGCTTTTTATACCCGACGCACAGTGGCTCCATTTGAGTTTTTTCGTTGCAAAAAACTATGAAATGAGTATTTGAAAAGGTTTCTACGGTTTCTAGTATTAGAACGTCTCACTATTCATTTTTTTTTTTTTGGAAATTCCTTCATGAACATCGATTTTCTTAATCTACTCTAAAAACCAAGAATTTTGTTATACAACACTTAAATATTGATGAACGGGAAGTGGTCTCTCAAATTGTTTTTTTAGGAAAAATGATTTTTTTCGAAAAAATTAAAAAATCTTGGTTTAGTAATTTGCCTCTAACTCAAGCAGTTCTTAACGGATTTGAACCTAATTGCATGCATTAGAAAGCTAATTAAACATTGCCATTTTGTTCGATGATATTTCATTCATAGCAAAACAAATTCAGATTTTCAAATACGAACAAATCACTTTTTTTTGAATTTTTGCATACATTTTTTATATAAAAATTGCACAAGGCAAAATTTTTATATTCTGTAAATGCAGAGTGGTAGGTAATTTTTAAATAAAGATTTTGATACAAACAACAGTAGTATTCTGTTAAGAAAAACTGCAGATTTAGTTGAAATGACTAAAGTTGTTTATTTGTAAATTTTCTTCAATTTCATAAATACATTAATATAAAGTAAGAAGATATTGATGTTGGTTTTATATTTTATAAAATTTGTTAAAATTGTTCTTTTGTTGCAGTTTGGATGCGTTTTGTGAAAATGCTCGATGACTTGAATCAAATCATTTTCCTCACTGTTTTCCATCACTAAACAGTGGGGCAGAATCAAAATCTGGCATTTCTAAATGGCTGGTCCGATCAAGATAAAATTTGACATGGGTATAGCCAAGGAGTATTCGAGTTTAAGTTTTTATAATGGACGCTATAGAGCCTCAAAGTAGGATACTTTCGACATGTAAAATATTTAAACACGTGCCATTTTTATACCCTACACCACAATAGTGGGGTATATTGGATTTGTGCAGATGTTTGTAACGTTCAAAAAGGTGGATGTTAGACTAATATACTCTAACATCCACCTTAAAGTAAAGTCTGTCTGTCCGTCCGTCCGTCTGGATGGCTGGCTGGCTGTCCATGTAAACATTGTGCGCAGAGTGCAGGTCGCAATTTTGAAGATATTTTGATAAAATTTGGCACATATAATTTTTTCGGTCCAAAAACCAAGCCTGTTGAAATTGGCCGAAATCGGTCCATTATTTCACCTAGCCCCCATACAAATGTCCTCCCGAAATTGGATTTTATCCGTCATAAATGTTTAATTTATGTAGGTATCTACACAAGTTTTTCTCAAATAGGTTTTATATATACGGAATTCATGTCACCAAATTTTATTATGATCGGTCCATAATTAGTCATAGCTCCCATATAAGGCCTGCCTCCGATAATCACTTTAACGAGCATAAATCTCCTAATAATGTTGATATACACATAAAATTCAACATAAATAACTTTCATATAGACATTAATCACACCACCTAATTTCATGGTGATCGGTCCATAATTGGTCATAGCTCACATATAAGGCCCACTACCGAAAATCGCTCACGAATATAAATTATTGAAATTTTGAAAGAAAAATGTTTTTGCTCATTTACTTAGTGTAGGGTATTATCGGGCTTGACCGACCATACTTTCTAAAGGGGCCCATAGACACATACTTCTCATGCTCATGCAATAAGCATGTGTTGGTAAATTTTAAATTTTTGTTTATGTATGCGACACACAGACAATGCAGTATGAAAAATCAAAATAGTTTTGATTTTGAAATGAATTCGTACTGCTGACAGTTGTTCAAATGAACAATAGTATACATTTTTTCATTTTTATGAAATATAATTTTTAAATTTGACGTTTTAGTTACTGAAAAATAGAAAAAAATATTTTTTTTTTTGTTTTCAAACGCATTTTTTTAAATGATGATTGATAGGTGTGTAGTAAAATATCAATCACACACGTATACGAAGGGTTCATCGGCAGTATGTGTCAGCAGTATGTATCTATGGGCCCATTAACTTGTTTTATTTACATCTGATTTCAAAAATTTTTATATTTTTGGAAAGCGCTCGGCTAGGTCTTGAAAAGCATATGTGCTATTTATCTCTTATAACTTCCGAGTTATAGGCATTTCAAAATTTAAATTTTAAAATTTGGCCATACCTTGTTCCACTTTTTTAAAAATATAGATCTTTTTTTTGGACCCAATGGTTTTGAATTGACAAAAAATATACAAAAAATCTCAGAGCAATATAAATAAACGATTTTCAATTTAAAAATTAAAAAATAGTAGATTTTTGCTGTTTTTTGAGCGAAAATGAGATTTAACTCTTTCTTTGTTAAAAAAAACTATCTTTAAGAATATATAACAATTTTATTTGTTTCTGTAAGGTATCTTTACGGAGAACAATTTGATATAAAAAATTTGATATCCCTACGCCCCTAGGAATTTGATCTATTTTTTATCAAAATTTCAACTTTTAGCCACATGTTCTAAAATAGCAAAACTTGGATCAGAAAACCGAAAGCTGCTTTAGAAACCTCAATGTGTTCCCTATTTATACCCAAAGTAGTTTACAAGCACCGAAGGAAATGTGGGCCCAATGGGTAAAATTGTAAAAAATACCATTTTTGGGAATTTCGATCCAATGTTTAGAAATTGCGGAATTCCCTTTGACCTTTTGAAAAGATTTTTTACACTTTGTTATTTGGAATGAGAATTTTATTTTTTATGATTATTATTAAAAATAAACGTTTGTACACTAAGCTAACAAAATGATAAATAAATAAAATTTTAAGAACAAAAAACAGCAAAAATCTTAAAATTTTTGAATTTTTAAATTGAAAATCGTTTATTTTCGGATCTGTAATTGATATTGCTCTAAAATTGTTTGCATATTATTGGTAATTTAGTTATTTAACTAATGAAAAAAATTCGAGTCCATTCAAGCATGTTTTTTCAAGACCTAGCCAAGCGTTTCCAAAAAATTTAAAAATCTTTGAAATCGTATGAGAATCAAAAAATGGCACGTGTTTAAAAATTTTACATGTCGAAGGTACCCTACTTTGAGCCCCAATAGCGCCGCGCCTGGCGCATTTGTAGGGTTCATTTTAATAACTTGAACTCGAATACCTTGGCTACCTCCACGTCAAATTTTGTCCCGATGGGGCCATCCGTTTAGAAATGCCAGATTTATTTCCAAAAAATTTTGATTCTGCCCCACTGTGGAGTGTCGAATGCGAATGTCTGGTTTCTCATTAGTCTACATTTCATGTAGTCTATTTGTGGAGTATCTAAAATTTAAATTATGTATTATCTTTAGGTTTTTATTCTGTATAATCTGTAGTTTTCTAATATGCGTCTTAGCTGTCTTAGGGAACCATGCTTGGCAACCGTAAGTCAAAATAGGCCATATACACATTTTATAAAGTCACAGTTTGTTCTGTTGGTTTAAAATGGATTTCCTGTTTAATAGAGGGAACAGTGCTCTACCACACTTTACGGCTTTTTCAATAACGTGATCAACGTGGTTTTTAAAATTCAACTTTTTGTCCAAGTGTACTCCTAAGTATTTGATTGAGTCCTGAATTTCAATCGTAGTATCATGTACTGTCAGAGGAAGACTGGGAATTCGCTTTGGGGATTTATTAAATGGAAAAATTATTGCCTAAGTTTTTTCCTGATTAATCTTGATTTTCCATTTTAGAAAATACTTTTCAGCGCATGATAATGACTCTTTTAGTCTTTTAATGATCGCATTAGAGAGCTTACCGCTGCAAACGAAAGCACTGTCGTCAGCATAAAATGCAGCTTCCTTATTTCTCTTGATAACAATATCTGAGGTGTAAATAGCATATAACGTTGGAGAAAGTACCGAGCCTTGTGGTAAACCTGCTGGAATTTTTCTTGGTGAAGAGCAACTTTTATCAATACATACTACAAATGGTCTAAAATTATTGAGCTTGAATATTAAACCGTCGTGCCAAACGGTATCAAACGCTTTTTCGATATCTAGTAGTACTGCGCCAATGCTTTTTCTGTTAGCTTTGTTATTTTCTATTAAATGCATAACTCTTTTTATTTGATGAACAGTCGAATGTTCTATCCTGAATCCAAATTGTTCCTTGTTAATCATTTTATTTATCTCAGAATAGGATAGTAAGCGATGAAGTATTACCTTTTCGAACAGTTTATCCAAGACACTAAGTATGCTAAAAGGCCTATAGTTATTCGGTAATTTAGGATTATTTCTCTTTTTGGGAACTGGGACTATTTTAGGTTTTTTAAATATTTTTGGGAAATAGCCATTGAACAGACAAAAATTAAACACCTTTGCAAGGACTTAAAAAATAATTGGAAGCATTTCCGAACTACCGTTTGCAACATATCTAAACCCGGTGATTTATTATTCTTAAATTTGTTCGTGATATTAATTAGTTCGTTGCTATCAGTCAAAAACACTTCTTCAGGTCTTATAATATTATTATTAATAATATTAATGAAGTTTTGGATTTTGTTATCCATTGTGGATATATTATTTAAAGTTAATTTATGACATTGTTCAAATACGTTTGCGATTGCATTTACTTTGGAATCATTATTACTAATTTCCCTATTGTCAACAATCAAATTTGGTATTGTGGAACTTTTATTTTTAAGTGACTTTGTTATCATCCAAAATTTCTTGCTTCCCGGAGGTAATTTCGATAAGAAAGTCCTCCATTGAACATTTCTATCTTTAGTTAAATTATGATCAATCAGTAACCTCAATTGCCTTATAATCGCTATAAATGACTGTCTTGCAAGACTATTACCACATCTTTGCAATTTACGTTGTTATTTTCTACGCTCTTTTATCAGTCTTAATGTTAGATCAGATAAGCGTCTTTGCCAACCTTTGTGTTCTCTCACTGGTATCTGATCAGTAGCATCTCTAATAATAACCATTATTTGGTTCAAGTATAATTCTATGTTATCAAAAGTTATTTGAACAGCAAGGAGATTATGAGACATAATCTCTCTTTTAACCCATCTTCCAATCTGGGGCCAATTCGCTTTGTGATACAACGGGACTTTAGAATGTGAACCTTGCACATTTCCATATATATTACATATAATGGGAACATGATCCGATTGCAATACATTTGGATAAGTTTCCAAATTGGAGAACGGCAAATTAATGTTTGAGAGAAGAACATCAATGGTAGATGATAAAGAAGGAGAGGAGGATTGGCTATAACGTGTAAAATTAAGTGGATAATAAACATAGTAGTTGGATTGATTTTGGTGGTTAAATAGAACATTTGCGGCAATATTATTGGAATAACAGTTCCAACTTAAATGTTGAGCATTTAAATCTCCAAAAATGAAAAAATCGTTTGGTTTATTAGTTAAGATGTCAAGGTCATTTTTAAATTGCTCCGAATATTTTGGATCATATAAAGATGTTATTGATCTACCATTTAAATCTAAAGATATTGACAGATTTTCAATTAAAGAACTTTCATCTGGATCTAAGATCTTATGTATTATACAATCTCGTACAGCAATCAATATACATCCGCCATGTGTTATGCGGTCCCTTCTATAGACTTTAAATCCATTTAAATAAAATTTATGATTATTTTTGAGAAAAGTTTCATTCAATAATATTGGCCCATAATCATAGCCAAACAGTAAAGTCGGTTCTTTTTAAAAACTACTGTGAGCGCCAATTGAAAGTAAACACCAAATGCAATTCTGAAATTATTTCCATTATTTGTAAATAAACAATTATATATGATAAATAACATTGCATAATTATTTGGATTTAAAAGTAGAATTAAATTAGTTAAAACAAGGAAATTTAAAAAATCCAACTCAGAGAATAATTTAATTTTTTATGAAATGTACCAATTTAACGCGTCAAATGAAAGTAAACAGTGGCACCAACATTTAAGAAGGTATGATACAAAAACAAAAACTGTGTCAACTTTTTAATAGTTTTTTTGTTTCTAAGTAAAATGCTAAATTACCGTTATAATTATTCGTCACATTTTAAAGTTTATGTAAAATAAAAAAATACTTGTAACATAAAACCAGTAAAAATAGACAATGGGAAAGCAAACTTCAATTGATGTTCGTAAGATCATAGTGGATTTATATAAAAAGGGAAAATCACTGCGTGAAATAGGTAAAACTGTAGGAAGAAACCATTGTACTATAAAAAAAATTATAGATAAATACGCAAAATACAAAACATTGGATAATTTGCCTCGTGGAAGGCGTCCAAAGTGTCTCACAGATAAGGAAGTAAGGGCTATAGTAAGAGAAGTTAAAGCAAATCCGGCTTCTAGTGCAGTAAAAATAGCTCAAAATATATCAGAAACTTCTGGCAAATCCGTAAGTGCTAGCACCATTAGAAGATCCCTACACCAAAATAGCTTACATGGTAGAGTTCCACGTAAAAAGCCTTATGTGTCTAAGATAAACCAAATTAAACGAATGAATTTCGCTAAAAAATATAAAAATAAGCCATTAGTATTTTGGGAAAATATTCTTTTTACGGATGAAAGTAAATTTGAAATATTTGGTGTCAAAAAACCTCCAAAGATATGGAGAAGCGCGAATGAAGCTTTTAACGATAAGTGTGTGATTAAAACCGTAAAACATGGTGGAGGCTCCGTAATGGTATGGGGATGCATGGCGTCATCGGGGGTAGGTAATCTTGTGTTTATCGAATCAACAATGAAAAAAAAGATTACCTCAGCATTCTGAGACACAATGTTGGCCCTAGTGTTGAAAAGCTATGCTTAGCAGAAAACTGGATATTTCAACAGGATAATGATCCCAAGCACACCTCCAGAATTGTGAAGGAATGGTTGCTGTATCGCACCCCAAAAACACTAGACCATCCTCCACAATCCCCAGACCTTAATCTAATTGAGCATCTGTGGGAATATTTGGACAAAAAAGTGAGAGAAAGGAATATTTCTTGCAAGGATGACCTAAAGGCGGCATTGCAAGATGAATGGAGTAAAATTCCACCTGAGTTTACAAAAAAACTGGTTGAATCGATGCCTAGGAGGTTAGAAGCTGTAATTAAGTCAAAAGGACGCCAAACAAAATATTAGAAATAGTCCTTTGTGTAACATGCAGAAGGCTGTTTACTTTCATTTGATGCGTTAAATTAGAGTAACATAAATAAAAACTGAATTTCTTTCTTATGTGCCTTTGTTTTAGTTTCTTTTTTTAATCCATTTAGTTTTAATAATATTACCAAAGAATTATGTAAAATTGTTTTTTTAAATATTATTGTTTATTAAAATATAATAAACATTTTTTTCAAACAACATGCGTGTTTACTTTCATTTGACGTTCACAGTACTTTAAAATAAAAACCCGCTTTTTATTATTTCCCAACTATAGTCAAAATTAAAGTATGTTTTAAATTGAACCGACTTTAAGTGGGTGTCACCTCAAATGTAGAAAATCTTTTCATACAATATACAACGAAATATAGAAAAGTGGCATCGCTGAACAACTGACTTAGAAATTTAAAAAAAAAAAAGTGACAAACAATAAATGTAACCGGGAAACTAAAGAAAAAACAGTTTGTGGTGGAAAAATAGAAAAGGAAACATTAATATCAAATTTATTCTATTTTGGTACTAAATTTATTGATTCAATAATTGCAAAATCTCTGCCAATGTCTTGTAACTTTAACATTTTTGACTTTTTGTCGAACTTTTTTACATGGCGAAGAACAGCTGATGCTGTTGTTAAATGAGTTAAAAACAACTTCAGCTAGTTTTATATTTACAGTCGACTTTAACGTCAGAAGTATACTTTAAATTGTCTATGGTAGACCTAAAGTCCACTCTTAAGTAAATACGACTTTATTTCTCTTAAAATATACTTTATTTTCGACTATGATTATGGACCATTATATCTAAATTATTCTTTCGAACAAAAATCTCTAATTCAGCTATGGCTGAATTTGTCGTTATGCCTTGGGCATTCCAGTGCATAGCACGAATCTTACTTAAGTTAATGATATTATATGGCATTTCTTAACATATTTCCTAACACTCTTAATTTATCGTATTTATTCTTACATTTTTGGAGAGCATCGATTGCTTCAAAATAAATATCTAATAATTTATCGTTTGATATATCATCACTATTTTCTTCTTGACTGTTATACTTTGACATGTTCGAGTATAACACTTTTTGATGACCTGCTGACTGACCATATGGTGTAGAAGATGAAGTTAATTGGGGAAAATCTTCTTGTTGTAAATTAAAATCAATTGAAACAGTTCTTCGTTTTGCAAGTTTGCGAGCTGAATTTGAAGTAATCCATTTGCGAACATCCAGGTAATCTTGTCTGCAAGGGCATCTAATATCATCCGCTTTGTGGTTAACATTTTTGTAGTTTTTGCTTACACAATTAAAACACTTATGTATTACTGGCCCCTCGTTAGGAGATTTACTTAGGGTACATACCGAGAGATCGTGATTATCAGCACAAGCCGGACAAACAGGTGATCGGAAACAGTTACTAGCGCCGTGGCCAAGCATAGAACATTTGCTGCATTGAGTGGGCACTTTATTGCCTTTATATGGGTTTCTCCATTTGAATTTCCTTTTTCGACACTTGATCTCTATTAAATTCAATCATATATACTGCATCATCGTAGCTTTATTTATTTTACACTTAATAATTCAATATTGTGGGCAAATTTTAACTCATCAGTAATAGTTTTTAAATCAAGTTGGGGAAGGCCGAATAACACAAGTTTAAACTTTTTATGATCCTTAAGTTGGTGTGTGTATAACTTAACTCCTGAGATTTTAAGTAATATCAAGGCATCTTCATAAAGAGAAAGTGAGCTTGATATAACTTTAGTTCCGATTGACATTCTTTGAAACTTATACTGAGACCCCATAAGTTTATGGACAGTTGAAAAACTAGTGGAAGCATTAACCACTATGGGAGGAATCTTTTCATTAGGAGTTTTAATCTCCTCTTCGTAGTCGCTAATACAATCCGTATCGTCGTCGAGGTATTGAAACCGGTTAGCCATAGCCGCACGACTAGTTGAGGGTCGATCAGTAGGTTTTTGTATCTTAAATTTGGGATTATTACCAAAAGTCTTTTTTCTTTTCATTATAACAAGATAACGTCAATATAATAGTTAGTAATGTAATTGGTAACTTTAATTGAAAAAGATTTAATTTTATTTGGCGAGCGCTATAAATGCACGTGTAATATCAGCTGATATCAAACATAAACTGAAGTCATAATGTAAATTCCCTTTTTGGATTGTATTATCAAAAACTGAATTTTGTACAATAGAAAAATAAACCGTTTTCAAATACGGCTTTAGCTGAAAAAACGGTTAATACTGAAATAATATGCAGTATTATTTCAGTATTTACTAGAAAAAAAATTAAATTTCAAATATGTTTTTACAAAGGCTTTGCAAAAACAAAAAGTTAGAAACATTTGTTTCTTTTAAAGTAATAACATTTTGGGGAAAAAATTGAGGATTTCAATTATGAAATGGGGATTTTTTGGGACCATATATTATAAGATTGGGGACATGAGGTAAAATTTGTCTGGTAACACTGTGATTAAGTGACTTTTTTCTTGTCGCCGAATTATTATTTTAACATAGGCATGTCATAGGCGGTAGGGAATTGGTCATCTCTGCATGACTTTTAAATTGACTTATTTCTCAACCAATTTGTAGTTAATTGAAATAGTGTTTATTAATAATCGATTTATACTAAATTATTTAAAAAACACTTTTTTATATTCATTTATAAACAGTTTTATTTTAATTTTTTTGTTTTTTTAAAAAATAGAGATAATTATAATATAAAACAAGTAAGAAAGTATTGTCGGTCAAGCCCGACCATATAATACCCTACACTAAGAAATGAGCAAAATCATTATTTTTTCAAAATTTCAATAATTTATATTCGTGAGCGATTTTCAGAAGTGGGCCTTATATGGGAGCTATGACCAATTATGGACCGATCACCATGAAATTAGGTAGTGTGATTAATGTCTATATGAAAGTTATTTATGTTGCATTTCATGTGTATACCAACATTTTTAGGAGATTTATGATCGTTAAAGTGATTATCGGAAGCAGGTCTTATATGGGAGCTATGACTAATTATGGACCGATCATCATAAAATTTGGTGACATGAATTCTGTATATATAAAACTAATTTAGAGAAAAACTTGTGTAGATACATATATAAATTAAACATTTATGGCCGATAAAGTCCAATTTCGGTAGGAAATTTGTATGGGGGCTAGGTGAAATAATGAACCGATTTCAGCCAGTTTCAATAGGGATCGTCCTTGGGCAGAAATATCTTCAAAAATGCGACCTGTACTCTGCGCACAAGGTTTACATGGACAGCCAACCAGCCAGCCAGACGGACGGACGGACGTACATCGTTTAATCGACTCAGAAAGTGATTCTGAGTCGATCGGTATACTTTAACGTGGGTGTTAGACTAATATTTTTGTGCGTTACAAACATCTGCACAAATCCATTATTCCCTCCCCACTATGGTGGTGTAGGGTATAAAAAGTATAAAATTAATGCATTAAATGAAAATTCAGGTACATTTCATGACATAAAATAAAAGTAGTAATGATAACATGTAAAATTAAAAATATTTCTACTGATAGAAAATGTAATATTAAGTATTAAAATTACTTAGTTTTTTTTCAACACTAACGTTGTGAAAATTACGTTTTTTAACTCTTTATCAGGGTCATCACAGAGACCGAATCGCATTCATCAATGCATCAAAAACTTCCTCATAATCTTTCAAGCGCTTTTTGCCATGAATGCCATCAATATTTATAGCCAGACTCAATTGCAGTGATAAAATTGCCGTTAAAGTTTTTGGCAGTTTCCCTTTCAAGGATAATTTCATGGCATTTGTCTGTAAAAAAGCATGCAAATTTGGAAAATGATAAAAGTAGAGAAAAATAAGAACTCACATAAATTTCCTGATTTTCATCAACTATGACGTCATTGAGCGCGTTCAACTCCTCGAGGGTGTTTATTGGAAACACATTCCTTATTGCCACATTGTTTTTTTCCTGTCGAACAAGGCTTAAGGGTGGATTAGCCGACCGTAATGTAATGTAACCTTAACGGAACGGAACAGCTGATCGTTTCTATTGTGTGTAAAATGGTTAAAGCAGTTATAGTGAAAAAATGTAACGTAACTGTAACGTCTGAACCTGTTAAAAACAGAATTTCTTTACGTTTCATTTACTAACGGTGTTGTCAGTTTTTACAACATATATAGATCCAGCTATATTTTGTTTTGTTTGTTTATGTCAAAAACATATGACACGTTTTTAATGTTCTATAATCATACTAATATCTTACGTTAAGTCAACATTACGGTTACATTACATCAACGGTCGGCTAACTTTGAAATTGTTTCATTTTGAGCAAGGCGAATTTATACAAGGTGGTGGCAGTTCTACAAAAACAACAATTGGTCTTAACAAATGTCAAAAAACAAAAATGAAAAATTAAACAAATATGTATTAAAACTTAATATAGTGTTGATAATTGAATAGTGAGGGCTTTACTTATTTATGTAAAAAATAAATATTTTGTTAATAAGCTTAGAATATGAAGATATTTAAATATAAACAAAAGCTTTGACAACTGTTAGAACCAAAAAGCGAAAAAAAAGTTATCAGCTGATTGACTGACTCCACCTTGTATAAATTCGCCTTGATTTTGAGCTTGAATTATTTCTTTGAGCACCTTAATATCGCCTTAAAATATAAATGTTTATATGAAAATCGTGATATTTTTGTAGACAATAAATATTTTCATCTTACATGTCATTTCTGAAAATTTCGCATTCATTTCAAAAAATTTCGCATCAAATTGCTTCAAAACTTCAAATGTACATTGGCAAAGTGCCTTATCATCATTTTCTTTTCTGTTATCTGTTAAAATACGATATAAGTAATTAGGCATATTTTGATGGTTGTACAAGATACTTACCGGTAGTCCTCAGATAAATACGCTTCATAATTGCTAGTAAATTGGTTTGTATTGCTTTAATTTTTACGTTTTCTCTTTTAATTTTCGATATTTTAATTATTAATATATATTTATATTTTTTAAATATTTTTGTTATTTATTTATTTATTTTATATTTATTTATGTAGTTATATTGTTAGCATATAAAAAGTTAATAGCACCCGTGTAATAATGGAAGTAAAACTGTTTTTTCCCCTCTAGGTAAACCAACGACCTCACAATCAATTTTATTTTATTTTTTTTTTTTCAAATATTTCTTCATCGCCAACACACGTTCCCAAAATAGAAAATGAATCAAATGGATCATTGAAATAGCTTTTGATTGCTTTTAATTTTTTTCCTACAATAAACTCTACCCCAGTCTCAATAAAACCTGTTATTAAAATAGGAATAAATGGGTGAATGGCACATAAATTATTAGGAGCCTTTTTGGAAATGTCAACCAATATTTCGTCACTATTTTTAAATAAATGCGAAACCCTTTCTAATTGTTTAAAAATTCCAAAATGGGTATATAGCCCAGGGAGATTTGTGATACGATTAAACAATCAATTTTCTTGCAAAATGCATTAGCACTTAATGGCACATCTATGCCTTTTACGCGATGGCTTATTTCTATGATACCACTCTCCTAATTGTTCACGTAAGGATTTCTTTTTTGCATTACAACGAAAATAATTAAATTCCACATCATCTTCACAATAATTTGTTTCACTTGCAACTTCCATTATTACAGGAGCACTTTTTTCTTAATTTCTGTTCATATTTTTCTTTTTCTGCTTTTAATTTTCGCATTAAATGCCTTTTACTGTACATTTCTTTATTTAGGTTATTAATGAACTATTTTATATAACAATATCACTTCTTTAATTTTATTATAAACATTCAATATTTTTTTACATTTTCTTATTTTGCTTTTATTTATTTCTTACGTGTGTTTTTATGCAACATGTTTGGTTGATATCTGCATGAGATTTAAACCAATTTGTAGTCATTTGCAAAATAGTTAATTTATGATTAGTGTTTTTTATCAACCGACTATTTTATTTACTATAGGGAAGTGTATCAAATCTACATAGACAGAATTGGCCATAGATGCTGTAATCCACGAACATATGATACAAAAGTACTAAAAAGACTTGTTTCAATATTTAGTTTTTGAACATTGAGTGCTTATTACTAGTGTTTCCAAAAAACCAATCGGTTTCGGTTCGGTTTTGTGATAATTTATTAACTATTAAATCAGTTGATAATATAGGAACTGCTAAACAAATTTAAAGCTCAAATTTGACAAGTGTTTACGAAATACGGATAAAGGAAAATTGGTACTTTTTCTTTTAATAGTACCTTTTTAATATACACCTATCCCACGATTTACACGATACTTTTGTTACACGATTTTGTTGGTTTTCATTTAAATCGAGGGATGTGGAAATTACCTCAATTTACACGATTTTTTTTTTTAAATATTTTAGCAAAAATTAATTTTTTTTTCAGTGAATATATCCTGCACAATTCTCAAAAATATTTACCTATAAAAAATGAATACATAATAGGGAAAAGTGTAGCAGCTGGAACCAAAATGAACCTGAGTACAACTTCATGCGTTCGGGACATTACAATTGAAAATGGAAAATCCACTAATGATCTAAATAGATAAACTAAAGAATATCACGAAAAATATACTGAAATTATTGCTGCCAATTCATAAACTCCTGATAAAGTCTTCAATACAGAGGAATCGGGACAGTTTTGGAAAATAATGCCACAGCGATCTTTTCTATCAAAAGCTAATACAATTTTTAAATTTAAACAACGTTTTAAAATCAAATTTTTTATGGAAATTTTGCTTAAAACATTGTTTAAATTGAAATTTTTTTATGAATATAGGGGAATGTATTTACTTTACTTTAAAATAAATGAATTTTCTAAACAAAATTTTTAATTTGGATTTACACGATTTTTTCAGGAACACATCTATCGTGTAAATATTAAATTAGTTAAAGTTGGCTAATATGCTTCTCAGTAAAGAAATAATCAAGAATAGGGTGCTCAATTGTATTATGTTACCAAAAATGGAGAACTAAACGAAAGTAAGAAGCACTTTTTCGTTCTTCAAAATCAATTTTCTATAATATTGAACCTAGAATCAGGAAATTACTTTGAAATTTCAAACTTGACAGTGGTTTAAGTGTGGAAAATTTTTACTTTTTCTTCTAATTAATTAATAAATTATTTTAATTATTGTATATACATAATAGTTGGCTGATATGCTTCTGAGTAAAGAAAGAATCAAGGATAGAGGGCATAATGATATTGACGTAACAGAAACTATTATTAAAATGTCTATAATAACGAACCTATAAGCAGTATATTAAACACATATGATCTTGACTGAGTCAGAATATAAAAATGGGAATTACAGGTACTTTTTCGAACTAGCAGTACTTTTTGAATATTTTATAACGATGGACCTAGAAACGCGAATTTAAAGCGGATAATTAATGTTACTATTTCTTTATTGTAAAGGTACTTTTTGAATATTTTATAATAATAAACCTTAAAATTAGGCACAACTGATTCTGAATGAGTTAGAATTCACGAACGGTGATTATAGTCTTACCTTTCTTTTGTATTTCCTATAATAATGGACACAGAAATATGTTTTTATTCTAATAATATGTCTAGAATGAGCTAGAATCCACATTACAATGAATCAATAAACATGAAACTAGAGACATGTTTTCCTGAATTATTATTAAATTAAAAGGGAGACTTAATAGTAATATTTCTTTATTCCAATTGAGGTGGGGAAGCGCACCGTTCAGCTAGTACTCCATATTTTTATCGGATATTTGAAAATAACTAAGACTTCGTTACAAAAATGTTGCATTATTTAGCCTGCGAAAGGTAGCCTGCTACATCATTTGAAGCAATTATTGTAATACAATTAAAAAAATTTAAACAAATCTTAAGATATTTTTACCGATCTGTGTTTAGAGATATTGGATGAAAAAGTTTGTTTCTCATTTCTAAATTTTGAATTTTTCTAGTGATAATAGATTAAAAGTGAAAACCGAAGAATAATTGTCGGTTTCGGTTTTAGGCCTTGAAAAAGCGCGGTTTCGGTTTCGGTTAAAACCGAATTGGAAACTCTACTTATTACTATCTAATATGAAAGAAAATGGCGAATTTTTTTTAAATTGTGTGGCAATTTTTAATTTTTTTTGGGTGAAATTGACACTCATTCATTATAAGTAATTTTCCATTTATTTTGGAGAATTTTTTGTATCTGGGTCTTTTGACATCCTTTTCTTATTTGTTTTATATTATTAAATATATATATAAAAAAATGTTTTTCAATTTTTGATACATATTTTAACTGATATTTGCAAATAAATATTTTAATACATTTTTTACAGATTGATTTCATTAGACGTAAGCAACAAATTTCTACAATTGAGTCAAGCTGCAGTCCGACTAGAAATCTTTTATCAAATACACCCCCACCTCAGCAATATGCATCAGGGATGACACTTCACTCATCTCACAATATGGGATATTGCACTCTGCGAAGTGGATTACAGGCGTCTTCAGTTGGGGGATCACTGTCAATGGTATGTATTTCGTATTATATAAATACTGCAAATTCGCTTTTTATATTTAGGTAGTACTCGTCATAGATTACAACTATATAGGTAATTCAGTGATTCAGAAACCTAAGTCTGTTGTCAAATGCGTTGCGATGTATTTTGCTATTGTATACCCCATTTGTGTGAATAGAGTGTAATTTTGTTAAATATTTTTCATTGACATTTCTCTCTCCTACATTAATTCTATGGTACAAGGCATATTTAACCAGGTGGCAGCATAACGCCAGCAGACTATTGTTTGCTCTACTCATGTTTTACTTTTTGAAATGTCAAAAACTTGTTTACTCAAATTTTAAAATTTGTTGTAAGAGTAAAAAGATTGTTTTATATTTAAAAAAAGTGAGTTTTTGTTACCGCTTTATGTGCGTAAAATATTTGATAGTGCTAAAAAAACTATTTACTGATTTTTTTTAAAGTTTAGAAGGATTTACACAAACAAGAATGACAATTATTCTGATATTGTTGAAATTGTTGTAATTACGCTACCATCTTGTTAATACATCTTGCTATGCTAGTCGTATTATACTTTCATTATTTTTAAACGATTTTTCCCAAAAAGAATACTATGTACGGTAGCCAGCATAAAAAATGTAATGCTATGCTTTTGGATCTTTAACCACTCTGATTTAGCTTATAATGGTATCCGATACAACGCACAGAGGGATTTTGGTATCAAAAAGTCAATTTTTCAAACACTCAATTTCAAAAATCAAATGATGCAGTTTTGTAGAGAAATATTTAAAGATGTAATGTACACTTATAGTTTTAAGAAAAATTTTGTTTTATTTTTAAAAAATTGAAGTAAAGCAGGGGTTTTAAGCAAAAATTTACCTTTATTTTCACGCAATTTAGTGGTTTATATATGTATAATTTTCATAATAATACCATTTACTTTTAACATATCTGAAAAATATAACATTTCTCCATAAATAAAAAATTATGCTGATATCATAAACCGTTAAAAAGATATGCCCAAATCTATAAGTCTCTTAAAATTATTTTATTTTTGACATTCCATGGAAAAAAAATGTAGCCCCACTTTCCCACATGCTGTTTTTTTAATAAAATGAAAGGTGGGAGTGTCTTGTTTCGATTAAAAAAAAATAGTTTTCGGAACAGGATGAAAACATAAAATTTCTGATAAAAGTCACGAAACTTGTTATTTTTAGGCCAGGTATTTATTGAATATTGTATATAACAACAATTTATTAAAAATTGCCGGGAAAAATTTAAAAAAAAACTAGTTAGAGTGCTATATTCTGCTATGCCCTCCACCTAAATTAGATGAAAATTATAGAAATTACATTGGTATAAACACTCTAATATCCATATTCAGTGTTTGTTATTGGGACTTAGCTCCGATTATGATGATTGGTAGAATGTTAATGTAATACAGTAGTTTTCGCTTATAGTCTACAAAACAGTTGCACAATTTTTGTGGACTTTAAACGAATTAGGACTATAACCGAATTTATTTTTAAGCCACTTTATTGATTATAGCTGCATCCTGATATAATACACATGTGGGACAATATACAAATTATGTACTTTCTTCAATAAAACCTATTTTTAAACAAAATAACAGTTTATTTAAAATATAGTAGTATAGTAGTATATTTTATTTCAAATGTATACAAATATTATCTAACTCAGCAATTTATAATTGAAAGAACTACATATTCCTACCATTTCCAACAGAGTCTATAATTTTATAATAGGAATAAAATGTACTATTTAACAATTTATGCTTAATAATTGGTTAACATTACCGATTGGCTCAACATTTTCCTTATTCACCACAAGTGAAGTAAAAGAGTATAAAAAAGGGTAAACAAATATATTTAGTCAAACTTCAAAAGTATATTTTTGTTCTGTTCTAATGAATTTTCCGGATGTGAGCCTTATATATATAATTATGAACCCATAGTCACCAATTCTAGTTGAAACTTTTATATTTTTTTACCGATTGAGTGTATATATGCGTTAATGATTTTTTTTGGATGTGCGACTTATTTGGAAGATATAATTAAATATTTTAAAGTGATTTCTATGTATTTGAGGCATATTTTGCTTGATATTTTTCTCCATAAGATTATTTACAAGAGTTTTATGGGTATTATTGTGATTATCGGAAATGGAGCTAATATGGGTGCTATGGTCAAATATGGACCGATATTCACAAAACCCAGTAGTATAATGTTTGGATACAATATATTGATCTGTACACAATTTTAGTTCGATATCCATATATTTAAAATATTTATAGAGGTTAATGTGTTTTCGGAAGTGGTCCATATATGAGAACTATGACCAATTATCGGCCGATCTTCATAAAATTCAACACATCGATTTTCGATGCTTTTATAAGAGATTTATTAGTATTTAAGTAATATTCGGAAATGGACCTTATATGGGAGCTATGGTCAAATATGAACCGATATTCACACAATCAAGTAGTATTATTTGTGGATTAATACTACCGACCTCTCTAAAATTTTAATTTGATAACGATATTTTTCAGATATTTATGGAAATTAATGTGTTTTTTAAAAGTGGTCCTTATATGGGCGCTATAACCAATTGTGGGTCGATCTTCATTAAATTCCCTACAGCGATTTTCATCTGCATTGGGATTATGCAAGTTGAATTTCAACCTGATACAGATATATACAAGATATGTAAGTGTATTTAGATGATTTTCGGAAGTAAACTTTATATGGGGGCTATGGTCAAATAGTGCCCGATCTAAAAAAAAATTGGTCTCGCGATTTCTGTTTGCACGAAACTTAGTTGTGCTGAATTTTGTATGGTTACTGCAATTCTATGCGCATTTATATACCAGAGCACCATATTTCGGGGATAAATTTGTATGGGGGCTACGAGAAAGTATGGACCTATTCTCTCCATTTTCAACAGAATTTGTCCTTTTATCATATAAATAATGAGTGCAAAATTTCATGGTATTCTCTGCAATGAATTTACCCAAAGTCACAAAAATCATGTGAAAATTATCAAAATTTTTGGAGGTTGTCTTACATTTTGATCCATAACTCTGGTTCTACCAATCCGATTTTGCTGATTTTCAATACCAAACTGCTTAGAAAAATTATATTCATTTCATTAATTGTGCATATATATTTTGAACGTGAGTGTTTTGCACAGACAGACGGACATTGCTCAATCAGATGAATATTTTTCAATGTTACATACATACCTTAAACCATATGATTTTTATTGTTAAAAAATTGAAGAATAACAACATTTGTAATTTTAATTTTCAAAGTTTCTAAAATTGTTTTATATAAATCTGAAAATGAGTTTATTTTCTGTTTCATATGAAGAACTGTGTAAAGAAATAATTAATTGCAATGGAGAAATTAAATTACTGCACACTTTTATAAAAAAAATCAATGGTCAAAAATCAGATAAAGTAGAAGGTTTTACAAGAGTCATTTCATAGCGGTTCCTTAATCATTTTGATGACAGATGGTATAAATGTCAAGCAAATAAACACGATTTTTTTAAGAAATATGAAAATTGGCTGGAAGGTACGAGTAAGTTGTTAACCCTCCGACTGTTGAGTCATCCGTTTCCCTTATACGAAGTACAAGGTCCACAGGGACCTATTTCTATTTGTATGGAATTTTATATGAAAACGCATTTTTGTAAAATTTTTTTTGTTTTGATTTATTATTATTTACTAATTATACATGTGCAATGAATGCTAGAAAAATTTTTTTTTTTTATATATAACATTATTAAGTTTTATATGAAAAAAGTCCCTCGTCCAACATATTTTCTGTGCAAGTGTAACATCGATGCATAAGTGTTGAATGCTCTGCACAAACTGGATTGTTACAGGAATGGCAATAGGGCATTGTTTTCCGCTGCCGTCCGTACTCAGAACGGCATAGGCGACATAACGGTCTGTTCGTTCTAGACGCAAACGACGGTGCAGCACCTTCTGCCGGTCTTGATAACATCTAAAAAGAACAAAATTATGTAGTTATTCTGCTTTTGTACATTAGAATTGTTTTTTCTTACCTTTACATCAAATGCTTCCATTGCGATCCGTATCCTTGGATATGCGGTTATGCGGTTGTTCAGCGCTCGTTCCTCTATATTTGGTAGTGCCAATTGTTTTGTCAGCATCAGTAGGAATGACCGTCGTCTGTCACTTCTTTTTATTGGCTTCATCTCATTGTATGAAATAAATGCAGTTAATGCAGCAATGTCCACCATATTAAAAAACATGGCCAATGGCCAGCGGTTTGTTGAGCGCTTGCATGTATATGTGCCAAGCATCTGGTCCATTGTATCAACGCCCGATTTGTTGGCGATGTAATCCAAAATAGCAAACGGCTTCTTCTTTACAGTTTGCATGTCCACACCGCAAGTATAATGTTGTATAGACAGCAAAATTACCGCTTTGTTCTTCTTGGGCACATATAAACATAGTGCTATATCGCCTTCGTTGAAGCCGAACAATGTACTGTTGACAGGACGCGTATGATTATTTTGGAATTCCCGAGGCACACATGTCTTATTCGAGCGCACTGTTCCAACATATGCGGTTTTCTTTCTGATCAAAGTACGCGCCAAATCCAAAGTTGTGAAAAAATTGTCGGCATAAATTGTTCCGAAAGTTGAAGTACAACATTCTGCCCTTGATTCACCTCTCGTGCCTGGTCAGGCAATTTCCCAGAATAAATCATTCCTTTGACAGGATAAAATGATTTTGAGTCGCACAACCACCATAACTTTATACCGTACTTAGCAGGCTTCGATGGAATGTATTGTGTGAAGCGGGTGCGACCTCTGTATGGAAATAACTGCTCATCAACGGTCACTGCATCATGCGGAGTGTAAGCTGCTGCCAAGTTAGACTGCAACATTTGCCAAATATCATCAATAGCCGCAGTTTTGCTGTTGCTTACTCGCTGCTGTCGCGTATTTCCATTGTCAAATCTAAGGCATTGTTTTATGCACTTCATACGATCTAATGCAGCTTTATATATTGAACAGCGCGTTGGGCCCCATAACTCTTCAAGAGGTTCACTATTCGGTTTAGTGAGTCCAGCATATAAAATAATAGCCAAAAAAGCATCGAACTCTTTCAAAGTGATTGGTTTCCATTCCTTTGTGTTAGTTGGATTTGCCAAATTCCATGCAGCGTTCACTTCCCTACCTTTCCGATTTGATTCGCGTATTATGATGTATGTCATGTCTTCGGTGATGAGCGAGCGGTATATGGTAAAGGGATCATATGTGGTTCCTACTGGTCCGGGTTCCTCCTTGTGTAGTTGACCACGAGTACGGGAAGTCGGTGGTGTTTTTTTATTCCATTTGGTGCCATCTTTGGAAATAAAGTAATTGTCACTTGTTTGCTGACCATCAGTTTCTTCCTCTTCATCATCACTAATATCTTCATTGATGTCTATATGTGGTTCAGTTTCCGCATCCGCACCTTCAAGACCAAATGCAGGAATAGCACCTTCATCGTCAGCACTGATGAAGTCTGCAAATCTATCATCCACTACACGTCTTTCATCCTCACTCATTTGCTGGTTGCGTGTAATTCGACGCACCACAATTTCCAAATTTTCCTCTGCAATTGTATTGTAGTTTTATTTCTCTTTATAAAATTCAAAATAAAATTTCTCACTGTTCACTGTGCACTGTCTCAACTTTCACTGATTTGGTTTACGAAACTACAGTCGCTTTTATACCCTTTTCTACGTCTACCTGGCTTTTAGCTTGTACATCTGCGTCTATGTGAGAGTAAAAATAGGTAAGAGTATGCGTAAAAAGTAAAGGACAAAAAGGGACGGAAAGTTTATTATGTTTCAAAGAACAGCTTGATAATCAACCTAGTTGTTCCAAAAAACAGGAAGGCCACCTAAAAACTTTGAAGATTACACTGATCGTATGAAAATGTTTAAAGCTGCTGATTTAGCATCTCAGTATACAGAGGAACATTTGCTTATGGCGAGTAAAGTATTAACTGGAAATATTGCAACTTCATCTTGTATTCCGTCATCGATTGTATTAGCAATAATGATGAATGCAGAGCTCACGAAGTTCCAGTAGGAATGCATCAAAAATGGTTTTAAAAAGCAAGGATACAATTTCTTACCGCCCTATGCAAAGGTTGCTGAAGAGAAAGCAAAATGCTATCCAGATGATATAAAAATATCAGAAAAATATGCTTCTGTTACCTTACAATGCTTAGCGGACCATACAATGAGGCGTTTATTTCAAAGTTTTTCAACCGAAGAAGTAAATGCTATGACGGTTTCTAGTTGCACGCTCACGTTCAAATGGGGTTGTGATGGATCCTCTGGCCATGTGGAATATAACCAGAACTTATCAGGTGATATTAGTGTTAAGAACTTGTTGTTGGCATCCATGGTACACTTAACTCTGCACTCAACATCTGGCGATGAATACTGGCGAAATAAAAGACCTTCGTCTACTAGATACTGTCGTCCTATTTCCTTTGAATTTGCTAAAGTGACAAAAGAGAAAGTCTTAAGTCTTGTTGAGAAAGTCAAGGGCGATATTGCAACTTTGAAAAGTACAGATATTTTAGCATGCAGTAGGCACTTCAGTGCGAAACATAATTTAGTGTTTACTATGTTGGATGGCAAGACGGCTTAAACTGTTACCAATACAGCTTCATCAGCCGTGTGTTATAGTTTTAAAGCGAAGCCTTCCGAAATGAATTAGTTAGTTAGATACAATATCAAGAAAAGCTATTGATGGGGAAGCATGCACAGAAAAAAGTTTCAACATAAATAGTATGATTTGATATCATTGATTTCAATTCATAACATTTATAAATAATTTCTTAAATTGTATGATTTTTTTCATATTTTATGTTTTCAAATTAAATCTAGAATGCTTGGAAAATATTATTACAATTTCATTTATATTTTTATGTTGTTCAAAAATGTTTGAAATTTTCCTTGGAAAATTTTTGATTTTTTTATGATTTTCAGCTACAAAATGGTAAAATATGCGCCAAATTGACTGCATTTTCTGAAGCAGATGAAATGCTTTAATGTTAATGCATGTTTAATTATGTTTAATGATATTTTTTAAGTTTCAGATTTTGTTGATTCCTCTTGAATGATTGGTCAATATAGGGATATTATAGAAAAATACTTTAACTAGATAATTACATAATGCAATTTTAATGCAATTTATCATAAAATATCAACAAATTTATGTAAAAAAAGCAAAAATTTCCGTCATGTACACTTTCTTAATATTTATGAACATGTTTTTATTCTGAATGAAAAAAGTTTGGGAAAAAAAGTCATGTTCGATTAATAATATTTATTAAAAAATTCATTCCAATTATGAATTTTTTTTTTCTGTGTGTAAATTATATAGTGCATTCTTCATGTTGCTTACAACAAACCCTTTCAAAAATGGTCTGCGCTAGTAGATCAACATAAACAATTAAAACAAGAAAACAAGCTTCGTATACAAAAACAACTCAAGGAACGAATGAATATAGAAGTTGATTTTGTTCAACAAGGAACAGGTTCGTCTAACGATGGAAACCCTGCGCTCGTTGCTGATATCACCGGTGTTGACGAAAATTTGATAAATCGTTTCCGAATAATATTACAAATAATAACGTGTGGTTAGAAAATCCATTCGGAAAAGTTCAAAAACTACACTTGGGATACGGCTAAGCTCTTCGTTGAAAAGTATGGTTGGTATTTTATGCCGGTCACTGTCCATAAAATACTTATACATAGAAAAAAAATCATGGATGCTGCGGTTCTTCCTATTGGTATGCTAAGTGAAGAAGCAAGAAATAAGGACTACAGAAAATACAGGTTAATGTTTTCTAGAAAACTCAATAGAGTTGTGACAAACACTGATATTTTTCGCCGCTTACTGGTTTCATCAGACCCTTTTGTAACTAGCTTAAGACATGAGCCATCCAAGCAGGACTTGGAATATGACGATGTAGTCAAAGAAATGATAGATTAAGAAAAATAAAGTTTTTTGTCAATTGCTAAACGAAATATCAAACAAATTTTTATCTATGAATGGGTTTCATGGGAAAAAGTATGTATAAAATTTTAAAACTTTTGTTTGGATAAAATAAGTTTTATGCAAAAAAAAAGTCGATTTGGATTGCATGGGCGGTATGTGGTGGGCATGGCGGATTTAATTGAAACTCGACATGAGTTCTGCGTTTGTTTCAGAAAATATATGTACCAAATTTCTAGACTTTTACTTGGATAGGAAAAATTTTATGCGAAAAAATCTATTTGGATTGTATTGGCAGTGGGCGTTGGTCGTGGTCGATTATGATTATGGAGTTATACTCTGATCAGCGTAAGAATTTTGAAACTGCCATATTCAAGGAGTTATATGGAATAAGAGAAAGGTCGCTTCATCCGCAATGAAAGATGAAATGGTTGAAAGACGCAATCACTCTAAGGTTCCAATTACCCGAACTTTTTCCTTTCCCGTGATGAAATTAAAAAAACTTTTAATTATCGGGAATTTTTTAATACACTGAAAAAATACTTTTTTCCCCAAACTTTTTTCATTCGGAATAAGAACATGTTCATAAATATTAAAAAATTGTACATAATGGAAATTTTTGCATTTTTTACGTAAATTGTATGCTATTTTATAATAAATTGCATTATACATAATTGTATTATCTAATGAATTATTTAAAAAATGTTTGCATAATAGCCATATATTGGCCAATATTTTAAGATAAATTAACAATATCTGAAACTTAAAAATTATGATTAATCATAATAAAACATACATAAATGTTAAAGCATTTCATCCTCTTAACAGAACTGAGTCAATTTCGCGCATACTTTCTCTTTTTGTAGCTGAAAATCATAAAAAAATTAAAAATTTTCCAAGGAAAATTTCAAACATTTTTGAACAACATAAAAATATAAATGAAATTGTAAAAATTTTTCCAAGCATTCTAGATTTTATTTGAAAACATAAAATATGAAAAAAATCATACTATTTAAGAAATTATTTATAAATGTTATGAATTGAAATCAATGAAATCAAATCATACTATTTATGTTGAAACTATTTTCTGTGTACTAATTAAATCAAAAACCCGTAAATTTTTTTGAATAATTTGTCTAATAAGTTTACCAGCATTTTAAAAGGAGTGTAAACTAAGTATATTTGGTTGTACAATGTTTGACAGTGGCATTTTATCGGTATTGTCACACTCGTTGTTTTAATCGGTATAAAATCAATAAATTCTATTCTTTAATTAAAAAACTTACGAATTTCGACTATGTTAAGTCTGTAAAACATCCCAGCAAAAACTATACTTACAAATAAGGCGAAAAATAAGGGGAATTTGACGATTAGACTATTTATTTTTCTACTGGAATAAGTACTTATTTTTGTTCACGATGTCCCAAAAGTAATCCTTTATATTTTGACCGGAAATAAGTTTTTTATATAATTTTGTATTTACAAACAAAAAAGAAAATAAGTCGTAGCCACGAGTCGAACCAACAACCATCTGTTTGCTAGTCTGTTGTTGTACTCTCTACACCACTGCTTAGTTATGTTATTGTGCGTCAAATAATGCTTTTCACACAGTAATACAATTTTTTTTTTCTAAAAATAAACATGCAATAAAAAAAATTGCCAAATTGAAAAAAGTAACAGTTTTATTGTTTTGTTTTTTAGATTTTACTACTTAAAAAGTAAGTTATTAAAAAAACATTACTTGTAGCTTTGTAAGCGAAGTTTTAGCTGGTTTGCGTAGTTAGTTTCGATAGAAGCTATTTCATATCGGTTTGTAGATAATCAAATTTTAAACACTATTATTTTTATTATTTTATCTAAATATGAATATAATTACCAATGTAATTTAAGGTACTTACTTACGTTCTTAATGACCGAATTGTTCTACTGTGTCTTGAGTTGACGGAAAAAAATTCTATGAACTAGTATCAAGAACATGGTTGTCAATTTAGCCATTTTCAGGCTAGATCTTGTGATTTTATTTTCAGTTAGCCATATAATTTTTTAACCATATTCTTTATTGAATCTTTCCTTTTAGAAATTGACAATAAGTATTAAAACCTTAGCCTAAACTAAAACTAAAGTTGTTATTGCCGCTGCAATGTTCAACATGAGTGCTCGTTAAAATAATTATCTGGCCAGATCCAATGTTTCCAATCACCTCAGTCATCTATGACCATCAAATGACAGCAACTCCCTGGCAAGAAGATCTGGATGATCCAATAGTTTTGATATGTAGTTTAAACTGGAGATTTTGATGTCCTCGCGTATTATGGGGACATTGAGATCCCTATGTATATTACTATTGCGAATGTACCATATGTTATTATCCTTAAAAGTGCAGACTGCTTTCTTTGCAATTTTTCAACGTTAGATGAGGAGGTTGTTCCCCATAGCTGAATGCCATATAGCCATATCGATTTTATAGCTTTTGTACAAAAGCAGGTTGTAATCCAAGTCTACAGCAGACCGTGGGCCAATTAGCCAGTGCAATTGAATTGACATTAATTTTTTGTGTGTAACCTTGGCTTCAATATGATGGGTCCATGTTAAACGGGTATCAAGATGGATAACGAGATATCTCACATGGCTCTGTTCTGTAATTTTGATATTATTTATATGGAAGGACTCTCTTTCTCGTAGAGTAAATGTAACGTGAGTACATTTTGTTGCATTGACTTTTATTTTCCATTTGACCAGCCATTTTCTAAATCGCCGATGTGAGTCTGCTTGAGATATGTCAATAAATAATGCAGAGCAATACTGCTTGCTCTCGATGGTTTTTCGAATAAGAGTAGTTATCCGATGTACCTGTTCGATAGTACTATGTTTCCTTCTGAAACCAAATTGATGGTCAGGAATAATGCAGTTTTCGTCAAGGTGTACTATAAGGCTCTCAAGTAACAACTTATCAAAAAGTTTTGAGAGTATTGACAACAGGCTAATGGGACGGTATGATGTCACTTGAGAGACATCTTTTCCCGGTTTTGGTATCATAACTATCTCAGATATTTTTCATGAGGATGGGAAATATCCAAGACGTAGTATTGAGTTATATATGAATAAATAATTCTCAGTGCTGAGTTGGGCAGATTACTTATCATCGTGGAAGTAATTTTATCTATACCAGGTGATTTTCCAGCCTTAAGGCCTTTGATTGTCGTCTTCATGGTTGTATTTATATTTTTAATTACAGCGAAGTCAATTATATCCGGAATCTCATTGAGGTCTGTAGGCCAATAAGTAGGTTGGCCACTAGATATGGCATCTAGTATGTTAGACGATATTGCTTCTAACAGTTGCTTCCCTCTAGGAGTATAAGGGGAGAGCCCCAAAATGTATATTTTGCTATAAATCTTGGACCTAGTGTCTTAAAATATTCTCTCTCGAATAACATTATACCTAGGAGGAAGATATTGTAACTCTACCATCAGGTATATTTATAGATGTGCCCTGGATGTGGTCCTTTTTATACCCTTCACCTTCGTGAGAAGGGTATATATAAGTTTGTCATTCCGTTTGTAATTTCCACAATATAATTTTCCGACCCTATAAAGTATATATATTCTGGATCCTTATATATAGCGGAGTCGATTAAGCCATAGCCATAACCCCCAGATATCTTTGGAATCCATATCTTCAATAATTCTGTCAGACATGCTTTCGAGAAGTTTCCTATTTAAAATCAGCAAAATCCGCCCCATAAATAACGGAGATATGAGCAAAAATCCGAGTCAACCTCTGAAAATTTCATAAAAAAAGACAATTTATTGCATGCTTTAACAAAAAAGCAACAAAACGTATGTTTGAATGTGTTTGGTTTCATTGCTTTGCGTATTTTGTTTTTATACCCTTCACCATGTGTGGCAAGGGTATATATAAAGAGAGAGTTGTTTATAATGACCACACACCACACACTCCCAACAACAACATTCTACAATGTGGAATGAGATGAAATGACAGCTAATATTTGACGTTTATCGTCAAATATTTCATTGTCTGAATCTGACCACAAATAAAATTTAGAGCAAACAACAAAACAGATGATTTTAGTCAAACAAATTTATTTGTCAGCAAAAAAAATATTTTCTTAATGTGAACATAGTCTAACCACCAGCTATATAAATACCTAAGAAATTTATAATTTGGTCTTACAAATCTTTTAAAGGTAAAAACTCTTATTTCGAATTGTAAAACAATTATTTTATTAAAGTTTTGTTGAATTTTGTTATTATGTAGACAATTTAATTTTTCACTTTTTGTTTGACCAAACTGCTGCGAAAAAGAATCAGTAAATATTTTTGCCGTGTGGTCACACTATATCAAATACTTTCATGAAATAATTGTTTGATCAAATAGAGCAAACAAAGAAAATTATTTGCTCAACATGGCGGGTAAATAAAAGGAAAACATTTTTGGTACTAAATTAAAAACAAAATTGCATTATTTTAATTCTTTAACTATAATACTGTAAATTTGATGTGTGCAGACAATATTAAAGTTCCTGAAACTGTGGGTGAGGCTTTATCGGGTGAGTACTCTCATTATTGGTTAAGTGAGATGCAGGAGGAGTATAAAGCTCTTCTTGTGAATGATACCTGGGAATTATCACAGTTGCCACATGGCCAGAAGATCGTAGGATGTAAATGGGTGTTTGCCGTGAAGAGGAATAAGATTAGTTGCTAAGGGTTACGCCCAAACGTATGGTATAAATTATACAGAAACTTTTTCACCCGTTGTGCGCTACGAAACTATTAGAATGGTAATTGCACTTTCAGCAGAGTACGGTCTCCATCTACATCAAATGGATGTATCCACGGCTTACCTAAATAGCGAATTGACTGATGAAGTATATATGGCGCAGCCTTGCAATCCGGCCGTCAATGGAATCTGAAATTGGATGAAATATTAAGGGAAATTGATCCATCCCTGTGAAAGTGAGTCATGTCTATACCGAATGGGAAATGGCAGTAATATTAATTTAATCGCCGTATATGTGGATGATTTGCTTATAGCTTGTTCTGATTTGAATGAATTGAATCTAATTAAATCTCAAATTTCAGAAACAGTATCTGTAGTTGATAAAGGTCCCGCTAAACATTTCCTTAGCATTGAAATTGAGAGAGATGGTGTCACTGGACAAATTACGATTCATCAACATGGATATATTAGAGAGCTTATCCGTGAGTACCAAATGGAAGAGTGCCGACCAGTATCCACTCCATTAGAGCCCAAATATCAAGTTGTTTGTGATAACGATAACTGCGAGAAGATCAACCCAACAAGTTATCAATCACTCATAGGTTCCCTAATGTATTTGGCGATTTGTACGCGACCTGACATATTACATTCAGTATGTAAATTATCCCAAAGGAACAAGGATCCACACCAGGAACACATGGCAGCGGCAAGAAGACATTTGAAGTATTATAATAAGAGTGCAAATTATCAATTAAGATTTCGTAAAACTGGACAACCAGTAGTATACTACGCCAATGCTGATTGGGACGGTGATGCAACAAATCGAAAATTATATACGGGATATGTATTTATCCTCGCTGACAGTGCTTTCTCATGGGTATCTAGGAAGCAAGCTACAGTTGCCTTGAGTAGCACGGAGGCCGAATATATGGCGCTTTCATCAGCAGCAAAGGAAGCAGTATTCTTGAGGAAAATTCTAAGTGAGGCGCAAATCCATTGTCTAGAGAAAATTCTAATATATGGAGATAATCTTGGTGCTTTACATTTAGTTAAGAACCCCATTTATCATAGTAGAAGAAAACATATAGATATAAAGTATCACCATATTAGAAGTGTTTTTGTGGAAGGATTAATTGATTTGGAATATTGTAGTAGTAACCTTAATATTTCTGATGTTTTGACGAAGAATTTATCTAAGAATAATCATATGAAATTAGTAGAAGCTTTATAAATTTATGAATTTATGTATAATTTTTATTTAAAATAATGTGTTGAGGAGGAGTGTTATGATATTGAATATTAAATACAACCCTGCTTACAACACTAATATTTTTCCCTTTATTATAAGGTTTATTCATTTTCCTTTTTAATGTTCTTTTCTACTTTTGTCTTTTGAATGTAACAGTTATTTTTATTCTTTTAACATTGTAAACCAATTTGTTCTTTAGTCGTAATAAACTATTCAAACGTAAAAACATTGTCTTTTAAATTCTCCTGGATAAAAATCAACAATTTTTACTTAGTATTATCGAAAATAATTTATATTATGATTTTTTATAGAGAACTATACATAGAGCGGAAACTAAAAAACTCAAATAATAAATTTACATAAGGTCTGTTCATTTACTTTCCCAGTAAATACTTGCAACGAGAGAATAAAATCAAAATATACAAAATTACTCTCTTAAATTCTCAAAGTAAATGAACGCTTTTCCAGTAACAAAAAATTTATACACACAATTTTTATATTTTTTCCTTTTAAAATGTATAAATACTCACATTTTCTTCAATTTTATTGAAAATTCTTTTTTTTAAATTTTTTCACCACAAAAATAAAATTGTAAATAAATAAACAATAACACAAAACATATGAAGTATAAGCTGCTAACTATTACGAGTTCAAAATAGAACTTGTAATAGTTTGCAACGAGAGAACACTCTCTAAAATGTATACGCTCTTGATTTTTTCTCTACTTGCTAGTTTTTTGAGTTAATGAACGCTTTTCCAGTAACAATTGTTACTAACTAGTAACAACTTTTAGTTATTGAACAGAGCTATATACAATTGTTGTTTTTTTATCACATAGCTCTCCTCTATTTGACAGTAGACTTTCCTCTATATATAAATTTCGCTGATATATTAATTCGTTTTGTTTTTGACAAAGGCAATAAATCAATACCATTCCAGTTTGGTGTTTTCCACACATTATTAAAGCTACAAATTCTTTTTTATAGCTGTCAGCATCATAAAATATGTACATACATATATTGATAAACACTTAGCATCATATTTGCATTGGCAATTTCTACAAGTATGTAGCATAAAAACCAGTTGGTTACAAAATAACGGATTGATTGAATCGGGCAGTATAATAAAATTAAATTTTTCCCAACAATGCTTTTATATTTAGTTGCACTTTTTTTTAGAAATATTTTATTCAAGATACCTATAAATAAATCATATATCAATATACGCAGCCCATAAACTGGTTAGTAAATATAATTTTCAAGACAATCCAATTGTTCTATTTTGCCTTTATTTTATATCTAAAAATCAAACTAAATTTAACCAAAAATTATTAAAATGGAAAAATTAATTTTATTAATTAAAAACAAATTATTTACTAATTTTTATTATCACATAAATAATGAAAATTGTAACAACTACATGCACATATTTCTAATATACAATGCAAGTAAATGAAACAGACAAACAAAAAACACATTAAAAAAATATATCTTCCTTAAAAAGTTCATTACATGTTCGCTAAAAAGTACACTAAACGTAGCGAACATTTTGAAAAGTACATAAACCCTACGTGGTAGAGAATGTGTACAATGTTCCGTACCTTATTCGTAGTGTACGGAACATCATTTTACAATCGTAGTGTACGATATATTGATTGTGTACAAATTCACAAACACTAAATACAGATGAAGGGAATGTGTTCTTTAAATGTACATTACGAATAAGGTACGGTTTATTTTCGAACTCTACTATGACTCTATATTTGACTGTGGTTTTCGCGATTTTAAAAGTTTGGACCCCAAAAAATATTAAGGGTTAATTTCCATTTTTGCACTGGTATTGTATATTTTAGACTTTATGTTATATTTTTTTCAAGTTTCATTAGAATCGGCATCTTTACATTAGAAATTCCAAATATTGAAAAATTTTACTTTTGGCCTTCACGGTTTAAGGGTTAACGTTTTCCGATTTTAGTAAAACTTTCATAGTATACGTAAAATTATCTGAGTTATACGATTCTGTATAGGTTTTATTTAAAATTCGTAACAGTAAGGAAATTGCTCTCATTCGCCAAATTATGGCCAAAAAAATATTTTTTCCCGAAAATCACAAAATTTAAATCGTAGGTACGAAAAAACTGTAAGAGGTATTGACATTATTTTTTCATATTTTTATTCTCTATTATGATCTCAATTAATCCCAATGTGATGATCAAAAAATTCGGAATTTTGTTTAACAAAATTTTTAAAAATTTTAAAATGGAGATTCGAAACTGCCTATATAAAAATTATTTTTTTGGCTATACCTGCGAATAGGTTAACGGTATCCTACAATGACAAAAACTCATACGAATGTAAATACGGATATATTTTAAGTAAAAATAAGCTTTTATTTTGATATTTCTCAAAATATGTTAATTTTGTTCCTACATTTCTTGTTCAAGTGGCCTGAGACACGTTAATGGTCTGGGGAATTTTTAATAACTTTAACATTTCTTAACCAATCTTTGTCTTTTATATCTCATTAGAACGACAATTATGTACACATTTCGATTCTTATGCATTCGATTGCAAAAATAATTATTTAGTAGCAAAATTTTTACATAAACTGAAAAATATGCATTTTTTCCGAATTTTAACGATAATACAGTTTGTGGGTCAATTTGACCCAAAGGAGATATAGGTTTAATCTGAAAAATATTTTTTTGACTGTAATTTTCATTAATATAAATAAATCTACATATTTATGTAACATAATGCAGAAAGTTAATGAGTTTTACAAATTTATTTCATAAAAATAGTAAAATTATATATCTGACCTTTGACCTCGATGCGCGTCCCGAAATCGTTGTCCGATTTGGCTCAAATTTTCAGTACTTATCTTTTAGACCTAGTGTTACAATATTCCACCCGGCACTCTTTGAAATCTAAAAAAAAAAATCGGCTGTCACCCTAATGAACACTTGCAAATTTTTCCGGCTAGATTGAGCATTTGAACCACTGTTACACGTTGTTATTGTTGTTTAATATTAAATGCTGTAATTTTTAAGCACTACATAGCGATTATCACGTCGGGGTCACCAAAAAATGTTTATGAACAAACACGACTTAATTGTTTGATATTCTGTAGGTGACTAATTTATTAAAAATACAAGTAAGAGTGCTATATTCGGCTATGCCGAATCTTATATACCCTTCACCTTTGTTGTGGATGCATTACTTCCCCATTTTCAGCGTATATCATCCTCAATATATCAAGAAAACTTTTAAAAATTTTACATTTAATTGCTATTGCTATATTGTAGAGTTACAAACGAAACAACAATCTTATATATACCCTTCTCAAAAACAACAACGCCAAACGAAACGAAACACAAAAAAAAAATATGCAAAGCAGTGAAACCAACTCACATCCAAACATACATATGTACGTTTTGTTGCTTTTTGTCAAACACCAAAAAAAGAAACAAAAACAAAATAATGACCCCAACAAACATCCAAACATATGCACGTTTTGTTGCTTTTTTGTGAAACACCAAAAAAAAAAAAATCAAAACACACAAAGCATGAAGCCAACACACAATGAATCCAACACACATACGTTTTGTTGCTTTTTTGTCAAAGCATGCAATAAATTGTCTTTTTTTGATGAAATTTTCAGAGGTTGTCTCGGATTTTTGCTCATATCTCCGTTATTTATGGACGGATTTTGCTGATTTTAAATAGGAAAATTCTCGAAAGCATGTCTGACAGAATTATTGAAGATTTGGATCCCGAAGATATCTGGGGTCTTCAGGAAATTGATTTCAACAGACAGACAGACGGACATGGCTTAATCGACTCCGCTATCTATAAGGATCCAGAATATATATAATTTTTAGGGTCGGAAAATTATATTGTGGAAATTACAAACGGAATGACAAATTTATATATACCCTTCTCACGAAGGTGAAGGGTATAACAAGAAGAGTTAATATGACTTACACGCAATCCACACGATAATTTTTTAATGTTTGCCCAGACGTCTGTTTTCATGTTTGTTGATGATTGGTGGTGCGCGGGGTAGAGAAGAATGGGGGGTAAGAAAACAAACATGATTTCGGTTTCTCATGTTTCTTTTTGACATTACTCTTTACACTCATTCGTATTCTTCTTATTATTCTTTAAAATTTTTCGTTTGTTGAAGTGAAAACATCATTATACCCTTCACCTTCGTGAGAAGGGTATATATAAATTTGTCATTCCGTTTGTAATTTCAACAACATAATTTTCCGACCCTATAAAGTATATATATTCTGGATCCTTATAGATAGCGGAGTCGATAAAGCCATGTCCGTCTGTCTGTCCGTCTGTTGAAATCAATGAATCAAATTTTCTGAAGACCCCAGATATCTTCGAGATCCAATTCCTCAATAATTCTGTCAGACATGCTTTCGAAAATTTTCCTATTTAAAAACAGCAAAATCCGTCCATAAATAACGGAGATATGAGCAAAAATCCGAGACAACCTCTGAAAATTTCATCAAAAAAAGACAATTTATTGCATGCTTTGACAAAAAAGCAACAAAACGTATGTGTGTTGGATTCATTGTGTGTTGGCTTCATGCTTTGTGTATTTTGTTTTTGTTTTTTTTTTTTGGTGTTTCACAAAAAAGCAACAAAACGTGTATATGTTTGGATGTTTATTGGCTTCATTATTTTCTTTTTGTTTTTTTTTTTTTGGTGTTTGACAAAAAAGCAACAAAACGTACATATGTATGTTTGGATGTGAGTTGGTTTCACTGCTTTGCGTATTTTGTTTTTGTTTTTTTTTTTGGTGTTTCGTTTCGTTTGGCGTTGTTGTTATTGAGAAGGGAATATATGATTGTTGTTTCGTTTGTAACTTCTACAATATAGCAATAGCAATTAAATGTAAAATTTTTAAAAGTTTTCTTGATATATTTAGGATGATACACGCTGAAAATAGGCAAGTAATGCATCCACAACAAAGGTGAAGGGTATATAAGATTCGGCATAGCCGAATATAGCACTCTTACTTGTTTATATTAAAAGAGAAATTTTTTTTCTTCAATTATTTCATCACACATTTTGAATTTACTATTAAAAAACAACTTTAAAAAATTGTCCAATTTATTTTCCACAATTAAATAAGATGTTTTCGTTTAAAAAAATATTACGAATAAACAACTAAAGAGAATCAACAATTAAATTTCAAAAACAAGACAAACATAACTTCATATAAAAAATCACCGTGTAAATGTTCATGATTTTTTGGAAGATTCTCAAAAGGGAATTCGAAAAAACAGACGTCTGAAAAGTCTTAATGTAAATTGCGCCTTACAATAACATGTTACATTGCATATTTAATGTACAACGATAACAAGAAATCGAATGATTTTACCGTTTTAAAATATTGAAAAACAAATAAGAAGGAGATTATTAAGAAATAAAATAAAACTAAATACAAGACGGGTCATTTGAAAATTAATTAAAAAGATAATTAATACAATCCATATTTTCTAATGAACAGATATGTTCGTGGTATTTTAATCTCATCAAAACACATCAACAAGAAAAATAGCCCTTGATTTCATAATTTTGACTTAAAAACGCCGGATTTTTTAAAATTTTTAGCATTCATTTTAAACGATTTGTACAATATAAATTTATCAGAGTATTGGCCATTGTTAGCTATGACATGTTCCCATCTTTCTGGCAACAAATGGATTCCGAGCCAAAAGAACTGTTCATCTTTTGTGGCCAAGAACGAATCAAGCCAATATCGGAAACTCTGTTCCAAAGGGAAGAGTATCCCAGAGAGAGCGTTCTGCATCGATTGAAACAAATAGTATTCGGGCGGGGCAAGGTCTGGACTATAAATCGGGTGAGGCTAATCTTCCCAATCACTTCATTCTAAATAGTTTTTAACAAGCCGAATGTTGTCGTAATGGAATATTATAGTTTTAGTCTGGACTTTTTTCGGCAAATACTCCTTTCAAACGAATCAATTGCGTTCGGTACAGATCCAGATTTCAGAAGCTCATAATAGATAGGACCCTTTTGATCCCACCAAATACAGAGCATTACTTTAGCGCCATGGATATTTGGCTTTGGTGTCGATTCGGCTGGTTAGACGGATTTTTTTATAGCGTTCAAGCAGCATTTCAGACATACAAAATCGTATTTCAAGGTATCTCATCTTTCTGCTGCGAGCAAACGTTTTCAAATTTCTGCTTAGGTAGCTCCCAATGATTTTGCAAGCTCTTGTTGAGTTTTACAACGATTTTCATAGAGTAATGCCTCCAATTCTTGGTCTTCAAACTTTTTTAGCTGGCCTGTGCAATCTCTGTCTTTAGTGTCGTTGAAGCCGATGAAAAGCATTCAGCGGCACATTTTTAAAAAGTAAAGTAAAACTTCCCGCATATGACGCTTTGCTGGCACAATATTCGACATTTTCGAAGCAAAAAAAAAAACTTTACACCACAAATATATATACAGATTCGTCAAAAGTGGTGTATCAGCTTTTCATCATTTAACCCCATCGAAGAAAAAGGATAGCCATAAATTGTTCATACATATTTGCTATTCCTTTCCTACGTTGCACAGTGTCAGATTTGTGTAATATAGAGGGACTAGAGTCTGAATTTTCATAACGGGTAAAGATAATTCAATGATTTTCGAAACACAGTTTTCCTATGGTTAGACACATTTTTGGAGAAAAAATTGTGGTGGTCGTGGCAATATTTCACCTTCCTCCCATACAAATGTTAAAATGAAAATTTTAATATTTATACCCTACACCAGTGGGTTATGTTTGCTGATGTTTGTAATGTGCAAAAATATTGTTCCTATACCCACTTAAAGTATACCAATCTGCTCAGGATCACATTCCGTCCGTCTGTCCGTCCATGTAAACTTTGTAATCAAACTACAGATCGCAATTTCAAAGGTAATTCGAAAAAATTAGGTACAAGCTTTTCCATTGCCCCAAGGTCGATGCCTATTGAATTTGGTTAGAATCGGTCCATTATTTATCCTAGCCCCCATACGATTGCTTTCTTCCACTTCACGTTTGTTTCATAACAAAACTTTTTTACAAAATTGTTTAACATGGAAAAGTCTACAATTTTGTCGCTTCAAGTACTAATATTTCCACATATAAAATCAAAAACACGTTCATTTTGCTTTGTTGAATGCAAAATTTCGAAAATTTCACTACGAAACATTTGTTTGGCCATGATGCTTTTATAGGTCAAAAAATCCGGGGGTCAATTGGGATGGATTTTCTTTTTTGTTTGTATCAATAGGAAGATTGATTCCATTATATTTTTGTTGTTTACATATTTTGTTTTAAAACTTGTTTTTGTAAATACCAGGGTTGTTGTTTATTGTAATCAATATTTTTTTTTCTTTTTTTTAAAAAAGGAGTTTTTTTTAAATTAAATTCCGCTAAAACAATGAAATCTGACACTGTGCGTTGGGGCTAAATGTGTGATGCCACTTTGATATATTTTAACACCGTGACGTATCTGCTCATCATCTGTGGTTTACATTTCAATGTTCAATAACTAAGTGAGAATGAATGACAGATATGTAACCTTCAAAATGACATATACATTATTAAAAACAAAAACTGCGTTCAAAAGATACGCTATCCATTGTATATACCGCATTTTCAAGTCAATAGTAACAGAAAATCACAATTCAAAAGTTCAGTTTAAGTGCAGACACTTGATCATGTATGCGAACATTAAATATGTAACAAACAACTTTATAGTCTAAGTTACACGATAAAGTCCCGGAAAATACTTCCAAACGGTAGTTTACATACCGAAGTATGTGCACTATTAAGGGTTTATACACTTTTTAAATCGTTACTTGATAATGAAAGCTTTTAGTGGGGATTTTAATAGCTCTGCAAACGAAAACAAAAATTTTTAATACATTTTTTATTTAATTTTATTTCAGAATGTTACACCACATGTGTATTCGAGCTCAATAGCACAGTGCACCCTTCCGCGACATTCAAACCAGCACTTGTGGACAAACTACAATAATATATTAACCGGCGTACGACATATGCAGCCAATAACATCGATGCATCAGCAGTCATTGCCAACAACATCTAATATGAATCCAGTTCCAACGCATTCAGAATCCCTTAATTCATCTACAACTGGCAATGTGATCCAATCAGCTAATATGTCGTCAGTAAATAGTAGGACCCACAATTTCCAGCCAGGAATTCAACAAATCCAACGAGCTAGAGTTTGTGTTGGCATGGGTAGCAGTGGCATACATACTATGGAACCAGCGTGCATGTCCGACGAAGAAGTAACAGCCAAAACTCCGCTTATGATGAAACGCGAAAGTACAGTATGACTATAGGATTCTCACAGGGTTAGCGACACAGCCCTGTGACATCATGTTAGACTAGGCGTTGACACTAATTGCGAAATTGTACACACCGAACCACCAGATTATGTATAAATTAAAACAATCTTCAGATAATTCTATTAAATATAACTCAGGATTTGTTTATGTTTACAACAGAAGAAAATTAAGTGTCAAATTATATTCATAATAAACGAATAACAACCATCATCATATAAAATGATTTGATTGTAAGTTTTGAGGGAAATGTAGAAAAATAATAACTCAATATTTTGTTTGCGTATATTAGTAGTAGTCTAATAAAGGTGCATTGGAGACTAGTTTGTCAGAATCTGGGATGGACATTTATTCGGTATCTAACTAATATGAAGAAACATAGTTTTTTTCACCCTATGAGTTCCAAATTTAAATATATAATTATTTTTATAAAAATTATTTATGGTGACGTTCATAACGTAAGCAGCTCATATTTTTAATATTCTATAAAACAACAGGGAGTTATTGTGTAATTCATATGCTCTCAACTGGTATACAACACTTAGAGCCAGTTTTTGACTTCGTATTTAAATATTAATTATATTTAAGTTCTATTTAAATACGAAAATGGGTTTCTCAGTGCTTTTTTAAATGATACTTAAGTGGCCAACGTTGGCCATTTAAATTCTATTTAAGTTTCATAAACTACCATATGTTTTTAACAGCTGTCTTTTGTTGTCTGTTTTTTTTTCACTCTATTGTAGCGCTGTATTTTTTTACGGCATCTAACAAAAACTACACTTCCGATGCGGTGAAGTTGGGGCTTCTTTTGTACATTTTCCTACATATATTTTATTGTTTAATAACCTTTTTTTTTTCTTATTTGGCAAAATGTATCAATTTTTGTTTTGCTTGAACAGCTGTGTTATACAAAACTATCGATAATTTTTTGATATTTAGTAGTGCTACCACACTTTTATCTTATTTAAATAAGAAAAATTATATTGCACTGAAAAACTCAAACTGTATTTAAATACCATTTAAATTTAAGTAAAAATTAACTAAATATGTATTTAAATACGAAGTCAAAAACTGGGCATTAATCATTTATTGCGTTATAAAACAAAATTTAGTTTAACTGAAATACATACAAACCTGCAACAATTCACGCAAACATTTTTATTTGTCATGCTTTCTTTGTGAATAATATATGTAAAGTTTTTGTTAATTTCATGCGATAAATATAATAATGTGGTAATTACAAATTGAAAGTTAGATATTTTACGTAAAATGTTTGTGTCTTGAACATATAGTTACATCAGATCGGCATAAAAATAGGTTTCCAAAAATTCAAAGAAAATTCGAACATCATTGAATTTCAATTTTAATATTTTTTACATGCATATGGAAAAACCGAAATATATACGTGAAAGACAATACATAGTAAACACACATACTAATAGCGTAGACAGACGGCAGCGTTAATATGCATTAGCAGTCTTAATTCAAATTAACTTGTGAATTATCCCCATCCTAATGCGCATTAACTTTGATGTAAATGCTCAAAATCAAACTGAATTTATACTGAATTTAGCTATTTCAATATGGCAATACCGTTGACAATCAATCAACTTTTGGCAAATTGTTTATTATTGTGGTATATAAAAAAAGAGGGAAATTAATCTGTAACTTCTAAACGGTCAGCCCGGTTTGAATGAAATTAAAGTTTTGTATTTGGACCACATGGGCCCTCCAGGGGCGCGGCCAGTTGTCCCCAAAGTTGGACATCTTCGGTATGTTAAATTTTTAAAACGATAGTATTTCTTCGTTTGTGTCCCGATTTCAAACAACTTACATATATAGAATCTCCTCAACGAGCACTACAAAAAACCTCGTCGTAGCTATCAATTATCTCTTACAGCTTATGAGATAATCGCATTTGAAAATTAGAATTTTAAACTTTTTACCCACCCTACTCCAGTTTTTTGTATAACAGCGGGTCGAAATGTTCCCGATTTTCTCCTTTATTAGACTAAAAACAAATGTATGTATCAAATAAAAATAATAATTGTTGAAAAATCATGACTGACTCCAAAGTTATTGCATTTGAATTTAAAAAAATTTTAAAAAGGCAATTTTTCGCTAGTTTTTTAAGTTATCTAAAAAATTTCTACGAATATGTATAAGGAATTTATACTTTTTGGAAAGCTAACTTTACACAAAATATTTTAAATGAAAACCGATTTTAAAATGGTTGATACCGAACGGACCAGTTTCATCCAAAAAATGCCTATTTTTTATGTAAAGTCGCATAGTATATATCAAAATATAGTAACTTATTTTAAATGGCCCAATATGTTCTTAATTATTTTGTAAAAGGTTTCGATAACACCGCCCCTGGTATGGATATTATAGCCAAAAAAACTAATTTTTTGGATTTTTCGAAACTTTTTTGGGAATTCCTGATTGCCAAATTTCAAAATTTGTTTTAAATTTTGCATTTTCAATAGAAAAATCTATATAACTGTGATTAAAAAATATTCATAAATAAAAAATTGATTTCAATTCGCAAAATTAGTATCTTCGCAAAAACTCAATAAAAAGATATTTTTGTCATATTTTTCAAAAAAGTATTCCATGAATTTTTTGCATTTTATGCATTGATATATAACGTTTCTACCTTATGTTTTTTACGTGGCAATTAATTAGGGAAAACTTAACATCTTGCAGAGAATTTACCGATTTGCAAGAATTTTTTTCACAATTAAACAGTTGTTTACAAACAAATGTTTACTAAATGCAAAAACTGTCATTTGTCAGGGTTAAATTTTAATTCACATTAGTGTGCTGTTAATGCAAATTAATTCTGTAGTCTGTCTACGGTATAACACTGCATACCCAGTTTTTCTTCATCGAGTCAGATGTCCTTTTAAATGGACTTGAAAATTTAAAAGGATAAACGAATCATTGCCCCAATCGATGTCAACGTTACCTGGTTATACATTAAGTGTTGCCATACTTACAAAGAATGCTAGTAACCGCATGCCATCAAAACTGTTGATAAGTAGAAGCCTCCACTAATGGACGTGTTCATAAACATGACGAATGTTGCAGGCAGTCGTTACAGACCGTTAAATTCAAATCGCTATTGCACATTCGTAACAATATTTTATATTTTTCTCAAGTTTAATTAAAATCAGCCCAAAATATAAAACATGTCGGTATCTTATATTAGAAATTCCAAATATTGAAAAATTTTACTATTGACCTTCACGGTTTAAGAGTTAACGTTTTCCGATTTTAGTAAAACTTTCATAGTATATCTAAAATTATCTGAACTATAAGATTCTGTATAGGTTTTACTTAAAATTCGTAACAGCAAGGTAATTGCTATCATTCGCCAAAATATGGCCAAAAAAATATTTTTTCCCGAAAATCACAAAATTTAAATCGTTGGTACGGAAAAACTATGAGAGGTATTGACATAATTTTTTCATATTTTTATTCTCTATTATGATCTCAATTAATCCCAATGTGGTGATCAAAAAATTCGGAATTTTGTTTAACAAAATTTTTAAAAATTTGAAAATGGAGATTCGAAACTGCCTATAAAAAAAATTATTTTTTTGGCTATACCTGCGAATAGGTTAACGGTATCCTACAAAGACAAAAGTAAATACGGATATATTTTAAGTAAAAATAAGCTTTTATTTTGATATTTCTCAAAATATGTTAATTTTGTTCCTACATTTCTTGTTCAAGTGGCCTGAGACACGTTAATGGTCTGGGGAATTTTTAATAACTTTAACATTTCTTAACTAATCTTTGTCCTTTATATCTCATTAGAACGACAATTACGTACACATTTCGATTCTTTTGCATTAGATTACAAAAATAATTTTTTAGTAGCGAAATTTTTACAAAAACTGAAAAATTTGCATTTTTTCCGAATTTTAGCGATAATACAGTTTGTGGGTCAATTTGACCCAAACGAGATATAGGTTTAATCTCAAAAAGATTTTTTTACTGCAATTTTCAATAATATAAATAAATGTACATATTTCTGTAATATAATGCAGAAAGTTAAGGAGTTTCATAAATTTATTTCATATAAATAGTAAAATTTTGCATATATTTGACATTTGACCGAAATTGCTGACCGATTTGCCTCAAATTTTCAGCACTTAACCTAGTGTCACAATATTCCACCCAGCACTCTTTGAAATCTAAAAAGAAATCGGCTTTCACCCTAATGAGTATACATATACTTAGAAACTTAACATTTAATGGTTATTTGCAAGTTTGGCTATTTATCGTTCTTAGTTGATTGAAAAAAATTTATATTACATTACCATACACAAATTGAAATTGCTATTAACATAAACATTTTTACAGTAGCTTAACTATTGTTGAAATTAAATTATAATAACAATTGTTTGTGTACGACAACAATATATTGTTACAAAGAACACAGTGTAGTTGTCGTAACCATTCCGAACCATTTTTTTCTCTGCGTGTATTTCTAATAAACATTGGAGCGCCAGTCTTAATTAACCAGAGTTTTGCTTGTTTTCTTTGATGTTTTTCAATGCTGGTGCGGTTCCGCAAAGCTGGATACCATGCGACCACATTGGTTTTATAACTGACTTATACAAGAGAAAATTGTGGTTGACTTATATATTGTTACAATATATTGTTACAAAGAACACAGTGTAGATGTCGTAACCATTCCGAACCATTTTTTTCTCTGCGTGTATTTCTAATAAACATTGGAGCGCCAGTCTTAATTAACCAGAGTATTGCTTGTTTTCTTTGATGTTTTTCAATGCTGGTGGATGAAAAGAGTATCAGAAAGATGAGCAGTTCTTTCGGCTCGGAATCCATATGTTGCCACAATGATGTGAAAAGGTCATAAATTAATTGATATTGTACAAATGTTTCAAAATAAAAGCTAACAATCACATTCTAAGTCGATTTAAAGATGTCCATCCATCTGGACATCGATAAAATAGATCTAAAGGAACTGTGTAATATGATTATCGCAATTTTTTTTTGGCACTTTTCGTAGTCATGAATCACCCTATCGAAAATGTAACTGTGTAATACGAAAACGTATTTCATTCGAAATACATTTTAGTGATAAATAGAAAATTTACGTTTTTTTTTTTTTTATAAAAATCATAAAAAATTTTTTTAAAAGAATATGAGAAGCATTGCGTATTTTGCAGTGGATCTTATTATTATTCTAGCCTGACCCCGTGCGCTTCGCTATCCCTGTCGTAGTAAGAAAAATATGTAAGGATTTAATTTAAAAAAATCGGATTTCCCCCTGTTTATTCCTTTCTGCTCCAAGTATTGAAAAAAAATTATAGCCTATTGACGCTTCCAAGTAAGGATCTATATACGTTCCAAATTTCAATAAAATCGATTTAGCCGTTTAGGCGTGATGCTCAAACAAATAAACAAACAAACTTACAAAGACATTTATATATTTATATAGATATATATACATTCGAGTGCTCCAATATTGTGTGTACGAAAAAAAATTTCAAGCTACAATTTTGAGGTGAATTTACAAGGTGAAAAATGCATTTAGTTTTTGTAAAAATGTTGCCATTAAATAATTACTTAAATAATTTACGCACATAAAATTCAGTCGATAAAAAAATTCAAATATTTGTTCCCAAATAGCTGGCCGCCACTGTATATGACTTTTTGTCTTCCTATGTATGAACAAAAAAAATAAATTTTTTAACGGCAGAATTTTTTGACATCACATTGGTATTAATTGAGAATATAATAGCGAATAAAAATATGAAAAAAGTATGATAATAACTCCTAAATTTTTCGGTACCTGTTATTTTGCGATTTTCGATGAAAACTAAATTTTTAGAATATTATAGTCCAGGTAATTTTTAATTTAAGTAGTCTTAAAGTTTTACTAAAATCGGAAAACGTTAGCCCTTAAATCGTGAAGGTCAAATTTTTCAATATTTGGAATTTCTCATGGAAAGATAGCGAAATGTTATATATTTTTGGGCTGTTTAACCCTTAATAGCACTATTTTACAATAAGTTTCTACAATACATAGAACAATTCTAGATAGGGGGACTGTCGAAATTCGCAATTTTATTTTTTTGGAGCACTATAAAATATAAATATATTACTTCCAAGGAATGCCCATAAAATCAAGTCAAATAAAAAATCCAAACAATTTGAGTTATGGTGGAACACACCAACTGGCTAAAAAACACATTAACTTCCCATAAGCAAAGAGCATATCACGGCATTTGTGAGAAACATTAACGCCAGCACTCAATTCTTCATGTTTTCCCTCACGCGTGAAAGACTACAAAATATAATATTTCAGGAACCGGTGGAGGACCTAGTAAATATTGCGCACTTACACCACAAGAACAGCAAATTTGTGATAAATTTAACTATAAATTAATCAATGTTGGTATTTTTATTTAAACGTTTTTCTACAAAATAAAAATTTTAAATTTGTCACGTACAAAGTGCTATTAAGTTTTTTCTTGGTTGTTTTGACATTAAAGATCTAGTGCTCCCAAGTATTTGCTATTTTTACCCACATACATATTAATACTTCGCTGTAAGTTATTCGAAAGTGTTGCACAGCACAAATTAAATTTTCATATCGAATATGCCATTCGAGAGATTTTTATTTTCGAATCGAATTCTACAGTAACCCCCAGGTCAAAAATTATTGAAATTTTAAATAATTAATTAATAAACAAGTTGTATATGTCTAAGGAGAGTACTGGAATTCTTACCAGGTTTGTCAACGAAAATAAAAATAATAAAATGGTTCAAATGAGCACAGTGTAAAATACTGATATACATACATATATGTATTGATGAAAAGGCTTCAACAAAAAAAGGGTGTAAAAATATTGCCCAACATTTTTTCTCTGGACTTTAACAATTTTAGCTTTCGCTGATCAAAAGTACTTCATAAATTTTTATTCTTGAGATCGGATTTTTTGAATATTCACATTTGACAATGTAATCAAATTTCGTTTAGATGTTTTAATTTGCTTCTGTACTACACAACAAATGTTTTTACATCTAAATTTGTTTATGTGGTTTTGAAATTTTGTATGTATTCATAATAATGTATAACATTTTCAGATCGCCTCTTAAGATAAATATACATATATATATATACGTAAATATACGATATATACGTTTTCACTTTAGAGTAAACATCAGATTAAAAAGGAAATTAATTATTATGAACTAAAGTAAAATTTTTTCTAGCAGTATTAACGAAGAATTCAAAGCTCTTTATTTTTATTTAGAAATAATTACACATAAGGGGGGAAGAATACGTGATACCAGATGTCACATCTTCAATTTGATGTCGGATTCAAAATATAACCAAAACGAGATATACATATGGGGCATTTCATGTCAAGTGAACCAACTTTTGAAATCGATGTCTTCCGATTATGATGAAATTTAGTTCTATTGGATAGTAATTCAGACACAATATCTCAACAAGATCGGTCAAGAACTTTCTGAGTTAGAGGGGGCCAAAATTTGACATTTTGGCCAAGCCGGTGTTTTTTCTCATCCATGTAACTTATTACCTATTGTTCTTAGCAAAATGTGTTCCAAATAGTTTAGATAGCTATTTCTTCAATCTTTCGGAAAAATAAAAATTAAAAATAAAAAATAAAATTTGTTTAAATTTTTTTCCAAAATCAAAAACTTTTTGGACTTTTTTTCAAAATGGGCCCTTTTTTCTCAAAAGAAAGCTTAGATATTTTCCTTGAAGACCTATTTGGTATCTTTGTGGGATGCTTTCGAAATAAAGCTTAGGTCCATTCCTTAAGTGGTTTTTGGTCGCTAAGTGGGATGAGAGTGGCATATCTATCAAAATAAATATTTTGTAACTCAAGACATACACTTTGACACTTTTTTGCAAAATTTAAATTTTTTTCCAAAATGGGCCCCTTTTTTAAACGCTTTAATTGCTCAAAAGAAAGCTTAGTTGTGACTATCCAATAGAACTAACCATTGTGCAAATTTCATCCCAATCGGAAGACATCGATTTCAAAAGTTGGTTCACTTGACATGAAATGCCCCATATGTAACATAAGCAACGACATGCAAAATGTAATAACCGAGCATTATTGACGACGCAGTATATAAAAAACCAAACGTGCGGAATTCTGGGGCGTGTATTTTTTAATTTTTTACTTTCTTTTAAATTTAATGATCTGAATACACTTATGTTCGTAGAATATTTTCAAAATTTTAAAAATTTAAGATCAAACTTAGTACTACCATAAGTATGCACAAACTGAAATTAAATATCAGTTTTCTCATCAAAAGTAAATGATTTTAATTCAAATAAACAAAAAATATAAAAACAAATATGTACTATAATTCTTAAAACATTTTGCAACCATAACTTAGACTATTAAATATATCTTAATTTTTTTTATTCGAACTTAAAAAGGAAGTAATTCACAATTACGACTATCTAATTATTTGAAAAATGATTAAGCAAAACGTTAAAAACGTAAAATCGTTGCCAAATTAAAATCACAAATGCTCACCTACATTTGTAATTTTTATTTGTCACAGTCAATGCATACAAATAAAAGCTTGAACAGCTCTACTTATGATGAAGAATATATAATAGAATCAAAGAGCAAAATTATTGCAAGTCCAAACGGGAATAGCACTTTAATATGTATGCAAGTTTCTTTTTATTTTATCTTATGATTTGTGATACTTATTATTAACTTTTTACCCCGGTGTACATATGTAAAAATTATGATGTTCATTATTATATAATGTCATTATTACGTTTTATACTTAGGTATATATTTCTAGTCTTGCATTTAATATAAAAAAATATGTTTAAAGATAAGATAAAACGAAAAAATAATGTAATATAATTAATAGCAAAAATTTAAATCTATTGTATAAGGAAAACTCTGTTTAGTTGTAACCTTAGTAATATTATAACACTTAACCATACATATATAAATTGAGTTAAAAAATAAAATAAGTAAGTTTTTTTCCCCAGCGTTGATATATTAACAGAAGCCGACCAATACATGTATGTAAGTGCCTTATCACGATTGGAACCATATCTAGCATTATAGTCAAGAAAAATTAAACTTAAGCCCGGTCACATTTTACGATACAAATTTGGAACAGTATCATATTAAAGTGTGTCTTTTACAGCTTTAGATTTAACACAGCAAGAGACCAATATGTTATGTTCAGAGTTTGTTTTTGCTGCACTGTGTTTCAGTTTTACTTATTTGCTTAACTACAACTACGAGAAAAAAACAAGCAAAGTCAAACAGCAAAATCAAAAAATAAAAAAATGCTTATTAGCTTACAGTGGTACAGTGAGATGTAATCTGCTTGCGCAGCAAGTCACACCGATTAAATTTACAAATGCTGTGAGCAGTTCAGTATTTTTGTTTTTTCCTATGCTTTTGCTGTTCTTTTTGCTGCGCTCTTTCACTTACAAACAACTGCTTAAGGTTTTTTGTTATAGCTTGGACGCAATTGCTGAAAAACTGTAAGCAAAGCATTTTTTTAAGTGCTTTTGCTAATTTTAAGCAAGCAATACAGACACTGGCTATGTTTATATGAGATACGGATGGCTCTCTTAATTTTTTTAATGTCTTATCGTCTAAAGCTGATATTAATGGACATGATTCTCTATCAGATTTGTCATCGAACAAATCGAAGAAAAATCTAACTGAAATTTATTCCTACTCAAAAGAAATCGCAATTAAAAGCCCCTTTAGCCGATCACATTTTAAGACACACTTTTGGGCAGTAACTTTACATGTATGTATGTATGTATGTATGTATGTATGTATGTATGTATGTATGTATGTATGTATGTATGTATGTATGTATGTATGTATGTATGTATGTATGTATGTATGTATGTATGTATGTATGTATGTATGTATGTATGTATGTATGTATGTATGTATGTATGTATGTATGTATGTATGTATGTATGTATGTATGTATGTATGTATGTATGTATGTATGTATGTATGTATGTATGTATGTATGTATGTATGTATGTATGTATGTATGTATGTATGTATGTATGTATGTATGTATGTATGTATGTATGTATGTATGTATGTATGTATGTATGTATGTATGTATGTATGTATGTATGTATGTATGTATGTATGTATGTATGTATGTATGTATGTATGTATGTATGTATGTATGTATGTATGTATGTATGTATGTATGTATGTATGTATGTATGTATGTATGTATGTATGTATGTATGTATGTATGTATGTATGTATGTATGTATGTATGTATGTATGTATGTATGTATGTATGTATGTATGTATGTATGTATGTATGTATGTATGTATGTATGTATGTATGTATGTATGTATGTATGTATGTATGTATGTATGTATGTATGTATGTATGTATGTATGTATGTATGTATGTATGTATGTATGTATGTATGTATGTATGTATGTATGTATGTATGTATGTATGTATGTATGTATGTATGTATGTATGTATGTATGTATGTATGTATGTATGTATGTATGTATGTATGTATGTATGTATGTATGTATGTATGTATGTATGTATGTATGTATGTATGTATGTATGTATGTATGTATGTATGTATGTATGTATGTATGTATGTATGTATGTATGTATGTATGTATGTATGTATGTATGTATGTATGTATGTATGTATGTATGTATGTATGTATGTATGTATGTATGTATGTATGTATGTATGTATGTATGTATGTATGTATGTATGTATGTATGTATGTATGTATGTATGTATGTATGTATGTATGTATGTATGTATGTATGTATGTATGTATGTATGTATGTATGTATGTATGTATGTATGTATGTATGTATGTATGTATGTATGTATGTATGTATGTATGTATGTATGTATGTATGTATGTATGTATGTATGTATGTATGTATGTATGTATGTATGTATGTATGTATGTATGTATGTATGTATGTATGTATGTATGTATGTATGTATGTATGTATGTATGTATGTATGTATGTATGTATGTATGTATGTATGTATGTATGTATGTATGTATGTATGTATGTATGTATGTATGTATGTATGTATGTATGTATGTATGTATGTATGTATGTATGTATGTATGTATGTATGTATGTATGTATGTATGTATGTATGTATGTATGTATGTATGTATGTATGTACGTATGTATGTATGTATGTGTGTATGTATGTATGTATGTATGTATGCATTTATATACGTTTTTAAGCCGATATATTTTGTTTTCAATTTCTTAAATAACAAACAAATATCACTATTGGGGGATTCAAACGGTCATAATGTCGTGTTTCAAACAAAAAAAGTTCTAAACAAATAAGACTTTTTGAACAAAGTTTATTGTTTTGTCATAAAATAACAACAATTTGTTTAAACTATCATAATATATTACGACATTATGACATAATAACTTATAACTAGGGGGCGGATTTTCATGCATTTATTATTGGAAAATATGCTTCAAAAAAATCAAAATATGTCCTAAAAATTTTATATTTTTGTTCAGTAACATAGCATAATTAACTTTGGATCGCCCAATGTCCAAAAAATACACCACAGCAGTTAGGACTCTTTAAATTATACCAGGAATTAAATAGTTAAAGTTTTCTGTTATAAAAACAACTTATTTATGGTCCTATAAACTCGAAATTTATCGCAAATGAGCGATATATAAAAATTTACATCTAGATTTACTTATAAATATGTAAAATTAGTTTAAAAAAATAACGAAACTTAAAAACTCACTGAACTAACTTATTCAAAAGTTCATATTGCAATATCTAATATAATCAACATTTATTATACTTTTCAGATTCGTGAACTTTCTTTAAAAAAATGTCTTCTGATTCGTAGTATTTTGCCAATTATGTACAACTTTTATTAGTGTTGCACCTGATTGTTATTATTGGCTCCACACAATTAATGGATATATTACTTTTTTCCAGGGTCCAAATATCATTAATTAATGAAAACATTCTCTCCTCAGCTGCACTAGTTCCTGGCAGACTAAAAGCAATTTTTACAAGTTTTAAACTTTCTGTAAAGAATAGTGATTCTGTACTTATAAAGTTTACAATAAGAAAATAAGTGTTACCATTTATGATCAAAGTTCAGTATGAACAGACGATTTGACAGAAAAAACAGGTGAACGGCATGAAATAAAATTAGTTTTAATTTATGAAAATAAAAATTAATAATGATTTTAAAAATTAAGATGGCAAAAGATGGCTGATTATGAAAAAAGATGACGGAAAGATGTAGCTCCACGTTTGCCACCGACGGTTATTGTTTCTGAACCATAGCAGCGCCGATTCTTTTAGCAACTCTGGCATTAACGGGGCAACAAGTCCAGACCATAGACTTCCGCGAGCTATTCCGCTCGTTCAATAAAGGAAATGGAGTAATTTCCGCCTTCAAAGCGGAATGAACACTTCCGCACTGTTTTGCTTGGATTTACCTAAAGACCAATTATTGAGAAACCCTAAGACAGCGCACATAATATAACATACTAGCTGAACCCTTAGAAAACATATGTTTTATATTGTATATCGATCTCGATTTTAATATACAGTATCGGACAAAGTCGGTGATCCAACCTTCAATGTGAATACATGTGGTGGCAGTCCGTCTGGTTCCAATGAATTCAAAAATTCAGTAGGATAATCGACGGCTTGTTCTTCGTTCATTACTGTGTCAATCGATTTGTATTTTATTGTTTCGCACGTGCCCATATCCAATCCGAATTTTTGTAATTGATTGTAAGACTTGGGAATACCTTGTCGACAACGGTTTGAATATTCATTTGCATTTGGCAGAAGTTCGGGAACGAAATCTAATTTGTGGCGAGATCAATTGGAATTTTTCCATTTCCGATGTCCAATAATTGTTTTGAAAATGTTTCGGCAGAAGGGGATTGCAGCAAATGAACACGCATGTTCGTTGATAGCGTTCGGGTTCTGTTGCTTAATTTCCAGTGAAATAAATTTGAAGAAACTTCGTATCATCATTGGGAACCGAGAGCAATGATCCAATTCTGTGGTACATTTGGCCTTGAACTTTAAAGGTGGGCATGAATCCGACGTTATTTGAATTTCATTAGTGGTATAGTATAAAATTTTGATTTTGTCACGCTATTCCGTCCACAGTGTTACTCGCTAGACTTTTTGAAGATTTTCTGAAAACCGTTTTTGATACAATACATACATACACACATCTGTTTTTATATACATACTTATATATATGGCATTAGCGGTATAATGTAAACATTTTTACGCACCCAGGCCACAGACCGAATATCAAAAATCTGACTTTACAGTGTTTCCCGCTGGGATATTCTGAAGATTCCCTGAAAATTTCATCGAAATCGGTCCAGCCGTTTTTTATATATATAGATGGAATTAGCGGTATAATGTACAAATTATATTTTGCCACGCCCCTCCGCCCACAGAAAATCAAAAATCTGAATTTACAGTATCATCCTCTAGGCTATTCTGCAGATTCCCTGAAAATTTCATCAAAAGCGGTCTAACCGTTTTTGAGTTCATTCGGAACATACATACATACAAACATCAATTATTATATATATAGATTACATTCGGAAACAATTCTGATACATGTATCACCACATCGTCAGCATAAGCAACCACTTTTATCCACTTTTTGTTTTTAGAGGGCAGTAGAGTATTGTGTCTGTTAGCTGGAGGCTAGAAGGCGTCTTCTGATGACGATCCGTGATCATCAGTTTTCTTTTGTTTGTTTTTGTTCATATATCGGTCCCACGAGTAATAGTGGGGAAAATGTGTCGTATTTAAAGCCGCTGGGTGCTCCTCTTGACAGAAAAAAAAGTGTCAATTTCGTGCACAGTGTAATTAAAAAATGGTACGCTTTTATTCGATTAAAATTATACTCGAATAGTTGACAACACTAGTATCTACGAATAGAAAATATAGTCTGTGGAGCTAAAAATCCAAACTGGTTGGGAATGCTTTGGATTAACCCAATAACAAACACAAAGTAATCAAAGAATTCAACGTTGATTATGGATAAACTCTTATTTTATGAAAATTTTAAAAATATTTGCAAATTTCACAGACTAAGATAAAAAAATTTGCATACTTACTTATACCATACCATTTCTGTCAGATCTAACGACTGAATCTGATAGTGAACCATTCATTATCGGGAAAATGAGAAATGGCATTATCTGCACATTGAATAAGCAGTAAAAACCGAAAAATAGGCTGTTAAGTTTTAAATAATATGCTTTACAACAAGTTCCATATACAGTGGGTTCTGTACTTCATTTATGTTTCCATATGAATCTATAATACGTTCACATAACCAAGGGATATTTGATATCTTTAGAAGCAAGTTTACTATAGGCGATGTTAAAAGTTAAATAAAAAATATTGGATAAAAAAAATGTTTTGTGTACAATTTTTTTGGTGAATCAAATTTACGTGAAAAAGTTGGTGATTAATAACATAAAGAAAATGGCCCATAATCATAGTCAAACAATAAAGTCGGTTCTTTTTAAAAACAACTTTAAAATAAAAACCCGCTTTTTATTATTCTCCAACTATAGTCAAAATTAAAATATGTTTTAAATTGAACCGACTTTAACTGGGTGTCACCTCAAATGTAGAAAATGTTTTCATACAATATACAACAAACTTAGAAAATTAAAAAAAAAAAAAAAAACAAGAGTGACAAACAATAAATGTATCCGGGAAACTAAAGAAAAAAACGGTTTGTGGTGGAAAAATAGAAAAGGAAAGATTAATAACAAATTTATTCTATTTTGGTACTAATTTTATTGATTCAATAATTGCAAAATCTCTGCCAATGTCTTGTGACTTAAACATTTTTGACTTTTTTTCGAACTTTTTTACATGGCGAAGAACAGCTAATGCTGTTGATAAATGAGTTAAAAACAACTTCAGCTGGTTTTATATTTACAGTCGACTTTAACGTCAGAATTATACTTTAACTTGTCTATGGTAGACCTAAAGACCACTCTTAAGTAGAGACGACTTTATTTCTCTTAAAATATACTTTATTTTTGACTATGATTATGGGCCAATGCTAATAAAAAGACAAAATATGATATGTAAAAGCCAAATCTATATACATATCTCAAAATTATTCACAAATCGATGCCAAAATTATTTTGAGACGAATGAATATCTTATCCATGATCCATGCGACACACAAGAAAAAACATTCAATTGCATATTTACGGTTTTCCTGAGCATATATTGTGGTAGGTTTTATTTCAAGTGTTACATTATATTGTGGTACCAATTGCGATTAGGCACTAAGGGTTTAAATATTAATAAACAAAAAATCTAATAACACTTAAGTTAGATTTTATTAAATTATTTTTTTGCCAAAACTGAAATTTTACTCGTTCGATCAACGCAGAATTAATTAAGTCATAAGAAATCACCATTAATAAATATATGTATATTAATTAATAGTAATTCTTTTTCACGATATGTATTTTAGCTTAATAATTATTTTTTTACTATATAGATGTATGTATTATATACATATATATTGCAAATGTCAAAATTAGTCTAATAGCCTATAAAAAACTATGAGTAAAAAGTTTATTTGGACAATATTCTTATTTTTTTGTTTTCAGCTATAATTAATTTTCATTTTCAAATTTAAGTTAATATGCATAAATTAGTAGTTTTTGCTTAACATATAAACCGTGTATGTATAACTTAGATATTTTTCATTAGAAATTAATAATTCTCTAATTTAACTTTATCAGATTATTATTTTAGAGTTAGGTAATTTATTGGAATACAAATTGTTTAATGATAATAAAAGAACTTGTAAGAGTCTTATTTATTTGTGTTGCGATGATCTTGAACTATGTTTTGTATTTACACAATAATTTTATGAATTAAAAGCTTGGATCGCAATTAAATGTATCAAGTGATAAATACATGTCGTGCGAAAGATCTTTAGTAATTAAGGTATAATAAAAACTTAATTTTCTACTTAATCAATTTCTATTAAACCGCATTCACAATGTAAGTAACATGTTCAAGAATAATCTCACATATGAATGTCATTTAGAGTTTTAAATAGAAGTTAAGTTACATTTTTGTATTTAAAACTAAAACAAATTATATGAGGGACAAATTAATTAAATTGTTGCTGGCATTGTGAATATGTCTTTAAGCATAAACTATTTGCCAAATTACACATATAGAGGTCAATATTTGGTAAATTTATTTTGTAATACCTAAGTACATATTTACAATATATATATAAGCCATTGCTAATCAAAAATGTATTATAGTAGTATAAATATAATATTAAATAATGAAACGAAATAAATAATAAATTATTGGTGTTCATATTATAAAAATGTCCAAAAAATGTTTTTTTTTTCTGGTTTAGCAATGAATGATATATTCGGCTGGGTCGAATCTTATATACCCTTCACCATCAGACTAAAATCTCATAACATTTCCCCATCACTTTCATTTAAATTAAAATTTGTATACCCTACACCACCATAGTAGGGAGGGTAATTGGATTTGTGCAGATGTTTGAAACTGGCTGGCTGTCCATGTAAAACTTGTGCGCAGGGTACAGGTACAATTTTGAAGATATTTCGATAAAATTTAGTACATATCATTTTTTCTGCCCAAGGACCAAGCCTATTGAAACTGGCTGAAATCGGTCCATTATTTCACCTAGCCTCCATACAAATGTCCTACCGAAATTGGACTTTATCGGTCATAAATGTTTAATTTATATAGGTATCTACACAAGTTTTTTTCCAAATAAATTTTATATATACCGAATTTATGTCACCAAATTTTGATCGGTCCGTAATTAGTCATAGCTCCCATATAAGGCCTGCTTCCGATAACAACTTTAACGAGCACAAATCTCCTTAAAATGTTGGTATACTCATAAAATGCAGTATAAATAACTTTCATATAGACATTAATCACATGACCAAATTTCATGGTAATCGGTCCATAATTTGTCAAAGCTCCCATATAAGGCCCACTTCCGAAAATCACTCACGAATATACATTATTGAAATTTTGAAAGAAAAATGTTTTTGCTCATTTACTTAGTGTATGGTATTATAAGGTCGGGCTTGACCGTCCATATTTTCTTACATGTTTTTATTTTTTTTGTAATTGGGACGTTATGTGTAAGTTAGTGGCATGCCCATTTTTTTATTTAAATTCACTTTTTTATATTTCTGTGTCTGCGTCTGTCTCCAGGTGTAAATCTTAAGCTACGTACACACGATTGTCATATTCTTACAATGTTGTCAGAAAATGTTCAATAAATGGTTTACAACCATATGTTTCAACATAAGTTCTCATGGTTGTGTTAACCATTTTCTGAGCATGTTTCTGACAATCTTCTAGAATAAAATCAGTGTTGTCACCAAGTAAATTATAAATTACACGTTCATATTAAATGTAATGATCTCATGTAGAAGAATTTGCTTAAGTGTGGTTTACATCTTTAAATTGAGGCAATTGGCAAATAGCACATTGTATTTTGGTCAGTTTTCAATTGCGGTGATTTTATGTGTTGTTTTTCTATAGCGACCAAGTACTTTGAGTGGAAATTTAACATGTGTTTTGTTATTGTAACAAAAACAAAATACATGTAAAATTTCCACTCAAAGCTCTCGTTCGCTATAGAAAAACAGCACATTAATGTATGTAATAGAGTTGGGTTTATTAGCTCAGTGAAGTGACCGCTCTTTTCAACTCAACTCACTCAAATGAACTAGGTCGCTCTTTTAGCTCATTAGTTCAGTATGATGTATAATTACCATTTCATTTTGTGAATTGCTTGTAGTGAATTGAATCAAACTTTTCTGTTGTTAGTTGTAAAAACACACAGTATTTTAACAATTTGATATTTATGCATGAAATAACTGATAACAATTAAAATTTTAATTTCAAAAAATAAAATATAATTGTTTTTAAATTAATATTTTTCGGAAATAAGAGTTAATTTTTGTATTATTTCTAATTTCCGATGTTAACCAAATGTTTAGACAATACATATTTGTTAAAGAGAACATTCATTGTTTTATGTTTAACTACTATATACATACCTATAAAAGGAATTTCTAAATTTTAGGAATAAGATTTTATTGTTTTACAACTTAAAAATATCGTAAAAGCTGTATCTCTTTCAAAAAGCAGCGAAAAATCCCACGATAGGTCGTTCATGGTACCTGTCAAATGTTATGTTCTGTTAATGTATCAGTATAGTAAAAAAGTGCATAAGAAATCTATTTTCTAAAAACAAGTGATTGAAATAATATTGCTTATTTAATTAAGAATATTAGTAACTAGCTTGACCCGGTGCGCTTCGCTACCCCTGTCGATGTAAAAATCGGTTCAGCCGTTTAGTAATTATTGTTTAAAAACTAAAGGTACCAATTTTACCCGTTTTCCCCCTTTTTATCCCTTTCTGGTCCAAGTATTGAAAAAATTTATAGCATATTGACGCTTCCAAGTAAGGATCTATCTACGTTCCAAATTTCAATAAAATCGGTTCAGCCGTTTAGGCGTGATGCTCAAACAAACAAACAAACAAACAAATAAATAAACAAACAAACTTACAAAGACATTTATATATTTATATAGATTAGTAATTCTGTTTTTCGGTAGATATAATCCCACCAATGTATTTTTGAAATAGTATTTTTTTACTAATTACAAACTTTCAATTATTATTTTAAAAATAACAATTATGTATTTCCCTTTTTCATTATTGTTTTATGAAATATACCTACAAACTGTATTACAAACTTTATTTCTTACTGCCTCACCATACCACAAATAAATCCACACACATTCAATACCATACATAGCCAAATTAATTCAAGAAAACAAAAATAATTTGAAAACTCTAATAATTCTTGAAACATTGCATACAAACGTTATATCCAGTGTTGCCAGTTTAGCCTTTTTGAGGCTAAATTTAGCCTTTTTATTTACTCTTTAGCCTCGAAATTTTGGTTTTAGCTTCGTGGCTTTTTTCTATCCTTTTTTTAATTTGATAATAGCCTTTTTTTAAATAAAAAAGGCTAGAAAAAACCACGAAGCTAAAACCAAAATTTCGAGGATAAGGAGAAAATAAAAAGGCTAAATTTATATTTGTGAGACATTTTCATTTTAATTCATTACTATTTTTCATTTAGCTTTTCAATATACTCAAGAATTGTGCAGTATTAAAAGAACAAATAACAATTGCCAATACCAAGTGTTTCAAAATGAAATAAAGTATTTTATATCTGAAAGCTATAAATGTCTAGCAAATTCGCTTTCAAGAAAAAATTGTTATTACACATTATATTCATCGTTATATAATGGACAAGAGCCCCACAAACTCTTGAAGGCTTGTGATACTCGATGGCTGTCATTTGAAATAGCCGTTAAACGTATTGTGAATCTGTGCTTCGAGTTAAAACCAGCAATGCTTCAAAGCCAAGCATTTAAGTGATTAATATACTGATTATAATTTGCTGTATTATTTTTTTTTAAACCAGTAAGCAATTCAGCGGATCCAACAAAGCTGTTTTCTGATTTAAAATTTCTTCTCCATAGTTTGTGTTTTCAAATTATAATACAAAGAATTTGATGCATCATTTGAAGAATGAGAGATAAAATAACAAACGGTTTTAGTGACGATTCTGAAAAAATAATACGGCAAATTAAACTAATTGAGCAATTGCGACAAAGATTTTCATATGAAAACTCTTCGCTAAATCGATCTTTTATCCGTTAATAATACACTTAAAATAGTACTCGTAAAACCAAAAAAATATATTATGTATGTGAAAAATAATAAATGCTTAGTACTTAAATAAAAAAAAAACAAAATATGTATAAAAATATATATGGGGCATTTAATGTCAAGTGAACCATCTTTTGAAATCGATGTCTTCCGATAGTTAGTTCTATTAGATAGTAATTCAGACACAATTTTTCAACAAGATCGGTCGAAAACTTTCTGAGTTAGAGGGGATCAGAATTTGATATTTAGGCCAAGCAGGAGTTTTTTGTCATCCATGTAACTTATTACCTATTGTTCTTAGTAAAATGTGTGCCAAATAGTTTACATAGCTATTTCTTCAATCTTTCGAAAAAAAAACATTTTTTTTGACTTTTTTTACAAAATCTAAAACTGTTGAAATTTTTTTCAAAATGGGACCTTTTTTAATTTTTTGCTCAAGAGAAAGCTTAGGTTCATTCCTTTAAGAGGTTTTTGATCGCTTAGTGGGATTCGAGTGAAATATCTATCAAAATAAATATTTTGTAACTCAAGACATACAATTTTTGAAATTTTTTTGCAAAATCTAAATTTTTTTCGAAAATGGGCCCCTTTTTAAATTTTTTTTTTTTGCTCAAAAGAAAGCTTATTTCCATTGCTTTAAGAGGTTTTTGGTCACTTATGTATATTTATTATTAATGATTAATGTTATTTTTTGTTTGCTGCTGAGGTGTACCTTTATAATTTTATTTATTTTTATGAATTTTATGAACATACTTTCAAATTTTTTATTTAAAAATAAATATAAAACTAAATTCTTAATTTATAATATTTTAGCTTTTGTTTTTTGACTTTTTTTAAAGCAGTTTGGCTTTTCCTGGCCTTTTTTTGAAGTCAATATAGCTTCTTTTTTTGCCAGCTCCTGGCAACACTGGTTATATCATATCAAAGTATGATCATACACATACAAACATAACAAACTAACAAAAATAAAACCAAGGCGAATTCATACAAGGTGGTGGCAGTTCTACAAAAACAACAATTGGTCTTAACAAATGTGTAAAAACAAAATTTAAAATTAAACAAATATGTATTAAAACTTAATATAGTGTAGATAATTGAATAGTGAGGGTTTTACTTATTTATGTAAAAACTAAATATTTTGTAAATAACCTTAGAATATATAGATATTTAAATATAAATAAACGCTTTGACAACTGTTAGAACCAAAAAGCGAAAAAAAAAGTTATCAGCTGATTGACTGACTTCACCTTGTATAAATTCGCCTTGAATAAAACAATCGTTTTATTTTTGTTGTACACAATGCTCACTTTTCAATGTCAGTGAGCAAATGAAAGTTACAGCTTTGACGAGTGAAGTGAAACATTGAAACAAAATGAATATGTTTGTGCAGCTCTTTCATGAGTACTGAAATGTGCATACTACAAAACAGCTCAGTTGAAAACGCCTGAGGTCAGTTGGAAACGCTCAGTGCTGAGCTGAAAACGCTCAGTATGATGAATGATTCACTTCGCTCAGTTGAATGAATAGTTCAATTGAACTAGGTTTTTCATGAGCTACACAACTCTAGTATGTAAGGGCGCTTCTCCAAAATCTTTAGTTTTTCTAAAGCCTTTTGGGAAAAGGTTTCCTGATGATCTGGCCTAAGCAATCAGTTAAATCCGCATAGGAACTAGCTTACCTCCCAACAATAAATTTCAGTGAATTTATCAATAAAATTGGGAATTTAGCATAAGAAAATCTTACTAAAATATTAATTTTGTATTCGAACGTGTTGAGATAAATTTAAGTAACATTTAAGAATCTATGAAACTATATTCAAAAACCTTCCGAAATAGTGATAAAAGACATATTTATTTAAAATAAATTGATATTTTATTTTAAATAAATTTTACATGACCTACAGCGACAGTGACCTACAGAATAATTAGGGGACATTTTAATTTTGTTTGTGCCTTTTTCATGAAATTTGACATTCTACATGCCCGATTATCGCAAAGTGATGTTCAGCAAAGTTGTTAAGCTTAACGCCTGCTACGACATAATTAATATAGGAAAGCCTTAAGTGGGGCCCTGAAAAATCAATTTTACATAATTTTTTTTTTTTTTTGCAAGTAATCTAACAAAACTCAATTAAAATCCTCATCAACGGAATTGATTTTATCTCAGATGAGGAGCTCGAACAAAACGAAAATATTTCGATTGCTCTAAAGGGTCACACATGGCAAATATTTGACGAAAAAGACGTAACCTTAGTGGTTACGTCTTTTTAAAAAAATTTATTTGAATTCTTTTATTTATTTCCTAAACGTATCTTATTTTGGATGATTCAAAAAAAATATTTAGTTTTATTTTATTTGATGCTGTTTGATCTTACAAAACACTCGTAAGAGTAAACAACGTCAAACAAATTTGTGCTAAAAAAAGTGGTTACGCTTTTTTGAGTAAATATTGGCCGTGTGTGACCCTACCTTAAGGCTAAAAGATATTATTAATAAATGTAAAAGCCCCCAAAAAACAATAACGAAACCAAATTATAATGTATATTTTCAACTTTCAAAAGAAATAGATCTTTTTATTTCTGTAGGAACAAGAGAAAATGCTTACAGATTTGTTACTGGCCTACCTAAATAAAAGCGTAAAGCGGAACGTTTTTTTCCGCTTAGCTTTAACAATGAAATGTCATACCTAAATAAAAGCGGCAACGCTACGTCAAACAATAAAAACAAGGTTATCCAAAAAATAAATATAACAACCCGGATTATTTAAACAATAAAGTACATTGCAGTATTGGTGTTTCTGTTTTTGTAAACTGTTTTGTGATTTGTAAACTAAAATTTTATCAAAAAACTGAACATTAAAGCTTAAAAAATGAGTTTCTTGCATATTTGTATCTCCTTTTATATGTATGTGTTTACATTTATTGTGATTTGCAACTAACTTCACTATTAAACGCGCTGTCAAAATCGGATTTTCCAATTGCAAAGCGTTGCCGTCGCGTTATTTCGGTATGCTGCATACAAATTGTATGGGCATGAGAATTTTTGACAAATAAAAAACGCCTTCCGCTCCAATTTAGGTATACGTGTTACAAGCATTTGCAACGGTTTTGCCAATATTGAAGATGGAATTATGTTTTTTGGCTGCAGTATATGTCGGAAACAAAATTCCTTCCAGTATGGCAGATGAAACCATAGATGCAATCAGAGTTCGAAAATAAACCGTACCTTATTCATACTAAAGGCCTGCACAAGACAACATTTTGTAGAAAAATGTCTTACTTCAAAATTTTATGTTTGTTATGTTTTGTTGACGCGCACATCATGTTGTTCACTGTCATAGTGTTGCGAAAACCATGTTGTACCATGTCATGTCTATAAATATTGATATTGCTGTTGTTATGTGTGGTAGCTTGAGTTGAATTGATGTTAACAAGTGTCGCATTGTAAAGCAGAATAAAATTTGCAAAGCAGAATGAAATTGGTCACAACTGCTGAGCAGTGAAAATCTGAGAACTATTATTATTTAGCATTATATATATCTTTTTTAAATATTTAGAACAAATAATATAAGGATTTTTAAAAAATACATATATAACAAAAAATAAAATTTTAAGTAGAAATTTGTATAAAAAATAAAATAAATTCATAATTGGAGTGAATTTTTGAATAAATATTATTAATCGAACATGACTTTTTTTCCAAACTTTTTTCATTCAGAATAAAAACATGTTCATAATATAAAATTGTACATGAAGGAAATTTTTGTTTTTTTTACACAAATTTGTTGCTATTTTATAATAAATTGCAATACCTAATGATTTATGTAGTTCAAATATTTTTGTATATTTCTAGATGTATCGAAAAGTATGAAACGTAAATACTATAATTAAACATCCATTAATATTATTTTCTCCGTTAATATTAATATTTTTTGATTGTCTAGCTGAAATTCATAAAAAAATTAAATATTTTCCAAGAAAAATTTTAAAAATTTTTGAATATCATAAAAGTATAGATGAAAATTAAAATAATTTTTTTCAAGCTTCCTAGATTTTATTTGAATACAAAAAATAGGCAAAAAATCATACTTCATATTTATAAATGTTATGAATTGAAATAAATGAAATGAATTAATTTTATTTAAGTTAAAACTTTTTTCTGTGAGGTTACGCAATAAAAGCATTTATAAATGGGCTACACTTTTTCTTCAAATCGTTGGGCAGTTGAATTTGTTCCATTGGATAATTTTTCGAAGATTTATCTTTTATGTAGCAATTATGCCGCGAAAGATTCAGAGACACTTCATTAAAGTTAAATGAAGTTTTTGATAACTTCGTTGTCTTTACTATCACACAGTGGTGCAGAATCTAAATTGTTTGGAAAAAAATCTGGCATTTCTAAAAGGATGGCCCGATCGGCATAAAGTTTGACATTGGCGTAGCCAAGGAGCATTCGAGTTTAAGTTATTAAAATGGACCCTACAAATGCTCCAGGCGCGGCGCGATGAGAGCTCAAAGTAGGGTACCTTCGACATGTAAAACACGTTCAATTTATTTGTTTCCCATCCGATTTCAAAGATTTTTAAATTTTTGGGAAGCGCTCGGCTAGGTCTTGAAAAAACATGCTTGCGTGTGCTATTTATCGCTTATAATTTCCGAGTTATAAGCATTTAAAAATTGAAATTTTCAAATTTTGCCATACCTTAGTCTGCTTTTTTAAAAATATAGGGCGTACTTTTGAACCGAATGGACTCGAATTGTTTTCATTAGTTAGATAACTAAATTATTAATAATATACAAAAAATATTGATTACGGATCCGAAAATAAACGATTTTCAATATAAAAATTTTTAGATTTTTGCTGTTTTTTGGGCGAAAGGGTGACTTAACCCTTTTTTTATTAAAATAAAATTTTGTTTAAGAACATATAACAGTTTTATGTTTTTCTGTAAGATATCTTTACGGAGAATATTTTGTTATAAAAAACATGTCATATTTTTCGAATATGTCGCCTTTCGCTATTTTTTATAAAAATTTTAACTTTGGACCACATGTTCTAAAATCCCAAAGCTGGAATCAGAAAACGAAAAGCAGCTTTGGAAACCTTGATGTGATTCCTAGCCGAGCGCTTCCCAAAAAATTAAAAATCTTTGAAATCGGATGGGAAACAAAAAATGGCACGTGTTTAAAAATTTTACATGTCGAAGGTACCCTATTTCGAGCCCCCATAGCGCCGCGCCTGGAGCATTTGTAGTATCCATTTTAATAACTTAAACTTGAATACTCCTTGGCTACGCCAATGTCAAATTTAATCCCGATCAGACCAGCCGTTGACCCACTCTAATGTACATACATAATTATGCATAACTTATATTCTGAAAGAATCTAAAAGTATGATCACAAATATGACGTGAGAGCGTAAATGATCGACTTTGTTTATGTTTTAAAATACATATTCATATGTATCCATTCGTAATATTTCTAACAGGAAAACAAATAAGCAACAGAGAACAAATTATGCAACGAAGGCATAACAAATTTTTTACATAGGCACGAGTGCAGCAGGAGAAAAGGAAATACAACATCAACTGGTTATACCCTCAAGTAATTGTGAAATACAACTGTTGTATGTGTGTCCTCTAGCTGCAAAAAGCAACACCAACTCATCAAAAAAAAAACAGAAACAAATACAAAGTAAAGGAATTTCTAGACATATGGAGTAGTAGAGTAGTAACCGTTCCATTTTGTTTTTCTTTACTGTTAATGTATAAAATTCAAAAGTCAACAAAGACAACAACTGAAATGCAAATGAGAGTGTTTGTAACAGAAGTAAAATGAAAATGTATAGAATCTGAAAAAAAAAAATATACAATAAAGAAACTGAGGTATATAATTGTATTGTGAACGATAGGAATGCAGTGAAAGTACATTTAAGAAGATTATGGGCAAAGGACAGCGGATGATATTATTATTGCATTGTTTGAGTGGAACTGATTTTTTTGAGTACCGTTAATTTTATAATAATAATTTTTTATTACGCATTTTGATTTATTTTTAGCTCCAGCAATTTTTGTCATGTGCACTGAATTGTTGAATTTTATAATGCGTATTTGTTCTTGCACAATTATTTTCTCTGTTGCTTATTTATTTGTTTGTTCTCCTGTTACAAATGTTATGAAAGGACAGATTTTAATGTACAAATACTTAATTTGATAGATTTAATTCAGAAAACAAGTACACTTGTGGACATTGAATTAAGTCATTTAATGTCTCTGATATTTCAGTTGATAAAAAAGCTTGTTTAATAAAAAGTAAACAAAAACAACTTTATTTTTATTAAATTTTAAACTTATTTATTCTACTATATTATAACAAAATAAATTCAATTTATTCACTTTTAATGATTTTATGTACTAAATAATATTTATATCTCTAATTTGGTGTGGACACACAATTAAGTTATTTCAAAATTGTTTGAAAAAATATCATTAAATTAAAATATTTTAAATTAAATATATTTTTAACAACTAATATTTAGTAGGAAATCCTTTCTGGCGAATTACTTCCACACATCTGTTTTGCATTGTTTTTACTAAATCGTTGCACTGTTGTGGAGTAATATTATTCCATTATTCTTGAATAATATCCCAAAGTGAACGTTGGTTTATGGGCTTTCTGTCCGAAACGGCTCGTTTTATGATCCCCCATAGATTGTCTATGGGGTTTAAATCGGGACTTTGTGGTGGCCACTCAAGAACATTTATTTGATTTTCATCCAACCAAGACTTAACGACCCGAGATTTATGTTTCGGGTCGTTATCTTGTTGAAACGTCCACCCTGGTGGTAAATTTTCAGCATAATCGCCATTAAGGTTATTTTCTAATATGTTCTTATACATTTCACCGGTCATTTTACCATCTATTTTAATTAATGGACCCACACCAGACGAGGAAAAACACCCCCAAACCATCACTGATGACCCACCGTGCTTAACCGTTTTTTTTTTGGTATAGTTGGGATTCAATTCAGCATTAATTGGTCGTCGTACATATGGCCTACCATCATTTCCAAACACAGACAGACTATCATTTTCCAAAAATTTGAATCTTTATTGATATGATTTTTGGCAAACTGTAGACGTTTCTTAATATTCTTCTTTGACACGTTTGGCTTTCGACGTGCTATTCGACCATGAAGGTTATTTTCGGCCAATCGTCTTCTTACAGTTCTTGCCGTTATTTGAACACTATATTTTGATTCCATCAGAGATCTAATTTGAGTGGATGTCAAAAATGGGTCAGCTTTACTCATTCTGACCAAAATCCGGTCTTCAGCTTCGGTCGTTTTTCGCGGTTGTTTTCTTTTTAAATTGTTAAAAGTTTTATATTTTTTATAATGCGTAATTGCGTTAACAATTTTGCCCCGGGATAATCCTAATGTTTGTACCACTTTGGCGATAGAAGCAACATTTTGGAAACAATTCCAAATGATCTCCCTTTCAGCGGGAGTAGTGCTTTTATTTTTACCCATTATTTAGAAAAATCAAACGACGTATGGGGGAGGGTGCTAAAATATTTAAACTGTCCATTAGATCCATTTTTACAACAATTTACCTTTTTATTATATCCATTTACCTTTTAAAATTAAAATGACTTAATTAAATGTCCACCTAAATTTTGTTGAGGTTTCAAGAAATGTTTGACTATTAATAAAGCAAAGCACTAAAATGACAAAAATTCTTATATTTACAAATAATCCTAACGGAACTTTTTTTGGCATAAGCATTGCAATGTAAATAAAAAAAAAATAAACAAGTTTTTTACACTTAAAAAAAAACTTGCATTAATAACTTAATTGCACGTCCACAACTGTATATACAAGTGTAAATAAATACAAAATCTATCTGCATTGCAAATTTATTCAACATAGGTACTATTTTTTTGTAGAGCCAATTATTTATTATTACCTACATTATATTCATTGGCTGTTTTGTTTAGGTTGTTGTTATATTTTGTTGTTGCATTTTCTATCCTTTTTTATCCACTTTGCATACAAAATTCTATGTTACTAATTTTTCTGGACTCCTATTACAAGCAGCAAGAATACATTTGAATTCGTATTAAAAAAATCAATTAATCAAAAAATTCAATAAAATAATATCGTCCGCTATCCTTTGCCCAGAATCTTTTTTAATGAATTTTCACTGAATTCCTGTCTTTCTTTCAAATCAGACTGATGGTGTTCTGGTGTTCTCACGGCCAATTTATATACACTGTATTACCATCTAGAAAGCTCTATTTCGATGTTAGGCATTAATCATTTAGTGTGTCCATACTTACAAACAATGCACCACTCAAAGCTTTTATTCAATGTTGTATGTTCTATAGCAATTTCAATAATACCCACACTAGAGTGACAATCAGTTGTATGGAAAAAAATTTGAGTTCGATTTTTGAAGGGTGCCGGGTGGAATATTGTGACACTAGGTCTAAAAGATAAGTACTGAAAATTTGAGCCAAATCGGACAACGATTTCGGGACGCGCATCGAGGTCAAAGGTCAGATATATGCAAAATTTTAATATTTATATGAAATAAATTTGTAAAAATCCTTAACTTTCTGCATTATGTTACATAAATATGTAGATTTATTTATATTAATGAAAACTACAGTCAAAAAATTATTTTTCAGATTAAACCTATATCTCCTTTGGGTCAATATGACCCACAAACTGTATTATCGTTAAAATTCGGAAAAAATGCAAATTTCTCAGTTTTTGTAAAAATTTTGCTACTAAATAATTATTTTTGCAATCGAATGCATAAAAATCGAAATGTGTACGTAATTGTCGTTCTAATGAGATATAAAAGATAAAAATTGGTTAAAAAATTTTAAAGTTATTAAAAATTCCCCAGACCATTAACGTGTCTCAGGCCACTTGAACAAGAAATGTAGGAACAAAATTAACATATTTTAAGAAATATTAAATAAAAGCTAATTTTTACTTAAAATATATCCGTATTTACATTCGTATTAGTTTTTGTCTTTGTACAATACCGTTAACCTATTGGCAGGGATTGCCAAAAAAAATAATTTTTTTTAACGGCAGTTTCAAATCTCCATTTTCTAATTTTTGAAAATTTTTTTAAACATATTTCAGAATTTTTTGATCATCACATTGGATTTATTGAGATCATAATAGAGAATAAAAATATGAAAAAATGTTGTCAATACCTCTTACAGATTTTTCGTACCTACGATTTAAATTTTGGGATTTTCGGGAAAAAATATTTTTTTGGCCATATTTTGCCAAATGAGAGCAATTTCCTTACTGTTACGAATTTTAAGTAAAACCTATACAGAATCTTATAGTTCAGATCATTTTAAATATACTCTGAAAGTTTTACTGAAATCGGACAACTTTAACCGTTAAATGGTGAAAGTCAAAGGTAAAATTTAGAAATATTTGGAATTTCTAAATGAAAGATAGCGAAATATTATACATTTTTGAAAAAATGTTAAGGAAACTTGTGAAAAATATACCTTAAGGTCTTAAATATACAATAACAGTGCAAAAATGGAAATTAACCCTTAAAAGCACTTGGGGTCAAAATGACTCTATATTTGACTGTGGTTTTCGCGATTTTAAAAGTTTGGACTCCAAATTATATTAAGGGTTAAGACCTTATGTTATATTTTTTTCAAATTTCATTAAAATCGGCCCGAAACTATATAACATTTCGGCATCTTTACATTAGAAATTCCAAATATTGAAAAATTTTACCTTTGACCTTCACGGTTTAAGGGTTAACGTTTTCCGATTTTAGTAAAACTTTCATAGTATATCTAAAATTATCTGAGTTATAAGATTCTGTATAAGTTTTACTTAAAATTTGTAACAGTAAGGAAATTGCTCTCATTCGACAAATTATGACCAAAAAAATATTTTTTCCCGAAAATCACAAAATTTAAATCGTAGGTACAAAAAAACTGTAAGAGGTATTGACATGATTTTTTCATATTTTTATTCTCTATTATGATTTCAATAAATCCCAATGTGATGATCAAAAAATTCTGAAATTTGTTTAAGAAAATTTTTAAAAATTTGAAAATGGAGGTTTGAAACTGCCGTTAAAAAAAATTAATTTTTTTGGCCATCCCTGCGAATAGGTTAACGATATTCTACAAAGACAAAAACTCATACGAATGTAAATACGGATATATTTTAAGCAAAAATTAGCTTTTATTTTAATATTTCTTAAAATATGTTAATTTTGTTCCTACATTTCTTGTTCAAGTGGCCTGAGACACGTTAATGGTCTGGGGAATTTTTAATAACTTTAAAATTGTTTAACCAATTTTTATCTGTGATATCTCATTAGAACGACAATTACGTACACATTTCGATTTTTATGCATTCGATTGCAAAAATAATTATTTAGTAGCAAAATTTTTACAAAAACTGAGAAATTTGCATTTTTTCCGAATTTTAACGATAATACAGTTTGTGGGTCAATTTGACCCAAAGGAGATATAGGGTTAATCTGTAAAATAATTTTTTGACTGTAATTTTCATTAATATAAATAAATCTACATATTTCTGTAACATAATGCAGAAAGTTAAGGAGTTTCACAAATTTATTTCATATAAATAGTAAAATTTTGTATATATCTGACCTTTGACCTCGATGCGCGTCCCGAAATCGTTGTCCGATTTGGCTAAAATTTTCAGTACTTGTCTTTTAGACGTAGTGTCACAATATTCCACCCGGCAATCTTTGAAATCTAAAAAAAAAATCGGCTGTCACCCTAACCCACACATTTGTTAAAGTTTGAGAAGCGCTGCTGTTGGGACCAGCCGTTAAAACAGTAATATTTAAATTCAAGTATATTTTCGTAACAGTATAAATAAAAATCAAAATATCAAAATATTTTCATTCTCATTCTTCACCCAACGTTTCGTTTGTTTGTTTCAAACTTCTTCAGGAGTTTTCTTTTTTATTGTTGAATTGAAATTCTATTGTTTACATTGTTTGTCAATTAACTTATTATTTAAAAAACTGGACTTCACGACACAGAATTAATAAATAAATAATCATTACAACACAACATATACATATACATAGTCAAACTTAATACTAATATTACAGAACTTCATTTTGTCTTCTAGCTGCAACGTAAAATATTTTTTAAGTTAAAATATTTTTGGAAAAACAGCGACAAATATTCCAAAAGGGTGTAAACATTGCTGGCACTACTGCAATCGAAAATAATGTGTAGGTATTTCAACTTTGTTTATTCCCTTCTATCAATAAAATTTTTTTATATATAAAATTTTATATTACAATTTTTTACCTGGCGTTCGTTGAGAATGTTTTTTCCGACGGAAAATTAAAACTTTCGGTTCTATTGACTATATCTACTTGAAAAAAATTATTAGCTTCATTGGATAATTTTTACGGTCTTGCCGGTTAGAAGGATAAAATCTTGGATGCCGACAATAGCATGCATTGAAAACAAGGACGATAGATGCGTGAAAGTAGGCACAACGAGAAACAAATTAAAGACAAGAATCGCTGGTCATAAATCGGATTTTAAATGTACATTTTAAATGTAATCCTCCTATCAGAAAATGCTATAAATTTTGCGATTGGCCCCTAATGTCAGTTCTGTTTTGACATTTGTGTAGTAAACACATGCGAAATACACGTTAATAAACAATGTTCAGTCGTAAAGTAAGTCTGGGTTGATTAACAACTCGCGCGTCATTGCAATTATTTCTTAAGTGCAGTCAGGCCCGTTTTCGTTTTTTTGCCTTCGACAATTTTGCGTCTCACTCTGACACGTGTGTGATGTAAGGCTTCGTATAACGGTTCGTGTTCTACGTCGTTTACACCAACCGCGTGTCTTTTAATTTGGACTAACCCTGTTGGAGACCATTAAAACTCATTGATACTGGTGGAGTACCATTTAAGACTCAGTTCGTCAATTTTTTTAAGCGTTCCAGCTTCCTATATGAAGATATAGGTCGACTAGGGACTTACTTAAATCGAGTGGGATACCCTGGCATTTTGGTTACGTACCTTGCCATTAATCGGAGAATTCAAAAAAAAAAATAATAAACAATGTTACGCTACACTGCTCCAGAACGCGGAATATTGCTGACTATTTATTTGACCAATAATCGGTCGGTGACTTTGGCGCAACGTGAATTTCGTCGCAGATTTCCTGGCCGTCCAACGCCTACTGGTGAAACACTGCGACGTTTAGCCGCTCGCCTCGAAGAGACTGGCACAACACGAGATGCTGCCAGGCGTGGCAGACCCCGGAGTAGCCGTTCTGCAGAGAATATTGCTGCTGTAGCGGGTACGTAAATAAGCAAAATTTACGCTTCTGGGGCACTGAAAATCCGCGTGTAACCCACGAAGAGCCATTACACCCGCTCAAAGTCACTGTATGGTGTGCTGTTTTCGCTGGAGGAGTCATCGGACAAGAGAGGAGAATGAATTACAAAGCAGGCACGGAAAAATGTGCTCAAAGCTACAGACATATAATTAATAAGTCAAACTTAAAACACTGACAGTGCATCTGAAAATTCAATGATGGCAAGTTGTTGTTTTTAATATTTTGAAAATTGTTACTCATTGTAAGTTGTTTGTTTGTTGTGTGGTGTAAATTGGGTTAAATGTAATGTGACCATGTACAATATATACAGTGCACTCGCGGTAACGTGAACATCGTCTAATGTGAACACCGCTTAACATGAACTAACTTTTGTTTACATTGACTACTCTGTAACGTGAACAAACTCAGAAAGCTCTATAACGTGAACAATTTTTTTTCACTCCATTTGTTTTCTAAGCATGTAGACAGTAATGAAATACATACATTAAATTCGATTTTTGAAGTTAAGGGACTCCCCTTATAATAAAAATGTGTTTGTATCCTCTAAATTAATATTGTTTTTATGGCAACGAATGAGTAATTTTATTTGCTATGTAATTTTATGTCAATGTATATTTTCTCGTGATCTCGTTTTGTTTCGTAATGCATTTTAATCAATACTTTTTGTTTTATATTTCAATAATGAAAAAGAATTTCACGTTCGAGTGTAAAACACAGGTTTATATTATAAAATTTTATATTTTTTGCATGAAATTCGACAATCGCTAACGTGAACAATTTCACTAACATGAACTCCCTTGGTTTTAATTAGTTCACGTTACCGCGAGTGCACTGTATGTATTCTTTACATATCTTTATAGATTATATTTCCTGAAGATGTTATACAATGTATAACGAAATATCGAAATAAATAAAAGAAAATTTAACACAAAAAAGACCTCGAGCTTGATTATTGAATTTACAACATAATAGGTCGAATAACAGAATATTATATTTTAAGCTTATTTCACGTCAAGTGAACCAACTTTTGAAATCGATGTCTTCCGATCGGGACTAACACCAATGTTAGTTCTATAGGATAATAATTCGGACACAATTTTTCAACAAGATCGGTCAAGAACTCTCTGAGTTATAAGAGGTCAAAATTTGACATTTTGGCCAAACAGGTGTTTTTTCTTATCCATATAACTTATTACCTATTGTTCTTAGCAAAATGTGTCCCAAATAGTTTAGATAGCTATTTATGCAATCATTGGAAGAAAAAAATTAAAAAAAATAAATAAAATATTTGTGACTTTTTTTAAAAAAATCAAAAACATTTTTTTCAAAATGGGCCCTTTTTATTTTTTTATTTTTTTTTAAGAAAGCTTAGGTCTTTTCCTAAGCGACCTATATGGTCGCTTAGTGGGATGCGAGTGGGATATCTGTCAAAAAAAATATTTTGTAACTCAAGATATAAAATTTTTGACTTTTTTTGCAAAATCAAAAACTTTGTTGACTTTTTTTAAAAAAATGGACCCATTTTTTAATTTTTTTTTTTTTACTCAGAAGAAAGCTTATGTGTTTTCCTTTAACACCTTTTTTGTCGCTTAGTGGGATGCGAGTGGGATATCTATCAAAATAAATGTTTTGTAACTCAAGACGTAAAATTTTTTACTTTTTTTTTGCAAAATCAAAAACTTTTTTGACTTTTTTTTCAAAATGGACCCTTTTTATATTTATTTTTTTTTTCTCAAAAGAAAGCTTAGGTCTTTTCCTTTAAAACCTTTTTGGTCGCTTAGTGGGATGCGAGTGGAATATCTATCAAAATAAATGTTTTGTAACTCAAGACAAAGGTTTTTAAATTGATTTTTTTCATATTTGTGTGTAAGTGTTCCTAAGACCTTAAAAATAAAACCACCACAACTGACCGATAATAGCCACGGGAGGGGTGCAATGTGAGGCCGACCGCTATTAATTTTCCACCCCCAAAATTTGTCTGAGTTTTGTATCTTGCGGCTTGTTTAGTCAATCCTATAGGTAGTTTTCAGCGCAATAATTTATATTACGTGATTGATTTTTGGAAGTGGGCCTTATATGGGAGCTATGTCAAATTATGGACCGATCACCATGAAATTAGGTGGTGTGATTAATGTCTATATGAAAGTTATTTATGTTGCATTTTATGTGTATACCAAAATTTTTAGGAGATTTATGCTCGTTAAAGTGATTATCGGAAGCAGGCATTATATGGGACCTATGACTACTTATGGACGGATCATAATAAAATTTGGTGACATGAATTCCGTATATATAAAACTTATTTGGAGAAAAACTTGTGTAGATACCTATATAAATTAAACATTTGTGACCGATAAAGTCCACTTTCGGGAGGACATTTGTATGGGGGCTAGGTGAAATAATAGACCGATTTCAGTCAGTTTCAATAGGCTTGGTCCTTGGGCCGAACAAATTATATGTACCAAATTTTATCGAAACATCTTCAAAATTGCGACCTGTACTCTGCGCACAAGGTTTACATGGACAACCAGCCAGCCAGACGGACGGACGGACATCGCTTAATCGACTCAGAAAGTGATTCTGAGTCGATCGGTATACTTTAAGGTGGGTGCTAGACTAATATTTTTGGGCGTTACAAACATCTGCACAAATCCAATATACCCTCGCCACTATGCTGGTGTAGGGTATAATAAGTGATTTTTATTCCTGAGGTTAACATATTATGGGTATTACAGTATCGAGGCTATGAAATTTTAGTTAGGTATGTTACATACCATCGGAAAGGCTAATGTGTCTAGTTTCTCTGCGTAAGTTTAATTTTTAAGGTTTACACACAAATATGAATAAATCAAAATAGTGCATATGCTAAAAATTTAAAAACCTTTGTCTTGAGTTACAAAACATGTATTTTGATAGATATCCCACTCGCATCCCACTAAGCGACCAAAAAGGTTTTAAAGGAAAAGACCTAAGCCTTCTTTTGAGAAAAAAAAAATAAATAAAAAGAGGGTCCATTTTGAAAAACAAGTAAAAAAAGTTTTTGATTTTGCAAAAAAAAAGTAAAAAATTGTGTGTCTTGAGTTACAAAACATTTTTTTGATAGATATCCCACTCGCATCCCACTAAGCGACAAAAAAGGTGTTAAAGGAAAACACATAAGCTTTCTTCTGAGCAAAAAAAAAAAATAAAAAAATGGGTCCATTTTTTAAAAAAAAGTCAACAAAGTTTTTGATTTTGCAAAAAAAGTCAAAAATTTTATATCTTGAGTTACAAAATATTTTTTTTGATAGATATCCCACTCGCATCCCACTAAGCGACCATATAGGTCGCTTAGCAAAAGACCTAAGCTTTCTTAAAAAAATAAAAATAAAAAAGGCCCATTTTCAAAAAAAAGTCAAAAATGTTTTTGATTTTTTTAAAAAAAAGTCAAAAATATTTTATTTATTTTTTTTTAATTTTTTTGTCCAAAGATTGCATAAATAGCTATCTAAACTATTTGGGACACATTTTGCTAAGAACAATAGGTAATAAGTTATATGGATAAGAAAAAACACCTGTTTGCCCAAAATGTCAAATTTTGACCTCCTATAACTCAGAGAGTTCTTGGCCGATCTTGTTGAAAAATTGTGTCCGAATTACTATCCAATAGAACTAACATTGGTGCAAATTTCATCCCGAAGTTATTTATATATGTACATACATACACACGTATAAATAACTTTGGTTTCTATTTCTTTCAAACCCTTTGAAAGAAAACAACAAAAACAAAGCCCAACAAATTTCCAAACTTAAGCTAGAAATTTGTTTACATTAATTGATATTAATATCAAATAATTATCAGTGTGTAAAAATTCCTAAATATTACGGGCATAAGATCCGATTTTATTTTAATTCAGTCTAAGTTGAATAGGTGTTCAACAAGAATGATAAACTAAAGGGCACCATACACTATCAAAATGCTTGATGTCACTTTCGTGTACGTGTAATTTGATGCTTTGATGTACACTTGATTGATGTCAATCAGCATTTTATTTTTGATTTTGTGGTGTTAACACCAATAGCGGGAATTATAATCCATTTTTATTTTCACTAAAAGTGTATTTAAAAATGTCTATATCGGATGAAAATTTAATTGCAATAACGGCAACATGTTTAGACAAAAGAAAAAACAAAAATAATAAAAGAAATATGTAATAAAAAAAAATATTGTCTTCATCCGACACACTTATCAACCTCACGCCTTGAAATATTTTTGTAAATGCCTTCGTGATTGATGAGAAAACACCATACACTATCAAAAAGTGACATCAAGCGTGCTAAAAATCAAAATGTTTTTGATTTTCCATCAAGCGTTGTCGGTGTCACACATACAAACACATTTTCACTAATACTACCACAGTGCTTGATGAGTATTTTGATAGTGTATGGTGCCCTTAAAGATTACGCGATGCATATGATTTCCCGTTATATGACGTAAATGTTCATTTTTAAGGGTTGCCAAGTCTGTTTCATAGGTGAAAATTACAGTTTCTTGCTAACAATATTATGTATTATGTGAGAGTTGGCAACCTTGGAATTTAAATTACTTGAATATTAGCCAATAGGAAAACAGGTTGCGTGACGTCAGATTTCCAACATGCGCAGAAACTTTTACTATGTTCGCGTGATGGCGTAATCTTTAATCATTTTTGGGAGTTCAAAATTGTATAAAATTATGTGCTAATTCACGTCTTCTAATCTATTTTCAAAATTTATACACAATATTTGCGCACAATTTTGAAGCGGCTTTTATTTAAGACAGATTTGACTATTACGTAAATAAAGTCGTTATTTGGCATATAATTAATAGCATAAACCAATTGAGATATTCGAAAACGGTTTAGCATGTAAATGCATGATAAATAAAGATAAAGCTAATTTTTAAGTGTTGTGACCTTGTGGAATAAAACTCGCGTTTTTATTTCTTATTATTAAAAGTAAAATAGTTTATTTAAAATATAATTAGTAAAGCAATTATTAGATCACGACCGAACTTGCTCACTGCTGAGACAATACACACCGACAACTGCTTGTAGTTTCAAAGTTCGTTAAGTTTAAAATTGCATAGTCCCGCAGAGTTGCAATTTAGCAGTGTTGCAATTAAAACAGTGTCGCATACCCAACATTTCCCTCCTTGTTACTGATGAACCTCGTAGTCCCGGTGCCATGCTGGAGTACGCTTATTTCGTGTGGAACGTCTGGGTGGTGATGTACCTTCATTTGGAGCATCATCATTATTTGATGATGTGTTGAAAAGCTCATTGACATATTGGTTGTCTGACTGGATACTGTCCGGTAACTCAAGATGTGGATGATCATCTTCAGCTGGTTGGTTAAATAATGGTTGCAAATTGTATGCCGTAGAATCGTGTGGATTCACATCTACAAAACGTTCGCGAATTTGATTGGCATGTGATTTGATGATTTTGTCTGAATCAGCATCTTTGATTTCAACATGATAATTCACATGACCAACTTTTTCGATTATTACACCTGGACGCCATATCATCTTATTGTCCTTGTAGGATTTTACAAAAACTTGTTGATTAATTTGAAATTCACGATGATTCGCGCCATGTTTCCTATTGTACTGTTCTTCCATTTTCGTGTCACGCATAATTTCAGAAGAATCCTGAGGTTTGATAAGATCAATTTCAGTACGTAATTTTCGTCCAATAAATAGTTCCGCAGGAGTTTTCCCTTCCGCACAATTTGAGTTTGGAGTCGAACGATACTGCAATAAAAATGCCTGTAGATGTGTGTTATCCTTGGAATCACCATCGTATAATTTTCTTATCGCTGTCTTGATTATGTCCACGAAGCGTTCAGCTTGTCCATTACTTTGTGGATGGTATGGAGCTGTCCTCAGGTGCTGTATACCTCGTTGATTACAAAATTGTTTAAATTCTGCGCTCACGAACTGAGTACCATTATCTGATACTAACAAATTTGGGTAACCAAATCTGTTTGTGTAATCTGCCATAAGATCAATGATCTTTTTGCTGGAGATGGTATTACATTGATATACCTCTGGCCATTTTGAAAATGAGTCTACTATGACTAAGTAGTACTGTGATCGAATAGGACCTGCAATATCAATATGAACGCGTTGGAGCGGTTTGGTTGATATAGGCCAGGAACATAACGATGTCTTTGTGGGTGACTTCATGTTTGTTTGACATTGTGGGCACATACGTACAAAATCTTCAATATGTTGATCAATGTTAGGCCAATATACATTGCTGCGTGCAATAGATTTCATACGCTGTTGACCTTGATGTCCCTTGTGTAAAATTTTCAAAATTCTGTTTCTAAATATTTGTGGAATTACAATACGTTCACCGAATAATAGACAACCGTCTACAAATGATAATGATGAACGGCGATTATAAAACGGTAGTAGATCGCTGCTAGGAAGATCCTTTGATTTCCTTGGCCATACAGTTTGTATATACTGAAGTATTGTTTGCATGGTTGAATCTTTTTCCGTTGCTTGTAGAACCATATGATGTGTGAGTGGAATTGACTGAAGATTATCTCTTAAGATAGATCTTATGTTATATTCGAGAGTAGCACATGCAATTACAAAATCTTCATCCTCTTGTTGCCTTGATGGAAGTAATCGGGATAACATATCAACGTTACCAAAATCATCTGTTTTGACGTACTCGATATCGAAGTTGTATGTCATCATTGTTAATGCCCATCTCTGAAGTCTGCTTGCTGAATGAACTGGAACACCCTTTCTTGAACCAAAGATTGCCAGTAATGGTTTATGATCTGTACGGAGTAAAAATTTCCTTCCATATACCATGCGATGAAATTTTTTTACTGCAAAAACTAAAGCAAGTGCCTCCTTCTCAATTTGCCCATAGTTTTTCTCCGCTGGCGTCAAAGATCTAGATGCGTGTGCAACTGGTTTTTCCGTACCATCTGGCATGATATGTGCTATTTGTGCGCCAAGACCCTGCATTGAAGCATCTGCTGAAACTATAATGGGTAACTTGGGGTTATAATGGGTAAGCATTAAATCCGATACTAGAATCTGCTTGAATTTTTGAAATGAATTTTCACAATCTGAAGACCAATACCACTTAGTATTATTTTGAAGTAATTCGTCGAGAGGTGCTCTAAGAGATCTTATTGTGCTAATGAATTTACCGTAGAAATTTATAGAACCAAGAAATGATCTAAGTTCACTGACATTTTGAGGTCTCGGTAGGTTGGTAATTGAGTAAATTTTATCCGGATTTGGTTTGATGCCATTAGAATCAACAATGTGACCTAAGTACTTGATTTGGGGTTGAATAAATTCACATTTTTCAAAATTTACTGTCATGTTGTATTCCGAAAAACGACTCAATACGTGGTGTATTGATTGTAGGTGCTGTTGAAGTGTCTCGCTGGCAATAATAACGTCGTCCAAATATGCTGTGGCTTCTGGAATGCCTGCTAGAATTTGCTCTATAGCTTGTTGGAATGCACCTGGTGCTGACCTTATTCCAGGAACTAGCCTATTAAACGTATATAAGCCTCGATGTGTGTTTATAGTTAAGATGGACTTGGTTGTGTCATCTACTTCAAACTGCATGTATGCGTCATTAAAATCAAGTCTTGTGAAGTACTTACGATTGTTGAGGCACATGAAAATATCTTCTGGTAGAGGTAGTGGATGAAAATGAGGTTCAACATTTTCGTTGAGACCCGTTGAATAGTCTGCACATATTCTCATTTTACCACTAGAGCGTCTCACTGTAACTATAGGGGCTGCCCACTCTGAAAAGTTAATTGGTGAAATCACGCCTTCTTCCTCCAATCGATTGAGTTCAGCATCTACTAAAGAAATTACTGAATATGGAACTGGACGTTTGGGACAAAATTTTGGAACAGCATTTGGTTTGAGTGGAAGATGGATTTTTATTCTCGAACAATGACCCAGCTTCTTCTCAAAAACTTGTGGAAATTCCTTAATAAAATCTGCGATGTGGTCATCAGCATCATGTTTTTGAATTGAATTGCAAAAAGTGTTGATAGGAATTTCCCATAGACCAAATTCTTCAAAAAAATCTGCACCTGCTATGTTCAATGATTGAACTGTTGTCACATAAAATGTTATTGTTCTTGTCGTATTCAAAAATGAAATGTCCACTTCGAATTCTCCAATAAATTCAATTTTGTTGTGGTTCGCGTCTCTTGCAGTACGCTTTGTTGTGGTTAATATGGGGCTATTCATACTGGCCCATATTTCTTCTGAAATAATAGAAATGTCTGAAGCTGTGTCCAGTTGAAGCTCGACATTTTGATTATTTACTAAAACATTTACATGTTTACGATGAAACCAGTTATCGATACTGTTATCGATGGCTCTCGTTTGTGCTGTATTCTTATTAGAATTTGTGTTTTGCTTGTTTGCTGTTTGTTGTGTGTGACGGTTGTTAGTTGAATGCTTCTGCTTGTTGTTGTTGCCGTCACTTTTAACGTTGCAATAACCATCTTTGTGTCCTACTCTACCACATTGCTTACATTTGTGGTTCCTGTATTGGCAAGTGTTTGAATAGTGCATAGCGCCACAAAACCAACATGGTGTTGAAGGTGTTTTTGAATCATCCGTGTGATGGTTAGAAACGTACTTACTTTTCTGTTGTTTTGTATGAATGGCTTGTGTCTGAACAGCTGCCTGTTGGTTGTTGCCAATCATTTTGGTGTCATGCTGACGTTGTAGGGTACGCTGAATTTCCTTGTTGATAAATTCTAAGGTTACCGGTTTTTCGGGTTTCTCCTCATCCAGCATTCTTAAAATTTCATTGCGGAAATTTGCGTCTTTTGGTGACTGAAGACCGCTGACAAAAATGAGACATTTCAAATTGTCTTTTGTGCAATTTTCCAATTGGAAATTTTCACAGAGGCGATTTACTTTCGCAATATACACCCCGTAGTCTTCAACTTCTGACTTGATTGTCTGAAAACATTTGTACCGGCTACTGAAAAGTGATTCCCTTTTGCCGAACATGTTTTTCATCTTTTCCAGAGTTACTTCAAATGAAATTTCTGATGGTTTCGATGGTAACATTACATCAGCATATTGTTGATAGACGCTTTGGCTTACTTTTCTGAGAAGTAACCGTGTTTTGTCTGCGTCTGTCAAATTTTTAGCATCGATCAGAAATAAATCTTCGTATCTGGAATACCATGAACCAAATGTGCGACTTTCGTCTGGTTCATATACAAATTCTGTAATTTGTTTTGCTAAAATGTCCATCAGTTGTTCCCTGTTGAGTGTGCCTGATGACTGAATTGCTGTGGTGTTGATTTCCTCCACTGCTGGGGAATCTGTTGGGTCGCGATTTACAATGTCCTGAAACGTTTGCTGCTGTGTCACCATAAATCGCTCTTGTCTTTCAAACATATCCAATTGCTTCTGGAGCTGCTGCTGCTGCAATATAAGTTGTTGCTCCTGACGACTTGATGCTTCTTGTTGCTGTACTAGTATTTTTGCTAGCACTTGTTCAAGTGGTGATGTCGCCATGATAATTAAATAAAACAAATTTATTTTCCTTCACATTAATCCTCGTCGCCAATTTGTTGTGACCTTGTGGAATAAAACTCGCGTTTTTATTTCTTATTATTAAAAGTAAAATAGTTTATTTAAAATATAATTAGTAAAGCAATTATTAGATCACGACCGAACTTGCTCACTGCTGAGACAATACACACCGACAACTGCTTGTAGTTTCAAAGTTCGTTAAGTTTAAAATTGCATAGTCCCGCAGAGTTGCAATTTAGCAGTGTTGCAATTAAAACAGTGTCGCATACCCAACATTAAGAATTGCACATAGGTCTTTTTTATGCGTAACGGCGAAATATGGATAAAAAAAGTCAATTTTTATAGCTAGCATTTTCAAAATTCAAATTTAAAATTTTCAAAATTTTTTTTAAAGAAATTAAAAAAAAAAATAGGATTTATGAAGAATATCTGGGAGAATGAAAATGGAAAAAATTGTATCAATATCTTTTATAATTCAGTCGTTTCTCTAAATTTCGAAATTTTTATTCTTGCTTATTTTAATGAAATATTTTCAGAATATTAAAAGCGTTTTAGGTACAAAAAAAAACAACACGTATTTAATGGGTTTCTTTTTATTTATAAAATTCTTAAAAACTTAATTGGGATGTAATATAAAAATGGCTTTATAAATCAATTATAAGTTTTTATAAGTTTTTTTAAATAACCAAAACAAAACATTGTGGATTATTAAATTAAACTCCAGAAGGAGTATTTCGAAGCTTTAATGGTTGGCGATTTTTCTTTACTCTCCTAGGAGATTTAGGATTACGAGAACTATTATATGTGCGTAATGTCTCAGATTTTACGCTTAAATTTACTCCGTTGTCACAATTTAAAATACGTTCATTTAAATTACGACGTGTTGTCAACTTATCATCGGCTACAATGGATTTCAAAAATTGCTTCTGAGGATATTTAGAAGCGTTACCACGCTGCTTTCGCTTTAATGGACTCGCTGGACTATTCAAATTCGTACTTTGAATACGTTTAGCGATTGGCGTACTTATTAACGTAGTTTTTGATTTAACTTTCATTGTAGCAATGTCATTTTGTTCTATTGATAAAGTACTTTTGAAACATATTGGATCATTTAATGTCTTTGCGTGACACTTTGAATGACGAACGGTATTGGATTTCTGTTGCATGTCTATTGAATTTTGATCTTCTTTCAGAGACCGCTGTTCATCACTACTATTGTTTCCTAATCCATCAAATAATTTAGCTTTAGCCATAACCATGCCAGCATTTTCTGCTCTTAATCGGGCAATTGAAGCTCGGCCACTGACTTCCTCAACGACTGGTGTCGATATGGCGATACGGTTAACATAAGGTAATTTACTTGTAGTTGATGGTTTTATTGCAGTCAAAGGAGTTGTAACATGGCAAATCTTTCTGGGAACTGATTTTGGTGGTAACATTGGAGTTTTTTCTACATCAATGAAATGTTTACGACGAACAGGAGTCGCAACATGCTCAACATGCATTTGGTTAAAACAATCATCATTAACTTTGTAAATTGTCTCTTTTAGCTGGGTATCAGTGAAAAATTTCTCACCACACAACCATTCTTCATTTGAATAATCATTGAGCAAAATGTTATCTAATGATTTTTTAATAATCCGCTTTTTTGACGATAGTAATGGTGAAACTTCGTTATACGAGTTGTTCTGCAGATCGGGTTTGTTATTTTTAGCGTAAAATAAAATCTTATTTGCATGATTTGATGGATTTTTTTCCTCCAATGACGAAATAAATTCTTTACATATTGGTGTACTGTTTGATGATCGAATATGCCAGCTTGAATTGCGTGATACACGAGCTTTATCTTGAGATCTTCGACGTATTGTGCCTATCTTTCGAGCACTTGGTGAACGTATGACACATTGATCTACACTCCGTCTTATATTTAAACCACGACTAAGACGTTGAGCTAGCTGCTCAGTAGCAGGCGATGACAAAGCTCCTGTTTCAACTACCACTCGTTCGTATTGTGTCTGTACACGTTCTACCCCACTCATATCAATAGAATTAGGTGAACTTTTAAGTACCGATTTGCGGATAGTACCAAATTCATTTGATATATGGTTTTCGATAGCTGCCACCCTTTCTTTCATTTCTTTATATTCAATTTTAGAAATTTGTATACAATCACTATCATCACCTGAGTAATCGTCAGTTTTACTTATACTGCAAGTTTTTCCCGAAAGTTGGTGAATACTTTCATTCAATTTCTTATCTTCAGCGGTTTCTACATCACATATGTAATTGTTGCTCCTATAATATTTCTTATCTGGAGCATGTTTAGTTTTAGTTTTTGACCACCCGGATCCAACAATACTCCACCTGCGCTCCATAGATGTGACAACTGGGTTCAGCGAAATGTTCTTGATGTGACGCCCACCACCCAAACTTAATCGAGATTTTTTTGATTCTCTGAAAAAATTAAAAAAAAAATACGTAAATGTATGTAAAATTCTCATTTTTAGTATCACATCTAATATATTAAAGTTTTTTTGAGTACCACAGAAACTAGACAATTTTGCAATTAATATTTTAAAATATCGCGAGTCAATCACCCCTATCGTGAAAAACATGTGAATTTTATGTTCCCATGAAATATCCATTTCCCTCGAAGGGAAAATTGCAATCGTGCTATTCCCATGAACTTTTCATTTACAATAGTTGATTTTGTTCGTAACAGGTGTTTATTGTTTACAAAATTCCATCTAAAAATTTCACAACATGGGAAATTTTTTCACGTGATCAAAATTCATGAACTAAAAATGGGAAAAGGGAACATATTTTTTGTGAAATATTGACTCGCGATAGGCGCATTGATTATTTTCCGAGATATTTACAACCATTATTTATCATTCACAAAAAATTTGTGGTATCTATTAAAGTGATAATTTCGCAGAGTTAAGATCGTGATAATTTCGCAGTGAAATTATAACTGGGTTCAGAACAACGGATGATCTATGTCAAAAAGTCGGTATACCAATTACAATTAAATATGAGTGCAGGAATAAAACTTGCAAGGCAAGAGTAAGTGTGCTCCCAGATGGTAAGTGCTTACTTGCCAAGATATATGTTGTGCACAACCAAAAGAACGAAGAAGAATTGTATAAGAGTTAAAGGCTCTTAATAGAATTAAGGACGAATACGAAGATCTTGCAGGAACATTATTAGGCGACACCTCTGTGTCAATGAGTTCAATAAATTGAAATTTTCAAACTCCATTAGAAATATAGAGAAAAATAGATTTTTTAACTTACCAACATACAACTTATGTTTCACAAATTAAAAAAATCTATTTTTCTCTGCTTTTTACTAGGCCAAAAGCTCCACATCACCTTCACCGTGTTTAGAGCCTTATTTCATTTTAAAAATTGGAGTTCTATTTAATATGAAATAAGACCCCAATAATGGGGTTTTATTGCATATGAAATAAGGCCCCAACTTTTGGGGGTTATTTCATTTCATTTTTGGGGTGTTATTTCGTGGGGGATTATATCATGCCGGCCAAAAGGATGCAGACTGGCACCACAGAGAATTTACCGACCGCATCTTCAATGGTTTACCGATTCCCTCCAACGTACACAAAGCAGTGAGGAAGTTTCGCAAAACGTACACCGCAGCAGCCGCTCGCTTCATTCACGCTGGAAGAATATCCGTAGTTCGACCGCACTTCCCCGCAGATGCAGCGGGACTCGCAGATGAGCATGAAGACATCCGAAGTACCAACCCTGACGACCCTAGGATCGCCCAGCTAAACCGCGATATCAGCAGGTTGGTAAATGAGAACAAGCCAAACAAATGGTTGGATCATTTGAAGAACTGCAACTTAAGTTCTGGAGTTGGGAAGTTGTGGTCTATAGTTCGGTCTCTCTCCAACCCGACAAAGAAGGATTATAGGGTGGTGATTAAGATTAAATATACCACCATATCCGACCATAAACGGTGAGCTTTTTGCCGACAATTTATTGAGCACCCTGGGAAAGACAAGGCGAAAAGAAGTATTGTCCACAAACTACATGATCTTCCAGTCTCGGACACACCACAACTTTACACGCCAACTGAAGTTGCAGAAGCCATCAACACAGCTAAGCCTTCAAAGGCAATAAGACCTGACGGAATACACTGCGGAACAGACATTTTGGTGCCCAAGAGTTGAACTACGTTTTGTACAAGTTGATGAACCCTCATTACTATGTTATAATTATTTTTTTCCAGTCAGCTCGCGTTTGCGAAATATCGCGGTTTTTATCTTTTCATTGAACACCCTATTTTTTAGTGTTTTTCTTAACACGTTTTGGGTAATGCAGCTTAGAATGTGAATTTTTTTTTTATTACTAGTCTACGTAAACATATCTTTCTTTGAGTATAATAATTCTGGTGGATGTTTTGTTGAAATTTGACTCTTTTAGCTTTATCCTTAATAAAATGTTGAATTCCGAAAATTCTAAATAAAAATTTAACACTACACATTAGAGTAAATTTTTTTCTCGACCAAGCGGTTGTCAAAATCGTAATCTACGACGAATTCTAAGAAGGTATGCCGAAGAAACCATTCATCTAAAATCAAAATCGAGCTTCCCGTTTTTAACGCGAAACTTTTCTTTTAGTATTTTATGTTTTTGTTTAAATATGCTAACATTTTATTGAGCCTGTTTAAGTACAAATCTATTATTTGCGGTATTTTTTTGCTAAGTGTAAATCCTAGTGGTTTACTACTTTAGTTTACACCATTGTTGGAAAACTATTTTCAACGAGTAAACCGTTAACGGTATTTAAACATTGTTTGTCACCAACTACTTAGAAATAAGTTTATGCTTCACTCGTCTTTTGGAAGCCTTGTATAGCACTTCGTCCTAATATTTGAAAAAAGGTAAATTGTCAATTTTGATAAAGGAGAGAGAATTCTACTCTATTTCTTGTGTTTTTTTATATTTTGGAACGGATATATGCCGAAACATTGGTCCTTCTCGCACGGATAAAACACTAGGAATTTCATCCTTCAACAAAAAAAAGGAAGTCTCCTTGCCAAGGAATTTTTGTGCCCTTTTATTTGGATTTTATAGAACTAGCTTTTGGAAAATAAGGTTAGTAAATTGACATAAAGTGATAGTGTTCAAAATAAAGAAAGTACATAAGCATATATAAATTTGTGTGTGTGTGCGACGAAAGAAAACAACAATTGGTTATTGCCAAAATAAAAAAAAGGAATTTAATATTACTGTGATTTAATTACATTATTGTGCATTGATTCATCATAAAGTGTATTAAATACATCCTTGTGTGAATTATATTTATACAGTATTTTTTTGACATTTCGCGATCGGTACCATTTAATCAAGGCTGAGCTTTGTTTACATGGACGGACAGCCATAATTAATAATTTAAATTTTCGTAAATTTACAAATTAAATAAACAAAATAACACAACTACTCTCAGTTTAAACAAAAAAAAACTACTACAATAAGAAACTAATTAATTGAAAGTGAATAATGAATATATTGTGCATATATTGTTTGCGTGTGTAACAGTGACTGCTATTAAGACAAGTGGTTATATGCACATAATTTAAATTATTGTGATATTATTTATTGCAAAATACATATCTATTTTTATTTCATTAATTTAAAATTTATTATTCCTTTGAGAATATTAGTTTGTTGCACTTTACGGTGATTTTGTTCAATTTAATTCATATTGTTTTGTGTGTCGGTAATTGCTTTGTGAGATTTATTTATTTTTCTTCCTTTTTTTACATCGATAGTCACTCTACGGTCGGTCGATTTGACAATTACGATTTTTTATTACAAAGTTTATATAAATTTTAATTTTTTTTGTAAATTTTAAACATCGTTTCATAGTTTGTGTGTTTGTTCACTTCTTTACTGATATTTTATTTGAGAATTTGAAGATGCCATTGACACCACTTGAACGTTTTATGCGCGAATATCACGTCTATTATATAGAAGTTTTAAATAGTGAACTGAAATTATTATCGGAAAAAGTGAAGATTACTTTCGAAAAGTGTTTGGATGATCTTGAATCATCTGATGACGCGGAGCCAGATGATATTAAAGCGACTGAAAGTAAATATCAAAGTACCCTTAATATTTTTGCGCGGTGTTCAAAGGCAATGAAGATAAAGGTTGCCGAAAATAGTGAATCGAAATTTGATAACGTCTGTCATAATTTACCGCTTCCGCCGTGTGATACGGACATCTTCAGTGGCGATTATCTTTCATGGCATACGTTAAGGGATCTTTTTACTGCATTGCATATAAATAACAGCCGCCTGTAATATTGAGAGATTATGTTATTTGGTAAAAAGAACTGATGATGAGGCAAGAAAGCTTGTATCTAAATGTCCGTTGACTAAGGGATGTGCACGAAAATGCACGAATGTTAGTTAACAATCATTTGAAATGTGTTTGGTCTGGATACGGTAGACATAGAGACTAGTTCGTTATTAAGAAAGTTAAAGCGCGGAATTAATGACTTCTTAACGGCTATGTCAGTTTATGAGATTTCCACTCAGAAATGGGATCCGATAATAGTTTTTGTTTGTATTCAGCGACTACCCTCTCAGACAGTTACACTTTGGGAACAAAGTATTAAGGATAAAACTGCCTGATCTTTATGGAAAGATTTGGACATGTTTTTAACCGAAAGAATTCATACTTTAGATTGCATTCGCTATCTGACATGTTCCGAAACTGACAAGAAAAACAATGAACGAAAGTTAAAGGCTCATGTTTTAAATACAAGTACATCGAATACTTGTGTTTTATGTAATAATCAGGGCCATTTATTTCGTTTTTGTCGTCAGTTTAAAATAATGTCCGTTTCTGAGAGATTTTCTACAGTTAAGAAGTTTCATTGCTGCGTTAATTGTCTTGCGAGAACACATGAAGTTAAATATTGTAAGAGTGAACAAGTTGTTTTATTTGTAAAAAAATACATAATTTCCTACTTCATCGTGAAACGGTAACAAATAATTCTGCACCATGGTCCCCAGTTAATAATACTACATCGATACCAGTTGTTCGATCGACTGAATTGAGATCACGGAGACCAACTACTTCTGCAGCCGCTCTATCTAATGTAAATCGCAAAGTCTTTCATTTATCACAGAATTCGTCTGTATTATTAGGAACGGCTATGGTTTCCATTATTTGCAATAATACCACGTATCCGGCAAGGTCCTTTATCGACCCAGCTTCGGAACATTTGCGAAATCAACTGCGACTTCCGTCACATTCTACGAACGTTACGATTCCCGGTGTTCATAATGAAGCTTCTACTACTTCGAGAAAGATTTGTACTATTCGCGATGGTTCTCGTTTAAACAGAAGTATTGATTTGGAGACTTCTGCTATCGTTTTACCTTCTTTTAATTGTCCTTCGGATATAAGAAGTGAACTACCTAATTAGCAGATCGTAATTTTTATCAATGCATGCCAGTTGATATTTTACTTGGTGCCGATTTATACCCGCATCTAATACTTGGCGAAGTTCGGAAAAATATGATTGGAAATTTAATGGCTCAGTTCTGACGGGACCTATTGAGGTTTCGCGAAAAGAGTCTGTTAATGTTTTTTCAACAACGGTCACCCTTTCCGAGGAAGATAATTTGAACAGAAATCTTTTGATGCAATTTGAGGAATTATCCACTATGCTGGCTAGAATCGAGGCATGTCTAAATTCACGACCATTATGCCCTATTTGTGATTGTCACAACGAAACTATTGCCCTTACACCAGGACATTTTCTGATTGGATCTCCCATATTGGCACCGCCAGAACGTTATCGCATAAAAGATATAAGTGGCAACATCCACAACGAGATGTTGCTATAAATGATTTAGTCGACATCAGAAATGAGCAATTACCGGCAACTGCGTGGAAGTTTATAAAGGTAATGGTCTCGCTCTTGTCGCGGATGTTCCAAACTTGTTGTTTTGTATCCTTAATTTATCACTTTTATATCAATTTACTATTACTAACCTTTCTTTTTACTAGAAAATGGACGCTGCTAATTTAATTAACGATCTCTTTGATCGCAACAGGAGTCCCTCATGGGTCAAACTTTAATAAAACCAACGGAGTCCTTTATTTGAAAAACAAAAAATAAGTATTTGATTACTGTCCACTGTCCTTAATGGCTCAATCATCGAATTCATTTCAACAGGAGTCCTTAATGGCTCAATCGTCGAATTCATTTCATCGGAGCCCTTAATGGCTCAATCATCGAATTCATTTGAACAGGAGTCCTTAAAGGCTCAATCGTCGAATTCATTTCACCGGAGCCCTTAATGGCTCATTATTTGACTACTCCTAGTGGTTGACTACTTTTGTTTACACCATTGTTGCAAAACAATTTTCAACGAGTCACCAACTACTTAGATAGATATATTTATGCTTCACTCGTCTTTCGGAAGCCTTGTGTAAATTGTGAATTTTAATAAAGGAAAGAGAATTCTACTCTTTTTATTCTTAATTCTTGTGTTTTATTTTTATATTTTGGAACGGATTTATATTTAGACCAGAGTTAACCAAACTCACACAACAATACATTTGCTTCGTATTCTATAGTGTAACGATGTGTGTACTCTGAACCAAATTTCTTATAAAAATAACCGCTAATGTTTTTATTCAATATCAAACATATTTGTGCACATTTGTTTTGGTCAGTGCAACAACAACAAAGTGTGTATGCAAAGAAAAAAAACCCGCACACAACCTTCCCTTTTGTTAGTTTTTATACGACTGAGTAAGAAACACAATTGGCATGGGCAGTGTTGCCGATTCGTGTGTTGTCATGTACATTTACTTGTGCGTAATTTCGCCAGTGGTGCGAAACACTTTACTGGCAACACTTGTAAAATAATTCATGTTCGTTTTTTAATTTCGGCTTCACATGTATAAGACACTAATACATAGACAGTGCCCGCGGGCGTACTGATGGAGACCAATGATTTAGACTTTCAACACAAATGTGAAGCGGAGCCTCAAGGCCCCAAATTGGGGTCTCTCGGGTATATTACAAATTAAAAATGATACCAAATGTTTGTTCTCGATCCGATTTGAAAGATTTGTGCATATGTAGAATCTACAACTGTATTTTATCTTTTACAGTTTACGAGATATTCACCTTTGAAAATTAAAATTTTACGCTTTTTACTCCAATTCTCTCCCGAATTTTTCGAATATATATTTTTTAATTAATAACAAATGTGTTAGTATTATGAGGAAAGAATTATGTGCACTTAAAAAAGTAGTTTTTTCATGAATGTTACTAATTTTTCTGGACTCCTATTACAAGCTCAGGAATACATTTGAATTCGTATTAAAAAAAATCAAAAAATTCAATAAAATAATATCGTCCGCTATCCTTTGCCCAGAATCTTTTTTAATGTATTTTCACTGCATTCATATCTTTCACAATACAATTACATACCTCAAAAAACAAAACTTCTATTTTATTGCACTTATATTCTTTATTAACACACAATTCAATATAAATTTTTATTTTGTACACTTGTTGTTCATAGTTTTTTTTTCACATTTTTCTACTCAGTATATATATGCGGCAAAATATTACCATATATGTGGCGGAAATATTTTATTTCGCACAATTTCCTATTTTACATTTTTCAACTTCGTATGGTTTGATGCTAAATGTAGACTACATTTAGCATCTTCCATATTTCCATTGTTTAAATTTTTTACTGCGCATATCGTTTGCAGTTTATGGTTTTCACGCTGCAATTTGTTTGCATATTTGATGTTTTTGTAGTAAATTTTATATTTTAGCTGCAACGTAAAATATTTTGTAAGGCAATATATTTTTGTAAAAACTGAGACAAATATATTGATCAAGTTGCCTTTGTAAAACATGTCAGTTATTATGTTTAATGTCAATTATATTCATATGTTGTTAATCTGATTAAAATGAGTAACAAGAAAAATGTGCGTACTACAATTATTAAATATTTTCAACAAAACCCAACTTGGTCCTACAATGTTATTAAACAGTACCGGGAGAACTTGTCCATTGATAGAAAACCTGGCAGCCCAGTTAGCTCAGTGCTCGGACTATTTGGTACGAAAAGTTAAAGCTAATGCAGGTTTAAAAACATACAAGGCTCAAAAAGTTGCTGACAGGAACGTTGCCAAAAACGGAGCACGGAAATTGAAGTCAAGTTTAATAAAGTTCTGGCAGATTTTTCGCAACTTCCTGGTCAAAAATTTTATGTTGCTGATGCTCGAGGAACAAAATTTCACAAAAAGTTGTAATAATAATTTCAATCAAATTAAAAAATTAAAACTGTAAGTTTAGTGGTTTCGTTTTTATTAACATATGGGCAATTCCACGAGAATGACTACCACGACTGAAAAAACAAAAACCCTTGAAACTTTTTTTCAAGATGATTTGAATGGAAGAAAACACTAAAATGTTACTATGTGAAAGTATTTAGAGCTTATTACAACATTTTAAGTACAAAAATAATAGTTTAAAATGACTTTATTTCATTTTTTAATTTAATTGGTATGTTTTAGGCTAAAATTGCGGCGAAATTGTAGTATGAAATGAATTTGACTCTGATTGTTTTTTTGCTATTATGAAATTGTTTATTAGAACCGAATATATATTTTCTATTTATTTTTTTAGTTTTTGTATACATATATTTACAGAACATACAATGTTTTACTATAAGAGAAAAATCTGTCACGTACGGTATGTCACGTACGATATTAAATCTATATATATAAAAATGGATGTTTGTATATATGTATGTGGGTATGTATGTTCCGAATGAACTCAAAAACGGCTGAACCGATTTTGATGAAATTTTCAGGGAATCTTCAGAATAGCCTAGCGGGTAACACTGTAAAGTCAGATTTTTGATATTCGGTCTGTGGGCGGAGGGGTGTGTAAAAATCAAATTTTTACATTATACCGTTAATGCCATATATATATATAAAAACAGATTTGTCTATGTATGTTGCGCATGGACTCAAAAACGGCTGGACCGATTTTGATAAAATTTTTACGGAATCTTCAGAAATGCTTAGCGGGTAACACTGTAAAGTCAGATTTTTGATTTTCGGTCTATGGACGGAATGGCGTGGCAGAATCAAATTTTTATACTATACCGCTAATGACATAAAAAAAAATTATTGTATAATTGCTGATCGACCTTTTCTTCAATTCTTGCAGATAGTTTATTTAGTTTCCTATATACAGGCTTACAAAGTCAGTGATAGTTTTAAAAAAAAAATTTGGCAAAAAAAAATTAAAAAAAAAAAAAATTTTTTCAATTGGAGAAATACATAAATATTTTTTTTTTATTCCCAACGTTCAAACAATTACAATTTTCATTTCGTTGCTTAACATCATTCTTAAAATTTTAATTCAAAGTGGTGTACTCTGAAGCGAATTATTTGGTGTAAGCGAAGAAACAAATACAATTCAACACATATCCGGCACTATAAAAGTTACTTTATATTATCAGTCGATGATAAACAATTTTGTTTACTTTTGCATATTAGGTGCATGAATAAGAAATTTTTATATGAAATCTATGAAAAAAATAATATTTTGAATAACTCTCCGCGTTCCACTTTTAATAAAAAATAACCGTTTTATTCAAATAAAATTTGTTTTAGAAATTTTAACCGCAGAAACGGGAAGAGAACGAGAATCACGGCTTCAGCAAATGCGTCGCATTGCATCTTCATCGAGTGCTGCAGAGACACCTCAACAGCATATCGAAAGACTAGAAGCCAATCGCTCCCGAATGGCTCGATCAAGAGAAAGAATCGATTTAAAGTTGCCGGCATTTTATTACAATAAGTGTGATGACTACAGGAATCACAAGGACGTACTGATTGCCGCAATGGACAAACATTGCTAACATTGCCGCGTTTTGAAGTTCCCTAAGGAATCCCCGGGAATGTGCTGTTCGAAAGGTCAAGTTATTCTGCCACCAGTTATTGAGCCGCCTAAGCTGCTTCTAAGTTACATTTCCGGCGCCAATCCTATTTTCAAGCACTTCCTTCAAAATATCCAAAAGTGCAACTCATGATTTCATATGACGTCGGCTTCATGCCCACCTTTAAAGTTCAAGGCCAAATGTACCACAGAATTGGGTCATTGCTCCCGCTTCCCAATGATGATGCGAAGTTCCTTCAAATTTATTTCACTGGAAATGAAGCTACAGAAGCCGAACGCTATCAACGAACATGAGTGTGCATTTGCTGCAATACCCTTCTGCCGAAACATTCTCAAAACAATTCTTGGACATCAGAAATGGAATAATTTCAATTGATCTCGCCACAAATGAGATTTCGTTGTTGACAAGGTACTACAAAAATTCGGATTGGCTGTGGGAACATGCAAATTATGATGTTAACAAGCTCAATAAACAAATATGATTGAAACTGCCTGCGAAACAATAAAATACAAATCGATTGACACAGTAATGAACGAAGAACAAGCCGTCGATTATCCTACTGAATTTTTGAATTCATTGGAACCAACCGGACTGCCACCACATGTGTTAAAACTGAAGGTTGGATCACCGACTTCGTCCGATACTGTATATTAAAATCGAAATCGAGATGCAATATAAAACAGATGTTTTCAAAGGGCCAGCAACGCGGACCGGGTTCAGCTAGTTGTATATATTATAAAATCATCCAAAGATTGTTTTTATTTAAATATGACGGATTGTAAAGGAAAAATATTTGGTTTAGTGTAACAAATTAAAAGATATCCTAACGCCTCTCACGATTCGCAAATTTTCGCATATTTCTACATGTACCTCAAAATGACTTCCGTTTTATGTCACGTACGATATACCCTTATTTCGCTCGATATTTTGGACAACAATGTTTCGAAAAAACTTATTATTTTTTTAAAATATAGTACCTTCTGAATGGACCAAATTATTTTTCAGATACTCTTATTTTTGCAAAATCTGTTCCACTCTATATGCGTACAAATGTCACGTACGATGACATAGAATTGCCCATATAGGAATGTTAAGAATTTTTCGATCTCACTCCTTACATATTATATATCAATGCGTAGAAAATTTGTTCGTCTTTTCAAAAATTAATACAAATTTTAAATTCTTAAAAATTGATAAAAATGTTATCGGATTTATTTGGAAAATTTTAATTTTTAAAATGCAATAAACATTTTGTTTATGAATCGTTTCTATTGAAATTTAACACTAATATAGACTTTTTGGATCGATATGCTAAAGTGAGCAAGAAATTTGTGAATTATTATTTAGAATCCCACAATTCAAAAAAAAACTTTTAAAAAATCTCAAAAATGGTATTTCTTAGATTTTTGACGCTGCTGACTGCACCGAGGTTCGGATTATAAATTCCTTTTGCAAGATATTTAAGAACATATTGGGTTATACAAGAGCGGTTTTAATTTTTTAAAATCAGCTATGTCAATAGAGAAAGTTTGGCATAAATTAGCAAATTTGTATAAGAAATAGGTCTAATTCAGAAGGCTCTGGAACTCCCAGTTATACCAATTTTGAAATTATTTCTTGTTTATAGTACTTCCTAAAGTGTTACCTTTGAGAGAAATATAAACAAATTATTTATTTTGTTTTTCCTTTCCGTATAACTAAAGATTAATGTAAGTTCTTTTTTTTTCGAAAAAAAAAATCGCGAAAAAACAAACTTTTGACTTAGTATCGATTGAAATAATTCTTTTTTCCTAATACTAATAGATTTGTTGGTAATTCAAAAATATGTATTTTTATATTTTTTTGGTAATTATTTGAACTTTTTATTTTATATAATTTGAATGTAAATTTTTAATTAGGCTTAAGTTCATTTATTATAATTAATCTGTAATAATTCAAAGAATAACACTGAATTCTACAATTTTTAGACAATTGGCAAATTGGAATGCATTTTCTACCCTGCCAAGGGCGTCATCAACAATATTTATTGTCAAGGTGGTATACCATCGTTTTACTCACACATTGTTTTAAAGCGTTGCCGTATTATTTAATTGAACTAAAAACGAATTCTAAGAAAACAGATTTACTACTTTTTCCACAAAATGTTACCCCTAAAGAGTTAAGAAAACTTACTAACGCAAAAAATGAATTCTATCATTTAATAAATGTTTTATTGTTACAACAGTTAAATGTACAAAAATCCATTTATAATTACGTAGAACATAAATATTTCCCTTGCCAGTTATATGGCAACGTATGAAATTATTTGTTTATGTAGATGGTAACTTTGTACACACAAAAAACACGATCATTCTTTTAGCAACACGAACATCTGAGACGAATAAAAACGAATTATTCTTTCAAACACTCTCAAAACAACAACAATACACTATGTTTATTTTTGTATTTTTGGTATTATGGCTGAAGATTTTCTTTTTTGACTTCTTCTATTGCTACCTCATCTGCTACTTAACTGCTACTTCTACTACTACTTAACTGCTACTTCTTCTACTACGTCAACTGCTACCTTATTGATACCTTACTGCTACTTCTAAATAATATAAATCTAAACTCGATGTAGAGCAGTAGCAATGATTTGTATTTTAATGCTACTACTCCATTTACAATTCATGTTTTATTACTACTGCTCTGTTTAGAGTTTTATTTTTTGAAGGTAGCAGTAGTTTTAGAAAAAACAAGAAAACAAAAATAGATAAATGCTACTGCTACCGCTACTGCACATTTTCTAAAGCAGTAGTTTTAGTAATAGTTAAAAATGTTTTAGTTATCGTAGGCTTTTAAACACTGGCTAAAACTATGCTAAATATTGTGAGTGAAAATTTAGTAGTCCCTGTAAGTTATTCTAAAAAAAGTGAAAAAAAGATTTAGTATCTTCCTATATTATTGCCATAATATATACACCTTTTTTGAGGACCCACTGATTTTCAGAATCTTTGGAGGCCCATAAAAAAAATTGGTCACCAACCACTGAGGCACTGTGTAATTGAATATACCATTTTGCGTTATTGGTAGAATTTTAATAAAATGTTATTGAAATACATTTTTCGTAATTGAAAACACAAAACAAAACTAAAACTTGATTCAATTATGAAATAATTGAAAATAGTTCAATATGTGATAAATATTTGAATTGAAACTTAGTTTTTTCTGTGTGTTTGATTTTTGACAGTAGAGTTTGATTTTTGACAGTAGACTTTCTTTTTTATTCTCATATTTGATAACATAGGTGACTGAGAGCCAAAAACATAAGTCTGTTGTCAAAAACCTAATTCATGAGAATGCATTGCAAGTATTTTGTTATTGTATCACCCGTATGTGTGAAAAGAGAGTAATTTTGTCCATTGCTCTCTCCTTCCGTTCTATGCGTTTATTCTATATTTGATACTATGTTCACTAGAGTGAGCAAGTAACATGTTGAAATAAGTAAATATTGTGTGTTGTTGTATATTCATACTTACTTCGTTATAGGGGTGTTTGGTAGAAATCCTCCACTATTACTAGGAAGTAGGGCTAGTAAATCCTTTCTGTAATACATAAAAAATTATATTTATAATAATTTGTTTATGTTGGTTAAGATAAATTATATTTTCTAAATATTTTTTTTTAATAAATTCATTGATTGATTTTGCAACGAATTTAAGGCAACAAATATATGTATGTATATAACGAACAAATTAGTTTAAAAGTAACAAGCTTTTTAAAATAAAACCACCGAATACATTTCATACAAATTTTAACAAAGAAAAACTAGGTTGGGTACCGTTACCCGTTAAATACTTCTTCAGCTCAACCACTTTTACCGCTAAGCTACAGTTGCCGAAATAACTGAAATTACCGTTACCGCTAAAATACATATAATCGTAAATACCATTATTTCTAAATACCGCTACCAATATTCTATAAATAATTTGAAATGATAAAAATACAATTTTTTGATTTTAAAAATGAGTTTATTGAAATTTACAGGGATGAAATAACCGTTACCGAAATAAGACAAAATAACGTTACTACTAAATCACCGTTACGGAAATAATCCAGATTAGCCTTTTTACCGTTTTGAATCGGTAGCCAACCAAAAAAAACGCATAATTTGTATTAAGCTTAAAAAGCAGCAAATTATCATCTTTTGATATAAAATCATATGTTTCTGTGTGTGATCAGTGGTCAGCCGGACTTAATAACACTATCAGATGATCAACGCAATGTTAAAAACATATCAGATGAAAACGCACGTTTCCACGATAATTGCATTTTCGCTTCTGCTCCCCATTGACCAGGTCCTGGTATCTGGTTCTGAACTGTCATCCAAACTCCACCCGCGGACAAAACGCTGTCTAGATCTTAACCTCTCACAAAACGCTGTCCAAGATCCACCCCCGGACAAAGCTCTGTTAAGATTATGCGGACACAGCAGATCTCGTCCAATACAATGGACTTGTTCTGTCTGTAACATAGAATCAATACAGTGCAATGGTTGCAAATATTGTCGCCATATGAGGCCACAGTTGCAAAGCAAACCACACGCGCTGTTCACAGTGGGGCATAATCAAAATATTTTGGAAATAAATCTGCCATTTTTAACTGGTTTGGCATGACATTTCACACCGGCGTAGCAGAAGAGTATAAAATCAATACTGTCTACGAGTCCAAAAATAATCCATTTTGAATCTTAAAATTTAGAAAATGTTGACTTTTCGTATTTGATTGGCCGAAAAACTGCTATTACTCTTTGCTTCCCAGAAAAAATTTCTTAGGGAACTTATGAAGCTTTTACATTTTTTTGAATGATATCTCAACATAGAAATTTTGAATTTAGACTAAGTGTTCTAAAATCTCAAAGCTGAGTTTTTAAAACGTTCAAATGTTTTATATACTATGATGTATTCCAAATCATTCACATTGTTACGTTTTTACCTTTTTATAACGGTGTTTTTTTTTTAGTTTAATTATAGCCAATCTGTGTTTTTATCAGATACCAAAAATAACGGGTTCACTTTCATTTCAATGGTAAATTCTAATTCGCAGCCATTTAAAATAGTTTGTGTAGTGATTATTAGAGAACATTTTAGGTTAGTGGTTGAGAGAAATAGAAAAAAAAACAAACACAAATAATCTAGATGAGTGATATATAATTTATTATTTTCGTAAAGGTCAGGTTGTAACTTTTATTTGCAAACATGAAAAATAAATTGCAAAAATTCATTTGATGCAAATCAACGCTTAAATATTAACAACCGTATTTATAACGAGTTATTTAAAATGTATTTCTTATCCACTCGCTAAACGCATGATAACGAACGATCAAAGACATGCTAAGCCTTTAAACAACAGCTGTTTTGTGTCAAAGTAAATTTGTAAATAAACGTGAAACATATATTATAAATATATCGAATATACCGACGAAGAGTTTCGTAAAAAATACAGATTTACGAAAGAAAACTCACAAAAGTTAATAAATTTGGTAAAGGACGACCTAAAAGGAAAGGGAAAAAAGAATGGAGGAAAAATTCCGCCATATCTGCAAGTTTTGGCAGCATTAAGATGTTGGGGCGAAAAGGTCGAGTACGTATATAAAAATGGCTACAGCTGCCGCGTATCAAGTTTTAGTCATGGAATAATTCCAAAAAATATCTGGCTTTAAAAACGTAATAGGAGCAATCGATTGCACCCATGTTCGTATCCATGCTGTATGAGGCGATGATGCACAACTATTTGTGGACAGGAAAAGATACTTTTCATTTAACATACAGGTATGTAAGTCATATTTACAATATTGTTCATATTATGTATTGAAAACTATAATATAATATTGTTATAAACTCCAACATATCTAGGCTGTTTGTGATGCGTCTCTAAAAATTACTGATCTCGTTGCTTGCTGGTGAGGAAGTACCTATGATTCGAGAATATTTAATGAAAGCTAAATTAAGGAGAAATTCGAAAATGGCAATTTTATGGGTCGATTGCTTGGGGATGGTGGATATAAGCGTACAAACTACTTATTTACCCCAGTACAAAATCCAAGAGATATGAAAGAAGAAATGTACAACATGATACATATTAAAAACCGAAATGTAATGGAAAGACTATTTGGTGTATGGAAAAGCCGATTTCGTATTTTATTGGAAAAAATGCGACTTTCTAGAAAGAATGCCAAGATTTTAATAGTAGCTTTAGCAGTAGTACACAATTTATATTTATTTTCATTATTTTTGATGAACATTTTCATGGTTCAATTCTGTATAGATAAAATTGTATGCTTTTAATTTTTTTGTATGTAAACAAAAGAAACTTACAGTTGACTAGCTAGTAAATTAAAATACACTTGTTATAAATCCAAGAGGATTTGAGATCTAAAATGATTGAGAAATTGTACAAATGTTTTAAATTTTATGGTTTATGAATAACCCCAATCTTCCGAAAAATATAAATAGACTATTTAATTAAAATAACCACTTTTCTTCAAATTGTCTATTTTAATTATCCCATTTTTAGTTGATGTTCTTCTCTCATTTGTGAGATATTTAGTTCTAAAAGCTTCTTTTTCTTAAAATTCTTGTTTTGCATATTTAATTTCCAAACTATTGCTTTATATTTATATCTAATAATTCTATTACACTGTACAACAAAATCAAATTTTTTCCAAAATTACAAGGTCCGGCCTATAAATTTTGATAGAGGAGACAATAAAAAAAAAAAACGTGTATCAGGGTTTTGAAAGTTTACATCGGAGATTCATTTTAGGGGGGGTTAAAGTTTTCCAGCTCTGGCGCTTTCTTATTGTTAATCGACATAAGAAACCATGTGACCCTCACATTTTAGGTATAAAATGTGTTCAGAAAATGTATGTAAAATGTTACGGAGAAAATTTTTGTAGAATATGTTAACCCTCTAACTCCTCAAGGTATGGGTCTTTTTTGTCCTTCTTTTAAAAAAGAGCAAAAACACCTTTAGAACAGGGATTTAAGGGATTAGAATGTTCCGCAAAAATATTATACGTGAAATTTTACTATGTCTCTGAATACAACAAAACGAAAAAGTCAACCTGAACACATTTTATACTTAAAAAAAATAATCCAAAATATCTCTTCAACTAATAGAGATAATCTACACATGTAATCATATTTTTTGTAGATCTTCTTAAGCACTATTTATATTTTAAATTTCACCTCATTCGGATCATAACCGAGGTGATCAACTTCCAATAGCGCTAGGAAGCTGAACAACTGCAAATCAACTCGAAAACACCTTAGCTCCAACCACGTTAAATTTCGTAACAATATCTCCAATATTTACCGATATACCGAATTATTTCCAAAAAAAAACTTTTCTAAACCACTGTGCAACGGTTTCCATCACATTTCCATCAGTAGAAACTTCTACTTATAAAAAATGTTGATAACACGCTGTTACTAAAATTGTTTATACGTAGAAGTTTTTACTGCCAATGGTGGTAGAATATTCTGAACGTATGGTACAGCGTTGGTATTCGATGAAACATTATTCGTTCTCATTACTGGACGGCGTCCTCCGGCAGTTGAGTATTGATGGCTATATACAGATCGAGGTGCTGCATAAATCGAGACAAATGGATACGAATACGATGTAGTAGACGGAATCACTTGCACCCGAGAACAATCAGACGAAGATGTTGTCGGTACACTATACGGAAGCTATACGGAATCGTGTGTACTTGAAAACAATTAGGCGGAGATGTCGTTGGTACACCATGAAACACATTAACATCTGACGTTGTCTGCGATGAAGTATATGGAATCATGTGTACTTGAGGACCAACGGACGAAGATGTCGTTGGTACACTATGAAACAAATTAGTTGTCGATTGAGGTGGCGTCATAAACGTTTGTTGGGGCGAGGAAGCTTCTGTTGGATCAAAATCCGATGTTTTGTAACGGTCAGTTTGCGTTTGCATATTCGCTATTAATGCCTATAGTTGTACGACACGTTGATTCAAATCCGTCGAAATGGATCGTGGCATCATACCTGCACTTTGAACGTTGTGATCCTCGAGTCGATCAATCAGTTGATTCTTGTTGCCAGAACATGAAACTCCAATTTCACGGCACTTTGCCTGTAGTTGCTTCACAGCAAGTATGATTAACTAAAGATTACGCCATCAAGCAAACTCATTTAAAAATTTCTGCGCATATTGTATCTGTGACGTCACGCAACCTGTGTTTCTATTGGATAAAAATTTTCAGATGTCAAACTATTATTTTTTTTATATGTAAAAAATAACAGTGGGACAATTTATATTTTTTCCCGAAATTTATTTGTTTATAAATTTGTTTATTATAAATTTAATTAATAATAATTATATGTGATTATTATTATGTTGTTATTTTATTTAATTTCCTTTTTCTTTTATTCACATTTTGAGAAATTTCGCCATTTAGTAGCCTTATGCTAAAGAACATTCTACATCTAAAAACATTTTCTTCACTTCCTTCAATATCCTTTGCTTCCAACAAATGTTTTTGGATATAACCACTCGTAAGCAAAACATCTCTAAGAATGAATTTAAATAAATATTTGTGAATATTTTAAAAATTAACATACATTTCCATTTCCAAAGAATTTATATATTGATGTAGTTCATCTTCTTTAATGTCTGTAGTCATCATTGGCGTGAGTTTCTTGTTCCAAGATTCAATTTCATTTGTATTTTGATTAACATTTTCATTGGGAATTTTGTTTACATTTCCGTTTGAAGTTTCATTTGGAATTTTATTTGGAGTTTCATTTGGAATTTCAATTGGAATATCTCAAGACTCTATGGTGGGAACAACCTCCGGTTTTAATTTTTGTGTACGGCGATTACTAAATCCTATTCATATTCATGAGGAAATGACCTACCGAAATAAAATTTGTGATAACTTACCCATATCAAGGCACAATTTTTTTCTTTTTTGACATTAACGGGTTTAAAACGGTTACAAAATTTTACCCAAGACTTTCTTTGTATTATATCCTCCAGGAAATTGTAAAAGTTAAGCGGGATACAGCTTCATATACAAAAAGTTTTAAACATTTAATTAAAAACACACAATTTTAATTTTTTCACAATTTCTCACATGTTTTTTTGCTATTACTTTACTTGCACTTGCCCACTGCAGACATCATGTTTATATTCTTTATGAAATATTTCTTTTTGGTTTTCTTGATATTGGGGCTTTCTTAGATTACTTCACTTAACATATTTGCAATATTATTATACCCTCCACCACCACAAGTGGTGAAAGAGGGTGTATATAAGTTTGTCATTCCGTGTGTAACATTGAGAAATATTCATCTGAGACCCAACAAAGTATATATATTATTGATCCCTATGAAATTCTAAGTCGATTGAGTAATGGCCATCTGTCTGTGTAAAACACTCTCACGTCCAAAATACATAAGCAAAATTAATGAAATGTATTCCAAAATGTTTATAATTTTTCTAAGCAGTTTGGTATTGAAAATCAGCAAAATCGAATTGGTAGAACCAGGGTTATGGATTAAAATGTAAGACAACCTCCAGAAATTTTGATAATTTTCACATGATTTTTTGTGACTTTGGGTAAATTCATTGCAGAGAATACCATGAAATTTTGCACTCATTATTTATATTATAAAAATAAAAATTCTGTTAAAAATGGAAAGAATCGGTCCATAATTTCTCGAAGCCACCATACAAATTTCATTCCGAAGTATCCATACAAAATTCAGCACAACTAAGTTTCGTGCTAACAGAAATCGCGAGACCAATTTTTTTTTTGGATCGGACACTATTTGATCATAGCCCCCATATAAAGTTTACTTCCGAAAATCATTTAAAAACACTTAAATATCTTATATATATCGGTATCAGGTTGAAATTCAAATTGCATAATCCACATGCACATGAAAATCACTGTAGGGAATTTCATGAAGAACGACCCATAATTGGTTCCAAAAATAGCTCCCATATAAGGTCCATTTCCGAAAATTACTTAAATACTAATAAATATCTTATAAAAGCTTCTATCTGGTTAAAACTTCAAATAAATATTTCCCATATCGCTCATTTGCTGCAACGTCATAATTCAAAAAAAGTCATTTCATGCGATTTCAGAAATAAAACCTGATTTAAATAGTAGATGTTAATATCTTTCTAATCTGTATTTATCCCAAATTTTTACTTGTCAAATATTCGAGAAAACATTTTAATTTTGATGTGTACAACAAAAAAACACTCCCATACAAAAAATAATTGACTTTTTTGAAAACTGATAAAACTATATGAATTATAAATTGCTGAATTTAGTGTTTATACCAATGTAATTTCTATAATTTTCATCCAATTTAGGTGGAGGGTATTTAAATTTCGGCATAGCCGAATATACCACTCTAACTTGTTTTTTTTTAAAGAAGTTTTGCATTAAAATTAAAACAAAATTCGTTCGTATTTTTCGAAATCTGTTACAATATTTTTTGAAAATTGTCAATGTATTTTTGAATGCAAGGTTGCCAACTCTCACTTAATACATACATTTTTCACTAGAAATGGTATTTTTTATAACGCAAGTCTTAGCTTCTTAATTACGTAACCCAATGTACCACATACACTTCTAAGGCATATACAAATATTGGAATAATTAAACCATGAACAACACGTTTATTAATGTGAGAAGGTTAAACCAAATCTAAAGTATATAGTTTACGAAAAGTAAAGCTAACCCTAGAAACTATTGAATTAATATGACTTTCAAAACTCAATTTTGTATCAATAATAAGACCAAGACATTTAAGTTTATCAACAAATTCAATTTAATCAGCATTCAAGGCAACCGAAAAGTTATTAAGGACTGAGATCGAAAAATTTTTAACATACATATATGTTAATAAAAATGAACATATATGTATGTTCATCTTTTTTTATTTGATTAAAATTATTGTTACAATTTACAAAAAAAAAAAAATTTTATAGTTCTAATCACTAATGATGAATGTTTTAACCTTTTTTCGAAAACCCTTCCATAATGGTTTTTATAGTGCTTTATGTCACTTTATTCGAACAGGTTGTCCATCTCCGTTTAAAATCTACCACACTTTTGGACACATTTTTTGTGCTCTTCAATTCTCTTTTAACAAGAGTCCAATATCTATACACTGGACTCAGCTTCAGACAGTTTGGAGGAATTGCCTCTCTTGGTACAAATACTACATTGTTGGTCTTGTACCACTCAAGACCTTTCTTACCATAGTGAAAGATGCTAAATCAGGCCAAAAATAAGTGGACACATTAAGAAGTCTTATGAATGGAAACATCCTTTTTTGTAAACATTCCTTAATGTAAATTTCGGTATTTATAGAGCCCTTTGTAACAAATGTTTGGCTTTTGGTCAATTTTGTCTGCTTTTGGGTCCTAAACTTTTCTTCAACATTCCCTCAAGCATCTGCAACATAGAAAAATTGACCCAGATTGCTGCGAAAAAATTTTCCATACGTACATTTCGTCATCCATTATGCAGCAGGTATATTTTTTGTATAAAATTTGACTTCAATTTCCGTGCTCTGTCTTTGGTCTCAAAATTTTTAGCAGAGTTCCTGTCAGGAACTTTTTTAACATTGTATGTTTTTAAACCTGCATTGGCTTTAGAAACATCATGTTCTACATGAACCAGGTTTTCTATCAACGGATAAGTTCTCCCGATACTGTTTAATAACATTGGAATCCGTTTAACGGCAGAACTGTGATTGTTTGGCACACTTTTTGACCATGTTGGGTTTTGTTGAAAATATTTAATAATTTTAATACATACTTTTTTTCGTCACTCAATTTAATCACATTAAGAACAAATGAACATAATTGACATAAAACATAATAACTGACATGCTTTACAAAGATAAAACTTGATAAAAAAAATCAAATAATACTTGGGTTAAAAGTTTTAACGAAAAACATGTGTTAAGGTTTTTTCGACCTCAGTCCTTAATTTAAATAACTAAAATATTGTTAATTGTGTTATACATATTTATAATTTTAATTTACTATTTTGTCTATATATATTTCCACAAAAACTTATAAAACACATTCGGCGAAGTGATCACTTTGTTGTAATACCTTGGTCCGCTTTTTTTAAAATATAGGGCGTACTTTTGAACCGAATGAACTCGAATTTTTTCATTAGTTAGATAACTAAATTGCCAATAATATGCAAAAAATTTCAGACCAATATCAATTACAGATCCGAAAATAAACGATTTTCAATTTAAAAATTCCAAAATTTTTTGATTTTTGCTGTTTTTTGGGCGAAAAGGTGACTTAACTCATTTTTTATTAAAATAAAACTTTCTTTAAGAACATATAACAGTTTTATGTTTTTCTTAAAGATATCTTTACGGAGAATATATTGGTATAAAAAACTTGTCATATTTTTTGAATATGACGCCCCTACGCTCTTCGGAATTTGACCCATTTTTGATCAAAATTTTAATTTTGGACCACATGTTCTTACATCCCAAAGCTGGGATCAGCAAACGGAAAGCAGCTTTGGAAACCATGATGTGATTCCTATTTATTTTTAAAGCAGTTTCCCAGCCTTGAAGGAAATGTAAAACCTGTGGGCAAAATTGTAAAAAATACCATTTTTGGGATTTTTGCTCTAATTTTTAGGAATTGCGGGATTTCCTTTGACCTTTTGAAAAGTTTTTTTACACTTTATTTAGAATGAGAAGTTTAAAAAATCCTCCAAATTTCGTATAGTTTTGTTAATAAATAAAGATTTTATTACATATTACATATTTATTGAGCTCTAAAATTAAATTGTTGGCTTCATAAACGCAGTATGCAAAGCAACATTGCAATGCATAGTGTTTATAAATTCAATAGATTTTGTTTAGGTAATGCCGCAAGTTCATTATTGCATGACAATGCATTTCAATGCGCAACATTTGTAAAATTAGAGCATTGTTTTTATTTATGATTCTTTAATAATTTATTTTTATTCTTTATACAATTATTTAGGAGGCAAACAATTTATATGTTGGTAGAAATGGCGGATTTATGTTAAGTTGAATTTCTGTATGTAAAATATGTAATTTTACGTAAATTTACAAAAAAAAACATTAATGCGTTCATAAATGTACTAAAAAGTCATTGCATATTTTGACAAAGCAGTATTGTCATAAAGTATTGCTTTGACTTGTAAACAAATTTCTTTGCAGTGTTGCTTTGCAAACTGCGTTTATGAAGTCAGCCTTTATCAAAATTTTGATAGGATTGCAAATATTAGGAACAATTTGATCCACATTTTTTCCGAACTAATTTTTTTTGTTTAGATAAGTTAATTTCTGATATTACAAAAAAAAATTCAAGTCAATATATCAATAATATTCATAAATATGCCACTTTGAAACTCCGTCCTTGAAAAATATTGCACTTTTTCAAACTAAAAAATTGGTTTAAATTTTCTTAATATTTTTTTCAACAACAAGTCAATGTTTTTGACTTAGTCACATTATAATATTAAAAAGCGCAATATTTTTGAAGGACGGAGTTTTTAAAAAAGCGTACCAAGGTATGGCTAAATTTGAAAATTTCAATTTTAAAATTTTACATGTTTAAAAATTTTACATGTCGAAGGTACCGTTCTTTGAGTCCCTATAGCGCTGCGCCTAGAGCATTTGTAGGGTCCATTTTAATAACTTGAACTCAAATACTCTTTGGCTACCGCTACGTCAAATTTTGTCCCGATCAGGCTATCCGTTTAGAAATTCCACATTTATTTCCAAAAAATTTTGATTCTGCCCCACTGTGCTATGCGGACGACTGCACCATCATGGCGACGGGCTACAACGTTGATGAGCTTTGATGTATGGTAAATGGTTATCTCAACAAAATCCGATGGAGATAAAAACTATGCCGCCGCAGTATATTCTCCTGAAGCAGCATAGTGGATAAATATTCCAAGCTGTCATATGTAGCCTTAAAGACCATTACAGGCTGTCTTGAAATAAACTTCGAACTCCATCTTCACGAGAAGGCCAGCCAACGCCACTTCACTACGTCGAGAGGTTTTAGGGCTCATGCAGAACCAGTTCCAAAGGCGACAACTTCAAAAAAATCATTGGTCTCAACACCTAATTAAAACGAGTTCTGGTTATCAGAGTTGGAGGTAGTGCACTAAATGTCCAGTTTCCACTAACAGATAGTGATAATGCAAACAAAATTTATTTTGTGCAACATTTTTGTTCAATAAATTTGATAACGTATGCGGAATGAAATTGCAACAAAAATTTGACACTGGCTAACGAAAATGTACATCTGCTATTAGTGTTTTAGGACTTATTTTGAATTACGTTGTTTTGCCTTAATACTTTAAAAACCCATTTAAAAATCTGGATTTTAGTTATTTCAAAATGTTAACAAAAAAATAACTACCTTAAAAAAAAACATTTGTAATTTTTTCCATATTTTATATGTTTTCATCGGGAAGAATTTGTTATATTTTACATCAAGTGACAGAGGAAGGCAGAGAAGTGAAATTTTTTTGGAAGTAAATAAACCTATTATTGATAATATGTTCAAAGTTGAACATAATCTTTTTTCTAAAAAAATATATATGGATTTTAATCAATTAGATGAAATTGAAAATTTTGCCTTTTTTGGAATTGGATTTGACCATCAATTCAAATTAATATATTATGAAATGTGTACACAAAATTAATCACTTGATAAAAAGAAACATCAGAGATTATTTTTTAAAAAAGAAAGTTCTTCTTAACTGTTCCATTATCTAACTGTCACGCCCTGACAGTACATGAATATAGTATATTTTTTGCTTATATTAAATCAATACAATGGGCTATTTTATGAAGGTTTTATGTGTTATTTGTTTTAACGTTGGAAACAAATATTAGTGCAAAAAATTTCAGCAATAATGTTAGTGGAACACAGAAATATTTCACTAATTGAATTCTGCACTCTTTGAATGTAGAGCAAATTAGTGCACAACCACTAAATTTAGTGATAGTGATAACACAATCACTAAATTTTTAGTGGTAGTAAAGATATGCTTCATTGCACTAAGATAAATGAAAGTGGTGCCACTATATTTAGTGCTACTGAAATGCTTAGTGCGTTCAAAATTTAGTGCACCACAACCAACTCTACATGCATTCTAGAACTAGTTGAGGAACTAATACATATTTCCCTGAGTATAATTTATATTTATATACTGGATTTTTTTTCAAATCACAGGTACGCGCAAAATTATGAGTCTACTATTTTTGGCTTTGATTCTCGTAAAATCCTTAAATTTTCAGAATTTGATTCAAAAGTTTGAAATTGAAAATGGTTAAAAAAATACATTTATTATACTGGGTATAATTTATTTTTATATATTGGATTTTATTTTCGTTGGATATTTGTGTGAAGAAGCAAATGTGATGTAGATAAAGCTATATATACTTAAATATTAATTGTGGATGCTCTTGCTTTATTGATGTGGTGTTTTAATTTATAATCTTAGATTTAGATCACATGTTTCGGAGTATGTGATTTACTTTTTGGGGTGTAAATTTAGTAGATTTATAGAGATTATGCCACTTTTGCAGTTTTATAAGATTATTGGAGCGGATACTCCTGAGTACTTGGTAAGACTTTTTGAATTTTCGAGATCTTTAAGGACATCTAAGGAGCAGTATAGATACTCACCTCATTAGCAACGCTCAACATGCCTTTCTTAAGGGTAAGTCTGTTGAGAGTGCGCTTTATGATGTGGTTGGTTGTATAGAGCACAGTTTAAAGCATTTTTGCGTTTTTGGACAGGAAGGCGCCTTTAAGGATAGAGGCAATTAAGGATTCGATAGTGAAACTTAGGGTTAACGACTTGCTTGTGAGTTGGATAGTCAAGGGATTATCAACTCAACCCTAGGAGACGATATGATCGGAAGACGAGTTACCAGGGACATACCACAAGGCGGAGTTCTTTCTCCTCTTTTGTGGTTATTGGCGCTAAACTCCATTCATAAAATCGTTGAATCTAAGGGTAGGAATATAGTCGCCTATGCAGATGATGTGGTGATTCTGATTAAAGGAAAGTTTCTCTCCACTATCAGTGACATCATGCAAGAAGCGCTTGGTGATCTCTCGTCCTGGGCGAAAACTAACGGATTGGGTGTAAACTTATCAAAAACAGAATTGGTGCTATTTTCCAGGAAATATAAGGTGGAACCTTTCTTGAAAACAAATTGTCATGGAAAATAAATACTCAGGAAATATTAAATAAGGACCTTAATGCCTTAATTCCTAGTATTGATAATTGGGTTGGATCCGATCAACTGCTCGATGGGTGTGCAGTTTTCACTGACGGATCCAAGATCGACTCTGGTATAGGGGCCTGGAATGTCATTTAATACATTCCAACTTAGTGGAAGATTGTAGGAGAGCTCTCGAGGAGTTATTGGTACACTACTCAATAAGATTGTGTTGGGTACCGGGACACTGTGATACACAGGGAAATGAATTAGCAGATGAACTGGCCAGACATGGTTCGGATTTAGATCATGGAACTAGGGAACGGATTGTAAAACCTCCCATATGTCACTACTACAGGCTTTTGTTTAAAAGATTCCGTGACTTCTCCAACCAAGCCTGGAGCAGTAGGACGGACTGCAAATTGTCCAGGGCATTTTGACCAAAACTGAATGCAAATGCAACCGAAACACTGATAGAGTTGGATAGGTATAGTCTCAGGATTCTAGTAGGAGTGATAACCGGTAATTGCTCAATTGGGGCTTTCAAAGGTAAATCAGATAACGGCACACAGGGTTTCTGTAGGGTGTGTGGGTATGTAGAGGAGCTAGAGACAGTAGAGCATATTATGTGCAACTGTCCTCGACTACAGGGTCATAAATTTAAATGGCTAGGAAACAGGTTTCTGGATGAACTCAGTAGTGTTGCTGGCCATGAACTAAGTAACATACTGAGTTTTATCAGGGAAATAGGTTGGCTATTTAAGGGACGTTCTACAGGGATTCCAAATCCGTAACAAAATCTTTCATTCTTATTATTTCCCTATGTGGATTTGGACTCTCTTTACTATATATATAAATCATGAAGGGAATCACAATAGACATTACGGTCTCCGAGTGGAAGTGCACATAGTGCACACCCCTTCCAAATTTAATTTCTGAGAGATCTTTTCAGGTTCGAACTACAAAAATTTGGAACTTTCTAACCAAATTTTTAAGATGATTTTATTTCTCAATTAATGTCTTTAGAAACAAACTTATTGAAATTGAAGATATCTAAATTTATAAATATAGTTTAGGTTGCTTAAATTAATAAATACATTAAATCAATTATACCATTTTTAACAACGTTAGAATCTATTGTTGCTACCTTTTTGTATGCATCTTTGCCAGAATCCGCTTCTTGCACAGAACCAAAACAGATCAAGGCCTCGTAGTGCCGATTTACCACCCCACTCGTTAGAGAGCAATTACTTTGAATTTTAGTTATAAGATTTAAATACTTAAGGCCTTATTCATAAACAATTTTTAAAGTTAAACGTTTTAAAATCAAATTTTGTATGGAAATTTTGCTTTAAAACATTGTTTATATTTAAAATGTTTTATGAATATGGGAGTTAAGTACTTATTTAACTCCCTATTTGTAAGCTAAGGTGATAAATATTTCCCTCCAATGACAACACTGTGTTAAAATGCTAATGTATAAGTAGTGAAGTGAAGTTATGTAGCTTTTTTAACTAATTACTTTGCAATGTAAGTTTTTGCTGGGACTGTATCAACAGAAAGTTTCTTGTCTATGAAAAAACTCTCGACAACACAACGGAACACTTAAAACAAATTACAGTTGATAATTCTTACTGATACTACAACTGACTGTGTGTTATTGGAAATTGTGCGTAAGGGTGTACAATTACTAAAAATCATTTAGTCGGGAGATGATTGTTTAAGCGGTTTGGAATGCTGAATAAGTAAAATTTCACTTTTATATAGATATACTATTTTCTACTTACTTCTTTTTTGAACTGAACGTAGATGTGGGATCACCAAGTTTTCTCTTCTTATTTTCTTTACGACATGGTGTTGTGGCTATGTTATATATCTTCTTTTCTTTATTAATATTTTCATCCAATTTAGGGGTTTGTAAATTAATTACATTCTCGTTAGGCGTATAGTCCAAATATTCCGAACTTCCCATTGCCGATCCAACTATCTTTCTCAGGCCGTTGAACATTTCTATAATAATATAAAAAAGAAAACATTATGTTTAATTAAAAGTTGTCGAATTAAACAAAATTACGAGTTAGCGAACCACTGCGTCTTTTCTTTTTATGTTTGGCTGTTGCTGATTTTGTCCCATTTTCATTGACTGTATTTTTCATTGCACCAGGAATAGAATTATCCGATACATTTTTTTCCGAGCCCAGATTGTTTGAAGTTCCTTGAAGTTTATATTCAATGCTCTTTGGTATGGTCCCAATAGCATTAGCATTTTCTATCAGAATTTGAACAATTTTAACATGATTCTTAAAACGATGGCTATTTATGTTAGGAAATGGCATAATCGTGGGCGTAAAAATTATTGCTAAGTTCTCCACTGACATTTTATTTAGATTTTCACTTAGTGATACGGTATATAAAAATTGCATGAAAAACGATAGTGTGTTTATTGTCAGTGGCGGCAAAAGCAAACAGGCCAAAAGAATAGCTTTAACGAAATTATCTTCAACTAGCAAACTTCGTAGAAGTGTTTCTTGTATAGAAGTAGGAATAACAGGTTCGGGAAGCTCTCGAAAAAAATATTTGACAACATTGGCAACATCTATTACATGGTGGGATTTACCCAGTGCAACGCCCGCTTCAAGGCTAATCTGTTGAAGAACAATATATTTAAGTTGCAGAACGAATCAATATAATTTTTCTACTAACTCGAATTTCCTTCTGACGTACGAAAGACCCAGCTTTTCTAAATATACCCTCCGTTTCTACTTGTTCAAGTATACGATTACATGCCTCTGCTACAAATATTGGTATTTGAACTACTCTTCCATTTGCTAGAATAACATCTGTCAAATCCAAAAGGTGTAAATGTGTACGAAATATATTTTTTCGGCAAGATTTATTCTTAAATGCAGAAAAATGTTTATTAGTTGTAGTATATTAGGTATAAAGAAATTAAACAATTTTACCTGCAGTTTTTTCTTCTTTTCCTTCTGATATTTTACTCCAAATGTCTTTAATTCATTTATAATAATTGCGGAAAATTCTTCTTTGTTTGTAATATCACTTATATTCATTTTTAATAACTTTCAATTCAAAACTGTTGCTTTTCCGCCAAATGAATTTTCTTCGACGACGCACATCTAATACAGAGAAACAAGCCGAGCCAAAATTTTCGGCGGCGGCGGCTGGCAGCTTATTTTATATTTTTCGGCGGCGGTGCCTAAATAAAACAGAGGCGGCTAAATTTTCATCTTTAATTGTCCTAATAACAAAATTTTATATTTCTTTATTAAATTTTTAATTTTCGTTTTTAAATTAAGTTTCATAATTTTCCTATCTTGTTTTTGTCGGCCAAAATTTAGTCATATACGAGGGAGGATGAAATGTCCGTGACTTTTTGGATAAAAAATTACTTTATTTTTAAACATAGTCTCCTTGAGCTCTATGTAATTTGTCCAACGTTTCTCCAATTTTTTTTATCCCTTCCAAGAAAATAAGATTAATCGAGGTCATGATATGATTTCATCGTTCAACTTCAGGTTTGAAAACAATAAATAGTCACTCGAGGCTAAATTCGTACAATAGGGCGGAAGAGGGAGCATTTCGTAGCCAAATTCATGGATTTTTGCCATGGAAACTACACATGTGTGTACCAATTTGTGAGCAAACGCGGCAACCATGTTGCAGTTTGAACGAATTACTCACAATATGTTTAAAATGACACTCCAAATTACTTAGAGACTCTTAAGTGACAATTGTCTTCACCCTAGATTACCTGGGATGTATAAAGTAACAAAGAGCACATATTTGTAAAATGACCAAAATATATAAATTGGAGTCAGCCAAGTGATAAGACATTTGTGACGATTACTGTCTATAAGGGATACATTGACTACTTGCTTAACTACTGGGTCAATGTGTTTGTATGTGTGACACCGACATCGCTTGATGGAAAATCAAAAACATTTTGATTTTTGGTACGCTTGATGTCACTTTTGGATAGTGTATGATGTTTTCTCATCAATCACGAAGGCATTTACAAAAATATTTCAAGGCGTGAGGTTGAGAAGTGTGTCTTTCTTTTATCTAAACATGCTGCCGTTATTGCAATTAAAGTTTCATCCGATATTGACATTTTTAAATACACTTTTAGTGAAAATAAAAATGGATTATAATTCCCGCTATTTGTATTAACACCACAAAATCAAAAATAAAATGCAGATTGACGAGTCATCAATCAAGTGTACATCAAAACGTCAAATAACACGAAAGTGACATCATGCATTTTGATAGTGTATGGTGCCCTTAACGTAGTGTTGTGAAATGATTGATAATGTGAGTACTTGGGTAATTGGATTCCATTAAGCTACCATGACACGATATGTTTTAAAAGTGTTACACAGTGTTTACAACTGGCATGAAATACTTAACATTAAAACTAACATGATGTTAGTGTTAGGTATAGACTCATCATGTTAGCGTTTTTCTCATGTTTAACACCAAGTATTTTTTGAACAACTCTTTTATAATATGAAATTACTTTTAAGTTTGACAGCAGTCATTTTGTGGCTTTTTTTCATTTTAGAATTAACATTGATATGAGTATTAAACTCCACCATTAACATATTAAAAATTTAACATGAAGTCCTAACATCATGTTTTAAAAGCATTTCATGTATGTTATAGACCCGGTGTTAAGTGTATTTAATATGTACGGGAGATATTACACGTGTAGCATATAACATGTTAAAATTTAGAAATGTTTGTGGAAGCAAAAACAAGGCCGTTGCATACATTAATCCAGCCTTATTGCTCGTCGAAGGGGAGGTTCGTTGCCTGCTGCTTCGTGTAAATTCTCCCACTATAAAATTTTAAATTTGCATGCAATATTATAAGAAAGACTCAGAAAAATGAATATATAAAAAAAGAACCTTCTAAAACCCTAAAGTCAATTGAATCTGATGTTTTGATTCAATAAATGATTACTAAAGTTAAATTCAAAAATAAACCACTTAGTAATCCCATTTCTTTACAGTAAATAACCAAAAAGTTTTTTAATCAAACAGTTAAATTTTCAAATTTAGCACAAAATCATTTTGATTTATTAAAATTAAAATTTGAAATTAAAAAATTAAACATTATAGGAAAAATATTGAATTTTAATTTGTATAAATAATGAAAATTGTTTTGTTTATAAAAAAACAATAACAAAATTATAGCAATGAAATTAAAGAAAAAAATTCTTAAATCTAAAGTATATTAGCTTAATATTTTACTATGTGGTCATTAACCCCAAAACAATATGACACAAAATTTTTCTTACAATAAAATTTGGTAACCATACTAAAATTTACAAACAATAATATTAATTTGTAAGAACATGATTTTTTATTAATTTTAGTTTCAATTTGCACCGTTTTATTAGGTTTTAGTTTTAATTATAATTAATTTAATTATTTAAAATCAAAATAAATTTTGGTATGGTCACTCCAAATAACAAAAAGAAAATATAGATATTAATAAACAAAATTTCTACAGAGAACAAAGAGAATTATAAAACAAACATTAAGAGGGACTTACATTAATTTTGTGGCTCCCACGTCGAAAGATTTTTCGATGAGTACAGCTGCATCAAGGTATATTAATTATAAGGTAGTGTTATCAGAACAGCTGATCGTTTTTTGCTACTATGTTAATTTTTCGCCGTGGTGCAGGATAAATGTCAAACTTTGTTTACATTTTGTAAATGTCAAACTTTGTTTTGCTGTTAAATTCGTTTATGTTTTAAAACCAATAATAATACTACACGAAATTAGTTTTATTTTTAAAAACATAAATTAACTTACAAAAGAGATTCAAATTTATAAACATTTTTTGTTTAACAAAAATTCGCTTTGATTTATTTTTCAGCTGTTTTTGACATTTTTCCCTAATAGCCAATTCGCATTCAAGTGCAGGCACAATCAGTGTTGTTTGATTAGGGGATTTCTCCCCAAATTGGGGATTTTTTCTTGAAGTTTGGGATTTGGCTTTGGGGATTTGATGGGGATGATAACTACATTTTGGAGATTTTTAGGGGAATTTCAAAAATGAAATTTGTTTGTTTTTTGCTATTTTATTTTATAAATTAAAGCAATTAATAGAGAATATAGAAATGAATTTCAGTTTCATAAGTAAAGCAGCGAATGTTTTTACCTAATTATGAAATGTGAAGACAAAATACTGATCTCAAATATATGTATTATTTACATAAATTCCCAAATTTACTTAAGGTATGTTTACATTATACCACAAGTAATCAGATTTGTCAAATGACTTTCTTCTTTATGAAATGGTTATCATTATCCGGGCAAGTTTAAAAATGCTTGCAATAAAGCTAAAAAAAACTGGAAAATATGCAGACAAAAGCATTGATATGCATATTAGAATGGTAAACAACTCAAAAGTAATAGTTTCTTTAACAAATTATAGTCGAAGTGCGTAATATGCACATTTATGCAAGGATCAGCAAAAAATCTCTTCTTAAATGTATAAAATATGCCAAAGCTTATTTTTCAAGCTTGAACAACTTGCTCTACTTACTGCAGAAGATATTTATTTCATTTCGTTCTATTTATATTTATAGTTAAATTTCATATTTTTAATATATTTTACTGAGGATTTTTGGGGATAAAAATAACTTCTTGGGGATAAGACACAAAAAAAATCTGGGAACCCTGGGCACAATGTCAAACTACACATGAATTCGCCGATGACACTATAAATTAATATACCTTGAGCTGCATGTAAATATGTATGTAGCGTTGGATTTTTTTAAGAGAGGAATAGATGTTCATATGTTCGTTCTCTGTAATTTTCTTTTACTTAAATATCACTAAATTTAATTTTAATTAATTTTTTTTTTTATAAAAGAATCAATATAGATTTTAAATGCAGATAACACAATTACATTAAACAAAAATAAAATCACACATAAATTAGGGTTCTATAGTTGAAACAAAAAGTCGACTTTTCGAACTTCGACTTTTTTCGATTTTTATAAGTCGACTTTTCGAACTTTCGACTTTGGTAATTTATGAAAAGTAGACTCTTCGACTTTTTAGTTAAATCGACTTTTTTCGACTTTCAGACTATTTTCGACTTTTTTCTACTTTTTACCATTTCTTTAAAAAAATACATGGTTTCTGCATTTATTGATGTATCTTTTGTAATGTTTAGCAATAAAAATTAAATGCTGCAATTAAACATTTTTTTCTTAAAAGTCGACTTTTTTCGACTTATATCGACTATTCGACTTTTTTCGTCTATTCGACTTTAGTGATAACTAATGGAATGTTCGACTTTTTTCTGACCAAAAAGTCGACTTAGATTTTTCGACTTTTTTCAGCAAAAAGTCGATTATTCGAACAATCGACTTTTAGAAGCCTATTTAGCAAGTGAACTGTCGTGGCGAAAAATACAACAAACTTAAAAGCGAATTTATAGAAGGTGACCTCAGAAGAACAGCTGATTATTTTTTATATTCAGTTGTTTAGACAAGTGAACTGTCAATTCACTTGTGTTTGTTGTGGCGAAAAAGGCAACAAACCCAAAAGTAAAAACAACAACAGGCAACTTGACAGTTCACTTATCTTTTAACAAAAACAAAGTACCTGTTGTTTTTGTACATCTTGTATTATTTGTAGTTCTGTCGTCACCTTCTATAAATTCGCCTTGTATATGTGTGTGTTTGTGTGTTTTTGATGCGTCCACTTTTTTCCTATTGTTTTATATTCAATTTCTTCTGTTTCTCCACGCGTTTGAACTCTTCATCGAACATTTTAACATCCTCCACATGAAATAAAGCAATAAATATAAAACTTACACTGGTTTGTTAAATTCTAGTTTAATATTGAAGTCGCCATACTTGTATTTTTTGACAGATGGGATGAAAAGCAAAAACAAAAATGTATGTTGTTTTTGTTGCAGGGACGAGTACACCTTATATGAATTCGCCTTGGTTTTAGTGCTATCAAGGTATATTAATTATAAGGTAGTGTCATCGGCGAATTCAGAATACCGAGCGAATTGGTTATATTTTTTTTATATGTAGTTTGACATTGTGCCTGCACTTGAAGGCGAATTGGCTGTCAGGGAAAAATATCAAAAACAGCTGACAAATAAATCAAAGCGAATTTTTGTTCAACAAAAAATGTTTATAAATTTGAATCTGTTTGTAATTTAATTCATGTTTTTAAAAATAAAATTAATTTCGTGTAGTATTATTATTGGTTTTAAAACATAAACGAATTTAACAGCAAAACAAAGTTTGACATTTACAAAATGTAAACAAAGTTTGACATTTATACTGCACCACGGCGAAAAATGAACATAGTAGCAAAAAACGATCAGCTGGTCTGATAACACTACCTTATAATTAATATACCTTGAGTCAAGGCGAATTCATAGAAGGTGACGACAGAACTACAACAAATACAACATGTACAAAAACAACAGGCACTTTATTTTTGTAAAAAGATAAGAGAACTGTCAAAGTTGCCTGTTGTTGTTTTTGCTTTTGGGTTTGTTGTATTTCCACAACAACCACAAGTGTTGTTTCGCCACAACAACCACAAGTGAAATGACAGTTCACTTGTCTAAGCAACTGAATATAAAAAATAATCAGCTGTTCTTGTGAGGTCACCTTCTATAAATTCGCCTTGCCTTGAGTGCTATTATTAAATTCGCCTTGGTCGGTTAATTATAATTCAAATCCAAGGCGAATTTATATAAGGTGTACTCGTTAGCCCAGCTGATCGTCAGCTGTTTCATCTCAACTGTCAAAATTTGTGTAAATATTGGTGCGCGTCATATATATGTGTCTTTGTGTTTGTGTGTTTTTGATGCGTCCACTTTTTTGCTATTGTTTAATATTCAATTTCTTCTGTTTCTCCACGCGTTTGAACTCTTAATCGAACATTTTAACATCCTCCACATGAAATAAAGCAATAAATATAAAACTTACACTGGTTTGTTGTTAAATTCCAGTTTAATATTGAATTCGCCGTACTTGTATTTTTTGACAGATGGGATGAAAAGCAAAAACAAAAATGCAAGGCGAATTTATAGAAGGTGACCTCACAAGAACAGCTGATTATTTTTTATATTCAGTTGTTTAGACAAGTGAACTGTCATCTCACTTGTGGTTGTTGTGGCGAAAAATACAACAAACCCAAAAGCAAAAACAACAACAGGCAACTTTGACAGTTCACTTATCTTTTTACAAAAACAAAGTACCTGTTGTTTTTGTACATGTTGTATTTGTTGTAGTTCTGTCGTCACCTTCTATGAATTCGCCTTGCAAAAATGTATGTTGTTTTTGTATTGTTGTATTTGTTGTAGGGACGAGTACACCTTATATGAATTCGCCTTGTTCAAATCCCTATCTTTTACTGTGGTTTGCCGTCAGCGGTTCCAATTGTAGTCATAACATTTGTAAGGTAGATTATTTTTTTATGACTTAGCACTAATATATTTTTTGGGAAAAATATTCAAGTGTTACCGTTAAATATTGATAACACCACTTTATAAGCAAAAGATAAGAAAACTGCGAGTAAGTTAACAACAAATTAAACAAGTTAACATAAAGCATTATCAACTGAGCCATAAACCTAATTGTTTCTAGTGCGCACAATGAAGGATACAACTGAGATTTTATTAAAATTGCGCAAGTTGATGCAAAAACCACCTTCAAATCCAGAATTATCATTGGCCGCTTACATTGTACCATCAGATGATTCACACCAGAGTGAGTATATTTGTGAACACGATGAGCGTAGAGCATTTGTTTCTGGGTTTGATGGTTCCGCTGGTACAGCTGTTATAACGATGGACAAAGCATTGCTTTGGACCGATGGCAGATACTATCAGCAAGCCTTGAAGCAGTTGGATAAAAATTGGAGTCTTATGAAAGATGGTCTACCTATGACACCAAGCGTAGGAAGCTGGTTGGCTAAGAATCTACCTAAAGGGAGTGCTGTGGGTGTGGATCCCAGGCTATATTCTTACCGTGTTTGGAAGCCAATTGAGAAAAATTTATTGGCATCAGGTTACGAAATTAAATTAAAACAATAAACCTTAAATATTAATTTTAATTTGTTTACTAGATTGCTTACTAATTCCTGTTGAAGATAATCTTGTTGACATTGTTTGGGGAACAGATCAACCAAATCTGACATCAAACCCCATAGTAACATTGGACTTAAAGTTTTGTGGCGAAACTGTTGCCGATAAATGGGAAAAAGTAAAATCTCAAATGCATGAAAAGAATTGTGAAGCATTAGTAGTGAGTGCTTTGGATGAAATAGCATGTACGTATGTATGTATACATTATTAGTGTTTCCAAAAGAAACCGACAAATTTTATACCGATCTGTTTCGGTTATTTTCGGGATTGGGCTTGTTTCTTAAGTATTATGATATTGTAGACACAGAAATTATTTGATAATGAAAAAAAGCTATAAGATTAAGGTTGGCTACTGATTCAAAAAGGTAATGGTAACGCTAGTTTGGAATATTTCGGTAACTTAACGATATTTTTGCTTATTTCGGTAACGGTATTTCCTGCTAATTCGGTAATGATTTTTTAATGATAACGACAATTTCATACTCAACTAAATTAAAAAACATAAAATAATTAACTATGCATCACGGAATGTCCAAAAAATACACAACACTGTTCCCAGAACTCTTTAAATAATAGCAGGATTTAAATAGTAAACGTTTTTAAGTTATAATTGTTTTTCTGAGAAAACGATAGATATATTAATTATAATATCTTGGTGTGAGTACTTGTTTAAAGCCATAATCTTTAGAGGTTCTATCTTGCGACATGCCTTTTAAAATCCAACTTTAATTTTAATCTATTAATTAATTTAATTAATTATGAAATTAACGGCTTTACCATAACAATGTTGTATATAAGTAAAAGTCGTATGTAGACTTTTGCAACGCTTCCTAGTTGCATATTGCAAAATTTAACAACAGTGACCATATGTTTTTAAACTTTTATTTCAGTGATGTAAAGTAGACCCTGATAAATATTAACAAGTGGTAATTTTCAAAGATTAAACATCAAATCTGAAATAATTTTCAAATTAAATCAAATTTCGCTATCGTATGTAGAGTTTTGCGATTAAGTGTATATATATTTTTTGTATAAAATTTGACTTCAATTTCCGTGCTCTGTCTTTGGCCTCTAAATTTTTAGCAGAGTTCTTGTCAGGAACTTTTTGAGCCTTGTATGTTTTCCAGTTATCAAAAAATGTTTGGGTTACTTTAAGGTTATCATGCATTCTCTTTATTATTGCAGCGCTATCATAAGCAAAAAACGTTGCTTCATGGTTACTGCGAATAGTAATATCGGAGGTGTAAATTGAGTAAAGGCTAGGAGATAGTACTGACCCTTGCGGTAATCCGGCTGGTATTTGCATTTCACTAGAGTACATGCTGTCAACACATACGACAAAAGAGCGGTTATTTAAAAAGCTTTTAATAATTTTCTGTAGGTATTTTGGAAATCCGAATCTGTTAAGTTTGAACACTAGACCATTATGCCATATTGAATCAAAGGCTTTTTCAACATCGAGAAACACCACTCCAGTACTCATACGATTCCTTTTGTTAGTATCGATAAAATTAGTAACTCTCTTCAGTTAGTGTATAGTAGAGAGCTCCTTACGGAATCCGAACTGTTGGTGATTAATAATATTATTACGAGTTGAAAATTCTAAAATTCTTTTAAGAATAATTTTCTCAAAAACCTTATCCAGTAAACTTAGAATACTAATTGGCCTATAGCTAAAGGGCAATTTGGCTTCTTTTTCTGGCTTATTAATAGCAATAACTTTAGCTTTTTTAAAGGTAGAAGGGAAATATCCATTCTTAAGCCGTACACCCTCTAGTATAAAAAATGTTTTGTAATGCGGTTAAGATTTTTTTTTTGCCGTTATATCTTTGCCATTTACTGTCGGATCTTAAAGTATGATATATCAATGATTTTGTCGCGGGAAGACCAATGTTTTGCTCTAAGGGCCATTGAGCTTAAGTATCCCGTTTTAGTATTTTTCCACCAGATCTGTGTTTCTGCCACCCTAATACACCATCCTAATGTCAGAAAATTAAAGCTCGCAAGAAATCATTAAACTTTTCCTAACGAAGTAATTCGATAAATCCAGCAGAAACACTTTAAAATTTAATTATACCAAAAGAATAACATCAAATAAGAAAGTATAGTCGGTCAAGCCCGACCATATGATACCTTACACCGAAAAGATGATAATAAACAGTTCTCTTTTAAAATTTATATGGGAGTTATGACTATTTTACTTGAATTCCAACATTTTTCAGAAATCTAGTTCAAATGAATTTCAGAAGTGGAGCTCATATGGGAGCTATGACTAATTATGGATCGATCGTTATAAAATTTACCGAAATGACTTTTGTATATATATAACTTATTTATATTAAATTTTATTGGAATACCAAAATTTTTCAGAGATTTATGCTAGTTAAAGTGATTTTCGGAAGTGGGCCTTATATGGGAGCTATGACTAATTATGAACCGATCACAATACAATTTGGTGGTGCGAGTTCGGCTTATATAAAACTTATTTGTGCTGAATTTGGTTTGAATATCTATATAACCAAGAAATTTATGAGAGGTTTACGATTTTCAGATAGGGCAATTATATAGGGGCTATGAGAAATAATGGACCGATTCTAACCAAATTCAATAGACTTCGTCATTGGAGCAAATTGTACCAAATTTCGTCGAATTATCTTTGACAAAACTACACGATTTTGTTACATCAACACACGATTTCGTTACATAAATCCGACGGTAAATGCATACTGTTCTGCAGGTATTATCGAATTACTTCGTTAGCAAACGTTTAATGATTTCTTGCGAGGTTAAATTTTTTGACATTAGTGTGGTACATTAGGGTGGTAGGAACAAATGTCTGGTGGATAAATACTAGAACGCGATACTTGAGGTCAATGGCCCTTAGAGCCAAACAATGGTCTTCCCGAGACAAAAACATTGATATATCATATTTTATGATCCGACTGTAAATGGCAAATATGTAACTAAAAAAATGTAAAAAGGCGACCCCTACGTTCGGCAAAAAAAAAAAAATTTATAACTGCCTTGCGAATTACATTATATTAGGGTGTGTACGGGGAAATTTATTTTTGAGGTACGCTCTAATGTACATGAAGGTCACAGATAGTAGAGTTCTTACCCTTCAAGACTTTGGTTAATTTCCAAAACTTTTTAGAGCCAGGTGGCAGTTTAGAAATAAATTTGGACCGATAATAATTTCTGTCCTTATTTAGGTGGAAATCGATTAACCGATATAACTGTTTTAAAATACATCTTATTTGAATTCTGTGGTTCGGATCATAACGCCTTTGCCTTTTCCGCCAAAATTTGTTTCTCTGAGTAATTAGCATTTTACTCGTATCCGAGATTTCTCTATGCCAAGCATTTTTTCTGGCAACTGGTATTTTTTTAAAAACGATAAATCAAGGTTGTCGGAATTGGTTGCTGTTAAATCAATGTTTTGGGAAATAATTTCATCCTCCACCCAATTTCTAATTGTAACCCAGTCTGCACGGTTATACAGGGGAATCGTCTGTATTATATTTTGAACTTGTCCCAAGATAAAACAAGAAATTGGGACATGGTCAGACTCCAATAAGGACTGAGATCGAAAAATTCTTAACATACATATATGTTAATAAAAACGAAACCACTAAACTTACAGTTTTAATTTTTTTATTTGATTGTAATTATTATTACAATTAAAAAAAATTATAGTTTTAATCACTAGTGATGAAATTTTAACCTTTTTCGGAAACCCTTCCATTAACGTTTTATGGTGCTTTCTGTCACTTTGCTCGAACAGGTAGTCCATCTCCGTTTCAAATCTACCACACTTTTGGACACATTTTTGTGCTCTTCAATTCTCTTTTAATAAGAGCCCAATATCTCTCCACTGGCCTTAGCTCCGGGTAGTTTGGAGGATTTGCGTCTCTTGGTACAAATAACACATTATTGTTCTTGTACCACTCAACGGCTTGAGTTCGAGTTATTAAAATGGACCCTAAATGGCGCGGCGCTATGGGGGCTCAAAGTAGGGTACCTTCGACATGTAAAATTTTTAAACACGTGCCATTTTTTTATTTCCCATCCGATTTTTAAATTTTTGTGAAGCGCTCGGCTAGGTCTTGAAAAAACAGCATTTTCCCAGCCCCGAAGGAAATGTAGGACCTGTGGGAAAACATTTAAAAAAATACAATTTTTGGGATTTTCGCTCCAGTTTTTAGGAAATGCGGGATTACCTTTGACCTTTTGACAAGTTTTTTTACACTTTGTTATTAAGAATGAAAAATTTTAAAAACCCTGCAAATTTCGTTTAGTTTTGTTAATAAATAAAGATTTTATTACATATTACATATTTATTGAGCTCTAAAACTAAAATTTTGATAGGATTGAAAATATTAGGAACAATTTGGTCCACATTTTTTACGAACTATTTTTTTTTGTTTAGATAAGTTAATGTCCGATATTACAAATTTCAAGTCAATATCTCAATTATATTCAAAAATATGCCTACGTCAAATTTTGTCCCGATCGGGCCATCCGTTTAGAAATGCGAGATTTATTTCCAAAAAATGTTGATTCTGCCCCACTGTGCATAGTGACAGGATACCAAGTCAGGCCAAAACTAAGTGGACACATTATGAAATCTTATGAATGTAAGCAGCCTTTTTTGTAAACATTCCTTGATGTAAATTTCGGTATTTATAGAGCCCGTTGCAACAAATGATTGGCTTCTTTTGCCGCATCTGCATATTGCTTGCCATACCAAGAACTTTTTTGGAAATTTTGTCTTTTGGGTCCTAAACTTTTTTCAACATGTTTGACCAGGAAGTTGCGAAAAATCTGCCAGAACATACGTGTCGTCATCCATTATGCAGCAGGAATAACTGACATTAAACATAAAAACGTGTGTTAAGAATTTTACGATCTCACTCCTTATATGGTCTCTCACACTCATTACTTATATAGAAAACGCAATTTTTTTTCTCGCTCTGTAAATCACGACCATAATAAAATTATTTTAAACATAAAAAAAAACATACGGTTCGATATTACTTATTTGATACCTATCATTGGTTGCATATCTGCATAATCTGTGGTATATTAGTCAAGTTTAGTTTTGTTAGGTAAGGTTCAATGGGCAGGTACTCGTTAAGCAGCTCACTTGGGTCCATTCAAACCTGATCCCATTGTGATAACCAAGGGGTAAACAGGAGAGTATTTACAATACTTCCATTGTCTCCGAGTTAAACCAACCAGATTCCCTAATGAAAAAGTAGATTCTTCTAATATTCATCCTTGGTAGCTCATCCAAGCATTATAAGAATGGGGTTCCGAGGATGTACTTGGAGAGAAATTCAGAGGTACCTCGTCGCTTAGGTTGCCGCTTCAGTCAGCCAACCTGGGTGTACCAGATTGACCTCCTGCAACACCATTAGCATGCAGACTTGTCTGGCCCTGTGTGATCACCTGACTAGCCTGGGTCACAGTAGCATTCGACTCACCACCCTTGCGGACCAATCGGACCATAACTATCAAACCACCACTCACAATGAGGGGAAAATTAGATATACTATTTAGATTTTTTAACTTTTTGTTAGGTTTTATGCATTTAATATTAATACCAGTATAAATACCGATATATTAGTTATATACCGGTATACCGATAAAATTTATATACCATTACCGATATTGAAATAATAAAATTAATACCGATTCCGTTACTAATGCCGTTATTCGTTTCGGTTGCCAACATTGGTGTATATAGGAATGAATTATAAAAAGATCTTACTTTTCCTAAACCAATAAACCTGAAAACCTATTTTTTTAAATATCTCCACTAATGGAAGTTGAACAAGAATGGATATATTTCTAAATATTCAAAATTGATTGGTCTAGCAACATTTACCATATACAGGTTTTCGATTTTGTAATTTTCAAATATGTACTTTAACAAAATAAACTTGAATTTTCTCACTTGCATTAAACTTTTTGATTTGCTTCGTTAACGAAGTAGCGGGTTTAAAGCTAGTATTACTATAATAATAAAAAATCAAAACATGAAAAATCGTTTTGTTAACGAACACTAATATATTATTTTTTCTAATATTCTTTCAATTATTCTTATTATCTCATATTTTATACATCAATACAAAAATTGTCGGTTCGATTGTAAATTATGAATTATAAAAAAAAAACTTTGAATAATATATATGTTACATAATATTTTTATTACATGGATTTTGTTTTCTAGTATCTATAGTTCTAAGACAAATTTTAAGATCAATTAAAGGATGGGTACATAATTTTATTTATAAAGACAATTTTTAGATGTTTTTAATAAATCTTATATTCTTAAATAAATATATTTGTCTAAAAAGATTTTGAATGCTAATATCGAATAATAAATGGACAATTTATATAAATTTTCCTAGTGGTATATACTAGTGATTTTACAAAATTTCAATACATTTCGGTAAGGGTTTACATTATCCATTTGACTTAAAGTTTGCATCAATTTGTTCTATAATGTATCAAATTTAATAAAATATTTTTCTTTTTAGGGTTTCTGAATTTACGAGGTTCTGATATAAGTTACAATCCTGTATTTTTTGCATATTTGATAATAACAAAATCAAAACTAATGCTTTTTGTTGATGTTACTAAATTACCCAATAATTTCCAAGAACATGAAATAAACAATGGAATCGAAATTACAAAATATTCGTACCAATCAATTGGAGCACAGTTAATTGAAATTGTAAGTTTTTGGTTAATTTCTTTAAGTAAATTATTTTATAATTTTATATTGCCTATATTTCATATTTATATGCATACTAGTCTATTAGATTGCCCATGACATACTTATACGACCGATTTCTGGTCGTATATGTATTATTACTTTATTATTATTAATTTATATGGAATATACGTTATGGTTTAAAGCCGTCTACCGGTAAATTGGTTTATACATTAAGTTGCTTAAAAATTTAATTAATTTATTAACATACTTCTGTATTTTAATGTTCTTTTTAATAAATTAATAGGTTTAACCAATTAGCCCCATCATTACCATTAAGAATATAAATTATTTCTAGATCATTTACCGTTATCTTTTTAAAGTATATCAGCTTTAATGATTTAAGGCTAACTCGCGTAGATTTGAAATAGAGCAAATCTTGTTTCTTCCTCTTTATGTTGATTTCCGTTCAACCACATAAGGTACCTATAGCTTGTGATGAACAACATTTTTGCTTAGCGGTGGACGAAGGCACACTGGTCTTATGGCTGTAGCTCGCCGGATTCTTAGGTGGAGATGCCATCACAATTACAAAACGTGCCAATATATTGGTGGATGTCAAATAGAATTTACACAAAGAACAATGAACAACACAAAACTCTAATGAATTCTCTTGACAGACGTACGGACATTTAACGATTATAATTATACTTTTTTTTAATCTTTTCTAATATTTTTAGTCTTAAGTTTAAATCAGAGTACCAAATATTTATTCATTTGTCACTCATGTTCATGAACAAACAAAATTAATTTTTGTTGTGTTATGTTCTTTTCGTGTATGAAGAGGCAAAACTAGTTTGCTTTATGCATTGAACACATTGAAGACAGCAGACTACACAACTTCACGAACACAAATGCTTGCTGGCTTCAGTTGTAGTCGTGTGGCAGCTACTGAATTATTTTAAAGACGACATCTACAAAGCAAACAGCTGAGAAAATAAGAGGTAGTGAACATTTTTCCACTACCACTAAACATTAGTGTTTATAGAAATATTCCAAACAAATTGAAAATATAGTCAAAATACTTCCATTGTATTATTTTTATACCCTCCACCACCACAAGTGGTGAAACATTGAGAAATATGTGTGAGAAATATGTGTGTATTATTGATCCTTATGAAATTCTAAGTCGATTGAGCAATGTCCGTTTGTCTGTCTGTCTGTGTAAAACACTCTCACGTCCAAAATACATAAGCAAAATTAATGAAATATATTCCAAAATGTTTATAAGCAGTGTCAACAAAATCGAATTGGTAGAACCAGGGCTATGGATCAAAATGTAAGACAACCTCCAAAAATTTTGATAATTTTCACATGATTTTTTGTGACATTGGGTAAATTCATTGCAGAAAATACCATGGAATTTTGCACTCATTATTTATATGATAAAAGAAAAAATTCTGTTAAAAATGGAAAGAATCGCTCCATAATTTCTCGTAGACCCCATACAAATTTATTCCCGAAATATGGTGCTATGGTATATCAATGCCCATAGAATTCCAGTATCCATACAAAAGTAAGCACAACTAAGTTTTGTGCAAACAGAAATTTCGACACCAATTTTTTTTGGATCGGACACTATTTGACCATAGCCCCCATTTAATGTTTACTTCCGAAAATCACTTAAATACACTTAAATATCTTATATATATCGGTATCAGGATGAAATTCGACTTGCATAATCCCCATGCACATGAAAAACGCTGTAGGGAATTTCATGAAGTTCGGCGCATAATTGGTTATAGCTCCCTTATAAGGACCACTTAATTTTCATAAATATCTGAAAAATATCGTTATCGAATTAAACTTATACAGAGATCGGTAGTATTAATTCACAAATGATACTACTAGATTGTGTGAATATCGGTTCTTATTTGACCATAGCTCCCATATAAGGTCCATTTCCGAAAATTACTTAAATACTAATAAATCTCTTATAATAGCTTCTATCTGGTTAAATTTTCAATTAAATATTTCCCATATATACGAAAATCGATGTGTTGAATTTTATGAAGATCGGCCGATAATTGGTCATAGCTCCCATATAAGGACCACTTCCGAAAAACACATTAACCTCTATAAATATTTTAAATATATGGATATCGAACTAAAATTGTATACTGATCAATATATTGTATCCAAACATTATACTACTGGGTTTTGTAAATATCCGCCCATGTTTGACCATAGCACCCATATTATGCCCATTTCCGATAATCACCATAATACCCATAAAATTCTTGTAAATATGTTATGGAGAAAAATAGGCCTCAAATACACAGAAATCACGTTAAAATATTTAATTATCTCTTCCAAATAAGTCGCACATACGAAAAATACATTAACGCATATATACACTCATATCGGTAAAAAATGTAACAGATATAAGTTTCAAGTAGATTTGGTGACTATGGGTTCATAATTATATATGTAAGGCTCACATCCGGAAAATTCATTAGAATAGAACAAAAATATACTTTTGAAGTTTGACTAAATATATTTGTTTACCCTTTTTTATACTCTTTTACTTCACTTGTGGTGAATAAGGAAAATGTTGAGTAAATTACCAATTGACCACTTACCAATTATTAGGTATACAAATTGTTAAATAGTACAATTTATTCGTATTATAAAATTATAGACTCTGTTGGAAATGGTAGGAATATGTAGTTATTTCAATTATAAATTGCTGAATTAGATAACATTTTTATACATTTTAAATAAAATATCTTCTGTGTAAACTAGTTTTTCTAACAATATATAAAATACTACTATATTTTAAATAAACTTTTATTTTGTTTAAAAAAATCAGTTTTATTGAAGAAAGTACATAATTTGAATATAGTACAAAATGTTTATGATGTCAGGATTCATCTATAATCCATAAAGTGGCTTAAAAATAAATTCGGTTATAGACCTAATTCGCTTATAGTTCACAAAAATTGTGCAACTGTATTTGTAGACTATAATCGAAAACTACTGTATTACATTAACATTCTACCAATCTTCATAATCGGAGCTAAGTCCCAATAACAAACATTGAAAATGGATATTAGAGTGTTTATACCAATGTAATTTCTATAATTTTCATCTAATTTAGGTGGAGGGTATTTAAGATTCGGCATAGCCGAATTACGTAGTTGGTAGTCAAATGTAAAAAAATTTTTAACTAAATTTTAAACAATGGTTTTATCTCTGTTAAATATATTTATCACTCTTTCGATTTATAGCCCAATTCTACCAAGGCCTAATTGATATCGTTAGGTTATACACTGGACTCTATTAGTCCCTTACTACTGTTACGAAATTGTACTTGAATTTAAATATTTGACGTCCAGAAGTTCATTTCGAATAAATGGATATGTAATATATGATACCAAAGATCCCAGAGGTACAGCATGCGGAGGCTCGGCAATTTTAATAAAAGCTCGAATCAAACACTACTTAATGTCTGATCTTTGCGAAGATTATCTTCAAGCTACTACTATCTGTATTGAAGATTTTCATCGAAACTTAGTGATTTCATCGATATACTCACCCCCTAGATTTTCAATTACAGGAAGTCAATATAAGAGATTTTTTAAATCACTAGGCCCCCGTTTCCTGGCTACCGGCGATTATAATGCTAAGCACACATTCTGGGGATCACGACTGATTACCCCTAAAGGTTGTGTTTTGTTTGATACAATTTCTAAAATGGGTTTGAATGTGATTTCGAGCGGCCAACCTACTTACTGGTCTACTGACCCGCGAAAAATACCGGATGTTATTGATTTTAGCGTGATGACAAATATCCCTGGAGAAATAATTCAAGTTGAGTCCTCGCTGGAACTATCTTCAGATCACTCACCCACTATTGTTACTTTGTTGAGCTCCCGAGAAATTGTATCCCAAAAAATACTTCAGTACACATTTCTCGGACAACATACCGCTAAGAAAACCAGAAAACATCGATCACGCTCTTATCAATTTCGATAAAATCTCAAACTGGCTGCTCAATATGCTACCCAAACCCCCCGACAAATCAGATATAATAGAATTTATTATGCAGATGGCGAACGGCTCTTATCCCAACTGCACAGATCCCCCAACTCAAATCGAAGCTCAAAGATTGTATAAAAATACTTAAAAAGCTCTTGGAATTTCTAAAAATGAAATCATTTAAAAAAATATCTTGAAAGCCTAGACGCAATCCCGCAATCGGATTACTCATTGTAGCGAGCCACAAAAAGTCTTAAAAGACCTGTCATATGTAAGCCGCCCTTGCGAAATTCTATCTTGTTACTGATTTTTAATGCTATATTTCGCATTGAATATTATCATCCAGAATGGAAGGTTTCACTGGTTACCATGCTACCTAAGCCGGGAAAAGATCACACAAAAGTAGAATTATACAGACCCATCAGCCTATTGTCTAAATTGTATTCCGAATCATCAATTTGGATTTAGAAGAAAACACAGTATTATCTAATAGAAAGTTATTTAACTGGTCGAACATTTAAGCTTAAAGAAGGAGTCCTTCATGGAAGTATCCTCGGCAGTGTTGCCAATTTAGCACTTTTCTGGCTAAATTTATCCCTTTTCAATCCTCTTTAGCCACTAAAAATTAATTTAGCCTTTTTTATTTTCATTTAACCATTTTTATGGCAAAATTAAAACATATATATACTCTAATGATCTGAAATTTTTGCTGTTGAAAATGAGTAAATCAGTTTAAAAAAATTGGCAGGAATATTATGTCAAAAATTAACTAAAAATGTTGAACCAGTAAATAATTTAAGAACATACAAATTGTTGGAACCTTCCATATATTTTTCAAACTTGCTATAGTTCTCAAATTATATCATTAAATGTTTGCTCGAGTAATTTATTATTTGCATCATTTTGTATTCTTGCCTAGGGTGCACAGTTGCTCAGAATTGTTTTTCATCGGCCAAAAGTCCGTAACTTTTGAATCGATTGAGATATTTTAGTATTTTTTAATGTGCAGATAACTTTTTGAACTCCCATGGTTAAGGTTTCGCGTATATTAGACTCACAAAGATTTAAATAAACATTTAAATTAAAATGCCATAAATAATATAAAGAAAATTAGCGTTATTATACCCTTCACCTTCATGAGAAGGGTATATATAAGTTTGTCATTCCGTTTGTAATTTCCATAATATAATTTTCCGACCCTATAAAGTGGTCGGATCTTATAGATAACGGAGTCGATTAAGCCATGTTCGTCTGTCTGTTGAAATCAATTTTCTGAAGACCAAAGTTATCTTCGGGATCCAAATCTTCAATAATTCTGTCAGACATGCTTTCGAGAAGTTTGCTATTTAAAATCAGCAGAATCCGTCCATAAATAACGGAGATATGAGCAAAAATCCGTGACAACCTCTGAAAATTTCATCAAAAAAAGACAATTTATTGCATGCTTTGACAAAAAAGCAACAACGCGTATGTGTGGATGTGTGTTGGTTATTGCTTTGCGTATTTTGTTTTTGTTTTTATACCTTTCACCATGAGAGGTAGGGGTATATATAAAGAGAGAGTTGTTTATAATGAGTTTTCATATGAGCAACTCTATCATACCTAAACATAGGGTTCCCAGATTTTTTTTGTGTCTTATCCCCAAAAAATTATTCAAAACACAGTTTTTCTTATCCCCAGTAAAAAATATGAAATTACACTATAAATATAAATAGAACGAAATGAAATAAATATCTATTGCAATAAGCGGGGCAAGTTTTACAAGCATGAAAAATAAGCTTTTGCATATTTTATAAATTTAAGAATTGATTTTTTTGCTGATCCTTGTTATTACAACAAAATAAATCGTAAACTTTAATTTTGATTCTAATATGCATATCTTTGATTTTGTCTGCATATTTTCCAGTTTTTTTTTAGCATTATTACTATCGTTTTTAAACTTGCCCTGATAATGAGACTTCAACCATTTCATAAAACAAAGAAATTTATTTGACAAATTTAATTACTTGCAGTAATTAACATTAACTATATTTGTTGTATAAACTTTCATTGGCCTGTACCAATAAAATCAATTGTACCTTTTTATATTGCTTAAAGTTAACTTTTACTATTTCGAACATAAAGGCAAGTTGTAATAATGGCCCTTAGTATAGTTAATTTGTGTATACAAAATATTAATTTAATATTATGAAACTTAAATACTATCGCCGATTATTAGTATACATTTTATAAATGCTTGTATGAATTAATTTGTATAATAAGTAAATATTACCATAACATTAAAAGGTTTTGTTTTTTATTTATGTATTTAGAACACTGCAAATATTTTTAAGCGTTCTGAGCAAAATAAGTATTTTTATACAAGACTTTTAAAATCAACAAGTTGACAACACCGTTAGTAAATGTCACGTAGAAACGTAAATAAATTCTGTTTTTAACAGGTTCAGACGTTACATTTTGTCACTATAACTGCTTTAACTACTTTACACACAATAGAAACGATCAGCTGTTCCGTTCCGTTAAGGTTACATTACATTACGGTCGGCTAATCCACCCTTTAAAGGCTCTTACAATTTAGTAGTCGTTGTCCACTCAACGAGACAACTACAAAAGTTGTATGACTTTTTCTTTATTTTTTTCAGTTTTGGTATTTGTTATTTTGCAGGTGCACTGAACAAAATAAAGAATTGAATGTGTTGGTGAGAGAATTTACTTTTGCGCACCTCTGTTCTACAATGTGGAATGAGATGAAATGAATAAGAATTATAAATCAAACACACACATGCATAATTTGTATGTATTTGAGTGCGTTTCGTTTATTTTAATTTTTGTTGTTATTTTTTCAACATACAATTGTGCAAAATAATTGTTGTGTAATTGTTGTCAACTTTATCTGGGCGATGTATTTTTCGATCCTTAAAAGTTAGGTTAGGTTCCATGGGCAGCTCACTTGGGTCCATTCAGATCTGATCCCATTGTGATACCCAAGGGGTAGTCGTCGGGGTATTTATAGTACTTCCGTTGACTCCAAATTAAACCAGCCAGATTCCCGGATGAAGGAATAGATACGTCGCAGATTAATCCTTGCTAGCTCGTCCAAACATGATAGGAATGGAAATCCGAGGATGCGTTCCCTCAGGTTAGTCAGAGCCGGACATTGGCAGAAAAGGTGATACACAGTCTCTTCCTCTTCTTCATTATGGCAGCTTCTACAGTAATCATTGTACCGTAAGCCCATTCTTCTAGCATGTGTCCCGATTAAACAGTGTCCTGTAATAAAGGAGACAATTAGCCTAATTTGCTCACGACTATAGTCTATAAGTAGACTCGTCCTGCTGGCATCGTATACGGGCCAGGTCGACTTCGCTATAGCACAGGAAGGTTCAATTGTCCATCTGTTTTGTGCAGTCTCATATAGTTTCTGCTGAACAGCCATCTTGCATTTGACAAGGGAAATACCAGAAAAGGGGTCGATCGCCTCCTCACTCATCATCGCACTCCTTTTGGCCAGATCATCTACTATATAGTTACCCTGATTTCCATCGTGTCCAGGGACCCATATAAGCGTTATCCTAGAATGTCTCGCTATCTCATTTAGGGATATCCGGCATTCCTCGGTTAACCTAGATGTCGTAAAGACACCCGCTATTCCGTTTACGGCAGCCTTGCTATCAGTAAATATACATATATCACCAGATATTCGATAATACCTCAGCCAGTTGGATGCACGTTTAATGGCAGTAATTTCCGCCTGAAGAACAGTACAGAAGTTAGGTAGCCTAAAGTAGGATTTTATCCCAAAGTTTTCAATATAGAAACCACCACCAACCCTATCACCCCTGTTAGAGCCATCAGTGTATATTCGTATGACACCAGTAGGGGGGAAGAGTCCGCGTTGCCATAAATCCCTATCCGGGATCATAATATGAAAATGCCTATCGAAAAAAGGTTTTGCGATGCAGTAATCGACATTACCATGAATGTGCCCATAGTAATTCAGTATCATAGAGTGTCCAAGGTCCTTACCAGACCATGAACAACCAGCATTTAGTCTCACAGCAGAGTTGAGAGCCATTTGTATCACCATCAAGTCCACTGGTAACCAGTTTAGAATAGCGAAAAGTGCCTTAGAGGAGGTAGACATAATAGCGCCTGTAATCATTATCGCGATAGTCCTTAGAACTCGTTCAACGGCCTTCCGGTGAGTAGCATTCTCCATAGCCTGCCACCACACCAATACTCCATAGAACAAGATGGGTTTAACGACTGCTTTGAAAATCCAATTGATACCTTTAGGCATAATACCCCAGTTGGAACCAATTGCCTTTTTGCAGGAGTAGATGGCCACATAGGCCTTATTTATCCTGTTCTGAATGTTCAAATTCCAGGACAATCTCTTATCTAGAATGATGCCAAGATACTTAGCATTATCTCTGATCTCAAGACTGATTCCATTCAGTCTAGGTGGTCTAAAGTTATCGATCTTATACCTCCTAGTGAAGAGAACCAATTCCGTTTTTTGGGGATTCACACTAAGTCCGCTTGATATACTCCACTCACTCAGTGTACTTAGTGCCGATTCCATACAACTAGATATTGTATCCAGAAATTTACCAGATATAAATACTGCAACATCGTCAGCATACGCGACTGTTTTGATCCTTCTGTTGTCCATCCTGACCAACAGGGTATTCATAGCCAGATTCCACAGAAGTGGTGATAGTACACCACCCTGTGGGGTTCCACGATTGGCCACTTTTGAAACACTGATGCCACCTAGGGTGGCACATATGACTCTATAGCCGAGTATCTTCCCGACTAGTCGGCGTACACATAGATCAATCCCAAATTCATCCATCGCAGATAGGATAGCGTCGGGCCTGACATTGTTAAAAGCCCCTTCAATATCAAGGAAGGCAACAAGTGAATACTCTTTATGTGAAAGTGACTCTTCAATGAAGCCAACTAACGAATGTAGAGCTGTTTCCACAGATCTGCCCTTAGTGTAGGTATGTTGGGATTTAGAGATGAGTTCCGTCGGAATGGTATTCTCAGGTATACATCAATCACCTATTCTAGGGTTTTCAGCAAAAAGAATGCAAGACTAATTGGTCTATAATCCTTTGGTTTAGTGTGAGTCGCCTTTCCTCCTTTAGGAATGAAGACTACTCTGCATCTCGTCCACCATGTGGGAATATAGGTCCATCTTATGCACGCTGTGTATATGTTGATGAGCCAAGGAACAACTATTTCATCATTCTTCTGAAGATCAGCAGGAATAATACCATCCGGCCCAGGGGATTTAAACGGGTCGAAGCTTTTAATTGCCCACTGAATTCTTTCCCTGTTCACCGGAACAGAGTTATCACACGGAGCAACGGAATCAGCAGCCCCATTCACAGTTTCAGCATCAACTGGGAGGCAGCCTGGGAAATGAGTGTCCAGTAGGACCTCAAGTGTTTCCTTACTATTCAGAGTCCAGCTACCACATGGTTTCTGTATATAGCTTGGTACAACCGGAGAGGTTGATAGAATTTTACGTAATCGGTTAGTCTCGGAGGATCCTTCCACGCCGCTACAGAAGTCCCTCCAGGATTTCCTTTTCGCATTCCTCGTAAGGTTCTTGAAGTGATTCAATGAGGACTTGTATGCCGGCCAGTTACCCAACCTCTTAGCCTCGTTGAACAGTTTACGACACACCCTTCTGGCGTGTGCAATTTCAGGATTCCACCATGGAGGCTTATTCTTACCTCTGGGGGTGATCGGCTTACAGGCCAAATTAGTAGCCGATTGGAACGCTTCTGTGAGTGTTTCAACTGCTATCTCAATATCTTCCGTACTCTCAATAGAGGGCGGGTTAGGTAAAGACCGAGAGAGTACGCCACATTGCATATCCCAATCGGTCTTCCTCCTGTTTAGAATGTTATTAACACTCCCATAGGCTACACCAATATTGAAGTCAATATATTGGTGATCAGAGAAGGAACAGTCACTAGCGACAGCCCAATTAGTAATCATACTATGGTGCTCAGCACTCACATGTGTTAAGTCCAGAACCTCACTTCTGTTTGAAACAATGAAGGTAGGTTCCGAACCTCTATTAACTACTTCCAAACTACTATTAAGAATGAAACTGTGGTGCGAGTTAGCGTCAGCACAGATAACCAAAGGTATCTTAGACTCATTCGCCTTTTTAACAGCACTGCGGATAGCATCTGGCGGATGCTCCCCATGATCATGCGCCATATAGCTGGAGATTAGCCACAACAAACTGCCTTCATTGGTTTCCCATGAGACTGCTACTGTATCTTCATTACTGTAATCAGACAGAATGAAGATATTCAAAGAGCTTTTAGCCAATATACAGGATCTAATTTTACCTGCGCTTTTAGCGTAATAGAGCTTATAGCCCTTCAAACATAGTCCACAGATACGGTCCTGATGGACCCAAGGTTCCTGGACCATGACTAGCTCCTCCCCGTTATTGACAATACGGAGGAGCAGTGCAGCAGATGCTGCCTTAGAGTGGTGAAGATTTATTTGAGTCACCTTCACCATACTCAATTTTTACAACGGTGACGTCGGCGTCCTCCTGGTCAGAATTCAGGAGGGCGTCTTCGTCCACCGCCTCGTCCATCCGTTCAAAGAAGGTACCAACCAGTTCGGAGACAGAGTTGGTATCTTCATTGTCGATTGGACCAGCGGCGTCATTGCATTCCATGCCCTCTTCCGAAAGCATGGGTTTGACATCATCTGAGGAGGTATCATCTTTGTTGTCGCTTAGGTAGACACGCAGGACGATCGTACCAAATCCATAGTACACCTTCCCTTGTGTCTTCCTTAGCGGCCCCAAAGAGTCCTTATTCAGGACAACGATTGCCTTTCTAGAAGATCCTTCAGCGTCAGTAACCTTAACAACTTTCCAATCATTAGTTGGAAGCTGTGGGTTACAGCACTGGAGAATCTCCAAGATCTCCTCCGGGCTGGATGGCTCAGCTGGAATTTTAGCTATGGATCTAGGCTTTCGGGGTATCTCACTCACCGATACCACCTCAAGCCTAGATCCCGGCCATACTTCACCCAACGATGCGACGGCAGTCTTTAGTAGCAACGCTGAGCGTTCATCTACACAAGACATAAGTTTAACGTGACCCTGGTACCAGCCAGCATCATCGCATTGAGGAGGAGTGCCTGGGTTCTCTTTAAGAACTTTCCAGAACACCCCTACCAATTTTTGCTTCACCATATCCCAATTTGATTGGGATATGGATCCGTCATTGACACTCCGATCTATAACCGCCCTAACGAGGTTGTCTTTGACAATCTCGCTGAAAGACTTGGCTAAAGATCTTTTCGCCGCTTTGGGCCTTTTCGGTCCCGGTTGCTGGCTCTTGGTTGTCGCATCCTCCTCTGAACGTTGCCGTTTAGGCACCGCTGATAACTCAGCAGAAGGAGGGGCGGTCTTGAGACCAGCAATTTGAGCTTTCGCCCAAGCGAGTCCTTCTTGCAGGGTTTTTATGCCTGAGACTGATATCGGAGCCGGAGTTGGCAGGGGGTGGTGCGGCTACAGGGCAGGAGGATTCCATCACAGACCCTGTACGCACAGTTGGCATATGGGAGGCTACTAAGGGGAGCGACTCAGTCGCTTCCCCCTCAGAAGCACCCGAAGCATGGGGTTTAACCGCCTTGACGGTTAGGGCTTTAGCAGCTTTGGAGGTACTTGGAGAGAAGTCCAGAGGTACCTCGCCGCTTGTGACACTACCATCAATTGTTTGTTGTTTTATACATTCAGCCAACCTGGGTGTACCAGATCGACCTCCTGCGACACCAGTAGCATGCAGACTAGCCTGGCCCGGTGTAATCACCTGACTAGCCTGGGTTCCAGTAACATTCGACTCACCACAGCCCGTTACCATCGCTGTGGGAGTAGGGTCCCCGGAGATTATGAAGCCCCCGACCGGGTACATGGGGCATGATTTGCGACCTTCCATTTCGTCCATACGGACAAGTTTTGGTTGCATTTTATACCTGCTGCCAGGTGTTGAGAACTGCCGCCCCTCTGGGGATAACAGACGCAGACCACCAGCCGCCCAATATGGGAAACAGACGCTGGTGGATTTCGGACGGACAATAAGGAGCCCTTTCGGACCAGCCGGACAATAACCAACAAAGCCACCCCTCTCAGTGAGGGGAACATGGCTTGATGGAACGTCTGATAGCCGCTCCAAAGGAGAACAGACGCTATCAGACAGAGGGGGGAGGGTAGTTCTTAGTATCATACTCACTTCGTGCCCTTCTGGAATGGGAGACCCTACCAGAGACAGCCAACTTAAGTTAAACTGCCTCCTCCAGCATGACCAGCACAGATCACCGCATTTAAGCCTCTACATCGCGTCAAGATGACTATCCATCGTAGAGTACTAATTTGACGTAAATATAGTACTTTGAAAAATATTTTATAACACCTTCCACAGGCCATGTATACCGTTTTTAAAGACTACAATCCAATTTGTTTAATTTTTAGAATATTTTTTCTGCATTATTTGAGAGGCATATTAGCCATAATTTCACTTATCAAAATATTCTCCATCGATTTCGAAGTTATCACAAAGGATTACTTTTAAATTTGGCTTTCATATAAAAAATGTTGGAGCATTTTGCAGGCCTGGTGATAAATACGAGGTTTTAAAAACATCGGCATATAATATACGTGTGCCCACATATTACGTTATTTTAAAAGTATTCATAAATTTTTGTTTGTATATTCGGCATAGCCAAATGTAACATTCTAAGTTGTTTTTTATATTTCTATTTGATATATTCGTCAGATATATCAGTTAACAATCGCACTTATACATCAACATTTGCTGATGATACTGCTTCTACTTCTAAGCATTCACGCAAAAGTGTGTACATAAAATATTTACAATGCGTAGATAATCATGCCACCCTATTCAAAAAAAAAAAAAGGAAAGGTCGTATAAGTAGATGCAAAGTTGACTCAAATGAAATTGAAATCAATTCAAACTAATTGGCTCATTGGCAGAAACTCTATGCTTAGTTTAGATTGTAAACATCTACTTTCTAACTCCATCATAAAACCCATATGGTGTTATGGGATCCAACAGCCTCAGCATAAAATGTCCAAAGACGCCAAAACAAGTTTTTAAGAATGTTCACTGTTGCTCCCTGGTATATCAAAAACGTGAATATACACAAAGATCTAAACGTGCCCCTTGTAAAAACTTAGATCACGAAAAACGTAAAAAATATTTTAAAAAAACTTGAAATTCACCCAAACCCACTGGTCCGCAACATATTAGATAACCTTGGAACACAGCCGACCTAATTCAAACACTAGAAGGAAGAATGCCAATTTAATCAAAGCAACAATGAATAAACCATTTTTCGTCCAGCAATGGCTGGACTAATAAAATTAGAATTATTATCTATATGATTTGAAATAATTGTTGTTAGTTCATTAGTTCACAATTAATAAAAAAATGTCTACCGTTTAAGCTGCGCCTAGCAGTCTCATCATGAGAACTGATATACTCTTCCATTCAAATCAAAACAAGAGGAACACAAACACACTTCCTTATTATTTTAAGTCTAGAAGAGAAAAAAAAAATTTTGCGCTTTTTGTTTTGTTTACACTGTTTATAGTTAGGTTAGGTTATAAAGGCAGCCAGTGTTAACAAGCTCACTTGGGTCCATAAATTGGTCCCTTTGTGATACCCTAAAGATCATGATCAGGTCCTTAAGAGGTCCTTCACATGTCGGAAATGGGTTCAGTGCCGAACCAACCTGACGCACGGATGAACGAATCTATCTTCCTTACATCCACAGTAGATAGATCCGCTAAGCCATGCAAAAGAGGACTGCCAATTGTAGCAGACCAAACATCAGATAGAGCTGGGAAAAGACAGAGGAGATCTTCAACTGTTTATAGTTGCACGAATGTTTTTATTTTTTTATTGTTTTTCTTTAAGCTTCCAAATATTGTATATATTTTTAATTTTAAATATTTTTAACACTTTTAATTTAGACAAAAGCAAGAAAGAAAGTGATGAATAAATTTACCAAAAATTGAAAAAACAAAAATTTTATAGAGATTCCCACATCACATCTAATGGTACTGAATCTTGCAATAAATATTTAATTAAAAATTAAACAAGTTATAAAAATGCTTCTTATATAAGGTCTTTGAAAATGTTGCATATATTATTTGAAATTCTCAATTAAAAACGTTTGATAAGATTTCATAATGAAGATAATTCTCAAAGTAAAAATATATCAATTACTCTAGATTATTGTTAATAAAATTATTTATGAATTTATTTATATAAAATTTTTTTTTAGGTGAAAAATGATTCTGGAAAAGTATGGATATCACCAAGTTCAAGTTATTATCTTACTGCATTGATACCGAAGAAACAACGACATCAAGAGGTGTGTGTGCTATTTTAAAACATATGCAGCAATATTTTCAGATTCCCTTTTTATTTTTATAGATAACACCTATTGCTATTAACAAGGCGATCAAAAATGACACAGAAATGGAAGGTTTTATAAATTGCCATATCCGTGATGGTGTTGCTTTGTGTCAGTATTTTGCATGGTTAGAGCAAATGGTATCAAACAAACAATATGTTGATGAAATTTCCGGAGCAGATAAACTTGAGGAATTCAGATCGTCAGTATAAATTATATTTGAATACACAGTCCTCAGTCATATACATTATATTTATTTTATTTAGGAAAAACCTCCATTTCATGGGTTTAAGTTTTCCAACAATTAGTTCATCTGGACCAAATGGATCAGTCATTCATTACCATCCAGCTAAAGAAACTAATCGTCAAATTACTGATAAAGAAATTTATTTATGTGATTCTGGAGCTCAGTATTTGTAAGTTTTTATATAAATTGTTAAAATAAATTTGTTTTATTTTTTTCTACGTATTTTAAGGGACGGTACAACTGATGTGACCCGGACACTACATTTCGGAATTCCATCTGAATTTGAAAAAGACTGCTATACACGCGTATTAAAAGGTCAATTAACACTAGGATCTACAGTGTTTCCAAAAAAAGTAAAGGTATGATTTTCCAAATTATAAAAATCAAGTACATATACAGTAGAGCGTACCACCTTACAAGCCGTACACCCTCTAGTATAAAGTATTTTTACAAGGCAGTTAAAAGGGGTCGCCTTTTTATTTTTTTCGTTATATCTTCGCCATTTACCAGGAAAATAGAAAAGCTTTTAAGACATTTTTTTGAATAATCTTTGACAAAAAGACACGATAATTTCGATAATTATACATCCGACGGTAAATGCAGACTGTTCTGCAAGTATTATCGAATTCTTCGATAGCAAAAGTTTAATGATTTTTTGCGAGCTTTAATTTTCATACATTACTGTGGTACATTAGGGTGGTAGGAACACAGATCTGGTGAATAAATACTAAAACTTGATTCTTTAGGTCAATGGCCCTTAATGCAAAACATTGGTTTTCCCGAGACAGAAACATTGATATATCATGCTTTATATATATATATAACGAAAAATTTAAAAAGTTCAGCAAAAAAAAAAAAAATTGTTTCGTAACTGCCTTGCAGAACTACATTACATTAGGTGTTGTACGGGGAATTTTTTTTTGAGGTACGGACTAATATATAGCCATGTACATTAGATTAGCACAAAATCCCTGTATATTTTGATTGTGATTTTTTTCTAATTTTTTACTTATTAGACCAATTGTTTTGGTCCGCACTGTTTTACAACCATATCTAGCCTTTGTTTAATAAAAAATATTACCATTATCATACCTATTTTGGATTTTAATTGCTGATTTGTGTCATTAGCTGAATTCAAGTTATTGTATGTAAAAGTTTTGTTCGCGTAATGTTTTCTTATTTATGAAGCAAACATAAATAATGCAACAGGATACAAAAAACGTGTCAAGAAAACTACCGAAGTCGTGGACCGTGATATTGTCCGGAAGTCGACGCAGGACCCTTTCAAGTAGTCACGCGATATAGCGAATGAAATGAACTTTCAATTTGCGTTATATTTATTAGACAGGCTCATACGACGACGTATTTATGACGAAATGCTCTCCGGACGCTCAAAGCGGGAGGCCTCTCATTCTGGAAAAAATACTTTGGAGTGATGAAAAAAAAGGTGAATCGCATGGGACCGGATGGTAGAGTGTTTGTTCATCGACCAAAACGCCAAGCATTAAATCCACGCTTCACTCAGAAGACCATAAAGCATGGTGTGGAGATCATTTTCATGGCACGGTGTGGGCCCAATTGATAAAATTAATGGAAAAATGGACCGTTATCAGTATTTCGACATTCTAAAGAACATAGTGGAACCATATGCTTTTGAAAACATGCCAGTTTCATTCACATTAATACACGACAGTGACTCCAAATACACGTCGAAACTGGTAAAGGATTGGTGTCCGTTTTTGACAGGCTCGCGCAAAGTCTCGTCATGAACCCGATTGAAAACATCTAGAACGATGTGAAATGTGCAATTGCTCAACAAATGTACAAAAACTTGAATGATCTGTGGACTGGAATACGGAATGATTTGTACTCAAAGAAAGTTGCCAGAATTTGATTGAAAATAAAGCCTACTTTACTAAATATTATCTTAAAAACATTAATATTTTGACTATTTATTAAAATATATTATTTTTATTCCAGAAATTTAAATTTGTGCTAAAAACTGGCTTATGATATATTTTTAAAGAATAATATGCATTTTAAGTTTTTATCTTTACATTTTTTTTTGATGCTAGATCTAAAATACAATAAATACTATTATTGTTTTTCAGACAAAGTTGTTTGCTAATTTTATGTCCATAACTGCCTATACGTACCCCCATATTCATATAAAAATCTATGGTTTAAAATACAATTTAGTTAAAACACATTTTAAAGCTAAAATAGCCGCTGACTTCATAAACGCAGTTTGCAAAGCAACACTGCAAATAATTTCGTTTACAATGCAAAGCAATACTTTATGACAATACTGCTTTGTCAAAATATGCAATGACAATTTAGTACATTTATGAACGCATAAATGTTTTTTTTGTAAATTTACCTAAAATTACATATTTTACAAACAAAAACTCAACTTAACATAAATCCGCCATTTCTACTAACATATACATTTTTTGATTCCAATTATTTGTATAAAGAACTAAAACAGAGTAATACTCATAAATAAAAACAATGCTCAAATCTGACAAATGTTGCGCATTTAAAAACCATCATCATTGTCATGAACTTGCGACATTGCCAAAACAAAATCTATTGAGTTTATGACCACTACGCTTTGCAGTGTTACATTGCAAACTGCGTTTATGAAGTCAGCCTGCTTTTTAAAAAATTGTTTTCGTAATCAGCATTTCAAGTAAACAGTTTTTTAACGTTTTTTTAAGTTGATGGTAACACTATAATTTTTTGTGTCACTTCAATCATACATAGTGCACCAAAACAATGAATATTAGATAATATAGTATTGGTAATAAAAATCTTTTTTTTGGCCGTGCTTGAGGATTGAAAATACATTCCAATTTGCCATTTGTCTCTTTAAAATTCCCTTTTTTTAATATAAAATGTAAAAAAATGTTTAATTTATTTTTGTTTAATCGAGCCCAAAAGGGCCATGTATGGTTAATACATTATAAATTGCAATGTTTATTTAAATACAAATAAATTAAAAATATAATACCGTAGTTTCGACTTACCTGTCTTTCACTTAAGAGCATTTTGTATATAAGTGCACAAAATTTGTGTTTTGTATATTTATTTTACCAAACTCCATATAAATTCGTTAATTTAAGTGCATTGTTCATACCTGCACATTTAAGATAAGTGCATAATACTTTTGGAAACTGTAACTAGTTTTCATGAAAAAATTATAATTAACTGCCTAATACCAAATTATGTTGTAAACTTCTTAATAATATTGTTACGTTTTTACCTTTTAAAAACGGGGTTTATTTCCTTTAAATAAACCGGATACTTATAATTGCAAATAAATAGCGGTTTTAGTTGTTTAAAATTTGTAACAACTCTTTATTTATTTAATTGTACACCAACAACCGTTCCAATATTCACTTAGTGTCTTAATCAATTCGCAGAAATACACACACACTTTATAATGTACAAGTATACACTGGCAATGTTCAAGAATTCATTGGTAATACAGCACACTTTATGGCAGTTAATATGTTTACTTAACGATGCTTCAAATTAGATATATATATACACACTGTATTACCATCTAGAAAGCTCTATTTCTACAATGATCTTAAAACTACAATATTCGAATTCTAGAGCTTTCGACGTTAGGCATTAATCATTTAATTTAGTTTTGCCATACTTACAAACAATGCTCAACTCAAAGCTTTTGTTCAATGTTAATAATACCCACACATTTGTCAAAGTTTGAGAATCACTGCTGTTGAGAGGCATTATACAACTTTAAACCAGCCGTTATAATAGTTATATTTAAATTCAAGTACAATTTCGTAACAATATTAAAAGCAGCTAAAATTGGAAATTTGTAATACCTGCATACATAGTTGGTTTTTTATTTCTATAAATTATTTGCTGTTAACTGCTTTTTTGGACAGTAAGTAAACTTAAATGCACTTACCAGGAGGTAAGTGCATTAAGGTTAACTGCATTTTTGACTTGCCTGTACAAAATATCGTGGAAAAGTTGGTTGTAAAGCAAGTCAAAATTACTGTACTAGGTAACTATTAGGGAATTCAATCGATTAACCGTTAAACGGTTAACCGATTAATTTTGGTCGGTTAACTGTTCGAATAATTTATAATAAATTGATTAATTTGTGTCGATTAACCGAAAGTTCTTTTTTTTGTACTTTATATAGAAATATAGTTTTAAACACACAAATTTTATTTCTTAATTCATGAACATTCCCTTCTAGCAATAGTTTGAATAGGGATTTCTAAATCCATTAAAATCGTTATTGAAATTGCAATATACTGTATGTAACCTTTATTAGGTTTTGTGTAATGGTTTTAAAACGACCGCCACACGGTGGCTCAGAACTTAATTTTATGGGCCAAAAGTCCATTTTGTTGTTAACACCGGTTTCCAAAATATCAATGTCATGCAATAGTAAACATATTGGAACTAAGGTAGCCAAAAAATTAGATACACATATTGCTAATTGTGGCCGTGACATGCTAGGTCTGTTCATTTACTTTCCCAGTAAATACTTGCAACCAGAGAATAAAAACAAAATTTACAAAATTAATCTCTTAAATTCTCAAAAATAGTAAAAAGTAAATGAACGCTTTCCCAGTAACAATTGTTTGTAAACACTGAATCCTAAATTAATACACACAATTTTCTTATATTATTCCTTTTAAAATGTATAAATACTCATATTTTATTCAATTTTATTGAAAATTCTTTTTTTTTACATTTTTTCACCACAAAAATAAAATTTTAAATAAATAAACAATAACACAAAACATATGAAATATAAGTTGCTAACTATTACGAGTTCAAAAAGAACTTGTAATAGTTTGCAACGAGAGAACACTCTCTAAAATTTATACGCTCTTGATTTTTTCTCTACTTGCAAGTTTTTTGAGTTAATGAACGTTTTTCCAGTAACAATTGTTACTAACTAGTAACAACTTTCAGTTATTGAACAGAGCTGCTGTTAAAGACAACTATTTTATGTTATTTTATAAAAAATTTACTCACAAACTATTATCGATAATTGGCTGATTTTTTTGTTATGTTGATACGATAATAGTCTTTAAGAACTGGTATAATGTGTCATTAATCGATTGCTGATAGATTTCATTATGGGTTGTAACCATATACCTTCTTAAATTTGTTACGTGATTTCCAACAAACGTAGAAGTACAGCTTTTACCATGGATTCATTTTTCCTTTTATTATAATGAAACAACTCCCGAACAATTAAATTTCGTTTTCTTCCCATTTTTATAATTTTTAAAATTTTCACTAAACTGCACTAAACTTGTTGACTTGATAATGTACAAAAAACCGTATAAACTTCTTCAACTTTGTACAGAGAAAAATTTGTTTACTCTTTACTGATATTATTTCAAATAAGTATGTTGAAGAATTTGTTCAACGATAACCAAAACAAAGAAATTAATTTTTATAACTGTCATTTCTAACCAAAAAATTTTAAAAATTCCCTATATTAAATAAAGTTAATTTTCTCGTAACCTTTTTATATGACATAAAAAAATAACATTTATTCGGTCCCTGGTTTAAACCTTTTAAATTATATTCTTTTCTTAAAAGATTATTTTAACATCCTAAAAAAAACTCACATGTGTATATAAAAAGGATCTCAAATACTATATTATTGTTGCTATTATTTATTATACCCTACACCACTATAGTGGAGAGGCTATATTGGATTTGTGCAGATGTTTGTAACGCACAAAAATATTAGTCTAACACACACCTTCAAGTATATCGATCGACTCAGAATCATGTTAACCTTGTGCGCAAAGTACAGGTCGCAATTTTTTAAGATATTTCAATAAAATTTGGTACTTATAATTTTTTCGGATCAAGCCTATTGAAACTGGCTGAAATCGGTGCATTATTTCACCTAGCCCCCATACAAATATCCTCCGGAAATTGGACTTTATCGGTCATATATGTTTTATTTACATAGGTATCTACACAAGTTTTGCTCCAAATAAGTTTTATATATACGGAATTTATGTCACCAAATTTTATTATGATCGGTCCATAATTAGACCCGCTTCCGAAAATCACTTTAACGTGTATAAATCTTCTAAAAATGTTGGCATAAAATTCAACATAAATAATTTTCATATAGACATAAATCACATTGCTTAATTTCATGGCGATCGGTCCATAATTAGTCATAGCTCCCATATAAGACCCACTTCCGAAAATAACTCACAAATGTAAATTATTGAAATTTTAAAAGAAAAATGTTTTTGCTCATTTACTTAGTGTAGGGTATTATATGGTCGGGCTTGTCCGACCATACTTCTTACTTGTTTTTTTTTGTTGAAATGCATAAATAAGTACACTAAATTCATGGTTTTATTTTCAATTTAAAATTAAAATATAAATTAGAACTACCTTCTATATTTTTATCATGCTAGTAACTATATAATAAATCATATCTATATCATATTTGTTGATAGACTCAAGTGTCTTGGTGTCATTCTTGATAACAATTTGAGTTTTGAAGGTCATGTCAATTCTGTTGTATCTAGGGTTAACTTTACTTTACGTAAATTATATAGCTTGGATTTGTTGTTGCCTTTTCATGTTAAGAAAAGAGTTGTTCATGCACTGATAATGCCAATATTTCTATATGCCTTAGAGGTATTTTCTGGTACCTTTGGCTATGTCATGAAGAAACTTAGATTAGCTTTTAACAGGGTTATTAGGTACCTATACTCCCTTAGGATGTGTCAGCATGTTTCGTCGTATATTTTGAAGTTCTTAGGTTTTTCATTTATGGAATTTATAATGTATAGAAATTTGTTGCATTTTTACAAATTGTATAAGTTACAGACTCCAGGATATTTAATTAATTTGTTTGATTTCTGCAGATCTACTAGGAATATTCAGCTTAAAATTCCAAGACTGACCTCCATATTGGAACGTTCATTTTGTGTTAGGGTGGCACGAGCTTATAACAAATTGCCAATCTCTTTAAGAATGTTTGATTTGTCTACTGATGCATATAAGAGGAAACTATTTCAAGAACTCTCTCGTAATAGTTTGTTCCTATAGGTACAGTTGGGGTGTCACATGTTTTTATGGGATTACTTTTTGTTATAGCTTTGTGCCATTCTTGCATAGAATGTGCATTTAATTTGGAGGTGCTGTATTGATATTTTTGTTAGCCTCAATTTTATTTGGTTTATCAACAGAATAGGATAAAATTTTTAAAAAATCTTGATGCTTGTAATTTAATGATTTGTAATTGTGTGCTGGATTCTTATTCGTTATAGTACATTAATGATTAACTTAAATTTTGGGATATATGGTGAGACGTGGTAATACATTTTGAGATAGTGTAGATGCTGGATTTCTTTATTAAAGTATTTGTTTTTTTTTTCATGTTGTAGACAGGCATTATGTTGGTACTGGTATTGTGGTGCATGAATAACCCGTGTCTTGATGTGTACAGTAGCATCAGACTCTTTGTTGTATGTTTTATTGTGGTAAAATTCCTAAGTATTTCAGTATTTTCATGACTTCTGCGAAGTCACTTGTTATCTTTAATTGCACTCTGACGTTTGGTTCTGGTTTTAAACTCCAATTGTTTACTATTAGAGTGAGCTGAGAGGTTGTTACATCTATATTTCTGTTTGTTATTGTTTTTTCTTTATCTTTATTGTTAGACAGATGAATTTATAGGGACCCAATCATGAATTTAATTCAATTTAACAAAAAAAAAATTGTAATTTGCATAATATAGGGAAATTCTACTCATTTCCTTAATGGTTAACTGTTCATTATCTAAAATGAATTTGGTTGTTATATTTTGTTTAACTGCATTTTGAATGTTCATTTATATGCATGTAAATAGTAGGGTTCTCTATGTTGATTCCTGTTAATCACTGCTTTAAATTGGAAATTACTGGATAAACAACATTTATAATTCATACTATGCTCTATGGGATAGATGGCATCTATTAATTTGTATCATGACTTTGTGGGACTGTATGTTGTATGTAGCTTTTTACGTAATGCTTTTGATTTGATCTATGATTGGTTATATCAAAGTCTGGGTAATTACTCATATTATTTCTTGCTACATATTTTATATCTTTTTTGTTGTCAGTTTATCAGGTTGTTATGCGGTGGTAGTCCGATTGCATTGGACAGCTGGTTGACAATGTTTTGGTTTGTATAATTTTTGTAGATATGTTTTCTGGGTTGAGTTTTATTTGATGTTCATTGTTCTGATAATGGCATGTGATATAGATCTAAATTATTTGATGCTATTGCAAAAGTTTTCTTCCTTATTTGATAATAGTTTAGCAACTTCCAATATGATGTAACAGTGGTTTTGGTTGTAGATTGCAAGTAGTTGTTGATGTCATTGTAATTGACTTGTGTGTTGAATTTTCATTGCTTCAAATATTTTCTTTATTTTGATAAATGCCGATAACATGTCATTGGTATCTATTGCACATAAGAGTTTTTATTGTTTGGTTTGTGGAAATTTCATTCGTGTTTTTTCAAACTCAGATTGATTATAAAGAGGGAATTGTCTTGATCATCGGGACCGGCACTCTTAGTATTGTCATTCCCATCTGCTACCTCATACTTTAGTTTTTGATACACTAATTGCTTTGTTTTCTTGTAATTTATTTGGCTTGTTTTCTTTTCCCTCAGGTTGTCATTCAGTTATTTTTGCTCCTAATATGTTGATATATTCTGAAGATACTGACTCTAATTTGGCTATGATAATATATTGGTTCATTGATCCTCTTATGCTTTTTGACTACTATCAAATGTGGTTCTCTAGGGGGTAATTGATATAAACATTGTTAATGGATTTTTTAAATTATCATATGATTTTCTGCATTTTTTTTTTAGTCATTGTCATGTTAGTTTATTTCCATTCCGATGTTGTGGATTTTATGAGACTCGCTTGACTGCGTTATGTTTGTGAATTCTTGAAGTTTTGTTTAGTAAACTGTCGTTGTGTTTGAGTTACATATTAGTGTTTGATTGACATGTTGCACTAGTGCATTTGGTCGGGCACCAAAATAATATATACGTTTGGAGTTTAATTTGCGGATAGTGTGTAGATATTGATTTGTTGAGTGAGATAAGTACCCTTCCGGTGAATTTATCAGTCTCTTATAGACTTATTTGTATTTATTTTGATTATTGTTTGAATCACTTATAATATTAGTGTTTGAGTATTGGAATTGATTATTAGGTATTCACCCTTTTGGTGATATTGTTTGTCATATAGGTTGGGTCCTCTATTGTTTATATCTTTGAAGGTTGTATCAACTAATAGACACTCAGTGACTAATACTTCTATATACATATATCTGGCCCTTTATAGTTTCTAGGTTGTACTGAGTACCTTGCTTTCTTTTTAACTTGGTTGATTATTTCTGATACACATGTATTTTATCAAATTTATTTTTTTCTAGTGGAAACTATTTTTTCTTATCAAGTTGCTTATTAACTGATTTCAATTTAATAATCATTATCCAATAAGGATGTTTTATAGTATAATATATTTTGGAGCTAAGCTTTTGACTTTGTTAAATTTTTTTTTTTTATTATAATTTATATCATAATTATTTAATTTACTTATATATATATATTTTTAATGTAAACTTTTTTTAAGTAGAAATTTGTAACCGGTTATGGCCAATAGGCTAGGTTATTGAAAATAAATAAATAAAAAAAAAAAAAAAAAAAAAAAATAGCTTATTGCTTAAAATTATCCAAATATTTTCATTTAATGACTGAAATAATAAAACTGAAATTTCTCAATTCAATGAGTTCCATAACCTGCCCTTTCTTATTAAAAATTATCTCTCAAATGAGGAATTAGGTATCCTAAATAACCTGGAAATACATGTTGGTGATTCAGTCCTCATTAGACGATATATAACAATCAAATTATGAACACTTATGAAATCCCGAAAAGAACAAGATAAAAACTGTAATGAGTGTGCGGATAGAGAATACCAGAAATTTAGCCCAAACACATATCTTATTATTCTGTTGAATTCTAAACGCAACTGCCTTAGTTGATTCGCCGTTTTTTCGCAGTATATCTCTAAAAATTACCGAATATGCGGTATCAAATGTGAATGCGCCAAGTTGATTCTTACCCTGAGCGGTAGACAGCATCCTAAATTGTATAAAACACCCAGTTTACAAAACACATTAGCTGAAATCTCAGATAAATGCTGTCCAAAGTTTAAACTCGCCTCCAATGCACAGTGGGGCAGAATCAAAATTTTTTGGAAATAAATCTGTCATTTCTAAACGGCTGGTCCGATCGGGATAAAATTTGACATAGGCGTAGCCAAAGAGAATTTGAGTTTAAGTTATTAAAATGGATCCTTCAAATGTTCCAGGGGCTCAAATTAGGGTACCTTCGACATGTAAAATTTTTAAACACGTGCCATTTTATAGGGATTTCAAAATTGAACTTTTAAAATTTTGCCATACCTTGGTCCGCTTTTTTAAAAATATAAGGCTTACTTTTGAACCGAATGGACTCGAATTTCCTTTGTTAGTTAGACAACTAAATTATCAATAACATACAAAAGATTTCAGGGCAATATCAGTTATGGATCCAAAAATAAACGATTTTCAATTTAAAAATTAAAAAAATAGTAAATTTTTGCAGTTTTTTGGACGAAAAGGTGACATAACTCTTTTTTTATTAAAAAAAAAATTTATTTAAGAACATATAACAATTTTATGTGTTTCCATAAGTTATCTTTACGGGGAACATTTTGGTATAAAAGACATGTCTTGTTTTTCGAATATGTTGGCCTTACGCCCTTCGGAATTTGACCTATTTTTTTATCAAAATTTCGACTTTGGGCCACATGTTCTAAAATCCAAAAGCTGGGATCAGAAAACGGAAAACAGTTTTAGAAACTCTAAAGTGATCCCTATTTATTCCCAAAGTATTTTCCCAGCCCTGAAGGAAATGCGGACCCTATGGGCAAAATTGTAAAAAATACCATTTTTGGGATCTTCGCCTCAATTTTTTGGAATTGCTTTTTTTTACACTTTGTTATTTAGAATGACAAGTTTAAAACACGTTGAAAATTTCATTGAGTTTTGTCAATAAATAAACATATTATTACATACACAGCTGTTAATTTTGGATTACGATTAGTAATCAATTAGATTATTTTTTAAAAATAATTTAATTGATTACGATTACAAATAATCAAAAAATAATCAAGATTACTTACGATTACGAGAAAATAATCAAAAACAATCAAAAGTAATCAAAAAATAATCCGACTATTTTCAAAGATTACTTTTGATTATTTCAGATTATTTTACAAAAATTTTGCACATATATCATTTTATTTTCTAAAATTTGCACTTACAATGTGAAAAAAATTCTAAACAAATAAAACAAAATTAGATATTTTTTCATAAAAAATATACGTATATTAATTTTTATAATAACACAAACAATTTTTGTAATTCCTTACTCAACAAAAACGGGAAAAATACATGAATAAAATAATAAAGAACCACATATACATTCTGTGTACATTAAATCATAACAACTAATTTTTCAAATGAAAAATCAGTCAATGATTGCCGCCTTGCACTGTTGACGATCCCTTCAGTTGTTCAACTGGATCTGAAAACGTTAAAGGCCTGTTAGAATAAATAAATGCATCCCTTAGCAAATCATATTTTTGCTAAATCTTATCAGCACTTGAATTATTATTTAAATTGCTGAAAAAATGATGTGTTAATGTGGATAGTTTGTCAATTTTAGTCTGTCCTTGTGGAGAAAGGCTTGCTTCAGGTTCATCATCAGCAAGCCAGATCTTTAAAACCAAAAAAATTAAAATAATGCACGCATTAGCTCACCATCATCAGTGAAATCGAAAAAATCTGGCATAGTCGATAAATTATTAGTTTTACTGGCCTACCTAAATAAAAGCGTAAGGCGGAACGTTTTTTTCCGCTTAGCTTTAACGCTGAAATGTCATACCTAAATAAAAGCGGCAACAAGTTTATCAAAAATATATATATATCAAAAATATATACAGTGGTGGCCATGAGGTTAGCACACTTCATACTTGCTGTTTTCTAAAGCAAATTATTTAATTTCATTGCAATTATAAACTAAAGTTTTTGGTAATTAGTGTTGTTTATGGTGTGATCAATAAGTCCCGTTACTTTTTTTTTGCATTCTATCGCTATTCTCTTTCAAATTTGCATTTTAGTGCAGTAATATGTAAAATAAGCTGGACACAATTTTAGCACATATAAGTATAATTAAATTTTTTAAAAGTTTTTTGAGGGTATAAATATTAATTGGTAAGTTTAGGTATTATTTAATCAATGAGGAAGACAAACTGACTTAATAAACATTATTTAGATATGGCTAAAAAAAAATGGTGTACAGAGGAACAACGAAAGATTATTCAACAAATGAACTCGAGAGGAACAAGTATAAGTGAGATTGCTTATACTTTGGAATGCTCCAGGAAGATGGTTTATAATGCATTAAGACATATTCAGAAATATAAAACATCTAAAAATGTTACACAGGCTCCTCGGCCCAGAAAAACTTCACGTAAAGAGGACTCTTTAATATACATAGCCTCTGTCGAAGATCCTTTTAAGAGCTCCACCGTAATCCAGAGAGAAATTTCAGGAAAATATGGTATCAACGTGTCCAGCAAAACGATAAGAAGAAGACTTAATGAAAAAAATTTACGTGGATGCATTTCTCAGCATAAGCCACATGTTTCAAAAAAGAACATACAAGCTCGGTTGTCCTTTGCTCGTGAGCATTTGGAAAAGCCGTTAATTTTTTGGAAAAATGTCCTTTGGAGTGATGAATCTAAATTTTGTAGATTCGGATCGGATGGTAAGAGGTATGTATGGCATCCTCCGAACATGCAACATAATCCAAAGTACACCAGTAAAACAATAAAACACGGTGGGGGTAATGTGATGGTGTGGGCAGCATTTTCTGGGTATGGTGTTGGTCCTATAAAAAAGATTGATACTCGTATGGACCAGTATGTATACCAGAATATACTTCTAAATACAATGATACCTTATGCAGAGGACAACATGCCACTTAGGTGGCGATTTATGCAAGATAATGATCCAAAACACACCTCACGCTTAGTGAGGTGTTGCTTGGAATCGAACAATATCGACGTGTTAAAATGGCCAGCCCAATCTCCGGATCTCAATCCTATTGAGAACCTTTGGAATGATGTGGAGCAGCATGTAATAAGAGAAAAGCCTAAAAATTTGGCCGATTTATGGAAAGAAGTAGAAAAAGCTTGGAATGATATTTCAGTGGATCGCTGTATGGCCCTTGTAGAAAGTATGCCAAGGAGACTAGCAGCTGTGATCAAAAATAAAGGGTATCCAACTAAGTACTAAGTTTTTAGTGAAATAAGTTTTTTTTGTTTTGTTACTTTTTTAATATGAATAAACTTTTTTATTTTGTGCTAAAATACTGTCCAGTGTTTTTTTGAGGTTATTCTATTCTGGATAGAAAAACGCAAAATATATATAAAGGAATAATGCTGGACATGATGGGACGTGATCTTAGAAGGACAAGTAACACACATGCAAAAGATATCATAAAAAAATTAAGAAATATAGGAAATATTTGCGTTTAAAAATAGCAAGTAGCTAGTGTGCTAACCTCATGGCCACCACTGTATATATAACAACCCGGATTATTTAAACAATAAAGTACATTGCAGTATTGGTGTTTCTGATTTTTGTTTTGTGATTTGTAAACTAAAATTTGACCAAAAAAACTAAATATTAATAAGTTTCTTGCATATTTGTTTCTCCTTTTGTATGTATGTGTTTACATTTATTTAGCCATATATTATCTCTTGTAGTTTACGAGTTATTCACATTTGAAAAGTAAAATTTTATTTTTTTTGCCTACCTTGGTCTGCTATTTTGCTAATAACAGATCCAATTCTTTCCCGATTATGTGCATTCAAACTTAAAAAAAATAAAAAAGTCTTTTTTCCGCCATTTTTTTTTTTCGAAAAAAGTAACTACATTAATATATAATACGTATATCTTTTCTTTTCCACTAATTAGCTGCGTCTTATAGTGTTCTCCGGGTTATGCAAAAGTCGGCAAGGCAGTGCAAAAAATATATTACACAACGGCAAGATTTTATAATTTTCTGTATGTTGTTGATTTTGAATCCATAAATTTGACTAGTGGAAAAGAAAAGATATACATATTATATATCAACGTGTAGGAAATTATGTCCTATTTTCAAAAATATAAAAAATTTTTAAAAATTAAAAAAATGATAGAAGACTTTTTTCAAAAATATGGGAATAAAAAATGGTAGCTGATTTTTCTGGAAAATTTCAATATTTAAAATGCAATAAAAATTTTGTTTATGAATCGTTTTTAATGAAACTTTAGACTTATATAGAAACTTTTGATCGAAATACAAAATTGAAAAAGAAATTAGTGAATTGTTTTTGACAATCCCACAATTCCCAAAAAACTTTTAAAAAATTCCAAAATTGTGATTTTTTGGATTTTTGAATCTATTGAAGGCATTAAGCTCGGGGCTATGAAATCCCTTTGCACAATATTGAAGAACATATTGGGACATACAAAACAGGTCATAATTTTTTGAAAGCAGCTATGCGATTTTAGAATATGTTGTCTAAAGTTGAAATTTTCATAAAAAAATAGGTCTACTTCGGAAGGCTCTGTACCACGCAATAATACAAATTTTGATATTATTTTGCTTTAATAATATTTCCCGAAATGTTACCTTTCTGAAAAATATAAACACATTATTTATCTTTTTCTCATTTTCTGTATAATTTAAAAGTTACTTTTTTCGAAAAAAAAAAAAAAAAAATGGCGGAATAAAGACTTTTTTATTTTTTTTTAAGTTTGAATGCACATAACTTTTGACTCAGTAGATATTTTTTAACATTTCTTTCTTAAGATTATTAATAAATTTGTTGTTAATTCAAAAAAAGACACTTCAAGAAAATCGGGAAAGTATTGGATCCGTTATTAGCAAAAGAGCAGACCAAAAAATTTGGCATCATTTTTAATTTTTGATATACCCGAGGTGCCCCACTTTGGGGCATAGTAGCTCGGCCTCCCCCTTGGTTGTTTAAGCCCAAATTCAAAACTTAAACTTATCAACACCTCCTCTATAGCCATGGGAAATTTTATTAAAATCGAGATATTCGTTTAGAAGTTACAGATTTATTTCCACTTTTTTTTCAGATCCCCCACTGTGCACTGTCAAAATCGGATTTTCCAATTGCCGCCGCGTATTTCGGTATGCTGCATACAAATTGTATGGGCATGAGAATTTTAGACGAGTAAAAAACGCCTTACGCTCCAATTTAGGTATGCGTGTTAGTTTAAAAATTAAAGGTTTTAGAATTTTTGGGGTAAAAATTGTAAATTGTATCCAAAACTCTGCTACTTACATACTGTTGCTGCAATTGTAATATTTGCCTCAGGTTGCAACATGAAATATGGTTCAAACCTTTGTCTTAACCGCTGCACAGTGGTATAGAAAAAAGAGGGAAATAAATCTGTATCTTCTAAACCCTAAGTTCGATTTGAATGAAATTGAATGAAAATGACACGCGCAAAGAACAAGTGTTGTCGAGTTTAAGTTTTGAATTTTGATCGCGTAGACACCTAGGGTATGTCCAATTTTTAAAACGATCCTATTTCTTCGTTTGTGTTCCGACTTCAAAAAAACTGCATATACTACATAGCTATCAACTATCTCTTATTACTTAGGAGATATTCGTATTTAAAAATAATATTTTTAACATTTTTACCCGCCCTACTCCATTTTTTTTTTAACAGCGGGTCCAAATATTTTCGGATTCCCTATTTTTGCTTTATTAGACTAACAACAAATGTATGTGTCAAATAAGAATTGTTTAAAAATAATGACTGATTCCATTTTTGGGATTTTTCATCACTTTTTTTTGGGAACTGACGGATTCCTGATTATAAATTTCAAATACTCAATACAAAAGTTGTAAAACTTTAAGTTTTTTTATGGATTTCTCACTGTTTTAAAGTTCAGAATACGGGTATAAATATGAAATATCTTCTGTTATATTTTTACTTAAATATCTTATAACGAAATAAAAATTTGATGTTTTTTGACGTTTAACTATAATCCCGATAAATCTCGGGATTTACATATCTAAAATCATTATTTTATAACATTTTGTTGTACAAATGTCATGTCACGCCATAATGGAAATGCCCATATGCCAGTGGAAAAAACCAATATAATGATTTCTCTGTTTGTTACTTGCTTGTTTATATACAATATTGTACACTGTACACAAAAACATATGTTCTTCGATATATCAGATGTATGTGCCTTGCTCTACGGCTCTAGAGACCCCGGTTCAAGCCTGTTCTTTTTTTTCAAGTTCTAAATGCAAATTTTTGAAAATAATATGATATGAATGCAAAATTTTTGGAAAATAATCTAAAATAATCAAAAGTAATCATTGAAAATAGTCGGATTATTTTTTGATTATTTTTGATTATTTTCTCGTAATCGTTAGTAATCTTGATTATTTGTAATCGTAATCAATTAGTATTCTAAATATAATCGTAATTTAATCATTACTTTACCTTTCGAAAAAAAGTAATCTAATTACTAATTATTGTGATTAGTAATCATTATTTAACAGCTATGATTACATATTACATATTTACTGAGTTTCTAAAACTAAAAATTATATCAAAATTTTAATAGGATTGCAAATATTAGGAACCATTGTGAAATATTATTGATGAACGGAGTTTTAAAGTGGGATATTTTTGAATATAGTTGAGATATTGACTTGAAATTTTTTTTGTAAGACCAAATATTAACTTGTCTAAACAAAGAAAATTAGTTCGGAATAAATGTGGATCAAATGGTTCCTAATATTTGCAATCCTATTAAAATTTTGATATAATTTTTAGTTTTAGAAACTCAGTAAATATGTAATAAAATGTTTATTTATTGACAAAACTCAATGAAATTTTCAACGTTTTTTTATCTTGTCATTCTAAATAACAAAGTTTAAAAAAACTTGTCAAAAGGTCAAAGGGCAACCCGCAATTCCAAAAATTTGAGGCGAAAATTCTAAAAATGTTATTTTTTACAATTTTGCCCATAGGGTCCGCATTTCCTTTGGGGCTGGGAAAATACTTTTGGAATAGATAGGGATCACATCAGAGTTTCTAAAGCTGTTTTCCGTTTTCTGATCCCAGCTTTGGGATTTTAGAACATGTGGCCCAAATTGACATTTTGATAACAAATAGGTCAAATTCCGAAGGGCGTTGGGCCGACGTATTCGAAACACAGGACATGTTTTTTATACCAAAATGTTCTCCGTAAAGATACCTTATGGAAACACATAAAATTGTTATACGTTCTTAAATAAAGTTTTATATTAATAAAAAAAGAGTTAAGTCACCTTTTCGTCCAAAAACTGCAAAAATTTACTATTTTTTTAATTTTTAAATTGAAAATCGTTTATTTTTGGATCCATAATTAATATTGCCCTGAAATCTTTTGTATGTTATTGGTAATTTAGTTTTCTAACTAACAAAAGAAATTTGAATCCATTCGGTCCAAAAGTAAGCCCTATATTTTTAAAAAAGCGGAATGTATGGCAAAATTTTGAAATGCCTATAACTCGGAAATTGTAAGAGATAAATAGCATGTTTTTTCAAGACCTAGCCAAGCGCTTTCCAAAAATATATAAATCTTTGAAATCGGATGGGAAAAGAAAAAATGGCACGTGTTTAAAAATTTTACATGTCGAAGGTACCCTAATTTGAGCCCCTATAGCGCCGCCCCTGGAGCCTTTGTAGGGTCCATTTTAATAACTTAAACTCGAATACTTGGCAACGCCCATGTCAAATTTTATACCGATTGGACCAGCCGTTTAGAAATGCCAGATTTATTTCCAAAAAATTTTGATTTTGATTGTATTGAATATATAAATCAAACAACGTTCAATGAATAGATATATGTTTCTCAAAAAGTTCAAAGGAATCATATCGGGACCTACTGCGTTAGACATTATAAAAAAAATTATACTGAAGTTCCTCCCTATCAATGCTTCTGAAAGTGAATTTAATATTCGAAAATGTCGTGAAATCCGTGGATGGATCAGTACTATTCAAATATGATGTAAAATAATTATTGAAGGTATCAGGATCATAGTGATCTAAGATATTAAAATATTTTCCACAAAGTTTACTATTAAGAATTCTCCACATTCCTTTATTATCACATCGGTCAAATAATTTTTTCACGATATTCCTGTACATACAATAAGTCCTCCAAGAGTTTGAATCCAAGTTCTCACTGCAGGCTTTGTTTACCAGATCCCTCATATTCATAGCATTCTTAACGTCCCATAAATTACATAAATTTGTACCATCCCGACAGGGTTCCCAGATTTTTTTCGAGACTTTTCCCCAAATTTAAATTTTTCATCCCCGAAATTCCCCAAAAAAAAGTTTGTGCTATCCCCAAAAATCCCCAATAAAAATAATAGTTTAATTTTAATTCATACATACATTATTTGCACTAGTGAATGGTATGAAAAGCTAATAATCGATTTTCGACTTTTCGATCAACCATTTTCATTTCGATTTTTACAGTCGATTAATCGAACCCAACAATCGATTTTTTAATAATCGATCTGCATTTTTGGGAACTATAGCAAATGACCCACATACGCTATAATTACGGATTAAAATCATATTTTGGAAGAGTATTATAACTCGTTTATATTTATAAACCGTAACGGCAAACATTTGACAACAATTTTATGAAAAAAATTTCGTAGCACTTTTTATACAAATTTCTTCAGTTTCGCTTTAAAATATGAGATCCTCCGTTAATATTTTTCGCTGTCAGCTGAAGATTAAATGTTGTAAAATTTAAAGAAAGCAAAAACGTAGACAATACTAAAAATTCCTGAATTTAATTTCTATTTCGATTAATCGTCATCAAAAATCGATTTCAGCATAAAAATCGGAGTATATAATCGATCACGAAAAAATCGATTTTAGACCCTGAAAATCGATGTTCGACCATAATCGTAATCGATTTACCATTCACTAATTTGCACTACTATTAATATATTATTTTTTTAATTCTAGAGTTTGTTAGTTTTTTAACTTTTAAAAGAGAAAATACTTTAACCCCCAGTAACACGAAGTCTGTTAACTAATATTTATACTGACAGTTTTCATACAAAAATAATTTTAACCGACAGTATAACTATTAGTTAACGCCTAACCAGGCTTCGTATTAATGGGAGTAAGAATTTTATATTGTAATTTTTAAAAATTAAAACCCCTTATCAAATCACTTTTTTAGGAATAAAATATTATCTATTGACATACATAATAACAAGGATAAAAATGTCAAATAGCATATTGTTGCAATTTGAAGACTTACCATACTTAAATTTGTATTCCAATGTTTTCTTTTGATTTAAAACAAACTCTTACATAAATTAAATACTTAGAACAATAAAAAAATTAAAATAAAAATCCCCAAAAATATTCAAAAAATCCCCAAAACATACAATATTGCCCCAACTGTTCCCCATATCCACAAACCCAATTATTTATCCCCATTTACAAAATAAAATCCCCAATTTGGGGAAAAATCCCCTAATCTGACAACACTGCATCCCGAACACTCTTAAGGAGCGACACAATGAACAATATTTAAGAGCTCGTAAAATACATTGAGCTGATCATTAATATTATATAGCATTCCAAATGTTCGATGATACAATATTTGTAACCCTTTGGATTTGGCATAACCTCATAATCCTTATATTCTACAATACGGTTACAAGCATAAGTATATGAAAGCATTGTCCGAAAGCGAGGACATAAACTGACCCGAGCTAATAATTGAATCCAAATTAATAATGTATAATCAATCAATGATGTATATTTTTAAAAATCGACGTTGAATTTCAATAAAATTAGCTATATATGTATGCACAATTAAACAAAAAATTTGATACTGGATATTAAACATTAATTAACTGTTTTTAATTAACATTATAAACAAATTTTAAAAAATACTATTTTAAAAATTCACAAAAGTATACAGACGACTTTGTTTTTTTATTTTTACTGTTATATCGGGATAAAAAATTCACGGCTTTTTGTTAGTTTATTAAATAAAAGCAAGCTTTGAGAACAACTGCATTAATTTTTTTAAAAGATTATTTATTTGAAATGTGTGAAATATTGCTGTTAAGATAAAACATGATGGAAAATCTTTGTCCGAAGTTGGAAAAATATTATGTTTGGCCAAGTCCACAGTGGATACTATAATCACTTCTGCTAGTAAGCCCAGAAGTGGACGTCCAAAAACCATTCGTCGTTGTTTCAAAAGAAATGATTGCACTCTTACATCGCTAGAAAGAAACCATTTGTTAGCCAGGTTAATATCAGAAAAAGGCTGGATTATGCACTCAAGTACCAAGATATACATTTATCTGATCCAAACTTCTGGGAACGCGTTATTTTTATGGATGAGTGCAAATTTAACATTTTCGGTATGGAGAATACCTAATTCTGCTTTGGCCACAAAGAAACTAAGAGCAACTGTAAAACATGGTGGCGGATCGGATCCTCCTCAATCTCCCGATCTTAGCGTTATTGAACACTTATGTGCATATACAAGTACAAAAATCAAATCCGTCATCTATCCAGCAGTTTAAGTCAATTTTAACGGAAGAATGGGAAAAGAATTTACCAAAAAAAAAAAAAAAAAAACTGGCGTATTACTTATATTATATATTATTGCAAACAAAGTTGTTGCGTTTAAGTTGTTTATTAAATATTTATTATAATTATGTGAAAATTAACACTGATCTATTTTTTTGTTTACACATATTTTTTATTTCAATCTAATACATTTATTTTTTCGTTTTTTCTTTATAGGGACAAGTTTTAGATACCTTAGCTCGAAAATCCCTGTGGGACATTGGCCTAGATTATGGACATGGAACTGGGCATGGAGTTGGTCATTTCCTTAACGTTCATGAGGGACCAATGGGTGTAGGCATTCGCTTGATGCCCGATGATCCAGGTCTTCAGGAAAATATGATAATATCTAATGGTAATAAGAATATTAGTTTAATTTAGACGTGTAGTATACAAAAATACACTTCCAATTCGAGACCTATGGTTTCATTGTGATTCCCTTTAAGATTAAGTAAAATTAGTAAAATTAAAGTGATTAACAGAAGGAGAGTTAAAGTAACGAAATGACTGAACGCCTGGAAATAATGAAAAGTACAGTTCTCCCTAATCTAACGTGATTTACTACCATAACACCATCCCAATACCTAAATAAAGCCGAAAATTTCATCTGGCATACAGCCCCTCCAACATCTTCCAATCAGTCATGGAATCGTTGATGAGCCTTCCCTCAACCAACTGCCAGAGATCCGTACAGATCATTCCATCCGGATCGTTCCAATCTATGTCAGCTGCATGAAAGCGATCCAGGCTTGTCGACTTCCTAAGTTATTTTCAAGGTTGAAGGTTGATCATCCCCAGACCTGGCTCTTTTAATGGCCTCCTTATGGGGACCCTTACCTGAGCCGGATCGGCATCTCCCGCCTTCTTCCATAAACCCGAGGCTGCAAAGGACCATGGAAACTGTACACTATTGTGCTAGCGTATTCGCAAGCAGTGCCAAAAATCTCGAAATTATTACATTTTTGAATTCTTAATGCTCATCTATACATAAACTGTACACAAACAATTAATATCAAATAATTATCATTTTAGAGCCTGGGTTTTATCAAGATGGAGAATTTGGCATCCGTATTGAAGACATTGTTCAAATAGTTCCAGCTGATACAAAGTATGATTTTAATGGACGAGGAGCATTGTCTTTTAAAACAATTACGTTGTGCCCAAAACAAACTAAAATGATAAAGAAGGAGTTGTTACTTGACAAAGAGGTTTGTGCAAACGAAATGTACATACAGTGTCTCACATAAATATACGAAAGAAACACGATTTTATACATGGTGACTAGACATTTTTACAAATTCATTTGTAATATTAAGAATTATAAATCATCTTTTCACCAAAGTTTTTGAACTTTTTGAAAAAAAGTTAAAATTTACCTTACAATAATACACGAATTTCCAAGATTCTTCATATTTGAACAAAAATTTATAAAACAAAAGAACTCGAATTAATGATTCCTTATGATAGCAATTGTTTTTAGGGATTACTCAAATATAAACAACAATCTTAGGATATCCAAAGGAATTGTTTAAGGAATCCACATTTTAATGTTTCAGGATGCATTATTGTGAAATGTTTTGTGTTTGAAATTAAATTAGGCATTTTTTGTAACAGTTGGGTTCTAAATTTCTTGAAAATTGTAATGTTTATGTAGAAATCAATATGTTTAGATGAAAGTGTCCGATATGAAGAAGTTCCATACGTCATTTGCAAAACCAAGGCTTCAATTTTAAAATACGTTTTTTTTTTTTTTAAATTTAAACAACAAATTCTTGTACTTTTGTGAGGTACCAGAAGCGTCATTTCATGGAATTTTTCGCTGTTTCTTGGAAGTGGTAAAATTTTTTGTTACTTTTTCTATTTTTAAAAAAGATGTAATTCTTACCCTCATTAACAGGCAGTCTGGTTATGTGTTAACTTTTAGTTATACTGTCGATTAAGTATAACTATTAGTGAACACATAACCAGACTTCGTGTTAATGGCGTTTAGAATTTAAAAATTCCTATGTAATTATTATTAGATCATAAAATAATTAGGCTAATGCTAAAATAAACTTGATTCGTATATTTATGAGAGACACGGTACATTCATTAGAATTATAACTTTTTTAAAATACCCAAAATACCATAGCAAGGCCTTGCAGAGCAACGAAAATGGGGGTCCGTGTTGTGGTCCAACACAATAAAATTGAGCACTACAAAAATTAAAAAGAAAATGAAATATTAAAAGAAATTACGACTTATTAAGTTTTTCAAATTAATTTTTTTAATGAATAATCTGACAAGATCCCCACACATTAGATCTTGTTACTAAAAATATGTTGTGAATGTTCCCAACTAAAACAAAACTTAGATTCATTTTAAGATATCGTTTCATAAAATGTTTGTTCTGCATTCAGTATTTGGTGAGCAATAATTTTTCTTATTTATCGCAAAGGAAACATATGAAATATTGGTATTATGTAAAAGATCTTTGAAATGTGCTTTCAATGCCGTATTTGAAATGATTGTCCAAAAATATATCTTATATTTAACTTTCTTAAGAGACAGACGTGTTTTTTTAACCCGCTCCATACTTTTGTTGAAATTTAAAATGTTAAATAAAGATATTTAAAATTGAAAATATATAAAATATTTAGCGATTTGGACGCTTAAAAGAAAGAAAATAAAAAACCCGTTGTGTACCTATAAACGGTGTAAAAAATAAAAAAAATACAGTGCTAAAATTGTTAAATTTGCATACATATTTCTGAGTGGGGAGATTGAGTGGAAATTGGTCGCAATTACAACAAACATTATTTAACCGCCAAACCTATTGAGAGAGCTCGCTCTTATTACCCCGCTCTTCAATTATATGATGCAAATAATATGCAATCAATATCACATTAAAATTATGGTATAGAATATAGCACAAAAGAGAATACAAAAATTCCAATATAAAGAACAATACGCCTGTGTTAAACACATCAACAACATTAGAGTTAAACATGTATACACAAGCTTTTAATAAACCACAGAAAACAAATTCTAGTGAGAGCGCAATTGTAATTAACACTAATAAAACCGTAAGTAGTAATAATGGTGCATAGAACAATTTGGCAAAAATATTAATTGATCTTGTTGGAAAAAATAACTTCCAGAGCCCAGTGTAGAACCCAACGATATCAAGGAGGCCCTGGAAGAATTGGGCTATAAATCGAAAGTAGTAATAAATATAAGAGATAAAACTCCTCAACCAATGTTTAGAGTAGAGTTAGATCCAGATGATAAAAAACTAAAAGGGAATGAAACTCACCCAATATACTCCCTTCGTTATTTACTGAATTGAAAAATAACTATAGGGGAACCTCTCAAGCGAAACCAACCTGTCCAGTGTGGTAACTGTCAAGAGTTTGGACATACGAAAAATTATTGTACCTTATGTACAGTATGTGTGATATTATTCTAAAGGGTCTCAAAAAGAAATGTGGAAATGTGGTGGCGAACATACGGCGAATTAATGAATTGCAATCTTTCCACAATTAAATATGGCTAAATCTGGAGCCAGCTCTTACGCTGGTTTTTGAAGTCAGAAAATAAGAAGCCTAATATACCCCAAAATACGGGAGAAAACCTGCTACAAGCGCTTACACAAAATATTACCCCTCTTAATCAAAACATGACTAACATAATGTCAACCATGCAAAACACAATACAAGAGCTTTTGAGAGCGCAGAACAAAATGCTTCAAATCCTCCTATAAAAAAAAAATGATTTTCTTGAAAGTTTGTTTTTGGAATGCAAACGGTTTGAACCAACATAAATCTGAGGTTTATAATTTTTTCATTTTTTTTAAAGAGAAGTAACATTCAGGCAATTAATATACCTATATATAATTGTGTAACTTTCTTTGGAAAGGGGGGATAGAATTGTAAAAGGAAAGGTGGTGAAAGGAGGAGAAAAGCTTTGATTGACAACTTTGCAATTGCGCGTTATGTTTGTTATTAGTGCAGGTTGCAGCGCCTCTGGAGGTGAGATGAGGCTTTATTCAAGCTGTGATAAATATTAGTTATTAGTAAACTAATATTTATTATAAACTGATGTTGTTGATGGCAGTGGCTGGGAATCGAACCCAGGCCGCAAATACCATATCATGCTTAATGATCAAACGCGCTAACCAATTAAGCCACAGCAACCACAAATCTGAGGTTTATAATTTTATGATGAATAAAGACATCGATGTGATGTTAATTTCTGAGACTCATCTTGCAAATAGATACAACTTTAATATTCCAGGATTTTCATTCCGTAACACAAATCATCACGACGGAAAAGCTCATGGTGGTACTGGTATCTTGATTAAGAGCCGTTTAAAACATTATGCCCTAGATGAATTATCAAAAGTATATATGCAAGCAACTTCCATTCGATTGGATTTTTTATTTGGAGATTTGACAGTGAATTCAATGTATTGTCCCCCACGATTTTCGATGACTAAGGATAAGTTTGAAGAATTCTTTGAAACTCTACGAGATCGTTTCCTGGCATGTGATTACAATGTGAAACACACATACTGGAGATCACGGCTAATCAACCCTAGAGGAAGACAGCTTTACAAAGTCCTAGTTGAGTAAGAATTGCCTTGATGTCGTATCCCCTGGCCAATCAACATACTGGCCTACTGATCTTAGGAAGATTCCTGACCTTATAGACTTTGCCATATCCCGAAATGTAGATCGAAATTCAATATCTATTCAATATCTAGATCTCTAAAAAGCCAAAAATGCATATTTCCAATTCAGATATTGAACGATTACTTCTCGAAAAGAAAAAGGTTAGAAGAGAGTGGCAACAAGATATATCACCTGCTGCAAAGCAAATGCTGTCCATCGCTACTAGAAGACTGAAGAGAGCCCTTTGTTTTGAGGAGGATCCCAGAAACAGAAGATACATTAAGAGTTTGACGAATTCTAAACATACGACCTTTTTTCTTTGGGAAGCCACACGTAACATGAAACCACCGGTTGAATGAAAGACTCCGTTGAGAAATGCTGGTGGTAATTGAGCAAGAAATGCTAAGGAAAAAGCATTCATTTTTGCCGAGCACCTACGTAATGTATTTAAGCCAAATCCACCCAATAATAATTTTGTACTGGAAAAAAAATTTCACCACGACATATCAAAAAAATAATTTTGAGGGGCTCAAATTTCAGATAAAATCGGCCGATTTTTAATCCAAGCGCCGTTAAATAACAAGAAAAACATCGACAAATCAACAAATTACCCGATAGTGAAATTTCTCATTGTTTGGCCGGCTGTGTGAATCGTGGAGCCGCACAGTGGGTTGAATCGCAATCAAAATGATGCTTATCTCCAACCAAAGTGAAGCTTATTGTTAAAATAAAAACCTAAACGTTGTACTTTTGTTATTATAAAGTTTAAAAACAAACAACAACTATAAACATATTTAGTTATTATCCACCAAAAATGAAAAATACTCTAAATTTGGAACATTAACAGCCTGACTCACTATGTCCAACGTTAATTCTCACTAATACTCTTAGTCGAAAGAAAACAAATACGAACAATAACGTAAGCAACTCAATACAAAATCACTACTTAAATTTTCTGATATTTGTACGAACTGAAATGTCAAATTCATTTACTATTTACTTATTGTCGTCTGTGCAAGGATCTAGTACAAAACGAATTCGTACTTATTTATTATTATACATTTGAGCATAATATAACGTAATTACATATATTTTCACTCATACTTACTGGTTTGTGGTAGAAAAATAAATAGAATTTGACGGAAAGACTACTTATTTTTGTTCGAGATGTCCCAAAAGTAATCCTCTATATTCTTTAGTAGAGTTATTTATAGAATTATGGATTTTACAAACATAAAAAATAAAAAAATGTATATTTTTTTTATTTTGTGTCAAATAATGGTTTTCAATATATTGTCGATTGTAGATATGGCAACTTAATTATTTATTTGGATTACGTTTGAAACGTAAAGCAATGCGAACTATAAGTCGTAAGATAGTGGGCCACTGTTTCGAATGAAAGTGTGTGACTGACTTTCTTTCGCTTAAGTTTTCTTTCGAGATCGAAAAAAAACAAAAATACTTTTACAAAAAAATCTAAATAAAGGTTTCTTATTCATATACTCAAATACCTGAAGTTTAATTGTGTTTAATTTAAATTTTATCACTTTATCTAAAAATTTATCCACAAAAAGTATTTGACCTAGAATACCGATTTTAGCTACAAGTGATGTAGAATTTTGTCTACTTTTACCCGGTACCAAATTTAATAAATAAATATTAATCATAAATAATCAATTAAGCGCCACTTTGAACATGGTTCAACCCAACGTGCGCCGTCTTGCTAAAACCAAAGATCAATGATATCAATATTAGTTTGTTTACATAAACGCATATTTGATTAGTCGCTTATAAAACCTTATAAAAATGTATACCAATCTATAAAGCAAATTTAGTTCTTAACAAAACATGGTTTTAATTATTCAAATCAGATGGAAATGAATAAAAATGTTTCAAAATCTTTGAAAACGGTTTTAGTATGTCCTCACCTAGACCTACAACCCGCGCTTTTCAAGTTCTGACAAAAAGGGTTATTTTGTAGCAGAATGTTATTATAGAATAACGGTATTTTACAGGTAACGGTAATTTTTATTATTTCGGTAACGGTATTTTAGCGGAATCGGTGCTGGCTGCTATGATATTTTGATGTTAAACAAAGTTATGCACATATTATAAATACTGACACATTATTTTTATTGTTCTAGGTTGATTTGCTTAATGACTATCATCGTGAAGTTTACGATACTCTTTCCCCTATATTGAAAGAACAAGGTGATGGCATGACGTTGTCCTGGTTAGAACGAGAAACACAGCCAATATAAAATATACAAGTTTTGTAAAGTTGATATTTTACTTATGCATTTTGTATTTGCTATCTATTTATATATATATCAATAAAAAATAAGAGTGTTTGCAAATGTGGTACCTTTTGTTCTAAATATATCCCGTGTTTAAAAAAATTTGTTTAGCAAATTTTAAAAACTATCACTTAAGTTATATACAGACGACAATTCTCACGACATTCGATCCAAACCTGTCAAATCCGGCAACAACATCTTCTGGCATTGCTGCTCCGTATTATCTTTTTATTATTTATTTCTTGTTTAAATTAAGTTAGAGCAACAAAATTCAGTTTGAAGACACATTTTGTTCAAATTTCATTGCTTTCTCATATCAGCAGAATAACATACATTTTTGGCGTTTATGCTTTTTTTTGCTGTCATTCTGATGGACTACTGGAAAAAATTGTGTCGGTTGAGATATAATATTCTTATGACGAAGGGGTTTTTCATTTACTACGCTATATTTTTTGTAATAAATTTATTTTTAGGTCATTATTATCAAGTTGTGTTATTCTCATACAGTACCCCGTTTCTGTAACTATTTGTGAGAAGTTCTCACATCGACAAGTGTGAAACAAAAAATTCCATCGTTTCTCGATTTGGGAGAAAAAAGTGTTTCTGTAACTTAAAGTGAGAAGAGCCAGCACTAATTACGTTTTTATTGGAAAATTCCAATCATGCAGTCAAAAACATAAAGAAGAAAATAAAAATAAACAAATCAAAATAAAATTAAAAAAAAAAAATTAAAAAGTAAAATTATAATTTTTTTAAAAAATAAATAATTTAATAGTGATCGGAAATGTATACTAATTTATTAATAGAAGCAGAGCAACATGATCGTAGAAATATGTTGCGAATTTATCGCCAAAAATTAAGGAATACAACTGATCTATTTACTATTCCGGAGCAACGTTTTAAAGACCTCTATAGGTTAAGCAAGGAAAATAATTAACATTAATTTAAGTTTTAATTAAAAATAAAATCTAACCTTTTCTTTATTTTTTGTATTCATATTATATTTTTTGAAAAAATTTGTTGTCGCACCGTTTTTAAATGTGAGTTGTTTTGACAGTTCATGTGAGAAACTTTTCACAAAATTTTCTTACAGAAACACTTTGACTCACAAATTTCCAATAAGTTACGTCAAACAACTTAAATGACAGATAGTTCTCACAAAATGAAATTACAGAAACACTTACATGTGAGATATGAAATCGTGTTTCAATTCACGTTGTTTTTTATTCAATTTCACTGTTTCATGCGAGGAATTTCTCGATGCGAGAGTTACAGAAACGAGGTACAGGATAGACATATTTTATATCGCTCTCACAAGAAAATAACATTGTGAATAAAAATACAAAAAAAAAAAAAATATAAAAATATATATATACAATAGAGTTCGTTTGTGACCAGGTCATTTCATCTGTTTTTCGGGTATCTTAATTTTTTGATAATTTCAAAAAAATGGTGATACCCGCAAATCAAATTTTTTAAATTAACTCTAATATACAAAGATAAGTAACAACAAATGGACGCTAATGTAATACTTATATATTACATCTAAAGATAAAATAAATTGTCCTTTTGTTAATACAAATATTAACAATCGCAAGAAAGGCAAAACAAAAAGTATTAAAAGAAAACAACAACATAAATAAAACCTTAAATAAAGAGTGTAGTGTTTGTGTTTCTATGTATGAGTTGTATGAGTAGTGTTTGTGTTTCTGTGTATGAGTTTCTCTTACTCTCCATCAAATGAAAGGAGGCTCAGCAGCAATGGAAAAAATGTATACATTGTTGTATACAACAATAATAATGCATATGATCCAAAAGATCACAGAAACTATTTAAGTGTATGAACCACAACAAACTAAAAATCTCCTCTCTCTAGTGCGCCAAAACAAAACAATTGTGTGGAAGACAGAATAAAAGAAAATATAAATGGTTGAAGAAAACAGTATTGCTACTGTGATCAATGTCACAAATAGTAGTAATGATAATATTAACACTATATATAAAGTAATGGTGCAATACTCGACAACCAGGAAAGTGAAAAAGTACCTTCAAAGCCTGTAAAAAGCTATACGCCACCTCCCTTATATTTGCGCGAACCTACCTTCTACAAATGTTTTAGTGAATAAATTGTCTAAACTTGTAGGTAAGGAAAATTTCCACGTAGTCTCTCAGCGTAAAGGAAATATACACGAAACAAAGACAAACTTACTAGGAAAAAAATAGTTGATAATTTAGATTTCGAGAAAAGAAATTACTAACATATCAACTGAAAAGTGCAAAAGGTTTGATAGTAGTCATGAAAGGTATAGATAGTTCTGAGCCAACTGAGGATATAGACTATGAAGTGAAGTCCATTCACAATATAATTAATAAGGATAAAATTCCTTAACCACTTTTTAGAGTTGTGATTACTTTCAACTTTTCTCAATTAAAGAAAAAGGTTGAAACTCATCCAATATATGGTTTGATATATCTGCTCAATCGCAAAATAGTTGTAGAAAAACTGATTAAGCGCAAAGGTCCACCTCAGCGCCTTAATTGCCAAGAGTTCGGTCACACCTGAGTATTCTGAAGATTACCTTCTATGTATGGAGATATTCATAAAAGCGAAGAATGTCCACACTCAAAAACAGATGATAATATTATAAAATGTAGAAACTGTGGTCAAAATCAGACCGCAGACTACCGAGGATGCCCAGTATTCCTACCCATTCAGGAATCAAACTTTCCAAGCCTTCCTTATGCTTCTAGTGCTCAATATAGAAGTATCATAAAAACAGTTATCAAAACAAATTGTATGCCCATTCGACAAAAGAGGGTTCAGTTACCCAAAATGAAAACAAACTGTGGTCCTTCCAGTGCTCAATATAGAAGTATCATAAATTACGATTGTCGGGTCACAATGTTTTTTTTAATATATTTATTTTAAATATATATTTTATTACATTTATTAATAATGAATTGATAATAATATTGGTTTAAAGTCGTATAATGCCTCTCAACAGCAGTACTTCTCAAACTTTAACAAATCTGTGGGTATTACTAACATTGCTGTAGAACAGAGAATGCAAATGATGGGCGCCGCGTTTTTCATTTACTCTTCTCTTACATACGCGTGTACACGCATTGTAATACCATTTAGGCAACTGACAACGCAACTGAAGTTCGGTTGTCATCCATAATCTACCCATTAATCAGTCTAGCTTGAGCATTCAAACAAGCTGGTTGTGTATCCAATTTAAGAATCAGCGTTACCAAAAAAAAATTGTCCCAACTGTTTAAGGTGTATGATGAACAATATGAAATTTTACATTTTTAATTGGGGAAAAGAGACGAAAGTTTACTGGCAACACCGATTCGTGGTGAGAGCGGATAGAGAGTATACTTAATACAATCTTAAAATGTAATAGTATAGGTCGCCTTTCCCTGCTGTAGAACATATAACATTGAATAAAAGCTTTGAGTTGAGCATTGTTTGTAAGTATGACAACACTAAATGATTAATGACTAACATCGAAAGCTCTAGAAATCAAATACTCTAGTTTTAAGATCAGTGTAGAAATAGAGCTTTCTAGATGTCAGTCGAATTTAAAGTTTTATCAGAGGCTGATACATGCAGTACCAGTGTATAAATTTAGGTGTGTGTATTTCTGCGAATTTATAAACGTGTATAAAAACACTGAGTGACTATTTGAACTTTTGTTGTATAAATTTTAATAAATAAAGAGTTGTTACAAATTTTTAAACTACTAAACTGCTTTTATTTCCAATCAAAAGTGACCAGGTTTATTTAAAGAATATAAACCACAGTTTTTAAAAGGTAAAAACGTAACAATTGGTGTCAGAAGTGGGATTGCAAAATAATAAGCATGAAATTTGAAGAGCTTAAAGTAGAATAACTCAAGAGAGAATTGTGTAAGTTGGAGTTACCTACAGCTGGTGATAAAGCGGAATTACAAAAGAGGCTGATAGATGAATTCAAGCGGCATGATATTGATATTGGAGCCTACGAATTCTACCCGTGTAACAACAAGCAACATGGGTTAAACACAATGTTTGCAGCTATGATGGAAAAGATGGAAGGAATGGAACAACGATAAACTTCTTGCTGAACTTCTGGTCAACAATGAGAAGCTGGAAGGGAAATTTCAGGAAACTTCTAAAGCTACAGACGAGAAACTTCAAGAACTTTGAGTGGTTATAAACAGCAGAGTAGATAACCTAGAAATGCAAGTATACAAATTTAAATTAGAGAGTGGCCTAGAAAAACAATCCAAAGATGTTGATAATAAATTTCTCGAAATGAAAATTAATAATCTTTAATGCCAAGATGGATCGGTACGAATTTTTTCAAAAGCATTTAGTAGAATAAAGGCTCGTAGTTTTGATGGCAGCACACCATTTAATGTTTTCAAATTCCAGTTTTTACAGTTGCCAAGAGAAACTTATGGAGCAATGAAGAAAAAGCTATAGAATTGATGTTGGCCTTGAAAGGAAACGCAGCAATAGTTCTTGAAAGCGTACCAGTGAGTAACAGAAATAGTTATGATGACATAATGGATGCTCTATAACGTAAGTATGGTGGAGAACACATGAAGGAAATATACCGAATGGAATTGCTAGGTAGAGTGCAAAAACCTAATGAATTCGAACGTTTGATGCAGCTTACATATCCAGACGAAAACCATCCATTATTGTATCATTTCAAGATTGAGGCATTTGTGAATGGCCTTCGTGACCCTGGTGTAAAACATGCGGCTTATGCCACACGGAAGTCAACATTTGTGGAAACCATTTCATTCGCGTTGGCCCAAGAAACAGCGAAATTAATGTCTAGGCCGCAAATATGCAAGGTGCGAAATATTGAGGTTATTGCAGATAATGAGATAAGTATAGTCGAATATTTAAAAAAGGTTTTGGAGGCTTGTAATGAGAAATAAAGTAAAGCCAAAGTTAAATGTTATAACTGCGGTAAAACCGGTCATATTCAACGAAACTGTCGAGCACCAAGAAAACGAACCCGATCTACTTCGCCTCCAAGAAATAACCAGTAGTCGAATCAACAATCATCACAAGAGTCACTTTTAAACTAAAACGAGCTAGCATTACGGGGCAAGAACTAGGTCCCACATCTGAGGGCCACACAATCTCCATATCCGTAATGCAGCAGAAAAATAGCTGCAACGGTCGGAAGCACATTTTTACTATAGACACAGGGGCATCACAGTCTATTGTCAGGCTCGATTTAGTCAAAAATACAATTGAATCATTATGCGGCGTAACTCTACGCACCGCTACTGGAGAGCCTGCCACTGTCTATGGCAAAGCAAATGTAAAAGTAACCATTGCCAACGTTAGCGTCAATCATGTATTTATTGTTGTGGACGATGTAATCATTGTAACAGACTTCATGATTAGTCAAGGCATTACTTTGGATATAGAAAGAAAATTTATGATTTGGCAATATGTCGAAATACCCTTGGACGTCGGATATGAAAACAAAGCTCAAGTAAAAAAGTTAGTTGCTGTTAGACATCAAAAGTACCTCCGCTGTCAGAGGTTTTGGTGTGGGCCCATATGGACGGAGATTGTGAGGACAACAGATTATGGGTGATAGAACATGTAGAAATAAAAAGTGACCTTATAACAGCAAAATCCCTCGTCAAACCCTGCAACGACAGAATAGCTCCCGTAAGAGTGCTTAACTTGTCCAGCTATGAAAAAGTCATCAGGCAAAATTCCGAATTAGGTAAATGTACTTCCGCAGAGGCAGTAATCAATTGTGTGGACAAGCCTGCCAATAAATCCACCAAATAACTCGAGCTGCTAGCGTAATATGTGTAAATGGGTAAAAGAACTACCGCCACCAGATAAAAATAAAGCTAAACAGCTTCTGAGGAAACATGCATCCGTCTTCGCCTTAAAAAGTGAAAACCAAGGAAGAACGTCAATTGTAAAACATCAGGTAGATACTTACAGAAAGCTGAATGACGTCACCAAAAAAGATAGCCTAGCCGACTACCAAGAATAGGCGATACTCTGGACACTGTAGCTGGAACAAAATGGTTCTCCACGTTGGACTTACAAAGTGGATATTGGCAAGTAGAGATTGTTGAAAAAACAAAGAGCGAACAGCGTTTTGTGCTAGTGATGGATTATGGAAGTTTAATGTAATGACCTTTGGACTCTGCAATGCTCCGGCAACATATCAGCGGCTGGACTTAAATTCAGTGTTAAGAAGTGTACATTGTTCGAGAAAGATGTTAAGTATTTAGGGCATCGCGTAACAGCAGACGACATATTAATAGACGAATATAAAATACGAGCTGTAAAGGATTGACCTCGTCCGAAAAATCGTCATGAATTGCGCAGTTTTCTTGGGCTTTGCACGTACTACCGACGATTTGTACCGAACTTTGTCAGTGTAGCCGCAAGCTTGCATGAACTAACCCAGAAGTCACGACCATTCCTGTGGAGTGAATGTCAAGAACAGGCATTCCTGCAGTTAAAGGAATTGTTGTGTACAGCACCAATTTTGGCATATCCCATCCCAGGGCGAAGTTTGTGGTAGACAGCGATGCGATTGGATATGGTATAGGCGGTGTGCTATCTGATCGACTTAGAATCACTTTCTGAGTCGATTAAACGATGTTCGTCCGTCTGGCTGGTTGGCAGTCCATGTAAACCTTGTGCGCAGAGTACAGGTCGCAATCTTGAAGATATTTCCAAAAAATTTGGTACATATCATGCCCAATGACCAAGCCTATTGAAACTGGCTGAAATCGGTTCATTATTTCACCTAGCCCCCATACAAATGTCCTCCCGAAATTGGACTTCATCGGTCATAAATGTTTAATTTATATATGTACACAGTCTTACAAAAGTTTACATACTTCAAATAAATTTCATATTTATTAATAAATATTTAGTGAAAAATTCTTTAATTACTTTTTTTATGCTACTTCGGATTTATTGAGATAAAATAAACACCAAACTAATTTATTTTCATTAAATTCTATTAAAAAACATAAAATAATTCATTTTTTGGCACAAAGCTAATATACATAAGTTTACATACGGGATAAAAAAAAAAAAACTTAAAAAAAATTAAATTAATATTTTGTGTGTCCTCCTTTGGCTTTAATTACAGCAGATAATCTATTTGGCATGGACAAATCCAATTTTTTTGTTATTTTTGGAGTAATTTTGCTCCATTCTTCCATCAACGTTTCTTTGAGTGGTGGAACTGGTGTTACTTGTCGATTTTTTAGACCTCGTTTTAAAATATCCCATAAATGTTCAATAACATTAAGATCGGGGGACTGCGGGGGATGTTCCTATTTGTTGTTAACGTTATATAGAAGCCATTCCTAAACTAACTTTGATGAATGGTTCGGATCGTTATCCTGGAGAAGTATTGCGTTGTCCTCCAGATCTAGAAGTTGGACGCTGGGAAGGTAGCTTTCCTTTAAAATATTGATATATATGGCCTTATCCATAGTACCATCGATGAACCTAAGCTTACCGACACCATTTGCCGCCATACATCCCCAGACCATGACTGACCCGGCTCCATGTTTTACGGTGCAATTAACATTTTGTGGTATTAACTCTGCATTAGGCTTTCGCCAAACTTTTGTTCTTCCATCACCATCAATATTACACTCTCCCAAAATGTAGGGTCATTTACATTAGCATTTTCGTACTTTTGGGCATATTCTAATCGTTTCTGGATATTCACAGATCTAAGTAATGATTTTTTTCTGGCAACTCTGCTATTGTACCCATTACTCTTGATACATCGGCGAACAGTCTGATCAGAAACTGTAATTTCTAGATTTGTTCTCATTTTCCGGTTTAGTTCGACTGCACTTAGCTTAAGATTTTCTTGAATGAAACATATAATAGACCATTATGCTCGTTTGTCGAGAATGCGGGGAGGCCCACTACGAGCTTTGCTTTCATAATTTCCATTTTCTTTGAAATTTTTTATTATTGTTTGGACTGTGGTTTTACTTAGATTTAATAAAATTCCAATTTCATTAAAAGATATGCCATCATTTATCAACTTAATGACGGTTTTTCGAATTGGCTCAGAAATTTATTTGCCTTTGCCCATTTTCTTCACTAAGAATACTTTTTGATTTTAGTTTGCCAGTGATCACTTTTAGTGAAAGTAAACTTTCTACCACCGATTTTACACAAAGCATCATACAAATTTTAGCTGAAATTTTAACGGTACAACATTTTTTTTGCAGAGTATGTAAACTTATGTAACATTAAAAGGATACCAATTACACATGTTTTATTGTTATTTATTTAAAATACCAACAAAATATTATAAAATATGATGGAAATACATTTTGCATTAAACAAAAATGTAGTTACAACTCTTAATAAAATTATATATTTTCCAAAAAAATAAAAAAATTTCAAACGTATGTAAACTTTTCCAGCTCCGGCCCATAAGTGGGAATTATATTCCATCTTCGGACGAATGAAGCTAGTGTATATGCAATGAAGGTCGGAAGGGAAGAAATATGTCCGACAGCGTCTCAAGAAGCCCAAGCACCTAAAAGTTTCCTTCGCAACATCGAATATATGACGGTTCCAACGGAAGTCACACTGTAATCTCGTGCCTAGAATCATAAGGTTATCTGAAACTCCAACAGTTGAAGAATTGATTGTGATGAAATCTCAAGACGTTTGTGTGTCAATAGGCAGCACTGAGTTTTGAGTGCGTTAAAATTAACCCAGTTCAATTCACCCTATCTGGAGATTGTTATAAGGTCACGATTTATCGAGTCATCCATATTCATTCTTGAGAGTTTAATCTCAGAAAGAGTTGGTGTATGGTCAAAAGAATATGAGTGACAGATATTACTGTCATCCGCGAAAGAATAGATTGGATTTGAAGTGATTGTTAGTAAATCATACATGAAAATTAAAAAAAGGGAAGGAGAAAGAATAGAGCCCTTGGGGACTCCAGAGCTTAATATGAATTTATCGGAGCAAACCCCATCTAATACTCCCCTTAATTAATTCGTGGACGTACTATTTATTACTTAATTAATATTATTTATTGTGCACACATAAAATTAAAAATAAAATGCTAAATGTACAAAAATATATGTGGGGCAAATCTAATATGTGAAATCTTTTTAATCTTCTAACTTCCGCTTTCATCTAAAAGAGTAATTGCTGAAATATTGCAATGGTTGCTAAGGCGATCCAAATATCTTGAACTAAATTAGATAAAAATAATTCTGAGAGCAGCATAAATCTGTTTATTCGTTACAAACCATGGAGCATTTACTATCATCCTAAGTGTTTTCGACTGATATCTTTGTAAAATTGCGGCACACCTGTACCTATATGGCATATATTTGAACTTTCATCACAAGTTTTTACATAAAAAGATAGCTCTTCTATATATAAAACACTGCGCAGCAATATAGCATTGTTCAGGAGTTCCATGTCTATGACGAAACCCAAATTGATGATCCGGTATTTATATTTTGTTTTTTCAAAACTGGCAACAATCTGCATTAAAACAATCTTTCAACGAGCTGAGAGAACAAATGCAAAAAACGATGAATATATTTCACTTTACGGTTTGCCTGGCTTACTAATCTTTATAATTCCACCGCATTTCCAAGGTTTTGAAAAATGTGATAATCTAAGCACTGAGTTATAATACAATTTTCCTTGCCATGGATTTTGCTACTTCAACTTCTCTTTGCGAAAAAGATTTTATAGGAAAATCTATTAGACATGAAGAGTCTACAAACTGGAAAATATTGTTTTCTTCAACTGTATTTGTTAAGGGCCATGTTTGAAAGGTTTATTCCAGATATTTAGAAAGTGCACCAGCTTTATTCTTACTACTTCTGCACCAATTTCCGTTAAGATCTATAGCGAAGTTTCTTTTAATTGGCTTTTTGTGATATTTTGTTGCTTTCCATAGTCCGTACTCACTACTATTTGTGTTAGTTAAGCCTCTTAGAAAATTTGGTAATTCTTTGTTTTTAATTTTCGGAATACGTTTTCTTAGTTGTTTTTTATTGGTTAGTTATAATTATTCCATTCTACTGCATTTCTGCTTTGTTGCAAAATTATTCTAAGATATAGCTTCATTATTACCGTAATGTTTAAATGTCTGTGTTGTAGATAAAAAAGCAGCTTCGTGAAATTTTCTACAGCTGTGTTAAGTTCATCTTTAGTTATACAAATATGTTCATTAGGGCCCACAGTGTTCGATTTAAAAATTTAGGACGAGAAAAATTATAACTTTGTAAATTTTCAAGATAGAGTCCTAATTTTTTGTACAAGTGATTCTTGTGTGTAATAAAACAATTTAGTTGGGTCAGAAAAACTTTATTTTTATATTAAATTTATTTTTATATTTAGGGTATTCACAAAGTATTAGTTTAAATTTAATATTACAATAATAAAAGTAAAATTAATTTCATAAATTAACAATAATATAAATAAATAATAATAACTTATTCTGAGTTGCTGCTATCAAATTCATCATCTGACTCTTCAATATGTATGACATTATTTTGCAGTAATTTTACAATATCTGGAGTCAATTGTCCACGCTTAGTTCTTGGGGATTTTCTCAAGTTACATATATATGGATATGATGATATTAGCAGTCTATTTATTAAATCAGAGTAGGTATCTTTATGAGATAAAGGGGTTTCTAACAAGAGGTGTTATTTTGGTATTCAAAGAAAAATTACATTTTTTTTTTGAGATAAATGGTCGGATGTTTATTTCATAATAAAGAGGAAGGTATGCCGTTAATAATGAAAAACAACATCAGCCAATGACCACGACCACGACCACGCTTACAGGACCATATCCTTTTCATGAAATTTTCCATGACCAAATCGCAAAGTGGCTGCCCTATGTTCTCGATAGCCTCACGAATTCTATCTTTGAGGTCTTGAATCGGCCCTGGGCTGTTGGCGTTGACCTTATCTATCACGTGGCCCCAAAGGAAGAAGTCGCAAGGTGTTAAATCACAAGATCTCGGTGGCCAAATGTGATTACCTCTTCGAGAGATAACACGGCCCGGAAACTTTTCCCGTAAAAGAGCATTGGTTTCCTTGCTTGTGTGGCACGTAGTGCCGTCTTGTTAAAAGTAAACGTTGTCCAGATCAATATCATCCAACTCCGACCAAAATACGGTGTAATGACGTTTGTGGAATGCCCACTTCCAAAGAACAAGGAGAAATGGACAATCCTGGGTTTTCTTCAACACTTTGCGCTACAGCAGCAATATTCTCAGTTGTTCTTGAGCGACGTGCACGGGTTTTATTCTTCACATCACTAACTTGTCCCAACAGTTCAAATTGTTACACCAATTTCTTTATTTTCCCCTTTTCGTAGTGAATTTTAATCATTTCAATGCGTTGTTGAAGCATGTATCGTTCCATTTTTAGTAATGGCGTGATTCAAAATAACACCTCTTGTTGGAAAACCCTTATTTTTCGCGTAAATTGCAAACCGACTCTTGAGCTTCCTCTGACAATTGCACAATAGGGAGGATGCAATCCTGAATAATAATTTTGCCATGCCAATGGACTTTGTGCACACTTAGCGGCATATAATACCATGGATATAATTTTAAATAAAGCTCTTAGGGTGTGGATATTAATAGAATATCCCCACCCTAAGCATTCCAAAATAATATGAAATCGCTTTAAGAGTTCTAAATCTATACCCGTCATTGCGGCAGATTCTATGGCATTTCTGAAAAACCGCCTAGCTGTATTCTCGTCATTGGTGTTTCCTGTCGTCTGCTTTGGGATATCTATAAGCAATCCCATTTTCGATTTAAACTTTTCATGTGTAAAAAGATTTCGTTGTTGAAGCTTTTGGTTATTATCTGTGCCTCTTGCTTGCCATGTTTTTATATCCATTCTATAATCTATGTGTAGTAAACACTCCATGAACCCAATCCATAAATGCAATGTGGACAAACCAAACTCTAAATCTTCGGGGTCTATTGTCTTTTGTACAAGAGCAGAGGGATTATTCGTCTGGTCCATTAAGGATTGTAAGTTAACTTCAGCATATGATTCAGTTACCATTATATTTTCTGTGTAGCATAATGTTTTCGAAGCTCGAACTAATTTGTAAGAAGGATAAAAGTCGCGGTTAACATGTTTGTATACTGTTTCATCAACCTATACAGACAAATCCAAATCCGAGATCATTGCCAGTGTTTCATCAGGCGATAGAGATTTTGGTTTTTTTTCTTTTTTCGCATTTGCATTTCAACTGCCATGAATAATTGTTTATTACTTGCAACATTTGCTATTTTTTTTTGATTTTCTCTCCTTACTTCTTTGGATGCAGTCTTCAAAGTTTTTATTTGGCCTGCCTCTGGCTTTAGTATTACCCTGTGCAACAGAAGTTGATGTGAAATATGAATAATCAATTTTTCAAATTTAGTACATACGTTTGAAGCAAGTAGGTTTAATTTATCAAATTTAACGAAATAAAATCAACTATACAGTCATGCCGGTTTTGTTTCAAAGAAGACAGCCATACATTAAAAACATTTCTGCGGGTAATTAAATCCGAGCTCATATTGTACTTTTGAACAAAAAAATTAATGGGGCACCTTATGGCAGGAATTTTATTTAAAGTCTATAACAGCAAGGTTAAAATATTAAAGACACATTTATGGAAATGATGAAACGGATGGAAACAAAAGATTTCATCTGACAAAGTTAGGGTGTTTGTTAATAATTGTAATAAAGAAACTCACTTAGCTTAAGACTTAATAAAAAACTTACCATTAATTAGAAAATAATGTATTTTTGTGTGTTAGTTTTAAAATTTGCAACAATTAAATAAAAAAATAATTTAATATCGCTTCTACAACGCGTCCTATTTACTTTTGAGTTTATGCAAACGCATAAAGTTTTTGTATTATTATTTGTTTTCTTTTAACATGCCATTCAGAGTACCGTTATAAGAATACAAACTTAAAGATATTCAAGAATCATAAATTTTTAAGTACTTAACATTATTGTTTAATTTTTGTCGTCCTAATTTCTGAAATAGAACACTGTGGGACGGTTAGATTTGTAGGGACGCAAAAAAATCGCCCAAGTGACAAGGAAAATCATATTCTAGGGATCAAAATAAGAAACTTTGCCCAAGTACCCATACATATAAAATGAATTCTGATGTTCCTTATTTTGACCCAAAGGTCAAATTTGGAGAATTTTTCCAAATATTCCATTTTGTCCTTGTTGAATACTTTGCTACTAAAACATGCTAAAACTATTCGTGTTAATCATTTCGCTCATTGCGTGGAAAAGTTATGTTGGTTTAAAGTTTAAACTAAATCTTAAAAATGAAGCTATGCCGATTCTCATAGACGCATGATTGATATTATTTATTACCTACATCACATTTATATTTATCATACGCTCTATAAACAAAATTTATACACAATACATACATCATGTAAAGTGCCAAATATGGTGATTTTTTAAAATTTTTGTATGCGGACCCCCCAAGGGTTTCCAGGGATTGTGCCACTAGCAGGGGTGGGTCGGCCGTCCAAAGTTAGTGGAGGTCGGTCATACATTTAGACTCGACTGGGGCACTTTAAATGGGTCAAAGTGGGATTATTCATAGTTTGACTTTTGGGTCAAAATAACGAACATCAGAATTCATTTTAGAGGTATGGTTCCTTGGGAAAATTTTCTTATTTTGATCCCTTGAGTACGATTTTCCTTGTGACTTGGTCGATTTTTAAATCGACCAGCCCTAATGTTCATTCATAAAATCCTGAAATGATTTAATATCTGTTTTTGAAGTAAACATTTTTGTGATCTTTAATACAGTCTGTAATGCAGTATTGTAGCAAGCAATTATTGGAGTATGGTCAGAGCTAAGATCTTCACTGTCAGTTATGTCCAACAGGTGAGATGGTAACTCCGAATAAACAAAACAAATACAGTAGATCTGTTGTTTTTTCGATCGCTAGGCCAATATGTAGTTGTCGCTGTAGAAAGCGCCCTAAGTATATTTATTCTTTTGGGGATCTTTGGATGCTATATTTCGAATTAATCTAGGTCCAAGATTAATTGAAAAAGCTATAATAATCTGAACCAGTTAGACTATACAGTATATATGTATACGTCAATGTTGTTGCATTTAACTTTAAAACCACTAGGTTGTATTGATGGCATCGTTATATGGAGGATTTCACTAATTCGCTGCACCAGCATGCTTTACCATTAGGATGATTTGCTTGTACAAGTTCATAATTTTTAATTTAAAAAAAGTTTTTGCTGTGAAATGTGTTTCGGATATTTTGTATGATAGGATGCACCATTGCCATTCCATGTTGCAAATCTCATATTTATTTGATAATTGGTGTCATTATTGCAAACAATTTACATTTTTTCAATTGAAACAAGTTTTAATATTCAAAACCTCATTGTTATTATGGTTAGGATTAAAATCTATAAAGAAGTGGGAGTGGCAGTTTTGACACGGGACTCTTCATATTAACAACGTCTCTAACTTGATGTCCTAACAGTAATAACTTATCTTCAACTGTGGTACGTATTGTGATTATAGTTGTTCACGGGAATACCCGGGGCGGGAAATCCCAGGAATTCCACAAAATTACCATCCCTGGGAAATTGTGAAATTCTCGGAAATTATTTTCCTTAGTTTTATGTGATGGTTTTTGAACCTGACTTTCTCTAAAAGATGCTTGAAGCTCCTTAACAAATGCAGAAGATTCATACAACAAAAAGTATTTAAACCAAATAGAACAATAACAAGTTCATTATTCAAATTATTCCAAAAACTCGTAGTGTTCAGGGCTGTCAGTTTTTTTACCTTTTCACAAAGAGTAAAACGAACATTTTTGGAATAAAACCACCTTCCGAGGAATTGATTTTTGCTAAATATTATTGGGGTTTTTTCAAGTTTTAATTAACATCTTTACTTAATTTTTGATTTAATACTTAAGCAAAACATTGCCAATTCAAAATTAAAAAAAAATTAAATATTTATTGAAAAATTTAATGGAAATTAAAGCAATTCCGAAACAAATGACAAATGGTGACAGATTTGTATATAACCAAAATTAGAAATCGAGTCAGTTTATCTCTTTATATAAAATTTTTGTTGGATTTTTTTATTTGTATCCAATTATATTTTAAAGCCAAAGACATTTTTTAGATTTTTAACGAAGTCTACATTCCGGGATCCCGGCAAATGAAAAGTGCGGGAAAAGAAGAACTCTAATAGGTTTTGTCTCTAAAGGTATGGTCACACATGGCAAATATTTACTCAAAAAAGCGTAACCACTTTTTTTAGCACAAATTTGTTCGACGTTGTTATCTCTTACATGTAATTTGTAAGATCAAACAGCATCAACTAAAATAATATTAAACATTTGTTTCGAATTAAAATATGTTTTTGAAATAAATAAAAATAATTAAAATATATTTAATTTAGTGGTTACGTCTTTTTTAAGAACCTTATAATTTTACTATAAAATCATCATTAATATTGAGAAAAATCAAATTTAAATTAAGAAATCGAAATTAATATTCAAAAAAATGAAAATTTTAATTCAGAAAATACAAATTGATGTTGGGAAAACCTAAATTGATACAAGAAATAATAAATTTCTATTCGATTTAAATTTCGTACTCCTAGTCATAAAAAATTTTAATTTCTCAATTACAATTTTTATTCTCTCAATTTCAATTTGTGATTCTTAATATTAATTCCGAATTTTGGATTTCAATTTGTATTTTCTCAGTATAAGTTTGGATTTTTCTCAATTTCAATTTCAACTTCAAAAGGTCGAGTCTAAAATAATTGTTTGTTATAATGATGATGATATTCAAAGAATATCAAAATATCGGTAAAATAAAATAATTGAGTTCGAATAAAATTTTACAAAAATTTATTTATTTTAAATATGTACCTACTTTTTTATTTGAATAATGTACATAATTACATTTTTGACACATTGTAAAAATTATTGTTCTTAATACTAAAAACATACATTATATCGCTCATTTGCTGCAACAACGTCATAACTCAAAATCCGGGGTTTTTGAACTGAGTAATACAAAATATGCGCCGTTCTTTAGTCTTTCATATAGTTTTATCAGTTTTCAAAAAAGTAAATTATTTTTTGTATGAAAGTGATTTTTTGTTGCACACACCAAATTTAAAATTCATGTTTTCTCGTATATTGGACAATTTGGGTTAAATACAGATTAGAAAGATATTAACATCTACTATTTAAATCAGGTTTTATTTCTGAAATCGCATGATTTGTTGAAATTTTATTTAAGAAATAGTAAAATACCATAAAACATTCAAAGCCGTTTTTCTCGAAACGACTTTTTTTGAATTATGACGTTGTTGCAGCAAATAAGCGATATGTATATTATGTACATTAGGGATATAATATTGACATTTTTTGCAAATATGCAAATTGGCATAGCACAGTCGAATAGAGCATTAAAAAATATGGAAAACCACGGTATTATTTTTTCGCAGTTGTTAAAAAAGTTCACGCACCAAAGGCAAACAAGTTTTTAATTAAATATTTTCAATTAATTTGAAATGCAATATATTTTACTTTAATAATAACTGCGGACATACTTCAAAAGATAATTTTTAAATACGGGAAGTATCTCTCATAATTGCAAAAAAAAAAAAAAATGAAATTATTAATATAATTTTTCAGAGAGAAAAAAAAAATTGGTTTATTTTAGAAATTGGTGTGCCAAAAATTCCGCCAAAATTAGTTATATACCTAATGTACATATGTATATATTAAATTTACCAATCAATATTTTCATAAGCTTCGCTAAATGGGCGACTATTTTCGGAGTAGAATTGTGAATACCAATTGCGAAATAATTTAACGGACATTTCTTCTTTAACTAACTGTGGCTGCTTTCGAAATATCTTGTGATTCCACATACTCATATCCCGTTCAAACTGTAAATAATGTTTTTTTTTTTTTTAAATATAATTATTAATTTAAAACAGATATTACCATAATGCTCTCTCCGAACACTACAAATTTCATAAATGGACCCAGAATTCTAGGTGCATAAAATCGATGAACAACTTTTTGCAACATGGGTTCAATGGGTGTCACTGTTTGCAAAACTTCTATACGTCCCATTGACGGGGACTTCATGTGGAGTTGTACATATGATGGGCCAATCTGTAATATGTACCATTTAAAATTAAATATAAAATTTTCAAACAAATAATAACAAAGGCATTTTCAGACTACAATACTGAGTATTAATACTTGTCAAAAACTCATGTATCATAATACAATTTCATCGTCTATACAAAAAATGTATTAGATTTTCAAAAAATACAAATGATTTTATTATCATATATATTTATAAATACAAACAAGGCAAACAAAAATGTGACGAAGATATAAAATAAAAAACAAGTAACAGAGTTATATATCCTTCACCAAAGTATGCATATTTACGTACATTGCCTTTACCCATGCAAAATTCTTCATATAGCAACAACAACAAGAAAAAATCATAATATCATATCAGATGCAATTGCAAAACATCCGATAATTATATTCACACGTTGAGTGCTGACTGATAACTAACCAAATAAACACAACAATTATTTTGCACAATTGTATGTTGAAAAAATAACAACACACAGCAACAAAAATTAAAATAAACGAAACGCACTCAAATACATACAAATTATGAATGTGTGTGTTTGATTTATAATTCATATTCATTTCATCTCATTTCACATTGCAGAATGTTGTTGTTGGGTGTGTGTGGTGTTTACGTATGATAGAGTTGCTCATATGAGAACTCATTATAAAAACAATATAAGCAAAGCTATAACCAACACATAACCAGAATATACAGTATCGGCCATAACTAAAGCACCGCCTCAGTGAATTTTTTTCATACTATATTTTTTTTTATAAAAACAAAGTTTTAAATTTCTATTATGTATTATTTTCAATTGTTCATCTATTTACTATTGATAAACAAATACTTTTCAAGTTAATCTTTCTATTAAAGATAACTTTAAATCAAAAAATATTTAAAGCTAGAAAATAAAACGGACAAAACTAAAGCACCCCTTCATGGATATAATATAAATTTTGTTTAAATTTATATTTTGTTGTAAATCCTTTGTTTTGAATGACACCAGGACATCTCTTAGGCATAGAATATATTACGTTTTTTATGGTGTCTTGCGATATTCCTTCCCAGGCTATAATAACGGCTTGAAATAAATCGTGAAAGTTGCTGATCCTTATTTCTGCAATTTTCACGATTTATTTTCATATTAACAAATTCCCACAAGTTCACAATAGAATTAAAATCGGGAAATTGAGCAGGCCAATGAAGATCTTGATTCTTATTGCTCTGTATCCAAGTCTTACAAACTTTGGAGGTGTGCTTAGAATCGTTATCCCGTTGGAATCTCCCTATAAGTAGCATATCTTCACTGACATAAGACAACATTACATCTTTCAATATATCACGGTACATGAACCCATCCATAATCCCATTCACTTTATGAATTGGCCCAATTCCTTGAACAGAAAAGAAACCCCAGGCCATTACAATGCCCCCCTCCATGTTTAACTGTTCCTATGCAATACTTAGAATTCAGTCTTTCTCCTTTTCGTCTGCGTACACGAATTATTCAATCAGAACTTTTTAATTTGTATTCGTTAGAGAACAGTACTGTCTTCCATTTTTGGACACTCCAGTTAATGTGGGCTTTGGAAAGCTCCAGTCTAGCTTTCTTGTTCTTAGCTGACATAAACGGTTTTTTTGCTGGTCGTCGGGTGAATAATCCTGCTTCTACTGCTCTTCTACGGATTGTTCTTTCGTTAACGCATAATCTTAAACTTGTTCTTACTTGACTAGCTGATGCTGTAGGATCTTTTGCATTGCTCCTTTAATCAAGGAACCATCATATCGTGTAGTTTTACGCGGGCGTCCTCCAGAATGACCCGGTGAAATACGACCATTCTCCAAAAACTTTGGAATCAGCTTGGAAATAACTGATATGTTAATTGAATATTTGTTACTCAATTCATGCCGTGATAAGCCCGCCTTTCAGTCTTCAATAACTTTAATTTTAAATTCACTGGAGTACTAGTTCCTTCCCATCTATAGTTTTTTCACAATAAACTGTATAAAACTTAAATTATACAGACTACGCCTTCCTCTATTTGTATCTTCAGGAATTTTTAAATGCATCGTTGTGAGTACCGTTAACTGACACTTCAGATATGCAGAAAAATATTAAAATTTTTAAGCATTGGTTTTGTCCGTCGTGTTTTGTGTTTTTGTATGTTTCATCATTTTGAATTAATTGTTCAAAAATTATCCTTTCCTAAATGAACACAATATGAACATTAACAATATAAGTTAATAAAATGTATACAAAATACATCCTAAAATACCAATTTTTATCTAAAAAATTATGATATGAAAAAATCCATTGAGGGGGTGCTTTAGTTATGGCCAATACTGTATATACTTTATAGGGTTGGAAAATTACAAACGGAATGACAAATTACAAACGGAATGACAAACTTATATATACCTTCTCACGAAGGTGAAGCGTATAAATAACTCAACTACAAAATATTTGTAATACTATCGCGTAAACAAGAAATGTATTTCTCGAAACGATTTCTTGACAAACCGAATGATTGTAATAATATTTTAATTTTTAAATTTATTAATACACAGTATTGTCGTCTGTAAAAACCTTACTGAACATTTTGTAATTAAACATACCTGTTCACCAACAACGTCCATTTCAAAAGCATGTATTTTTTTCGTAAGCTCTACAGAATGTTTCAATGTAACTCTTGCAATATGTTTTGACGGGGCTTCAGATGGCTTCCACCTAAAAAAAAAATTGGTTGAAAATCAAAATCATAATATAACAGAAAGGAAGTACTGGACAAAAGTAAATCGAATACATTTTAATTCTATTATATATGGAATGAAAAAATTATAGTAAAATAAAAAAAAAACACTTAAATAATTTTCTAGATTTTAATGAAATTATATTTAATTCCACTCCCACTATTCTGCTCCCGACCATTTGTACCAGAAGTTCCTCGTTACATAATATAATTCTCATCATATTATATATTTTGTATTGAATTTGTTGTATTTAACTATTATAATAATTATTTGATTATATATATTAGTATTATTTTATTATTATTACAATGAATATTATTATTTTGTTACCGCTTTATGTACGTAAAATATTTGAAAGTGCTAAAAGAAACTATTTCGTTTTAAAAAGTGCGTTTTTGTGAATTTATTTGTTGGCAGCTTTGTTAGCAGCCATTCACACTGACAGAAATCTCCAACTCAATGTTGTAGTGCAGAGGGCTACTTCTGGTTTATACAGCCATAGTGCCCAGGCAAACTAGTGGTAGTGCACAAGAAATAAACTGGTGTTAACAGCCATTTATCCCAGGCGTAGTGGTACTAAATACACTAACAACCTCATACAAATTTGTACACAAAATCTACTGTCGAGAGTAAGAATTGTATCGAACCTTAAGTAGCTTTTCGGTTATCACTGGTCTGCACACCTAGCTCTGCTTCGGTCTTAGCTCAGGGAAACGGCCGTAGATTGTGATAACATATTCGGAGGTTAGTGTTATTTTCAATTTAAAATATTTCATGTGTGCAGAGGAAGAAAAAGACTTAGAGATTTTCTGCTGTACTGGGAAGAAAGGATGTTAATTTCTCCCTAAGTCAAAGTTATATCCCTCCCAACCATGCTGATGACTTCTATTTTATTTCAGCCCATGTAATATAACATTACCCTACACTCTACATTTCATTAACCATGTCAAAATAATTTAGCAAATCATTTTTATACCCTTCACCTTCGTGAGAAGGGTATATATAAATTTGTCATTCCGTTTGTAATTTCCACAATATAATTTTCCGACCCTATAAAGTATATATATTCTGGATCCTTATAGATAGCGGAGTCGATTAAGTCATGTCTGTCTGTCTGTCTGTCTGTCTGTCCGTCTGTCTGTCTGTCTGTTGAAATCAATTTTCTGAAGACCCCAGATATTTTCGGGATCCAAATCTTCAATAACTCTGTCAGACATGCTTTCGAGAATTTTGCTATTTAAAATCAGCAAAATCCGTCCATAAATAACCTCTGAAAATTTCATAAAAAAAACAATTTATTGCAAGCTTTGACAAAAAAGCAACAAAACGTATGTGTGTTGGCTTCTTGCTTTGTGTATTTTTTTTTTGTTTTTTTTTTTGTGTTTCACAAAAAAGCAACAAAACGTGCATATGTTTGGATGTTTGTTGGCTTCATTATTTTGTTTTTGTTTTTTTTTTTTTTTTTGGTGTTTGACAAAAAAGCAACAAAACGTACATATGTATGTTTGGATGTGAGTTGGTTTCACTGCTTTGCGTATTTTGTTTTTGTTTTTTTTTGGCGTTGTTGTTTTTGAGAAGGGTATATATAAGATTGTTGTTTCGTTTGTAACTTCTACAATATAGCAATAGCAATTATATGTAAAATTTTTAAAAGTTTTCTTGATATATTTAGGATGGTATACGCTGAAAATGGGCAAGTAATGCATCCACAACAAAGGTGAAGGGTATATAAGATTGGGCATAGACGAATATAGCACTCTTACTTGTTAATTCAAACATTATTTTGTAAAAAAAAGTGTTTTTTCTAGTATTTGTAAACAACAATAAACTTACCATTTTTATTTAACAAATTATGTTTTGCAATAACAGTAGAAGGGTTCTTTCCCATAAAAATTAAGAAGAAATAAGAATTCCAATATAATGTTGATCTCAGTGATCAATGAACGACTATTAAAGTCCAATACATAATGCAAATAAAAATATTCATGTGAAGAGAGAATGGAAAACATCTCACTCACTGGAAATTACTTTTATAATTTAAGAGTAATTAATTTAATTTTGTTTAATTTAAGATCATTTCATTCATAGATTTTGGTTTTGGATTTATGAATAAAGAGTTTTCCATTTACTATTATATATTAATAATGAGAAAAAAGATAAAGATACTCTCATAAAAAAAAATTACTCTATGTGGAGACTTACACTGGGTTTAGACCATGATTTTTACAATGTCGTTTTTTCTTAATTCCTTTTTGAAGTTGCTTCCAAAAACATGTTGCGTTTATACGATGAATTTTGTTTGCATGTCCTTTTTTGCAGTCAGGGTTGATCTTTAATGTTTAATCGGTTAAGTTTAATAAAGAATAACTTCAAAATCAGGAAAAGAATAAAACGGAATAAGAAAAAATTAAATTAGTGCAAAGAGAAATATGAAAAACGACACGAAAAACACAAATCGAGTCTATTTGTTTAACCCCATGCTTCTCTACACCGCTCGCCTACAAACAAAAAGAGGCGTCGAAAAAGCGACGTTGTAAAAATCATCATTCCAGTTGATCACGAAAACATGCAAAAAACATTTTAATAGATAGGTCCAGCGGATTAATTTTTTATACACTCCTTTAAATAACAATCTATAGCACTTTTTATTTATGTGCCATTACTTTACATTTTAATAACAATTATACTATATTAATCTCTGAGTATTTGTCTTGCAAGTAGAGGTCCTCGGCAAAATATATATTAGGTGTATGACTTAAAAATGCGGGATTTTTTCAAATGTTTAGCTTTTATTTTGAAACATTTGTACAACATTAATTTATGGATAGACGTGTTTTAAATCGCTCTCACAAGAAAATAACATTGTGAATAGAAATACATAGAAAAAAAAAATATATATATATAAGATACCAAAAAGCTCTTAAAGAAATAGACGTAAGCTTTCTTTTGAACAAAAAAAATATTCAAAAAAAAGGCCCATTTAGGAAAAAAAAAGTTCGATTTTGCAAAAAAAAACTAAAAAATTGTATATTTATTTTGATAGATATCCCACTCGCATTCCACTAAGCTACCAAAAACCTTTTAAAGCAATGGATCGAAGCTTTTTTTGAGCAAAAACAAATTTTATGTCTTGAGTTACAAAATATTTATATTACACTCACATCCCACTAAGCGACCATAAACCTCTTAAAGGAATGGACCAAAGCTTTCTTTTGGGCAAAAAAATTAAAAAGGGGCCCATTTTGAAAAAAAGTTTTTGATTTTGGAAAAAAATTACAAAAATTTTGTATTTTTTATTTTTATTTTTTTCCGAAAGATTGAAGAAATAGCTATCTAAACTATTTGGGACACATTTTGCTAAGAACAATAGGTAATAAGTTACATGGATGAGAAAAAACACCTGGTTGGCCAAAATGTCAACTCAGAAAGTACTCGACTGATCTTGTTGAAAAATTGTGTCTGAATTACTATCCAATAGAACTAACCAATCGGAAGACATCGATTTCAAAAATTGGTTCACTTGACATGAAATGCCCCATATACATATATACAAAGATAAGTAACATCGAACGGACGCTAATTAAATACTTAGTAATATACATAATTTTTACATCCAAAAAAAAATTGTCTATTTGTTAATGCGAATATTAACAATCAGAAAAAAGCAAAGCAAAAAAGTATTAAAAAACAACAACATAAAGTGTGTAGTGTTTTTGTATATGAGTTTCTCTTATAGCCTTTTTACACTAGAGCACATCTAACATCTACCATCAATTTGCAAAGATGTTAACATCTTCCCATAAGAATTACACAGGGCTGAGTGCTCAACATAATTACAGGATGTTCCTATCTCATGTTGTTCTACCTAACATCTTTCGATTATTTTTATGTCATCTCCATAATTTTAGTGTCACCATTAATAAAATGTCAATGAAATTAAAAAAAAAACTGTAAACAAACATTTTTATGAAAATAAGGGTGACATTTTATTTGTTTGAAATACAAATGTATGTTTATTAAATAGTTTTAATTTTATAGTAGTAAATAAAACCAGTTTAAATTTACCATGTATTATTGAAAACAATATGATTTTTAATATTCTGGCAATTTAGATGATGCTAGATGTTACAAGTGTGAACAAATGTTTCATGTTTTCAACATTTTCCATACGTTTCCCGAAAATGTACGTAAGTGAAAAACCCTATTACTCTCCAACAAGTTAAAGGAGGCTCAGCAGCAATGGAAAAAATGCATACATTGCTGTGCGCTCTCCATACAACAATAAAAATACATATGATCCAAAAGATCATAAAACTATTTAAGTGTAAGAACTACAATAAACGAGAGAACAGATGATAATAAAAAAATGTAGTAATTCTGGTCAAAATCATACCGCAAACTACAGGGGATGCCCAGTATTCCTACGCATTCAGGAATCAACGAAGTAAAGAAGACCTTTATATGCTCAATATAAGGATTCTAACGTTCCAAGCCTACCTGATGCTTCTAGTGCTCAATATGGAAGTATCATAAACAATTATCAAAACAAATCGTATGCCAATACGACAAATGAGGTTTCAGTTACCCAAATGAAAACAAACAATGGTGCTTCAAGTGCTCAATATAGTGGTATCATAAATGACAATTATCAAAACAAATCTTATTCCAATACGACAAATCAAAGGAAACAATGGAAATAATGCCCCATTATTTTCATTTGCACATGCATTAAAAGATGGTGTACCAGTACCCGACACTAACTCTCAAAGCTCTATTGAGAATCTAATTCAAACCATGAACAGTTTCATGGAAGAATCAATTTGTATTGATCAAAAAAATGCACCAGCGGCTATTAAAATCGAAATCTACGATGAATTCTAAGAAGAATTGCCGAAGAAACAATGGGTGTAAAATCAAAATGAAGCTTCCCATTTTTAATGCGAAAATTTTTCGTATTTTATATATTTTTTTTAAATATGATAAAATTTTATTGAGCCTTTTAAGAAACTTGACTATGTTTGATCTTGTTCGAAAGAAATGAAAGGCAGAATAGATAAATATTTGCAAATGGATAATAATAACAGTAAACTTCACCCGCGGATGGTTAAAAAATTCTCATATCGTGTTTGTCGAGAACCTAAAACCAAGCTTTTGGGTCACAGTAGAGGAAATGAAAATAAAAAAGTGGAAATAAATCTGTAACTTCTAAGCCAGTATTCCGAATTTAATAAAATTTGCTACGACTATAGAGGAGGTGTTGTAGAGCTTAAGTTTTGAATTTAGACTTTCAACACTAAGGTTGAGCGGAGCCTCAGGCCCCAAATTATGGTGTTTCGGGTATATTAAAAATTAAAAATGATGCCAAAGTTTTGTTCACTGTCCGATTTGAAAGATTTTTATAAATGTGGAATCTACAAGAAAAAGGCTACAAAAAACATTGCAATAACTATATTTTATCTTTTAAAGTTTTCGAGATATTCACCATTGTAAATTAAAATTTTATGTTTTTTCCTTACCTTGGTCTGGATTTTTGCAAATAGCAGATCCAAATTTCTCCCGATTTTTTTCAAATATATATTTTTTAATTAACAACTAATGTGTTAGTATTATGAGGAAATAATTATTTTAAAATGGATACCAAGTCAAAAGTTATGTGAACTTAAATTAAAAAAATTTAAAAAGTAGTTTTTGTTGTTGATCAATATCATCCAGATCAATATCATCCAACTTCGACCATAAGAAATCATTAATCATCTCTCGATAGCGCAATCCATTTACCGTAACTGTTGATCCAATCTCATAAAGTAAGGTCCAATGACCCCGCCGCACCATAAACCGCACCAAACCCGTGCACAGCGACGTGCACGGGTTTTATTCTTCACATCACTAACTTGTCCCAACAGCTCGAATTTTTCCACCAATTTCTGTATTGCGGTCCGAAAAGGTGCTTCACGACGACCCAAAAATGTTTTTAGTTTTGCGAACTGTGACTGCAAGATTTTCACAATTTTTTTAGTGAATTTTTATAATTTCAATGCGTTGTTGAAGCGTGTATCGTTCCATTTTTAGTAATGGCGTAGTTTCTATTCGTCATTTGTTCAAAAGTGACAGCTACCGAAATACCGGGTGATTCAAAATAGCACCTCTTGTTGGAAAACCCTTTCGTATACCTTGACGGAATTGCATTATTCCTGACTATCAATTTGGTTTCAGAAGGAAGCATAGTACTATCAAACAGGTACATCGGATAAATACTCTTATTCGGAAAACCTTCGAGAGCAAGCAGTATTGCTCTACATTATTTATTGACATATCTCAAGCCTTCGATAAAGTCTGCTATCCATTTTGATCGGCGTTTAACATGGACCCACCATATTGAAGCCAAGGTTATAAATGACATAAATAAAATTACAATCAGTTCAATTGCACTGGATAATTGGCCTACGGTTTGCTCTAAACTTGGAATACAAAGTGCTTTTGTACAAAACAGTTATAAAACCGATAAGGCTTTACGGCATTTAGCTATAAGGGACAGCCTCCTCATCTAACGTTGAAAAATTGCAAAGAAAGCAGTCAGCGCTGTTAAGGAAAATAACAGGTGCCCATTGTTCCTTCGCAATAGTAATATTCATAGGGATCTCAATGTCCCCATAATACGCGAGGAGATCAAACTACCTATCAAAACTATTGGATCATCCAAATCCCCTTGCCAGGGAGTTGCCATTTGAGGGTCATTGACGACTGAGGCGATTGGAAACACTGGATCTTGCCAGATAATCCTTTTAACGAGCACTCATGTTGGACATTGCAGCGGCAATAACAACTTTAGTTTTAGTTTAGGTTAAGATTTTAATACTTATTGTAAATTTCTAAGAAGAAAGATTTAATAAAGAAAATAGAAAAAAAAAAATTTTTTATCCATATCGACCCCTTTGCGCGGAATTATCGTATGTTACAAATACCAAATTTTAAATACGATACAATAACCGGTTTAGTAAATTAAATTTCACATACGATAAAATTAACTTAGTAATATTTTCATAAATAATGTAACATACGATAATTTCGCGCAAAGGGGTCGATATGGATAAAAACTGCTCATCTTTTGAGGCCAAGAACGAATCAAGCCAATATCGGATACTCTGTTCAAATTCGAAACAAATAGTAGACGGACGGGGCACGGTCTGGACTATAAAGCGGGTGAGGCAAAACTTCCCAACCACTTCATTATATATACGTTTCAATAGGTATAGCAACATGTAGCCTAGCGTTGTCCTGATGGACTATTACTGTTTCCTGCCTGGCCGCATATTCTGGTCGTTTCAAACGAATTAGCTGCGTTCGGTACATGTTTCCTGTGATGGTCTGGTCAGATTTCAGCAGCTCATATTAGGTAGGACCCTTTTGCTTCCACCAAATATAGAGCATTACCTTAGCGCCATGGATATTTGGCTTTGGTGTCGATTCGGATATTATCGTAACAGATCCATTTTTCATCGCAAGTAATGATTCGATGCAAAAATTATTTTCGGTTACAGCGTTCAAGCATCATTTCGGACATACGAAATCGTCTTTCAAGGTCTCCCGGCTTCAATTCGTACCCAATTTGTTTGCTTTTGGATGAATTCTGCTGCTCGCAAACGTTTTGAAGTTGCAGCTTGAGTAGCTCCCACTGATTTTGCAAGTTATTCTTGAGTTTGACAACAATATTCATGGAGTAATTTTTTCAATTCTTGGTCTTTAAACTTTTTTTGGCAGGCCTGGGTCTTCGTTGTTTTTCTTCTCAAAATCACACATTGAACCCGATGGAACACAATCACCATAAGCTTTGGTGAGCAATCGCTGTGATTCTGCGGCACTTTTTCAAAACTAACACATAATTGAATGTCGAAAGTCGTTTTAATGAAATTTGACATACGTAAAAATTTAGTGCTGTCGAGTTAAAGTTTTGAATTAGGACTTCATTGGCACCAGGGCGCAGTCGGGGGTCCCTAAATTAGGACACCTCGGATATATTAAATATTTAATACGATATTATTTCTTCGTTTGTCTTTCGATTTCAGACAAACGACAAAAACCACAGATATATATACATATTCGTCAAAACTGACGTTTACAAAAGTGGTGTATCAGCTTTTCTTCATTTAACCCCATCGAAGAAAAAGGATAGCCATACATTTTACATACATATTTGCTATTCCTTCCGATGGGGTTAAATGTGTGATGCCACTTTGATACATTTTAACACCGTGACGTATCTGTTCATCATCTGTGACAAAAACTTTGTCTATCAATTAACTCTTACAGCTTAGGAGATATTCGCGTTGCCAGAGTGTTCTACGGATAGATTTTTATTGAAATTGTATACAGATTGAATAAAAATCATAGCATATACACAGAAAAAAGTTTCAACATAAATAATATGATTCTTTTTTTTGCTTCGACCATCACCTTGGCTGGATTGTCCAGCTTTTTTGATGCTTGTCCATTTTCAAGCTAAAATTTAATTTGTCCAGCTAAATATAAATTTTCGACAAAAATACCCATTTTATTTACTTATGCAAGAAAGTGTATGTATATTTTGAAGAAAGGATCAAATAAATGCCAAAAAGTTTTATGGGAATTCATGTCATGTGGAATTTCTGATAATTAAGTTTTTTTATACGTTTATTATAATATTGTTTCTCCTTTTAATGTCTGGGGCATAGATGCGTTACTGAGAGGGAAAAACCTAAGTCTGTTGTCAAAAACCTAAGTCGTGAGAATGGATCACAGTGGTGAATCATATTTAGCAAATGTCTACGCAGCCTTGATCTGTCTTAAGTTACTGTAAGTAATTTTGCAAGCGGGTTCGGGTGATGATGTAATTTTAACAAATAAGCTTCAAGAGTTTTTGTAAATTCATCCTTGACCAATGGCACATCTCCATTTCTTATGTACCATGGAGCACCCGTTCTAAGAATTTTAGATTGTACCCTCTGTATGAAATCTATACTTGTATTGCATGCTGTTCCCTATAATTGGATTCGGTATTTCCAAATTGGTTTTAAGACTGCCTTATACAGAATGCGTTTGCAGTTAAGGCTTGATAGACAGTATCGCATTGAATAATACTGTGAGCACAATAATTGCCACATCTGATAGGTTTTCAATCATGGAAGGTGTAATTTAATCATAATCTGGAGATTTTTTTAGTTTAAGATATTCTTTTATGGTTTTCTGAACATCTTCTAGACTAACATTGATTAGTTCGGAGTCGGTTTCAATGCAAACAGGTAAGTCCCCTAATACAAAATTATACAATATTATTATTTATTTCAGTTGGTTGGAACACATTACTTAAATGTTCAGCAAAAACTATGGCTTTATCCTTTGCACTACGTGCCCAGATACCATCAGATTTTCTTATCGGACTTTGACCCTCTACCGGTGGTTTAATGTCCTTAGCTTTCTTCCAAAGGGAGAAGTTTGTATGCTTAGTACTGGTTAAACTTTCAATATAGTTTCGATTTCTGCGATCCTCTTCCGAATTAAGGACTCTTTTTAGTTTCTTACTTGCAGTGGACGGCCTCTGATTAGCAGCAGGAGATCTGGTGTGCTGCCAATCTCTTCTACATCTCCCCTTTTCGAGGAGGAGTCAATTATTTTTTGGATTAGAAATAAAGATTTTAGCTTTATGACGAATTTGGCACTTAAAGTGATCCAAGATATCTGTATGTTATACTCAGTGTGGATATGGCTGCTGCTGTATTTTTTCTGTATGAGTCGATGGATATTGGCCGTAATAGTTTAGTATAACGTTAGAATGATCAGAATATAGTTCATATGATATTTCTGCAGTAATAGAGTTTCTATTTAAATTCATTGATATGGCAAAATATAATAGATCTGGGATTTTTCTAGGATCAGAAGGCCAAAAAGTGAGCTGAGCAGGTTATATAAAATCTAAGAAATTTTTACGATCAACTAGAGTCCTGTACTGCTGTCTGCCTTTGGGTTTTATTAATATGGTACCTCAATATGTATGATTAGTGCTGTAGTCGCCACAAGCCTCAGTGTATTAAAAAATTCTTCAAAATGGTTCTTAGTCACAGAAAATCGTGGGGGGCAATATATTGAGCTAGGAGTTAAATCTCCAACTCCGCATTCTAAAGCTTAGTACTCTGTTCAAAATTTCGCGCGAAATGCTGTCAAACTACATATAAAATATATGGAATGAAATACGTGCGAAATTGTGGAAAACTTGTGAAATACGTCTGGCAACCTTATTTTTCCACATAAAATTTTTCGCTGAAAAATCCATAATTTTTCGCAAATATGAACAGAGTACTAGGCTTAAGCGAATGGATGTTGCTTGCAAATAGTTTTTGGAGAATTTTTCTAGCCAGTACCACCGTGTGCATTACCATCAGGATGATTCGTGAGATGAAATATAAAACCTGGAACCTTTTCACTACCGTTCTATAAGCAGAGAGTTTATATACATTTAGGTAATTTTTTTTGTTTAAATTTAACACTCAGAAGCACAAAAAAAAATAGTTTTTTAGAATTCTATTATCCTTCAGCGGGAAGCTATTCTATCCTGCGATATGTCCCACTGGGTTATTTACACGACATTGATTGGGACATTATATCCCATCGGTAGAGTTTATTTCAGAATAAAACACATATCGGATATGAACACCAATGGGACAATATATCTCGTTTATGTGGTTTTAACAAAACCAGTGGGATCAATTATCCCAAATGGGAAAAACCCAACATTTAAGAATATATAAAATATATATTGATGCTTACTTACTTGATTATAATATTAAACACTTATATTATTGACGCAAAATAACTTTCAGAATACGCTTATTAATCCAAAAACACTTGCGCATCCCGATGTTTTTGTCAACTAATTGCGATAAAAATCAATTCACTCAATGGACGTACCCAAATCAGTTGCTAATAAACAAAAAATACTTAAAACTACCAATGGAATATTATCTTGTTTAAATAGAATATAAATTGTATTTTTGACGATTTTTTAAATTTCGCCTGGGATGCAAGATGCCCATGGTAGTGAAAGGGTTAATATTGTTTTCGTTGATAAAATGTAACACCTCAACTTTGTGTGGTTCAAGCCATTTGCGTTTCAGAAACATATTTTTAAAATAAAATCATTTGTATGTCATATTTTTATAAATATTACCTATTCGAAGTGGTTTGTAGTATAATTAAAATGCATTAATATTATTAAATGTTATGTATTTAAGCATTTGATACATACATATGTACGTATATTCAATATTACACTGTCGCTCTTGCATGTCTGTCATTTATATGAGAGCTAATGCAGTTACACCTACAATTCTACTTGCTACATTGAGAAAAATATATTTCAACTGCATTTACATAATGCTTTGTAAATCAGATTATAGGTGTAATTGCATTTCAAGATTGGCGGTATTTGTTTATTATAATATGTATGTAAATATTCGAACTTCTTTATTTAATTTCTTTTTAAAATCTCACTCAATTCGAAATAAAACCAATTGTTTTTTTTTTAACTTTTGCTTGATCTCTTCCCCTTTTTAGGTCGTCTGATTTATGTCTATACGAAAGTTATTTGTGTTGAATTATTTGTGTATATTTAAGAAATTTATGCTCGTTAAAGTGATTTTCGGAAGCTGGCCTTATGTAGAAGCTATGACTAATTATGGACCGATCGCCATGAAATTACGTCGTGTGATTTATGTCTATTTTAAAGTTATTTCTGTTGAATTTTATGTTTATACCAAAAAAGTTAATAGATTTATGCTCGTTAAAGTGATTTTCGGAAGCTATGACTAATTATGAACCGATCGTCATAAAATTAAGAGGCATGACTTTTGTATACATAAAACTAATTGGAAAGGAATCTTGTGTAAATACCTATATTAATTAAACATTTATGACGAAGTCCAATTTCGGGAGGACATTGGTATGGGGGCTATGTAGAGTTGCCAGGCTGGCTGGATTGTCCAGCTTTTTTGATGACTGTCCAGTTTAAAGAAATTAGAAGAAAGGAAAAAATAAATGCCAAAAAGTTTTATGGGAATACGTGTCATATGGAATTTCTGATAATGATGTCAATGAAGAAGAAGAATGTTAAAGTGAAGGATTTTATGCAAAACATAATGCAGGAAATTAATACAACTAGTTTAGCTCTTGAGAATGACTATTGTACAGTTAGTTGTACGACACAATGACAATACTTATGAATAGCCTAAAATGTAGAATAAATGAAATATTTTAAGGCACCAAAGCAAGTTAACAGCATTTAAAAAAAAAAAAAATTCGACTAATGAACAAAAAACTTTTAAGACTGAAGTAGAAGACTTTTTAAAAACAGCACGCTGCAGCGGCTTTAGAAACCGTTAAAAAAACCCAATTTTCTTGTGAAGATATACAAAAACTTCCGCAAAACCTTCAAATATCTGAAGAAATAGATAACTTTAATGTAAACATACAGTGCACAGTGGGGCAGAATAAAATTTTTTTTAGAAATAAATCTTGCAGGATTCCCTTTGACCTTTTGACAATTTTTTTTACAGCTTGTTATTTAGAATTAATAATTTAAAAAAACGTTTAAAATTTCATTGAGTTTTGTTAATAAATAAAGATTTTTTTACATATTAGATATTTATTGAGCTTATAAAACTAAAATTTGTATCAAAATTTTGATAGGATTGCAAATATTTGGAACAATTTGATACACATTTTTCCGAACTATATTTTTTTGTTTAGATAAGATAATTTTTGGTCTTATAAAAAGTTAGTAGCTTTTATTAACCATATAAGGCTTTTTTCCAATGAAGATTTTCTGATTTTTCTTTTGAATATCGTATTTATGTATTAAAAACCAAATTTCTTTTACAAATTATGTAGTGTATGACTTAAAAACGCTGGATTTACAATAGATGGCGTATCCTTTAATAACTTATATGGACAAGTCCCAGAAACATTCCACCAACAAACAAATTTTGAAATTAATCAAACTTGATATTTTTTTATTGTAATATTAGGCTAGATATGTATATTATATTTTATATATAAACAAAATGTATTCCGATGGTTATTTATACACATATTATTACCAAATTCTACACTACCTCAATATCTTAATATTATACAAAAAAAAATAAATTTTTTGCTCGAAATTATCGTAAAAAAATACAATCAGATGAAAGTTTAAAACAAAAAGAACGGTTAAAAAATGCGAAAAGGATGAAAATTTATAGACAAAATCTTAAAGAAAAACTTAAAATTTGTGGAAATTTACAGAAAGAAAATAAAGCAACAAGAGCAACCAATAATATCTTTAGACGGTGCATATAAGTGCAAAAATACCTTATACAAGGCCTTAAAAAAAGTTGAATTAGCTTTACCAAAACACATTAACAAAAAAAAGAAATATGCTTGAAAGAGCAAGATAAGGCTCTAACAAAATTTACGGTTGACGAAGATATTAAATTGATTCATGAGTTTTACAATAATGATGACATCTCAACGGAAACTGCCGGCAGAAAATCCACACTTATATCAAAATCAAATAACCTTCCAATATCCAAAAAGTTCATGGTTATTACAGTTAAAGAAGCTTATGAATTGTTTAAAACAACTTTTCCAGAAAAAATAATTTCACGTACTAAATTTCATAACAACCGACCAAGACACGTAGAATTATCTAGTAAACTTCCACATAACATGTGTGTTTGCCAGTATCATGCAATTTTTTCATTTTTATTAGAAGCTTTGTTTCTCATTTTTCCTAACTTCCCATCTAACTTTGGCAACTTTTTAAAAGCAGTGTGTTGTGATAAAGCCAATGAAGTTTGTATGACTAATGAATGCAACAAGTGCATTAAAGATGTAACAGATGGTCTTATCCCTTTAAAAGATGTTAATCAGCTAGAACATCTAACTGAATGGAAGCATTGGAGATTAGTCGATAAGCGCATTCTCCTTAGTAATACAAGGGGACCAATAACTGATTTGATTAACGAATTGGAATCTCAGTTACCTTGCTTCAAACTGCACTGTTATGTAAAAAGAACTCAATAAAAATACTTTCAAGAACGAAAAAAGATTGTACAAAAAGATGAAGCTATTCTTCAAATCGATTTTGCGGAAAACTATAGGCTCGTCACTCAAAATGAAATTCAGTCTGCTCACTTTAGTTACTCCCAAGTAACCATGTTCACTTGCGTTGCCTGGTTGCACAGTGGCACAAGATCCTTTGCTATCACGAGCGATCAACTGGCACACAATAAATATGATGTTTATTGCTTCCTGAAGTTAATTGTTGAGGAACTTAAACAAAAACATCCTATTTCTAAGTTGTCCATATTTTCTGATGGTTGCGCAAGTCAATTTAAAAACAAATTTATTTTGAGTAGTATACCGTATTTTAAAGCAGAATTAGATGTGAACCACTTTGAATGGAATTTTTTCGCAACTTCCCACGGAAAATGTGCAGTAGACGGAATAGGAACTGTTGTGAAGAGAAAAATTTGGCAGATTATTAAAGCTCAAAATGTTATTCTCAATAACGCACACGATTTTTTTAATTAGCAAAAATGAATATAAATGGAATTTATATTTCATATGTTTCCAGTAGTTATATAAATAATACAACTGGTTTTCTTTCCGAAGTATGGGCTAACGTAAAGAGTATTCCTGGAATTAAAAGCAATTACCATTTTTCATCATTTGATGAAAATATGATCGAAATGGCTCTAACGGCGGGTTCAAAAAAATAAAAAATTAATCAACAAATTAATTTTTAAACATATGTACATCTTTTCTTATAAAATATTAATAAAAACCAATATATATTATTTTGTCCAAATGAATATAATTGTGTCTATTTTCAAGGTACTGGATAAAATGTAACGTGCGTCGCAAAATGTTCTCGGCTTTTTATAAAAACGACAAAATTTTTTTCATGCAAATAAGTAATATTAGAAATCCCTTTCATTCATCTTTCTTTTAGGAATACAATTTTGTGAGCTTTATATTGCAAAATTTGCTAAAATTACGAAAAAAACACTTCAACTTTCAAAGTTACTTCCATTTTTTCGCAACAATTGGCAATTAAAAGGTAATATCTTATGCCATTTAGAATTGCACTTAAATCTCACTATAGCGTATAGTATACGTTGGAGGTATCTTATTTGAAAAACCAAAATTGTTTCATATTTTAATATGAAAATGTGTACGATTGAAACGTTCGTCACGTAGTATTTGCCCATATGTCATTTTGAAGGGCACATATCTGCCATTAATTCTCACTTAGTTACTTTTTTTTTTTCTTTTAAAATATCGAATTTTGTACCAACTAATTGTCATATGGGGGGAGTTATGATTTACTTCTTTAATTTGAAAAAAGTGCCGCTGAAGCACACCTACCAACGCTTATGGTGATTGTGTTTTCAAAGAGTTTAAAGTTCTCATGTCTTAGTAAAAAAAAACTCTTATTCAATAGTAATCAGTCGTAACTAAACATTTTATTTAGATTTTAATAAGCTACTCAAAAAAAAAAAAAAAAAAAATCAGAAAGTCTTCATTGGAAAAAGACGAAATGCTCAAGACAGGATTTGATTTTAGACCTATGGTTTCTTTGGGAAACTTTCATAGAATTTTTCGTAGATTTCGTTTCTGCTATATGATTTTTTATTTTTTGTTCGTTTATACAATTTGATAATGGTTATTATCATTACCAATAATTTTGAGAAATTGTATCCGTATATCAATATGATTATTTACTTACAAAGCTTCCCAATGATGATATCCTGCACTTTTCAAAGCACTATTGAGTGGATCTGTTCCTCCTGCTAAAACGCTGGCCTTGTGTATCGCTCTGAAATGCGCCAAATCAGCACCATTTTCTGGAATTTCTTGAATGTGACAATTTACATAAAATTCATTCCTTCCGTGATAAACAAATTCTTTTGACTCGATTTCTTTTACCACAGGAAGAGGCCATGGCTCCTGATCAGATTCGGCGTGGTACCAGACAAATATGTTGTCATTTATTTCACAAGATATCCATTTCTTGACCTTTGAGGTCTGTGGTGCTATAGGCAATAATATGATTATGATGATTGATAAAAAATATTTTTTAATACACTTACCACAAGTGCTATAAGGCACATTGACACACTTTCCATCACTGCCACGAAAACTCCATTGATGAAATGGGCATTCAATTGAACCACCAACAACTCGACCACCGACTCCTAGATTAGCTCCCATGTGTGGGCAGTACGCGTCCAACACATATACTGTATTATCTAATGTCCGAAATATCGCAAATTGTTCACCTAGAGCAGATACACTTTTGGCTTCACCTTGTTTGAGATCTGAAGACTCCATTATACTATACCATCCATTGGGATATGGAGGTGGCAGTTCCTTAACGCCAATTTTACGTAATTTGCGTATTCGGTTTATGGCATCTTTTTTACTGACTGCATTTAAATGTTTCTTATCGCGCAGGATAATATTGTAACCGACTTCATCAATGTTCTTAAATAATTAAAACAGAAATACAAATAGAATTGTTATATTGATATTATATATTCAATATAGTAAGCAGGGCACAGTGGGGCAGAATCAAAATTTTTTGGAAATAAATCTGGCATTTCTAAACGGATGGCCCCATCAGGACAAAATTTGAAGTGGGGATAGCCAAGGAGTATTCGAGTTCAAGTTATTAAAATGGACGCTACATTTTTAAAAACGTGCCATTTTTTTGTTTCCCATCCGATTTCAAAAATGGAAGCGCTCGTCTAGATCTTGAAAAAAAATGCTTGTGTGTGCTATTTATCTCTTATAATTTCCGAGTTATAAGCATTTCAAAATTTAAATTTTCAAATTTTGCCATACTTTGGTACGCTTTTTTAAAAATATAGGGCGTACTTTTTAACGAAATGAACTCAAATTTTTTTCATTAGTTAGATAACTAAATTACCAATAATATTTTTTATTAAAATAAAACTTTCTTTAAGAACATATAACAGTTTTATGTTTTTCTGTGAGATATCTTTACGGAGAATATTTTGGTGTGAAAAACATGTCATATTTTTCGAATATGTTGCCACTACGTCCTTCGGAATTTGACCTTTTTTTTATCAAAATTATAATTTTGGATCACATGTTCTAAAATCCCAAAGCCGTGATCAGAAAACGTAAAGCAGTTTTGGACACCTTGATGTGATTCCTATTTATTTTTAAAGCATTTTCCCAGCCCCGAAGGAAATGTAGGACCTGTGGGAAAACATTTAAAAAAATACCATTTTTGGGATTTTCGCTACAATTTTTAGGAATTGCGGGATTCCCTTTGACCTTTTCACAACTTTTTTTACACCTTGTTATTTGGAATGAGAATTTAAAAAAACCCTGCAAATTTCGTTTAGTTTTGTTAATAAATAAAGATTTTATTACATATTACATATTTATTGAGCTCTAAAACTAAAATTTTTATCAAAATTTTGAAAGGATTGCAAATATTAGGAACAATTTGGTACACATTTTTTCCGAACTATTTTTTTTTGTTTAGATAAGTTAATTTTTGATATTACAAAAAAATTTTCAATATCTCAATTATATTCAAAAATATGCCACTTTAAAACAGCGTCCTTCAAAAATATTGCACTTCATTTCGTTAAAAAGTACGCCCTATATTTTTAAAAAAGCGTACCAAGGTATGGCAAAATTTGAAAATTTCAAACACGCAAACATGTTTTTTTCAAGATCTAGACGAGCGCTTCCCAAAAATTTAAAAATCGGATGGGAAACAAAAAAATGGAACGTTTTTAAAAATTTTACATGTCGAAGGTACCCTACTTTGAGCCCCCATAGCACCGAGCCTAGAGTATTTGTAGGGTCCATTTTAATAACTTGAAAAATAACTCGAATACTCCTTGGCTACCCCCACTTCAAATTTTGTTCTGATCGGGCCATTAGTTTAGAAATACCAGATTTATTTCCATGAAATTTTGATTCTGTCCCACTGTGCAGTGGGTATGAGCCCTTCCATACAGAGTACTTAGTCAATTTTGAATATCTGGGTAATTAAAATTGCAAGATTCTTCAAACTGTCTGTGACATAGAACTGGACATATCGAGCCCTAACCGCAAAAATAACGTAAGCGACATTTTTCCGAATTTGACTTTTTAATGAAAATCGATAGAAAAGTGTCGTGCGCATCAACACCCGAAATAATGAAAATTAAGTGTTTATATATACAGAGATAACGCAAATTCAATTATATCGTAAGCGACACTCACCTTTTTGCTTTACCGCAAAAATAACGTAAGCGACATAAAACCCAAAAGGGCGACATGAAAGCCGAAGTACTAGAGAGAAAATCAAAAGAAATTGAAATACAATTAACGGGAAAATATATAAATTTAAGTCCCATTTATTGGACAAATTTCAAATCAAGCATTTTTTCTAATCTATTCAAATTTGCTTACTACCTGGTCATAAAATTATGCCTGTTGATTCCATTCACAGTACAATAGAATCATTTACTCGAAACCGAACTGCATGGGCTCCTAGTGAGCGGCCTACAGTTATTCGAAGTGCAAGAAAAACCCTTTACGGTTATGAATTTATATCGTTAAAGCACATTTATGCTTAAGTTTCCCATTTGTGCAAATGCGAAAATTTGCGCAACGTATTTCATGAACCCACCTTTTGAATTTTGTGCAATTTTATACAGAAAATGTCTATTTGATAAAAATATCAAACAAAAATAAATTCAGAAAATTCTTACAAAAAAAGCTTTTAAAAATTGTATAAATTTAAATTCTGAAAACTTCTAATGAAAGTGAAATCTTTGGAACAAACAATGGTAAACATAGTTTGGAAGATTTTGCTTATATTCTAGCTGTTGGTTAATATTTTAAAACACAATGCCATTCAATCCTATTCTAAAGTCACACAATTTTCACATGTACAAAATATTTGTATATTATTTGATTTTTAAAAAGTAAAGTAAAAGTAAACAAAAGCAGCAGATTCATCAAATGCACAATAAATTCAAGTTTGCGAGTCTAAATTGTCGCGCAAACTTATCGGAGTTGTGCAAACGAATTTACATACAATTTTTGACTGTTCATTTGCGAGAGTGTAAAAATGCACAGATTGCACAGTTTACGAGGCATTTAAGCGTTTACATGAGGACCCTTTCTGATTTTCAAACTGGAAAATGTTTTCTGATTAGCTTGTTCCAAAGAAAATAAAATTAAGCACGATGCGGTCTTCAAATTTGTATACAACTATGATTACAATTAAATACGCCTATTGTGATAAGGAGTGAGATCGAAAAATTCTTAACTTCAATTTTCATATTCTGTTTTTGGCCTCTAAATTTTTTGCAGCGTTCCTGTCAGGAACTTTTTGAGCCTTGTATGTTTTTAAACCTGCATTAGCTTTAACTTTTCGTACCAAATAGTCCGAGCACTGAGCTAACCGGGCTGCTTTCCTTCCGGACGTGTTGGCAGCTCTTTTGAAAATGCTTTCCATTTTTTTGGCTTTTGAAACATAATGTGGACCATTCCTTCTACCTGAACAAGGTTTTTAATCAGATTAACAACAAGTGACAACAAATAATACTTGCGTTACAAGTTTTAATGAAAAACGTTTTTTAAGAATTTTACGATATCACTCCTTAATAGCGAGGACAAGACATTGATTTAAATACTTCTACGGTCCGTGGACCTCCTCCGCTATACAACACAGAGTTAAAAATTTCCTCATATAAATTCAATGATTTAAAATGTCCTTGCAATAAAAATAGTATTCCTCAAAGTTTTCATAACGAATATATTGGCCTAAAACATTCCCAAAATATTATAGACGCCGTAAACGAAACAGATGAAGATGATATCCCTTAATTTCCTAAGCACCTACTATATTAGTTTAAAACATTTTTCTGATTTTTAAAAAAATACATTTTTTTGAAACTTAAAATAATATTTTTCTTTATAAAACATTCATCGTATGCGCCACTTTTTAGTCTCAGCAGATTGTAATAATGGCGGTAAAAATAACGTAAGCGCCAAAACAAATTTGTTGCTCACAAAATTAACTTAAAAATGCATTTATCTCATATATGAGACCAGTAATAGGCTACATTTTAACTTTCAAAAAAATCCTTCGCACAACTTAAAAAAAAACGAAAAAAACTCTCTTCGTTAAAATTCAATTTTTGGCGCTTACGTTATTTTCGCGGTTAGGGCTCGATATTATCGTCTGATGAACTGTATAAGAGAAATTCGTAGAACTTTGAAGCATTTATTTCGTTGCCACAGTTACATAGTTGGCTGAAAATGTGCTGGATTGTATTAGTTATATTCGAATATTTGGAGAACAATTATTGTGAACGTGTCAAAGATTAGTACATTACAAAGAAAATTGTAATTTCGTGATCTCTTAGCTTTGTCTGAATCACTTTTTTTATTTTTAGGATGTTGGCTGAAATTTGGTGGGATTTCATATAAAATAAATATGTAGTTATAATTGAATTATAAAAGTTAAAGTAATGATTCAAGCGACTTGAATACAAAGTAAATATTTACTGTCGCATATCTGTAGAACTCTAATAATGCAATTCTCAATACTTCGTATGAGTTATTTTGGTACCTTGACGTATTGCAAATAGGTGGTATCAGATCATGTTAAGTAAATAGTTATTTTCAAATATACAAATAGGTTATCGAAGCCCACTGTAAAAACATAGGAAATTATAGCGAAGCGAAAGTCTTAAGAAAAGTATCAATATTTTTTAAAATCGCATGATATTTTTTATACATTCAAATGCATGGTATGCAATTAATCACAAACAAGAAATTCCGGTATTAATTATATTCATTTATTATTTTTATAAAATCCTTACATATTTTTTTTACTACGACAGGAGTAGCGACGCGCACCGGGTCAATTTTAAGAAATGGCTGGTCGAGTGAACAAACTTTTCAAATTAACTGGTTTGACTGATGAACAATTAGAAAAGTTGTTTTCAATAAAAATTGACAAACTAAACTAAAACCCGATTATGTTTCAATCTCTTAAGCCCAAGGGTCCCATCTGGCAGGTAAACCACTGATTATACAAATTTTAAAATGTTGTTTTTGAAATCAGATGCCCAAATTTACCATAAAAAAAATTACTACCAACGCTTCTAGCATTTTTTTAGAAATTGGCATTAGAGGGTTAAGGTCCAACATACAGGAATAAATATGTTTATTTTTGTTTGTCTATTTCGTATAGCCAAATGTAACGTTCTAAGTTGTTTTTTGTATAAAATGTATGTGTTTTTTAATTTAAAAATATGAGCCCTTTTTAAGCCACTTTTTAACCTTTTTGTATTTAGCCCTTTTTGTTCACCAAGAATTGGCAAAACCAGTTGGTATACAAAATTTAGACATAAAATTCAATATAAATAATTTGAATACTAATTAAAATCAAGTTATCAAATGATGTATGTAAGTATCGGATTATAGTCCGCATTTAATAATAAATATCTTGTAAATTTTGCTATTAGAGTAAAAATCAGATAGATTTGAAATCTCTTAATATACTACTGTTAATATTGATTAAAAATTAAAATCTATATATAGAAAAGAGTAACGTGCCCAAACATCTAAAGCTAGAAACTTGAAACTGTACCACTATATTTTTGATTTAAATGAAATTAAGACTCATTGAACAAATTTTAGAGTCCTGTAGAATTTAATAAAAACTTTTTATAAGGTTTTTTGCATTTTTAAAAATGTTGTTCGTCGTATATATTGTACGTTTTAACCTTTTTAAAACGTTGGTTTATTTCCTTTAAATAAACCGGATTCTTTTGATTGCAAATAAAAAGCAGTTTTAGTGGTTTAAAATTGTAACAACTCTTTATTTATGTAATGTACACCAACAACAATTCAAATAGTCACTCAGTGTATTTTTACACGTTTATTAATTCGCAGAAATGCACACACACACTTGATAATGACAAACTCAAATGTCCACGACAGTTGATGTTAACTCTAACAGCGACAATGATCAACTCAACTCACGACTGCCAGCTCTGCCACTATTTATACACGCGCCATCTATCGGGAATCGTCTACAATGCTCTTAACGGACATACTAGTACTAGTAACAATATCCATACTCAAAGTTTGTTATTGGGATATATATAATATATATTGTTAAAAAAAAATATATTGTTAAAAAAAAAATAATTTACGCAGAAGATATTTTATTTCAAATGTATAAAAATGTTATCTAATTAAGCAATTTATAATTGAAATAACTACATATTCTTAAAATTTTTAACAGAGTTTATCCTTTATTCACATTATAACGTATGACACTTAACAATTTATATATTTAATAATTGGTTGACATTACCCAATTGGCTATACATTTTCCTTATTCACCACAAGTGAAAAAAAGGGTATACAAATATATTTAGACAAAGTTCAAAATCTTGCATGTTGAAAAGAGTTATATCACAAAATTTTTAAATATATGAGCGTTTAATGAATTTTCCGGGTATGAGCCTTATATATAATTATGAAATCATAGTCACAAAATCAAGCAGTATGATTTTTGTCTACTTGAAACTAATTTATGTGGAATTTTTTATCGATATCAATGTCGGCGGTATAACATTAAACGCCAGCGAAGTAAAATAAATAAATAAAGGTTGTTGGCTTGAATTATGCGCCATCTCACCACCAGAGGCGCTGCAACCTGCACTAATAACAAACATAACGCACAATTGCAGAGTTGTTAATAAAAAGCCTTTCTCCTCCTTTCACCACCTTTCCATATACCATCTATCCCCTTTCCAAAGAAAATAACACAATCAAATGTAGGCATATTAATTGCCTGAGTGTTACTTCTCTTTAAAAAAAGTAAATTTTTATATGCGTTAATGTATTTTTGGATTGTGGGACTTATATGCAGGCGCGGATCCTGGTCAACTATTTGGGGGGGGGGGAGGTAGGAATCAAAACTGGTTCTACACTTTTCTTTTTTCCTTCTTTTTTATATGAAAACATTTCGGTTTTGGAGGGGGAATTCCTATTTCACCCTATCATGACCTATTATGATTCGATTGTCATAAAATAATTTAACGTGAGTTCTATGTATTTTAATTGGATTTCATCTTTACAATAGTTTTATGGTATTGTACTTAGTTATTATCGCAAGTTGAACTTATATCGGAGCTGTGGCCAATTATGAACCGATATTCACAAAATTCTGTAGTATGATTTTTGGATACAAATTAGTGATCTGTGTATTATTTTGGTTCAATATATGGGAACTTTCACCTATTATGGGCTATGGTCAGTTCTGGGCCGATCCACGAAAAATTTAGTCTTGTGATTTATTTTAGCACGAAACTTATATTTTCTGAATTTTGTATGGATACTGCAGACATTTATAGACCATAGCTCCATATTTCGGGAAGAAATTTGTATGCTTTGAGTTACAAAACAATTATTTTGATAGATATCCAACTCGCATCCCACTAAGCGACCAAATAGGTTTTCAAGGAAAATATCTAAGCCAAAGGGCAAATTTTGAAAAAAAAGTCAAACAAAAAGTCCAAGAAATATCTATCTAAACTATTTGGGACACATTTTGCTAAGAACAATAGGTAATAAAGTACATGGATGAGAAAAAACACCTGCTTGGTCAAAATGTCAAATTTTGACCCACTCTAACTCAGAAAGTTATCGACCGATCTTGTTGAAAAATTGTGTCTGAATTACTATCCAATAGAACTAACCTTGGTTCATCCCGATCGGAAGACATCGATTTCAAATTCGATATTTATTTTACATTTATTTGTGCAACATTACATTATGAAGTGTTACTCACTGTCACTGTCGCTAAATGATCCATTGTCAGTTTCACTCCGAAAATAATTAAAATATGAATGAGGTGTAGAATGGTTGATACCAGTGGAAGTGGAAGGTGCTTCCTTAAATGAACTAGCAGTCTTCATGATCTCAGCCGGTACATTTTATAGGGAAGCATCCTTTCGTCGTATGTCCTTGTTGACGAGATTCCAATTATGTGCTATAAAACATACTTTTCCTGCATTATCTACAGTCAATTTGTTTAGTTTTTTTTGTGTATGAAACTTTTAGTGCTGATTGAGCGTTCAGTGGCAGCTGAAGTGCATGGAGCAGTCAATATACAAACCACTATTCTGCTTAATTCTGTGGACGCGCAAATACTTTTCCAACATGTCAAAGTTTTCGCCATCGAAATAACCAACCAGAATCTTGTTCATAATTCTTCATCAAATTCATCTTTAGCTTTGTTCATCAGTAACAAACTTGATATAAAAGCATTTTGGCTACGCATATGGTTAAAATAAATAGCAAGTCAAATTGATTTAAAGTAGTCCCAACAAATACAACTTTACAAAAAACATGTCCCAGCTGTTCTAGGAGACAGTCCCGAACTAGTGATTTTACCCATCATTTAGGGTGGGAACTAGTTACTTTAATAGCGTGACTAGTTATTTTAACACGTGCATGTCCTAAGCAGGGGTTCAATTGGCCCTATTTTTGACTACAATGAGACTGTCTAATATTTTGTCCAAACTAGGCAACGCATTGGATTCACATACTGGTTAAATAGCGTCAGCTACCTAACTGGTAACTTGATCAGCTACATAATTAGTTATTTTAACATGTACATGCTAATTGACCTCAAATTGTCAGGCAGTAAAATAAAATAGGTAACTAGGATACACTAAAGCAAGGGTGCCCAAGCCGTATGCTCTTGGTGCTCATTTGTGTGTTTCAATACTCAATAGCACTTCTTCACTGTATACACGCAAGTGCATATCAACAACACTTTCGTATGCTTTGCTGGTAATCATTGACGATAGTGATCATCACTGTTTTTGTTTATCGTATGTTATCGTTTAAAAAAGTGTGTATTTTTTCTATGTATGTATTGGTATTTAAAACAAAAAATGTTGAATAAAAATTAGTTTTTCTTTGATGCATTGGTGTTTGCTCTTCCATAAGAAACTTTTGGGCACCCCTGCACTATTGACTTCATGTTATGTTACATGGGATATCAGCATACTTAAGCAAAAATAAAAATTAACTGTATGAGAATTATAACAACGTATTACTCACAAAGCATTTAAAGTGACTACACTCCAGATTACTTAGAAACACTTAAGTGACAATTGTCTTCACGATGGTTTACCTCGGATATATAAAGAAACCAATTGTCTTCTCTCTGCACTACAAATGGCACATACGTGTAAAATTACCAAAATATATAAATTTGAGTCAGCCAAGTGATAAGACATTTGTGACGATTAATGTCTATAAGAGACATTAACTGCTGGGGTATTTTGTTTTTGTAAAAATATTTCTTAGCTGTCAAACAGCTAAACAACAGCAGAGTGCAAAAATCAAAAACAGGGGTGAAAATTAATAAAGGCGTAAAGCAACTTCGGCAGATAGAAGTGAAAAAACATATGACAGATATGCAGTTGTCAAAAAAGTAATATCGAACCGTATGGTTATTTTGACGTTGTACAACCACCTTTCAATGACTGTGGTTTACAGAGCGATATATAACATACCTCTTTCCAAACCACAACCATTTTGATATTTTGTTTCCTTAGTTTTCTATTTTGATATTACTGTGAAACATATTGAGCAATAAATAGTCAGCTGTCTTTTTAACGTCAACAGTAATAAATTCGCCCCGACTAAATAGGAAGTAGGGAATTCAATTGATTAACCGATTAATTTTGGTCGGTTAACTGTTAAATAAATAATTTAAAATTGCGATTTTCAAATAACAAGCACTTTAACATATTTGTTTGTATTTATTTTTCCGTTTTAATTCAAACAAGTAAGAGAGCTATATTCGGATGTGCCGAATCTTATATACCCTTCACCAAATTATACTTTAAAATAAAATTAATTTTTTTTTTTAATTTTTTTAAACAATTTTTTTTTTTCGAAATTGTGTTTTAAAATTTTTTCCAATTATTTTCTAATTTACGTTTTAATTCAAACAAGTAAGGGAGCTATATTCGGCAGTGCCGAATCTTATATACCCTTCACCAAATTATACTTTTAAATAAAATAATTTTTCTTTTTTTTAATTTTTTTAAACTATTTTTTTCGAAATTGTGTTTTAAAATTTTTTCCATTTTTTTTTTAATTTTAAAATATTACACAACATTGTTGACGGAGTTCACACCATCAAGAGAGAAATGGGCGATTTGGAAGCAAAAGTTTGATTTACATTTTATGGTGTTAAACATCACCGAAGAAAATGCCAAAAAAGTGACACTGTTAACGTTAGTAAGTGCTGAGGCGTATAGTACACTACACAGCGTATGCAGTCCACACGCACCAATTTCCCTGACGTACAAAGAATTGTGTACACTTCTTTATACACATTATATGCCTATAATTGACTCCAGTAATTATATTTCACGAAAGGAAAAAATGATACGTTGGAAAAATCACTCATCCAATGAATGGCTATACAAAAACAGCACATGCAATTTTTGCAACAAAATTACGCACTTGGCATCAGTATGCCGAACTAAGCCTAAAAAAATAAATTATGTGTCAACCCAGCAGCTCTAGGAGACAGTCCCGAACTAGTGATTTTACCCATCATTTAGGGTGGGAACTAGTTACTTCAATAGCTACGTGACTAGTTACTTTAACACGGGCATGTCCTAAGCAGGGGGTCAATTGACACTTTTGACTTCAATGAGACTGTCTAATAGCTGGTCCAAAGTAGTCAACGCATTGGATTCACATATTGGTTAAATAGCGACAGTTAACTAACTAGTAACTTGATCAGCTGCATAACTAGTTATTTTAACATGTACGAGTGCTAATTGACCTCAAATAGTCAGCTAAAATACATATCATAGTCAGTCCAATAAACGATAGCTTGTAAACAAACCTTTCTTCGACAACTCTCCAATGGATTGCATCTGGTGGGTAAAATAACTACTTTCTAAATTGCAGTACAAAATAAACGTTTAAAGTTACTTCATTATAGGTTACTAAGAGACACTAAAGTGCACATTGACTTCATGCTATGTTACATGGGATATCAGTACACTTAAGCAAAAATTAAAATTAACTGTATGAGAATTATATCAATACAATTTCTATAAAACCAGTTTAAACGAATTATCACACAACACGTTTAAAGTGACTACACTCCAGATTACTTAGACACTTAAGTGGCAATTGTATCCACGCTAGATTACCTGCGATGTATAAAGTAACCAAATGTCTTATCTCTGCACTACAAAGAGCACATACGTCTCAAATGACCAAAATATATAAATTGGAGTCAGCCAAGTGATGAGACATTTGTGACGATTACTGTCTATAAGGGATACATTGACTACTTGCTTAACTGCTGGGAAACAATAGCAATAAACAAAATGATGATGATGTTAATAACATATTCAATTCTGATTTTCAGTATCCGTACGGATGGTAATGTTAGTAAGATGTACTCGCTTTCAGTGGTTATTGACGGAACTAAGGTGTGACACTGGCGCGTCATGCATCTTGGTTGCTGAATAATTTTTCAAAAATCAGGAGAAAAAACTTTGTTTAAATTTACTACACCGTATGTTAATTAAAGCGGTAACAAAATTGAGATAATTGGTGAGTACGACGCTTTAATTTCATATTTAGGGATTACAAAAAAAAAAATAAAAGTTGTTGTTTCAAAATCGGATAATCCACCCTTATTTGGTAGAACATTTCTACGTGCTTTTGGTTTCGAATTGTTGCAAGTAAACTCCGTAAATACTGAGGTTGTGATGAAATTATTGCTCAAATTAAATACAAATATTCAAATGTTTTTAGTAATGAACTTGTCAGGTATAAGTTCAGTGAAGTATCGTTATCTTTGAAAGAGAATGTAACTTCAATTTTCTGTAAACCGCGATCGCTTCCACTCGCTCGGAAATACAAAATTGCGCGTCATGATAAAAATGGATACTTTAGAAATCGTTGATAATTCCGACTGGGGGACGCCTCATGTGCCAGTTCTTAAGCCAAATAGCGATTTTAGAATATGCGCAGACTACAAAGTCACTATAAATAAAAACTTAAACGTTGTAAAGTATCCCTTACCATGCACAGAGGAAATTTTCGCGTCGCTTGAAGGGGGTCAGCTGGATATGTCAAATGCGTATAACTTTGCACGTGGAGTACGCATATTGGCACATTGAAGGTCAAACGTCTTCCTTTTGGCGTTAAAACTGCTGTTTCTATATTTCAAAAGACTGTTGGAAATCTTTTTCGTGGGATTCCACATGTAGTCGTCTACCAGGACGATATTACAATTACTGGCAGAAATCTACAGGAACATTTAAAAACATTAGATTCAGTTTTGTCAAAGCTTAGTTATGCGGGCTTGACCTTAAATGAGAGCAAATGTTTTTTTTTTTAAATCCGAGTTAACCTATTTAGGTTTTCGAATAGATAAATATCTTCGAAAAACACCAGAGCGGATATCATGCATTGAAAACGCACCGACACCAACTAATATGACCGAACTTAAAGCCCTTGCGGCATGGTGAATTATTATTCCAAATTTGTGAGCAACTTTGCTGTCAAAATGATTCCTTTATATAATCTATTATCAAAAATGTAAAATTCACGTGGTCAAAGGAATGCCAGCAGGCATACGAACAAATCAAAAAAGATATTTTATCAGATCAAGTTTTAATTCATTTCAACGCGAGTTTACATATTATTCTGACCACTGATGCTAGCAACGATGCTGTTGCTGGAGTGCTAACCCACAAGCTTCCTGGTGACTCTTTAAAATCAATAGCATTTATTTATCGTGCGTTGACCAAAAGTGAATTAAATTACGCCCCTATTGAAAAAGAAGGTTAAACAAACAAATTCACCATTCGCACTGATCATAAACCATTATTGGCCTTATTTGTTCAAACGAAAGAGATACCTGTCATGGCAGCAGCTCGCATTCAGCGATGGGCAGTAATACTGTCAGGATTCGATTATGTTATCGAATATGTGAAAGGTGTGCGTAATCATGCCGATGGTTTGTCAACAATGCAGCAATCGGTCTTTGTCAAAGAATATTGTGAAAATAACTATGTGAATTTTATCGATTCAGAAAATTCATTACATATAAACTTTCAAGACATCGCTAGAGAAACACAACGTGATCCCATATTTTCGAAGGTTTGTGACGCAATTCAATCAGGCACTCTTCATAATATAAAATACTTAATTTTTAAACCATTTCGTGACAAAGTCAATGAATTGAACGTAGAATATGGTTGTATAATGTGGGGATATAGGTCTGTTATTCCTCCAAAATTTATACAGGAGTTATTGAAACAATTGCATATTTCACACTTGGGCATCGTCAAAAAAAAAAATTAAATAAAGATTGTGTTCCTTGCCAGGAGCTTCAGGCTAGCCCTGAAAAAGCTTAATTAATTACTTGGAAGCCAACTCCGATTTTGCAGGCCCCATCAAAAATAACTATTTATTCATAGTGATTGACTCATTCTCAAAATGGGTAGAAGTTTTTCCTTCTAATGATATAACATCCAGTTTTATCATTCACATAATGAGAAATTTGTTTGCACGATATGGCATCATAGACACGTTTGTGTGTGATAACGGCTGACAATTCATCTCAGAAAAGTTTCAACAATTTTTAAAAATCAATGGTGTCAGATATATTTTAACAGCTCCTGATCATCCTGCGGCCAATGGACAAGCAGAAAACTTTGTAAAAATATTAAAAAAATCTAATTATGTAAATTTTAAATTTGACAACAATGCAAGTTTTAACACAATTCTCTGTCGATTGTTAGCAGATTATCGCAATGCAAAGCATTGTACTACGAATGAGACACCTTCAAATCAGTTTGCCTAAACCACCACTATTTCAAGACGTAATAATGCGAAGCCAAAACAAAAGTATTACCAATTATAGGGGAACGAGAAACGTTGAATTTCATAAGGGGGAATTACTCAGATCCTAATAAGGCCAGTTAGTCTTCAGCTATAATTAACAAACAACTTGGCCCAAGAACATACATATGCGTCTTAACTAACAACAATCGTCAAATTAAAAGACATCTTAATCAGATACTAAGTCCAAAACAAAATGTTACAAACAACAACAATTCCACGGTGCATGACGGAGCTATCACACATAATGATGTTGCAGCTAATACGAACAACGCATTGCCGACTGAAAGCGACGTCAGTCAAACTGAATCAAGACTCAACACACATATACATTACCACTCTGAAATAGGTACACCTAGGCGTCAATTAAGACCGCGTCAAGATGGAAAGGTAGAAAAGCCATTAATAAAAACAAAATGTTCAATAAAAATGCATATAAATATATGTATCAATCTGCATTATTCATATGTATTACGTAAAATGCTACCAACTAAATATATTATCAATTAAATTTTCGACATGCTTTACCTCAATTATAAATAAAAATTTTATTGTTATTATTGGCATACATAACTTAAGTATCTAAATTAATCAATTAGAATAAGTTATAAATCTGGCAGCGCTTCTCGTATGTCAACTAATGAAGAAATATAAATTAAGAATAATGAAATAAATGTATTCAATAATCAACTACATTGAGAAGAGGTTTTTCATTTATCATTCCTTTCTCCATTTTTTTACCTCACGACATTACAATTAGATATCCATATTGTCTATAATTATGACTTAGTAATCGAGATATAGATAAAAAATAGGCCAAAAATAGAGGTTGTCCCTAATATCTCTGCCGATTTTAAATAGCAACGGAGCCGGAAGAATTCCCGATATATTAATGTATGAATCATGTATGTAAGTTATTTGGAGGCTACGGAAAGTTGATTTTAACATACAGACGGACATGGCTATATCGACTTCGCTATCTATAACGATCCAGAATATATATACTCTGTAGGGTCGCAAAAGAAAAATGTAGAAACTAAAAACGGAATGACAAACTTATATATACCCTTGCCACTCATGGTGAAGGGTATAATAATATATAGCCTCAGAAATACCTTTCTTTTAGTATGTATGTATATTGCCCACTTTCAGCGAATAGCATCCTAAATATATCAATAAAAAATTTTAAAATTTAATTGCTGACGAACAGTTACAAACGAAATACCTTTCTCACGAAGGTGAAGGGTATAAAAACAACAACGCCAATCGAAACAAAACACATCCAAACATACGTTTTTTCCTTTTTTGTCAAATTCATCCTTTTTTGATGAAATTTTCAGAGGCTGTCTCGGATTTTTGTTCATAGCTCCGTTATTTATGAACGGATTTTGCTGATTTTAAATAGGAAACTTCTGGAAAGCATCTCAGACAGAATTATTGACGATTTGGATCCCGAAGGTATCTGGGGTCTTCAGAAAATTGATTTCAACAGATAGACAGATGGACATGGCTTAATCGACTTCGCTATCTATAAGGATTCAGAATATATATATTTTATAGGGTCGGAAAATTATATTGTGGAAATTACAAACGGAATGACAAACTTATATATACCCTTCTCACGAAGGTGAAGGGTATAATACACGTCAAAGTAAAATTACATATTTTTTCGAACGTTCAAGAAATATGTTTAGTGTGAATAACAACTGACATATTTTATTTACATGTATTTGTCGGAGGACGATATATACGAAACTGGAGACATTACTGAAACGAGTCTTTTATCAGAACTACGAAACTACAATATTAAAAGTATTCAAAATCCAAAAAGGACTCCAATGGTATAATGGAGGATTTTATATGCCTAGAAAATACTAAAAAAAGACTGAGATATTGGATATTCTTTATCCTTACTTTCGATTTCTCCAACATCTACAATCAAAAGGATCTCAAATACCACATTTTTTTGATATTATTTATTTTTTGGTTGAATTGTTATGTTTTGTTGGTTTTATATGTTTTTATTATTTTTATTAATAAAAAACGTACACAAAATTTGTAGTTTTATTTTCAATCTAAAATAGAAATTATTAATTATTTGCTCGATTAACCGATTAAACCAGAAAACCTATTAATTGAATCCCTAATAGCATGTGTCTTTTCCACATTGTGGTGTTCCCTAAGGCGAATTCGTACAAGGTGGTAGCAGTTCTACAAAAACAAGAATTGATCTTAACAAATGTCAAAAAACAAAAATGAACACTACCTGGCCTAACAACGGATTCTGGCACTTTTGAAACATCAAAGTGACAACTTTGTGGTAGTATTCCATCGTGAACGATATTAAATTGAAAACAAGTTTTACAACGAAATAATGCAATTGTGTTTTAGAGAATAAATTTCTAATTTTACATACTTTGAATCTAATGGGTCATATTTTATGCAAATAATATGGTAATAGAAATACGTACCTTTTTCCAATTGCATGGCATGTAAAATAACCAATAAAGCGTGGCTATTCCAATAATTGTACCACAAACTTTATATAAACTTGTAAACAAAACGCCATCTCCAATAAAATGCTCCATCTTGTCAATTTTATCGAATGAGTTCAAAACTAGTGTTTTATTTATATTGAAAAACTCCATTTTTAATTATCCTAAAAATAAAGATAAGAATTGCAATTAACAACTATGTTGGTATTTATTTTCGCTCTATTTTCTATAGTTTTATATTTTTGTACAATTCTCCTCCAAAATTAAAATGTTAGCAAAGCGGTTTGCGTTTGTTGCTACGATATGTAGATGTTTAATCAGTTGCGGTCCAAAATTACCGCTTGTTCCAAGGCGAATTTATATAAGATCGGTCAGTCGATTTTTAAATCATTTTTTTATATTAGCTGCTGTCAATATTCCATGTTTATTAACAAAATACAATTTTTTTACGAAACTGATTTAAACTTCATCAAAGTTTTGCAAAATCTCCACACAAATATAAGTTGTAATGCAAATTTCTTCATGTTTAGTTGCAGTATATCAATCAGCTGTTGACATTAGCTGGTTATAGTTGATTTAAAACTGGCATCATATTATATGAATTCGCCTTGAGTTCGCTCTTGTTCGAAAGATTTTACGATTTTAATTTTTCGAGAACTGACAACATTTCTTTACCATGTTGGCATCTTTACTTTCAACATTATCATATTGATTGCCTTCCTTTATATGATTTTTAACCATTTATTTTATTTGAAAATTATTCCAATTTACTTACATACAGTACCGAGCATAAAAATGCAACGCTATGTTATGTGATCTTCAACTGGTATGATTTTTCTTATAACGGAATCCAATTCTTCCCATCTGCTTTTTATAAATTCTTTGTGGTCATAGTCAATTATTGTATGACATTTTGTCCAATATTTTTTACGTATGGATAATTGTAAATTTTTTTATTAATTTTTGTAAATTTTTAAAAAAATAATTATTAAAAATGGCTAGGAGATTCTATGTACTTATGTTATATTTTTTAAATCGGAACACAAAGAAATATGATCGTTTTAAAAATTTAACATACCCGAAGTGTCCTACTTTGGGGACCCATGGACGTGCCCCTGGTGGGCCCATGAGGTCCAAATTCTTAAACTCGACCACACTTTATCTTTGCGCATGTCAAATTTAATTCAAATCGGACTAACCGTTTAGCAATTACAGATTTGCATTTTTTATGCTCGGTACTGTACATCTATTTATATATTTATTTATTTACATATTTATTTATTTGTCTCAAGTATTCAAATGTACATACAAACGTTGTTTGTGCATATATGTAAATGAACTCGTTCTTATGTTTATACATTAGGGTAGCTCTTTTGTTTTGTACCGAAAACCCCTGTCGATGTTCTTTATTTTAAGATACCATTTCGCATAATATTTTTCAAATGGTGAAAATGAATTAAAGAATCCAATTTTTACTATATATAAAAATACAAAATATAACACTTTATGGTTTCGTCCGACAATATTACTTGTCTGATCTGACAAATTTATATTATAAGTATACGAATGTGATGTTTGTAATGAAACCATCTGACATTTAGTGAAAATACGGATCGAAATTTGACAGTGACATGGCTACGGGTCGTGTAAACGACTCTCAACTTATATTACAAAAGTAAATTCCTGAGTAAAAGTTATTTAAGTAAATCTAAAAAAAAATAATAATTAAACACATAACATATTTACTAATTGGCATATTTTTGACATATTAATGAATTTTTTATTTAATTTTCTCTTCGTAAAGTCTTAATGGAATGTAACCGAAATGTTGACTTAACGTACAACTTTTGTGCGATTATAGAACATTAAAAATATGTAACACATAAAAATCCAAACAAATAACTTTTTAGAGGTCGAAGATGATTATATGTCAAATGATAAAATAAAATACAAAACCAATATTTTGTGCTTTCTTCAAACAAAAGGTATTTATACCCTAATAAAATTTGGCAAGAACTTTACTATTGACGTATGGACAAAGCGTATTGAATTTCTCCTAGCCCCCATACAACTGCTCTATCTGAAAATAGTTATTCTCTCATAAATATCTTAATTATATAGACATTCAAACTAAATTCAACTCAATATGTTTTTTAATACTGCGCAAAAGGATTCCATAGCTCCGAGCTTGGTGCCTTCAATAGATCCAAAAATCAAAAAATCACAATGTTGGGACTTTTTAAACGTTTTTTGGGAATTGTCAAAAACAATTCACTAATTTCTTCGGGGCTACGAAATCCCTTTGCGCAATTTGAAAGCAGCTGTGCGATTTTTTCTGTTATTTTTCAGAAAAATATAACTATATTATTTATCTTTTTCTTACTTTCTGTATAATTTAAAATGAATGTAAGTACTTTTTTCGAAAAAATTTGCGAAAAAAACAACTTTTTATTTTTTTAAAGTTGACTCAGCAGAGCATCACGCCTAAACGGCTGAATCGATTTTATTGAAATTTGGAACGTAGATAGATCCTTACTTGGAAGCGTCAATAGGCTATAACTTTTTTCAATACTTGAACCAGAAAGGGGTAAATAGAGGGAAAACCGGTAAAATTGGTACCTTTAGTTCTTAAACAATAAATACTAAACGGCCGAAACGATTTTATTGAAATTTCCAACATAGACTACGACAGGGGTAGCGAAGCGCACCGGGTCAAGCTAGTTATTAATAAATTTGTTAATTAAAACAAAGATATTTCAAGAAAATCGGGAAAGAATTGGTATCGTTATTAGCAAAAAAGCAGAAAAATAAAATTTGACTTTTTAAATGTGAATAACTCGTAAACTGTAAGATATACGGTCTAATTCATAATAACTTAAAACAGCTTTATAAGTCGTTAATAAGAAAAAAATCAAAAAACTGTATTCATAAACGTTTAATAGTCTTATAAGTCTGTTATAAACCATTCATAAATTTGAAATATTTATTGTAGCTTCAACACTACTATAAACCAACTTTAAGGTATTCTTTTTACATTTTATCTGCAAAAAAGGGAATTTTAAAGATATTTTTTTATAAATTTGCAATAATATACGATATTATTGCAATTGACAAACGTAATTATAACTCCGCCGGGGAATATGTTCCAATATAACAATATATGATTTTGCTTCAAATTCCTCCGGCAGTGAGCTATATGAGGTACGCAAGTGAGTTTGATTGCCATTTTTGTCATTTTCTTTTAACCTGTAACTCCATGTAGTAATAAAATGTGTAAACATTGTGGAAGAAGGTCCACACAATCTAATATACCCATTCCGGAATTAAAATTATGTGTTTCCTTGTAGAAATTCATAAAATTTTGTTAAAAATTAACAAAATGACAATAAAAATAAATTAATAAAACAATTCATAAAACAGTGATGTTTATTTTATCACAGAATATTCGTCATTCGAATACTTTTAATAATAATTGAAATAAAATATATAAAAAACGTTTGTATATTAATACATTTTAGCTTAATATAAATTTACTAGAATCAGATATACATTTTTTATCTAAAAATTAGTTTTCATCTTCAAAAATGTGTTAATAATAAAAACAAACAATAAAAAAAAGAGAATTAACGAATATTTTATCCTAATTGCAAGCAACACTAACAACGAAAAAGGGGAAATAACTGAGAAGCATTGCCAGATTAGACAAAAAACAGTACATTACTTATTGTGGCTTTAACAAACGTTTATGAATAAAATACCTTTATTAAAGGTTTATAAAGCTAAAGTGTTTGTTAACAAATTTGTGTTTTAAATCTACAATAAGGTTTTATTATGAATTAGACCGATAATATATGGCTAAAGCTATATATTCGAGTAGATTCCACTTTGGGGCATTGTGGCTCGGTGTTATTAGCCCAAATTCAAAACTTAAACTTATCAACACCTCCTCTATAGCCATGAGATTTTATTAAAATCGTGATATTTGTTTAGAAGTTACAGATTTATTTCCACTTTTTTTCAGTTCCCCCACTGTGCAGTGCATATGAATAAGCAAAAAAACAAATAAATATTTGTACCGTTTTTAATGTACAAGGTAAATCTTTCCGAACTTTTTATGCAAAAGTTTTATAACTTTTGCAAATATAAACCGATTTTAACAAGTAGTGTCTCGTTTTTTTTTTTCTATATAATATTTTCTTTAAAAAACTGTAAACAAAAATTAGGTTATTATAGAAAAAAACTAAAATAATTATTCTTAAATTTAAAAAATTATGAAAAAAATGCGAAACTTTTTATAAAAACTAACCTAATACACTTTATGAAAGCTTAATTCTTTGCCTTTTCATAATAATTTAAAATCTTTGAAAACGCTCTTCAAGTTCTGACAAAAAGTGTTATTTTATAGCAGAGTGTTATCGGTTTGTCGATCGGTTTTGGCGTTTAAAAATCTGCCATCTGCTACGCCAATGTGAAATATCGGTGGCATGTCACAGTGTTCATTGACATAATCTCCATGGACATTATGACACTCCAAAAGGTGACATAATGTCCATGTATAACGTGTCGTAAAGTCCATGGACATAATGACACTTTTTGGAGTGCCATAATGTCCATGATGTTTAAAAAATAATATAACTCTTTCAGACATTATAGAGAAATAGTTGAGATAGGAAAAGAAAATTTCAGCGTAAGAAAATTTGAGGGTGCTAATTACGAATATAAAGTCAAATTACAGATAAATCGTCACGCCAGGTGATGTAAAATATTTTTGACAAAGTTCCTTAGTTGAGATGTTTCTTATAAATAAATGTTTAGAAATTAATATAGGTAATTAATTAAAATTAATATACAAATACATAAAAAATACTGAATTTATATTTATAAGTTTTTTATGTTTAAAATAATGTAATAATCACTTTAAAAAAGCACTGAATATTACTATGCCTCATACACACTTATACAACGCTAACAAACTTATGAAAATAATTTAATTTAACAAAAAGTAATGAAAAATTAGATGTTTAAATCACATATATATGGGGCATTTAACGTCAAGTGAACCAACTTTTGAAATCGATGTCTTCCGATCGGGATGAAATTTGCACCAATGTTAGTTCTATTGGATAGTAATTCGGACACAATTTTTCAACATGATCGGTCAAGAACTCTCTGAGTTATATAACTTATTACCTATTGTTCTTAGCAAAATGTGTAACAAATAGTTTAGATAGCTATTTATGCAATCTTTCGAAAAAAAAAAAAAAAATTAAAAAAAATAAATAAAATATTTTTGACTTTTTTTTTAAAATCAAAAACATTTTTGACTTTTTTTCAAAATGGGCCCTTTTTTTCTTTTTTTATTTTTTTTTAAGAAAGCTTAGGTCTTTTCCTAAGCGACCTATATGGTCGCTTAGTGGGATATCTATCAAAAAAATATTTCGTAATTTAAGATATAAAATTTTTGACTTTTTTTGCAAAATCAAAAACTTTGTTGACTTTTTTTTAAAAAATGGACCCATTTTTTAATATTTTTTTTTGCTCAGAAGAAAGCTTATGTGTTTTCCTTTAACACCTTTTTTGTCGCTTAGTGGGACGCGAGTAGGATACCTATCAAAAAAATGTTTTGTAACTCAAGACATAAAATTTTTTACTTTTTTTTGCAAAATCAAAAACTTTTTTGACTTTTTTTTCCAAAATGGACCCTTTTTTATTTATTTTTTTTTCTCAAAAGAAAGCTTAGGTCTTTTCCTTTAAAAACTTTTTGGTCGCTTACTGGCCTACCTAAATAAAAGCGTAAGGTGGAACGTTTTTTTCCGCTTAGCCTTAACGCTGAAATGTCATACCTAAATAAAAGCGGCAACGCTACGCCAAACAATAAAAACAAGGTTATCAAAAAAATAAATATAACAATCCAGATTATTTAAACAATAAAGTACATTGCAGTATTGGTGTTTCTGATTTTTGTTTCGTGAACTAAATTTTATCAAAAAAACTAAATATTAAAGTTTAAAAAATGAGTTTCTTGCATATTTGTTTCTCCTTTTGTATGTATGTGTTTACATTTATTGTGTTTTGCAACTAACTTCACTATTAAACGCGCTGTCAAAATCGGATTTTCCAATTGCAAAGCGTTGCCGTCGCGTTATTTCGGTATGCGGCATACAAATTGTATGGGCATGGGAATTTTTGACAAGTAAAAAACGCCTTCCGCTCCAATTTAGGTATGCGTGTTAGTGGGATGCGATATCTATCAAAATAAATGTTTTGTAACTCAAGACAAAGGTTAGGCTATAATATTCGAATTGTGGTCAATATCTTCAATAGAGATAAAATTCCCCAACCATTATTCAGAGTTGAGTTAGAGCCTAATGATAGAAAATTAAAAGGGAATGAAATTCATCTATCTATCTATCCATTATAGATTTTCTTTCTTTTCCCAATATATTGATGTATGAATCAAGTTTGTAAGTTATTTGGGGTCTTCAGAAAATTGATTTCAACAAACAGACGAACATGGCTTAATCGACTCCGCTATCTATAAGGATCCAGAATATATATACTTTATAGGGTCGGAAAATTATATTGTGGAAATTACAAACGGAATGACAAACGTATATATACCCTTCTCACGAAGGTGAAGGGTATAAAACAATCAAATTAGTAATGCTTGGGATTAAAGTTTTAATGAAAAATAGAGATTCGGACTAGTTGTTATAATTTGGTTGAAACTACTTATATGTATGGGGATAAAAGAAATTCATAGTTGAAATTATTTTTTTCAATAAATATTATTAATCGAACAAGACTTTTCCAAATTTTTTGATTCAGAATGTTCACAAATATTCTATCCGCATTAAAAAAAATTAAACAGATCATACTGTTTAAGAATTAATTTTTAGTTGCAATCAAATCATACTATTTATGTATGTCTAAACTATTTTCTTTGATTTTAAATTCAATGTGTACAAAATTTCAATAAACCATACATTTGAGCAATATTAAATTTTGTAAATAGACAAACTCCATGTATAAATAATAATTAAACATCAGACTATGTTAAAAATATAAATCTCATAAAAATGCAAAAATCGCATCATAGAATTCATGTCTTCAATTAGTTTTTCTCCAGTATGTCATTCTAGGATGAATGACTTTTATAGGAAGAAAATAACTTAATTTATTGATGCCATTTTTTTAGTGAAAATAATTTAAATAACAAATTTTCAAGAAATATTGATATATATTTATAGTTATGGAATAAAAGTAGTGTAATTGTGTTTTTAATTTAATACCAAAAATATTTAAATAATCTCTTTTATTTTTCCGCCATGCTGAGCAAATAATTTTCTTTTTTTGCTCTATTTGATCAAACAATTATTTGATGAAAGTATTTGATATAGTGTGACCACACGGCAAATGTATTTACTGATTCTTTTTCGCAGCAGTTTGGTCAAACAAGAAGTGACAAATTAAATTCACTATATGATAACAAAATTCAATAAAACTTTACTAAAATAATTGTTTTACAATTCGAAATAAGTGCTTTAACCTTAAAAAGTTTTGTAAGATCAAATTATATATCGTCGTCCCGAAGTTATCATCACGTATATCACAAAATCAAAAAAAATGAGTTAAGACCATTTTATGGGGTAAAATTCTTAGATCTATCGATCTGTTCGATCTTATAATTTCTGAGATATTGTGGAGCTATTTTGTTGTATATCCATTTTTGTTAAAAAATTAATGTGTTATAATACCGTATGTGTCATTTTTGTGGATATACAATAAAAAGTGTATGAAATTTTGAAAATATAAAAATCTTGTGTTATCTTCACGTATGTGATTAAAATATATGACTAATTAAAAAGAAATATGCAAATTTTTATTATAATAGGCATTTCGATTCGTTTTATGTTCATGAATTATACAGCATAGAATCTATAATGGTTATTAACAATATTATTGTAATAAACTAAGAAATAGAAACAAGAACATAATAACTCAAAATATAACACTCGAGTTTAAAATTTCGTATTAAAAATTTAGCTGAATATTACAAATTTACGTTAGTAAATCAGAAAAGAATTTAACATCATTATCTGGGAGGTATACATATAGGCGTTCAATATCTTTATTTTTGTCTTGATAAATATTTATTCTTGTGCATGTACTTAATTCTTTTTCAAAAATTGTATCTTGTAGCGGGGAGCTAAGTTAGTATTTGATTTATATTTAAATTATAGGTTGGTCCTATAGAGACTCAAAGGTCAGCTTTAGTCCTCAACCACATAATATCCACAAGGGCCTTAAGTCCGCAAGGGTTAAATTGTGTTTAATAATTTATTTAATTTGTTATATTTTTAATGAAACGCCGATTTATTACTTTGAGAATCATAGTGATTTTTATTTCAATGTTCGTCTTACATCTAACCAAGCATTAAAACAAAACGAATATAACGTAAAACAGAATGAATGATAGTTTAAATTACAAGTGACTTTCAAACTGTAAATATTATTTTATCACACAGAGTAGTATTTAACAAAAAGTAATTGGTTTTTAAAAGTTAAACAATTAATGTAAATATTTATCCGTTAATAATTAAAATAAATGTAAAAATACTAGTATTAAACATTAAACAAACAAAATATAAGATTAAGTAAACAATAATGGAACATAATATAACATGTATGAATATATCTGCTACAATCTGAATTTGGGAAAACTCCATTTCTAGCTCGTTTTTTAAAACTTGATGATTGAAATTCGACTTCACTTATAGAATTTTTAAAGTGAGCTTTTTGGATTAATTTTGTTATCGAAACATAATTTTAGGAGTCGGTCTATTGGACTATGTACAGTGTAAACCTCTTGAATTTGCTAATGTCCCGGCTCTGAACATTTTTGAACAATTGTTTTCAAGTTACTTCTTTAAAAAATGTCAAGGAAATTTTGTTTCTGTTTTGCGGCACACAGTAGTCGCGCCTAAGAATGATATGCTTAATATTATAAAATCTTGCATTTTCCAAAAATTTTAATAATAAAGGGTTTTTTAAGCTCGAAAGAACATGCGAATGGTGTTAACCCTCAAACGAACTGTCTGTCATACTGCGCTCACTCTGGCAAATCATTATAAGTAAATTGACGGTTGAACAACGCTACCAAATTTACTCTAAAAATCAGTCATTGATTCGGGCAACTTACACACGACTGTTTTATCGAAAAATTGCGTACAGCAATGAGACGTTTTTGGCACATATGGAGTGAGACCAATCCACAACAAACCCTATAGACTTCATTACATCCAGAAAAATGCAACATCTGACCTTATTTGTTCAAAAATGAAGCCGGAGCTCGTATGATCAATGATTTTTTGTTTGAAAATATGGATGACATTTAGCTGGGCGAGATGTGGTTTAAACAAGATAGTGCTACGTGTCATACGGCGACCACAACCATCAATATATATAATACTAAATTAAGCGATAACTTGATTTCGAGAAATGAACCTGTCAATTGGCCTCCAATATCACGCGATTTAACACGTCTCGATTATTTCCTGTGGTGCCACTTGAAGTCAGTGGTACATGCTGATAAACCAGCAACAATTTACGCATTGGAGGCCAAAATAGTTCATGTTATTCATGTCATACCATCAATTCAATGCCACAATGCTCGAAAAAAGTGGACCATAATTGGACGTCCATAATGCGCTTCATCAAAAACAGCCATATGCCCGAAATCATTTTCAAATGTTAATGCCATGTATTGATGTTTTGAATAAAAATTTTGTTTGATTAAAATTTACTTTTTTGTGTTATTTTTTACAATTTTAATTTTTTCGGGTTTAAAAAAACACACTTTAGAACACAAAAGTAAAGATTGGTAGTTTGTTTAATTGCTTACTAATTAATGTTAATTTAGCATACTGCAAGTATAACCCATATACGTGAAGATAATTTTGGAGAAAAAAATGGGCGCAGTTTTTATCAGTATATTTTCACGCATGTGTCATAAATTAACAAATATTTCGTAAAAAGTGGCGTTACAACAAAATGACAAATTTAGTTTGGAGCTAAAAATGCTTATAACTTGAAAAATTTCCTCCATGAATTTGGAAATTTTTACACTAATCAACGTAGAATTACAAGGACTACATCATACAAAAATATCGGACCACTTTTTTCGACTCAATTTGTTTATATAAATCGTAGAAACTTTTTGGCAGTTACGTGAAGATAACTTCGGGACGACGATATATTTTTGAGGTATTTATATAGCTAGTGGTCACACTATGTTCACATTAAAAAAATATTTTTGCCTAAAATCTCATGTTTTGTTGTTTGCTCTAAATTTTATTTGTGGTCAGATTCAGACAATGAAATATTTGAAGATAAACGTCAAATATTAGCGTGTCTGACCGTATCTTTAGAATCATTTTTGAATCTAACATCAATGGAGGGTTCGGTTTCAGAGGTGTTGTGTATTTGTTGTTATATTTATTTGCAATTTTAAATATGTATGCTTGTTTGAGATGATTGGTATTTCTAATTTCCTTTTTGTTAACAATGTTATATGTTTATGCAGTAATACTTTCGATTATCTTTTATCAATAAATTTTCGCTAGTATAACTGAGTTATCTAATTTTAGAAGACTGTTTGTGTGCATAAGGCTCTTTGATGATGTTAAGTACTTAATATCATTCAATCTACAGTGACACAGATAAAAGTACGTACTCCCTCTAAAATTTCGGTTTAAGAATAACCCTGGATTTCTGATCAATATTTTTGCTTGCTTTTGAAAGGCATCGAAACACTGTCAAAAACTAACTACAAAAAGTCCGGTTAACTTTCCGCTTATTGTACTTTTACACATAAAACTTAATATGGCAGCACAGATAATTATACGTACGATGCCAAATAGAAACGGTACTTTTTAAAAATAAGTAGATTTAATAAAAAAAAATAATATACGGAAAGTGTTAAAAGCTTAGTTTGTAAGCAATTCTTAAAGACTGCAGTAATTTTAGAAAAAAAATTTACTTTTTTGTTAAAATGGGTAAGAAAACAAAGGACATTTGTATCGAAATGCGTGAACATATTTTAAAATTGAGGAAAGATGGGAATTCCTTAAGTTCAATTGCTCAAATTGTTGGACGTGCCAGGTCTACGGTGCAGACCGTAATAAAAAACTTTTCTGAATCTCAATCCCTAGCAAGCAAGCCAAAAACTGGACGTCCACCCAAAATTACCCCACGAGTTGAGCGATTTATAAAAAGTGCTGTTAGTAAAAATCCTAAAACAACAGCCTTGGAAATTCGAAATACTTTGGAAAATGACCACAATATTAATGTTCATTCAGAAACAGTGCGAAGTGTTTTGCGAAAAAATGGATTCCATAGCCGCGTACCAAGAAAAAAACCATTAATAAGCGAAATAAACAGAAAAAAGCGGCTCGACTTCGCACTTAAGTATGCGTACAAAACAACAGATTTCTGGGCGAATGTGATTTTTAGTGATGAAAGCAAGTACAATTTATTCGGTTGTGATGGCAAACAAAAAATTTGGCGCAAACCTAATGAAGAGCTGCAACCGAAGAACCTCATTCCAACAGTTAAGCACGGTGGTGGTTCGGTCATGGTTTGGGGCTGCATGTCGGCGAATGGTGTTGGAAAACTGCGATTTGTGGAAACAAATATGAACCGATTTCTTTATTTAGACATTTTGAAAAGCAGTTTGAAAGATTCCGCAAGTGTTTTGGGTCTTAGTGGCACCTGGTATTTCCAGCAGGACAACGACCCAAAGCACACTTCGCATGTTGTCAAAGAATGGCTTCTCTATAATGTCCCGAAACAACTCCATACGCCTCCCCAATCACCAGACCTGAATCCCATAGAGCATTTATGGGATGAATTGGAACGACGCATTCGAAAAAAAACTTACAGAAACAAACAACAACTTAAAGATGGCTTGGAATATGAGTGGAATAAAATAACGTCTGAGACAACAAAAAAACTGGTATTTTCAATGAGTAATCGATTGAAAGCAGTAATTGAGGTCCAACAAAATACTAATGAAATAATATATACCTGAAATTCTTTTTGTACATTAATCTTTTTTAGAGTACGTATAATTATCTGTTATATTAAATAGGCTTTTGTGTTTTTTTTATTAAATTGAAGTTTTTAATTTTAAATTTAAATAATGAAATAAATATTTGGGTTCATTTAAAAATTATTGATTCATTTACTTTTTTTAAATATCACCAATTTTTGGAAAATTAAAGAATTTTTAAGGGGTACGTACTATTATCTGTGTGACTGTATATGATAAATCTTTCTTTAAATAATTGCAATGGGACTTAAAGCTATATTTGGAATCTATAATAAGGCCAACAATTTTACAATTATTGACATTTTTAATAATATTGTTCTTAAAAACTACACTCTAATAAATTTTCATATAAATTTCCTACATTAATAGTAGGTAACTTTTCTCCTACTATAATTAGGGTAAAAATACATGTTGTGTGTAAATTCAAATATTTTTTTAATAACAAATGCTTTTTGGTTTTTTTTTAAATAAAATGTTGACAATTCGTTTAATAGTTTAAAGATAGATTACACACTTTGTGTGTAAAACTTCTATTTATGCACAAAATATGTAATTTTAAACATAAAATGCCTATTATATTATAAACATTAAAAATACTACATTTTGTTTGTATTTTTGTAGATAAATGTAATGTAATTGATTTTGATAAACATTTATCATTTTAAATTTACGCATATTGTGCAATTTTACATGAAAACTTACATACATACTTTATAGTAGAGTTTCCAAAAAACCGAAGAATTTCAAAACCGCGGTTTCGGTTTTAAAAAATTGAAAACCGATCGGTTTGTGATAACTTATTAACTATGAAATCAGTTGATAATATAGAATTGAATATATAGTTAAAGTTGGCTAAAATGTTTCTCAGTAATGAAATAATCAATAATAGGGTGCTCAATTGTATTATGATACCAAAAATGGAGAATTAAACCAAACTAAGGAATACTTTTTCGTTCTACAAAATGAATTTTCTATAATATTGAACATACAATCAGGAAATTACTTTGAAATTTCAAACTTGACAGTGGTATAAGTGTGGAAAATTTTTACTTTTTCTTCTAATGAGGTTACTTTTTCGAACTAGTAGTACTTTTTGAATATTTTATAATGATGGACCTAGAAACGCGCATTCAAAACGAATAATTAATGTTACTATTTCATTATTGTAAAGGTACTTTTTGAATATTTTATAACAATAAACCTTAAAATTAGGTACAAATGATTCTGAATGAATTAGAATTCACGAAAGGTGATTATAGTCTTACCTTTCTTTTGTTTTTTCTATAATAATGGACACAGAAGTATGAAATTAAACATTCATGATGCTGAGTAGGAAAATGTGGGTCTTTATGGTATTGTTTTTATTCTAATAATACGTCTAGAATGAGCTACAATCCACATTACAATGAATCAATAAACATGAAACTAGAGACATGTTTTCCTCAATTAGTATTAATTCACAAAGGGTGACTTAATAGTACTATTTCTTTCCTCCAATTGGGGTGACGAAGCGCACCGGTCAGCTAGTACTCCATACTTTTATCGGATATTTGAAAATAACTAAGACTTTGTTACAAAAATTTTGCATTATTTAGCTTTTGAAAGGTAGCCTGCTACATCATCTGAAGCAATTATTGTAATACAATTAAAAAAATTTAAACAAATCTTAAGATATTTTTACCGATCTGTGTTTAGAGATATTGGATGAAAAAGTTTGTTTCTCATTTCAAAATTTTGAATTTTTCTAGTGCAAATAGATTAAAAGTGAAAACCTAAGAATAATTGTCGGTTTCGGTTTTAGGCCTTGAAAAACCGCGGTTTCGGTTTCGGTTAAAACCGAATTGGAAACTCTACTTTATAGTAATAAATTTAGATGTATTTTTAAGAGTGTATATTAATTTCATTACAATTATTATTTTTACAAATATGCAGGTGATTTGTCTTTTCCAACGATATATTTTGTCAATTCACAAAGTCTCTTATCAGTTATATTGTCATAATGTCCTAATATATCACGATTCTGCGGTTCGGCGTTAGTCTCTGCTTGTTCGTTACGATAACACAATAATGCACTTAAGTACATTATAGCCACCTAAAAGTTTCTTCGAATTTTCTTAAGCATTTTACAGACTTTTCGGTTTCGGAGTATGAATTATTGTTTGTTGTATTGAATTCGGTTGCGAAAATGTCTAAAAATTTTTAATTTTGTTTGTTTTCTTGAATGAATTTTTCTGGTATTGAATGTGTGTGAATTTATTTATGGTATGGTGAGGCAGTAAGAAATTAAGATTATTGCTACAGTTTGTAGGTATATTTCATAAAACAATAATGAAAAAGGGAAATATGTACATAATTGTTATTATACCCTACACCACCATAGTCTAACACCCACCTTAAAGTATACCGATCGACTCAGACGATTAAACGAGGTCCGTCCGTCTGGCTGGCTGGTTGGCTGTCCATGTAAACCTTGTGCGCAGAGTACAGGTCGCAGTTTTGAAGATATTTCGATAAAATTTGGTCCATATCATTTTTTCTGCCCAAGGACGAACCCTATTGAAACTGGCTGAAATCGGTTCATTATTTCTCCTAGCCCCCATACAAATGTCCTACCAAAATTGGACTTTATCGGTCATAAATGTTTAATTTATATATATATATCTACACAAGTTTTTCTCTAACTAAGTTTTATATATACAAAATTCATGTCACCAAATTTTATGATGATCGGTCCATAATTAGTCATAGCTCCCATATAAGGCCTGCTTCCGATAATCACTTTAACGATCATAAATCTCCTAAAAATGTTGGTATACACATAAAATGCAACATAAATAACTTTCATATCGACATTAATCACACTACCTAATTTCATCGAGATCGGTCCATAATTGGTCATAGCTCCCATATAAGGCCCACTTCCGAAAATCGCTCACGAATATAAATTATTGAAATTTTGAAAGAAAAATGTTTTTGCTCATTTCTTAGTGTAGGGTATTATATGGTCGGGCTTGACCGACCATACTTTCTTACTTGTTTTTAAAATAATAATTGTAATTCAAAGTTTGTAATTCGACAGAATTAAAAAACTACAAATTACTAATATTCTTAATTAAATTAGCAATATTATTAGCAAATTTATTATATCACTTATTTTTAGAAAATAGATTTCTTATGTACTTTTTTACTAGACTGATACATTAAGAGAACAGAACATTTGACAGGTACCATGAGCGACCTATCGTGGAGTTTTTTGCTGTTTTTTGAAAGTGATACACTTTTTACGATATTTTTAAGTTGTAAAACAATAAAATCTTATTCCTAAAATTTAGAAATTTCTTTTATATATAGTAGTTAGATCATAACACAATGAATGTTTTCTTTAACAAATATTGTCTAAACATTTGGTTAGCATCGGAAATTTGAAATAATACAAAAATTAACTCTTATTTCCGAAAAATATTAATTTAAAAAAATTAAATTTTATTTTTTGAAATTAAAATTTTAATTCTTATCTGTTATTTCACGCATAAATCTCTAATTGTCAAAATACTGTGTGTTTTTACAACTAACAACAGAAATGTTTGATTTAATTCACTGCAAGATATTCACAAAATGAAATGGTCACATCATACTGAACTAATGAGCGGATGAGCTAAAAGAGTGACCTAGTTCATTTGTGTGTGCTATGTCCTAGGTAACATAAATAAGTTCAATTTGGTAGTAAAATTTGTTTAATCCCTTTTGACCCTAAGTACTTTTATTCCACTGAAATTCAAATTTTACTAAAATATAGTACCTGAGAAAAAATTAATAACACACCAGGTATAAACGTTACAGTGACAAATCATACCAGTTCTTATAGACTATTATCCTACCAACATAACAAAAAAATCATCCAATTGTCGATAATAGTTTGCGAGTAATGATAATTTATTTCTGATCAAATTTACAAAAATTACATTTTTTATAACATGACATAAAATATTTGACTTTAACAGCATGACACGCACACAATTGACAATATTTCTATCTAATTTTTGGCTACCTTAGTTTCAATGTGTTTACTACTGAATTTTTGAAATCGGAGTTAACAAAAAGTTGGACTTTTGGCCGAAGAAATTGAGATCTGAGCCACCGTGCATAATCTGACCATACATCACGCTTTTTGAAAGCTCATTCCGCCTAAATTTTTTATTCCGCTTTTCAATCCGAAATACCGATTTTTGCTGTTTCAAACCTGTCTTCTTATTTTCAATAATTTTTAACTAAATTTAAAAATTCAAAACTATTACTTTATCTTCGTACGAGATTTGAATGTCGTTTTCGATTTTATAAAATAAAATTTAGAATCTTAGCGAAATAACGATATTCATAAAGTTATAACTTCAAAACTAATTTTAAAATTGTTTTCTTCGTTCGACAGATGTGAGTTTAACCTCCTATACAGAAAAAAATCGATTGGAAAATAGCTGATTTGTAGTAGTTTAAATACCGGGTGCTCCCAACTAATGCAAAATACTGTACAAATACTGATGTCTTTTTGTTAAAATAATAAGAATACGAAAATAATAAGAAAACTAAAAATTCCAAAAATACGTGTTCTCACAAAAATTAGTACAACACATTGGTTTTTTAATTGATTTTTATGTATTTTACTGGCTATCAATCAACTTTTAAATTAAATGAACTACAAAATCAATTTCATTACAATCGATCCAAAAATTTATAATATTGCGATATATTTCATTTAGAAATTCCAAATATTGCAAAATTTTACCTTTGACCTTCACGATTTAAGGGTTAACGTTTTCCGAATTTAGTAAAACATTCAGACTATATTTAAAATTACCCGGACTATAATATTATGAATAGGTTTTACTTAAAATTCATAACAGTAAGGAAATTGGGCTCATTCGGCAAAATATGGCAAAAAAATTAGGTTTTTTAGAAAATCGCAAAATTTGAATCGCAGGTACGGAGGTATTGACATAATTTGTTCATATTTTTATTCCCTATTATAATTTTAATAACAAATTCTGAAATTTGTTTAACAAAATTTTTAAAAATTTTAAAATGGAGATTTGAAACTGCCTTTAAAAAAATTGTATTTTGTTGGTCATACTTGTGAATAGGTTAGCGGTATCCTACGAAGACAAAAACTCATACAAAAGTAAATACGAATATATTTTAAGTAAAAAATACTTTCTATTTTAATATTTCTCAAAATAAAATAAATTTTTACCTAAATTTCTTGTTCTAGTGGCCTGATACACGTTAATGGTCTGGGGAGTTTTTAATAACTTAAACATTTTTTAACCAATTTTGTCATTTATATCTTATTACAACGACAATTACGTACACATTCGATTCTTTTGCATTCAATTGCAAAGTAATTATTTAGTAGCAAAATTTTTACAAAAACTTAAAAATTAACATTTTTTTCGAATTTTAGCTATAATACCGTTTGTGGGTCATTTTGACCCAAAGGAGATATAGGGTTAATCTCCAAAAGATTTTAACATTAATTTTCATTAATATAAATAAATCTACATATTTCTGTAAAACAATGCAGCATGTTAAGGAGTTTCTCAAATTTATTTCATATAAATAGTAAAATTTTGCATATACCTTTGACCTCGATGTGCGTCCCGAAATCGTTGTCCGATTTGGCTCAAATTTTCAGCACTTAACTTTTAGACCTAGTGTCACAATATTCCGCCCAGTACACTTTAAAATTCGAACAACAATTTTTTTTCATACAACTGATTGTCACTCTAATGTAAGTATATTTTGGGTCTTTATAAAATTCTAAGATGACCTAGCTATATCCGTCCGTCCGTCTGCTGTTGACATGATACCCCAAATATTCTTTGTTAATCAGAAATATTTGGTATCGAAAATGGGCAAAATCGGTTAATTAGAACCAGTGCTTAGGACCAATATGTGAGACAACCTCCAAAAATATATTTTTCAAACTATTTTTAACATAATTAATTCGACAATTTGTTGTTTATTTTAATTCTAGTTTATTGAAGATGCGAAAATCACAAAACGAATATATAGTTCACTTCCTAAAATCACTTCAATATGCATAGCTCCCATATTAGGCCCACATCCGAAAAATACATTGACACGCAAAAATATCAATATTGATAAAAAATTTAACACACATTTGTTTCAAAATCGAATTATTTTTCGGAGACCCTATAAAGTATACATATTATTGGTCCTTGTAAAATTCTAAGACGATCTGGATATGTCTGAATGTCTGTTGAATGCACATTAAGGCCTAAATGCAAATTTCCATAAAATATTATTTTTTGAACAGAAATGGTTGAAGTTGAAAACCTAGAAAACCGAAATTTATCACAAATAGTTACTGCTAATAGCTGACTTATGTATCCAAAAATAGGTCGAATTGGTAAAAAGTGTTGGATCGATATATATAATTATTTCGTTTGGTCTTACCCGTATACATATTTTGATCCCGACAACATTTAAATGCATGAGTCTAGCAATGCAAATCTTCCACTGATATTTTCTAGTACTAGAAAATATAAAACCAACCAAATCGGGTGAACCAGATAAATGTTTTTATACAAAACGCATAAACACACAACAATATGGCTCGAGTTCTTTTTTGTATAGCTAATTACTTAATATCATCGAGTTATAATGGGATTATTTTAAATTTTAATATATTATACTTATAGCTATATATATGTTAAGAATAATACATGACTTCTGATTTTCCTACAATTAATAACCAATATCTTGACCGTAGATTTTAGATGACTTTTAACACGTGTTTTTGCAAATGTAATATTTTTATTTTTTGATGAAAATATACTTTTTTAATTTTATTGCGGAATCAAGGAAGCCGAAAAAATGTTCCCGCTTTCCCTTAAATTTAATAGTGCCGGAATTTACATGCTTTAGAATTGTACTTGTATTTTTGTGTTCGAATAAATATTAATTCGATTTAAATCGAATGTAAATACAGATGTAGAAGTAAGTATGCAAAATACGTAATGTTTTCAACCAATATTCGCTTGTTTTCGTTTTATTTAAAAATGGTCATATGATGGGTAAAGTGTAAAATTGATTTAAAATGTACAGATTAAATCAGTTCGTTTTTACATTTGTAGTGGTTGAGAATATCAATCAGAAATGTCAGTTTATGGAAATAACTCTTTATCCGGTGATTAAATATTCACAAACGTACTTTACATTGATACGGGTGAAGTTTTCTATCTCTGTACATTAGGGTGTTTTGTTTGGAAAAAGATTGTTCTATAGATGTATGATCCAGTGTAGCCAGCTGTGGGGATTTCTCCCCAAATTGGGAATTTCATTAAAATAATAAAAATGTTTGACATGCATTTCAGGACATTTTTGTTTCTAGTACACTTTCTAATTTAATATCAAAAAATTAATAAAATATAAATACAAAGGGTTTCACTAAAGTTAAGAAATATTGGGTGTATGACTTAAAATGCGGGATTTACAAAAGATGGCAAATCTTTTTAAAGTACAAAAAGATGCGACTGTAACTGTGTTACTTTTCCTTAGTTTTGCAAAGACTTCAGTTAAAATTATCATCTAATTTTCATGTAACTTGACCTATTTATAGCAACGAACACAGTATTACTTACATTAAATCAAGTTTTCCGGCCTTAAAAAAGAAAACTTAAACATTTTAAACAAGTAAGAGAGCTATATTCTGCTGTGCCGAATCTTATATACCCTTCACCAAATTACACTTTGAATTTTTTTTTTAATTTTTTAATTTTTTTTTTTTTTTTTCGAAATTAAGTTTTTTCCAATTTTTTTAATTAAAAAATTTTTTTTTTTTAATTTTTAGTGAAAAAAATATATGACAAAAAAATGTTTTTGTGAAAAAAAAATTCGGGTTAAAAAATATTTTTACTATACTATACTATAGGCTTATATACACTTTGAAATATCTATCATTAGATATTCACATTGTCTATATTTATGACTTAGTAATCGAGATATAGATCAGAAATAGAGGTTGTCTCGGATTTTTGCTCATATCTCCGTTATTTATGGACGGATTCTGCTCATTTTAAATAGGAAACTTCTCGAAAGCATGTCTGACAGAATTATTGAAGATTTGGATCCCGAAGATATCTGGGGTCTTCTAAAAATTGATTTCAACAGACAGACGGACATGGCTAAATCGACTCCGCTATCTATAAGGATCCAGAATATATATATTTTATAGGGTCGGAAAATTATATTGTGGAAAAAGGTGAAGGGTATAAAAATATGCAGTCTTACCTCCATTAACACGAAGTCTGGTTATGTGTTAACTAATAGTTATACTGACAGTTTTCATACAAAATAATGTTAAACGACAGTATAGCTATTAGTTAGCACCTAACCAGACTTCGTGTTAATGGGATTTCATGTTAATTAGGATTATATTATCAAAAACTGAATTTTGTACAATAGAAACAATAAACCAGTTTTTCATTATATGCAGTATTATTTCAGTTTTTCTTTATTTTTACTAGAAAAAATTAAATTGCAAATATATTTTTACAAAGGCATTGCAAATACAAAAAGTTATAAAAATTTTTTTTTCTACAATCTATATCAGATTGGGGGCATGAGGTAAAATTTTTCTGGCAACACTGGTATAATCAATGATTATAAATAATACATTTTGTTTGCATGAGACCACGATTGGACGATTTGGCAATTTTTGGTATCATTGAAACATGAAATTCTTTACAAATTTAAAATTATATTTCCACTAATTTATTTACTATTTGAAAAGTCAATTACTACACCTATATTATAGATATTTAAATAAATTTCAAAATTATAAATCTTTAGTCAATTTCTAATCATGGTAAAGCTACGGTCACACATGACAAATATTTACTTAAAAAAGCATTACCAGTATTTTTACCGTTAACTACTTTCAAATATTCTACTCACATGTATTATCAATGTATGAGATATATTCATAAGAATGTTGGTATTGAAAATCATCAAACTCTGTCTATAAATGGTATTTATCAGTCTGAAGGTTCGATTTCTTCCAAAGACGCTGGGATTCGCAGGTTGTGTTGTCTTAAAAAAAATCCAACATAGTACTGCTAAGTAAATAAAATTATTTAAATAAATTTCGTAAGAAGTTTTCTATAAATCCTTATACTTTTATTGTGAAGAACGTAACCGAGCGTTTGGTTAAAATATTTAGTCATCATATCGCCTACATACCCGATTTGTCCTAATTTAACACCCTCACTTAAAACACCATGTCTTAATGTTTATTAATAAATAATAATATTACTAATATTTACTTCTGTTTAAGTACATTATTTATAACTTGAAACCGTTTCTACTTTTCAAAGTTCATATTTGCATTAAAGATTAAAATTCTGGCACCATTTGAAATTCGTTTGATTTTATTTATTTATTCTTAGTCTTAACATATGCATACACTCAAAATATTATGTAGGTAAATTGAACAGAAAATTTCATTCAAAAAAACCGACCTAATATTACATTATAATATTACATTTGAATCAAATGCCCGAAATCTAGTTTAAATGCGATTTAGATCACAACTTTGTTTCTTTTAGTAGATTTTAATTAGATTTTCCATACAAAACAAAATCTAGTTCTTAAATTATATTAGACTTTACATTTAATTGCGCGTATGACTTAATAATGCGGGATTGTCCATTGTTAGCTATGACTTTTCCCCATCTTTCTGGCAACATAATATTTAATATTTGTATACTTTTCACCATCGCAAATGAAAAATGGAATGATAAACTTATCACTCAGTTTATCATTCCATTTTTCATTTGCGACCCCATAATGTATATATATTCTGTATCCTTATAAATAGCGGAGTCGATATATCGATGTTCGTATGTCTGTTGAAATAAACGTTCTCGAAGGCCCAAAATAATTTACAAACATGAATGGTACAATGGAACAATATATCAGGTATGGTTATGTTTCGGTTGCTATTGAAAATCTGGAAGACCGGCCCACAAAAAGCATAAATTTTAGCAAAAAGCCACGACTAACCTATATCTCGAATACTAAGTGATGTACATAACAGATTCTGAATCTCAAAGACATTTCCAACGACGTATATGAAAACATTTCAAACAATTTTTCCAAATTCATAACAAACATTTTAAATTTTGATTCATTAAATTATTAAAGCGAAGTAATTTAAGCTCTTTAAATACGGATTATATGTATGTATCATCTTCAATCTTACAAAAACAATTAGGTTTCAGTTCAGTTCATTCTATTTGTTAATTAAATGGTTATATGAAAACATTGAGGACTAAAAACGGCAAATCTGTGAATGTACATTGTATGGGAACAACTACACCCAGTAACACAATGCCTGTTATTTTCACCCAAACCATGTAAAATAATATGGGTGCTATTCGGTAAAAATTTGAATACTTCCACAATTATACAATAGTACTCCAGATATTCGAAAATACCTATTTACTTTGTATGGGAGGTCCTTCACCCATTGTTCTAATCCGTTCCATTTTGGGTTAAACTTCATGCAGTGATAATAAATTCATTCGTTTAATGTTTGAGGACTGTTATAGTTCTGCAGATATTTTTTTCCAATTCCACTCATTTTCATCCAAGAAGCGCACAATGGTACCGAAGTAAATTCCGGGAAGTTTTGCGGCTTTCGCAGTTATAGTTCCCCAGATATCATTTTTATATATAGATAACACAGCGGAACAGACATTTTGGTGAGCGAAATTTCAACTAAGTTTTAAGTTATTATTTTTTTTAAAATTACGCTTGATTTTTTTAAATTTTTCTATTAAGGTTTAGTGGTCGCTACCGGCCCCCGAACTTTGGTGGTTTTGAAAAAACACGCTGCCTTTGTATACAATTTTGCCATGTGGGTGTGTATAAGAAAAATTAATTTTATGCAAGCTATTATTGAATACAGATTTTAAAAATACATACCGATTGTAATATTAAACTTATTAGCAAGGTATAATTTTAAAATGATAAAGACATTTTGTTATAATTTGCAATAAATAATTTGAATATATCTTGAAAAATTCCGATTAAAATTAGTTAGAATCTGTCCATGTTAAGACCTAGTCCTTCACAATTATTCTAAGTACCCCCGCCCCCTGAAGAACTTAAATATTGATTATTTTCATTTTTTTAGTTTCAAACTATAGAGAATAATAATGTATTTTCTTTACAAAAGTTCCTTTTAAGTGAAAAGGAACCGAGTCTATGAAATTTTATTTCCTTGTTCTTTTTCTGAAAAATAAATGTAAAAAATTAACACAAATTACATTAAAGATCGAAAAAATGCTCAGCGACAGTTAAGTTGTCACAGCAAAATAAGTAATGTGGACTCAAGACTTTTAAGAATGAATGCTAAATACGAAAAATGGTATAATATTTGAGAACAAGTTTATTAATAATATTAGCAAGTGGAGTCGAATTGTGTTATTTTCTTTGTCAAGCGATAATGACCATTCATTATCTACTTTAAATCGTTCCGAATCGGTGGCAAAGAAAAAGATGTATAGAGATAGACACAAAATTTTAAATGCAAATCTAGCAGTTAGTCTTTACGTTGCAAAATTAAGTATCATAAAGCGGCAATTGTTTTGACATAAACAGTTAAGCACATTGGTGGCGATCCTTCAAATTATAATATAAGAACTTCTATTCGTCGACAACGAATTGACTTTCGAGAAAATATAGCAGAGTCTTTAAGAAGTAAGTTTAAGCCTGACGTTTCACTTATTATTCAATGGGATGAAAAAATGATAGAAGATATCAGTGAAAGTGAAATCGTTGAACGTCTTCTAATTCTAGTGTCTGGTATGGGGGTTGATAAACTTCTCGCAGTGCCAAAATTATCGGCTGGAACAGGAGTTGCTGCTTCGTCGGAAATTTTTGATACATTGCTAGAAAGGAGTCTTAACGAAAAAGTCACATGCATGAGCTTTGACTAGGGTTTTTAATTTCCCGACCTTTTTGATTCCAGGAAATTTAGTTGGTACGTTCCCGGGTACCCGGGAATTCCCGAAAAATATAATTATAATGTAAATTCGATATATTAAATTCATTAAACTTAGTATTATAAAGTCTGCATTTAAAGTCTTATTATTTACAAAATATAAAGGTTTAAGTAGCCCATGGATGCGATACAGATTGAACATTTTTAATATAAAAATTTTCAAATATATTTTCATCTATATATGTAAAAATGAAATGGTCCATGTATGTAATGACATCACATGAGAACGACTCGAGCGATTTTGCAGATTTTATTTTATTCGATTCGAAATTTTCAGGAAATGGTTTGTAAAGAAAGTTTTAGAACAAACATAAGTAAATAGCTACTGAGCGAAGCCGGGCGGTCAACTAGTATAATATAAAAATCAATGATGAACTTTACCAAATTAGTTTGATTTGTTGGTTGGTGTTCATTCACAAGATCAAGTAGATTTTAAATTTTCATTCTACAATGTCTGCAAAACTCAAAACATATTTCTTGGATAAGGAGCAGCAGTACATGTTCATCGGTCAATTTAGGAAAATAAATAATCAAAAAGATAACTTGGTCCCAATACAAGTCAGTTTTTTTGTAATAAGCGGTGAGAAACTTGCTCGATACCATTTCTTCTTAAATGCAGATTTTTCCTGTTTTATTATGTAAACATCACTAAAGTTTCTTAATATGGTAGTAGGATCATAATTTAGAATCACATTCTGAGTCGATTAAACGATGTCCGTCCGTCTGGCTGGCTGGCTGTCCATGTAAACTTTGTGCGCAAAGTACAGGTCGCAATTTCAAAAATATTTCAATAAAATTTTGTTCTTATAATTTTTTCGGCCCAAGGACCAAGCCTATTGAAACTGTCCTCCCGAAATTGTACTTTATCAGTCACATATTATGATCGGTACATAATTAGTCATAGCTCTCGCTTCCGAAAACCACTTTAACGTGTAACGTGTCTCGTAAAAATGTTGGTATACACATAAAATTCAACATGAATGATTTTCATATATACATAAATCTCACGACTTAATTTCATGGTTATCGGTCCATAGTTGGTGATAGCTCCCATATGAGGCCCTCTTCCGCAAATCACTCACGAATATAAATTATTGAAATTTTAAAAGAAAAAAGTTGTTGCTCATTTACTTCGTGTAGGGTATCATACTTTCTTACTTGTTGTATATAAATTTAACTTAAATGAACCACAAATACGCCATGAATATCTATTAAATTTTGGAAAAACACGTGCTTTCGATACATTTTGTTTATGAAAATATTAATTTTATGTACGACTTTTTTATAGCAGTTTCAAATTTCCAGAATTTTCATTTAGCAAAGTAGATAGAGCGATGTCCGTTTAAATTAACATTCCATTCATTATTGCCAAGAGTAAATACGAAAAACTGTAAAAAAGACCTTTTAGAATTTGTTGGTGAGAAAATTAGCGTTCCAACTGGTTTTCTCTGTGTTTTTATCAGTTTTAAATTCCCGGGATTCCCGATAAAATATCCCGGGAATAGGATAGTAAAAAATTGGTAAAATTCCCGTGAAAAAAACCCTAGCTTTGACACAACTGCCACAAATACTGGAAGAAGAAATGGGGCATGTATTTTGTTAGAACAAAAGTTGGATAAAGATGTGTTTTGGCTGGCGTGTCGGCATCACATCTTGGAAATAATGCTGGATGGTGTTTTTCTCCAGCACATGGTACTTAACTTTCCCTGAAACATTAATATTTAAAAGAATAAAATTAGCCTGGAGCAAAATTTTTTGTTTTTAAAAAGTGGAAAATATTACTGATGACCATTTGTTTCGTCCAAAATCAGTTAAAAGAATTTCAGCCCCGAGATGACTACAAGGCGCTAATAAAGATATCTGAAATATTCTTAGGAGGTATTCCCGAAACTGAAATGTCTTTTAGAGCATCTGAAGGTCTTCACCGGGCTAGATGGATAACTAATTCAATTTATTGTTTGAAGATTTATTTATTTAGAAATGAATTCAAGCTAACTGAAATCTAGGGGTCCTAAATTCGAGATGTTTGTATATTTGTAGTAAGAATTTACGTAAAGTATTGATTTGTAACCCCATCAGCAGTTTGTGCGCCAAGAAATGATCTACAGCTTTTAAAGGACCTAAAATATTATTATATTAAAAAATACTTGGTCATATTTGGTACTTATCAGAAGAATTTATTGCATTCGCCTTTATTCTGTTTCTGTTGATACGCTTTAGATGTTGAATGTTACCTTTTAAATGACTAACATTATATGCCAGACTAATTTATAGCAAACAATCAGAAGATTTCGTTTCTAAAAACTTTTAGATTTTTTATCGTAATCGGCATTCCATCAAATTTCTTAAAGGAAAGTGTTGAATATTGGGAGAAAGATGAGGGCTACGTAAATGGCATAGCTACGTAAATGAGATATAGTTCGTTCTACTAGAGTTGTTAACGATATTGCAGAACGATGTGTATCACTTATTGAGGAATATAACAAACTACATACCAGCAGAAGCAGTTATTTATTATTGTTGTTGGTGAAAGATTATAGACAAAAATACCCAAATTCAAATAAATCAACTTTGCTCCAATAATTGTTTTTAAATAAATATGCTAAACTTAAAAATTCTTTAAAGGTAAACAAATATTTTATATTTATCACCAAACATTTCATGAATTTACTGAATTTGTTAAGTATTTATTTTACGTTAAAACATTAAAACCATTTTTTAAACTATTATATATTTTAGTTTCATTAAAAACCTATTTTAAGATTTTGATTTAAATATTTATGTATTATATCCGATTAATTTTGAAATAAGTGTTTTCAAATATATTAAAAATATTCTCTTATTTACGGGTTATTAGTACCACTATTAAAATACACACTAAAAACATATAAATTAACAATTAAAATGAGGGCTGGGAAGGGGATTGGTTTTTTTTGCCACGGTTGTCTTTAGATTAAATACGAATGCATACAAATGTCATCGAATTTAATGTTTTGAATTTTGTGCATTTATTTTCGTGTCCAATCCGAAGGACGAACCAGAGTAAAAAATCGTTTCAAAAAACGATTCTGACATAAAATCTAACACAATTTTTTTACAAATCTTCATTGAATAATTGTGTGAATAAAATGTATAATATTTTTTTAATTTTTTAATACATTCCCATTTGGAAAAACTTATAAACGCAGTGATTATTACCTTAATAGAAAATTGTAAAAAAAATCATGCGTCATTTTTTTACGATGCTTAATATTTTGTTGGTGGTTTTCTTCAAAATTTTGGTAATACAGCTTAGAATGTAAATATTTTTTCTCATGAGACTGGTCTACGTAAACATATGTTTCCTTTTAGTAGAATAATTCTGGTGGATGTTTTGGAATATTTGTTTGATCTTTCAAAAATGTTGATATTTGACTCTTTTTTTAGCTTTATAATCAATAAAATTTTGTACATATTCCGAAAATTCTTAATAAAAATTTAACACTGCACATTCAAGGCATTGCAGTGAACATATATTTTAATTAAAATTAAAAATTAGTTAAAAATTAAACCTGAACTTTTTTTTACATCTTAAAAAAATATTTTTTTTATAAATTAATTGTTTATGCAATAAATCATTATTTCTTAATAAACATTTGAATCTACACCAATACAAAAACTGTTTAAAATATCTTAAAATACTTATCAAATTGATATTATCCAAAACGCTACTATTTTTTGTATAAAATTTAGTTTATTTCATAGAAAAACAAGTAACAGAGCTATAATCGGCTATGCCGAATCTTATATAACCTTCACCAAATTATACTTTAAACAAAAGTTAAATATTTTTTTAGGTAACCAAAATAAATTTTTTTTTTTTTTAATATAAATATTTTTTTTAAATTTATTTGTGAAAAAAATTGTATAAAAAAAATTTTTTGGTGAAAAAAATAATTCAGGGTAAAAATAATTTTCCCGATTTTTATCAATTGTATTATCCGACTTAGTTTTGCGTTATATACGCCGTTGTAAAGGTCTTTGAAATGTCTATTATTGGATATCCATATTGTCTATATTAATGACTTAGTAATCCAGATATAGATAAAAAATAGGCCAAAAACAGAGGTTGTCCTGGTTTTTTCCTTTTTCGCCGATTTTCTCGATTTAAAATAGTAACCGAATTGGAAGAATTCCCGATATATTGATGTATCAATCATGTTTGTAAGTTATTTAGGGGATTTGATTTCAACCGACAGACTGTCAGACGAACATTGCTATATCGACTCCGCTATCTATAACGATCCAGAATATATATAGTTTTGAAAATGAAATGTCCCAATAAGTTTTACTAATTACATTTTTCGCTGTACCAATTTTGTTTCTCTGTGTAATACTTAGATACATGATTTTAAATAGCAATTCATATTTAGTTTTCGACATAAAAAATACTAAACTATTAACTGTTCAGATAGTTTTCTTATTTAAATTTTGGAAGTTTGTTTTTTGATCGAAATACCTGCTAAAAGATAACAAATAAATGTCTTCGAAAAATAATAAAATTAGCATCAATTTGTAAAGTCAAAATTATATGAGTCTACTTGTACAAACTTGTTCAAGAAATGCGATGGAAAGTTTTTATTACATTTAAATATTAACGGAGTTTTAAACATTTTTATTATGACAGCGAAAATTCATTAAAATACTTTACGTACAAATTTAACCAGTCTTGAATGTATGTACATATTTTTAAGCTTAGCATTCTTCACAAATTGTATAAATTATTAAATTTATTGCTGAATGTAAAATACGTACGATTACGAACAAAATAATTGTACTGATATTTGATCAACTAGAAATTCTTCTTAAGTCAAAAAAAGGTAGACAAATTTTGTAGAGTTGTGTAGCTCATGAAAGACCTAGTTCAATTGAACTATTCACTCAACTGAGCGAAGTGAATCATTCATCATACTGAGCGTTTTCAGCACTGAGCGTTTTCAACTGAGCGCAGAGCTCAGAGCGTTTTAAACTGAGCTGTTTTGTAGTATGCACATACAGGGATGCCAGTCCCCAACAAAAATGATAAATATCCCCAAAAATCCCCAAATATTGTTTTTCTTGAAATTTTCAAAAAAACTAAACTTCATATTAAATAAATTAGCCAATAACTATTCGAATTAATTGTTATAAAATTAAGAAGGTTCCTTAAAACCAAAATTCTAATGAATTTGTCAAAGTTTCTCTTGAAAATATTCATACCAATTGGTTGAAAATTGTTTTCCACTGCATCTCGTAACACATCGTTTCAAATCTTATATAAAATTAGTAGTGGTATCTTTTTTTAACCAAACATTAAGCATAAACACATTTGAGAATAATCAATTGTAAATTCAATTCGAAGTTACAGAATTACACCTTGCACATAAAATCCTACAATTAGAAAATTTTTTGAAAATACTGCTTTGGATTTAAAGATACGTATAAGGTGGGTCAAAACTAATCCTCAAACCCAATGATTTTTTGCTGTAATTTTTTTATGAAAAACTTTTTTCACAAGTAGAACCAAAGTTTTTCATTAAAAAAAAATACATACAGCAAAAGAATATTGGTTGATTACTTTTGTCCCATCTTGTACATTCAATAGCATTGAGCATCTCTATTTTCTATTCACAGAACATGAAATAATGTTCACTTATTGGTAACTTATTGCTATTATCGATAATAAAACAACCTTAACCTAATTCACCGTTTTGGCGAAAGTAAAGTGGTGGCTCTAGATATTTCTAAGGCGTTCGATTGGGTGTGGCATGGTGCGCTCTTATCGAAACTTATTGCTTTTGGGATCGGTAATGACTTCTCTCGATTTATATCGAGCTTTCTCAGAGATCGCACTATACGAGTTGTTGTAGATGGGATCTCATGAAATGAGGCTCCGTTCTTTCTATTCCTTATTTTTCTAAATGACCTTCTAAGTCAAACTTCCAACCCTTTTGCAGATGACAGCAACATTTACAATTCATATACATTCAACTATAGGCAAAGCCTTTCGGAGATTGGGGCAATGAGGCAATTTTTATTTTAATGCACGTAAGACTCAATGTTGTATGTTAAGACATAAACGCACGATAGATCATGTTGCTTCATCTGTTTCTAAGGGTGGTGTAAATATTAAGGAATCAGAAGCTCTTGATGTTCTAGGCATGAGAATTCAGTGTGATGTTCGCTGGAAAAAACACATTTTTCAAGTGTCGAAAGAAGCATTCAAGTGCCTCGGTTTTCTAAGACGGTGTAAGAAATACTTCCCTTCATCTGATCTCCTTTTATTTACACCACTTATATCCGACCCAAAATGGAATACAACTCTCATGTGTGGGCCGGTGCTTCGAAGTCTATTTTGGAGTTACTCGACCGCGTACAGGAGAGGGCGAAGGTCCTTATCGGTGACAGTAGGGTGTCCAGCTCTATTGATTCTCTGGAGCATCGTCGCAATGTGGGTTGTGTTTCACTGTTCTATCGATACTACAATGGACTGTGTTCTGATGAAATTAGGGAACTCGTTCCCGAAACCCGTAGTTTGTTACGAAATACGTGTTCATCATCGGGGGCTCATCCATTCGTGGTCGATTGGTCAGTGGATCGCACAACACACTACAGAGAAAATTCGTTTTTTAGCCGTACTGTCCGTATGTGTAATAAGCTTCCTGTCGAAGTATTTCCTGTCCCTTTCAATGCAGGAAAATTCAAATCAAATATCCACAAACACTACTTCCTCTATCCTCCTTCCCATAACCTATTTTCCTCGTTCCAACACAATGCATTGCATGAGTAGCGGTCATCCCCTGAGTGCTGGTCCAAGCAAAAAAAAAAAAAACTTTATCCCCATAAAATCCCCGAAATATTTCCAAATATCCCCAATAAAAACCCCAGTCCCCAAACGAAATTTTCTGTCCCCAAAAACCATACGAAATCCCCACCTTTGGGGACAAATCCCCAACACTGGCAAGCCTGTGCACATATTTCTTTCAGTACTCATGAAAGAGCTGCACAAGCATATTCATTTTGTTTCAATCAAAGTAAATTACTAAAGTAGACTCAGTAGAACAGCTGACTATTTTTTTTTAAAACTCACTTTGAGGTTCGATCTGTCAAAATTGTTTACGTTACAACTTTTGACAACTTAAACCAAGGCGAATTAATAGAAGGTGACCTCAGTGAACTGTCAATTCACTTGTGCTTGTTGTGGCGTAAAATGCAACAAACCCAAAAGCAAAAACAACAACAGGCAACTTTGACAGTTCACTTAACTTTTAACAAAAACAAAATTCATATGATTTTGACAGCCTAAACCTTAAACCAAAAACAAAATCGCTTGTGGTTTTTGTAAATGTTGTATTTGTTGTAGTACTGTCGCTACTTTATTAATTTACTTTGGTTTCAATGTTTCACTTCACTCGTCAAAGCTGTAACTTTCATTCGCTCATTGACATTGAAAAGTGAGCATTGTGTACAACAAAAATAAAACGATCGTGTTATTTTTGTGACTTTGTTATGTTTGTATGTATGGATAATATACGGTAGTATATGATCATATACTGCCGCGTATATATTTTTGCTTTGATATGATACAACGTTTGTATGCAATGTTTCAAGAATTATTAGTTTTCAAATTAGTTTTGTTTTCTTGAATGAATTTGTCTATGTGTGGAATTGAATGTGTGTGAATTTATTTATGGTATGGTGAGGCACAAGGCGAATTCATATAAGGTGTACTCGTCCCTACAACAAATACAACAATACAAAAACAACATACATTTTTGTTTTTGCTTTTCATCCCATCTGTCAAAAAATACAAGTACGACGAATTCAATATTAAACTGGAATTTAACAACAAACCAGTGTAAGTTTTATATTTATTGCTTTATTTTATGTGGAGGATGTTAAAATGTTCGATGAAGAGTTCAAATGCGTGGAGAAACAGAAGAAATTGAGTATAAAACAATAGGAAAAAAGTGGACGCATCAAAAACACACAAACACACACATATATATGACGCGCACCAATATTAACACAAATTTTGACAGTTGAGATGAAACAGCTGACGATCAGCTGGGCTAACGAGTACACCTTATATGAATTCGCCTTGGTGAGGCAGTAAGAAATAAAGTTTGTAATAGAGGTCTGCATCGAATAACTTTTTTACTGCACGTGTAATACTCGACTTCGAGTAAAGCAAATACATGTATTCTTTTTTAGAGCGCAAATAGTGAAGAGAAGTGTATAGTCGTTTGTCGAATAACAACAAATATGTAGACACAATAAACGAGTTCCGATAAAAGTAAATACACGAAAAATGAGTACAATATATAAAATGTAGTACAATTACTATGTGCACTTCATGTGGTATTTCCAATATTATTTATATTGAAAAACATACATATTTAAAATAAATGCTTAACTCTTTAAATGTGATTTGTTTATTAATATTATTTTTTTAATTTTTATATTTTTAAAGTGAGGAAAAAAAATTTTTTTTCTTTTGCTATTTTAAAAAAATACTTTATTATTTTAACATATTTTTTTATTATAAAGAAATATTTCAGAAACTATGTAAAACATAACATTATTTTATTAATTAGTTAAAAATATTAGATTTCATTTTTACTTATTATTATTTAATATTAGAGTATACCTACCGTGAATTATAAAAATAACTTGTATTTGGCATCCCTAATAAAAAGAATTGAAATTCAGCATAACCGTTATTTTTTCTTTGTGAGACTGAACTGAACGTTGTACATGTGAGTACTTCGTTCAGTTTAGTTGTCGCAACGTACTCTACATGAAAGATCTCTGTACTTTCAAATAAAAAAGAAAGTGGTACATGCATTTGCAAGCACCGAACCAAGGCGAATTTATACAAGGTGGAGTCAGTCAATCAGCTGATAACTTTTTTTTTCGGTTTTTGGTTCTAACTGTTGTCAAAGCATTTGTTTATATTTAAACATCTACATATTCTAAGCTTATTAACAAAATATTTATTTTTTACATAAATATGTAAAGCCCTCACTATTCAATTATCTACACTATATTAATTTTTAATACATATTTGTTAAATTTTTCATTTTTGTTTTTTGACATTTGTTAAGACCAATTGTTGTTTTTGTAGAACTGCCACCACCTTGTATGAATTCGCCTTGCACCGAACATAGTCGAATAACAACAAATATTTTCTCAATGATTTTGTTGTACTCAAAAAAAGAGTACTCTTTTTTAGCGACACTTCGAATTAGAGTATTTGTTTCGCAAGTGCACGTGTACTACGCACATACAAATAGTGTTGTGCAGACCTCTAGTTTGTAATACTGTTTGTGTGTATATTTCATAAAACAATAATGAAAAAGGTAAATACATAATTGTTATTTTTAAAATAATAATCGTAATTGAAAGTTTGTAATTAGTAAAAAAATACTATTACAAAAATACATATATACCGAAAAACAGAATTAAAAAACTACAAACTACTAATATTCTTAATTAAATTAGCAATATTATTTCAATCACTTATTTTTAGAAAATAGATTTCTTAGCACTTTTTAGTATACTAATACATTAACAGAACATAACATTTGACAGGTACCATGAGCGACATATCGTGGGGGTTTTCTAAACTTAAAAATTCTTTAAAGGTAAATAAATATTTTATATTTATCAGCAAAAATTTCATGAATTTACTGAATTTGTTAAGTATTTATTTTACGTTAAAACATTAAAACCATTTTTTAAATGATTATATATTTTAGTTTCATTAAAAACCTATTTTAAGATTTTGATTTAAATATGTATGTATTATATCCGATTAATTTTGAAATAAGTGTGTTTTTTAAATATATTAAAAATATTCTCTTTTTTATTCTCTTATTAGTACCACTATTAAAATACACACTAAAAACATATAAATTAACAATTAAAATGAGGGCTGGGAAGGGGTTTGTTATTTTTTTTGCCACGGTTCAGTCGTTGTCTTTAGATTAAAGACGAATGCAAACAAATGTCTTCGAATTTAACGTTTTGAATTTTGTCCATTAATTTTCGTGTCCAATCCGAAGGACGGACTAGAGTAAAAAATCGCTTCAAAAAACGATTCTGACATAAAATCTAACACAATTTTTTACAAATCTTCATTGAATAATTGTGTGAATAAAATGTATTATATTTTTAATTTTTTAATACATTCCCATATGGAGAAACTTATAACCGCAGTGATTATTACTTTAATAGAAAAATGTAAAAAAAAATCATGCGTCATTTTTTTACGATGCTTAATATTTTGTTGGTGGTTTTCTTCTAAATTTTGGTAATACAGCTTAGAATGTAAATTTTTTTTCTCATGAGACTGGTCTACGTAAACATATATTTCCTTTGAGTAGAATAATTCTGGTGGAGTTTTGGAATATTTGTTTGATCTTTCAAGAATGTTGATATTTGACTCTTTTTGACTCAATAAAATTTTGTACATATTCCGAAAATTCTTAATAAAAATTTAACACTGCACATTCAAGGCATTGCAGTGAACATAGCTTTTAATTAAAATTAAAAATTAGTTAAAAATTAAACCCGAACTTTTTTTTACATCTTAAAAAAATATTTTTTTTATAAATTAATTGTTTATGCAATAAATCATTATTTCTTAATAAACATTTGAATCCACACCAATACAAAAACTGTTTAAAATATCTTAAAATATTTATCAAATTGATATTATCCAAAACAGTACTATTTTTTGTATAAAATTTAGTTTATTTCATAGAAAAACAAGTAACAGAGCTATAATCGGCTATGCCGAATCTTATATAACCTTCACCAAATAATACTTTAAACAAAAGTTAAATGTTTTTTAGGTAAACAAAATTAATTTATTTTTTTAATTAAAATTTTTTTTTTAAATTTATTTGTGAAAAAAATTGTAGAACAAAAATTTTTTTTGGTGAAAAAAAAATTCGGGTAAAAATAATTTTTCCGATTTTTATCAATTGTATTATCCGACTTACTTTGGCGTTATATACGCCGTTGTAAAGGTCTTTGAAATATCTATTATTGTATATCCATATTGTCTATATTAATGACTTAGTAATCCAAATATAAATAAAAAAATAGGCCAAAAACAGAGGTTGTCCTGGTTTTTTCCTTATATTTGTGGTCCGATTTTCTCGATTTCAAATAGTAACCGAATTGGAAGAATTCCCGATATATTGATGTATCAATCATGTTTGTAAGTTATTTAGGGGATTTGATTTCAACCGACAGACCGTCAGACGTATCATCCTGAAGTTGAAACTCATCGAATATGATATCGCTATCTTATCGATATAGTGTCACCGACTGTTAAAAAACGTTCTACGCATATGATACATACAAGTTTGGACTATTTTGATTAATTTATAGTGTGTTATTATTATATCGGAATTTATATCAAAAAAGTCTTGAGAGAATATCATGTTTCCAATTCCGATTCTTTAATTCAAATGAACATATTTTATTGTATTCCAGTTATGCAAACACTAAATTCTTATTTAAACTAAATATAAATAAAATATGTAATTAAATAACTAAAGTTAATAAGTAGAATACGTATTTTCCTTTTTTTAAATTTCAATAATTATTGCACTAATTCTATACTTTTGTAAATTTACAGAGTGTTGTCATGTTTTTCTTCTTTCTTTTAAATGTTAAATATCGAAAAATGTTGTGAAAATTTCAATACCAACTTTTTAACACAAATACAATGCAACACAAAATTTCTGCAGGTAAAATTCGGTGGACTTTGATAACGAGTTAAAATTGGCACATAATACATATTTTAATATTATGGTTGTTAAATATTTGTTTTATTACAATTATCACTTCTGACGAATGTTAACAACTAATTAATATGTTGATACAAACAACAATTAGATATACATAAGAATGTTATCTATATTTTAACAATAATTTGCACATGTACATATTTAAATAAAATTAATTTTTGAAGTAAAAAACAAGTGGGATTTTTTCTATTTTTTATGCGTTAGTTGGAAACTTTTTAGGGACACAAAAACATTAATTGGGGATGAGGACTAAACAAATATTGGAAGCACTGCATGTAACATCATATTATTCAGTAAATTTTGTTTTTGTGTCTGCCATATGATATGTGAGAAATTAAATATTTTAATAATTTTTTTTCTCTCACCTTCGTCTCTATCTCTAGTTCTTTCCTAAGGTATCAATCAGCCTTTATCTGTTATTCAAATACACCTGCACAAACTATGATTATCAAATATCTTGATATACACATGTAAAATAAATAAATAATGTAATTACGAACGAGTATTGTTCGCTTAGTTAATGGACTTCAAATTACTTCTTTTTAGTATTTTTTTTTTTTTAATATTTTACTGAATCCGCAAATTGTTTTAGAACAAATGCACTTATGTTTATATAATTTGTTATGTGTTCTCCCGATATAATGTATTTTAGTTTTGGCTGTTGAACAAATACTAGAGTAAAGGTGTTTTGGTTTTTGCTGCAAATCGATATGATTTTTAAAAATATTATAGTTATCACTTTCGTAAAAACTAATAAACAAAAAGTAAAATAACACTGATAAACCATACATTAAATATGCGCTATCTTTTGATAAATGAAATATCATGTGCATATGTATGTACATATATACATAAATACATATCTACATGCATGCCCACATATGAACATTAGGGTGATCCCTTCTCCTTTGTGTTATTTTTTAGAATTTCATGTTCTATGGGGCTTAAAAACACCGTTGATAAACTTTTAGCAATTGCATTTTTGATTTCAATAATAGAGTTAATTGAAATCTACACACAGAGAAAGCAGATTCGTGATAGCAACCGAATTTGTAGCCAATGGAATGATTTGACTTCACACATATACATTTTTGGTTCTATCAATAGAAAGTCAGTTGATAAAGAAGAATTTCGGTTGAAGCAACCAAACTTTTTTTACCCCTTCTACAATTTTTTAGCCACAACTGTAAAATTTGGTTACTAAGGTAGAATCATTCGATTGGCAACAAATTCGGTTGCTATCATGAATCTGTTTTCTTTGTGCAGAATTCAAATTGTAATATTATACCGTTATTACAGTTGTCATTACATTACTCATAGAACCCGTTATCAGTAAAAACTGAATGTGCTCACACAAATGACTAGTAAATAAGCAGTTATAAAACAAACACTAAGTAAGTCATTATATGACTACTTCTGTATAATGCAGACGGTATGTAATAGTAACTGTAAAGTAAGTCATCACCAAGTTTTTGTTGGGGACGAAACAATAGGTGAATAATTTTTTTGTAGTTTCTTAATTACTTATATTCAAAAAATTAAAAATTTCCATTAACAAATAATTTAAAAAAGATTAAAAAGTTTACCAAAATATTTTTGGTATTAATTTCTAAACTAGCCAAAAAACCCTTATTAATTAAAAGAAAAATTCTAACGTATTCAGAAAAGTTCAAAAGTGGGGGCTAATTACTGCAGTCGAACACGATCGAATATTTATTCGAACGTGTGAGTTTATTTTATTTATGGGATTCTTTTATACGATATCGAATAAAATCTATAGAAAATTGTAATCCTTGTTCTCGATAACGAACGAGTTTTTACTCGAACGCTAATAAGCCCCCTTGTTAAAAAAAATTAAAGTTTAAGTATAAATTTGAAATAATAATATCGTCATTATTGCAATTGCTAAACATAATTTCAACTCCCATGGGTAATAAGTTCCACTATAATAATATGATTTTGCTTGATATTTCACCGGCTGTTAAATGCATGATGTTCGCAAAAGAGTTTGTATGCCTTTTTGACGTTTACTGTTTTCCGGTAATGTGATGCAATAATTAAATGGGTAAACATCGTGGAAGATGGTCCACACAATATAATTTAAATTATGTGTTTCATCATGCAAATTCAATAAATATTGTTAAAATTTAACAATATAACAATAAAAATCAATTTATAAAATAATTCATTTTTCTTTATTGAATCTTTTTTTTTATAAGTTTACATTAAGTATTTAAAGCTTAACATAAACTAAAACTAAAGTTGATATTGTCGCTGCAATATCCAACATAAGTGCTCGATCAATTGGTTATCTAGCCATATCCAGTGTTTCCATTCGTCTCAGTCGTCTCAGTGACGCTCAAGTGACAGCAACTCCCTGAAAGGCGATTTTGGGTGATCCATTAGTTATGCGAGGTAGGTTTAAATGGAGAGTTTTATCACCTGGCGTATTATGGAACAATTGAGATTCCTATGGATTTTACTATTGCGAATGTACCATGGGGCACCTGTTATTGTCCTTAACAATGCTGACTTCTTTCTTTGCAATTTTTCATATCATATCTGTTTAATGACTGTCTTGTACAATAGTACTTTATATTTCAAGTCTAGCAGACCGTGGGTCAATTAGTGGGCCAGTGCAACTGAACTGAATTTAATTTTATTTGTGTAACCTTTACTTTAATATGGTGGCTCCATGTTAAGTGGCGATCAAGATGGATACCAAGATATCTCACATGGCTCTGTTTTGGAATTTTGATATTGTTTATCTGTATGGGAGGACAGTTTTCTCATATTATAGTAAATGTAACGTGAGTACACACAGAAAACAGATTGGTCGGAATTCGGTTCCTGATATTAATATTTAATAAGACAAACAGAAAATTAGTTGTTAATCTTAAAATTATATATATACAACCCATTTTCAATGTCTAGAAAAGCAAAATCACAATTGCAATCGAATTATGATTTCAACAATTGAAAAATTGGTCACTTTAACCGATATGTGTCTTAGCTAAATTTTATTTAACGAATTCGAAAATTACAACTGATTTGAATTTAGCTTTGTTGGCCTCAAATCCCAATTATTGGTTGTTGTAATCATAAAATTGTTTGTAATAAAAAAATTAACTGCTAAAATAACTATTTGAATACTCTAACTGAATAATTGATTACAATACAAATTAATACAATGTTCTCTACCGAATGCAATAATGAAATGGTGATGAGCTTCTGACAACTGAAAAAAATTAAATTAATTGAATAGAGCATTAACAAATATGAAAAACCACGGTATTATTTTTTCCCGGTTGTTAAAAAAGTTCACGCACCAAACGCAATAAAGTTTTTCATTAAATATTTTCAATTATTATGAAATACAATATATTTTATTTTAATAATAAATGCAGACATACTTCAAAAGATAATTTATAAATTCGGGAAGTATTCCTCACACTTGCAAAAAAATTATAAAATTATTAATATAATTTTTCAGAGAAAAAAAAAATTTGGTTTATTTTAGAAATTGGTGTTGGTGAGTGATGTTTTTGATTCCAAATGACCTAAAAAAATGATTTTCATTACTTATACAACATTGACCATCACGTGGTGGTATGCCAAAAATTTGGCCAAAATTAGTTATATACCTAATGTACATATGTATAAAGAATGAACTGCAGCATTCAAGTAAATCAAATTTTAACGAATTTTCTTCTCATGTATAGTTAATTATTGTATATATTTATATATATATTAATGTTTGTTACATAAATTCTAACAAATAAATTATAACACATATTTAGTAATAATAAAAAAATATTTTTTTTTCATTGGGCCAGTCTAATGAAATTCTATATAAATTGCTGGTTATTCCAACCAAATTATTTTTTAATTAACAGTTGTGATTACCATATAAACAGTAGTCAGAATCGAATTATGTGATAGTACATGCAACCGACAAAATTCGATTGGCGACAAATTCGGTTGTGAATACGAATCTCTTTTCGCTGTGTACATTTTGTTGCATTGATTTTTATTTTCCATATGTCCACCCATTTTTTCACTATTTTCCACATACATATTGGTTTTGTAGGACTGTAACTAAGGTTATTAAATTTTACTACTCTGGACTTTTTCTAATTTACATTAAAATTATTTAGAGTTTTAATTTAATAAATACTAACATAAGTTTATAGTTCTTCATTAGTGCTTCATTTTACAAGTTTTTGAATGTCATTTCATTTAATAAGTGTAAAATTTAGTTTTCTAAAAGGGGTCAAATATGGCAAAAGACCAACTTTTTAAGGATATAGAATATACATACTTAATAGAGACGCAAATTCAATTTGTAGAAATTACAAACGGAATAACAAACTTAAAATGTATGTACCCTTACCACTCATGGTGAAGGGTATAATTAGTCTAATCAACAAAATCTCCGTAAGTAAAATAATACATAAAATTATCCAAAATAACATCCATAAGAGATGTTAAATTTAATATTTCCTTTATTTTAAGTAATTTTGATAATTAACTAAATAGAATAAATTTCGTTAAATTTAATAAAGGCAGAAAACCAAATACAGGCAAATCCCGGTATAACGAATGATATTTTGTCAGGCCCATTCACTACATCTATTTATTTTTTAATAAGTTTTAAGCGGCCTTACTACGTAGGAGGAGACCTTACTACTTTCAAAAAAATGTAGTTTTTATTAGGACATTAGCAAGCATTAATAAAGCCGTCATTGGGAAGGATTTCGGTTCAAAAAATAATTATATAACCATAGCGGCGGCGCTATGGGAGCTCAAAGTAGGGTACATGGATACAGTGCACTCGCGGTAACGTGAACTAATTAAAACCAAGGGAGTTCATGTTAGTGAAATTGTTCACGTTAGCGATTGTCGAATTTCATGGAAAAAATATAAAATTTTATAATATAAACCTGTGTTTTACACGCTAGAACGTGAAATAAAACAAAATTATTGATTAAAATGCATTACAAAACAAAACGAGATCACGAGAAACTATAAATTGAAACAAAATTACATAGCAAATAAAATTACTCATTCGTTGCCACTAAAAAAAAATAATTTAGAGGATAAAACTCATTTTTTTAACAAGGGGATTCTCAAAACTTTAAAAATTGAATTTAATGTATGTATTGAAAGTGCTGTCTACATAATTAGAAAACAAATGCAGTGAAAACAATTGTTCACGTTATAGAGCTTTCTGAGTTTGTTCACGTTACAGAGTAGTCAATGTAAGCAAAGGCTTGTTCACGTTAGGCGGTGTTCACGTTAGACGGTGTTCACGTTACCGCGAGTGCACTGTATGTACAGTTTTTAAACACGTTCCATTTTTTGTTTTCCCATCCGATTTCATATTTTTATATTTTTTAAAAGCGCAAGCCAAAAATTGTAAGTTCACACGGTTGTTAGACATTTTCTGAAAATCTTACTGACAGTATTGTAAGATGTGACAATCTTCTATACATATATTTAGATTGTGCTCAACTATAATAGTCAGAAGTTTAAATTTTAAATTAGAAAGCCTTACAATTTCATTGCCAGATAATAAATTTATTTGACAACAAAATTGACAACAGTGTAAGTCAGATTGTTGTATACATAGCTTTATATCGGATTTTCGTTAAAGTGAGATTCGTTATACCGGGCATTAACTTTACTTATAAAACATATTCGGTACGCTATGTACTGACACCTCAGTATCAATATAAAACATGTTTCTTACAGTAAAAAATTAATACCGGTATTCATAAACGATTGTTATAGTTAATATTTGTTTAATAAGCACATTTTCTTCACAAAATTCCTGTAGTAAAACATTGTTAACTTTATGCGTTAACATCATTATGAGTCATGTTATTATAGTAACCATAAAATTCAATGACTAAGAAGTGTTCTTTATCACATTAAATAAAATTGAGTATAAGTAATACCGGTATTCCCAATGTTGATTACTTGGCCTGGAAAAGTGTTAAAAAGAACATCATATTCAAAATAATATTTTGCATGATTTATTTTTATTTTTTATTTTATACATACATATTTCTTGATATTTTTTTGTTTTTGACATAAATAAATTTTTTAAAATAAATTGCATAAAAGAAATAATATAACACAACTTTTGAATAGAGGTATAGAGAAGACCATTACATATGCCAGATGTACAATTAGGTGTCACTTAATGGCTCTTTTACCATTTTACTAGATCACTTACTATACAATGAACACCACTAATAGCTTGTTATAATTTCATAATCAGGGCAACCAAAAATATGCAATATAATATTTTTTGCTGTGCGTCGTATAAACTTATGAGATATTTATTTATTCGTTTCAGACAATTTTAAGAATTTTGGAATCGATTCATTAGTGCATATTTTTCTTTTTATAGCATATTTTGCTTTTTTATAGCATTAACTCATAACGGCATATTTTCATTTATTTTGCATTATTTTGTTTTCTTAATATAATTTTATTGTTAGCATTGTTATTTTTAATTTCTATATTTTACTATTTTGTTAAGATTCAATGATAATTGGCCTATGTTACTTAATGAAAAAATGAGAGTACTCATAATCGCCTTATCTTCATTGAGTTTTCGTTGACTTATATTTTAATTAAATTTAAAATATACACACACAAATATCTAAATTTAACAAATAATAAAAATTAAAAGACATTTTTAAAATTGTATGTTTTGTATGTTATAAAAAACTAAATTATTGTTAAACCATTATCATGGACATTTTTTAAAGCTCTTTCCAATAACTAATGCTTTGCACTTGTGCAGTGCTGTTAGGCTTTTTTGAAAAAAATCGTCAAAATTTAGAAAATAAATCGTCAAATACGTCGTAAAAATTTTAAGAAATCGTCATGAAATCGTCACGACTAAAAATCATGTATTAAGAGGGAAGCAAACAATTCAGCAGCCTTTAATCAATAAAACATGATGCTGTGTAGGAATACAAAATGTCTTTATGGTACTGTTTTTATTACGTTTCGAATGAGCTAGAATCCACATTACAATGAATCAAAAAATATGAAACTAGAGACATGTTTTCCTGAATTAGTATTAATTCACAAAGGGAGACTTAATAGTGCTATTTCTATCTTCCAATTGGGGAGGCGAAGCGCACGTGGTCAGCTATCGGATATTTGAAAATAACTAAGACTTTGTTACAAAAATGTTGCATTATTATTATTTTTTAATTAAATAATAAACAGTAAATTTTACTTTAATTGTAGATTAATATGCTTTATTAACAGGTTTCCTTGTCTAGCCCGCGAAAGGTAGCCTGCTACATCATCTGAAGAAATTATTGTAATACAATTTAAAAAATTAAAACAAATCTTAAGATATTTTTACCGATCTGTTTTTAGAGATATTGGTTTTCTCTTTGTTTCTCATTTCTAAAATTTTAATTTTTCTACTGAAAATAGATTAAAAGTAAAAATGCTCGATAGAATTAAGTCTTAATTCCATTTTCGAAATTAAATCGTCCCTTAACCACACAGAAAAAAGTTTCAACATAAATTGTATGATTTGATTTCATTGATTTTCAATTCATAACATTTATAAATAATTTCATAAATAGTATGATTTTGTTCATATGTTTTGTTTTCAAATAAAATATTTCAATTTTCATTTATATTTTTGTGTTTGTTAAAAATTTTTGAATTTTTTTATTTTTTATGATTTTCAGCTACCAAATGAGAAAGTATGTGCGAAATTGACTGCATTTTTTTAAGCAGATGAAATGCTATGTTAAATGATATTTTTACGTTTCAGATTTTGTTGATTAATCTTGAATGATTGGACAATATAGGGCCATTATAAAAAAAAAAACATTTTAACTCATTACTTAATGCAATTTATTAGAAAATATCAACAAATTTATGTAAAAAAGCAAAAGTTTCCGTCATGTACAGTTTTATAATAATTATGAACATGTTCTTATTTGGATGAAAAAAGTTTGCGAATAAAAGTCATGTTCAATTAAAAATATTTATTATAAAATTCATTACAATTATGAATTTCTATTTTCTGTGTATTGAATTAATTCATATGCTTAATTCCTCTGTATTTAAAATGTATTGAATTCATTCCTATGAGAATTTATTCCTTATTGAGTCTTTATAATGTTCCTTAATTCAAATCCATTGCTTTATTCGTAAATTAGATTTTCATTAGAATTAACAAAAATTTTATAAATTTTGTTACAAATTAATTACATTATTAATTACAACGATTAATGAATTATTTTTAAATATAGCCTTTGGATGAAGCTTTATGTAATGAATAGCTGGCTATTTTTAATTTCGAAATAAAATATTAGTGAATTAAGCTCACATTGAATTAATTCGTAGCTCTACTTATAAGCCAGTAGCTTAGTTGAATATAAACTGATTTTTAGTTTCTCAGCAGATTTTGAAAGAAGAAACTTAGGCATATCATATGTATGTATGCTATTTAAGTAACTTTGAGAAATCTGAGGGTATTTCTCAAGCAAACACATTTTTTATTGTACTCGAAAACACCTACCAGGAAAATAGTATCACTTCCAAGGTGTTATATACGACTAATTGATACAGTGAGAAATTTAGTATTTCACATAAATTTCAAGAAAAACTTCCTCCCTTTTTTATATATTTATTTTAATTTCTATAATACAATGAAATTTAAGTGGAAAAAACGTCGGCATGTTAGCGAATTAACAAAAGAAATCGTCAAAATGACGTAAAATCGTCACACCTAACACCACTGCTTATGTGTACCAGCAGCAAACTAATGAGATTAGTCTCTCCTTTGAGACCTTGTGTCATTCTATGAAATTTTCATCATGGCAAGCCAAACTTCTATCAAGTAAACACTTTCCATTCTCCATTATCTCATTGGAGTTTTTTCATTGATTTGAATTCATAAAATTTTTCCACAAAAATTGTGGCAGCTAATCAGCTGAATATTTTTCTCCTGTGAATACTATGTTGTTGTTTTCTTAAATTTTTAGTGGAATATTTTAGACTTTCCTTCACTGCTAATCCAGAAATTGGAGTTCCTTTAAATCGTTCGTTCTGGAACCATTGTTAAACTGCAAAATCTACTTTTGGTTCTTCAGCAGTTCTTAAAGTTTTTCGGGTTCCAAAGCCAATAACAGAATCACTTTGTTTTTTATAATGTCTAACACTCCTTACGCCAAAAGCTATCAAAAAATCGATGGCACAATATTAAAAAATTTTGGGAATTCCCTTTTTTCGTTTTAGTCACATTGTGTTAGATTGTTCTAATATAATCGAAAAAAATTATAATCCCGGATAATTGAGGTAATTACGGTTAATCGATGCAAACAAATTTAAATCGATCCAAAAACATTTTCTTTTTCTTTCCCGGATAATTGAATCATGGATAATCGAGGCATCACTGTAGATAATAATTATTTGCCGCAGCATTAAATATAACAAAAAAGTTTACTACTGAATGGGCTATTTGATAATTCTATTTAAATTTTGGAAGCCGAATTAATTTAGATGTTAATCTACATACATACAATCCAAAATTCATCGAGTTTTTGAAACATAATTCAAATGATAAAAAAATTTGTTTTTTAAAATTCGTGTAGAATAGAAATATTTAGAGAAATGTATGTAGAACATTCTCTCCCTACTTATCCTATAAACATTGGGGCACGTGAATTCAGAATGTAAAATATTATGCTACTAATTTCTATAAAAAAGTTTGAAGTTTAAAATTGAAAAGAAGTAACATTTTTGTAAAATTTTTCACAAATGAAGAGCATGAAATACTACATGAAGAAAATATGAATGGTTTTGAATTTTTTTTTTTTTTTTGAAAATAATTGGGTATCTTGCGAATTGTTACGAAATTTCACATGGTTGGGGCTGAGGGGTTTTCGAGTTGATTTTCAGTTATTCAGCTTTCTAGAGGTTATGGGGGCCAGTGAGCGGTCCCTCAAAGTTGGTCACCTCGGGTCTCACATTTTAAAAAAAAATCGCCAAAAATCCATTTATGATCCGAGTGAGCAGAAATTTAGAATGTAACTAGCACTTGAGAAGACCTACAAAAAATACGCTTACATATGTAGGTTATTTTTTTAATTTTGCTCGAACTTTTTTTGTTTCTTTAGATATGGCGGATCGAATTTTTTTATTTAAATATCAGAAATATTGGTGATAAAATGCTAAATAAAAACAACTTGCTAACATTTATCTCATCCCTATAAAAAGTTACACGCATGCAAAGTTGGAACATGTAAAAAGTGCCGTTATTTTAATTTTTTTTTATAGAAACAAATAAAACAAACTCATACACGAATATAAAAATATATATGATAATAAAAACCAACAACATTAATGTGTATGAACATTAATGAGAGCGATGAGAAAGCCTCTCAATTTTGAGCATTGGACATTTTACAGCGTTACAATAATTTATTTATTTTTTTCAAAAACTTCAAATTTAGGATAAAAAAGCTGATTTTCAAGTGAAAAAAACTGCAATATTCTTTTATGTAGCTTCTAAATATTGCAAAACTATACATTTCGCTTCCATTTTAACACTTTTAACCCATTTTTCGCCGCACTAAGTTCCCGTTTATCGATTTCCCTAAAATTTTATATTATACCTATTTAGATGCTATTTAAGAAAATTCCAAACTTCGGAGTCAGTGATTTTCCCAGATCTTCAGAAAATGAGTGGTAATTATAATCACCATCGGCGGAATATGTATACAAATTATTTATTATGATAAACTTCAAAACATTTAGTATGTAACTGCACCTCACACTTTTTACACTTAAATGGAGTGTGGCTGTGGCATTGCTTGCATCGCCGTTTTTTACCTTCTTCTTGCTTTATAATGACGTGTTGTATAACTTTTGTGTGTTTGTTTCTTGGCCCCACTGCTTCCATTTCCTGTATATCTGTATTCTCGCAAACAAGAGGAGCTCTAGCAATTTCCGACCGAAATTCCAATTGCGTTTTTCCTCTATCTTTTCCAAATCTGCTCAAAAGACAGTGCAACTTCCAGGCATTTACAACAGCTGAGTTTACAGCATTAGAAAAAAGAGGCCACCACCATTTTTTGCCTCTAACATTTATACGGTGGTTTGATATTGCGTTATCTGCCATATCTACACCTCCCATATGCAAGTTATAATTTTTAATCACATTGGGCTCTTCAATATTGACATACTTATGAGATTTGCGATTATAACGTCGGGCAGTTTTAAGAGGATCAACGCTATCGAAATTAGTCGCTAAAGTTACAATCGCATTATCATGCCAGGTTACAATACAAATTTCATTTGCGCGATCAAACACCTAGATCTGGCTGCTGACTCCAATAGTTTTCATATTGTGGAACAGTGTGATAGCCAGTAAATATCAAAAATCCAATGAAACGCCGCAACAATCGAACTGTGCATATATTGTCAAAAACGTTATTTTGTCTCGCATATTCATTTGTAGTCATTACTATTAGTCCCATAATTTCGTCATCGAAAAATAAGTGGAATAGTTCCAAAGGCGACTTTCCATCTAAATTTATTCTTAAAAAACTTTTATAGAAAATAAAAAAATAAATATGTATATAACCTACTTAATGATTGATATAATTCCTCTTGCTCTTTGATTAGTTCTGTGGAGTCTTGTACAATTTTGGTGTAATGCGGTCGTTTTGTGTGAACCCACTTAGGCGAATGAAATGAAGATTTTGACCAGTATTTTATTTGACTTGACTTTGGTAACAATTTCTTTCTTTTAACTTCACTTAGACCGGGTTCAGCTAGTTCTTAATAACTTGCGAAAAAATTTTGTTCAACATTAGCAGTAGCGACAGATACTGACAAAATTACATTTACCAGCTTTTTTATATTAGAAAATGCTTTAGATCCGTTGCCACGTTTTGTTTTTTATGACTTCCTAAAAAGTTTCAATATTTTATTCTTCTAATAAGCCCAAGTCTGTTTCAAAGCTCTACGTAAAATTTTAAGCAATAATTTCTGAAGTCCTGTTCGCTATCCTCAGATAAATTATGCATTGTAGTTGACACTAAGGAAACTTTTGCACCTAACTAAATATCTTTTGGATCATTTAGAAAAGTGGAATTGTTAATATCAATCTTTTTAAATTTCATAAAACTTTTCTCAAAATTTTTAAATTTTCACTTTTTGCAAGAAATCGATGTACAGTGGTCATACCTAGCCTCTGTAAAAATCTTGCATCATTTTCTCTACTCTTTCGCAAAAAAATAAAATTGTATCCGTCTTCAAATTTATTTAAAAAAAAAAACAGTTGTTTGCTTCTACTGAATTTTTTTAAATTTAAGAGGAACCAGTGCGATATACATATAATCTTCCTTTACTATATATTCAAAAATGTTGCTGTATAAATGGTTTATTGAACAATTTATTAAATGTAGTTGTGAACTTTCGTTTTGATATAGACGGTTTAGTTTGTTAATATCATTTCAAATTCTTTATGCAAACTTTTCCACGTCTTCGTGTCAAAAAAATATTTTTAAGACTTCTAATCTGCTCAGAAGCTTATTTACTGTAGCTTCGGGCTACAGTAAATAAGTTTGGGAAGGATGCAATATTTTTCTGGGATTATAATCCAGCAACATTTGTAATTCCAAAAATAATTCTATATATTTCGGTAAAAAATGAAAAGCTGAATTTGCACAAAGAGCGAACGAGTGGCAAATACATTTAAATATAAATAATGTGGACAATCTGGTTTTAGCAATGCATAAACAGAATTGTAACACCAGTCATATATTGGCACCATCCGCAGCAAAACCTATTAAGTTTGTTTTATATTATTATTATTATAAATATTTACTAATGTCGTAAAATTATAGTTTCAGAAATTGGAATTAAAATAAAAAAATTGAGTGTAAAAATCCATATTGTCTATGTTAATGACTTAGTAATCCAGATATAGATCAAAAATAGGCAAAAAATCGAGGTAGGCCCGATTTTTTCCTATTATCTCAGCCATTTGTGGGCCGATTTTCTCGATTTATAATAGCATCCCGATATATTGATGTATGAATCAAGTTTGTAAGTTATTTGGTGTCTTCAGAAAATTGATTTCAACAGACAGACAGACGGACATGGCTAAATCGATTTATATACACTTCTCACGAAGGTGATGGGTATAAATAAAGAGCCCATTTTAGAAAAAAAGTTCGATTTTGCAAAAAAAATAAAAACTCAACAATTGTATGACTTCAGTTACAAAATATTTATTTTGATAGATATCTCACTAAGCGACCAAAAATCTCTTAAGGGAATGGACCTAAGCTTTCTTTTGAGCAAACAAAATTTTTTAAAAAGGGCCTATTTTGGAAAAAAAGTTCGATTTTGCAAAAAAAAAAACAAAAATTTTATGTCTTGAGTTACAAAATATTTATTTTGATAGATATCCTACTCGCATCCCACTAAGCGAACAAAACTCTCTTAAAGGAATGTACCTAAGCTTAAAAAATGGCCTATTTTATAAAAAAGTTCGATTTTGCAAAAAAATCAAAAATTTTATGTTTTGAGTTATAAAACATTTAATATGATAGATATCCAACTCGCATCCCACTAAGCAACCAAATAGGTCTTCAAGGAAAATATCTAAGCTTTCTTTTGCAAAAAAGGGCCCATTTTGATAAAAAGTCAAAAAAGTTTTTGATTTCGCAAAAAAAAAAAAATAAAAAATTTTGTATTTTTTTAATTTTTTTTTCCCGAAATATTGAAGAAATAGCTATCTAAACTATTTAGGACACATTTTGCTAAGAACAATAGGTAATAAGTTACATAGATGAGAAAAAACACCTGCTTGGCCAAAGTGTCAAAATGTTTTGACCCCCTCTAACTCAGAAGTTCTCGACCGATCTTGTTGAAAAATTGTGTCTGAATCATAGCTGTTAAATAATGATTACTAATCATATGAGACCAAAAAGCTTTGAAAGGAATAGACCTAAGCATTCATTTAAACCAAAAAAAAAAAAAAATTAAAAAAGGGCCTATTTACGAAAAAAATTTGATTTTGCAAAAAAAAGTCAAAAATTGTATGACTTGGGTTAAAAGATATTTATTTTGATAAATATCCCACTCGCATCCCACTAAGCCATCAAAAACCTCTTAAAGGAATGGACCTAAGCTTTCTTTTGAGCAAAAAAAAAATAATAATATAAGGGCCCATTTTGAAAAAAAAGTCAAAAATTGTATGTCTTGAGTTACAAAACATTTATTTTGATAGATATCCCACTTGCATCCCACTAACCGACCAAATAGGTCAAGGAAAATACCTAAGCTTTCTTTTGAGAAAAAAAGGGCCCATTTTGAAAAAAAGTAAAAAAAGATTGAAGAAATAGCTATCTTAACTGTTTGGGACACATTTTGCTAAGAACAATAGGTAATAAGTTACATGAATGAGAAAAAACACCTGCTTGGCCAAAATGTCAAAATTTTACCCCCTCTAACTCAGAAAGTTCTCGACCGATCTTGTTGAAAAATCGTGTCTGAATTATTATCGAATAGAACAGAGCTAGGCATTTCCTATGCACGCGTGCTTTTCGGCCATTATTAAATTTACAACAACGTACTCACACGTATTAAAAACTCATTCAGTCTCGTTTGAGCGTTCATTGAAGAAGGTTGAGTTGTCGCATGTTTCTTGCTTTTGTACATGAAGATTACTACTGCATATATTTTAACATCAACGTATGATGTACGTTTTTAGAATTATAAACTTCCAAAAAGAAACGAATTTTAATCTAAAATGCTTTCTTAAATCGATATAAGTAAAGAAGTCTAACAGAAATTTTAAATTTAAAAATATTATTTTTAATTAAAATACCAACATTTCAAAATTAAAATTTCCATGCCTGTATTGTAGTGAATATGAGAAAAGAGACAAATCTTTTCTTATTTTTCGCTCTTACAACAACTGACCAATCGCATGTGTTGCCGGGCTCTGGAATAGAACTAAGAATGGTTCAGTTAAGTTTAAGTTTTGAATTTGAGCTTAAAACTCAAAGGGTTTACCGAGCCACATTGCACCTGGGGTAAATAAAAATTTAAAATGATGCGAAATCTTGGTTCTAGATTCGATTTGAAAGATTTTTATATACATTGCTATGCGATATATTATCTATTATAGTTTCCGAGTTATTCACATTTGAAAAATAAAATTTTAGTTTTTTTACCTACCTTAGTCTGCTTTTTTGCTAATATTATTATTATTTTGTATTAACAACAAATATTTTAATATTCTTTAAAAGGAATTGTTTAAAAACCTCTACTGTGTCAAAAGTTATGTGTAGGGGGCGGATTTATATGCAAATGCATGTTTTTTCTCGAACGTCCAAATAGTGTAAAATGGCATGGATTTGTTAATGCATATTTTTGCATATTTTATTGATAATGCATATTTTGTTATATTTTACTTCAAAATGCATATTTATATGCATATTATCCAAGTTTTTAATAAAAATATAAATTTTTGTCGTCAATGAGCAACATATTGTCTGGACAAAAAGTTTTTGTCGAATTTGTTATAGAAATATCATCAAATGTTATCGAATAACTTCTATCAACATCGAGAAACTGGCATTAAGTTCTTCATTTCTCTATCAGCAATTGATTTCAAAATATTTTGCTTTAAAAAAGTTTAGAGTTTTTTTTAAGTATAAAAATTCATTAAAGATATCGAAAACATTCATATTTCTTTTCATTGCAATTTCGATTTGTAAGAGATTTTGTTATCGAAAGATGTTGTAACTTCACATTCACAGTTATCGCTGCTGACAGTCATTTCAATTAGGGTGTTACATAACTAGCTACGTGACTACATAACTAGCTACGTGACTATCTATTTTAACACATGCATGACCCTTTGGATAACTTTTAAACAAATTCACTACATAATTAACGTTGAAAGTGACACTTAAGTGACAGTTGTCTTTACTATTGATTATATGGGATGTACAAAGTAACCAATAGACTTATCTCTGTGTTACAAATAGCACATACGTGTCAAATGACCCAAAATATACAAAATGGAGTCAGCCAAGTGATCCGACATTAGTGGCAACTACTGTCTATAAGGGATATATTTACTACATGCTAAACTGCTGGACTATTACGAGATGAAAATTAAAGTTGGATGCTACTCTACAGCATGATCAAAATATTGGTAATTTTAAAAGGCAAGTAGCAAGATAGATGCTCTTTTAGAAAAAGTATTCAATTTTTAAGAATTTTTTAATTCTTAGAAATTGTATACATTTTTGGAAAGAAAACACAATTTCCTACACGTTGATATAAGATTCATATCTTCTTATCGTTTCCACTAGTCTCATTAATGGATTCAAATACATAACTCGCAGTAATTAGCTTCATCTTGTAGAGTTCTCAGACACTTGGTAATGCAAAAATCGGCAAGATTCTGTAAATTTTCTATTTCTTGTTGAAGAATTTTGTGAATAACACTTTAGTATTGATGAACGGGAAGTGGTCTCTCAAATCGTTTTTTTAGCCAAATGCCTTTTTTTCCAAAAAATTATAAAATCTTGCTTTAGTAATTTGCCTATAACTTAAGCAGAATTGAACGGAATTGAACCTAATTACATGCATTAGAAAGCTAATTAAATTTCCTAAATGTTTTTTAAAGCAACATTCCCATTTTGTTCAATGGTTTTTTATTCGTAGCATTACAAATTCAGATTTTCAAATACGAACTTAAATTTTTTTTAATTTTTGCTTACCTTTTCTTATATAAAAATTCTGTAAATGCAGTATAGTACGAAAGTAAGAAGAGATTGATATTGGTATTTTATTTTTTCAATTTTGGTAAAATTGTACTTTTGTTGGACGAATGGCATCCGCTTTAAAAGTGCTTTATTTTTAAAGGACGGAATTTAAAGTGACATATTTCTGAATCTAATTGAGATGTTGATTTGAATTTTTGTTAGACCAAAAATTAACTTATCTAAATAAAAAAATTAAAAATAGTTCGGAATAAATGTGTATCAAATTGTTCTTAATATTTGCAATCCCATTAAAATTTTTATACAAATTTTAGTTTTAGAAACTCAATAAGTATGTAATATATAATGAAATCTTTATTTATTAACAAAACTCAATGATATTGTCAACGTTTTTTATAATTATAATTTTAAATAAAAAAAGTGTAAAAAACTTGTCAAAATGTCAAAGGGAATTCCGCAATTTCAAAAATTGGATCGAAAATCTCAAAAATGGTATTTTTTACAATTTTACCCATAGGGCCCACATTTCCATTATGGCTGGGAAACTACTTTGGGGATAAATAGGGAACACATCGAGGTTTCCAAAGCTGCTTTTCGTTTTCTGATCCAAGCTTTACGATTTAAGAACATGTGGCCCAAAGTTGAAATTTTGATAAAAAATAGATCAAATTCCTAAGGGCGCCCCTACGGCAAAGTTGAAAAATAGGACAAGTTTTTTATATCAAAATGTTCTCCATAAGATACTTTACAGAAGGAAATAAAATTGTTATATGTTCTTAAAGAAAGGTTTTTTTTTAACAAACAAAGAGTTAAATCACATTTTCGCCCAAAAAACAGCAAAAATCTACTATTTTTTAATTTTTAAATTGAAGATCGTTTATTTTTCGATCCAGAATTGATATTGCTCTGAGATCTTTTGTACATTTTTTGGCAATTTAGTTGTCTAACAAATAAAATAAATTCGAAACCATTAGGTCTAAAAGTACGATCTATATTTTTAAAAAATCGTATGGCAAAATTTTAAAATTTCAATTTTGAAATGTCTATAACTCGGAAATTATAAGAAATAAATAGCACGCGTAAGCATGCTTTTCAAGACCTAGCGGAGCGCTTTCAAAAATATAAAAATCTTTAAAATCAGATGGGAAAAAATGGCACGTGTTTACAAATTTTACATGTCGAAGTTGCCCTAATATGAGCCCCTACAGCGCCGCCCCTGGAGCATTTTAAAAACTTAAACTCGAATACTCCCTGGCTACTCCCATGTCAAAAAATGTTGATTCTGCCCCACTGTGCAGTGAGCAAAATGATTTGATTCAAGTCATCGAGCATTTTCACAAAACGCATCCAACTGCAACAAAAGAACAATTTTAACAAATTTTAAAAAATAAAAAACCAACATCAATATCTTCTTACTTTATATTAATGTATTTATGAAATTGAAGAAAATTTACAAATAAACAAATTTAGTCATTTCATCATTTTGACTAAATCTGCAGTTTTTCTTAACAGAATGCTGCTGTTTATCACATCAAAATATTTATTATTTAAAATTTCCTACCATACTGCATTTACAGAATATATAAAATTATAAGTTCGTATTTGAAAATCTGAATTTGTAATGCTATGAATAAAAAACCATTGAACAAAATGGGAATGTTGTTTTAAGAAACATTTAGGAAATTTAATTAGCTTTCTAATGCATGTAATCCTTTAAGAACTGCTTGAGTTAGAGGCAAATTACTAAAGCAAGATTTTCTAATTTTTTGGAAAAAAGGCATTTTGCTAAAAAAAAAAACGATTTGAGAGACCACTTCCCGTTCATCAATATTTAAGTGTAATACAACAAAATTCTTGGTTTTTAGATTAGATTAAGAAAATCGATATTCATGAAGGAATTTCGAAAAAATATGAAAAGTTAGACGGTCTAATATACATGTTATATATCAACGTGTAGAAAATTATGTCTTGTTTTCAAAAACATGGGAATAAAAAATCTTTGCTGATTTTTTTAGAATATTTTAATTTTTAAAATGCTATAAAAGTTTTGTTTATGAAATTTTTTATCAAAATTCAAAAGAATTTCCAAAAAACTTTTCAAAAATCCCAAAAATTATATTTTTTGTAATTTTGAATCTGTTGACGGTACCGAGTACCGGGATATAAATTCTCCTTGCAAGATATTTGAAAGCAGCTACAAGATTAGGGAAAATTTGGCATAAAGTTGAAATTTACATAAAAAATAGGTCTACTTCGGAAGGCTCTGGACCTAATACAAATTTTGAAATAAATTTTCTTCTGTAGCACTTCCCAAAATGCTAAATTTCATAAAAGTATAAACACATTATTTATTTTGTTTTTATTTTCTGTATAACTAAACTACTTTTTAAAATTTTTTTAATTTAGATGTACATAACTTTTGACTTAGTATCAAAGACCGTAATGATTATAAGTTTTATTATAAAACTTAAGGTTTAATAATTATTTTTCAAGGAAATTTATTTTTCTCAGAAAATAAAAATTATTGTTGAGTTTTATATTTTTACTAGCTGACCCGGCAAACGTTTTTCTGCGATACAAATCAATTAATTATAAAAACTATTTGTTCATTTAGGATTAGGAAAGGAAAATTATAAGACAATTGTGGAACGATTTAAAGGTAAGATTTCTGTAGTTATGTGTATTTGATTATTGGTGACATGCCATAACGCCATAGGCATAACAGAAAATGTTTATGATATGGCTATGGTTACGGCTATGGCGATATGGTATGGCACGACTAATTAAACCTATTTTGTTTGCTACATATAAGGTGACCAAATCGTCAAATATTTCATTTGCACCCGAGGATCTGTTTGGCAACTTTGAACCATGTCATGTATTTTTAATTCGGTAAATCACTATTTACTAGTTTAAACTCTGATAAAGAATATAATTAGTAAATCTTAAACTAAACATTTGAATCCTAAAATTAATCTTTAAAATCTAATATTCTAAAATCTTTAATTTAAAACCAATTTTTAGTTCTTGTTTTGCATATTAATTCAATTTTATATAAAATTATTGTCAAAATTAGTTAAATTAATAGAAGAACATACGGTCACCTTAATTAATGTTTATATAAATTTTAATTAACTCCTAAAAATCTGCTATAATATACTTTGAACACTTAACAAATACCAAAATATGTACCAAGGCGTATTAACAAGGTGAGTGCAAAAGATCAGCTGTTTCTTAATTCGCCGTGGTTTAATGTAAGTCTTCTGTCAAACTATGTTTATGTTTACATTTGTAATTGTAAATAACATAGTAATATCTTAATTCGCCTTGATTTTGACATTTGTTTTACATTTTAACAAAAACAAAATGCCTGTTGTTTTTGCATTGTTGTATTTGTTGCCGCGACGCACTCACCTTGTTAATTCGCCTTGATATGTACCTTACATTCACTATATTGTGGATTGTATAGTATATCAAATTGATTTTAAACTTTTACCGCCATAAGCCTAGTACTCTGTTTATACTTGCGAAAAATTATGGTTTTTTCATGTGAAACATTTTATATGCAACAATTGATCAGCTGTTGGTTTTAATTTCGTGCGAAAGAAGTGCTGCTTATGTTATTTCGTGTGGAAAATTAAGGTTGCCAGATGTATTTCACATGTTTTCCACAATAAGAACAGAGTACTGCTTTTGCGAAATTATTTCGCATATATTTCATTCCAAATATTTTGTATGTAGTTTGACAGCAGTACGCACGAAATTTTGAACAGAGTACTTAGCTATATGCGTAAACAATTTGTAAATTTATCAAAGGTTTTTAAAACAAATTTTGTATGGAAATTTTGTTTTATATACCTTTTATAATTTTAAATTTATTTATGCATATTGTGAGTGAGAAACTTTATGAATCATACGCAAGCGTCGACTGTCATCCGTCGCCTGCTGACATCGATGGACAATAAATAAACGTAAGTAAGTATGGTTTTTATTTAATTATCTGACATATATTTGTAATACTCTCATTCATAATTTTAAATACTCACATATAATATAATATGAACAATTTTTGCATTAAATCAGAGTTTAAAATTACTACTATATTAGTCATAAAAGTGCTAATTTTAAATGAAATATATTATTTTTATATATTACATACATATATTTACATATATGTAAGAGTCTGACAAATATCTAATAAATAAAACCATTAATTAATTTGTATATCTGACAAAAATATAAAAATCATAGTCTGACAAAAAAATAACAATTATTTCTGACAAAAATAAAAATCAAAGTCTGACAAATATTCCTGACCAAAAAATAAAAATCAATGCTTGACAAATATTTCTGACATAAAAAAATAAAATCAAAGTTTGACAAATATTTCTGACAAAAAAAAAATAAAAATCAAAAAGTAACAATTATTTCTGCCAAAAAAAAAAAATAAAAATCAAAAATTTAAAAAGCATGTTATTTTATGAAAATATTGTTGAAAACAATCAAAATGGTATACTTGACTCTCCGATATTTTCTTGTGATGGCTTTTTTCCTTTGAAATTTCAAGAATAATTATTATTTTCGGTCTCTGACGAAAACATGCAAACAAATTGCAGCGTGAAAACCATAAACTGCAAACGATATGCGCAGTAAAAAATTCAAACAATGGAAATATGGAAGATGCTAAGTTTACATTAAAATATTTCCGCCACATATATGGAAATTTTTCGCAGCATATAGTCGCTGTGTAGAAAACGGTGAAAAAAAAACTATAAACAACAAGTGTGCGTTGATTTGGGTGTACAAAATAAAAATTTATATTGAATTGTGTGTTAATAAAGAATTTAAGTGCAATAAAATAGAAGTTTTATTTTTTGAGGTATGTAATTGTATTGTGAATGATAGGAATGCAGTGAAAATACATTAAATAAGATTCTGGGCAAAGCATAGCGGAGGATATTATTTTATTGAAGTTTTTGATTAATTGATTTTTGTAATACGAATTCAAATGTATTCCTGCTGCTTGAAACTACTACAAAGAGATAATGAATAACAGGAGATACGAAATGAAATTAAGTTCCAGAAAACATAATTATGCAGTGAAGAAAATTTTACTATATAGTAAAATATATGTACATACATAATTATGCATGACTTATATTCTGAAAGAATCCAAGTATAAATACAAATATCTAGTGAGAGCGTAAATTATCGACTTTGTTTATGTTTTTAAATGCACATTCATATGTATCCATTCGAAATATTTCTAACAGGAGACCAAAAAAACAAGTAAGCAACAGAGAACAAATTGTGCAACGAAGGCACACACATTTTTCACATAAGCACGAGTGCAGCAGGAGAAAAGGAAATACAACAACAACTATTTATACCCTCAAGCAATTGTGAAATACAACTGTTGTATGTGTGTCCTCTAGCTGCAAAACCAAGAACAACTCATGCAAAAAACAGAAACAAATACAAAGTAAAGGAATTTCTAGCAGAGTTTAAAATTACTACTATATTAGTCAAAAAATTGCAAAATATTTCATAATTTTAAATGAAAACTGCAAAAAATATTTAACAAAATAATATTTCCTCACATACATACTAAAAATATAAATACTATTTCCGAATTCCATATATGCACAAGCTTCATGGTAGAAATATTTGTCGCAGTTTTTCCATAAATATTTTGCCTTACAAAATATTTTACGTTGCAGCTAGAAGACAAAATGAAAATTTTTCATTTCTAAAACATTTGCTGCCCAAATATATGTATATTTTTGGTTAGCAAAAACAAATATATTGCTTGTGTATAATATACAAAAAATTTACTACAAAAACATCAAACATGCAAACAAATTGCAGCGTGAAAACCATAAACTGCAAACGATATGCGCAGTAAAAAATTCAAACAATGGAAATATGGAAGATGCTAAATGTAGACTGCCAAACCAAGGCGAATTTATACAAGGTGAAGTCAGTAAATCAGCTGATAACTTTTTTTTTCGCTTTTTGGTTCTAACTGTTGTCAAAGCTTTTATTTATATTTAAATATCTATATATTCTAAGGGTTTTAACAAAATATTTATTTTTTACATAAATAAGTAAAACCCTCACTATTCAATTATCTACACTATATTAAGTTTTAATACATATTTGTTTAATTTTTAATTTTTGTTTTTTGACATTTGTTAAGACCAATTTTTGTTTTTGTAGAACTGCCACCACCTTGTATGAATTCGCCTTGTGCCAAACCATACGAAGTTGAAAAATGTAAAATACGAAATTGTGCGAAGTTAAAAATGTTTAAAACGAAAATGTGCATTTATAAAATATTTCAGCCACATATATAGAAATATTTAGCCGCTTATAGTCACTGAGTAGAAAAATGTGAAAAAAACTATGAACAACAAGTGTGCGTTGATTTGGGTGTACAAAATAAAAATTTATATTGAATCGTGTGTTTAAGAATTTAAGTGCAATAAAATAGAAGCTTTATTTTTTGAGGTATGTAATTGTATTATGAAAGATAGGAATGCAGTGAAAATATATTAAATAAGATTCTGGGCAAAGGATAGCGGATTGAATTTTTTGATTAAATGATTTTTGTAATACGAATTCAAATGTATTCCTGCTGCTTGTAATAGGAGTCCAGAAAAATTAGTAACATACAATTTTGTATGTAAAGTGGCTAAAAAAGGATACATAATGCAACAACAAAATGTAACAACAGACAAGCAAAACAGCCAATGAATACAATGTAATAAAAAATAACAGGATCTACAAAAAAAATAGTATGTTGCATAAAAATGCAATGTAGATAGATGGATTACTTTTTCTGAATGAAATCTATCAAATTAAATGTATCCTTTCGTAAAATTTGTAACAGGAGAACAAACAAATAAATAAGCAGCATAGAAAATAATTGCGCAAGAACAATTTGATGTGTAAGATATAAATGCAAAAAGGCACAGGCATGAGTACAACAGGATCAAAAGGAAATCAACTGTATAAAATTTGTGTTCTGTAACTGCATAATGCAACAACAATTTACGCAAAACCATAAAAACAAATACGCACAAAAATCCTTTACAAAAAACAACAATTCAGTGCACATGACAAAAATTCCTCGAGCTAAAAATAAACCAAAATGCGTAATAAAAAATTATCTGTAACGGTACAAAAATCAGTTCTACACAACAAAAATCAGTTCTACACAAACAATGCAATAATAATAATATCATCCGCTATCCTTTGCCCATAACCTTCTTTAATGTACTTTTACTGCATTCCTATCGTTCACAATATAAGTAGGTACATACCACAGGTTCTTCATTGTATAATTATATTTTTTTCAGCATTCTGTACTTTATTATTTTACTCCTGTTACAAACGCTCAGCCAATCATACTCATTTGCATTTGAGATTGCACAAGTTGTTGTTGATTTTCTACATACACAGTAAAAAAAACAACAAAATGCAAGTAATTGCTCCTCTACTCCTCCATATGTATAGAAATTCCTTTACTATGCATTTGTTTCTTTTTTTGCACGAGTTGTTTTTGCTTTTTGCAGCTAGAGGACACACATACAACAGTTGTATATCACAATTACTTGAGTGTATAAGTAGTTGTTCTTGTATTTCCCTTTTCTCCTGCTGCACTCGTGGCTATGTAAAAAATTGTTGTGCCTTCGTTGCATAATTTGTTCTCTGTTGCTTATTTGTTTTTTTGTTCTCCTGTTACAAATATTACGAATGGATACATATGAATGTGCGTTTAAAAACACAAAGTCGATCTTTCAGAATACAAGTCATACATAATTATGTATGTACATATATATTCTGGACTTTACTTAAATTTCTATCATTCCTCTTTATCCTTTTTTCTCCTGCTACTCTCACGATCATCATTGAACCTATTTATGTGTTTGTTTATGGTTTTTGCGTAAATTGTTGTAGCATTATGCAGTTACAAAACACATGTACACACATACAGCAGTTTTATACAGTTAATTTCCTTTTGATCCTGTTGTACTCATGCCTGTGCCTTTTTGCATTTATATCTTACACATCAAATTGTTCTTGCACAATTATTTTCTATGCTGCTTATTTATTTGTTTGTTCTCCTGTTACAAATTTTACGAAAGGATACATTTAATTTGATAGATTTCATTCAGAAAAAGTAATCTATCTATCTACATTGCATTTTTATGCAACATACTATTTTTTTGTAGATCCTGTTATTTTTTATTACATTGTATTCATTGGCTGTTTTGCTTTTTTAGCCACTTTACATACAAAATTGTATGTTACTAATTTTTCTGAACTCCTATTACAAGCAGCAGGAATACATTTGAATTCGTATTACAAAAATCATTTAATCAAAAAATTCAATAAAATAATATCGTCCGCTATCCTTTGCCCAGAATCTTATTTAATATATTTTCACTGCATTCCTATCTTTCATAATACAATTACATACCTCAAAAAATAAAGCTTCTATTTTATTGCACTTAAATTCTTAAACACACGATTCAATATAAATTTTTATTTTGTACACCCAAATCAACGCACACTTGTTGTTCATAGTTTTTTTCACATTTTTCTACTCAGTGACTATATGCGGCTAAATATTTCCATATATGTGGCTGAAATATTTTATAAATGCACATTTTCGTTTTAAACATTTTTAACTTCGCACAATTTCGTATTTTACATTTTTCAACTTCGTATGGTTTGGCAGTCTACATTTAGCATCTTCCATATTTCCATTGTTTGAATTTTTTACTGCGCATATCGTTTGCAGTTTATGGTTTTCACGCTGCAATTTGTTTGCATGTATGATGTTTTTGTAGTAAATTTTTTGTATATTATACACAAGCAATATATTTGTTTTTGCTAACCAAAAATATACATATATTTGGACAGCAAATGTTTTAGAAATGAAAAATTTTCATTTTGTCTTCTAGCTGCAACGTAAAATATTTTGTAAGGCAAAATATTTTTGGAAAAACTGCTACAAATATTTCTACTATGAAGCTTGTGCATATATGGAATTCGTAAATAGTATTTATATTTTTAGTATGTATGTGAGGAAATATTATTTTGTTAAATATTTGTTGCAGTTTTCATTTAAAATTATGAAATATTTTGCAATTTTTTGACTAATATAGTAGTAATTTTAAACTCTGTATTTTACATTTTTCAACTTCGTATGGTTTGGCAGTCTACATTTAGCATCTTCCATATTTCCATTGTTTGAATTTTTTACTGCGCATATCGTTTGCAGTTTATGGTTTTCACGCTGCAATTTGTTTGCATGTTTGATGTTTTTGTAGTAAATTTTTTGTATATTATACACAAGCAATATATTTGTTTTTGCTAACCAAAAATATAAATATATTTGGGCAGCAAATGTTTTAGAAATGAAAAATTTTCATTTTGTCTTCTAGCTGCAACGTAAAATATTTTGTAAGGCAAAATATTTATGGAAAAACTGCGACAAATATTTCTACTATGAAGCTTGTGCATATATGGCATTGGTTTATAGTTTGTATATTGTCAGTATATGTGGACATTAATATGAAAACGATTCATATTTATTGCGTAGTCGGTAGTCAAATGTAAAAAACGTTTAACTAAATATTAAACCCTGATTTCTAGACATATGGAGGAGTAGAGTAGGAACCGTTGCATTTTGTTGTTTCTTTACTGTTAATGTAAAAAATTCAAAAGTCAACAAAAACTTGTGCAATCTGAAATGCAAATGAGTATGATTGGCTGAGCGTATGTAACAGGAGTAAAATAAAAATGTATAGAATGCTGAAAAAATATAATTATACAATAAAGAATCTGAGGTAAGTACTAGTATTGTGAACGATAGGATTAAGTACATTAAAGATGATTATGGGCAAAGGATAGCGGATATTATTATTGCATTGTTTGTATAGATTTTTCTAATATTAAAATGACAAGAAAAAAACCTTTGACTTTACAGCACTATGAATAACCATATAGTTACTTTATAACCAAAATAACGATGATACCATATATTTTGAAGTGTTAAGAAAAATGTACCATCAAAATTTTATAAAATTTAAAAAAAAAACATACATTTTTGGCCGGAATTTACCACCATAGTGGCGATGATTTCAGGCAAGCATTTATCGCATCAGCGTTTGTTGAACGTGGAACGACGGGAAGTGTTTGTGTGAAATCAGCTGAAAGGAGTAACAAAATGCCGACGAATAGTTTGTCGTTGATTTTTATATATTTGAGTGTTCCGTTCGACGCCTCAAGAGAATGTTTGTGTGTCACAGTGCATTCATCCCAGATGATAATTTTGCATTGTTTTAGCACTGTGGCCTTTTTTATGTTACACACTGCGTCTGGGTTATTTTAAATATTCAGTGGCAGATATAATGGTAAATGAGCTGTTCTGCCTCCATCCAATGATTCAACAGCCAGTCCAGTTCCATTATTTGAACGTATTTCGGCAAGAATTAGCGAAATAAGAAATGTTTTACAAGTTTCACCCCGTGCAAAAGAATCTGCTAAATGATTTTTTGTTCGTGAGTCAGTAGTGGCACATTGCGAATAACAATCGCTACCATTTCTTCAGTCTCATACTGCAGTTCTCGATTCATGAAATGACAATGGGAAGCATTCAATCAGCCTTGGATTGAGTGTATATACTCGGCCCAATAAGCCAGGGCATGCATCAACTGGAGTGGTATGTGGTGTGAAATATACTTTACGACCAATGCTCAATTGCTGTTTCATTGGTGAAAAATAATGAATTGGGAAACCGAAGATACGCCAGACATCTTCATTGGAGCTGATGTGATTTCAATAATTCGTTGTGTTCATTCAATAGAGCGTCCAGTTTGCCGATGATGCGTCTGGAAATATACGAATTGAGGTTATTGTAGCCACAACGTGCATCCACACGTTTGGCATTGAAGCAATGAGCCTACTTTGTGGTACACTTGGCTTTTGATTTTGAATATTGAATTGTTGTTCATTTGCCGCAGTACTGTGAACTATTTCTGTTGCTCCAAACGAAGTAATTTGGAAGAATCCGGAACAGGTTTGAATCTGGATCCGTGCCGTTTAAATGGTTCTGGTGGGTTTAAAAATCTGACTGACTCATGTCTGAATTTGAGCGAATGCAATGAAGGCATTCTTTGCCCATAGCACCAAACAGGACTTTCGGATGAGCGGAATATGCGATATCTGGCTCATTTTGGTAAATATCACTTTTTTCACACTTATATGAAAATTAATTTATTTTGATTAAGGAATTTAAAGAGCTTTACAATTTTATTTTAAGACATAAAATTCAAACAAAACTACTGAAATCAGGGTGAGTGGGGTTAGGGGGGTGAAAATTTGGCATACATATTTTTTATGCCAAATGAAGAGAAATACAAACAAATTTTTTGGCGAAAAATATAAAAAAAAAAATTGTGGATAGGGACATCATTCAGACTTGGGCGCCATCAATTGCGTTTTGTAATTAATTACTGGACCAATTACGTGTAATTGGCAATAACCAATTACATTTAATTTGTATTTGCTGAAAAATACCAATTACATGTAATTGGTATTTGGTTATTGCCAATTACAAATTACATGTAATGGGTAAAATATAAATGAAATTGAAAGTAATTGATGAAAAATGTGTAATGATGTAATATGCTGTAATTGTTTTGGTATTACCAAAAATGTAATTATTAAATAACTCATACATTACACAATATACAAAACATGTTATTACTAGGGGGTGCAAATGCATGTTTTTCTCGAATGTTCAAATACCATAAAGGCTAATTATCTATCCGAATCACGCATCATATCACAAATGTTGTCAACTAACTTCTTTCGACATCGAGAAAATGGCAGTAAGTCTTCTTCATTTCTCTATCAGCAATTGAAAATTTTACTTTAAAAACATTTTGCTTAAAATATTTTCGATTTTTTTGAAGTATCAAAAATTCATTAGTTGTATCAAAAACAATCATGTTATTTTTTTAATTGTGGTTTAAATTTATCACAAAGTATACAGATGTGTCAAATTTGACGTTCAAAATCTCAAAATCAGATGAAAGGGCAGTTCTCTTAAAAAAGGATAGCAAATATTTTGTACTACAATATCAGTGATGTGTTAAAGCAAAACGCTATATACACCGCGAATATGGTAGACAAAGTAATGTAATCAAAACAAACAAATAACCAAAACAAAACAATGAAAAAGGCAGTTTATAAAGAAAGAGACGAATAGAAAACGAGATTATTTTCTGTCTCGTGACGCCTCTGTATACTCTGTGAAATTTATAAAAGATTTCATTACCGAAAGATTTTGTAACTTTACATACACAGTTACCGGTCTGTATAGTTATTTATTACGATGTGAAAATTAAGGATGGATGCTACTTCAAAGCACGATCAACATTTTGATAATTTTAAAAGGCAAGTCGCTCTAACGATTGTGGCTTTAAACAAGTATTACTCCCAAGATATAGAATTTAATAACGTTTGGCCAAAACGATGTTTTCTGAATTCGGTTTGTATTAACAATTTTTTATTTTTAGTTGAGGTATCCACATTTTTTCCCGGTATCCTTTTCAATTAACCTTCCACTATAAGTTTACCTAATAAGTGTTACTGAATCTATGTTCAGAAACCATGAATGGGTTGCTTTGATTCAGCATAAATTTGATTTTTCTGTAATTCAAATAGTCTATTGGTACAACGCACGGTTGCTCAGATCTCAATTTCATCGGCCAAAAGTCCGATTCAAAAATGTTAATGCCATTCAATATAAAACTAAGGTAGCCAAAAAATAAGATAAAAGTATTGTGTGCGAGGCATGCTGTTAAAATCAAATTTTTTATAAAATGACATAAAATATTTGATTTTTGTAAATTTGATCAAAAGTAAATTATCATTACTCGCAAACTCGATAATTGAATGATTTTTTTGTTGGTAGGATAATAGTCTTTAAGAACTGGTATGATTTGTGACTGTACCGTTTATACCTGTTGTGTTATTAATTTTTTTCCCAGGTACTGTATTTTAATCAAATTTTAATTTCAGTGGAATAAATTGCTTAGGGTCAAAAGGGGTTAAACACATTTTACTACCAGGAGAAAGGCCAAAGTATCCTCTTTAAGCCCATATATACTTGCCGACCTGTTTTGTCCTTTTTCCATTTGAATGAAATTACTCCCAAATTTTTTTATTTTACCTGTCATATGACACAAATATAAATATAAATAAATATAAAAAAATATAAATTGCTATAAGTTGAGATATGTATCTTTAGTATATTATATAATTATTATTTTATTACTTTTCTTATTATTACTAATTTTTTGTTCGTATTTTACCTATTATATTTTTAGTTTTTATCACTTTTTATTGATCTTATTTATGCTACCTAGGACATAGTAAAACGTAATATAAGAGTAGGATAAAAGCCAGGGGTAATCGAATATAAACAATCAAATTTTAAAATCTTTATAAAACATGGAGAGCTTCAGCTATAAAGAATTATCCGAGTATTTTAAAAACCAAAAGCGGGAAGATGTTCTAAGTTGCGTTCAAAATAAAACAAACTTATATCCATGCAGCACCGAAATAAAATTGGACTTGGAAGCGCAACAAAAAAATTGGATGGAACATACAAAGATTTTATACCATGTTTGAAAACTGGTTAAAGGGTGAACTTACTGTCCAGTTATCTTCAGAAAGTACAAACCAAAACAATCTTGGCAGACCACCAAAATCAGTCATCAACTGTAGCGATAGATATAAAAGGCGGAAACTTAAGGATATTAATGAAGAAATCGGATGTGAAAATATACAAGAAACTTTGCTATATCAATTTCGATTACAAAAACAACTCACAAAAGTCGACATCATTTAAAACGTTTTTAACGCTAGTCCAGTGAGAACAAAACGGATTCTTAAAAGTATTCCAACGCCAAGCGATGATAAACAGTTCTCAAATGAAGAAGCATTTGAATTATTTTTGGATCTGAAGTTAACAAAACAGCAATATAATCAGCTCAGATTGCGTGCGATTGAAAAGGCTCAAATCTCTATCCATCATATCATCATATAACTGCTGCTAAGAAGGATTGTTTGCCACCAGTGGACACTATTACAATCACATAGATTTCGGCAGAGGTACTACTTCAAGATCTACTTAATCATACAGCTCAGCGCTTGTTACGTCATTTAAAGGAAATGATTTGAAGAAATATGGAAACTGAAAGTTAACTCTCTTTTGCAAATGGGGATGTGACGGTTCTTCTGGACAAAAAAAATACAAGCAATATGTATGTGAAAATACTTCAGACACAGATATGTTCATGGTGTTATTCGTACCATTGCGATTGATAAAAGACTCGGAGCCTTCGACCAGTAGGATCCATACGAAGGATATTTGGAAAAATCAAATACCATCTTCTACAAAATACTGCAGACCAATTAAATTTGAATTTAAAAAGAAAACACATGAAGTCATTAAAAAAAGAAGTGAGTGATATTAGAGCCCAAATTGCAACACTACAGCCATTCGAATTAGAGATTGACGGCCAGACAATTGAAGTAATGGTAACGATGATAGATGGAAAAGTAGGCCAGGGTTTGACTGACACAAAGGCCTCCTCTAGCTGCATTATATGTCAAAACACATTATGCCACTTAAACCAACTGCCGGAAAAATAATTAGATAATACTGATGCATATGAATTTGGATTATCACCGCTACATCAAGAATACGATTCATGGAACACATACTAAAAATTAGTTATGATTTGGATTTTCGACTTACAGGATCAATAAGGAGTTAAGAAGTTTAAAAAAGAAACAAGTTCAGGACGAATTTCTCAAATATGGGTTGATAATAGATCAACCAAAACAAGGATCAGGTAATACGAATGATGGGAACACAGAAAGAAGGTTATTTTCAGATCCCGAAAGATCATCTAAAATAACAGGTGTTGCTATAAATCTTATTTCAAGATTTAAAATAATTATCGATGTACTTGTGTGCAAGGAACAAATTGATGCTAGACAATTTGGTAATTATTTAAAGGAAACTGCACGATATATACAACCAAATATCCATGGAGAAATATGTCTGCAACTGTCATTAAGCAGAAGCCCAGGAAAAAAGGATTATAGATTTTATATAGAGCACAATACCAGAAAAACATCACGAAATTCTACAAATGAAGATATATTTAGTATATTACTGGCAACGTCAGATCCGCTCATCACTAGCATACGAAGTCAATGGGAACTTTTAATTAAAAGGAGTAATTTCATTAAAATGAAAAAAGTGTTCAACAAACAGGTCAACAAGTATATATGGGCTTAAAGGGGACACTTTGGCCTTTCTCCTGGTAGTAAAATTTGTTAACCCTAAGCACTTTTATTCCACTGAAATTCAAATTTGATTAAAATGTAGTACCTAAGAAAAAAATTAATAACACAACAGGTATAAACGGTACAGAGACAAATCAGACCAGTTCTTGAAGACTATTATCCTATCAACATAACAAAAAAAATCATCCAATTATCGATAATAGTTTGCGAGTAATGATAATTTACTTCTGATCAAATTTACAAAAATCAAATTAGTTGGTCTTTTGGCCGATGAAATTGAGATCTGAGCCACAGTGTGACGTAGATGTTATATGTGCCTATCAAAGATATGTAGAATTTGCAAGCAGTCTTGCAGTATTTGCCCCAAAAATATTAGCAATGCGAAAAAATAAATAATATTTCATTTATCCAACAGAGAAGAACAAATTTAAAAAAATAAACTCTTTTTTTAATATTCTCCGATATTTCAAAAATACTGCATATTTAGACACAAATTCTGAAATCGGTGAACACATAAATATATGAAATTCAATAAAAGGCTTGTTCGGTACACATTTTGATACCAAATTTAAGGTGGAAACAAGTGTACGATTTAGAAAAAGCAAATCCCTGAAATCCAAATTTTAGAATTTTTTGGAATTCCGCCTATTTGGCTGGGACTAATACAATAATAATACGAATGATGTGCAATAAATAATAGTATCTAAAACTTTTTGTAAGATTAAGCGATGTCCGTCCGTCCCTGTAAACCTTGTAATCAAACTACAGCTCACAATTTCAAAGATATTTTATCTGAAAATAGTTAAGCTCTCATAAATATATTAGTTATATAGATATCCAAACCAAATTCAGCAAAAATAAGTTTTTTAAAACCCGAATTCGCCTCACCATATAATCGGTCCATATTTAGTAATAGCTGTCATATAGGCCCACTTCCGAAAATCACTTTAATAAGCTAAATCTCTTAAAAATGTTGATATTCCAATAAAATTCAATACAAATATTTTATATATTTACAAAAGTCATGTCACTAAATTTTATAACGATCGGTCCATAATTAGTCGTAGCTCCCGTATAATGCCCATTCCCGAAAACCAATTTAATTAGTATAGATTTATTAAAAATGTTTCATATATAAAGAAGTCATGCCACCTAATTTTATGGCGATTGGTCCATAATTAGATTGGTGTAGGGTATCATATAGTCTTATGTTGTAGAGTTATTGCACTTATGCCAGATTTGCAACATATGCAGGGGTAGTTTATTTCGTTTTACATATTTGTATTCAGGATTACTGCTTTGTAATATACAGTATTGTGCAAGCAAATACACTAAAGTATTTTCATTTGTTTAAAAATTTCCTTCGTCAATTTTTTATTTTAAAATGACACTAAAAATACACAGCCGTATTTATAACCAAAATTTAGCATGGATTTAACATAAAGTTATTTATAATGTATTTCTTATCCACTCGCTAAACGCATTTTAACGAGCAATCAAAGATTTGTTAAATCTTTAAACAACAGCTGTTTTGTGTCAAAGTAAATTTGTTAATAAAAGTGAAACATATTATACATATTTGGGACAAAAATAAAATGAATTAATTCCACATTTTGTTCTTTTTTTTATGATTTGAGAGAAAAAACTTAAATAGAAACGTCAACAAATATATCAGAGTTGATTTTTATCAACGCTGTAGTCACACGATCAAGTTTTTCTTGACATTCTTCTACAATACTGGTTGTCAAACTTAGTCTGCTTTTACACAGGGCAAGTTTTCTTGCCGCAAGTCTGAGTTTATAGGAGAGAGAGGCAAGAAGATACTTGCCAGTACAAGCAAGTGTGTACCCCTACACTTGCTTGTACTGGCAAGTATCTTCAATTCTCTTTTGTTTTCTCATTTTCAGTATGGCGTCTATTAGGTTTTGACATACAAAATCGAACACAGTCTTGCTGTGTGTAAACAGACGAGCAAGTTTAAAAGAGAATCGAAGAGACTTGCTTCAAGTAAACTTGCCCTGTGTAAAAGCAGGCTTAACAAAAATTGATAGCTGTGACGTAGGCTGCACGCAACTTGAAAACAATATTAGTGATTTTCAAATTGTTTATTGACTGCCAAAAATTCATTATAAATAAACTCTTTGCTAACTGTCTGCTAAGTCTACTCGGTCTGCTAGTTAGCAGGACGTTGTATGCGTTATAGATACGGCCGACAGTATTAACTTTCAATAGCCTTGTTTAACAACAAAATATTCCTACGGTTCAAAATAATAGACTTTGAAAATAGTAGGAGTAACTAAATTTATACCGTATTGCGTAGAATGGCGAGAGGGGAGTTGAGTTATTAATAAGAGCCAATCTGACTATATTTTTGCTCTACTTATCTTTTACCTTTTGAAATGTCAAAAACTTGTTTACAGAGATTTTTAAATTTGTTATAAGAGGAAAAAGATTATTTTATATTTAAAAAAAAGAGTTCATTTTAAAAAGTGCGTTTTTGTGATATTTTTTTTTACAGTTATGAAGGTTTTACACAAACAAAAATTGCTATTAAAAAAAAAATGACAAAGTAAGTATTTTATGTATTTTTAGTTTGCACGAATCCTCGATTTTTGTACAAAATGGTTTAGTGCAAACCTTAGCGAGTACTAAAGTTAAGGTTTAAAATTTCAGTGGTCTTGGTATCAATTCAGTTTGCAATATAAATTCAATAATAAACAAGTTAAAGTACTATATTCGGCTATGTCGAATCTTAAATACCTTCCACCTAAATATGAGGAAAATTATAGAAATTACATTAGTATAGACACTCTATCGCTATTCAGTGTTTATTATTAGACCTTAACTCCGATTATGAAGATTGGTACAATGCTAATGTAATAGTATTTTATATATTGTTAGAAAAACTAGTTTATGCAGAAAATATTTTATCTCAAATTTTAAAAAAAATTTTATCTAATTCAGCAATTTATAATTGAAATAACTTAATATTCCTAATACTTCATACAGAGTCTATAATTTTATAAAATTATCATTAATTTCGCTTATGTATTTTGGACGTGAGAGTGTTTTACACAGGCAGGCGGACATGGTTCAGTTTGGACAGACTTATTTCATTTAAAACTCTTTCTGAAGAAATAGGCAATGTTTTGCCTTAACAAAAAATGTTTAAAGCCCAATAACTTTTTAAATATCGGTACATACAAAAATCCAGAGTTTAAAATTACTACTATATTAGTCAAAAAATTGCAAAATATTTCATAATTTTAAATGAAAACTGCATACATACTAAAAATATAAATACTATTTACGAATTCCATATATGCACAAGCTTCATAGTAGAAATATTTGTCGCAGTTTTTCCAAAAATATTTTGCCTTACAAAATATTTTACGTTGTAGCTAGAAGACAAAATGAAAATTTTTCATTTCTAAAACATTTGCTGCCCAAATATATTTATATTTTTGGTTAGCAAAAACAAATATATTGCTTGTGTATAATATACAAAAAATTTACTACAAAAACATCAAACATGCAAACAAATTGCAGCGTGAAAACCATAAACTGCAAACGATATGCGCAGTAAAAAATTCAAACAATGGAAATATGGAAGATCCTAAATGTAGACTGCCAAACCATACGAAGTTGAAAAATGTAAAATACGAAATTGTGCGAAGTTAAAAATGTTTAAAACGAAAATGTGCATTTATAAAATATTTCAGCCACATATATGGAAATATTTTGCCGCATATAGTCACTGAGTAGAAAAATGTGAAAAAAACTATGAACAACAAGTGTGCGTTGATTTGGGTGTACAAAATAAAAATTTATATTGAATCGTGTGTTTAAGAATTTAAGTGCAATAAAATAGAAGTTTTATTTTTTGAGGTATGTAATTGTATTATGAAAGATAGAATTGCAGTGAAAATATATTAAATAAGATTTTGGGCAAAGGATAGCGGACGATATTATTTTATTGAATTTTTTGATTAAATGATTTTTGTAATACGAATTCAAATGTATTCCCCTGCTGCTTGTAATAGGAGTCCAGAAAAATTAGTAACATAAAATTTTGTATGTAAAGTGGCTAAAAAAGGATAGATAATGCAACAACAAAATGTAACAACAGACAAGCAAAACAACCAATGAATAATAACAGGATCTACAAATAAAAAATAGTATGTTGCATAAAAATGCAATGTAGATAGATAGATTACTTTTTGTTTGTACACTCAAATGTATCCTTTCGTAAAATTTGTAACAGGAGAACAAACAAATAAATAAGCAGCATAGAAAATAATTGTGCAAGAACAATTTGATGTGTAAGATATAAATGCAAAAAGGCACAGGCATGAGTACAACAGGACCAAAAGGAATTTAACTGTATAAAACTGCTGTATGTGTGTACATGTGTTCTGTAACTGCATAATGCAACAACAATTTACGCAAAAACCATAAACAAACACATAAATAGGTTCAATGATGATCGTGAGTGTAGCAGGAGAAAAAAATGATAAAGAGGAATGATAGAAATTTAAGTAAGGTCCAGAATATATAATTTTGCAATGAAGAAAATTTTACTATATGTACATACATAATTATGTATGATTTGTATTCTGAAAGATCGACTTTGTGTTTTTAAATGCACATTCATATGTATATCCATTCGTAATATTTGTAACAGGAGAACAAAAAAACAAATAAGCAACAGAGAACAAATTATGCAACGAAGGCACAATAATTTTTTACATAGCCACGAGTGCAGCAGAAGAAAAAGGAAATACAAGAACAACTACTTATACACTCAAGTAATTGTGATATATAACTGTTGTATGTGTGTCCTCTAGCTGCAAAAAGTAAAAACAACTCGTGCAAAAAAAGAAAGAAATGCATGGTAAAGGAACAACAATTCAGTGCACATGACAAAAATTCCTCGAGCTAAAAATAAACCAAAATGCGTAATAAAAAATGATCTGTAACGGTACCCAACAAAAATCAGTTTTACACAAACAATGCAATAATAATAATATCATCCGCTATCCTTTGCCCATAACCTTCTTTAATGTACTTTTACTGCCATTCCTATCGTTCACAATACAAGTAGGTACATACCACAGGTTCTTCATTGTATAATTATATTTTTTTCAGCATTCTATACTTTATTATTTTACTCCTGTTACAAACGCTCAGCCAATCATACTCATTTGCATTTGAGATTGCACAAGTTGTTGTTGATTTTCTACATTAACAATAAAAAAACAACAAAATGCAATTAATTGCAACGGTTCCTGCTCTACTCCTCCATGTTTCTAGAAATTCCTTTACTATGCATTTCTTTCTTTTTTTGCACGAGTTGTTTTTGCTTTTTGCAGCTAAAGAACACACATACAACAGTTGTATATCACAATTACTTGAGTGTATAAGTAGTTGTTCTTGTATTTCCTTTTTCTTCTGCTGCACTCGTGGCTATGTAAAAAATTATTGTGCCTTCGTTGCATAATTTGTTCTCTGTTGCTTATTTGTTTTTTTGTTCTCCTGTTACAAATATTACGAATGGATATACATATGAATGTGCATTTAAAAACACAAAGTCGATCTTTCAGAATACAAATCATACATAATTATGTATGTACATATAGTAAAATTTTCTTCATTGCAAAATTATATATTCTGGACCTTACTTAAATTTCTATCATTCCTCTTTATCATTTTTTTCTCCTGCTACACTCACGATCATCATTGAACCTATTTATGTGTTTGTTTATGGTTTTTGCGTAAATTGTTGTTGCATTATGCAGTTACAGAACACATGTACACACATACAGCAGTTTTATACAGTTAAATTCCTTTTGGTCCTGTTGTACTCATGCCTGTGCCTTTTTGCATTTATATCTTACACATCAAATTGTTCTTGCACAATTATTTTCTATGCTGCTTATTTATTTGTTTGTTCTCCTGTTACAAATTTTACGAAAGGATACATTTGAGTGTACAAACAAAAAGTAATCTATCTATCTACATTGCATTTTTATGCAACATACTATTTTTTATTTGTAGATCCTGTTATTATTCATTGGTTGTTTTGCTTGTCTGTTGTTACATTTTGTTGTTGCATTATCTATCCTTTTTTAGCCACTTTACATACAAAATTTTATGTTACTAATTTTTCTGGACTCCTATTACAAGCAGCAGGGGAATACATTTGAATTCGTATTACAAAAATCATTTAATCAAAAAATTCAATAAAATAATATCGTCCGCTATCCTTTGCCCAAAATCTTATTTAATATATTTTCACTGCAATTCTATCTTTCATAATACAATTACATACCTCAAAAAATAAAACTTCTATTTTATTGCACTTAAATTCTTAAACACACGATTCAATATAAATTTTTATTTTGTACACCCAAATCAACGCACACTTGTTGTTCATAGTTTTTTTCACATTTTTCTACTCAGTGACTATATGCGGCAAAATATTTCCATATATGTGGCTGAAATATTTTATAAATGCACATTTTCGTTTTAAACATTTTTAACTTCGCACAATTTCGTATTTTACATTTTTCAACTTCGTATGGTTTGGCAGTCTACATTTAGGATCTTCCATATTTCCATTGTTTGAATTTTTTACTGCGCATATCGTTTGCAGTTTATGGTTTTCACGCTGCAATTTGTTTGCATGTTTGATGTTTTTGTAGTAAATTTTTTGTATATTATACACAAGCAATATATTTGTTTTTGCTAACCAAAAATATAAATATATTTGGGCAGCAAATGTTTTAGAAATGAAAAATTTTCATTTTGTCTTCTAGCTGCAACGTAAAATATTTTGTAAGGCAAAATATTTTTGGAAAAACTGCGACAAATATTTCTACTATGAAGCTTGTGCATATATCGCATTGGTTTATAGTTTGTATATTTTCAGTATATGTGGACATTAATATGAAAACGATTCATATTTATTGCGTAGTCGGTAGTCAAATGTAAAAAACGTTTAACTAAATATTAAACCCTGCAAAAAACTAATTTATCTGAACTCAATATTTAGGAATAGTCAAACTGAATGCTACTAGGCGCATTTATTACGCCCCTTTAAAGTTGCATTCAAATATCCAAGATCTGAACGCTGATTTTGTTGTTTACTATGCGACGTTCAGCTCGTAATAGACCAAGCAAACGTTTTTCTGAACGCAACATATTAAAACCCAATCCTTTCTACTTATGTACATAAGTATACCTATGTAGTCAATATTTAATAATTGTTTAATATAGAAGCAGGAATCGAGTATGAATTTCGTAAGAAGCCTTTCAAGAAGAGGAACAAGACAGTGTGTATTTTAAAAAATTGTGTTACTGATGGCAGTATAACTCTTATATCATCTGAGTACACACGCAGAAAAAAAATATAGTTGGACATTGTTACTGTAACCATTTCAACATTTGTGCATTGTTACTGTAACCATTTCAAAATTTTTAAAAATATTATAGTCACAGTAACTATATATATGATTGTGGTAACAATAATATGGTTAATATACGATTCACATGAATATTTCAAACATATATATGGTTACAGTAAACATATATATGTCTGTGACAACCATTTATATGATGAATAATTGTATCATAATATGTTGTTCTCAGATTATAATATAACAGCAACATAATATGGTGAATCCTTCATCATATAAATGGTTGTCACAAACATATATATGTTTACTGTAACCATATATATGGTTGAAATATTCATGTGAATCGTATATTAACCATATTATTGTTACCACAATCATATATATAGTTACTGTGACTATAATATTGTTAAAAATTTTAAAATGGCTACAGTAACAATGCCCAACTATATTTTTTTTCTGCGTGCAGAGACTAATTAATAAATATAATGCTGGAAAACGCCATCATTAACGGAAAAATGTTAACACCATCTGATTTTAAGGTAATTATCGATGACATATACCGGGAATTTCCTCAGGAAGAGCATGTTTCGGTGAGTTTATAGAAATAGTTGTTTATGTAAACATTTGTGTATTGATATTGCTTGTAGAATATATTGAATAAATTATGTTAATATTAAAAAACATTTAAAAATCTTTTATTTAATTTTCTGAACGCAGCTGGTAAAATAACAAGCTTACGTTCAGTAATGAAGAAATTGAACGCATCGGATAAAAAACTAAACTCTCATTCAGTATTGTGAAAATTAATTTAATATAGTTAAAACCTGAACGGCCGTTTACTTTTGCACAAACTGAACTCTATGTAGTAAAAAGCTGAACGCACGTTCAACGTAAAGCTGAACCGGTTATTCGGTTTTCTACTACAGGAATTCGGGGTGCAAAAAACCTAATAAAAACATAAAAAATATTTACTAGTTAATTTTTTCTGTGTACCGTTTTCCTAAGCTTAAAATTCTTTTTTATCGTGTTTAAAAAAAACAATAGTTCTTTTTTTTTAAATGAGATTTGCGCCCCCTGTTGAGGGTTTTTTGAACTTTTTCAAGTCTTCAAAAAAAGTCTATTCTATTAATTTTTGCTGCAGAATCGACTGGTTAAATTAGATTTTCAATATAAAATGAAAAAGTACGAGTATTATGTCTATAAAATTTCACCTTTCTGCATTCCGTCCTGTGGCCTTTAAATTGGAGTTTGACAGACAGACGGCCACGTTTTTATACCCTTCATCTTCGTGAGAAGGGTATATATAAATTTGTCATTCCCTTTGTAATTTCCATAATATAATTTTCCGACCCTATAAAGTATATATATTCTGGATCCTTATAGATAGCGGAGTCGATTAAGCCATGTCCGTCTGTCTGTCTGTCCGTCTGTTGAAATCAATTTTCTGACGACCCCAGTTATCTTCGGGATCCAAATCTTCAATAATTCTGTCAGACATGCTTTCGAGAAGTTTGCTATTTAAAATCAGCAAAATCCGTCCATAAATAACGGAGATATGAGCAAAAATCCGAGACAACCTCAGAAAATTTCACAAAAAAAGACAATTTATTGCATGCTTTGACAAAAAAACCAATATTGCTTTGCGTATTTTGTTTTTGTTTTTATACCCTTCACCATGAGAGGCAAGGGTATATATAAAGAGAGAGTTGTTTATAATGAGTTTTCATATGAGCAACTCTATCATACGTAAACACCACACACACCCAACAACAACATTCTACAACAATGGTGCGCACTGCGCAGCCCATAGCACAATTGTGCAAAATTAAATCACACGTATTCTTATGCTCTTACAATTTAGTAGTCGTTGTCCACTAAACGAGACAACTACAAAAGCGCATGAGCACCTGTGTATGGCTTTTTCTTTATTTTTTCAGTTTTTGTATTTGTTTGTTTGTAGGTGCACTGAACAAAATAAAGAATTGAATGTGTGCGTGAGATAATTTTCTTTTGCACACCTCTGTTCCACAATGTGGAATTAATAAGAATTATAAATCAAACACACGCATGCATAATTTCGTTTATTTTGTTGTGTGCAAAATAATTGTTGTGTTTATTTGGTTAGTTATCAGTGAGTACTCAATGTGTGAATATGAATATCGGATGATTTGCAATTGCATCTGATATAATATTATGATTTTTTCTTGTTGTTGTTGCTATATGAAGAGTTTTGCATGCGTAAAGGCAATGTATATAAATATGTATACTTAGGTGAAGGGTATATAAGATTCGGCTCTGCCGAATTTAGCTCTGTTACTTGTTAAGTATAGTTTGGTGAAGAGTATATAAGATTCGGCATAGCCGAATATAGTTCTCTTGCTTGTTCTAAATTTGGTTGTTCAACCAACTTATACCATTTTCAAAATCATACATTTCTCTTTAACAAAATATTTGTGCAAAATATCGTTCACTATACAAACAGACGGACGGACACTGATAAATCGTCTTGGAATTTGATGATTCAGAATATTTATAACTATATCGGACTACGACCGATATTTCGATGTCTTAAAAACGGAATGACAAACCTCATCTTTTGGTGGGCATAAACAAATTGTGATGGAATTTCTTCAAGAAAAAAGTGCAAATTGACTTGTCACTACTGAACATGCATTTCCAAATTAAAACGTTTTAAAATAATTTTCTGAACTTTGTGAATTATAACTTATTGCATTTTTATTATTTGTATATCTAAATTTTTATAAATAACAATTTTAAAAATAAATAATATAGTGTAAATTACATGCATACATTCTCAGTCTTATATGTGAAAACCGACAGATTGCGATTTAACACGTAGAGATTAACATATTTAATTGAAAAACATAGATATTTTACCATGAGTAAAGAAAGTTCTAAGTTAATAATAATTTATTAAGAAAAATATCCTAGCCGTACACAAATATATGAGTAGTGTGGGTATGTATTTAAAACTTGTTACCTATTACAATTTACATTAACTACACATGTAGAGCATTAATAAATCTTCTAAACCAAAATTGTGTGATTGTTAAATTTCTTAAAAATAAGTCATAATTGATCATAGACTATAGTACATAAGTAGTTTTAAATTGTATTTAATGACTGAATGAAGAAGCCTTTGTGACTACAGAATGAGATAATAAATATATGTATATGTATAATAATAAATATAAAAAAACGTCCAGACCAGTATCAGAGACCAATTAAAATAAAAAACCTGTTCTACCTTCCTACCTAACATAACTGATTTCATCCAATTAATTAATTTAATTTTGTTCTTTTATAATTCTAATCGCGTTGCGAGGGTTGAATACTAAGGGAAACGTTTTTGTTGGCAAAGCAACACATGCTGGTACTGTTTTAATGCTTGACAAATTCTTGGAAGTAACATCGTATTGCTGGATAATATTTGCCAGTAAAATAAAGCCGAAGCCTCGAACAAGATTTTGTCCAATGCAGGTGCGTTTACCTATACTAAAAGGCAAAAAGTGAGGTATATTTTTTTTAATTTGGATCTTCCCACGGCCGCAATGTTTTGCTTTAGTTAGATTTGGAGTCTTTGAAAATGAATTTAGAACAGAACTCTCCGATACCGATGAACTCATAGCTAATGCATCTTTGTCATATTCTATACCGGAATCAGAGCCTTCTGAGTTGCGTCGTTTCGTCTCTGTGATTTTGTCTGCATTACTTTGAGTACAAGTTCTTGAGGATTGCGTGTTTGTAAATTCGACTTCGTCTAATGTTTCCAGAAATCGCTTAGGTTCAAATAGCTCAGGATTTTTCCAGTATTGAGAACTTGTATTCAGTTTGTAATTATTGATGAATACAACTGTACCCTCAGTAACTCCGTATCCTGCAATAACGGTATCTTCTGTGGCTACATGGGGCACAATAGGAGATGACGAATAACGTAAAACTTCATAGATTGTGGCCATTGTATACGACATGTTTTCCATATCATACAGATTAATTTTCCTCTGACCTTTGTTCGATATAGCATCAACTTCAATTTGTATTTGCTTTCCAATGGATGGATTTTTAGCAATATAGGCCAATGACATCATAACTAGATTTCCTACAGCCGAATGACCACCAATAAAATCTTCCAGCATGTAAATAATAGTGTCTCGTGAAACATTCTTGTCTTCAATCAAGCTCTTTAAAAGAGCATCTGTAAAATCCCTCTCTGGTTCATCGAAATCTAAATGTTGTTCGCGATCGTTAATAATGCGTTCCAGTATAAACTTTCTAATATTAGAAGACCAACCAACAATTGTTTTTGTATGCTTCTTGTAAAAAGGTGATAGCCATGGCATAAAGTCCAGAGCGTATCCTTGGTTAATTTCCCAAAAAATTTCATCAAAATATTTGACAATCATTTGAAAATCTGTATCATCATAGTCAAAGCGCATAGAACACATATATTGTATAAACATATTTGCACAAGTCTGTTGAATAAGTGGCTTAATCTCGAACTCCTCACCCGGAGGTACTTTATCATTCATTTTTTCCATTAGTTCACTAGCTTCAAATGCGGCAACATTTGACATTTTTAAAAAGTATGATGATGAATTTCTAGGTGAACAATGCCTACGAGCAAGATTACGACGTCTTTGTTGAAGCGACGACCAATCACACAATGCCAGAGCTATACAGAGTAAAGTTTAAAAATATGATTAACATTAATACGTAGTATATTTAAAACTAAGTTAAGACACCTACAGTTATTACGATCTCCCCCAAATAGTTTGTGGTATCGCAAAAAATCTGGGCGACCTCCGAAAAATTTTCCATTTTGATTGAGTACTTCACGAATAAGTTCCAAGTTGTTAACTACCAAACAGCGTGTAGACCCAAGTGTTAGAGTGTAAATGTCACCAAGTTCATTTGACAACTCAGTAAAACCTTCAAAGGGAACTCTAAATCGTGCCAACAATAATAAATTTCCAATTATAGGCCAAGGAACTGGACCAGGCGCTTGTTTGTATTCTTTGACAATGACTTCATTTGTCCTACTAACACTATCCACTATGCGCACTTTTCTTCCGAAATTGTATAGCATTCGAATATATAGTCCCACAACAAGGGCCACTATAATTATAATCAATACGAGCGGTAACAAGAACATATTACGAACTAATATTTAAAATTTTTTCATAAATTACACGCAATTGCAAAAACTGTTTGATATCCGAAGTTAACTTTTTCCTTAATTCACTTGTCGGCTTAGCGAATGATTTGCGTGTGTCTTTTTCGAAAGTAAAAATTCTTAACTGATCGTTCTTCGTTCTCTGCATTAGCTTTTATACGCGTTCGTTGTGGCGTATTTTTAACTGGATATACATATGTAAACATGGTGATATGATGGTGTCTGTCTATCAACAAACGACAATGTTTTAAAGTTATTCGATTGGTTGGCTGAAGTCATCAATAAAGCACAAAATAACACAGAATTAATAATAGCTTTTACTGTTCTATATCCCGTCATTTGTGCATAAATAAGTTCTACCTTAAAAAAGGCAAATACATATAATTCAAAATTGAGATTTTCAAAAGAAATAATGATATAATATGTGTCACAAAATACGTCGTTATTTTAAAGTGCTTAACATGACGCGTATTCTATCTATCATGGCAACAATCACAGCTCCAACTGTAATATGTTAATGATGCCTGCTTCAGCAACATATATACATACATACATATGTAGTATGTACATTTATCATACTCATTTTTCTTTACACTGCACGATGGGTCAGAATACCAGCATTTTGGCCATTAATAAATCTCTGAATCTATTGAACTAAACAGTACTGCTGTGTTTAAAATGACGATGACTGTTCATTTGGGGAATTTTTTATCGCTGAAAAGTATTCAATATAGTCAACATTTTAAAATATCAATTAATTTGTAAATTTCAATTCGAAGCCCATCAACCAATGGCGGATACAAACTTTCCATTAAATGTTTTTAATTGTGGAAGATCTTTTAAATTCACGATAGTGGATAATTTTAATCTTTAAAATTATACAATGCGTTATTGATATATATGTATATATATCAAGGTAGGACAATTTTGTTCACGAAAAATCGTATAGCAGAAACGCATTCTACGGAAAATTCTAAGAAATTTTCCCCAAGAAACCGTCTAAAATCGAATCCTATCTTGCGCATTTCGTATTTCTTCAAATGATATTTCTGTATTTTTGTTTTATTATTTTGTATTTTATTTTTATTAGTTGTAACTACCTTTTTTTTAATGCACTTAAAAAATATATTTCCATCATATTTTATATTTTGTTGATATTTTAAATAAATAACAATAAAACACGAGTACTTGGTATCCTTTTAATGTTACATAAGTTTACATACTTTGCAAGAAAATGTTGTACCGTTAAAATTTCCGCTACAATTTTTATGATGCTTTGTGTAAAATCAGTGGTAGAAAGTTTACTTTCACTAAAAGTAATCACACTGGCAAAATAAAATCAATCAAAGGCAAAGAAATTTCTGAGCCAATTCGAAAACCGTCATTAAGTTGAGAAATTGAGATGGCAAATCTTTTAATGAAATTGGAATTTTAAGTAAAACCACAGTCCAAACAATAATAAAAAATTTCAAAGAAAATGGAAATTATGAAAGTAAAGCTCGTAGAGGGCTTCCCCGCATTCTCTACAAACAGAACGGTTTATTATACGTTCCATTCAAGAAAATCCTATGCTAAGTGCCGTCGAACTAAACCGGAAAATGAGAACAAATCTAGAAATTACGGTTTCTGATCAGACTGTTCGCCGATGCATCAAGAGAAATGGGTACAATAGCAGAGTTGCCAGAAAAAAACCATTACTTAGATCTGTGAATATCCAGAAGCGCTTAGAATATGCCCATAAGTACGAAAATTCTCATGTAAATGACCCAATATTTTGGGAGAGGGTAATATTCACAGATGAATGTTAATTTATGGTTTTTGGAGGTGATGGACGAACAAAAGTTTGGCGAAAGCCTAATGCAGAGTTATTACCACAAAATGTTAATTGCACCGTAAAACATGGAGGCGGGTCAGTCATGGTCTGGGAATGTATGGCGGCAAATGGTGTTGGTAAGCTCAGGTTCATCGATGGTACTATGGATAAGGCCATGTATATCGATATTTTAAAGGATACCTACCTTCCCAGCGTCCAACTTCTAGATCTGGAGGACAACGCAATATTTCTCCAGGACAACGATCCGAAGCATTCATCAAAGTTAGTTAAGGAATGGCTTCTATATAACGTTAAAATTAAATAGGATCATCCCCCGCAGTCCGCCGATCTTAATGTTATTGAACATTTATGGGATATTTTAAAACGAGGACTAAAAAATCGACAAGTTACATCAGTTCCTGCACTCAAAGAGCGTTGATGGAAGAATGGAGCAAAATTACTCCAGAAATAACAAAAAAATTGGCTTTGTCCATGCCAAATAGATTATCTGCTGTATTTAAAGCCAAAGGAGGCCACACAAAATATTAATTAAATTTTTTTTAAGTTTTTTTTATCCCGTATGTAAACATATGTAAATTAGCTTTATGTCAAAAAAAGAATTATTTTATGTTTTTTAGTAGAATTTAATGAACATAAATGAGTTTTGTGTTTATTTTATCTCAATAAATCCGAAATAGCATAAAAATGTAATTAAAGAATTCATCACTAAATACTAATTAATAAAGATGAAATATATTAGTGGTATGTAAACTTTTGTAAGACTGTGTATATATTATATATATAAATGAGCAAAAATATTTTTCTTTTAAAATTTCAATAATTTATATTCGTGAACGATATTCGGAAGTGGGCCTTATATGGAGACTATGACTAATTATGGACCGATCGTCATGAAATTAGGTCGTGTGATTTATGTCTATATGAATTATTTATTTATGTTGAATTGTATGTGTATACCAACATTTTTAGGAGATTTATACACGTTAAAGTGATTTTAGGAAGCGGGTCTTATATGTGAGCTATGACTAATTATTGCCCGATGATAATAAAATTTGGTGACATGAATTCCGTATATTTAAAACTTATTTGGAGCAAAACTTGCGTAGATACCTATATAAATAAAACATATATGACCGATAAAGTCCAATTTTGTAAGGATATTTGTATGGGGGCTAGACCTGTACTTTGCGCACAAGGTTTACATGGACATCCAGCCAGCCAGACGGACATCGTTTAATCGACTCAGAAAATGATTAATATTTTTGGGCGTTACAAGCATCTGCACAAATTCAATATACCCTCTCCACTATAATGGTGTAGGGTATAAAAACTATCAATGAAATTGCTTCTAAATTCATTCAACCATTTTCATTCAAGTTGGTACTAATTTTAAATGTAGTTATCAACTTTTTTTACCTTGTTCTTGATTTTTTATTATTTCCAAATTTCCACATGTTGCTCACAAAAATTATTGTTTCTAACCATTTTCGAACAAGTTATCTACCTAAATCACAGTAAGTTGGAAGGAGATCAAAAATACTTTAAATTACTTACTTAGTTTTATTCAAACAGTTTATATTTGTAATAGGGATGCCAATCCCGGAATATTACGAGATTTTTGATATTTTGGAAGATTTTTGAAGCTCCCAAAATACATAGAAAGCTAAATTGCAGCATACTTATAATACTAATCTCGTTTCAAATCATAACGGTGTCAGATTTTTTAATTTCCATCTGGGAGCAGCAGGTATTCCTTGCATTGACAGACTTATACACAAGTTATTGTTACGAATGTGCAATAGCGATTTGAATTTAACATTATGTTTATAAACACGTCCATTAGTAGAAGCTTCTACCCATCAACAATTTTGATAGCATGCGGTTACTAGCATTGCTTATAAGTGTAGCAACACTAAATGTTTAAGCCGCTAACATTAACATCGAAAGCTCTATAATTCGAACGTTCTAGTCGTCCACTAAGATCATTGTAAAAGAATAACGAAAGCGTATAAATAGTGGAAAAGTTTGCTTTCGTGAGTGAGTTCATCATTGACGCTGTTAGAGTTAACATCAACTGTCGTGTACATTTGAGTTTGTACATTATAAAGTGTGTGTGCATTTCTGCATTTCTGCGAATTTCTGCGTGTATAAAGACACTGAGTGACTATTTGAACTGTTGTTGTTGTACATTTTATATAAAGAGTTGTTACAATTTAAAACTGCTTTTTATTTGCAATCAAAAGTATTCGGTTTATTTAAAGGAAATAAACCCAACGTTTTCAAAAGGTGAAAACATAACAATTAGTGTCAGAAGTGGGATTGGAATATAAAAAGCGTGAAGTTTGAAGAGCTTAAAGTAGAACAACTCAAGAGAGAATTATGTAAGTTGGAGTTGACGACAGCAGGTAATAAAGCAGAATTACAAAAGAGGCTGATAGATGAATTCAAGGGGCGTGATATTGACATCGGTGCTTATGAATTTGAGTATAAAGAAGAAATGGAAGTTTCTACCCGTGCAACAACAAGCAGCAGCATGTTCGCCGCTACGATGGAAAAAATGGAAACAGCAAACGAGAAACTTCTAGCTGAAGTTCGGGAAATTTTTAAAGTAAACAACGATAAGCTGTCAGCTGAAGTTAAAGAAACTTGCAGAGTAAACAACGATAAAGTTCTAGAGTCAACAAAAGAGTGGATGGGATTGATAAAAAGGCGTCGGACTTAGAAACAAAATAGAATAGTGTTCAATGTCAAAATTAAATGCTGTAACTGTGTTGAGATTGGACACATTCAGCGAAACTGAAGCGAATCAGATATGTTTCACCGCCAAGAAACAACCAGCAGTCGAATCAACAAGCATTACAAGAACCACCTTTAAAACGAGCTGGCACTGAGGGACAGAATCTGACACCTGACGGCCCTACCATCTCCATATCAGTAATGCAGCAGGAAAATAACAATCTTACTGCTAGTGGGTATATTAACGGTCAGAAGCGCATCCTTACTATGGACACGGGAGCGTCGCAGTCTATCATCAGATCAGATTTAGTAAAGAAAGCAATTGAACCTATTTGCAATGTAAGTCTACGCACCGCTACTGGAGAGCTGATCAAAAGACTGAGGCCGTACTAATATTCAGCCGTAAAAGAGTGGAATACATAAACCCCCAAATACATACATACATTACCGCAAAGGTATCCTCAGGAGAGGATAACGGGACTAACGACTCCGCGGACCCTAGTACTAAAATGGTGCATGTGTTCGATGAAGTCCTGTGGCAGGGTGAGTGAATACCGCCCTTAATTAGGTATTCAACCAAAGGGGTACACTTTAGAAGGTGTAGTTAGAAGCCTGACGACTTCATGGTTTCCCTAGTCTCAACCCATGGAATCAGCGAAGAACCAGTGATAAGTGTGCTGCACGACATATCCCCGTGGTAAAGGCTCCGCCGAAAGGCATTAAGATCAAACCCAGTACGGTCTTAATTATGGTATTTCTGGAAAACGGTCGCAACCTCCCGGCTGACGGCTGTGGTATTCTGGGACCTGAGTATGCAGAAGTGAAATTCTGCAAAAATTGCTTCCAGGCTAATGCCACAGCTGGCAAGTCTTAGAGTACTTTCGAAGCTCGTCACCATTGAGCTGGCGGTGCAGAATTGGATGTTATATCCCCGATTTACACGGACCTGGCTATGGCGGAGGGTCTCATAAGGGCTCTTCGTCAACCGTCGCATGGACCTCACTGCTTGCATAGGGACCCATGGGATCATAGACGTGACTGCACATCGAGCAAAGATAGCGGCTTTGAGTTGAGACCACGAAACCGAATGATTGAACCCGAAGAAACAATGAGAACGAGAATAAGAGTGGAAGAAACCCCACTTGGAAAGAGCCAACTGGATAAGAAAAGGGAGGAAAATGTTGGTGGTGCAGAATCCCCATTTAGAAGGAGCTCAGTGATAGTGAGATCACCACCTGTGAATGTAACAAACGTGGAAATGCCAACATGTTCAAACAGAAAAACTGAAAATGTTACCAAACTTGGAATAAAAATTTCACAGTTAATGGAATTTATGGGAACTCGTACGAATATCCATAAAGAAATTCTTTCTCTGGTGCGTGAGGTACAAGCTCTATATTTGCTAGTGTCCGCAGATTTCAAATACCCATCAAGCAACTGTTTAGATAAACAACCCAGACGAAAGCATGGCCAAAAACCCAGCTACAAGGAACACCATCAACATCAGCTCGTAAAAGAGACTTTAAAACTCAAAGTCCTAAAAAAGAAAAAGGATTTCAATCCACCGTAGAAGCTACCAATAAAGATGCCGGAGGCTTAGATATGGAAGCCCCGAACTCTGAATGGAGGGACGTGCGCCCAAAAGAAAAAAAAGAGGAAAAAACCAATAAGACCAGATGCTCTTATTATTAAAGCTTGTGGAGACAAGACATACGCAGATATCCTCAAGCAAGTAAAACGTGATCCGAAATTGAACGTTCTGGGCGAAAACGTTAAAAATATCAGGAAAACGGAAAAAGGAGAATTGCTACTGGAGCTAACCAAACCGGCACATCAGAACACAGGCGAATTTAGGACTGCGATCGAAAATGTCCTTGGCTCGGAGGCAGAAGTGCGCGCTCTAACACACGAGATACTCTTAGAAATAAAAGATATCGATGAAGTAACCAGCACTGAGGAAGTTTATGAAGCTCTCAGTAATGTCTCAGAAGAGTTTAAAGCATTGCAGCCGTCTGCAATAAAATCATTGAGGAAAGCTTATGGATCCACTCAAACAGCTACAATTGCGCTAAGTTCGATATTGGCCAGTATACTCATGAGGGTTTCAAAGATACGCATAGGATGGGTAGTATGTTGTATACGAGAGAAAGTTATTCCAAGAAGATGTTACAGATGCCTAAATTTCGGCCACACTGCAGCTAGATGTAAAAGTCCAAATGACTATTCAGGTTTGTGTATTCGATGTGGAGAAGAGGGTCATAAGATCAAGAGCTGCACTGAAACTGACACTAATCACGTCACAGCCGTATGTCCGCAATACAGAAAGGCGTTCCGTCAACTTAAATCACTATGAGATTGCTACAACTGAATACGAACCATTGTGAAGCAGCCCAGGATTTATTGAGACAAAGTGTCCGTGATATGAATGTGGATATACATAGTTATTATTAGTGAGCAGTACAAAAATGTTGATTCGCCATGTTGGATTAATGACACAATCAATACAACTGCAATTTGGTCTGTAAGCAGACAAATCTTGTTCAATACAATGACTACTGAGTGTGGCTTTGTTCGTGCTACGGTCTTCGGAATATGCATATATAATTGTTATATCCCTCCAAGATATGATATAGAGGAATTCAAGAGGATCATTAATGCACTAACAGATGATGCGATGGGAAGAAAGTCTATATTAATAGCAGGAGATTTTAATGCTTTGTCCACAGAATGGGGCTGTCCGAGATCCAATGAAATGGGCACAATTTAACTGGAATCATTCGCTTTGCTTGACGTGGTCCTGATGAATACTGGAAATGTCCAGACCTTTAACAGGAACGGAGGAGGATCAATAATCGATATTGCATTTGCCAGCTCTAATATCTACAACGAAATAAGTTGGAATATCAGCGACTTATATACCCACAGCGATCACAGACCCATAATTATGGACACAAAAGACTCCACACCAACACCAACAATAGTACCCATGCGAGAATTACCTGGTTGGAAAACCAACACATTTGACAAGCATTTGTTCTCTATATATATGGAAGACTTGGACTTAAGTGGTACTCCCGAAAATATGGCGGATCAGTTTATAAAACATATAACACATTCGTGCAACGCATCTATGAGGAAAAGAAAACATGGAGTTAATAAACCACCTGTGTATTGGTGGAATGAGGAAATTTCTGAGCTTCGAAAGGACTGTATCCGAGCCAGAAGACGATATGTAAGAGCCCGTGGTAGAATGGATAACGAACTACATCACCAGACACTGAAGAGAACGAAAAAGGCCCTTAAGTGAGCAATACGACAAAGCAAAAAATTACGTTTCTTGGACATCTGTAATGATTTAGAAAGGAACCCTTTTGGTTTGGCGTATAAACTTGTGAGGAAGAAACTTAAATGTTTAAGCACACCCTCGCCTATGGAGGCAACAGTGCTCCATAAGATAGTGACCCATCTCTTTCCAGAACAGGCTGCTGCCATATTCAACACCTACAATCCTGAAGAAACTTTCAACTTTCCTGAAGTCACAATGTCGGAAATTCAACTGGCTATCTCAAAATTTGAAGACAATAAAGCTCCTGGAATCGACGGCATCCCAAACGACGTTCTAAAACAAGTTGTGATGTGCAGCGCTGATCAAACACTACAGTTGGTAAACTCCTGCCTAAAACATGGATCCTTTCCATCAATGTGGAAAAGACAGAAGCTTGTACTCCTGCCCAAGGACAAAAAACCTTAAGAGAACCCGTTATCCTACAGACCACTGTGCATGATAGATACTAGCGAAAAGCTATTGGAAAGAATTATCTGTAATAGGCTAGAGGAATGCATCGAGACTTCAAATGGTCTGTCCAAAACACAATAGGGTTTTAGGAAACATAGGTCAACAATAGATGCAATTGAAATGGTTGTAAACAAGGCAAAGGAAGCTATTGAAGGTAGTAGCTGGAGGAATGGATCCAAGGAATACTGTGTGCTCATGACTTTGGATGTTAAAAATGCTTTGGTGCGGCTAAATATTCCAACATATCTTGTGGCAATAATCATGGACTACTTCCGAAAGAGAGTTCTTATATATGAAACCGATGAGGATATGAAAAACCACAACATAACAGGAGGAGTACCACAAGGGTCGGTTCTCGGACCATTATTGTGGATGTAATGTATGATAGGGTCTTGAGATTGAACCTTCCAAAAATTGAGCAAAAATTGTTGGCTTTGCGGATGACATAGCGCTTGTAATGGTGGCAAAGACTACAGATGAAGCTGAAACTGTTTCAGAAAGTAGTATACAGGTAGTTAGGACATGGCTGAGTGAAATGGATCTGTCGCTAGCTGATCAAAAGACTGAGGCCGTACTAATATTCAGCCGTAAAAGAGTGGAATACATAAACCTCCAAATAGGAAGCTGCGAAGTAAGAACAAAAGATTGTCTTAAATACCTGGGTGTCGTGATAGATAATCGTTTATCGTTTAAACATCATCTTGATTACGTAAGGGATAAAGCTGCTAACATATGTACAGCACTATGCAGGATAATGCCGAACACAAGGGGACCAAAGTATCTACGAAGGAAAGTGCTAGCAGGGGTTTTAAGGAGCGTCATCCTCTATGCAGCTCCAATATGGGCGGAATCAACCAGACTCAAGACCTACAGTTGCAAAATTAGTTCTGTCTACAGACTAGCTGCGCTTCGAGTATGTTCTGCATACAGGACTGTATCCGACGAAGCAGCCCTGGTCATTGGTGCTATGATACCAATTGATATATTGACAAGAGAAGCAAAATGTGAATTTGAGACGCATCGCACATTCGGAAATAATAGCGAAGTCAGTAATGGTTTTAGAAATTGTATAGCGGAGTGGCAAATAAGATGGTCATCTTCCACAAAGAGTAGATGGACGTATGCATTGATACCTAATATACAAGTTTGGTTCGTTAGGCGCCATGGTTATCTAAACATTTACTTGACGCAATTTCTAAGTGGCCACGGTTGTTTCCGTTCGTATTTGTTTCGATTCGGTATTGATAGTTCCCCGTTTTGTCCGTGTTGTGTTGAGGATGTAGAGAATCCCGAACATGTGTTTTTTGTTTGTCCACGTTTCGTCTCGCAGAGGATGAACTTGGAACGACAAGTTGGGAGAAATGTTTGTACAGGGAATATAGTACAGATTATGTTGATGTCATTGGACAACTGGGAGTATGTATATGAATATGTTAAGGCAGTTATATTGGAACTACGTAGGCAGGATGAGATTCGTAGAAGAATTTTGAGGTAGCGGAGGTTTTATACCTTTCCCCCCTGCTTTTGTGTTGGTTCCGCAGGGACAGGGGGCATGTGAAACGAGGTTGTTTTAGCGTGTTAAAGTCTCGCACTTCTGGCATTACCGGACGACCAAAGTCTTTCGATGATTTTTTCCTCGTTTAAAAAAAAAAAATACATACATACACTGTTGGTATATTATATTGTATATTGTAGTTATAAAAATATTAATAGATTAAAACAAAATATAAATTATTATAAAGAAATAAAACATAAACTATAACATAAATATTAAATAACGTAATATTAAATAAAAATATTAAAGTTTTGATTGGAAAACTTCTCAATCAGTTTGGTTTTAGTTCTTGGAGCTGTAAACTTGTCTGGTCTTTATTGACAGATCGTAGTCAGTTTGTCCAAATTGGTGACCAACGATCCGGTACTATAGGAGTATTCAGGGGGGTGACCCAAGGTTCTATATTAGGTCCTTTATTATTTCTATTGTATATTAATGAAATTTTTCAGAGCTTATCTTTTTTAACTTGCTACACATACGCTGATGATATTCAATTACTGGCATCTTCGCAAATTTCTAATCTTCAATATGTAGAAGGTCTGATAAATGATGATCTTAAGGGAATAATGGAATGGTCCAGAAATAATTTTCTGAGATTAAATCAAATGAAATGCAAGGTTATGTTTTTCTCTAAATACCCGAATTTAACGATGAATATTTTGCTTGATGATGAACCTTTGGAAATTGTTACGCACTATAAATCTTTGGGTCTCATTATTGATGATAATTTGAATTTTGATAAACATATCAACCTCGTAATATCTAGGGTATCTTGTACTCTACGTAGAATATATTGTGTTTCATATTACTTACCATTGACAGTTAGATATAGAGTAGCAATGGCAACATGTTTGCCGCTGTTTCTTTATGGAATGGAAATATACTCATGTACATCGGCGAGAAATTTGGATAGATTAAGAAAGTGCTTTAACAGGGTAGTCCGTTACATTTTTGGTCTTCACGTTAGAGAAAGTGTATCGCAATATCGAAAAGAAGTATTGGGATGTGAATTTGAACAGTACATTGACTTAAGGCGAATTCTATTTTTTTTTTTAAACTTTAAGAACTGGTAGTCCAGCATATTTAATCCGTAAATTTGAATTTGGTGCGTCAAGTAGAACACATGTTTTGACATGTCCTAAATATTCATCATGAGTCGATCGTTTTGTTAGAGAGTCACTAGATTGTGGAATACAATGATTTCTTACCAAGATCGGAGATTTTCACACTCATTATTAGCATTAAAAAACATTTTCCTGGCAAATTTTTAAATACATTGTATATTTATTTAGAGGAAATTTTCATTAAATTTCATATTTTTAATGGAAGTGTCTGTTAAATTCTCCCTTTTCGATTTTTAATTTTGAAAAATACAACTCTGAAATTATGGAGTAGTACTTACTGGTTATAGTAGGAAATATTCTGTATTCAGTAATCAATACCTGGATACTTGATACTTTTATGTCACTTTATTGGAGACACCCAAACAATTATTTTCGATTATGTTAACGGTTAGTTTGTGCTTATAATTGGGTATTTAATATTTTTTTTCTTTATATTATGTATTGTTATATTTAATTTTTTTTCATATTGAATTTAATTATATGTACATAAATACAATATTGTAGTATTGCTAATTGGGCCTTAATAGGCTACGGCACTTTTTTGAAAATAAATAAATAAATAAAAATAAATAAATTATAGTGACGCTCTTCTCCTAGTGTAACAACCTATATTGTCCACACGGTTCTTTTTAAATCCATTTTGCAGTAATGGAAAACTTGGAATATGCCTTTGAAAAACACGTGAAAAAAATAACATACTGCTAAAACCACTTTAAACCAAAATCTTCAAAACCACAACCTCATGATTGTAATGTCCACCAAAGTTTCCATGAGCATGGACACCAAAAAGCACCAGTATTCATCACCATTATTATTATCATAATCACCTTCGCATCATCATCATTACCTTCAAGTTCAACATCCCGTTCATCACCATCGTTATCTTCAAGATCATCATCACGTTCATCATAATCACGTTCAGTCTAACTATAAAATGTATCTGTATTTATACTTAGGCATAAGATTTTAATTATTAAATTGAAATGTAATATAAAAATTAAAGCATATTTTTTTATGTGAAAGAGACAGGTAAAGTCATGGTTAGAAGCATGAGATATTGGGTACCATTGTTGCCAATGGTGTAGTTCTATTGAACTTTTGGGAGGGAACTAATGTACCCCTAATGACGTCACTCCCCTGTCTTCCCCTTTGTTTATAGTCGGATAACATATATAATACTTATTAGTTTTTTTTGCTCTATCCATATGGTGATTTTTAATGCATTTTTTTATGATTAAGCCGCAAAGACTAGGGTCAAGAACCACATCACCTCTGCAGAGCTAGGATGATATATGAATTCTAGCGACGTGACATTGGATCTTATGAATTTGAGTATTTCAAGAAAATTCTAAAATCAACAACGAGAAGCTGTTAGCTAGAGTTAAAGCTGAAGTTCAAGAGACTTCTTACTTACTTTTTTTTTTTTTTTTTGTTTTTATGTTTGTAAATACATAAGTCTATAAATAACTCAACTGAAGAATAAAAAGGATTACTTTTAGGATATCTCGATCAAAAATAAGTAGTTTTTCCGTCAAATTCTACTTATTTTTCTACCACCAACCAGTAACTAGGAGTGAAAATATATATAATTATGCACAAATGTATAATAATAAATACGTACGCATGAATGGAGATATTTAATTTTGAAGAATGATTTTTATATTTTTATTTTGTTTATATATACATGTTTATAATTTTTGTTGAGTTAGTGTGTTCTCGCTTTTTTTAAAAAAATTGTAATAGTCATATAAAAAAAATTATTAAATAAAAGAATAAAATCTGATCAAAAAAAATATCCTGGTTATCCTGGTAAACATTCTTATAAATGACGCCCGAGCAGGGACCATCATTTATGTGATTACAAGAAGTGTGTATAAATATAACACAAAGGATCTGAAAAAAAATATAAATAAAAAAAGGACATTAAAAAAATAACAAATAAATAATCAATTTTATACAAAAACAAGTTAGAGTGTTATATTCGAGCCGAATCTTAAATTCTCTCCACCTAAATATGATGAGAAGTGTAGAAGTTACTTTGGCATAAACAATTTAGTATCCATATTCAATATTTGTTATTAGAGGTGCGCTCCTATTATGAGGATTAAGACAATGTTATTGAAATACTATTAAATAAATATACATATCAATTAATATAACAATTGTTAGAAATACTAGTTTAAGCAGAAGATACTTTAACTACAGATTCTTACCATTTTCAACAGAGTTTGTCATTTATGATACGTATGATACTTAACAATTTATATATGTACCCAATAATTGGTTATCATTACCCGATTGGATTAACATTATCCTTATTCACCACAAGTGAAGAAAAAGAGTTTAAAAAAGGGTATACAAATATATTTAGACAAAATTCAAAATTTTGCGTATGGAAATAAGTTATAACACAAAGTTTTAATATATATTCGCGATTAATGATTTTTCCGGATACGTGTCTTATATATAATTATGAACCCATAGTCAAAAAATTCAGTAGTTTGATTTCTGTCTACTTGTAACTAATATCTGTTGAATTTTTGATCGATATCAATGTGCGTTAATGTATTTTTGTATTATGAGTCAATCGTCATAAAATATTTTAAAGTGATTTCTATGGATTTCAATTGAATTTCATCTTTATCGCAAGTGGAACTTATATGGGAGCTGTTGCCAATTATGGACCGATATTCACAAAATTCAGTAGTATGATTTTTGGATTCAAATTACTGATCTGTGTATTATTTTGGTTCAATATATGGGAGCTGACCTAATATGGGACTATCGCCATATAATATTGTATCGTTATTTCAAAGTATTTGAGGGCTATTTTTATAAAATTTATAAATAAAAAATTAATAAAACTTAATTTAAACAACGCTATTTACATGAGTGGACCTTATATGACAACTATAGCGAATTATGGACCGATATTTAAAAAGCTTGTAATATCATTCTTGGATACAAATCACTGATCGGTGTACAATTTTGGTTCAGTACAAATATTTTTTTGGATATTTGTGTATGTTAATGTGTTTTCCGGAAGTGATTCCTATATATGGAGGCTATGACCAATTATGGGCCGATCATCATAAAATTTTGTACAATGATTTTTGCATATATTGAAATTTTTGGTTTCGAATTTCAACTTGATAACTGTATTTATAAGATATTTATGAGAATTTTAGTGATTTTCGGGACTGGATCTTATATGAGAGCTATGGTTAAATATGGACCGATTTACACGAAATCCAGTAGTATGATTACTGGATACAAATTACTCATCTGAGTATAATTTTTTTTTTTTTTTTGATATCGATATATTTTAGATGTTTATGCACCTTCTATGTGATTGCCCAGCCTTACAAGAGCATAGACTATTACATCTTGGTAGAGCTCTTTTCCATGATCTGGACTGTCTCAGAGATATGCCACTAGTGAATATGATTAGATTTGTTAAAAGTACTGGTTGGTTCTCACGGGGATCACAAGAAGTACACAGTCAACGAAATTAGGGTGGGCAACCATTCTCCCTTTATGTATATAAGGGAATGGTAATTCTAAGGGTATCACAATGGGCCACAAGGCCTCCGAGTGAACTCGCTAGCTTGCGAGCAACCCACGTAACCTAACCTAACCTAGATGTTTATGCAGGTTAATGTATTTTTCGGAAGTGGTATTTATATGAGAGCTATAAACAAATTTGAACCGATCTCCATAAAATTCGGGGCAGCGACTTTTGTGTATATGGGGATTATTTGTGTAGAATTTCAACTCAATAGCAATATTTAAAAGATATTTATGCGTATTTAAGTGATTTTCGGAAGTGAACTTTATATGGGGGCTATGGTCAAATATGGGCCGATCCACGAAAAATGTCGTCTTGTGATTTCTTTTGGTACAAAACTTATTTTTGCTGAATTTTGTATTTATACTGCAATTCTGTAGGCTTTTATAGACTATAGCACCATATTTCGGGAAGAGGAGAAATCATGGACCGATTCTTTTAATTTTCAACAGAGTTAGTCGAGTGTAAAATTGTATGGTATTATCTGCAATATATTTACAGAATTAACAAAAAATATATGGAAATTATCAACTTTTTTTTATGTAGTCTCATATTTTGACTCATAACTTTGAGCTTATTGTACCGATTTTGTTGATTTTCAACACCAAACTGCTTAGGACAATAATAAACATGTTTTTTGAGAGTTTACTAAGTTTGCAGACGGACATAGCTCAATCGACTTAGAATTTCATAAGGATCAATAATATAAATAATTTGTTGGATCTTAGATGATTATTTCTCAATGTTACACACGGAATGACAAACTTATATATACCCTCATTCACCACTTATGGTGGTAGAGGGTATAAAAATACAATCTACTGGAATTTTCGTTAACCCATAATTCAAAATCAAAGTGCGGGAATCAAATGAAACTTTAACATGAGCCGTTTATTCTTCAATCAGCATAAAAAGGATGTCCTTTGTGAAACACTAAAGGATATAGGACTTGATGAAGAAGGTACCATCGATGAAATGTGGGCTCGATTGCGCACTTATCTGGATAAAAGCAACATCCTCAAGGATCACGAGAGTTTGATCGAGACGCTCAAATCTTGGATGTAAAAGGAATTGAAGGTGCATATTGCCTAAATGTCACGTGGATCCTCGGCAGTTTATTTGCGGGAGAAAATGGAAATGAGCTCGGAGAATCATTACAAGGTTTGCGATAAGGTTCGTAAGTGGGAAATAAATAGATGGCGGAAAGGACCCGTTTTCTGGAACGTATTGATGAACTTGCCACTTGTTATTCCATTGCGCAACATACTTTGTTAAATTTTATGCCTGAATTATTAAAAGGTGACGCTTTATCCTGGTACTGGAACAATAAAGAGGCGTTTAAATCCAACAGTGATTTCGTAGATGACTTCAAACTTTTTTTTTACCTACCCGTTTCTTTGAGAATTTGAAAGACTATATTCGGAATAAAAACCAACGTGCAGACGAAAATTTTCTGAATTACATAACTGCTATACATACGTTGATGAGGCTATCGAATATATTTGCAATCTGTTATGGACACCGGTGCTACACACTTTTGTATCAATTCCTCAGTAGTACATGGTCTTTAAATTCCTATAATTCCTCCTGAAATTAATACTCTTCATCTGGCTGACAAATCCAAGATATCTACAAAAGGTTCCGTTGATATTTGGTTCATATTAAATGGAGTGGTATACCGACATAATTTTTTAGTTTTAAACAACATCCTTGATCCAATCATCATAGGCAACAATTTTCTCCATCAAACTGTTCCGTAAAGAAATATATAGAAATATAGAAAAATACTGATAGGTCAACAAATAATTTCCCAGAAATTAGTTCCTTACAGATCAATCCCTGTGAAGAAATTCAAGAGGATATTTTTATGCAACAAACAGTAAACGCTTTTCTGAAACTCAGCTACCTCGATTCGATTCCATTTTCCACCCTGGAAAATCATTTGAGGAACCTTAAAATTGTCTTCGATCGGCTAGTCGGCGTAAAACTACGAATTAACATCGAAAAGTGCACATGTGCGAAGGAGAAAATTAGATATTTGGGTCATACTATAAACGAGCAAAGTATACACACTGATCTTAAAAAGGTGAACGCCGTCGCACAGTGGTCCAAATGCTCAATCTAGCCAAAAAAAGTATTTTTTTTATGTTTCAAAAGCTAATTTTTTGTAAGGTAATATGTTGACAAGTGTCCATATTACATAACGGCATATTTTTATACCCTCCATGAGGGTATATATAAGTTTGTCATTCCGTGTGCAACATTGAGAAATATTCATTTGAGACCCAACAAAGTATATATATTATTGATCCTTATGAAATTATAAGTCGATTGAGCCATGTCCGTCTGTCTGTCTGTCTGTATAAAACACTCTCACTTCCAAAATACATAAGCAAAATTAATGAAATATATACCAAAATCTTTATAATTTTTCTAAGCAGTTTGGTATTGAAAGTCAGCAAAATCGAATTGGTAGATCCAGAGTTATGGATCAAAATGTAAGACAACCTCCAAAAATGTTGATCATTTTCACATGGTTTTTTGTGATTTTGGGTAAATTCATTACAGAGAATACCATGAAATTTTTCACTCACTATTTATATGATAAAAGGACAAATTCTGTTGAAAATGGTAAGAATCGGTCATAATTTCTCCTAGCCCCGAAAATCACTTAAATACTGTCGTGTGCACCCTGTGTTTGAATGAGAAGAGGTTGGCAACGCGAGATGTTGAAAGATGTCAAAAAGATTTTGACAGATAAACAAATAAAGGAAACAGACTAGAAGGATGGATAAAAAACAAACAAAGTGCAGGCGACAGGCAAAGTATATTGACATCTATTTTGCCTGGAAAAGATGAATGACACCGAGGTGACGAGCGAGCGGTTGAAGTGAAGCTCGATCTCTTTTGCGGTGGGATCGAATTGTGGTATGGTAAGTTGGCGCACCGTCGAAATAAAATAAAAAGGACAAAGTGACAAAGTTTTGTGAAAAATTTTATTAGGAAATAAAAATAAAAAAAAGTCTAAAAACAAAAACTTTAAATAAAACTAAAAATAAATCCGAAAAATAAATAAATCTAAAACTGAATTTAATAAATATAAAGGTCTAAAACAATTTAAATTTTAAAACAAACCTACAATATAAATCTAATACTAAATTTTAAAGCTAAAAGAAAAAAAAAAAAACTAAAGACTAGAAACCAAGAGCTAAAACTAAAACTAAATATAAAAATACAGCTAAAACTAGAACTAAAGTTAAAACGAAAGCTAAAACTAAGTTAAAATAAATCTGAAACTAAATCTAATAAAAAAATAAAACTTAAATAAAATCTAAAAATAAATCTAATAAATATAGAATCTAAAACAAAATCTAGAAATCTAACTAAAACTAAAGCTAAAAAAAGGTCAAAGCAAAAACTAAAATAAAACTAAATTAAAATAAACCTAAAACTAAATATAATTTAAAAACTAAAACTAAAGAAAAAGAAATAAAATAAACTAAAAGATAAATAAAAAAAAGAAAACAACAATTAAAAATAAAAACCTCCACTTGCCACCAACCACATCCACCACACTAAATTCATCCCCATCATTCACCATCCGCATCCGTCTTGAATCCGCCTAGTCATCCTTCTGGTCTGGTTATCCTCCATCATCCACTTGTCATCCTCTTCATCATCATCATCCACCAGAATCACCTCAGCATAAACATCACCACTAATAAAGCACCAGGTATCCTTAAAACAAACACAAAATACGTATTCATATATACATAAAATATATAAATTTTCTTTTTTTTAATGGTTAAATATTAGATTTAGCTTTTTGATTACCTTGTTTTAAATTAATCCCTTTTAAAATTTAAAAAGTAAAAAGGTAAGTGATTGGGTTAAAATAATCTAGTGGTGTGTGTGTAGGGTTAGCTAGGGGCAACTATTAAACAAGTTAAGTTGCCATGGAAAGGACAGTAGGGTCCTGAGGGAGGGAACAATATTGGCATTCCATCAGCCAACAGATGTATTATTTTTGGCAAAAATATTTATTTTGAGTTTGTGTTTCTGTTTGTCTGTTTCCACTCACTTCGGGTTCTCTTATTTTTTGCATTTAAATCCCCAAAAGCTGGTATATATTTTTTTGTACCCAGGAGAATGTTACCGGTGTTGGCAAGAACCACCCCATCCGGCGAGCCTCAGCCCGGCATACGCTATTACACCAGCGCCGCCAACATCTGGTAACCACAACCTCACAACAGATGATTCTGTTGGTTTAAATTCATTTTCAATTCCTGGCCAGTACAATACACTTAAATATCTTATATATATCGGTATCAGGTTCAAATTCATAATCCCCATGCACATGAAAATCGCTGTAGGGAATTTCATGAAAATCGGCCCATAATTGGTTATAGTTACCATATAAGGACCACTTTCAAAAAACACATAATTTTTCATAAATATTTTTCAGATCGTTATCGAATTAAAATTTTACAGAGATCGGTAGTATTAATTCACAAATGAGCTACTAGATTGTGTGATTATCGGTTCATATTTGATCATATAGCTCCCATATAAGGTCCATTTCCGAAAATTACTTAAATACTAGTAAATCTCTTATAAAAGCTTCTATGAGGTTAAATAAATATTTCCCATATATATGAAAATCGATGTTGAATTTTATGAAGATCGGCAGATAATTGGTCATAGCTCCCATATAAGAACCACTTCCGAAAAACACATTAACCTCTATAAATATTTTAAATATATATATATATCGAACTAAAATTGTATACAGACCAATATATTGTATCCAAAAATTATACTACTGGGTTTTGTGAATATCGGTCCATATTTGACCATAGCACCCATATAGCTCCACTTCCGATAATCACAATAATACCCATAAAACTCTTGTAAATAATGTTATGGAGAAAAATATCAAGCAAAATAGGCTCAAGTATATAGAAATCACGTTAAAACATTTAAAAAATACATTAGCGCATTTATACACTCATATCGGTAAAAAATGTAACAGATATAAGTTTCAATTAGATTTGGTGACTATGGGTTCATAATTATATATATAAGGCTCACATCCGGAAAATTCATTAGAACATAACAAAAATATACATTTGAAGTTTGACTAAATATATTTGTTTACCCTTTTTTATACTTTTTTACTTCACTTGTGGAGAATAAGGAAAATGTTGAGCCAATCGGTAATGTTAACCAAATGTTAAGTATATAAATTGTTAAATAGTACATTTTATTCTAATTATAAAATTATAGACTCTGTTGGAAATGGTAGGAATATGTGGTTATTTCAATTATAAATTGCTGAATTAGATAACATTTTTATACATTATTTTGTTTAAAAAAAGTGGTTTTATTGAATAGGTACACTAACATTGATACATTGCTTCAAAAACAAGTAATTGCTTCTTTGAAAGGGAAATTGTCGTCAAAAAATTATAAGAACAATTAAAAAAAATTGTTTGGTGTAATTAATATAACAAAGGCAAGAGCAAAAATTACTGTTTAAAAAATGAAATTATGTACATGTGTGTTTTAAATGTGAAATTTTTGTTCAATGTCCAAATTCTATTAGAATTTTAAATGGTAATTTAAAACAGAGTTAAGCTTTAGTTTTTATGTTGTCGTCATCTATATAGATTTAGCTTTCTAATCTTTAAAAAATTAGCTGCCACTTTTTGCCTCAACGATTTTTATTTCATTTAGAGTTTAACATGTCCATTACAAGGAAGGAGCTGTATTTTTATTTTTAAGGTTGGCGTGGCATTTCGCACACTTAAAATTTTTTAATGAAAGGTAGCCTTTAATGCCTTCCACACATACAGAAATACGCTGTGAAAATATCAGGAAAATCGGTCCAGCCGTTTCGCAGTCTAAAGGGTTCAAACAAACACATTCATTTTTTTCAGATTGTTTGTATTGATGAAATCTATTAACGTACCAAGTTTCATGTCGGTGCGGCTTTTCAAAAGCGAATTATGACTTTCTTCCGGCTAGATTGAGCACTTGGACCACTGTGCGCCGCAGCATTACCAGAACTGAAAACGTTAAAATAATTGATATCATTCCTAAATACGGCAGCTTGGTATCGCCGCTTCATACCGAATTTTTCTACAATTACTACTCCATTAAATAATCTTTTAAAGAAGATGAAAAAGTGGGAGTGGAGCACCCAATAGAAAATGGCTTTTGAAGAAATTATTTCAGTTTTATATTTTTTTAAAATACCATTTACGAAATTTTGTTACCTTCTGTTAGAACACTTAATTCTCTGATCTTTAAAGTTTATTTTTATATTATTATTTTTCATTAAACAATAGAATATAATAATCAATGTAGTGACAACCATTATCAATGGTACGTTTATACCATAAGATATCTTTTTATGAAATTTTAGTTCTTCAATTTCTTTAATATTCTGAACGTGCTCTATAATTATACTATTGAATTTAACATTTATATTTGATATACTTAAGTTCTCATAGGTTGCTATAATACCTGAATGTCCGCTTTCGTATTTATGAAACAATGATATATGTTTGTTTGTTTAGTTCATTATCGTACTCTTTATCCCTAGCGAAGTGAGAACACTAAACAAACTTAAAGTTGTTCCTGTCGGGAAATTCCTTTATCAACTGCAGTTGAACCTTATAATAATCGTGGTCATTCAATTCGGAAAATATTCCTATTTTTCCTTTAACAATTTCCCTCCTTAAAATATTAGACATGTTTTCATTTACGATGTCATGTCTATCTATGTAAATTCATTTATTACCAAAAATCGCTTCATTGTCTGTCTCTTTAACATCCGCTACAATAATTTGAGCCCTAAAAGGATTTACTGCAGTATCCAAAATTGGAATACTATCTTCAAGATCTTCCTCTTGAGAGTGTATAGTCTGAACATCTAAAGAACCTCCATCATTGCTTATTTCACCGTTGCATAATAAATCTTCTAATATATTTATCTCAACATTGATTCGACTTAAGAAATCTACAATATAATTACACTTCCCTTTATATACTCTATTTTAAAATCATATTCACCTAAATCAATAAGGTATCTCTGGAGCCTAGGGCTTATATCTTTGCCTGAATATTTACTCATGAGCCACTTCAGTGGTTAATGATCCTCTCTAAGTCGAATCATTTCCCATATATATAAGGTGTAAAATATTTGACACCCCAAACTATTGCCAACAATTCTTTATTAATTGTTGCATAGTTTGTTTCGTTCGCGAAGCATATGCTTCTGGGTGACCATCTTAAGTTAAGACATCTCCAATTGCGTTATTGCTTGCATCGGTGACAATTTTGAAACGTTTTGAAAAATTGTGATATCTTAATATGGGTGAATTCGTTATTAGCTCCTTAAGTTTTTCAAAAGCCACTATATAGCTAGGGTCGTTCGTATTTACTTTTAGATTTTTCCTCAAATACTTAGTCATTGTGTATGCAATTTTGGCGTAGTTGTGAATTAATTTTCTCTAGAAGCCGGTCATTCCTAAAAACAACTTAATTTGCTTTTCAGTACTTGGAAGCTTCAGATTTTGTACTATAGAAATTTTCTTAGGATCTGGTTTTATCTGATTAGTTGTTAGTACGTAACCCAAAAACCGTGTTTCTTTCTTTAGAAAGTCACACTTATCAATTTGTATCTTTAGTTTAGCCTTTCTTAAAGTTTTAAATATATCTCTAATATTATTTTTATGTTCCACTAAAGACGAACTGAATATCAATTTGTCGTCTATATATACTACACATATTCCGTTAATGAAATTGTTTAGCACTATATTGATCAATCTCCGAAATGTTGATGGTGCGTTACGAAGACCAAAAGGCATTGTAATAAATTCATAATGTCGAAAAGAAGTAGACAATGCGGTATTTTTTCTGTCCTCTTCCTTAAGGAGTATCTGATGGAAACCTTTCCCAGGTCCACAGTTAAAAAATATTGGGGTCTGCACAGCTTGTCCAAGATACCATTCAAGTTAGCTATAGGATACCTATCCTCAACCGTAAATTCATTTAACTTTCGATAATATATTACTATACGACATTTCTTCACTCCAGAATTATCGGCCTTCTTGGGCACAATCCACAAAGGACTATTATAAGCAGAGTTGCTCTCACGAATAATATTTTGTTTCAACATATGGACGCCTCCATTCTATAACATTCTAAGTCGAAAAAGTGAGTATTGAGTTATGAGCTCTCAAAGTTTTCACGATATATCTCGTAAACTATATAAGATACGCCATTTGTTCTTTCACTGTTTTTAGTAGAATTTGAGTAGAATTTTTATAGTATTTTCTGAATTTACAAATTTTAATTGGATCATAGCTAAAAATAGATATAGAATGCTTTAGCACGGAGAAAATGTTGGCTATTGGTCGTCTAAGTGTACTTAGCATGTTTTTGATAGGTCTATTGTTTTTAAGTTAATCACCTAGGTTAGGTTAGGTTCCATGGGCAGCCGCTCCTCAAGCAGCTCACTTGGGTCCATTCAGATCTGATTCCATTGTGGTACCCAAGGGGTAATCATCAGGGTATTTATAGTACTTCCGTTGACTCCAAATTAAACCAGCCAGATTCCCGGTTGAAGGAATTGATTCGTCTCAGATTCATCCTTGATAGCTCGTCCAAACATGATAGGAATGGACATCCGAGGTTGAGTTCCCTCAGGTTTGTCAGAGCCGAACATTGGCAGAAAAGGTGATACACAGTCTGTTCCTTTTCTTCATTATGGCAGCTTCTACAGTAATCATTGTACCGTAGGTCCATTCTTCTAGCACGTGTCTCGATTAAACAGTGTCTTTATTTGCTCACGACTGTAATGTATAAGTAGACTCGTCCTGCTGGCATCGTATACTGGCCAAGTCGACCTCGCTGTAGCACAGGAAGGTTCATTAGTTCACCTGTTTTGTGCAGTCTCATATAGTTTCTGCTGAACAGCCATCTTGCATTTAACAAGGGAAATACCAGAAAAGGGGTCGATCGCCTCCTCACTCATCATCGCACCCCTTTTGGCCAGATCATCTGCTATACAATTACCCTGATTTCCATCGTGTTCAGGGACCCATATAAGAGTTATCCTAGAATGTCTCGCTATATCATTTAGAGATATCCGGCATTCCTCGGTTAACCTAGATGTCGTAAAGACACCCGCTATTCCGTTTACGGCAGCCTTGCTATCAGTAAATATATATATATCACCAGATATTCGATAATACCTCAGCCAGTTGGATGCACGTTTAATGGCAGTAATTTCCGCCTGAAGAACAGTACAGAAGTTAGGTAGCCTAAAGTAGGATTTTATCCCAAAGTTTTCAATATAGAAACCTCCTATCCTATTACCCCTGTTAGAGTCATCAGTGTATATCCGTATGACATCAGTAGGGGGAAAGAGTCCGCGTTGCCATAAATCCCTATTCGGGATCATAATATGGAAATGCCGACATTACCATGAATGTGCCCATAGTAATTCAGTATCCTAGAGTGTCCAAGGTCCTTACCAGACCACGAACAACCAGCATTTAGTCTCACAGCAGAGTTGAGAGCCATTTGTATCACCATCAAATCCACTGGTAACCAGTTTAGAAAAGTGTCTTAGAGGAAGTAGACCTTATAGCGCCTGTAATCAGTATCGCGATAATCCTTAGAACTCGTTCAACGGCCTTCCGGTGAGCAGCATTATCCAAAGCCTGCCACCACACCAATACTCCTTAGAACAAGATGGGTTTAACGACTGCTTTGAAGATCCAATTATTACCTTTCGGCATAATACCTCAGTTAGTACCAATTGCCTTTTTGCAGGAGTAGATGGCCACATAGGCCTTATTAATCCAGTTCTGAATGTTCAAATTCCAGGACAATCTCTTATCTAGAATGATGCCAAGATACTTTGCATTATCCCTGATCTCAATACTGATTCCATTCAATCTAGGTGGTCTAAAGTTATCGATCTTATACCTCCTAGTGAAGAGAACCAATTCCGTTTTTTGGGGATTCACACTAAGTCCGCTTGATATACTCCACTCACTCAGTGTACTTAGTGCCGAATCCATACAACTAGATATTGTATCCAGAAATTTACAAGATATAAATACTGCAACATCGTCAGCATACGCAACTGTTTTAATCCTTCTGTTGTCCATCCTGACCAACAGGGTATTCATAGCCAGATTCCACAGAAGTGGAGATAGTACACCACCCTGTGGGGTTCCACGATTGGCCACTTTTGAAACACTTATGCCACCTAGGGTGGCACATGACTCTATAGCCGAGTATCTTTCCGACTAGTCGGCGTACACAAAGATCAATCCCAAGTTCGTCCATCGCAGATAGGATGGGGTCGGGCCTGACATTGTTAAAAGCCCCATCAATATCAAGGAAGGCAACAAGTGAATACTCTTTATGTGATAGTGACTCTTCAATGGAGCCAACTAACGAATATAGAGCTGTTTCCACAGATCTACCCTTAGTGAAGGCATGTCGGGATTTAGAGATGAGTTCTGTCGGAATGGTAATTTTCAGGTATACAACTCTTTCTTCATTCTTCTGAAGATCAGCAGGAATAATGCCATCCGGCCCAGGGGAATTAAACGGGTCGAAGCTTTTGATTGCCCACTGAATTCTTTCAGAATGAAACTGAAAAGACTCTCACCTCTTGTATTGGTGTCGCTGCTACCCCATATAATGTGGTGCGAGTTAGCGTCAGCACAGATAACCAAAGGTATCTTAGACTCATTCGCCTTGTTAACAGCACTACGGATAGCATCATTTGGCGGATGCTCCCCATGATCATGTGCCATATAGCTGCAAATCAGCCACAACAAACTGCCTTCATTGCTTTCCCATGAGACTGCTACTGTATCTTCATTGCTGTAATCAGACAGAATGAAGATATTCAAAGAGCTTTTAGCCAATATACAGGATCTAAATTTACCTGCGCCTTTAGCGTAATAGAGCTTATAGCCTTCAGACATAGTCCACAGATACGGTCCTGATGGACACAAGGTTCCTGGACCATGACTAGCTCCTCCCCGTTCTTGACAATTCGGCCCCAAAGAGTCCTTATTCAGGACAACGATTGCCTTTATAGAAGATCCTTCAGCGTCAGTAACCTTAACAACTTTCCAATCTTTAGTTGGAAGCTGGAGGATCTCCAAGATCTCCTCCAGGCTGGATGGCTCAGCTGGAATTTTAGCTATGGATTTAAGCTTTCGGGGTATCTCACTCACCGATACCACCTCAAGCCTAGATCCCGGCCATACTTCACCCAACGATGCGACGGCAGTCTTCAGTAGCAACGCTGAGCGTTCATCTACACAAGACATAAGTTTAACGTCACCCTGGTACCAACCAGCATCATCGCATTGAGGAGGAGTGCCTGGGTTCTCTTTGAGAACTTTCCAGAACACCCCTACCAATTTTTTCTTCACCATATCCCAATTTGATTGAGATATGGATCCATCATTGACACTCCGATCTATAACCGCCCTAACGAGGTTGTCTTTGACAATCTCGCTAAAAGACTTGGCTAGAGATCTTTGCGCCGCTTTGGGCCTTTTCGGTCCCGGTTGCTGGCTCTTGGTTGTCGCATCCTCCTCTGAATGGTCCTCGGCTTTTTTAGAGCCAAGAACCTCAATGAAGCGAAAGGCGGAACGCCTGGTGGTAGCAGCCCTTTTTGTAGGATTTTTATGCCTAAGACAGTTATCAGAGCCGGAGTTGGCAGGGAGTGGTGCGGCTACAGGGCAGGAGGATTCCATCACAGACCCTATACGCACAGTTGGCTACTAAGGGGAGCGACTTAGTCGCTTCCCCCTCAGAAGCACCCGAAGCATGGGTTTTAACCGCCTTGACGGTTAGGGCTTTAGCAGCTTTGGAGGTGCTTGGAGAGATGTCCAGAGGTACCTCGCCGCTTATGTCACTACCATCAATTGCTTTATGTTTTTTACATTCAGCCAACCTGGGTGTACCAGATTGACCTCCTGCGACACCAGTAGCATACAGACTAGTCTGGCCTGGTGTAACCACCTGACTAGCCTGGGTTACAGCATTCGACTCACCACAGCCCGTTACCATCGCTGTGGGAGTAGGGTCCCCGGAGATTATGAAGCCCCCGACCGGGTACATGGGGCATGCCTTGCGACCTTCCATTTCGTCCATACGGACAAGTTTTGGTTGCATTTCATACCTGCTGCCAGGTGTTGAGAACTGCCGCCCCTTTGGGGATAACAGACGCAGACCACCAGCCGCCCAATATGGGAAACAGACGCTGGTGGATTTCGGACGGACAATTACGAGCCCTTTCGGACCAGCCGGACAATAACCAACAAAGCCACCCCTCTCAGTGAGGGGAACATGGCTTGATGGAACGTCTGATAGCCGCTCCAAAGGAGAACAGACGCTATCAGAGGGGGAGGGTAGTTGTTAGTATCATGCTCACCGCGTGCCCTACTAGAGACAGCCAACACAAGTTCAACTGTCTCCTCCAGCATGACCAGCACAGATTACCGCATTTAAGCCTCTACATCACGTCAAGATGACTACCCATCGTAGAGGAAGTTAATCACCTATGTAAGTATACATATAATATTCTAGTTTGGACAAACATTTTAGAAAATTATATTTTCCTACATAGACGAATTTTTAGTTAAAATGTTATACAAAAAAATCTAATATTTTCATTTTAAATTAATTTTATTCATAAAACAAAAAAGAAAATTAAATACACAGAAAAAATAAATTCATAATTGGAATGAATTTTGTAATAAATATTATTAATCGAACATGACTTTTTTCCCAAACTTTTTTCATTAAGAATAAGAACATGTTCATACATATTATAAAATTGTACATGACGGAATTTTTTGTTATTTTTGCATAAATTTCTTGATATTTTATAATAAATTGCATTACCTAATGGCTTAGTTCAAATATGTTTGTAAAATAACCTTATATTACCAATTATTCAAGATGAATCAAAAAAGTCTGAAACGTAAAAAAAAATATAATTAAATATAATTTAGCATCCATTAATATTAAAGCATTTCATCTGCTTCAAAAAATGCAGTCAATTTCGCGCATATGTTCTCAATTTTTAGCTGAAAATCATAAAAAACATCAAAATTTTCCAAGGAAAATTTCAAACAACATAAAAATATAAATGAAAATTGTAATATTTTTTTTTTCAAACCTCCTAGATTTTATTTAAAAGCAAAATATATGAAAAAAATTATACTATTTAAGAAATTATTTATAAATTTTATGAATTGAAATCAAATCATACTTTTTATGTTGAAACTTTTTTCTATGTATGTATAATAATTCAGTTCAAACAAAAAGTAGTCATAACATAAATTCAAGGTTACTTAAAAATAATTATAAGAATAAAGATAACAGAAATAGTGTTAATTCAGTATAATAAAATAAATAGAAACTATATTGCATTATTTAGTCGCCATTATCTGACTCGACTACATATTCTTTTCCATTAAAACCATTAAGTTGTCTATAGAAATTTTGGTAAAATTTTGGAATTAAATTTTGATCACACAGATATAAAACATCTTTACGTCTTTTTTCCGTTATAAGAAATCCTGATATGTATGCTTTTGGTATTTCTTCAAAAACAATTTTATTGTCTTTTCTTCTCTTCCTAGTTTCATCATATATTTTCATTTCTCTGAAATTATCATCAAATTCCTATTTATAAAATAATTTATAATTTTGTTGTTCATACACTCTTATTTCTCGGATTTTTGATAGACATACTTTTTCATTTTTTATATTTTTTGTCCAGTTTCTTACAGAAGCAAGTTGCTTGAAATCCAAAAAATCACCATGATCCATTTCAATTACATCGTGTAATGGCGGTGTTTTCTTAGCATTTGTTATCACGGACTACCATTCTATCGGCGTGTATATTCTTTTATTTTTCTTGCACTTCTCTATAAGTGCATGAACACCATCGCCTTGATTTTGAGTATGAGCTTGTTCTAAAAATGTGTGACTAATATCGATTTGTAGTTTTCGTGCAATCCATACATACATAGAGAATACAATTTTATTTTTGTTTTGACCTTCACATATCTAGTGATTCAGAACTTTCACTATTTTCATGATCAAATTTAGACGATTTTTCGTTTGCTGAACTAGTTTGCTCTGTATTTCCTATCAAAAAATTCAATATAAATAAGCAAAACATTTAACTTAAGTCGTGAATTTCTTACCAACAGTTTCCTCACAATTATATGGCATGGAACTTATACTTTTTGATTCTCCTTCTCTCCCCTGCTACGGGTAGTCACCTTGAGTCTTCGGGCACGGTGCAGGGGCTTAAGCATCCTAAGGATGTGATCTAAGAACTACCCTCCCCATACCTCACAGCATCTGTCCTCTATTTTAAGAGCGGCTGTGGGGTAAATGACCACTATCGGTCGCCTAGCGACCACGACCTCAATTTGGTAGTGTCTGTTCCCTTAGTTAGGGCGGCTACCAAATCCCCTTCTCTTCATTGTTTTGATGTCGGTCCGGGACTGTGGTTTTGGGTTACCTAGGCAACATAACCGTACCTTCTAGCGTCTGTTCCCTATGTTAAGGGCGGCTAGATAGTACAATCTGGTTCTGTCAGTCCGATTGTTTTTGTGGTAAAAACGAAAATCCAGGATGCCTCTGTCTCATATTGAGCGGCATCCTGGTCTGCGACTGACTCCAGAGGAGCGGCAGTGTCTATTTCCTACCTTTGGTAGATGTATAAACTACCAAACCCCCCCCCATGAAATGTCAAATAAGGAAGACGGCCCTATGTCCTTGGTCGAGGGTGCTAAAATCTCCAAGGGTAACGTGAGTACTCAGGCGGAGGCCACAGGTCTGAGTGCCACTGGAGCGACTGTGACTGCGACGAACCAGACGAATACCACGGGTCTGGTAGTCGGTGAAGCTACTGGGGTAAACAAGCCTAATAGGTTTTTGACGAGACAGGAAAGATTGACTTTGGACGACATTGACGACAACCTCTCAGGTCTGAAAGGGTTAAACCTTTACGAGACTGATGAGGAGGACTTACTCATGGTGTCCTCTGAGCCGCTAAAAGCGATGGAAGAAGGACAGAATCCGGAGGCCCATGACCCTGCAAAGGGAGACCCAGGACAGAGAAACAAGATACAGGACGCTGAACAAGACGAATGGAAAAGGTTGGCAGGCTACAAACGCTCTCTCCGGTATGTCAGGACGTTGGACTCACGAGATCCGGCGTCTTTGACCACCAGGGAAAAGCGTTTGCGGCGTAAACATACCTACCACATACAGAAGTATGAGGCTATGCTAAATACTACTGTTGTGGAGGTCCGGCCAGCCAAGACTACGACCGAACCAAACCAGAGCAGGCATGTGATCACATCTAAACATGTGCCCCATGCCAGCACTGGACCGAACACGATCACCGCCTCGGAGAATCTTGACGTACGCCCATCTACATCAAAGAGGGCCACGTCAGGACCAAAGAGAGGTGATGACCAATGCGGCACGACGAAGTCTGCTAGCACAACACCCAAGGTGCTGTCCGCAATCTCCTCTACTCGAGGAACCGCGACGGTTGCCAAAGGTCCAGCAAGCAGGTCAGGTGAAACGCAGGTGTCTGAGGGTAAGCGGTTGAAACCATCAACTAGCTTAACATCAGCACCTGAGCTACAAGTAGCCATCATAGATCGTAGTCAACCTGGATGACCTAGGTGTTGATCAGCGGATTAAAAATTGGACCGAAAATTTGCTTAAGAGCAGGGCCATAAACTCTAATATGGGTATTGGTAGGACAAGGGGCACACCACAAGGTGGTGTCATCTCTCCACTTCTGTGGAATCTTGTCGTAAATAAAATCCTTTTCAGGCTCAGTAGGACAGGCACCAAAGTAGTCGCATATGCTGACGACGTTGTGCTTCTTATTCAAGGGAAGTTTCTTCCCACAATAAGTGAACTCATGGAATCAGCTCTCAGCGTTCTACTATCATGGGCCAGAGAAAACGGTCTAGGTGTCAACCCTGCCAAAACCGAACTGGTTCTTTTTACCAGGAGATACAAAATCCCAGAATTCAGACCTCCACGACTGGATGGTACTTTTCTAAAGATTTCAAGCGAAGCCAAATACCTTGGCGTAATTTTCTAAGCTCTCGTGGAAACGTAATGCTGAGAGTCGAATGAAGAAGGCACTATGTGCCTTCTACATATGTAAGAAAACCTTTGGGAAGAGATGGGGTCTTAAACCATATATTGGTCATAAGACCTATTTTGACCTATGGGGCTCTTGTTTGGTGGAGAGCGGTGGACACCAAGACTCACCTCTCTACTCTAAACAAGGTACAAGGACTTGCATGTCTTGCATGATCGTATTGGACACGGCACCATCCTACAGAAGATAGGCAGGCCATTCATTGGGCAGGAAACGGATTACTTGGTATCTACACCGAATTGATATATGCCATCGAGATATATGCCATCGATACAGCCGCGAGAAGAATACGGGAGCTGAATCTCGAAAATTCGACTATACATATTTACTTGGACAGCCTTGCATCAATCAAGGCTCTTAATTCCAACTTTATTAAGTCGAAATGTCTTCTCAACTGCATCCAATCACTGGCACAACTGACACAACATCACGTCGAGTTGATATGGGTCCCAGGACATGAGGGCATCCGGGGAAATGAAGTATCCGACGAATGCGCAACGAACGGGTCGTCCCTGGACGTATCTCTTGCGCAAAGGGATATTCACACTCCCTTGGTGAACGTATCAAAATTGATAAATGAATGAGCTTTGAGTGAGACGGAACTCAGGTGGTCAAATATCATCACTTGTAGAATATCCAGATTGCTCTGACCCACTCTGACGGAGAATAGGACTAAGACTCTTTTGTCTCTTAGTAGGAATTCGATCAGGCTTCTTAAGGGTATAATCACTGGGCACTGTATGATTGGACGCATGTCAGAACGTATGGGTTACCCACGTTATAGCTATTGTAGAAGTTGTTTGGATGAGGAGGAGGAAGAATCGGTAGAACACCTTCTATGTGATTGCCCAGCCTAACAAGAGCATAGACTACTACATCTTGGTAGAGCTCTTTTCCATGATCTGGACTGTCTCAGAGATGTGCCACTAGTAAATATGATCAGATTTATTAAAAGTACCGGTTGGTTCTCACGGGGATCACAAGAAGTACATAGTCAACGTAATTAGGGTGGGCAACCATTCTCCCTTTATGTATATAAGGGAATGGTAATTCTAAGGGTATCACAATGGGCCACAAGGCCTCCGAGTGAACTCGCTAACTTGCTAGCAACCCACGTAACCTAACCTTCCTAATAAAAAACTTATTAATTTTATTAGATAATACGGAAAACTAATAAATAATATGTCTCACGTTATTTTGTGCTAATTTTATCATTTTTCTTGCATGCGAAATCATTTTATACCCGAAAATACAAAAATTAGGCGTCCGATTTGGTTGACTACTTTTTCCAAACTAAAACCACAAAGTATACAGAGGCGACACGGCAAAAAAATATATGTGTCTCTTTCGCTCGAAACCATTTCAACTGGTTTTGTTTTGTGCTTATTTTTTATTATTAAATAGTGTTGTTTGTTTTAACGCACTGTCTGTATTATACCGCAAATTTGTTTTCTCTTTCTAGCGAAACTATTTCATAAAAAAAGCTAGTGTTTTTGAACTGTCAAATTTGTCGCCTCTGTATACTTTGTGCTAAAACATCTTATGTACACTCACACGCACAAAATTATTTTTTTAATTCGGGAAAACCTTTTAACTACACTTACAGACATTAAAAAAACACACCGAACATACCAAATACACATAGAAAACACAACGTTAAGAAATGTCGCTTTCATAACATACTAAGTCAACTTAAAATTGTCCAAGCTAAAGTATTCTAAGTGTACTTACTGCATTTTAGAATGGAACATTTTTACGACTATATGTGTAGTCTATGTATATTTCTGCTTTTGACAGTATTTAACAGTATTTAAATTTTAGAGAACGTAGGATTCAAAAATTCAAGAAGATTAAAAACTTTCTAAGTACACTTAGAACGTTATAGAATGGAGGCGTCGATATCATTTATTTGTTTTTTTATTTCACTTTCGTAAATTTGGGGCTACCGATAAATCTTTGAATATAGGGATTTATATACATAAAATAAGTCTTTAAATTCAGTAAGAAGATTTTTTATTGTTCCTGTTTCCTCATTATTCAAGTGACTAAAATCAAGTTTGTCTAAAACATTTTCTCTCGCAATTGGTTCAAGTAAACTTACAGTGTCGGCTATAACTAAAGCACCCCCTCAGTGATTTCTTTTTATATTATATTTTTTTTATAAAAACAAAGTTTTAAACTGTCTATTATGTATTATTTCTAATTGTTAATATATTTACTATTGATAAACAAATACTTTTAAAGTTAATCTTTCTATAAGAGGTAACTTTAAATCAAACAAGAGCTAAATTCGGCTGTGCCGAATCTTATATACCCTTCACCTAAGTATACATTGCCTTTAACCATGCAAAACTCTGCATATAGTAACAACAACAAGAAAAAATAATATTATATCAGATGCAATTGCAAAACATCCGATATTCATATTCACACATTGAGTGCTCACTGATAACTAACCAAATAAACACAACAATTATTATGCACAATTGTATGTTGAAAAAATAACAACAAAAATTAAAATAAACGAAATTATGCATGCGTGTGTTTCATTTATAATTCCTATTCATTCCACATTGTAGAACAGATTCAATTCTTTATTTTGTTCAGTGCACCTACAAACAAACAAATACAAAAACTGAAAAAAAAAAGAAAAAATCATACACCCGTGCTCATGCGCTTTTGTAGTTGTCTCGTTGAGTGGAGAACGACTACTATATTGTACGAGCATAAGAATGCGTGTAATTGGATTTTGCACAATTGTGCTCAAGGCGAATTCATATAAGGCAAGGCGAATTCATATAAGGTGTACTCGTTAGCCCAGCTCAAAGTATATTTATACAAGTACATGCAACTCTACAACAAATCAACAATAAAAAAAACAACATTAATTTTGTTTGTGTAAAACATTGTGAGATTGTCAAAAATTGTTTACAATTACATACAATAAATGTAAACAAACAGAAAGAAAAACAACAAAGTAAAAAATTTTGACAATCTCAAATGTATTTACAAAGGAGAAAATAATGAACAGCTGATCACTTGCATGTACTTGTATAAATATACTTTGGCCCAGCTGATCATCAGGGCGAATTCATATAAGGTGTACTCGTCCCTACAACAAATACACTAGATCAATAGAACAGCTGACTTTTTTTTATAGAATTCACCTAATTCGTTAAACTGTCAAAATTTCTTATTTGTTTACAAATGTTAGCTGTCATTAAATTATAATTTTATTTTTTAGTTTGTGAAGTATTTGTTTTAGCACAATCATATATTAAAACTGGTTAAGTTATCACTAATTGATAAATAAATTTGGCAGCCCCTGTCAATACTTGATAAAATTTTATCATGATAAACGTCAAAATGGTTGTAAAGATTAAAATTATCATGTATAGTCACCATTTATTAGTAATATTGCTTTGTTATGAAAAAATTGTTAGTGCTTTTTCTCTGACAACTTTGTCTTGACAACAAATGGCAGTAATTGTTATGATAAATATTTGTCAAGTATAGACAGGGGTAACATATGCAATAATTCCACGTCTTACCAAACCATCACCATGCATCGTTTTGTGCAAAGCAAATCGAAAAGGGTGACAGCGCCGCAACAACAAATACAACAAGGCAAAAACATGCTTTTTGTTTTTGTGAAAAATTCGGCAAAATGTAAACATTCTAATACTTAATTGGAACAAATCAAGATCCCAGTAACAGTTTATATTTTCACAATGTAAATGAGTAGTAGGGTTCTATAATTGAAAAAAAGTCGACTTTTCGACTTTTGGTAATTTATGATAAGTCGACTTTGTGAACTTTCGACTTTTTAGTTAAATCGACTTTTTTCGACTATTTTCGACTTTTTCCAACTTTTTACAATTTCTTGTAAAAAATACATGGTTTCTGCATTTCTTGATGCGCCTTCTGTAATGTTTAGCAATAAAAATTATATGTATTAAGACGATAATAAATTAAATGATTTTATCACTTTTGTTGCTAATAGTTATATTTAAATTTATAAAATAGCAAACAAATTTACATTACTAATTTGACATGTTTATTATCAAATATTTTCCTAAAAGATTCTGTAACCCGAGTATATACGATATGTCTAAAAACTTTTTAAAATGCTCTTTGTACGCAAAATATTTATATAAAATATTCTGTGTAGAAAAAGCATTTTTTTAAAAACATTTACTTATTATTTATTTTGCATACACTAGAAAAAATTAAAGTGTATCAAATTGCAGTAACATAAAATTATTAATGTTGCAATTAAAAATTTTTTTTGACAATGTAAAAAGTCGATTTTTTTTAATTTTTTCGACTATTCGACTTTTGTGATAACTAATCGATTGTTCGACTTTTTTTCCCGACCAAAAAGTCGATTTCGACTTTTTTCAGCAAAAAGTCGATTGTGCGAATAATCGAACAATCGACTTATAGAACCCTAATGAGTAGTACCATATTAAAGATATTTTGAAACACTATTCAATGATACCCATAATGATGAGATTATTTTATAAATATATGAGCAATTTACTTTTATATATATTGACTTCAAATTCCAGTAACTCCTTAAGTAAAAGAATATTTTAACACTTTTGAGCTTATAATTATGAGAGCTATTAACACCAAAAAAAATAATATTAAATTTCAGTGTTTCGATGAATATGATTTATGCCAATCGATTTTATTGTCACCGACTTTTCCATATATTTTCCAACGAATAGTCATTTTGAGTTTTCAGCAAAAAGTCGACTATCTACCTTTGTTTCATTTCAAGTATTAATTTTCCATCCCTGTAAACTAGGCAACTCTAAACGGAATGAAGTGAATTGAAGAGAGGTTTGATTGTTTTTTGTTTTATTAAAAAGGTGAAACCGTGTCACAAAATAAGTGGTATAATACTAAATATATTTTTACAAATTCAGTTCAAAACATTTGAAATACATAAACGTAATAAAAATATCAATAAAAGAATAAGTATTTGACAAAAATTATTTTGATATTTACCCTCTGTTAAAACATTAAAAGTGGTGTTGTATTTCATTTCCATTTTGTACTAATTGTGTATCTAAAAAAGGCGTTTACTTGTACATCAGTCTATTGCATCTACTAAAGAAAAGTCTTCTTAAACAAAAGCCACTATGGGTACTTTGTCTGATTTTGGACAAATAGCCATGAAATGGGATCCCAAAAATTTGGAAATTCGTACTATGTCAGTCGAAAAAACCCTTGAGCCGTTGGTATTACAAGTAACAACACTTGTGAATACTAAGGGACCAAGCAAGAAGAAAAAAGGTAAGACTAAAAACTAATACATATAATTTTAATTAGATTACTTATTGAAATCGATTACATATAATAATATAAAGAATGAAAATGTTTTTATATCATTTGCTTCGAGACGCATAATTTTAAATCTAAAATTTTTCCTTGTACAAAAATATAATATCAATCATAAGACATACAATTCTCATGGAACAAAAATAAAAAATATGTACTCCAATGTAATACATTTTGAACTTTTATGCCACTGTAGCAATGAAGGATTTTAAAAAATTGAATCCAATGTCCATAATTCTGAGAAATATTTATTGTAACCAGTTATGGGCTCCACCTGCATACCTTTCCGAAAATTATAATGACTGCAAACATTTAGTCATCAATTAATTTGTTCTACATTCAGGAGGGGTATATTCGTCATCTTGGTTAAGTAACTCTAACAAATTTGCGAATCTTGGAACGGTTCTGAAATTTCACTTATAATTCTACTAGCTTAACCCGTTTCGCTAGCCCTATCGTAGTGAAATCAAAAAATGTGGAAGGATGATATACAAAATTAAATGAATATAATTAATACCATGCTTTTGCCATTGAAAGTATAAAAACTATCCTGCGATTTAAAAAAAAATCTTGATACTTTCTTAAGACGCTCGCAATGCTATAACTTCGTATTTTTTATGGTGAGCAAGTTTCGAGCCAGCATATTTTAAGCCAAATACTTACAATGATAGGAAAGTAATTTATACAGTTCTTTAGATATTCAATAACAATTTACTTAGTATAATCTGTTACCACCCAAAGTATTGAGAATCACACTATTATTATTATAGATCTTCAGATATCCATTTTTAACAATTTACCGAATGTGGAACGGGCTACCCAACCTGTTCTGATCCCCTCACTATAAGACAAAAAACGGATACTGGCAACAAAGCTATTTAAACAAAGTTTAAAAACTTTTTCTATAGTAGTTCTAAAAATTCGATATTGAATATTATCTTTCTATGTTCTACGTTCAGTTGTTGTTATTCGCAACTACGTACAATAGTAACAAAATAACTCACGCAAAGTTTTGAAAATTACATTATTATATTTTTGGCATAACAGGATACAGGTAACTTTAAATCCAAAAAATATTTAAAGCTAGAATATATAGACTATGGATAGGTATAATATAAAAAATTTTTAATTTATATTTTGTCCCAAATCCTTTGTTATGGATGACACAAGCAAATCTCTTGTAGATGTTGCCACTTATATATTTTATGCGATAACGATTTACAATACTAAATAGTCGGTTCTGCCGGTGCCAATATGGGAGATCCAATCAGAAAATGTCGTATAATGTCTTCTTATATCCGAAGGACAATTAAAAGAAGGCAAATTACCTGATATTGAAGGTAAAACGATGGCAGAAGTCTCCAAATCAATACTTCTGTCTAAAGGAGAACCAACGCGAATATTACAAATCTTTCTCGAAGTAGTAGAAGCTTCTTTATGAAACCGGAAATCGTAACATTCGTAGAATGTGACGGAAGTCGCAGTTGATTTCGCAAATGTTCCGAAATGAAAGATACTTCTGAAGCTGGGTCGATTAAGGGCTTTGCTGGATACGTGGTATCATTGCGAATAATGGAAACGATAGCAGTTCCTAATAATACAGATGAATTCTGTGATAAATTACAGACTTGGCAATTTACATTAGATAGAGCGGCTGCAGAAGTAGTTGGCCTTTGTGATGTCAATTCAGTCGATCGAACAACTGGTATCGATGTAGTATTGTTAACTGGGGACGATGGTGCAGAATTATTAAATTTTTTTTTTTTTATTTAGTTTGTATTTATTTCGATAATATTAAATTTATATACATTTGTCTTAGAAGGTAAAGAGTTTAGGGCTAATGCTCCTTTTCTACTTAATAATAAACTATGAATTATAATATATACATATATACAGAATGATTTATTATTTGAAGTGAAGGAGAAAAATTTGCAAAAACCTATTTAAAACTGATTAAGATAAAAAAAAACTATACTACTGGTAAAATTACGTTGAATTAAGTTCATTAATGTGTGGGTATTGAGAAGTAGAGCATCTGCTGTTGAAATTCGCGGTCAATCTGACTAGTCTATCTTGGACAAGTTCGAAGTCAGCAAGATTATGTAGACGACGAGTGGAATAATGCCATGGTAGATTGAATACCATCTTGAGTAGTTTATTTTGTGCTACTTGAAGCTTATTTATATGACATTTAGCGGACGAAAACCAGACTGGTGCACAATAGAATATAACGGGATGAAATATGGATTTGATAATTAGTTTCTTGTTGTCAATATTTAGTTGAGATTTTCTATTTATTAGAGGGTACAATACTCTTACTAATTTGTTGATTTTATTAACTATATAAGGTATATGGTTATTATAGTTAACTTTGGTATCAAGTATAACACCTAAATATTTGACATTGCTTTCCCAAGGTATGTCGAAGTTCAAAAAGCGCAACGAGCTTTGGGGAATAAAACACGCTTTGCGTTTTCTCGTAAAATAAATAGCTTTAGTTTTTTCCGGATTTATCATAATTTTCCATTTTTTGAAATAATTATTTAATATATTGAGAGCAAACTGTAAATTATGGATTATATCCACTGAATGAATGTCAGAGCAGAGAATCGATGTATCATCAGCAAATATTGACATTGCGCAATTTGGAAGTTCAGGAACATCAGCTGTAAAAATGTTGTAAAGGATTGGTGACAGACATGACCCTTGAGGACAGCCGGCATTAACATTAATCCTATGTGACCAAGTTTTGCCCAAGAATACATTGATAGATAGAGCGGCTGCAGAAGTAGTTGGCCTTTGTGATGTCAATTCAGTCGATCGAACAACTGGTATCGATGTAGTATTGTTAACTGGGGACGATGGTGCAGAATTATTAAATTTTTTTACAAATAAAACAACTATGTTCACTCTTACAATCTTTAACTTCATGTGTTCTCGCAAGACAATTAACGCAGCAATGAAACTATTATTGGATCCCAATTCTGAGTGGAAATCTCATAAACTGACATAGCCGTTACAAAGCCATTAATTCCGCGCTGTAACTTTCTTAATGACGAGCTAGTCTCTTTATCTACCGTATCCTGACCAAACAAACACTTCAAATGATTGTTAACTAACATTCGTGGATTTTCGTACACATCCCTTAAATTTTTCCACGCGATATCGAACCCTGCATTAGTCAACGGACATTTAGATACAATATCTCTTGCCTCATCATCAGTTCTTTGTACCAAATAACATAATCTCTCAATATTACTGAGGCGGCTGTTATTTATATACAATGCAGTAAAAAGATCTCTAAACGTAGGCCATGAAAGATAATCACCACTGAAGATGTCCGTATCACACGGTGGAAGCGGTAAATTATGCCAGACGTTATCAAATTTCGATTCACTATTTTCGGCAGAGAAATCTTTGGGTTTCGAATTTGCCTCTAACTCATAAATCTTGATCTTCATTGCCTTTGAACACCGCGCAGAAATATTAAGGGTACTCTGATATTTACTTTCAGCCGCTTTAATTTTCGAAAGTAATCTTCACTTTTTCCCATAATAATTTCAGTTCACTATTTAAAACTTCTATATAGTAGACGTGATGTTCCTCTTCGCGAATTGTACTAAAATTTGCCTCAAATTTAATAACAGCGTCTGAAGCGTGTATAAAACGTTCAAGAGGTGTCAATGGCATCTTTAAATTCTCAAATAAAATATCAGTAAAGAAGTGAACAAACACACAAACTATGAAACGATGTTTAAAATTTACAAAAAAATTTAAATTTATATAAACTTTGTAATAAGAAATCGTAATAGTCAAATCGACCGACAGTAGAGTGACTATGGATGTATTAGTAAAATAAGGAAGAAGAAGAAATGAATATCACATAGCAATTACCGACGCACGAAATAATATGAATAAAGTTCAACAAAATCACATTAAAGTGCAACAAACTAATATTCTCTAAGGAATAATAAATTTTAAATTAATGAAATAAAAATAGATATGTATTTTGCAATAAATAATATCACAATAATTTAAATTATGTGCATATAACCACTTGCCTTAATAGCAGTCACTGTTCCACACACAAAACAAAATATGCACAATATATTTATTAGTTTTTTTTTTTTTTTTTTAAACTGCGGGTAGTTGTGTTATTTTGTATATTTAATTTACTATGTAAATTTACGAAAATTTTAATTATTAATTATGGCTGTCCGTCCATGTAAACAAAACTCAGACTTGATTAAATAGTACCGATCGCAAATGTTAAAAAAGAACTGTATAAATTCACACAATGATGTATTTAATACACTTTATGATGAATCAATCCACAATAATGTAATTAATTCACAGTAATATTAAATTCCTCTTTTTATTTTGGCAATAACCAATTGTTTTTTTCTTTCGTCTTTTTTTCTCAAACGCACACACACAAATTTATGTACGCTTATGTACTTTCTTTATATTGAACACTATCACTTTATATCAATTTACTAACCTTATTTTTCAAAAGCTGGTTCTATAAAATCCAAATAAAAGGGCACAAAAATTCCTTGGCAAGAAGACTTCCTTTTTTTGGTTGGAGGATGAAATTCTTAGTGATTTATCCGTGGGAGAAGGACCAATGTTTCGGCGTATATCTGTTACAAAATAATAAAATAAAAAACACAAGAATTAGTAAATTGTTAAATTAAATAATAAAGAGCAGAATACTCTTTTCTTTATTAACAATCAAGATTTACCTTTTTTTAAAAATATAGGGCATGAAGTGCTATAAAAGACTTCCAAAAGACGAGCGAAACCTAAACTTATTTCTAAGTAGTTGGTGAAAAACAATGTTTAAATACCGTTAACGGTTTACTCGTTAAAAATAGTTTTCCAACAATGGTGTAAACTAAAGTAGTAAACCATTAGGATTTACACTTAGCAAACAAATACTGCAAATAATAGATTTGTACTTAAACAATGACATAATGGAGGCGCTACAACGTAAGTACGGTGGCGAACATAAAAAGGAATTATACCGAACGGAATTGCGTGGTAGAGTGCAGAATGCCAATGAGACGCTACAAGACTTTGCGATGGAAATCGAGCGTTTGCTACAACTAATTTATCCAGGGAAAAACCATCCGATTTTGGAGCATTTGAACATAGAAGCATTTGTGAATGGTATTTGTGATCCTGAAATAAAACATGCGGTATGTGCCGCACCAAAGTCATCATTCACTGAAACCGTCTCATTAGCGCTGGTACAAGAAACCGCAAGGATAATTTCAAAGCCCCAAATATGTAATGTGCGGAAAATCGAGGCTGTCGCTGAAAGTGAGAGAAATATTGTCAACGAATTAAAAGAGGCAGTTTTAAAAGCTTTAAGTAAGAAACAAAGTAAAGCCAAAATCAAGTGTTATGACTGTGGTAAAATCGGTCACATTCAGCGAAACTGTAGAGCACCAAGAAAACGATCCAGATCTCCATGAAACAACTCGCCTCCAATAAAAAACTTGCATCTAGCGTTACATGGGCCACCTTTAAAACGACCTAGCACTGAGGGACAGAATCTGACACCTGACGGCCGTACCATCTCCATATCAGTAATGCAGCAGGAAAATATCAATCTTACTGCTAGGGCGTATATCAACGGTCAGAAGCACATCCTTACTATGGACACGGGAGCGTCACAGTCTATCATCAGATCAGATTTAGTAAAGAAAACAATTGAACCAATTTGCAATGTAAGTCTACGCACAGCTTCTGGAGAACCTGCCACTGTCCATGATAAAGTAAATGTGATATGTAATCATTGGTGCAGACTTCATGATTTGGCACAGCATTACTTTGGATATGGGACAAAAAGTCATGAATTGGCGAAATGTTAAAATACCCCCTGACGTCAGATATGAGAGCAAGTTTCAAGTTCAGTTGAGCACCAAAAGATGCCACCGCAGACAGAGGATTTGGTATGGGCCCGTGAGGAAGAGGAGGATTGTATAGACAATGGTTTGTTGGTGTTGTACCAGCGGATGTGAAAAGTGTTCATGGAAAGATAGAGGCCTTCGTTGATCAGTGCAACGATGAAATGGTTCCTGTTGGAGTGCTTGGTCTTTCCCGGAGTGAAAAGGTCATCAGGTTGGGTGAATGAGATGCAGTGAAAAATTGTGAGGAAGATACTGCCAATGAATTCGCCAAAGAAATGCATGAATTCGTTCGGAGACGAATTAAAAATGACCAGCGACGAAGTGAAGGCCAAATGTAGCCCACAACGTGGTAAAGGTTTATCTTCTAAACTACAGAGTGACTGGAAGGGACCACATAGGGTGGTTAAGAGGTTGGATGAAATGGTCTATAGAATACGGCAATGTGGAAGACCGATATCGGGAATTAAGGTTGAACATCTAAATCGACTAGCTGCCCACTGGAAAGGAGAATCGGTGCCTATTCGGGATGAACAAGCTTAAGTGGGGGACAGTGTTACGAATTTGCAAAAGCGATTTGAATTTAACGTTTATAAACACGTCCATCAGTAGAAGCTTCTACTTATCAACAATGTCTTGTACATTTAAGTTTGTATATTTTAAAGTGTGTGCATTTCTACGAATTGATAAACGTGTAAATCAGAGCTAGGCATTTCCTATGCACGCGTGCTTTTTTAAATTTACAACAACGTACTCACACGTATTAAAAGCTCATTCAGTCTCGTTTGAGCGTTCATTGAAGAAGGTTGTGTTGTCGCATTTTTCTTGCTTTTGTACTTGATGATTACTAATGCAGGGATGGAAAACTTAATATTTTTTAACATCAACGTATGGTGTACGTTTTTAGAATTATAAACTTCCCAAAAGAAACTAATTTTAATCTAAAATGCTTTCTTAAATCGATATAAGTAAAGAAGTTTAACAGAAATTTTAGATTTAAAAATATTATTTTTAATTAAAATACCACCATTTCAAAATTAAAATTTCCATGCCTGTGTTGTAGAGAATATGAGTGTATACATTTTTCTCTTTTCTTATTTTTCGCTCTTACAACAACTGACCAATCGCATGTCTTGCCGGGCTCTGGTGTAAATATACAGTGAGTGACTATTTAGACCAGAGATGCCCAAAGCTAAAACTGTATTTGTGTTGGTGAGCGAAAGAGAGCTCCACTGAAAGAAAAGTTTAGTGAACTAAATAAAAGATGTCAATATTTTAAACGCTTTATTTGTTAACAATAATCAAGTCAACAATATTAATCAAGTTGTCTGGCGACATATTATCATAGCTCATTAATTGAGAGTTCGATATTAATAATTTTCGACGAATTTGAAAATATTTAAAATGTGTAAAATATATTTTTTTTTTATTATTTTATTAGTTGTTTTGATTAAAATCATTTTAAATCTGAAAAAAATTGTTTACAGAAGTAAATTGAGGTGAAAAACCGGACAACACTTCAGTGATATTTTAAGTTCTGAATATATTAAGCAATCCAAATATTTCTTTCAGTGAAAAATTAAATAATAGTAATATACCCGCTTAGCATGTTCATTCGTCGCTGTTTCAGTGACTACTAAACCAAAGAGAATAAGAATATGTGTGTGATTAGCTTGCACAATTGTGCTATGAAATGGGCACCATTGATTTAGACTGTTGTTGTTGTACATTTTAAATAAATAAAGATTTGTTACAAAATTTAAACTACTAAAACTGCTATTATTTGCAATCAAAAGTATCCGGTTTATTTAAAGAAAATAAACCACGTTTTAAAAAGGATAAAACGTAAAAATATAAAATATTTTTTTGTTTGTGTAAATTTAAACTTTTTTCATTTTTACAAATTTTGTTTTTATTTTTATTTCAAAGTTTTTGTTATGATATATGTGTATTGTTAATTGGATAGGGTAACATAGAGACGAGACCTAAATGTCAAAAACCTAAGTCTGTTGTCAAAAACCTAACTCTTGCAACAACTAAATACATGCAATTCTATGTATTTTGTTGTTGTATCCCAGACCGCTGAGACAACATCTGCGAAAGACCAACTGGAAATATATTATTCCAATATGCTTTCCTTAACAAGTTCTGACCACCAAGACATATGCACCTGTGTTTCCCTTGAAATAAAGCAAGATATCTCCATTGAATGCCCAGATATCGCAGAAGTTATGGATGCTGTAAATCACCTAAACACGTTAAGGCCCCTGGAGCCGACAACATATCGCCCGAGATGCTTAAAGCCGACCCTTATACTACAGCGAAAATATTGCTTCCCCTTATTCAGAACTTCTAGCACACACATGAACTTGATCCAAATTTGAAGGAAGGTTTTATAGTAAATATCCCCAAAAAGGGTGACCTGATAAACTGCAAAAACTGACGGGACATTACCATCCTTAGTAAAGTGAATAAGATCATAGCGCAAATCATTAACCGGAGAATATCCGGCACTGTACTAAGGATCTAAAGCACGAACAAGTTGGCTTCCGGGCCCAAAAATCCTGTGTAGACCACATCAATAGTCTACGATTATTATAGAGCAATCTACCGCTTTACCTTTTGTTTATCGACTTTGAAAAAGCATTTGATACGCTGAATCAAAACTCAATATGGAGGGCTCTTGCTTGCAAAGGGGTCCCACACAAGATCATAAGCCTTACTCAAACTCTATATCGTGATGTTAAATGTCGTATTTTCGACAATAACCCTTTGAGCAGTAGTTTTGATGTTGTAGCTGGTGTGTGCCAGGGCTGCGTGCTGTCTCCTTTGCTTTTTAATATCGTGCTATATGTTACAGTTCGTAATGCTACTCAAACTAAAAGAGGCATAAACTGGGGTGTTAACCAACAACTCAAGAGCCTCGAATATGCGGATGATATATGCCTCCTTTCACACTGCTATAAAGATATGGCATCTAAACTTAAATGCATTGAAACAGAGGCCATAAAAGCTGGTCTAAGAATATACGTAAGCAAGAGTAAGGCAATGCGATGCAATATAGTAAATACCAACTAGTTTCGTATAGGGATCAATTAACTTGAAGAAGTCTCGTCATTTTGCTACCTAGGCAGCATCTTAACAAACACAGGTGGCTCCAGCAAAGATGTAGCGTACCAAATCTCAAAAGCCAACCAAGCATTCGGTACCCTTCGGTCAGTATGGAAATCATCTGCCATATCCAAGAACACCAAGACCGGTCTCTTTAACTCTTGTGTCAAGTCCCTGCTCCTTTATGCATTGCGAGAAGTGGAATACGACAGAACACGACTTAAACTCCCTACAAGTGTTTGTTAATCGAAGTCTCCGAAGGATATTAAAAGTTTTCTGCCCTACCACTATTTGTAATACGGAACTCTGGAGACAAACAAATCAGCGGCCAGTCCATATTGATATATTGAACCGCAAATGGCGCTGGATTGGTCAAACGCTGCGCAGGCCTTCAGATGATACAGCTAAAATTGCCATTGACTGGAACCCACAGGGTAGTTCACGAAGAGTAGGCAGACCGTTACACACATGGCGTCGGCAACTGAACATCGAAGTCAGCCGTAGTGATATAAGCTGGAGAGAAGTAAAACAAATATCATCAAACCGAATCTATGATGGACATTTTAAATTAGTAACTGATTATCAACATCTTACTATATATTAATACTAGCTTTTAACCCATACAAGTGAGAAAATTCAAGTTTAATTTGTTAATGTACAGATTTGAAAATTATAAAAAGTACTATGTTTCGTCGAAAACCTGTACATGGTAAATGTTTTTAGACCAATCACTTTTGAAAATTTGGAAATATAGCCACAAAAGAAATTTTAAAGGTAATTTTTGTTATAGTCGACTTTATTTTATAATTAAACATTTGTTTCATCCGTACCATAGAATAAATACATAGTAGGGAAGCAGAGAGAAATGACAATGACACAATTAAACACAAATACTCTATATTCACACATACGATTTTTGACAACAAACTTAGGTTTTTGGCTCTCAGTTACCTATGTATCCAGTTCTCATCTATAATCCGTAAAATTTAAATAACTAAATTTATTGAAAAATTTAAATAATAATAAAAATAAATTTAAATATTTCATTCGTTTGCGATTAAGAGCTAGTTTCTGGGATAAAGATAATCTACATTCTTCGTTTAAACCTACATTAAACTAAAAATTGTGTTTCTCACTTATTGTTTATTTACCCCCATATGCATAAACAGTTAATAAATTTATCAAAGGTTTATCAAACAATATTTCCATACTAAATTTGTTTTATAAACCTTTGATAAATTTATAAACTGTTTATGCATATGGGGGTTAGTATATAATCTAGGTTTAACTGAGCATCATTGGTGAGTTAAACATAAGTATAAAATGTCAAAGCACAAACATCTGAAAAATAAAGTAAACAATTCAGCACAGCAGATCTTTGTTTTGATTTGCTTTGTTAACATCAATACAATTTTTAATATCCATTTTATTTATATTAATTTAATTTTTTTCTTTTACAAAGTTACAATTTACAAAAAAGTTATGTACGCGGTTGCTTTTTTGTATAAAATTTAAAGTAATGCGATATTTATATGAAACATTTTGAGGAATGCACATATTATTTGAATTGAAGTATGGCAATGCTAACAATATTGACAGTTCGTAATCCATTAGTGAGAAAAACAATCATTGGTTAAAGCCCGGATAACTTTGTATCAGGTTTAACTTAACAGCGTGTTAAGCTACGTTTAACAAACAAGTAAAAAATAGCTCTTAGAGCTAGGTAAATTTTTTCGAACTTTTTTCGAAAAAGTTTAATAACTTTGCAAATAAAAATCGAATATTTAGTTTTTTTCTATATAAAATGGTCTTAAAAACACTGTGCAAAAAAGATTGGTTTTCATAGAAAATTAGGGGGGAAAAAAAATGAGAAAATTTTTATAAAAACTACCTAATTTCTACGAGTAAAGATTTTTGAGTATACATTTTTTGGAAGCTTAATTTTTTGTCTCTTCAAAATAACTCAAAATTTTGAGGGTGTTTTAAAATCTTTGAAAACGGTTTAGTATGTCCTCAACTGGTCCTACAAACCCCATTAGGTCGCGTTTCAAGTGTTATTTTGTAGCAGATTGTAATTAATGTAATGCTTGAAATTTGTATCGAAGAAGACTTCTAAATAAGTAGTTTAAATTTTAAGTCCGATATTAATGATATAATCACCCCTATCGGCAAAACATGTGAAATTTATGTTCCCATGAAATATCCATTTCCCTCGAAGGGGAATTTGCTATCGTGATATTCCCTTAAACTTTTCATTCACAATAGTTAACTTTGTTCGTAACAGATGTTTATTGTTTACAAAATTCCATCTAAAAATTTCCCATGTAGGGGAATTTTTTCACATGAACAAAGTTGATGAACGAAAAATGGGAAAAGGGAACACATTTCATGTGAAATATTGATACGCGATAGGGGTGAATATTTGATATAATGGGTATGATAGTGAATATAAATAAAAAAGAACTCAACCAAAATATGAAATTTTTCAATTTTAATGACAATTTTTAAGAATCTATTAACGGCGTGATAAAAACAATAAAAAGAGTTAAACCATAAAACTTAATTTTTAAACCGAAATCGCTGAAAACAAGGATTTTTTGTTAACCGGTTAATAAATACACACTAATCTAAAATCTCTACATACACATAGTATAATTGACATTTTGCTTGTAGGGAAATCAAAACGAGCTAGTGCTTTGGTGGCTGCTGTCGAAAAGGCTACAGAAAATTTTATTCAAAAAGGAGAACAAATTGCCTATGAAAATCCTGATATTACTCAAGAAATGTTAGCGGCTGTCGATGAAGTACGGAAAACTGGTGATGCCATGAGCATTGCAGCTCGAGAGTTTTCTGAAGATCCATGTAGCTCTCTCAAACGAGGCAATATGGTGCGCGCTGCTCGTAATTTGCTTTCGGCTGTCACGCGCCTCTTGATATTAGCCGACATGGTTGATGTGCACTTGTTGCTCAAATCATTGCATGTGGTCGAAGACGACTTGAATCGTCTTAAAAATGCGTCGAGCCAAGATGAACTATTGAACAATATGAGGGTAAGAGAATATTAGAATTACTTAAATTACATTAGATAATTACTATATATGTGTGTGTATTTTTTTATAGCAATTTGGTAGAAATGCAAACGAACTTATTAAGCAGGCAGCTAAACGGCAGCAAGAGCTTAAAGATCCACAACTTCGTGATGATTTAGCCGCTGCTCGAGCCATGCTAAAAAAACATTCCACTATGCTTCTCACAGCTTCAAAAGTTTACGTTCGTCATCCAGAACTAGATCTGGCCAAAGTGAATCGTGACTTTATTCTAAAACAAGTATGTGATGCTGTCAATACAATAAGTGACGTTGCACAAGGAAAATCTTGCCAACCAACAGATATTTACAGCGGTGCTGGGGAATTGGCTGCAGCTTTAGATGACTTTGACGTATGTATTTTATAGTAAATTTATTTTAGTAATTATTTTAATTACATACATACAAAAAACTCATTTGCTATTATTAGGAGGGAATTATTATGGATCCCATGACGTACAGTGAAAAACGCTCTCGTCAATTACTTGAAGAACGTTTAGAGAGTATTATCAGTGCAGCTGCATTGATGGCGGATGCAGATTGTACAAGAGATGAGCGAAGAGAGCGTATTGTTGCAGAGTGTAATGCTGTACGACAAGCACTGCAAGATTTATTGTCGGAATATATGTCAAATGTAAGAATAAATAAACAATTCTGATAATTTTTTCTGTTAGACTGTATTTATTTTTTAGATGGGACAAAAGGAAAATACTTCGGGTCTTGATAGGGCTATTGATCAAATGTGCCGGAAAACTCGTGATTTACGTCGTCAATTGCGCAAGGCTGTAGTTGATCACGTTTCAGATTCGTTCTTAGAAACGACTACTCCTTTAATTGATCTTATTGAGGCGGCCAAAACGGGTAACGAGAAAAGAGTACGTGAAAAAGCTGATATTTTTACTAAACATGCTGAGAAATTAGTAGAAGTTGCAAATCTGGTATGTAGTATGTCCAACAATGAGGATGGCGTAAAAATGGTGCGCTATGCTGCTGCACAAATAGAAAGTTTATGTCCTCAAGTCATAAATGCAGCTTCAATTCTAACTGTACGACCCAACTCAAAAGTAGCTCAAGAAAATATGACAGCATATCGTCAAGCTTGGGAAGTTCAAGTTCGTATTTTGACAGAGGCTGTTGATGACATCACTACTATTGACGACTTTTTAGCCGTATCTGAAAACCATATATTGGAAGATGTCAACAAATGTGTCATGGCTTTGCAAGTTGGTGATGCCGAAGATTTAAGAACAACTGCTGGGGCAATCCAAGGAAGATCAGCACGAGTTTGTAATGTAGTTGAAGCTGAAATGGATAATTACGAACCGTGCATATACACAAAACGTGTTCTTGAAGCCGTAAAAGTTCTAAGAGATCAAGGTAATTTAACACAATTATTTATTTATATAAAAAATGCCTTTCAAAATAATAGCACCACAGAACCATAACCAGTTAACAGTGGGGTCACGGTATGTATTGTATGTGTTTTGTGACATGTATTGGGACATTGTGTGTTGCAGATATTTTATTTGTTTACCCATACATGCACACAAATAAAATTCTTCCTATGAACGCTTATGACATTACTGGTAATTCGTGCAAAATAAAAAAGAGTAGAGAAAAATCATAACAAAATAAGTTTCATTGCATTAAATATATTTATTGTGATTTAAAATTGTTTTAAATAGATATATAGTTAAAAACAACAAACATAAAATAATAGAGGTTATGTCACATGCAATTACATATGTAAGGGTGAACGTGGAAATTATGAATCGTATGTATAACGTGAATTTTGACATACACATGGACTTCCATATGTATCGAATACATGTCCCAATACATATGGTATACATGTCGTGTGACCTCCCTTTCACATCCCAGTTGGCCATGTCTTCAAGACAACGTTGACGATCATATGGGTGACGATGTGGATAAAGTTGTCATCGACGACTATATACACGACTTTTCTCTCATATCATCGTTGATGATAGTTTAGCGACTGTATTTTCCATATTGTCGTTGATAACAGTATAGTAGACACTATCCATTATCCAGTCGTCGACGACAGTATACGCGACAATATTCCCACTTTGTCACCAGATTTTTTTGTTGAAGAAATAGACATTTGTATTTTAATTTATTATATTAATGCTAAACATATTTATTAATTTAAAAAAATTCTAAACCATTTTTAATAATCCTATTTTTTAATACTATTTTTCAACGTTTTCTTTATTATTTAAGATCTTTGTTTTTGTTTCTTTTCTTGAATTGTCTCTATTTATCGTATTTTTAAAACGATGGAGTGTTAACCGGTGTTCTTTTATGAATTAATCGTAAAAATAATAAGCCACTAGACGACCCCTCATCCTATCGTCCGCTATGTATGATAGACACTTGTGAGAAACTGTTGAAGAGCATAATCTGTAAAAAATTAGAATGCTGCAGTGAAGCTAACGGTGGTTTATCAGAGAATTAGTTCGGTTTCAGAAAGGCAAGATCTACAATTGACGCTATTAAGGTTGTTGTAGAAACTGCGGCACATGCCATTGAAGGAAAGAGCTGGAAAACCGGCAAGAAAGATGTTAAGAACGCCTTTAATACTGCAAATTGGGAACATATAGTTACTGCTTTAACTAGATTGGATATTCCAAGATACCTAGTGGCAATCATTGAGGACTATTTCCGAAATAGGGAACTAATATACGACACTGATACTGGTACTAGAAGTCATAAGATCACTAGAAGTCATAAGATCACCACTATTATGGAACGTGATGTACGATGGAGTTCTGAGACTAAATCTACCAGAGAGGGTCAAGATAATTGGGTTTGCAGATGACATTGCATTGCTGTGTGTGGCAAAGGAACTAACAGTGATAGAAACCATCACAAACGCCAGCATTCAGATCGTCAGATCTTGGCTTGGATCCATGGGATTGACACTAGCTGACCATAAAACAGAGGCGGTTCTGCTAAGTAGTCGTAGGACCAGGGAGTCAATAATGGTCAAAATTGGCACGCGTCGTCAGAAAACTAGAGAATATCTTAAATATTTTGGGGTCATGATCGATACCCGTCTATCTTTCAAGGAACATCTACGGTACATAGGTGCAAAGGCATTAAAAACGTGCGCTGCGTTATATAGGATTATGCCGCATACAAGAGGTCCAAAGTACCTCCAAAGGAAGTTGCTCACTGGTGTTGTAAGAAGCATAATTCTATATGCATCGCCCATATGGTCAGTTTCATTGAGGTTTTCCACATATGTGGACATGATATCCCCTGTATATAGTTTGGCTGTATGTAGCGCGTTTTGGACAGTCTCAGACGAAGCGGCTTTTGTTATTGCCCAATTGATTCCCATCGATATACAAGCAACGGCAACACATGATCTGGATTTGTGTATGGCTAAATGGCAAATGCGATGGCAAGTCATAAGGGAAGGTGGACCAATACACTGATACCTGACATCAGGGCTTGGTTACATAGGGGACATGGCGACTTGGACTATTATATTACCCAGTTGTTGAGCGGACACGGATGCTTTAGGGCTTACCTGCACCGGACATGACAGTGTCCTATTTTGTCCGAGTTGTTGTGGTAACGAGGTGGAAGATGCCCGACATGTTTTCTTCATCTGTCCACGATTCCAAAATGGGAGGGCGAACTTGGAAAGTATGCTAGGGTATAGAATCGCACCTGCGAATTTGGTACCGACAATGTTGACAGGTTAGAGGGGATTCGGAGACGAATCAACATAATTTAGATCGGGTTTTATAATACCTTCCCCACCCTGCGACGAATAGCTTTGCAGTAGTATCACATGGACGAGTGGGGTAGTGTATCGAGGTGTTTTAGCGTGTTTAGAGTCCCGCACTCCTGGTAATTTAAAACAAAAAAATACATACATACATACATACATACATACATACATACATACATACATACATACATACATACATACATACATACATACATACATACATACATACATACATACATACATACATACATACATACATACATACATACATACATACATACATACATACATACATACATACATACATGAATTTTGGCTATAGTATTCCTTGTTTACATTATAATTATATATTTCGGGAATTCCCGGATACCAACAAAATTTCCAGTTTCCCGGGAATCAAAAAAGTCGGGAAATTAAAAACCCTAACTGCAATAGTCGGCAAGGCAGGGCAATGCAAAAATATGGGAAAAAATTTAAACGAATTTTTACTGCTAGAAATTTTAGTTTATTAATTATAGACATATTTATAAAAAAAAAAAACAACCAACATAAATTTAGCATTTTTTTCGTAATATTCCTTTATAACAATAAGAATGCCGTGGTGTTATTATTTTGACCGCAGCTGTATATAATATTATTATTTTATATATATGTATGTATGTACTGTACCAAAACTATTCACTTTTTTCTCCCAGTTATGTCGAAGTTTGACCAACGTGTTGATGCTGCGGTCAATGCGCTTTCATCTAACTCCAATAAAGATGTCGATGAAAATGATTTTATTGACGCATCTCGCCTGGTTTATGATGGTGTTCGTGAAATAAGGCGTGCAGTACTTATGAATAGGGTAAGTTGTTAGTAAGGTTTTTTATGTCTCGAACTATTCAATTCCTTTGAAATCGTGAAACAAATTCGAAGCAATTTAAATTCTTAAAAACAATGTTAGTCATGTGGATGCTTCATAAACAAAAATTTTAACAAACATTCATGCTTCTGTAATTTAAATTACACTTTGTAAAGTAAGCGTAAGAAAAGATGATCTAACACAACAGCAACTGATGATAATATATGTGTATATTAAAAACCGAAATGCAGCGAACACTTTTCGTTAAATATTGGAAGCATCCAATAGTATTTGTGATAAAATTACGTTATTTTAAGTTCGTAAATATTTTATTTCACGAATCCAGATCAAGTGTAGGTGGTAGGGTGTGCTTTGTGATAAAGTTTTCTTTATTTTATGTAATTCTTTGTTTTGTATCAAAGGAAGCAGATGAACTTGATCCCGAGGACGTGGAATTGGACGACCCATATAATCTTGAGACTCGTAGTAAATGTAAGCTAATAGTTTGTATCAATTACACTCACATAAAAGTTCATTTGTATCTCATCATCGAAGGACAACAAAAAGAAGAGGAAATACTGATATCTTAATTTTGTGTTTTTTATATAATATATATATATATATTTTTTTTTTAATTTAAGTTTTTAATTTTGTTTGGTTATTTGTATGTAAAATTTTTCTTTACAGAGCTCTGAAGATTTGGACACAGACACTGAATTTGAACCAGTAGAAGACATGACTTTGGAAACCCGTAGTCGATGTAATGAAACTATTTCATATTTCTTCCGTTATTTAGTTGTCCTATATATTATTCAATCTAAAATTGGTTTCTTCCTCTTCGAGTTGTCTTTTTTTTTACATAACAATTCATATCCATTTTAAAATCCATTAATCTGAACAACTAAATAACTATTCACTTATTTAATCATTTTTAATCCAAATAATACAAATAATTATAATGTAATAATAATAATGTATTTAAAATATATTTATCTAACACAATAGCCAGTGCTCATACCGGTGATCAAACTGTTGATGAATACCCAGATATTAGTGGAATATGCACAGCTAGAGTAAGTTTTTTTGCATGTGTGTACTTTATGCAATTGTCTAATCAAATTTCATAATATTGATAAACAGGAAGCTATGCGCAAAATGACCGAAGAAGATAAACAGAAAATAGCCCAACAGGTTGAACTGTTTCGTCGGGAAAAGCTTACATTTGATTCTGAGGTGGCCAAATGGGATGATACTGGAAATGACATTATATTTTTGGCTAAACACATGTGTATGATAATGATGGAAATGACTGATTTTACACGGTAAGAATCCAATAAGATAATGCCGTATGTTAAAATTTTTATAAAATACCACCAATATAATACGGACACCGATTTTTGGGCATTTTGTATAAAAACATTTATCTGGTACAACAGATTTTGTTAATTTTTTATTTTTTTATTACTAGAAACCATCAGTTGTAAATTTCACTTTGGTAGATACATGTATTTAGATATGGGGAATAAAATACGAAGAGTTGTAAGTCTGAACTAAGTTTTTCATATACAGTGCGGTCGGGATAACGTCAACTAATTAAAACAGCGAATGTTGACGTTTATCAGATTGTTGACGTTTATGAATGTGCAAATTTAAGATCTACGCTCATTTGATACAACGTCGCCAACGTTTTTAAACCGGTATAATTTTTTTTTTTAATTTTTAAGGGAAATAACAAACAACAAAATATGTCAATTTTCTAGATAACTTAACGACGCACAATGGTTTAGAAACGTTTTTTCGGAAATAATTCGGAATCTCGGGAACTATTAGATACATTATTCGAAATTTCACATGGATGGAGCTGAGGTGTTTTCGAGTTGATATACAGTTGGTCACCTCGGGTGAACATTAAAAAAACCTTAAGCAGTTGTTTGTAAGTGAAAGAGCGCAGCAAAAAGCAAAGCAAAAGCATAGGAAAAAACAAAAATACTGAACTGATCACAGCATTTCAGGATTTGTGAATTTAATCGCTGTGACTGGCTGCGCAAGCAGATAAAATATCACTGTACCACTATAAGTTAATAAGCATTTTTTTATTTTTTGACTTTGCTGTTTGACTTTGCTTGTTTATTTTCTCGTAGTTGTAGTTAAGCAAATAAGTAAAACTGAAACACAGTGAAGCAAAAACAAACTCTGGTTCCATGGGCAGCCACTCGTTAAGCAGCTCACTTGGGTCCATTCAAATCTGATCCCATTGTGTTACCCGAGGGGTAAACAGCATGGTATTACAATATTTCCGTTGTCTCCGAGTTCAACCAACCAGATTTCTGATGAAGGAGTAGATTCGTCTAAGATGCATCCTTGATAGCTCATCCAAGCATGATATAAATGGAGTTCCGAGGATGCGTTCCCTCAGGTTTGTCAGAGCCAGGCATTGACAGAAGTCTCTTCCTCTTCTTCATTATGACAGCTTCTACAATAATCGTTGAACCGTAGGTCCAGTCTACTAGCATGTGTTCTAATTATACAGTGACCTGTAATAAAGGAGACGGAATTCCATAAGTAGCGTCGTCCTGTTGGCATCATATACGGGCCAAGTCGCCCTCGTTGTAGCACAGGAAGGTTCATTAGTCCACCTGTTATGTTTCTGCTGAACATCCATCTTGCATTTAACAAGGGAAATACCAGAAAAGGTGTCGATCGCCTCCTCATTCATCATCGCACCCCTTTTGGCAAATTCATCTGCTATACAAATATCCTGATTTCAATTGTGTCCAGGGACCAATATAAGCATTATCCTAGAATGTCTCGCTATCTCATTTAGGGATACCCGGCATTCTTCGGTTAACCTAGATGTTGTTAAGACACCTGCTATTCCATTAACGGCGGCCTTGCTATCAGTAAATATACATATATCCCTATATATTCGATAATACCTCAGCCAGTAATTTCCGCCTCAAGAGCAGTACAGAAGTTAGGTAGCCTTAAGTAGGTTTTTGTATGCCGGCCAGTTACCCAGCCTCTTACCCGCCTTTCTTCAGTATCTCTCAACGTCCGTAATCTTCACAAATTTCTGTAGAATTTGTAAGATCTCCTCCGGGCTAGATTGCTCAGCTGGGGTATCTCACCTATACCACTTCAATCAAGCCTAGATCCTGGCCATACTTCACCCAATGATGCAAGACATCAATTCTTTTTTTTTAATTAAATAAATAAACAGTAATTTGAAGTTTAATTGTCAGCAAATTCGTTGTTAACAGCCTTCGAATGGAAGTCTGCTAGATTCTTTAACAAATTTAAAGAAATCTTAAGATATTTTTACATCGATTTGTATTTAGAGATTCTTTTTTTTTCATTTCTAAATTTTGAATTTTTCTACTGAAAATAAATTAAAAGTAAAAACCGAAGAATAATTGTTTCGGTTTTAGGCCTTGAAAACTCGCGGTTTCGGTTAAAACCGAACACGAAACTAGTTATATATGTAACAATATAGAAAAAATAGAGCAAGAAAAAAATTAAAAAAATCAGCTAAAGTTAATTTCCCCCCCTCAGAATCACCCGAGGCAGGGGATTTAACCGCCTTGAAGGTTGGGGTTTTAGCAGCTTTGAAGGTTCTTGGAGAGAAATCCGGAGATACCTCGCCGTTTAGGTCACTACCACCCTTTTAGTGTCTTACAATCAGCCAACCTGGGTGTACCAGATTGACCTCCTGCAACACCAGTGGCATGCAGATTAGTGTGGCCCGGTGTGATCACCTGACTGGCCTGCGTCACAGTAGCATTCGGCTTTTCACAGCCCGTTACCATCACAGTGGCAGTAGGCTCCCCGCAAATTATACCTGCTGCCAGGTGTTGAAAAACGGCCGGAAATAACAGACACAGACTACCAGCCTCCCAATATGGGAGACAGACGCTGGTGGACCATCAAACCACCCCTCCCAATGATGGAAAAATGGCTCAATAGCCGCCCCAAAGGGAAGTTCTTAATGTAATGCTCACCATCTGCCTGATGACTACCCATCGTAGAGGTTAGAAATAGTGTAGATCCAAGTGTCCTTAAATCAATGGCATTATAATTTTTTACATTTTTTATTTTCAAATACCGAAATTCCTAAAACGGGGAAATGTGTTCCAAAAACTAATTTTTTTAGAAAAGTCCCTACTGTGACGATAGTAAAACAACTTTAATCTCAAAATGTTTTAAGGTGGATCGGTGGTTTCGTTTTTAGAATTGTAAACTCAAACCTAAAATTTTCTTTTAAGATTGGCCAAGTTAGATAGGTCTGGTCCGCTTAAGTGAGCCAAATTTTACATTATACACTTATGCATTAAGTTCTTTTTTCGGATCATATACAAATTTTTTATAATCCCGAAGAAAATTTGTTTCTACAAAAGAAAAAATATAGAAAAAAAACGTAAAAAATATGGCCCTTTTACATGTTCCAACTTAGGATGCGTGTAACTTTTTATAGGGACAAGATAACTGTTAGCAAGTTGTTTCTATTTTATTTAGAATTTTATCGCCAATAAACTAAATGAGATAACCTACGTATTTTTTGTAGATCTTGTCAATGACTATTATATTACAAATTAAAGCTCATTCGGATCATAATGTGGCCAACTTTTAGGGGTCAGTGCGTGGCCCCTAGGATGCTGAGCGGCTGTATATCAACTCGAAAAAACCTTAGCTCGAGATACCGAATTATTTCCAAAAAAAGTTTCTAAACCACTGTGCTATGTTGAGTACACAAACAGCAACGCACAACTAAAAAAATACGTTATTGCAAGTAATAGACACTAGGTTATGAAATCGGGACAAAATGATTCTATGGCGATCCTCCAAGTAATTTTTAGAAGCTAGTTCACTAGACTTTCTCAGTTAATAAAACAACTATTACCGATTTGGTAATAGCTATGCTTACACATAAGCATAGCTATTACCAAAGCGGGTTTCAATGTTTTTTTTTTTCATTTTCAATACCACACATTTCTAATCAACAGGTAAAATTTAGTTTCCCTAGTCGCTAGTCCTTATAATGACTTCAACAGAGAAGGAAGGATATACCTAGATCATCTTAGTTCGGCGTTTATCCGAAATATTTAAAATGAATAAAAACAAAATCGGTTCTTCCCTAGAATATGTGTCAAAACTTCCAGCAAAGTTGAATAAATAAGGGATGCAATATCATATTCTAAAGATGATTAAAATAGTATAATTTATTTAAAGTAGTTGATCACAAAATTCTAACTTAAACAATCTTAGTGTTTTTTAAGGATATACATACTTTTTTGGCACACCGACTAATATATCGATGTGTTACAAACGGAATCTTAAAAACAACCTATTTAGACAAAAATTGTGAAGGTGGAAAATAAATAAAATGGTTGTTTGTTAATATATGGTAATACAATTTTAAACATTGGTTACCTTTTCATATGTAGTGCAATGTTGTATACATTGTAGCATACCTCCGTGGACCAAAATGAGTAGCTTTACGCGCGAACAACGTTGGGAAATATTGAAAAATGTATTTCCAAAGTGAGTGCTGTTTTACCTTTGTTTGTCTAAAGATACGGTCACACACGGCAAATATTTGCTCAAAAAAGCGTAACCACTTTTTTTAGTACAAATTTGTTTGACGTTGTTTACTCTTACAAGTGTTTTGTAAGATCAAACAGCATCAAATAAAATAAAACTGAATATTTGCTTTGAATTGTCCTAAGAAAAAGGAGTTTTTGACAATAATTATAATTATATAATTTCGTCAAATATTTGCCATGTACGACCCTACCTTAAGAAATGTTTTGGTCGAAATGAAGCACCCACCGCGAGTTATTTACGTAAGTAAATAACTACAGGCGCTACAGAGCCTAGATTACGACCTTTATATGGCCCTCTTTGCGATGTCAATTTGAGATAGAATCAGAAACCGTCAGCAAAGTCTTGGAAAATTGGACTGACATAATAAGCTACTGCAAAGCCAGTCTAGGCAATAATAGGAATATATGTTATTTCTAATAAAGCCGTTATATAAAAAAACAAATTAATTTTAGTTTATTTTAATTAATGTTAAACAAGATACTTGTATTTTGACCACCCTGTACATATATTGTAAATTACACTAAAAATACAACGTAATAATTTTTTAATTTCTTTTTTAGTGGTCGTGGTCCATTAAAAACAACTATGGATGTTATTAATGCAGCAAAGAAAATTTCTGAGGCTGGTACTAAACTCGACAAATTAACTCGAGAAATTGCTGAACAGTGTCCTGAAAGTTCTACTAAAAAGGATTTATTGGCTTATTTACAACGCATTGCTTTGTATTGCCATCAAATACAAATTACTTCCAAAGTAAAAGCTGATGTTCAAAATATAAGTGGAGAATTAATAGTTTCTGGAGTACGTATTGATAGTTTATGATATTTTACAATATTTCTTAATGTTAAACCTTTTTTTAATTTTATTTTTAAGTTGGACAGTGCTACTTCGTTAATTCAGGCAGCAAAGAATCTAATGAACGCTGTAGTTTTAACAGTTAAATATTCATATGTTGCTTCTACCAAATATACCCGTCAAGGAACCGTTACTGTAAGTTATTATTAACATAACATTATGAGGTTATGTGTTCGCACATTATATGTCGGCTTCGACTGCATTGTAAATGATTGTAAATGTTGTCCTTTTATTTATAGTCACCCATTGTTGTATGGAAAATGAAAGCTCCAGAGAAAAAACCTTTAGTAAGACCTGAAAAGCCGGAGGAGGTTCGAGCAAAAGTCCGAAAGGGATCACAAAAGAAAGTGCAGAATCCAATACATGCTCTGTCGGAGTTTCAAAGTCCTGCTGATGCAGTTTAAAGCTGGTTATCTATTATGAATGATATATCAATTTCGCATAGTATTTTATAAGCACTAAATATACACATCTCATACAAACGAACGTTAAAAGTTTCAATAAAATTCAATTAACATTTATCACTTGTAGTATTTAAAATATCCATGTAGTATTGTAAAACGTAAGCAAAACTGGAAAAGTGTTAGCAAGAAATTATACCTAAATAAACGAGTATTATTCAATTCAATATTATTCATTTCTTCAATCAAAAGTAAAAAAATCAAGAAATTCACTGTTCAAAATACGAAGTGAAACTTTGACAAAATTATTGGTCAAATTAATGAAATTAATTAATAAACACACAATCTATTCGTATATAAAAGTGTAACCGGAGTGACTGACTGATTCATTTACCATCGCCCAGCCCAAACCGATATAGCGAAAAACTTGAAATTCGGTAACGGGTTCCATTTAGAACATGTAGATCAACTAAGAAGGTGTAGTGCCACACTCACAGGTATACGATCTGGCAACGCCAGAAGACTGACTTTTGACAACTCACTAACACGCATACCTAAATTGGAGCGGAAGGCGTTTTTTACTTGTCAAAAATTCTCATGCCCATACAATTTGTATGCAGCATACCGAAATAGCGCGGCGGCAACGCTTTGCAATTGGAAAATCCGATTTTGACAACGCGTTTAATAGTGAAGTAACTTGCAAAACACAATAAATGTAAACACATACATACAAAAGTAGAAACAAAAATGCAAGAAACTCATTTTTTAAACAAGTAAAAAACGCCTTCCGCTCCAATTTAGGTATGCGTGTTATTTAGGTAGGCCAGTAATACATTGACAGGGATTTGAATAAACGTCTGTTTCAACGGCGTCACACAGTGGTCCAAATGCTCAATCTAGCTGGAAAAAAGTAATTTTTTTAAATTTTTGTATGGTAATATGTTGACAGGTGCCCATAGTACATAACGGCATATTTTTTTTCTTTAAATAGCTACAGTAGCATTGATAAATTGCTTCTTTGTTAAAAAATTAATATCTCAAGTGACATTTAATAGTGCAAGGGAAATTGTCGTTAAAAAATATTAAGAACAATTAAAAAAAAAAAAGTTGTTAGTGTAATTAATATAACAAAGGTAAAAGTAAAAATTACTGTTTAAATTCAGTCATCGATCATCACTCACTGGGTACAGACGTGCTGTTTGTGTAGAATAACGGTTTACTGTTATTTTTGATTTTGCTTTGAACTTTACTTCATACATTTTTTTTGTAAATAAAGTTTTATTTTTGTGATCCGTATCAAGTTCAATTAATTACATATAGTACATAGAGGACAATTTCAAAATGGCCCCCGGGCCTCCAAATATTTCATCGAATAGGTTTGCCATTCTTGGCGACTTTTTTGATCAACCTCAGCTACCTACGCCCAAACCAACCACAACACTTAGTGATCCTAAATACCTTGTAATATCATCGAAGCCCTTTCATTATACACAGAGGATTAAACGCAATTTCAACACTAATAGACTCCATTAGTCAACTTAGAGATGGTAATCTTTTGATTTTGGTCCGTAACCAAGTCATTGCAAACAAATTCTTAAAGCCAAAAACACTACTGAATTTATGTGAGATCAACGTCCAACTTCATGAGACTTTGAACTTTGTTAAAGGAGTAGTATTTGCACCTTGTTTAAAGGACGAACCAGATGACGAAATTGTTACTGAGCTTAAATCCCAGGTAGTAGTTTCGGTATATAAATTCACCACCAAGAATGAAGATGGTTCCATCCAATGTAATGGTAATATGGTTCTAACATTTAACTTGTATAATTTACCGAAGGTTATCGATGTAGCTTGGTATAAGGTTAAAGTTAAAACTTATTTTCCTAACCCAATGCGTTGTCGCAACTGCCAACTTCTGGGACATACCAAGAATAAATGTTCTAATCAAGCCTCTTGTGACAAATGTAACCTCCCACCTCATGATCCGTCTGACTGCACTCGTCTTCAATGTGCCAATTATCGTGATGAGCACCCATCTTCGGATAAAAACTGCCCTCGTTTCATTTAACAAAAGGAAATCATTAAGATTAAAACATTGGAAAAATGCTCCTTTGGCGCCGCTAAGAGAAAATATGAAAACCAACTCAGACTAATCTTCAACAAACCTTCTCCGAAATATTGCAGGAACCTGCAAATTTGAATAAGACAAAAAAGTCTTAACAAAAACGAAATGCAACATCTCCAAAGATGGAGAAACTTCCCCGACGAGACTCATATAGTTCTTCAAATGAAATAGACACATGTGCATCAACTTCATCATTGAAATTTAGAAAATCTAAGACAACAGACAATAATAAATTTACAAAACCTTCCAAATCATCGAAATCTACAAATAATTCTTCCTCAAAACAACAAACAAAATCTACAGAACCTACTAAAGCGAATACAGAAACTCAAAATGTTGACATTGATAATGAGAATTTTTGTGATCTATCTTCCCCCCTTGGAAAGATAACTCAGGATCTTATCAATAAGGATCAATACTTTTTACCATCATCCGAAAGGATGGATAACTCTGATGGCTAATTTACGTGCATTCATCATGGCATCGTGCTCTACAGCATCTAACTTAAGTAAATTAAATTTTACTTTTTTGTTATGACGTCATCATGGCTGATTTTCGTATATTGCAGTGGAACATGAAAGGTTTCATTAACAATATAAATGAATTGCAGCTTTTAATTAAGGAGCACAACCCATCACTCATATCCATTCAGGAAACACATTGTTCATATAATTTTAACCCTATTCCACCTAAAGGATATTCTGCCTATTTCTTCAATTCACCCAGTAACATCTCATCTAAACAAGGCGTTGGAATAATGATAAAGAACAATATACCTCATAGAATTGTTCATATAAACTCAACACTGCAGTCGCTGATAATTGAAATATAACTCGACATAACGTTTACTATAATTTCAATATATATACCACCATGTCAACCATTCTCTAAGCAGGAACTCACCGATTTATTTTTTTTTTTTTATTTTATTTTTATTCACAATTCATGTAATAAAAGCCTATAAAGGCCATAAAAATTCTATTACACAGTAACAATTTCTGAGTATGTATAAAGTTAAATTAAAATGAAATAAAGAAAAAAAATACAAAAGTATGTATTTAAAATGGCTCCCCAGCCGTAATACAAATTTACAATGAAAAATAAAAAATAGCAGCAAAAAAAAGATATAAAAATATAAGATAAAAAAATAAAAGATATTTGACTCTATTACAACACCTAAGTTAGTTATTGGCGACTTTAATGCCTGGAATGTAGCTTGGGGCTCTTTAAGCAATAACCATAGGGGAAACACGTTGGAAAATGCAATGATTTCTTCCGATTTATACATTTTGAATGATGGTCGACCTACCCACTTTTCTACTCATGGTACGTTTACACATATAGATGTTTCCTTATGCTCTCAAAGTTTATTATCTTCAACATCATGGAACATATTGGACGAGATGTATAACAGTGATCATTTCCCCATTGTTATAAAAGTTCGTTTTAAGAATGATAACAGAAGATTTAATTTTAATCGTAAATTTCTTATGAAGTTAGCTGATTGGACAAAATACTCTAACATGGTTGATTCTGAGCTGGGAAAGAGACCCCAATCTAAGAATATCAATAGAGAAGCTTCGTCGATTACAAAGGCAATTAGAACGGCAGCCAACATATCAATTCCACAATCATCTCTGAAAAAGAAAACGAATGTTCCATGGTGGAATAAGGAACTTTCTAAATTGCGTGAGGCGAAAATAATTTCATGGCAGAACTTTAAAAAATCTCCCACAACTTCCAATTTTATACTGTACAGAAAGGACAACGCAATATTTCGTAAGGAAATGAGAATACGGAAGAAAAGTAGCTATGAGAATTTTACGAAGAGCATCAATCGAGATTCATCAGTTAGCGAAATTTGAAGCAAGATTAATAGACTATCGAACAATAATGTGAATAAACAAATAATAGCTATTAAATCAGATGACCGCATCATTACTGAAGCTTATGATATAGCTGATTCCTTTGCTAATGTATGGTCAAATTACTCATCTAATAACAATTTTTCTGAGGAATACAATCGTCTGAAGGTTGACCCTATTGGCATCGTGCCCAACGAAACGTTGAATTTTAACACAAGACAAATGGAGAATGATATAAGCCTTTCTGAACTTTTTTATTGCTTAAATAAGGTTAGTGGTTTAACGCCTGGTTACGACAGGATATCATATGATATGATTAAACAGACAAGTCTTAACATAAAACAGAGATTACTTTCACTTTATAATGATATACTGAATAGGAATATAATTCCCTTCAAGTGGAAAACGGCTACAGTAGTGCCTATTCCTAAGCCCAACGTCAACTCTCTTGATATTAAAGCACACCGTCCTATTTCCTTACTCTCTTGCCTTAGCAAAGTACTGGAGAAAATTATTGCTAATCGTTTGTCATGGTTTACCGAAAAATAATGTCTTATTGCGAGGAATCAAGTGGCATTTAAATCTGGTAGAGGTTGTACAGATGCACTCCTACACATTGATTTGTTTATTACAAAAGCCCTTTCACAACCACGTTTCTATCCTCTCAATTGATTTTGAGAAGGCTTTTGATAGGGTTGGTGCTCATGTTATTTTAGATGTTTTGAACAAATGGAAAGTTGGTTCCAAGATTTTTAATTATGTTAAATCATATCTGACAAATGGAAAGTTTCGAGTTAGAGTAAATAATACATATTCTACATCCTATGATTTACACAATGGAATTCCGCAAGGTTCACCTTTGTCAGTTATCCTGTTTTCTATCGCATTCAATGAGATCAGTATAATAATTGATAAACACAAATATATAGATCACTGCATTTATGCGGATGATTTGTATATATTCTGTAAGAAGAATAGTAATGCTGAATGTAACGATTTACTACAGAATGTCTTGGACGAAATCTGCAATTGGTCATCGAAATCTGGTGCTAAAATATCTACTGCAAAAACCAAGAAACTACATGTTTGTAGGAAGAGAACTTGCGATATAAATCAACATAACTTGTCCATTGGAGGTTATACAGTTAACAATGTGGATCAATTGAAAATATTAGGTGTTATATTTGCGAGAAATTATTAAATTATTCTTATCTCTTAAAAAATCGATGGTCAAGAGAGCTAACATAATTGGTTTTCTTTCCAGCAAGAAAATTTGTATCCATATTAACACCTTAACATACCCCACCAGAACTTTGATTCTGAGTAAAATTGATTACGCTCTATTTTTGACTGGGAATACTGCAAGGACAAATATAAATATAATAAAGAGTATTTATCATCAAGCTATCAGATCTAGTGTGTATGCTTTCCGGACTACTCCAATTAGAAATTTATTAGCTGAATCTGGTTTACCATCAATTGAGGAACGTATATATGAAGCTAAATTGAAATTATTACTAAAAATAATATTTCCAAACAACTCTGTAATTGATGTTGACGTTCAAAGACAATTTATTGCAAAAAGATTTTATCGTATACCATCAGCAATAGGTGAATCTATTCGCCTTGCAAATTCTTTGAACATATATATACCCAGAAAACCTATTAAATGTGAATATCCTCCTTGGTTTTTTGATAATAAATTGTGTGATATTTCCTTTTCCGAATTTAATAAGAGCAAGATTACTCAGACGATATTTTTATCCAACACTATCGGAAAAGGAAGTGGCTTTAAGTAAAGATGGTTGGAATTTTTATTTCACTGATGGTTCTAGGGTGGATAATGGAACTTCATCTTATGCAATTGTTGATAAAAACGGTACTGTCCTTCTTATGAAGATTTTTCCCGAATACGCCTCTATATTTACTGCGGAAGCAGCTGCTATAATTAATGCCATTTTCATTGCACTACAGGATGGACGGAAAACTGTAATTTGCACAGATAGCTTGTCAGTCGTTAACGCAATACGTAGCCCCCTATCACGCAATTGGAATACTGTTAATCACATCCGTGATCTTCTAATATATAATCCTGACTATCTGAAGATATTATGGGTACCAGGTCATAAGAACATATTAGGCAATACTAATGCTGACAAAGCCGCCAAATTTGCTAACAGTGCCCCGATTTTAATGGAACATCAAACTGAAAAGGCGGATATAAAAAAACTTATTAAAAATGTTGTATGGAAAGGAAAACTGTCTGAATGGGCTGATTATTACCATCCTCATTATAAACAGTTGAATTTAAAGTGCAACCAACCGAAATATTCTACGAAAATTCCCAAGCAACACATCAGGATTTTTTCACGCTTACCCTTAGGCCACAACACACAACTTTCTTTTAAACCGATAATCATCTTCAGTCTGTCCAAATTGTGGTTTGGATCTCTCTGTCGATCACATTCTATTACACTGCAGTTATTTTCAGGGCATCAGAAAGGACAACTTTGGATCTTCCAACCCCAGGGAGTTACTGAAAACGCCGATGTTTGACAACATATTGAAAATAAATGAATTTATAGCCAGAACTGGATTTATTAATTTTATTATGTTCCGAATTAATTTAATGAATTATTTTTTATTTCTAATTAGATTTATTGTATTTTAAAGCTTTTCCATTTTCTACCCTTTCTGAACACGCTGGTTCTCTTCGCGGACTCAGCAGCACAGACATGCATACAATGCACGTTTTTTGTTGCTGTGCTTGCGCTTGAATTTGCGGATTTGCTAGGATGGAAAATGCTGATTTAGACCAGCGAAAGGCATTGAGCTCTCAAATGAGCTCTCTTGTTTTTGTTTTCACATGTACGCAAGCACATACATTGTATAAAAACAATCAAAACCAGTCAGTCTCGCATGAGCATTGATAGAAGCAGGTTGTTTTACGCTTTTCGCTTTTTATGCTTGTTTATTTCAGTTATTGTTTTTGTTTTTTTCTCAACTCATACAACTACAATATTTAAAAACTGTAGTGGTGTGAGTTTGCCTTTCGCTGATTTAGACCCACATTTTATATGCCCACACATGATCATTTTTATAGAAAATGCTAAAGAAATGTACCACTAAAGTCACATTTTGTGAATTCTAACTCATTCCGAATCATGTGTGCCTAATTTTGAATTTTTAGGTTTAATTTTATAAAATAGTCAAAAAATATAATTAGTTGGAAAAAAGTACCTGTGAGTCCCTTTTTTAGATTCTTATTCGATCAGGATCATATACCATTCGAAGAACGAAAAAATACAAATTATTTTTGTATCCTCAATGACATAGAGATGGCTTAGTGACTTTCTTTCTTTACTCAGAAGCATATCAGTAAAATAATTTAATATAATAAAAAGTATCATTAGAGGAAAAAGTACCAATTTTTCACACTGGAACCACCGTCAAGTTTTAAATCAAAGTAATTTCCTTATTCTAAGTTCAATATATTAGAAAATTCAAAAAGTACTATTTGGAGAACGAAAAAATACTTCTTAGTTTGGTTTAGTTCACAATTTTTGGTATCATAATACAATTGAGCACCCTATTCTTGCATATTTCTTTAGTGAGAAGTATATTAGCCTACCATAATGTATTTAAGCTAACTAATTTAATATATTAAAAAAGTACCATTAAAAGAAAAAGTACCAATTTTCCTTTATCCTCTTGAACACCCGTTAAGTCTGAATTTAAAATTTGTATTACAACAAAGAAAATGTACCATAATGTCTCCAATTTATTTTTACTCACTGAGGAGCATATATTTTATATTTCTAGGTCCATTATTATAGAAAATTCAAAATATACCATTAGAATAATGAAAAAGACCCATAATGTTCCCAGTTATAGAATCCTACTCGCTCGAGTCCATATAATAATATGTTCATGTTTCTAGATTTATTATAAAACATTTAAAAAGTACCATTAGAATAAAGAAAAAGTATTAAGTATTCTCTTTGAATTTTCAGTCACTTAGAACAATATGCAGTTAATTTGGTATTTCTAAATCCATTATTAGAGAAAATTCAAAAAGTATAATATAGAAAAAGTAGCATAAAGCCCCCACTTGTGGATTCCCAATCGGTCGGGATCATATAAGCTTTATTTCACAATTCTATGTTCATTGGTGAAGAAGATACAAAAAGTACTATTCGAATATAGAAAAAGTACCATAAAGACTCCCCCTTAAATTCTCACTCCCTTATGACCATATATGTTTAATTTTATGTTTCTAGGTCCATTATTATAGAAAATTTAAAAAGTACCATTAGAATAAAGAAAAAGTACCATAATGTCCCCACTTGTAGATTTTCTTTCGCTTACGTCTATATTAGCGTTATATCATGTTCATTGGTGAAGAAAATACAAAAAGTACCATTCGAATAAAGAAAAAGTACAAAAAAGTCTCTCCCTTGAATTATCATTCACTTAGGAAAATTAAAAAAGTACCATTATAATAAAGAAAGGGTATCACGAAGTATCCCCTTGATTTTCACTTACTTAGTACCATATACGCTTAATTTCATATTTATATGTCCATTATTACAGAAAATTCAAAAAGTACCATTAGAAAACAGAAAAAGTACCAAAAGGCAGCCACTTGTGTATTCCCACTCACTCGGGTCCATATAAGCTTTATTTCATGTTTCTAGGTTCATTGGTGAAGAAATTACAAGAAGTACCATTCGAATAAAGAAAAAGTACCCGAATGAGTGGAAAACCCCCACTTGTGGTTTTCCACTCATTCGGGTGCATATAACCTTTATTTCATGTTTATAGGTTCATTGTTGAAGAAATTACAAAAAGTACCATTCGATTAAAGAAAAGGTACCAAAAAGTCTCCCCCTAGAATTCTCACTCACTTAGGACCATATATGCTTAATTTCATGTTTCTAAGTCCATTGCTATAGAAAAGTAAAAAAAGTACCATTAGAATAAAGAAAAAGTACCATGAAGTGTCCGCTTGAATTTTCACTCACTTATTACCATATACGCATAACTTCGTACTTCTATGTCCATTATTACAAAAAAATCAAAAAAATACCATTAGAATATACAAAAAAGTACCAAAAAGCCCCCACTTGTGGTTTCCCACTCATATAAGCTTTATTTCATGTTTCTAGGTTCATTGGTGAAGAAATTACAAAAAGTACCAATCGAATAAAGAAAAAGTACCAAAAAGTCTACCCTCACTCACTTATTACCATATATGCTTAATTTCATGTTTCTAGGTCCATTATTATAGAAAATTCAAAAATTACCATAAGTACCACTCTAATATAGAAAAACTGCAATTAAGTTTCCCCCTAAAATTCTCCCCCCATTATTAAAGAAAATTCAAAAAGTACCATTAGAAGAACAAAAAAGTACCTATATTTCGGTTCTCACATTTTGGTACCTAAATATTTTCCCCTACTCCTAACTCTACCTTCACTCAGATACATATCAGCTAACTTTAATGTCGATAAGTGAAATAATTTAAAATATTAAAAAAAGTACCATTAGGAAAAAAGTACCAAATCCCCTTTTCCTCCTTGAACACCCCTGAAGTTTGAAATTTAAAAATATTCCATTTTGCCAAAATTGTTTATGCTTAAAGACATGCCTCAAACGATTAAAATCTGTGTTAATGAACTCAAGAAAAATAAGTTTTAAAAAAAGTACCAAACTGTTTTCCCGGATTTGGACAAATATACATCTTGTCAGTCGAGTTCCAAATAGCACTCTGTTAGTTAATTTTTGCATGAATCCAGGAACCAATGTTAAAAATTTATCAAAATTGGCTGAAAATGTTAAATAAAATGAAGCTTTCCGTTTTTACCCCCTTTTTGGTACCTTTTTTTATCCCCATTGTGGTATTAAAATTGTATACAAATAAATTTCTGTATCATGGTGGGAGCTTAAAATAAAATATTTACATGTCTTTATCAATTTGTAGAAAAATATAGTTTATGAAAAAAGTACCAAAAATAAACACAATTTTTATCCCTTAAGGGTTCGAATTTCCAAAAAGTACCAAACTTATATTTGTAATTTTTTTATAAGTAAAGAATTTGATTTTACATTTGTTTGTATGATTATTGGTTTAAAAGATACATATGGTGCCAAAAAAGTACCAAAATACAGTTTTTACCCGTTTTCTCCCCTAAAAAGTCCGAATTTTGAAAAAGTACCAGATACCTGTCAGCTTATTTTTTAAATGAAGTAACATGATATTGTAAGTTTTTTTGTATCTTTATTAGTTTTGAAGATATAAGGTTACCGAATTTACCCGTTTTTACCCCCTAAACATTCGAATTTCCAAAAATCCCTTCTTATCGGATCGTTTTGGGGAGAGAGGAACCCACAGTTAAAATTTCATGATTCTAGCTTCAGTGGTTTGGGCTGTGCGATGATGAATCAGTCAGTCAGTAACGTTACTCTTTTATATATATAGATTGTGTGTTAATAAAGAATTTAAGTGCAATAAAATAGAAGTTTTATTTTTTGAGGTATGTAATTGTATTGTGAAAGATAAGAATGCAGTGGAAATAAATTAAATAAGATTCTGGGCAAATTTTGTTTGATTAATTGATTTTTTAAATACGAATTCAAATGTAATAGGAGTCCAGAAAAATTACTGAGATAAAAAATAATTTTTGTATGTAAAGTGGTTAAAAAAGGATAGAAAATGCAACAACAAAATGTAACAACAATCTAAATAAAACAGCCAATAAATACAATGTAATAATAAATAATAGGCCCTACAAAAAAATAGTATGTTGAATAAATTTACAATGCAGATCGATTTTGTATGCACTTAAGTGTTGTACATTCAAATGTACCCTTTCATAAAATTTGTAACAGGAGAACAAACAAATAAATAAGCAATAGAGAAAATAATTGTGCAAGAACAAATACGCACAAAAATCCATTATAAAAAACAACAATTTAGTGTACATGACAAAAAATTGCTCGAGCTAAAAATAAACCAAAATGCGTAATAAAAAATGATCTGTAACGGTACTCAAAAAAAAAAACTGAGTTCTACATAAACAATACAATAACAACATCCGCTATCCTTTGCCCATAATCTTCTTTAATGTAATTTCACTGTATCCTATCGTTCACAATACAAGTACATACCTCAGATTCTTTATTGTTTAATTATATTTTTTCAGCATTCTATATATTTTTTTTTTACTCTTGTTACAAACGCTCTGCCAATCATACTCATTTGCATTTCAGATTGCAAAAGTTGTTGTTGAGTTTTGAATTTTATACATTAACAGTAAATAAACAACAAAATGCAACGGTTCCTACTCTACTCCTCAATATGTCTAGAAATTTCTTTACTTTGTATTTGTTTCTGTTCAAAGTAAATTTATAAAGTAGCGACAGTACTAAAACAAATACAACATTTACAAAAACCACAAGCGATTTTGGTTTAAGGTTTGTGCTGTCAAAATCATATGATTTTTGTTAAAAGTTAAGTGAACTGTCAAAGTTGCCTGTTGTTGTTTTTACTTTTGGGTTTGTTGCATTTTACGCCACAACAAACACAAGTGAATTGACAGTTCACTGAGGTCACCTTCTATAAATTCGCCTTGGTTTAAGTTGTCAAAAATTGCAACGTAAACAATTTTAACTGATCGAACTTCAAAGTGAGTTTTAAAAAAATAGTAAGCTGTACTACTGAGTCTACTTTATTAATTTACTTTGGTGTTTACATTTGCTGTGTTTTGCAACGCGCTGTCAAAATCGGATTTTCCAATTGCAAAGAGTTGCCGCCGAATTATTTCGGTATGCTGTATACAAATAGTATGGGCATGAGAATTTTAGACAACTAAAAAACGCTTTCCGCTTTTATTTAGGTATGCTTGTAACGTGTGTCAGTGAGAAGCATTTTGATCTTTGGCTCAATGAGACCATGAAATGATGTTAACAACTACAAACTAAATTCATTGTTAAAGTTAACGAATATTATTTTTTTGTATTATTTATTTTATATAAAGCCTTAACAAGACATCATAAGGTTAGTTAGCAATTCATATCTCAAAGACACATGTTCGAGTTATTTGCAAAATAACATTACCAGAAACTATTTAAATACATACATTATTGTAAATTTATAACAGCAGCTATGTTTCATATACATAAGAATTTACAAAGCAAAAAGCGTTCATATAAGTATATCTATTAATAAAAGACGATTCTCCTTTCTACCGAACTTCTAAAGTAATGTTTTGTTTGCTATGTTTGCTGTTGAAATACGCAGTGAAAACCAGCTAATTTTTATTACCGGAATGCCAGTCATCAAATAAATAGTGCTTAACTACCATCTAATCAACAAGTTCTCGCTGTATTGTTTTACAATATTCGTGAAGTCAAGATCTCTGTTAGTGAAAGTGCAAATCTTGTGATTAGAGATAAAATGTTTCTGAAGCTACAGAGAGAGCCGGATAGACCAGGTTGCTTAGCTTAGTTGGAAAAAGATAATTGGACAAAGAGAGCAGACAATTTAATTGTACATCTGTTGTGGAATACACACAAGTTTCCGACGAGTACGAAATACAAACTTTGGAGAGAGACTTGGTGACTTTAGCTTATCGTCATCATGTTTACGAATTGGTTCTTAAAACTGTATATGAAGTCAATATTATGCAATTTAATAAACACGACTCCTTTAAAACACCAGAGACAACTGGAAAAACATAGATTCAAATAAGATTGAAATATGCATCGGTTTTGTTAAAAAACACATTTCTGACGAAACGATTTGTCGGCTTGTTTAACGGGGACCATTTAACCAACGGTTACCGATTTAGTGTCACCATCATTTGATTACTTAACAAAAGCATTTAGTAGAAAGTATGGCAATACTGCATACATTTGTTAACGAAATATAGTGTAATGAAAGATTGAAATATAAAAAATTTCTAAAAAGGCGGCATCAAAAAATAATAATTTGTATTTTATTAGTTGTATAATAAAAAAAAACTTATAAAACTCAAAAATATTAAGGCACCTAACTATATTGCGCCTTTATACCAAGAAACAAACTGAACAACAAATATTGAAAACCAACAAGGAAAAGTGCACATTTGTTGTTTGGTTTGTATTTTTTTCTGAAGTGCAATATCCGGGTGATATCTGGATCACGCAGTGCAAAATTTCCTTTTCTGCGCTTTACATTTTTTAAACATTATAAATATTACAAAAATATAAAAGTTTTTTCATGTTCTTTTATTATATTTCTTACAATTAAGATACTTACCGGCGAAGTTTGTTCGGTTATATTTAACAGCAACTTTGTTGTTAAATAGTATCAGTTAGAAATTAATCGTACATTGTGAAATTCAGATTAGCCTAACTTGCGGTTAAAGTTCACGTTAACTTTTAATCGTACATTGTGAAAATGGCCGTTATAAGGTATTATAAATCGTGAATCAATCGAACTATACGTAGTGTTTTTTATGGCGATCCAGATAAGATCAAAATCAAGCTTTTACTCAGTCTCAGCTCAACATAGCTGCAAATGATAAACATTTTCTTCAGTACATATGCTTATTTGTGGCGATGATTTAAGTAACCTGGCGTTTACACATGCAAGTAACAGTTCGAAAAACTCAACACATTCATACTTTTGCACTAACACAATCATTCATGCATGTCTAAATTTACACACGCATGTGTGATTGTGTTAGTGCTAAAGTATGAATGTGTCGTGTTTTTCGAACTTTTACTGTAAAAGCACCTAATCAGAATTTGTGTTTTTTAAAGCGTTGAAAGTAGAGTTGGGCATAATCGTTCTTTTTACTGATTGTTCATTTTTGTTCAGAACAAATAAATGAATAAGTTTGTTCTTTTTATTCAGTTGTTCATTTTTAGTCTGCGGTGTTTGGCTGAACTAAGTTATTGAATAATTTCCCAGTGAACGCATTTACAGATAGATGACAACTGCTTTTGGAAACAAATTTTTTTAATAATGATGAAAACATTTTTAATAATGCAATACAGAAATGTCAAACGAACAAAAAGAATAAAAGAACAATAAGACTGAACCCCTTCACATTGTTCAATTGAACTTGTTCGTTCATGAACAATCCAACTCTAGAATAGTAATTTCTCTCAAAAATAATTGTTTTACATTTTCTTCATTAGCATCTAAAAATTATTAAGAAGCTGCCAAAATCTTACAAGTTTTAAAAACTACATTTCATTACCTTTCCATTGATATATAAAACATTATATCTAATTCATTATTATACTTTAAAATAATGCATGCAATTCACACACCTTGTAAAAAATTCTCTACTATTTTGTTCAAATAAAAGACTGCTTACTATGCACTTCTCATTTTTTCATGTACCCTGTATTGTATATGTTTCTATTTGGTTTATTGTTGTTTTTGACAGTTGCATGTAAGAATATTTAAAGTGAGCTTAAGTAAACTTGTATTAACCTAACATTCAACATTTTTGTGACCTTATGCGCGTTCATAAATTTGTAATTGTTAGGTTCATAGACTGCATGACAGAATTTTCATTAAAAAAAAATAATTTTTAACAAAAATTTATTTTGTTACTAAAAAAATTTTTTTTACTAAAAAAGTAAATTTTTGAAAGGTTACAATGAATTAAACGAAACAATCGCAAAGGTTTATCGAACATTTTTAGCTAAACTATGCAGAATGATAAAAAAGCGATTTAGACATAGTTTGAAGAATCTCGCAAAATATTTAGAAATAACTATTTACACCACCTGTTCCTATCCATCCCATTTTTGGTTAAACTTCATGGAGTGATAAGAAATTGATTCGTATAAAGTTTAAAGACTGTCACAATTATAGTTATGCAGATATTAGGTCAATTCGCAAGGTATCTTATCATGTCATATTGTCATAATGTCCTAATATATCACGACTCGGCGGCTCGGCTTAACCGACTCTTAAGCATTCGGCGTTGGTATCTGCTGGTTGGTTACGATAACACAATAAACATAGCATAGAAAGTAGGACATTTTTTGCTTGAAAAGCAATAAAAACCAGTGTGAAATATTAGGACAATATGATATGATAAGAGACCTTGTGAATTGAACAATTATTTTTGAAAAATGAAAATAATGGATATGCATAGAACAATTTTTAATTTAAGCTTTCTTTATATCAGATAAATCAGATTACCGAAAAATAATGTCTTATTGCGAGGAATCAAGTGGCATTTAAATCTGGTAGAGGTTGTACAGATGCACTCCTACATTGATTTGTTTATTACAAAAGCCCTTTCACAACCACGTTTCTATCCTCTCAATTGATTTTGAGAAGGCTTTTGATAGGGTTATTTTAGATGTTTTGAACAAATGGAAAGTTGGTTCCAAGATTTTTAATTATGTTAAATCATATCTGACAAATGGAAAGTTTCGAGTTAGAGTAAATAATACATATTCTACATCCTATGATTTACACAATGGAATTCCGCAAGGTTCACCTTTGTCAGTTATCCTGTTTTCTATCGCATTCAATGAGATCAGTATAATAATTGATAAACACAAATATATAGATCACTGCATTTATGCGGATGATTTGTATATATTCTGTAAGAAGAATAGTAATGCTGAATGTAACGATTTACTACAGAATGTCTTGGACGAAATCTGCAATTGGTCATCGAAATCTGGTGCTAAAATATCTACTGCAAAAACCAAGAAACTACATGTTTGTAGGAAGAGAACTTGCGATATAAATCAACATAACTTGTCCATTGGAGGTTATACAGTTAACAATGTGGATCAATTGAAAATATTAGGTGTTATATTTGCGAGAAATTATTAAATTATTCTTATCTCTTAAAAAATCGATGGTCAAGAGAGCTAACATAATTGGTTTTCTTTCCAGCAAGAAAATTTGTATCCATATTAACACCTTAACATACCCCACCAGAACTTTGATTCTGAGTAAAATTGATTACGCTCTATTTTTGACTGGGAATACTGCAAGGACAAATATAAATATAATAAAGAGTATTTATCATCAAGCTATCAGATCTAGTGTGTATGCTTTCCGGACTACTCCAATTAGAAATTTATTAGCTGAATCTGGTTTACCATCAATTGAGGAACGTATATATGAAGCTAAATTGAAATTATTACTAAAAATAATATTTCCAAACAACTCTGTAATTGATGTTGACGTTCAAAGACAATTTATTGCAAAAAGATTTTATCGTATACCATCAGCAATAGGTGAATCTATTCGCCTTGCAAATTCTTTGAACATATATATACCCAGAAAACCTATTAAATGTGAATATCCTCCTTGGTTTTTTGATAATAAATTGTGTGATATTTCCTTTTCCGAATTTAATAAGAGCAAGATTACTCAGACGATATTTTTATCCAACACTATCGGAAAAGGAAGTGGCTTTAAGTAAAGATGGTTGGAATTTTTATTTCACTGATGGTTCTAGGGTGGATAATGGAACTTCATCTTATGCAATTGTTGATAAAAACGGTACTGTCCTTCTTATGAAGATTTTTCCCGAATACGCCTCTATATTTACTGCGGAAGCAGCTGCTATAATTAATGCCATTTTCATTGCACTACAGGATGGACGGAAAACTGTAATTTGCACAGATAGCTTGTCAGTCGTTAACGCAATACGTAGCCCCCTATCACGCAATTGGAATACTGTTAATCACATCCGTGATCTTCTAATATATAATCCTGACTATCTGAAGATATTATGGGTACCAGGTCATAAGAACATATTAGGCAATACTAATGCTGACAAAGCCGCCAAATTTGCTAACAGTGCCCCGATTTTAATGGAACATCAAACTGAAAAGGCGGATATAAAAAAACTTATTAAAAATGTTGTATGGAAAGGAAAACTGTCTGAATGGGCTGATTATTACCATCCTCATTATAAACAGTTGAATTTAAAGTGCAACCAACCGAAATATTCTACGAAAATTCCCAAGCAACACATCAGGATTTTTTCACGCTTACCCTTAGGCCACAACACACAACTTTCTTTTAAACCGATAATCATCTTCAGTCTGTCCAAATTGTGGTTTGGATCTCTCTGTCGATCACATTCTATTACACTGCAGTTATTTTCAGGGCATCAGAAAGGACAACTTTGGATCTTCCAACCCCAGGGAGTTACTGAAAACGCCGATGTTTGACAACATATTGAAAATAAATGAATTTATAGCCAGAACTGGATTTATTAATTTTATTATGTTCCGAATTAATTTAATGAATTATTTTTTATTTCTAATTAGATTTATTGTATTTTAAAGCTTTTCCATTTTCTACCCTTTCTGAACACGCTGGTTCTCTTCGCGGACTCAGCAGCACAGACATGCATACAATGCACGTTTTTTGTTGCTGTGCTTGCGCTTGTATTTGCGGATTTGCTAGGATGGAAAATGCTGATTTAGACCAGCGAAAGGCATTGAGCTCTCAAATGAGCTCTCTTGTTTTTGTTTTCACATGTACGCAAGCACATACATTGTATAAAAACAATCAAAACCAGTCAGTCTCGCATGAGCATTGATAGAAGCAGGTTGTTTTACGCTTTTCGCTTTTTATGCTTGTTTATTTCAGTTATTGTTTTTGTTTTTTTCTCAACTCATACAACTACAATATTTAAAAACTGTAGTGGTGTGAGTTTGCCTTTCGCTGATTTAGACCCACATTTTATATGCCCACACATGATCATTTTTATAGAAAATGCTAAAGAAATGTACCACTAAAGTCACATTTTGTGAATTCTAACTCATTCCGAATCATGTGTGCCTAATTTTGAATTTTTAGGTTTAATTTTATAAAATAGTCAAAAAATATAATTAGTTGGAAAAAAGTACCTGTGAGTCCCTTTTTTAGATTCTTATTCGATCAGGATCATATACCATTCGAAGAACGAAAAAATACAAATTATTTTTGTATCCTCAATGACATAGAGATGGCTTAGTGACTTTCTTTCTTTACTCAGAAGCATATCAGTAAAATAATTTAATATAATAAAAAGTATCATTAGAGGAAAAAGTACCAATTTTTCACACTGGAACCACCGTCAAGTTTTAAATCAAAGTAATTTCCTTATTCTAAGTTCAATATATTAGAAAATTCAAAAAGTACTATTTGGAGAACGAAAAAATACTTCTTAGTTTGGTTTAGTTCACAATTTTTGGTATCATAATACAATTGAGCACCCTATTCTTGCATATTTCTTTAGTGAGAAGTATATTAGCCTACCATAATGTATTTAAGCTAACTAATTTAATATATTAAAAAAGTACCATTAAAAGAAAAAGTACCAATTTTCCTTTATCCTCTTGAACACCCGTTAAGTCTGAATTTAAAATTTGTATTACAACAAAGAAAATGTACCATAATGTCTCCAATTTATTTTTACTCACTGAGGAGCATATATTTTATATTTCTAGGTCCATTATTATAGAAAATTCAAAATATACCATTAGAATAATGAAAAAGACCCATAATGTTCCCAGTTATAGAATCCTACTCGCTCGAGTCCATATAATAATATGTTCATGTTTCTAGATTTATTATAAAACATTTAAAAAGTACCATTAGAATAAAGAAAAAGTATTAAGTATTCTCTTTGAATTTTCAGTCACTTAGAACAATATGCAGTTAATTTGGTATTTCTAAATCCATTATTAGAGAAAATTCAAAAAGTATAATATAGAAAAAGTAGCATAAAGCCCCCACTTGTGGATTCCCAATCGGTCGGGATCATATAAGCTTTATTTCACAATTCTATGTTCATTGGTGAAGAAGATACAAAAAGTACTATTCGAATATAGAAAAAGTACCATAAAGACTCCCCCTTAAATTCTCACTCCCTTATGACCATATATGTTTAATTTTATGTTTCTAGGTCCATTATTATAGAAAATTTAAAAAGTACCATTAGAATAAAGAAAAAGTACCATAATGTCCCCACTTGTAGATTTTCTTTCGCTTACGTCTATATTAGCGTTATATCATGTTCATTGGTGAAGAAAATACAAAAAGTACCATTCGAATAAAGAAAAAGTACAAAAAAGTCTCTCCCTTGAATTATCATTCACTTAGGAAAATTAAAAAAGTACCATTATAATAAAGAAAGGGTATCACGAAGTATCCCCTTGATTTTCACTTACTTAGTACCATATACGCTTAATTTCATATTTATATGTCCATTATTACAGAAAATTCAAAAAGTACCATTAGAAAACAGAAAAAGTACCAAAAGGCAGCCACTTGTGTATTCCCACTCACTCGGGTCCATATAAGCTTTATTTCATGTTTCTAGGTTCATTGGTGAAGAAATTACAAGAAGTACCATTCGAATAAAGAAAAAGTACCCGAATGAGTGGAAAACCCCCACTTGTGGTTTTCCACTCATTCGGGTGCATATAACCTTTATTTCATGTTTATAGGTTCATTGTTGAAGAAATTACAAAAAGTACCATTCGATTAAAGAAAAGGTACCAAAAAGTCTCCCCCTAGAATTCTCACTCACTTAGGACCATATATGCTTAATTTCATGTTTCTAAGTCCATTGCTATAGAAAAGTAAAAAAAGTACCATTAGAATAAAGAAAAAGTACCATGAAGTGTCCGCTTGAATTTTCACTCACTTATTACCATATACGCATAACTTCGTACTTCTATGTCCATTATTACAAAAAAATCAAAAAAATACCATTAGAATATACAAAAAAGTACCAAAAAGCCCCCACTTGTGGTTTCCCACTCATATAAGCTTTATTTCATGTTTCTAGGTTCATTGGTGAAGAAATTACAAAAAGTACCAATCGAATAAAGAAAAAGTACCAAAAAGTCTACCCTCACTCACTTATTACCATATATGCTTAATTTCATGTTTCTAGGTCCATTATTATAGAAAATTCAAAAATTACCATAAGTACCACTCTAATATAGAAAAACTGCAATTAAGTTTCCCCCTAAAATTCTCCCCCCATTATTAAAGAAAATTCAAAAAGTACCATTAGAAGAACAAAAAAGTACCTATATTTCGGTTCTCACATTTTGGTACCTAAATATTTTCCCCTACTCCTAACTCTACCTTCACTCAGATACATATCAGCTAACTTTAATGTCGATAAGTGAAATAATTTAAAATATTAAAAAAAGTACCATTAGGAAAAAAGTACCAAATCCCCTTTTCCTCCTTGAACACCCCTGAAGTTTGAAATTTAAAAATATTCCATTTTGCCAAAATTGTTTATGCTTAAAGACATGCCTCAAACGATTAAAATCTGTGTTAATGAACTCAAGAAAAATAAGTTTTAAAAAAAGTACCAAACTGTTTTCCCGGATTTGGACAAATATACATCTTGTCAGTCGAGTTCCAAATAGCACTCTGTTAGTTAATTTTTGCATGAATCCAGGAACCAATGTTAAAAATTTATCAAAATTGGCTGAAAATGTTAAATAAAATGAAGCTTTCCGTTTTTACCCCCTTTTTGGTACCTTTTTTTATCCCCATTGTGGTATTAAAATTGTATACAAATAAATTTCTGTATCATGGTGGGAGCTTAAAATAAAATATTTACATGTCTTTATCAATTTGTAGAAAAATATAGTTTATGAAAAAAGTACCAAAAATAAACACAATTTTTATCCCTTAAGGGTTCGAATTTCCAAAAAGTACCAAACTTATATTTGTAATTTTTTTATAAGTAAAGAATTTGATTTTACATTTGTTTGTATGATTATTGGTTTAAAAGATACATATGGTGCCAAAAAAGTACCAAAATACAGTTTTTACCCGTTTTCTCCCCTAAAAAGTCCGAATTTTGAAAAAGTACCAGATACCTGTCAGCTTATTTTTTAAATGAAGTAACATGATATTGTAAGTTTTTTTGTATCTTTATTAGTTTTGAAGATATAAGGTTACCGAATTTACCCGTTTTTACCCCCTAAACATTCGAATTTCCAAAAATCCCTTCTTATCGGATCGTTTTGGGGAGAGAGGAACCCACAGTTAAAATTTCATGATTCTAGCTTCAGTGGTTTGGGCTGTGCGATGATGAATCAGTCAGTCAGTAACGTTACTCTTTTATATATATAGATTGTGTGTTAATAAAGAATTTAAGTGCAATAAAATAGAAGTTTTATTTTTTGAGGTATGTAATTGTATTGTGAAAGATAAGAATGCAGTGGAAATAAATTAAATAAGATTCTGGGCAAATTTTGTTTGATTAATTGATTTTTTAAATACGAATTCAAATGTAATAGGAGTCCAGAAAAATTACTGAGATAAAAAATAATTTTTGTATGTAAAGTGGTTAAAAAAGGATAGAAAATGCAACAACAAAATGTAACAACAATCTAAATAAAACAGCCAATAAATACAATGTAATAATAAATAATAGGCCCTACAAAAAAATAGTATGTTGAATAAATTTACAATGCAGATCGATTTTGTATGCACTTAAGTGTTGTACATTCAAATGTACCCTTTCATAAAATTTGTAACAGGAGAACAAACAAATAAATAAGCAATAGAGAAAATAATTGTGCAAGAACAAATACGCACAAAAATCCATTATAAAAAACAACAATTTAGTGTACATGACAAAAAATTGCTCGAGCTAAAAATAAACCAAAATGCGTAATAAAAAATGATCTGTAACGGTACTCAAAAAAAAAAACTGAGTTCTACATAAACAATACAATAACAACATCCGCTATCCTTTGCCCATAATCTTCTTTAATGTAATTTCACTGCATTCCTATCGTTCACAATACAAGTACATACCTCAGATTCTTTATTGTTTAATTATATTTTTTCAGCATTCTATATATTTTTTTTTTACTCTTGTTACAAACGCTCTGCCAATCATACTCATTTGCATTTCAGATTGCAAAAGTTGTTGTTGAGTTTTGAATTTTATACATTAACAGTAAATAAACAACAAAATGCAACGGTTCCTACTCTACTCCTCAATATGTCTAGAAATTTCTTTACTTTGTATTTGTTTCTGTTCAAAGTAAATTTATAAAGTAGCGACAGTACTAAAACAAATACAACATTTACAAAAACCACAAGCGATTTTGGTTTAAGGTTTGTGCTGTCAAAATCATATGATTTTTGTTAAAAGTTAAGTGAACTGTCAAAGTTGCCTGTTGTTGTTTTTACTTTTGGGTTTGTTGCATTTTACGCCACAACAAACACAAGTGAATTGACAGTTCACTGAGGTCACCTTCTATAAATTCGCCTTGGTTTAAGTTGTCAAAAATTGCAACGTAAACAATTTTAACTGATCGAACTTCAAAGTGAGTTTTAAAAAAATAGTAAGCTGTACTACTGAGTCTACTTTATTAATTTACTTTGGTGTTTACATTTGCTGTGTTTTGCAACGCGCTGTCAAAATCGGATTTTCCAATTGCAAAGAGTTGCCGCCGAATTATTTCGGTATGCTGTATACAAATAGTATGGGCATGAGAATTTTAGACAACTAAAAAACGCTTTCCGCTTTTATTTAGGTATGCTTGTAACGTGTGTCAGTGAGAAGCATTTTGATCTTTGGCTCAATGAGACCATGAAATGATGTTAACAACTACAAACTAAATTCATTGTTAAAGTTAACGAATATTATTTTTTTGTATTATTTATTTTATATAAAGCCTTAACAAGACATCATAAGGTTAGTTAGCAATTCATATCTCAAAGACACATGTTCGAGTTATTTGCAAAATAACATTACCAGAAACTATTTAAATACATACATTATTGTAAATTTATAACAGCAGCTATGTTTCATATACATAAGAATTTACAAAGCAAAAAGCGTTCATATAAGTATACAGTGCACTCGCGTTAACGTGAACTAATTAAAACCAAGGCAGTTCATGTTAGTGAAATTGTTCACGTTAGCGATTGTCGAATTTCATGGAAAAAATATAAAATTTTATAATATAAACCTGTGTTTTACACGCTTGAACGTGAAATAAAACAAAATTATTGATTAAAATGCATTACAAAACAAAACGAGATCACGAGAAACTATAAATTGAATCAAAATTACATAGCAAATAAAATTACTCATTCGTTGCCACTAAAAAAAAATAATTTAGAGGATAAAACACATTTTTTTAACAAGGGGATTCTCAAAACTTTAAAAATTGAATTTAATGTATGTATTGAAGTGTTGTCTACATAATTAAAAAACAAATGCAGTGAAAAAAAATTGTTCAAGTTATAGAGCTTTCTGAGTTTGTTCACGTTACAGAGTAGTCAATGTAAGCAAAAGCTTGTTCACGTTAGGCGGTGTTCACGTTAGACGGTGTTCACGTTACCGCGAGTGCACTGTATCTATTAATAAAAGACGATTCTCCTTTCTACCGAACTTCTAAAGTAATGTTTTGTTTGCTATGTTTGCTGTTGAAATACGCAGTGAAAACCAGCTAATTTTTATTACCGGAATGCCAGTCATCAAATAAATAGTGCTTAACTACCATCTAATCAACAAGTTCTCGCTGTATTGTTTTACAATATTCGTGAAGTCAAGATCTCTGTTAGTGAAAGTGCAAATCTTGTGATTAGAGATAAAATGTTTCTGAAGCTACAGAGAGAGCCGGATAGACCAGGTTGCTTAGCTTAGTTGGAAAAAGATAATTGGACAAAGAGAGCAGACAATTTAATTGTACATCTGTTGTGGAATACACACAAGTTTCCGACGAGTACGAAATACAAACTTTGGAGAGAGACTTGGTGACTTTAGCTTATCGTCATCATGTTTACGAATTGGTTCTTAAAACTGTATATGAAGTCAATATTATGCAATTTAATAAACACGACTCCTTTAAAACACCAGAGACAACTGGAAAAACATAGATTCAAATAAGATTGAAATATGCATCGGTTTTGTTAAAAAACACATTTCTGACGAAACGATTTGTCGGCTTGTTTAACGGGGACCATTTAACCAACGGTTACCGATTTAGTGTCACCATCATTTGATTACTTAACAAAAGCATTTAGTAGAAAGTATGGCAATACTGCATACATTTGTTAACGAAAAATAGTGTAATGAAAGATTGAAATATAAAAAATTTCTAAAAAGGCGGCATCAAAAAATAATAATTTGTATTTTATTAGTTGTATAATAAAAAAAAACTTTTAAAACTCAAAAATATTAAGGCACCTAACTATATTGCGCCTTTATACCAAGAAACAAACTGAACAACAAATATTGAAAACCAACAAGGAAAAGTGCACATTTGTTGTTTGGTTTGTATTTTTTTCTGAAGTGCAATATCCGGGTGATATCTGGATCACGCAGTGCAAAATTTCCTTTTCTGCGCTTTACATTTTTTAAACATTATAAATATTACAAAAATATAAAAGTTTTTTCATGTTCTTTTATTATATTTCTTACAATTAAGATACTTACCGGCGAAGTTTGTTCGGTTATATTTAACAGCAACTTTGTTGTTAAATAGTATCAGTTAGAAATTAATCGTACATTGTGAAATTCAGATTAGCCTAACTTGCGGTTAAAGTTCACGTTAACTTTTAATCGTACATTGTGAAAATGGCCGTTATAAGGTATTATAAATCGTGAATCAATCGAACTATACGTAGTGTTTTTTATGGCGATCCAGATAAGATCAAAATCAAGCTTTTACTCAGTCTCAGCTCAACATAGCTGCAAATGATAAACATTTTCTTCAGTACATATGCTTATTTGTGGCGATGATTTAAGTAACCTGGCGTTTACACATGCAAGTAACAGTTCGAAAAACTCAACACATTCATACTTTTGCACTAACACAATCATTCATGCATGTCTAAATTTACACACGCATGTGTGATTGTGTTAGTGCTAAAGTATGAATGTGTCGTGTTTTTCGAACTTTTACTGTAAAAGCACCTAATCAGAATTTGTGTTTTTTAAAGCGTTGAAAGTAGAGTTGGGCATAATCGTTCTTTTTACTGATTGTTCATTTTTGTTCAGAACAAATAAATGAATAAGTTTGTTCTTTTTATTCAGTTGTTCATTTTTAGTCTGCGGTGTTTGGCTGAACTAAGTTATTGAATAATTTCCCAGTGAACGCATTTACAGATAGATGACAACTGCTTTTGGAAACAAATTTTTTTAATAATGATGAAAACATTTTTAATAATGCAATACAGAAATGTCAAACGAACAAAAAGAATAAAAGAACAATAAGACTGAACCCCTTCACATTGTTCAATTGAACTTGTTCGTTCATGAACAATCCAACTCTAGAATAGTAATTTCTCTCAAAAATAATTGTTTTACATTTTCTTCATTAGCATCTAAAAATTATTAAGAAGCTGCCAAAATCTTACAAGTTTTAAAAACTACATTTCATTACCTTTCCATTGATATATAAAACATTATATCTAATTCATTATTATACTTTAAAATAATGCATGCAATTCACACACCTTGTAAAAAATTCTCTACTATTTTGTTCAAATAAAAGACTGCTTACTATGCACTTCTCATTTTTTCATGTACCCTGTATTGTATATGTTTCTATTTGGTTTATTGTTGTTTTTGACAGTTGCATGTGAGAATATTTAAAGTGAGCTTAAGTAAACTTGTATTAACCTAACATTCAACATTTTTGTGACCTTATGCGCGTTCATAAATTTGTAATTGTTAGGTTCATAGACTGCATGACAGAATTTTCATTAAAAAAAAATAATTTTTAACAAAAATTTATTTTGTTACTAAAAAAATTTTTTTTACTAAAAAAGTAAATTTTTAATTAAAAAGTAATTTTTTATTAAAAAAGTAATTTTTTACTAAAAAGTAATTTTTTACTAAAAAATTTATTTTTCATTAGAAATCGATTTTCAATTTAAATTTAAAATACAAAATATTCTGTTAATCGAATAATTTAAACTTAAACAATTAATAACCGATTAAATCTAAGCCCCGATTTATTATTTCCCCGATTAAAGCAGAAAGAAGCCCGATTAATCGAATACCCTAATAAATAAGAAATGTTAATTTTATAGTGAAAAAATTATTTGGAAAAAATCTATTTTTTAGTAAAAAACCAGTTTTTAGTAAAAAAGAACTTTCTAGTAAAAAATTTTTTTAGTAAAAAAAATTACTTTTTTAGTAAAAAATTACATTTTTAGTAAAAAATTACATTTTTAGTAAAAAATTACAGTTTTAGTAAAAAATTACATTTTTAGTAAAAAATTACTTTTTTAATAAAAAAATACTTTTTTAATAAAAAAATTACTTTTTTAGTAAAAAATTACTTTTTTAGTAAAAAATTACATTTTTAGTAAAAAATTACTTTTTTAGTAAACAATTACTTTTTTAGTAAAAATTCACTTTTTTAGTAAAAAATTACTTTTTAAGTAAAAATTTACTTTTTTAGTAAAAATTTACTCTTTTAGTAAAAAATTTTTTTTAGTAAAATAAATTTTTGTTAAAAATTATTTTTTTTTAATGAAAATTCTCTGTCATGCAGTCTATGAACCTAACAATTACAAATTTATGAACGCGCATAAGGTCACAAAAATGTTGAATGTTAGGTTAATACAAGTTTACTTAAGCTCACTTTAAATATTCTCACATGCAACTGTCAAAAACAACAATAAACCAAATAGAAACATATACAATACAGGGTACATGAAAAAATGAGAAGTGCATAGTAAGTAGTCTTTTATTTGAACAAAATAGTAGAGAATTTTTTACAAGGTGTGTGAATTGCATGCATTATTTTAAAGTATAATAATGAATTAGATATAATGTTTTATATATCAATGGAAAGGTAATGAAATGTAGTTTTTAAAACTTGTAAGATTTTGGCAGCTTCTTAATAATTTTTAGATGCTAATGAAGAAAATGTAAAATAATTATTTTTGAGAGAAATTACTATTCTAGAGTTGGATTGTTCATGAACGAACAAGTTCAATTGAACAATGTGAAGGGGTTCAGTCTTATTGTTCTTTTATTCTTTTTGTTCGTTTGACATTTCTGTATTGCATTATTAAAAATGTTTTCATCATTATTAAAAAAATTTGTTTCCAAAAGCAGTTGTCATCTATCTGTAAATGCGTTCACTGAGAAATTATTCAATAACTTAGTTCAGCCAAACACCGCAGACTAAAAATGAACAACAGAATAAAAAGAACAAACTTATTCATTTATTTTTTCTGAACAAAAATGAACAATCAGTAAAAAGAACGATTATGCCCAACTCTAGTTGAAAGGTTACAATGAATTAAACGAAACAATCGCAAAGGTTTATCGAACATTTTTAGCTAAACTATGCAGAATGATAAAAAAGCGATTTAGACATAGTTTGAAGAATCTCGCAAAATATTTAGAAATAACTATTTACACCACCTGTTCCTATCCATCCCATTTTTGGTTAAACTTCATGGAGTGATAAGAAATTGATTCGTATAAAGTTTAAAGACTGTCACAATTATAGTTATGCAGATATTAGGTCAATTCGCAAGGTATCTTATCATGTCATATTGTCATAATGTCCTAATATATCACGACTCGGCGGCTCGGCTTAACCGACTCTTAAGCATTCGGCGTTGGTATCTGCTGGTTGGTTACGATAACACAATAAACATAGCATAGAAAGTAGGACATTTTTTGCTTGAAAAGCAATAAAAACCAGTGTGAAATATTAGGACAATATGATATGATAAGAGACCTTGTGAATTGAACAATTATTTTTGAAAAATGAAAATAATGGATATGCATAGAACAATTTTTAATTTAAGCTTTCTTTATATCAGATAAAACACTGAATAATTTCGTATCAAAAAAAAAAGCAAAGTATTTCTGACTCGACTACAGATCGATGGCTGGTTTTTTCGCACAAATGTATCGGCTTGGGATAATAACGCTGCATTTCTAGAAGCTAAAAGAAAAGAAAGTAAGCAATAATTGGAAAGATGTGAGTTGTGTGTTTTCGCATTCATATAGAAACAATTTTTTCTCACACATCGAGAAACGAGTATTTTTTTGTTTCACACTTCATGTGAAAAAGTTTTTTGCGATTTTGATTTTGAAGATGAAGTTTTTTTGATTTTATATGTGTTTAAAATCAAATATTTTAAACCAAATATTTATATTAGTTTCTAATATAATAATGTATGTTATTATTATATATCCATATGTATTTAAATTGAATTGTAATTTAACTGGTAATTGAATTTTCTTATGTCATGACTAGGGGGCGGATTTTCATGCATTTATTATTGGAAAATATGCGCCTAAAATATGCTTCAAAAAAATCAAAATATGACCTAAAAATTTTAAAAATATGCACTTATATTTTTGTGCAGAAACATAAAATAATTAAATATGGATCGCGCAATGTCCAAAAAATGCACAACAGTGTTCCCAGCAATTAAGATTCTTTAAATTATACCAGGAATTAAAAACTTAAAGTTTTAAACAAAGTATACGAAGTAGTCCGACTCTCTATTTTTTAAATTACTCTCTCACATATACGGGTTCCGTGTGAATTCAACACCCTTGTAAGAGAATTAACACATCAAAAGTCTTGAAATTTTAACCAGAAATTGTAGATTAAATATAGTTCAATATACGTTAAATCATTAACACACATTATTTCCTATTTTTTTTAGGACATTTAGCACCGTTTCATTCCCGAAACACGTCCATTTTGCACAAACTAAAAATATATATATTTTTTTTATTAATTTTTTACATTTTATTTTGTTTGTGGTGTAATTTAAACTACAGAACAGAGTTTCAATTTTTGGTATTCAAAATAGAAGAAAATGGAAATAAATTAAAATTTAAACATTTGTATAAAACTCTGTGTGTATGGTGAAAATTAAAAAGCCACCAACACATATACATTTTAGTTACTAACACTTACTTAGACTTAGGTACTTTCTCACTAACACATGTTTAGAGTTAGGTGCTGCTGTCAAAGAGTCGGACTACTTGTTATACTTTGGTTTTAAAATTATAATTGTTCTTCTGAGAAAACGATTAATATATTAATTGTAATATCATGGTATGAATATTTATAACTTCTATTTTGCCACTTGCCTTTTAAAATCATCAATATTTTGATCGTAATGTAAAGTAACATCCAATTTTAATTTTCATCTCGTAATAATCTATCAGTAGTAAATGTATCCTTTATAGACAGCATGTATCCTTTATTTGGGTCATCTGACATGTTTGTGTAACGGAGAGATAAGTCTATTGGTTACGTTATACATCCCATGTTATCTAGCGTAAAGACAATTGTCACTTAAGTAGCCCTAAATAATCTATAGGGTAGTCACTTTAAACTTGAATTGTGTAATGCATTTGTCTCTAAGTTATCCAAAATAGTCAATTGACCCTCTGTTTATGACATGCACGTGTTAATATAACCAGTTACGTAGCTAGTTATCACTAGTTCAGGACAGTCTCATAGAACTGCTGGAAAATGACTGTCAGGAGTGGTAACTGTGTATGTGAAGTTACAAAATCTTTCGATAACGAAATCTCTAATAAATCGAAATTGCAGAGAAATCAAATATGAATGTTTTCGATACATTTGATGAATTATTGATGTTTTGAAATGATAATTTTCAATTGCTGTTACTTAGAGAAATGAACAACTTAAAACCAGTCTCACGACGTCGAAAGAAGTTAGTAGATAACATATAATGCTATTTCTATAACAAATTCGACAAATACAAATTTTTGTCCAGACAATATGTTGCCCTTTGACGACTAAAAATTATATTTTTATTAAAAACTTGAATAATATGCATTTTGAAGTAAAATATAACAAAATATGCATTATCAATAAAATATGCAAATATATGCACTAACAAATCGATGCCATTTTACAGCAAAATGTGCTATTCGGATAGATAATTAGTCCACATTGTTTTTGGATGTTCGAGAAAAAACATGCATTTGCATATAAATCCGCCCCCTAGTCATGACATTATTAACAAATGTAACGAATGAATTGTTAAACGTTACATTAACAGACCTTTATTGTGAATTATTATATTTAAACATTAATACCTAAAACTCGAAATATGTAAAAGTTTGCCAAAATGAAGTTACTTGTTACAAAAAAGAATATTGTAAAGAACACTTGAATTCTGACTGCCCAACGGTGAGCATAAATAAATTATTTTCTTTGTTAAAAGAAACTTACACTAACTCTCTCTTTGTTTTTTTCTTACCCAAACTGAAAACTTCTAACTCCTTTATAATTCCTCTTACAAAACGAGGAGTTATAAAGCATATTACACAAATAGAGTGAAGTGTTGGTTTGTCTATCTAATTTAGGTACACACTATATACAGTCCACTACATCAATCTCTCGAACACCTAAATATCTAACCCTTATTGGACACCAACCTCATGCCAATCTATTCTGTTCATGGTCCACTCGAACCGTTGAGATCTAATTAGTGCAAACCATTGAGAGTCAGGAAGCTCTAAATTATACATAAAGTTACCCATATTAACATAACTGGTGCTTTGAAGCTCTATAACATCGCTGGAATTACATATTCACCATTACAGAATGAGGTAAAGTGCATTTATGTATATTTTAATCTATTTAGTTTATACCGAATGATCAAAAAGTCCATACGAAACCGTGCTAAAAAATAAAATCAAAACGTGTAAAAAAAAGAAGCCAAATCAAAAACGTCGTGAAAAAACGTGAAAAGAAAAATCCAAAACGGTGTAAAAATATAAAAATCGTGAAAAAAAACCTTATAAAAACGGAAAAAGTAATAAAATTTGTAAAAAGATTAATAAAATTTGTACATAAAAAGTGAAGAATCATAAAATTTGTCTAAAAAACGTAAAAGAACATCAAAATTTTGGCATCATATTAAATTCTTTTAAAGGCAATCAGTAAATATATAACTAAAACTAAACAGCAAAAAAATTTTCTGAACAAATTCTACAAAAAGTGAAAATCCCCGTCAAAAAAGCAACAAAAAAAACCGTTATAGTTCCGTTAATAATTTTTATAAAAAAAAAATGTTCCAAAAATCTTCAATTTCAACAACAATTGTCAATTTTGTCATTCCATCATAATCGTTTTCTTGCAAAAATCTTTAAGTTCATCAACATTTGCCAAAATTTTTCATTTCATTATATTCCCTTTCTTTATTTCGCTTTAAAAAAAAAAGAGATAAACGAAAGTAAAAGAAAATAAATATATTATACATACAAATCGTGGTGAAGTTCGGTACAATATTCTCTCAATTTCTCAGTCAATGTTAAAATCTAATAAAAAAGAATAAAGCTTTATGTTAATTGCATTAACAGCAAGTTCGTTTAAAAGAGCATTCACCTTTTAACTTCGACCTATCATTCGAGCTTACGAGCATAAAGCTTACGGTCAAACGTGTTACACAAAAATCTCAAAGCTCAACAAACTTAAAGTTCAATCACATTAACATCGCGTTCGATCAAACATCAAACAAAAATATTTTATTTTTACAAAAGTGGAACAAATCATTAAGGTAGTACACAAGAATTATTACAAATTTAAAAAAATAAAAACATATTATTATCTAATGTTAATTGGTGAACAAATCATTCCACATATTTATATTTCTATATCATTTTAATTTCCATTTGTGTTCAAACTAATTTAATAAGAAAACAATATTTGTGTTTTTCAAACTCGTAAAAAAAAGTTGCAAAGGAAGAAATATTTTTTTTTAAATTTTGAAGCATTTCTCATTTAAATATTCTCAAGAAAGAAAAATTTGCAGTGCAACATAAATAATTTCAGATAAAAATTACACACTGTGAACCAATTTACAACTCAAAAATTAATAATCTTGTACTCTCCTTAAAGTATTTTAAAAAAGGTAAACAAATATTTTTGCTCTAAAATTTCTCATTTAATGCTAACATTTAAAAATCAAATTTCAAATAGAATTTCTGGAATAATACAGTATTAATTTACTAAATTTCAACAAAAGTTTTATACCACATTTACAAAAGAAAAATGTAATCGTATTTGCTTTAAAAATATAAACAAAAAAATAAAAAAAATAAAAAAAAACACATTAGGATTCTGTTTTGCCATACACGCACAAAAACATTTATAAAATTTTTTTTAACAAAAATCAAATCTGGAAAAGTATTAAACTAAAAATAATATTTTAGAATTTTTACAATTCGAAATTAATTAGAAATAAATGGTAACACTGTACTTTGTTTAACCCATAGAGAAACATAGGATACAAAGGATACATTTTCTATTTGAAAGTTCACAATTTAAAAAAAAAAAAAATAATTTATGTAAACATCAACAAAATAATTCTATTCAATCCAAACGAAATTTTGATTAAAAATAAAAAATCGTTCTCTAAATCACAAAATTTAGTTTCAAACACAATAATTTTGATAACATTTGCAAATATTTGTAAACCTCTAGCAAATCTGATTTCAAATCTAAAAAATATCTTAAAATTAAAATTTGCCTTCGGATTTGCGAAAATCTCATTTTCTTATCATTCCCATAAAACCTAAAAAATTCAAATTCAAACAACTCTTCTTGATACTTAGAAAATCTAAAAAAAGAAAAGGAATCCAACAAATTCGCTCTTCCTATTTTTTGAGTTGTATACAAAATCTTGCACCCTTAAAGAAACGTGAACTCAAGTTTCTTGTATTAATTTCAATACATTTTACCCTAGTAAGATTCCTAAATACCAAACTAAAAATAATCTTCTGCAATCAACAATTTCTACTACAATTGTTAGACAATTCCGCAATAAGTTATTGGTATTATCTTAGAATCTCTATTCCAAATTCAAATTTAGAAAACATTATTTCTATTAAGAAATATTTGAAATTCAAATTTCAAGCGTAATTTTAACTGAACGTCAGTTGATTATACAAAACACTTATTATACTTTACTCAATACTCTTTTATTGAACAATCATGTCTAATCCAAACGCTAACACACTAGACCAGACCCAATCTTTAGTCCAAGATAAGTTCTTGTTTGATAGTGATCACCTTATTTCATTTTGCTCAAACTTCAGCAACTCTGAAATACATGATCAAACAGACTCTATCCTAGAAACAAAACTTGAGGACTTAGAGAATAGATGGAGAAAATTGGAAATTTCATACGAAAAACTCATGCTAGGACCAATCTCCACAATAAGCAAAGATGTAAAGGACAATGCCAAGGTTAATTTCAATGCCTGTTCTGAAACCTTTTACTCTTGCAGATCCAATATAATGGACATACTAAAAATTAACAGAATATCTCCCAACTCTAATAACATTTCTTCTCTAATGAGTTTACCACTTCAAACATTCTCACCTCAAAATTCTAGTGTAAATATCAAACTTCCACCTTGCGACACAGAAATTTTTGAAGGAAGCTATGAAAAGTGGCCTTCTTTTCGTGACATGTTCACAGCCGTTTACATAAACGGCACGAATTGTTCACCCGTGGTCAAATTATTTCATCTTCGAAATAAAACAATAAATGAGGCAGGAGCTATTGTGAAACGCTATCCACTTTGCGATGACAGCTTTGATCACGCTTGGAGCGCACTTAAAGTTCGATATGAAAACAAAAGAGTTTTGGTGGATCATCAACTCCAAATCCTCTTTAATATCCCGCCGGCTACATCGGAAGATAGCAAAACCCTTCAAAAAATCCACTCAACTGTCGCTGACGTTCTTCAAAGCCTTCACACTCTAAATGTTAGCACAGAAAATTGTGACTTTTTCATTGTTTACCTAGTTTGCTCAAAACTTCCAAACGAAACTCTCGCTCTATGGGAACAATCTCTTAAATCCCATCGGGAATTACTCAAATGGTCCCAATTAGAAGAATTCCTAATCGACAGATACGAAGCTGTCGAAAGAATTTCTAATATGAAAGTCACAAAAGATCGTCTAAGTCTTCCAAATATGCCACAATCTAAAATTCAATCTTATTCATCCCAAGAAAAGCTTAACCCTGTGTGCAAAGTGTGTAAAGAAGATCACAATATAAGAACTTGCCAAAAATTCAAAAGATTCACGGTTCAGCAAAGAATAGATTTTGTATCAGCTAACAAAATCTGTACAAATTGCCTCTCTCCAAATCATTTAAAAGCAAAATGTCCCAGCAAAAACACTTGCTTTATATGCAAATTGAACCATCACACATCTCTTCACATGGTAAAACCCAATAATTCTCTGAACCCTACAAGATATGTTCAAACTAACTCTAGTCAAAACCAAATCAATTCAGGACAAATAACTAACTCACCAACAGATCTCCCATCTACTTCTGAACAAGCACGAAAGACACAAGTGCAAGCTAATGTTTCAGTTAATACTGAATTTAAATTACTTAGAACGGCCTTAGTTCATATTCTTCACATGGGGGAGCTTTTCACAGTAAGAGCCCTGATTGACCCAGGTTCTCAAAGAACATTTCTATCTGAAAAGGTCAAAAATAGATTACTACTCCCAACTCGAAAATCTCTTGTTGATGTAATTGGCATTGGAGGCCAAGTACAAACTGCTACCAAAGAATGTGATCTCGTTCTCTTTGCCAAAAATTCAAACGTCAAAGTTTCAATTAGTGCTATTATTTTACCGAAAGTCACTAATCACATCCCCTCAGACTCTTTTGAATTTCCTAAGTCAGAAATGGAGAATCTCGATCTAGCAGACCCAACTTTCAATCAGTCTTCTCAGATTGACCTTATTCTCGGAAATGATTCAGAACGTTTCATTAATATTGACGGAATAAAGAAAAATATATGTGATCACGTATCAGCTTATAACACAATATTTGGTTGGGTTCTCAGTGGTTCTATTAAAGGACACCCTGTTCAGACATTCACAACTTCTATAGTTCCCTCGGAAACCTCTATTCTAAATGATCTCCTGAGAAAATTCTGGGAACAAGAAGAGTTACCATCATCTAATAAAATGTCAAAAGATGACCAATATTGCGAGCATTTCTACACCCAAACGACAAAAAAGTGGTAGATATGTTGTTCGTTTACCCTTTAAAAAAGAATTCCCTGATTCTTTATTTCTGAGTTCATCTCGAATATTGGCTCTCGGACAATATTCTCGTATGAAACAATCTCTATCAAAAAACCCTGAACTCCAAACACAATATAATGATGTTTTGAATGAATATTTATCCCTCCAACATATGGAAAAGACTACCTTCCGTGAAGCGTGTGCCAATGACAAATATTTCTCTTTCTACTTGCCACACCACGCAGTAGTTCGCCTAGAGCATAAGACAACCAAAGTTAGAGTAGTCTTTAATGCTTCACGAAAAACTAAATCTGGGTTCTCTTTAAATGACGTTCTGTACACTGGTCCAACTCTACAGCAAGATCTAATTAATGTTTTTCTTAATTGGCGTACATACCGTTATGTCTTCAGCGGAGACATCCAAAAAATGTATCGCCAGATCTTAGTACACCCAGAAGATAGGCCCTATCAAAGAATTCTATTTCAAGAAAACAACAGTGCTCCTTTTAAAGATTACCAGCTCAAAACTGTTACTTTTGGAGTAAATTGTGCCCCATTTTTGGCCATACGTACACTTCTCCAATTAGCCACAGACTCAGAAACACAATTCCCCAAATCAGCTTCCATTTTACGAAATGAAACATACGTCGATGACATATTGTCTGGCGGTCACTCAATTGATGAAGCATTAAGCGCTCAATCCGAATTAATTTCTACTCTAAATTCAGCAGGATTTCCATTAAAGAAAATCACAGCTAACGACACCAAACTACTCTCTCATATCCCTCCCGAGGATCTCTACGATTCTGATTTTCTTCGCTTTCATGAATCAAGTTCTACCAAAACCTTAGGAATTAAGTGGAATGCTCTTACTGATTCATTTTCTTACTCTTTTACCCCAATTCCTCAATCATCAATTGTCACAAAACGCTCTATACTTTCGGCAGTAGCCAAGCTATTCGACCCTGTTGGTTGGATAAATCCCATAGTTATCAGAGCCAAAATGCTTATGCAGCAACTCTGGTTGGAAGGTCTAGATTGGGATCAATGTGTCGGATCCGAATCTCTCGGAATATGGAACAATCTCCTCTGCGATCTTCCTCACATAGAGAACATTGTTATCCCAAGATGGATCCAGTACTCACCCAATGATATCATGCAAGTACATGGCTTTTCAGACGCTTCCAAACAAGCATATTGTGCTACTGTTTACATAAGATGTCAAACTAAAACCAATATCTCATACTGTAATCTATTGGTTGCGAAAAGCAAAGTAGCACCTCTACAAACGGTTTGTTTGCCTCGGCTTGAACTCAACGGAGCTGTTTTGTTAGCAAAGTTAGTTAATCATGTTCTTAAGTTTCTCAACCTAATCGAATCCCAAATCATATTATGGACTGACTCAACAATCGTGTTAAGTTGGTTGTCTAAACCCCCATCGACATGGGAAACTTACATAGCCAACCGTATATCTCAGATCCACCAATTATTACCTAAAGCTACATGGCGTCATGTTCCCACTCATGACAATCCAGCCGATATGGGTACACGCGGCTGCAGACCACAAGACCTCATAGCGAATCCCTTATGGTGGCAGGGACCTTCTTGGCTTGTCAATCCACCATCAACATGGCCAGCCAAAGTTGAGATACCAACGTCACAGCATTTCCTAACAACATCTACTAGTCCAGTCCAAAATAGTGAAATATTAGACAATTTTTCCTCTTATCACAGAGCTTTGCGAGTTTTGTGCTACGTTTTTCGTTTCGTTAGCAAATGTCTTTGTAGATTTAGACCACAACAAAGTCACGATTCACTTAATCTATCCCATTCTGAAGTTAAGTTCGTTAAAAATAAACTGATCATTCTAGCTCAAAAATCTTTTTATACTTCTGAGTACATGTGCTCTTCTAATTCTCAACCTATATCTGAAAAAAGCTCTCTAAAAACATTAAATCCATTTCTAGACGCTAATAAAATTTTACGAGTAAATGGTCGTTTATCCGAATCATCTCTACCCTATAACGAACGCTTCCCTATAATCTTACCTGGCAACTCCCGACTTTGTCATCTTTACTTAACACATTTGCATACAACTCTAGCACATGCGGAATGCAACCAAATGTGCAGAATGGTTCAGACTGAATTTTACATTTCTCGTCTCAAACTTCGAATAAAGAAAATAATTCGTCACTGTAAGATCTGCATCATATTCAGGCAGAAAAATTGCTCTCAAATAATGGCTCCATTACCCCCTGACAGATGCAATCTATCCGTGCCATTCCAAACAACCGGCATAGATTTTGCCGGACCTTTTGAACTAAAAACCTCAAAATTACGAAATTCTATTTGCATAAAAGGATATGTCTCTGTCTTTGTTTACTTCAGTACTAAAGCAATACATCTCGAGGCATGCTCTGACTTATCAACTTCAGCCTTTCGCGCGGCATTCGCTCGCTTTATTGGGAGGCGGGGGCTCCCTCACAGGATAGTATCCGATAATGGCCGCAATTTTCTTGGTGCAAGCAGAGAACTAAACAGAGAATTCGCATCCTTCATAAACTCAGCAGCTGATGATATTTCTCAAAAATATGTTACCCATGGTTTGGAATGGAGTTTTATCCCACCCCATGCTCCACATATGGGCGGCCTTTGGGAAGCCGCAGTCAAAAGCTTAAAATTTCACTTAAAACGTATAGCTGGAACATATAAGTTTAATTTCGAAGAATTTTCTACCATTCTTGTACGTATAGAAGGAATCTTAAATTCTCGTCCAATCTCAGCAATGTCAGAAGATCCCTCAGATTTGACTGCGCTGACTCCAGGACATTTCCTTACTGGAAAACCTATAATGGCATTCCCAGATCCTATACCCGAAAAAATATCCCTTGTTAACAGATGGGAACGACTAAAAGCTCTAAATCACCAATTTTTCCTAAGATGGAAAAAAGATTATTTGAAAGCGCTACACAAAAGATACAAATGGAAAAATTCTTCTTCTAATCTAAACCCTGGTGACCTTGTCGTAATAATCGATGATTTACAACCACCATCAGAGTGGCGACTAGGCCGAATAGAAAATACTCATAAAGGTTCTGATGACAATGTAAGGGTGGCCGATGTACGAACCGCCAATGGAATCATAACTAGACCCATAGTCAAACTATGTTACTTGCCATTTCTCAACGAAAATGACTCAGTCGTAAACTAATTTGAAATTGTCGCTCATTCATTGTTCGTCACCAATTAACTTACCTCATACATTTAATTATTCTTATCATTATCAGTAACTAATTAGACTTTTACCATTCCCCTCTTTTTCTTTTGTTTGCATTTTCATATTTTCATAGGCAAATTCAACGCAGACGCAATCCAGAAATTCACCAATGCAAGGTGTGCAAAAAGTTCCACGCTCTCAGATTTTGTCGCCAGTTTCTTAAAATGAGTACCAATGAGAGGAGCAGAGTGGTTCGCCACTACCGGTACTGCGAAAATTGTTTAGCCAGAAGCCATGAGCTGCGATCCTGTACATCTTTGGATACTTGTCACAAATGTGACCACCTTCACCATACGCTTTTACATCCTACACTTGGTAAACCAAAAGATTTGCGTATTCGAATTGGGAGACGGTCTAAAAAGAATCTGAATGCAAACAACACACAGACAAGATCCAGCAACATCCAACCATCCGAGTCTTCAAATACATCGTCGGCTCCAAATCATCTAATTATTTCTGAAGCGATCCGGTCACTTGCCCAAGTACTGTGCGTACGACCCGCCGTTAAAGTTGCACAAGTGCAAGGGGGCCGGCATGTTTAAAATCAAATATTTTAAACCAAATATTTATATTAGTTTCTAATATAATAATGTATGTTATTATTATATATCCATATGTATTTAAATTGAATTGTAATTTAACTGGTAATTGAATTTTCTTATGTCATGACATTATTAACAAATGTAACGAATGAATTGTTAAACGTTATATTAACAGACCTTTATTGTGAATTATTATATTTAAACATTAATACCTAAAACTCGAAATATGTAAAAGTTTGCCAAAATGAAGTTACTTGTTACAAAAAAGAATATTGTAATGAACACTTGAATTCTGACTGCCCAACGGTGAGCATAAATAAAATACTTTCTTTGTTAAAAGAAACTTACACTAACTCTCTCTTTGTTTTTTCTTACCCATACTGAAAACTTCTAACTCCTTTATAATTCCTCTTACAAAACGAGGAGTTATAAAGCATATTACACAAATAGAGTGAAGTGTTGGTTTGTCTATCTAATTTAGGTACACACTATATACAGTCCACTACATCAATCTCTCGAACACCTAAATATCTAACCCTTATTGGACACCAACCTCATGCCAATCTATTCTGTTCAATATGTTTACTCGGCTTAACCAACTCTTAAGCATTCGGCGTTGATATCTGCTGGTTGGTTACGATAACACAATAATAATAGCATAGAAATGTATCGCCTTGGGATAATAACGCTGCATTTCTAGAAGCTAAAAGAAAAGAAAGTAAGCAATAATTGGAAAGATGTGAGTTGTGTGTTTTCGCATTCATATAGAAAGAATTTTTTCTCACACATCGAGAAACGAGTATTTTTATGTTTCACACTTCATGTGAAAAAATATATATATTGTTTTTCTAAATTTATTTCGAATTTTTAAGTATTTTGTGATGTTGATGATGAAGTTTTTTTGATTTTATATGTTTACAATTTTTGTTCTTTATTACAAGGGCTTCAACTTTGCCTCAGAGAGTAAATCAAAATTCCGAACTGTTTGCAAGATATGAGCCGAGGCCGCAAAAAGGGCCTGACTTCGGGCCTTTTTTTGGTCTTTTATTACGTAGTGGTGTCGTTTATGGTTATTTTTCCCATGTTAACTCCAAAAGTAAATACACTTTCTGAAAACTAATTAGTTGTGTGCACATAACAGCATTTATTTCCAAAACAAAATTGTTAGTTGGCATTTATTTTGGACATAATTAAAAAGGACTGGTAATTACCGTTGGGCTGTATGTGCTACTTTATATTACAATTTTGGCAAAATATTGTCGTTTGCCAATAATAGGACTATGGCTGGAGTTCGCTGTAGACTTCTTGGTACAGATGAAAATTTTTCGATGCTGGAATCAATTTCTCTTGCTAATGCTGATAACACTGATATTGAAAGTAAGGAGGAAAATAAGCCGGGAGTATTACCGAATTCTCCCTACCGGATGGTCCTGTAGAAGGAATATTTGATAATAGTAATACCCCTACTGAAGATTTTCTTTTATTTATTGTCGATATAGCTGAAAGTATAATATTTTAATGAAATTTATACGCCACTCAGAGGAACAAAAGTTTAAATTTAAAGAAAAGTGGGCTTTAGTTTTTTTAGCTATACAATTTCTTATGGGGTATCACAAGCTACCTGTTGGAGGACAAGTAATGATTTTGTTCTACTTATAATTGGGAAAACAATGAGGCGGAATAGGTTTGACGTAATATTGAGCAAATTCCACGTTAACGAAAATTCGAAAATTCAGCAAGACAACAAAGACAGGTTTTTTCAAACTTCGACCTATGATTGATGAGTTGTACAATAAGTTCCAAGAATTCTACCATTGCACAAGACAACTTTTCGTTAGGTTAGGTTCCATGGACAGCCGCTCCTCAAGCAGCTCACTTGGGTCCATTCAGATCTGATCCCATTGTGATACCCAAGGGGTAGTCATCAGGGTATTTATAGTACTTCCGTTGACTCCAAATTAAACCAGCCAGATTCCCGGATGAAGGAATAGATACGTCTCAGATTCATCCTTGCTAGCTCGTCCAAACTTGATAGGAATGGAAATCCGAGGATGCGTTCCCTCAGGTTTGTCAGAGCCGGACATTGGCAGAAAAGGTGATACACAGTCTCTTCCTCTTCTTCATTATGGCAGCTTCTACAGTAATCATTGTACCGTAAGCCCATTCTTCTAGCATGTGTCTCGATTAAACAGTGTCCTGTAATAAAGGAGACAATTAGCCTTATTTCCTCACGACTATAGTCTATAAGTAGACTCGTCCTGCTGGCATCATACGGGCCAAGTCGACCTCGCTGTAGCACAGGAAGGTTCAATTGTCCATCTGTTTTGTGAAGTCTCATATAGTTTCTGCTGAACAGCCATCTTGCATTTAACAAGGGAAATACCAGAAAAGGGGTCGATCGCCTCCTCACTCATCATCGCACCCCTTTTGGCCAGATCATCTGCTATATAATTACCCTGATTTCCATCGTGTTCAGGGACCCATATAAGCGTTATCCTAGAATGTCTCGCTATCTCATTTAGGTATATCAGGCATTCCTCGGTTAACCTAGATGTCGTATAGACAACCGCTATTCCGTTCACGGCAGCCTTGCTATCAGTAAATATACATACATATATATCTATGCTAGTTTTTAAGTTTAGTTTTGTTAATAAACTCAATATATATTCATAAAAGTCATTAATATTACTTCTAAACTCCGATGTCTTTATTTTATTAATAATACTTTCTATGCTATCTGATATATTAAAATTTATTCTTAGAATTATTTTTATCTCATCCCAATTAGTAGGATTATTATTATTAATCAATGTAATGTTAGCTTTTGCAACAATTTTGTTTCTTACTCTCAAATCAAACAAAGGCAGCAAAGTTGCTTCAACATGTTTACGGATTTCATCAACATGTATAATAAACATTTGAAGATCTTCTGCTCTGCCATCAAATTGTGGAACACCTTCCAGAAGTTGAAACGCATTCAATGCCATTGTGGTTTGTAGTTGTCGTAGTTGTTGTTGTTAAAAAATATATGTACCTCCTTCTTGATCATCCTTCACTCTTTGCTTTATTCTTCGGCAGTGACAGTTTTGATGATGATAACATTATGATGTATGTTGTTGTTACTTTAATTTTTGTTGTTATTAATTTTTTCACTGCTTAACGCAAGTTTTGTTGTTATTTTTGATTATTGTTAGTTGTTGTAATTTTAAATATTGAAACCTGTTTTTGTGTTTCTTGTTTATGTTATTACTATTTGTATTCTTTTGTTGTAATTAGATCAAATTTGTTTTATTTTCATAATTTCGTTCATAATTTGACCTTGGAGAAATATTTTAAGTTTTGTTGTTGTTAAATTTTTTTTATTATTGACCTTGATGAGTACTTGTTGTATTAATGTTTTTATGTTTTCACTTTAGTTTTACAATATTTCACAAATTTCTTATTTTATATATATTTCTTTAATAACTATTTTAGTTTTTTCTTGAATTTGTTTTTGTTTCACACACTTTTATTGTTTTAACTTTAGATTTTATAACAAAAACGATTTCCAAATTTTTGTTAATGTTTTATACTTACAAATGATTTAAAATTTGTAACGTGATGTGTTTTTTTTAATTATTAACTTTTTGTAGTAACGGGTTAATGTTTTGTTACGACAAAATTAATTTTTATTTGTCAATTAATGTTTTGTTTTTAAGACATAGATTTTAAAATATGTCTTTATTATAAAAAAAAATTTTAAAATTCTTTTATATGGACTTTCTTTAATAATTTATTATTAAAGTTTAGTTCGAAAAACACGACTGCGCCAGTAATCTGATTAAAACAATTTTGTGTGTGTAGATTTTTTAGTTTTTTTTATATTATTTATTTTATGAACAACTCTTTTCAATAGTCAAATATGTAATGATTAATTTATACAAAATTCAATATACTACAAATAATATCTCTTAAATTAACGGTAAAGACAGGTTTTAGAAAATGTAAGAAATAACGATAGTAAAACTAAGAACTAAGATAATAAAAATAGTAAAAGAAAATATTTGATGATTATTAAATATAGATAAAGTTAAATAAAATATGTTGAATAGAAAACTAATAATAAAACAATATAAAACAAAATAAGTAATAAATTAAGGATATTCACGTAGATATATTAATATGTAACTCTTGGAGCTGGTTAACATTATCCCATTTGACTAAAATGTTATAACCAGTGTCACCACTCAAAATTCAGAAAAAAACTAAAATAAACTCCTTAATGTATAAATGTTTTCAATTAAAGCGTGTGAGACACATGTGAAAATATAATATCCCCAAACAATTACAACATTTTAAATTATCTGTTAACTGCTGGTAGGCAACAGTTTCATAAATTTGTCGATGAAAAACAATTTTGAAAAAATTCCACAAGAGTTTCGTCGATTGTTCTTTATTTGGATCTTGATACATTATTTAACATTAAAACGAACAAAGTACCTAGCAATTATGAAAAAAATGTGACACACTTATAAATATGAAATAGGATCGTAACTGCTTATCAAGCAATACTCACGCATAAAATAGCTTTTGTCGTTCGACGGACTTCTTTTTTTTTTTTTTTTTTGTTTATTTACAATTTTTAATACATTATATATTACTTTCTGATTATTTATTTTTTTGCTTATTATTGCACACTTCAATATTCAGTATTAAATTGACGAATAAACAAAACAAAAAAAAACTACGATGTGTGCATTAAACTTCGATAAGATTAAAACAAATTTAACAAATATTAATTAGCTGGCCTTAACTATGCACGAACGTATTCCTTATTATTGTTAAAACAGGTTCTGCATATACCTTGGGAGGGAAAGGAAACACGTTGTATTATTGTATTGTTGAATAGTTGTTAGTCAAAAATAATTTTGAAAACAACACAGGTGGTAAACAAAGTCCAGGTTGGGAAAAATAGCCAGTTACTGAGGGAAATATAATCCGCGACGGCTTTATATCGGTTTTCTAAAATTTAATATGTAAAAACCAAAGATTGAAAATAACTCGTCCATATACCAAATTGTAGAGTTTCCAGTTCGGTTTTAACCGAAATCGCGGTTTTTCAAGGCCTAAAACCGAAACCGACAATTATTCATCGGTTTTTACTTTTAACCTATTTTCAGTAGAAAATTCAAAATTTAGAAATGAGAAATAAACTTTTTCATCCAATTTTTTATCCAATATCTCTAAAAACAGATCGGTAAAAATATCAAAAGGTTTGTTTAAACTTTTTAAATTGTATTACATTAATTGCTTCAGATGATGTAGCAGGCTACCTTACGCAGGCTAGTCAAGAAAACCTGTTAATAAAGCATGACACAACATATCGATCTACGATTATTTCCTGACAATTGAACTTTAAATGACTGTTTATTTATTTAATTTAAAAAAAAAAATAATGCTACATTTTTGTAACAAAGTCTTAGTTATTTTCAAATAACCGATAAAAGTACGGAGTATGAGCTGACCCGGTGTGCTTCGCCACCCGATTTGGAAGATAGAAATAGTACTATTAAGTCTCCCTTTGTGAATGATTACTAATTCAGGAAAACATGTCTCTAGTTTCATGTTTATTGATTCATTGTAATGTGGATTCTAGCTCATTCGAAAGGTATTATAAGAATAAAAACAGTAACATTAAGACCCACATTTTGTATTCCTACTCAGCATCATGAATGTCTAATTTCATATTTCTGAGTCCATTATTATAGAAAATACAAAAGAAAGGTACCACTAAAATCACCTTTTGTGAACTCTAACTCATTCAGAATCATTTGTGCCTAATTTTTAATTTTTAGGTTTATTATTATAAAATATTCAAAAAGTACCTTTACAATAAAGAAATAGCAACATTAATTATCCCTTTTAAATTCGCATTCACTAAACAAACCATGAATGCTTAATTTCGTGTTTATGGGTCCATCGTTAAAAAATATTCATAAAGTACTATTAGTTGGATAAAGTACCTCCAAGTCCCTTTTTTATATTCTAACTCAATCAGGATCATGTGTTTAATTTCCACTTACAGTTTTTGTTACCTCAATATCATTATGCCTTTTATTAATAAGTTTTTTGCCTTGACTCATTCTTTACTCAGAAGCATATCAGCCAAATATTATGCATACATATAAGTAAAATAATTTAATATAATAAAAATAACAATTTTCCACACTTAAACCACTGTCAAGTTTGAAATTTCAAAGAAATTTCCTGATTCTAGGTTCAATATTATAGAAAATTCAAAAAGGACTATTTGAAGAACGAACAAATATTCCTTGGCTTATTTTGGTTCTCTATTTTTGATATCATAATACAGTTGAGCACCATATTCTTGATTATTTATCTACTGAGAAGCAAAGTAGCCAACTCTAATGTATATAATCAAATTAAATATATTAAAAAGGTACCATTAAAAGAAAAAGTACCAATTTTCCTATATCCTCTTGAACACTCGTCAAGTTTGAACTTTAAATGTGTATAGCATTTCCTATATTATCAACTGATTTAATAGTTAATAAATTATCACAAAACCGAACCGAACTGATCGATTTTAAATTTTTTTAAAACCGAAAACCCGGTTTTGAAATTCTTCGTTTTTTTGAAAACTCTAGCAAATTGTGATTTATATTTTGTAATATAAAAATAAATCATTCAAAATAACAATTATAAAATGATTTGTTTGGTTTGGTATGATCTTTATTTGTTTTTGTCGTTTTTTTATGTTTTGGTGTGAGACAAACAATTCAATTGTTCATGGCCTTTGTAACTGTTGCTTTCTTTTTATTTACATACATTCAATAGCATATTTTTAATAATTTTTAACAAATTCTGTGTCCGTAAGGAAAAATAAGTTGAAGTAAGTTTGAGTAATTTTTTTTTCTTGCTAAAAATCTGTAACTTAACATATTTTAAAGAAAGTATGTATTGTTAAATAGAGAAGATTTGACACATTTTCTACTTAAGAGCTTTTTCGTTATCAATGGATTTTTTAAAACATTTATATTTTGTAAAATTGCTGATTTTTTGAAAATTTAGTTTTTTTGTTTTGTAAAATTGTCAAAATTTGACTTTTTAATAAATTGGTTATGTTTTTGAAAATTTTAGATTTTTGCAATATATGATTTTTTTTATAATATTTTGTGAAATTGAAAATTTTACATTCAATGATTTATAAATTAAATATATTTAAGAGTTAATTTGCATTAAATGAATTTTTGAGATTTATTTTGCATGTTCGCAAATAAAAGCTACACCTAACCAAGGCGAATTTATACAAGGTGGAGTCAGTCAATCAGCTGATAACTTTTTTTCGCTTTTGGTTCTAACAGTTGTCAAAGCTTTTGTTTATATTTAAATATCTACATATTCTAAGCTAATTAACAAAATATTTATTTTTTACATAAATAAGTAAAGCCCTCACTATTCAATTATCTACATTATATTAAGTTTTAATAGATATACGTTTAATTTTTAACTGACTGGCCTACCTAAATAAAAGCGTAAGGCGGAACGTTTCTTTACGCTTAGCTTTAACGCTGAAATGTCATACCTAAATAAAAGCGCCAACGCTACGTCAAACTAGAGTTTCCAATTCGGTTTTAACCGAAACCGAAACCGCGGTTTTTCAAGGTTTAAAACCGAAACCGAAACCGACAATTTTTCTTCGGTTTTCACTTTTAATCTATTTTCACTAGAAAAATTCAAAATTAAGAAATGAGAAAAAAAATTTTTCATCCAATTATTCATCCAATATCTCTAAACACAGCTGGTAAAAATATCTTAAGATTTGTTTAAATTTTTTGAATTGTTTTATAATAATTGCTTCAGATGATGTAGCAGGCTACCTTTCTCAGGCTAAATAATGCAACTTTTTTGTATCAAAGTCTTAGTTATTTTCAAATATCCGATGAAAGTATGGAGTACTAGCTGACCGGTGCGCATCGCCACCTCAATTGGAATATAGAAATAGTACTATTAAGTCTCCCTTTGTAAATTAATACTAATTCAGGAAAACATGTCTCTAGTTTCATGTTTATTGATTTATTGTAATGTGGGTTGTAGCTCATTCTTAACGTATTAGTATAATGAAAACAGTACCATAAAGACCCACATTTTGTATTCCTACTTAGCATCATTAATGTCTCATTTCATATTTCTGTGTCCATTATTACAGAAAATACAAAAGAAAGCTACCACTATAATCATATTTTGTTTATTCTAACGCATTCAGAATCATTTGTGCAATATATTCAATTTTAAGGTTTATTATTATAAAATATTCAAAAAGTACCTTTTCAATAAAGAAACATTAATTAAAATTAATTATCCCTTTTGAATTCGCGTTTCTAGGTCCATAGTTATAAAATATTCAAAAAGTACTATTAGTACGAAAAAGTACCTGCAAGTCCCTTTTTTATATTCAATCAGGATCATGTGTGTTTAATTTCCTGCTTATAGGTTCATTATTATAGAAACTATTATTTTCTGTTACCTCAAAATCATTATGTCCTATATCCTTGATTCTTTCTTTACTCAGAAGCATATCAGCCAACTATTATGTATACATATAAGTAAAAAGAAATAGTACACATTTTCCACTATCCTCTTGAACGCTCGTCAATTTTGAACTTTAAATTTGTATAGCATTTTCTATATTAACAACTGAGTTAATAGTTAATAAATTATCACAAAACCGAACCGAAACCGATCGGTTTTCAATTTTTTAAATCCGAAACCGCGGTTTTAAAATTCTTCGGTTTTTTGGAAACTCTACGTCAAACAATAAAAACAAGGTTATCAAAAAAATTAATATAACAACCCGGATTATTTAAACAATAAAGTACATTGCAGTATTGGTGTTTCTGATTTTTGTTTCGTGATTTGTAAACTAAAATTTTATCAAAGAAACTAAATATTAAAGTTTAAAATATGTGTTTCTTGCATACTTGTTTCTCCTTTTGTATGTATGTGTTTACATTTGTTGTGTTTTGCAACTAACTTCACTATTAAACGCGCTGTCAAAATCGGATTTTCCAATTGCAAAGCGTTGCCGTCTCGTTATTTCGGTATGCTGCATACAAATTGTATGGGCATGAGAATTTTTGACAAGTAAAAAACGCCTTACGCTCCAATTTAGGTATACGTGTGACAACACCTTGTATGAATTCGCCTTGAACCTAACCAAGGCGAATCTAATAAGGTGACCTCACGAGCACAGCTGACTTTTATTTTTGAATTCGCCGGCATCGTTAAACTGTCAAAATTGCTTATTTGTTTACAATTGTTAGCTGTCATAAAAACGGTTACAAAAAATAAAAAAAAGTGTTTTTGAAGAACAAAAAGTGTTTTTGAAGAACAAAATTTTTATAATTAAAAAGAAATAAAATAATAAATAAATAAAATAAGTGAAAATTGAAAAAACAGAAAATAAACTGTTGTAAAAATAATAAAAAGTTAAAAAATAAACATTTTTGTTTACGACAGGATTTTAAATAGCTGACAAAAATGCGGTCATGCGTAATTTGCAAAAAAAAGAAGGAAATTGGAAAAGGCGCATTTTTCCAAGTTCCAAAAGAAGAAGAGAGAAGACATATGTGGAGTGAGATTTGTCGGGTGCGTCTTTCAAAAACCTCGCACATATGTATTGACCACTTTCTTCCAACCGATATAATTACTGCTGGAAATAGAGCAATGTTGATGCCGACTGCTGTGCCTTTTCTTCACCATTTACAAAATGATAACGAACCATATCCTGGGTAAGTAAATTGAATAAATTTAATCCTTGAAGTGAGTAATATTTATATGGGAGCAATGACCAATTATGCCCCAAATAAAACTTATTTGAACAAAGCAAGATCTCAGTAACAGGAAAAAATTTATCATATTCATGTACTTTTGTGGCAGTTATGAAGAAATTTATATACAGGTGTTGGAAATACCGATGCTTGCACTTTTCTGAGCTTTTATTTGAGTTCCATGGTCTTACTTTTCTCGCTTTTTTTTAAATAATCTACAAAAACTCTCAAATTAGTTTTAATTTAAAAACATTTGGACATTTTTTGGAACAAATCAAGATTCCAGTAACAGTTTTTATTTTTATAATTTTTTCTGTTAATATTCATATTTTCTCTATTGCCGGCCTTATCAACATTTTCTAAAGTACTGTCATATAAACTCAAAAAGGAATTTTTGGTTCACAATGTTAGTAATATGATATGACATATTAAAGGTATTTTGAAACACTATTCAATGATACCCATAAATATCAAATCATTTAGATCTAAATATTTAAGAAATTTACTATTATATATATTGACTGTAAATTCCTATAACTTCAAAACTAATAGTGAGCAGGCAAATATTTTAACGTTTTTGTGCTTATAATAATGTCTCAATATTTTTAAGAGATTATATGTATATCTGATCTAGATCTGCAATTCGGAACGTACAACGTGGCACTAAATTAATGATGAACACCACAGCGACAGATGTATCAAGCGGAGGTCATTATTCTGTACAAGAACTTTTACCTCAGAATCAACAGTGCGCGCAGGTTTCAACGGCAATTGGTTCTTCGTTTTTGGAGGAAACGTGTCCCACTCCTCACATATTATATAAAAATACTTCAATTGAATCGTTACATAAGGATTGTGCAGAACAGGAAACACAAACCGAGTAATTAAATATGATTTCCATTTACAATTATATTTTAAATTGTATATTTTAATATTTGTACATATAGTCCGATCATTTTGGCAAAGGATATACAAAAATATTTGGACAAAATCCGTATGCTTGAAACGGAAAATAAAAACTTGAAGATAGAAGTCGCCCAAGCTAATGTGGCCATTGATGCTATGCGAAAAATATTTACGGAAGGCCAAATTCGAAAAATGATGTTCCCAGGAAATATAGCTCGTGGATTAAAGAAATCGTGGAAGCAGCCAGTGTTCTTCGATTATGATTGTAAAATGACTGTTGAAATCTTATACAACATAATCACTGAGCTTCACAATGCAGGATTTCCGGTGGTGGCGGTGGTATGCGATTTGGGTCCAACCAACCGTAAGTTGTGGAAAGATTTAGGTGTAACTACAGGTAAGTTTACATACACCACACAACAACACACAACACCACATAACACAAAAATAATGAATATTCGTAATTTTTCGCCCGAGGACGAATCGTTTTTACATCGATGTGAATTTCACTTCATGTTTTCACTAAGCCGCTTTAAAAATCCTGTAATGGAAATTGGTAATTAAAAATAATTAAGTTTTGATATTAGATATAATTTTTAAGCTAAAATAAAAATTTCTAATTAAGATTAGTTTCTAAAATTCGTTTATAAGTTTTGTAATGCAAAGTCTCATTAATCCGTAATTAAGTTTTTAAAATCGGTTATAACATTCGTAATTAAAATAAAATTTTAATTACAATGATATTAAGTTAAGATATTAGGATACATTTAGATTGTTTACTAAGACCAAGATTTAATATAATTTTTTAATTTTTATGTATATTTTTAATAATTTATTTCATTTCAGATAAGCCATGCTTTCCCAACCCAATAAATAAAGAGGAAAAGATTTTCACATTTGCCGATGTACCGCATTTGTTAAAACTAATAAGAAACCATTACTTGGATACAGGCTTAATTATTAACGGTCATCTACTGACCTCCCGTACCATTGTAGACTTGCTGAAAGAAACGAATAAGTCTGACATCTCAATTACATATAAGCTAAGTGAGGAACACATTTCAGTAAAAGGTGCGGGAAGGCAAAAAGTTAAACTGGCAGCTCAACTCCTTTCAAATACCACCGCCAGTGCTATTAAACGTTGCCATAAACTAGGAATAGAAATCTACAAGCCCATGGAAACTGCTGATTTCTTTAAACTGGTCAACGATTGGTTTGATGTGCATAATTCTAAACTTAGCACATATGGTTACCCCGGCAAGGTAAATTCTTTAACATTCTTTTGTAATTATATTTTAAACAAATAATATATTTTAAGGAACCATACGGAGTTGCGTTGGAGAATCAACGAGAAATTCTGATTCGGATGAACAAAATAATGGCGACCTCAATATTACCACATAAAAAAACGTTAGAACATTTCCAAAAAGGAGTCCTTATTTCCAACAGTGCCTTGGAAATGCTTCATGAGGACGTTAAAAAGTATGGTATGACATATATAATAACTAACCGACTAAATCAGGATATCTTAGAAAATTTCTTTGGTGCTATACGTAGCAAAGGTGGTTTAAATGACCACCCAACTCCAAAAGAATTTAAATATAGATTACGCAAGTATATTATGGGTATGTCTTTATGTGATATGTTTACTTTTTTATGTTTCAATGAATCGCCTTTTTATTTTCAGCAAGAAATACCGAACATTTAAGTGGAAAGGGAAATGTTGAAGAAGATAATACAGAATGGCTCAATTCCTCAAATGTCCAAACAAATCCAACAGAACATGCTGCAGATGACTCCATAGACTGGGAAGTAGAAAGACTCGATGACGTTGAAGAGGAAATTATACCGGAAATACATGATGAAGAGGTAATTGATGACATAGATGAAACAAATTTCGATGACATTGGTTTTTTGCAAGAGGATGCTTTGGAATATATTTCCGGATATATTATTAAAAAGCTAAATCTTGAAAAAGAACAATGTCATCAAAATTCGTTTACATGGGTTGTGTTACGGATTTTTTTTATTGGTAAAATTGTTATAAAAATTAACACTTACAAATTTATGAATCAAATAAATTCAGTTATCGAAAACCCTATACTTATCTATAGGTTACTTTTTATAGCATGAGAGATTTTTTTTTTATACATACAACTTTTATAGTGAGAGATCATATATTTTTTTGGGTAATTACGTCGTAATTGGCATGTAGACTAATAAATAAGTTGTGAGAAAGAGATCGTTTACAAAAAGAATGTCAATCCCGTTAAATTTATATGTATATTTTAATGTACACTATTTATTCCTCCACTTTGACTCTAATTTTGTCATTCAACTTCTTGAACGTTTAATTGAAATCAAGATTTAAAACAGTGCGGTAATAAGCTCGCTTAAATTAGAAAAATAAAGCAAAAAGTGTAAAAGTCAATAAAATTGTGTTAAACTTAAATGTGCATAAGACTGTACATACATAATTCTTCAAAACTTTATAATTTCATCCTTTGTGAATATTAAAAAGGTAATAATTTGGTTTACAATATTAATTTAAATAAACCTAACAATAGAATTTGCTTTAGGAATCCTAACCATTTTTATGGTACATTGTCCAAATTTTGGCACACAATTCCAGAATTTAAAGGAAATTAATTTTCAATCACCAAAAGGACTGGTAAATAGAAGTGACGACAAATAGATATAACCTTGCCAAGATTAGTGTGCCAAAGTGATTTCTAAGTGAGACATCCTTAATTGTTGGCTTTTCCTTAATCAACATCAACCCAGATTTTCATAATCAGCGTGATCTAGAGCTAGAGGCCTCATAAAACTGGCCAAAACCTTAGGCTTCTGAAACACGTGACCTTTTTTTTGTAACGTGATCATCCGCCATTTTGATAATATTTTCCCTGACATAACCTAAGTATCGCTTTTTCTAAACCTTCGCTCAACTATATATATAAATTTAATTAATTATTTCTTACACTAATAGACTTATGTCTATTATAAATTAAGAATAAACTAAAACATATATTTTCACTTAGAACTATCACAACCAAAAACTAAATTTTATATAAATAAGTAGCTACTACGAACTAAACAATTACTACTTAAAATTCATATTATGATTAATTATGGATTAAACTATTACTTAAAACTTACAAAATTAGATTAAAACTCTAATATATAAAATTACATAAAATCTAAAACAACATAAAATATGTTATGTCACCTTTTCCTATAGATGTTTGTGATGCCGCCATGACCAGCTCAGGAGACCTACGGCGTGTGTTCTTAACCCGCATTCACAAACGATTGACCACAACAATAAAAAAAAACAGAAACTAACACACTAAATTACAATACCAAATCTAACCACAAAGACATAAACTACCAGGGAATGATGCATTTACCCTGTTTGCGTCACCCTTTCCCAACCTTTGCCACCACTTTAAGCTCCTATGATGACCCCTTCTACATTCCAATACCTATTTTATTCTCACTTTTGCTCACAGCATCTTATATACCATGGCTTCAAAAATCCCCAAAAAAAATTAGTTAACACATTTTCTTTTATACACTTAAAAACAACATATAAATTTATTACAATAAAACTAAACTAAAATAAACAGTTTACGATATACACTTAATATTAATTAAATCCTGTCAGTAAATTAAAAATTTTTGCATCCTTTTTGACAAGCATTATAGGGATATATTAATATTTCTTCGCAATTTGTTTAAAAATTGCGAGAATATTTAATTCAAATTTTTCGTTTAATTAATAGGCCTTTTAATAATCTTTAGGCATTAATAATAAAAAAATCAATTTTTGAATCGAATGGTATAAGATACCGGTTAAAAATATATCTCTCATAAAGAATTTGAACTCGAACAAATTACAACTTCTACTAGGTTAAAACTGACCTAATCTTAACAAAAAAAAAAAAAAAACTATAAGTATTTGACATAAATTAATGATACATAAACATAAACTAACATAAGGATAAAACTAAAGTATATTACGCAGAATGAAAAATTGTATCTATTCTGGGTATTCTAAATTTGAATATAAAAAAAAAGGTCCTCAACGAATTTTCCTATTGAGCTCAGTAGAACAATTTTTTGTTTAGGCCTATTAGATCATAAATTTTTTTTTCTAACTTTTTTAAAAATTGTTTCTTTGATTTTATCCTTTTACAAATAATAAAATAACATAAATAATAAAACGCCTATACTATAATACTTAACCTATGGTAGTAATCAAATTCTGTCGGTTCTATTGTCGTTTTTATTTTCTTGTTGATTGGTAAAAATCTTCAATTTATTATCCTACGGAATATATTTTTTTATATGCCAAATAATTTTTTTCAGGCTGTGGAACTCAATTGAGGATAAAAGGTTTGAAACCAGGTTTGTTCCCCTTCTATGTGGTTGTAAACCCTACTATAGAAAGTACCTTTCTGGGTTTTTTCTTAACTCTTCCCTGTTTGTAAGGCTGCCACATACATTCACCTAGATTAAACTTTTCATACATACATTTCGTTACTTTTCTCCAGATTTAAAATATCTACGGATGTTTTGGCCTTTTTGGATGACGTAAGGTCTCACTCCTAACACCAATGACATCCGTCTGAAAGACAAATATACATATATTTCATATTGGTAATACACCTAATATTCCACTTCGTCCGGTTATATTACTTACAGATTATAATTTCACATATGTATATAAAAATGTATGCCTGGATCCTCTTTGGAATATTGTTCCACGAAATGGTTTGTCTACACCAAACAAAAAAAACAATATATATTTAAAATTAAGACTAACATTCTACTATTCCAAAACCTTAATTAATTTACTCACTTCATTAAACACAAAAAAAAAACACAATATAAATGAATTAAATTTATGTAAATTATTAAATTTTTGGCACACTAATATTCTTAATTAATTGTTGTGTTCGCACTTTTCCTCAACGTCACTTTCAATATTAGACTCATAATGTTCTGCATAAGTTATAATAAGCCTAAGTTTTTATTTCTTAAACACAAATTTAACGGCGAACACACAATAACAAATACAGATACAACAAAAATAAAGTAACGAAACATACATTAAATGTAACAGAACATAAGGTCAATGAACATTTTCATGTTCAAGGCCAACACATTCGTATATTTTATGAATTTATGTTCTCTTAAACGAGGACACAATTCTTCTCTTCCCCCTCGCTATTTTTTTTTTATTCCAGCCCTTCATATATATATGTGTGGCAACGTTATATTCTATTAATTCCCTTTTAGTACTATTTCATGCAACCCTGAGATCTACAACAACACAAAACAAAACAAGCAAAAGTTCATAAACAAAATAAAAACAGAACAAAACATTTTAAAATAAATAAAAAATATAAAATAAATAATATAAAAATCTAAATTTCATAAAAAAAAATTGTAAACAAAAGAAACATACAAAAAATAACCTCATCCCCTTATACATGGCTTACTGCACGCCACACCAAAAAAAATATTTCAACCCTACCACCATTTGCCCAGAGAAGAGCAACACCACGATCCTAGACCAGAAAATCCACAAGACCTGCTGGTGGTGCAACACCCTCAACAAAACTCTGTGGTTTATAAGATTTTTGAAGAAACCACAGTGAAAATGGGTGTTCTGGATGCTTGTTTAAACATTTATTCTCAAGGTGCCCAACGTGAGCTACACCCACATCAAGATCTCTAGTGTATTGAAACTGAGTTAGCCGGGCAATCAAAATATATAAAAATTGGTAATAAGGGTATTCATTTCAACATTAGAAGTCAAATCAGGAACCGCACCAGCTTTTAATAAATAAAAATTTTATGTAAAATGGGACAACAACAAACAAAAGAAAAGGTAAAAAGAACATATAAAGTGTAAATATTGAAATGGTATGTTTTGATTATAATTACAGACAAAACTTAAAATAAACCTAATATTGCACAAAAGTAATCATATTTATTGCACATATTTTAGTTCTATTTAGGCATTGTCTGGCCCTTTCAATTTATTTCCTCATATTGCACATTCCCTAAATCATTCCCTTATTGTTTAATGTCCTTAGCATGGTATATTCCAATGGGTGTTCCATTCAAAGACTCTAATCCATACATATTGTTGCCCATTACTTTAGAAATTCTACATTTAGTGAATTTACGACAAAATTTTGCATTGATACAATTCTTAAAGTCGCTTAGAATGAAATTTCTTTTGTAAACTTCTTGACCAGGCTGAAAACGAACTATTCTCGCACCTCTATTATATCTTAGAGCGCTTCTTTCATAGGCCTGATGTAGATTGTCCTTAATTTTCTGTCTTATTAATCTTAATCTATCTGATCTTTCCAAATCTCCTATTTCTGTATCGTCCATTGCTTTCAATTTTCTTGCCAGCCGGTAATCGGAGCCGCAAGTAAACATATTATATCCGAATAAAGCAAAGAATGGGTTAATGCCAGTAGCCGAGTGTATTGAAGTTCTTAACGCTATCTCAATAGATGGTAAATTCACATCCCATTCTCGATGATCATTCTTCAAGTACATTCGTATGCTAGCTAAAATACTTTGGTTGACTCTTTCTGCTGCATTAGATTGAGGGGAATGTACGGCAGTTCTCATATGCGTTATATTATAATCGTTGATCATTTTCTGAAATTCTCTAGAAATAAACTGCTGTCCATTGTCCGAATGAATGTTTTCTGGTACTCCAAAATTATGGAATACTTGATCGACTAAAAACTCTACTACATTCTTAGCGGTTGCCTCTTTCATTGCCTTTAGGAAAACAAATTTAGTTAAATGATCCATTATAATAAAGATATACGCATTTCCATTCTTTGATCTGGGATATTTCCCCAAAAAATCTATGTATATTTTCTGAAATGGTCTATCCGTTATTACTTCGTTCCCTATTCCAGGCATAAGTCGCATGTTTGTCGATTTGCATTCCTTACATACAACACATTGGTCAATAAAGTCCCTCACTTGTAGAATCATGTTGGGCCAATAGTATTTGTTCTTCACATGATTCAAAGTTTTATTTATCCCCCCATGAGATTTATCTAAAGATTCATGAGCTTCCTTTATAAGAGCGTGTGTCAGAGAACTTGGAATCCAGAGTTTCCATTGGAACTCTTCTAACGGATCCATTTCATTCACTAATTTATTTCTCTTGAATACTAAACCATTTTCAACCTTTATATCCGGTAATTTATCTAAATTTTGTTCCACAGTTTTTTTCAAATTTTCGTATTCTTCCGATTCAAATTCAGTTGTTTCAAAACCTAATATATTCTCAGGAAATTCTCCTACTTCCTCAACATACCTCGAAAGTGTGTCGGCGACGATATTTTCAGATCCCTTTCTATGTTCTATGATAAAATCAAAACTCTGTAGTTGTAATGCCCAACGTGCCAAACGTCCATTCAAATCTTTAAGGGACATAAGCCATTTAAGACTTGCGTGGTCGGTAATTACGGTGAAAGGCATTAACTCTACATAAGGTCTGAATCTTTTAATAGCCAACACCGCCGCCAAACACTCTTTCTCCGTAACTGTATAATTTTTTTGAGCTGCGTTTAGTTTTTGTGAGAAAAAAGCTATAGGTCTTTCATTATCAGCCTCATCCTTTTGAAAGAGCACTGCTCCCACACCATAACTTGAAGCATCACACTGTATATAGAATCTACTTTTAAAATTGGGATGAACTAATAGTGGAGCAGTTGTAAGAGCTTGTTTCAGTTTGTTAAAACTTTCTATGGCCTCTGGAGTGATTTTGTATTTCACGCCTTTTCTAATTAGGTCTGTTAAAGGAGCTGTTAATGTAGAAAAATCTTTGATAAAACGGCGATACCATCCTGCAGTGCCTAAAAAACTACGTACTGCTTTTACGGATTTCGGAATTGGTATCGCCTTAATAGCTTCCACTTTATCTGGATCTGTTCTTAAAACTCCACCTCCCACAATAAATCCTAAATATCTGATTTGTTTAAAACAAAATTTGGATTTTTCTAGACCAATAGTGAGCCCTGCGTTCCTTAAACACTCTGCTACTTCACTTAACAACTTCATATGAGTTTCGAATTCTGCCGATATAATCAGGAGATCGTCCAAATATATAAAGACATTAGCCTTTAATCTTTCCGGGATGACCTTATCCATCAGTCTACACAACCTTTGAGCCGCATTGCATAAGCCGAATGGCATGACTGTGTATTGATAGAGCGGACGTCCTGGAATAGTAAAGGCTGTGTAGGCTCGGGAATTTTTCTCTAAAGGAATTTGCCAAAAGGCAAATTTAAGGTCGACACTACTTATGTAGTAAGTTTCGTCCAACCTACTCAATATTCCCTCGATATTCTGAATGGGATAGGCATCCTTAATTGTCCTTTCGTTTAGCTTTCTCGCATCCAGGCATAGTCTATTCTTTCCCGGTCTCCTGACTAACGTAGACCTACTACTCCAAGGACTATTACTCGGCTCTATTACACCTAAGCTTAACATATTATCTATTTCCGCAAACATTAGCTCCTGTACTGCCGGTGATACTGGATAATATCTATCCTTTATGGGAGTTGAATTATCAATCAATTCTATCCTGTGCTCCTCTAAACTGGTTCTACCTAATCCAAATTGCTCATAAGTTCTAAATTCCGTTTTCACTCTATTAAGTTTATCCCTTTGTTCTGAAGTCAAATCATGTTCATCGGCTTTTTCTACACCTACAGGAAACTCAGTAGATAATTTTTCTATATCTAATTCTTCGATGGAAAATATTTTTGGCGCAAGTTCAAATTTGGTCCAAAAATCCACTCCAAAATATGCTTCTTGTATCAGAGAAGGACATAGATAAAATTTAATGGGTTTTACTAGATTATCCAATTTTACATTCAATTCCACATTGCCTATAACACTTAGATTCTGACCTCCAGCAGTTTTGACATTACATAATATCGGACTTATCTTCCCATCCAATTTGTTAATTATGTCTTCACAGTTCTTTCCTAATAGACTTATGGAAGCGCCTGTATCTAACAATCCTTTTATATTAATATCTCCTATTTTCACCTCAACGAACGCTCTCTTGTCATCTGTCCTTTCTATTTTCATTGCATTACATCTATGAACACATTCTTTAATATCTCTGGCCATTTCCTTTTTTTGTTTAAATCTCTCCTTCGTATTGAGTAATCTCTTAAGTTTATATTCACTAGGTTTCTTTCCAAATATTCTCTCTCTAACCTCATTATAATTTCTCAAACGATCTTCGTATGTCATTCCTACTATTCCTTTTTGCAATCCAACAACATTTTCTTCTGCTCCTTTTCTTATTGCCTTAAATAATAATTGATATGGCCCTGAATCACGTTTACTTTCATAGCCTGTTTTATCATTGATAATGGGATAAGTATTCAAAAAGTTGTTTGTCTTGATATTGGTGTTCCTTACTTTTCGGCGGGAGTCTGAGTGGAGCGCGATTCTCCCGTCCTCATCACACTCCTCTGGGTGTTTTCCGTACAGTTGGGACATTTGGGGGTGATAACTCCAATTCTACCACATCTATAGCAAAATAAATTTCGCTGCATAGAAGGACAGTCCATAAACATATGTCCAATCTGTCGGCAATTCCAACAAACTAATCCATAAGGGATGTTCGATTGTATTTTCGGTTCCTGTTTGCCATTGCATCTTATCTCCTCCACAATCTCGATATCCTCATCTGATTGGTGTTCTTCGACTATCTCATTAACCTGTCTTCGTGTAGGATTATACCTATTAGGTGGAATTATATTTACTAAATCTTTTCTAACGTAGTTTCTCTCTACAATAGTACACTCATCTCTTAATTGTTCCACGGTATATATTGTCATAGAATAGAGAATTTGTCCAATACTTGGTTTAATGTTTCTCTTCAGTATCCGTATCATCTCATATTCCGGAAGAGGTGTTCGTAAACGAGCTCTCAATCTCTTCATTTCATGGAAATATGCATCTATTGTTTCACCTGTTCTTTGTCTACGCTCCTCTAAATCCCTCATAAACTCATATTGACTACGGTTAGTACGATATTGTTGCAATAATGCGTTTTTAACATCATCCCATTTAGTTATACCTTTCGTTTGGATCGTTAGCCAATACCAATCTTTAGCTTCGCCCTTTAATAATTTATGAAAATCTTTCAAAATATCGGGCCACGAACAACCATATTGTTCTTGTAGATATTCTACTCTAAAAATAAAATCTTCTACATAACAATGTTTACCATCCCCGTCAAAACTTATGTCCCATCTGTCAACATATGTTTTATTGTGTACTGATGTCCTTCCAGTCACTTCCGGTTGTCCTAATTGACTCGCAATGGTGTTCGTTGTCCTTTTCGATGAAATATTAGAACTTTGATTTTCCGATACATTTTCGAAATCTAATCTTCTTACAGGTATATTATCAATTTGATTTGAATCCTTTCCATAAATATTTACTCCTACTTCATTTTGAATGTCATTAGTAGTTATGCTGTCAGTTTGTTTGTCCGTTCTTGCTACTGACATTTTCTTGAATTCTTTCATTAATTCAGCAAAACCTGATTGAATACTTTCATTAATTTTATGATTCAATTTTTCTTCTAGATTCGACTTAAATTCTTCCTGAGCTTCAATAAGAACTTTCTTTATGATATTGGAGTACATAAGTGTATCATCTTTTTCCGATGGTTTAATTAATGGTGGTGGAAATGACAAATTTACCGGTGGTGGGTTGTAATAATCCCTAGATATAGCTCCTGTATGTGGACCTACTCGTGGAGTTTGAGGTAATGGGTCGGTACTAGGTGTACCACTAGGGTTATTTATTGTACCTGAAAGATCAATCATATTATTTTTATTTTCACTAGCTGCTGTTTTTGTTTTATTTGCAGTTCGGGGAATACCCATCATCTTTTTCTAATCCAAACAAAAAAAAACTAAAATAATTAAAATTTATCTAAAATTTCCGCTTTACTGTATCTAAAACAAAGTGATAAATAAAAATTTTGAAATCTATCAACCCTATTTTCATATACTCCTAGTGTTTTCAATTTCAAGTTTAAATCTATCTTCCTAAGTATGATTATCAATTTAGCTTAATAAAATTAATAATAATAATAAAAATAATAAAAATCACAATTAGAATTAAATTAAATACATAAATTAATGAACAAACATAAAAACTATTACATAAATAAAAACCTTAAATAGACAAACAATAGACCATTAAATTTTAAACAGTTCACTAAAAAAAAAATTATTACAACATAAAATTCACACAGTACAAAACAAAATATAACGTATAAAACGATTTTACGATTCTTGACAAATAATATGGGATTTCCTACGCAATGGTATAACGATGTTGTATCTAGTTTCTCTTCTTCGAACATAAACGAAAACAAAATGGTATTAAATTCTCATAATCTTCATCTTAATTATATTTCGACGCATTTCTTCTCTATATCTTGTGGCTAAATATACTAAAAAAAAAATATATATAAGATCATGCTAACTAATCCATTAAATATTAGGTCATGATCATCTGCAATTCTTGAATCTTGAAGTGCAAACAAAAAAATAAATTTTCATAATTTTGGACACTATCAAAAACATTCTACATTCTACACACAAAAAATATTGAAATTGTATATTCATAATCTCCATCGCAATTAGACAATTAATTGTTCTAAGACGCTAGAAAATTGTTGATAGTTCGGTCTTTTAAATATTGTACATAACAATGCAATTGGAAATACTTATGTTCCAAGTCACTAATTATTCAAATATCTACAAAGACTTCACTTCCACTGTGCTATTGTGCATGGATGTTTTCTTCCTTTTTACCATTGGGCGCCATTTACTGTTATGTCACCTTTTCCTATAGATGTTTGTGATGCCGCCATGACCAGCTCAGGAGACCTACGGCGTGTGTTCTTAACCCGCATTCACAAACGATTGACCACAACAATAAAAAAAACAGAAACTAACACACTAAATTACAATACCAAATCTAACCACAAAGACATAAACTACCAGGGAATGATGCATTTACCCTGTTTGCGTCACCCTTTCCCAACCTTTGCCACCACTTTAAGCTCCTATGATGACCCCTTCTACATTCCAATACCTATTTTATTCTCACTTTTGCTCACAACATCTTATATACCATGGCTTCAAAAATCCCCAAAAAAAATTAGTTAACACATTTTCTTTTATACACTTAAAAACAACATATAAATTTATTACAATAAAACTAAACTAAAATAAACAGTTTACGATATACACTTAATATTAATTAAATCCTGTCAGTAAATTAAAAATTTTTGTATCCTTTTTGACAAGCATTATAGGGATATATTAATATTTCTTCGCAATTTGTTTAAAAATTGCGAGAATATTTAATTCAAATTTTTCGTTTAATTAATAGGCCTTTTAATAATCTTTAGGCATTAATAATAAAAAAATCAATTTTTGAATCGAATGGTATAAGATACCGGTTAAAAATATATCTCTCATAAAGAATTTGAACTCGAACAAATTACAACTTCTACTAGGTTAAAACTGACCTAATCTTAACAAAAAAAAAAAAAAAACTATAAGTATTTGACATAAATTAATGATACATAAACATAAACTAACATAAGGATAAAACTAAAGTATATTACGCAGAATGAAAAATTGTATCTATTCTGGGTATTCTAAATTTGAATATAAAAAAAAAGGTCCTCAACGAATTTTCCTATTGAGCTCAGTAGAACAATTTTTTGTTTAGGCCTATTAGATCATAAATTTTTTTTTCTAACTTTTTTAAAAATTGTTTCTTTGATTTTATCCTTTTACAAATAATAAAATAACATAAATAATAAAACGCCTATACTATAATACTTAACCTATGGTAGTAATCAAATTCTGTCGGTTCTATTGTCGTTTTTATTTTCTTGTTGATTGGTAAAAATCTTCAATTTATTATCCTACGGAATATATTTTTTTATATGCCAAATAATTTTTTTCAGGCTGTGGAACTCAATTGAGGATAAAAGGTTTGAAACCAGGTTTGTTCCCCTTCTATGTGGTTGTAAACCCTACTATAGAAAGTACCTTTCTGGGTTTTTTCTTAACTCTTCCCTGTTTGTAAGGCTGCCACATACATTCACCTAGATTAAACTTTTCATACATACATTTCGTTACTTTTCTCCAGATTTAAAATATCTACGGATGTTTTGGCCTTTTTGGATGACGTAAGGTCTCACTCCTAACACCAATGACATCCGTCTGAAAGACAAATATACATATATTTCATATTGGTAATACACCTAATATTCCACTTCGTCCGGTTATATTACTTACAGATTATAATTTCACATATGTATATAAAAATGTATGCCTGGATCCTCTTTGGAATATTGTTCCACGAAATGGTTTGTCTACACCAAACAAAAAAAACAATATATATTTAAAATTAAGACTAACATTCTACTATTCCAAAACCTTAATTAATTTACTCACTTCATTAAACACAAAAAAAAAACACAATATAAATGAATTAAATTTATGTAAATTATTAAATTTTTGGCACACTAATATTCTTAATTAATTGTTGTGTTCGCACTTTTCCTCAACGTCACTTTCAATATTAGACTCATAATGTTCTGCATAAGTTATAATAAGCCTAAGTTTTTATTTCTTAAACACAAATTTAACGGCGAACACACAATAACAAATACAGATACAACAAAAATAAAGTAACGAAACATACATTAAATGTAACAGAACATAAGGTCAATGAACATTTTCATGTTCAAGGCCAACACATTCGTATATTTTATGAATTTATGTTCTCTTAAACGAGGACACAATGCTTCTCTTCCCCCTCGCTATTTTTTTTTTATTCCAGCCCTTCATATATATATGTGTGGCAACGTTATATTCTATTAATTCCCTTTTAGTACTATTTCATGCAACCCTGAGATCTACAACAACACAAAACAAAACAAGCAAAAGTTCATAAACAAAATAAAAACAGAACAAAACATTTTAAAATAAATAAAAAATATAAAATAAATAATATAAAAATCTAAATTTCATAAAAAAAAATTGTAAACAAAAGAAACATACAAAAAATAACCTCATCCCCTTATACATGGCTTACTGCACGCCACACCAAAAAAAATATTTCAACCCTACCACCATTTGCCCAGAGAAGAGCAACACCACGATCCTAGACCAGAAAATCCACAAGACCTGCTGGTGGTGCAACACCCTCAACAAATATTAACCTATTCTTTTATAATCATTGGTATATGACAACCTAAATTTTGCTAAGAATTAATATTAACATCTTATGAATTAATATATTTTATAAAAAAAAACCTTAATATTCAAAAATTTCAGTAAAATCTTTTTTTTTTCAAAATTGTTAATCAACTTATACTAAAATTTATATATTTTTTCTTATTTTGCACAATTAAAATGTTTTGTTTAATTTTTTTATAATTACAATTTACCCACATTAATTAAATATGAATATTCTTAATTATAACTAAAATCCTATATATTTTATTTTAAGTACTGCAAACCCTATCTTATTTTATTACGCATTTTTTTTTTATGATGTATCTTAACTAGAGAGTAACAAGAATTATTAATATATATTGAGATTATTCTAAAAATAGAAATTGTCAACGTCATCATGATCATCACCACATTCCTTTGCTGGGCCCAACACCGGAACGAAATGGTATGACATTTTAAATAAATTTACAACAACAACATAACTTTCTGTAAGTAATGCAAAATTAATAATTATCTCTTACTCTCATTAGTATTTTCTTATTATCTTTTTATTAATGATATTATTAGTCCGATTCCGTCCGTTTCATTAGTAAATCTAGTTCTCAATCAATTTTGTTTATTTACATAATGTTTTAGTCTAGTAATGCAACTCAAAGTGTTACTTACAATCAATATAAATTGAATATATGTATGTTTATGATTTTGTTTTATTCTTTTTAATTGCTTCTTCTTAAATTCAATTATACGTAAATATAAAATTATATACAAATGGTTAGAATATAGTATTATTAACTTTCTTTATCAACATTTATTTTTCTTAATTTTCTTTAAATAAACATGTCAATATTATGAATTTAAACATGAATTTATAAGCATTTAATTATTTTGGGAATGACGGAATTAGCAATATGTAAATTAGATAAATCAGTCTAGATTTTTATTTAGGGACAATCAGTTTAAACTATAGGGTATTATGATTGTCATAGGTGTCTGATATACAGAACATCAGCAGGGTGGGAACAATTGTACCCTTTGGCATAACATCAAGCCTCATAACATCTAATTTTAATTTTAATCTACTTTTGGTTTTATTAATTTGGCATGAAAGAAGATTTTTATATGTAACGCGCTAGAAATTTGGGTTGAGAACCACGTAACCAAATCCCTTAGTAGCTAGCTGGGAAATTAGATCTAACATGCCTCCTGACTTATATTTCTTCAGAGATCTTTCATTAAAACATTTCAAATAACTACAAAGATCTAGCCGGCGCGTAACATATATGGCGCCCAACGTAAAGGCCTTCGTAAGGCCAAAATAAACTTCGCAGAAATTATTGATTAATTTTCTTAATAGCATGGTTAAAAGCAATTTTATTTATTTTTCTAACACCAAATACTTATTTTATTTGTATAAGTCCTAGTTTTGTTTGAATTAAATTTATAAATTCTAAATCTAGTTGCGATACAAGCCTTTAATATTGTATTTTCTATAACCATTTAATGAAAGTTTTACATTTAGCTTTAGAGTCCAATATTTGAAAATAATATTTCGAAATTTGTTGCATAAGGTTTATGTGAAATAATTTGATAATGCTTTTCAAGTCCTTTTTGCAAAGTTATTTTAAACTTTTGAATGTTGCTGATCTGCATTTTTAATTGTTTTCATAAAGAAAATTTTAGAAATTTCGGCGTGGAGTTAAAATTTTACTTAGACTTTTGATTTCTAAATATGTTTTGTAAATTTTTGTCATTCCCAAAATGTAAAAACACGATTTAAAAGAATATACATATCTATTTTTTTTTACCTATTTTTTTTACTAAATAATAAACAAACTTTTTTTTTAATACTAAGAAATAATTTTGAAAGACTTTTCTCGTTATATACATATAATTGTCCGTTTTTTTGATATGAATACACGAAATCGGGGAGCTCAAAATAGTAACTCATTTTCACGTGGTCGTAATAGAAGTTCCGATTCTTTGAGAAATAATATATCTATAGAATTACAAGATCCACCTACAAGTTCAAGACCTCGTATTGCTCATTCACCGGTTGTAAAGAATACACCAAAACTCACACAAAAAGTACCTCGTGGCGAAAGCTTCACAAATTTCCCTACAAATTCTAATACTAACGTCAATATAATGGACAGTAATCATACTTCTGCACAACCAAATTTGATTCCTTTGGAACAACAAGGCGCTTGTAGTCTCTCAAATATAGAATTAGCTAGTAATCCGCCTATTGTGACTGGCAATGAAAATGATTCTGCAACTCCTTTTGATACTCTTATTTCAATGATGGAAGAGACCATGCGAAATACGAGAGAAGAATTCAGAAGAGAGCTGTCTTCTGTAAGAGATAGTATATCTCAAATAGGAAGTGCAAACGACTCTACTTCTCAAAGAAGGCCAGCAACGCAAACAAATACCACCTATTCAAATACACCCAATTTAAATTGTAACCCTCCTTCTAATTCTAACAGATCTTACTCAAATGGTGATTTAAATATAAAACTCGAAAAATGGAAAATTTCTTATGACGGTACTGGTTCTGTATCGGATTTTCTATTTAAAGTAGAAACCCTCGTTTCTAGAACAAGATGCTCCGATGAACATCTATTGTCCAATTTTCATGTACTTCTCGATTGGTACTGGCTGTTTATGAAGCAAAACCGCGAAGTAACTTATCCCATTCTAAGATACGCATTAACCAAGGAATTTGGTTATCTTGAGTCAGAACATGACATTATTTTGAGAATTTCCTTGCGTAAACAACAGCATAAAGAAACTTATGACGATTTCCATAGTGCTATCGTATCAATGAATTTAAGGTTACAAAGCCCATTACCAGACCATACACTGCTAGATATAATAAAAAGGAACATACAGCCAAATTTAAGATTTCTTCTTTTTAGCTCAGAATCTAAATCGTTAAATGATTTTAGAGACCTTGCCCGTAAAGCAGAAAAGGTTCTTCGCGACAATAAATCTGTTATACAGAATGCTGGTCGTAACGTTAGCGAACTTGATACACAAGATGATGAGTTAATTAGCCCTGACTCAATTGATCCCCAGCTTGATGCTTTTAAAGTAGCAAAGAGTAATGTAAAATACGACTATTCTAATATTAAATGTTGGAACTGTCTGTCATTCGGACACTCTTACATTTACTGTGGAAAAGAGATCACTAAACCTTTTTGTTTCAAATGTGGGCAAAAAGGATTTTTGACGCCTTCATGCCCTAACAGGCATACTTTCCAGGGAAACCAACAAACGGGCGATGTGGCTACCGGGGACACTCGTCCATCCCGTCAGTCCCCGAGTTCAAACTAGGAACTGATTTTTATGATAACATATCAGAAAACCAAACACAAAATTCAAATAAATTTTCATATAATGTCACTTTAACTGAAGACAAAACAACGCAAACCGATCCTTTTTATGATGTAGTTAAAACAGAAAATATTAAATATAAAATTTATGATGGATCCCATTCATTACTTAGAAATCCATATAAAAAAATAGTTCAATGTCGAAATCGTTTTAAAAAACGTAAACATTTTCGAAAACTTGTAGCATCTACTATACTGCATGGCTCTGATGATCGTTCCTTTGCAAAAGTTAGAATATTTGATGATACCTTAATAGGTTTATTGGACTCAGGTGCCAATGTTTCAGTACTGGGAGATAACTGTCTAGATTTCATAAAAAGACACAATATATCTTATACCCCATTCCAATCTGTTTTATCTACTGCCAATGGTTCTAAACAAAAGGTGATAGGCTATTGTATGCTTCCAATAAATTTTAAAAATGTATCAAAAAATATTATATTCTACCTGGTCCCTTCTCTTAGCCAAAAAGCTTATTTTGGAATAAATTTTTGGAGAGAATTTGCACTTGCCCCAGAAATTATTCCATCAGTATCCGCTATAGAGGCAAAATTTTCCGAAAATAAAGAGTTTTCGAAATTTCATGACCTAAATCCCGAACAGAGTCTTATATTAGAGAAAATAATCCTGGAGTTTCCGTCTTTCGAAAAGCTTGGATTGGGTTCTACGGACCTCCTCGAGCATGACATAGATACCGGTGATGCGGCTCCCATCAAATGCAAACATTACCCCTTATCACCACCTCGCCAAGAGGAAGCTTACATTGAAATAGAGAGACTTTTAGGTATGGGTGTAATTGAGGAGTCCAATTCACCCTGGTGTTCGCCAGTTGTACTGGTACGAAAACCAGGGAAGGTTCGCCTCTGTATAGACTCGCGTAAACTCAATGCTGTAACGAAAAAGGACTCGTATCCGCTTCCCCATATAAACGGATTACTGAGTAGGTTGAAGGATACATTTTTTATTACCGGCATTGATCTCAAAGATGCATTCCTTCAAATTAGACTGACAAATACCTCGAAAGAAAAGACGGCTTTTGTAGTCCCAGGCAAACCTTTGTACCATTATAAGTACATGCCATTTGGTCTATGTAATGGTCCTCAAACCATGAGCAGACTTATGGACAAGGTTATACCGTCTAGATTGCGAGAGAACGTATTTATTTACTTGGACGATTTGCTTGTTTGTAGTCCCGATTTTGACTCTCATATGAGGCTCTTGAAGGAAGTTGCAAACTGTCTTAAAATGGCAAAACTGACAATAAACGTCAGTAAAAGCAAATTCTGTCAGACAGAAATCCGTTATTTAGGATACATAGTCGGAAATGGAACTTTAAAAGTAGACCCTGATAATGTATCCACAATTAGGAACTTTCCTATACCAAAGACGCCAAAACAGGTCAGGCGATTCATTGGCATGGCCAATTGGTATAGAACTTTTATCAGTAATTTTGCAGACTTGGCCGGTTCTCTTACAGATTGCCTGAAAAAGAGTTGTAAGCCATTTACAATCACAGAAGAAGCAAAAATATCTTTTGAGAAATTAAAAGATGCCTTATCTTCTGCGCCTGTGTTGGCCCAACCAAACTTTGACCGCGAATTTATTATACAATGTGACGCGTCAAAAATTAGTGTTGGGGGAGTTTTATTTCAATTTGATGAATTTGGAAAAGAACATCCTATAGCTTTTGTATCGCAAAAGCTGAATAAATCCCAGCGAAATTACACTGTGACAGAGCTGGAGTGTATGGCAGCTGTAGTCTGTGTGAATCGGTTTAGACCATATATTGAGGGCCTTTCATTTCGAATAATCACCGACCATTCCTCTTTGAAGTGGTTAATGTCCCAAAAGGACTTAAGTGGTCGATTGGCTAGATGGAGCCTAAAACTTCAACGCTATGATTTTCGTATTGAACACCGCAAAGGTTCCTTAAATATTGTTCCTGACTGTCTTTCTCGAATGGATGTCGACGAAATTGTTTCATTTGAAATACCCCCTGAAATTGATATTTTTGCCCCTGAATTTAAGGATGTAGAATATGAGAAACTTAGAAAAACCGTGGAAAGGGAGAGTCAGAAGTTGACAGACATTGTATTAACAAATAACCTTGTATATAAACGAGTTAAATTTCGACAAGGTAGCGAAGAGGAAGAGAGCTTATGGCGTTTGTGGATTCCGAACTCATTATCGAAGAAGGTAATACAATCTGCTCATGACTCAATTACATGTTGTCATGGAGGTTTCACAAAAACTCTTGCTAGAATACGTCAAAAATATTTCTGGCCAACAATGGTCAATGACGTCAAGTTATACGTAAACAATTGTGAGAAATGCAAGGTAATAAAATCTTCAAACCAAATTTCCAAGCCTCCAATGGGTAAACAATTCCATACTAGTCGCCCTTTTGAACGATTTTATTGCGATTTTTTGGGACCTTACCCATATACGAAAGTAAAAAATTCAATGATCTTTATATGTTTGGATCACTTAACCAAATTTATTTTTCTGAAACCGCTAAAAGCTGCAACTTCTGCTAACGTTATTTCATATTTTCAGAATGACATTTTCCCAACTTTTGGTGTCCCGAGATTTATCCATAGTGATAATGGGAAACAATTCGTTTCTAGGGAAATGACTGAGTTTTTTAAATTATATGAAATAGAACATATTAAAACAGGTTTCTACGCTCCACAATCGAATGCGTCGGAGAGGGCAAATAGAGAGATCGTAACAAAAATTAGACATTTCTTAGAAGGCCACAAAGACCACAGAGATTGGGACAAATTTATCCCACAAATTCTGTCCATCCTACGAAGTGATTACCACTCGTCTATAAAATGTTCACCATACTACGCCACATTTGGACAAAATATGGTACAACATGGTTCTAGTTACAAAATATTAGAAAAAATTGGTTGTCTTATTGGTGAAGATTGTATCATCTCGGAAAATGTTGACAAAATGCAAAAAGTTAGGAATAACTTACGAGAGAACTTGAATATAGCTCACCAAAAGGCCAGTAAAACATACAATTTGAGAACAAGGCCGATACAATTTGAAAAGGGACAAACAGTATTTAGAAAAAATCATATTTTAAGTAACAAGCTTAAGGCTGTAAACAAGAAGTTTTTTCCAAAGTTCATTAAATGCAGAATAAGAGGGCGAATTGGAAACAATCTTTATGATATCGAAGACCTCAAGGGTACCTATGTAGGACGTTATCACACATCTGATCTAAAAAGGTGATTTTACCCGGCTTATCGTGGGTCGAGCCACACATTTGCAATTTTTTTGTACTTATTGAATCAAATTGACTTTATATTTCTTCATTAAATTTTCATAATCACACCAAATTCGATATTTTATTTATTCCTAAAATGAATTCAGTATAATTGAATTTATAATATAATCTAGTCATACTGAATTTCTTGCTGAATAATATTTTTTTTTGGAGTCAAATAAAGAGTTAGCCTAATAACATTTGTTAAACAATTCGAAAAATATTAATTTCAGAAATATTACAAAACTTTCTTGCTCGTTAAAAACAATTAAACAAATCTTTCCTGTTCGCCATTTGATATGAAATCTCTGGACGAAGCAGGTTTGTTACGGATTTTTTTTATTGGTAAAATTGTTATAAAAATTAACACTTACAAATTTATGAATCAAATAAATTCAGTTATCGAAAACCCTATACTTATCTATAGGTTACTTTTTATAGCATGAGAGATTTTTTTTTTATACATACAACTTTTATAGTGAGAGATCATATATTTTTTTGGGTAATTACGTCGTAATTGGCATGTAGACTAATAAATAAGTTGTGAGAAAGAGATCGTTTACAAAAAGAATGTCAATCCCGTTAAATTTATATGTATATTTTAATGTACACTATTTATTCCTCCACTTTGACTCTAATTTTGTCATTCAACTTCTTGAACGTTTAATTGAAATCAAGATTTAAAACAGTGCGGTAATAAGCTCGCTTAAATTAGAAAAATAAAGCAAAAAGTGTAAAAGTCAATAAAATTGTGTTAAACTTAAATGTGCATAAGACTGTACATACATAATTCTTCAAAACTTTATAATTTCATCCTTTGTGAATATTAAAAAGGTAATAATTTGGTTTACAATATTAATTTAAATAAACCTAACAATAGAATTTGCTTTAGGAATCCTAACCATTTTTATGGTACATTGTCCAAATTTTGGCACACAATTCCAGAATTTAAAGGAAATTAATTTTCAATCACCAAAAGGACTGGTAAATAGAAGTGACGACAAATAGATATAACCTTGCCAAGATTAGTGTGCCAAAGTGATTTCTAAGTGAGACATCCTTAATTGTTGGCTTTTCCTTAATCAACATCAACCCAGATTTTCATAATCAGCGTGATCTAGAGCTAGAGGCCTCATAAAACTGGCCAAAACCTTAGGCTTCTGAAACACGTGACCTTTTTTTTTGTAACGTGATCATCCGCCATTTTGATAATATTTTCCCTGACATAACCTAAGTATCGCTTTTTCTAAACCTTCGCTCAACTATATATATAAATTTAATTAATTATTTCTTACACTAATAGACTTATGTCTATTATAAATTAAGAATAAACTAAAACATATATTTTCACTTAGAACTATCACAACCAAAAACTAAATTTTATATAAATAAGTAGCTACTACGAACTAAACAATTACTACTTAAAATTCATATTATGATTAATTATGGATTAAACTATTACTTAAAACTTACAAAATTAGATTAAAACTCTAATATATAAAATTACATAAAATCTAAAACAACATAAAATATTAACCTATTCTTTTATAATCATTGGTATATGACAACCTAAATTTTGCTAAGAATTAATATTAACATCTTATGAATTAATATATTTTATAAAAAAAAACCTTAATATTCAAAAATTTCAGTAAAATCTTTTTTTTTTCAAAATTGTTAATCAACTTATACTAAAATTTATATATTTTTTCTTATTTTGCACAATTAAAATGTTTTGTTTAATTTTTTTATAATTACAATTTACCCACATTAATTAAATATGAATATTCTTAATTATAACTAAAATCCTATATATTTTATTTTAAGTACTGCAAACCCTATCTTATTTTATTACGCATTTTTTTTTTTATGATGTATCTTAACTAGAGAGTAACAAGAATTATTAATATATATTGAGATTATTCTAAAAATAGAAATTGTCAACGTCATCATGATCATCACCACATTCCTTTGCTGGGCCCAACACCGGAACGAAATGGTATGACATTTTAAATAAATTTACAACAACAACATAACTTTCTGTAAGTAATGCAAAATTAATAATTATCTCTTACTCTCATTAGTATTTTCTTATTATCTTTTTATTAATGATATTATTAGTCCGATTCCGTCCGTTTCATTAGTAAATCTAGTTCTCAATCAATTTTGTTTATTTACATAATGTTTTAGTCTAGTAATGCAACTCAAAGTGTTACTTACAATCAATATAAATTGAATATATGTATGTTTATGATTTTGTTTTATTCTTTTTAATTGCTTCTTCTTAAATTCAATTATACGTAAATATAAAATTATATACAAATGGTTAGAATATAGTATTATTAACTTTCTTTATCAACATTTATTTTTCTTAATTTTCTTTAAATAAACATGTCAATATTATGAATTTAAACATGAATTTATAAGCATTTAATTATTTTGGGAATGACGGAATTAGCAATATGTAAATTAGATAAATCAGTCTAGATTTTTATTTAGGGACAATCAGTTTAAACTATAGGGTATTATGATTGTCATAGGTGTCTGATATACAGAACATCAGCAGGGTGGGAACAATTGTACCCTTTGGCATAACAACAAGCCTCATAACATCTAATTTTAATTTTAATCTACTTTTGGTTTTATTAATTTGGCATGAAAGAAGATTTTTATATGTAACGCGCTAGAAATTTGGGTTGAGAACCACGTAACCAAATCCCTTAGTAGCTAGCTGGGAAATTAGATCTAACATGCCTCCTGACTTATATTTCTTCAGAGATCTTTCATTAAAACATTTCAAATAACTACAAAGATCTAGCCGGCGCGTAACAGTTGATCAGGTGTCAAAGGGTTCTTTGAAAAAGCCATCGAGTACATTTCTTACAAATGTGAAAAAACTCGAATTAATATTCAACAAAATAAATGGCCTTCAAATTGCGCATTGTAAAAACCTGAATAAGCACCTGGTCGAAGAAAGCTCCAATGTTGAGCTTCCCAATTATATTAAACAATTTTTTTTTAAATGTCGTATTCATTTCCGTGTTCGCAATTTAAATAAACGACTTAAAGTACAAAAGGCCAAACAGCGGATAATGGGTTATAAAAAAATGTTAAAAATTAATTTGTAAAAATTTAATTAAATGTAAAACTAGAAACCAAAGGCCCATCCGCATTAAATTTTGTAAGTAAAAAAGCCCAAATTAAAAATATTACATAAGATTATTATTATTATTTGAATTTATTTCTGTTATTTAATTTTTATTATTTTCCATGAAGTATTTTTATAATTAACATTATTTTCTGTTATTTATTATGTTTTATTTTAATTAGTATTTTATTTAAATTTTAAATGAAATATTTTTGTAAAATGGTTTATGCCTACTGGGGAAGTCAGCCATTTAAAATAAATGACAACGCGCCATGTGTAGTACCTCGGTGGTGGTGTGGAAAACTACACAACAAAATAAATTAGATCCAAATGCGATTTATGATTAAACCACTACCACTAGTTTATACCCTAGCAAACAAATTAGGAAGTAGTTGTATGTAGTATGAGTTGAAGTATCATAGAATCCAATCATAGGAATCGGTTTTGAAAACGACAAAAAAGGTACATTTGATTTATGAAGTCCAATGTAATTTTTTGTTTGATCGATAAAGAATTCAATTCTAGATAACTTTCGATTTGACCAGACCAATGTACTTTTTCTGTTGTTTTCAAACCCGATTCCGACAATGATATAAAAAAATAACAATTTAAACATTTAACTTTTCCTTGCAATATTCCATGTACTCGTTTGTTATAAAAGTCATATTGGTTTCACCATTAAACACTTCATAACTGAAACTTTTTTTTTATTATAGTGAAAAACGTACACAGTACTTAAGCAGAGACATGCACTTTTCTACATTCTGCAAAAATTCATACAAAAATCCTATAGAAATCACTGGCTTCCAAAAGCGATTCTGCAAAGAGAATATTATTTTAAAAGTATACTTTTTATTCATGGCAAAAATATCACCTTGGGCAGTTGTCCTGCAATTTTATGTACCATTTCCGCTTTTATAGCCAATATAAACATCTTAACATTAGCAGTTTTAATTTTAATTTGTTTTTACTGTTAATAACTTCTTGCATGTCTTGGCAGCCTGTGGCCGGACGCACATCTTTAATACTTAAAAAGTTCATTGAAATATACTGGATTATATGCAGTACAAAGTTGTCGAAAATGAAAAACACCTTTCCAATGACACGAAAAATGCATAGGTTCTTTATTTATTGGCAATAACTTTCATCTTGTACAGGCGGCCTTTGGCCGGGTGCACATACATCAATTAGTAGTTTTTTCTCTCTTAAAACAACATCCAAATATCGAAATTCTACAGCATCATCTGAATTATATAAAGTACAAGTTGTTGAATGACTCGCAAATGTAAAAATGACTGGTTTTTCATCTAAACTATTACAAATTACAAAATATTATTAATTTCTAAAATAAAGTTTTTGTTTACAATTTGTATTTATTACCAGCTGATTTTGACATTTTGCCGATTTTTTTCCAATAACAAAAACCATGTTGTTTTTGCCTTGTTGTATTTGTTGCCGTGGCGCTCTCACCTTATTAGATTCGCCTTGAACCTAACCTTTACGAAAGAAATAAATTATCAATTATAAATAATTTTCTGTTTCTCTCAACCAAAGTATATTTATACAAGTACATGCAAGTGATCAGCTGTTCATTATTTTCTCCTTTGTAAATACTTTTGAGATTGTCAAAATTTTTTACTTTGTTGTTTTTCTTTCTGTTTGTTTACATTTTTTGTATGTAATTGTAAACAATTTTTGACAATCTCACAATGTTTTACACAAACAAAATTAATGTTGTTTTTTTATTGTTGATTTGTTGTAGAGTTGCATGTACTTGTATAAATATACTTTGCTCTCAACCACTAACCAAAAATGTTCTCTAATAAATCACTCTCTCAGTGATATAATACAAACAATTATTTTTAAATAGCTGTGAATGAGAATTTTCCATTGAAATGAAAGTTCACCCGTTATATTCGGTCTCTGGTAAAAACATTGACTAATCTATATTTGGCTTAACGTAATTATTGTGAGGCAGATTGACACTATTCTAGTACATAATATTATTATTATATTCTTTTTTAATTATTTAATTTTAATTTAATTAATTTTTAACATTTTGTAAAGGAGATTTGAAATTTAATTCGTTTATTATTAATTTTCTATACTTGAAGCTAATTTCAAGAAAACTTCATTAATACTCAATTGGGTTATACCAAAATAATTGAATCTAAATTCATTATAAATTGGACACGTACCGATAAAGTGATGAGTGTTCCAAAGGCTCCTGCATTTATATATTATAAACTGGTTGCTGAAAAATGAGTGTAGGATATGATTGTAATCAAATTTGGAATAAAGATTGTGAATTAGATGCATTAAGAATATTAGAATTTCTTTTTCATGAGTGGCAAGCGTATATATAAGTTTGTCATTCCGTTTGTAAAATCTACATTTTTCATTTGCGACCCCACAAAGTATATACATTCTGGATCGTTATAGATAGCGAGGTCCATATAGATATGTCCGTCTGTATGTTGAAATCAACTTTCCGTTACCCCAAATTTTTATTTCACCAAAATAAACATTAAGGGCTATAAATAAAGTTTCCAAAAAACCGAAGAATTTCAAAACCGCGATTTCTGGTTTAAAAAATTTAAAACCGGTCGGTTTTTTTCGGTTTTGTGATAATTTGTTAAATATTTAGTGGTATAGAAACAAAATCAGTTGATAATATAGGAAATGTTCAAGAGGATAAAAGAAAATTTATTTTAATTGTACTCTTTTAATATATTAAATTTGTTAGCTTATATACATTAAAGTTGGCTAATATGATTTTCAATAAATAATCAAGGATAGGGGGCTCAATGGTATTACGATACCAAAAAAGGAGAACGAAACCAAACTTTTTCAAAATGGCACTTTTCTAATTTTTTATAATATTGAACCTAGAATCAAGAAATTACTTTGATTTCAAACTTGACGGGGGTTCAATTTTTTATTACATTAAATTATTTTTCTTATATACATAATAGTTGGCTCATATACTTCTGAGTAAAGAAAGAAAGTCATTAAGCCATCTATCTATCTATATGACATTGAGGTAACAAAATCTATTAGTATTTTTTCGTTCTTCGAATGGTATTTTTTGAAATTTCTATAATAATGAACCTATAAATAGAGAATTAATATTCCAGACCGAGTTAGAATCCAACTAATAATACTTTTTGACTATTTTATTATACTAAAACTAAAAATTTTAAATTAAGCACGCATGATTCTGAATGAGTTAGAATTCACAAAAAGTGACTTTAGTGGTACCTTTCTTTAGCAATTTCTATAATAATGGACCCAGAATCATGATGCTAAGTGGGAATACAAAATAGGTTTGAATGAGCTGGAACCAACAGTACAGTGAATCAATAAACATGAAACTAGAGACATGTCATCCTGAATTAGTATTAATTCACAAAGGGAGACTTAATAGTACTATTTCTATCTTCCAAATGGTGTGGCGAAGCGCACCGGGTCAACTAGTAGTCCATACTTTTATGGGATATTTGAAAATTACTTTTTGTGCAGCGTAAAACATAATGGATCTGGAAGCAGCTTCAAATATTTTAAGTTTGTTGTTAGAGATTTTTGGGTGGTTTAAGTATTTGGACCAGGTTGAATTAATTGCCAATTTTGAGTCCACTAGTTTGTTCCTCAAGTGTTTTTTGATTGCCAAGTTGTAGGCAATATCGGCCCCAAGGTACTTACAACTGTTTACAATTTCTATATTATCTTCACCAAAATGGGAGATAATTATTTTACATTTATTAAGGTTAACTTTTTAGCTCCATTTGAGACAATAACTGTGCAATGCATCAATCATATCTTGTAATCCAGTTGGAGTTTCCAAAAGAATAATGATATCGTCAGCATTAAGTAAAATATTCACATTTATATCAGCTACATTTAAACCATCATGTAGAATATCTTTTAAATCATTGAGATATAATGAAAATAAGACTGAGATTAATATATACCTCTGTTTGACACCAATTTCGCCAGGAAATGAGTCGGAAAAACTATTACCATCCCACACTCGGCTGTAAGTACTATCATAGATTGTAAAATTCTTCTAATTTTAGATGATAATCCTATTTAAACAGTTTCTTGGTATAGTATCAAATGCACAAGAAAAGTCAACGATAAAATCATATGTCTTTTTACCATTATTGAGGTCTAAATGTACAATATTTACAAGGTTTAAGATGTTGTACATAGCTTGTTGTACACCACAAGTGGTGAATGAGGGTATATATAAGTTTGTCATTCCGTGTGTAACATTGAGAAATATTCATCTTAAACCCAACAAAGAATATATTTTCTTGATCCTTATTAAATTATAAGTTGATTGAGCCATGTCCGTCTGTGTGTCTGTGTAAAACATACTCACGTCCAACATACACAAACGTGGGTCGGCGCATATTTAACCATAGCCCCCGTATAAAGCTCATTTCCGAAAATCACTTTAACACGCATAAATATTTTATAAATATCGATATTAAGTCGAAATTCGACACAAAAAATCGCTGCACAGAATTCAATGAAGATCGGCTCATAATTCTGTATAGCTCTCATAAAAGGACCACTTCCGAAACACACACTAACCTGCATACGTATCTAAAAAATATTAATATCAAATCAAAATTTTACACAGATCCGTAATTTATATTTAAAAATCATACTACAGGATTTTGTGAACATCGGTCTATATTTAACCATAGCTCCCATAAAAGTCCACTTCCGAAAATCAGTCAAGTACTTATAAATATCTTATAAATATTTTTAACATGCTAAAATTCGACACAAATAATACTCATATACATAGAAATCATTGTACCGAATTTTATGAAGATTGGCCTATAATTGGTCATAGCTTCCATATAAAAACCACTTCCACTTCTTAGTGACGTCGTTCAGCTTCTATAATCTAGTGCTGGCGTCTTTCTTCTTAACTAAAACAACAGGCGAGCTCCAAGGACTTGAAGATGGTTCAATTACTTCATTCCGCGCCATTTCGTTAACCAGCTCCTTCACTTCACTCCGTTTTGCTAGAGGAATACTTCTGGACGCTTGCTTTATGGGCCTCGCATCGCCAGTATTTATGTGATGTTTTACAATTGCCGTTCTACCTTGGCTTTGATTTTTTAAGGCGAAGATGGAGGTATGTTTCTTTAGGAGCTGTTTGGCCTTATTTCTGTCAGACGGCGCTAATTCTTCTACCAATTTCCCCATATATTCCGCTGTTCTTTGGGGGACCAATAAGTTCCGGGTTTTTCTCGCAATTGATTACTGCCTCTGCTGAAGCGCATTGACCTATTTCGGAATTTGGCTTAACGACATTTACATAACTTGACAGGTTAAGCAATCTTATAGGAACTATTTTGTTGTTGCAGGGTTTAACGTGGGTTTTTGCTGTTATAAGATAACTTTTTATTTCCGCTGTCCTTACAATCTCCCTCCATACGGGCACATAATAACGTTTCTGACTGTGGATGTAGTCTCTGATGCTCGATGGTAACTAGCTTTCTTACCTGAGTCCTATTTTTATATCCGACGTCAAGAGGTATCTCCACATTTCGTCAAATCATAAATTTTTGTTCCATATCCAAAGTAATGACGTGACTAATCATGAAATCAGCACCAATGATTACTTCGTTGACAATGTAGGCAACAATAAATACATGATTGACGCTAACGTTGGCGATGGTTAACTTCACATTTACTTTACCATAAACAGTGGCAGGCTCCCCAGTAGCTGTGCGCAGACTTACCCCGCATAGTGGTTCAATTGTTTCCTTTATTAAGTCAGGTCTGATGATAGACTGAGACGCTCCTGTGTCTATAGTAAACATGTGCTTCTGACCGTTGATGTATCCACTAGCCATAAGATTGCTATTTTTCTGCTGCATTACTGATATGGAGATTGTGGGGCCCTTAGATGTGGCTCTTGCCCAGTAGTGCCAGCTCGTTTTAGTTTAAAGGTGATGCTTGTGATGATTGTTGGTTTGACTGCTGGTTATTTCTTGGAGGCGAAGCAGATCTGGTTCGTTTTCTTGGTGCTCGACAGTTTCGCTGAATATGACCGACTTTACCGCAGTTATAACATTTAACTTTGGATTTTATTTGTTTCTCACTAAACTCCTCTAAAACCTTTTTAAATCGTCGACTACACTTCTCTCATTTTCAGCAACTTCGATATTCCGCTTGCATATTTGCAGTTTAGACATTAATTTCGCTGTTTTCTGTGCCAACGCGAATTAAATGGTTTCCGCAAATGTTGACTTGCGTATAGCTAAACCGCACATCAGGGTTACGAAGGCCATTCACAAATGCCTCAATCTTGAAATGATCTAATAACGGATGGTATTCGTCCGGATATGTAAGCTGCATCAAACGTTCGACTTTTTATTGCAAATAAAAGCCGTTTAGTAGTTTCAAATTGTAACAACTCTTTATTTATTTAAAATCTACAACAACAACTTAGTGTTTTTATACACGTTTATCAATTCACAGAAATACACACACACTTTACAATGTACAAGTATACACTGGCAATGCAATTGATGTCTTTACTTAACGATGCTTCAAATTACACTCACTCTTGTGTTGTTCTCACTGCCAATTTATATACACTGCTTTACATCTAGAAAACTCTATTTCTACAATGATCTTAAAACTAGAATATTCGAATTCTAGAGCTTTCGATATTAGGCATTAATCATTTTGTGTTGCCATATTTACAAACAATGCTCAACTCAAAGCTTTTATTCAATGTTGTATGTTCTATAGCAATGTTAATAATGCCCACATATTTGTTAAAGTTTGAGAAGCACTGCAGTTGAGAGGCATTATACAACTTTAAACCAGCCGTTAAAGCAGTTATATTAAATTCAAGTACAATTTCGTAACAATATATAAGTATTTAAATACCGATATTATCGGTAAGATAATAATTACAGGGTTTACAGAAATAGCTGACATAGACATTAGTTAAATAAACGGTTTTATAGACCTACAAACAAATTTAATAATGCCTTAGATTTTCGCACCCTATATAGAGGAATTTCCCACAAACCATGATTGTCCCCACCTACCATTTGTAGGCAATACTTATTGCAATCTTTAGAAATAAGTATGTATTATTAAGTGTTTAGAAACCCCAACTAAACGTTTTTTTTACCCTTTATTAATTTATTGAATCTGCCTTTTATAGGCCTAAGTATTTAAATCTTATAACTAAAATTAAAACTAGTTGCTCTCCAATAAGAGAGCCTTCATGGTTAACTGGCACTCATCTTAGCAGGGTGGTAGATCTGCTCTACGGAGACTGGATCGGGTTTGGATCTGCACAAGTTGTCTTGCAAGCGTATTGGGACGGTTTTGCAGCTTAACGACATATTTCTCACGGACTTTCTTGAACTCTTCCTTTACCAATGTCACTTCTAAGTCTCTGTGGATGTTTTCATTTCTTATATACCATGGTGCTCCCGTCATGGTCCTAAGAATTTTAGTTTGGGCCCTCTGTATAAGATCAATACTGGTGTTGCTAGCCATTCCCTATAATTGAATTCCATATGTTCAAATTGGTTTTAAAACGGTCTTATACAGGATGACTTTATATTCAAGGCTTAATTTTGATTGATCACTGATTAACCAATAAAAGCTAGAGGTTTTTTGCTTCATGTTGTTGAGTGTGACAGGTGGGCAATTTCCTCTTCTTAGAGCAAACGTAAAATGTTTACTTTTCAGCTCATTCACCTTTATTCGCTAGTTTTTCAGCCATATCTCCACACGTACGAGATGCTATGAGTGGGTTTTAGTGTGAGCTAATAATGGCGGTATCATCCGCAAATGTAGAAATTGTTAATTTATCGCACGTAGGCAAGTCAAAGGTGTAAATCAAATATAACGTAGGTCCTAGTACACTTCCCCGTGGAACCCCAGCTCTAATCTTGTATTCTCTCGTCATTCTCATTGTACTTAACTCTGCAAAGCCTATTCGATAGATGGTAGTAAACATTTTATTTTATGTACTAGACCTTTATGCCATAGCTTGTCAAAAGCTTGAGCAACATCTAAAAAGACGGCAGAACAATATTTCTTTAATTCAAAAGATTTTCTAATCTCTCCAGTTAAACGATTGACTTGTTCAATGGTGCCATGATGTTCACGGAAACCAAATTGGTGTACTGGGATAATATTTATATCATTCAAAAAAGGTATGATCTTTTCCTGGAATATTTTCTCGAATAGATTCGACAAACAAGGGAGTAGGCTAATAGGTATATAAGAAAATGACAGGGTTAAATCTTTACCCGGTTTCGATATCATTATTATTTAAGAAATTTTCCAATTGGGCTGCATTAACCATTGTTGAAACCGGCAATTCTTCGTGCTCGAACTCATTTGCCGTGGAATTAGGTTGGCATACTTCACGTAAATGTTCAGCAAATACTGTGGCTTTTTCTATAGCACTTCGTGCCCAGGTTCCGTCAGCTTTTCTTAAAGCGCTTTGTGCCTCTTAATATTCCTCGTGGCCTTCCAAAGAGAGAAATTTGTGTATTTTTTGCTCGTCAAACTTTTAATATAATTTTCGTTTATGCGATCCTCTTCTAAATGAAGTGCTCTTTTCAGTTTTCGTACTGCTGTGGACAGCCTCTGCTTTGCAGCAGGTGATCTATTATGTTGCCATTCTCTTCTGAGTCTTCTCTCTTTCGAGAAGAAGTCTTTCAATATCCGAATTTGAAATAGGCCTATTAGTTTTTGGAGGGATTTGGCAACTAGAGTGTTCCAGAGCCGAAATTATCCTCACACTGTAAATTAGGACTTGTGTGGATATGGGCTGATATATATATATTTTAGCCAAATTGTCTTAAAATACAAAGAGTCCTTAGGAAATCTTGGGCTGTTGGGTCTCTCGCAATAAGTAATAATTACAGGAGAATGGTCAGTAGATAGATCATAGGATATTTCTGTGGATACTGTATTTCGACTAATATTTCTACGTATGGTGAAGTCTATCAGATCAGGAATTTTTCTTAAATCAGTTGGTCAATAAGTTGGGTGTCCAGGAGACACGAAATCTAAGCAATTTTTGCTATCAACTAGAGCTTTATACAGCTGTCTACCTCTGGGATTCACCAATTGCGAACCCCAATATGTATGTTTGGCATTGTAGTCTACACATGCCAGAAACCGATCTCCTAGTGTTATAAAGAATTCTTCAAATTTGTCCATGGTCATCGAAAAACGTGGTGGGCAATATATAGAGCTCAGAAAATATATAGAGCTTGAAAATGCATCTAGGACATAGTGTCACAATCGGCTTCTAATTGTGATACCGGTACCGCCATGTGCCTTACCATCCGGATGGTTTGTGTAATAGAATGAGTAACCTGATATATTAAAGTTATATCTATTTGTAAGATGTGTCTCCGAAATTAACATCACGTGGAAAAAAATGGAAAATTTCCGATTTGTGCGGGTTTAAACCATTTGCATTCCAGAAACATATCTTTAAAAACATAATTTTCTTGTTAATAGACTTTGAATCATTTGGTTCTGTGCTCTCAGAAGCTCTTGTATTGTGTTTTGCATGGATGACATGTAGTTAGTTATATTTTGATTAAGAGAGGAAATATTCTCAGTAAGTGCTTGCATAAGGTTTTCCAATCCTCGAATATTTTGGGGTACACTGGTCGTTAGATAACCCGATCTTAAAATACTGGCATATGAGCTGGCTCCAGCATTAATTGTAGTTCCTTGGTCATTTTGCTGTAATATTGGATGAGCCGCATTTATTTTTTCATTTGAAAAACTTCTCCAGAGTTTAGTGGTCTAGATGTAGATTCCGAATTTGTAAGTGTTAATTAACTTTTTCACCTCTCAACATCTTTTGCCTCTCTCTTAATCTTTTTAATAACTCCTTGTAGATCGGGCATCCGCGGTAATTGGAATGGTCTCCACCGCATTTACCACATTTTCTACTGAAACTAATGAATTTAACTTTAATCAGACTTTTTATTTCTTTTAATTTATTTATTTAATACAATAATCTTTTTCTTTATTTTGTTTTGACATTTTTGTTTTGACAGCTGATTTTGATACATAAATAATCGATAAAAATTAGAGATGACAGTCATTCGTTCGTAATTCGCAGCTGAAATTTTGTATGGCGAATCATGTAATTCAATTCGTAATTGGGGGTTGAATGACGAATGAGAGCGTGAATGACGAATAATTCGTTCGTGTGAACGGGGCATTATATTGCTTGTTGATATTGTGTTTGTTGTATTCTTGGCTACTTCCTTTTTTGTCTTGTTTCCTCTTCAATAAGGCTGAATATCATTTCTCGTGACTACCTTCTTCTGATACACTCTGTCGACTCCTCTCTGCTGACACCATCGGTATTGACTTTTCTCTACTGACACTCTCTGCTGTAGACACTCTCTGTTGTTGATTTTCGCAGCCAGTGTTGAACCCACCACCTGTCCCTGACTGTACGGCTCGTTCGACCTTCTGTACCCCATGGTCCTTCGGTTGTCTGAAATTTAACAACCCAAATGGCGGATGTTATCCGCCCCACTATGATGAATATCATCCATCATCTGCACAATAAAACGAGTAATACTTTCTTTATTTGACTTATTACTAAGTTTTGTTTTAATTAAAAATTAATTTATGTGGGTCTAAATTCCTAGAATTTAGGTCCTCACACCGCATGCAACACATACTGTGCGTAGGGTAAAATAATTTCGTGGACTGGACGATTACGCTTAAGAGGATCCTCTATATTTACTCTACGATTCAACAAATAACTTAGAGAGTATAAAGGGTGAGTTTCATTTGATTTTCACTTGATTTCGTTTGTATCTACACTGGACTCTATATCTTTTATGACTACTATCAAGCCTTTGCTACTTTTGTATCTACACTGGACTCTATACCTTTTATGTGTATACAACTATTTTTGTCTCTTGCACAGCTCCTTTTCTTAGTGGAACAATATGAAAATTATGTTTACCAATGAGTTCAATAAATGATTTTACTAAGATATTGCAGCTAGTTTCACGATGGAATATTGGTGGTGGTTTTCGAATAGATTTATAATCATGTTTTTGATGATTAAAATCGTCCTCACTCAAGAGAGCAAAGCGGTTACTTTTCAAGTGGTTATCAGTAATTTTTTTCTTTTTCTCAGAAGGCAAACTTTTCTGGGGACTTAAATTTCGCTTATTAATTCTTATATATCTAAGCATACCTGTTTGAACTAGAGATTTAGTTTTACTTATCTTATTTCCAACCTTAGGTATAACACCTCTTGATGTACCATTATCTTCCATTACGGTATTTTAAGTGTTAAATACATTAAAACTCTCACTAGGTGTTGTTAATGGATTATCATAAGCTTGTGTATTTCACATTGTTGACTCTGTTGTTTTTATACCCTCCACCACCACAAGTGGTGAAAGAGGGTATATATAAGTTAGTCATTCCGTGTGTAACATTGAGAAATATTTATCTGAGACCCATAAAAGTATATATATTATTGATCCTTATGAAATTCTAACTTGATTGAGCAATGTCCGTCTGTCCGTCTGTCTGTCTGTCTGTCTGTCTGTCTGTCTGTCTGTCTGTCTGTCTGTGTAAAACACTCTCACGTCAAAAGTACATAAGCAAAATTAATGAACTGTATACCAAAATCTTTGTAATTTTTCTAAGCAGTTTGGTATTGAAAATCAGCAAAATCGAATTGGTAGAACCAGGGTTATGGATCAAAATGTAAGACAACCTCCAAAAATTTTGATAATTTTCACATGATTTTTGTGACTTTGGGTAAGTTCATTGCAGAGAATACCATGAAATTTTGCACTCATTATTTATATGATAAAAGGACAAATTCTGTTGAAAATGGAAAAAATCGGTCCATAATTTCTCGTAGCCCCCATACAAATTTCTTCTCGAAATATGGCGCTATGGTATATAAATGCCCATAGAATTGCAGTATCCATACAAAATTCAGCACAACTAAGTTTCGTGCAAACAGAAATCGCGAGACCAATTTTTTATTGGATCGGGCACTATTTGACCATAGCCCCCATATAAAGTTTATTTCCGAAAATCATTTAAATACACATAAATATCTTATATATATTGGTATTAGGTTGAAATTCACCTTGCATAGTCCCCATGCACATAAAAATCGGTATAGGGAATTTCATGAAGATCGGCCCATAATTGGTTATAGCTTCCATATAAAGACCACTTCCAAAAAACACATTAATTTTCATAAATATCTGGAAAATATCGTTATCGAATTAAAATTTTACAGAGATCGATAGTATTAATCCACAAATGATACTACTAGATTATGTGAAAATCGGTTCATATTTGACCATAGCTCCCATATAAGGTCTATTTCCGAAAATTACTTAAATACTAATAAATCTCTTATAAAAGCTTCTATCTAGTTAGAATTTCAAATAAATATATACGAAAATCGATGTGTTGAATTTTATGAAGATCGGCCGATAATTGGCCATAGCTCCCATATAAGGACCACTTCCGAAAAACACATTAACCTCTATAAATATTTTAAATATATGGATATTGAACTAAAATTTTATACAGATCAATATATAGTATCCAAACATTATACTACTGGGTTTTTTGAATGTCGGTCCATATTTGATCATAGCACCCATATTAGCTCCATTTCCGTTAATCTCAATAATACCCATAAAACTCTTGTAAATAATGTTATGGAGAAAAATATCAAGCAAAATAGGCCTCAAATACACAGAAATCTCGTTAAAATATTTAATTATATCTTCCAAATAAGTCGCACATCCGAAAAATACATTAACGCATATATACACTCATATCGGTAAAAAATGTAACAGATATAAGTTTCAAGTAGATTTGGTGACTATGTGTTCATAATTATATATATAATGCTCACATCCGGAAAATTCATTAGAACAGAACAAAAATATACTTTTGAAGTTTGACTAAATATATTTGTTTACCCTTTTTATACCCTCCACCATAAGTTTGTCATTCCGTGTGTAACATTGAGAAATATTCATTTGAGACCCAACAAAGTATATATATTATTGATCCTTATGAAATTCTAAGTCGATTGAGCAATGTCCGTCTGTCTGTCCGTCTGTCTGTCTGTGTAAAACACTCTCACGTCCAAAATACATAAGTGAAATTAATGAAATGTATACCAAAATGTTTATAATTTTTCTAAGCAGTTTGGTATTGAAAATCAGCAAAATCGAATTGGTAGAACAAGGGTTATGGATCAAAATGTAAGACAACATCCAAAAAATTTTATAAATTTCACATGATTTTTGTGACTTTTGATAAATTCATTGCAGAGAACACCATGAAATTTTGCAGTCATTATTTACATGATAAAAGGACAAATTCTGTTGAAAATGGAAAGAATCGGTCCATAATTTCTTGGAGCCCCCATACAAAAATATCAATATCAAACCAAAATTTTACACAGATCCGTAATTTATATATGGAAGTCATACTGCAGGATTTTGTGAATATCGGTCCATATTTGACCGTAGCTCCAATTTAAGGTCCATTTCCGAAAATCAGTTAAGTACTCACAAATCTCTTATAAATAGCTTAATAATGCTAAAATTCGACATACATAAAACTCATACATAGCAACAACTGTACCAAATTGTATGAAGTTTGGCTCATAATTGGTCATAGCTCCCATATAAGGACCACTTCCGAAAAACACATTAACCTGTACACAGAGAAAACAGATTCGTGATAGCAAACGAATTTGTTGCCAATCGAATGATTCTGCCTTAGATACCGAATTTTACAGTTGTGACTACAAAATTTTAGAAGGGGTAACAAAATTTTGGTTGCTTCAACCGAAATTCTTCTTTCTCAACCGACTTTCAGTTGATAGAACCGAAAAATTCCATGTGTGCAAACCGAATAATTCGATTGGCTACAAATTCGGTTGCTATCACGAATCTGTTTTCTCTGTGTATAAATATCTAAAACATATCGATATCAAAATAAAATTATACACAGATGAGTAATTTGTATCTAGTAATCATACTACTGTAGTTTGTTAATATCGGTCTATATTTGACCATAGCTCCATATAAGGTCCACTCCCGAAAATCACTAAAACCCTCATAAATTTCTTACAAATATAGTTATCAAGTTGAAATTCGAATCCAAAAATTACTATATATGTAAAAATTATTGTACGAAATTTTATGATGATCGGCCAATAATTGGTCATAGCCTACATATAAGTACCACTTCTGGAAAACACATTAACCTACACAAATATACAAAAAAAAATATTTGTACTGAACCAAAATTGTACACCGATCAGTAATTTGTATTCAAGAATCATATTACAAGATTTTTTAAATATCGGTCCATAATTCGATATAGTTGTCATATAAGGTCCACACTTGTTAATAGCGTTGTTTAAATTAAGTTTTATTAATTTTTTTGTTTATAAATTTTACAAAAATAGCCCTCAAATACTTTGAAATCACGTTACAGTATTATATTGCGATAGTCCCATAATAGGTCAGCTCCATTATGTTGAACCAAAATTTGAATCCAAAAATCATACTACTGAATTTTATGAATATCGGTCCATAATTGGCAACATCCCTCATATAAGTTCCACTTTCGGTAATAACTATAATACCCATAAAACTCTTGTAAAGATGAAATTCAATTAAAATATATAGAAATCACGTTAAACTATTTTATGATGATTGACTCATAATAGGTCATAGCTTCCAATTAGTTCCACAACCCAAAAATACATTAACGCATATAAACATTGATATCGATAAAAAATTCAACAGAAATTAGTTACAAGTAGACAGAAATCATACTGCTGGAATTTTTGACTATGGGTTCATAATTATATATAAGACACATATCCGGAAAATTCATTAATCGCGAATATATATTAAAATTTTGTGATATAACTCATTTCCATATGCAAAATTTTTGAATTTTGTCTATATATATTTGTATACCCTTTTTTATATTATTTTTCTTCACTTGTGGTGAATAAGGATAATGTTGATCCAATCGGATAATGATAACTAATTATTAGGTACATATATAAATTGTTAAATGTCATACGTTTTAATATGAATAAATGACAAACTCTATTCAAAATGGTAAGAATCTGCAGTTAAAGTATCTTCTGCTTAAACTAGTCTTACAATTGTTATATTATCTCTAATATATAAAAATCTCGTGTCACAATGTTTGTGTTTGAACTCCTCCGAAACGACTAAACCGATTTATATGAATGAGCAATATCTTTATGAATTTTTTATATATTTTTGGTAGGTACGAGAATAGGTCGTAAAGTACATTTCATACCGCTAGGCCATTAAAATGTCCATATCCACCCATTTTTTTTAAATATTTTTGAATAATTTTGTTTGTATTTCTCTTCATTTGGCATCAAAAATACCTAAAATGCCAATTCACTTAGAATACATTCGTTATTTTTTATTTAACAACCAAAATATTCACTAGCAATAATTTGTATGGCAGGACAACGTTTGCCGGTTCAGCTAGTTTCATATATTTATTTAATAGTATTTCGATAACATTGTCTTAATCCTCATAATAACAAATATTGAATATGGATATTAAAGTGTTTATGCCAATGTAACTTCTACATCTCTCATCATATTTAGGTGGAGGGTATTTAAAATTCGGCATAGCCGAATATATCACTCTAACTTGTTTATACTATTTTACTTAACTTGTGGAGAATAAGAAAAATGTTGAGCCAATCGGTAATGTTAACCAATTATTAAGTATATAGATTGTTAAATAGTACATTTTATTCCTATTATAAAATTTTAGAATCTGTTGAAAATGGTAGGAATATGTAGATATTTCAATTATAAATTGCTGAATTAGAAACATTTTTATACATTTGAAATAAAATATTTTCTGCGTAAATTAGTTTTTTTAACAATATATGAAATACTACTATACTACTATATATTATATAAACTTTTATTTTGTTTAAAAAGTGGTTTTATTGAAGAAAGTACATAATTTGTATATAGTCCAAAATGTGTATTATATCAGGATTCATCTATAATCCATAAATTGGCTTAAAAAGAATTTCGGTTATAGTCCTAATTCGCTTATAGTCCACAAAAATTGTGCAACTGTATTTGTAGACTATAAGCGAAAACTACTGTATTACATTAACATTCTACCAATCATCATAATCGGAGCTAAGTCCTAATAACAAACACTGAATATGGATATTAGAGTGTTTATACCAATGTAATTTCTATAATTTTCATCTAATTTAGGTGAAAAAAGGGTATTTAAGATTCGGCATAGCCGAATATAGCACTCTAACTTGTTTGGGACACATTTTGCCAAATTACATGGATGAGAAAAAACACCTGCTTGGCTAAAATGGAATATTTTTAACCCCTCTAACTCAGAGAGTTATCCACCGATCTTGTTGAATAATTGTGTCTGAATTACCAATCTGAATTATCCAATAGAACTAACCTTGGTGCAAATTTCATCCCGATCGGAAGACAGTTGGTTCACTTCACATGAAATCACCCATATGCTTTCTTAGAATTTTCAGTTTAAAATTTAAGCCCACAGAGCTTGTGACCCGAATTTGTTCTATTTCGCACTTTCTCTCTTAGTTTTCGAAACAATGTAGTTTTAAACTTCTAATCTGTTTCTGTTTTTTAAGAAACTATGGAGTTACCTTGTTTTTTCCAAATTATCACAATTTCGATCTGACAGAGTGGTAGTAAATGAAACGCACTTTCTTTTTTTGAAGTTATCTCAATTTTCGCAGAAAGTGGAGTTACCTAGTTTTTCCATACGGTAACAGTTTATCGAACATATGCAACATCAATTTAACTTTCAGACCATCGTAATTTTTCTTTGAGGATTAAAGACGTTAAGTTTTTTTCACTTCATTTATTTGAATAGTATCCATTTAAAAAAGGGTCCATTATTAAAATTGTTTGTAAGTATGGCAACATTGAAATTGAAGCTGTTAAAAGCTATAGAAATAGAACATTCTAGTTTTGTCCGTTAAGATAAAGATTGAATATACAGTAAATTTGCATTCCATTTTAAACAAGCGAACATGTATGAACTTCGAACGTGTCTGTCCAAACAAATAATAATTATGTCAGCCTAATATTACGGAGTCATAATATTCAGATATCTGACAACAAAATACCAAAAAATTATCCAAATCGGCGAAAATGAAAAAAATGAATTTCGGACACTCTTCAACCTATGTGCGGCACACACTTGTGCTCCCTCTGTAAAAAGAGGCAATGTGCGACCATCATGGTGGTCACCGGAAATAGTGGATTCCAGGACGAGATGTCGCAGACTCTTCAATGATGCTAAAAGATCAGGAGACTGGTCAGCCTATAAGTCATCATTGAATGAATTTAAAAATCTGGTCAGAAGAGCAAAATGAAAGTTCCTCTGAGACTAGCCGTTTGCGAAAGATTCTGTCTAAATCACCAACCGTTCAGGGCTACATCCAAAAACAAGACGGTATATGGACCACCAGTGGACATGAGACACTTGAAGTGCTCATGGACACTAATTTTCCGGGAAGCCTGCCAGTTAATACGGCATATGAATCCCAACCGCATGATAGAATCTCATCCTCAATTGAGATTAACGAGGACAATGTACTTTGGGTCATTCGGAGTTTTGATCCATATAAATCTCCAGGCCCTGATGGTACCATAGCGGCTCAGACCTGCAAAACAATGCAGAATTAGTCACACCATGGCTGATGACAATATTTCAAGGCTGTCTCTCATGATCCTACTTATATATCCAATAGTTGGACCGAATGCAATGTGACTTTCATCCCGAAGGGTGAAAAGGCCTCACATACCAAGGCAAAGGACTCCAGGCCGATAAGTCTATCATTCTTTTTGCTAAAGACAATGGAAATAATTATTGACACTCATATCAGAATATCAGTTAATCAGGGATTACTATCTACCTCTCAACATGCCTACACTAAGGGAAAATCAGTTGAGACGGCACTTCACTCACTAGTGGGGTATATCGAAAAACCCATCGAATTCCACAATTACACACTCGTAGTCTTTCCGGATATAAAAGGAGCGTTCAACAATGTGAAATCTGCAACCATAATATCAGCCCTAGATTTACTAGGACACGATCAATCCATAGTTAGGTTCATGAGGTACCTTTTAAATTATAAATTCATTCGCTCTAAAATTGGAACGACTACGGTCTCTGGATTTTCCAAAAGAGCCACTCCCCAGGGGTGTCCTTTCTCCACTTCTGTGGAACCTGTCCTTAAGTTGTCTGCTTATGAAACTAGATTTCCCGAACTATAAGATTGCCGCCTACGCTGACGATGTTGCGGTGGCAGTTTCAGGGATTCATCTGGGCACGATATCGCAAAGACTGGATATGTCACTCGAAATATTAAATCGATAGTGGTTTGAGTGTAAATCCCAGCAAAACTGAACTAGTACTGTTCACTCTACGGACTAAAACCTCTAATTTCACGTTACCCCGACTAAATGGAATACGGTTCCATCGCTCTCGGACAATGAAAGGTACCTGGATATCATACTCGACAGGAAATTATCCTGAGAACTCGATACAGAGGCAAGAGCAGCTAAGGCCATGACGGCTATGTATGTCTGCAAAAAGACCATAGGCACGAGATGGGGTATTAGACCCTGGAACATGAATTGGCTAGTTGATACGGTTACTAAACCTATATTATTCTATGGGATCTCTGTCTGGCGGAGGCCAATGTATAGGGCCTAAAATCATACACTCTTTGAGAGGGTATTAAGAAGCATGGCAATCCTGTTAACAGGAGCATTGCGAACTACCGCGACGAAGTCGCTCTTCATTCTACTCAACTGGATTCCAGTAGATCGAATGGCCAGGAAACTGACATTGAACACGGCCTTCAGGCTCAACGCATGGAATTATAGATCCAATGGACATGCTTGCATAATAGGAAGTATACAAAATCTTCCTAATCATATTGATTACTGCACCCCCAAACCATTCTTCCTGAGGAACTTCGGTTTATCAATCCCATCCAATATGGAATCTGTCGACGGTCTCCCCGTTGATGAAATGAGGCTATCCATCTATACGGATGGGTCCAAGAAGGGAGATAGAGTGGGCGGTGGTGTATACATCCCTGAATTTGGAATAAGAATGCATTTTGGACTTTCTAATTCAGAAGTATCGGCTATCAAAAGAGCGGCCAACTGGCTCAGATATTACAGTGTATCTGGTAGGGATATCCGTATATATACTAACAGTAAAGCCGCAATTAAGTCCCTGATTGGTATTTATACAACATCGAATATGGTCCAGGAATTCCGAGGAACCTTAAATGAGATGGCGAGACATTCGACAGTTACGTGGGTACGTGGACACAGGGACAATGAAAGCAATTGTATTGCTGATTACTTGGAGGGATTAGGAGCCTTGATTCCGGAAGGTGAGATATAATTCCGCTGTCAACCTGCAAGAAACGAATACATGACGCATATTACGAGCTTGCCGAAACGAGGTGCGATAATGTGTTAGACTGTAAACGTACGTCATATTTACTTCGACTACAACGAATACGACTGAGCAATATGGTGGCGACAATCACCGGACATTGCACTTTCAAATCCCATGCTGCAAGACTTGGGTTACCTTATCACGACTTCTGCAGAAGTTGTCAGAATGAGGAAGAAGCTATTCTACACTTCTTTTGTAATTGTCCGGCACTTGGTGATCTACGGGCCAGACTTTTAGGTGACAGATCCCTTGGCACCCTCTCCGGGCTATCAGTGAAGAAATTAAGGTGCATTGACGCCTTTGTTAGGGAAAGTAGGTGGTTGATAAGACCATCCCTGCGAATAGGTTAACGGTATTAAGTACAAATTAGCTTTTATTTTAATATTTCTTAAAATATGTTAATTTTGTTCCTAGATTTCTTGTTCAAGTGGCCTGAGATACGATAATGGTCTGGGGAATTTTTAATAACTTTAAAATTTTAAATTGGGTTTCGAACCCAGGTTGTTCGGTTACAAAGCAGGAATCTAAACCCTTTGACTATATCACTACATTTAGTTACATGTAAAAAAACTGATTTTATTTTCAAAATTGTTTGTTCACCAATGGTGAATTACATTAGTTTAATTCAATTGGTGTTGAAAATAGAAAGGGAAAAAGTCGTGGTAAACAGTTCTACAAATTTCTTTTTCAAACCATGTTCTAATGTTTTTCTTTAAAATTTAGAAATAAATAATTTGTCCTATGTGTATTGAGGATCCCCAAAGGTGGATAAAGCTTCTAATAGTTAATGAATATGTTTCTGGATATCTATATCTATCTAATAGCAATCTTTCTTTGTTTTTGTGGTACATTTTGATTTAGCTAAACAAATAAATATTAAAATATAAGATGAAGCATATCAGTATTTTTTTGAGAAAAGCCTTTACATTATTTTCTAAGTAAATTTTATTATAAGTAAATTGTTAAACATAAAAGAGGATTTGGGCGAGTTAAGAATCGAAGAAAAAGAAACAAATGAGACTTTGGTTCTTTATTTATTTTTCTCTTATCCCATTAACAATTTTGTACACTTTTGAAAATGCCCTTCTAACAGGTCTACCTAAATAAAAGCGGAAGGCAGAATGTTTTTTACCGCTTAGCTTTAACGCTGAAATGTCATACCTAAATAAGAGCGGCAACGCTAATTCAAACAATATAAACAAAGTTATGAAAAAAATAAATATAACAACCAGGATTATTTAAACAATAACGTACATTACAATATTGGTGTTTCTGATTTGTAAACTAATATCTATATATATATAAATGGATGTTTGTATGTATGTGGGTATGTATGTATGTTCCGAATGAACTCAAAAACAGCTTAACCGATTTTGATGAAATCTTCAGGGAATCATCAGAATAGCCTAGCGGGTAACACTGTAGAGTCAGATTTTTAATTTTCAGTCTTGGGCGGAGGGGCGTGGCAAAATTAAATTTTTACATTTTAACGCTAATGCCATCTATATATATAAAAAACGGCTGCACCGATTTTAATGCAATTTTCAGGGAATCTTCAGAATAGCCCAGCGGGTAACACTGTAAAGTCAGATTTTTGATATTCGTCTGTTGGCGGAGGGGTGTGTAAAAATCAAATTTTTACATTTTACCATATATATATAAAAACAGGTTTGTGTATGTACGTTCCGCATGGACTCAAAAACGGCTTGACCGATTTTGATAAACATTTTTACGGAATCTTCAGAAAAGCTTAGCGGATAACACTGTAAAGTCAGATTTTTTATTTTCTTGCATATTAGGTGCATGAATAAGAAATTTCCATATGAAATCTATGAAATAAAATAATATTTTGAATAACTCTCCGCATTCCACTTTTAATAAAAAATAACGGTTTTATTCAAATAAAATTTGTTTTAGAAAGGTCATCTACGTCTAGAGCCGAAGAAACGGGAAGAGAACGAGAATCACGGCTTCAGCAAATGCGTCGCATTGCATCTTCATCGAGTGATGCAGAGACACCTCAACAGCATATCGAAAGACTAGAAGCCAATCGCTCCTGAATGGCTCGATCAAGAGAAAGAATCGATTTAAAGTTACCGGCATTTTATTACAATAAGTATGATGACTACAGGAATCACAAGGACGTACTGATTGCCGCAATGGACAAACATTGCTTACATTGCCGCGTTTTGAAGTTCTCTAAGGAATCCCCGGGATTTTGATGTTCGAACGGTAAAGTTATTCTGCCACCAGTTATTGAGCTGCCTAAGCTGCTTCTAAGTTACATTTCCGATGCCAATCCTATTTCCAAGCACTTCCTTCAAAATATCAAAAAGTGCAACTCATGATTTCAAATGACGTCGCCTTTAATGTTCAAGGCCAAATGTACCACAGAATTGGATCATTGCTCCCGCTTCCCAATGATGATGCGAAGTTCCTTCAAATTTATTTCACTGGAAATGAAGCTACAGAAGCATTTGCTGCAATACCCTTCTGCCGAAACATTCTCAAAACAATTGTTGGACATCAGAAATGGAAAAATTTCAATTGTTCTCGCCACAAATGAGATTTCGTTGTTAACAAGGTATTCCCAATTCTTAGAACCAACTACAAAAATTCGGATTGGCTGTGGGAACATGCAATTTTGGCACCAACAAATTACGATGTTAACAAGCTCAATAAACAAATACAATAGAAACTGCCTGGCGAAAGAATAAAATGCAAATCGATTAACACAGTAATGAATGAAGAACAAGCCGTCGATTATCCTACTGAATTTTTGAATTCATTGGAACCAGCCGGACTGCCACCACATGTATTAAAATTCATGGTTGGATCATCGACTTTGTCCGACACTGTATATTAAAATCGACACCGAGATGCAATATAAAACAGATGTTTTCTAAGGGCCAGCAACGCGGACCGGGTTCAGCTAGTTTTATATAAAAATCGAAATATTAAAGTTTATTTATATCTCCTTTTGTATGTGTTTACATTTATTGTGTTTTGTAACTAACTATCAAACGCACTGTCAAAATCGGATTTTCCAATTGCAAAGCGATGCTACCGCGTTATTTTGGTATGCTGCATACAAATTGTATGGGTATGAGAATTTTTGACAACTAAAAAATGCTTTCCGCTCTAATTTAGGTATGCTTGTAAGACGCAATATATAAATGATCAGTTGTGAGCAAGAACACAAAAGCAAGGATTAAAACAGAATAAAATAAATACAAGTGGAACTCAGCATACAAAGTTTATGCCTTCTGTAGTAGACAAGGTGAGTGCTGTGGAGCTTAAGCAATTTGTTTTATTGCTTACCAGGTTTGTGAGTGTTTTCATCATAGTTTTTTTTACGGATAATAGATGAGAACTAAAACTGCATGTGTGGAAAGATACGTTTAATTGACATTTCTGTCTCCTTCCCTTCTATCCCCCTTATTCATAATCAATTTTTAATTATTCTATGGTACGGATGTAACAAGTGTTTTATTTTTAAATAAACAATTACAATTTCTTTTGTGGTTAGGCTATGAATATGCTTTCACTTATTGATACTCAGTACAATATCATTCTCTAATCATTTCTTTATCTCGTGTACACATCCGTATATATTTTTCAAAAACATTTAACACTGATCTGCTTTGTTGCAAGTTAACAAGCTACTGACTTATTTTTCACAATTGCGTGAGTTTCGTTCACTCTAAATCTTACTATTCATTAGAGTGCCACTAAATTGAGGTTTTTTTTTGAAAGGATGTGAGAAAAAGTAGTTTCTGTATTAATATTCTGCGAAAAGTTTCTCAGAATAACTGTCAAAATAAGTCACAATTCAAATTGGTGCGAGAAAAACAAAATGTAGATATTTTTAATTCCGTATGTAGAAATATATATCTATCTATCTATCTATCTATCTATCTATCTATCTATCTATCTATCTATCTATCTATCTATCTATCTATCTATCTATCTATCTATCTATCTATCTATCTATCTATCTATCTATCTATCTATCTATCTATCTATCTATTTATCTATCTATCTATCTATCTATCTATCTATCTATCTATCTATCTATCTATCTATCTATCTATCTATCTATCTATCTATCTATCTATATATCTATCTATCTATCTATCTATCTATCTATCTATCTATCTATCTATCTATCTATCTATCTATCTATCTATCTATCTATCTATCTATCTATCTATCTATCTATCTATCTATCTATCTATCTATCTATCTATCTATCTATCTATCTATCTATCTATCTATCTATCTATCTATCTATCTATCTATCTATCTATCTATCTATCTATCTATCTATCTATCTATCTATCTATCTATCTATCTATCTATCTATCTATCTATCTATCTATCTATCTATCTATCTATCTATCTATCTATCTATCTATCTATCTATCTATCTATCTATCTATCTATCTATCTATCTATCTATCTATCTATCTATCTATCTATCTATCTATCTATCTATCTATCTATCTATCTATCTATCTATCTATCTATCTATCTATCTATCTATCTATCTATCTATCTATCTATCTATCTATCTATCTATCTATCTATCTATCTATCTATCTATCTATCTATCTATCTATCTATCTATCTATCTATCTATCTATCTATCTATCTATCTATCTATCTATCTATCTATCTATCTATCTATCTATCTATCTATCTATCTATCTATCTATCTATCTATCTATCTATCTATCTATCTATCTATCTATCTATCTATCTATCTATCTATCTATCTATCTATCTATCTATCTATCTATCTATCTATCTATCTATCTATCTATCTATCTATCTATCTATCTATCTATCTATCTATCTATCTATCTATCTATCTATCTATCTATCTATCTATCTATCTATCTATCTATCTATCTATCTATCTATCTATCTATCTATCTATCTATCTATCTATCTATCTATCTATCTATCTATCTATCTATCTATCTATCTATCTATCTATCTATCTATCTATCTATCTATCTATCTATCTATCTATCTATCTATCTATCTATCTATCTATCTATCTATCTATCTATCTATCTATCTATCTATCTATCTATCTATCTATCTATCTATCTATCTATCTATCTATCTATCTATCTTTTTTTTTTTTTTTTTTTTTTTTTTTTGGACGTAGTGATAACGCACTATCATCTAGTGGTCCTACACTGGAACCACCACCCCGGAACCGCTCTCGCATTACTTCGGGGTGGAGTTCATTTACTGCGGCGCAGTTATCATCATTTTCCTAGTCCCCCGTCCACATACATTTGTATGTGATTAGGGGTTCGGCACTTGTATCTGTTGGCATTTGGTCTTCTCAATCATAATTTCCTCAATGAAGTGGGAGTATTTGCACCAATTCTCCTTTTTTGATAACATTAAGTTCATCATTTGTATCATGGTCATGTTCTCAAACGTAGTAGGTAGTAGGTTCCGTTTGCTGCTCCAGGAGATGCATTGCAGAACTGTGTGTTCGACGCTATCCTCGTGTTCGTTGCAGATTTCGCATATTGCAGAATGTCTTATCCGGAATCTTTGTAGGTAGCTACCAAAGTTGCCATGTCCACTGAAAATTTGTGTCAGGTAAAAATTTAGTTCCCCATGCTTTCTGTTCATCCAAATGTTAATGTCGGGAATAAGAAAGTGGGTCCATCTTCCTTTAACCGTTTCATCCCATAGTCTTTGCCATGTTTCAAGTAGATTTTCTCTTGCAGCCTCTTTTATACGGATTATTTCGCTCCTATGGTTACTGACGGTTTGTGTGATAGACACGCGTTTATCGTATATTTCCTTCCTTTCATTTAGAAGAAGATCAATCGGTGGCACACCAGCGAGAACGGATACAGCTGCAGTAGATATGGTTCGGTATGCTGATGTTATTCGTATTGTGCATGTCCTGTGCACCTTTTCTAGGATGGTTTTGAGTTTTTTGCTACTTGAGACAGTCGCACTTATAACAGGAGCTGCATATAGAACCTGTGAATATGCTACTGTAGCAATTAGTCGTCTGGTAGTTTGTCCAGGGCCCTTAATATTTGGCATTATTCTTGATAGCTTTGATGCAGTTCCTAAGGCTTTCTCAGATACCATTTTTATATGTGGCTCAAAAGATAGTCTGCAGTCTAGGATTACACCTAGGTATTTCAAAGTCCTACTCATAGTAATCTGATATCCATCCACTCTCAGTTTCGGGCATTCAAAATATTTTCGTTTGGTCACAAGAATCGCCTCAGTCTTGTTCGCAGCAAGTGTTAATTTTCTTGTTCTTAACCACCTATTTACTCTTCCTAGGCAGTTGTTTGTAACTATTTCGATCAAGGGAGCTGAAGGTTGATCTACTACTAGGGCTACGTCGTCTGCATATCCAACTAGTCTTGATCCATTTGGTAGATTCAGTTTTAACAATCCATCATACATAAGATTCCATAGGAAAGGACCCAGTATGGAACCTTGGGGGACGCCAGCTGTCACTTCGTAGCTTTTTATTCCATCTTCAGTATCATATTCAAGGATTCTATCTTCCAGGTAATTATCAACCATTCTCACCAAATATCCTGAGAAGTTTCGCTCTCGCATTGTTTGTCGAATTACATTCCAGTTAGCAGAGTTGAATGCATTCTTGATGTCCAGGGTGACGATGGAACAAAATCGCATGTGTTCAAAAGCTTCCTTTGCAGTATTTACCACCTCACGGATGGCTCCTACAGTGGATTTACCTTTCACGAATCCAAACTGCATATGTGAGAAACCTCCTTTTCCGTTTATTTCCATCACAAGTCTATTTAATATCAATTTCTCCAGAAACTTTCCACAAGTGTCCAAAAGGCATAGCGGTCTGTATGAAGATGGATTTTCTAGTGGTTTGTTGCCTTTGCGCAGCAGCACAAGATATTGTCTTTTCCAAAGTTTTGGGAAAACTCCTTCCTTGAGGCAAATGTTAAATGTATCCGTAAATATATCCGGCCAGTGCTCACAGACTATAGTGATGATTTCATTTGGGATCCCATCTGGTCCTGGTGCTTTGCATTTCTTCAAAGTGTGGCATGTATCAAGTATTTCATTGCGCGAGAAAAGATCATAGTTATTTGCGTAATGCAATGTAGTTAAGTTTCTCCTGATTCTTTCCGTGTGTGGGAAAAGTGTGCTCACTATAGTGTATGCCCAAGTTGGATCCGTTATACCTGGTATTTTGCATCTGTTTCCCATCTTCTTCATTATTATTTGATATGGAAGGCCCCATGGATCTTTATTTACTTCCTCGCATAGTGAGTCCCAAGCCTTTTTCTTAGAATTTTTGATAGTAACTCTGAGATTTTTTCTAGCTCTTCTATACAATTCCATTGTTACTGAGTCACCTTTCCTTCGTGTAGCTACTCGTTTTGCCTTGTGACATTCCCTTCTGAAACGTGCAATTTCTTCGTTCCACCAGTAGGCATGTTTTCGAGCTCGTCCAACTATTATATTCTTTTTCATTCCAGCATTACATATTTCCGTAAGGATGTCGATAAGTCGTTTGGCAGCGATATCTACATTTAAGTTGTCACTAGGCTGTGTTCTGGATTTGATCTCTATCAGATTTTCAACGCAGTTTTCTTTATCTATCTTTCGTGTATTCCATTTAGCTCGAGTTGGGTTCACTGTGACGTTAGTAAATGACAGATTCATTTCCATCTGTATATATTGGTGGTCACTCAGTGTTTCGTCTTCCAGAACATCCCATTGTAGTGTCTTGCTTGCTATAGATGGTGACGCAAATGTTATGTCTATAATTGAACTAGAGTCTCTTCTCCTGAAAGTTGGGGTCCTTCCCCTGTTCAGAACAACTAGACCCAGAGATGCAATCATTTCACTTACTGCTATTCCTCTTTTATCTGTTTTTCCTGAGAGCCATTCGAACGACTTACTGTTAAAGTCACCTCCTATTAGCACTGGAGTAGTTCCATTCCTCACGTTTTCCTCGAGTTTATCAATTTTATTTTGAAATTCTGTTATTTCCATGTTTGGTGAATAGTAGCAACTATATATTCGTATCCTGTTGGTGTGCAAGACTACAAAATTTTCATTGCCTTCTTCAATTTTGTCTATTGTGATCAATGGGTTACGTATGTACACCGATGATTTGCCCAGAGCATCTTGATACCAAGCACTGCCCTCAATTCTAGCGTATTGCTCACTTATTAGTACCATATCTACTTTTTTTTCCATTACGTTATTTATCATCAGCCTTTGGGCTTCCCGACCTCTCCCTAGATTTATCTGGAGTATCTTAACACTCATTCTTATAATTGCACAGATTGCCAGTACCAATATAGTGGTTTATATTTTGTCGGCCAGCCTCTAAACAGATTACACACCTCGGTTCGTTCTTACATGTATTTGCCTTATGTCCATCTATACCGCATCTCATACAAGTTTGGCTACGATCTCTTCCTTGGCAAGACCGAGCAAGATGTCCTTGCTCTAAGCATCTGAAGCACCGCTTGACAAGTGTTTTCCTTCCTACTCGACATAATACTAGTCCGACCTTAATTTTGCTTCTTCCCAGAATGGTAGCAGCTACGTTTCCGGGTACTTCTACGAGTGCTTGTCTCGTACCACCATAGTAGTCTCGTATGTTACGTACTTTGATTCTGGTACTATCTGCTTCACTGGAGGCCTGAATAATGGCATTAATTACTTCCCCTTCATCGGTAGTTTCTTCCATATCTCTAATATCAAGAAGAAATTTCTCTACCTTTGTTTGGACTTGAACATTGTCCCCAAAGGATCCTTTTATAGCACCTTCTAGTTTCTTCGCTTGTCCTTCTCCTTTCGTCATCTCTATTAGAACGTTTCCATCCATGGTTTTTCGAATCTTCTTTATTCCAATGCCAATTTCCTCAGTATTAATGGCAATCTTCATTTCTTTCAATATATCAGCATAGCTTGAACCGTCAGCCTTAATTGTTAATGTTTCACCTTTATTTCTGATCCTTCTACTAGGGACCACTGCTTGTCGTTTTCAGCATCTATACCTTCTTCTTCTGGATCTATCTATCTATCTATCTATCTATCTATCTATCTATCTATCTATCTATCTATCTATCTATCTATCTATCTATCTATCTATCTATCTATCTATCTATCTATCTATCTATCTATCTATCTATCCATCTATCTATCTATCTATCTATCTATCTATCTATCTATCTATCTATCTATCTATCTATCTATCCATCTATCTATCTATCTATCTATCTATCTATCTATCTATCTATCTATCTATCTATCTATCTATCTATCTATCTATCTATCTATCTATCTATCTATCTATCTATCTATCTATCTATCTATCTATCTATCTATCTATCTATCTATCTATCTATCTATCTATCTATCTATCTATCTATCTATCTATCTATCTATCTATCTATCTATCTATCTATCTATCTATCTATCTATCTATCTATCTATCTATCTATCTATCTATCTATCTATCTATCTATCTATCTATCTATCTATCTATCTATCTATCTATCTATCTATCTATCTATCTATCTATCTATCTATCTATCTATCTATCTATCTATCTATCTATCTATCTATCTATCTATCTATCTATCTATCTATCTATCTATCTATCTATCTATCTATCTATCTATCTATCTATCTATCTATCTATCTATCTATCTATCTATCTATCTATCTATCTATCTATCTATCTATCTATCTATCTATCTATCTATCTATCTATCTATCTATCTATCTATCTATCTATCTATCTATCTATCTATCTATCTATCTATCTATCTATCTATCTATCTATCTATCTATCTATCTATCTATCTATCTATCTATCTATCTATCTATCTATCTATCTATCTATCTATCTATCTATCTATCTATCTATCTATCTATCTATCTATCTATCTATCTATCTATCTATCTATCTATCTATCTATCTATCTATCTATCTATCTATCTATCTATCTATCTATCTATCTATCTATCTATCTATCTATCTATCTATCTATCTATCTATCTATCTATCTATCTATCTATCTATCTATCTATCTATCTATCTATCTATCTATCTATCTATCTATCTATCTATCTATCTATCTATCTATCTATCTATCTATCTATCTATCTATCTATCTATCTATCTATCTATCTATCTATCTATCTATCTATCTATCTATCTATCTATCTATCTATCTATCTATCTATCTATCTATCTATCTATCTATCTATCTATCTATCTATCTATCTATCTATCTATCTATCTATCTATCTATCTATCTATCTATCTATCTATCTATCTATCTATCTATCTATCTATCTATCTATCTATCTATCTATCTATCTATCTATCTATCTATCTATCTATCTATCTATCTATCTATCTATCTATCTATCTATCTATCTATCTATCTATCTATCTATCTATCTATCTATCTATCTATCTATCTATCTATCTATCTATCTATCTATCTATCTATCTATCTATCTATCTATCTATCTATCTATCTATCTATCTATCTATCTATCTATCTATCTATCTATCTATCTATCTATCTATCTATCTATCTATCTATCTATCTATCTATCTATCTATCTATCTATCTATCTATCTATCTATCTATCTATCTATCTATCTATCTATCTATCTATCTATCTATCTATCTATCTATCTATCTATCTATCTATCTATCTATCTATCTATCTATCTATCTATCTATCTATCTATCTATCTATCTATCTATCTATCTATCTATCTATCTATCTATCTATCTATCTATCTATCTATCTATCTATCTATCTATCTATCTATCTATCTATCTATCTATCTATCTATCTATCTATCTATCTATCTATCTATCTATCTATCTATCTATCTATCTATCTATCTATCTATCTATCTATCTATCTATCTATCTATCTATCTATCTATCTATCTATCTATCTATCTATCTATCTATCTATCTATCTATCTATCTATCTATCTATCTATCTATCTATCTATCTATCTATCTATCTATCTATCTATCTATCTATCTATCTATCTATCTATCTATCTATCTATCTATCTATCTATCTATCTATCTATCTATCTATCTATCTATCTATCTATCTATCTATCTATCTATCTATCTATCTATCTATCTATCTATCTATCTATCTATCTATCTATCTATCTATCTATCTATCTATCTATCTATCTATCTATCTATCTATCTATCTATCTATCTATCTATCTATCTATCTATCTATCTATCTATCTATCTATCTATCTATCTATCTATCTATCTATCTATCTATCTATCTATCTATCTATCTATCTATCTATCTATCTATCTATCTATCTATCTATCTATCTATCTATCTATCTATCTATCTATCTATCTATCTATCTATCTATCTATCTATCTATCTATCTATCTATCTATCTATCTATCTATCTATCTATCTATCTATCTATCTATCTATCTATCTATCTATCTATCTATCTATCTATCTATCTATCTATCTATCTATCTATCTATCTATCTATCTATCTATCTATCTATCTATCTATCTATCTATCTATCTATCTATCTATCTATCTATCTATCTATCTATCTATCTATCTATCTATCTATCTATCTATCTATCTATCTATCTATCTATCTATCTATCTATCTATCTATCTATCTATCTATCTATCTATCTATCTATCTATCTATCTATCTATCTATCTATCTATCTATCTATCTATCTATCTATCTATCTATCTATCTATCTATCTATCTATCTATCTATCTATCTATCTATCTATCTATCTATCTATCTATCTATCTATCTATCTATCTATCTATCTATCTATCTATCTATCTATCTATCTATCTATCTATCTATCTATCTATCTATCTATCTATCTATCTATCTATCTATCTATCTATCTATCTATCTATCTATCTATCTATCTATCTATCTATCTATCTATCTATCTATCTATCTATCTATCTATCTATCTATCTATCTATCTATCTATCTATCTATCTATCTATCTATCTATCTATCTATCTATCTATCTATCTATCTATCTATCTATCTATCTATCTATCTATCTATCTATCTATCTATCTATCTATCTATCTATCTATCTATCTATCTATCTATCTATCTATCTATCTATCTATCTATCTATCTATCTATCTATCTATCTATCTATCTATCTATCTATCTATCTATCTATCTATCTATCTATCTATCTATCTATCTATCTATCTATCTATCTATCTATCTATCTATCTATCTATCTATCTATCTATCTATCTATCTATCTATCTATCTATCTATCTATCTATCTATCTATCTATCTATCTATCTATCTATCTATCTATCTATCTATCTATCTATCTATCTATCTATCTATCTATCTATCTATCTATCTATCTATCTATCTATCTATCTATCTATCTATCTATCTATCTATCTATCTATCTATCTATCTATCTATCTATCTATCTATCTATCTATCTATCTATCTATCTATCTATCTATCTATCTATCTATCTATCTATCTATCTATCTATCTATCTATCTATCTATCTATCTATCTATCTATCTATCTATCTATCTATCTATCTATCTATCTATCTATCTATCTATCTATCTATCTATCTATCTATCTATCTATCTATCTATCTATCTATCTATCTATCTATCTATCTATCTATCTATCTATCTATCTATCTATCTATCTATCTATCTATCTATCTATCTATCTATCTATCTATCTATCTATCTATCTATCTATCTATCTATCTATCTATCTATCTATCTATCTATCTATCTATCTATCTATCTATCTATCTATCTATCTATCTATCTATCTATCTATCTATCTATCTATCTATCTATCTATCTATCTATCTATCTATCTATCTATCTATCTATCTATCTATCTATCTATCTATCTATCTATCTATCTATCTATCTATCTATCTATCTATCTATCTATCTATCTATCTATCTATCTATCTATCTATCTATCTATCTATCTATCTATCTATCTATCTATCTATCTATCTATCTATCTATCTATCTATCTATCTATCTATCTATCTATCTATCTATCTATCTATCTATCTATCTATCTATCTATCTATCTATCTATCTATCTATCTATCTATCTATCTATCTATCTATCTATCTATCTATCTATCTATCTATCTATCTATCTATCTATCTATCTATCTATCTATCTATCTATCTATCTATCTATCTATCTATCTATCTATCTATCTATCTATCTATCTATCTATCTATCTATCTATCTATCTATCTATCTATCTATCTATCTATCTATCTATCTATCTATCTATCTATCTATCTATCTATCTATCTATCTATCTATCTATCTATCTATCTATCTATCTGTCTATCTATCTATCTATCTATCTATCTATCTATCTATCTATCTATCTGTCTATCTATCTATCTATCTATCTATCTATCTATCTATCTATCTATCTATCTATCTATCTATCTATCTATCTATCTATCTATCTATCTATCTATCTATCTATCTATCTATCTATTTTCAAAATACTCTACAAGACTAGAAAATTGTTTTCGTCTGTTTTGATATTTAAAAACGTCCACAATATTTTACTGAATCAAATATTTTACGTTATTATGTCCCATAATAGACATCATCTTATAGAATTCAAAACTAATAACTCAAATATGAAAAGAAAATTCGGTTTAAATCATCTAACAGAATTGAGGCATTAATGTTTTTTGTATAATTTTAAGTTTCTGTTTAATTTTTCTCGCTTGTCGCTGATTGCAACTGTCAAAATTGAAACAGCTTATACTGTGCAAACGATTTTAAATTTTTGCTTGATAATAATACTTATAAACCATATTTATTTAAACATAAAGTATACGTCATCATTGTGAAGTGCTTAGAAATGTCTTCATATATGTTTATATTAACCCATTAGGAGACAATTATAAATATTATTGTTATACCGACTTTATTTATTAAAGGTTCGATAATTAATATTGTATTATACTTTATACTTAGTTACTTTGTGTATACAAAATATTAATTTATTATTTTCAAACACAAATACTTTTGACGTTTATTAGTATACATTTTATAAATGTTTATATGAAATAATATGTATAATAAGTAAATCTGATCATAACATTAAATAGTTTTGTTTTTTAGTTATTTATTTTATTGAAATATTCAAATATTCTTTGTTAAATAAAGGGCCATTTACATTATGACTTTAAGTCATGACTTAAAATCATAGTTTTTTTTTTGTACTAGAAAAATGTGACGTCTAAACAAAATGGAAGTTTTCTGGTTTTCATGACTTTTTTTGATATTCAGCTTTGAGCTTGTTTCTGATTAGTTGTTGATAAGATTATATGCCAAAAAAGGTAAACATGGTTGAAAAAAGGCATCGTATAAATGCAAGAAGATTTTCGAAAGAAATTTAAATCAAAGTGTAAATGTCGACTAAGTCTTTTAATACATTGTCTCAGTATAACTGCTCCAAATTCTTTACATCCAACAGAAACGATTAGCTGTTCTGTTCCGTTAAGTACACGTTACATTACGGTCGGCAAATCCAATCTGATGAATTATATGCGGGATAGCAGATCATCGAACATAACAAAGGAATAGAGTCATGCCTAATTATTTTTATGTTCACGTTAACCTGATATACAAGAAAGCGAACGGAGATTTTGAAAATCTTTTAGTTTTGAGAAAAACGAGTTATTGTGATAGCCTAATTACTGAGGGAAAAACCTTAATCTGCTGTCAAAAACTTAATTTAAATATTATGTTGATACCGAGTAAAAATTCCGTTTTCCATGAGTTCTTAAAGCACATTCATATTTTTAACACAATTTATCATACCTTTGAAAAAAATAATGACGTTTTACATAAATATTTAAATAAATGTTGCATTAAGCATGCTCGTACTTAGTTTAGTCGGTAGTTGTCCATCTTGTTGAAAAAACCTTGCGATTTTAGCAAAATGCTGTATATAATTTACATATGTATGCATATATAAACGTTTTATGTACGACTATAAGTTTTTTGAACTCGTTTTTGCATCTATTCACGAGACATAAAGTATTTAGGCTTTTATACTTTTTTTATTTTTTTGCAGAGTATTTGAAATATGAGAACCAAGTCTGTTTCCACTAAAAATAAAAGCTTAAATAAAATGAATTATTTCTGATTCAGTGTTGCCGTTTGGTTACTTTTGTGTGTGACTAATTGTTGGTAACAGTCATATATAAGGTTATTAATTTGTATATAGGGTGAGATTTTTCATTTGTTATTTTTCACAGATCACGCGTGATTGTCATATTGTTTTACAATCAATCATGACTCACTCCGCAAGAACAACAGCTAGTTATTCAGCTATGTCGAATATTAAACATTCATTAATTTGCTCACTGAAGAACAACATTTTAAATAATTTTTTTGATAAAAAAGAAATGGTTTTGAAAAACAATTTTTTATAGAATATATATATATATAGAATCAAAGTCCAAAGGAGGCGATTCAAGCAGTTTCCGTTATCAACAAACTATGTTCTTGCGATCATTGTTCTGCATAAATATTTATTGTTGACCACGTTCAACACCGAATATATCCAGACTCGGGAGATAAGAGTCTTCCAATATGGTAATATGGTCTGAGGCACGCATAATACCATTGACACGCCGAAGTACACCGAGCTCGTTGCAACGAAAACATCCCCAATCCATTAGTGAACCACAACCCATGTCCATGTGTCCCCATCTTACCCCACCCGATTAATCTTAGTTTCATCAGACCAATCAACTTGTTTCCAATCGTCAATGGTGAAGTTTTCGTACGACTTAACGAACTCTAATCGAGCAATACGATGACTTTGACTTAAAAATGCTTTAAGTGTGTTATACTTAAGACATCTTTCGAAGGTTTTGTCACTGACGTTGACTTCATGGGCCTCTAGAAGCACTTAATAAGTTTCCACATCAGTATTTGTGGCTTCTGAAACGATTAAGCGAATTGCTATTCTAGCATCAGCAGAACATAAATTCGTTTTGTTTTTTTTTTATTTTTTTGATCATAGTCCGATCATAGAGCCATATTTAGAGTAGTTAAACCGGTTTTCGAATTATTCGAAAAACCGTATTTTTTCCAATTTTTGTTCGACAAAATCGAATATTTTTTTAATTTATTTTAAGTTTATGAGATTTCTTTTAACAATTGGCGATTACTTTAAACAACACTGTTCTTCTAAATGAGTGTTATCATGATTTTCTGAAGAGGTCCTAATATGGGAGCTATGACTAGTTATGTACCTATCGCTATGATATTAGGACGTGTGATTTATGTTCATATGAAAATTTTTTCTGTTGAATTGTATGTTAATACCAACATTTTTAAGATATTTATGCTCGTAAAAGTGATTTTCGAAAGCGGAACATACTGTTTTTAATAGTACATGTACTGATTTTTTTCAGTTGTACTGTTTTATTCACAACAAACAAATCAGCACGCAAATGTACTGTTTTTCGCACTTTGTACTGTTTTTTTTGTTGTTAAATGATTAAAAATATAATACAGATAATATCTGTATGGGATGTTTGTGTCATAATGCATTTAAAAATGGATTGCAACTTTTAAAACTCGATGTAGAGAATATTGTAATCAAGGTTTTTAATGAATCTAGCTCATCAACAGAGAAGACTTCAAGGCTAAAAGAAATGTTCGAGTTCGGTGAACTAGAATGGAGCGAAATGATTCATCAAGTGCCGTGACCCGATGTCCCATTTTAACTCCAACTGTTGAACGATTTCTCACGAACTATCTAGCCATCAAAACGTATTTTATTTCTCAAGATGGTTCAGCTGTTTTACAACAATTTTTGAACTTAAGACTTCTGAAGCTTATTTTGGATTTGTACACAGCACAGGTTCTGCATTATTTTCATCAATTAAGAAATTAGAACAGAAAAATTATATAAAAAAAAGAGGAAAATAAATCTGTAACTTCCAAACCCTTAATTCGATTTTAATGACTTTTTACAAAATAATTAGGAACATATTTGGCCATATAAAATGGCTCACTGTATTTTGATATCGACTATGCGATTTGAGAATTTTTGCCGTAAAATTTAATTTTACATAAAAATAGGCGTTTCTTGGATGGCGCTGGTCCCCTCGGTAACAAAAGTTTTAAAATTTGTGTCCATTTAAAATATTTTCTACTATAAAGAAAGTTTTCAGGTAAAATTGCAGAATGTGCGTAATATTAAGCACACTATGTTTAACAAAATTAAATACATACTTTTATATACAAAAATATATACAAAATGTAGTATTTTGAATGCCTTTCAACATGTTTATATTATAATAGGCATTTTATGGTTAAAATTACATACATTGTGTTTAAATAGAATTTTTACACACAAAGTGTGTAATCTTACTTTAAACGTGTAATATACAAATTGTCAAAATTTTATTTCTAAAATAATAAACAGTATTCGTAAAACAATTGTTTTTAATAAAATATTCCAAAAACGAATACAAATTGTGAAAAATTTAATTTAAATTGTGGTGAAAATTATACACATAAGTGAATGTAAGTAACCTGACAACAATCAGGTCTTTGTCACGATTTAGTTTAAAAGAATAATCTTTGATGTGATGAGATGGCTGAGAACTATGGAGGCTTCGTTCTAAACAAATACAGTTGAAAACGCAGGATTATCGAAAGGCAAACAGAATTATCCAACTTTATTTGAATTTGTTGTAACAAGTCTGATGTCATCATAAGTTCTTCATCTGTCGCTGAGTTGGCAATAATTGGCGGAGTGGGACTCGGTTCATTTCTAAGATTTAATTGTGGAGAGAATATTTGAAGTAGATGGTTGGTTCAAGATTTGTTAGAGGTTAAAACATTGACGATACAGATAGTGTTTTTTCATCAGAATGACAGAATGCAATTTTTCATGTTTTACCAAAATGACAAAGCATCAAAACGATCAAATTAAAAAAACGACGACTAAATTCGCAGCCGCTGAATTTGGATTCACCAAAAGCAATATCTTCATTGAAGTATACATATCTTATATAATTTAATACGGTTTTGTTTTATTTCCGAGTAATAAAATATCCTTTAATATAATAAAATCGAAATTTCTTGTATTTTATCTACGGAATAGAATGTGGAATAGAATGTGCAATAGATTTTGAATGTATATGTACATATTTAAAATGTAATTTTACATATCTTCAATGTTTTTATAGACACAAAATATTTAAATTTATATGAAATTGGTATGTTGCTAAACATTTTTTAAACACATAAATAGGTAAATTTTCAAATTTGTTTGAATATTATTTTACATAAATATTTGAATTTACACACAACATGTATTTTTACCCTAATTATAGTAGGAGAAAAGTTACCTACTATAAACAGAGTAAAATTACATGAAAATTTATTAGAGCGTAAAGTTAGCTTTTCAAAAAGTATACATTTCTAATACATCTTCTTAGAAATTTTTTTATTTTAATTTTTGGTAATTATTCGAACTTTTTTTAAATAGATGGAATTTGCAATAGACCTTGACAATAAAGATTGTTGATGACGCCCTTGGCAGGGTAGAAAATGCATTCCAATTTGCCAATTGTCTAAATATTGTAGTATTTAGTGATATTCTTTGAATTATTACAGATTAATTATAATAAATGAACTTAAGCCTAATTAAAAAAAATTTACTTTCAAATTATAGAAATTTTTTTAGGTAACTTTAAAAGAAAAAAAGTACTTTTACCCAAAAACTAGCGAAAAATCGTTTTTTTTTTTAATTTAAATGCATATAACTTTGGAGTCAGTCACGATTTTTAAACAGTTATTTTTAGTGTTCGACGAGGAGATTCACAGCCGAGGTGTCATACTTTGGGGACCCCCGGCCGATGAACCCATTCGGTCCAAATTCAAAACTTAAACTCGGCAACACTTCTTCTTTACGCATGTCAAAATTCATTGTGGGTTTTGTAGTCACAGATTTATTTTTCCCTTTTTTTATACCACTGTGCGAAGTTTACAAAATAGTTAAAATGCTTCGTGGCGAATTTGAAGAACAATAAAATAAAAATGTTATGGTTACAATTGTAACAAGAATTGTAATAACTCATATGTAATTAAATACATTAATTTAAAAAATAACAAATTTGAAAAACTGAGTATTTTCAACATAAATTCAAACATTTTATTTCAAGATTTTACTGAAGTTGTTAAATTGTTCTCAATTAAAAATATTGATATGGATCTCCTATTTTATGAAATTATTAGTTTGAAAACTTTAGCTATGACTTAAAACCTATCACCATGAAATTAGGTCGTGCGATTTATATCTATACGAAAGTTATTTCTGTTGAATTTTAAGTTTCTACCAGGATTTTTAAGAGATTTGTGCTGGTTAAAGTGATCGGATGCGGTCCTTATATGGGAGCTATGACTAATTATGGGCCGATCGTCATAAAAATAGGTGACATGAATTCCGTATATATAAAACTTAAAAAATGCAATTTCTGGAGGACATTTGTATGGGTGCTGGGTGAAATAATGGACCGATTTCAGCCAGTTTCAATAGGATTTGACCTCGGGTCGAATAAAATGCGACAAATAAGCTTCACGAGATTTTCTAAATTTTTCCTTGACCTAAGGCACATCTAAGTCTCTGTGGATGCCATGTTTCTAAGAATTTTGGACTGTGCCATCTGTATGAGATCTATACTGGTATTGCTTACTGTTCCCCATAATTGGATTCCGTCTGTCCAAATTGGATTTAAGACTGTCCTATACAGGATGACTTTGCACTTAAGGCTTAATTTCGATTAATGGTGGATTAGCCAGAGTTAATTATATGCTTTTAGTTCCAGCTTGGCTTCTATGTGCCTATCACAATAATTGCCACATCTGGTAGGTTTCCAATCATCGAAGGTGTAATTAAATCATAACATGGTTTAAGATTGTCTATATGTCCAGGGAAAACTATGGCTTTATCCTTTGTACTACGTGCCAGGTACCATCAGATTTTCTTATCGGACTTTGACCTACTGCCGGTGGCTTAATGTTCTTAGCTGCCTTCCAAAGGTAGATGTTTGTGTGCTTAGTAATGGTTAAACATTCAATTTAGTTTCGATTCCTTCGACCCTTTGCCGAATGAAGGGCTCTTTTTAGTTTCTTACTTGCAGTTGACAGCCTCTGCTTAGCAGCAGCAGATCTGTTGTGTTGTGCCAATCTCTTCTACATTCCTCCTCAGGGAGATCAATAAGTAAGATCAGAAAAAACACAATTATGTACCCCTTTGTGGGATATTAATACACATTAATATTAATTTATAATATTACTACACATTAGAGGAATACACCATCAGAAGGGAAAAAGTGCCACTAAATCTTCGTTTGGCAGCTTGTCACAGCACTCAAAAAGGTCGAAAGGTGCCCTCAAGTTCCCTAAACTAGCATTTTAATTTCACTTATGCCTTAACGTTGTCACTACCATGGAGATCATGCATTCCAGGCGAAATTTTAAAATAATATAATATCGCATTGATAGTTTTAAGTTTTTTTGTTTATTATCAGCTGATTGGGTACGTTCAATGAGTGAATTGATTTTTATTGCAATTTGTTGACAAAAACCTCGGTTGAATGCGCACGTGTTTTTCGATTTATAAGCGTATAAGCGTCTTTCTTTTCCGAAATTAAAATGTAAAAGCTATTTGTGTGGTTAATTAATTTCAGGATGAATAGCAACAAATCTGGTGTAAGTCTGAAGGAAGATGAAATCTTTGCGATAATAAATACCAGCGGCTCTTATCTCAGTGAGTGCTTCTGATTCCGAGGATGAAATATATGAGAGTTCGAGAGAATCTGATGAAGACTTAGACAATGATAATATGGCAACAGTGTCGGCTAATGAAAACTGCAATCTTCCAGTAGTATGGGCAGAACTACCGCACATATTCTGCCCCCCATTTTTTATCACTGAAGAGATTAAGCCCATTCTGTTAGCTCCAATTACAAGAAATTCAACTGAGCTGCAAGTCTTTAAATTTTTGTTTTAAGAATCGTTGTTTATATTTATTGCACAGTGTACAAATGAACGAATTAGCCTTCTCAAGGAAAAAGAAGGTCGTAATATATCACTAACTGATGCATCAGAAATTAAAGTTTGATTGGGAATTTCGCTTATAATGGGATATAATAGAGTTCCAGAGATTTCTGATTACTCGTCCCAAAATGAATCCATGGGAAATAAATTTATAAAAAAGGCCATGGCACGAAATGGATATCAAAGTGTGATGTCAAAATTGTATTTTAATTTTCTTAAACAACCGGAAGTAGCATCTAAGCTTTATTACATGAAGAAAGTTGTCAATTGTTTGAAGTACACTTCTATTGAAGCTCGCAGTGATAGTTTGCGTCAGAGCATTGAAGAATCCATGGCAAAATTTAAGGGCCGGTCTTCCCTAAAGCAGTATCCCATTGAAGTCGATTAAACCTGGCATTAAAATTTGGCAAAGGTGTGATTCTAAAGATGGATATACCTATGACTTTAATATTTACGCCGGTAGAGATAACTGCCCAGCATCATCTGGAACTGTAGGGAATAGTCGTTACTAAACTGTGCCAAAGTGTTCGTAATCCAAACACTGTTTTGGTTTTCGATCGCTTTTTTACCTTGTATAATCTAATGGAAACTTTACCATTTGCTTGTGTGGGAACATGCATTCAAAATAGAAAAAACTTGCCAATCATAAGTGACCGTCAGGGAAGTCAGATGTGGCGATTTTTCCATTCCTTTGGCGGCCAAAGTTTCCAATTATTCCAAATTATTAGTTTTTCTTGAAATATTTTTTTTGATATTTGTTAACCCAATAGTTAATAAAATTAATCATTTAAATTCAGATTTATAATCTGATCATATGGATGCTGGTAGCGTACATGATCAAATAGTTTCAACAATATTATTTTTTTCATCTAAAATGTTTAGATTTATGCAATTAGTTTTTGAAAAAAAAAATACTTCTGATATCAATTTAAATATACTAACAGTACAAATTTAAAGTAAAAAATCTATTTTTTTTATTTTAATTTTTTATATTTAAACCGAAATAAATTGACTTTATAATACATAAAATAAGTATGTATATGTGTATGTTACAATAAAGAACACAAACAAATTATTTTTGCGATTTTGCGTTTAGCATTTGGCGATTGAGGTAAAAATAATCTGACAATCCTGGTGATCGTTTACAGAAATTAGAAAGTAAATTTCGCATTTGTAAAGCCGGTATAATGGTAGCAAAATGGCAGATCTCACGCGAACTTACTGCTGTCATAAGCCTACAACGTCCACAGTCTTAAAAAATAATATTTAACAAAATTTACAGGAAGACAAAAGGTTAAATTAGCAGCACAGTTGTTTTCAAATCCAACAGCCAACGTCATTAGACGTTGCTATACGTTAGGTAATGACCTATATAATTCCACAGAAAGTGCTGATTTCATTCAGTTAGTGAACGACTGGTTCGATATACTGAATTCGTAATTAAATACTTTTGTATACCCTGGGAAGGTTATTTAACAAATTTTTTATTAAGACTAAGTATATGTATTTAAAAAAATATTCTAATCCCTTAAGGAACCATATGGAAAAGATCATAAAAATCAACAAAGTAAGTTGGCTTTAATGAATGAGTTGATGTCTGTTCCACTTATCCCTGGAAAGAAAGCATTGAAGTTTTTCCAGAAGGGTATTTTAATATCAAATAAAGCCCTAGATATGTTTTATGAATACTGTGCAAAAATGTTTGGCATGTCATACCTATTAACTAGTCGCCTTAATCAAGATGTTTTAGAAAATTTTTTTTGGAGCCATAAGAAGTAAAGGTGGCCTTTATGACCATCCTTCCCCAAAAGAATTCAAGTACAGGCTACGAAAATACATCTTGGGTATATGTAAAAAAATGTGTATGTAATATTTGTAAAATATTAATTTTTATTCAGCAAGAAACACAGAATGCCTAAATAACACTGGGAACGTGCAAAATGACGGTACAGAATAGCTTACTTTTGAAAATGCAACAATCAATACTGTGTGCGAAGAAAGCGTTCTTGATCCCGGCCAAGAATTGGAACTAGAGGAAAGCGATTTGCATGACCTAGATGTGAAGACTTTTCATGATATTGGTGCCCTTCAGAAGGATGCTTTAGAATATATATCTGGCTATATTATTAGAAAGTTTAATCTTTAAGGGTACGAATGTAATGAAAATTCTTTCACATGGGTCGACCAGGTGTCAAGGGGTTCCCTAAAAAAACCAGCTTACCAGTTTGTGGAAAACATAAAAAAAATTGGAGTATGTATTCCGTAAAGTAAATAAATCTCAAATAGCGCACTGTCGATATCTCCATAAGCTCCTGGTCAGGGAAAGCCAGTCGATTGAACTGCCCGATAATATAAAATCTTTTTTTTCAAATGCCGGATATATTTCCGTATAAAACATTTAAATAAACGCCTTTAGCTTCAAAAACAAAAATTAAAATTAAAAATTAAAAACTGCTCAAAATCAACATGTAAACGTACGTTCATATATACAAATACACATAAGTTAATTAAATATTATAACAAAATTAAAATCGACAACTTTAAAGGTTCACCTCCTTAACACCTCAGTGTTAAGGACTCTACTCAAGTATCTGAACAGGCAAGTAAATTGTATATCATTAATTTCAATCCAGTAACAGAGTTAATTTCTTTTGAACAGGTCAAGTGCAACAATCAATGACCAACATATATGCAATTTTATTCATTATACTGGTGGCGACCGGCAAAGTCAATTGGTTTATATGAACAACTCTTAAATAAGGAAGAAAAAAAAAAACTCTAAAATTGGAAATTTAAGCCGGGAACAAATAAAAATCAGTGAAGAAGATAAACTCATAACATTCTATTTCACAAGAGCCAAATTACCAAAACGCTTTATTGTGGGTCGTCTTAAGCCAAATATTTCACAATGTTTGTTCGGAGCAGATTAAAGTGTAGTATTTGTACGAAAAATTAAGTTCCATTTAACTAATACTGTATATGCTCTTGTATTTTATACATATTAAAAGCAAATTTATTAATCCCATTTTATACTTTTTATTTACGAATTAAAATAAATGCTTTATCTATAAATACACTCATCTCTTAAAATAAAATTTTAATTTTATGATATCTTACAAAATATTACGGTTCTAGTGATGAATTAATGAATCGTTTCCAATTTTGTATTTATGGTATTTTGCTCCCTAATGTCATTACTAGATCAAAATATGTTTGAACATATTGTACTAGATGCATATTCCGTAATTCACATAATGATTTGCAAATAAATATTTATGGAGATACATATGTAAGTATTATACTGATTAAGGAATTGACTTCGTTAATAACCTCTTTCTCACATCAATATTTTTGAAAAGTTTTATTGCTATATCATTAAAATTCACTTCATTTTTCCACCAATTAATTGCACTTTCTGATTTTTTACAAATCTGCCGGATAATATTTTACTTTTTAAATAGCTTAAGAAAAAATTTAAAAATTCCTGTTAATAAAAGAAATAGGTAATTTATTTATGAAAATAATATTAAATTATCTAAAAGATTTCAAAATAAAATTTGTTTATTTTTTATTTGACAAATTCAATTTTGACAAAACCTATGCAGTTGTCAGCAAGAAATATTGTGTTTGTTGTCGAAACGCTCTCACCTTACTTCTTACATCATGACAGTAAATTTATATTTGAAAAATGTCAAATAAAAATAAATTCAACATACATATAAATTTTAATTCTAATTTCTAATGAAAATTAAATATTTGGAAAAAACGTTAAAGAAACGTCCAGAGTAAATAACGATAAAGATCTAGTTGAAGTTCAAAAGACTTCTAGAATCAACAACGAGAAACTTCTTGCCGACAACGAGGAACTTCGTGCTGAGGTTAAAGCTGAAGTAAAAGAAACAAGTCAACATTTAGCTGCAATGGAAGCGACTCAACAAGCATTACAAGAACCACCTTTAAAAAGAGCTAGCACTGAGGGAGAGTATTTGGTATGGGCACGTGAGGAAGAGGAGGATTGTATAGAAAATGGTTTATTGGTGTTGGAACCAGCGGATGTGAAAAGTGGGCATGTAAAGATAGAGGCTCTCGTTGAACAGTGCAATGACGGAATGGTTCCAGTTGGAGTGCTTGGTCTGTCCCGCATTGAAAAGATCATCAGGACGGCTTCCGAGATGGGTGAATGTGCTTCAGCAGAGGTAGTGAAAAATTGTGAGGAAGATACTGCCAATGAGTTTGCCAAGGAAGTGCATGGGTTCGTTCGGAGACGAATTGGAATGACCGACGACCGGGTGAAAGCTACAGAATCCAAAACTACAGAATCACTGGAAGAGACCACATAGGGTAGTAGAAATTGGATGACATGGTCTATAGAATACGGAAGTGTGGAAGACCGATATCGAGAATCAAGGTTAAACATCTGAAACGACTGGCTGACCACTGGAAAGGTGAATCTGTGCCTATTCGGGACGAACAGGCTTAAGTGGGGGACAGTGTTACAAATGTGGAATGACGATTTGAATTCAACGGTCTGTAACGACTGCCTGCAGCATTCATCATGTTTGAAGGCACGTCCATCATTGACATTGTTTATAAGTATGGCAACACTAAATGTTTGGGCTGCTGGCAATGACATCGAAAAGCTCTAGAAATCGAATGTACTAGTATATCCGTTAAGAGCATTGTAGAAGATTCCCGATAGACGGTGCGTGTATAAATAGTGGCAGAGCTGGCAGTCGTGAGTTGAGTTTATCATTGGCGCTGTTAGAGTTAACATCAACTGTCTTGTGCATATAAGGTTGTACGTAATAAAGTTTGTGTGCATTTCTGCGAATTGATATATGTGTATAAAGACGTTGAGTGACTATTTAATTCTGTTGTTGTTGTACATTCTAAATAAATAAAGAGTTGTTACAATTTTAAACTACTAAAACTGCTTTTATTTACAATCAAAAGTATCCGGTTTATTTAAAGGAAATAAACCACGTTTAAAAAGGTTAAAACGTAACAATATTATTGAAGAAAGTACATAATTTGTATATAGTCCAAAATGTGTATGATATCAGGATTCATCTATAATCCATAAAGTGGCTTAAAAATAAATTCGGTTATAGACCCAATTCGCTTATACTTAGTCCACAAAAATTGTGCAACTGAATTTGTAGACTATAAGCGAAAACTACTGTATTACATTAACATTCTACCAATCATCATAATCGGAGCTAAGTCCCAATAACAAACACTGAATATGGATATTAGAGTGTTTATACCAATGTAATTTCTATAATTTTCATCTAATTTAGGTGGAGGGTGTTTAAGATTCGGCATAGCCGAATATAGCACTCTAACTTGTTTGACTTTTTTTTTAAAAAAATGGGCCCTTTTTTCTCAAAAGAAAGCTTAGATATTTTCCTTGAAGATCTATTTGGTCGCATAGTGGGATGAGAGTTGGTTATCTATCAAAATAAATGTTTTGTAACTCAGAACATACAATTTTTGACTTTTTATGCAAAATCAAAAACTTTGTTGACATTTTTTTAAATTTATTTTTTGCTCAAAAGAAAGCTTTGGTCTATTCCTTTAATACAGTGGTGTTCAAAAAAAATAAGATGTATTGGTGAGAGAGCTACCCAGCAAACATAATGTCAAAAACTTAATATAAGAAAAAACTAAAAAAAGTTTAGATATAGAATTTTTGTCAGATATAACCAAATTATTAAACATTATACGACCGAAATTCTCTTAAATTTTTTATTAATATCCGACATTGTTTTTTAGTGTTCAATTGTATTTCAAACGAGTGTGTTTGCTATGCTTCGTCCAAAAACAACCAACAACTATGCTTAATGATTTCTGAAAAAAATGACGATAGTCCACAGCATGTGTTTTCATCGCTTGCTCAACGATGAATGAATAAAATATTTTAAAAGAGCATAACAAATGTGTATAAATCATAAAGAAATAAACACAGATGGCGACATGGCACTCTTAAAAAATTCTCTTAAGCTCAGTGACGTCAACAGTGATTAAAACTAATTGTATTATATGAAAATTGTATATGATTTATAATGGAAAAGTCAATAATTATGTTTAATAAAATAAAATGTATTTTTGGTTTTATGTTATTAGACATATTTTACTTTATTAATTTTCAATATTTTTGCTATATTTTAGTTCAAGTCATTATTTTTTTATATTTTCTTTTTCTTGATGTCGTACTTTCTCAGAGTTCTTCATTAAGTCTTTGTATTTTGAAGTACATTCTTGAACGAAAAAATAGAGTTTTTACTTTTTCATCACATTCGATGTGGTGAGTCTGTTCCAATAGAGATTTTATAAAATTTGACCTAATAACTAGGTCTTGTGCATTTTCTGTATTAAAAATGTTCTCTAGTGCTTCCATGTGCCTCATGATTTTTTGTGTAGGCTTTGATAGTTCGCTGCTCATAACTTACCCATTTCGAATTGTAAATTGTTTTCAAAATCATCGGTTTTGAAATGCACCATACATATTTTGGACGTTTTAACGTTAATTTTTTTATTGCTGCAACTAGAACTTATCCATTGCTTTAATAAGGTAGGATCTGATGGAAACTTGAAAAAACTTATTGCACACGATTTTGATTTTTTTATTATTATTATTATTGCATATGATTGCAAGAGCTGGACTGGCGACCACTAACATTGGCACTGCTGCAACCTGCACTATTCCAGATGTAACCTTTATCTCCGAGAGAATGGCCCACAAAGTTAAAGAATGGAGAGTACTGGAAATATGCACGGCCAGCGATCATCAGTATATATCGTTCTGCCTAAGAACTAACGAAAGGAAGCCTGGAGGGACCAGCCAAAGATGGCACGTTAACAAGCTTGACACGGCGATACTCCTTCACAAGATCGACATACATGTTGGAGAACACACAAATGAAATGGACGCAAGATCCGCAGTGAAACACACCATGTCTTAAATTGCCCATAAATGGAAACCAGTATACTGGTGGAACGCCTCGCCACCAGAGCCAGACGCAGAGGTGACGCAGAATTTGAACAAAATGCATATAAAGAGGCCAAAAAACAGCTGCATAACTGCATACACAAAAGTAAGAAAGACAAATGGGAGGAGCTGAGAACCGATATTAACAAGAATCCATAGGGTCTCGGATATAAAATCGTGATGAACAAACTAGGAATGAGGAACGCAGTGGAAAATATGGATGAGTTCACAATGCAAAACATCGTGAACACTTTATTCCCAAAGCATGACATTAGAATGGACAGCACGGAAACAGAATCTAGTATTGATATACCCCTGTTCACCACCGAAGGATTACAATGTGCCGCTCGCAGCCTCAAAAATAGGAAGACACCCAGCCCTGATGGCATTCCCGCAGAGGTCATCAAAGAGATATCAGCGAACCGTCCCGGGTTACACCTACGGATGTACAACATATGTTTAACTAAGGGAATATTCCCAGATGTCTGAAAAAAACAAAAACTTGTTCTCATCAGCAAGGGTAAGGGTAACCCAGGATCACCGTCATCTTACAGACCGCTGTGTATGTTGGATACTGCAGGCAAACTGCTTGAGTGACTCATCAAAACTAGGCTTGACGAAGCCATCAAAACTGCTGGAGGTCTTTCAAGAAGGCAATATGGAATCCGACCTGGAAAATCTACAATAAGAGCTCTAAAGGATGTGATAAGCGCCGCTGAGGCCGCCCAACACGGAAATCACTTCTCGCGACCTGTCATACTATTGGCGACTCTGGACATCAAAAACGCGTTCAAAAGTTTAAGGTGGATGGATGTGGAACAGGTTCTGGAGACAATTTTCAAAATCCCGAAATATTTGGTGAATATTATAAAGGATTACCTAAAAAATCGAGTGCAAATTACGTCAGGGGCCGCGCAAGGATCCATTCTAAGGCCAAACCTCTGGAATGCAACCTATGATGAGATTCTGAAAATAGAGATGCCAGAAGACACAAAGCGTGGAACACAGAGCCAGCCCAACGTAGATTGCGACAAGTTATGATCCAAACTAAGAGTTGGCTGGATTCCCATGGCCTACAACTGGCCATGCACAAAACGGAACTGTTGCTACTTACCAGAAGACACATTCCAATCGAGATAGATATGAATGTAGGCGACCTTGGCATCCCCACGAAGCCATTGATCAAATACCATGGCGTTTCACCTAAATTCACTAGACAGTGAGCTGCAGGTGGCTGCGTGTGTGATTGTGTTAGTGCAAAAGTGTGAATCTATTGTGTTTTTCGAACTGTTACTTGCATATGTAAACGCTAGGTTACTTATAAATATGTAAAATTAGTTAAAAAAAAATAACGAAACTTAAAAAATCATTGCACTAACTTATTCAAAATTTCATATAGCAACATCTAATATAATTAGCATATTGCTTATTGTACTTTTCAGATTCGTGAACTTTTTTAAAATAACGTCTTTTGTTTCATAGTATTTTGCAAATTCTGTACAACTTTTATTAGTGTTGCACTTGATTGGCTCCACACAATTAATAAATTGTGGATGTTTGAAGTCAATCTTTTTTCAGGATATAAAAAATAATATAAAGAAATAAGCTTTTGCGAAATTAAATTGACTTGTTCCTTTTGTAATTTAGGATCTTCTTCGCTAGATCTATCAAATGGATCACGTCAACATCTTTCCGGGTTGAAAAGTCATCATCAGTTCAACAAACTATAAATTGTGACATTAGCAATTCGTCTGCCCCACAGTTCCCGAGATACCGAAATATTAAAAAAAACGTTTCTAAACCACTGTGTGCCGATTTGTGGACATTTTGTGCAACCTTTAAATTCATTATATCCAACAGTATCGCAAAGAAATGATCGCGCTGGTGAATCACATATCTGTGGTTATATGGAAGAGTAGCTTAAGACGACATAATTGATAATGAAAAATATTTTAAGTAAAAAATGTGACAAATCTTCTATATTTACCAATACTTGTTTTAAAACTAATAAATTTAGTACCAATATGTTATGTTACAGATTATTTGTAAAAAACAATACAAATTACATAAAATTGGGAATACTTCTAATTTTTTCATTTCGACATAAGCTCTTCTTCCATATGGGCATAGATATAATTGTCCGTATTTTAACTGTCGCCGCTACATCGTTTATAATATAGACATTTTCTTTCAAATCTGACATTTCATTAAAAAAAATCATGTAAATATTGGTTAACATTTAGTGGTTTCTTTTCTCCAAAATATGATCCCGTTAAAAACACTTCAGACTCATCCATGTTGTGTATATGACCCATAATGTGCCACAAGCCTTTCTTGGAACTTTTAAATAATGGCAAACCGTCAAAGCCGACATCTAAATACAATTCTATATAGTCCATAATCTCAGTTTTTATAGAATATTAAAATGTTGTTAATCCCAAATGAAAGTATTCTCCTGGATTCACTCTTCGCACAATGATTTGATTCCGCATTTCATTAATGTGTTTGTTGAAACAGATACGTCAATATTTTCTGATTTTATAATTTTTAATAATTCATCACACATTATTATTATTATTGTTAATTTTATTGTTATAAAAACTTTTATTATGGGCGTGTGTGAAATGATAGCAAAGATCTATGGTAAATAAATATTTCATGTTTTTACTGTGTGAAATGAGAACTTTTTTGACAGTATAAATTTTTGACGTTTGTGAAAAATTATTACAATGAATTTTACATTAAATGAAATATTAATAGTTAATTCACCTACTTCCAGCCTTCATTGCTGTTTACGTTCTTCCTAGTGAACCAAATATCTCTTTCAATACGTTTATCCACCAATATATGACGCTCTAACCAATATATGACGCTCTAACCAATATATGACGCTCTAAACATGTAAAACATAACGCTTTCCATTTTTCTTTATTTAAAAATTATTAATGTTTTTATTTTAATTTTTCAATTTAAACTTTGAATTTGCTGCTTGTCAGAAATGTTAAATCAAATGTCAAAAATTCTACTAGCCCCCAGGCACTCAAATCACCTTTAAAAAAACACAACTTCAATAGATCAACTTTAAGCTAATATATAAATAAATATTAATTTTGTTTTTCACATCTTTCATATATACACAATTAAAACGGAACTTACTTTATTTATTTTTGGTAAATTGAAAAATAAAAACAAAAAACAACATTTAATATCAGCTATATAATTAGTGCATGATGTGTTGGATTACGCATAGATTACACTCTAAGAGCCAGTTTTTGACTTCGTATTTAAATATTTATTATATTTAAGTTCTATTTAAATACGAAAATGAGTTTCTCAGTGCTTTTTTAAATGATACTTAAATGGCCAACGTTGGTCATTTAAATTCTATTTAAGTTTCATAAACTACCATATGTTTTTAACAGCTGTCTTTTGTTGTCTGTTTTTTTTCACTCTATTGTAGCGCTGTATTTTTTTACGGCATCTAACAAAAACTACACTTCCGATGCGGTGAAATTGGGGCTTCTTTTGTGCATTTTCCTACAAATATTTTATTGTTTAATAACCTTTTTTTTTTTTTTTCTTATTTGGCAAAATGTATCAATTTTTGTTTTGCTTGAACAGCTGTTTTATACAAAACAATCAATAATTTTTGGATATTTAGTAGTGCTACCACACGTTTACCTTATTTAAATAAGAAAAATTATATAGCACTGAAAAACTCAAACTGTATTTAAATATCATTTAAATTTAAGTAAAAATTAACTAAATACGTATTTAAATACGAAGTCAAAAACTGGGCATAAGTACTTATAGCGTAGACAGACGACAGCGTTAATATGCATTAGCAGTCTTAATTCAATTTAACTTGTGAATTATCCCCATCCTAATGCGCATTAACTTTGATGTAAATGCTCAAAATCAAACTGAATTTAGCTATTTCAATATAGCAATACCGTCAGCCCGGTTTGAATTAAATTTCACATGCACAATGAGGAAGTTGTCGAATTTAAGTTTTGTATGGACCCACCAGGGTCGCGTCCAGTGGTCCCCAAAGTAGGACACCTCCGGTATGTTAAATTTGTAAAACGATAGTATTTCTTCGTTTGTGTCCCGATTTCAAACAACTTACATATATAGAATCTCCTACACGAGCACTACAAAAAACCTCGTCGTAGATATCAATTATCTCTTACAGCTTATGAGATATTCGCATTTGAAAATTAAATTTTTAAACTTTTTACCCACCCTACTCCAGTTTTATTATAACAGCGGGTTCAAATGTTTCCCGATTTTCTCCTTTTTTCCTTTATTAGACTAAAAATAAATGTATGTATCAAATAAAAATAATAATTGTTGAAAAATCATGACTGATTCCAAAGTTATTGCATTTGAATTTAAAAAATTTGAAAAAGGCAATTTTTCGCTAGCTTTTTTGGGAATAAAGTACTTTTTTATTTTTAAGTTATCTAAACAATTTCTACAAAGATGTATAAGGTATTTATACTTTTTGGAAAGCTAACTTTACACAAAATATTTTAAATGAAAACCGATTTTAAAATTGTTGATACCGAACGGACCAGTTCCATCCAAAAAATACCTTTTTTTTATATAAAATTTAACTTTAAGGCAAAAATTCTCAAATCGCATAGTCGATATCAAAATACAGTAACTTATTTTAGATGGCCCAATATGTTCTTAATTATTTTGTAAAAGGTTCCGATAATACCGCTCCTGGTATGGATTTGGAATTTTTCGAAACTTTTTTGGGAATTGCGGAATTCCTGATGCCAAATTTCAAAATTTGTTTTAAATTTTCAATAGAAAAATCTATATAACTGTGAAATTTCATTAAAAAATATTCATAAATAAAAATTTGATTTAAATTCGCAAAATTAGTATCTTTGCAAAAACTCAATAAAAAGATTTTTTTTGTCATATTTTTAAAAAAAGTATTCCATGAATTTTTTAATTGTCAAATGTTATACATATTTTTGAAAAATTCCCTATACATTGATAATTAATTAGGGAAACATCTAGCAGAGAATTTACCGATTTGCAATAAATTTTTTCACAATTAAAAAGTTGTTTACAAACAAACAGTTCTTTAGTAAATGCAAAAACAGTCGTTTGTCAGGGTTAAATTTTAATTCACATTAGTGTGCTGTTAATGCAAATTAACTCTGTCGTCTGTCTACGGTATTAGATTGCTTGCTTAGAATATCATCCTGATGTTATCGATTATTATCTAGGTACTTCGTTTCATTTACCGCTGGGGAATTACGTGTGAATCTACTCTCAAATTGTGCATCACCAGACAGACCGAATACACCGACGAAGTGGAATCGAAGGCGAATATCTGAGTATTGTTTGTTACTGAATACGCTGGTGAAATGTAGTGGGAATGATAACCATTTATCTACCACTTTAGCAGCCACAGAGAACTAGTTTGTTGTACAAGTAGTAATATAGCTAGTGAAAGGTTTTCAATTGGCACTTTTCAAACTGCTGGGAATGAAATCAATCAGCTGATCTTTGAATGTATTAGTTAGTTGCAGCTTTACCCATAATTAAGTGCAAACTTTTTATTCTGAAAGTAACCAACTGTGAATAACTAAAATCGGTACTTAAAAAAGTGCAGAGAAAAAAACATGGTTGTGGTAACCATAATCTAAGAGCAACATATTTCGATAAGATTTATGTTTGTAGTCCAAACATATTATGATCATTATAAGTATACTAAAATATCATAATATGTTATGAAATAATCATATTATGATGTAAATCAATCATAATATGACCCAAAGTAATCATATTTATGACCCAATTTAATCATATTATGATCCAATGTAATCATTATTATTAAAATTTATTTTTTTAAATAAAAAATTTAATTTTAATGGTTTTTAGTTTTAAGGTACTAACTAAACTCCCAATTAAAATATTATTGCTAAATTCACTGAAATTTATTGTTATTCGCTTTAGGAAGTTAAAGATTACAGACACTTAAAATTTACTCATAAATGGTGAAAAAAAAGACTGTTAAATGTAAACACATTTTGTTTGCATTTTAAACATATTATGACTACGCGTACAGAAACTTAACATTTAATGGTTGTACATAATAATAATATGTTTACCTATTTATCATTATTTAGTTGTCCCAAAAATAATTATGATTCGGTGAACAATATTCATATTTATAATTGCGATGAAAATATAAACGTTTACAGTAACTAAAATATTGTTGAAATTAAATTAAAACAACAATTATATGTTTACGACAACAATGTATTGTTACAAATAACATATTATAGTTGCGTAACCATGTCCAACAATGTTTTTTCTCTGCGTCTATGTATATCCGCCATTAGTACCGCCATTAGTACCGCCATTAGTACCGCAATTAAATTCGACGACACTTTACCCGTTGTAAGCTGAGGTAAGCTCATCGGCGTCCAAGGTCGTTTAATAAAACACGTGTATATAAAAACCTTACAAACTTTTATTACTTAATACACTACTTTACACTATATAATACTATAACAGGTTCGATATTACTCCACGTATTGTGTAGTAGATCCAAAACAAATGCTCCTAAAAGAGCGGGAACGCCGTACGGTGCGAATGTACCCACTCGCTATGTATGACCATCCTCCTCTCAACAGCACTTGTTCCTAGTCTCAACAGGACTCTAGTCTCGCGACTGGGGAGCGTATGAGCAGTATCCGGAAACCACGGGTACTGACCACAATCTCCGGTAGTCACCAAGAAATTCTTAGTATCAGCAGAGGTCCCTACAGCCAATACTCCCAATTCTTTCACACTAGTACTTTAGTAACCAGTAATTTAAAATCTACTAAAGATGTGTACCAACTTTCCTTTGTATCTCTTTCCTTACTGGCCGCTACGAACCAACTGACGCTGTCGACTATAGGTTCGCCTTTTATACCTTTTCTGTTGTGTGTAAAACCATCTACACACATGTGTTTTACATATAATCATGATCATGCATGCATTAAATATACACATATGTTGTACTCACAACTTGTTACAAGTATGTGCTTTGTACACCATGTTAGGTATACAAACCATGGATAAATACACTTAGATCGGAAACTCTTCTGTCAAAAACCTAACTCAGTTGTCAAAAACTTAAGTGGTGAGAATGTATTCGTAAAAAAAAAACTATGTGAAAACAAAAACAACACTCGTATGTATAATATTTTTGAGCAATTTTTTTGTTTGAGTTTTTTTCTAGTTTCCGCTCTATGTTTCTCTATGATACAAACATTTACACACATGTGTTTGTTACAAACTAGGGATGCCAATCCCGAAAATCCCGGGATTTTTCGGGATTAACAAATCCCGGAAAATTACGAGATTTTTGATATTTTAGGAAAATTTTTTAAGCTCCCAAAATACCTAAAAAGCTGAATTTCAGCATACTTATAATACTAATCTCGCTTCAAATCCAAAATATTTTTGTGATATAGGGGTATATTATTATGGACTGGTCCTCACAAAAGTTGGTAGAAGGATTTATTTTCATATACAACATGTTTATTATATTGCATTACGATATTAATTATTATAAGACAATTATGAATGTTCAAGTTATTTTCCGAAGGGAACCATGTATCGGGAATAGGAACAAATGTAGCCCGATTTCCGCAATACTTTACAGTATAATTTCAGAGTATTCAGAACTTATTTTGTGCAAAATTTTATAAGGATTGTTGCATAATCAACATACTTATGTATTCACTACAGCGAAGAGGCATTCACAGAGTGAAGTTTATAACATATTTAATGATATTAAAGACAACGATGAAGTTATCAAAAACTTCGTTTATTATACTCGTTGTAAAAACGTGTTTCAATTTAATGAAGTGTCTCTGAATTTTTCGCGGCATAATTGCTACAAAAAATAAAAATCTTCGAAAAATGTTCCAATGGAACAAATTCAACTCCTCAACGATTTAAATAAAATTTTTAGGCCATTTATTAATGCTTTTATTGCGTAACTTCACAGAAAAAAGTTTTAACTTAAATAAAATGAATTGATTTCATTGATTTCAATTCATAACATTTATAAATGTTTTCAAATAAAATCTAGGAGGCTTGAAAAAAAATTATTTGAGTTTTCATCTATTTCATCTACAAACGCCCTTTTTATGTTTGTCTTTACTATCGAAATTTTCACATTTTTGTTATGTATAACGGAGTTGTCATATCCGGTATGTCTGTTGAAATAAACTTTTCGAAGCCCCCAAATCACTTACAAACATGATTGATACATCAATATGTCGGGGTCAGCCCTGGTTCGGTTGCTAAATCTAAAAAAATTCAAAAAGGATTCCAATGGAATAATGGAGGATTTTATATCCATAGAAAATACTAAAAAAAGCGAAATAAGATGTTCGATATTCTTTATCATGCCTTACTTTCGAATTCTTCAACATCTACAACAGCGAAAGGCAAACTCACACCACAACAGTTTTTAAATATTGTACTGAAATAAACAAGCATAAAAAGCGAAAAGCGTAAAACAACCTGCTTCTATCAATGCTCATGCGAGACTGACTGGTTTTGATTGTTTTTATACAATGTATGTGCTTGCGTACATGTGAAAACAAAAACAAGAGAGCTCATTTGAGAGCTCAATGCCTTTCGCTGATCTACAATCAGCGAGAGTTTTTCACAAATCAAGTTTTATTAAATCTAAAGAAAAAAATCCTTTAGAAGGAAAACATTTATATTATATTCTTTTTTGAAAATATTTCAGAAGATCTCACTAAAATCCTAAAAAAAACTCACATGTATATATAAAAATGATCTTAAATATCATATTTTTTTGTTATTATTTATTTTTTGGTTGAATTGTTATGTTTTTGTTCATGTTATTAAAAAATACTTAAATAAGTACACAAAATTCGAGGCTTTATTTTCAATTTCAAATTAAAATAGAAATTATTCGCTTAATCGAATAATTTAAAATTAACCGATTAAATCTAAACCCCAATTAATTATTTACCTTGATCCCAATGTAAAATAGGAGCGATTAGGGCTGAGTGTTCTAGTGTCTGTAACTTAAGGCCTTTAGAAAGGCCTCTTTATTGCATATTTGCCCTCTGAGTTAAAGTCGGCGTTGGTACTTACAACACACATATGTGTTCAAGTGTACAAGTGATATTTGGAGAAGAGAACAACAAACTAAGAGTTTCTTAAGAGAGGCACTTAATAACTAATTGTATTTACGAATTAAACATATGAACATACTCTGCCCATTAAATGTGCATACATATGTACTTAAAGGTTATGCTTAAAACAAACAAAAACAACGACCATTATTTTCCTTCTGCGATCGATCGTGCCTCCTGTCATTATGTACAGTGCCTTACATAAGTGGATGAATATTACAATACCTTAAAAAGAAACAAGATTTTGTGATTTTTGTTTTCTTGTAAAATTACAGAAAATGCGTAAATTTAAACACATTTGGGGGATTCAAACGGTCTGCTATTAGGTGATATTATCTTAAAGTCCTAATTTATTATGATATTTTAAAAAAAATTTTGTTGTGTTTCAAACAAAAAAGTTCTAAACTAATTAGACGTTTTGAACCATGTTTATTGTTTTGTCATAAAATAACAATTGTTTAAACCAGAGGTGCCCAAAAGTTCCTTATGGAAGAGCAAACACCAATACATATAAAGAAAAACAAATTTTTATGCAATTTTTTTTGTTGTAAAAACCAAAACATACAAAGAATAAAGAAAAAAATACACACTTTTTGAAACAATACCATACGATAAACAAAAACAAAATCTACATTGATGATCGCTGTCGTCAATGTTTACCAGCAAAGCATACGAAAGTGTTGTTGTTTTCCACTTGTGTGTGTACATTGAAGAACGACAAAAAAACCAACAAGACAAAGTTGTTTGTGTATTTCATATTACTAGTGCCTGAGTGTTCTATTGAGTATAGAAACACACAGCCTATAGCAAAGAGCATTTACAAAAACAAATGAGCACCAAGAGTATAGGGCTTGGGCATCATTGGTTTAAACTATCATTATATATTAGGACATTATGACAATATGACAATATGACTTAATAGCTGATCGTTTGAATACCCCAAATATGTTTATCAAAATGATGTATAGATTTTTTTTTGTAAAAATATATACAAAATCAGATTTTGAATGTTTGTAAAACTAGAAAAACCTCAAAAAGAAATACTTAAAAATTACATATGGTAGGTTGTTTTTGTTTTCATATAGTTTTTCACTAACATTCTCATGACTTAGGATTTTGATAACAGAATTTGGTATCTAACAGTGGAGTTTCCGTTCTATGTATATTTCTATATGCTACAAACGTTTATAATAATAATGTCATTTTAAAATTTGTGAAATAAAGAATATTGTTAAAAATGTGTTTAAATAGTAAACGTATGTTATTTATCAACATATCCAAAAAGTTCTTTCATATATATCAGCTTAAAAGCATATTTACTTTAGATAACTCAATTGCTATAACGGGAACAAACGGAGTACTTTAGTGTGATGGCTGATATCTTCGGAGATTCCGTTATGGAATCTATGTATATATATTAACATTAATGTGTCTGTTTATTTGTTTGTTCCTTACTGGACCAATCCTCTTGAAATTTTTACTAACTATAATCGTAAAAGTATTTAAACTTTGTACGAATTAAAACTTAATATTTTTTATTATTTATTTATTATCACTGAATAAAGTTTAACCAAAAATGTGAGTCGCTCCCATTCAATATATTCAAAATTGACTATGTAAATTTTGAATATATTGATAACTGAAACATTTTTATAATTTTACGTAATTTGGCTGAAAATGGGTATGATACGTCACATACAAAATAAATCGATATTATCAAATATCTGGATTTTTAATCATAAAATGTATGAGAAAAACATGCTGTAGTTAAAATTCCGTTATTATGTCCACATCGCAAAAAAGTGTTTTGTTCCATTTGTGGTGAATACACAGTCAAATGGAATACACGTTGCATTGAAAAAGTATATAAGTATACAGCTAGAATCAGGGTATCGAATATACTTAAAATCAATTTAAATGTAATAAATATTATTCATTTTGGGATAATGATAGGGCATCCAAATTATTCGATGTTTCTTTTGTTAGAATAAATCGAATAAGATATTTCAACTTATCCTTCAACAGTCAACAGTCCTTCATATAATGCCTTTTATTGAAATAATGGCGTTATCAAAAGAGTGTTTACTAGATTATATATATGCGAATTAAATGATTTTCATGAGTTCGTTAGCGTTGTATAAGTGTGTATGAGACATAGTATTATTTTAAACTCTACACTGCCGCTCACTTGAATAGGTTCACTTTTCTCTTCACTTTCAAATTATTTTTTTGCAAAAATAATGGATTAAATAGTAACATTAAAATTTTAAATAGTAAAGTGATGTCTTATATAACACTAGAATAATAAAAATTAGCGCAATACCTAATAGCCGATTTTTAAGAATTTTTTTTCTAAAATACTACGTTTTTGAACCACATTTTTTTGGCTCACTTGATTAGGTTCATTCTGAATAAAATCAGTTTATTCTTGGCAGAGGATTAAATTCATTAAAATTTTAGTGTCTGTGAATATAGACAATATTTTTTTATAAACTTGTCCAAAATCACTGGAATTTTGCAAAAAAATTGGACGAATTCAGAATTTTTTTTAGAAATTTTGTAAGAAAACAGTCTGAATATGAAAAACACATAAGAAGACGTACATATAAAGTCATAACAAAAGCGATCAGATGAGCTGTCGTAAGATTTGCTCCAACTCGACAGATTCTTCCAGCAAAAATTTAAGAAAAATAGGTGTTCCATCAATCCTAACTACAGTAAAACGATTTGTAAGAAGTGCCAAGCATTTGGAAAGATTAAAAATTAAAAAAAAATCACTCTGAATGCCCCACTTTATGAAAAACGCCTTCAGTTTGCCCATAAACACATGGGTTATAAAAAGGTATGGAAACATATTTCGTTTTCGGATGAAAAAGTTTAATTTGGGAGGTCAGATGGATATACATAATTATTATTCCAATTATTTACGAAAGGAAGAAAGTTACCTGAGTCGTCTGCATAGCTATGGCGGAAGTGTGATGGTGTGCGGGACAATTTCATGTTATGAAACATTTGTAGTCATATAGTATGAATTCTAATGATTGTAAAGCCATACTTGAAACCACTTTTCCACAGTTTTCTAACATATTTGGTCCAATGCCGTGGACATTGGACTCGAAGTCAAAACGTTAATATTTTGGAGTGGCCCATATGCTCTTCTGACCTATTTATTGTTGCAAATGTTTGGGATATTCTTTCCAGTTAAGTGTATATGTCGGGAGGACATTATTACACAAAAGAAGACTAAATTGGAGGGATTAGAAAAGCTTGGTCCGAAATTTCCTTGCCATTAATTCAAAATCTTTATAACTTTTTATTAACTCGAATTTTTGAAGTTGTATCGAATATCGAGGATATACTCATTACTAAATCTTTTGTAAAACCTTATAAAATGTCCATAAACATAAAAAAAGTTCTTGAAAATTGCATTTTGTTGTTGTTTTTTGTCAATTAATGATGATGAACCTATTCAAATGAGCCAAAAATATATGGTTCAAAAACGTAGTGTTTTAGAAAAAAAAATATTAAAAATCGGCTATTAGGTATTGCGCTAATTTTTGTCTTTCTAGTGTTATATAAGACATCATTTTACTATTTAAAATTTTAATGTACCTAATTAATCCATTATTTTTTTTAAAAAAAATTATTTTGAATTTAAAGAAAACAGTGAACCTATTCAAGTGAGCGGCAGTGTAAATATTAATTCAGTATTTGTTAGGTATTTGTATATAAATTTCAATTGATTTCATTAATTTTTTTAAATTTATTTACAAGAAACATCTCAACTAAGAAACTTTGTCCAAAATAATTAACATCACCTGGCAGCCATGTGTGACGATTTACCTGTAATTTGACTTCATATTCTTAATTAGCAGCCTTAAATTTGCTTACACTGAAATTTTCAGTTCTCTATCTCAACTATTTCTCTATAATGGCTGAGGTTTAAAATAATTAGGTAGAATTAATGTGGTTAGGATTGCAATCTGGGGCTTGTGTGTTCTTACGAAAAAGTTTTTTTTATAAAAGATATTAATTTCAACACTCCATGTGGAGTATTTCGAATTCATTGTCCTGTTGGAAATGCCATCAATTAGACACCCATGTTAGTTCGAGCATACATAAATGCTTGTTCAAAATTCATAAACTTATGTGAGACACTATACATATGTATGTACGTATACATATGTCATTGTAGGTATGTTGTACTTACATACAAACATCCCAGTAGTTCTGGGTGACTGTCCCGAACTAGTGATATTACTTATCATTTAGAGTGACCTCTAGTTAGACAAATAGCTACGTGACTAGTTGTTTTAACATGTGCGTGTCGTATGCATATTACTTAAGGTAGGGTCACACATGACAAATATTTGACGAAAAAGACGTAACCACTAAATAAAATATATTTGTATTCTTTTATTTATTTCAAAAACTTATTTTACTTAGGATGATTCAAAACAAACAATTTAGTTTTATTTTATTTGATTCTGTTTGATCTTACAAAATAATTGTAAGAGTAAATACGTCAAACAAATTTGTGCTAAAAAAAGTGGTTACGCTTTTTTGAGCAAATATTTGACATGTGTGACCCTACCTTTAGAGACACAAACGTGAAAACTAGGACTTCTCTCTGCACTACAAAGAGCACATGCGTGTTAAATTACCTAATATATATAAATTGGTGTCAGACAAGTGATCAGACATTAGTGATAATTACTGTCTCTAAGGGATACATTGACTACTTGTAAAACTGCTGGGATATTATAAAGACCAGGAATGGCAAAGTTGATACACTCTAAAAAAATGCATATAAATTTACTACTATAGTCTGAGCAAATTTTCATGTAAAATTACAGAAAATGCGGAAATTTGAGCACAATATGTTTATCTAAATTTTTTACCTACTTTTATCTGCAAAAGTACGTACAAAATATAGTAATTTGAATGTTTTTTAACACGTTTATAATATAATAGAGATATTAACTTTAAAATTACATATAATGTGCTTAAATATAAATTTTACAAAGTGTGTAATCGTACTTTCTTAAAACGAGTAATATATTAATTGTCAAAAATTTTGTTTCCGAAATAATAAAAATAAAGAAAATCGATGTTATAAAAAACGAAGGCAAATAATAATAATTAATAATTTAAATAGTTCGAGAAACAATATAACGGAATGTAAGTCATGTACAGCAGCCTTCCTGCGCCCTCTAATATCAGTTTTATATCCTTGCACCAGTTGTACAATAGCTCGCGTGGTCAGGAAGAAATTATAATGACCAGTGCGCTTTTGGTAAAGTTGTCGCATAATAATCAATTACACTGCCGATTTGTTGCGAAGGGAATTGTGCCAAAACACAGGTAATATTGCGCTCGTATATAGTCATAAGTTTGAGTATTTTTTTTTTCCACCAAGATGTTTATTTGGCCGGAAATCGAGGTGACAACATCTTGTAATTCAATTTATTCTTCTTCCCAAAATTTTAGTTTAAAAACAAAACCATTTTAAACGCTCAGTTGATATAAGAGAAACAAACGTGCTAAGTTCTCAAGAATAAACATCATGTCCCCACAAGAAGCTACTAAACCGATATTTTAAACATTGTTTAATAAAATCTTCTTGAATTTATTTTATGTTTATTTGAATTCACACACAACATGTATTTTTACTCTAATTATAGTAGGAGAAAAGTTACCTACATGAAAATTTATTAGAGTGTACGTTTGCACTTTTTTTAATACTATTTCATATTGAAAAGTACCATGGTACTTCAAAAACTCAGTCGATACTTTCGAGCAATTTTAAGACTAATTTAATTATTTCTAGGGTCTTTGCTGCTACAACTAACTATTCATGTATATAACTGTATTTTATTTAAAAAATCTTTAACAGTATTTTATAACAAAAATCTTCAGTATTTTGTATAAAAAATCTTGTGTTATTCTATAGAAAATATTCAGTATAACGGTTTTTAATATAAAAAAGCTTGCGTTTATTATTATTTTTGTGGAAAATCCTCAGTATAACAGTATTTTCTATTAAAAATCTTCAATATAATAATATTTTCTGTAGAAACTACACAAAACTACGCTAATATGAAAAGAAATTCAAATTTTAGAGATAGGGATCCCGTGATTTTTTGAAGAACGTCGGTCTCAGCGATCATGATTTATAAATCACTGTTCTTTGAGACAGTGACCTTGATCACATTTTACCTATATTAAGCAAAATAACAACAATGTTAAGAAGAATACATTATATATTATTCTCATTTTTAAATCTGCTTTTATTTTTACCAAAAACAAATATTTGCTGATTTAAAAACATCTGCTAATTAATAAAAAAAAAGATAGGAAAATAACAGATTTAAGCAAAGACAAAACTATTTTAAGAGAACTGATATGTTACTTAACATTTTCTTTTATACACTGTGTGGGAGAGACACTCATATAACTATGAATTAACAGTATGTTAACAAATGTGAAATAACATTATTCAACAGTATGTTCAAAACTGTGAAAGATCGACAATAAAAATATCTGTTACTTGCAATACTTATCCAGTAACAGCTGTTTCCAGAGAATGCAAGTAATGTAACTATTACTTGCAACATTCGGTAACATTTGTTACCAGTGATTTTTCAATCACATACCGAAAAATATTTTCATTTTCCATCCCTGATAATGATCCATACGTACAAGTGTGTGAACAGGCAAACAGACGAACATATGTATCTAAGTACGTATGTATAGATAGATATACGAGCACTCGTACAATTTTACTCACTTCATTTCTACTTTTAAAGACCGTTCTGCTACGTTTCATATATGTATTAATTTCTCTCTTTTTCAGAATAATCCAATCCATCCATTCATTTAAAATTTACTTATTGTACCTAGTAATCGTTAAAGTATGTGTGAAGTCATCACATCCAAGAATCTATGGATGGATGGATGTACTTCAAAAGTAAATAAAAAATTCGTTCTCGCAATTCATGATTAATATAAAAGCAATGTCAATGTTCATTTTAACTTCAGTTACAATTTAGTCAATAAGCCGCGTAGAATATTTAAAGCGGAAGAATATCGGGCTTAAACAATAATAACATCAATTCAAATACAATAATAACAACAATTGAAATACACACTTTTGCGTTTAAGAATAATAATAAATAAGTCTAAGGAAAAGAATTTCCTCCACAATAAAGTGCATTTTAAAATTAGATCAATTAAAAAAAAGAGAGAAAAAACGCAAAAATATTGAAGTGACAACATTTTTCTTTTTAAAAATGGGCTTGATTTGGATTGCTTTATCTGCAATAATTTCTATTATTTGTTTGTATGGATACTTGAAAGTTGTATATGAATGTGTTAGGAAAGTGCGAATTAAAAAAACTGATTGCATATCGATAAAAAAGACAACAAGTTTTAACAATACACCGATCAAATGTGTGGGAGCGGAAAATATTGCGGTAGGGGATGTAGCTGAATATAAACAGGCCCCAGGTCCATTGCCCTGGCCAATTTTAGGCAATTTAGATCTAATAGGCCGGTATGCTGTGCCATTTCAGGGATTTACTGAGTTGGCCAAACAATTTGGGAATGTTTATTCATTGACATTGGGCACAACTCGTTGTCTGATTGTCAATAATTTGGATTTAATTCGTGAAGTACTTAATCAAAATGGAAAATATTTTGGAGGACGGCCTGACTTTTTACGTTTCCATGTACTTTTTGGCGGCAATCGAAATAACTGTAAGTAATTATCATTATTAATATACATACTACATATATGATTTTGTTTCGGCGATTCAAAATTAAGTTTTTGAATAGTTTCATTCATTCTCTTGGTATATGCCACTCCCATAGAATTTTAAATGTTCTTTATTTATATGAATTCAACTTTATGAAATAAATTTGCAACTGCAATTTATACACATGGTAAAACCGATATAGTACACATACCTAAAAGTATATACCATACATAATAACTCTGCGTACTCCGTTTTTCTTCAACAGGTCAGATGTCCTTTAAAAAGGACTTTAAAATTTCAAAGGATAAATAAAATATTTGATCCCGACATGGGTCTTAAATAAAAGCTAAGAAGTTACAGTTAAAAAATATATATTTTCTCATAGTAGAAAAATATAAGGTAGTTTCATTCTCTCTTTATTTTTTCAAATTCTATATCGGAAACGCTTAAGGATTTTGAAGTTTTCGTAAAAATTTAGGAATACATAATTTTCATTAATTAGAAAAATATTAAATAATATTTACTTTCAAATTGGGATCAAAGGTACAATCATTATTTTCAAATATTACAAAACTAATTTGTGAACATTATTTTAAGAATTAATAAACTTGAGCAAAAATTCAAACAACTGAGCAGTTTTTGGAAATTATTTATAGATTAAATGATATAGAATTTGACGGTTTGGAAAATTTTGCCGGTTACATAATTTCAAAAATGGATGTTACCGTATTTGGATTCAGAATATCGAATGAAAAATATGAAAATTATACGTATATAAATTTATTGTCAGAGGGTGGATTATACAAACCAAACACCAGTTTTTTAACACTTCTGAAACGTTTAAGTTATTTTTTTTTTTTTTTAAATTAATGGACATTTTTTGTCAAGTTGCCCAATTTATATGTTAAATTTGTTGCTAATTTTGATAACTAATGTAAATTTGTATAAAAAAATTGTTAAAAAGTTTTATTTTGGGAGACCATATTTTGGAATTCGGTTTTAAATTCGGATACAAATTAGTAATAAAAATATTAAAAGAATACCTATACAAATAGTCAACGTGTTTTAATTGTAAGTAAACGAAAGTTAGGAATTGAATCAATAACTTCCAACACAACATAATACATTTTTATTTTAATACAAATTTAAATTACTTATTTTTTGTAAAAAAAGTCTCGAAAATCAAAATCATTTTTAGGAATGAGGCAACGCTTTTTTAATGCTCACACAATAAGGAAACTTCAAAAAACCTTATTTAAAAAAATTTTTTGATTGAAACTACCTTCTATATTTTTATCATGTATTTTCCCATGCTTACAAAAAATTTATGTATATATTTTTTCAAAGCTATATTGAATTTCATTCAATATATTTGTTGGAATTTGAAATCGTTAAAAAATTACCAACACTTAATTACTTACCGAGAAAATGTTTCGATGTAGCACAGTGTTATTTTTAAGAACATGAATAACTTTTAAGGATGATGAAGCGTATTCCAAATCAGATACCTCGATTGAGTGAAATTTCTACAACAGATTCCCAAATAAGCTATTCCTGGCGACACTCTGAAAAAATTATAGAATTCTTCAAGCATTACCTTGTATCGGCTCTAAATCCACTTCCTCGAATTTAAATATCGTCAGCAGGCATCGGATATTCAAAAATTGCTATTAATAAAGTTTCAGAAAGTGTGTGTTTGATTGTGAATATCAGTGTTGTTGACTACACATTTTAAACTTTCCATTAACGGTTAATAATAATATCAGATATATTGACGAGAATTTTAGTAGTGAAAGCCAGAAAAATTCAGATATCTCTGATATTAATATGATTATTAAATTAAAGGTATTTAAAAAGTATTTGCAACGACAGTCGACCAAAAGTCGAAAAATGCACAAAATTATCCACAAATTGGTATATGAGGATTTTTGGGGTCGCTGATTACGAAACTGTTATCAGAATTAGCAAATTCAAAATGGCCCACCTAATATGGCGTCATTTTATACAAAAAAACTTGTAAAAAATTAAATGAATTCTAATTTCATTTCATAAAAGTTTTTGTTTTGATATTATTAGGGTATATAATTGAAAATTTATTAAAAATTAACAAATTTACAATGGTGAAATGCAATAAGGCGATGTTACATACTAAAAAAAAAAAATCCAAAAAAATTATTAGTACAATATATTTTTATTGAACATGAGCGAATAAAATAATAAAAAGTTATGTATATTGAAATAATATTACATGAAAAAGTTTTCACTGTCAATCTCATTAAAGTCACAATCGTCTACATCTGTTTATGTCTCAGTAGAACTGTCAAACTATTGTTGTTCATCTTCTTTTTGATTATTTATATATAGGTGGAGAGCTAGCAAATTAATGCAGTCTTTAGACAAAGATTTGAGTGGTTTCAGAGGTAATTTGCGACAACTGGAAATTTGAGAATCGAATGCTAAAAACATCCTCCATAGTTATTTGACGACAATGTTTTCTTGCAAAATTCACACGATATATTTTAAAAAATTTATTGCAGGCTTCCTGTGCATCTTCGGACATTTGTCTGATACCCGAAAACATGAACGACTAGAAAACGTGAACACTACTATTTTTTCATTTACTACTCTAAAACGTGTATAAACTCTAATAGCTCTAAAACGTGAACTAAATTTGCTGAGTTGTTTCGTTTCATTTATTGCATTGTTTTATTAATTTGGGGAATCCCAGTATCGTTGTAGCCAAAAAATGCGCCGTAAACCCTCTAGTATAAAGAATTTTTGCAAGGCAGTTACCAAAAAAAAAATTTCCCCGAACATAGTGCAACGTGCAGATACGTTCAGCTGAATTTTATTTTATTTGTCACATAATAATTTTACTAATCGCCTCCAATTGGTTAGAGAGCAGGAATTGGCAAGAAAAAAAATTTCACTCAATCACATCAATTTTGTTTACTTTTTGTTTCACTTTCTAACAATTTACTATTTAGAAATTTACATTCAGATTTTGATTTTACGTATTGTACTTTCCTTCAGCTGTAGAATCCATCTTGTTTCGTTTGATTTGCTTGATTACAACAACTTGACTTAGGTAAAGGAATAATCAAAGAACTTATTGAGAAATATTGAAAAAATGGATAGTTGGCAAATATCGATTTACCTGGACAAACACAAAGCAGTACAATTTTTTATTATTTTCTTAATAAATAGATCCAACTATAGAATCAAAAAGAATGACTATCCGTTACCTTGTTTTTAGGGGAACATGAAATTATTGATGTTTGCAATTCCACTTGCTCTACAGTCGCCAGTGTGCGACATACAATCGTAGCTACTAATATTTCACCTGAGACTTACAGCAGATTTTCTTTAATTTAATATCTCTACTCAAAGTTTTTAAAGCTTTAATTTAGCTTGATAACAAAAACCTGTGGGCGTTAAAATATTTTAAGAACATACAATTGTAAACCAAAATATACTTTTGTAACTTCAAAGAATATCCTTCAATATTACACATTATTTGAAATTTGAAAGTAGTGAATACTCTCCTGCGTAAAATTAGTGAATACACCGCACGTTGGCTTGAATCATGTTCAAAGTGGCGCTTAATTGATTTTTTAGAATTAATATTTTTTTATTAAATTTGGTACCGGGTAAAAGTAGACAAAATTCTACATCACTGGTAGCTAAAACCGTTATTCTATGTTACATACTTTTTCTGGAGTGTATTGTCAAAATGGAAACATTTTTCATATTCTTGAATAAAGTGGTAAAAATTTAAATTAAACAAAATTAAAATATTTTTTTATTTGTCAAAAGCTTTTAAAATGTAATACTTTATGATGGAACCATCAACTTCAGAAACTTTAATTTAGATTTTGTTTGTAGAAGTATTTTTGTTTTATATTTAATGTACCAAATTTAGAGTATTTTTTATTTTTGATAGATAATAACTAAAAAAGTTTGTAGTTGTTTGTTTTTAAAAATTATAATAAAAAAAAATACAACATTTAGGCTTTTATTTAAACAAATTGAAAGAAAATGTATTTTATTTTTGTTTTGCTTTATTGAATATTATTTTTGTTATTATTGTTTTTGATAATAATTTTTTTAATTTCGAAAAAATAAATAAAAAATGTTTGAATTTTTTTGCCAAAATCCAAAAATTAAAAGAAATCAAAAAAGTTTTTGCAAAAAAAAAATCAACAATTTTATATTTTTCGAAAGATTGAAGAAATAGCTATCTATACTATTTGGGACGCATTTTGCTAAGAACAATAGTTAATAAGTTATATGGATGAGAAAAAACACCAGTTTGGCCAAAATGTAAAATTTTTACCCCCTCTAACAGAGAGTTTATAACCGATCTTGTTGAAAAATTGTGTATAAACAACTATCCAATAGGAATAATTTGCAAATTTCGTCCCGATCGGAAAACATCGGTTTTAAAAATTTGTTCTCTTAACTTCATTTATGATTAAATTTTTTCTTTTGTGAACATTTTTTTTTATAAAATTTTTTATTTAATTTATTTTTTAGTTTTTTTTTACTTAGTAAGGCATAAACTTTAAAAAAATTTATTAAAAAAATCTAACATTATTGCCTGAGTTAAGCGTCACTTTGATGCGATTCAACCCACTGTGCGCCGCCTAAAGCGTTTTTTATGTAACCAATATTTAACCAATATTAACCAATATTTATATTTACTTTTTAATCTTTAAACATTTCTTGATATTAACGGATTGATGCAAGAAATAAAATATATTTTTTGTTTTATATATATGATTTATAATCATACATAAATTAATCATAGAAATGTTCGCAAACATTCTTCTGTTCTTTGCTTTTTACTCTCTTTAATGTTTGTTTATTTCTGCATCAGCTTTGAGTGAGCAAAAAGTTAGTTTAATACTTATCGAGAAGAAGTCAGATTCATAAAAAAAATGTATCATCTGTGCACAATTTTGAAAATTCTGTTGCGGATGAATATGTTGAAAACAGAATTTCATCCGTTACATTAAATGACAGCTAAAAAAGCTGACAATAATGATATTTTAAAAACAGCTGATACTTTTTAACGTAATAACTAACCACAAAATAACAGCCTACAGAACGGTACAGAACAGAAACGATACAGAACGCAAGGACTGATGGAGCATAGAGCGGAAACTACAAAAAAACTCAAACAAAAAAATTACTCAAACTTTTTTTACTAATAAATTGTCACCACTGGACATCTGAGTTAGGTCGTTGACAGGAGAGTTTCCAATCTATGTGTATTTATTTTTTTCCAGTCAGTACAGCCAACTTCAGTTCAAAGTAAAAAGGTGGGTTGTTTTCAACTTTCAAGAATGTGAAGTACGAAAATTTATTATGAACATGTGTTGCTAACGGACTGATTCAGTTGCATTTCTTTAATACTTATCGAGAGGAAGCCAGATGTTAAAAAAATGTTTAATCTCTGCATCATTTTGGAGTTATTTCAGAAGTTATATTCCGACAGGGAATAGTACGTTTTATATAACCTCTACAACCTTAGTTTGAGAATTTATTATGAGTTTTAAATTTTTAATAAATTTAGTTAAACAAACTTTTGAATTTTTATAACTCTCTTTTGAATTTATTGAGAAATAAAAAGGTAAAGAAATTATGGCAATACCTCCCATAGTTTTTCCGTACTTGCAATATAAATAAGCCAAATAAAAATCCGCGATTTTTTTAACAATCAGTCAACAATGCTTGCTATTTATTTTTCAAACAAACAACGATCAGTATTAGAGCTTTCAAAGCTGTTTAACACAAACTCAAATATCGATGTATTCTTGCTTGGACGTAACTGGTTTAGACCTTCCCAATTCTTGATGTCAAAAATAGCAAAATTTGTTTAAATTAAAATTTATAATTTGAGAACTGGAGTAAATGTGAAGCATGCATGGAAGGTACCAACGATTTTTATAAGTTTGAATCCATAATTGCTTATTGGTTCAAATTATTTAGTTACTGTTTGTCATACTATTCCAGCCATGTTTTTTCTTAAACTAATTTTGCAAACATTTGTGATCAAAGAGTAAATATATCATTGTTGATATACATATATTTAGGTAAATATTAAAATGGGTAATGGCTATATTCATTTATTGCTGGCTAAACAAGATTAAAAAATTCTAAATTTAGCCACAAAATGGCTGAAATGAAATGAAAGAAAAGGACACATATGTGTACTTTTATAATGCTCACAAAAACGGAAACTTCAAAAACCTTATTAAAAAAAAAGTTGATTGGAACTACCTTATATATTTTTATCATGCAATATACGAAAAAATATAGACAGGTGGCATGGCTGAACAGCTGACATAGAAATTTAAAAAAGGGGCAGATCATAAAAGTAACAGGCTAAACTAAAGAAAAAACCTTTTGTGGTGGAGAAATGAAAATGGTAAGATTAATACCATATATGTGCCATTTTCTTACTAATTTTATTGATAACTGTTCAAAATTTGCAAAAGCTCTGCCAATATATTGTAACTTAAATATTTTTGACTTTTTGTCGAACTTTTTTACTTGGCGAAGAACAGCTGATGCTGTTGTTAAGTTAGTTAAACATAACTTCAGGTAGTTTTAAATTTACAGACGACTTTAACGTCAAAAGTATACTTGAACTTGTATATGGTAGACCTAAAGTCCGCTCATAAGTAAAGACGACTTTACTTCTCTTTACTGGCGACACTCGTGTGGTGAATAGAAAATATATAAACTAATTTTTATATTGCTTGGGAAAATTTAAAAGCCACTTACGAAAAAAAGCGGATATTATTAAATAATCAAAGAATCGTAATGCTACATTAAAAAAATTTAGATTTTGCTTCAGTTGTCTCAAAGTAGAACACATGTTTGGGGATTGTAGCAACGATGATTGTTCAAAATGTAAAAGGCCTTCTTACATTGTCGCTTAAAATTAGATACTGCTTTTTTGGTTTCCTAAGTTGCTGGAAATATTCCAACGCATTATTTTAGCACTGATGTGAACATTGTTTTACAAAACTAGTACTGTTGATATGCCTTTAGGGGTTGATATTAATCCATCAATTCTGCGAGGTGGTGTGAACTTGGTATTTTTGATTCTTAGTGGCTCAGGAAACCATATTTGGCTGGAGTGTAAAGTGTCTATTGATGATCAGTTAACAAAGTTCTGGGAACTTGAAGAAGTTTCTCGTAAGCCGGTATTCTCGGACGGGAATAAGTTGTTTGAGGAGGATATTTCAGTCCACTACTATTTTCCATTTCAATCTGGATTTACATCACTTGGATAAAAAAATAGCTTTGAGTCAATTTATGAGAAATGAAAACTCGTTATTGCTTAGGCCTGAAAACAAAACATTGTGTGATGAGGTCCTTATGGAGTATTTATCTTTGCCACATGTGGGGAGAATTGAGACTCCTGTAGCTGTCATGTTCAAGCCAGAAAATACTACTACGAAGTTGTGAGGGACGGAACAGTACCGTTTTCATGAAATTGTGTATCATAGCTCTCCTGATGAAAAGATACAGGATAACAGATTAAAAATAGTTACTTTTGGTATTAACTGTGCTCCCTATTTTTTAAAGTTGGCAGATGATGCAGAGTGCCGGTATCCACTATGTGCGAGAATACTTCCAGATTCAGTGTATGCATATGACGTTTCGGTTGGAGCTCATAGTTTATCGGACGTTTTAGATGCCCGAAAACAGTTGATAGAAATATTGGAATCTGCTGGATTCAATTTATGAAAATGGAAGTTGAGCATGAAGGAAATTTTAGAAGAGTCGCCCGTCGAACATTTGTTGAATGAAGATTTTTTTAAGTTTAGATGATAAAAGTAATGCAAAGACTATGTGTTCGTTGGACTGCTTCAGCTGATTATTTTTATTTTACTACGGTGAAAATTTCACCAAAAACGTAGTGCTTTCTGTGATTGATAGGCTCTTTGATCCAGCAGGTTGGATCGGTCCAGTTATTATAACATCCACGTTTGGAATTATGTGGTGCAGTACTGTACGCGAAGCTGGTCGATAGTATTATACCTCAATTTTCGTGCAAAACTATACTCTCTATCTTTGGTCCGATTCGACAATAGTAATTGCATGGCTGAAGAAAGGTCAATGCATTGGGAAAACAAAAAAAATTTCAAGACATTCTCTGCAATAGTTTCTTAGATATGCGATAAAACATATTTACTAACATATTGATAACACAATTACACACACATTTGTTTAATACTCTTTGTGAAAATATCAAGAAAATCATGTATAAAGATCAAACAAACCAACAAGAAACATACACACATACTTATACAATATATATGTATGTGTGTATGTTTCTTGTTTCCCAGCAGATCTAGGAGACAGTCCCGAACTAGTGATTTTACCCATCATTTAAGGTGGGAACTAGTTACTTCAATAGCTACGTGACTAGTTATTTTGTCACGTACATGTCCTAAGCAGGGGGGTAAATTGACCCTTTTTGACTACAATGAGACTGTCTAATATATGGTTCAAAGTAGTCAACACATTGGATTCAAATACTGGTTAAATAGCGTCAGTTACCTTACTGGTCACTTGATCAGCTACATAACTAGTTATTTTAACATGTACAGGTGCTAATTGACCTCAAATAGTCAGCTAAAAAGATATATCATAGGCAGTCCAATAAACGATAACTTATAAACAAAACTTTCTTCGACAACTCTCCAATGGATTGCTTCTGGTGGGTAAAATAACTACTTTCTAAAGTGCAGTACAAGATAAACGCATAAAGTGACTTCACTATAGGTTACTAAGAGACACTAATATGACTATTCCCTTCATGCTATGTTGCATGGGATATCTGTATACTTAAGAAAAAATAAAAAGTAACTGTATGAGAATTATATCAACACAACTTGTATAAAACCAGTTTGAAGGAATTATTCACAAAACGTTTAAAGTGACTACACTCCAGATAACTTAGAGACACTTAAGTTACAATTGTCTTCACGCTAGATTACCTGGGATGTATAAAGTAACCAATTGTCTTCTGTCTGCACTACAAAGAGCACATACGTGTCAAATGACGAAAATATATAAATCCCTGTCTATAAGGGATACATTGAGTACTTGCTTAACTGCTGGGTTAAGCAAGTTACAAGACTACTTGTACGGTGACAGCATATATTTGACGCAACCCAAGCGAAAACTTATATTAAGCATATACAATAAGGAGAAACCAAATAACATATTATTTCCAAAAAAAATGTAACGCCACTAGTTTTGGAGGCAGTTCCTTTATTATTAAAAGAGTTCTGCTGAACAAGATTGCATTTTTTGGGTTTTTTACAGCCTAAACGTGTCATATGATTGCGAAAGAATTATTTTAGCATTTTATTTCACCACCATTGTAACATGTCATGTCGTTTTGGTCTTGAGCTCTAACGCACTCAGTTTTAGCCACACCACTACAATTATTTGATTTCACTCTCATAGAGAATATCTGCAGGATTTAAAATTGGTAAAAAAAATAAGTAAAAATCTTAAAATTGTCTTCGCTTTCGAATAATTTGTCATTAATACGCCCTTAAATCTATGAGTATAAACAATAAATTATTGTATTGCAACAATATTACAATATTATTTAGTAAGTTTTAATAGTTATTTTCAAGGTTGACAACCCATACGAATAACAGTAAAGGTATGGGTATTAATATCATCATTATTTCGGCAACGATATTTAAATTATATCGGTATAACGGTATAAAACTAATATATCGGTATTTTTACCGGTATTTAAAATTAATGCATCAAATTAACAAAAAGTTCGAAATATATGTAGTTAAAGTTTTTATTTATTAATTCAATATAAAAGGAACACAAAAGTAATTATAAATTCATAAAAATTTTTTAAATTTAAATAACGTTTTAAAATCAAGTTTTGTATGGAAATTTTGCTTTAAAACATTGTTTAAATTTAAATTTTTTATGAAAATTAGAAAATGTTTTGTTAATTATACCATTTTGTTATATTACCATTTTATGTAAAAATACAATCATATTTTGATTGTATTACAAAAACTAAAGACATTTTTAAAGATTATTATTATTATCGATTGTTCTCTAGACGCATATTTCGGAATTACCAAATATACTTGGAATTTTAAAATTAATAACTTTAATTTTAATTATTTAAATATACAAATTAAATAAACATTGTTAATACTGTTATATAAACACTGAAGATATTTTGAGAGTATCATATGAGTCTCGGGTATATCAAAGTACTAATGAACATTAAATACACAATATAAAAAAAGTACAATTGTAATAATTTTACCATCCCTGGCGTCAAGGTTCAAATACTTTTTTCTACTAGCAGCAAAATTGTTAAATTATGTATGTAATTTTAACAATTTTTGCAAAATTTAATTATATTACCGATTGATTTGCAATTGATACCGGATTGATAAAGGTATTGATACTGTTATGTTAACTTTATTGATAATGGTATTAGGGGAAACGATATTTTAATAATAATATCGGATGCCAACTTTGGTTATTTTTTAAAATTTTAAAAATTAAGTTAATTTTGTTAGTGTTGTATTTTTTTGCTTCTTGGCAACAAAGAATATAAACATATCAGGATTAGTTAATCTGATACCGTTATATAGTGTTTATATAAAACGACTGTTTAAAAAGCCAGTTAGTAGGTTAAAAGAAAATTGGTCCATTTTATTTTGTAAAAATTTCAAAATTGTTATCTCAGTAAAATGGAATTGAGTATAACTATTTTACTAAATAGTAATACTAGTTTTAATTATTGATCTATTTATTTAATTTAAATCACACATTTTTTAATTAAATATTTGATAATTTTGAAATTTATTATCACCACGACTTTCCGATATGAAACAGAAAATGTTCCAATTGCTAAAAACGGACCTACAAGATGCAAACGCACTTCTTATTAACGGTGATTATTTGTCATTATAAATCATACCAAAAAAGTAATAAAACAGCATTAACAGATCTCAAAAATATTTAAAATCAAGGATTTTAGAACGTTTTTTGTAACTATTTTTGAATAGGAACTTAGCACATTTGTACACTAAGCTAACGAAATGATTAATCAAGTAAAATTTTAAGAACGAAAGACATTAATGAAGTCAAATTTATTGAAAGAAGGTATGTACATCAAATATATGTACCCACATCAAATTCTATTTAACGTTTGGTAAAATCATAATTATGATTTTAATGAATCATTAGTAAGATTTAGCCTAAATTTCTAGAATTATGCGGAATTTAATTTTAATTTTTAATATTTTCATTATGTACAATTGATTCTGAGAAAGTTTTTAAGTAATATCATCGTCCTCTATTATTTAGAATCATTGCAATTCTTAATAATTTGTATCGAAACATGTTTATATTGTATCGTCCTCTATTATTTAGAATCATTGCAATTCTTAATAATTTGTATCGAAACATGTTTATATTGTATATCAGCAGTTTAGGTTTCAAATGTTTCATATAATGTTATTTTAGTCCCAAATTTTAAAAACCGGTTAATTAACTTAAAAACTTTCTCAGAATCAGTTGTACATAATGAAACTATTAAAAATTAAAATTAAATTCCGCATAATTCTAGAATTTTAGAGTGCTAAAATCCGGACAAACCAGTTAATCGAAAATCAACATTTTAAATTAAGCGGTTCGCAAAAAACCGAGATTTCGAAGAAAACCAGGTTTTTCGGTTATTCCGTTTATAAACACTACCGTTATAAGATAAATCAGAGCTGTTGAAGATCACATAGCGTAGCGTTGCATTGTTTATGATCGTTACTGTATATTGATAGAGTAATAATGTTTTAGCACCATCAACAGCAACCATGTCATTCATAAAAATCAAATCATTAGAAGACTGACTTAATGATTTATTCATAATATCAACCAAGCGTATCTTAATTATTCTGCTCAAGATTTTCAAAAGCACAAATCATTAATATACTCACAATGAGCATGTACATAATATATGTATACATATATATGTATGTAATATTACTATGTATATACATACATATATGTACATATGGATATGAGTGTACATAGTGTACTCGCATATGTGTAGCACTAAAAATACATCTAAGTGAATTTATAATATCATTCACATTTCTAATCACGCTACGAACAGCATTAGCATTTCTTGGTAAGTAGCATTAAATTGCTAGATAAGTCGCGGCTTTTCGATACATATTAGTATGTATGTTTCACGTTATATAATAGTGTATACAGGGATGGCAAATGAAATTTAATAATTATTGTACCAACATGCATTAAAAATGTTACTTTTTCGAAACCGTATGAATACTGCCAATCAGATTGGACTTGTATTGAACTCAAATTAAGGCTTTGGCAGTTTAATTGTTCTCCTTAATTAAAAATATGTGAAAGTTGTACTCCTAATCCTCATTTAGCGTTTATTCAAATCGATTTTTTTAATTTTTTGAAATTAAGTTTAAAAAAATTTTAAAAATGTTATGAACATTCTATCTCAATTATATTTACTAAGAAAATAAAATAAAACAGAAGATAGCTTTGAAAATTTTATTTTAGAATTTTTTTTAAATTGTACCATCTTCCAATTGCACCAATTTTGCCATCTCTGGTGTATAATGTTAAAAATATGTACATACGTACATACATATGTATCTCCGTTAGAGTTACCAACCGTTGTTGTTCCGCTTTTATTCATTGAATCTCGCGATAGTTTTGATACAAGGGCAAATCCAATGGTTATGATCGGTTCAGTGTTTCAACTAGCTACCATTTAAACATCCTCTCGAAATATACATTTAATGTATCTAAATACATATCTTAAATAGAATTATGAGCTATCATGCAATCACACTATTGACGTATTTCTTTTATATACAATTGTATTATAAATGTAGGCAGTCAATTTGTTCATATTAATCGATATGGATTAATTCCAGAAATGTATTCAGAAGTATTTTTTTTTTTTTGGCATAAAAATACACAATTTTGGAATTAGTTAAAATTAAGATTTTTTGTTCCATATATGTAAGTTTAGAAAATACCCCATTTTACACCAATTTTGGAAAAAGAAAACAGGCAACCCGAATGTACGTACAAATGTACAAACCTCAAGAATATTATAGAAAAAATACACGAAAGCGCTACTTCTATTGAATGAAATCTGTTTAAAAAGCAAAACAAAACATTTCCATTAAAAACGAATTTATTTTTAACGGTTTCTAAAACAATTGAAGCACATACAAATTAACAATCTACACAAAATAATGGAAAAAAACAATTACAACCGCAGACATTTTTTACTCTTTAATTTTAAAGGTTTCGGATAATTTGCATGTTTACCACAAAATACACCCACATTGTTTAATGAAGTCATACAGAAAATGTGTAATACTAAATGGAAAAAAATATAATTGCAAAATACATTATTTAAAGGGTATGTAAGCACCGGTATCCGAGATTGCTTTTAAAACATCTAGTTGGTTTTGAACATTTTCAGTCGTATTCAAAGAGAATTTGTCATTGTTAAGCTTCATTTTATAAAACTCTACTATGTAGAGTAAATAACTATAACCAGCTTAAAATATCAATGCCTAGCGCAACATATGGGCAATTCCATATCATCGTACATGACATTTGTACGCCTATAGAGTGGAATAGATTTTTCAAAAACAAGAGTATCTGAAAAATTATAATTTGGTCTTTATGTTCCATTCAGAGGGTACTATATTTTAAAAAAATAATAAGTTCTTTCAAAACATTACATAAATCGGAAGTAATTTTGAAGTACATGTAGAAATATGCAAAAATGTGGGAATCGTGAGAGGCGTTATGTTTTCTTTTAATTTCTTTCACTAAACCAAATATTGTTCCTTTATAATCCGTCATATTTAAATAAAAATAATCTTTGGATGATTTTATAATAAATATAATTTAATATCTTACGTGGCATACCGTACGTGACAGATTTGTCTCTTATAGTAAAACACTGTATATTCTGTAAATAAGGGCTGAGATCGAAAAATTCTTAACACACGTTTTTCATTAAAACTTTTAAACCAAGTATTATTTGATTTTTTTGATCAAGTTACCTTTGTAAAGCACGTCAGTTATTATGTTTAATGTCAATTATGTTCATTTGTTGTTAATCTGACTAAAAAAAGTGCGTACTAAAATTATTAAATATTTTCAACAAAACCCAACTTTCATTCTAAACGTATTATTAGAATAAAAACAGTACCAAAAAGACCCACATTTTGTATTCCTCCTCAGCATCATGAATAATGAGAACATACACCTTTTGTGAATTCAAACTCATTCAGAATCATTTGTGACTAATTTTCAATTTTAAGGTTTATTATTATAAAATATTCAAAAAGTACCTTTATAATAAACAAATAAGTAGTAACATTAATTATCCCTTTTGAATTCGCATTCACTAAACCATGAATGCTTAATTTCGTGTTTCAAGGTCCATCGTTATAAAATATTCAAGTCATGTGTGTTTAATATCCTGCTTATAGGTTCATTATTATAGAAATATCAATAATAGTTTATGTTACTTCAATATCATTATGCCCTCTATCCTTGATTCGTTCTTTACTCAGAAGCATATCAGCCAACTATTATGTATACATATAAGTAAAATAATTTAATATACTAAAAAGTACCATTAGAAGAAAAACCGAACCGAAACCCATCGGTTTTCAATTTTTTAAAACCGAAACCGAGGTTTTGAAATTCTTCGGTTTTTTGGAAACTCTAGTATAAATGATGAGAATAACAATTTAAAAACTCTTTTTTATGCACTGCTCTCTCTCTATGTACTTCAGATCTTAACGTAATAAACCAGTGGTGCGCGTTCATATTGTTCAAGTTACGAAGATTTTTGTAAATTTACACGTACATAACGCGATTGTTAACAAGAGAGCGTAAAAATGCATTCACTTCCTTGATGTTGTTGCGGATATTTTACTTTTTACCTATACATGCACACAAATTGAATTTCTATATTTGCCTACCATCGTAATAAACAAGTTATTCCAAGCAAAAAATAAAAAAAAAAGTAATCGAGTTTGGAATTAACCATTTTTGGCGGAACCACTTCCCTATATATATAACTAGTTCCATATACGCAGAAAAAAATATAGTTGTGCATGTTTAATGTAACCATTACAACATTTATGCATGTTTACTGTAACAACCGTTTCAACATTTTTAACAATATTATAGTCACAGTAACTATTTATATGATTGTGGTAACAATAATATGGTTAATTTACAATTCACAAACATATACATGTTTACTGTAACCATATACATATATGGTAAAATATTTTGAATTTTTTTTCCATTATTTATACTGATGACCAACACTGAGATCAATGGATGATCATCACTGAACACAATTTTGGTTGGTTACTCTTTTTGTATTGATATTTCTTTTCATTTATGTTTTCGACTGGGAAGAGTTTAAAAATAATAAATTCCGTTAGGTCATTCAATGAATTGAAAGCTTGTTAATCATAACGTCATTAGCATTAATTCATTAATAAAGTGCAGTGTGAATAAATAACATCGAAAGTTGCAATTGCATTTTTTTTTAATAAGTGCTTTATAGAAGGTAATATTTTTATAGAAAATATTTTTTTTACTTTTCTTATGTTAGCTAAACTTATTATATTTTAATAGGTTACGTTATATCATAGCCGTGGGGTCTAGTTGTTCCCCAAAACCCCACGTGTAAGCACTGGACTGTTACATGACGGTGGAAATTATTATTTATGGATCCACGTGTAAAGTTTCATTATACTTGATTGTTCCAAACTAGAACTACTTTTATCGTGTTTTCCTGGGATCGAACTTATGACCCAATAGTTTTCGATGTACTACCTTTTGCATTACCAGGAAATTACAGCATTTTACCAGTAAGACTTTTCGCCAATTCATACCCACCTGCTATAATCCACATCTACCGGCTATACCGAAAACATACCAGCTTTACTTGTACTCTCTGCTTTGACAGGACACTCGGCCAGAACACATGAATCACCTGCCAGATCTACCACTATTAATTTCCTATTTTTTTAATCCTAAACATTAACAAATTTAGTCTTACCACACCAATTTTCCAAATTTAACACTAGATTTTCTAATTTAATAAATTTGTTATTTCTTTAGATTTTTTCAAGTCTATACCGAATCGGTTTTCTAATTTGTTGTTTTCAAAACTAAAATATTTCAATTTTAAAGTATTACCGTTCGTATTTAGTACAAATTATAATAATTTTTCAAATCTAACCCTAATATACCATTTCATTCCTTAATATCAGTCATTTTTTTAGAACATTAATTTCTAAATCAATTGTCGAGTTCTCTTAAATACCCTTATACTTAAATTTACTAATCCCATTTTGAAATTTCATAATTAGTACTTTAAGAGATTACTAACCTAAATCTAGCTCATCACTACAAATGCACAGGCCTATGCAACGTGGGATTAATAAGAGTAAATTTTATTCTCTTTAAGTACAATATGATACATTTTACTTATCACTTTAACAATTTATTTTGTAAATCTATTTCTTTATTGTTTTTGTATTTCTTTCTTTAAAATATTAAATATTAAAGTTGTGAATTGATCAAATTAAATAGCTATGATGAATTAAATGTGAATATAATATAGGAGAGTCAAACAAAAACTAAGTGTAGGGGTTCCCTTTAAATTAATACGGTATAAGAGGAACAATGGTTGGTGGGGGCAAGGGATTAAGTCATTTAATAATCTCTCACTGCTTAATGATATCAAATATTAAAGTAGTTTCAGTTTAAATTAAAGGTATTTTCTCAGTCGGTTAGTGTATAATTGGTATTTCGCACGTTCAGAATATTTTGTATATGGTAATGATTTCTTTGATGGATTTAAGTAACATGAACCCCACCCCAAACCGACGATTCCTAGCTTATGTGAACGTGCAGCCACAAAATCCATCCATTACATCTAGAAAGATGCCATTACAACAGTAAACATGTATATGTTTGTGACAACCATTTATATGATGAAGAATTTTATCATAATATGTTGTTCTCAGATTATGATATCCATAAGCCGAGAGCAACATAATATGCTAAGTCCTTCATCATATAAATGGTTGTCACAAACATATACATGTTTACTGTAACCATATATATGGTTGATACAATCATGTGAATCATAAATTAACCATATTATTGTTATCACAATCATATAAATAGTTACTGTGAGTATAATAATGTTAAAAATTTTGAAATGGTTACAGTAAACATGCACAAATGTTGAAATGGTTACAGTAACCATGCACAACTATATTTTTTTTCTGAAGGAAGTGATTTTGTTAAACAGAAAAGAACTACTTCTTTTATGTTTAATGTAACTAGTTGCATTTAAAAATAGACTAGAATTACTACCTAGCGTATATATAAGAATTAATTTCAGTTTGTATTTTAAGAAGTACTTTTATTTATTATAATGTAATTCTCTATACATATTTATATAGACACATATTTATGTTATTAATTAAATACTATCACAATTTCACATATAAAATATTAATCTTATATAAAATTATAAAAACTTACATTAACACAAAAATAGTAAATCTTTCATTTCGTAGTATAAAAACAAATATAAAATTACTGTATTATTATTTTAAATTCCTCCAAAAACAATAAATAAGGACTTTACAAGAAAAAAATATATTATTTGTTTACTTGGGGGTTACACGATCAAGTTTTGCCATTAAATTTTTAATACACTCGCACTTTTTTACTAATACATTCACACTTTTAAGAATTGAAACGAACTTTCATTCAATTTCTCTTTCATGTTGGTGTTTCAATTTTCAATCAAGAAAACAGCTGATGACATTTTTTTTTTAATAATTTGTACTAAAATTGCTTTCAAGTTGCGTGTAGCCTACGCTTTCAATTTTGACAAACAGTATATGAAAAGACTAGCAAGAGAAACTTGTTCGTGTGGCTGCAGGGTTAATCAGAACTTTATTTTTTGTTATATATTCTTTATTGAATCTTTCTTTTAAGAAATTTACAAAAAGTACTAAAATCTTAACCTAAACTAAAGTTGTTATTGCCGCTACAATGTCCAACATAAGTGCTCCTTAAAATGATTATATGGCCAGATACGGTGTTTCAAATCGTGTCAGTGGTCCTCAAATGACAGCAACTCTCTGGCAAGGGGAATTGGGTGATCCAATAGTTTTGACAGGTAGTTAAAACTGGAGAGTTTGATTATTATGGGGTCATTGAGATCCCTATGTATATTACTATTGCGAATGCACCATGGGGCACCTGTTATTTTTCTTAACAGTGCTGACTGTTCCCTATGCTGAATGCCCTAAAGCCATATCGGTTTTATAACTGTTTTGTATAAAAGCAGACCTTTGGCCAATTAGCCAGTGCAATTGAACTGCCATTAAATTTATTTGTATAATATTGGCTTCAATATGGTAGGTCCATGTTAAATGGCGATCAAGATGGATGCCGAGATATCCCACATGGCTCTGTTATGTAATTTTGATATTATTTATCTGTATGGAAGGACAACTTTCTCATCTTAGAATAAATGAACGTGAGTAGATTTTGTTGCATTGACTATTATTTTCCATTTGTCCAGTCATTTTACTAAATCGCCGATGCACAGTGGGGCAGAATCAAAATTTTTTTGGAAATAAATCTGGCATTTCTAAACGGCTGGGGCGTAACTAAGGAGTATTCGAGTTTAAGTCATTAAAATTTACTCTAAAAATGCTAAAGTAAGCCCTATATTTTTACAAAATCGGACCAAGGTATGGCAAAATTTTAAAATTTCAATATTGAAATGCCTATAACACGGAAATTATAAAAGATAAATGCTCCTATATACCCAACAAAGTATATATATTATTGATCCTTATGAAATTCTAAGTCGATTGAGCCATGTCCGACTGTCTGTCTGTGTAAAACACTCTCACGTCCAAAATATATAAGCAAAATTAATGAAATGTATACCAAAATCTTTATAATTTTTCTAAGCAGTTTGGTATTGAAAATCAGCAAAATCGAATTAGTAGAACCAGGGTTATGGATCAAAATGTACGACAACCTCCAAAAATTTTGATTATTTTCACATGTTTTTTTTTTTTGTGATTTTGGGTAAATTCATTGCAGAGAATACCATGCAATTTTTCACTCACTGTTTATATGATAAAAGGACAAATACTGTTGAAAATGGTAAAAATCGGTCCATAATTTCACCTAGCCCCCATACAAATATCATTCCGAAATATGGTGCTATGGTATATAAATGTCCATACAAAATTCAGCACAAATAAGTTTCGTGCAAAGAGAAATCGCGACACCAATTTTTTTTCGGACCGGGCACTATTTGACCATACCCCCAATATAAAGTTCATTTCCGAAAATCATTATATTGAACATATATCGCTATTACGTTGAAATTCGACACGCGAAATCCCCATGTACAAAAAAATCGCTGTAGCGAATTTTATGAAGATCGGACGATAATTGGTCATTGATTCCATATAAGACCAATTCCGAAAAACACATTAACCTCTATAAATATTTTAAATATATCAATATCAAACTAAAATAATACACAGATCAGTAATTTGAATCCAAAAATCATCATGTTTCGTGAACACCGGTCCATGTTTGACCATAGCACCCATACACTGGTGCATATTCCTATAAACGCACTTAATTTTTTTCTGCATTTTTGTTATATCTTTGTTGTTCTCATCCAAAAGCAATATTTAACTATTTTAATGAGAGACAACTTAACGGTACTTTTTAAAAGTAAACAATTTTTTTTTCTTATTTTTGTTGTTTGCCTTAATTATGCGATCAAATGTTCTTGGTGATATTTTAAGTGGAAGATTCGTATAAACGCACACGCGAAATTTGTTTTTAAAAAAGTGACCAATAATAAAATATTATCAATTTTAGTTTGTTTTCAACCAAAGGTACGTTTCTAATAGTAATATCTCAATTTACTGTAACTTTTCCTATTTTAATCAATAAATTTCATCACTTTTAAAGATGCCCAAGGGAACTTTTTTGTCCGATCAAGAAAAGATTCAAATTAAATTTTTTCACGACCAAGGATGCTCCAATAGAGAAATTGGACGTAAAATCGGTCGTTCGGAAAGTGTGGTGCGAAATTTCTTTAAGAAAGGTAAAAATTATGGAGTTCGCAAACCAACAAAGGGTAATACAAAACTAACAAGAAGACAACTTAATCTAATAAAACAAGAAGCAACCCGCAACAAATTGAATTCCACACAAATAAGGAATAAATTAAATCTTCCTGTGACTTCCAAACACGTTGCACACATTTTACGAAACGATGAAAACATAAAATGGAAAAAGCCGAAATGTAAACCAATGCTAAAAAAACACCATAAAGAAAATCGCCTAAAATTCGCAAGAAAATATATGAAATGGACATATGAGTGGAAAAAAGTAATTTTCTCTGACGAAAAAAAATTTAATTTAGACGGCCCAGACTCATACTCATGCTATTGGCACGATTTGAGATCTAAAGACGTTCGGATGTCAAAACGTAATTTCGGTGGTGGCAGTGTTATGGTTTGGGCAGCGTTTTCTGCAGTTGGCAAGTCGAAAATTTGTTTTGTTCCGACATAAATGAATAGTTCGATTTATAACGAATTGTTGGAAGATGCTCTTCTCTCTTTTATGGACGAAAAAATGGATGAAGATTGCATATTCCAACAAGATAATGCTGCAATCCATGTTTCTAAGCAATCGAAATCTTGGTTCAATGAACATGACATTCCTTTGTTGGACTGGCCGGCTTGTAGTCCGGACTTAAATCCAATGGAAAACTTGTGGGGATACATGGCCCGTAAAGTTTATGCAAATAATGCCCAGAATGAAGGCATAAAGACTGTGACAGAGCTGAAACTAAGAATTAAACAAGTCTGGGAGGAAATTGATTCCGATCTGCTTAAAAAATTAGTGGAATCAATGCCAGACCGTATTTTTGAAACAATCCATAACAAAGGATCATCCACACATTATTAATAATGCTACAATGGCCCAAACATTAAAGTGCGTTTATGGGAAAATACCCTTAAAAATGGCTGTTAATATCGAAAATTAAGTAAAAAAAAATAATTAAAGTACAAATGAATTTTTTTTGTAAACTATATTTTAAGTGAAGTCTTAACTAATTTAATACACAAATTTATAGCCCCCTAAATATTTTCTTGTTTAATTTTTACCTTTTTTTAAAAAAAAAGTAGTGTGCGTTTATAGGAATATGCTCCAGTGTATTATGTCCATTTCCGATAATCACTATAATACCCATAAAAATCTTGTAAATAACGTTGTTGAGATAAAATTCAAGCAAAATAGGTCTCAAATACATAGAAATCACGTTAAAATATTTAATGACGATCGGCCCATAATAGGTTATATCTCCCATATAAGTCCCACATCCATATAACTCATTTTCATATGTAAAGTTGAGTCAGAACAAAATCTTACTTTTGAAGTTTGACTAAATATATTTGTTTACCCTTTTTATACACTTTTTCTTTACTTGTGGTGAATAAGGAAAATGTTGAGCCAATCAGTAATGTTAACCATTTATTAAGTATATAAATTGTTAAATTGCACATTTTATTCCTTTTATAAAATTATAGACTCTGTTAGTATTAAGAATATGTAGTTATTTCAATTATAAATTGCTGAATTAGATAACACTTTTATACATTTGAAATAAAATATCTTCTGCGTAAACTAGTTTTTCTAACAATATATAAAATACTATTACATTAACATTGTTAACTAAATAGGGATATTAGAGTGTTTATACCAATGTAATTTCTATAATTTTCATCATATTTAATTGGAGGGTATTTAAGAATCGGCATAGCCGAATATAGTACTCTAACTTGTTTTTATTAGTTTTTAAGTTAACTAATTCTTTTTTTTTATTAAAAGACTTGCATTCTTTAAGATGAAGCTTATAAATAAAAATGTTAATAATCTTGTAAATGTTACCTTTTTGCATTTTACTTGTACGCTATTTATTTTACTAATGATTTAATTTTGTAATAATGTATTTTTATCCATTTTCTAGCATTGGCTCTTTGTGATTGGTCCCAACTACAACAGAAGCGCAGAAATTTAGCTCGTAAGCACTGTTCTCCTCGCGATGCAAGCTCATTCTATCAAAAAATGTCGGATGTTGGTTGCTATGAGATGCAAGAATTCTTAGATCGGCTAAGCTCGGCCGTGAGAAATAAGGGAGAAGAAATAGCGCTGAAGCCTCTAGTTCAGCAAACTTGTGCCAACATGTTCAGTCAATATATGTGCTCCATACGTTTTGATTATGACGATAAAGAATTTCAAAATATAGTTCGTTGTTTTGACGAAATATTTTGGGAGATTAATCAAGGTTATGCGGTAGATTTTTTGCCATGGCTGAGTCCATTCTATGTTAATCATATGAAAAAAATTGTTCATTGGTCGAATACAATTCGAAAATTTATTTTAGAACGCATAATCTATGAACGAGAAAGAAATGTTGATGCTGAAACGCCAGAAAGAGATTTTACCGATGCGTTATTAAAAAGTCTCGCCGAAAATGAAGATGTTTCACGTGATACCATTATATATATGTTGGAAGATTTCATTGGCGGTCACTCTGCTATAGGAAACCTTGTGATGCTGGCTTTAGCTTATATAGTTAAAAATCCAGAAACTGGAAAAAAAATTCAAGCAGAAGTAGATGATGTCCTCGGCGAAAAACAAAGATTTATTTCTCTTGCTGACACTGATAGCATGCCATACACTGTAGCCACTATTTTTGAAGTTTTGCGTTACTGTTCGTCGCCAATTGTACCACATGTTGCAACCGAAGACGTTGCTATTGGGGGATATGGCGTTACCAAAGGCACCATTGTTTTCATCAACAACTATGAGCTCAACACCAGCCCCAAATACTGGATAGAACCAGACAAATTTAAACCTGAACGTTTTATTACTCCACTAAATCCACCCAAAATCGATCCAGTTACAAAAAAGGTGCAAAATCTACAACTTAAAAAAAATATACCACACTTTTTACCATTTAGCATTGGAAAACGAACTTGCATTGGCCAGAACCTGGTAAAGGGATTCGGTTTTATAATGCTTGCAAATATAATGCATAAATACGATATTTACAGCACCGATTTATCACAAATTGTAACATATCCGGCTTGTGTAGCCGTGCCGCCTGATACATTTTTACTCACACTAAAACCACGATCATCATAATTCAAACACAAAACAACCATCCATTTAAGTTCGATGTAGTTTTAATTTTTAATATAGAAGATGTAAATTTTTAAGGTTTCTCTTCAAATTTATTAATTTCTTTAAAAGATATTTCAATTGTTTCATATTGAAAAATAATGTTATTATTGTAGTATACATATATTAATTAAGTTATAATTATGTATTTAGTATTATAAGTATTTAAAGTAGAAACCCACATACGTTATACAACACATGACTGAATGAAATACAACCAAAATAAAATCAACAAATAAATTAATGTATTTTCTCTAAAACAAGTAAGTCTATATATATTACATGTAATTGGTATTTGGACATTGCCAATTACAAATTACATGTAATGGGTAAAATATAATTGAAAATAATTGATGAAAAATGTGTAATGATTACTTTTAAGGTATTTATTACCCAAAATGTAATTATTTAATAACTCATACAATACACATAACATAAAATATTTTAATAGAAGCCAAATATGTTATTACTACATCCAGCGAAAAAATGAACTCACCCGTTTAAGATTTGACATTCGGTGTCAATAGTGTATCAACCCCGTATGTGTACAAATTGTACACGAACGGTGTCTATTTGACAACGATAAAATGACACCATTCCGTTGCCGAATTGACACCATCCGTTGTCGATTTAATAGCGTTCGTATACGATTTGGCACCGTTGTCAATTTGTCACCATAAGTTGTCGATTTGATACCGTTCATGTACCTTTCTGAATAACCCCTCTATTTTTTTGGGAATTAAAATAATAATTTCTTTATTTTTTAAATACTTAAATTTAAAAGATTTCATGTTTAAATGTGGCAAAACATAGATGTCAATTGTCGGAGTTTCTGTATGTGAAATTTCAAATGCGTTAGAATTTCCTTAGGTCCTCTTTCTAAAAAATAAAACAAATACTTATTGTACTCTACATCTGTTAATTATATATACATATAGTTTTACTTTCCTGTTAAATGTAGAAAAACTGAAGGCATGTTTATAGTTTCCAGGAATTTTTGGAGTTGTATGTATGTTATCACTTTCCTTCACTTTTATCCATTATATATATTAAATTGTTTTCACTTTTTTATGTAAATAAAATTAAAACATACTTATAAAAAGCAACTCACGTTGAGATTTTACAATGTCGTTTTTCCATCAGTGTAATGGTCTTTCTCGTATATTCAAATACCATAAAAGCTAATTATCTATCCGAATCACACATTTTGTTGTAAAATGGCATCGATTTGATAGGACATGTTTTTGCATATTTGGTTATATTTTATTCCAAAATACAGCAAATGTTGTCGACTAACTTCTTTCGACATTGAGAAAATTGCAGTAAGTCTTATGCATATCTCTATCAGCAATTGAAAATTAATTGACGAATCCACATTTTTTCCCCTATATTCGTTTCAATTAACCTTCCACTATAAATTTGGCTAAGAAGTGTTACTGAATCTTAGTTCAGAAACCTTAAATGGGTTACTCAATTTCAGCATAAATTTGATTTATCTGCGTTTGCTCCTATGAATGTGAAACAAAGAATATTTGAAAAGGAAAGAAACGCCACTTGTTTCATAACAAAGAGTTGTTGCAAATTATCTTTATTGAAATAAAGGATACTTTTAATGGTAGAATCATTTTTAGAACCGAAATTCGTTTCATTGAAGGCTTTATTAATCCTTGGTAATGCCTCAAGTCATGTCTCCTAATGTCACACCGCTTAAAACTTATTTAAAAAATAAATCTCGATATAACGAATTTTTCGATTTAACGAATGTACCTGACAACATATCGTTCGTTATACCGGGATTTGCCTGTATATAGTGTTGTTAAAAGGGTCGTGAAAAGATTGGTGCCAACTTTTTGCCACAACTTAGGTTAGGTTACGTGGGTTGCTCGCAAGTTAGCGAGTTCACTCGGAGGCCTTGTGGCCCATTGTGATACCCTTAGAATTACCATTCCCTTATATACATAAAGGGAGAATGGTTGCCCACCCTAATTTCGTTGACTATGTACTTCTTGTGATCCCCGTGAGAACCAACCGGTACTTTTAATTAATCTGATCATATTCACTAGTGCCACATCTCTGAGACAGTCCAGATCATGGAAAAGAGCTCTACCAAGATGTAGTAGTCTATGCTCTTGTAAGGCTGGGCAGTCACATAGAAGGTGTTGTACCGATTCTTCCTTCTCCTCATCCAAACAACTGCTACAATAGCTATAACGTGGGTAACCCATACGTTCTGACATGCGTCAAATCATACAGTGCCCTGTGATTATACCCGTAAGAAGCCTGGGGGCTAATTCTCGCACTCGTTATCGAAATAAATTTCGAACGCTTATTAGCGTTCGAGTAAAAACTCGTTCGTTATCGAGCACAAGCATTACAATTTTCTATAGATTTTATTCGATATCGTATAAAAGAATCCCAAAAATAAAATAAACTCGCACGTTCGAATAAATATTCGATCGTGTTCGACTGCGGTAATTAGCCCCCTGATCGAATTCCTACTAAGACAAAAGAGTCTTAGTCCTATTCTCTGTCAGAGTGGGCCAGAGCAATCTGGATATTCTACAAGTGATGATATTTGATCACCTGAGTTCCGTCTCACTCAAAGCCCATTCATTTATCAATTTTGATACGTTCACCAAGGGAGTGTGAATTTCCCTTTGCGCAAGAGATACGTCCAGGGACGACCCGTTCGTTGCGCATTCGTCGGATACTTCATTTCCCCGGATGCCCTCATGTCCTGGGACCCATATCAACTCGATGTGATGTTGTGTCAGTTGTGCCAGTGATTGGATGCAGTTGAGAAGACATTTCGACTTAATAAAGTTGGAATTAAGAGCCTTGATTGATGCAAGGCTGTCCAAGTAAATATATATAGCTGAAGTTTCGAGATTCAGTTCCCGGATTCTTCTCGCGGCTGTATCGATGGCATATATCTCAGCTTGGAAAACCGTGCAGGTATCCGGTAATCGAAGAGACAGCGAAAGGTCCAGTTCATCGGAGAAAATTCCCGAGCCCGTGCCTCTTTCTGTCTTTGAACCATCAGTGTAGACTGAGATCACGTCGTCCCTTAGGACAGTGTTCGCGGACCAGTCATCCCTTGTCGGTATCTTAATCCTAAACGTCCTATCAAAATTCGGTGTAGATACCAAGTAATCCGTTTCTTGCCCAATGAATGGCCTGCCTATCTTCTGTAGGATGGTGCCGTGACCAATACGATCATGCTTCAGTCCGCTCGACTGTTTGAGTCGTAGAGCAGACTTAGCAGAAATACATTTGATATATATATCAAGGGGAGTTATATTTAGCATCGTCTCTAGACTGGCTTGACTAAACTGGCCACAACTTAAAAAAAAAATTCATTTTTAAATAGGTCTAAATTCACAATTTTTACTTAAATTTTATGGAGTAATAATATTAGAGTAATGTTACAAGCTATATGTAATAATATAGATATTCTCAATTCGATTAAAGATATAGTGAAAAGGTATTATATGGAAGTCATATTGTGCACCAAACCTTAACCAGAGTGCGCTAAAATTATATAATTTTATGCAAGATTAGGTAATAAGTTTTTGTGACACATCTATCTCAATACCTTTTTATGGATTCAAAATCAAAAACAAACAGAAAATTTACAGAATCTTGCCATTTTGTAATATATTGTTACGAATGTGCAATGACGATTTGAATTCAACGGTCTGTAACGACTGCCTGCAGCATTCATCATGTTTGATGACACGTCCATCATTGAGATTGTTTGTAAGTATGGCAACACTAAATGTTTGCGCTGCTGGCAATGACATCGAAAAGCTCTAGAAATCGAATGTACTAGTATGTCCGTTAAGAACATTGTAGATGATTCCCGATAGATGGCGCGTGTATAAATAGTGGCAGAGCTGGCAGTCGTGAGTTGAGTTGATCATTGGCGGTGTTAGAGTTAACATCAACTGTCTTGTACGTAATAGAGTGTGTGTGCATTTCTGCGAATTGATATTCGTGTATAAAGACATTGAGTGACTATTTTATTCTGTTGTTGTTGTACATTCTAAATAAATAAAGAGTTGTTACAATTTTAAACTACTAAAACTGCTTTTATTTGCAATCAAAAGTATCCGGTTTATTTAAAGAAAATAAACCCACGTTTTTAAAAGGTAAAAACGTAACAATATTATATATCAACGTGAAGGAAATGTAAAAATCAAAAATGTAAACAATTTTTAAGAATTTGAAAATAGATAGAAAACATTCTTCAATAATATAGGAATCAAAAATTGTATCTGATATTTTTTTTTTTTTTTTTGAAAATTTTAATTAAATACATTCATTTATAATTTTCTTAATTTACTTTTATATTGTAAAAAGAAGTAAATTAAACTATAAGAAATAAATCATATAATTTTCTGTTATTTAAAAAACAAAGCAAATGAAAAAAGTCTTTCTACAGGTGCAGACGAGGTAAGAGGAGCATTTGAGCGCTCGAATACCTTTAAAATTGTTGGATAATTTTTCAATTTTCCTAATGTTGAGTCTGTTGTGTGTGTTTTGGATACTCTTTGAATTATTATTTATTGATATTTAGAAATTTAGAAAAATGTTAAATGTAATTGCCATTTATGTAATTAGAATTATTTTTTTTATTATCAATTACATGCAATTACATTTACCTTTTACTAAATATAGTAATTGGTAAAAGTTAACTACCAATTACTTGTAATTGGTAATTGTTGGTTGCCAATTACAAAACGTAATTGTAGTTGTAATTGGCAAAATTTCAATTACAATTGCTAGTAATTGGTATTTTTCAATTATTAATTACATGTAATCGGTAAATGAACAATGTTTTTCATATATTTTGATTTAAAACATTAACGATACAGAGTAATAGGGCGGTCACACGGTATGTATTGCTTGTATTGGGACATTTTTTCACATGTAAACATGTACATGAAAATCGTAATCTACGATGAATTCTAAGAAGGATTGCAGAATATACTTTAAGGTGGATGTTAGACTAATATTTTTGTGCGTTACAAACATCTGCACAAATCCAATATATCCTCCCCGCTATGGTGGTGTAGGGTATAAAAATGAAGGGAAATAATAATTATTAATAATTTAAATAGTTCGAGAAACAATATAACGGATGTACAGCAGCCTTCGTGCGCCCTCTAATAATATCCTTGCACCAGTTGTACAATAGCTCGCGTGGTCAGGAAGAAATTATAATGATCAGTGCGCTTTTAGTAAAGTTGCCGCATAAGAATCAATTACACTGCCGATTTGTTGCGAAGGGAATTGTGCCAAAACACTGGTAATATTGGCTCATATAGAGTCATAAGTTTGAGAATTTTTTTTTTCACCAAGATGTTTATTTGGGCGGAAATCGAGGTGACAACATCTTGTAATTCAATTTATTCTTCTTCCCAAAATTTGAGTTTAAAAACAAGACCATTTTAACAGTTCAATTGATATAAGAGAAACAAACGTGCTGACTAATTTCTAAAGAATAAGCATGATGTCCCCTCAAGAAGCTACTAAACCGATATTTTTAACATGTATTCATAAGCAGTCGACTTATGAATACATGTTCTTGCATTTGTTCTTGCAAATTTTTAATAAAAGCTTCTTGAATTTAATAAAACAAAATAAATGTTATGTTTTTATATGTATTTTGAATGAAAATGAGAGTCATATATATTTTACGTGTAGTTTTAACCAGTTTCACTGTAACTTTATATATTAACACTGTCTTTTTAGACACAAACAATTTAAATTTATATGAAATCGGTATGTTGCTAAACATGTTTTAATCACATAAATATGTAAATTTACACTCTTTTTGTTTATTTTTTTACATACAATGTGCTTAAATATTTTAATTCACATACAACATGTATTTTTACCCTAATCATAGTAGGAGAAAAGTTACCTACTATAAATAGAGTAGATTTACACGAAAATTTATTAGAGTGTATGTATAACGTTAATTTTGTCATGCACATGGAATACCATATGTATCGAATACATGTCCCAATACATATTGAATACGTACCGTGTGACCCCTTTTTAAGTTAGCTATTAGCAATGTCTAGTTGTGGCATATTTCGGTTTTCTAGAATTCTACGTATTTTAATTGTTATTCAACGTCGACCGGATATTTTGTTCTAAAATCTTGTTCGTTTGACTGATTTTGCCCATTTACAAAACTAAACATTGCCGATCAACAAAGAATATTTGAAGAAAATTACATTCTTATTCGTCATTCCCTCGAGGCCCTATCGTTCTAACATCAGACAGACGGACATACCTACATCTTAGAATTTTATAAGGACCCAGAATATAAATACAAATGGAACGACAAAATCAATGTACCAACCATATTTTTGGTGGAGAGAAATGTATTTTATTATATTGCTCAATGGTTGGTGCATTCTCAGGCGAAATATATGGTTTCATTCTAACCGTTGTTGATGCCATATTTACAAACTTATTGTCATTCCATGAAACTGTTGTGAGGTCGTGCATTTTCCTCACGATGGTCGTCGTCGCCGGAATAAATTTCAAACGAATAGCAAAATCCGGAATCATCCTTATGTTTTTTGCGTGGCAAATTAATTAGGGAAAACTTAACAACTCGGAACACAGACGAAGAAATAGGTTTGTTTTAAAAATTAAACATAACCCAGGTATCCTATTTTGGGGACCCCTTGCCGCATTCATTCAAATCGGACTAAGGGCTTAGAAGTTACAGATTTATTTCCCTCTTTTTTTCCTGGTATTGTTTTTCTAGACCGCTCCCTAAGTCGGACACCTTTTTCTCAATGTCATTCACTCTGCTGTTTATAACTTCCAAAATTTGCTGAAGTTTCTCATCTGTCGCTCTAGAAGTTTCTTAAAATTTCGCTTCCATATCGGCTAACAGCTTCTCGTTGTTGGCTATAGAGGTTTCTTTCAATTTAATTTCCATTATTTTATTTTCTTCTTTAACTTCAGCAAGAAGTTTCTCGTTGTTGAAGTTTCTTGAACTTCAGCTAACAGCTTCTTCTTGAACTTCAGCAAATTTCTCGTTTGTTTCTTGGAATATTTCCATCATAGCAGCAAACATTGTGCTTAACAACTCTTTATTTATTTAAAATGTACAACAACAACAGTTTAAATGGGCACTATATAGTGACCATTTAAACATATGGGGGGTTTCTTGTCAAGTGAACCAACTTTTAAAATCGATGTCTTCTGATTGGAATGAAATGTGCACCAAGGTTAGTTCTATTAGATAGTAATTCAGACGCAATTTTTCAACAAGATCGGTCAAGAACTTTATGAGTTTTGGCCAAGCAGGTGAATTTTTCGGATGTGAGCCTAATAAGATATAATTAAATATTTTAACGTGATTTCTATTTTGCTTGATATTTTTCTCCATAACATTATTTACAATAGTTATATGGGTATTATTGTGATTATCGGAAATGGAGCTAATATGGGTGCTATGGTCAAATATGGACCGATATTCACGAAACCCAGTAGTATAATTTTTGGATACAATATATTGATCTGTATACAATTTTATTTCGATATCGATATATTTAAAATATTTATAGAGGTCAATGTGTTTTTTGGAAGTGGTCCTTATATGGGAGCTATGACCAATTATCGGCCGATCTTCATACAATTCAACACATCGATTATCGTATATATGGGAAATATTTATTTGAAATTTTAACCGGATAGAAGCTTTTATAAGAGATTTATTAGTATTTAAGTAATTTTCGGAAATGGACCTTATATGGGAGCTATGGTCAAATATGAACCGATATTCACACAATCTAATAGTATCATTTGTGAATTAATACTACCGATCTCTGTAAAATTTTAATTCGATAACGATATTTTTCAGATATGTATGAAAATTAATGTGTTTTTTGGAAGTGGTCCTTATATGGGAGCTATAACCAATTATGGGCCGATCTTCATGAAATTCCCTACAGCGATGTTCATGTGCATTGGGATTATGCAAGTCGAATTTCAACCTGATACCGATATATATAAGATATTTAAGTGATTTTCGGAAGTAAACTTTATATGGGGGCTATGGTCAAATAGTGCCATATCCAAAAAAAAGTTGGTCTCGCGATTTCTGTTTGCACAAAACTTAGTTGTGCTTAATTTTGTATGGATACTGCAATTCTATGGGCATTTATATACCATAGCACCATATTTCGGGAAGAAATTTGTATGGGGGCTACGAGAAATTATGGACCGATTTTTTTCATTTTCAACAGAATTTGTTGTTTTATCATATAAATAATGAGTGCAAAATTTCATGGTATTCTCTGCAATAAATTTACCAAAAGTCACAAAAATCATGTGAAAATTATCAAAATTTTTGGAGGTTGTCTTGCATTTTGATCCATAATTCGATTTTGCTGATTTTCAATACCAAACTGCTTAGAAAAATTATAAACATTTTGGAATACATTTCATTAATTTTGCTTATGTATTTTGGACGTGAGAGTGTTTTACACAGACAGACAGACGGACAGACGGACATTGCTAAATCGACTTAAAATTTCATAAGGATCAATAATATATATACTTTGTTGGGTCTCAGATGAATAATTCTCAATGTTACACACGGAATGACAAACTTATATATACCCTCTTCCACCACTTGTGGTGGTGGAGGGTATAAAAAGGGTATAACACACACAAAAAAATATTAGAGGTAATATTATCTTAGCTGGCATAGTAAAATTATTTTTATATGAAACTAAATAAATAAGTTGTATTACCTATGCCAATAGTTAATTTACACAATACATTTTAACTAAAATCTATGTTAATTCTACTATTGTTGTTAGGTATCTTCTTCGAATATTTTTATGTGTATGTTTTTTCAACTTATTGTCATTTTAAAAACATTTGTGAAGAAAAAAGGTTTGTACAAATTTATTATTTAATAAAATTTATTTTAATAATCGTATATTTTCAGCAAAATATATTAATTCTGTTTGTATAGATTTCATAAGGTAATTAATTACATAAATATTCGTATTTACATTAACATATTAACTTTATGACACAAATTTTATTTTTTCAGAGAAGGATATGTCTCATATTATGTTGTCGAATATTTTAATCTTCCTGGCCACTGCAATCCACAAAATAAATCAATGTAATCCGTATCCTTTTAAATATTTTTCGTCTTTCCATCTTCTTCAACATCGCTATAAACCAGCCACTGTTTTTCTAATTAATTAATTCATATCCAAGCCTATGAATGTGAATGGTACTATGTGGAATGTCCATCATTATATATTGATCTGTTCCAGTACTAGTCAGATTTGCAGGTTTCAATAAAAAATTGCTGATACTGTAAATAATTAGTTGTTAGGTATATTATTACTAAAACAAAACCTGCAAATCTGACTAGTACTAGAACAGATCAATATATAAAGATATATATAGTACAGAACAGATCAAGAGATGGCCATTTCACATAGTGGCATTCACATTCATAGGATTGGATAGTAATTGTTTTCCACATAATTTTTTATTTTTTTTTTTGCAATATTTTACTCCATTAAGTAATTTTATGAGATCTAAACATTAATGTAACCTTTTTATTATTTAATAAAGATAAATTAAATAAAAAATAAATTTTATTGTTATTAGTACTACAGCATTGATAAAATAGTTAATTTAACTAAACAGATATTTTATTACATAGTTGATTTACCAAAAATAAAAGTATAAATTAGCTTTTCTATCATTTGTAATTTTGAAAAGTTTATAAGCTGGTTTAACAAAAATTTTTGTTGATTTTTCGAACAAGGAAATCAACTAAAATTTTAGGCATATTAACTAAATAACTTTGTAAATGCCATTCTACCCTTGCGCTTAGTTGAATTTATACTATATTTTTAGGCAATGTAACCTATAGAATTTTTTGTGTGCAAAATAAAATAAAAGCTGAAAATAATAAAAGCTGAAAATAACAAAATATATAAAACTGAAGCCTTGGTGATTAATGTCAAAAGTCTAGAAAAGGAGACTGCTACTGATGACATTAAAAGAAGTGAGGCCGAGGATCTAAAAAGTAGAGTATTTGCCAAGCCGTAACTGATGTTCCATGTAACTTTCCTGTGGATTATATTAAATACAAAATTATATTGGTATATTTAATATTATGTTTTATATATAGATAAGGATAGTATTAAGTTATGTTATTATTTGTTAGATATTAAGTAATTTTTTTTTTTAAAAAAGATTTAATGTTGTGTAAAAAAACTGATCTGTTAGGAATAAATTCAAAGAAAAAGATATGATCAAATTTGATGAACATTTAGGTATATCGATTTTCTCGAAATTTTTGAATAGTTTAGTTTTAAGTTAATAGAAAATAAATGTTAATATATTGTAATGTTTTGAAAAAGAAATGGATAAATAATTTAATTTTGAAGAGGATATTGGTAAGTAGGTGATTAGTGTGTGTGTATTACCTTCAGTGGGGCCATAATAAAGTAAGTTGTGAAGGACAATAAATATGACCATGGATGGGACTTGGGTGGCTGGAAGAACAAAACCAAACTTCCCTAATATTGTTTTAGTGTGAATTAGTAAGTTAGATTGTTGTTACATGTATAATTGGTGCGTGGCTGAGCCTTAGGAAAGGGTTGAGAACTAAGTCCCAGATGAGTGTCAAGAAAAATTTTAAAATAGCCGGTGAACCACCTAAGCGCAACAACCGATCCGTAACAAGTCAAAATGACTCTCAATTTGACTGAGGTTTTAGTGATTTTGAAAGTTGAGGGTCATTTGGACCCCAAGTTCTATTAAGGGTTAATTTACATTTTTGTGGTATATATTTTTCTCAAATTTCATTAAAGTTGGTGAAAAAATTTATAATATTTCGCTATCTTTCATTTAGAAATTGCAATAAATCCCAATGTGATGATCAAAAAATTCTGACATTTTTTTAACAAAATTTTTAAAAATTTGTAAATGGAGATTTGAAACTGCCGTTAAAAAAATTTATCTTTTTGGCCATCTCTGCGAATAGGTTAACGGTATCCTACAAAGACAAAAACTCATACAAATGTATGAGTTTTTATACGAATATTTCTTAAAATATGTTAATTTCGTTCCTACATTTCTTGTTCAAGTGGCCTGAGACACGTTAATGGTCTGGGGAAATTTTAATAACTTATTAGAACGACAATTACGTACACATTTGGATTATTTTGCATTCGATTGCAAAAATAATTATTTAGTAGCAACATTTTTACAAAAACTGAAAAATATGAATTTTTTCCGAATTTTAACGATAATACAGTTTGTGGGTCAATTTGACCCAAAGGAGATATAGGTTTAATCTCAAAAATATTTTTTTTACTGTAATTTTTATTAATATAAATAAATCTACATATTTCTAAAAGATAATGCAGAAAGTTAAGGAATTTCACAAATGTTGCTACTAAACATTTGATATATGTAAATAGTAAAATTTTACATATATCTGACCTTTGACCTCGAAATCGTTGTCCGATTTGCCTCAAATTTTCAACACTTAACTTTTAGACCTAGTGTCACAATATTCCACCCGGCACTCCTTGAAATATAAAAATAAAAAATCGGCTGCACCCTAATAAACATATTTTCTTAACTACGATTAATATACAATAGGATGTCATAGCAGAGCCATCTGTGTTTGAAGTTTCGAAGACGGGATAGTAAAATAGCGTGGGCCATAACCCTAATAAAATCACCACACTACAAAATAAATTATACCATCTGGGACCTACATACAAAAGAAAATCCAGCACGGGGAACACGAGCAGCATACATTTTGTAAGATAAGTACAAATTAAAGCTAGAAAAAACCTGAATTTTAATATTATAAAAAATAAGAATCCGTAAGAAAAAACATGCAGTGCCGTTATAAAAAGGTGACCTTTGCAGTGTCACACGTAATGTAATTGACAGTTCGACCTTCACATGACCTTAATAACTGTGTTAAACATAATCAATTCTTTGTCCAATTTCCTAATCAATTTTAAGAAGATTGGGGTGAAATTCAGTTAAAATGGAAAATTTTCATAAATAAACAAAATAATGTGGAAATGATTAAAATATTTTAATTTTTATTTCGTATAGCTATTTCAAATGTGTAAAAGTTATTCCGTGTAAAATTTGCTAAAATTAACTTAAAGTAGTTGAATAAAAAAGGCTATAAACACAATAAAAATATTTTAGAACATTTAAAATAAAAATTTTTTAAACTTAGGGTCTAATTTTATAAAACGAAGCGACAAACGTTAAATTAAAATTCAAACCCTTTTCCTAGTATTCTTCATACAAATTGCTTACGCTTCCAAACGTTTTATAATCGTATTAGTTAATCTAAACTGAAATGACGATTTTAGGTTCTAGTTTAAAGTTTGTAATATTCCCATACAATCTCTCATATTGAATTACTATTACTTTTTAAAAAATTGTGTCCAAAAGGTATTCAAATTCTGTTTATTTTGAAAAAGTAGTTTTGGCACTATTGAGCCCATTTTGGCACTATTTATACATCAATTTGGCACTAAATATAAATGTTCAAATTAGGGTTCTATAGTTGAAACAAAAAGTCGACTTTTCGAACTTTCGACTTTTTTAGATTTTTAAAAAGTCGACTTTTCGAACTTTCGACTTTTGGTAATTTATGAAAAGTCGACTTTTCGAACTTTCGACTTTTGGTAATTTATGAAAAGTCGATTTTTCGAACTTTCGACTTTTTAGTTAAATCGAATTTTTTCGACTTTTCGACTATTTTCGACTTTCCGACTATTTTCGACTTTTTTCAACTTTTTATTTCTTGTAAAAAATACATGGTTTCTGCATTTTTTGATGCGTTTTCTGTAATGTTTAGCAATAAAAACTATATGTATTAAGGCGATAATAAATTAAATGATATTATCACTTTTTTTTTAATAGTTAAATTTAAATTTATAAAATAGTAAACAAATTTACATTACTAATTTGGTATGTTTATTATCAAATATTTTCCTAAAAGTTTCTGTAACTCGAGTATAACGATATGTCTAAACACTTTTTAGAATGCTCTTTCTACACAAAATATTTATATAAAATATTTTGTGTAGAAAGAGCATTTTTTTAAAAACATTTACTTATTATTTATTTTGCACACACTAGAAAAAATTAAAGTGTATCAAATTGCAATAACATAAAATCATTGTTATTCTGTGCATATTTTGTTTAGTATAATGTAAAAAGTCGACTTTTTTCGACTTATATCGACTATTCGACTTTTGTGAATGATTGTTCGACTAATCGATTGTTCGACTTTTTTCCGACCAAAAAGTCGATTTCGACTTTTCGTCTTTTTCAGCAAAAAGTCGATTGTTCGAACAATCGACTTGTAGAACCCTAGTTCACTGAGCCGCCGCATGTGTTTTCATCGCTTGCTCAACGAAGAATTTAAATTTTAATGTTAAGCCTAGTACTCTGTTCTTATTTGCGAAAAATTATGGTTTTTTCATGCGAAAAATTTTATATGGAAGAAATGATCAGCTGTTGGTTTTAATTTCGTGCGAAAAAAGTGCTGCTTATGTTATTTCGTGTGGAAAATTAAGATTGCCAGATGTATTTCACATGTTTTCCACAATAAGAACAGTACCTCGTTTCTGTAACTCTCGCATCGAGAAATTTCTCGCATGAAACAGTGAAATTGAATAAAAAACAACTTGAATTGAAACACGATTTCATATCTCACATGTAAGTGTTTTTGTAATTTCATTTTGTGAGAACTATCTGTCATTTAAGTTTTTTGACGTAACTTATTGGAAATTTGTGAGTCAAAGTGTTTCCGTAAGAAAATTTTGTGAAAAGTTTCTCACATGAACTGTCAAAACAACTCACATTTAAAAACGGTGCGAAAACAAATTTTTTCAAAAAATATAATATGAATACAAAAAATAAAGAAAAGGTAAGATTTTATTTTTAATTAAAACTTAAATTAATGTTAATTATTTTCCTTGCTTAACCTATAGAGGTCTTTAAAACGTTGCTCCGGAATAGTAAATGGATCAGTTGTATTTCTTAATTTTTGGCGATAAATTCGCAACATATTTCTACGATCATGGTGCTCTGCCTTTATTAATAAATTAGTATACATTTCTGATCACTATTAAATTATTTATTTATTAAAAAAATTATAATTTTACTTTTTAAATATAAATTGATATGTTTATTTTTATTTTCTTCTTTATGTTTTTGACAGCTTGATTGGAAATTTCCAATAAAAACGTAATTAGTGCTGGCTCTTCTCACTTTAAGTTACAGAAACACTTTTTTCTCCCAAATCGAGAAACGATGGAATTTTTTGTTTCACACTTCTCTATGTGAGAACTTCTCACAAATAGTTACAGAAACGGGGTACAGAGTACTGCTTTTGCGAAATTATTTCGCATATATTTCATTCCAAATATTTTATATGTAGTTTGACAGCAGTTCGCACGAAATTTTGAACAGAGTACGTAGTAAACGCCAGGTAAGTGAATACTGATTTTTTGACACTTTCTGCAATGAAGTGTCAAAATAATAAACAGAGTTGCCCAATACAAAAATTTAATGGATTGTGGTAAAATAAACACTATGGCCCATAATCATAGTCAAACAATAAAGTCGGTTCTTTTTAAAAACAACTATAAAATAAAAACCCGCTTTTTATTATTTTCTAACTATAGTCAAAACATACTTTAAGTTTTAAAGTAACCCGACTTCAGCTAGGTGTCACCTCAAATGTAGAAAATGTTTTCATACAATATACAACAAAATATAGACAAGTGCAATCGCTGAACAGCTGACTTAGAAAATTTAAAAAATAAAACAAAAAGTGACATACAACAAATGTAACCGGGAAACTAAAGGAAAAAACAGTTTGTGAAGGAAAAATAGAAAAGGAAAGATTAATATCAAATTTATTCTATTTTGGTACTAATTTTATTGATTCAATATTCAATAATTGCAAAATCTCTGCCAATATCTTGTAACTTAAACATTTTTGACTTTTTTTCGATGTATTTTTCGAAATTTTCGATATGTATACTCAACTTTCATCAACCTACTTGCATGTGTAAACGCAGGGTTAAATAACAGAGAAATGCGGCCATTTAGAGTAAATCATATAACTATCAATATATATGTGTATCAAAATCAGAGCCAAAACTATTTTCTCTCCGTGACAAAAACAGAAATGTGTTTATTAAAAAAAGGAAAATTTTACATTTCTTGTAGGTCCACTTAATGCAAATTGAAATTTATGTTCTTAAATAAATTATTAAGTTGCGTAATATTAAATCTGAGAAAAAAATGATATTAATATTCGTTTAAATTTGTTTATGTACATTCTGAGGCCGAATTACCGCATTCGATATCGATTAAAAATGATCATAATTTTCTTATTTGAGATTATGGCATTCCATATCGATCATGAAATTTAATACATTTTATTATAATTTCGATACCGAAATCATTCTTCGACACGATAGCTCATTCGATCACGAATGCGGTAGTTCGGCCCCTGATTTGAAAAAGTTATATTTCGAAACTAATTACTAATTGTTTTCAAGATATAACTTAATCATTTAATAAAAGTACCAATACATTATTGAAATTTTACCGATTATTTGAAAAATAATAGCGGTATTCACCATGTAGAGTACTTGGCCTGGTAATGTAGTAAAAGATCACATAAGCACAAATTAAAAACAAAATACATTAGAAATATTAATGTTTGTCAATAAATAGCACTTCTGCTTTTTAACTAGAAGAAGAACTCCACATCATGAATACCACAAATGGTTTTTCGCTTAGTTTAGTAATACAAAAAATTCCTGACAATGGAAAAAGTCCGGGAAATTAGAAACCCTAGGTGGAGGGTATACAAATGTCTTCATATAAGCCCAGAAACAATTATGATTTGTATTCTGCTTCTCCAAGCACTTTATTTTATAAAAAAATATCACACATAACGAGAGGAAAACTTTTATTAAGGTCATTAATATGAAATGCAATTATTAAAATTCAAATTTATGAATCTCCATACATTTATTTTCAAAATTAAAGTAAAATAAAATTGTAAGTTGTACCAAATTAGTTATTGGTGTAGCATTGAGCTTTTCCGAATCGAATTGTACCAAAAAAGAACAATTGTACCAATTTTGACATCCCTGTTGCCAACACTTTCTATTCTTAACACCAAACGTTGCCCAATGATACTGCAAGTTCATGTGTAGCTAAAAAATAAAGTGGCAGCACTAGTTGACCTTTATAATGTTTATTGTTTTTGTGGAAGTGTTTGAAAGTCTCCGGTTCTCGCGAAAAATGTATTTATTTTAAATTTGATTCCAAATTGTTGAAATCGTCCAAGCTCAAATATAATGATCCTGTGAGCTTTTTGCAAATGTTTTTCTTTACAACACTAATATACAAAGCTGTGGAAAACGAAATATAAATTTAATTAACCAGTACGGACATCGTAGAATATTGATTTAATTATTGTATAGTTTTCTGACAAAATGTCTCTTCTGGATGGTGGGTATATTGTAAGTTTTATTTGCATTAATGTTTAAATATATATTACATATTTAAGCATGTTATTCGATTTTTTATAAAGGGTTGTTAAATTTAAGTAAATTTATAATGTAAAACGTCGATAAACACAAAAATATTACCAATAAAATAAATAGTACAATAAAAACTACTGAACATATCTTAAGATTATTTTTTTTTTTTTATCAAAATCTGTTAAAAATGCACTATATATTTGTACAATTTCTGTTTTATTTTATTGATTTATTTTATATTAAAAACAAGTAAAAAAGTATGGTCGGTCAAGCGTACCATAAAATACCCTAAACAGTAAATAACAAAAAGATTTTTCTTTTAAAATCCCAATAATTTATTTTCTTGAGAGATTTTCTGAACTGAGCATTATATGAGAGCTACGAGCAATTGTGGACCGATAGCCATGAAATTAGGTTGTGTGATTTATGTCCATATAAAACTTATTTGATTTGAATTCTATGTGGATACCAACTGTCTTAAGAGATTTAAGCTCTTTAGTGATTTTCGGAGGCGGGCCTTATATGGGAGCTATGACTAAATATGGACCGATCATCATATAATTAGGTGACATGAACATAGCTGCCAAATTTGACGATTTACCAGTGTTTGACGATATTTTGTTTAAAAAATAGCAAAGTGCCGATTTGACGATTTTTTTTCTTGAAAGTGACGATTTCTTCATTATGAAAATATGGAAGATACCTAGTTTTAGTTTCTATTAGTATTTTTATACCATTCACCTTCGTGAGAAGGGTATATATAAGTTCGTTACCGTAATTTCCACAATATAATTTTCCGACCCTATAAAGTATATATATTCTGGATCCTTATAGATAGCGGAGTCGATTAAGCCCTGTCCGTCTGTCTGTTGAAATCAATTTTCTGTAGACCCCTGATATCTTCGGGATCCAAATCTTCAATACTTCTGTCAGACATGCTTTCGAGAAGTTTCCTATTTGAAATCAGCAAAATCCGTCCATAAATAACGGAGATATGAGCAAAAATCCAAGACAACCTCTATTTTTTGGACTATTTTTGATCTATATCTCAATTACTAAGTCATAAATATAGACAATATGGATATCTAATGATAGATATTTTAAAGTCCATTGCATCGATTGGTCAAAAATATTTTTTTATCCGTAAAATATTTTTTTATCCGAATTTTTTTTTTTTTTAAATTGGAAAAAAATATTAAAAAACAATTTCGAAAAACAAAATTTTTAATAAATAAAATTTTTTTTTATTTATTTTTTTTAAAGTATAATTTGGCGAATAAAGCTCTCTTACTTGTTTTATTTTAAAAAGGTTAGATTTTTAAAATAAGTGTAATAGGAGTTTACGTATAATGGCAATTCGATTTTAAATACTTAAATAATTTACTCATTTTGTTTTTGAACACGACATATTCATATTCCGATTTCCGTGAATTAAACCAATCAATTGTAGTATGGAATGTATGAAAAGATGAAATAACGTTTTTTTTTTTAAGCTTTGATATTTTTACATTGAAAGCTTGAGGGTCTTTAATTATCATTCACTATACAGTTATTTGTATAATAATGTCTTATGGGAAAAAATTCATGATATCGGGGTGTTTCTCTTCTTCTGGTGTCGGTCCAGTATATTGGATAAAGAACAAAATGTGCGCCCAGGACTACGTAAATATATTTCAAAGCATAATGCTTCCATTTGCTGAGGAAGAGATGCCCTTGAGATGGGAATTTCAGCAGGACAATGATCCGAAGCACTCCTCAAAATTGTCAAAGAACTCGTTTGCTGTCAACAAAGTACCGCTTATGGAATGGGCTTCGCAGTCATCGGACCTAAACCCAATGGAACACATTTGGGGAGTGCTCAGGAGGTAGCTGGAGGGCTTCAGTTTGAAAAATAAGGACGAATTGTGGGAAAAAATTCAGGAAGATTGGTTTTCCATTGACAAGGACGTTTGCTAAAAAATTGGTTGATTCCATGAGTCCCAGATCCAATTAAGATGTGAAAAACAAAAGTTGAGCAACAAAATTATAAAATAAAATAATTTTTTAACAAAAAATAAATAGATATGCCTCTAAAAATTGTATCCTTTTACGCGTTTCTATTATTTTTTTCAGTAAAACTATTGACTCTTTACATTGTTAGTCATATAATTTATTTAAATATAAATGAAAAGAGGAATGATTATGGTTAATATACTTACAAAATTTTAAAAAACAGCACTCGTTTCTATTATTTTTTCCAACACTGTAGTTTACGAGACATTCGCATTTGAAAATTAAAATTTTTCTTATCCTATTTTTTTAAATATTTGTTTACACTTAACAACAAATTTGTAAGTAACTAGCTACATATTAACCCGCTACTTCATTAGCGAAGCTAATCAACCAAAGTTTAATGCATGTGAGAAAATTTATGTTTAATTTGTTAATGCACGGATTTGGGAATTAGCGTGCTATTACAAAAGGTACTATATGTTATTGCAAACCTGTATATGGTAAATGTTTCTAGATCAATCAATTTTAAAAATTTAGAAATACAGTCATTCTTGTTCCACTTCCGTTAGTGGACATATTTTAAAAAATTTAAGTTTTTATGGGTTTAGAAAAAGAAAGCCCTTTTTCTAATTCATTCCTAAAAAGAAAGTATAAATATGGCATTTTCCATGTTTTCGGTTTATTAATTAAGAAAAATACAAAAGGTGCCATACGTAGATCCCTAGTTAACATCTGGAATATAGATGTGTACTTTGATTTTAACGAAATTTTAAAGCTCATTTTTGTTATAGTCGATTTTATTTAAAAATAAAGCATTTGTTTCATCCGTACCATAGAATTAGTACATATTAGGGAAGAAGAGAAAAATTTCAATGAAACATACCCAAATCCTCGATTTTCACACATTAGATTTTTGGCTCTCATTTATCTATCTAGTTCTCACCATTAGAAATATTGTAAAAACACTTTTAATTTAAATAATTGAAAACATTTTTCAATAAATGTAAATAATAATAAAAATAAATAAAAAAAATAAAATACTTTTTACAATTAGCTTTATGGTACGAAAGTAGTGTATCCAAAACTGAAACCGAAAACCGGTCAACCGGTTTTTTCATCTTTGTAAAACCGACCGGTTTCGGTTTTTTTAACTTTTCGGTTAAACCGGAAACCGGTATTTTGAATTTGCCGGTTTTTTGGACACTCTATACGAAAGTTATACTTTGGTACGAAATTTGAAATAATAGTAAAATTTATAGATTTAATATTGACTTTTCGGCTTTAGTTGTTAGGCTGAAAAAGTACAACCAAAAGAAAGATAATGTACCTAATGAGAATGTACTTATATCCTGATTCTTATCGAAGAGTGAAACGATATAACTATGGAAATTATTCTTGCTAATTATTCCAAAAAGGTAAAGTTTGCGAAAGTGCAATATTTTAAATAAATATTTGTTTAAGAATTATATACTTAAGGACTGAGATCGAAAAATTTTTAACATACATATATGTTAATAAAATAAATCCACTAAACTTACAGTTTTGAATCTTTTTTTATTTGATTGAAATTATTGTTACAATTTACAAAAAAAATATATATGGGGCATTTCACGTCAAGAGAACCAACTTTTGAAATCGATGTCTTCCGATCGGGATAAAATTTGCACCAATGTTAGTTCTATTGGATAGTAATTCGGACACAATTTTTCAACAAGATCAGTCAAGAACTCTCTGAGTTAGAGGAGGTCAAAATTTGACATTTTGGCCAAACAGGTGTTTTTTCTTATCCATATAACTTATTACATATTGTTCTTAGCAAAATGTGTCCCAAATAGTTTAGATAGCTATTTATGCAATCTTCCGAAAAAAAAATTAAAAAAAATAAATAAAATATTTTTGACTTTTTTTTTAAAAAAATCAAAAACATTTTTGACTTTTTTTTCAAAATGGGCCCTTTTTATTTTTTATTTTTTTTAAGAAAGCTCAGGTCTTTTCCTAAGCGACCTATATGGTCGCTTAGTGGGATACGAGTGGGATATCTATAAAAAAAAAATATTTTGTAACTCAAGATATAAAATTTTTGACTTTTTTTTGCAAAATCAAAAACTTTGTTGACTTTTTTTTTTAAAAATGGACCCATTTTTTATTTTTATTTTTTTTTTTGCTCAGAAGAAAGCTTATGTGTTTTCCTTTAACACTTTTTTTGTCGCTTAGTGGGATGCGAGTGGGATATCTATCAAAATAAATGTTTTGTAACTCAAGACAAAGGTTTTTAAATTTTTAGCATATGCACTATTTTGATTTTGTTCATATTTGTGTGTAAACCTTGAAAACCAAACTTACGCAGAGAAGACACATTAGCCTTTCCGATGGTATGTAACATACCTAACTAAAATTTCATAGCCTCGATACTGTAATACCCATAATATGTTAACCTCAGGAATAAAAATCACTTTTTATACCCTACATCACCATAGTGGCGAGGGTATATTGGATTTGTGCAGATGTTTGTAACGTCCAAAAATATTAGTCTAGCACCCACCTTAAAGTATTCCGATCGACTCAAAATCACTTTCTGAGTCCATTAAACGATGTCCGTCCGTCCGTCTGGCTGGCTGGTTGTCCATGTAAACCTTGTACGCAGAGTACAGGTCGCAATTTCGATAAAATTTGGTACATATAATTTGTTTGGCCCAAGGACCAAGCCTATTGAAACTGGCTGAAATCGGTTCATTATTTCATCTAGCCCCCATACAAATGTCCTCCCGAAAGTGGACTTTATCGGTCACAAATGTTTAATTTATATAGGTATCTACACAAGTTTTTCTCCAAATAAGTTTTATATATACGGAATTCATGTCACCAAATTTTATTATGATCCGTCCATAATTAGTCATAGCTCCCATAAAAGGCCTGCTTCCGATAATCACTTTAACGAGCATAAATCTCCTAAAAATGTTGGTATACACATAAAATGCAACATAAATAACTTTCATATAGACATTAATCACATGACCAAATTTCATGGTGATCGGTCCATAATTTGACATAGCTCCCATATAAGGCCCACTTCCAAAAATCAATCACGAATATAAATTATTGCGCTGAAAACTACATATAGGATTGACTAAAAAAGCCGCAAGATATAAACTCAGACAAATTTGGTGGCTGGAAAATTAATAGCGGTAGGCCTTACATTGCACCCCTCTAGTGGCTATTATCGGTCAGTTGTGGTGGTTTTTATTTTTAAGGTTTTAGAAACACTTACACGCAAATATGAAAAAAATCAATTTAAAAACCTTTGTCTTGAGTTAAAAAAAATTTATTTTGATAGATATCCCACTCGCATCCCACTAAGCGACAAAAAAGGTGTTAAAGGAAAACACAAGCTTTCTTTTGAGCAAAAAAAAAAAAAAATTAAAAAATGGGTCCATTTTTTTAAAAAAAGTCAACAAAGTTTTTGATTTTGCAAAAAAAAAAAATCAAAAATTTTATATCTTGAGTTACAAAATATTTTTTTTGATAGATATCCCACTCGCATCCCACTAAGCGACCATATAGGTCGCTTAGGAAAAGACCTGAGCTTTCTTAAAAAAAATAATAAAAAGGGCCCATTTTGAAAAAAAAGTCTAAAATGTTTTTGATTTTTTTAAAAAAAAAGTCAAAAATATTTTATTTATTTTTTTTAATTTTTTTTTTTCGGAAGATTGCATAAATAGCTATCTAAACTATTTGGGACACATTTTGCTAAGAACAATAGGTAATAAGTTATATGGATAAGAAAAAACACCTGTTTGGCCAAAATGTCAAATTTTGACCTCCTCTAACTCAGAGAGTTCTTGACCGATCTTGTTGAAAAATTGTGTCCGAATTACTATCCAATAGAACTAACATTGGTGCAAATTTCATCCCGATCGGAAGACATCGATTTCAAAAGTTGGTTCACTTGACGTGAAATGCCCCATATATATATTTTTATAGTTCTAATCACTAATGATGAAATTTTTAACCTTTTTCGAAAACCCCACCATTATGGTTTTTATAGTGCTTTATGTAATTTTGTTCGAACAAGCCACTCAAGGTCTTGTTTACCATAGTGACAGGATGCCAAGTCAGCCAAAAATAAGTGGATACATTAAGAAATTTTATGAATGGAAACATCCTTTAGAGCCCTTTGTAACAAATGTTTGGCTTTTTTGCCGCAACTGCATATTGCTTGCCATACCAAGAACTTTTTGGGAAATTTTGTCTGCTTTTGGGTCCTAAACTTTTCTTCAACATTCCCTAGAGCATCTGCAACATAAAAAAATTGATCCTGAAGCTTTTAAAACTTCATTGGCTTTAACTTTTCGTACCAAATAGTCCGAGTACTGACCTAGCCGGGCTACTTTCCTACCGGAGGTGTTGGGAGTTCTTATGAAAATGCTTTCTATTTTTTTGGTTTTAGAAACATCATGTGGACCATTCCTTCTACCTGAACCAGGTTTTAAATTAACGGACAAGTTCTCCCGGTACTGTTTAATAACATTGGAAAAAGTTTGATTGTTTGGTTTAATTGTTTGGCCAACTTTTTGTAGGGCCAAGTTGGGTTTTGTTGAAAATCCATATAAATATATAAATGTATTTGTAAGTTTGTTTGTTTGGTTTTATTGAAATTTGGAACGTATATATATCCTTACTTGGAAGCGTCAATAGGCTATAACTTTTTTCAATACTTTTACCGGAAGGGGATAAACAGGGGGAAAAACTGGTAAAATTGGTACCTTTAGTTCATAAACAATAATTACTAAACGGCTGAACCGATTTTTACTACGACAGGGGTAGCGAAGCGCACCGGGTCAAGCTAGTATTTAATAATTTTAGTACGCAATTTTGTCTGGTCACTCATTTTAATCAGATTAACAACAAATAAACATAATTGACATTAAACATAATTGACATTAAACATAATAACTGACATGCTTTACAAAGGTAACTTGATAAAAAAAAAATTAAATAATACTTGAGTTAAAAGTTTTAATGAAAAATGTGTGTTAAGAATTTTACGATCTCAGTCCTTATATCAAATAGCTGATCCGGAAAACGTTGCTTTGCCTTTAACTTTTTAAAATTTTGCACTATAAACGTAAGTTGGGTCTATAGTGCTTCACTACACTAAAAAGTGAAAAGTCCTAGATTATTTTTATAGGAAAATTTATATGAATTTTAGCTGCCACTAAGAGAAGTACGCCTCTTCAAAATCAATCCGCATACTGAAGCGTTTGTCATTGCGCCTTGTTGATGGACATTGGAAATGATAGACGCACTGGGAATTGCAAGCGCTTGAATTCATTCAAATGGCATGTCTGTTGGTTTTAGTGGAATACGCGGTATAAGCATAATTTCGCTTTGCCAGTCAATATTGTGGCTTAAATCAAATTCGGCATCAATGTTTTTACTGCAAGTCTTGTGCCATTACACAGTTTATGCGCATTTAAATTCCGCAGTAAAATAATAGATGAGCTGAGCTTTAAATTCAAACAATGCGGTGCCTTACCAGGTGGTTCCAATGAATTCAAAAATTCAACTGGATAATTGACTGCGTCATCTTGATTATTTCGATATCAACAGATTTGTATGATGTCAATGGACCTGGTAACTTTTCTTGAATGTGATAATTAATTGAGTTGAGGTGCACATTTTTTGGTGCGAGTATTGTAATTTTGAAAAATATTTGGGAAAACGCGTTGTAGAGTTGTCAAAAATCTTTGGGTTATTTATTCCTTTTTTATTATCGATTCTAACAATTGCCTCGAGAACCGATCTTCGGATTGATTACTGTGCAACTGAGCATGCATATTTATGTTCAATGTAAATTTTTGGACATGTCGCCACAGAAAAGAAGATTTCAAGCATGCATTGATCTCATCCGCCGGTGTCGATCGTGGAATCACTGGCAATGTTTTATGAAAATCATCTGACAATAATATCAATGCACCACCAAAAATTTGTTGATTACGATGTAGGTCTTGCATTGTACGGTGTTCATTCATCCAATAGATGAAATATTAATACAATTGATATTATATTTGTATTAAAATTTGCTGCAGAATCGGCTGGTGAAATCATATTTGCAATACATTCAACCGTTTTTGCTCTACAGAAAAATCCGCGTCTTTAGGTGCGTTGAACCAACACAAGGAGTGAAAATTTTCCAAAAAAAGGACGCCATTATTTTTATTTACGCAAAAACCTTCAAAAAAATTATGATACCCAAAAAAACAAATGAAGTGACCTGGTCACAAACGAACTCTAATGTATATGTAGATATCTCAAAATCGACTTTTTGCGAAAAATAATTGTTTTATTGTAGAAAATTAATCTAGGGGTATCAGAAACAAAGTTCTACAACTTTATCATTTCTGATTTTTTTGAAAAGATACCGTTATTTTTATATTAAAACAACAAAATTTGGCTTGACAATGTCCCGCAACTTTATTCAGGAGTGTTAGGTCTAGATTTTATCTGAATGTACCAACATCGAAAAAAATCCAAATAAAAGGTATTTTTTAAATTTATAAGAAAAATGTTATTACCACCACCATGCGGCCAGTTTTTGCAACAATTGGTGAAACAGAAAAATAGATAATTTCAAAACCTTTCAAAAGATGTGATGAAACTCTGACAAAAAAATAAGCAATTCTTTATAATTAAGTTTATTAATATCAAACGACTTTATTCAACGTTATTCAATTTTATATATGGGGGATTTCATGTCAAGTCAACAAATTTTTATTTAGCAAAATTTGCCACAAATAGTTTAGGTAGATATTTTATTGGAACAAATTTTGCTAAGAACAATAGGTAATAACTTTCATGAATGAGAAAAAACGGCTGTTTGGCCAAAAGGTAAAATTTTGACCCCCTCTAATTCAGAGAGTTCTTAACCGATTCTGTTTGTATCTAAGCTACTATCAAATAGGAATAACCTTGGTGAAAATTTAATCCCGATTGGAAGACATCGATTTTAAAAATTTGTTCACTCACATGAAATCCCCCATAATGATAATAAATAATCCCCGTACACCCCCTAATATAAAGTATTTCTTTCTGCAAATCAGTTACAAAAAAATATATATTTTTTTGCCTTTTTAAATTTTTCGTTATATCTTTGACATTTTCAGTCGGATCTTATCAATGATTTTGTCTTGAGAAGACATACCCTTCCGTTTGTAATTTCCAGTATAATCTGCAAAAATTTACGTTACACAGTATGAAAAAATAGGAATGTCTGCTGTGTCCTTGTGGTCATCTAGCTGTTATGATGATTTTCTGTGATGTCGTTGTAAAAATATGTACAGAAAAATACCTGTCGTATAAAAAATTTGGTATCATTTTTATGAGCTCAACTGGAAAATTTAGTCTTTTCAATTTATAAATAAGGCCGTTGTGCCAAACAGTATCGAATGCTGATTTTATATCTAAAAGAATCATTCCTGTAGATTTGGCATTTTGAAAGTTTTCTTTAACCAAATTTCTTATTTTTATTAAGAGTTGTTAAGTATTATGTTCTTTGTGGAAACCATACTGTTGTGGAGGAAGAATATTATGCAAATCAATAAAATTGTTTAATTTTTCTTTTAAATTTTTTTCAAAAATTTTGCTTGTGGAAGGCAGTAAACTAATGGGCCTATATGATTGTGGTGATTCTGGCGGTTTACTAGGTTTTAGAATGGGGATTGTTTTAGATATTTTCCAGTATTTGGGAAAGTAGCTCAATTTAAGGCAGCTGTTAAACACGTTTGTGAGGTATTTTATGCCTTTAATTGAAAGATTTTTTAAACATTTGTTATTTATTTTGTCAACTCCAAGCGATTTCTTGCTTTTTAGTGATAATTTGTTTAATTTTTTGAAAGTTTACAAAATAGTTGTCTGGTGGATTTACATTGCAACTTCTAATTTGGTTTGCTACATTATCAACCTCAAGTATTGTGTTTGCATCATTTAGGCGAGATGAATTATTGTAGTTTAATATGAAATATTTAGCTAACGCATCTGCTTTCTCTTGTTGTGTAAAACTGACTTCATTATTTTCTTTCAAAATAGGGATATTATTTATTTTTCGTTTTTATTTCAATACTGATTTCTTTGTTTAACCGTTTCCAATTTCGCCGATATATATTTCAAAATTGAATCATTATTTTTATGTAATTTGACAAATCTTTAACAACTGGGTTTATTCTTCGCTTGGGTATACTTTCATCAATTCCCTTCTTAACAGCATTGTTAAAAATTTCGATCATTTCATCGATTTGGTTTGTATTTGTAATTTCTGTCGTATCGATAGTACTAGAGAGGTTTCTATTTATTGATGTTTGAAACGTACGCCAATTTGTTTTCTTATAAACCTATTGTAGGTTATTTACGATATCTACTCTAAGATTTATAACACTAGAGATTGGAAGATGATCAGAACTGAGCTCATTTATTACTTTTACAGCTGATAAGTTATGTGCTACATTTGTTAAGAAAAAATCCAAGAAATTAGTTCGAATGTTAGATTTTTTAATTCTTCAGAAGAAAAAAGATTTTCATTATTTGTATTTTCATTATTTGTATTTGTACTTTGGGAAAGTTAGCACTGTAGTTTGTGTTATTGTTATGGTTTTGAGTATTTTGTCAAACGGAATTTGTTTGAGACCTTTGTCTAATTTTGTTATAAGATTCCCTACTAGGGCAATCAGGGGACATAGCTTTATGGGGGCCGTTACAGTTAGTACACTTCTAGAAAGATGCATCCGCGGTTTTATGATTACCATACTGATTAGAAAACAAATAACAAACGGTTCTCAGAGAACTGACAACCATAACTATTATACACCTCTACAAACAATAGATGACGGCGATACTGGGGATGAAATTATCGTAGAAACAGTTGTTAAGGTTAAGGTACCACCAATTACAATATTAAAATGTAAAACGAACAAATACAAAAACGAAAAATTACACAAATAGGTTCGCTTGTTTTTTAAATGGCACAAAAACGGCTGAAGAGTTTTCCTAGAAACTTTGCACACTGATCAAGAACTTCAATATCTAAAATTTCTTCGTTCCGCTCGACAATGCAATGCTTAGTTTCTGAGATATTCATTGTGAAATGCAAAAAAAAAAACAAGATTTTTGCAGTTTTTAATATTTTTTTAGATAATAGGCTTTAGTCATTTTAGTGCCATTTGAAATATAATGTAGTGATTTTTCTTTTTCACATAATTCTTTCAGCAATTTTTTGTCAGTGTACTGATACATTTTTTATCTTAAACGAAAGATTAAGAAATCAGTTGAAAAATCAAAGTCGCAAATATTCTATATTTCACACAGCGGATATATGAGAGCTATTCTAATGTCCGTTTGAGGTAGCCGAATGTATTTTGGTATAAATACATATCTTTTAAGTTGGAAAAAACGTTTTTTTATATAATTTATATAAATAAATAAATAATTTTTTTTTTTTTTTTATAATTTGAAAGTAAATTTTTAATTTGGCTTAACTTCATTTATTACAATTACTCTGTAAGAATTCAAAGAATACCACTGAAAATAATTTTTAAACAATTGGCAAATTGGAATTCATTTTCTACCCTGCTACAACAATCTTTATTTTCAAGGTCTATTGTAAATATCATCTATTTTAATTACTATTATTGGGAATTATAATATGTAAAGCCAAATACATACATATATATTTTCTTTGTAAGTTAGACGATTTATGTTCTAACGGAACCTTTTGAATTTTTTGAAAACTAAAAACTGAAAAGGTGGAATTATTGCGTTATTATGGACGTACTTACTTATATATTCGTGAATGAGTGATAATGAAAATAGAAAAATATAATTTTAAGCTCTAACGTTTTAGAATGAAGTAAGAACAAGTAAATGGATACTTAGTCCTTCTAATGGCACTTTTTAAGTTTCTATAATATTTAAACATGAAATTAAACATTTATGGTCGTGAATAGTTGAGAAAGCACAAAAGGGTACCTTTTCATTTTACATGGTGTTTTTCGATTTTTCTATGAATATGAAATTTGACACATCCTGAATGAGTGAAAATGCAGAATGAGGACTCGGTGAAACTTTATTTCTTCTTAAATTTTAGAGTAGGCCAAAGGTGCATTATATGGAAAAGGAGTTATTTTGAATTTGTTTTATTTATTTATTCATTAATTTGAATACATAAAAGCCTACGTGGCAAATTATAAATTTATTTATATTAATTTATGCTAAAATTTAAAAATTATACAATATTAATATTTCATTTTTTTTTTAAATAGGATTGTAGGCGTCAGACTGGCGGACAGAAAATTATATTTGATAGCGGTAATTGTATATACATATAAAGTTTAAAACATATTAATATATTTTGTTTCTTTTAATAGTATACAGCAAACGAAATGTTCATCATATATGGGAAGGATGGAGTTTTGTTGTACTTGGAGTGTTAATACTATTGGGTTATGGTTGTCAGTATAATTTGCATGACAATTTACCAAAAGCTCTTGGAAACTCAGACCTTCTTTACAATCCACATTCATTTATTGCTGAAAGAGCATGGAAAGATTTAAAAATTTTAACTAACTTTGGACCACGTGCGGTTGGTACTTACAGCAATGAAGTGTTAGCGGTAGATTTTCTGAAGCGAGAAATATCATATATCAAGCAGTTAGCACATACAAATCAACGGATTGAACTAGATGTACAGGTAAAACATTTCTTTTGAAATATTTAGTTTCAAGTGATGGAAAAAACACTAAGATGTCATGAATGCTACTTGAATTTACTGAGTTAGTTTTGTTAAACGAGTACACGCGGTTTATTGAAAAGACAATTTTAATCTATACACCATTTACAATTTTTAATATCTGAATAAAAAATGTTCGTTATAGGTCTTAATTTAATATTTCATTTATTCAAATTCTTTATTGAATCAAATTGTCTGCGATTCGTCTGTTACAAATTATAATTTTCAATCAATGCAAAATAATCGAAATGTGTACGTAATTGTCGTTCTAATCTATATATATAAAAGTGAATGTGTGTTTGTATGTATCTTTATTATTTTTGGTTTGAAGTCTAATTTTTAAAGTATGTTTCTGTATGTCTGGAATGTGATTGAAATGCAAGTATTTGATGCTATGAATCGGATAAGGTCGAAATCCATTGGTACTGAAGGTATACCTATACAATTTCTTAAGATAATTTATCCTCATGTGTCACATATTCTTATGCACCTTATTAATTTCATTTTAACATCGTAAAAATTTTCATCCACCAGGAAAATTGCGGGTAGTACCATCCCAAAGTCTAGGATTATACATGGTCTTAATGATTTAACCCCTATTCCTATTCTTCCATCTTTATCGAAAGTTGTTGAGCATTTAATCAAGAATCGGATACATAAACAAAATACGGTTTGTTTCTAACCGTATTTTGTTTATGTTCTACAAGATTATTAAAACAATACGACCAACTCGACTTCGATCTGAGTTTACCTTTTTGCGTTCAAGTAGGAACCCGCAAATTATTTTTCCTAGGAAACACTGTTTTTGAACGATCTTTTAGTGCTAGAGTTGCACGTTGCTGGAACTCTGCCACTTAAATAATTCATTTCATTTAGTTACTCTTTAGTTTTGGTTAAATATACAAAAAAAAAAGAAACTACAGGAGGTATCGACATAATCACCCTTATTTTTAATCTAGTACAAAACTGTCGTAGGCGTAAAACCTTTACGCTAACCACGATAAGGGTGAATTATTTCATATTTGTATTCCCTACTATAATGGAAGAGGTTAACGGTATCATACAAAGACAAAAACTCATACACAAGTAAATACATGATACTCAAGTGTGTTGTTGGGCTACCGCATAAATTCATTAAAGCCATGTACCCGCATATTGAAAATTACCTCCTGCATATATTTAATACCATTATTGTTAACTCCACCTTCCCTAGTGTATGGAAGACGTCAAGAATATTGCCTATAAAGAAGAAAGGAAAGAGTGTTTGTCTCGATAACTATAGACCTATAAGTATTTTAAGCAGCATGTCTAAAACATTGGAAATCATTTTAAAGGACCAAATGTTGGAGCATATTAATTCAAGGAGTTTGCTAAGTAGCTCCCATTTCGGATTTATATCTGGGGGTAGTACTGCTTCTTTGCTTCTGAATCTTAGAGAAAATATACGTCAAAACATCAATTCTAATAAAATTTCTACTATGATATCACTCGATTTAAGTAAAGCGTTTGACACAGTTAAATGTTTTGTTTTAATTGAGAAATTGGCCTCTAAATTTAATTTTTCGAAATCTTCGTGTAAATTTTTCTTTTCCTACATAGGTAACTGTAAACAGTTTTTTGGTACTGTGCTAACACGATCTAAAATATCTGAGTGTCGAAGTGGCGTTCCTCAAGGATCAGTCCTTGGCCCTCTGCTCTTTTTAATCTTCATTAACGACTTCGAGGATTTGATTGGTTCTCACTGCACAAGTTACTTATTCGCTGATGATATAAACTTACTTTTTTCTACTGAAATTCAATTTCTCGATTGTCATGAAGTCACTATAAATTACACTTTATTAAAAGCTGCAGAATGGGCATTTTATAATAAGCTGAAGTTTAATCCTTCTAAAACAAAGGCAATATGTTTTGGGGCATATAATAATAACTCAATTAACTCTATGAATAATATATTTGGCGGTGTGCGCATACCTTTGGTTGACTCAATTATCTGTCTAGGATTAACACTCGATAGAAGCCTGACTTTTGAGAAACATATATACAATGTAAGTGCTAAAGTAAGTCTAGTGTTGAGATCATTATACAGTTTAGATTATTACTTACCTATATATATAAAAAACAACTTGCTCATGCTCTTCTCATGACCCATATACGCTACTGTCTAGATATTTACAGTGGTACTTCAATATTAAATTTGAATCGTATAAAACTCATTTTTAACTGGATTATACGATATATTTATGGCCTTAGAATCTCTGATCATGTGTCTGATTATTCTTTAAATTTCTTAAACTGTTCTTTCATGTCATTCCTCAAAATTGGAATTTTATTTACTTTTTATCAAAGTATTGTTACTCAATCATCTTCATATATACTAAATCTCTTTAATTTTTCTCGATCTGCACGGAATCCGACATTATTGTTGCCAAGAATTACTAACTCCACATTTGAAAAATCATTTTTGGTAAGAGTGTGTAGGCTTTGGAGTTCTTTGTCTCCTAATTTAAAGAGGTTTGATTTTTCAAAGAGTACATTTAAACGGAATCTACTAGATTTTTTGAGAGCTAAACTATATTACTAGCATACTATTGAGAAATGGTTTAAGTAATTGCTTAACTAACTATCTTTGTATAATAATAATTGCTATATTTGTTTCTTTTTTTTCCAATAAAGGCTTATTATTTTAAGTTTTAGTTATTTTTAGTTTTAGTCTTACTATTAGTACTTTTATTCATTACTTAATTGTAAAAATATTGTGTTAATAGTATATGGTCCAATGGGCTCGATTATTTAAATAAAGAATGAAATGAATTCACATACTACTTGTATGTGAGAAGAGAGTGAAGTTGTTGTTGTAAAAGAAATTAGAGACTTCCCTTCTTGTTATTCTTTGTTTTCAGACTTAACTTTGAAACAAAGTATAACAAGTAGTCCGACTCTTTGACAGCAGTACCTAACTCTAAACATGTGTTAGTGAAAAAGTACCTAAGTCTAAATATGTGTTAGAAACAAAAATGTATGTGTTGGTGGCTTTTTAATTTTCACCAGACCTACAGAGTTTTATAAAATTGTGTTAAGTTTCAATTTGTTTGATTTTCAATACCAAGAATTGAAACCAAAGTACACCAAGTAGTCCGACTCTCTATTTTTTAAATTACTCTCTCACATATACGGGTACCATGTGAATTCAACACTCTTGTGAGAGAATTAAACACTTGAAATTTTAACTTGGTTTTACCGACTAAATAAAGGCCGAACCACGTTATTACACTTATATACAATATTTTACAAATTTTTTGAACACTTTGCAGCACATTTTTATTTCCAAAAAGCGTTAATTTTGAACAAATCAAAAAATTATTTTTTTTTTTTTAATTTTTGACACTCAGTTTTATTTGTGGTGGAATTTTAATTAGAGTAATTTAAAAAATAGAGAGTACTTGGTATACTTTGCTTTGAAATCTAAAAAAATAGCTTTCACCCTAATGGTACATAGTACGCACTTATTATTTTTATATCATTTTAAGGTGGTGAGTGGCACATATTGGACCGGTTTTAAACCATATGGAATGACGACTATGTATCGTAATGTTCAGAATGTTGTAGTAAAATTGCATGGAGAATATAAATCGAACGAGCGACATCAAAATGGTAATTCAAATGATAAAGCTTTGCTACTAAATTGCCATTTTGATACGGTACCTGGTAGTCCCGGAGCAAGTGATGATGCTGCAAGTTGTGTTGTAATGATGGAGATACTAAGAGTTTTATCACGCAGTGAAAAACGTCTAAAACATTCAATAGTTTTTTTATTTAATGGAGCAGAAGAGACTGGTCTTCAGGCATCTCATGGTTTCATAACGAAGCACAAATGGGCATCGGAAATTAAAGGTATGAGTGATTATATATTTTATATAAAGACAATATTTATGTATACATATTTATTATTCTTATTATTTAAGCTTTTATTAATCTGGAGTCTGTGGGATCTGGAGGAAAAGAACTTCTTTTTCAAAACAATAGAAATAATTCATGGCTCATACAGGTAATAACGAATTTGATACTGGTTCTTATTTTAGGAAGATAGTATGGGGTAGATGCCTGCATAAATGCATTTGAACGCACAATTAAAACCGTCAAGAATTTTTAAAAACAACTTCGTTATGTGTATTGATGACCAAATAAGCCATTTTTATATTTGTTCTCATTCAGGATAATTTTTATCTTATTTCGTGATTATATGTTCATTACTATAAATTTATTAAAAAGGTACCATTAAAATAAATAAAAAGTACCATGAAGTTTATGTTCATTGGTAAACAAAATTGGAAACAAAATACAGAAAATACCAATCGAATAAAGAAAAAGTAGCATAAAGTCTCCCCCATAATTCTCACTCTCTTACGACCATATATGCTTAATTTTATGTTTCTGCTGGAAATCCAAAAATGTACTTTATAAAATAACATTTTTCTAAACAAAATAGTTTTGAATCAGTTGGTCAATTCACAAGGTCTCTTATCATGTCATAATGTCCTAAGCATAAGCACCGATCTACGAAGATGTTCCATATTTGTATAACCCTATATATTACTTAAACACTTACAAAGTTTTTTTACTATCACACGGTAAATTACCTCACAGTAGGCACTTTTCTAAAAAAACTCAGTTTTTGGAACACATTTTTACCGGTTTAGGAATTTCGGTATTTAAAAATAAAAAATGTCAACAATTATAATACCATTGATTTAAGGACATTTGGATCTATATTAGTTCCAAATTTTGTTATGTTATCTTTAACCGTTAAAATTTTACATTAATTCAAATTTTATATTTTTCTTCATTTTTAGTTTTTATGGTAAATCAGGTCCCAAAAATTTATAGAATTATTTAATTTTACTAAAATATCAATCTTCAAGTCCTAACGTTTTCATCAATATCAAATCTATATATATAAAACACAAAAAATGTTTCTACCTATGTCCGTTATAGACTCTGAAACTATCCAACCGATTAGCTCCAAACCGGTTTCATTGGATAGGAAATAGCTTCATTTCCAGAGAAATAAATTTGAAGGAACTTCGCATCATCATTGGGAAGCGGGAGCAATGATCCAATTCTGTGGTACATTTGGCCTTGAACTTTAAAGGTGGGCATGAATTCGATATTTACGATATTAGTTGGTCCGAAGGACGTCTTTTGAAAGCATGAGTTGTACTTTCGGATATTTTGAAGGAAGTGCTCGGAAATCGGAGTGACTCCGGAAATGTAACTTAGAAGCTGATCAGGCGGCTCAATAATTGCTGGCAGAAAAACTTTACAGTTCGAACAGCATATTCCCGGGGATTCTTTAGTAACTTCATAACGCTGCAATGTGAGCAAAGTTGGTTCATTGCGGCAATCAGTCAATCGGAGTTATTCAAAATATATTTTTTCAAATAGATATCACATGGAAATTTCTAATATGCAAGAGTAAACAAAATTTTTTATCATCGATTGATAATATAAAATAAGTTTTATAGTAGGTACAATTAATTTTTGCCTGAAAGCCTGTATATAGAAAACTATCTATAAGAATTGAAGAAAAGGTCAATCAACAATTATACATATAACCTTTTTTTTTTTTTGATGGCATTAGCGGTATAATGTAAAAATTTGATTTTTACACGCTCCTCCGCCGACTGACCTAAAATCAAAAATCTAACTTTACAGTGTTACTGGGTTTTTCTGAAGATTTCCTGAAAATTTCATCAAAATCCGTCCAGCCGTTTTTGAGTTCATTAATTCCGGAGATGCAGATATACCATTTTTACTCTCTTAAAATTAGAATTTCTAAAACTCTCTTCTTAATGGATCTACACATCGTGAGAGGTAGACATACTAATTTTCAAAAGTTCAAATTTGGAAAAAATGTTTGTATGGGAAAATTCGAAAATTGGTTTTACGAATAGACCGAATGTACCTAATGTCGTATTTTAGGTGTCCAAAACCATCTTCAGAAATTTTCCTTTCCAATGAAACCGGTTTGGAGCTAATCGGTTATATAGTTTCAGAGTCTATAACGGACATAGGTACAAACATTTTTTGTGTTATATATATATATATATAGATATACATTAGGGTGGGTCGAAAAAATAAGTTGACCCACCTCCTAGAATTAAAGATATTTTAATAACGTTTCCCAAACCATAATTTTTTTTGCCACGCATTTTAGGTCCGATCGTAACATACCATATATCAGTGTTTGTGGCTTGACGGCATCTACATTTCACTCTTAGACGTCATATTCTATGCGCAACTTCTAATATATCGGATCCTTCCCCAAAATCAGTAGATGTGGCTATGCAGCAGTAGTTGTGGCTATGCTTTTAAAATTTTGACTTTTATGCATTAACATCTATATCTATTTCTCGCAACAAACAAACAATGTGTCGAAAACATCATTATTTTTAAATAAATTTCTAAAAAAATATATATGTATTTATTTTTCCGTTACAAACCAAATGGGATATTCGGATCCTTAAGTCCTATTATCAAAAACACGAAAGGCCATTTTATTCTGTAGTAGTTGTTAATAAGTAAGAAACACTTTTTAATAAATACTTAAAAATAATACCGTTATAAAGAAATTACAAATTGTTTTAAATTATTGCATGAACTACTTTTAAATCTATATAAATATATAAATGTCATTTTAAGTTTGTTTGTTTATTTGTTTGTTTGTTTGTTTGTTTGTTTGTTTGTTTGTTTGTTTGTTTGTTTGTTTGTTTGTTTGTTTGTTTGTTTGTTTGTTTGTTTGTTTGAGCATCACGCCTAAACGGCTGAATCGATTTTATTGAAATTTGGAACGTAGATAGATCCTTACTTGGAAGCGTCAATAGGCTATAACTTTTTTCAATACTTGGACCAGAAAGGGGTAAACAGGGGGAAAACCGGTAAAATTGGTACCTTTAGTTCTTAAACAATAAATACTAAACGGCCGAAAAGATTTTATTGAAATTTCCAACATAGACTACGACAGGGGTAGCGAAGCGCACCGGGTCAAGCTAGTAAGTAACTAAAAGTAAATTTACCGTAATAGAAATTTTGAAAATTTATAATTATTATTAAAATATTTAAACAATACAGATAACTGTCTTAAACTATGCGTTGTAGATTTTGACGAGATTCGAGCTGTAGGTATAGCTCACGACTTCTTAATTTTGCAAATATGTAGCCAACACGCCTATCACCTGTTACTTTAGTAGCAGATTCACTTACCACTCGTACAAAACGTTCGGTATTTTGAGAGTGACATGAAAATTCTAAAATTATAATTTTTATACTTATCAATTACATATCGATGGCTTAATATAGAAAGGTCGTATCTCGTTTCGGGTTTTTTACATATTCTGGTAGACAAAACTCAAATAGACCTCCCTTAAAAAAATTCAGTTCTCTATGTTGACGAATAACAGATTTACAGTAATTAAAAAAAACCCTAACTCATTACAATAATATTTTGAAAGAAAAAGCGCTAACTCATTTAGTGTTGAATGCATATTTTTTGGTTTATATTAAAACAAACAACTTTTCTAAAAGTATATTTCGATATATTACATATTTTTAGTTGTTTATTTTTCACTTTCAAAAAGTTGAGATACGACCTTTCTATATTAAGCCATCGATATAATTTATAATCTATATAAATATATAAATGTCTTTGTAAGTTTGTTTGTTTGTTTGTTTGAGCATCACGCCTAAACGGCTGAATCGATTTTATTGAAATTTGGAACGTAGATAGATCCTTACTTGGAAGCGTCAATAGGCTATAATTTTTTTCAATACTTGGACCAGAAAGGGGTAAAAAGGGGGAAAACCGGTAAAATTGGTACCTTTAGTTCTTAAACAATAAATAATAAACGGCCGAAACGATTTTATTGAAATTTCCAACATAGACTACGACAGGGGTAGCGAAGCTCACCGGGTCAAGCTAGTAATTAGATAAATTTACCTGGTACTTCAATTATTTCGTATGCAGAATATTGGTACTGAACCAGTTGTTCATCTCTGTAGAAATCAATAATCGGTGGCTCAGTAACCGCAATTCCGTCCCAGTTTATTATTTCACTATATGTGGTACAATTGAAATTAGTATTTCCTTTAGGGATGTGGAATTCTCTAATTTTTGCTGGTGGATCTCTCCTATCATTTCTTATTTTTTGTATAACCTTGATAACTCATATTTGGATCCGGGTCAGTTATCATTGCCAGTAAAATATTTTCGGCGTGTAAATAATAAATGTTATGTTCAATTGTTGGACGAATTATCTTTTGCATATGGTATGGCAATTCTCGGATCCGAGTTATATATTTAAAAATGTGTCGACTTCCATGAATGGCCTTTGGTTCGTTTTTAACCAGAAACCAGAATGGAGCGTATGCTTTTACAACAAAGTTAACTAAATTTCGTAAGTTTTCTGATAAGGTTATTTAGACACATAAAGCCGAAGAAATCTAGAAGCTGTAGATTTCTACAGCCGTGCTGTACTTACCGGTCCAGGATTTTAGCTAGCAAGACCATCATCACAGGAACCATTATTCACTGCTAACACCTTCCGATAAATGTAGAGTTGGTCATCACGAATTTTCCAATCAGCTATATTGTCAGGCATAGTTCCCATCAGAATGGGCTGAAAATCATTAACGACCTAAAAAACAGTTTTGTAATAATTAAAATATTACGAATATTAAAATTAACTTACAGGATGTTGGTGACATGACTGCAACTCACTTCCAAATTCGCCAGTCCAAATCCCCGGACCAATTTGTTTTCCAAACATATTAGTTATCAGTGTCTTAAGTGCCAGCTCATTGAAGTGTAGTAAGCATTCATTCCACTGTAATGGTCTTTGCAAATATTTTTCAATATATATGCATTTACACCTGATTTGTAACCTGTTACAACGGTTCCATCGGAATTTATTGCAATTAAAGAATTTAGTGAATAGGATTCAGAATTTAAAAAATCTACAATTGCTTTTTGAATCCCTATCCCGCTATCAATTTCTGGAGTTGTTCAATTGTAACATGTTCTTCAGTCTTTTTACAGCTACGTATATGTTTCCCAAATATCTGTTTTTTTAATGTTGAATCCTTTTTTCCGTCATAGGAAATAAATTTTAAAATGGGTTTGTTGGTAGATACCTCTATGGATTCTGCCCTAAATTTGCATCGCTCCATTTGGATTTTGTTTTTATCAACAATAAGTCTATCTAAGTATTTAAAAATTAGTTGACTAGTGTCGCCAAATTCTTTTGTTTTTCTACATATAGAAATTTTTAGATCCTCTATTAGGGTTGTTATCAAAAGAGATCCATTAAATGTTCCATTAAAACATAGACTTTCATATCTACTAAATAAAATAAAAAAAATTTTTATTTTGTTGATAGAATTAAAATAAAACTTCTTAAATATGAAACATTAAAAATATAAATAATTTTGAAATAAATTTTTGAACGGTTGTGCTGTTAATGCATAAAAGTGAAAATTTTTAAAGTAAATATTTCATACATTTGGGGATGGATCCGAGATATCAGAAGTCGCGCAGAAAATATGACTTCGAATGTAAAAATCGTCTAAAGGGGCCCATAGACACATACTGCCAATGAACCCTTCGTATACGTGTGTGATTGATATTTTAATTAAAATTAAAATAAACATGCATTTGAGAACAAAAAAAAATATTATTTTCTATTTTTCTGTAACTAAAATTTAGAAATGATATTTCAGAAAAATTAAAAAATTCATATAATTGTTCATTAGAACAACTGTCAGCAGTATGAGTTCAATTCAAAATCAAAACTGTTTTGATTTTTCATACTGCAATGTCTGTGTGTCGCATACATAAGCAAAAATTTAAAATTTACCAACACATGCTTATTGCATGAGCATGAGCAGTATATGTCTATGGGCCCCTTAAGAGTTAAATGTAGCTGCCATCAAGCCATAAACACTGATATATGATATGTAACGATCGGACCTAAAATGGCGACGTAGTATATAAAAAACAAAAAGGGCGGTATTTCTAGGTGTGGGAAAAAATAATTTTTATATTTTTAGAAATGTTATTAACATGTATTTAATCCTAGGGGTGACTGACTCAACTTTTTTTCGTCCATAGAAACCGACCCACTCTAATATACATATGTAAATAATATAATTTTTATTTTAAAACTTATTTCCAGATGTACGCAAATTCTGCACCGTATCCAAGTGCTCAAGTAGCTGCAGAAGAAATTTTTGATTCGGGGCTCATCCCCTCTGACACAGACTATAGAATTTTTTCTAATTTTGGTGGTATACCAGGACTTGATTTTGCCTACATCATTAATGGTCATCGTTATCATACAAAATATGATTCTTTAGATTATTTGCCAAATGGTAGTATTCAACATACAGGATGCAATATATTGGAGCTAACGAAAACTTTAGCCGATACAGACGAATTGGGAATTGTCCAAGTAAGTAATTTGTAACTCATTTGATCTCTTATATATTATACGCGTTTTTTATAATTCGTTTATTTATTACAGATATGTATTTAGTGGGGTTGTCAGTCGAATATAACTTATTCGAAAAATCGATGAAACAAATGTTTATTCGAATGACAACACTAGTGTATACATACAAATATGTAATAATAATTTTTATTCGAATGAATAAAGTTTTCCAGTTTAGAATAGTAGAATAAATTTCTTTTCAAGCTAAAATTTATATAAATATTGTATGTATATTTTTTTCTATAAAATTCCAATTTTTCATGCCGTTTTAAAAATCAAAAATTTTGATAAAAATATTTTTTTTTTGTGCCAAAAGAAATTATATTTCTAAAACGACTGCGAAGATTAAAAACATATTAAGCCTTACTTAAATGAAATTTTATTGCGGAATTTTTCAGCTTATTCAATAAACTAAACAGTTTTTGAGTTACGCGAATATATGTAGTGTAACCTCCTCCATTTTCGAGCTGACCTAAAAAAACTGTTAGCACCACTTAATAAATAGTCCTTGAGAAAATCTACAAAAAATCTTTCTATTGAATTTAGGTCGGGGGATTAACTTGGCTACTAAAAAATTATGAAGTTTTTCATCCAAAATCACGCACTCCCCAAATTCGATGAGTCCTTAGAGTCATTATTTTGCTGAAGTCTACATTATGGAGGCATATTTTTCCTCACAATGTGGTATGTATTTTCAATAAATCCTTGCACACATAAACATCCATTGTATTTTTTATAATGGGTATTGGACCTATTATATTCAAAGTAAACCAGCCCCATACCATGAGATTTTTTTTTTTTTTTTTTTTGGAAAATTGCAGAATGAACTCTTATTCTTTCGGTGATTTTCGGTTCTTTCCCGCACCATTACCAAAAAACTTTTTTTAGTTTCGTCCTTCAAAAGAATATTTTGTCGTCTTCTTGTCTACACTATGCTTCAATCGTCAAGCCAAACTATTACCTCGTATTCAAATTTGCGTGAATAAGCAAGATAATGGTTTTAGCTATTCCAATCGATAATTTTACTTCGAGGAATCTTTTTTGGGCCATTAGTAACGATATTACCTTCCTAGTTACACTTAAAATCCTTTTAGATTACGATTATCAGCAGCTGGAGAGGTGTTTTTATTTTCTCCTCATCTCCTAAAGTTCTGTTTTAGTTAAAATGCCTTTGTAACGAAGTTTTTTTTACCATTCAAAGGACTTGGTAATAATATTTTAGGTTTTTTCTTGTTCCGAGTGCTGAAGAACTAGTTGCCGATCTTTGCCACTAAAAATATGACTACGTCTCCTCCAAAAAAGTTTTTAATAAATTTTAATGTGAAATTTATTCGTAATTAATATGATTTTAATGAAAATCATACTTTTTCTACAAAAAATTTGAGTTTTCCCACCTTAAAAAAACACACAGCTATTTTATTGTCCAAGTCTGAATGAAATTTAAATAAAAAAAGTCTAGAATTTTTCACAGGATAGATTTCCGCTAGTGGAAATCCTTGATTTTCATTTTAAAAACGTTTTCCTTAATAAAAAATGCGAAATATTCCTTATTGAAGTAAATTTTTACAATTTATATTGGATCCTTATAGATAGTGGAGTCGATTAACCCATGTCCGTCTGTCTGTTGAAATCAATTTTCTGAACACCCCAAAAAGCAAAAATCCGAGACAACCTCTGAAAATTTCATAAAAAAATACAATTTATTGCATGCTTTGACAAAAAAGCAACAAAACGTACATATGTTTGGATGTGTGTTAGTTTCATTGCTTTGCGTATTTTTTTTTTTGTTTTGTGTTCGTTTCGTTTGGCGTTGTTGTTTTTGTACTCTTCACCTTCATGAAAAGGGTATATACAGTAGTGGTCAAAACATTTGCAACTGAGATCGCATTTTAACTTTTCATTGACCAATTTTCTCCAAATCACATTTCGATACAAACATTTATTTTTTTCATGTCATCATACATTGTTTTTGTAAATATAAAAAAAACAAATTCCCTTAAAATTAAAACAACAAAAAATTAATTTTAAAAGATGTATTCAAAATGCAGCTGTTCAAAACATTTGCAACTCTTATTACTCTTCTCTTAACTATGCTATTAACACTAACAAATGCTAGGAAATAACGCTAATCGCATTTGTTTTATTAATTCGTGATTTCGATCTTTGCATTTTATTAAAAAACTCATCATAATTATTTTACTATAAGAGTTTTAATAAGATATTGGAAGCATTAACATCGTAAGAATTACTTTTGTGAAAAATGGCAGGAAACAAATACAATTCCGATTTCAAGGTCAAATTTTTAAATGACTTTAAAAGTGGACTTTCTCAAAAAGACATTTCTTTAAAATATTCCGTTCCAAAATCAACAATTTGTCGCATTGTTAATAGTGGTAACATCCATACAACTCACAAAGGAGGAAGTCCCCGTATTACTACTGTAAGAGAAGACAGAAAAATTAAGAATTTTTTCACGAAATATCCTAAAACAGTTCCTAGAGAAGTTAATACCGAACTTTCCATAGATGCCAGTCTTTCCACAAATAAAAACAGAGCCCGAGAATATGTATAGTTTTAGATGCACTAAAAACCCGTTGTGTCGGAAAAAACAGAAAATCTCGGCTTGAATTTGACCGCAACCATTTAAATTGGATTCAACTGCAATGGAAAAACATACTATGGTCCGATGAGTCCAAATTCAATCTCCGTTTTTCAGATGGAAGAGCCTACATTCGACGACCAGGAGGCGAAAAGTTTAATCCCATATACACAACCGCCACAGTGAAATACGAAGGTGGAAACATTATGGTGTGGGGTTGTTTTAAGGGAAATGGGATTGGCCCAGTTCTCCTGATTACTAATACAATGACGGCCACAATATATAGAGACCTTCTAAGCTCAGTTATGCTTCCATATGGAGAATGGGAAATGCCACTTTCATGGACATTCCAGCACGATAACGACCGTAAACATACGGCAGGTGTTGTAAAAGTATGGTTGGAGGAAAATAATATTAGTGTCATGTCGTGGACATTCCAGCACGATAACGACCCTAAACATACGGCAGGTGTTGTAAAAGTATGGTTGGAGGAAAATAATATTAGTGTCATGTCGTGGCCCCCACAATCTCCCGATCTCTACCCGATTGAGAACATGTGGATGATTGCAAAACGGAATATTGGTAATAAAGTATTCCGAAATCGTGATGAACTTTTTGCAGAGTTGGAAAAGCAGTGGAATGAAATTCCCGAAGATTATATTAAAAAGCTAATAGCCTCAATGCCTAAAAGATGTTCCGAGGTAATAATAAATAACGGCTATGATACAAAATACTGAATAATGAAATCGATTTTTGGATTTGTATAATATTTTCTTTAAGAGTTGCAAATGTTTTGAACACTTGTATTTAGATTAATTTTGTTAAACTTTATTTTTTTATTGTTGTAAATTTATGAATATTTTTTTTTGTTTTTGTAAAATAATATGCAATAACTGAATTTTATAAAAAGAAAATAAAAAAACTTATGCTGAAAATCTTTGTTAAAAAAATAAAGAATTAGGCAAAATGTGATTTCAGTTGCAAATGTTTTGAACACCACTGTATATGATGGTTATTGCGTTTGTAACTTCTACAATATAATATATTCGTCAACAATTAAATGTAAAATGTTTAAAAGTTCCTTTGTTATATTTAGGATGCTATACGCTGAAAATGGGCAATTAATGCATCCACAATAAAGGTGAAGGGTATATAAAATTCGGCATAGCCAAATATAGCACTCTTACTTGTTTTTTTTTTTAAATATCTGCTTTATTTACGATATTCTTTCGAATTCTAAATAAAATAAAAAAACTTGGTAACTGTTACCTCGTCCATATAAAATGTTACACGCAACCAAAGATGGGATTTTTTCCCAAAAAGGTTCCTATATTTTTTCTTTTGTAGAAAAAAAGTTTCTTCGGGATGAAGTACAATTTGTATAGGATCCAGAAAGAGAACTTAATGCAAATGCGTGTAATGCAAAACTTGGCTCACTTAAGCGAATTCAGTCCCTCCCAGACCTATCCAAATGTTTATGAAAAAAATTAGGTTTGAATAAAGAATTCTAAAAACGCAAAGAAACGCACCTCGACAAATCTCCAGAAAAAATTTAAAAAAACGAATAAATAAACCTAAATATCTATTCAACTAAAAGAGATAACCTATCATATAAGCGTACATTTTTTGTAGATCATCTCAAGGACTATTTATTAGAGTGGGTCAATTTGTATGGATCAAAAAATGGGAAGCTCGATTTTGATTTTAGACCCATGGTTTCTTCAGCAATTCTTTTTAGAATTCATCGTATATTACGATTTTGATAACCGCTTGGTCGAGAAAAAAATTGACCCACTCTACTATTTATATTATAAATGTTAGCTCATTCGGAATACAAATGGACCGATATACTATACAAAAGTGGTCCATTATTAAGCCTAAAATTAATTTGTTTTTAACATTTATTTTTATTATTATTTATCATATTTTTTGAGTTTTGTAATTTAAAAATATGTGTATAAACAATTATGAATGTTTTTTATTTTATTCTTCATTTAATTTTTTCTACAACAACAACTTTGCTCTCTTCTCATATAAAAATAAAAATACATGCCAGCAATTGGAATGTATTTTCGTTCTCAGTATGTTATTGAGCGTATTGAACAAGAACAAATTACATTATTATCGAATTTGTACCACCAAATCTTTTCTTTGTTAGACCGTTTACATTTTAAAAGAAAGAAGAAGAACATGATAAAACTCAGTAAATTTATGAATTTTGCGTTGTATAAACAATTTATGGGTCGATTATGGATGAAAACCGAAATGATAGCTGCCAGTTGCCATCTGTAATACCATTTAGACAACTGGCAACACAACTGAAGTTCGGTTGCCATCCAAAATCGTCCCGTTAAATACATTTATTAAAAATGTTAGCAATATGTTTTGTTAATTATAGTTGCAATATGTTTTAAGAGTGTGACAGTGAAAAAAAAATTAGTAAAACTTATTTAATAGACATTTTTATAGTCGCATTTTTATTTAAAGTCATATTATGTTTATTTACCAGAGACCGTAACTGTTATGAGTTTTCTGTAACTAAATCAAATTTTATTTATTTATTGAATCTGCCGTTTATAGGCCTAACAATAAGTTCTTAAATTTTATAACTAAAATTAAAACTAGTTGATCTCTATCAAGAGAGTCTTCATGGACATATGGCACTCATTCTAGCAGGGTAGTAGACAGTGTTGCCGTTTTGGTTATTTGTAACCAAAATCGGTTATTTTTTTTCCTGATGTGTTGATGTGTATTTATTTTTCATTTTGGTTACTTTTTTCAAAACATTTTGTTATAGACAGATATTTAAACATATGATCTTGACGAGATCGTGTAGAGTTTTCTCAAACAAATTATATCTATCGTGATTGGCAATTCAAGCCCTTTGAAATGATATCAAAAAATTTGAGAACGAATAATTATATTAAAAGATATTTACGATTTAACGATGTAAATGAATTCCCAATATTTGTTTAATTACACAGTTGAACAGACACAGTTGAACATACATTTTGTTGGCGCAAATTTCAAATACGTTTTGTACGAGTTGATGAACCCTCAGTACTATGTTATACTTGTTTCTTTCCAGTCAACACGTTTTCGAAATATTGCGGATTTTGTATTCACATTACATGTTTTGGAATATTTGTCTTATCTTTCAAGAATGTTGAAATTTGGCTCTTTTAGCATTATCCCCAATAAAATTTTGTATTCCAAAAATTCGAAATAAAAATTTAACACACACTTTTAATTAAAATAAAAAATTAGTTTAAAATGTAATGAAATATTTAGATAATACCCCGAAATTTTACATTCTAACTAGGATCAACCTTTGCTATTTGTTCAGATTTTATTAAAAATACTCTAATGAAAACTACAAATGTCGTAGGCTGTAATTTCAAACAAATTCGTTTAATTTATCAAATATTTCATTAATAATTTATTTTATAAAAATAATAAAATAGTTTTCTTGCTGTAGCCAGTAACGCAAATAAGATAATTAAAATGAAAAATGTGAAGCAAAATCACAGAAAAAGTGTAATATTTGAAAAAGTATGCCATCATTTGAAAATACACAGTCTTACAAAAGTTTACATACCTCTAATATATTTCATCTTTATCAATAAATATTTAGTGCTATTTCGGATTTATTGAGATAAAATAAACACAAAACTAATTTATTTTCATTAAATTCTACTAAAAAACATAAAATAATTCATTTAGTGTTTATATTTGGCAAGATTTGATTACTTTAAAGTTGTTGAGTTTCTTAAGCTAGTAGGGCCTGAACTTCTTCAATGTAAATAAAACATCATATTTTTATTACAATTGTCCCGACGTTTCGTAGATGTTATGCCTACTTTTTCAAGGGATCGTCTATTTAAATAATAAAACTTAAAATTAAAACAATATTTTCAAAACAAACATTTAGAACACTTACACTTACAGTTTTTTGTAGATAATTTCGTATACATTAAATTAATGTTACATTCAACATTATACATATAATATTAAACATAAAATACATACATATAACAACAATTGTACAACTTAGTTTAATATCACAGTTCGTTTAATTAATAGCAACTCTGTAACTCGTATTTATATTTGCCGTGTCTTCTTTCAGGTTCATCGTTTTGCAAATTTTTGGTTGTATCCTCAAGCTTTCAATCGTATATCTTTTCCAATCCATGTTTTCTTTGTCCAATATTTTGACACTTTCAAAATCAGCTGAGTGTCCTGTTTCTAAAATATGCTGCGCAAGTGCTGTTGTCTCTTTTCCCCTCATTATGTCCATTTTATGTTCTCCCCTTGGCGTACCAATCAAAATAAATTTGCTTCAGTTTCCGCTGTAAATTTTATTTTCGGATGGTAATTGTTTAATGTTCACATAATCATTGTTTAATGTTGACATAATCACATCCATGTCATTAGGATTAATGATTGCCAAGATGTCGTCAACATATTTAGCTATATATTTAATTCGTATATTCATATCCCTCAAAATAGTTAATACGCTGTCGAATAGGCTGTTCAATATAATATCCGCTATTGTGGGGGAGAGAGGGTTGCCCATGGGCATTCCAAAAGTTTGGTTGTATATTTTGTCATCATGCATGAAGTAGTTGTTGTCATTTAGATAGAATTTTAATATACATATGTAAAAATGTGGACTTAGGTATTTTCGTATATTCCGTTATTATATTCCATTTGCCTATTATATTCCTCACAGCTAAATAGGTAGGAATATTTGAAAATTCATGTTTTGGCATAAAGCTAATAAGTTTACATACGGGATAAAAAAAACTTAAAAAAAATTAAATTAATATTTTGTGTGGCCTCATTTGGCTTTAATTACAGCAGAATATCTATTTGGCATGGACAAAGCTAATTTTTTTGTTATTTCTGGAGTAATTTTGCTCCATTCCTTCATTAACGCTTCTTTGAGTGCTGAAACTGATGTTACTTGCCGATTTTTTAGACCTCGTTTTAAAATATCCCATAAATGTTCAATAACATTAAGATCCGGAAACAGCGGGGGATGTTCCAATTTGTTTTTAACGTTATATAGAAGCCATTCCTTAACTAACTTTGATGAATGCTTCGGATCGTTGCCTTGGAGAAATATTGCGGTGTCCTCCAGATCTAAAAGTTGGATGCTGGGAAGATAGCTATCCTTTAAAATATCGATATACATGGCCTTATCCATAGTACCATCGATGAACCTGAGTTTACCGACACCATTTGCCGCCATACATCCCCAGACCATGACTGACCCGCCTCCATGTTTTACGGTGCAATTAACATTTTTTGGTAATAACTCTACATTAGGCTTTCGCCAAACTTTTGTTCGTCCATCACCTCCAAAAACCATAAATTTACATTAATCTGTGAATATTACCCTCTCCGCTTCTGGATATTCACAGATCTAAGTAATGTTTTTTTTCCTGGCAACTCTGCTATTGTACCCATTTCTCTTGATGCATCGGCGAACAGTCTGATAAGAAACGGTAACTTCTAGATTTGTTCTCATTTTCCGGTTTAGTTCGACGGCACTTAGCTTAGGATTTTCTTGAATGGAACGTACATTTTCTTTGAAATTTTTTGTTGTTGTTTGGACTGTGATTTTACTTAGATTTAATAAAATTCTAATTTCATTTCTCAACTGAATGACGGTTTTTCGAATTGGTTCAGAAATTTCTTTGCTTTTGTCCATTTTCTTCCACTTAAAATACTTTTTGATTTCATTTAGTGAAAGTAAACTTTCTATCACTGATTTTACACAAACCATCATAAAAATTGTAGCTGAAATTTTAACGGTACAACATTTTTTTTTAGCAGAGTACGTAAACTTATGTAACATTAAAAGGATACAAATTACTAGTGTTTTATTGTTATTTATTTCAAATACCAACAAAATATTATAAAATATGATGGAAATATATATATATTTTTAAACAAAAATGTAGTTACAACTCTTAATAAAATTATATATTTTCCAAAAAAAAAATAGAAAAATTTCAAACGTATGTAAACTTTTGTAAGACTGTGTATATGTATGTTCAAGTCAGGTATATCATGTAGAGATTAGACCAAATAAAGTACATTTGAAAAAAATTAAAATATGTACATTCAGTAGCAATAATTATGTTAAATAGAAAAATAACAAAAAATGGCATGCAACTGGAAAAAAAATATTTTTAATTAAAAATTATTTCGGTCGATTTTTCAGAATATTTTGCAATTAAGAACATTTTCATAATATTACAAATGTTGAAATCTTGACATTAAATTTATCTTGAAAACCTTTGTGAAATGTATTAAGAAATAAAATAAAATTTCATAATTCTGTTCATGTTTTGAAAAAAAAAAAATTAAATACATGACGTTTCCAATACATTTTTTTTTTTTGGTTATTTTTTTAAACAAACTTGGCACAAATATTATGAGGTTGTGGCAACGCTGGTAGTAGATCTGCTCTAAAGAGCCTTGATCGGGATTGGATCTGCACAAATAGTCTTGCTAGCGGGTTTTGCAGTTTTACAATATATTTTTTTTGCTTCTCTTATAAACTTATGAAAAGTGGTGTTACGTTATTTTGCTTTTTAGGTGACGATATACTTTATGGGGTTGCTAATGAAAAATTTCACATGGAAAAATTTTACACGCAATGACAAACCTATATATACCCTTGCCACCCCCCAATAAACCAATCGATATCTCAAACGATATCATCTAGATGATATAAACTAACATATATGATATCGTTTGCGTGTCACAAACGATAGTTTTTGCGGACTAAATTGTACCGTTCCTTATATCGTTTTCGCTATCATAATTTCCAATAAAACGATGTTATTCTAAATTATATATTTTGAATTCACCATAAAACTGAAAAACAGATTGGCCTGTTTATTACTCACAATTTAAAAAAAACTACTGCTTCAAAAAATGTTCAGTAGCGGTAGCAGTAGCATTTATCTATTTTTGTTTTCTTGTTTTTTCTAAAACTACTGATACCTTCAACAAATAAAACTCTAAACAGAGCAGTAGTAATAAAACATGAATTGTAAATGAAGTAGTAGCATTAAAATCCAAATCATTGCTACTGCTCTACATCGAGTTTTGATTTATATTATTTAGAAGTAGCAGTTATGTATCAATAAGGTAGCGGTTGACGTAGTAGAAGAAGTAGCAGTTAGTAGTTGAAGTAGCAGTTGATGTAGCAATAAAGGAAGTCAACAAAGAAATTCTTTAGCTATAATACCTGAAAAACAAGAAATAAACATAGTATATTGTTGTTGTTTTGAGAGTGTTTGAAAGGATAATTCGTTTTTATTCGTCTCAGATGTTCGTGTTGCTAACAGAATGATCGTGTGTACAAAGTTACCATCTACACAAACAAGTTATTTGATACGTTGTCATATAATTAGCATGGGAAATATTTATGTTCTATATAATTATAAATGCATTTTTGTACATTTATCTGTTTTAACAAAAAAAAAAAAATTATTAAATGATAGAATTAATTTTTTGGGCTATTTTTGAGTTTTCTTTCATGAATTTGTAAATGATATACGTTTTTGTTTTCTTTCACCCAAGTATTATCAAATAAACTGTTTAAAATTATACTTTTGAGATCTAATTATATTTGAGTCAGCAACATGTTGTTACGAATCTGCAATAACGATTTGAATTTAACAGTCTGTAACGACTGCCTGCAGCATTCATCATGTTTATAAACACGTCCATCAGTAGCATGCGGTAGCATTGTTTTTAAGTATGGCAACACTAAATGTTTAAGCTGATAACATTAACATCGAAAGCTCTAGAATTCGAATGTACATAAATTTGTGTTGTGAATCAAATATAAATAAAATCGCTTTGATTACAGCGATTTCTGTAATTCTTTTCGAAAAAAACAAAATGAGGAAGGAAAATATTAAACGCAAATCTTTAAGGGACAAATCGAATCTTTTAAATTTACCAGATGAAATATAAGTATGCGTGGTTTTTACATTTTATTTTTTATATTTTAATGATATTTTCAAAGATTCGTTCAACATTTTCGCTTGAATAAAGACGGGATCACTATAATTTTAAATAAAATTGGAAATTATTGGAAGAGTACATCAATACCTCTTAAAATACAATTAGCCGCAACCTTAAGATTTTTGGCTGAAGGCAGTTTTCAAAGGTCTGTTGGGAACGATTTAAATATAGCTATGCATCGAACAACAGTTTCAAAATGCTTTACAAAAATGTTAAAACTATTGGAAAGAAAAATTTGTCCAGGGCTGATTAAACTTAAAACACTAGAAGAAGAGTTAAAAAAATCCAAACAGTTCTTTTATGAAAAATATGGCATTCCCGGAGTTATCGGATGTATTGACGTATTGGCACTCATGTGACATTAAAAGGTCCAACAGGAGAAGAACATTTATTTTTTAACAGGAAGGGGTATTACAGGGGTGTTAAAAAAATCATCACACATAATAGTCCATATTTTAGATTTGCGATTATAAGATGGATATTAAAGCAGTTGATGTAACTAGACCTGAGAGTAGTCACGATTCATTTATTTTCAATATGAGTACAGCACGAAACTTTTTAATTTCATCGTATGAAAATGAAGAACGCGGTTCATGGCTGTTAGCCGATTCGGGTTATTCACTTGAACCATTCGTTATGACGCCCTACAGGAATCCAAGAACTATTTGTCAACAAAGATTTAATAAAAGACATACTTCGGCGAGAAACGTGGTCGAAAGGACAATTGGAGTCTTGAAAAGTCGATTTAGGTGTTTGTCAGGAACACTTTGGTATTCTCCTTTAAAAACAGTACAAATTATAAATATTTGTTGCGCTTTGCACAACTTGTGCAATACACTCAAAGTTCAGCATCCTATTGAAGATTTGGAAGAACATTTAAGTGATGAAATGGATGGACATGAGATTGAAAGCTTTGAAACTGATATAACTTTAACAAACTCCGCAAATATAATACGCGATAATATTGCTGAAAGTTTAATTTAAAAAATTAAATAAATACATATAAATAAATGTTTATTTAAAAGGAAGATATTTAAGTTTTACAGTCTTTTTTTTTTGTAATTTAAGAGGCTCTAACTCTTATTGTTTTTCTTTTATTTCCAAGTCCTTATTTTTAAGATTATTTTTTCAAAAGTAGACTTTTCCATTTGTTAATTATGCCTTTTAATTTCATTTGTTATATTTGTTGTAAAATTTTCTATAGATTTATAAACTCGTCTTATAATACTTCCTATAATATCCAATTTATCATCACTTGTTTGCCATACTTCAACAAGCATTTTAAAAGAATCGGACAGCTCTTTTCGCTTTCTTTCTAAGGTTTTCTTTTATATCTTCATCATTTCTTTTTAGAAGTACTAGGTTTATCACATGTTATGTCATCTTCCACTTTTCGTTTGTCCGGTCTACTTGTTGGAGTAATCTCTTTATTAGATGACAATAAATCCGATCCAATTATAGATATGGAGTTCTGTACTCCATCAGCTAAAGAGTACAGTCCACAAAGCTGACCAATTATATCTTCCTTTTTAGATATGTATATTTGGTTATCCTGTTGCTATCGCTTTTTTTTTGTTGGTTTTAATTTTGTTCTTAGTACAAGCCACACCTAGTAAAATTTTTTAGTAAACCATTAGAATAAATACTACTTACTTTCTTCCAACCATTTGTATCATGGATTGGCGGTCCAAAGCTATTCAAATTAGTAGTTAAATAAATCCATAAATTTTCTACATCTAATTTGTTGCATTTTGTGAAACCCCTGGCTATATCAGACTGATTTTCCATAAATTGGATTAATGCATCTTCCTGTAAAGAATTCTTATGTTTTCCCCTAAAAAATTTACAACAATTATTTAATTTTCTTTATAAAATTAAATTTAAATTTACTTACATTTTTCTAATTTTCGTTGAAGTAAAATAAAATGATTTGAAAACGAATTGAAATCGACATTATTGATTTATATCACATGGGTAAATTTGATTTTTTAATAGAACAAAATAGAATATGAAATCGATATAACAAATCAATGGCAGTAAACACATCATATATTTTATTGATTTCAAATCGATTTGATGTCGAAATCGAATTTCATCATATACCTGATTATCTGAACGTTTGGAAATCAGAAATAATAAAAAATTAACTTTTATTTCCGAAAATTATTAATTTAAAAATTTTATTTTTAAAATTTTAATTATCAGTTATTTCACGCATAAATCTCTAATTGTCAAAAGACTGTGTGTTTTACAACTAACAACAGAAATGATTGATTTAATTCCCTACAAGCAATTCACAAAATGAAATGGTCATTATACAACATACTGAACGAACTTACAGTGGTAAAAAATTATTTTCACCTACTAATTTAAATTTACTTAAATACTTACCAAACATATGCATAACTACGTGTCCACTTTAACAATATAAAACAACCAAACATTAAATTCTACTATGTAACTGTATACAATTTTGTCTTTTACTTGGACCGAAAAAAATGTTGACCACGCGCATTAGCTTTCAATACAGGAATAAAAAGCCAACATATCAATTACTCATGAAAGCTCATGTCCATATGTCGTTTCAAACAAACTGTAAAATGTACGACAAAGCAGTGTTATCATACCTTTAATAGTTTCTGAAAAAAGAAACTGGTCCACATTGGATGCATAGTCAACAATACCCGAAGTTACTCTATTAGTTTAAATATTGGTGTTCAAGCCAATTTCACCACACTATTGTAACAAAATTGTTTAATGTATATTTGATCCGTAAAAATGTTACATAGATATTTTTGTGAATGTAAAAAAAATAATTTTTCGTTTGTAAAAAAATTTACATGTTTCGGTTATTTTAATGCGTTTAATCATTAAACGCATAATGCAATAAATTGCATTAAACTTTAATGCAATTTATTGCAATTTTAAAGATAAAGTTTTGAATTGTAAACTCTCTCACAAGTGTGTTGAATTCACGTCAGTGATGTTAACTTTTTTGTTTCGATTTCCGTACAGCCCTAAAAAAATTACCGTTTTTTTGGGTAAAATTACCGTATACAAAGTCTTGAACAAAAATAATAATACAATTTTGTGAAAATGAGCGAATTCACTTAATTGTGAATAAATTCGAAAAGAATCCCTCGATTTATATGATCGATATCTCATTCTGTTCCTATTACATGTGGCTTTGCGATAAAGTCATAAATCTGAACAATTTCTGTCGTTTTCGATTTTTCATGATTTTTTTAAACAAAAAAAATTGCTATTTTTACGTAAAAAATATATTTTTTGCTTAAATATTATAACTCCTAAACTACTGAGCCGATTGAAACGCAATATATATATATGAAAATTTGTACATAGCATAGAGAAAATGTTTTCAAAATTCAATTAATCGAAAGAAGAACATTAACTACTCAATTGTATGTATATCAAACAAAAAACAAAAATTTTGTGAAAATGAGCGAAATCACTTAATTGTGAATAAATTCGAAAAGAATCCATAGATTTTTATGATCGATATATAATTTTGTTCCTTTTATATGTAGCTTTGCGATAATGTCATAAACCTCAACAATTTCTGTCGTCTTCGATTTTTCATGATTTTTTTAAAAGAAAAAAATTGCTATTTTCACGTAAAAATTATATTTGTTGCTTAAATATTATAACTCCCAAACTACTGAGCCGATTGAAACGCAATATATAAGAGAATTAAACGTTATGTAAATCTCAACTTTTCTAAGTTTATTTTAATTACAATGGACTGAGCCTGACCCTTTTTGCGATATCATTAATAATGTGGAGAAACGTCTAACAAAATTTATTAAAAAATTTTACAATTTTTTAACTTAGGTAGCCATGATGCATCAACTCCATATAGTGGTTAGTAAAGCCTTTTTTTGCTGTTGACCTGTATTATGTGTAGACACATTATGAAAATATGACTTTTGGGGTCGAATGCTTAAAAATTTTAACTTTTTCAAATTACCGTACAAATGTAAAAATTACCTGCCTACCGTTCGGAGGTCTAAATTACCGTACAATACGGTAATTACCGTACGGTTAACACCACTGATTCACATAGAACTTGTATGTGAAAAGAGAGAAAAGTTGTTGTGGTTGTAGAAAAAATGAGAGCCTTGTTTTCTTGTTATTTTTTGGTATTTGCTGTATTGTATATCTTGTATTTTTTGTTTTGGTTACATATTTAATGGCATCATGCGTCCTGAAAAATATCTCATTATAATGTGTTAAATAATTTAACAAGTATGGACATTTATTAATAATTTAATAAATTTTTCTATTTAATTAGCACGTTAATAATATATGTAATTATAATTTGTATTTAAGCCTGAATATGACGGATCCTCTGTTTATTATGACATATTTGGAATGTACTTCGTCACATATTCTGGAGATTTTGCAACCGTTTTTAATTACATAATTGTAATTTGTTCAGTTTTATTGCCGTATATCATCTTGTCGAGAGCCACCAAGGGAATAAATAAAAAACATTTAAGATATGAAATATTTTTAGGATTTCTTATTAAAACTATCAGCTTAGTAACGTCATGTGCCTGCTGCTATGCTATTGCATATGATCTGGATGTGATGGGAAAACCAATGACATGGTAAGTAAGATTAATGCTAATTTTATATTTTATTTTATCAAAACGAAAACAACTAAGTATCTAATGCTAGTGGCATTTTGTTCAATTACACAGCGGAACAGACATTTTGCTCCCAGAGATTTGAACTACATTTTGTACAAGTTGATGAACCCTCATTACTATGTTATACTTGTTTTTTCCAGTCTGCTCGCGTTTCTGAAATATCGCGGTTTTTATGAATACCCTATTTTTTTGGTGTTTTTCTTCAAAATTTTGGGTAATGCAGCTAGAATGTGCAATTTAAAGATTATTTTGAGTATAATAATTCTGGTGGATATTTTGGCATATTTGTCTGATCTTTCATGAATGTTGAAATTTCACTATTTTAGCATTATCCTTAATAAAGTTTTGTATTCCGAAAATTCTAAATAAAAATTTAACACTGCACATTCAAGGCATTACAGCGAACATAGTTTTTAATTTAAATGAAAAATTAGTTAAAAATTTAATCTTAAAACAATATTTTTTTTCTATAAATAATTTTTTTTTTTTTTCATTAGTCTTATTTTTCAGTCTTTATCTAACCGTGGTTGTGATCAGACATACAAGTACTTATTGTGCAATTGCAATTTTCAATATTCTTTTCAAATTTAACAACAAAGTTTTAATTTAAAAAACAAGGGAATACACATTCCATTTAAAACTAACAACAATACATCAAAAATATTTCTGTTGATTTAACACAAGCATCAAACCAAAGACTGTGATAAAATTCAAAAATTTAAAACAACCATAAACTGCAAACGATATGCGAAGTAAAAAATTCAAACAATGGAAATATGGAAGATGCTAAATGTAGACCGCCAAACCATACGAAGTTGAAAAATGTAAAATACGATATTGTGCGAAGTTAAAAATGTTAAAAACGAATATGTTCATTTATAAAATATTTCCGCCACATATGTATATGGAAATATTTTGCCGCATATAGTCACTGAGTAGAAAAATGTGAAAAAACTATGAACAACAAGTGTGCGTTGATTTGGGTGTACAAAATAAAAATGTATATTTTATTTATTTAATTGTGTGTTAATAAAGAATTTAAGTGCAATAAAATAGAAGTTTTATGTTTCCTTCTACCTGAACCAGGTTTTATATCAACGGACAAGTTCTCCCGGTACTGTTTAATAACATTGGAAACAGTTTGATAGCAGACCTTTGATTGTTTGGCCAACTTTTTGTAGAACCAAGTTGGGTTTTGTTGAAAATATTTAATAATTTTAGTACGCACTTTTTTCTGGTCACTCATTTTAATCAGATTGACAACAAATTAACATAATTGACATTAAACATAATAACTGACATGCTTTTCAAAGGTAACTGATCAAAAAAAAAAATCAAATAACACTTGGGTTAAACGTTTTAATGATGATAAACGTGTGTTAAGAATTTTACAATCTCAGTCCTTATGTCCATTATTATAGAAAATAGAAAAGAAAGGTACCACTAAAATCATCTGTTCTAAATTCTAACTCATTCAGAATCGTGTGTGCCCAGTTTTTAATTTTTAGGTTTATTTTTATAAAATACATATTCAAAAAGTACAATTACAATGAAGAAATAGTACATTTGATTATCCCTTCTGAAATCGCATTTACTAAACCATGAATGCTTAATTTCGTGTTTCTAGGTCCATTGTTATAAAATATTCAAAAAGTCCTATTAGTTGCAAAAAGTATCTGCGAGTCCCTGTTTTATATTCTAGCTCATTCAGGATTATGTGTGTTAGACTCCTTAAATATTCAAAAATAGCACATTTGGAAGGATTTAGTACACAATTCTTGAAATTTTGTAACAATATCTCAAATAGTTCCCGAGATACCGAATTATTTCCACAAAAAAACGTTTCTAAACCACTGTGCGATGGTAAAACAAAAACGATTAAATTTGAATTATGTAAATTAGAAATTATGATAGGAAAGAAACTAAATCCAAAATGTTTATTTATTGTTATTTGTTTCGTTGTTCTGAAAAAATAATAAAAAAAGTAAAATTATGTGTAAAAATGTATTAATTTTTCAATTACACATGTAATACTTTTGTCCTTAAAAAAAATCTATGAAAATAAATTTAAATAGACCCTTTTTTTAATATAAAACCGTTTAACAGTTTTTTTAGAATGACAAAACCGACATTTTATTTTTTAAACATACTTTTCGGTTAAACGGAAACCTGTTTTTTGGACACTCTAGAATTCAGGCAATAAAAAGTAATAAAAATTTTTTACAAACACAACCACACAATCTTCCTTATAAAAGGCCCATAACCTAGTTATTAAAATTGTAAACTCAAGAGTTTATTTAAATTTACTGAAGAATTATAAAATTACAACATCGAACGAAAATATTTCAAATTAATTTTGCAAAAAGCAATTTCATTTTTAAATAAAGTTGCCTTTATGTTCGTAATAGTAAAAGGTAACTAAGCTATAGAAAAAGTTAACTTTTACTATTACGAAGATAAAGGCAAGTTGTAATAGTGGCTCTAACCTATCGTTTACACATGCAAGTAACAGTTCGAAAAACTGAACACATTCATACTTTTACACTAACACAATCATTCATGCATGTGTAAATTTACACACGCATGTGTGATTGTGTTAGTGCAAAAGTATCAATGTGTTTAGTTTTTCGAACTGTTACTTGCATGTAAAGGCTAGGTAAACAGTTAAATTTAAAAATTAAAATTCTTCTTCCGAATTAAGGGATTGGTATTCAAATTATAAAATATGTGATTAGAATTGATGAAACATGCATTTGTATATAAATCCTACCCCAACTAATTACTATTAATATTTCTTTTTTATTTATTTTAATTGCAGGTATTCCAATACTTTTTTGTGTATTCCAACCTATTGCTTACTTACAGTCTTTGTACAAAGTGTAGCACACTTAATTTTTAATCGTAATCAAAAGGTAAGTACCGTTCATGACATTTTGTATTTCATTTGTATTTGTTAACAGGTTTTCTTTGAGCAGACGCCACTAAGTTTGGCACTACAAACCCAAGCTCGTTTGATAGGGACCAGCTTTTTTTGGGGCATACTTTCTGCTGCATTAACAGGAGCAGGTATACGAACTGCCTATGCTTTAGTTGTGCCTCTTCTTATTACATTATTGACTAATTTAATAATTGGAGCGTTGAAGTTTGAAAATACCAGTAAGCATTATATGTATTTACGTAATGTCATATTATATCGGGACAAATTTTTTAGGAATATAAATAATACGCATACATTTTTATTGAATAACAAGCATTAGCGAAACTGCCCCGCTTTTAATCATTGAATTCCCTCTCACTTTAAACACATCCAGTCCGCTTTCAAGTTGAAAATACATACAATATTTTATTTACTTTAAAATAAAAAACAATCAAAACCATAATAGAAAAATAGAATAGATTTTTTAAAATTCAATATCTGACATGCTTAAGGATTTTGAAGTTTTCATTAAAATAGTAATACAATATTAATATATTCTTAGAAGTTTATGACAAAATTTGAATACATAATTTTCATTAATTTGCCGGGTGGATTATACAAACCAAACACTAGATTTTGAAATTTTTAAGAGGTTTTATGTAGGGAGAATATATTCGAAAGAAAGTGATTCTGTGTCGATCGGTATACTTTAAGGTGAGTGTTAGACTAATATTTTTGAGCGTAGCAAACATCAGCACAAACGCATTATACACTCCCCACTATAGTGGTGTAGGGTATAAATCAAGGGTGCCCAAAAGTTCCTTATGGAAGAGCAAACACCAATACATTTAAAGAAAAACTAATTTTTATGAATTTTTTTTGTTGTAAAAATCAAAACATACAAAGAATAAAGAAAAAATACACACTTTTTTAAACAATACCATACGATAAACAAAAGCAAAATCTGCATTGATGATCGCTGTCATCAATGTTTACCAGCAAAGCATACGAAAGTGTTGTTGCTTTTCACTTGAGTGTATACAGTGAAGATCGACAAAAAAACAAACAAGACAAAGTTGTTTGTGTATTTCATATTGCTAGTGCTGAGTGCTTCGTTGAGTATAGAAACACACAGCCTATAGCTAAGAGCATTTACAAAAACAAATGATCACCAAGAGTATAGGGCTTGGGCATATAAATATAAGCATAGTAAAAAAAATTAAAAAAATTCTTACTTAATATACCTATAAAAATAGTCAACGTGTTTTTATTATAAGTAAGCGAAAGTTAGGAATTGAATCATAATCTTCCAACGCAACATAATAAATTTTTATTTAAATACTAAATTATAAATTAAACATTTTTTGTAAACAAAATTCTCGAATAACAAAATCATTTTTAGGAATGTGGCAACGCTTTATAAAATAAAAATTATTGAAGCTACTACTACTTATTTTTATCATTCCAAAGAGATGACAAAATATAATACTATTTCCGATTAGTTCGTATTTCTATGCTTGCTTGGCATATTACGAGTTAATATGAATATGATTGAAGATATATTTTGTAACATATTAAAGATACTTAAAATACCTGTCCAATCTATATACCAACCGCCAATATAATACGGGCACAGATTGTTGTGTATTTTGTATAAAAACATTTAGTACACAATTCTTAACATATGTCTTATTTGAATTAGGATGGCTAAATAATAACGATTAATTTTTAATAATGTAAGTTAGAAATCAAATTATTGCATTAAGAACATTGATGACAGCAGGCTACACGACTACTCGAACACAAATGCAGCTGGCTGCAGTTGTAGTTGTTTGGCTGCTACTGTATTATTTTAAAGACGACTGCTACAAAGCAAACAGCTGATTTATAATACAGTGGTGTCACGTTTTTTTTTTAATTTAACAAAAAACAAGTAAGGGAGCTAAAAAAATGTGTAGTTGTAATCACTAATGATGAAATTTTGAACCTTTTTCGAAAACCCTTCCATTATGGTTTTTATAGTGATTTAAGTCACTTTGTTCGAACAGGTTGTCCATCTCTATTTAAAATCTACCACACTTTTGGACATCTTTTTTGTGCTCTTCAATTCTCTTTTAACAAGAGCCCAATATCTCTCCACTGAACTCAGCTCCAGGCAGTTTGGAGGAATTGCCTCTCTTGGTACAAATACCACATTATTGTTCTTGTACCACTCAAGTCAGTGACAGATGCCAAGTCACGCCAAAAATAAGTGGACACATTAAGAAGTCTAATGAATGGAAACATCCTTTTTTGTAAACATTCTTTGATGTAAATTTCGGTATTTATAGAGCCCTTTGTAACAAATGTTTGGCTTATTTTGCCGCAACTGCATATTGCTTGCAATACCAATAACTTTTTGGGAAATTTTGTCTGCTTTTGAGTCCTAAACTTTTCTTCAACATTCCCTCGAGTATCTGCAACATAAAAAAATTGATCCAGAAGCTGCGAAAAATGTTCCATACGTACATTTCGACATCCATCATGCAAAAGGTATATTTTATGTATAAAATTTGACTTCAATTTCCGTGCTCTGTCTTTGGCCTCTAAATTTTTAGTAACGTTCCTGTCAGAAACTTTTTGAGCCTTGTATGCTTTTAAACTTTCATTGGCTTTAACTTTTCGTACCAAATAGTCCGAGTACTGACCTAACCGGGCTGCTTTCCTACCGGATGTGTTGGGAGCTCTTTTGAAAATGCTTTCTATTTTTTGGCTTTAGAAACATCATGTGGACAATTCCTTCTACCGGAACCAGGTTTTCTAAAAACGGACAAGTTCTCCTGGTACTGTTTAACGGCAGACCTTTGAATGCTTGGCCAACTTTTTGTAGGACCAAGTTGGGTTTTGTTGAAAATATTTAATAATTTTAGTACGCACTTTTTTCTGATTAAAATGAGTAATCAGATTAACAACAAATGAACATAATTGACATTAAACATAATAACTGATATGCTTTACAAAAATAACTTGATCAAAAAAAAAAAAAAAATCATATAATACATGTTTTTTTACTATCACACGGTAAATAACGTCACAGTAGGCACTTTTCCAAAAAAACTCAGTTTTTATATACATTTTCCCCGGTTTAGAAATTTTGGTATTTGAAAATAAAAACTGTCAAAAATTGTAATGTCGTTGATTTAAGGATAATTGAGTCTATATTAGTTCCCAATTTTGTTACGATATCTTTAACCGTTAAAATTTTACATTAATTGAAATTTTATATTTTTCTTCAGGGAAAATCACCATATTATAATTTTTTAAGTTTTTAAAGTAAATGACGTCCCAAAAATTTATAAATTTATTTAATTTTACTAAAATATCAGTCTTCAAGTCCTATGATTTTTAACAATATCAAATACTTATATAAAACGCCTTTATTTACTCCTCAGAAGTTCCACAAAATTTGTACAAAAAATACCCTTAGGTATTCTTAAGCACTATTTATATTTCAAATTAACAAAATTACAATAAAAATAAATTAATGAAATCCCTTACATTAAATTCCGAATATTCCGTGAGTTTCTTCAGAATGTTGGTCAAAAATCTGCATAGTTCACTAGATGGTGAGCCTATGGACCGCGTCCTTTACATTAAATTCCGAATTTTCCGTGAGTTTCTTCAGAATCTTGTTATAAAATCTGCATAGTTCACTAGATGGTGAGCCTATGGATGAACATATTGGTATTAGAGGAAAACCTTCCTTGTGCATTTTCGGTAACCCATATGTCCTTGGAGCAATTGCCGTGTCAGTTTTCAGTCGTTTCTTCTATAAAAATGTTATAATATTGCGCTTATGGAGTTCTTCTACCAGGTCATTATTTTTCTTATGTAGTGAATATGTTGGATCCTTACTCAGTTTTTTGTTTGTCATCATGTCACCAATAATATTATACATCCTCTTTTCGTAATCGTCTTTTTCTATGGCCACTGTGACAATTCCCTTATAGGCATTCAGAACATAGATGTTCTTATTCAAAAAGTTTCTTGTTTCCCTTTTTCCTAATGTCTCCTTGTTCATATGATTTTGCACCATCCATGTGAATTTCGATCTGGCCATATCCTGTTGTTCCCTACCCTTCAGCGTTTGTATGATGTCCTCTACATCAGCCATGTATTTAAACATGGGGAATTGTTCCTTCTTTGTCGGTATTGCATACTTTTGTCCCAACGATAGAAGCCATTGTACGTCTTCGGGAATGGTGGTATTCGTCCTATTAATAAATCACTTTTCATTCCTCACTATCCCTAGTTCATTTCTATGGTAAATTTTTAGTTTCTCAAATTTATTAATATCCTTATTTCCGAGTATTCCAGTGGAATATGCTATTTATTTATGAAGATATTGAAATTTTGTTTCAAGGATAATATATACTTCACATATAAGGAGACACTTTATGCACAATATAGAGGGCTACCAATGGGATCACAAGCATCTCCGGTTATAGCTGATATCGTTATGGAACAATTATTGACACAATGTTTCTGTGTTATGGAGAAACGACCCAGAATGTTGACAAAATATGTGTATGATCTCTTCGGAATAGTGAAGAAAGATTAAGTAGAAGAAACACTGAAACTGTTAAACTCATTCCATAATAGAAAAATTCACCTGTAAACAGGAAGAGGATGGAAGATTAGCATACCTGGACTCCATTGTGATAAGAAAGGGAAATGTCATATTAAATTGGTATCAAAAACCACCATCATCGGGTAGAATATTAAATTATTATTCATGTCATCCAAGAGAAATCATTATGAACACCGCCAACAATATTAAAAAAAGAGTTCTGATGATAAGCCACCCAATATTTCATAAGGAGATTAAATATAAAATGCTAAAAATACTCAAGAATAATGCATTCTCAGGTAATATTACAAGGAATTTAATTAAAAACGTAAAAATGGATGAACATAATAACTCTGATAAAACACCGTTAATATACAAATCAATGATATATGTACCTAGAATATCAGACATAATTGAAAAATCAACAATATATGACAAAGACAAATTTAGAATAGCACCAACAACGGGAAATAATTTAAGAATATTTTTTAAGAATACAAAATGCTAAGTTAATAAAATGGAAAAATCTAATCTATATATGGGGCATTTCATGTCAAGTGAACAAACTTTCGATCGCACCATAGTTAGTTCTATTGGATAGTAATTCAGACACAATTTTTCAACAAGATCGGTCGGGAACTTAGGGGGTCAAAATTTGACATTTTGGCCAAGCAGGTGTTTTTTCTCATCCATGTAACTTATTACCTATTGTTCTTAGCAAAATGTTGTCCATGTAACTTATTACCTATTGTTTTTAGCAAAATGTTTCCCACATAGTTTAGATAGCCATTTCTTCAATTTTTCGGAAAAAAATATTAAAAATAAAAAATTTAGTGGGATGCTAGTGGGATATCTATCAAAATAAATGTTTTCTAACTCAAGACATAAAATGTTAGAAAGGCAATTTTGTGAAGATGGCTTTAGACACATTAAATAATGCATTAGGTCCATTCGTGAATTTTTTCACAATTTTAAAATTTCTTTATCTTGAAATTTTGTATGTAAGCACCTCTCCCGATGAGTACATCCACTAAGGGGGTAAAAATGGGTAAAATCGGTATATCTGTATCTCCGTAATTTAATTTCTGGTATGGTTTCTAAGAAGGCATATACTGAAGATAAAAAAGAAAATCCATTTAAGTTTCAACATTTTAACTTTCAAAGATTTAATTTAGTTGTTAATGGAGTACAATTCTCCGCACAGCCAATTGAGTTTAGTTATAACAATGGTGGAATAATAAGCACTCGTGGTTATCAAACACTATTTAAAGGTACTGGAATTCATCATTTTGATAAAGGTCATCAAATAACAAAAGAACTATTTGATCATTTGATTTAAAGCCATATCATAATAAGTAACAATTCAAATTGTGGCAATTTAATTAATCAAGGAACAATTTGGATTGAAGAACGTTTTGGAAAACCAATTACAGAAGCAATTACCTGTTTAGTATATTGCGAATTTGATAGTATAATAAAAATTGTTAAATCTCGAAGTATCATTCAATCTCTATGAATTCAACGAATATTTTATACACTTTAAGTTCAAATATTATAACTCAAAACAAATTTAAAAGTATTTTTGAATGCAATAAATTACCAACAAAAGCAGTCACAAAACCATAATTTTATATTGCTATTTGCAAAAATCTAGACCAAGGCTAGTCAAAAACATAAAATTTTAATTTTCAATGGTGAATATTTCGTAAACTATAAAATATAGTTATAGCTATATTTGTTGTAGCTCGCTTCTTGTAGATTCTACATATATACAAATATTTCAAATCGGATTAGATTACTACCTGCGAATGTACATTAACGCTTAAGAATTACATACACGAAAGATCTTTCCAAATCAGATAAAAAGATGTGATCACGTCAAAATATCCGTTGGTGTACCACAGGTAAGTATTTTAGGGCCGTTCCTATATATTATATACTGCAGATATTCCTACGAGCGCACTTACTCACATACATATATACATTTGCAGATGATTCTGCTTTTTTAACTACACATTTAGAAAAATCGCTGAACAAATGGAAAATAAAAATCAAAGCAACAAAATATACTCACGTTACATTTGCTCTAGACTTGGAATACAAAGTGCTTTTGTACAAAACAGTTATAAACCGATATGGCTATACGGCATTCAGCTATGGGGAACAGCCTATTCATCAAACGTTGAAAAATTTAAAGAAAGCAGTCAGCACTGTTAAGGACAATAACGGGTGCCCCATGGTACATTCGCAAAAATAATATCCATAGGCTTCTCAATGTCCCCATAATACGCGAGGAGATCAAACTCTCCAGTTTAAACTTCCTATCAAAACTATTGGATCATCCAAATCCCCTTGACAGGGAATTGCTGTCATTTGAGGTCCTTAGACGACTGAGGCGATTGAAAACACTAGATCTGGTCAGAAAACATTTTAACGAGCACTCATGTTGGACATTGCAGCAGCAATAACAACATTAGTTTTAGTTTAGGTTAAGATTTTAATACTTATTGCAAATATCTCAAAAGAAAGATTCAATAAAGAATAAAATTTTGTTGAATAATTCAGGAAAAAAATTCAGTTTGTCGAATAACTCCTTTTTTAAGTACCGGTTTAAAAAGCGTAAAATTGGGGTGAAAACGGTTTTTCGAATAATTCGAAAACCGGTTTGACAACTCTAGTAGGCACACTTTAATTTTTAAAGACGGCACTTTCCACAACGTTTGTTTTAATAGAAAAAACATGTGGGCAATTCCATGTCATCGTACGTGACATTTGTACACCTATAGAGTGGAATAGATTTTGCAAAATTAAGAGTATCTGAAAAATAATTTGGTCTTTATGTTCCATTCAGAGGGTACTATATTATAAAAAATAATAAGTTCTTTCGCAACATCGTTTCCCAAAATATCGAGCGAAATAAGGGTATATCGTACGTGACGTAAAACGGAAGTCATTTTGAGGTACGTGTACAAATATTCGAAAATTTGCGAATCGTGAGAGGCGTTAGGGTTTCTTTTAATTTCTTACACTAAACCAAATATTTTTCCTTTACAATCCATCATATTTAAATAAAAACAATCTTTGGATGATCCTATAATAAATACAATTTAATATCTTACGTGACATACCGTACGTGACAGATTTTTCTATTATAAAAAAACAATGTATATTCTGTAAATATATGTATACAAACACTAAAAAAATAAATAGAAAACATGTATTCGGTTCTAATAAACAATTTAAAAATAGCAAAAAAAACAATCAGAGTCAAATTCATTTCATTCTACATGCTAATTGGGAGCTTAGTTTTCGCCGCAATTTTACCCTAAAACATATTAATTAAATTAAAAAATTAAATAAAGTCAGTTTAAACTATTATTTTTGCACTTAAAATGTTGTAATAAGCTCTAAATACTTTCACATAGTAACATTTTAGTGTTTTCTTCTATTCAAATCGTCTTGAAAAAAAGTTTCAAGGGTTTTTGTTTTTTCAGTCGTGGTAGTCATTCTCGTGGAATTGCCCATGTGATATTGAATAATAGAGGCGCCAAAATTTTTTTTTATGTTTGTATACTCGTACATAATCATTAAAAACTATTATTTTAATCAGGGTTGGCTACCGATTCAAAACTCTAACTCTAATTTGGATTATTTCGGTAACGGTAACTAGCTATAACGGTATTTTTATGAAAGCGATAATTTCATACTGAATTAAGTAATTAATAAAAATTACAAAAATAAATGACTAGTTAGTTGATAAGTTGGTATTCCATTATATTATAAATTCACCTGATTTTATATATTTTACATATTTAGTAAAATCAATTATTAAAATTAAAAAAAATTAATCATAAAAAATAGCGAGTCTATAAAATTTGTCCCAATAATTTTTTATTTTATTAGCCAAGCTTTTCATTTAAGTTTTTTTTTATTTAGTTCGACATTGGTTATACGCACATTTAGCTGGTCAAGTACTGGTTGCTTTATGGACTTTAAACTTCTATAATATGGTTGTGGATGTTTTTATTTCGACATCTGGCAGATCTGGTGGGAAAAAAAATCCGGATGTTATGGTTGCCATAATTTGCAGTGCATTTACATTTTTTACAACCAGTTATTTAACTCCGCTGGTTATTCTCTTCAAAAAATGCAAAAATTTTCTTGTTATACTTTTCGCCACCTACATTATAACACGATTTTACTTTATTTCCTTTACACAATATGGTTTCCCATACAGAGATGATAAGAGTGGTGATCCCAGAGTACAAAGACATTATATAACGGTAAAGTACATATATGTACATATTTACATTGGATTACATAATAAAAATGATGTGTGTAAATTATCTAATTCTAGCATTCCATAAGGACATTGTACGATAAAGAAGGAAACATTCGTTATACAGATTCCGGTTTTTGGTTTTTAGAAATGGATCGGAATGCTCGCAAAACTATTGAAAGTTTAACAATGCCCGAAGAGCCAATACCGCAGGATGCAAATATTCTTTGTAAAAGTGAAGTTTTTTGTGGACTACCGTTGCTTTCTGTGCGTCAATTAATACCAGGGTAAGTGTACTGCGTATATCCGAAATACTTATAAAAAATAATTAAAAACAAAATGTTTCAATTCACAAAACCACTTGTATCCTTGTATGAGTTATTGTTGTAAATATTACGGTATAATTCATAATAACTTAAAACAGCTTTATGAGTCGTTAATAAGAAAAAATTCCAAAAACACTATTCATAAACGTTTGTTATAAGTCTGTTATAAAACATTCATAGTTTAAACCTACTTTAAGGTATTATTTTTACATTTTATAAATTATGTTTATAAATTCGCAATATTAGACGATACTATTGCAATTGATAAACCTAATTTTAACTCCGCTGGGGAATATATCCAATATAATAATATAGATTTTGTTTCATATTCCTCCGGCAGTGAGCTACATGAGGTTCGCAAGTGTGAAAGATTCAAACAAATGAGACCGATAAAATATAAAGGCTTTAATTATAATCGATTTTTAAATTTATTAGAGTTTTATAAAACTAATTTTTTTGAGAAATTTTGTTTTATAAACCTTTTATAAAATAAACAAGTAAGAAAGTATGGTCGGATATGGGAGCTATGACTAATTATGGACCGGTCGCCATGAAGTTAAGTCGTGCTATTTATGTCTATATGAAAGTTGTTTGTGTTGAATTTTATGTGTATACCGATTTTAAAGAGATTTATGCTCGTTGAAGTGATTTTCGGAAGCGTCCCTTATATGGGAGCTACGAATGATAATGGATCGATCATCATTAAATTAGGTGGCATGATTTTCGTATATACAAACTTTACTTGGAGCGAAATTTGCGTAGATATCTATATGAATTAAACGTTTATGACTGATAGAGTCCATTTTTGGCAGATCATTTTATCGAAATATCTTAAAAATTGCGACTGTACTTTGCGCACAAAGTTTACAAAGTTTATTTTTAAGCGTTACAAACATCTGCTCAAACGCATAATACCCTCCCACTATGGTGGTGTAGGGTATAAAAATTGATTATGAATAAAGGGGTAATAAGGTTTCTTTTTTTTTGGAAATCTTCATATAAATATGAATTACACGTACACAATTTTATTTTATATGTTTTTAAAAAATTTTATTGGTTTCCGTGCTATGAATGAAATGTGAATGCCAGTTATTGAGAAGAAGCCGAACATCATCTCAAAATTAAAGTTTTTGACAAAAAAAATCAATTAACTTATTTTAGCTCTATTTTTCATTTTATTTCTTGAAAACCTTCTAAACACTCCTTTTCTTCTCATTTGTTTTTTGATGTTCACAAAAGTTGGTAGACAGATTTAGGTTCATATATAGCTTGTTTATATCCAATTTCGTCACGATATTATTTATTTTAAGACAATTATCAATGTTCAAGTCATTTTCTGAGGTGGTATGGAACTAGACACAAATGTTGCCCGATTTTCGCTTAATTTCAGAGTACTTATTACTCATATTTTGAGTTCAAAATCAATATACCCCTCATCTTTTTTGTTGGTGGGTATAAAATGTGTTGGGAATTATACAAATAAATTTAAATTTCGTGTGATCTCTTTATCATATGAAAATACTAAGTGATCCTGCAAACCTCATTTTGCCCAAAAAAAATTTTTTGATTAGATTAATTTTAACACGCCAATGTTACGCAAACTTGACTTTGATCAATGGTGACGCCGTACAGTGGCTCAGGATCGTTTTTCATCGGCCAAAACTCTGGAACATTTGAACCGATAGAGATATTTTATAAATTTGATGGACTGAATTTTTCTCCAGTTTTAATTTCATTAAAATCGATTCAGCAGTTGTTGAGAAATTTAAGGTTAAAGTTGAACTTTTAATTTTTGTATAGCATTTAGTGTGAAAATGCGAATTTTTTGTTTTTTGAATCAGTTTTACTTATTAAAAAAGTTATCAGCTGATAAAAAACCATTTTAATAATACCCTGGATAATTTTGAGAACAGGTTCCCACTTTATCAATTGTATAACAGGTTCCAATAAAACCGGGTTTTAAAGAACCGGTTCCACTAGACTCGGTTGTTTTTGGAAAAAAATTACGATTTTTAAAAGTTTATTTTTATTTTAGTTGTATATATTCGTGCAGTTTCCTTCGCATTATTACCAAATTTTCTAGCATCAATTTGTTCCTTGCACACAAGTTCATTGATAATTGTTTTATTTTAGATGCTCTTTCGGGATCTGAAAAGAACCTTCTTGCTGTATATCCATCATTCGTATTACTATTATTGGTGTCGATGTTTCTTATTGATCCTGTCTATCCAAAATCCAAATCATAACTGATTTTTAGTATGTGTCCGTGAATCGTGTTCTTGTATGTAGCGGTTATAATCCAAATTCATATGCATCAATATTATTTAATGATTTTTTCGGCACTTGGTTTAGTGGCTTGATGTGATTTGACATATAATGCAGCTGGAGGAAGCCTTTGTGTCAGTCAAAGCCTGGCCTACTTTTCCATCTATCATCGTTAACACTAATTTGTAGCTTACTTCAATTGTCTGGCCGTCAATCTCTAATTCGTATGGCTGCAGTGTTGCAATTTGGGCTCTAATATCACTGACTTCTTTTTTAATGACTTCATGATTTTCTTTTTAAATTCAAATTTAATTGGTCTGCAGTATTTTGTAGAAGATGGTGTTTGATTTTTCCAAATATCCTGGATCCTACTGGTCGAAGGCTCCGAGTCTTCAAATTTTTTATCAATCGCAATGGTACGAATGACACCATGAACATATTGCTTGTATTGTTTTTGTCCAGAAGAACCATTACATCCCCATTTGCAAAAGAGAGTTAACATGCAGTTTCCATATTTCCTCAAACCATTTTCTTTAAATGGCAGTAGCAAGCGCTGAGCTGTATGATTAAGCAGATCTTGAAGTAAGTAGTACCTCTGCCGAAATCGATGTGATTGTAATAGTGTCCACTGGTGGCAAACAATCCTTCTTAGCAGCAGTTATATGATGATATGATGGATAGGGATTTGTGCATTTTTCAATCGCACGCAATCTGAGCTGATTATATTGCTGTTTTGTTAACTTCAGATCCAAAAATAATGCTAATGCTTCTGATTTTGGAAGACTGCCAAGATTATTTTGGTTTGTACTTTCTGAAGATACCTGGACAATAAGTTCGCCCTTTAACTAGTTTTCAAACATGGTATAAAATCTTTGTTTGTTCCATCCAATTTTTTGTAGTGTTTTGTTAAGTTTTTGACGAAATTTTATTTTCCAAGTCCAATTTTATTTCTGTGCTGCATTAATATAATTTTTTTCTTTTAACGTAACTTAGAACATCTTCCCGCTTTTGGTTTTTAAAATTCTCTTCGGATAATTCTTTATAGCTGAAGCTCTCCATGTTTTATAAAGATTTTAAAATTTGATTGTTAGTGCTTAATAATATATCTTATAGCAACTGAGTTTATATTCCAATACCGCTGGCTTTTATCCTATTCTTACATTACGTTATACTATGTCCTAGGTAAAGTGATAAAAATTAAAAACGCCCAAAAATAGGTAAAACACTCACAAAAAATTAGTAATAAACAAAAAGTAATGAAATAATAATTATATAATATACTAAAGATACCTATCACAACTTATATTGCTTGGTGTATTTACATATTTGTGTCATATGAACAGGTAAAATAAAAACAAGTAACGGAGCTAAATTATATACATATTTACGTACATTGCCTTTACCCATGCAAAACTTTAGATATAGCAACAACAACAAGAAAAAATCATAATATTATATCAGATGCAAAAGATTCGATAATCATATTCACACGTTGAGTCCTCACTGATAACTAACCAAATAAACACAACAATTATTTTGCACAATTGTATGTTGACAAAATAACAACAACAAAAATTAAAATAAACGAAACGGACTCAAATACATACAAATTATGCATGCGTGTTTTTGATTTATAATTCTTATTCATTTCATCTCATTCCACATTGTAGAAGAGAGGTGCGCAAAAGTAAATTCTCTCACCAACACAATCAATTCATTATTTTGTTCAGTGCACCCACAAACAAACAAATACAAAAACTGAAAAAATAGAAAAAGTCATACGCCCGTGCTCATGCCCTTTTGTAGTTGTCTCGTTGAGTGGACAACGACCATAAATAAATAAACACAGATGGCGACATGGCTCTCTTAAAAAATTCTCTTAGGCTCAGTGACGTCAACATTGACTAAAACTGATTGTATTATATGAAAATTGTATGTGATTTATAATGGAAAAGTCAATAATTATGTTTAAAAGTTATTTATGTTTAATAAAATAAAATGTATTTTAGGTTTTATGTTATTAGACATATTTTACTTTATTAATATTCAATATTATTGCTATATTTAAGTTCAAGTCATTATTTTTTTATATTTTCTTTTCCTTGATGTCGTACTATCTCTGAGTTCTTCATTAAGTTTTCTTATTTTGAAGTACATTCTTGAACGAAAAAATAGAGTTTTTACTTTTTCATCACATTCGATGTGGTGAGCCTGTTCCAATAGAGATTTTATAACACTGTAATTGGTAATAAAATACCGATTTAACTATTTTTTGTAATGTACAAATTCTTTAAGCCAAAAATTCAAAAAAAAAAAAAGATAATTACATATTTCAAATTGTAAATTGTAAATGCTTTTGGAAACTTAAAAAAACTTATTGCACACGATTTTGATTTTTTATTATTATTATTATTGCAATTTTTGACAGCACACCACATTTTAATTAATTTTTTTATTTATTTTTCACTATTTATTTTGAAATTTCATATAAAAAGTAAGTATTTTACATTCAAAACATAAGAAAACAATCATTCTTGAAGTCACGAAAAAAGAGTACACTAAAATAACGGTATCGTCGATGTCGCAATCTTGTTTATTTCATTCATGGACAACGACTACTAAATTGTAAGAGCATAAGAATACGTGTGATTTGATTTTGCACAATTGAGCTATGGGCTGCGCACCATTGTTGTAGAATGTTGTTGTTGGGTGTGTGTGGTGTTTACGTATGATAGAGTTGCTCATATGAAAACTCATTAAAAACAACTCTCTCTTTATATACACCTTTGCCTCTCATGGTGAAGGGTATAGAAACAAAAACATAATACGCAAAGCAATAACCAACACACATCCACACATACGCTTTGTTGCTTTTTTGTCAAAGCATGCAATTAATTGTCTTTTTTTTATGAAATTTTCAGAGGATGTCTCAGATTTTTGCTCATATCTCCGTTATTTATGGACGGATTTTGCTGATTTCAAATAGCAAACTTCTGGATCCCGAAGATAACTGGGGTCATGGCTTAATCGACTCCGCTATCTATAAGGATCCAGAATATATATACTTTATAGGGTCGGAAAATTATATTATGAAAATTACAAACGGAATGACAAACTTATATATACCCTTCTCACGAAGGTGAAGGGTATAAAAAAATTGGGAGTAATTTCATTTAAATGAAAAAAGTTTCAACAAACAGGTCAACAAGTATATATGGGCTTAAAGAGGACATGTTGGTCTTTCTCTTGATAGTAAATCTTGTTTAACCCCTTTTTACCGTAAGCACTTTTATTTCACTGAAATTGAATCATACCAGTTCTTAAAGACTACCAACATAACAAAATTCATCAAATTATCGATAATAATTTGCGAGTAATTATAATTTTCTTCTAAAAAAATTACATAAAATATTTGACTTTAACAGCATGCCACGCACACAATCGACAATATTTTTTGGCCACCTTAGTTTCAATGTGTTTACTATAGAATGGCATTAACATTTTTGAAATCGGAGTTAACAAAAAGTTGGACTTTTGGCCGATGAAATTGAGATCTGACCCTGCCGCACGGTGGCCAGGTAAATTAAAATAGTTAAGGAATACCACTGAATAATTGAGAACATCGTCTTCGTTTTCAACGCTGTAGATTGAATCGTCCAATTCACTGTCATCAATATTTTTTCCTGCTAAAATTGCGCGTGCGCTAAACCAATTGCAGTTACGATAATTTTGTCGAAAAGCCAAAATTGCGGCAAAAATTATTTCCAAGAAATGTCGGAAATGTCATTTGAAATCTAGCTTTTTTAGTTAGAACTAAGGACGGAGATTGAACAATTTTTAACATACATATATGTTAATAAAAATTAAACCACTAAACTTACAGTTTTGAATTTTTTTTTTATTTGATTGAAGTTATTGTTACAATTTACAAAAAAAAAATATTTTTATATGTAGTTCTAATCACTAATGATGAAATTTTGAACCTTTTTCGAAAACCCTTTCATTATGGTTTTTATAGTGCTTTATGTCACTTTGTTCGAACAGGTTGTCCATCTCCGTTTAAAATCTACCACACTTTTGGACACCTTTTTTTGCTCTTCAATTCTCTTTTAACAAGAGCCCAATATCTCTCCACTGGACTCAGCTCCAGGCAGTTTGGAGGAATTGCCTCTCTTGGTACAAATACCACATTATTGGTCTTGTACCACTAAAGAACTTTCTTACCATAGTGAAGAGAGGCCATAAAAGCCCTGATTTGGTCATTGCGACAGAGACCGTCCCGTACTGCCAATACTATTGATGTTGAGTTAATACTGTTCTCTGAAAGAAGGTTTTTGTTGTTGTTTTATTGTTTTGCTGTGGTTGTTTATGGTTTACCCCCCGTTGCCACATGTAAGTACGACCCAGCAGTTAAGCAAGTAGTCAATGTATCCCTTATAGACAGTAATCGTCACAAATCACTTGGTTGACTCCAATTTATATATTTTGGTCATTTGACACATATGTGCTCTTAGTGGTGCAGATAGAAGACAATTGTTAATTTTATACATCCCAGGTAATCTAGCGTGACGACAGTAGTCACTTAAGTGTCTCTAAGTAATCTGGAGTATAGACATTTCAAACGTTTTGTGAGTAATTCGTTCAAACTGGTTTTATACAAATTGTGTTGATATAATTCTCATACAGTTAATTTGTATTTTTGCTTAAGTATACTGATATTCCATGTAACAACCTTGAAGTCAATAGTCACTTTAATCGTTTATTTTGTACTGCACTTTAGAAAGTAGTTATTTTACCCACCAGAAGCAATCCATTGGAGAGTTGTCGAAGAAAGGTTTGTTTAAAAGCAATCGTTTATTGGACTGCTTATATGTCTTTTAGCTGACTATTTGAGGCTAATTAGCACTCGTACATCTTAAAATAACTAGTTATGCAGCTGATCAAATTACCACTTAGGAAGCTAGTAATGTAACTGACGTTTTTTAACCAGTATGTGAATCCAATGCGTTGACTACTTTGGACTAGCTATTAGACAATCTCATTGTAGTCAATAAGGGTCAAAATAAGGGTCAATAAAATAAATAGTCACGTAGCTATTGAAGTAACTAGTTCCCACCCTAAATGATGGGTAAAATCACTAGTTCGGGACTGTCTCCTAGAACTGCTGGGGAGTTCGAAAAACTCAATAAACTCACAGTTTTTTACTAACACAATCGTATTTTTATTATTACAGCTCAGCTTACAAGATAATTGTACATATGGGCAATTCCATATAGAGTGGAATAGATTTTGCAAAAATAAGAGTACAGTACACTCGCGGTAACGTGAACTAATTAAAACCAAGGGAGTTCATGTTAATGAAATTGTTCACGTTAGCGATTGTCGAATTTCATCGAAAAGATATAAAATTTTACAATATAAACCTGTGTTATACACGCTCGAACGTGAAATTCCTTTATTATTATTTTCTTTATTAAAATATAAAACAAAAATTATTGATTCAAATGTATTACAAAACAAGATTACGAGAAAATATACATTGAAAAAAAATTACTCATACGTTGCTTCACAAAAAATATTAATTTAGAGGATATAAACACATTTTTAATATAAGGCGATTCCCTAAACCTTTAAAATCGAATTTAATGTATGTATTTCAGTGTTGTCTACGTGCTTAGAAAACAAATGCAGTGAAAAAACTGTTCACGTTATAGAGCTTTCTGAGTTTGTTCACGTTACAGAGTACTTAATGTAAACAAAAGCTTGTTCACGTTAGGCGGTGTTCACGTTAGACGGTGTTCACGTTACCGCGAGTGCACTGTATCTGAAAAATAATTTCGTCCTTATGTTCCATTCTGGGGGTACTATATTTTAAAAAAATAATAAGTTCTTTCGAAATATTGTTGTCCAAAATATCTAGCGAAATATGGGTATATCGTACGTGAGAGGCGTTAGGTTTTCATTTAATTTCTTACACTAAACCAAATATATTTCCTTTACAATCCGTCATATTTAAATAAAAACAATATTTGGATGATTTTATAATAAATACAATTAAATATCGTACGTGACATACCGTACGTATGTCTCTTATAGTAAGACAATGTATATTCTGTAAATATATGTATACAAAAACTAAAAAATAAATAGAAAATATATATTCGGTTCTAATAAACAATTTCATAATGGCAAGAAAACAATCAGAGTCAAATTCATTTCATACTACATGCTAATTGAGAGCTTAGTTTTCGCCGCAATTTTAGCCTAAAACATACCAATTAAATTAAAAAATTAAATAAAGTCAGTTTAAACTCATATTTTTGCTCTTAAAATGTTGTAATAAGCTTTCACATAGTAACATTTTAGGGTTTTTGTTTTTTCAGTCGTGGTAGTCATTCTAGTGGAATTACCCATATGATATAAAATGTTAACAACATAAACAGAAATATATTAATAACAGTTAATCTAAATGTTAATATCATAAATTTCAATATTATTATAAAAGATATACATTTTATTTGTTGTTATTTATATTATTTAAAATTTGGTTTTTTATTTGGTTATGTTGTTAACAGGGTATATGAATTAAGATTCTAACATTATTTTTTTTTAATTTACCCATTGATTGTTCATTTAATCTTCATGAATTTCCATATGTTTAAAATTGTTAATTTAAAATCTTTATTAGTTAAAATAACAATATTTTTTTTTTGTTTAAATGTTTTTTATAAAGAATAAAATAATGTTTGATAATAGCAATATGATTTAATAGAATTTTAATTATTTTTAATCTCTCGAAAGGTTAAAGTCATTTGGTAGGTAGGTACATTTTGGGCTATATAAATATTATATACTACGATAGTATGATTAGGGTGGGCATTGAACATCGAAGAGAAAACTGCACCTATCCCTCTTCGACCTAGCTTCTCTCAAATGATTTATTTTTGTTTTCCCTTTATCCCTCTATCTATCTATTTCTATCACATTTTCGCTTTTCATGATCGATTTCGAATAAAGCTACCTAATTTTTGAATTGTGTAGTGAACCGTAAACATGAGCACGGCCGGTATATATAGGTAGCAACACCTTGACTGTTAGACCCTTGCGGTTAGGTTCGTTACAGAGTAGAATGAACTTGTTTTAGTAATAACCAAACAGTTTGACGCAAAAATAATGAGGAGCTGCAATCTAACAATTTAAGCCGTTCTATTATGGTATGGGGTTGTATGCTCCCGGCTGGGGTAAAATAACTTCATTCTCCTGTATAGAAAGATTTGGACCGCAGAATAAAAGTATGCATAAAATGACAAACAGGATCTAAAAATTGCTCTTATGAAGGAATGGTACAACATTTCTTCGGAAACCATTGGTAAACTTGTCTGGTCAATGAAAAGGCTATTAAATGCCGTTTTCGAGAGCAACGGAGGTGCAACAATTTATTAATCAATTAAATGTAATTTTCTTTAGTAATATCTAAGATAAACATTTTTAGCATTCGGATGATAAATAAATGCATTTTTCGATTTAATAAAGTTATTTCCGATGTATTTTAGTGAACAACTTTGCAGTGTTTACTACTGAATATTTGTTAGGATTTTATTAGTTATAATTAAATCAAACATTTTTGTTAAATTTTCATTTATTTAATATATTCAATTAATTTATTTTCTTCTAAAGTGGATTTTGGGTTCCTGGACCGGCGCCGGTTGTTCGAGAAATTGGACATCTTACACTAGTTTTGCATGAAAAACTAAGTGCAAATCGACATCGATTGCATTTTATGATAACTGGAAGTTATTTGATGTCTTTAAAAGTTCGCCCAAAGGAATCGGTGACACTTGAAAGTTGGAATTTAACACCGCGATTGCCACCTGAGACAGTTTTTAACAAGCAGAAATGCTATTTTGTCATGATTACACATGGATTGGAACATGAAGCTATCAACATAACAATGACACTTAAGGTACGTATTTCCACTGCAATCGCATTTTATGAAAATATCCAATAAAAAACTTTCATAATTTAAGACTGCTGAAGAAGATTTTAAGCGTTCTCTTCTTGATGTAACATTGGTCACCACGCATTTTGAGCACCACAAGGAACACACATCTATATTTGCAAATATTCTGAGTAAACTGCCAAGCTGGGCATATGCAGTGCCATCAGTGGCTTCCCTTAAATCATGGACTTTTTAAATCTAAATCGTAGTACATAAATAGTTATAACTTAAACAAATCATTTACCTACTTACTATATTCTTATTTATATGCATTAAAATAATTACGAATATTGATCATAAGCTTTTCAAACTTAGAGATTTACTTCTTGCTTTTCATTTATAAAATCCGAATATAAAAAAGGCAAGTTATAACAATGTACAACAAAAACTTTCAAAACATAATAAAGTTCATGTACAAATATATCTAAGTTTAAAACTATACACTTTATATAGTCACACGGCATTTTCAGTGTACTAACGTATGCTGAATGAAATTGCAGCAAAAATTTGACACTGACCAAAGAAAAAGTATATGCGCTATTAGTGTTTTAGGACTTATTTTGAATTACTTTATGTTTTGCCTTAAAACTTTAAAAATAATTTGGGAGTTTTTGCACCTTTTTAAATAGAAGAGTTTTTGTAGATTATTTAAAATAAAAATCGAGAAAAATTAGAACATGAAACTCAAATAGGAGCTCAGAAAAGTGCAAACATCGGTAATTTTAACACCTGGATATAAATTTCTTCATAACTGCCACAAAAGTACATGAATAGTATAATTTTTTTTCTTACATTAAATCAATACAATGAGCTATATTATAAAGGTTTTATATGTTATATGTTTTAACGTTGGAAACAAATATAGCGTTTTCTGTTTTGTTGCAATTTCATTCCGCATACGTTATAGTTAAATGGCTATTTTCAACACTATTTGAATTCAACTGATGGTGAATTCCCTTAAAACCCATGTTTGGGAATAAAATTATTATTTCAAACACGAAAATAAACCTTCTGGTGTAGTCTAAGGGTTAAGACTACTGAACTGTAGCCGAACAACCTGGGTTCGAATCTCAGTGGAGAAAAAACTAATTTATAGAAAATATTAAAAACTACCAAAATATATGTACTCCCCTTTTTACCTCTTAGTACTTGGGTTCCGAATAGCATCTGGTATTTTTTTGTGGTTGGAAGGATATTCTATCATTTTGGGCCATTTTTGCACCGTGAAGAAATTATTTTGAAAAATGTTCATATTAATTATTAGAATTAGAAAATAATGTAATGATTTTAATATGGTGATTTTCCATCAAGAAAAATATAAATTTTGAATAAATGAAAATGGAGAATGTGTTCCAAAAACTGAGTTTTTTTAGAAAAGTGCCCACTTTGACGTTATTTACTGTGTGATAGTAAAAACGTATACCAATTTCTTCATATTTTGAAGATTGGTGCTTTGCGTTTTTAGAATTGTTTACTCAAACCTAAAATTTTGTTTCAAAATTGGCTAAGTTTGGATAGGGCTGTTGGGGACAATGTCCGCTTAAGTGAGTCAAATTTTACTTTATACTTTTTGGCATTAAATTCTCTTTCCAGATCATAACAAAATTGCATATAGTCGCGAAGAAAATTTGTTTCTATAAACAAAAATATTGGAAAAAATTTAAAAAAACACACGCATACAAAGTTGAAATATATAAAAAGAAGCTACAATTTTGGATGCGCGTAATTTTTATTTTGTTAAGAATTTTATCGCAAATATACTTCATATTTAAAAATTAAATTTCGACCTACGAAAAAAAGATCGAGCAAAATTAAAAAAAAATTAAACCTAAATATCTCCTGAACTAAAAGAGATAACCTAGATATTCTCAAGGAATATCTATATTTCATTCTGATCATAAATGGATTTTTAGTGATCTTAATGTGCTATTTAGAGTACCTAGACACTTTCAAAATGCATTGATGTGTTCACAAGAGTTGTACAGCTTTACCGTAGCTACATATTGTTAGTGAAAAGTTAGGAGCCCTGAAAGTTATAAAAAAGTTTTAAAAAAATTTACTACCATTTGGTAGTAGAGTCGAACCTATACTGTCGTGATCGTGTGTTTTGTGCACTGTGTTATTAGTCAATTAGAGGAATGTAATTCATAAGAATTTAGAAGACTCTAGCTATAACAGTTCTTTAGATATTCCATGAAGTGTTACTTTTTATGTCCTGCATACCAACTACGATCAGTGGTACCAAAATAACACATGCAAACTATTGACAAAGAATTTAAAAGAAGTATGAAAACTCTGTCTATAGTAGTTCCGAAAATATTCAACTTTGAACAATGACAACAATATAACTCACACAATGTTTTGATAATCTCACTATTATAGTTTTTCAGATATTCGATAATAAATATTTACTTTATATGGAAGGGGTACGCCCGTTTCTCTGATCCCCATAATTTCTGGATAACAGGACACTATCAGTAAAAGTTAAAAAACTCTATATACTTGGTATGGGAGACACCACTCCATTATTCTAATCCGTTCATAGTCAAAAAAAGAAATTTAATTTGTGTGCATGTGATGGATGGTGATACAAGCTTGGTCCTTGGGGATTTCAACGCTCATCATCAGCTCCCACTCAAGTCTTGGGGAAGACCAGAGAGGAGCGTCGCTGACGGAACAGATTGACGAATCCACCTTCTGGACACCAAATGATGCCTCCACACGGATTATGTGTAATTGCGCTAGTTCGCCAGATATCACCATAGCGAGTCCTGATCATATTAACTGCGCAACTTGGCCTGCAGTTATTTCTCTAGGATCAGACCATATACCCATAATCGTTTGTCTGGATAGGCCCAATGATTTCATAGCCGAACTTACACCAATCAACATAATGCAGACTGGCACGGATACGGATTCTCTCCAACGTACACAAAGCAGGCGCTCGCTTCATACTCGCTGGAAGAATACCCGTAGTACTACCGCACTTCCCAGCAGAAGCAGCGCGACTCGCAGAAGAGCCTGATGACATCCGAAATACCAACCCGGACGACTCTAGGATCGCCCAGCTGAACCACGATATGAGCAGGTTGGTAAATGAGTACAAGCGAAACAACTGGTTGGATCATTTGAAGAACTGCAACTTAAGTTCTGGAGTTAGCCAGTTGTAGTCTACAGTTCGGTCTCTCTCTAACCCGACAAAGATGGATGATAGGGTCGCGATTCAGTTTGCAGATACCACCATATCTGACCCTAAACAGTGTGCGCTTGCTTCTTGCCGACAATTTAAATTTAAACTACATGATCTTCCAGTGTCGGACACAACAAAACTTTACACGCCAACTGAAGTTGCAGAAGCCGTCAACATAGCAAAGCCTTCAAAGGCAATAGGACCTGACGGAAAATCCATGCTAAAACACCTAGGCGAGCGGGGAGTCCTGACAAAGGTTTATCACCTGTCAGTAAGGAACTTAATAATGCCCGATGCCTGGAAAATGGTTCGAGTACTCCCATTGCTAAAACAGGACCGATTTCCCACACGAAGCTTTTCTCCTCCCCCAGCTAATCCGTCAACTGCCAGTCACTCAGGTCTCACAGGGCTTAAATCAGCAGAGGCCTGTGAACGGACTATCCTAGTGGCACTTGACCTGTGGAAGGCCTTCGACACCGTCAGTCACGCCACATTTTTCCAGGACATCCAGCAGTCCACAATGCCCAACAACACGAACAAATGGATAGTGAACTATCTGAGTGGCAGGCAGTCGTTCGTGTAGTTTAGAAACAAATGCTCAAAACTCCGGAGAGTTAAACAAGGATCCCTCAGGGCGAAGTCCTGTCGCCGCTCCTGTTTAACTTCTACCTCTCTAAACTCCCAGTGCCCCCACAGTGTGTGGATGTAATCACTTATGCGGACGACTGCACCATCTTAGCAACAGATCACAACGTTAATGAGCTTTGCGGTTTGGTAAATAGTTATCTCAACGAAACCTAACGAAGTCATCGGCAACACTCTTCAACCACCTGGATGAAGGAGGTACAACTCAACATGGTCCGACGGTGAAGCACCCGAAAATCTTGTCACTTTTTTTTAAAACGTTTATTATAATATTGTTCCTGCCTTTAATGTCTAGGCCTTACAATAAGTAATTAAATCTTATAACTAAACAATTATTGTTCTCTCAGCCTTGATCTGTCTTGAGCCACCGAGCGGGTTCGGATGATGATGTAATTTTAACAAATAAGCTTCACGAGTTTATCTAAATTCGTCCTTAACCAATGGGACATCTAAGTCTCTGTGGATGTTCTCATTTATTATGTACCATGGAGCTCCCGTCATGGTTCTAAGTATTTTGGATTGTGCCCTTTGTATGAGATCTATACTAGTATTGCTTGCTGTTATTGCTAGTTGGATTCCCTATGTCCAAATTGGTTTTAAGACTGTCTTATACAGGATGACTTTGCAGTTAAGGCTTAATTTCGATTGATGGTGGATTAGCCAGTGTAAATTGGAAGCTTTTAGTTTCATGTGGATCCGCTTGGCTTCTATGTTCCGAAGGTACATGGTATGTAACGTGATCAGTCTGTGAGATACAGTAATCCAAGGCCGAAAGGATTAGAGACTTAGGGCCGTTTTCTCATTAGGTGATTATCTTTTTTCCCAACGAAAAACTGCAGATTAAAGAAATTTGGTTTTCTCAATGTCTCATTTGCTTCTATTCTATCGCAAAGCTAACCCGACCTCATCTGCCAATTATTTATTTATCGTACAGATAAATAAATAACAGCTGACTGCTGTTCATAGTTTTTATGTTTTGCTTTGCCATCAGCTGTTTTCATTAAAACCAAAAAAAATAGTTTTTATGTGTTTGTGTTTTTGTAAACGAAATTAAATAGATTTTATAAAAAACGTTTACTCAAACATGAGTTCGAAGTGAATGCTGAAAGAGTTTATCATGCCAGGCCTAACTACCTGGCAGACATGGAGGATAATGAATTTTTCAAAAGATTCCGGCTGTTGATAGACACATTAAACAGCTGATTTATGTAAACATGTTGTCACTTGAAGGCAGGGTTCCCAACTTTCACATCTATTTTGAGAGGTATTGCCAACAGAAAATAATGTTTTTTGTCGGTATATTGAGAAAACCAAAATTTTTAACGGACAGTTTATCGGCCTAATAAATTTATGTCGACATTTACTAACAGACAGTTTGTCGATTCATTGAGAAAACGGGCCTTAAAGTCTCTGATACAATCGTTGATATCTTCCTCACACTGTATGTTGAATTCAGTGTGGATATGGCTGCTGATGTATTTTCTATATTTCAGCCAATCAGTCTTGAATAATGAGGCTTCTTTATGAGACTATTGTTATTGTCCGTAATAGTTTAGTATAACGAGAGAATGGTCCGAAGATAGTTCATATGATATTTCTGCAGTAATAGAGTTTCTATTTAAATTCTTTGATATGGCAAAATCTATTATATCAGGGATTTTTCTAGGATCAGAAGGCCAATAAGTGGGCTGACCAGGTGATATAAAATCTAGGCAATTTTTACGATCAACTAGAGTCCTGTACAGCTGTCTGCCTTTGGGATTCATTAATATGGAACCCCAATATGTATGCTTAGCGTTGTAGTCGCCACAAGCCAGAAACCGATCTCCTAGTGTATTAAAAAATTCTTCAAAATGTTCCTTAGTCACAGAAGATCGTGGGGGGCCAATATATTGAGCTTAGAGTTAAATCTCCAACTCCACATTCTAATGTTCCTTGCAAATAGTTTTTGGAGCATTTTTTTAAGGTTTAATGTTTTATCCTATTTCTAATTTAAATGCCAGTACCACTGTGTGCCTTACCGTCAGGATGATTCGTGACATGAAATATAAAACCTGGAATATTAAAATTATATCTATTTGTTAAATGAGTCTCCGAGATTAACAATACATTTATATTGTTTTCGTTGCTAAAGTGTGACACCTCAGCATTGTGCTGGTTCAAGCCATTTGCGATCCAGAAACAAATTTTTAAAAAAACTCATTTTCTTGTTAAGAGTATTTGTATCATTTGGTTCTGGGCTCTTAAAAGCTCTTGTATGGTATTCTGCATGGATGTCATGATATTAGACATGTTTTGGTTAAGTGAGGTTATATTACTTGCAAGAGTATTTAATAAATTTTCTAACCCTCCCGAATTTTGGGGGACAATAGGTTGTTTATTTTCAGACTTTAAAATACTAGCATAGGAGACTGTTCCAGAATGAACTAGAAATTTTTTTTATTTTTATTTGGAGTGGGAGCTCCAGAAATTGGCGGATAGGAACTGCAGTTCAGATTCACTGGTTCAACTATTTCGCATCTTAACCCCTTTTTTATCTCTTAATCTTTTCAACAATGCTTTGTAAACTGGACATCCGCGATAATTAGCAGAATGATCGCCTCCACAGTTTCCGCATTTTCTATTCAGACCTTTCTTTACAATATCACATTCAGTTGAAGAATGCAGGTCTCCGCATGCTACACATACAGTTCGTAAAGTGCAATAGTTCTTTGTGTGCCCAAATTCCTGACAATTTTCGTATTGTACAGGATTATTACGTTTAATAGGTTCCTCTACTGTTATCCTACGATTCAACAAATACCGTAGGGAGTATATTGGATGAATTTCATTCCCTTTTAATTTTCTATCAGACTCCAACTCAACTCTGAATAATGGTTGGGTAACTTTATCTCTATTGAAGATATTGATCACAATTTGTATATTATAGCCTAATTCTTCCAAGGCCTTCTTGATTTCGTTTGGCTCTACACTGGACTCTATACCTTTAAATACCACTATCAAGCCCGTACTGCTTTTCAGCTGATAGGTGTAAACAATTTTTTGTTATTGTTTAGATATTGAGAGACTTTTCTGTAATCGTCCTCAGTGTATATAACGATTTTAGTTTTTTGCACTCCTCTTATGGGAACAATGTGGAAATTATTTTTACCAATTAGGTCAATAAGTGTTTTCACTAAATCATTCGAACTGGGTTCGCGAAGTAATATTGGTGGTGGTTTAAATTATTTTCGGCTAGAATTATCATTACGGACCTGATTGTTATTTTCATCTTCACTTGGAAGCGCATAACGATTTTTTAACAAGGGATTGTCGTTCATCTTTTGCTTCTTTAATGAACTTTCCACCTTTTGAGGGCTTAAATTTCTTTTATTTATACTTAAATATCTAAGCATACCTGGTGCTTTTGGTTTACCCTTCTCGCCAACAATTGTTGGTATAGCACCCCTCGATGTACCATTATTGGTACTTACGCTTACTAGAGGGTTTAACGCTCTCACTAGATTTTATTTCTTGTGGTTTATTTAAAGCAGGGGTGCCCAAAAGTTGCTTATGAAAGAGCAAACACCAATACATTTAAAGAAAAACAATTTTTTATGCAATTTTTTTTTGTTGTTGTAAAAACCAAAACATACATAGAATAAATAAAAAAAAATACACACTTTTTTATACAATACCATACGATAAACAAAAACAAAATCTTCATTGATAATCGCTGTCGTCAATGTCTACCAGCAAAGCATACGAAAATGTTGTTGCTTTGCACTTGCGTGTAGACAGTGAAGATTGTTTGTGTATTTCATATTGCTAGCGCTGAGTGTAGAAACACACAGCCTATAGCTAAGAGCATTTACAAAAACAAATGAGCACCAAGAATATACCATTGATTCAAAGCTTGTATATGCTTGCTAGTTGTTGTTTTGAGTATGGGCATTGTTGTTGTTTGAGCGGTGGTTTTCTTTTAAGTAATTTTCTACACAATTATCGATTGTATTGGTATTATTATTTGATGGTAGAGCGGGACAACAAGAGCGAGCTCTCTCACTTGTTTTAGTGGTTAAATAGTTTTTGTTACAATTTCTAAGATAAACCAATTTTTTTTTCTCTGAAAAAATTTATTAATAATTTCATATTTTGTTTGCAACTTCCCGTATTTAAAAATTATATTTTGAAATATGTCCGCAGTTATTTTAAAAACAAAATGTATTGTATTTCAAAATAATTGAAAATATTTAATGAAAAACTTTATTGCGTTTGGTGCGTGAAGTTTTTTAACAACCGCGAAAAAATAATACAGTGGTTTTTCTTATTTTTTAATGCTCTATTAGACTATGTCAATAGTTATATACCTAATGTACATAGCGTGTGATCCATATGAAACTTTGTGTGTATGCCTTATGACATTTTTGGCAATTAGAGCATGTTCTATTTTGATATACAACACTATGCAAAATAAACAAGTAACAGAGCTAAATTCGGCTGTGCCGAATCTTGTATACCCTTCACCAAAGTATGCATATTTACGTACTTTGCCTTTACCCATGCAAAACTCTTCATATAGCAACAACAACAAAAAAAAATCATAATATTATATCAGATGCAAAACATCCGATATTCACATGTTGTGTACTCACTGATAACTAACCAAATAAACACAACAATTATTTTGCACAATTGTATGTTGAAAAAATAACAACAAAAAATAAAATAAACGAAGTTATGCATGCGTGTGTTTGATTTATAATTCTTATTCATTTCATCTCATTCCACATTGTAGAACAGAGGTGCGCAAAAGTAAATTATCTCACCAACACATTCAATTCTTTATTTTTTTCAGTGCAAAAAATAAAGAAAAAGTCATACACCCGTGCTCATGCCCTTTTGTAGTTGTCTCGTTGAGTGGAAAACGACTACTAAATTGTAAAAGCATAAGAATACGTGTGATTTGATTTTGCACAATTGTGCTATGGGCTGCGCACCATTGTTGTAGAATGTTGTTGGGTGTGTGTGGTGTTTACGTATGATAAAGTTGCTCATATGAAAACTCATTATAAACAACTCTCTCTTTATATACACCCTAGCCTCTCATGGTGAAGGGTACAAAAACAAAATACGCAAAGCAATAATGTAATAAATTTTATTTTTTTGATGAAATTTTCAGAGGTTGTCTCGGATTTTGCTCATATCTCCGTTATTTATGGACGGATTTTGCTGATTTTAAATAGCAAAATTCTCGAAAGCATGTCTGACAGAATTATTGAAGATTTGGATCCCGAAGATAACTGGGGTCTTCAGAAAATTGATTTCAACAGACAGACGGACATGTCTTAATCGACTCCGCTATCTATAAGGATCCAGAATATATATACTTTATAGGGTCAGAAAATTATGTTATGGAAATTACAAACGGAATGACAAATTTATATATACCCTTCTCACGAAGGTGAAGGGTATAAAAACACAAAACAAAAAAGAGTACAGAAAAAATCGTAACAAAATAAGTTTCACTCGTGCGTCATTGTAATTATCTCTTAAGTGGAATTAGGCCCGTTTTCGTTTTTTTGTCTTCGACAATATTGCGTCTCACTCTGGCACGGTTGTGATGTAAGGCTTCGTATAACGGTTCCTGTTCTACGTCGTTTGAACTAACTGCGTGTCTTTTAATTTATGTAAACCATGGTGGAGACCATATAAAACTCTACATCGATAATCTCAACGTATCAACTGGTGGAGTAACATTAAAACTCCTGATATTAACATCAAGGTTTAAGCGTTCCAGCTTCCTATATGAAGATATGGGTCGACTGGAAAGTAGAGAAAAATCATAACAAAATAATGTTTGTATAACGTGAATTTTGACATACACAAGGAATTCCATATGTTTCGAATACATGTCCCAATACATATGGAATACATGCCGTGTTACCTCCTTTAAGAAGAAGTCGTGGACAACTTCAGCAATACATACGTGTTCCCAATTTAAACGGATTGCAATGGATGTAGCTGGTCCTTTTCCTGTCAGCGATGCTGGAAACAGGTCGTTATGGATTATTTCAGCAAGTGGCCAGGTAAGGACTGAGATGGAAAAATATTTAACATACATATATGTTAATAAAAACCCTTCCATTGTGGTTTTGATAGTGCTTTGTTTCACTTTATTCGAACAGGTTCTCCATCTCCGTTTAAAATCTACCACACTTTTGGACAACCTTTTTTGTGCTCTTCAATTCTCTTTTAACAAGAGCCCAATATCTCTTCACTGGACTCAGCTCCGGGCAGTTTGGAGGAATTACCTCTCTTGATACAAATACCACATTATTGGTCTTGTACCACTCAAGACCTTACCGACCATAGTGACAGGGTGCCAAATCAGGCCAAAAATAAGTGGACACACTAAGAAGTCTTATGAATGGAAGCATCCTTTTGTGTAAACATTTCTTGATGTAAATTTCGGTATTTATATAGCCCTTTGTAACAAATGATTGCCTTCTTTTGCCGCAACTACATATTGCTTGCCATACTAAGAACTTTTTGGGAAATTTTGCCTTTGGGCCCTAAAATTTTCTTCTATATTTCCTCGAGCATCTGCAACATAAAAAAATTTACCCAGAAGCTGCGACAAATTTTCCATACGTACATTTCGTCATCCATTACGCAGCAGGTATATTTTTTGTATAAAATTTGACTTCAATTTCCGTGCTCTGTGTATGGCCTCTAAATGTTTTGCAGAGTTCCTGTCAGGAACTTTTTGAGCCTTGTATGCTTTTAAATCTGCATTGGCTTTAACTTTTCGTACCAAATATTCCGAGTACTGACCTAACCGGGCTGCTTTCCTACCGGAGGTGTTGGGAGCTCTTTTGAAAATGCTTTCTATTTTTTGGCTTTAGAAACATCATGTGGATCATTCCTTCTACCTGAACCAGGTTTTATATCAACGGACAAGTTCTCCCAGTACTGTTCAATAACATTGGAAACAGTTTGATAGCAGACCTTTGATTGTTTAGCCAACTTTTTGTAGGACCAAGTTGGGTTTTGTTGAAAATATTTAATAATTTTAGTACGCACTTTTTTCTGGTCTCATTTTAATCAGATTAACAACAAATGAACATAATTGACATTAAACATAATAACTGACATGCATTACAAAGGTAACTTAATAAAAAAAATCAAATAATACTTTGGTTAAAAGTTTTAATGAAAAACGCGTGTGAAGAATTTTACGAACTCACTCCTTATATGGTTGTAGGCGTATTTGAGAACAACTGGGTGTGCCTCTATGGCGTTCCGTTGGAGTTACACTCTGACCAGAAATTTTGAATCTTACGTATTCAAGGAAATGTTCGAAATATACGCAATAAGAAAAACGAAATTGCAATATAAGTTAAAATTTAACGATACTTTCATAATTCATCATGTTTATAAACATTTCCATTAGTAGAAACTTTTACTTAAACGCAGTTTTAACATTGTTTATAGCTACAACAACTGCTGCTAAAAGCTCTGGAAATATAACATTTTCGTTTTGTCCGTTAGATAATTCATGAAACTTCTAGAAGATGACACTGTGTACATATATAAATATTAACAGCGAATTGCGAAGCAGTTAGTGTATTGTAGGCGATGTTAGACTTAACATCAACTGTATTAACAGTGTGTTCTGTTAATATAGTTGATGTTATCTGTGGACTGTTTGAAGGGCTATAAGCTCTACTACGTTAAACGCACAGGTAAAATCATACTGCTCATGCTCATGGAATAAGCATGTGTTGGTAAATTTTAAATGTTTATTTATGTATGCGACACACATACAATGCAGTATGAAAAATCAAAATAGTTTTGATTTTGAAATAAACTCATACTGCTGACAGTTGTTCAAATGAAGACTAATAGTTGTGTTTGCGTACTTGATAATTTGCAATAATTTGTACACATTATTACTGGAAGTTACGGGATTCTGTTCGTTTACTTTTAAAAACTTGTAACTAGAGAGCAAGAGAGTATTAAAAGTGACAGTTCGTAGATAGAGAACATGATATTTTTTACTGAACATTTTTTTCCGATAAAAAATATTGTTACGAATGTGCAATAACGATTTGAACTTAACGGTTTGTAACGTCTGCCTGCAACATTCATCATGTTTATAAACACGTCCATCAGTAGCATGAGGTTATTAGCATTGTTTGTAAGTATGGCAACACTAAATGTTTAAACTGCCAACATTAACATCGAAAGCTCTAGAATTTGAATGTACTAGTTTGTCCGTTGAGATCATTGTAGAAGATTTACGATAGATGGCGTGTGTATAAATAGTGGCAGAGGTGGCCGGTTTATTTAAAGGAAATAACCCCCGTTTTTAAAGGTAAAAACGTAACAATATCAACATAAAAAATATGATTTAAACATATGGTTGCAAATGTAAACAAAACTAAAAAGTTGAAAATATAACAAAACAAACGTTTTAAATTGATTTATAATAAAATAAAACTTATTTTTACAAATTGTTGTTCGCGTCCTTTTTTTGTGTTATTTTTCAGATTGAGAGTAATTTATTTATACTCTCTAAAATAAAGTTACTGGATATTTTTTACTGGAATGTACCCAAACACACCTAATATGCATTTTTTTAATTTTTCTGAAATTTTTTAGATTTGACGTTTTAGTTACTATATTTTAATTTTTGTTTAAATATTGATTGATAGGTTTATAGTTAAACATCAATCACACACGTATACGAAGGTTTCATCGGCAGTAACTGTCAGCAGTATGTGTCTATGGACCCCTTAACACAATTGAAAAAGTGACACTTAAAAAAATAATAAAAACATTTTTTTACACAATTATTTATTTTTCAATTTTGAAAACTTTAATCTAATTCATCGACAAACTGAGATGCAATATCAGCCAATAAATTATCTTCATCATCATCTATGTTTATAATTTCAGTGAGATTTTCTGTTACATCCGTTTGTAATATATTTGCTGCTTCATCGTTTTCATTATCAAGTTTTTGCTTCTTTGTAACTGGTTCATCAATATGAAGATCGTTGTTTTTTTCTTCTTCATCAACTGGGCCAGAATCTTCATCGTCATCAATGCGCAGAACCATCTCCGGAGATTTACTTATATCTTCAACAATGTCATTTCTGGTATTCATGTTTTTGGATAACGACTCATTATCATTCTTTATATTTTCCACTTCAATATCAATAAATTGATCTATAACTGGTTCTCTTAAATTTATGTCTATTACATCCACATCTTCATTGTGAACTTGTTCAATGTTTGCAGAAATTATGGTGCTAGTTGTCGGCGTTTCGTTAGTATGCACCAAGTCATAATTTTCATGATTATTTAATGATGTATTTAACAATTGAGAACTTGAAGTTTCGTCAACTTCCAGAACGTCATCATCAGTTAAATTGTTACTGGATAATGTATTTGATAAATTAAATCCGAATTCACGTAGTAAACATTCCTGGCCCATTTTGATAAATGTATTGCGTATATCTCTGTCCTCGATAGTGAAAAGTAAACCTTCTTTTTGTGGATGTATTAATTTTTCAAGATTTTGTAATATAAAACTGCAACGAAGTCGAACTTTAAGACTATCATCGCGGGCATAAGCAGTCTGAATAATTGTTAAAGCCATCTCAGTAGGAGGGGGACATAAATGGTGTGGAGTCATAAGAATAGCATATAGTGTATTATAAATTTCTATGCGGCAATCCTTATTACTATACAAATGCGTTGTCTTAGGAGGAAGCTCATAAAGTACAGCACAAATTTCTGATATACTTGTTTGCATCATCTGTAAGAAAGCAAAAAAATACAAATGTTTTATTAGGAAATTTGCAAAGCAAAAATCAGAAAAAAAAAGCAAATAAATATCCGCTTCTGCAATGTACATTTTATATTTCGCAATGCATTGCACGGTGGTAAATTCCGTCTTAAAATGTTTTATTTTTATTAATTATTATATAATTTTTATGGTAAATTTTTCTTAACACTTCCAGATATATAGTATTATTGTTATTTTGGTTATCAAATAACTATATGGTTATTTATAGAGCTGTCAAGACAAAGTGTCTTTCTTTTCATTTTAATATTAGAAAAATGTGATTTTTTACTTTTGAATCGAATTAGACTGTGCTTTTTTCTTTAAAAGGAATTCAAGGCGTATTAACAAGGTGAGTGCATAAAATCAGCTGTTTATTAATTCGCCCTTGTTTAATGTGGGCATTCTGTCAAAGTTTGTTTATATTTAAATTTGTTATTGTAAATAAAAATAGCAATATTTTAATTCGCCTTGATTTTGACATTTCTTCTACATTTATACACAAACAAAATGCCTGTTGTTTTTACATTGTTGTATTTGCTGCCGCGACGCACATACCGATTTTAGGCCAAACCCTGTATATGTACTCCGAAATTTGTCCCAACATTTTTTTCAATATGCTATTCTTTATTTTTGGATCAAATTTCAGGCATTTAATTTTTTTCGATACTTTTAAAACGTACATGATTGTTTGGCAAAACCCTGTTTATTATATATTTTTTTTCGATAACTTATGTTATTCTTTTTTTTTGGACTAAATTTTAGCCACTTACATAACTTACATGCAATTTTGGTTTGATACTTTTAGAACGTCCATGCTTTTTTGTCCAAACCCTGTATTTGAACATCGAAATATTTATTCTTAATACTAATACCAAATTTAAAAAATTGTTTGAAGAAATAAAGAAGTTATGGATTTTTGGCCGGAATTGACCACCGTGTATTGCGGCAAAATTATTTAAACGGCTAGGCATTTTAAGTTATTAAAATGGGTCCTGCAAATTCTCCAGGGGCGGGTCTATGGGGGCTCAAAGAAGGGTACCTTCGACATGTAAACACGTGACATTTGTTTGTTTCCCATCCGATTTCAAAGATTTTTATATTTTTAGAAAGCGCTCGACTAGCCTTGAAAAAACATTGTGTGTGGTATTTAACTCTACTGGTTTCCGAGTTATAGGCACTTGAAAAATTGAAATTTCAAAATTATACCATAGCTTGGTCGGCTTTTTTTAAATATATGCGTACTTTTGGCCCAAATGGACTCCAATTTGTTAGCTAGACCAATAATATACCAAGGATTTCAGAGCAATACCAATTATGGATCCAAAAATAAACGTTTTTCAATTTAAAATTTTTAAAAATAGTAGATTTTTGCTGTTTTTTGGGCGAAAAGGTGACTTAACTCTTTTTTTCTGTAAGTTATCTTTACGGAAAACATTTTGGTATAAAAAACATGTCCTATTTTTTTAATTATATATGTTTAACAAGATTTTTATATATGTAAGGACTAGTTTTTTAGATATATATCAAATACATTCCTCGGTTAAACGTACCTTAAACTAAAAATTAGTAAAGTTCAAGATTTGTAAGTTACAATTTTTATTAAAAAAAAAAAAAATTAATTTTAATCTAAGTAACTTTGTTTTTTATGATTTATATGTTATCAAAAATTTTCAATAAAATGAATTATTCTTGTACAAAATTTTAAAACGAAAACAAAAAACAAATCATTTTGACGTGCCTTGTTAAATGAGTATGTTATAGGTTCGGTTAAGAATGATAAACATAAAACCAAATAGTCTTCAACTTCAATTATATCACATTCCAGTTGGCAATGTAGAGATATATTGTGATATTGCAAGAAATAAAATTCGACATATTTACCTCACACATATTTACCAAACTTCGTATCCAATCACAAAATTCATAAAGTCAAATAAATATTTTACAGAAATAAGACCTATTACAAAAATCACAAAATCAAACACTACATTTCGTAATATTTTTACTGAAAAAAACTTTTAATAGGTATTCAAACAATATTTATTATTAAACTAATAAATATATTCGGTCGCCTGTTCTTACAGTGACTTCGGTCGCCTGTTCTACTAAGCTAAGAACCCATGTAATTATTTGTATTATATTATTTTTAAGCCGTCATAAACCCAAATGCAGAACGCCAAACCCGCGTTAAGCTGATCCTGATATAAACCCGAACCTGGTAGCACCGATCCCGATTATTCATCCCGAACCTGCGTTAAGCCGATCCTGATATAAACCCGAACCAGCCGAAATCTAATTTAGTCGATAGCCAAAACCCGAACCCAGAACCTGAAAACGAGTTCCTGGTGGTGAACCGACCGACGTATCTTATCATAGCTATTTTCGTAATATCTTTTTATAATTGTATTTAAACTAAGAATAAAATTCAATAAAAAGATTTATTAAAATTTAACCCCCTGAAAGGGTAAATACAAGTGTTATTATTTAAGGTTTGTGGATCCGTAAGTCGACCCTGGACACGACCGAGTGCCTCAGTCGAAGACAAAACCACGTTACAACGTACTCGATTTTTAGTACATTATTTTAAAAGATATGCAAAATAAATAGCCGTGTTTGATTATTAAAAGAGTTGTTATCATTGTTAACAATAAAATTTAAATTTTTAGTACATTATTTTAAAATATTTGCAAAACAAATAGCCGTGTTTGATTATTAAAAGAGTTGTTAGCATTGTTAACAATAAAATTTAAAACCAATTGAAATATTAATAAAACCAAATAAAATTAATAATAAAATACAAATTTGATTTGAAACATGCATATAAAGAGTGAGATCGAAAAATTCTTAACATACATATATGTTAATAAAAACGAAACCACTAAACTTACAGTTTTAATTTTTTTGATAGAAATTATTATTACAATTTACAAAAAAAAATATTTTTATAGTTTTAATCACTAGTGATGAAATTTTAAACCTTTTTCGGAAACCCTTCCATTAACGTTTTATAGCGCTTTCTGTCACTTTGCTCGAACAGGTAGTCCTCCTCCGTTTAAAATCTACCACACTTTTGAACACCTTTTTTGTGCTCATCAATTCTCTTTTAATAAGAGCCCAATATCTCTCCACTGGCCTTAGCTCCGGGCAGTTTGAAGGATTTGCCTCTCTTGGTACAAATATCACATTATTGTTCTTGCCAAGTCAGGCCAAAAATAAGTGGGCACATTATGAAGTCTTATGAATGGAAGCAGCCTTTTTTGTAAACATTCCTTGTAACGATTTTTGTTTGAATATAAATTTTACGAATAATTTGATTATTTGTTACATTCAACAGAATAATTCTTAATTCTTTTGATTAGGTGCTGGAAACCCTTTTTCTTATGATACTTAGTATTTTTGTCGCATGCTAGATATATTTGTTTTACACTCTACCTATGCACTCTAGCCATACTTTTAATTGCGCATTAAAATTATTAATTGATTTCATACGTGTGAAAGAGATGATCAAACCAAAAAAATTGAATACCGTTTATTTTTGTATTTTATTATGCACTTTCTCACGCCACATCTTCATATAATTACAAAATAAAGCTTCACATTGTTTTACACTTCTTTGCCTGAATCATAAAGTATTTGAATTCCAAACGGTGAAGATCTAATTAAAAAGTGACCGATTTTATAAATTAATAAAGCAGTGTTTCTAAAGTTTTTTTTTGAGTGAAGTAATAAAACACATGTCAAATTTTAATTAAAGTTTAAGTTTAAATCATTGGATATAAAGGTAAAACTAAATTAATCTAATATACCTTATATGTTTATTAAAATTGTGAATTATTCAATATAGGAATAAAATTATTGGGTCAAAACACGGATACACTTGAGGTTCATATCCCCTATTGGGTTATGATATACTCTAGCTCAAACCATTCCGTTATATCATTATCAAATTCCCATAACCCGGTAATTGTGCCAAAAACGTGCTTGGACCATAATTTTTAATTGCATGTCAAATTCACATAACCTGATAATTTTTGCCCAAAAAAAAAAAAAACGTGCCTGGGACATAATCCAAATTGAATACCCGGCACATACCAAGGAATACACAAGCTATCAGATTAATTCACTGGCCATATTTTTACGTAAGGAACACTAAAGTACCACACAGAACATTTTCCGGGACACATTTTTAATGTAAAATTTGTTTCGACATAACCTCTTGGCGCACACATCCATTGGACCTAGTGGATCACGTGTCAATTAAATCATCACGCTATTTAATGGGACTCTTTTTAAAACCCTAAAGGCTTAAGTATCACAAATAATTCGAAAATAAGCACATATTAAATTTATCACTTTTAGATATATACATATTCAATTTAACTTTACTTATATTACCTAATATTCCAAATTCCCTATCAAAATATAATTTAATAACTAACTAATTATGTTTATTTAAACATCAAATTTCATAAATTTCATATTAAATTAATATTTCAGTTTACATAATAATATATAATAATATAAACATATAAATTTACTATTAAAACATTTAAAACACCTATATATATTATTAATTTTCTACAAAAATCATACAAAATTAAAAGCATAAATTAAAAATTCTAACAAATAATGTTCTAAGCTATTAAAAATATCATCTAAATAAATAACTAAAATCTAATATTTAATCTACTTATTATATACATTAATTCTAAATAATCCAATATACTAAACTAAATTAATGCTTTAAATATTCTAATTTTGAAATTATGCTAAACTAAATCTAATATATTTACGTAAATCATGAATATATTTACTTATATATAAATCGAAATAAATCTACTCATATTTAAGTAATTCCTATTTTCATTAATTAAAAATAATATAAACTTCGTATGGCTAACCCTACATAATTTTTGTTGTTCACTTTTTTTAACAATATTCTATTTTTAGAAGTATCTTAAATTGAGAGTAAATACTTTTTTTTTTATTATTCTTTAAGCCTATTTTTTTTTCTTTCAAATCATTCCGCTCATTCCTCGTCATTCTATGCTGGGCCCATCATTGAAACAAAAATGCATTAAAACATCATAAAAAGAGGTATATTCATAAACAACAACAACAATTTGATTTGTAAGTAAGATCATAGTAATTACTCTTAATTTTTGCATTATGCTTTATACGTAAATTTAAATTATATCATATTCCATTTCATTTCACACTTTCTCAGAGTGCAATGAAATTGTTTACTTATTTTAGTTATATTTCTTTTCTTATTTCATTATATTTTAAATTGTAACAATGTATCATTCATTTAAGGGAATGAATTCATAAAAATTGTTAACTATTATTTGTAAAAGGAACTGATCTAAATTTTAATTTATAAATTGAATTTATTAATGCACCATAAAATGGTATTAAAAATAGTTTTTTTGTTTTAAAATTGTAAATGAAATTAATTAAATAAAAATGAATTGCTAAATTTTAAAAACTATGGGAATGACAAATAATTTCAAATGTATATAGAATAATAGTCTAAGATTTTTAGGGACATTCATAAAACTACTATAGGGTGTATAGAATGTCAAAGGCGTATTATATGCAATATAATATGGGAGGGAAAAGTGCACACCTTATGGCCAACATCTTGCCTAATTAAATTTATTTTAATAAAAATCTTTTTGTTATACTTTGGTTGAATTTGGCATATAAAGTATAATTATATGTATACGCGTTTAAAATTGGGTTAAGAACTACACAACCATTTGTCTCATAGCTAGCTGGGAATTTAACATCGTTCATGCCTCCTAACTTTAATTTTAATAGAGATTTTCCAAAACTATTAAACAAAATTTTGAAGATTTAAGCCGCGCGTAACATATATGGCGCCCAACGTAAAAGGCCTTTTAAGGCAACCATAAACTCTTGAAAGATTTTTAAAGTTGTTGACTGTTTCAGTTAACAAACACAATTAATCTGTTGGTTAAATTGTTAAACAATATAATTTTCTAACACCAAATACGATTTTTTTTTTGTATAAGTCCTAGCATTTGATACATTATTCATTTTAAATCTAGATGCGATACAAATGTGAATATCGTATGTTATTTAACCTAAATCATTTACTTCATTTAACTTTTAGTCCGAATTTTGATAAGGAAAAACAATCGGAATTTGTTGCAGAAAGTTTTTTTTTGTAAATAATAAATATATTGCTGTCAAGTCCATTCTATAGATTGTATAATAATCTTGAATGTAGCGGATTAGTATTTTATATGATGCAAGATTAATAATTTTCTTAGGAGTATAAATTTAGCATAGACTATTGGTTCTATATATATTTTGTAAGCTTTTGTCATTCCCTAAAAAACTAAAACTTGACCTTAAAGAAAATAAGAAAAAGAAAATACAAACTATAATTCGAAATTATATAAAATTACATATTAATTACATATATTAATTATTATATATTCATTTATTTTATCTACAATCTAACAAAAAATTAAAAATAAGTTTGTTATATTACAAATAATTTTATCGATATGAACACTAGAAATCGGGGTGCTCAAAATAGTAATTCTTTTTCACGCGGACGAAATAGAAGCTCAGATGCTTCACGAAACAATATATCTATTGAGTTGCAAGATCCTCCTACAACATCAAATCCTCGTGTTGCACATTCGCCAGTCGTAAAAAGCAAACCAAAGTCCTCACAACAGGTACCTCGTTCCCAAAGTTTTACTAATTTACCCACAAATTCAGATATTTCAAACGCCCATATAATGGATAATAATACCACTTCCTTGCCGCAAAACTTTGTTCCCTCGGGGCATCAAATTTCTGGTAGTTTATCAGGTATTGAACTGACTAATAATCCTCCCATTGCAACAGGCAATGAAAATAATTCTAATTCTAGTACTCCCTTTGACACACTTATTTCTTTAATGGAACAAACGATGCGAAATACAAGGGAAGAATTTAGAAAGGAACTTTCTTCCATTAGAGATAGTATATCTCAAATAGGGAATACTAGTGAATCAATTTCTCAAAGAAGCCAAGTAAACCAATCAAATACGACTTACGCAAACACACCTAGTTCTAATTGTAATCTTAATTCTGATGCGGCCAGGTCATATACAACTAGTGATATGAATATTAAACTAGAGAAATGGAAAATTGTGTATGATGGCACTGGTTCGGTCTCGGATTTTCTGTTTAAAGTGGAAACACTTACTTCTCGCACAAGATGTTCAGACGAACACCTTTTATCAAATTTCCATGTACTTCTTGCGGGAAAGGCTGAGCAGTGGTACTGGTTATTTATGAAGCAAAATCGAGAAGTAACCTATCCAATTTTGAGATACGCTCTGACAAGAGAATTCGGTTATCTAGAATCCGAACACGATATTCTTTTAAAAATTTCCTTACGCAAACAGCTACATAAAGAATCCTATGATGATTTCCATAGCACAATTGTATCGATGAATCTGAGGTTACACAGTCCTTTACCGGATTTCACTCTGCTTGATATCATAAAGAGAAATATACAGCCAAATTTGCGATTTTTGTTGTTTAGTTCGGATTGTAAATCATTAAATGATTTTAGGGACCTTGCCCGTAAGGCCGAAAAAGTCCTCCGGGAAAATAAATCAGTTATGCCAAGTGGTGGTCAAATACGAAATATCAATGAAATTGATTTACCAGATGATGAACTACATGCTGATGATGAACCTGATGTTAGTGATCCCCAGCTTGAAGCTTTAAAATTTTCCAAAAATATAAATACTAAATTCGATTTTTCCAATATTAAATGTTGGAACTGCCTGTCAAACGGCCATTCTTATATTTATTGCGGAAAAGAAATTGTTCGACCATTTTGTTTTAAATGTGGTCAAAAAGGATTTTTGACGCCTACATGCCCCAACAGGCATTATATTCAGGGAAACCAACAAAAGGGCGAAGTGGCTACCGGGGACACTCGTCCATCCCAACGAACCCCGAGTTCAATTTAAATAAAGATTTGAGTAATTCTATATTCGAAAATCAAACACATAATTCAAAAATATATCCTTCTACTATAGATTCAACGAAAACAAAAAACACTCAAAAAGATTTATTGTATAAAACAGATAGAAAAGAATCGATTCAATTTAAAATTTATAATGCATCAAAATTATTATATAAGAATCCACACAGGAAAATATTTAAATGTAGGGAACGCTTTAAAAAGCGTAGATATTTTCGAAAACTCTTAGCATCCACAATACTTCATGGTTCTGACGATCGCCCCTTTGCTCGCGTGAAAGTTTTTAATGAATTTTTAGTTGGCTTATTAGACTCAGGTGCTAATGTATCTGTACTTGGGGAAAACTGTTTAGAATTTTTAAAAAGGAACAATATATCTTACAAAATAATGGAGTCAGAATTATCAACAGCCAGTGGGTCTAAACAGGAAGTAATCGGCTACTGTGTGTTACCTATTCATTTTAAGAACGTGACAAAGAATATTGTTTTTTATTTAGTGCCATCTCTTAGCCAAAATGCCTACTTTGGAATAAATTTCTGGCGCGAATTTGCTTTAGCTCCAGAAATTGTTCCCACTGTATCTTCCATTGAAGCAAAATTCTCAGAAAATAGCGACAAAACGACAAAATTTCACAAACTTGATCCCGAACAACAAATTATTTTGGAAAAAACAATCTTAGAGTTTCCCTCTTATGAAAAGCTCGGTTTAGGGTGTACCGACTTAATTGAGCACGATATAGATACAGGCGATGCAGTGCCAATTAAATCTAAACATTACCCTCTATCGCCTCCCCGTCAAGAGGAAGCATATAACGAAATAGACAGGCTTTTGGCAATGGGTGTAATTGAGGAATCCAATTCGCCTTGGTGCTCACCAGTTGTTTTGGTACGAAAACCTGGGAAGGTCCGACTTTGTATCGATTCGCGTAAACTGAATGCGGTAACAAAAAAGGATTCTTATCCCCTCCCGCACATAAATGGTCTACTTAGTAGATTAAAAGATACATTCTTTATTACAGGCCTTGATCTGAAAGATGCGTTTTTACAGATCAGACTGACAAAATCTTCAAAAGAGAAGACTGCATTTGTTGTTCCAGGTAAACCTTTGTTTCATTATAAGTTCATGCCATTTGGTCTGTGCAATGGTCCACAAACCATGAGCAGACTTATGGACAAGGTTATACCATCGCGCCTGCGAGAAAATGTGTTTATTTACTTAGACGATCTTCTCATTTGCAGCCCAGATTTTGATTCTCACATGAGACTTTTGAAAGATGTTTCAGCCTGCCTTAGAGCTGCAAAACTGACAATAAATATTAGCAAGAGTAAATTTTGTCAGGAAGAAATACGGTACTTGGGGTATATTGTTGGGAATGGGAGTTTGAAAGTAGACCCAGAGAAGGTGGCTTCAATTAGGGATTTTACTGTACCGAAAACACCGAAACAAGTTCGGAGGTTTATTGGCATGACCAACTGGTACAGATCCTTTATCAGCAATTTTGCTGATCTAGCCGGACCTCTGACAGATTGTTTAAGAAAAAGTTCTAAGCCCTTTGCATTAACAGATGAAGCCAAATTATCCTTTCAAAAATTGAAAGATGCATTATCGTCTGCCCCCGTATTAGCCCAACCTAATTTCGAACGTGAATTCATCATTCAATGTGATGCTTCAAAAGTTGGAGTAGGTGGTGTGTTGTTCCAATTCGACGAATTCGGAAAGGAACACCCTATCGCTTTTGTTTCACAAAAATTAAATAAATGTCAACGAAATTATACGGTGACGGAGCTCGAATGCATGGCGGCAGTAGTATGCGTTAATCGATTTAGACCATATATAGAAGGCCTTCCATTCCGAGTCATAACAGATCATTCTTCGTTGAAATGGCTAATGTCTCAAAAAGACTTAAGTGGTCGATTGGCTAGATGGAGCCTCAAATTACAACGCTACGACTTTAAGATAGAACACCGTAAGGGTTCTTTAAATGTCGTCCCAGATTGTCTTTCGAGAATGGATATTGAGGAAATTATTTCATTAGATACACCCCTAGAAATTGATTTAACTGCACCCGATTTTGGAAATGAAGAGTATAAAAAACTAATAGATTTTGTTTCGAATGAAAAGCATTCTTTACCAGATTTACTTCTTTCTGATGACAATTTTATTTACAAGCGTCTACAATTTAGACAAGGTAGTGAAGAAGAAAGTAGTCTGTGGCGTCTATGGATACCTAGCTCATTATCCGAAAAGGTAATAAAATCTGCCCACGATTCGATAACGTCTTGCCATGGAGGATTTGCAAAAACTCTTGCAAGAATAAGGCAAAAATATTTTTGGCCAACGATGGTAAAAGACATTAAGTCATATGTGAGCAAGTGCCACAAATGTAAAATGATGAAATCATCAAACCAGATATCAAAGCCTCCAATGGGTAACCAATTTATTACAAGTCGTCCTTTTGAGAGAATGTATTGCGACTTCTTGGGACCGTACCCATATACAAAAGCTAAGAATTGCATAATTTTTGTATGCTTAGACCATTTAACAAAATTTCTTTTTTTGAAGCCCCTAAAATCAGCAACATCTGCCAACGTTATCACTTATTTTCAAAATGAGATATTCCCTACGTTCGGTGTACCGAGGTTTGTGCACAGCGATAATGGAAAACAATTTGTTTCCAAAGAAATGAGTGATTTTTTTGATTTGTACGAGATTGAACATATAAAAACAGGGTTCTACGCGCCACAATCTAATGCGTCAGAACGGGCTAATAGGGAGATCATAACCAAAATTAGATATTTTTTAGAGAATTATAAAGATCACGCTGATTGGGATAGGTTTATTCCGCAAATATTGTCCATTTTACGCAGCGATTATCACTCGTCTATAAAATGTTCACCATATTATGCGACCTTTGGACAGAACATGGTACAACATGGTTCCACTTACAAAATTTTGAATAAATTAGGTTGTTTGTCCGGGGAAGACTGCTCAATTTTAGAAAATGCTGTTAAATTGCAAAAGGTCAGGAGTAACATTAGGCACAATTTGAATTTGGCACACGAAAAAGCGAGTAAAACGTATAACCTGAGAACTAGGCCAATTCAGTTCGAAAAAGGACAACTTGTTTTTAGAAAAAACCACGTCTTAAGTAATATGTCTAAAGCTGTGAACAAAAAATTCTTTCCTAAGTACATAAAATGCAGAATTAAAGAAAAGATTGGCAATAACCTATATGACATTGATGACTTAAAAGGTGTTTATGTAGGACGATATCATGCATCTGACTTTAAATCCTGAAATTTTCCCGGCTTATCGTGGGTCGAGCCACACTTTCAGTGATCTTCAAAATTTAAAATTTTCTTACTTTCTCAGCAGCGAATACAAAAATTCTTTCCTGTTCGTCATTCGATATATAATCAATCGACGAAGCAGGTTTGTAACGATTTTTGTTTGAATATAAATTTTACGAATAATTTGATTATTTGTTACATTCAACAGAATAATTCTTAATTCTTTTGATTAGGTGCTGGAAACCCTTTTTCTTATGATACTTAGTATTTTTGTCGCATGCTAGATATATTTGTTTTACACTCTACCTATGCACTCTAGCCATACTTTTAATTGCGCATTAAAATTATTAATTGATTTCATACGTGTGAAAGAGATGATCAAACCAAAAAAATTGAATACCGTTTATTTTTGTATTTTATTATGCACTTTCTCACGCCACATCTTCATATAATTACAAAATAAAGCTTCACATTGTTTTACACTTCTTTGCCTGAATCATAAAGTATTTGAATTCCAAACGGTGAAGATCTAATTAAAAAGTGACCGATTTTATAAATTAATAAAGCAGTGTTTCTAAAGTTTTTTTTTGAGTGAAGTAATAAAACACATGTCAAATTTTAATTAAAGTTTAAGTTTAAATCATTGGATATAAAGGTAAAACTAAATTAATCTAATATACCTTATATGTTTATTAAAATTGTGAATTATTCAATATAGGAATAAAATTATTGGGTCAAAACACGGATACACTTGAGGTTCATATCCCCTATTGGGTTATGATATACTCTAGCTCAAACCATTCCGTTATATCATTATCAAATTCCCATAACCCGGTAATTGTGCCAAAAACGTGCTTGGACCATAATTTTTAATTGCATGTCAAATTCACATAACCTGATAATTTTTGCCCAAAAAAAAAAAAACGTGCCTGGGACATAATCCAAATTGAATACCCGGCACATACCAAGGAATACACAAGCTATCAGATTAATTCACTGGCCATATTTTTACGTAAGGAACGCTAAAGTACCACACAGAACATTTTCCGGGACACATTTTTAATGTAAAATTTGTTTCGACATAACCTCTTGGCGCACACATCCATTGGACCTAGTGGATCACGTGTCAATTAAATCATCACGCTATTTAATGGGACTCTTTTTAAAACCCAAAAGGCTTAAGTATCACAAATAATTCGAAAATAAGCACATATTAAATTTATCACTTTTAGATATATACATATTCAATTTAACTTTACTTATATTACCTAATATTCCAAATTCCCTATCAAAATATAATTTAATAACTAACTAATTATGTTTATTTAAACATCAAATTTCATAAATTTCATATTAAATTAATATTTCAGTTTACATAATAATATATAATAATATAAACATATAAATTTACTATTAAAACATTTAAAACACCTATATATATTATTAATTTTCTACAAAAATCATACAAAATTAAAAGCATAAATTAAAAATTCTAACAAATAATGTTCTAAGCTATTAAAAATATCATCTAAATAAATAACTAAAATCTAATATTTAATCTACTTATTATATACATTAATTCTAAATAATCCAATATACTAAACTAAATTAATGCTTTAAATATTCTAATTTTGAAATTATGCTAAACTAAATCTAATATATTTACGTAAATCATGAATATATTTACTTATATATAAATCGAAATAAATCTACTCATATTTAAGTAATTCCTATTTTCATTAATTAAAAATAATATAAACTTCGTATGGCTAACCCTACATAATTTTTGTTGTTCACTTTTTTTAACAATATTCTATTTTTAGAAGTATCTTAAATTGAGAGTAAATACTTTTTTTTTTTATTATTCTTTAAGCCTATTTTTTTTTCTTTCAAATCATTCCGCTCATTCCTCGTCATTCTATGCTGGGCCCATCATTGAAACAAAAATGCATTAAAACATCATAAAAAGAGGTATATTCATAAACAACAACAACAATTTGATTTGTAAGTAAGATCATAGTAATTACTCTTAATTTTTGCATTATGCTTTATACGTAAATTTAAATTATATCATATTCCATTTCATTTCACACTTTCTCAGAGTGCAATGAAATTGTTTACTTATTTTAGTTATATTTCTTTTCTTATTTCATTATATTTTAAATTGTAACAATGTATCATTCATTTAAGGGAATGAATTCATAAAAATTGTTAACTATTATTTGTAAAAGGAACTGATCTAAATTTTAATTTATAAATTGAATTTATTAATGCACCATAAAATGGTATTAAAAATAGTTTTTTGTTTTAAAATTGTAAATGAAATTAATTAAATAAAAATGAATTGCTAAATTTTAAAAACTATGGGAATGACAAATAATTTCAAATGTATATAGAATAATAGTCTAAGATTTTTAGGGACATTCATAAAACTACTATAGGGTGTATAGAATGTCAAAGGCGTATTATATGCAATATAATATGGGAGGGAAAAGTGCACCCCTTATGGCCAACATCTTGCCTAATTAAATTTATTTTAATAAAAATCTTTTTGTTATACTTTGGTTGAATTTGGCATATAAAGTATAATTATATGTATACGCGTTTAAAATTGGGTTAAGAACTACACAACCATTTGTCTCATAGCTAGCTGGGAATTTAACATCGTTCATGCCTCCTAACTTTAATTTTAATAGAGATTTTCCAAAACTATTAAACAAAATTTTGAAGATTTAAGCCGCGCGTAACATCCTTGATGTAAATTTCGGTATTTATAGAGCCCGTTGTAACAAATGATTGGCTTCTTTTGCCGCAACTGCATATTGCTTGCCATACCAAGAACTTTTTGGGAAATTTTGTCTGTTTTTGGGTCTTAAACTTTTCTTCAACATACCCTAGAGCATCAGCAACATAAAATTTTTGACCAGGAAGGAACTCGCGAAAAATCTGCCAGAAAAACTTGACTTCAATTTCCGTGCTCTGTTTTTGGCCTCTAAATTTTTAGCAGCGTTCCTGTTTAGCTTTAACTTTTCGTACCGAATAGTCCGAGCACAGAGCTAACCTGGCGGCTTTCCTATCGGATGTGTTGGGAGCTCTTTTGAAATTGCTTTATATTTTGTTGGCTTTAAAAACATCATGTGGACCCTTCCTTCTACCTGAACCAGGTTTTCTATCAACGGATAAGTTCTCCCGGTACTGGTTAATAACATTGGAAACAGTTTGACGGAAGATCTTTGAATGCTTGGCCAACTTTTTGTAGGACCAAGTTGGGTTTTGTTAATAATTTTAGTACGCATTTTTTTCTGGTCACGCATTTTAATCAGATTAACAATAAATGAATATAATTGACATTAAACATAATAACTGACATGTTTTACAAAAAAATTTTTGTCATAATTTTTTCTGTGCAACAATTCATCATATTTGTTTCTGATATGATTCATAATCTTTCACATCCAGGCATTAAAGCAGCACGCACATCAATATCGGGGAAATAATGTGAAGTACAAACTACAAGTTCAATTTTTGTTTTAAAAAACTTTAATTTTAATCTAAGTAACTTTATTTTATAATTTACTAGTTGACCGCCACGGCTTCGCTCGGTAGCTATTTACTAATATTAGTTCTTCATGTTTCTCCATAAAATGAGGCAATACATTAAAAAAAAAGAATAGGACCAACAAAAGTAAGAGACCACGAGCTGAAGATTTCGTTCCTCTACCGGAAATAACACCGAACCAAGACCTGCTGCCACGTTATTTAGTTGCATCGGCTATATCTTTGAAGGAGGATGTACAGGTGCTACCGCTAGCTTCTTATAACGTTTTTCAAGTGGAAAGAGGACTTAACCATATTTCGCGTGACCGTCTGGTAGTCAAAGAGATGAAAAGTGGTGATCTATTAATCAAAGTTCCTAATGTTAAAACTGCTGAAAAGTTTCTTAAAGCCAACTACATCGACTGTATTCATGTAAAAATATCTTTGCACAAAACACTTAACACCACTCAAGGCCGTATTTTTTCAAGAAAAATTATGGCAATACCTGAAGAAGAATTATTAGAATCATTAAAAGATCAAAAAGTGGTAGAGATTCGTAAAATTAACAAAAGGGAAAATGATAAAATTGTGTCTACAGGTGCGGCAATAATTACTTTCGACCTTTTTAACCGCCCTGACTTTTTAAAGCTTGGCTGGGAAAGGGTCCCAGTTGACGAATATATCCCCAACCCCATGAAGTGTTTAAACTGCCAGAGACTAGGTCATACCAAGAAGTGGTGCAAAAGTGTTGAACAATGTCGAGAATGTGGTTACGCGGAAAAACATGAAACATGCACTCGTAAATACTGTGTCAACTGCCAAGTGGAAACCCATCCCTCATATGACCCAGAATGCCCTACATTCTGGAAACATAAGTCCGTTAATTACATCAGGATATCCACAAAATGTACGACACGTGACGCATGGAAAATTTTTAATGATAACCCCACTTTAAATATGCTTCAACCAACTCGAAGAAACGGCAAAAAGAAGCCCACATACGCACAAATAGCAAACAACAACACTACAACAATTAAACAAAACCCTACAACAACAGAAACTTCTACACACAACAAACCCAAACAAACAGAAAATCCGAATAAACATGCAGACAAGGCGAGACAAGCATCACACAACTCTTTTACAACAACCAACATTTCTAAACCAAACGATAACAAACACACAGCGATAACAAAAGCATCACACAACTCTTTTACAACAACCAACATTTCTAAACCAATCGATAACAAACACATCAACTTTACATCTCAACCAACACAAATGGAATCAGACATTGACACCACTGAATTTTTAAATAAAACTCCTATACTTATACAAAGTCAAGAATCTCTATCAACCATACAAAATTCTATTTCTCAAATAATCTCTCTTAATAGAAATCAATCAAAACAATATACTACTACAACAACAAATGAAGGAAATAACAATGGTATTTTGGAAGATGACTACGTTTTTTCGAATACAAATGAAGACGTCACGGAAGAAATTATCATTCAGGATATAAATGATGGTCTAGGAATTATCACACCACCAAGAAACACGGATAGAGAAACGGATCTGAATAATGATTCACCATGTACACAAATGTACAATAATTTTCCGCATCTTAATGTGTTGATTACTCCAAACACATTAAGAAACACACAACAACAGCCCTTAAAGGGCAAGGACAAAAGATAAACTTTTATGACTTCTGACCTTAACATCACTATTCTCCAGTGGAATATGCAAGGCTTCATAAACAACAAATATGCTCTTGAGCTATTAGTAGCAAGGCATAAACCAAACATCATAGCTCTTCAGGAGACGCATATTATAGAGAAAACCCTACATTTGCTACATTTACCAGGATACCAAGTTTTTCACCACAACAATATTGATTATGACTATGCAAAATCAGGTATAGCACTTCTTGTAAATACAAATTTGAACGTGACAAGGCATATAACATCTACAGACAACTTACTCTTCCAGACAATAATAATTCGGAGTAACAAGGAACTTCATATTACAAATATATATAAGGAAAATAATGTTAACCTATCTGCATCAACTGTGAACAATATATCTCTTTGCGAAAATGCCCATAATATATTGCTGGGGGATTTGAACTCTCAAAATGTATTATGGGGTTCTTCTTCAAACTCCCCAAATGGCAGAATTTTTGAGGAATTTGCAAATGACAACAATTTGGTAATATTGAATGATGGATCACCCACCCTACTTAACACTAGAAATACGTTGACTGCTGTCGATGTATCTATGTCATCTATTGATTTTGCTCCGAATTTGACCTGGACTTGCCTGCCAATTCCAGAGGTTGCTGATCACTTTCCTATTATGATTTCGAACAATATCGAAATTGTTAATAGACAATTTTCATCACGTTTTATGGATAGGAAAGCTAACTGGCCTCTTTTTAAAAAGAGGGCAGCTCTAGTTGAAAGTCAATTTGAAAGGTCGTCTAACATCAACAGAGAGGCAGCTCAGTTGAAACGTATTTTTAAGAAAGCAGCGAATGAATCCATCCCGCACAGCCGGAAACCCAAGGATAAGAACAACCACGTATGGTTTAATTCGGATATTTCTAAATTAATTTTATTGAGGCAAAAGGCATGGAAAACTTTTAAAAGGATACGTTGTAATAATAATGTATTGGAATATAAATCATTATGTGCAAAAATTAAGAGGGAATGTAAGATCGCCAAGAGGAAAACATGGGAAAACTTCCTTAACTCCCTAAATCCCTCAATGGATGTTCGAGTTCTTTGGGGAAAAGTCAACAACTTAAGAGCAAATCGTATTCAAAGTTTTCCTAATATATATGTAGATAATGACAGCCTAACACACCCCTTAGACATTGCTGACGGTTTTGCTCGTTTTTGGTGCTCCCTTAGCTCCGATGCAACTTTCGATCCTGAGGTCATGGCTACTAAAAACAATTTGAATATTGTGAATCTACCACCGGCAGATCAACAGCTTGTAGTAATGAACCATAGGATTAGATTACCCGAACTAAATGATATTATGAAAACTTTGAAAGGATCTACTCCAGCACGTGATAAAATTACTTACGCCATGATAAAGAATGCCCCAGACATTATGAAAACACGCCTTTGTATACTTTATAACAACATGCTATCTACTGGAACATTCCCGCAGGATTGGAAGACTGCTGTGCTATTGCCGATACCAAAACCCGGAAAGAATCCTAACAGTGTTGAAGGATATAGGCCGATTTCTTTATTGCCAATTTTATCAAAGATTCTGGAGAAAATTTTAGCCAGACGATTTTGGAAGTACACAAGGCAGAAATTGTCAAACTTACAACACGCCTTTATACCTAGACATGGAGTTCACAGCATCTGTCACCAGCTCGAGGAAATTCTGCGTCGAAATCTGAAAAATGGTAAGCATAATTTAATACTTTCGGAGGATATTGAGAAAGCTTTCGACCGAGTAGTGTCTGCATTCATCATAATGGAGCTTCATGTATGGGGTATCCCGAAAAACATCCTTAAATTATTAGATTCTTTCCTCAGAAACCGCACGGTAATCGTTAAAGTAGATGGATATTTCTCACTGACGCATTCACTGGATAATGGAGTGCCTCAGGGTTCCCCACTATCAGTAGTGTTATACTCTGTGTATGCAAACTCGCTGGCCAAAGCTGTGGAAAACCTGCCAGGAATTGACTATATTGGCATTTACGCCGACAATGTTTTTGCAGTGGCTTCAGGTAATCCGGAAGTTGTTCGTTTGAATTTAAACAACCTGGATATGAAAATACATCAATGGGCTAAGAGCAGAGGTGCTGTTATACCAATCCATAAATCTGAAATCCTACATATTTGTAGAAAAAGGGACTGTACCAACGACACAATTTCTATTAGGGACATTGATATTAAACTTTTGGATCAAATGCGAATTTTGGGTTTGCTTTTTACCAGAAATCTTCTTTGGAACAGTCATGTCAAACAGCTGACTTATAAACTGAGTAAAATTAATAACCTGCTGAAACTCATTTGTTCAAGGAATAAAGGTCCACATATGGAAACAGCCCTTAACATCTGTCGCTCCCTAACAATCGGAACAATTTTGCATGGTATAACCATTTACGGTTGGACTTCAAGGAAAAATGTAGATAAGATTAATACCTCCATCAATAACTGCTTCAGAACAGCCTCTGGTCTGCTTCGAACGACGCCGCTCAATAAATTAAGAACTGAGGCTAATTTTACGGATTTTCGTACACTCTTGGAAAAAACTGCTGTTGGCGTAGCTTCCAGGGCGATTACTATATCATCTGATGGGTTACATGAATCTTTTTGGAGAAACCTTAACTCTGAAACAATCTGTCCACCATCTGCCACCATCTCAAACATTTCGTTACCACAGAAGCCAATGACACCCAGATCTTCTAATGCTATTGTTCATGCAGATGATAGTTTGAGTCGTTTTCTCCTACGTGCTTCAAGAGAATGTTCTCTTGTAAAATGTCATCTTTTTCTCCAGATACGATTTACTATACAGATGAATCCTTTTACAATGGTATGACTTCTTATGCCGTAGTTAAACAATTATCAACCACACAATTTGAAACTATTAAGGAGTCTCGATTACCAGATCATACGGGAATTTTTACGGCAGAGATTGCAGCTATAAAAATGGCCATTGATCTTGCCACCCAACATGTAGGAAAAACTTTAATTTGTACCGATAGCCTAAGTGCAACCCAGGCTATAATGAAGAATCACAACGGTGTTTATGATGACATATTACAGTTGGAGAATGCAACTCACCAAATTCTAATAATGTGGATTCCCTCGCACATTGGAATTCCAGGCAATGTAAAGGCTGACTATGGCGCTAAAAGAGCACTGAGTTTACCCGGGGTAACTGAAACTCCCTGTTTCCCAAAGGCCATAATGAATCCGTTTAGAGCAGCCCGAGATCTACATAACATATCTTCAACGAGACCTAGATACAACGGCAATTTGACCAGGCCTGACTGTATTATGTTAGCTCGCCTAAGGGTGGGTAAATGTGTATTTAACTCAAGACACTACTATGAGGGAACTGATCCGCCAAGATGTTCTAATTGTAATGTTATACTTGATGTCCTTCATTTGCTAAAATCTTTCCCACTCTCGGGGATAGGACTATCGCTGGAAGATATACTCGATTGTACGACTACCAATAACATCAAGAGGATCAAGAAAAGTCTACAACAACACAACATTCAGGATGTCTAGTCATAAGTTCACGAAGAGTTTATTTTCTTTTGCAAATTTTTTATTTTTGAATAATGAAATGTAGATATGTAAATATAATTTTTCACTTTATTATTTTTTTTTTTTTTAATACGAGCGCATATGGTCTTGTCACCGGCGCCCTTTTTTCCTATATTTTATAAATTTATTTTGTAAAATATTTTGTAAATAAATAAATAAATAAATATTAAAAATTTAAATTTCCGATTTTTTTCTTTTTTTTTTCTTTTCGAATCTAATAAAAAAAAATCAGCCAAATCACTCCAGCGGTTCTTACGTGATGACATTACATACATGGACCATTTTATTTATACAGTGGTGGCCATGAGGTTAGCACACTAGCTACTTGATATTTTTAAACGCAAATATTTCCTATATTTCTTAATTTTTTTATGATATCTTTTGCATGCGTGTTACTTGTCCTTCTAAGATCACGTCCCATCATGTCCAGCATTATTCCTTTATATATATTTTGCGTTTTTCTATCCAGAATAGAATAACCTCAAAAAAACACTGGACAGTATTTTAGCACAAAATAAAAAATTTTATTCATATTAAAAAAGTAACAAAACAAAAAAACTTATTTCACTAAAAACTTAGTACTTAGTTGGATACCCTTTATTTTTGATCACAGCTGCTAGTCTCCTTGGCATACTTTCTACAAGGCCCATACAGCGATCCACTGAAATATCATTCCAAGCTTTTTCTACTTCTTTCCATAAATCGGCCAAATTTTTAGGCTTTTCTCTCATTACATGCTGCTCTACATCATTCCAAAGGTTCTCAATAGGATTGAGATCCGGAGATTGGGCTAGCCATTTTAACATGTCGATATTGTTCGATTCCAAGCAACACCTCACTAAGCGTGAGGTGTGTTTTGGATCATTATCTTGCATAAATCGCCACCTAAGTGGCATGTTGTCCTCTGCATAAGGTATCATTGTATTTAGAAGTATATTCTGGTATACATACTGGTCCATACGAGTATCAATCTTTTTTATAGGACCAACACCATACCCAGAAAATGCTGCCCACACCATCACATTACCCCCACCGTGTTTTATTGTTTTACTGGTGTACTTTGGATTATGTTGCATGTTCGGAGGACGCCATACATACCTCTTACCATCCGATCCGAATCTACAAAATTTAGATTCATCACTCCAAAGGACATTTTTCAAAAAAATTAACGGCTTTTCCAAATGCTCACGAGCAAAGGACAACCGAGCTTGTATGTTCTTTTTTGAAACATGTGGCTTATGCTGAGAAATGCTTCCACGTAAATTTTTTTCATTAAGTCTCCTTCTTATCGTTCTGCTGGACACGTTGATACCATATTTTCCTGAAATTTCTCTCTGGATTACGGTGGAGCTCTTAAAAGGATCTTCGACAGAGGCTCTGTATATTAAAGAGTCCTCTTTACGTGAAGTTTTTCTGGGCCGAGGAGCCTGTGTAACATTTTTAGATGTTTTATATTTCTGAATATGTCTTAATGCATTATAAACCATCTTCCTGGAGCATTCCAAAGTATAAGCAATCTCACTTATACTTGTTCCTCTCGAGTTCATTTGTTGAATAATCTTTCGTTGTTCCTCTGTACACCACTTTTTTTTTAGCCATATCTAAATAATGTTTATTAAGTCAGTTTGTCTTCCTCATTGATTAAATAATACCTAAACTTACCAATTAATATTTATACCCTCAAAAAACTTTTAAAAAATTTAATTATACTTATATGTGCTAAAATTGTGTCCAGCTTATTTTACATATTACTGCACTAAAATCCAAATTTGAAAGAGAATAGCGATGGAATGCAAAAAAAAAGTAACGGGACTTATTGATCACACCATAAACAACACTAATTACCAAAAACTTTAGTTTATAATTGCAATGAAATGAAATAATTTACTTTAGAAAACAGCAAATATGAAGTGTGCTAACCTCATGGCCACCACTGTATATATTTAGATTAGAGTTCGTTTGTGACCAGGGCACTTTATTTGTTTTAAAAATATGCAAATATGATTTCACCAGCCGATTCTGCAGCAAAAATGAATACTATTGACGTTTTTTGAATCCTTAAATAAAGTTCCAAAAACCCACTACAGGAGGCGCAAATCTCAATTAAAAAAACTAACCATTAAAAAGTTATAGGCTTAAAATGTATTTTATAACAAGAAAATAATTGTTAAAAAAATTGGAATTTATTGGAATATTGCTAAGCTCAAAATGCATTTTCATCGTGCATGATTAAAAAACTAAAAACAAAAAATAAAAATGAGGTAAAAATTTGCGTCTTTGGTACGTTTTCCAAAAAAAGGACGCCATTATTTTTATTTACGCAAAAACCTTCAAAAAAATGGTGATACCCGCAAATCAAATTTTTTAAATTAACTCTAATAGATATATTATCAAAAAACTTTACAGATTCCTTCCTTTTTCGAAGAAATAGATTATTTGTTGACCAATATATAATTAAATTTTAAATTTACAGCAATACATATAATAATGATAAAAATACAACACTGAAGAAGCTCGTAAACTTCAACATAACTCAAGAAAGTAAGGTATGAATAATCTTGTGAGTTAAACAGATGATATTCCCTCGACAGCCGGTTCTATGTACCGGCATCAAAAGATCCTCTGAGAACTGGGTCTGGACCAATCTTTTTTAAGTTCATCAGTTACCTTCTAAATCTTAGGATCACGATCCGTTTGGACCAAATATCTCTAGCTAAGTCCTTTAGCGAGATTTTCAAAAAAAAATTTGATTTCGTTTGTGTTTTGTTCTATTCGTGTATGAAGAAACAATGAATAGTTTGCTTTATTCATTCATGTATGATAAGATTTGTATTGTTTTTTATTTTCATACAAAATTGAGAAAATAAGGGAGACTTTTTTTCATACAATTGGACATTTCTGAGAAGTGACATTTTTGTAATTTTTTTCACAAACGAAGAGCATCAAGATTTATTTTGATAAATGAAAATCAAAAAATATTTATCATTCTGAATGTACATATGAATGGTTTTGAAAAAAAATTTTTGGAAATAATTCGGTATCTCGCGTCGTCCCTCAAAGTTGATGACCTCGGGTCACATTTTTTAAAAAAGTCGCCAAAAATGCATTTTTGACCCGAATGAGCTGAAATTTAAAACATAAATAGCCCTTGAGAAGATCTACTAAAAACTAGGATCGCCTGGTGGTCGAAATATTCGACCACTTTTAAAACGCTTTTTACCACTTTTAATTTAAAACAATTTTTATGTTGTACATATCTATATGTATCATCAATATTGGTGAACAATAACGTACTTAAAAGTGTACCACAAAAAAACGTGTGGCCTATTTATATACAAGATTTATTTTTAATTTAGCTCGAACTTTTTTTTAGATATGGCTGGCCTACTGGTCGAATTTTTTTTAAGTATCAGTTATATTGGCGATGAAATGCTAAATAAAATAAAATCAACTTGCTAACAGTTATCTCATCCCTATAAAAAGTTACACTTATCCAAAGTTGGAACATGTAAAAAGGCCGTAATTTTTATGTTTTTTTTTTTTTTTTTTTTCATTTTTTATAGAAACAAATAAAACAAACTCATACATGAATATAAAAAAAGTCCGAACATGCATATATGATAAAAAAAAACCAACAACATTAATGTGTATGAACATTATTGAGAGGGATGAGAAAGCCTCTCAATTTTGAGCATTGGACATTTTTACTTCTCACTATTCACATACGCATATGTACTTAACAGGCCTACCTAAATAAAAGCGTAAGGTGGACCGTTTTTTTGCGCTTAGCTTTAACGGTGAAATGTCATACATAAATAAGAGCGGCAACGCTACGTCAAACAATAAAAAACAAGGTTATCAAAAAAAATAAATATAAAAAACACGATTATTTAAACAATAATGTACATTGCAGTATTGGTGTTTCTGATTTTTGTTTTGTGCTGTCAAAATCGGATTTTCCAATTGCAAAGCTTTGCCGCCGTGTTATTTCGGTATGCTGCATACAAATTGTATGGGCATGAGTATTTTTGACATGTAAAAAACCCCTTCCAATTTAGATATGCGTGTAAAAGAAAAAAACAAATGTATTCATTTATGTGTACTTAAAATTCCAAAAATTTATAGCTACTCATTTTCGAATGTGAGCATAAAACAAAAAATTTGCAAATTTCATTCATTATAATTTATCATGAATGAATAAATTTAAGTGTTCATACATGAATTCTTCTGAACCTTGTTTAATACCATTCTAAATAGTAGGAAGGCCAATTGGGAGATGCAATGTGATGTACTCTCTCGGTCTTTACCAAACCCGCCATCTATTTAGTAGGGAGGATCTTGAAGTAGCAGTTGATACACAGAAGCATTCCAATCGCCTACTAATTTGGCCTGTAGGCCGAACATCCGCAGAGGTAGGAATAAGCCTCCATGGTGGAATCCTGAAATAGCACTCGCCAGAAGGACGTGTCGTAAACAGTTCAACGAGGCGGAGGCTGGGTAACTGGCCGTTATACAAGTTCTCATTGAATCACTTCAAGAACCTTACGAGGAATGCGAAATGTAAAGCCTGGTGGGACTTCTGTAGGATCGTGGATGGATCCTCTGACTAACCGATTTCGAAAAATTCTATCAACTTCTCCTGTTGTACCAAGCTATATTCAGAAACCCTGTGGTAGATGAACTCTGAATAGGAAAGACACTCGAATTCCTACTAGACACTCATTTCCCAGGCCGCCTCCCAGTCGGCGATGAGACTGTGAATGGGGCTGCTGATTCTGTTGCACCGTGTGGTAACTCTGTTCCGGTGAACAGGGAAAGAATCCAGTGTGCAATCAAAAGCTTCGACCCGTTGAAATCCCCTGGTCCGGATTTCCCATTCCTGCTGAACTTAAAAAGAATGAAGATATAGTTGCACCATGGCTCATTAACATCTACACAGCGTGTATAAGATGGATCTATATTCCTACATGAGTCTTCAATCTTAAAGGAGGCAAGGCGACTCATACTAAACCAAAGGATTACAGACCAATTAGTCTTGCATCCTTTTTACTGAAAACCCTATGAAGGGTTATTGACGTATACCTGAGAATGACCATTCCGACGGAACTCATCTCTAAATCCCAACATGCCTACATTAGGGGCAGATCTGTGGAAACAGCTCTACATTCGTTAGTTGGCTTCACTTGTTGCCTTTCTCTATGTTGAAGCTTTCAACAATGTAAGGCACGATGCCATCCTATCTGCGATGTATGAACTTGGTATTGATCTATGTGTTCGCCGGGTACTTAGTCGGAAAGATACTCGGATATAGAGTCATTTGTGCTACCCTAGGTGACATGTTTGAAATGTGTCTAATCGTGGAACCTGGCTATGAATACTCTGTTGGTCAGGATGGACAACAGAAGGATCAAAACAGTCGCATATGCTGACGATATTGCGGCATGTATATCTGGTAAATTTCTGGACACAATATCTAGTTGTATGAAATCGGCATTAAGTACACTGAGTGAGTGGAGTATTTCGAGCGGACTTAGGTGAACCCACAAAAAACGGAATTGGTTCTCTTCACTAGGAGGTATAAGATCGATGACTTTAGGCCACCTAGACAGAATGGAATCAGTCTCGAGATTAGGGATAATGCAAAGTACCTTGGCATCATTCTAGATAAAATATTATCCTCTAATATAAACATTCATTGTTAAACCCATCTTGTTTTATGGAGTATTGGTGTGGTGGCACGCCTTGGATAATGATACTAACCGAAAGCCCGTTGGGGACTATCGCGATACTGATTACAGACGCTATCATTTCTACTCCCTCTAAGGCACTTTTTACTATTTTAAACGGGTTGATTTGATGGCTCTCAACTCTGCTGTGAGACTGAATGCTGGCTGTTCGTGGTCTGGTAAAGACTATGGGCACTCTATGATACTGAACTACTATGGACACTTACGTAGTAATGTCGGTTACTGCATCGCATAACCTATTTTCGAGAGCCATTTCAATATTTTAATCCCGAATAGGGATATATGCCGGCGCTGACTCTTCCTCCCTGTCATAAGGGAGAAATATGATGCAGCAGTTAATGACATCGGTAATGCAAAATGCAAACCTCGAAAGCAATTTACCGAATGCGTTGTCTCGGGATGTTGATAATGAAAGACTCGGCGAAAACCGTGGCCATTATTCCATATAGTAAATTTAAAAGATCAACAAAATTGTGGTTGGACGCTTCAGAGGAAAAGTATTCTAGTTGGAGAGTCTTGGACGGAAAATTGGTTGGGGAGTTTGGTGTTCAGCAAGATGGGATGAGGCAGAAATACATAGAAAATTTGCTGGAACCCAGAGAGATTCGAATGAAGGTATAATTGAATATTGTTTTAGAATTTCTTCCCTTGGCCACAAATACAAACTAAGGCAATAATTAAGTACCACGCGACGGTTTGCGATTTTCATTCTTGCGGGAAATTCGCGACAAATTTTCGGAGTTTTTACGAAGTACACTATCCAGTAGTTATGGAGCTCCATTATACTTCACTAAAAGTATGTCCGAAAATGCGAAGATTAAAAAGGAAAAACTCGAATCTCCTAAGAAAGATGTCAAATGTTCTAATTTTAGGAAAAATAACAGTTTCGTATAATTGTCCGAAACCTCAACATCGTACCGCGATGTACTGATTGTCAGTCGGTCGGCATACACTAATTGTTAGCCGTGTTGGATCATAAAATCAATTATTTACACGGAAAATTGTAGGTGTTGGCCGCATTTATCGATACTGGGTGAAAAGCAATATGGTACGTCACACTGTGGCGTCTTCCCTGTAATTTGATATTTGACGCAGGTTTTTATGTGACAGACGACGATTTGTTGGATGGCCAGAATATTTTCGCGTGAGTCGGGTTTGAAGTTTGAAAGAGTCGACATCGTGAATCCAGTTCAGGAAGAACTTAACATAATGTGTGGTTACGTCGTTGATTCAGCTAAATCTGTCCTATTTACGTTAATAACCGACTTTAATATTTTTGCAGATAACTCAAGTCTAATGGGTTGAAATAACATGAACGACCTAAAAGTTGATCTTGGCATGAATATTAATATAGGGGACTGGATATTCAGTATGAAACTGCAGGAGTTGCAAAGTACCCTCATGAAGTCACCAGTTTTAATGGTACAGTGGAATGAGAAGTTACTGACAGTGGTAGACCGTTGGCTTCAGAGAACAAAATGCTACAAGATGATAACTCGAATTCTGACCCGAACAAAGAACGTATAATGAACTTAGACTTGATACCTCAAACTGCATCCAAAAATATTGCAGCTTATCTTGAAAAGGTTAAACATATGTTCGAAAAAATACATTCAAAGTCGAAGCAGTACGTTGTCGATTTGGTTCTCATCGGTCCAAGTACCCATTCCTCGAGAAAAATAGAACCTCGCCTTAAAAGTTCATTTCAAGTAGCTATTTCAGTTAGTTACGAAATTGAAGACCTTCCTTGCTCCAGTCGAAAACATAGTCATTACTGTTCTGTTTATGTCTCTGATGATCTAAAACCGAGATGCTCGATTCCACCTAATGATGACGAAGATTCTGTCTTCTAAAGAGAGGACGATCGTAGAGTTTTTTGAGTCTATTATATTTTGTACAATGAATTACTACTTTTTCTTGATTTACTTTACTTTTATCAACATCTCAATAAACACAATAAACTTATTGTGTTTATTTTTATTATCGAGTTACAATAAAGTAAAACACGATAAGGCTGAATAATATAAATTTTTCTCAATTTTACAACTTTTAATCTATTTCTGGCACGGATTGCCATTATCTGATTGGCTTAATTAAATGTTGCATAGGCAAAATATATTTATGAAATACTGCATACTACGGAAGGAGGCCTTCGTAAATTCAGTAAATTTGTACATCACTTATGCATTGACCTGCAAATTTTTGCAATCGAATAGAAAATAATGCGTTGGTTGCAAAAATTTTAGGTAAAGCAATGATGTTAAATACCTTTATTATGCTGCATTGATACAATTTATTATTAAAGTAACTACAAGAATTATTTACCTTTAAAATAGTTGGTTTTATAAAATTCCCAACAGTTAAAAGAATTTCTTGAAGACAGCGCAATGCTGAAATGCACAATTCCTGATTCCTCACTTCTGAAAACTGTTCCTTTCGATTATTGTCACTAGAAACAGTTTGTGCCATATTGGATTTCTCATTTTGGGCATTTTGGAGCTGACGTCTCGCTTTTTTAGACATATGTTTTCGGGCGCCACTTAAAACCTAAAAATTCATAAATATGTGATTTAATTTTCAAATTTGAAATGTCAGTATATTCAATATTACAAACCTTTAATGTAAATTCACTTTGTGTTGGAGTAACATCGCTGATTATTTCTTGAAATAAGTATTCGGCAATGGAGTCGCAACGATTACCGCTATAGAATATTTTACACCACAACGAAACAGTCTCATAAATTTTTGTACGTAAAATTCTGAAATAAAATGCTTATATTAATATAAAATTTATGGATGTTCGAAAATACAAATTTTCATTCACAATTGTGTGGCTATACAAAAACTATCATAACTTCAAATCACATTAAAACCCCATTTTGAATAATTACGTAATGATATTTCTGTTGAAAATGTTTAGCTTAATAAAATTAAGACATTTTTTAAAACTTTTTTAGTGTGTCAATTTAGGACAGAAAGAACTAGAGGCGCAAACCCTCTGTTGTATTCTTTAATTAATTTGATTAATTCATTTATTAAAATACAAACTTATAAATTAAGTTTTTTCTACTAGTTTACGAGATATTCTCTCACGACCAGAGTACGGAAACAAACGAAACGTTTGCTTTCGTTTTGTTTTGTTCTTTGCAATGAGTAAAACAAAAACCAAACATAAACAATGAGAATGATTGTACCATTTTGTTTTGTATTGTTTTTGCCCGTGAGCGCAAAATATACATTAATATAAACGTATGTATGTGCATAGGTGATAATAAGCAACATCATTCCTTCGACTGAACCGCCGTAGTCCATGTGTACCCTCTCCCATGGCGCCCTTGGATATTACCAGTGATGATCCCCATATACTTTTGGTTTTTTGGCTATTCTTAAGTACCTATCGCATTCTTTGGCCATGCGTTCAATATCTGCATATATTATTGACCAGTTTACAAATGAGCGTGGTATTCCCTTCATTTTAACTATTCCTAGCTGAGCTGCGTGTAAACTTTTTAGAACATCATCTCGAAATTTTGTAGGTATTACAACCAGAGCTTGTTTTTGCACCACTGTGTTTCAGTTTTACTTATTTGCTTAACTACAACTTCGAGAAAATAAACAAGCAAAGGCAAACAGCAAAGTCAAAAAATAAAAAAAATGCTTATAGTGGTACAGTGAAAAGTTATCTGCTTGCGCAGCCAGTCACAGCGATTAATTTCACAAATTAATATGCTTTTGCTGCGCTCTTTCACTTGGTTGCAATTGCTGAAAAACTGTAAGCAAAGCATTTTTTTAGGAGCTTTTACTAATTTCAAGCAAGCAATACAAACGCTGATTACAACCCTATGTTGAAATGTTAAACAGCCTCTTGACAACTTGTAATTTGCCTCTGGTGACTTGTATCCGTATTTAAGGAGATCCATATCTTTTCTAGTTTCTCTCTCTATTTTCTAATTGCCGTATTATGAAGTTATCGAAGTATCGTACTCAGAGCCTGTGGGACTATCGAACCACAGTTGCCGAATTTGTGAGCAATGTGGCATCATCCTAGTTTTTTAAACTACATTTAAGTTTAAATTACTTAAAAAATCGGCATAATTCGCAATGCGCTAAATGCACAAAACTGGAAGTGACTTGTAGGGTTGCAAAATTTTTGTCAGGGGTTTATGAACCGTAAATAAGGTCCACCGCCTGTCGTAGAGATATTTAAACAATGATTCCTTGTAGATCCGTGAATAGCCGCGTTCAGTATGGCTCATTGTCCTGCTCGAATAGGCGATAGGACGCTCCTGGCCGTTATGAAATCGGTCAGACAGCATGTCATCCCTGTACTGCTTGAATCTTTGCTAATAACAATGGTAGTTTAGGGTTATACGGCATTAAAACTTGTGGTTACATCAAAATTCCTTTGATGTCGTCATACGCCTTATTTGCTTCTGAAGGGGCCTTTCTCTCGTTGATGAATCAGGAATTAATGCGCCGTAGCATGATACCTTGCCCAAAAAGAGTTGCAGAGTTGTTCTAGATTGGACGGCTTAGGCGCTTTGGATAAAGCTTCGATGTGTTTGGTGGACTTGTGTACACCTCTTATCAAATGCCCTAAAAATGCAAGACTTCTCTTTTTCCTTCTTCTACACATCGGTACCTTAATATAGAGAGGCACTAACTCGTTATTTCTCCAAAATTGATTTTTTTGAATACTTCGATAGATAATCCCCTAATACACCATTGCACTATAGGTAATTTCATCCATTTTTGTGGCTAAAACTATAAGGAATCAATGAACAAGGATGAAAATCGGTATAGGGCGGATTTCAAGGTTGCTGATTTCGAATCTGAGATAAAATTTTTCAGATTCAAAATGGCGGGAACTCTTCCATCTCACTGAAATATTCTAACAAAAAATTCGCACTTTTTCCTTTACATAATCCGATTCCTCATTCAAAACATTGTCGCATTCAACTTTACTAACAATAAAATTGTAAACAGCAGCATTATTCTCCTCTTTCTTTTGCTCATCCGTCCAAACTTCCGCAAGTCCGCTATTTTGTAAGCGGAGGCTGCCACGAAAAATTATATTTCTCAAAAAGTGCAACATGAAATTGACAAATTAAACTCAAAATTATTCATTTAACACGTTTCTGATTGTTTAAACCCGACTAACTTTTTAAAGGCAGAATTAGTCTTTACGTTCTGTTACGTTTCTATTTTGTACATGAAAAACATGTATAAGTAGTTAGTTTTTCTGTGCTGTTCCATTCTGTTCCGGACGCACCTGTTAAAAACAAAAATTGTCTACGTAATTGTGACAGCTTTTAAAATAAATAAAAACAAGTAAGAGAGCTATATTCGGCTATGCCGAATCTTATATGATGTACGTAGTGTTGTTTAAAAAGGCGAATGGGTCCAGAATACTTCTGGTTATCTGTGCTGACCACAGTATGATTAGTAATTGGGCTGTCTCCAGTGACTGCTCCTTTGATAGTGTTGATACCATTCTAAATAGGAGGAAGACCAATTGGGTGTTGCAATGCGATGTACTCTCTCAGTCTCTACCGAACCCCACTATTGAAAGTAGGGAAAATATTGAGGTAGCAGTTGAAACACTTACAGAAACGTTCCAATCGGCTACTAATTTGGCTTGCAGGCCGAACATCCGCAGAGGTAGGAATAAGCATCCCTGGTAACTGGCTAGGTAACTGGCCGGTATACAAGTCCTCAGTGAATCACTTTTAGAACCTTACGAGGAATGAGAAAAGGAAAGCCTGGAGGGACTTCTGTAGCGGCGTGGAAGGATCGTCCGAGACTAACCGTTTACGTAAAATTCTATCAACCTCCCCGGTTGTACCAAGCAATATTCAGAAACCCTGTGGTAGATGGACTATGAACAGTAAGGAAACACTTGGGGTCCTACTAGACACTCATTTCCAGGCAGCCTCCCAGTCGGTGATGAGACTTTGAATGTGGCTGCTGATCCTGTTGATCCCTGTGGTAACTCTGTTCTGGTAAACAGAGAAAGAATCCAGTGGGCAATCAGGAGCTTCGACCCGTTTAAATCCCCTGGTCCGGATGGCATCATTCCGGGTGATCTTCAAAAGAATGAAGATATAGTTATACCATGGCTCATTAACATATACACAGCGTGTATTAGGTGGACCTATATTCCTACATTGTGGACGAGGTGTAGAGTAGTCTTTATTCCCAAAGGAGGCAACACGACTCATACTAAACCAATGGACTACAGACCAATTAGTCTTGCATGATTTCTGCTTAAAACCCTAGATTTATTGATGTATACCTGAGAATGACCATTCCAATGGAACTCATCTCTAAATCCCAACATGCCTACACCAAGGGTAGATCTGTGGAAACAGCTCTTTATTCTTTAGTTGGCTCCATTTAAGAGTCGCTAATAGATAAGGAGTATTCACTTGTTGCCTTTCTCGATATTGAAGGGGCTTTTAACAATGTCAGGCCCAATGCCATCCTAACTGCGATGGATGAACTTGCAATTTTTATATGTATTCGCCGGCTAGTCGAAAATTACTCAGCTATACCAGATATAAATACTGCAACATCGTCAGCATATGTGACTGTCTTGATACTTCTGTTGTCCATCTTGACCAACAGGGTATTCATAGCCAAGTTCCACAGAAGTGGTGAAGTACACCACCCTGCGGGGTTCCACGATTTGCCACTTTTGAAACACTTATGCCACCTAGAGGTATGTGCTACAACAGAAGGATTAAGACAGTCAAATATGCTGACGATGTTGCAGTATTTATATCTGGTAAATTTGTAGATACAATATCTAGTTGTATGGAATCGGCATTATGTACACTGAGTGAGTGGAGTATTTCGAGTGGACTTAGTGTGAACCCAAAAAAACGGAATTGGTTCTCTTCACTAGGAGGTATAAGATCGATGACTTTAGACGACCTAGACTAAATGGAATTAGCATTGAGATCAGGGATAATGCGAAGTATCTTGGCATCATTCTGAATAAAAGATTATTCTGGAATTTGAATATTTAAAACAGGATTTAATAAGGCTTATGTTGCCATCTATTCCTGTAAAAGGGCAATTGGTACTAAATGGGGTATTATGCCGAAGGCAGTTGTTAAAACCATCTTGTTCTATGGAGTGTTGGGACAATACTATTTACCGGAAGGCCGTTGAACGAGTTCTCAGGACTATCGCGATACTGATTACAGGCGCTAAAAGGTCTACCCCCTCTAAGACACATTTTACCACTTTAAACTGGTTACCAGTTGATTTGATGGTGATACAAAAGGCTCTCAACTCTGCTGTGAGACTGAATGCTGGCTGTTCGTGGTCTGGTAAAGACCATGGGCACTCTAGGCTACTGAACTACTATGGATACCTACATAGTAATGTCGACTACTGCATCGCAAAACCATTTTTCGATAAGCATTTCCGTACTATAATTTCGAATAGGGATTTTAATTTAATTTTAATTTTAATTTAATTTATTTCATTTATTTGTAATACAAAGCCTAAAAAGGCCAAAATAAATATATTACAAAGCAAATATTGCCTGATATAATACAATAAAAAATTTTTAAATACCATAATATATATAAAAATCTACAAATGTACATATGCAAAAATTCATGTACAAAAATTAATTCATTTAATATTTTCTTAATTATTTTATTTGGCTCCCCAGCCGTAAAAAAATTTAAAACATTGAGAATAATTTTATTAAAATAGGTCCACTCAGCAACAGATTTACATAATTAAATAGTACTAAGAAAGTTTAATTAAATTCCAGAATTCAAAAATGATTGTAAGAGTTTTAGTCTAAAAACATTATTAGATTGGGAAAAAGTGCGTAAATAATGTGGTAAAAAGTTCCACCATCTAGCAATGCGGACTAAGAAAGATTTTTCCAAAAAAGAAGATGATATTCTAGGTATTAAAATTTGAGGGTTTCTTGTTGATCTTGTAAACGTAAAAGAGCTATACAATGGAAGTGGTCTGCAAGTTTTAATGACTCTATAAAAGAAAAGCAAGTTACGATAAGTTATAAAATCATGAAAAGAACAGTGAAGAAAACGTAAAACATAGGACGAGATATGTTCACGACGTCGAATATTGTATACAAAACGTACAATCGCATTAATTAAGCGTCTGATTCTATTCAAGTACACAGCACAAGTACCAGAAACAACTTCAAGTCCATATAATACCTGAGACATCAACAGTGCATAAGCTAATTTGTATCTAATTCTAGAGGGCAGATACAAATTAGTTGAGTATAGTCGTCTTAAGATACCAAAAACTCTAAAACTTAAAGAATCAATGTGATCAGCAAAAGAAAGTTTGCAGTCCAATACAACACCCAGACATTTAAGATGTTCAACAAAATCAATCTGAACATCACCCAAGAAAATATTAAAATCAGAAAAAAATCGATTAGTAGGTCCAAAAACAATGGCTTTGGTCTTAGTAGGGTTTATACTTAAAGAATTATCCGAGGTCCATTCAAGAATACCCTTTAAGCTAAAGTTTATGTTGGATACTAATACATCCTTAAAGTCCAAACAGCTTCTGAACAGCAAAAAAACATCGTCAGCAAATAGAAAAGACTCGCATATCGAAGAGTTAACACAACGGGGAAGACTGTTAACATATAAAATAAACAGAAGAGGTCCTAAGACTGATCCCTGGGGGACACCAGATGATAGAAAACTTATGTTTGAAATAGCTCCATTGATCTGTACAAATTGCAATCTACCGCATAAATAAGAAAACATAAGTTTACATGCTGATTTTGAAAAATTAAACTCACACTGAAGTTTCCTAATAAGTTGGTAGTGATTTAAAGAATTAAATGCCTTTGTCAGATCCAGGGAAATAAGAACGCTGAATTCATTATTATTTACATTATTCCTGATTTTATCAGTCAAACTTAAAAGCAGAGATGTTGTGTTAAAACCTCTACGAAAAGCATATTGTTTGTCATATATACAGTCGCATACTGATTCAAGAATCTGGTTTCGGATTACATGTTCTACAACTTTTGATAACGCAGGAAGAATTGATATAGGGCGAAGATCTTCAGGTCCATGAACTACAGTAGATTTAGGGATAGGTATAACCCTAGCTGTTTTCCAACATGCGGGAAAAGTAGATGTTGTCAAAATAGAGTTAATCAAATGAAGCATATAATTAGAAACAAATGGGTAAATTAATTTAATAAAACGAATAGAGATGTTGTCAATGCCCACAGAACTAGATTTAACTTTATTTAAAGCTTCCATAACTTCCATTTCATCCACACATCGAAATGAAAAAGAACCGATCGAGTTATCAAGGACCGAAAAGTCAAAATTAGAATTTCCACTACTACCAGTAACAAAAAAATCATTTAATTGATTAATATCACCCTCATATACCATTGAATTAGATCCAACACATCCAGCTCCTCTAAGAACTTTCCAGAGAGAAGATGTATCCAGTCCCCAAAAAACTTTGGAAAAGTGCAACCTCTTCACTCTCCGAATAATATTCTTGGCCCTATTGCGATGTTTGCAGAAAATTTTCCAGTTCACATCTGAACGATTAGACAAATATGCTCTATAAGCTAGGTCCCTAAGACTCTGAGCATATCGAATCTCTCTACAATTCATCCACTTCACACTGCCACGACAAATTTTCCTCCTAACAACAGGAACAAAAGAAAAAAGTAGATTTAATAGAGAAGAAAAATCATTACATTGTTCATCAACATCACTGCAATAAAACTGAGAATGATCAAAATCAGAAAGACAACGAAATAAGTTATCCCAATCAATGGATTTATAGTCATGAAATTCTATAAACTCATCTCTTCGGTCCACCTTTATCATAAACGACGCAAAAATACAGTCATGATGGGATATGGACGGACAATGTATCTGGTCTGACAGACATACCATAGAAAAATTACTAACTAGCCAATAATCAATCAGTGACGTTGAACCATGAGCTATATCAAAATGTGTAGGCTTTGAGTTATGAACAATCGATAAATTGCATCTTAAGCACAAAGATCGCATATAGTTAGATTTTACAATATCAAACAAATTACAATTATAGTCCCCAACAATAATAATATTAGAATAATTTAGAAAAAGGTTGTAATGAAACTGTTCAAAAGAACAAATATCACCATGGGGTAAGTAAACTACTCCAAATAGAAACACTACATTGTTAATGTAAATTTCAACAAACAAAGTCTCGCAAGTTCCTAATTCCGAAATCTGAAGCACTTTTTTGTACTTAATTTGATTGGAAATGTATATTGCAACTCCACCACCTCTTGAATTCAACCGATCATTCCTACAAATTTTGAATCCGGGAATCTCCACAGCACGGCATGATATATATGGTTTTAACCATGTTTCAGTAACTGCAAAAACATCTATAAACGAATCAGCTAAAAGTGATTTCAACTCATCAAATTTCGAATGATTAGTCGAAGGTTTGATGCTTTGACAATTCAAATGAGCAACATTAAAATTACGTACATGATGTTGTAATGCAATATTAAAGCAAGAATTCACACTGAGTGTAGGACCATTTGTTGAGTCAGAAGTCATCAATATAATAGAAAAAGATTACAGTGGGGAACCAAGAAAAATAAACAGTTAAGAAAATATTTATAACAAACATAATTCAAAATTACAATTATAATATAACTTTGCAGCTAATCATAAGCTAAAATATTAGATCAAATATTGATAAATTAAGAACGATAAACATTCAACGTATAATATATACTCGTATAAAGAAAAAAAGGTAAATATAATTAAGTATATGTCATACATGGGACTAGTTCAAGATATGTTAAGCTAAGAAAAAATTTGAAATTGTTTAATAGTTCAAAAAATCTGTAAGAAAAATACAATTCATATTTGCAAGACATTATTAAAAGGTTTATAGTAAACATGAAATGTAAGAAAACAACTTTTAAAAATTGAGAATGAATTCAAAAACTAATTTAATACTCCCATGTACGCATATATATATTCGTGTTTAATATTAAAATAATAAATAGAAATAATTAAAAAGGATAATATTTTAACGGCCAGCATCAAGTAAATCACCACATTGAGCAGAACTGTAGACAACTTCACTATCATCAGTCATTGTTAATTTGACTCTCAATCTGTCACTGTTCAAAATTCTGTATCTTTTAATTAGTTCTTTCCGTAGTAGCTTTTTACATAGCATGTTAAGTTTGCTTGCAGCTGGTGAGTAGTGGTCATTCAAATAGACTCTTAAATCAATATCTCCATCAACAAAATCACGTACTTTTAATGACCGGGTTTTAAAATAGGCATTCATTATTTTATCTCGTACAAAAACACTATTGAATTTAACCAATATCGACTTTCGATTATTTATATAGCAAATATAGTTTACATCATTTGTGCAAATTGGAATATCATATATTGACCCCATCTTAATAATAAGAGCCATTAGATCAACAATACCAGTAGGCAATCCACTAATTATTATATTCGCACGATTAAGTCTTCTGTGCAGGCTATTATTGTCCTCCTCCAAAGCAGCAATCTTATTGGAAGTTGATAAATCAACACTATGTATTAACTTATTACAGTCAATAATCTCACTCTTCATTTCTTTGAGACAAGAAGCTATTTCAGATTTTAAGGAAGCAACCGTATCAGCCAAAGCATTCTTAATTGATATCTGCTCACTGTCAACCTTGTTTATAAAATCATCAATTTTATTGTTTAAGGAACCTATTTCATTTTTCAGCATAGTTTCAAATCCCGAACGAGGATCCTTGTTGCAAGAGGTACATGTGAACGATAATCTATTATCCTTCAAAGCAGAAAGGACCTTATCAGGTATCTTGGCGCATGTTATGTGAAACCATAGGGAACAGTTTTTACATTGAATACTAGTTTGGTTCTTATTAATGTTGTCATCACAGGCTCCACATTTAAAAGTTTTAGTTGGCGGCGACATTTTGATGTTAAATAAGTAAACAAAAGTAGATTTGGCAACAGGGCAAAAAAAATACAACAGCAGTCAGCAGCACACAATTAATTATCCAGTAGACAACAGCATAAAATTTAATTGATGTAATGAAAAATCACTCAAAATTTGTTAAACAAGCAGGAATACAGCTTCTTAATTTATTTTTAGCCAGAAATTAAGTAAATTTTATTTAGCAAATGATCAGATGTACAAAAAACACTTCTACACATGCATAGCGTTGCCAGATTTTAATAACGGGATTTATGGCAGCGAAAGGGGAAAGATCGAAAATGGGAAGTAGGGTCGGTGGCGGTTTCTTTATTGAGAACTTTGGGATCAAATCCTACTTGAGGCTACCTAACTTCTGTACTGATAGCAAGGCTGCCGTTAACGGAATAGCGGGTGTCTCCCGGCATTCCTGGGTTACCCTAGATAACCCAGGAATGCCGGGTATCCCTTAATGAGATAGTGGTCACGATGGAAATCAGAGTAATTGTATAGCAGATGAACTGGCCAAAATTGGTGCCATACGATGGATGATAAGGAGACCGGCCCCTTTTCTGGTATTTCCCTTATTAAATGCAAGATGGTTGTACAAAAGATACTATATGAGTCTGCACAAAGCAGGTGGACCAACGAGTCTTCCTGTGTTATATCGAGGTCTACTTGGCCCGTATATGATGCCAGCAGGACGAACATACGAACTTAATTTCGTCGAGAGCAAATAAGGCTAATTGTTTCCTTCATTACAGGACACTGTATAATTGGGACACATGCTAAAAGATGGTACAATGACTACTGTAGGAGTTGTCACAATGAAGAAGAGGAGGAGACGGTGTTCCACCTATTCTGCCAATGCCCGGCTCTGATAAACCTAAAGGAACGCATTCTCGGAATTCCATTCCTATCATGCTTAGATGAGTTATCAAGGATGAGTATTAGACGAATCTAGGCTTTCATCAGGGAATCTGGTTGCTTTAGCCTGGAAACAATGGAAGTATGATAATGGATGGAATGAACCCCTTTGTAAGTTTGTTTGTTTGATTGTTTGAGCATCACGCCTAAACGGCTGAATCGATTTTATTGAAATTTGGAACGTAGATAGATCCTTACTTGGAAGCGTAAATAGGCTATAAGAAAGGGACCAGAAAGGGGTAAACAGGGGGGAAACCGGTAAAATTGGTACCTTTAGTTCTTAAACAATAAATACTAAACGGCCGAAACGATTTTATTGAAATTTTCAACATAGACTACGACAGGGGTAGCGAAGCGCACCGGGTCAAGCTAGTCTAATATAATAAAAAGAACCATTAGAAGAAAAAGTACCAATTTTCCAAACTTGAACCACAATCAAGTTTGAAATTTCAAAGTAATTTCTTGATTTCGAAAAATTAGTCCTTAGTTTGGTATAGTTCTCCATTTTTGGTATCATAATACCATTGAGCACCCTATTCTTGATTATTTCTTTACTGAGAAGGATATTAGCCAACTTTAATGTATATAAGTTAACTAATTTAATGTATTAAAAAGGTACCACTAAAAAAAAGTACCAATTTTCCTTTATCCTCTTGAACAGCAGTCAAGTTTGAAATTTATATAACATTTCCTATATTATCAACTGATTTTGTTTCTATAACACTTAGGGCTATTATTACAACATGGTTCTATGTTCGTAATTGTAATAGGTAACGTTAAGTAATAGAAAAAGGTAGCTTTAATGTTAAGTTTTACTATTACGAACATAAATTCAAGTTGTAATAATGGCCCTTAATATTTAATAAATAATCACAAAACCGAATCCTATCGGTTTTCAATTTTTTAAAACAGAAACCGCGGTTTTTAAATTCTTCGGTTTTTTGGAAACTCTAGTATTTACCTAATTATGTTTGGTTTTTATTCTACTATAAATAAATGCAATTCTTATATTTAAGATTTTTGAAGCTTTACTGTCTTCGTAATTAGAAAAACATCGTATTTTCCAAAACGAGTAACATTTTTCTTGCATTATTCATTGCATCTGGTCGATGGAATTTTTAATAACTCGAACATTTTTACGATTTCGTTTAAACTTACTTAAAAATAAATATAAAATATCAAATCAAAAAAAAAAAAAAAAAAAAAAAAAAAAAAAACTTATTTCCTTTCAAAACCTACGATTTTCTAATGAATTTCAGATGGCCGAAAGTTCCGTACGAACATTTCTTGCAATGCTTAATGAATATTAGAATAAACAATATACATACAACAACGATTTTTTATCTCCATGTGCATTTTTGGTAGACGTCCATTTTATTGCATCAACTATAAGGCTTAAAAGGAGTTCAGAATAAGGACGAAGATGACCACGGAATCTAAAAAAAAAATACAAATTAATGAAATGATAACAACAGTACACCTCTTGAATTCACATTAATACTGCGACGTTAAGAAGATCCAACAAATCAACATGTAGCTTAGGCAATAAAATGTTAAGAGCAATATTGTCGACAATCGGATTTTGCTCAAGCATTATACAGTTTACGCTCAATCCACGAATCACTACATTTAATATTTTCTTTATCAGGATGGGCTTTTCCACTGGGAACGGTTCTCTACAAAAAAAGATCTATTTTATTATATGTATTTAAATATATGACCAAGTGGACGGAGATTTGAAATCATGAGGTACCTTAAGGCAATAATAAGATATCTTATCATGTTATGGCAACGTGTATACATTTGCGCAGCTTTCTTTACTGGCTCAGCATCAAACATAAATTGTTCTGTCTCCCAAGGCAATTTCTGATCTTCTATTTTCTCTTCATACATTTCTATACAGTTTGCAAACATTTCATTATACACAGTGTGAATACCGCCCAACAATTGAAGTTGATAGTTTTTCCATTGTGTTTTATGGTTAACGCCTAGTTGTCCGCCACCTTTTATCTGCTGAAGGAGATGCAAACATTTGCCGCAATTTTCAACAACTTCGTCTTCAAGATGATCTACATTTTTCCACAAAAAACGTTCAATGACACCTCTTGATTGACCACTGGAACCCGGATATGCGCGCAAACATGTCTCAATGCAACTCAAAGCATATTTTACTTTTGACTGCGGCACATTTGTAAGGCTTTCATAAACTTTACTTATATGTGTACTAGCAAACGACTTCGTCAAATCGGGAGATTGTGAAGACCTCTTTATAATTTTACCTAAACACATTTTGTAAGTAAGAAATATGTAAAGATAATAACGAGAACTTACGCAATACTTCAAATATAAGACGTGCATCACACTGCAACTCCTGGCTGTTGCATGCTTTAAAAACAAATGTCGTCCACAGATTTCCTTTCTTTTCAAACACATCAATGGGACAGTAATCTATATACTTCGTAAGCAAACGTAATCCAAGTGGGCGAGTAGTTGATTTTGTCAATAATGAACTAATGTGTTGCACAAGCTCCACTCCCTCATTAGACTGAAAACGAACAGCTTATCTTTATTCAATATACATATTTACATACGACTTGTTATACCTTTACATCAAACTTTCTATGATCTTCCAAACCATCCAGATAAATGTCTAAATAGGTTCCTTCAGTCGATAGTATTCCTTGAAAAATTGATAAATAATTATTCATTTTAAAAAACTTTAATTCAAGTCTACAATAAACAATGTTTACAAAACATGTGCGCTCAAGGCGAATTTTAGCAAGGTAGTGGCAGTACAAATTAATACAAATACTAGCGAAATCATAAATTTTTTATACATGGAGTTTGACATTTTCAACAATTAATTAGTTATTTCGAACGTCAAACTCCATATATAAAAAATAATGAATTTGTTCGTACTTGTCTTTTTCGACACTGCTACCACCCAGTGTATATTTATACAAGTACATGCAGGGCACACTTAAAGAGGTGACTGCATCACTACAACAATACAAAAACAGCATATATCAGGATGCACTAAGTAAGGTAAAATCAACAACACAGCTGATTTCTATTTATCTATTGAAAGTGCTTGTGTTTTGTCAAACTGAATTTATTTTGAAAAAATAATAAATTTTATTTTCAAAGAAAAAAATTTTTAAATCAAAAAACATGAATGAAAATGTGAATAAAAAGATTTCATATAATGAAATTAAAGCACTAAACTATTAAAGATAAAGCACTATTAAACCGTTGTTCTTTTTCAAATATAATTTAAATTTAACGGCCGTTTTTTAGTTAATATGCCAAAATAAAATTTGTTTATTTTTTATTTGACAAATTCAATTTTGACAAAACCTATGCTCTTGCCAGCAAGAAATATTGAGTTTGTTGTCGAAACGCTCTCACCTTACTTATTACGTCATGGCATATATATTGTTTTTATTAAAATATATGTGAATTTTCAAAGTTGCCTGTTGTTTTTGCTTTTGAGTTTTTTGTATTTTTCGCCACAACAAATACAAGTGAATTGACATTTCACTTGCTAAACCACTGAATATAAAAAAAATAATCAGCTGTTTCATCGCAATCACCATTCTAAGTGTGCCCTGAGTACATGCAACTGTACAACAAAACAAAATAATTTTGTACGTGTAAAACATTGTGAGATTTTCAAATAGTTGAAAATTTTTGCCACAAATTTTACTCACAATGCCTATTTTATCGGGTTTTTTCGCACATAGAATAAGCCTCCACTGCCACTGGTACATTTTTTTTGCACAATGAACAAAATTACAGTTTTCCAATTGTTTTATTTACTTTTACTATTAAAAGTTTTCAAAATTAATTTTTTGTTATTAATATTTTCGCATACAAAAAGAGTAAACAACAAAAAGAAAAACAAGAAAGTAAAAAAATTTGACAATCTCACAAGTGCTTACAAAGGAGAAAAATATTAACAGCTGATCACTTACATTTACTTGTATAAATATACTTTGCTACCACCTAATATAAGTTCGTTGTTTGCGCTCTTTGATAAAGCCAGACAGATTTATTCTAGATAAATAGTGAGAAAATATGAGCGTCTGGCAACTCTTTCAAAACTGCATTACCATAAAACTATGTCCAGAATATGGTTCTATAAGTCGATTGTACGAACAATCGACTTTTTGCTGAAAAAAGTCGAAAAGTCTAAGTCGACTTATTGGTCAGAAAAAAGTCGAACATTCGATTATTTATAACAAAAGTCGAATAGTCGATAATAGTCGAATAGTCAATAAAAGTCGAATAGTCGATAAAAGTCGAATAGTCGATAAAAGTCGAAAAAAGTCGACTTTTAAAATTGTTAAAAAAATTTTAATTGCAACATTACTAAAACATAATATGCACAGAATAGCATAATAACTTTATTTTATTGCAATTTGATACACTTACATTTTTTCTAGTGTATGCAAAAATAAATAATAAGTAAATGTTCATAAAAAAATGCTGTTTCTACACTAAATATTTATATGAAAACTAAAAGTTCTTAGACAAATTACAGAAACTTTTAGGAAACTTTTAATAATAAACATGCCAAATTAGTGATGTAAATTGTTTACTATTTTGTAAATTTAAATCTAACTACATATTAGAAACAAAAGTGATAATATTATCGCCTTAATACATTTAATTATTATTGCTAAACATTACACAAGGCGCATTAATAAATGCAGAAACCATGTATTTATTACAAAAAATGGTAAAAACTTGAAAAAAGTCGGAAAGTCGAAAATATTCGAAAAAAGTCGAAAAGTCGAAAAAAATCGATTTAACTAAAAAGTCGAAAGTTCGAAAAGTCGACTTTTCATTAATTACCAAAAGTCGAAAGTTCGAAAAGTCCACTTTCTGTTTCAACTATAGAACCCTACTAGGGTTCGACTTTTTTAGATTTTTAAAAAGTCGACTTTTCGAACTTTCGACTTTTGGTTATTTATGAAGAATCGACTTTTCGAACTTTCGACTTTTTAGTTAAATCGACTTTTTCGACTTTTTTCGACTATTTTCGACTTTCCGACTATTTTCAACTTTTTACAATTTCTTGTAAAAAATACATGGTTTCTGCATTTATTGATGCGCCTTCTGTAATGTTTAGCAATAAAAATTATATGTATTAAGGCGATAATAAATTAAATGATATCACTTTTGTTTTTAATAGTTATATTTAAATTCATAAAATAGTAAACAAATTTACATTACTAATTTGGCATGTTTATTATCAAATATTTTCCTAAAAGTTTCTGTAACTTGAGTATATACGATATGTCTAAAAACTTTTTAAAATGCTCTTTCTACACAAAATATTTATATAAAATATTTTGTGTAGAAAGAGCATTTTTTTAAAAACATTTACTTATTATTTATTTTGCACACACTAGAAAAAATTAAAGTGTATCAAATTGCAATAACATAAAATTATTATGTTATTCTGTGCATATTTTGTATTAGTATAATGTTGCAATTAAAAATTTGTTTAACAATGTCAAAGTCGACTTTTATCGACTATTCGACTTTTATCGACTATTCGACTTATATCGACTATTTGACTTTTTTCGACTTTTATCGACTATTCGATTTTTGTGGTAACTAATCGATTGTTCGACTTTTTTCCGACCAAGATGTCGATTTCGACTTTTTTCAGCAAAAAGTCGATTTTTCGAATAATCGAACAATCGACTTATAGAACCCTAAATCCTAGTCCAGAATATGGTTTTATAGTTGCAACAAAACTCGACTTTTCTACTCATTCGATTTTTAAAAGATCGACTTTTCAAACTTTTTAAAGTTTTGAGGAGTCAATTTTTCGACAATTCGACTTTTGATAATATATGAAAAGTGGAATTATAGACATTTAATTCAAATCGACTTTTCGAATATTTTCAACTTTTTAACATATCTTACCTTGCGCTGACACATGCAAGTAGATTGATGAAAATTGAGTATACGGATTATTATCGAAAATTTCGAAAAATACATCGAAATACCTACAAGTTGCTTGAGTGTTAACACATGCAAGTAAAAGTACATTTTGCAAATGTTAGCGAAGGAGAATGATGTCGCCAAAAAGCCACAAATAAAAGAAAATTACAACGAATTTAATAAATAAACCTTTGTACCAAGGTATATTAATTATAAGGTAGTGTTATTAGACCAGCTGATCGTTTTTTGCTACTATGTTAATTTTTCGCCGTGGTGCAGTATAAATGTCAAACTTTGTTTACATTTTGCAAATGTAAAACTTTGTTTTGCTGTTAAATTCGTTTATGTTTTAAAACCAATAATAATACTACACGAAATTAGTTTTATTTTTAAAAACATAAATGAAATTACAAACAGATTCAAATTTATAAACATTTTTTGTTTAACAAAAATTCGCTTTGATTTATTTGTCAGCTGTTTTTGATATTTTTCCCTGACAGCCAATTCGCTTTCAAGTGCAGGCACAATGTCAAACTACATATAAAAAAAATATAACCAATTCGCTCGGTATTCTGAAATCGCCGATGACACTACCAAGGCGAATTCGCCTTGGACACTACCTTATAAATTAATATACCAAGGCGAATCTAATAAGGTGACCTCACGAGCACAGCTGACTTTTATTTTTGAATTCGCCGACATCGTTAAACTGTAAAAATTGCTTATTTGTTTACAATTGTTAGCTGTCATAAAATAATCATTTTAGTTTTTAGTTTGTGAAATTTTTGTTTTTGCACAATAATATATTAAAATTATTAATTTGTCACTAAAAAATTAAAGAATTATTGAATAAATCAATTTCTTTAGCACAGTTTTAATTTGTTTTTACTGTTAATAACTTCTTGCATGTATTGGCAGCCTTTGGCCGGACGCACATCTTTAATACTTAAAAATTTCATTGCTCATCTGATACTAAACCGAAATTATAACCCATTTCCGTTAATCGGAGGTCAATATTGTCAGGACGTAATGATAATCGAAATTCTGCTCTACTAGTAAACATGCGATATGGCTCATTAGTTCCAAGACTGGTTAAATCATCTATGAGAACGCCAATATAACTCTCCGTCCGACTTACAGTTAATTGTCGCGGTTCATTATTGTGATCAAACTGCTTCGTCTTGGCTGCAGCATTAGCACCGGCTATAATACCTTGAGCCACCGCCTCTTCATATTCCGTTGTACCATTCAATTGTCCAGCAAAGTAAAGACTATTAACTCTTTTTGTTTCTAAACTTGGATATAGTTCTCTTGGATCTATAAAATCATATTCTACGCCATATCCGGGTTGCACAACTTTGGCATTCTCCAGTCCATGTATTGTTAGTTCCATACAGTTCAACTTGTTGTTCGTATGGTAGGGTACATGATAGACCCTGCGGATAAATGAAATCACTATTGAAACCTTCTGGTTCCAACCATATTTGATGTTGCTTTTCACCAAATCGTAATACTTTTGATTCTATAGATGGACAATAACGGTGACTTCTTCGGAAACATGACGATTCAATGGCATATTTTCTTTGACAATTTTATTAACTTGCAAAGTTATCAGCATTTATCCAAACTTCTTCATTCATAAATGAAAAAGGTACCGGTGGGTTATCTCCAAAATGAGAATCAATTGATTCTTTTGCAAGTCTGGGTGGAGTGCCAGTTTTCATGTATTGTATTGGCAGCCTTTGGCCGGACGCACATCCTTAATACTTAAAAATGTCATTGAAATATACAGAAGCTTGTATTGTATGCAGTACAAAGCTGTCGAAAATTAAAAACATCTTGCTAATGACACGGAAAATGCATAGGTTTTTTATTTATTGGCAATAACTTTGATCTTGTACAGGCGGACTTTGGCCGGGTGCACATACATACAAGAATTATATGGTAGTTTTTTCTTTCTTAAAACAACATCCAAATATCGAAATTCTACAGTATCATGTGAATTATATGAAGTACAAGTTGTTGAATGACTCGCAAATGTAAAAACTACTGGTTTTTCATCTAAACTATTACAAATTACAAAATATTAATTATTTCTAAAATAAAGTTTTTGTTTACAATTTGTATTTATTATCAGCTGATTTTGACATTTTGCCGATTTTTTTCCAATAAAAAAAAGCATGTTGTTTTTGCCTTGTTGTATTTGTTGCCGTGGCGCTCTCACCTTATTAGATTCGCCTTGTTAATCTACCTTGCTTTCTACAATCAGCATTTGTTATTTTTAAGTCCATTTACAGCTTGAAACCAATTTATGTTATATTAATTATATACAATAAAGTGTTACCATAATTTTTAAATACAAACATTTCTGGGGAAAATGTTTGTGTTAACAATTTTGTTTATAAAAACTTATGAAATTGGTGTTTTTTACAAAAATGATACGCATTAACTGCCATTTGTACTATATTATTTTTCAAATATACATAAAATAAGTTAAAAATGTAGTAATTTTTTTACCACAAACAATTAAATTTGTTAAAATTAGTTTTGACAACTCTGTTTGTTATCTTGACACTTCATAGCAGAAAGTGTAAAAAATTACTGTTCATGTATATTTGAGAAAGAAAATAGTACAAATGACAATTAATGCGTATCATTTTCGTAAAAAACACCAATTTCATAAGTTTTTATAAACAAAATTGTTAACACAAACATTTTCCCAGAAATGTTTTTATTTGAAAATTATGGTAACACTTTATTGTATATAATTAAGATATATAATTAAAGGGCACCATAAACTATCAAAATGCTTGATGTCACTTTCGTGTACGTGTAATTTGATGCTTTGATGTACACTTGATTGATGACTCGTCAATTTGCATTTTATTTTTAATTTTGTGGTGTTAAAATCAATAGCGGGATAATCCATTTTTATTTCACTAAAAGTGTATTTAAAAATGTTAATATCGGATGAAACTAATTGCAATAACGGCAGTATGTTTAGAAAATAATAATAAAATAAATATTAAATAAAAACAATTATTGTCTTCATCCGACACACTTATCAACCTCAAGCCTTGAAATATTTTTGTAAATACCTTCGTGATTGATGAGAAAACACCATACACTATCAAAAAGTGACATCAAGCGCGCTAAAAATCAAAATGTTTTTGATTTTCCATCAAGCGTTGTCGGTGTCACACATACAAACACATTTTCACTAATACTCCCACAGTAGGGTTCTATAAGTCGATTGTTCGAACAATCGACTTTTTGCTGAAAAAAGTCGAAAAGTCTAAGTCGACTTTTTGGTCACAAAAAAGTCGAACATTCGATTAGTTATCACAAAAGTCGATAAAAGTCGAATAGTCGATAAAAGTCGATAAAAGTCGAAAAAAGTCGATAAAAGTCGAAAAAAGTCGACTTTTAAGATTGTTAAAAACATTTTTAATTGCAACATTATACTACATCAAAATATGCACAGAATAACATAATAATTTTATGTTATTGCAATTTGGTACACTTACATTTTTTCTAGTGTATGCAAAAATAAATAATAAGTAAATGTTCATAAAAAAATGCTCTTTCTACATATTATATATTATCGCCTTAATACATTTAATTTTTATTGCTAAAATTAACACAAGGCGCATCAATAAATGCAGAAACCATGTATTTTTTACAAAAAATGGTAAAAAGTCGAAAAAAGTCGGAAAGTCGAAAATAGTCGAAAAAAGTCGATTTAACTAAAAAGTCGAAAGTTCGAAAAGTCGACTTTTCATAAATTACCAAAAGTCGAAAGTTCGAAAAGTCGACTTTTTAAAAATCGAAAAAAGTCGAAAGTTCGAAAAGTCGACTTTTTGTTTCAACTATAGAACCCTATCCCACAGTGCTTGATGAGTATTTTGATAGTGTATGGTGCCCTTAAGCAAAGTAACACATTGTTGCTTCGTAGCAGACTTTTGCTCCTAAAATCGAAAATATTCATTGAGCAAAATAATGGTGCTCAATATTTAAATTTTTAGGAAAAAAAAACAAAATTTACTTATTTTTTTATTTTTCAAAAGTTTGCTGCAATATAACTTCTGACTGAAAGTACTTAGAAAAATGTTCAATACATCAAAAAATAGGTATTTTTGTCTCCTATTCAGAACTCATTTCATATTGGTGCTCAATTTTTAGAAAAAAAAAACAAAATTTACTTATTTTTTTACTTTTCAAAAGTCTGCTGACTATCACTTCTGAATGAAAGTACTTGGAAAAATGCATCAGTAAATAGGTCTAACCCTAAGTCTCCACGTAGGAATTTTTATTGCTAAGTATAACAAAAACGTCGGCAGAACAACAGCAGAACGATTGCTTTACCCTAGGTCTCCACGTAGCAATATTTATTGCTGCAATTGTCAAATTTGATTGCGTCAATGAAATTTGCAAGTGTAGACGGTAAATTGCCATATGTAGCAATCCATTGCGCAATGATTGCTATACAGATTGCTTGAGCAATTATTGCTAAGCAATTATTGCTAAGCAATAAGCTGTCAGTTCAGTTGTCATTAATGTAAAATTTCTTCTTTCTATGATTGATTGTGATTAATGCATACACATTTAATTTATTTAAGTACCAAAAGTAAAAAACAAAGGAATTAGTGGAAAAAAATCCTTCAACACTAAATTTAAGCAAAATACCCATCAGTTTTTCATACAACTTCACACATTGAAAATTTTGTTTTTGTGACGAACGTTTTTTCCACCAATAAATAAACAAAATAATTTTCTTGCTCAATTATATGTAAAAAATAACAACAAAAATTAAAATAAACGAAACGCATTCACATACATACCAATTATTCATGCGTGTGTTGATTTATAATTCTTTTTCATTTCATCTCATTCCACATTATAGAATGTTGTTGTTGGGTGTGTTTGCTGTTTACGTATGATAGAGTTGCTCATATGAGAACTCATTATAAACAACTCTCTCTATTTTGTTAGTAAATAACACGCATACCTAAATTGGAGCGGAACGCTTTGCAATTGGAAAATCCGATTTTGACAGTGCGTTTAATAGTGAAGTTAGTTGCAAAACACAATAAATGTAAGCACATACATACAAAAGGTGAAACAAATATGCAAGAAACTCATTTTTTAAACTTTAATATTTAGTTTTTTTGATAAAATTTTAGTTTACAAATCACAAAACAAAAACACCAATACTGCAATGTACTTTATTGTTTTAATAATCAGGGTTGTTATATTAATTTTTGTGATAATCTTGTTTTTATTGTTTGACGTATTTAGATATGAGATTTCAGCGTTAAAGCTAAGGGAAAACGTTCCGCCTTACGCTTTTGTTTAGGTAGGCCAGTAAGATTTACAAAGAAACAAAATAGAATTGGTGAATATAAACATCTACACATATACGTACAACTAAACCTCTGTTTCCTTTTTATGTTATTATATATTTTCATGACTTCATGAAACACTAACAAAATATATTGGCCCATAATCAAAAATAAAGCATATTTTAAGAGAAATAAAGTCGTCTCTACTTAAGAGTGGACTTTAGGTCTACCATAGACAAGTAAAAGTATACTTCTGACGTTAAAGTCGACTGTAAATATAAAACCAGCTGAAGTTGTTTTTAACTCATTTAACAACAGCATCAGCTGTTCTTCGCCATGTAGAAAAGTTCGACAAAAAGTAAAAAATGTTTAAGTTACAAGACATTGGTAGAGATTTTGCAATTATTGAATATTGAAACAATAAAATTAGTACCAACATAGAATAAATTTGTTATTAATCTTTCCTTTTCTATTTTTCCACCACAAACCGTTTTCTTCTTTAGTTTCTCGGTTACATTTATTGTTTGTCACTTTTTGTTTTTTTTTAATTTTCTAAGTCAAATGTTCAGCGATGTCGCTTGTTTATATTTTATTAGCCATTTGGATTCGATTTCAAATAGCAACGGAGCCGGAAGAATTCTGGAGATATTGATGTATCAATCATGTTTGTAAGTTATTTAGGGGATTTGGAAAGTTGATTTCAACATACAGACGGACATGGCTATATCGACTCCGCTATCTATAGCGATCAAGAATATATATACTTTATAGGGTCTCAAATGAAAAATGTAGAAATTACAAACGGAATGACAAACTTATATATACCCTTGCCACTCATGGTGAAGGGTATAAAAATATACCAGGAAAGAGGAGTAACTCCTGTTCCCTATAAAACCCCTCCTAAGAATTCACATTCTTCCTTCATTGAACAAATTTAAAAACTTGATATAGCATTATTTTATTTAACTTTGAAGCTAGTTCTTATCAATATTACAACTTTTTTCTTGAATTTTTGGGAGTGATTAGAAATAAGAGAATGGTTATAGAAAAAATGTTAACTATAGAAAGATGTTTGCAAAAAAAAAAAAGCCTGTACAAATTTAATTTTAATACAATTTGTTTTTTCGCCATTAAGGTGTATTCAATAAGGTTACGAACACAGCTGATTATTGTTCGCGGAACAAATGAAGATCCCAGTAACAGTTTATATTTTCATAATTTTTTTTCTGTTAATATTCACATTTTCATGAAGAGACTTTAAACTCTGAGGTATATCGAACTCCGGCTTCGCTAAAATAACTTTTTCTGTATATCAAAATTTTCTGAAGTACTGTCATATATTTTCAAAAAGGAATTTTTGGTTCACAGTGTTAATTAAAAGTACCATATTATATATCATATGAAAGGTATTTTGAAGCACTATTCAATGATATCCATAATGATCAGATTATTTTCCAAATATATGAGAAATTTATATAATAGAAACTATTATATAATTGACTTTAAATTTCTATAACTCTTAAACTAACAGAGAGATTTTAACGTTTTTGTACTTATAATAATGAGAGCTATCAACACCAAAAAAATTATTAAAATGCAAGCTGTTTCATTGATCTTGATTTAAGCCGAAACTTTGTAAATGCCATTCTACCCTTGCGCTTTATACTATATTTTTAGGAAATATAACCTATGAATTTTTTGTGTGATTTTATGGTCGCCTTTTTTTTCTAACAGCAATTTATTTTTTATTCGTTTTTTTTTTAATTTTTCATGTCACATCTGTTTTGACATTGTCAATCATTTGATAAATAACAAATATTGTCTTTGTTGTATTTGTTGCCTGATTAATACTACTTGCTTGTCATTTTGCAATCAGGCCACTAGTTTATTAGTATGTATAAGGCACCGTAACGGTTATAAGAGATATCAATAAAGTTATTTCATAACACTTATTTTGTGACTTTAAAAATACATCTAAAACAGTTATTTTTCAACGTAAAAATAAAAGTTCGCATGAAACTCGTCATATAAAAGTAATGGCCCATAATCATAGTCAAAAATAAAGTATATTTTAAGAGAAATAAAGTCGTCTTTACTTAAGAGTGGACTTTAGATCTACCATAGACAAGTTAAAGTATACTTCTGACGTTAAAGTCGACTGTAAATATAAAACCAGCTGAAGCTGTTCTTTGCCATGTAAAAAAGTTCGACAAAAAGTCAAAAATGTTTAAGATACAAGACATTGGCAGAGATTTTGCAATTATTGAATATTGAATCAATAAAATTAGTACCAAAATAGAATAAATTTGTTATTAATCTTTCCTTTTTTATTTTTCCACCACAAACTGTTTTTTTCTTTAGTTTCCCGGTTACATTTATTGTTTGTCACTTTTTGTTTCTTTTTTTTAAATTTCTAAGTCAGCTGTTCAGCGATGCCACTTGTTTATATTTTGTTGTATGTTGTATGAAAACATTTTCTACATTTGAGGTGACACCCAGTTAAAGTCGGTTCAATTTAAAACATACTTTAATTTTGACTATAGTTAGAGAATAATAAAAAGCGGATTTTTATTTTAAAGTTGTTTTTAAAAAGAACCGACTTTATTGTTTGACTATGATTATGGGCCATTATGATTAAGTTGACAAATAAAAAACAACAAACTATTTTATATTTCTTTAAAGCATTAAAAATGGAAATAAATACTTTAATATACTTATCAGCATATTATTATATTCTTATTAATGATGTGAACATTGATATATTACACAGATAAGAATCAGCTGGTTCCAGGTATATGACAAATATCGCTTTTTTGGGTTCTAACAAATGTCAAAGCTTTGTTTTTATTTTTAAATATCTACATATTCCAAGCTTATTAACGAAATATTTAATTTTAATTAAATAAGTAAAGCTCTCACTATTCAATTATCTACACTATATTAAGTTTAAGTACAAATTTGTTTAATTTTTCATTTTTGTTTTCTGACATTTGTTAAGACCAATTGAACTTAATCTTGATATGCACTAAAAATCATTACAAACATCTTTCGCGTTTTATTCCAAAACTCGCTTAATTGGTAATGTTGATTTTGAATTCATACTTGGCATTACTTTTTCTCGTGACTGTTCAATTGACATTTGTCAGCTGACCAAGTGAAAAATTCGTCAGGGTCTTTATAATTTATTTTCAATATAAACTTGTAAAAAATTATAAAGTAAAAAATGGCTTTACACTCTGCTGTTAAAGGAAAACTAATTTCTGTTATTGGAGATGAGGTAAGAACATAATTTTAACTAATAATTCACTTCTAATATTCAAAATTGTTTATAGGATACTTGTGTTGGTTTTCTGCTTGGTGGAGTAGGTGAGATCAACAAAAATCGTCACCCCAACTTTATGGTTGTAGATAAAAGTAAGTATACCTTTCTGTGGTAATACATATTTTTTAATAACAATATTATTAAAATATGTACAGATACAGCTGTAAGTGAAATTGAAGATTGCTTCAAACGCTTCCTGAAAAGAGATGATATCGACATTATTTTAATCAACCAAAACTATGCTGAACTTATTCGTCATGTGATTGATGCGCACACCTCCCCAGTTCCGGCAGTACTCGAAATACCTTCAAAAGATCATCCATATGATGCTAGTAAGGATTCTATATTAAGACGCGCCAGAGTAAGCTTTGAAAATTAATCAAATTGACCATATATATAAAGGTTTTTTTTATTATAGGGCATGTTTAATCCCGAAGACTTGGTTCGCTAAGTTATACATTTATACAAACCAAATGAAGTTGCGTGTAATTTGTGTGTATTTGTTTTCATTCCTAATGCTGCAATCATGTTTTATTAATCGGCATTCAAATATTTAAAGCATAATTGATAAAAAAAAAAATAAAGTGTTTATGTCTTAAAACTATTGAAATTATTGTTCAGTAATAAATGTCGATATTTCTTTTTATTTAATAATTATTAAATTATTATTTAAGATTATTATCCGATTGCTTGTCAATTTTGCTATTTTCCAGGCATAAATCAAGATCATTGAAACAGCTTCCATTTTAATAATTTGTATGGTTTTGATAGCTCTCATAATAAGCACAAAAACGTTAACATTTTTAGTTTACGAGTTATAGAAATTTATAGTCAATATATATGTTTAATAATAAATTTCTCTTATATTTAGGAAATAATCTGATCATGGAATAGTGCTTCAGAATACTTTTAATATGATATGTATATAATATAGTACTGTTCATTAACATTGTGAACCAAAAATTCCATTTTGAAAATAAATTACAGTACTTCAGAAAATTTTGATATACAGAAAAAATGATTTTAGCGAAGCCTGTCGAGCACTTAGGTCCAAATTATCGTAAGCGACATTTTCAAACATTTTTTTTATTGCAGAAATTTAAATTTTATAGACCGACTGATGTTTTAGGGTTCTTAGAATATCGAAATTGTTAATAACTTTAAAGATATATTGTGTAAGATTTTATTGTAAGTCAATGTTTACATTTTACAGTAAAGGAGTTTTATCGTAAGCGACACACAGTGGTATTGAAAAAAAAATGGAAATGTATCTGTAACTCTTTAACCGGTTTGAATGAAATTTCACTTGGCCGAAGAGGAAGTGTTTAAGTTTAAAATTTGGACCTAATGGGCTCACCAAGGGCGGGCCAGAGGTCTCCAAAGTAGGACACCTCAGGTATGTTACCTTTTTAAAACGAACCTATTTAAAAATACTGGCCGAGTTCAAAGTTATATTCATTTGAATTTAAAAAAGGCGATTTTTCGCTAGTTTTTTGGGAAAAAGTACTTTTTTTCTTTTGAAGTTGTCTAAGAAAATGTATAATGAATTTGTACTTTTTGATAAGCTTTAGATGTATTTTTATATTAATAAAAATTTAAAAATTTTTTTGGTGAGAAAAATGAAATATTACATTTTGATTTTTTTACTTTTTGTTGTAGTTTGTTAAAAATGCAGCTTTTCGGGAACTTTTTTTTTCTTATTTTTGTTGTAACAAACAACAAAAGGAAGAACAATTTGGGCACCTTCTGAGTGGCTTCACTCATTTCAAATTCGTGAACATCTCCAAAAGGCAATGAGTTCATTGTATTGAAACATACTGGTTTTATGAATTGGAAATCATATTAAAATAAAATTTAATAGTCTGAGATCTGTCGGTTACGACAAACAGAGATTTAGATCTCAATTTAAGTATGGATACTTAGAAAAATTAGTAGAAAAATTTAATATAAACCAAATTATGCGTTCAACAAAGAATTCAATTATCGTTGAGAATGGACAAGAACTTCTTTATCCAAAACAACTAAACATTTCAGTGCAAAAATTTAGAGACTTAAGAAATTTGTGTGAAAAGGAAATAATCCCTCAAAGATATCACCATGAGTATATCAGTATGAAATGTGACGATAAAGCTAAGGACACCCTGACAGAAAGCGACGAAGATGCGGATAGATACTAAAATTTCATACTTTAAACCAAAGTATAACCTTTAAACACTAATTTAATTTGTTTTATATTTTCTGAATTCAATAAAAATTAATAAAAATGTAAATATCTATTGATTTAAACTTTTTTATCCCTTTAAATTGAATTAAACAAAAAAATATAAATATCGTAAGCATAGAGAAATATACATAGAGCGAAACTCTCCTGTCAAAGACCTAACTCAGTTGTCAGAAACCTAAGTTCTGAGAATGTATTAGTAAAAAAAACTATGTGAAAACTAGGGTTCTATAAGTCGATTGTTCGATTGTTCGAACAATCGACTTTTTTCTGAAAAAAGTCGAAAAGTCTAAGTCGACTTTTTGGTCACATAAAAGTCGAACATTCGATTAGTTATCAAAAAAGTCGATAAAAGTCGAATAGTCGATAAAAGTCGAAAAAAGTCGATAAAAGTCGAAAAAAGTCGAATAGTCGATAAAAGTCGAAAAAAGTCGACTTTTAAGATTGTTAAAAAAATTTTTAATTGCAACATTATACTAAAACAAAATATGCACAGAATAACATAATAATTTTATGTTATTGTAATTTGGTACACTTACATTTTTTCTAGTGTATGCTAAAATAAATAATAAGTAAATGTTCATACAAAAATGCTCTTTCTACATATTATATATTATCGCCTTAATACATTTAATTTTTATTGCTAAAATTAACACAAGGCGCATCAATAAATGCAGAAACCATGTATTTTTTACAAAAAATGGTAAAAAGTGGAAAAAAGTCGAAAATAGTCGGAAAGTCGAAAATAGTCGAAAAAAGTCGAAAAAAGTCGATTTAACTAAAAAGTCGAAAGTTCGAAAAGTCGACTTTTCATAAATTACCAAAAGTCGAAAGTTCGAAAAGTCGACTTTTTAAAAATCGAAAAATGTCGAAAGTTCGAAAAGTCGACTTTTTGTTTCAACTATAGAACCCTAGTGAAAACAAAAACAACACTCGTATGTGTGATTATTTTTAGTAAAATTTTTGTTTGAGTTTTTTTCTAGTTTCCGCTCTTGTTGTTTCTCTATGATCGTAAGTTTTGTTCATAAAAGTAGCTTAATATAAAAAATATATCGTAAACGCCATAATTAATACACAATGTAAACAAATTATAATTTTTTTGCTGCCGGTAACTAGCTTGAACGTAATTATAATATATCGCATCAAAACATTTTTTATTCTATGTATAAATTTCAAAATAATCAAAAAAACCTTCTCCTGTAAAATTTGTGATTTGTCGCTTACGATAATTTGGCGCTAAGGGCTCGCTGTGTTCGATACACCCCAGTGTTTAAACTTTAAAGCAGGGACGTAATAATTATAAGTAAACGGAAAAAGTAATTTTTAACCATTTATATTGATAAATTTATAAAATGGTTACAATTAACCATTTTTATAAGATATATTTTGGTCATCGCAATCATTTTTAGTGAGATTATAATTTTTTTTGATTATAAATAACCATTATATCAACCAAAAAGATTTTTTAGTTTCAATAACCATTATATCAACCAAAAAAATTTAATGGTTAGAAATAACCATTTCAAAAAATTTTGTTTGGTTATCAGGTTGATAGTAAAAAATTAATTCATAAATGTTGAATAGTGATTTCTAAATGCATTAAAATTGTCATTGAAACAGCAATGGACTGTATGTAACTTTTATTAGGTTTTGTGTAACGGTTTTAAAACTACCGCGGTGGCTCAGAACCTAATTTTATGGGCCAAAAGTCCAGTTTGTTGTTAACACTATTTCATTTATTTATTTATTTACAAAATATTTTACAAAATAAATTTATAAAATATAGGAAAAAAGGGCGCCGGTGACAAGACCATATGCGCTCGTATTAAAAAAAAATAATAAAGTGAAAAATTATATTTATATATCTACATTTCATTATTCATATTTCATATTTTATAAAAAATGTGATTTTTGTAAATTTCATCAGAAGTAAATTATCATTACTCACAAACTATTAAGAACTGGTATGATGTGTCACTGTACCGTAATTTGTAATTTTAGTGGAATTGAACTTTTGAAGGTCAAATGGGGTTAAACAAATTTTACTACCAGAAGAAAGGCGAAAGTACCCTCTTTAATCCTATATATACTTGTTGACCTGTTTTGATCTGTCTGTAAAACACTTTTTTCATTTGAATGAAATTACTCCCAACATTTTTTCTATTTTTTTTTACCTCTTCATATGAATGGCGCAAAGTACAAATCGCACTTTTTAAATTTGCACTAAACTTCTTCACAATCACTTGATAATGTACAAAAACCCATATAAACTTGTTAAACTATGTACAGAGAAAGTCTTTTTACTCTTCACTGATATTATTTCAAATAAGTATGTTGAAGAAGTTGTTCAACGATAGCCAAAACAAAGAAATTATTTTTTATAACTCTCATTTCTAACCAAACAAATTTTTTTGCTGACAAAAAGGATATTTAAAATAAAAAAAAATTTGGTTGATATAATGGTTACTTATAACTAGGGGGCGGATTTTCATGCATTTATTATTGGAAAATATGCGCCTAAAATATGCTTCAAAAAAATCAAAATATGACCTAAAAATTTTAAAAATATGCACTTATATTTTTGTGCAGGAACATATAATATTTAACTATGGATCACGCAATGTCCAAAAAAAATACACAACAATGTTCCCAGCAGCTAGGACTCTTTAAATTATACCAGGAATTAAAAAGTTAAAGTTTTAAAATTATAATTGTTCTTCTGAGAAAACGATTAATATATTAATTATAATAGCTTGGTATGAATACTTATTTCAAGTCATAATCTTTAGAGCTTCTATTTTGTAACTTGCCTTTTAAAATCATTAATATTTTGATCGTGATGTAAAGTAACATCCAACCTTAATTTTCATCTCGTAATAACATAGCAGCTAGCAGTTAAGCAAGTAGTAATATAAATGTATCCCTTATAGACAGTAATTGTCACTAATGTCTGATCACTTGGTTGACTCCAATTTATATATTTTGGGTCATCTGACACGTATGTGTTATTTGTAACGCAGAAATAAGTCAATTGGTTACTTTATACATCCCATGTTATATAGCGTAAACACAATTGTCACTTAAGTGTCTCTAAGTAATCTATAGAGTAGTCACTTTAAACTTTAATTGTATAATGCATTTGTCTCTAAGTTAACCAAAAAAGTCAATTGAACTCTGCTTAGGACATGCACGTGTTAAAATAACCAGTCACGTAGCTGGTAATCACTAATTCAGGACAGTCTCCTAGAACTGCTGGGAAATGACTGTCAGGAGCGGTAACTATGTATATGAAGTTACAAAATCTTTCGATAACGAAATCTTTTATAAATCGAAATTGCAGTGAAAACAAATATAAATTTTTTCAATACATTTAATGAATTTTTGATACTTAAAAAAAACTCTAAACTTTTTTGAAGTAAAATGTTTTGAAATAATTTTCAATTGCCGATAGAGAAATAAAGCACTTAATGCCAGTCTCTCGATGTCGAAAGAATTTAGTCGATAGCATTTAATGATATATCTATAACAAATTCGCCAAAAACAACTTTTTGTGGCCCATTGACGACCAAAAATTATATTTTTATTAAAAACTTGGATAATATGCATATAAATATGCATTTTGAAGTAAAATATAACAAAATATGCATTATCAATAAAATATGCAAAAATATGCACTAACAAATCGATGCCATTTTACAGAAAAATGTGCAATTCGGATAGATAATTAGTCTACATTGTATTTGGACGTTCGAGAAAAAACATGCATTTGCATATAAATCCGCCCCCTACTTATAACCAAGAAAAAAAATATTTCTTACTTTAATTGGTTACGATAACCAAAATAATATATATGCAACGATAATGGTTAAAAATTGCCAATATTAAATAAAAAGAAGTTTCTCGTAACCTTTTTATGTGAAATAAAAAAATAACAATTATATTCGGTCCCTGCTTTAAAGTCCTTTCGCTCGGACGAAGAAAAAAAATTATGAAAATATAAAATGTTACTGCGATCTTGATTTCCATAATTTTCTTTTGATGTTAATAGAAAAAGTTTAAAAGCTAAAGAAAAAATATTTTACGATTCAATTGACAGTAACAAAAAAAAGTTCTCCGATTTTAGAATGATTCTTTGAGAGCTAAGTGCTAAGTCCATTTTGTGGTACTCAAACGCTTAAGTCTACTTTTGTTTTTTTACCTTTATTCTTTGTTGACTCTTTCTTTTGAGAAATTTACAATAAGTATTATAATCTTAACCTAAACTAAAACTAAAGTTGTTATTGCCGCTGCAATGTCCAACATGAGTGATCGTTAGTATGATTATCTAGCCAGATTCAGTGTTTCCAATCGCCACAGTCGTCTATGAACCTCAAATGCCAGCTACTATTTTATTCAGCAACAATTCAATGGTTCTGACTTAATCACATTCTATACTAAAATATGAAAATGTGAAATATTATTGAAGAACGGAGTTTTAAAGTGGGATATTTTTGAAACTAGATGAGATATTGACTTGAAATGTTTTTTGTAAGACCAAAAATTAACTTGTTCGGAATAAATGTGGATCAAATGGTTCCTAAAATTTGCAATCCTATTAAAATTTTGATACAATTTTTAGTTTTAGAAACTCAGTAAATATGTAATATGTAATAAAATGTTTATTTATTGACAAAACTCAATGAAATTTTCCATGTTTTTTACACTTGTTATTCTAAATAACAAAGTGTAAAAAGACTTGTCAAAAGGTCAAAAGGCATCCCGCAATTCTTAAAAATTGGACCAAAAATCCCAAAAAAAGTTTTTTTTTACAATTTTGCCCATAGGGTCCGCATTTCCTTCGGGGCTGGGAAAATATTTTGGGAATAAATATGGATCACATCAGGGTTTCCAAATCTGCTTTCCGCTTTCTGATCCCAGCTTTGGGATTTTAAAACATGTGGCCCAAAGTTGAAATTTTGATAAAAAATAGGTCAAATTTCGGCGTAGGGCCGACATATTCAAAAAACAAGACATGTATTTTATACCAAAATGTTTTCCGTAAAGATACCTTACGGAAACACATAAATTTGTTATATGTTCTTAAATAAAGTTTTTTATACATAAAAAAAAGAGTTAAGTCAACTTTTCGCACAAAAAACTGCCAAGTTTTACTATTTTTTGAATTTTTAAATTGAAAATCGTTTATTTTTGGATCCATAATCGATATTGCCTTGAAATCTTTTGTATGTTATTGGTAATTTAGTAGTCTAACTAACAAAATTTTGAAATGCCTATAACTTGGAAATTATAAGAGATGAGTAGCACACGACCTAGCCAAGCGCATTCCAAAAATGCGCTTGATTTGAAATCGGATGGGAAATAAAAAAATGGCACGTGTTAAAAAATTTAACATGTCGTAGGTACCATAATTTGAGCCCCCATAGCGCCGCCCCTGGAGTATTTGTAGGGTCCATTTTAATAACTTAAACTCGAATACTCGTTGGCTACGCATATGTCAAATTTTATTTCGATCGGACCAGCCGTGCAAAGAAAAAACAAATTAAAGAAAATAACAATATAAATGTGTATGTTCAATTAAGTAAACAAAAGTAACAACAAATATAATAATGAAAAAAAAAAAATGAATTACAATGGGAAACAAACAATAAAATAATAAAAATTGACAAAATAAAATAATAAAGTAATCAAAATCAAAATTGTAGTTTACAAAACAATAAAATAATAATCTCTGTTACAGCCTCCCCCTCAGCGTCAGTAATCGACCCGATGATGTCGCTGGATTTCACGCTTTTGGATGTCTTGGCCTTAGAATTCTTTTGCTAGTGTCGTTGATGCTTTGAGTTGTACTCGTAGTAGAAGTTTTTTCAGGTTAATTTTGTTGCATGATTTTTGTTGTTGAATTGGTAATGGTTTTATTGGAGATTGATTTTGGGCGTCCACGCTTTTAAATGGGATATACAGAGAATTGTTAGGTCCTTCATATGGTGTTAGATCGGAGACGTGTTGAGATGTATTTCAGAATTTTCTTCCGTGGCAATAGTAAAACATGTTCCTCTAATGTTTGTTATGATGTAAGGCCCGTCTCGACGAGGTACACATTTTGAAGTTAGCTTTTTAGAACTTTTGCTTATAACATGAGTTGCAACAAGAACTTTGTCTCCTATTTTGAAATCAACTGGATGTCTTCTTTTTGAGTTAATAAACTTTTTGCAAGATTTATTAAATGTGGAGTAATTTGTGGTATAGAATTTTCTGATATGATTATTGATTTAATATCATGGTGTGCCTCTAAAGGACTTCTTAACTCACGTCCAAACGTCAAATATGCTGCTGAATATCCAGTACTTTCGCATTTGGATGTATTCATTGCAAAACGTATCATAGGCAATTTTAAATTCCATGATGGTGTGATCTTTTTCTACACATTTCGTTCAACTGGATTCGCTTGCGGATGATATACTGGTGTAAATGTTTGTTTAATACCTAAACAGAATGAGAGTTTTTGCATTACAGCTGATATAAATTGACATCCGTTATCAGTATGTATGCGGCTTGGCACTCCGTAACGCAATATGATTTCATTCAGTAGTACAACTGAGCAATTTTCTGCTGATGCTTGCCTCAATGGAAACATTTCAACCCATCTGCTACATATATCTTCGACTACTAAAATCCACTGATGACCTTGATTTGTACGTAGCAGTGCTCCAATAAGATCGATTGCGACTACCTCAAATCTTTGATTGCTTGATACAGTTCGATACAATCCAGCTGGCTTTAGGTTTGTTATTTTATATTTCTGACATTCGGTACAGTTTTTTACATATTTAGCTATTTTTGCTTTCATGCCTGGCCAGTAGTAGTGCGGAATAATACGATTGATGGTCCTTTCGATCCCGTTGTGTCCTGCCATTGGATCATTGTGTAGTATTTTCAAAATAGTTATACGCATCGATTTTGGTACCACTAACTGTTCATTTTCTGTGTCTTGATCTGCACAATAACGATATAATATTCCGTCAATTATAATATAACCTCGATTTGTGTATAGGGTGGCACTGTCATCATTTGTTTCAAATGCGTTTATTATTGCTTTTATATATTCGTCTTCGAGTTGAGCATTTCTTATCTCTGCAGAACCTTGGCGAGGAAAATCTATGGAAATTAAAAAAACATTCACAAGAAATATCCATGTGTTTTCCGCATTGTGGTCTTGATAATGTATCTGCAACGACGTTTTTCTTCCTGGTGTATAACCGAATTGTATGTTGTATGGTTGCAGTTGCAGAGCCCATCGAGCTAAACGTCCAGTTGGTGATTTTAGCCTAAAAAGCCATTTCAATGGTTAGTGATCAGTTAAAACAGATATCTCAGAGCCTTCAATGTAACCTCGAAACTTTTTTACTGCCCAAACCACAGCTAATGCTTCACGCTCTGTTGTTGAATAATTTCTTTCTGTCGGAAGTAAAAGCCTACTAGCATATTCAACCGGATGTTTTTCTTCTTTCTCCCCCTGAAGTAAAACAGCTCCAAGCGCATAATTGCTGCCATACGTTTTTAGAAAAAATAGTTTATTTTCATCCACTTGTTGTAATATAGGTGGTGATACCAAAAGACCTTTTAGTTTTTCAAAGGCAAAACTTTCTTCATTTGTCCACTTCCATTTTGCATTTTTCCTTGTTAAATTGGACAATGGTTTCGAAATTTCGGCAAAGGTTGGTATGAAACGACGATACCATGAGCATGTCTATAGAAATGATATTAACTGCTTCACATTTTTGGGAAAAGGTCTTTCTAATATCGCTGTCATTTTTTCTGGATCTGGTTTTAATCCGTTTATTGTCAGTATGTGGGCTAAATACTTAACTTCTGGCCTACAAAAATTAGATTTTTCTCTATTTAACTGGATCTTAAATAATTTTATTCTCGCAAATGTTTTTTCCAAATCTGTCTGAGCAAATAATGATATCATCGAGATATGCTAGAATGGTTATTGGAGGAAGTCCAGATCTAAATTTATCTACTAATCTTTGAAAGGTTGAAGGGGCATTTTTAAGACCAAATGGCATTCTATTGAAGACAAAAATTCCGAAAGGCGTTGTAAAAGCTGTTTTAGTTATATCTTCTTCAGATACTTTTATTTGCCAATATCCAGCTTTTGAGTCGATTGTTGACATAAACTATGTTGCTTTTGCTGCATGCAACAAATCATCCATTCGAAGAAGTGGGTATTTATCGCTAGTAGTTATGGCATTAAGGCGACGATAATCAACGCATACTCTTATATTACCATTTTCTTTGGGATTAGTACCACAGGGAAAGCCCAAGGAGATTCTTCTTCTTTAATTATATTGTTCTTAATCATTTCATCTAACTCAATTTTAAATTTTTCTTTCATTACTGGTGAAATACGATATGAAGCACATGCAATGGGAGCATGAGAACCCGTATTTATGAAATGTTCAATATGTGAAATTGGCTCTGAATTATCTTCAAAAATGCTCTGAAACTTCTCCAATAAATCATTTAAAATATGCTTTTCAGTATTTGATAAGTTAGATCCTTCCGATTCTTTCAGTTTTAAATCAAAACTATTAAGTTCAACTGGTGGAAAGAGGTCCCAGTCGTATATATAGGTTTCTGTTCCATCGGGAATGCTACCTTCAAAAATTCTGTTTATGCCATCCGGAGAGTAGTCATATGTTGGTGACATTTCTTCATTTTTAGGTGTATGTTGACTATTATTAGGAACTGTATTTGTGTTTTAAACCCAGCTAAAAAAGTTATAAGGGTTATTTTCTGTAATATTGAGTTCGGCAATTGGAATTGATTTCTTTAATATTGGTTTATCCATTTTAAATTCGAAAACGGTTTGTGGGTCATCTTTAAAATGCCAATTTCTTTGAGCCAAGTCAAGAACAATTCCGGCCTGTTCTAGTCTATTCCAATGTGGGTGCGATTTCCTCGAGCTTTGGGTAAACAAATAAATCGGATGCGCCTCAGACGTTTTCCAATTAAAATTTGGACAATGGTTGAATAAACAATTTCCTCTTTGGGAATACCATCAGCAAGAATAACTTCGGCAGAAACTTTTTGAAATTCAACATTTTTCTCCTTTAATTTTTGAAAAAATAAATATCCGGCGACATTTGTACGTGCAGCTGTATCAAAATATGCCTCTCCTTTAAGGCCGTTGGTATTTATGTCTACTGTAGGAACATCTCGTCCCACTATGGTTGTGTCAACAGAGTTGTAACCAAGTTTTTCAGGGCTATTGATAGTATTTTTGTTGTTACAATTTGGGCAATTTGATCTATAATAACCAGCTAATCCACATCCGTAGCAATTCACAACATTTTCTTGAACTTTAGTTTTTCCTCGTCTATCAGCTTCAATTTTCTTAAAGCAAATATCTGCGGTGTGGTTTTTCTTTCTGCAAAAAGAACAACGAACTAAAGGCTTTTCTAATGGTGGTATGATTTTATGGGTTGGTTCTTGATTTTCCTAAATTAACATTTCGACTTTTCTAGTAAGCCTTGAAAACTATTTAGTGTATCTCTTGAGATTTTGTCCCTTATTGTTATCAAAAGTTGGGAATAAATAATGTTACATTGTATTTTCCGACAATTTTTCGGACAATTGCGCAAATAGACGACTTTTTCTGCAAACAAAATTGTCTGTTGACTCAGTAGCTTTTTGTTTTTCTTGATTTATTTCAGAAAATATACGCCAGTCTGGTATGGGAGGTAAAAAAGCGTTTCGCAATAAATCTATAACTTTTTCAAAATGTGTGGCTTAATTTTTAACTCCTTGCCACCACGAAGAAGCATATCCTACTAACAACAATGGCAAACTTCTCAACGCAAGGGGATCTGATACATTTTTTGCATCTTTATAAGCCATTATTGTGGCAATAAAGTCATCAACTTTTGCGGTATTTCTTCCGCCACTAAAACGAGCGCTACAGTTTGAAAATGTGTTTTGTGTCTCAGATCTTATGTTCAGACCTCCTAATAATTCCATAAATTGGTCTAGCGTATGAGTAAAATTTACTGAACTGCTTGAATTTTGTGTGGGCAGCGAATCCTGTGCAGTAGTATTTGCGAGAGTATTTCGGGGACATCTACGCATTTTATTTAGGATTTTGTTTTAACTTTATTTTAAATTGTTTCTCCAATAAGTTTTGCAAAATCTTTTTCAACAACAATTTTTCTTGAGAACTTAGCAACACTCTGGGCTTCTCAAGATCACGCTGGTTACAGTATGTTTTTCCGTTGGGCGCCAATGTAAAGGATGAGTCTCTTTAGTAAGTTGGAATTGGGTCAAAGCCAGACGATTTGTCCTAACCGGCCTCAATTACTTATATTTCATTATAATTTGTGGCTTGAACAGACTTAAATGTTATATTCGCCATTAAATTTTATTATAAATTATTTTTTTAGGTTATTTAATTAAAAAAACGCAGATCTTCTTAAGTGTTGAATGTCTTTATTCTTCAATGGTCAAACAGCAAAAAGAATGATTATGCTAATGTGTTACATTTTATAGGTCAACTTACAATTGGAAGTAAATGGAATTATATTGGAATTGAGTTGTTTTATTATTATGAGCCCAAGAAAAAATGTAACGGGATAAAACAAAAGAAGAATATAAAGATCAAAATTAAAATAACTCAAGTGCAAAGTAAAAACAAATTAAAAAAATAACAATAAAAATATGTATGTTCAATTAAGTAAACAAAAGTAACAACAAATATAATAATGAAAAAAAATAATTACAATGGGAAACAAAAGTTGACAAAATAAAAATAAAGTTAACAAACAATAAAATAATAAAAATTGACAAAATAAAATAATAAAGTAATAAAATGTAGTTTACAAAACAATAAAATAAATAATAATCTCTGTTACAATCTTCAAATTACATTCAGTAATTTATTACTTATATTCATAATTATTTTCTTTGTAACTTACTTACTTTTCTGTTCTCTTATTACAAACCGCAAGAATACATTTGAATGCGCACTAAAAAAATAATAACACAATTTATCAATCATTCTAGTCAGTATAATTATTAGATAACATATTGTTACGAATGTTCAATGAGGATTTGAATTTAACGGTCTGTAACTACTGCCTGCAAACATTCATCATGTTTATGAACACTTACATTAGTGGAGACTAGCATTGTTTGTAAGTATGGCAACACTAAATGTTTGCGCTGCTGGCAATGACATCGAAAAGCTCTAGAAATCGAATGTACTAGTATGTCCGTTAAGAACATTGTATATGATTCCCGATAGATGGCGCGTGTATAAATAGTGGCAGAGCTGGCAGTCGTGAGTTGAGTTTATCATTGGCGCTGTTAGAGTTAACATCAACTGTCTTGTGCATATAAGGTTGTACGTAATAAATTTTGTGTGCATTTCTGCGAATTGATATACGTGTATTAAGACATTGAGTGACTATTTAATTCTGTTGTTGTTGTACATTCTAAATAAATAAAGAGTTGTTACAATTATAAACTACTAAAACTGCTTTTATTTGCAATCAAAAGTATCCGGTTTATTTAAAGGAAATAAACCCACGTTTTTAAAAGGTTAAATTATTGTTATTAATATATACATGTATGCATGATCTTATTTCTTGTTCACAGTTTTTCCCATTTTTCTTATGGCATATATGGGGAGAGTATTTCACATATGTATGTGGCGGAAATATTTTGTATATGAAATTTTTTTTTTTTTAAACACTTTCGAGTTCGCATAATTTGTTTAATATTTTTCAACTTCGTATGGTTGGAAGTTTACATTCAGCATCTTCTATATTTCCGTTGTTTGTATGATTGAACGGGGAACTTCATGTTTTTTACTGGCACCTAATACCGAAATCGGTATTAAAAAATGGTCTATTATTTCGAATAGAGCATTTTTTAAGGATTTTTTAGGATATTGGTGGATGGGTCTTTTTCTGGACAAATAATCCTTAATCTCAAAATACATATTACTCTTTTTACGATCTCCAGTCAAATAAAAAGCTGCTGCCGAATTCAGGATGCTTTATCTCCTATACTCGGCAGTTCTTAAAATACTCAATTAAAACTGTGCCGACTATTAGGTAAGCTCATTTCTTTCAAATCTATTGGCAAGAGAGGTTAATAAACAGATTTGTAGAATTTGAGCTTAATATAAAAAAATACTAATTTACCTGAAGTCGGCATTTACCTGAAGTCGGATAATCATAGAAATTTTTATTCCTAATACCGGCATCAATTAAAATAACCAAACAAATTAGTTTTTGTGAAAACTTTAACATTGGAGGTAATATTTAAAAAAATGTTTATCTGTTAAAACCATATTATTATAATATTATAATATTACTTAATTGATATGGTTACTAACTTGTTTTATTTAGCCTTGCCACTAAAAAATTTCTTAAAAAACAGGCAGAACCGCACCTGTTGCAAGATGATCACTGAATAAGGTCAAAAATAGATGAAAATACTCATCTCATCCAAGTTTAAACATTATATAAAGATAAATTAAATTAAAGTTAAATCTTACTTTTGTATAATATTGTCGTTATTCTTATTTATTAAGATTTTAACCAAAAAATGCTAAATACTAGTTCATGTCGAACTTAGAAGCACTTACCCTATATTCCGAAACAAAATATTTTACAAATGAAAAATTTTCATTTTGTCTTCTAGCTGCAACATAAAATATTTTGTAAGGTAAAATATTTTTGGAAAGACTGCGACAAATATTTCTACAATTAAGCTATGACATTCATTAATGACATTCGTTAATAGTTTGTATGTTTTCAGTATTTCTGCGCATAAATATGAAAACGACTTATATTTATTGTCAATTGTTAAAAACGTTTAACTAAATTTAAACCCTGCTTTTTCTCTATGTACTATTGCAGTTTGTTTACATATACTCTCTCGTAGCAATGTAGCATTACTCATTCACTGTGTTATTAGAGTAAAGGTATGGTCATTAGGGTGACAGCCGATTTTTTTTTAGATTTCAAAGAGTGCCGGGTGGAATATTGTGACACTAGGTCTAAAAGATAAGTACTGCAAATTTGAGCCAAATCGGACAACGATTTCGGGACGCGCATCGAGGTCAAAGTTCAGATATATGCAAAATTTTACTATTTATATGAAATAAATTTGTGAAACTCCTTAACTTTCTGCATTATGTTACAGAAATATGTAGATTTATTTATATTTATGAAAATTACATTAAAAAAAATATTTTTGAGATTAACCTATAAAATTAGCTTTTATTTTAATATTTCTTAAAACATGTTAATTTTGTTCCTACATTTCTTGTTCAAGTGACCTGAGACACGTTAATGGTCTGGGGAATTTTTAATAACTTCAACATTTTGTAACCAATTTTTGTCTTTTATATCTAATTAGAACGACAATTACGTGCGCATTTCGAAAATGTTCACAAAAACTGAAAAATTTACATTTTTCCGAGTACAGTTTTTGGGTCAATTTGACCCAATGGAGATATAGGTTTAATCTCAAAAATATTTTTTTACTGTAATTTACATGAATATAATTAAATCTACATGTTTCCGTAACATAATACAGAAAGTTAAGGAGTTTCACAAATTTATTTCACATAAATAGTAAAATTTTGAATATATCTGACCATTGACATCGATGCGCGTCCCGATATCGTTGTCCGATTTGCTTCAAATTTTCAGCACTTAACTTTTAGACCTAGTGTCACAATATTCTACTCGGCACCCTTCAAAATTCGAACACAAATTTTTTTCCATACAACTGATTGTCACTCTAATGGTGGTCATACATGCCAAATATTTACACAAAAAAAGTTACAACTTTTTTTAGCACAAATTTGTTTTGAATTGTCCTAAGTAAAAGGAGGTTCTGAAATAAATACAAGAATTAAAATATTTTTTATCTAGTGGTTACGTCTTTTTCGTCAAATATTTTCAAAATCAATGACAACATAATCAATGTAAACAAAAAAAAAAAAAAGACTTAATAAAAAACACTTATTTCCTTGTTTTACTCGAAACCTAATTCGAACGTGATTTCAATTTAGGTGTAAATGAGTTATAAGTATCTAGTTGTTGTTTACAATAGTAAATAAGAACCATATTAAGTATATTAATAAAATTGAAAAACAAAAAAATCTGAAGCATAATTAAGTGATAAAACACTATGATAAAATTAAAAAATCGCTTTATTATTTATTTAACATAAAACTAATATTGATAGCTGGGTAGTATTTGGCTTATACATATTATTTTTGGCGTGCAGATTTTGAACTTGTTTTTTTATCATTTGAGGTTTTTATATCTTTCAAGTGCGGTTTAGGAGCACATCCTTCCATATATAGTTGTAAAGTCTCTGCATCCATTTTCTTGTTTTCTTTGGGCGGTTTGTAATCTGCAACATGATCAACTCGAAGGGTACGTTCTAAAATCTAAAGAAGATATAATTAGTAATATGAACATTAAATCATTTACTTTATTTTTGAACTGATTGCCGGACAGAAAAAGTTTCCACTTGGCCTACAAGGCTCCAATAAAAAAATTGGGGACGATCAAAGTTTATTGAAAAATAAAAAAATAACTATATGGATAACTATACATGACATCGATTCTAATTACAGTTTCTATACTACTAACCCATAAATTATCAAAATCGTTAGAGAAACAAAAAAAGTTACAACGGTTTTCATTTGAATTTTATGTCAATTGAATGTTGTAGATGACATGGCATGTACAATGTGCACATGCATGCTGAGTAACTTATCAACTTTGGCACATTATCTTTCATTGTTATACCCTCCACCAACACAAGTGGTGAAAAAGGGTATATAATATATTGCGTGAACTATATCTTATCTCTTAAAGAGATAAGATATAGTTCACGCAATGATTTTTGTAAGTATCTTCTTGTAGTTTCTACACATGTAAAAATCTTTCAAATCGGATGGAGAACAAAAATTTGGCACCATCAATATTTTTATGATTAAAATATTTGTGAATGTGTGACCGCAAGTCAAACCTGTGTGTATTTGACAATATTTAATGTCTGTTATATAAAATAAAAATGGGCAAACAAATGTGCGTAGTGTGACCAGAAAATAAAATTGGTATTGCTTCAAAAGTATTTTGGGCAAATATAGATAAATATAAGAGCGTCAAATGTTTGCCGAATCTGACCGTTCCTTAAGTTTAGAACTTTTTTGTTTGAAGAACAACAACAATTTATTTAAACTAATATATTAGGACATTATGACAATAGCAGACCGTTTGAATCTCTCAAATGTTTTAAATGTTTTAGGTCCATTATTACAACTTGGCTTTATGTTCCCAATAGTAAAAGTAAACTTTAAAGCAATCTTTTTAAATAAGAGCGGTAACGCTACGTCAAACAATAAAAACAAGGTTATCAAAAAAGTAAATATAACAACCCGGATTATTTAAACTATAATGTACATTGCAGTATTTGTGTTTCTGATTTTTGTTTTGTGATTTGTAAACTAAAATTTTATCAAAAATACTAAATATTAAAGTTTAAAAAATGAGTTTCTTGCATATTTGTTTCTCCTATTGTATTATGTTTTGCAACTAACTTCACTATTAAACGCGCTGTCAAAATCGGATTTTCTAATTGCAAAGCGTTGCCGCCGCGTTATTTCGGTATGCTGCACACAAATTATATGGGCATGAGAATTTTTGATAAGTAAAAAACGCCTTCGGCTCCAATTTAGGTATGCGTGTAAGAATTAAACAAAATTTATCTCTTTTGACACATATAGGAGTTACAATAACAAAATACATGGAAATGCTATCTCAAGAATTAGGTTTATGACAACAAACGTAGCTGTTTCGCTCACAGCTACTTATCTAGGTGTCATCTATGGTTTAAGTTTTACAAAATCATATAAAGTATTTACAGTTTTAAGAATTTAAAGAAATTTGCAGAGCACAACAGATATGAATCAACAGGTTCCAGTTATATGGCAATATAAAACAAATATAAGAAAATGGTGGTGGTTTCGAAAGAGGGACAAATATACATATATCACAATCGATGCCTTTTGAAAAAGTTTTTTTTTTCACTCTACAAACCACAACTATTGGAAAATTGTTGTATAACGTCAAAATACGTAATTTGTATAACGTCAAAATACGTAATTTGTAGCATATCTGTACCATAGACAACAACTAGATAGGTAACTGAGAGCCAAAAACCTACGTATTTTCCTCTCTCATTCCGTTCTATGCGTTTATTCTATGATCTGTACTACGCTTTAATATCGACAATTTTAAAACATTTTGATTTACATTATGTATGTATAGTTATTTGTTGTCTAGGAAAATGCGTACAACTTGATATTGTTAGAATTAAATTTTTTACTTTATTTACCTTTATACCATTTAGATTGTCCACTGCTAAAATTGTCGAACGTTGATCTTCGTAGCAAATAAAGCAGAATCCCTTCGATTTTCCAGAATCTTTGTCGCGTATTAAATTTATATTCACAATTTCTCCGTACTGAGAAAATACACAAACTATATCACCTTCAGTCAAGGTATATGGAAAACCGCCAACAAAGATCCATGCCGAATCCTTATACATATCGTGCCACGATCCCTTTCCATTTGTACCCTTTAACTCAAGTTCACTGAGTTTTAGTACATTTTTCATATTCCTGAAACACGATGATTTATATGTTATTTAAATTTGTAAATTTAGGAACACATTAAATGAGCTATTGCTTAAGAAGATGGGGGTTATTGCGTAATTCGATTCGGATTACAATGTATAAAGATTTCAAAGAGTTTCTTTTAGAAATTACATAATAACCCCCCATGCTCTTCTTCGAATATATCAGCTATTTCAACAACTGATATAATAACGGACTCTTCGCGTACATGTTAATTTGTGATATTGGACAATTTTTGTCCAAAAGAAATTATCCTTAGATTTCTGTTACAATAATGCATTATATATTTGTTTTTAGATAAGTTTTTTTTTTTTGTTAATGAACATTATGTTAAGCCAATAAAAAATAAATTCTCAATTATACAATTCTTGTAACGTCAAAGAAAAGATAATATGAACAAAAAAAATCAAAGTTTGACGGTATAGGGCTAAATATTGAAAACTCTCCCTAGTGATTCTACCTTCTACAATAATTGTATCATGGTGTAAAGCAATCTCAACTTATAGTTTTTATACATGTCGCAGTACTTTCTTATAACGGTTTTGTAAAAAATTTAATTTTATTTTTTTTATAAAAAATTACTAGTAACAATTTGTAAATAATTTTTTCTCTCAAGAGTGAATTATTCCTAATTTAGAATGTTAAATATGAACTCATTTACATCCCTACACAGAAAAAAAAATCATTCGCGCATAATTTCTCATTATGTAGCCATAGACGGGCAGTCAAGGAATCTATTTTATACGATGTCGAGATTTGAAAAGTTATGCGCTCATGTTACACCTTGAATTAAAGAGTCTTTGCAATAACTCTATATGGATTAATACATACCTTTATATCGTACATATTTCGAAATAATGACAATTTAAAAAAATTAATTTTGGTTAATATTTTTTGGAGTATTAAACTTCGTTTCAAATGTATTTTCATATGCTTTATAATATAAAAATTATTTTGATGAATGTATATAACTCGGTAACTATGAACTTCCGAAAACAAAAAATTAAAAACTAAATCGATGCTGCACATAAACTAGATTTGTTCCATGAAAACTCTCACACAATGCTGTTCAAATTTTACACATATGACATCCATATGGCCACAGAATGTTTACTGCGTATTAGGCCATCGGGCTGGCGGAAGGCTTTTTACCTCCAGAAGACATCGAAAAGCGTTTAAAACCATCTAGGTTTTTGGCCGAAGCAGACACATGCAAAAGAACTACTTTTATTACAGTATAAACACAAGGTATGGTATAACTTCTAAATCAAAAGTGAGCACTATTAACTGTAAAACAAATAGCAGTTAGAGTCTTACATTTGAGTCCTAAGATATAGCATGTAATTGTAATCAAATTAGATACGATTTGAGAATAAAGAATAACTTACGTTAATGGATTCATTCTAAATAATTTGTCTTAAGGAGACTTCCGAGGTATTGAAGAATAAAATAAATGCTGCTAATATTTATCTTTTATGTTTTTGTCTTATTTGTGTTAAATAAAATAAATAAACGCTGCTAATATTTATCTTTTATGTTTTTGTCTTATTTGTGTTAAATAAAATAAATAAATAAACGCTGCTAATATTTATCTTTTATGTTTTGGTCTAATTCAAGATGCATTTAATAAGGTGCCATCGGGAGCACAGCTGATTACAGACCTAGCACGCGATAATGTCAAACTACATATATAAAAAATATTCGCCGGAACGCCATTATGTCAAACTCCATATATAAAAAATAAGTGAATTCGCTTGTATTTATTTCAATTCGCCACTGCTGTCACCTAGTTAAATACGCCTTGGTCTAATTTATGTTTAATGTCAACAAATCGAATATATGGGTACCGAGTACCCATATACTACACAATGTAAGCAGTGGTGCAAGGCGAATTTATACAAACAGTCAAACAGCTGATTACATTTTTCGCTTTTTGGTTCTAACAGATATCAAAGCATATTAACAAAATATTTATTCTCTAACATAAATAGGTAAAGCCCTCACTTTTCAATTACATACACTATATTAAGTTTTAATACATATTTGTTTTATTTATAATATTTGTTTTTTGACATTTGTTAACACCAATTGTTGTTTTTGTAGAACTGCCACCACCTTATATGAATTCGCCTTGCAGTGGTGACAATCAAGAATTATAAACTACAGATTAAGGCCCATAATCATAGTCAAAAATAAAGTATATTTTACGAGAAATAAAGTTGTCTTTACTTAAGAGTGGACTTTAGGTCAACCATAGACAGGTTAAAGTATACTTCTGACGTTAAATTCGACTGTAAATATAAAACTAGCTGAAGCTGTTTTTAACTCATTTAACAACAGCATCAACTGTTCTTCGTCATGTAAGAAACTTCGACAAAAAGTAAAAAATGTTTAAGTTACATGATATTGGCAGAGATTTTGCAATTATTGAATATTGAATCAATAAAATTAGTACCAAAAAAGAATGCATTTGATATTAATCTTTCCTTTTCTATTTTTCCACCACAAACTTTAGCTTCCCGTTTAAATTTATTGTTTAAATTTTCTAAGTCTATGTCTATATTTTGTTGTATATAGCCTAGTACTCTGTTCATATTTGCGAAAAATTATGGTTTTTTCATGCGAAAAATTTTATATGCAAGAAATGATCAGCTGTTGGTTTTAATTTCGTGCGAAAGAAGTGCTGCTTATTAGGGTTCTATAGTTGAACTTTCGACTTTTTTCGATTTTTAAAAAGTCGACTTTTCGAACTTTCGACTTTTGGTAATTTATGAAAAGTCGACTTTTCGAACTTTCGACTTTTTAGTTAAATCGACTTTTTTCGACTTTTCGACTTTTTTCGACTATTTTCGACTTTTTTCCACTTTTTACCATTTTTTGTAAAAAATACATGGTTTCTGCATTTATTGATGCGCCTTCTGTTAATTTTAGCAATAAAAATTAAATGTATTAAGGCGATAATATATAATATGTAGAAAGAGCATTTTTTTATGAACATTTACTTATTATATATTTTTGCATACACTAGAAAAAATGTAAGTGTACCAAATTGCAATAACATAAAATTATTATGTTATTCTGTGCATATTTTGTTTTAGTATAATGTTGCAATTAAAAATTTTTTTAACAATCTTAAAAGTCTACTTTTTTCGACTTTTATCGACTATTCGACTTTTATCGACTTTTGTGATAACTAATCGAATGTTCGACTTTTTTGTGACCAAAAAGTCGACTTAGACTTTTCGACTTTTTTCAGCAAAAAGTCAATTGTTCGAACAATCGACTTATAGAACCCTACTGCTTATGTTATTTCGTGTGGAAAATTAAGGTTGCCAGATGTATTTCACATGTTTTTCACAATAAGAACAGAGTACTGCTTTTGCGAAATTATTTCGCATATATTTCATACCAAATATTTTATATGTAGTTTGACAGCAGTTCGCACGAAATTTTGAACAGAGTACTTAGCTTATTGTATGAAAACATTTTCTACATTTGAGGTGACACTCAGTTAAAGTCGGTTCAATCACAGAGTATAACAGAGATGTCATATTTGACGTTTAAAAAACGCCAAATCAGATGCTAGGGCAGTTCTCATAAAAAGAGATAGCATATATTTTGTACTACAATATCTGTAATGTGTTAATGCAAAACGCTATATACAACACGAATTTGGTAGACAAAGAAAAATAAACAAAACAAACAAATAAATTTGTAAAACAATTGTTCGTGGTTTGTGGCACAAAATTCTTGTTTTGTTAAAATATATTCTGTGCTATGTGTTTTAAATGTTTTATTACAAAGAATTATTACTTTTAAACAAATGTTAAAGTTTGTACTTACATTTATTTATGTACATCCAATAAAAAACAATAATAATGAAGATATCTGAAACATTTTTATTGTTTGTTTTCAAAGAAATTGAATTATTGCGGCAGAAAAATAAAGCAAAACAAAATGAAAAGGGCAGTTTATAAAGATAGAGACAAATAGAAAACGCGATTTTTTAGTAAGAGCTTCTTATGCTAAATTCCCAATTTTTATTTGATAAATTCACTGAAATTTATTGTTGGGGGATAAGCTAGTTCCTATGCGCATTTCACTGGTTGCTTAGGCCAGATCATCAGGAAACCTTTTCCCAAAAGGCTTTAGAAAAACTAAAGATATTATACAAATAAAACGATAGAGTGAATGAGAATTACAGACACTCAAGCTTTATTTGTAAAAATATCAAAGCTTAAACAAAACACCAACAATAAACAGTGATTTTATCTTTTCTTACATTCTCTACTACAATTGGTTGGTTTCTTGCCGACACAAACTGTAGTGTGTAAGTGAGTAAAGAAAAAATAAAACAACTTGCTTTATTGTTTTCGCAAGAAAATCAATATAAAGCGAGCTGCCAGTTTAGTCTTGATGCACGGGCACCTGCAAATTTATCATTAAAAGGTTATTCGGGAATACAAAATTAATATTTTAGTAAGAGCTTCTTATGCTTCTTAAGAGAGCTTATTTTCTGTCTCGTGACACCTCTGTATAGTACTCTGTGGTTCAATTGAAAACATACTTTAATTTTAACTAGTTAGAAAATAATAAAGAGCAGGTTTTTATTTTAAAGTTGTTTTTAAAAAGAACCGACTTTATTGTTTGACTATGATTATGAGCCTAAATCTTTAGTTTTAAATTTTAACACCGTGATGTATCTGTGGTATAAGCTTAAAGATATAAAAGAGATCATAAAAAAATAATCAGGTGTAGAAACTATAGGTCATCCCTTTTGGAGGTTTTCAACTCATCAAAATCTGTGTTCGTACAGTGTATGTATATACGTTTGCTGCATTTCATACACATTGGCTCACTACATTGCAGAAAAAAGTGTGTAGTTTTTCGCTTTAGACTAGTCGGGCATATGTAGCATAATTTACGACCAACAGGGATCGACTCTAGACGGAGTTACTGAGTCCGGAGCCAAAATGTTACCAATTGTATCGTAATAATCAAGGGAGCTATTGGTTGTGTTTAGGTTTTTCAAATGTGGTAAAATCTGAAAAATAATGTAAAAGTTAACACCACAAATATCCAAAATAATATTTCTATGAAAATATTACGTTAATTTTGATGTGGGGTAATTTCTACGAAAATATTACGTTTATTTTGATTCAAAATTTTTTTCAACTAAATACTTACGCTGACGTGGTGGCAAAATATTTTCAAAGATAAAATTACGTAAATGCTGACGAGTGGTAATTTTTACACCAGCACGTGCGTAGCTCCGCTCCTGATATGTCTAGCTCTGCTAAAACCACAGAGTAACAACCAGTGTTGCCATATAAATTTCAACGAACACCTTCAAATTTAGTAAAAAAATCTTTTTTTTTTTCAGAAAAAAATTTTCACTTTACAAAAACTACAATTTATCAAATTTAATATATGTTTATTATGATTATAACAAAACATAAATATGTATACAAAAATATTAATTTTGTAAATAACATTTATAAATGGGACAAACAATAAATAACGTAAATAATATATTTTTCATAAAATTATATAATTATAAAATTTAATACAATAAAAAGTATAATTTATGTATTTGTTACAGTTACATTGTACATTTGTTTATTAAGCTTTTTATTCATTTCTTTAGATTGTTACAAATTTGTACAATTGCGTTCATTTTTTTTTTTTTTTTTTTTTTTTGAGATAGTTTTTTGTTCTTAAAATGCCACATAATGAAGGTATTTATAGTTTGTTTCTAATCTTATTTTTGTTTATATTAATTTGAAAAAAAAAAATTCACTTAACATTAGCTGTTGCAATAGGAATATATAAAATCAGTGTTTAAAAAGCTACTATAACTAAAATTTTTTAACTATTGCTACAACTACTGCTTCAGAAAATTTTCAATAGCGGTAGCAATAGCATTTGTCTTTTTTCATTTTCTTGTTTTTTCTATAACTACTGCTACCTTCAAAAAATAAAACTCTAAACAGAGCAGTAGTAATAAAACATGAATTGTAAATAGAGTAGTAGCATAAAAATACAAAAAATCATTACTACTGCTTTACATCGAGTTTTAATTTTTATTATTTAGAAGTAGCAGTAAGGTAGCAATAAGGTAACAGTTGATGTAGTAGAAGAAGTAGCAGTTGAAGTAGCAGTTGAGGTAGCAATAGAAGTAGTCAAAAAAGAGAATCTTCAGCCATAACACCAAAAATGTCAAAAATAAACATTGTGTGTTGTTTTTGTTTTGAGAGTGTTTGAAGAAATAATTCGTTTTTATTCGTCTCAGATGTTCGTGTTGCTAACAGAAAGATCGTATTTTCTGTGTGTACAAAGTTACCATTCACACAAACAAGTTATTTCTTACGTTGCCATATTATTTGCAGGGGAAATATTAATGTTCTACATAATTATAAATTAATTTTCGTACATTTAACAATGAAACAATTTATTAAGTAATATAATTAATTTTTGTGGGTATTTTTTCTCTTCAGGGGTAACATTTTGTGGAAAAAGTAGTAAATTTAATTTCTTAAAAGAAAAACTAAATTAACAAAATCCAATAAAATTTAATTTTATTGTTATTAGTAGGTTTGAGAAAAAAAAACTTTTTTAAAAATTGTTTAATATTTATCTTTGAATTGATCTCATTCCTTTTTTTATTAACTACTACTTTTTTAAGATTTGCTTTTAATTTAATATTGAATATCTAAAAACATTTTCTTTGTTAAATATATTTTTTAGCACAAATAAACAAATATACAAACAAATAAATAGACATACATTAATTTTGTTATATATACTTAGATGAAAGAATGTTAACCATTATTATTTCAAGTAAATAATACGGCAACGCTTTGCAACAATGTTTATGTAAAAATATGGTAACTATGTGACCAATAAACATTCACAACAACAACACACAATATAAATTTTTGACTGAAGATTTTTATTTTTGACTACTTCTATTGCTACCTCAACTGCTACTTCAACTACTTCTTAACTGCTACTTCTACTACTACGTCATCTGCTACCTCAACTGCTACTTCTATTGCTACTAAATTTTAAAAGTAGCAGAAGTAATAGAAAACAAATGACTCTGCTACATTAAAAGTGTTTCTTTTTTTAAGGTAGCAATAGAAAACAAACTGATCTGCTACTTTTAAATTTTTCTTTTATTGCTACTACTACAACTACTGCTACTAAAATGTGAAGGTAGCAGTAGTAGTAGTAATTGATTGACTCCGAGTTTTTATTAATTTTTTAACTCGACTACTTGTGTTTTTCGATGCTACTGCTACTTGTAGTCTAGTTATTTAAACACTGTATAAAATGCCATGAATAAATTTTTTAGGTAAAGGAAAACAAAATGATTTCCCAAAATGTTTTTTCTTCTGTTAGGCTGTGTTCTATAAAATTAAAGTGACACAATTCTCGCCATTCATAATATGTTTTTTTGGGAAAAAACAAATTACTTTAGAAATAGTTTTGACTTTGCTTTTACGGCATTTTCAGTAGCTAAAATCTAGACATATTTTAAAAAGTCATTCTCAATCAAGATAAGATTTTCTTTATAATTAATATTATTTTTAATAAACACATTTATAATTAACTAGCTTGACCCGGTGCGCTTCGCTACCCCTGTCGTAGTCTATGTTGGAAATTTCAATAAAATCGTTTCGGCCGTTTAGTATTTATTGTTTAAGAACTAAAGGTACCAATTTTACCGGTTTTCCCCCTGAATAAAATATATTCAGCCGTTTAGGCGTGATGCTCAAACAAACTAACAAACAAACTTACAAGGGCATTTATATATTTATATAGATTTGTAAATACCTTTTGCATAACATTATTTAACTTTAATTAAATCCAAGAAAAAATTACATATTTTGCTTTTGCACATCACAAAGTTCTTTATTTTATAAAAATCTTATTTTTAATATAAAAATCTTTTAATCTTCACACCATCTCAAAAACCTTCAAAAAGAAGATAAATATTCATATATGGCAACACTGGTAACAACGATCACAATATCACAAAGTATACAGAGGCGACAAATTTGACAGTTCAAAAACACTAAAATCAGCTTTTTTTTAAATAGTTTCGCTAGAAAGAGAAAACAAATTTGCGGTATAATACAGACAGTGCGTTAAAACAAACAACACTATATAATAATAAAAAATAAGCACAAAACAAAACCGAAAGAGACAAATACATTTTTTTGCCGTGACGCCTCTGTATACTTTGTGACAATATTAGAAGATACTAAGCTAATTAAATTGATAGAGCGCAATGGAATTTGCGCTCTATCAATTTAATTAGCGAGTGTAAAATTTACCACCACCTCAACTAAGGCGAATTTATACAAAGTGGAGTCAGTCAATCAGCTGATTACTTTTTTTCGCTTTTATGGTTCTAACTTCTGTCAAAGCTTGTTTTCATTTTTCAATATCTACATATTCTATGCTTATTAACAAAATATTTATTATTTATATAAATAAGTAAAGCCCTCACTATTCAATTATCGCTTTTTGACATTTGTTAAGACAAATTGTTGATTTGTAGAACTGCCACCACCTTGTATGAATTCGCCTTGACCTCAACAGTTAAACGTTAATTTTTTTTTGTAAATTCTATAATTGTAGTATTAATAATAAAATACATAGTTTCTACATTACATTTATAATACATAACATGAAGTGTATCAAATGTCTAAAAGAGGTTATATTAGTCACAACAGCTCTCTCTCTTTACTGGAGTATTAAATCAGCAGTGTGAAAAGTCGTTTAAGATGTGCCTAAAATGCCAGATTAAATTTATAAATTAATTGAATATGAATTAAGTTATCTAAATCTAATAGTAAATCTAAATTACCTGTTTGTTTTTCTTTATTATCCGTTTGTGTTTTAGTGGAATTTCACTATTATTTTACCATCGGTGTTCGAATAGGAGATCGGTTCAGAAGATGCATATGCCTAGAATGAAAAATAGCTTTTGGAAAAGCATCAATCTGAATCTGATTATTTGAAATGTATACTATTCAATTTTTACCGTTAAATCAATCTGGATCATCTGATGATTTGTATATCTAAAATATTACACTTTTTTGTTCTTTGGTTTCATGTTGTTTTTTGTTTAGGGAGGCTGATGGTGTTGTTGTTTTCTTCTATTTTCTTGCCGGCTTTTAGTAATTTTATTTTGCTTTAATCTTAAATTTTATATTTGTAAATAATTGTTTCACTTTAATTTAGCACATGTCAATAAAATAAAATTCTATACAAACATATTCGAAGAAGATACCTAACACCAATAGTTATATTAACATAGATTTTAGGTAAAATGTATTGTATGAATTACCTATTGGTATAGGTAATAAATCTTAGTTTTTTTTTTCATATAAAAAGAAAGTACCTATTGAGGCTTAGTTAAAATAATCTCGACTATTTTTGTGTTTAGGATTCGCCTTTCAAGTACGGTTTTTATCCCGGGAATTTTGTGAATTTTTAACTACCCGATTCCCGGGAATTAAAAACTGACGAAACTACAAAGAAAACAAGATAGAACTCAATTTTTTTTTCACAAAAAAAAAACGTGAAAAGTTTTTTTTACAGTTTTTCGGTTATATATCGGCAATAATATACCGCTTATTATTATTATTTATTTGAGGTTTTTCGAATGAAAATTTAAAAAGAGACAAGGATACAACAGTACAAAAAACTGAACACATTCATACTTTTGGACTAACACAATCACCCTTATCGTGGTTGGCGTTAACGTCATACGCCGACAGTTTCGTACTAGATTAAAGAAACAGTTTGCATTTTATCTTTAATCTAGTACGAAACAGTCGTAAGACGTTTACGCCAACTACTATAAGGGTGAATAATTCTTGCATGTGTAAATTTACACACGCATGTGTGATTGTGTTAGTGTAAAAGCATGAATCCCAGCGGTAAAAAATTCTAGGTCTGCACTTTGTAGGCCATCTAAAAGACCTGTTTACACATTCTAAAAGATGCGATACTCATTCTACTCTGCCTGCACGCAGAAGACTATCTAGAAGTGCTATGCTTCTCCTTCTAAAAAATGTCATACACAATCAAAATTGCATTGCAAATTAAGGTCTAACAAACCTTTATTTAATATTCAAACATGATTGGTTTTGCAATTATTGTCTCTCTATAATACAATATATTTTGCTTTCTTCATTATAATCTGTTACATGAAACAGAAGAAGGTGCAAAATGTCGTAAATAATTTAGTCTTTTATAGCATTTGAAGTTGTGAAGCACAAAGTATACAGAGGTGTCAAATTTGACGTTTCAAAAACTCAAAATCAGATGAAAGGGCAGTTCTCTTAAAAAAGGATAGCAAATATTTTGTACTACAATATCAGTGATGTGTTAAAGCAAAACGCTATATACAACGCGAATATGGTAGACAAAGTAATGTAATCAAAACAAACAAATAACCAAAATAAAACAATGAAAAGGCAGTTTATAAAGAAAGAGACGAATAGAAAACGAGATTATTTTCTGTCTCGTGACACCTCTGTATACTCTGTGTTGTGAAGTTCGCGTGAAGGAGTTTTTTATATAAAAAACTACACACGTGGTATTTTAAAGTCCATTCTATAGGTTTTATGTTGAATTCATTTAGATTATTTTCTTGCTTCAGCATTGTTTCAATTAGGCTTTAATTTTCAGGGTTTTTAATAGATGTTAATATCTAGACCAATGGTGTCCAAGCCCTATACTCTTGGTGCTCATTTGTTTTTGTAAATGCTCTTAGCTATAGGCTGTGTGTTTCTATACTCAATGGAACACTCAGCACTAGTAATATGAAATACACAAACAACTTTTGTCTTCGTATGCTTTGCTGGTAACCATTGACTACAGCGATCATCAATGTAGATTTTGTTTTTGTTTATCGTATGGTATTGTTTAAAAAAGTGTGTATTTTTTCTTTATTCATTGTATGTTTTGGTTTTTACAACAAAAAAAAAATTGCATAAAAATTAGTTTTTCTTTAAATGTATTGGTGTTTGCTCTTCGATAAGGAACTTTTGGGCACCCCTGATGTAGACATTCTGTGAGGTATTACGCGGCAGGTCTCCTTACAGGCCTTTAATGGAACACCTTCTAATATGCCTTCTTAAGTTGGCCTTCTCTCACCTCTCTAACAGCAGCGAGTATGCAAGGCCTTGGCTCGCAATGACACGCCGTGTAAAATTTAAACGATTTTGCAATGCGTCTGGGTGTTCTTGTGTATGGAAAATAAGGCATTTGGGAAGGCCTCTTTACTGCATCTTTTTTCCGCTGGGATGTGTTGAGTTTTTCGAACTGTAGCTTGCATGTGTAAAGGCTAGGAACACACTTTGGCTATGTTTCGATAATAAAACAATATAAATCCGTATAATGTCAATACTAGAAGTAATGGTTTGTATAATTTCCCAGCAAAGACTTGGTAAAAACTTGCAATTATTCATTAGCTTACATTTCTATGACTACTACCGTCTGCATTACATAGGAGTTGTCTTATAACGACTTATTAATTATCTGTTATATAACTGATTACTTTCTAGTCGTGCTTATGCATATTCTGTTTTAACTGAAATGGCCTCTGCGAGACTTAACTAGCAATGAGTTATTAAATCAATAAGTTATTAACCGGGATACAATAATGAGTTAAAATTTAAGTATTGAAGTGCCAAAATTTAACATTTTAACTCATTACTTTGTAATGAAAGTTTCAGCTGGTTAATTTAAAATATGAGAAACTAAAAAATTATATTGGAAAAAGTCATAATTTTGATTATTTATTTTCCTGAATATTTATAATGAGTGTGTTTTGCAGACATTGTATTATAAAAACTCATAATCGTCTTGATTTTGTGAACACCCTTGAATTCAATAATTTGGAAATTTTTATCTTTACTCATTCCGTCATTATATTTTTTAAAAGTTATTTGTAAAAACGTTTATATTTTGTAAATAACAAGACATTAAATGAATACTTTATGTATATGTACATTAGGGATATAACTATTGAATTTTTTTACAAATAATCAAATTGGCATAGCATAGTCGAATAGACCATTAATAAAGATGAAATACCACATTATTATTTTTTTGCGGTTGTTAAAAAAGTTCACTCACCGCACAGATTCACCTTTCCAGTGGTCAGGTAGTCGTTTCAGATGTTCAACCTTAATTCTCGCTATTGGTCTTCCACATTTCCGTATTCTATAGACCATGTCATCCAACCTATTAACCATCTGTAGTTTGGAAGACATACCTTTACCACGTTGTGGGCTACATCTGGCCTTCACTTTTTCTCTGGTCATTTTCATGCATTGCTTTGGCGAATTCATTGACAGTATCTCCCTCACAATTTGTTACTGCCTCTGCTGAAGCACATTCACCCAACCTGGAACCCGACCTGATTACCTTTTCACCTCTGGAAAGACCAAGCACTCCAACAGGAACCATTTCATCGTTGCACTGATCAACGAAAGCCTCTATCTTTACATGGCCACTTTTCATGTCCGCTGGTTCCAACACCAACAAACCATTTTCTACACAATCCTCCTCTTCCTCACGTGCCCATACCTAATACTCTCCCTCAGTGCTAGTTCATTTTAAAGGTGGTTCTTGTAATGCTTGTTGATTTACTACCATTTCAGCTAAATGTTTCTTTTACTTCAGCTTTAACCTTAGCACGAAGTTTCTCGTTGTCGGCAAGAAGTTTCTCGTTGTTGACTCTAGAAGTCTCTTGAACGTCAACTAGATGTTTATCGTTGTTTACTCTGGACGTTTCTTTAACTACAGCTATCAGCTTCTCGTTGTTTACTTTAGAAATTTCTTGAACTTTAGCTAGAAGTTTCTAGTTGTTGACTCTAAATGTTTCTTGAAGTTTCATTTCCAATTCATCCAACTTTTTCATCATAGCCGCAAACATTGTGCTTAAATCCAAGCTGGTAGAAACTTCCATTTCTTCTTTATACTTGTATTCATAAATTCCGATGTCAATATCACGCCGTTTGAATTCATCTGTGAGCCTCTTTTGCAATTCTGCTTTGTTACCTGCTGTTGGTAACTCCAACTTACTCAATTCTTTCATGAGTTATTCAACTTTTAGTTCCTCAAACTTCATGCTTTTTATTTTGCAATCCCACTTCTGACACCAATTGTTACGTTTTTACCTTTTAAAAACGGGGTTTATTTCCTTTAAACAAACCGGATACTTTTGATTGCAAATAAAAGCTGTTTTAGTAGCTTAAAATGGTAACAACTCTTTATTTATTTAAAATGTATACTAACAACAATTCAAATAGTCACTCAGTGTCTATCCCTCACACATGCAAAAAAAGAATATGAAATTCTTTACATAATTTTTCAGAGAAAAAAAAAATTGGTTTATTTTAGAAATTGGTGTTGGTGCGTGATGGTTTTGATTCCAAACGACCTAAAAAAATGATTTTCATTACTTATACAACATTGGCCATCACGTGGTGGTATGTAAATCGGTTACCGATTTACGTTTCACCATCACACAGTGGTTTGAAAAGTTTTTTTTTAAATAATTCGATATCTCGGGAACTGTTCAAAATATTGTTACGAAATTTCACATGTTGGAGCTGAGGTGTTTTTGAGTTGATTTGCATTTTTCAGTTTCATAGCGCTAATGGGGGCCAGTGCGTAGCCCCTTAAAGTTGGTCACCTTGGGTCTCATTTTTTTTTTTAAATCGTAAAAAATCCATTTATCCTGCCGTTTACACATGCAAGTAACAGTTCGAAAAACTGAACACATTCATACTTTTGCACTAACACAATCACTCATGCGTGTGTAAATTTACACATGAGTTGAGTTTTTCGAACTGTTACTTGCATGTGTAAAGGCTAGGTATGATCCAAATGAGCGGAAAAATACACTAACATATGTAAGTTATCCCTATTAGTTGAAGATATATTTGGGTTTATTGATTAATTTTTTTTTTTAATTTTGCTCTATCTTTTTATTTTTTTTTATTTACTTTTAAAATATCAGCTATATTCGTGATAAAATTCTAAATGAAATAGAACCAACTTGCTAACAGTTATCTTGTCCCTATAACAAGGAACATGTAAAAAGGGCCGTATTTTTTACTTAACTTAATGCTAAAGCGTGTAATTAATGCTAAAGCGTGTAAAGTAAAATTTGGCTTACTAAAGCGTACACAGCACTCCCCAGGCCTATCCAAACTTGACCAATTTTAAAAAATTATTTTACGTTTGATTAAAAAATTCTCAAAAGGCAAAGCACCGATCCTCGAGGATGTTACAATTGTGTATTACCCTATATTTTTTTTAAATTTTATTTTTTTTTGTATCTTCATTACTTAATGATTTCAAATCTTACTAGCTGAACCCGGTCCGCATTGCTGACCCTTAGAAAACATATATTTTATATTGCATGTCGATCTCGAGTTCAAAAATTCAGTAGAATAATTGATGGCTTGTTCTTCGTTTATTACTGTGTCAATCGATTTGTATTTCATTGTTCCTCCAGGCAGTTTCATTTAAAGTTGCTCATTGAGCTTGTTGACATCATAATTGTTTGGTGCCAATCCGAATTTTTGTAGTCGGTTGTAAGTCTTGGGAATACCTTGTCGATAACGGCTTGAATATTTATTTACATTTGGCAGAAGTTTGGCGGCAACGAAATATCACTTGTAGAGTTGTGCCGCTCTGAACTAAAACGCTCTTTTTTGGTGATTTAGTTAAAGGTTATACTACGCCTACCAAACAATTACGCCTACCAAACAAAAACTTCATAACGCTGCAATGTGAGCAAAGTTGGTTCATTGCGGCAATCAGTGTGCGCCAATCGGAGTTATTCAAAATATATGTTTTCAAATAGATTTCACATGGAAATTTCTAATATACAAGAGTAAACAAAATTTTTTATCATAGATTGATAATATAAAAGAAGTTTTATAGTAGGTACAATTAATTTTTTTTGCAAATTTTTTTTTTTGACTACAGTAACTGACCTTGGAAGCCTGTATATAGAAAACTATTTATAAGAATTGAAGAAAAGGTCGAATAACAATTATACATATAACCATTTTTTTGATGGCATTAGCGGTATAATGTAAAAATTTTATTTTTAAATGCTCCTCCGCCCACTGACCTAAAATCTGACTTTACAGTGTTACTGGGTTTGTCTGAAGATTCCCTGAAAATTTCATCAAAATACGTGCAGCAGAAGAAGATATAGAAGATTAATTCCGGAGATGTAGATATACCATTTTTACCCTATTAAAATTTGAATTTCCAAAACTCCCTTCTTAATGGATCTACACATCGAGAGAGGTTCCTACATACAAAATTTCAAGACATACTAATTTTCAAATTTGGAAAAAATGGTTGTATGAGAAAATTCGAAAATCGGTTTTACGAATAGACCTAATGTCGTATTTTAGGAGTCTAAAACCATCGTCAGAAATTTTCCTATCCTATAGTTTCAGAGTCTTAATCGAGTGTGGCCACGGCTATATAATATGTTGCCGGCCAGTGGGTTTGGGTGAATTTCAAGTTTTTTTTAAATACTTATTTTTCTACATTTTTCGTGATCTCAGTTTTTACAAGGGGCACGTTTAGATCTCTGTGTTTTATATATTGCCCACCACGTTTTTCGATGACCAAGGAAAAATTTGAAGAATTCTTTATAACACTAGGAGATCGGTTTCTGGCATGTGGAGACTACAATGCCAAACACACATATTGGGGTTCGCGATTGGTGAATCCCAGAGGTAGACAGCTGTATAAAGCTCTAGTTGATCGCAAAAACTGCTTAGATTTCGTGTCCCCTGGACACCCAACTTATTGGCCAACTGATCCTAGACAAATTCCTGATCTAATAGACTTCGCCATATGTAGAAATATTAGTCGAAATACAGTATCCACAGAGGTATCCTATGATCTGTCTTCTGACCATTCTCCTGTAATTATTACTTATTGCGAGAGACCCTACAACCCAAGAGTTCCAAAGGACTCTTTGTGTTTTAAGACAAATTGGCTAAAATATAGGAAATATATCAGCAGTCATATCCACACAAATCCTAATTTACAGTGTGAGGAAGACATAAATAAAACCGTCAATGACTTCACGTCATTGATGATTTCGGCTCTGGAACACTCTAGGTGCCAAATCCCTCCAAAAACTAATACACCTATTTCAAATTCGGATATTGAAAGACTTTTTCTTGAAAAGAGAAGACTCAGAAGAGAATGGCAACATAATAGATCACCTGCTGCAAAGCAGAGGCTGTCCACAGCAGTACGAAAACTGAAAAGAGCCCTTCATTTAGAAGAGGATCGCATAAACGAAAATTATATTAAAAGTTTGACGAGCACAAAATACACAAATGTCTCTCTTTGGAAGGCAACGAGGAACATTAAGCCACCGGTAGAGGCACAAAGCGCTTTAAGAAAAGCTGACGGAACCTGGGCACGAAGTGCTATAGAAAAAGCAACAATATTTGCTGAACATTTAAGTGAAGTATTTCAACCTAATTCCACGGCAAATGAGTTCGAGCTCGAAGAATTTCCGGTTTCAACAATGGCTAATGCAGCCCAATTCGATATTGGTCCTGAGGATGTTAATAGAGTAATTAAAAATAAATTGAACTTGAAAAAAATCACCGGGATATGATTTAATAACTCCATCATTGATTAAGAACCTACCAAATGTGGCAATAATTGTGCTTTCTATATTGTTTAATGCGATCTTGAAACTTGGAATTTATCCAAAAAATTGGAAAATTTCTCAAATAATAATGATACCGAAACCGGGTAAAGATTTAACCCTGCCATCTTCTTATAGACCTATTAGCCTACTCCCTTGTTTGTCGAAGCTGTTCGAGAAAATATTCCAGGAAAAGATCATACCTTTTTTGAATGATGGAAATATTATCCCAGTACACCAATTTGGTTTCCGTGAACATCATGGCACCATTGAACAAGTCAATCGTTTAACTGGAGAGATTAGAAAATCTTTTGAATTAAAGAAATATTGTTCTGCCGTCTTTTTAGATGTTGCCCAAGCTTTTGACAAGGTATGGCATAAAGGTCTAGTACATAAAATAAAATGTTTACTACCACTATGTACTCATAAATTGCTGGAGTCTTATCTATCGAATAGACTTTTCAGAGTTAAGTTCAATGATTATGTGACGAGAGAATACAAGATTAGAGCTGGCGTTCCACAGGGAAGTGTACTAGGACCTACGTTATATTTGATTTACACCTCTGACTTGCCTACGTGCGATAAATTAACAATCTCTACATTTGCGGATGATACCGCCATTATTAGTTCACACGAAAACCCACTCATAGCATCTAGTCAACTGCAAAATTATCTCGTACGTGTGGAGACATGGTTGAAAAACTGGCGAATAAAGGTGAATGAGCTGAAAAGTAAACATGTTACGTTCGCTCTAAGGAGAGGAAATTGTCCACCTGTCACACTCAACAACGTTAATATACCGCAGTCTGATTATGTCACCTACCTTGGTATTCATCTTGATAGACGGCTTACTTGGCGCCGTCACATAGAAACCAAGAGACTTCACATGAAGCTAAAAGCCTATAGCTTTCATTGGTTAATCAGTGATCAATCAAAATTAAGCCTTGAATATAAAGTCATCCTGTATAAGACCGTTTTAAAACCAATTTGGACGTATGGAATTCAATTATGGGGAATGGCTAGCAACACCAGTATTGATCTTATACAGAGGGCCCAATCTAAAATTCTTAGGACCATGACGGGAGCACCATGGTATATAAGAAATGAAAACATCCACAGGGACTTAGATGTGACAAGAAAGTCCGTGAGAAATATATTGTTAAGCTGCAAAACCATCCCAATACGCTTGCAAGACAACTTGTGCAGATCCAACCCCGATACAGGCTCCGTAGAGCTGATCTACCACCCCGCTAAGATGAGTGCCAGTTAACCATGAAGGCTCTCTTGTTGGAGAGCAACTATTTTTAATTTTAGTTATAAGATTTGAATACTTATTGTTAGGCCTATAAAAGGCAGATTCAATAAACTAATAAAAAACGTATAAAAAAAAAAAAAAAAGATCTCTGTGTATATTCGCATTTTTGATATACCAGGGGGCAACTGTGATCATTCTTATGAACTTTTTTTGGCGTCTTTAGATCTTTTCTACATTTGACGCTGAGGCCGTGCCCCATAGATGTATGCCATAACACCATATCGGTTTTATGATCATATTATAAAGTAGAAGTTTACAATCTAAACTAAGCGTAGAGTTTCTGCCAATGAGCCAATTGATTTGAATTGATTTCAATTTCATTTGCAGTATAAATATTCTTATTAAAGATAATAAAACATATTATTATTCCATCTTAAGGAATTTTGTTTGGTTTTTATTTAATCATGTTGATTGGAAATGAAATATATTTAGTTTTCATATATTCGGAATAAATTTAATTTATATCTAACTTTATTTCTATTCACAAATGTGAAAAAATATATATTTACAAAAATAATTTTTTTTTTAAATTTGTAAGAAAATTCAAAATATTTTTCCACTTTATATATGTATTTTAGCATCAAAAAGTATTTAATGAGGATATCAATCACCCTAGTAAAATTAACAAAGTTATTATATTAAATCATTCGTTTGATAAAATTTTAATTTTTTTTGGAACTTCCTTTTTCTAAAGACTAAGAGCAATGATTTCGGTGGAGTACTAATATTCTGTTTTGAGACTCAATAACAAAAGATTTTATGAAATACTAAAATATGTCTTTTGCTTGCATCCATTAGTTTGAATGTTGGAGCAGCTAGATTTCCAAAATCTGTAAGCGACTGATAATTTTTAAAGTATATAAAAAGTTAGCTTGGTGCTGTAAGAACTTCATCCATCTTTCTCAATACGTCACTACTTTTTTGGCATTGTAATTTTGGAATGACTTTATATTCTACGTATCCAACAAAGTATCTCATAGAAACTAGTTGGAAATTTATAGATGAAATGTTGTATAAAATTGTTAAAAATGTAATACATAATGTTTTTATTTATTGTGTTATTTTTATTTGTAATTTTTAATGGCCGTGGAAAACGCTTCGAACATTTGACATCGACCATACAGAGAGAATTGATATTTAATAATCCACATGGGCCATAAATAATATTCTTATTAACAACCTCAGGCAAGCCTGGATCTTCTACTTCATCAGGAGTTTCAGCTGATATCACATCACCGATTTCATTCGGTCTTATCATTTGGCTTATTAGTGGGCGTAGACAATTTTTTTCTGTAAGAAACTTTAGTGGTCTATTGAGAACATTTAAAAAAATGTTAGCCAAATCGGTCAAGGCGTTCTGCGATTTGAGATATATCGAACAAAAGTGGGCGTGGTAAATTTTTCTTTCAGAAAAAACATGGATTACTACGAACATTTAGATAAATCGAAAAAAGTGCGTGTGGTCAATTTTTCTTTCCGTAAAAACCTAAATTGGAGTATGACGAAAATTTTAAAGAACAAATTGCCAAATCGATCCAGCCGTTCTCAACTGATGCAATTACCAACGAACGACATTTGATTTTTATTTATAAAGAAGATTAATTCTTATTATTTACTTTTTTTGTTCTGTGTTAATATAAGAAATATTTGATTATCGGCTGTTTGTACTTTCGGATTTATTTGTTAGTTTAAACCGCCCTAAAACCATCTGGACCGGTAAACATAATATTGTTTCGTTTAAAAAAGGAAGAAATACCTAAATTGGTACCTGATGCCAAATTCCAAGTGTTTTATCCTGTTCTTGTCTGAACAAAGTTTAAGCAACAAGTATTTTTTAGCCAATAGTATCAATCAATGCTATTTGTATTTTTAGATAAACAGAACGAAAATTATGTGTGCCAATTATTATATCACTATGTATCATTTCGGCATTAAACAATATAAATAATCCTGTGCATTCGAAAAAAAAAAAACTCACTGCAGAATTAAAAACTCATTTAATATTTTTTTATAATTTATTTTTATTTAGTTGTTCGTTTATGTCTCTAACAAATTACATGTTTATTTTATATATATTTTTTTAATTTAACTTCAACAATGATGTAACTTATTATCTAAATGTTAACTTTAATTTCACAATTTCTTTCTAATTGTATTAATATTTTTTATTAATATCTTGTTTGTTTTGCTTATTTATTAATATTCAATAATTCTTTTGACATTTTTCTTACCAATATTTGGTCACAAATATAAATTTATTCTTTTATAATTTTATGTTTTTCAATTAGTAAATTGGATGGGGTCAATATTGAAGTGATACAAATAATTATTTTTTTAATTTGTATTTTATCTTATCTTTGCGTCCCTATCTGCAATAATTGATTGCAGGAAATCCATTTATCATTCAACCTAATATAATTTTAAATATTGGCAGTATAAATTACATAAGGATTCGCTTAATTTAAATGATGAACTTATGTATATCCTTGCAAGATGTTAACTTATACAATATGTTGACTTATACTACAATCGAAATCAACTTTTTGGTCAAAAAGTCGACTAATTTCTTATCCATATATACCGGAAATCTACTTTAAATGAGATTTCAATCACAATCTAGTTTATTTTACTAGATTTTAATAAGATGTATGGGAACAAAACAAAATTTATTTCATGAGATTTTGCCAAAATTTAATTCAATTTTATTAGATTTAACTAATTATTGATATTCATAATTGTTTGTATTTTTTTTTTGAAATGGCGGTGTTTTTGTATGCCACCCTATATTTTTTTTTTGTATAAAAAGCTATTCGAACAATTTGCTACAGAAGTCATGTCGAAAAATTTTATATGGGAAAACTCGTTAAAAACTTTTTTTAGTCTCACGTAGTTAAGCCAAACGGACGTGTTTTTTCTATCTCCACAATTATTTAGATTTTTAATGATATTAAGGATACAAATATAAAAAAAAATATCTTTAACGCGAAATTATATTTATATCAACAAAATAAATAGAAAAAAACGTGTTGATTAAAAACAAATCACAAAATATTCGTTCTGGTTGTTTTTCTTTTTTTACACCAATAAAGAGCACAAGTGAAAATAAAAACGGAGAATACTCTCAATGCTTAAATAGCGGAAATGCATATGAGTCTGTGGAAGAAAAAACCAAACCCAACAAACCATATCCCAACATACCATATAGTAATCAAACTACTCAATGGAACACTCAGCACTAGCAATATGAAATACACAAACAACTTTGTCTTGTTTGTTTTTTTGTCGATTTTCACTGTCTACACGCAAGTGCAAAGCAACAACACTTTCGTATGCTTTGCTGTTTTTGTTTATCGTATGACATCGTTTAAAAAAGCGTGTATTTTTTTCTTTGTTCTTTATATGTTTTGGTTTTTACAACAAAAAATATTGAATAAAAATTAGTTTTTCTTTAAATGTATTGGTGTTTGCTCTTCCATAAGGAACTTTTGGGCACCCTGCCTTTGAAACTCTTATCATACACAACTATTTCTAAAGTATTGAAAAGAAAATATTGACAATATTTTCTTCTCAAGTCTTGTTGTGCTATTACATTTTCTTGAGTAAAATTGTTGAAAGTGTTTTGCATGGAAATTGCATAGCGAGTCGACGTGGAGAAGAGTTGGTAATAATATAATAATTTCATCTCAGGTGAACCAACCATGCTTAGTTCTATTGGATAGTAATTTGGACACAACTTTCAACAGGATCGGACGAGAACATTCTGAGTCAGAAGGGGTAAAAATTTGACATTTTGGCCAAGCAGGTATTTATTCTCATCCGTGTAACTTATTACCTATTGTTCTTAGCAAAATAATTTAGATAGCTATTTCTTCAATCTTTCTGAAAAAATAATTTCATCCCAATCGGAAAACATCGATTTCAAAAGTTGGTTCACCTGACATGAAATGCCCCATATAAATAATAAATATTATTATTAAATAAAACGATAATAAAAAATGCCTAATAAATATAAAAGAGTGTTAGAAGTAATTGATCTTCTTTTAAATAATAAAAAACAAAAAAAGTGAATTGGAGGATGAATTCGCTGCTGGTGATTCATTTGCAAAAAATAATACTGAATGTGTAAGTTCAAGTGAACGAAATGAAGATGTTCATTGATTTTGAAACACGTCTACAAGAAAACGGCGAAAACGTTGCTGCTTTTGCAAGTTCTATATGTAGCTTATATATGAAAATGTTTTTTTTTATAACTTTTTTCAGGAAAACAAATTTTGGAGGCAACTTTTAACGGTCGAATTAGGTGAACAACTATGCTGGAAAGGCACTGACACCAAGAAAAGTGTTCGAACTCTAAGCACAACAAAAGCAATATGAAGTAAATTAAATAAAACATTTTAATTAAAAGAAAATAATCATAAAATTTCATTTCATAGATGCAGCTTTGTCAGTGTGTCGTACAGAAGACCAATTTAATAAAACTACATAATAGTTAAATAAAATTAAAAGAAAAAATAAAGAATTTTACTTTTTAACACTAAATAATATTTTATTTGTGAAGCTTATTCTACAATTATATAGAAAAGCTTATAAAAATATTGAGACGAATAAACTTTTCTATACAATATTATTTTCGTAAGCTTATTATACAATTGCAAGGATAAGCTTTTAGTAATCATATATAATATTTTCACTAGGGTTCGTGTTGATTTTTCTACAATTGTTACGGTAGCCTTTTTTAACATATTGTTACGAATGTACAATGACGATTTGAATTCAAGGGTCTGTAACGACTGCCTGCAGCATTCATCATGTTTGAAGGCACGTCCATCAGTAGCATGTGGTTATTGGCATTGTTTGTAAGTATGGCAACACTAAATGTTTGGGCTGCTGGCAATGACATCGAAAGCTCTAGAATTTGAATGTACTAGTATGTCCGTTAAGAGCATTGTAGAAGATTCCCGATAGATGGCGTGTGTATAAATAGTGGCAGAGCTGGCAGTCGTCAGTTGAGTTTATCATTGGCGCTGTTAGAGTTAACATGAACTGTCTTGTGCATTTAAGGTTGTACGTAATAGAGTGTGTGCATGATATAAAAATATTAGAAGGTAGTTTCATTTTCTCTTTATGTCAACCTTATTAAGCATTTGACAATAAAGGGGATTTGAAGTTTATGTGTAAAATAAAGCTGCCATACTCATTAAAATGCATCCCACTTTTGCCTTTATTGAAAACATAAATAATATAAAAACATATTTTATTCAAATATATTATTGTGCGTTTACCCAAGGCATTGAGCAGCCCAAATAAATGTAATTTATGTATGAATATATATTTTTTTTGCAAAGACATATGTATGTATATATGTTTATTTCTTATAATTTTCGGGATTTCGATTTCCCGGCTCGGGATTTTTAAAAATCAGTCCCGATTAGCATATATAGTATTAAGTAATAATAAATACAAAAATAATAAGAATGCCTAATAAATATAAAAAAGTGTTAGAAAACAAACTAATGAAATAATTGATCTTCTTTGGAGGAAGATTTCAGTGCTGGTGTTTCTAATAACAGACACATTGAGTAAAATAATAATATTGAATGTTCAAGTTCTAGTGTAACGTCGATTATTAATATTATTGAAGAATTATTGGCTAAGTAAAACATTTAATTTTCAACTGTGCATTGAATGAACTGTTGACAATTATAAAGAAAATTGAACAACGCCTACTTAGAGATGCACTTATTGTTCCACTTAGAGGTGGTGAATATGTGCACTATGGACTAAAGAATTGCTTGACAGATTTATTGTCTTATTCATCATATGATAGCAGTGTTGCCAATTCTTGGTGAACAAAAAGGGCTAAATACTTAGAAAAAAAAGGCTAAAAAAAGGCTAAAAAGTGGCTAAAAAAGGGCTAAAATTTTAAAATTAAAGAACGCATACATTTTGCACAAAAAACCGCTTTGGGCCACTATTACAACTTGCCTTTATGTTCGTAATACTAAAAGGTAACTTTAAAGCTACCTTCTTCTATTACTTAAAGTTACCTTTTACTATTACGAACATAAAGGCAAGTTGTAATAATGGCCCTTAGAATGTTACATTAGGTTATGGCGAATTGACAAACAAAAATGAATATAACAATCGTTCAAATGGAAGAAAATAAGAATATTTATTCTTATTCTTGGCCACACTTATATCATATGCCGATGTTTTCAAAATCTCGTATTTATCACCTGGCCTGCAAAAGCTCAAATTTTTTATATGAAAGCCAAATTTAAAAGTAATGCTTTGTGATAACTTCAAAATCGATGGAGAATATTTTGATAAGTGAATATATGGCTAATATGTCTCACAAGAAATGCATAAAAAATATTCTAAAAATTATAGACGTCGTCGGACAGAATTGATTTTCATTGGTCAAAACATACATTTTGCCATTAGTTAGTAAACATATCAAAACTAAGGTAGCCAAAATATTTGGTTAAAATATGAAATTACGGGTGTGGTATGCTGGTAATCATAAATATTTAATTTATTTTTAGAAAAAAGTTAATTTTTATTATTTGATCAGATATAAATGATCATAGCTAAACTATTATCGATAATGGACTGAATATTCTAATTTGGTTGGATTGTAGTCTTTAAAAACGGTATACATGGCCTGTGTAAGGTGTTATAAAATATTTTTTAAAGTACTATATATACGTCAAAATTTAATTTTAGAGGAAAGTAACATTTATGGATCAAAAAATACATCGCCCAGATAAAGTTGAAAGTGTTCTCTTGAATCCTATATACACTTTTATAAACGCCCGGACCCTCCCGTAAATATTTTTTAATATTAACAATTTTTCTTCAAATAACGCTTATATTCTCTATATTATTTATGGCATTTTAATTTTTATTTAAATCTTTGTATTCGCTTTCATTTTACCTGTTTATATTTATGAGTCTAATAAACGCGAAGCCTTAACTATGAGAGTTCAAGAAGTTATCGGCACATTAAAAATACTAGAATATCTCAATCGTTTCAAAGTTACAGACTTTTGGCCGATGAGAAACAATTCTGAGCAACTGTGCGTCCCAGGCAAGAATACAACATGTATTTTGAATGCGACGCAAATAATAAAATACTCGAGCAAAAATTGAATGATCTAATTTGAGAACTAGAGCAAGTTTGAAGAATATATGGAGGGTTCCAATAATTTGTATGTGCTTAAATTGTTTACTGGTTCAACATTTTCAGTTAATTTTTGTCATAATATTCTTGCCAATTTTTTGAACTAATTTTACTAATTTCCAACAGCAAAAAATTTAAAATTATTAGAGTAAATTAATTTAGCCATAAAAATGGCTAAATGAAAATAAAAATGGCTAAAAAAATGGCTAAAGGCTAAATTGATTTTTTTGAGGCTAAACAAGATTGAAAAGGGCTAAATTTAGCCAGAAAAGGGCTAAATTGGCAACACTGTATGATAGTGATATTATTGAATTAAATATCAATATTGTGGGGTTACTAATAGCTAAAAGCTCATTGGCTTAAGCATTGCCTATATTAGTAAATGTATGCCCGTTTACATTGTAGGTGTATATTCTGGAAATAGTAAATCCAAATGTGTCAATGCATTATTAGCACCATTTGTTGAGGAACTAAATGAAGTTATTGTATCTAAGTTTGCTTACAACGGCAAAACTTATAAAGTTTGCTGCCGGTAATTTATATGCGAAGCGCCAGCAAGATCCCTAGTTATAGGTATCAAAAGTCACACTGGTTACAATCCCTGTTATAAGTGTATGCAAAGTGGAGAATATGTTCAGAGGCGCATGATTTTCAAGCTAAAATATAATGCTATATATATAACATACCAATAGACGTAGTGAAATCATTTACATTTGATTGATTTCATTTACAGTTGTTTGCTTGGAGTTGTTAAGTCCTTGATGACGACATGGATAAAACAAAAAAATTGTTCTATTTCGCTGCGACCAGCACAAATCAAATTGTTTGATGAGCAACTGCAGCACCTTAAATCTCAAACTCCGCGGGAGTTTTGTAGAAGGCCACGAGTTTTAAAGGAATTTGAGCTATACAAGGCAACATAAATTCGCCAGTTTCTTCTTTGTAGTGGACCTTTTATATTGAAAAATATTTTAGATGAAAGGCTTTATTCGCATTTTTGGATTTAAGTTTGACTTTGCGCATTTTATTAGATTGACAAAAATGTAACACACATAAGCGGAGTTCAGTGTTTGATGCATATGGTCTTGCGAAAGTGCAAATGCAAAATACTGTAGCTTTTATTTGCATTCCAACAACAAAATACACTGAATTGCAATTATCACATCATTGCTTTTGCGCAATACTAAAACTGTATAGCTTTTTATGCTGCGTGTATTGCGTAGCAAAAAAACAGCTGATATTTGTAAACTATAATTTAATATCGTCACACAAAATTTAAGCTATGGAGCCGACCACTCTAAATAAAAAATTAAAAAGAGAAAAACTCAACAGAAAGTGGACGCTAGATGAAATAAAAATTGTTCTGGATTATTTCGCGGCATTTTAAAACAATTTCACAAAATAATCAAACACCTTTTTATAAATTTTCTCGACCAATAATTTTGTATATCAGCTGTTACCTAATTTGCATCTAGCATTGCAATGTTGCTTTAAAAACCGCTCACTGTCAATGGCAAAATTATTGCAATAGCAAACAATTGCAATAAGACACTGAATACCGCTATAATGAGTGCGCTCAAGCTATGTTAACAAATTTTGTATAGCCACAATAATAAGTAAAACTGCTTCTTAAAAAAAAAAACACATATCTGCCTAGTTATACGCATGGTTGAACAAAGCTTGAACAATTCACACTCAGAAAATCTTGGGAAATTACTTTAAAGTAAACACAAATACAAGAGTTGGCGACAGCTCGTTCATAGTGTTTGTACGACAAAATAAAATACGGTAACCAACAGTAAATTTTAAGTAGCGTAAAAACATTCACAGTAAGTACAAGCTCAATTAACAATTGAATGGGAGCAATATATAAGAATGGATTGCCTGATAATAGTGAACAAAAATCACAAATGGGAATTGAAACGAGGACGAAGCCAAAAAAGTTCCATCAACACCAAAATACCTAAAAATAGGCAAACTGATAGGCAAAATACCGAAAATAGTTTTTTAATTTAACAAGATGAAACGACTGACCTCCCAATATAACCCAAGTCGTCCAAACCCCCTCCAATTTATTTCAGAGATCAAAATTCGAATGCTTTAGTTAAGAATTTAATTTCGTTGGTCAGAGACAATTCTTTTTACGTTGTGTCATTAAAATACAAAAACGACCTAAAAGGAAAGAAATGCAGAAATTGTGGAGGAAATCGCACAGCAAATTATAGAGGATGCCTAGTATATTCCATAATTAAAAAAACATTAACACAAAAATCTAATATTTATCCTGTACCATTACACCCAAATCTCGCAAACCACAAATAATAAAAGTTCATTAATAGTGTTACCACTAAGAAACAGTAAAAAAATTTACCAACTCTATGAGTAGCATTTGAAATAATTTCTTACTATCCTACTGACCAGTGTTGCCAATTTAGCCCTTTTCTGGTTAAATTTATCCCTTTTCAATCATGTTTAGCCACTAAAAAATTAATTTAGCCTTTAGCCATTTTTTTATCCTTTTTTATTACATTTAGCCATTTTAATGCCATAAATAATATAGAGAAAATTAGCGTTATTTAAATAAAAAATTGTTAATATTAAAAAATTTTGTACGGGAGTTTATAAAATTATATATAAGTAGTATTAAAGAGAACACTTTCAACTTTATCTGGGTGATGTATTTTTTTGATCCTTAAAAGTTACGTTCCTCTAAAACTAAAATTTTACGTATATACAGTACTTTAAAAAATATTTTATAACACCTTACACAAGCCATATATACCGTTTTTAAAGACCATTATCGATAATAATTTAGCAATGATCATTTATATCTGTGGCATATTAGCCATATATTCACTTATCAAAATATTCTCAATCGGAACGTTTTAAAAACATAGGCATATGATATATGTGTGGCCACATATTAAGTACGTTATTTTAAAGTTAAGGGTGAACATACGGGAATAAATATTCTTATTTTCTTCCATTTGAACGTGTGTTATATTCATATATTTTGTGAAAAATGTATGTGTTTTTTTAAATTTTTGCCTTTTTTTCTAAGTATGTATTTAGCCCTTTTTGTTCACCAAGAATTGGCAACACTGCTACTGACCCACAAAATATACCGGATGTAATTGATTTTATTGAGATGAAAAATATGACTAGAGAATCATTTCATTTCCTCTCTGGAAGTATCTTCGGATTACTCACCCACTATTGTTACTTTATTGAGCGCCAGAGTAATTGTATCCCGACTGGTAATTTGGCGATGACAAGCATAAGAATTAATTGACTTAAATATAAAAAATATCTCTGAACTTCAGAAAACATCGATATCATCAATTCCGATAAAAATCTCAAGCTGGCTGCTCAACATGCTTCCCAAAACCGCCAACAAATATAATTTATTCTGCTCTTAAATGAAAAAAGAAGAGTTTGAAGAGGTTGGCAATTATGCAAATCTCCACAATTTAAATCAAAGCTAATTTTAGTTTAAAAATACTTAAAAAGCTCTTATAATTTCGAAAATTGGTATCATTGAATAAATATCTAGAAAATCTGAACGCATCCCACAATCGGATTAGTGGCTATGGCGAGTCCCAAGAAATTATGCTGAAAAGGGAATCTGCTTGTTAATCATTTGAAACAAGAATTTACACCGAACACATCAAATGAAACAATTGAGTTACAACCTGTAGTACCTCATTTTGGAGCAGCGTTATCCCTACTTTTTAAGATTCGAAAGATCGAAAAGGTTATTGTCGATTTAAAAATCAGTAACAAGATACTTATGGAGCTACCCGATGTTAATCGAAAACCATTGTATTCCGAATCATCAATTTGGATTTAAAAAAAATACAGAACTATCGAACAATCTCATAGACTTGTAAATGATGTAAGAAAATCCTTTGAGGAAAAAAAATATTGTTTTGCTCTCTTCATCGTCATTTATCAAGCATTTGATAAAGTATGGCATGATGGTTTAAATACAAATAACAACCAAGCGATAATTCAACAATCGGAAGTTAAATACCTCGGTATACATCTCGATCATCGCCTTAAGCCTAGTACTCTGTTCATACTTGCGAAAAATTATGGTTTTTTCATGCGAAATATTTTATATGCAACAATTGATCAGCTGTTGGTTTTAATTTCGTGCGAAAGAAGTGCTGCTTATGTTATTTCGTGTGGAAAATTAAGGTTGCCAGATGTATTTCACATGTTTTCCACAATAATATTTTGAATATAGTTTGACAGCAGTTCGCACGAAATTTTGAACAGAGTACTTAGCATTACACGGAAAAGTCATATACATAGATACAAAGTTGACTCAAATAAAATTCAAATAAATTGGCTCAATGTCAGAAACTCTACGCTTAGTTTAGATTGTAATCTTCTACTTTATAACTTGATCATAAAACTGATATGGTGTTATGGGATCCAGCGTCAAATGTAGAAAAAATCCTAAGACACCGAAACAAGTTTTAAAAAATAATCGTAGTTAGTTCATTATGTAATGAATATACAATAAATGAAAATGAAAAAAAATCAATTTCAATAGCCAAAATTCATCAAAAGTTACGAATTATTTACAGTATTAGTTAACGACCAACCATATAGTACGAGTACCTTACACCGTGTGAATAAGTAGTAGAAGTATTTTTACTATAATATATAATAATTTGGAATAGTTAAAGCTCAATTACGGGAAGAAACTTAGTGAACAAATTATTTTCGGAAGTGGGCCTTCTATGAAAGTTATTATGGACCGATCGTTTTAAAAGTAGCTAGTGTAGTTTCTAACTATGAATATGATATTATGACAAATTTTATGATGTTGTTGTAATAACCTTCCCATAATGGTGCTGTGTAAAGACATAAATCTAAAAAAGGCGAAATGTCTATTATTCGTATTTCAAAAAACGTGTAAAAAATTTACTTTTCAAAAATTTTAATAGTTTCTAAAATTTAAAAACGTCATATTGTTGTAGCAACTATATAACCCTAACCTGCACACTTTGAAGTTCCACCAAATCAAGTAACGAAACTTAGAATGTATTTATAATCGCGCCCATTCTATTTGGAACTTGACTTGTTTTTTTGTTTGGGTAATTACACCAGATCCGCAGATTTCCTATAAAACCTTTCATTGTACAAATACTTAAATATCATATATATTTAGTACCTTTTTTTTTTTTTCTGCTAATTAAAATGCTGAAGAAATTTGTTCAGATAAATTTGACTTTTAAATTTTTTTGAAATAGATGACAACTAACAGTTGAAATTCATTTATGTATTCTCAACATGGTTATAATGGAGTATTATTTATTTACTACATATAATATAAAAAAAATCACTATACTACATATGTATATTAAAAAAATAAAAGTATTGAAAACATTTAATTCTATTATTCTAGCTTTTTTTTCTGTTCACCTTCAAGACTGTTAATTGACCAAGTGCGTAAATAGATTATACGTAAACATACATGGATACATTCTTATATTAATACATCAGATATTAGAATACATACATTTAGTAATTATTGTAAAATAAATACATATAAAGCTTTGTTCGTTTGTCTGTCTAGTTTAATTATTTTTAAAAATTTTAATATGAAATCCCCTTTTTCAGTGTTTACTAACTAGTAGATTTTGCTTGAAATGTTTACAAGTAAAAAATGGTGACATAATATAATATTTTGTGTGAAATTTTTTCTTGAGGAGTAAAATACAATCGATTAGAAGTTTCCATTGTTATTTTAAGGATTATGACATATTTTTGGCTGTTGTGTTGCATTAGCAGGTTAGTTTGAGAAACAGTTAACCAAGAATTGTGTTAATCTCATGTATTTTTAAACCAAAACATTTGCTTCGACTTTCTGAGCCAAGCAGTCGTAAAAATTAAGTAAACACCGTCGTCTAATATTTTTTGAACGACTTTTTGTGGTTATCTTCGCAATTTTTTTGCTACTAGTATAATTATCAACTTATGTTTAATTTTATTGTTACACCTAAAATACCACTATTAGGTTCAAAATACAATCGGTTTCTTCTATATTTTTATACAAATGGGTAAAGATTAAAGAAATATTAATCAAAAAAATTCAATTATTTGTTGAAAAAAATAGCATGTTGTTTAAAAATCTCCGCGTTTAGCGAAAAATACTGTCCGTAACTGGAAGTTGAAACAAATGTGATCGTTTTTTTGAACTTATATATGTGAACGTTGGGTTAGCTAAAATTACAAATGAACAAAGCTTATATTATTAATAGTAAGTAAAATTAAATTCAATAAATATGCTGAAACAATAATTCTTGCAAGATTCGAATCATTCATTAAAACACTAGAACATCTTACGTATCTAAAAACGGAATTACTCCCGTGTTCAACAGGCCGCGATAAGTCCCAAATGATAAAACATCCAAATAAAAATTAACTATCACTGAATTATCATCCGTATTATTAGGAATTGACCTTTTTCTGTAAATATGTAAAATATAATAAAAAGTTAGATGCGTTCAATATACATTAGGCTGGGACGATTTGTATGGACGATCAAAAAGTAAAAAATCGTTTTTCTGAAACGCAATCTACGGAAAATTCTAAGAAAGTTTCCTCAAGAAACCATAGGTCTAAAATCAAATCCTATCTTGCGCATTTCGTCTATTATCCAATAAAAAATACTATTAAAAAAGAAAATAATACTGAAATATCATTGGAAGAAATACGAAATGCGCAAGATTTGATTTTAGACGTATGGTTTCTTGGGGAAAATTTCTTAGAATTTTCCGTAGAATGCGTTTCTGCTATACCCACCCTAATATACATATGTATACAGTGTTGCAACAACCTCAAAATATTTGTAACCAAGTTTTGTTTTTTTTGGGGTATTATCTAGATATTTCTTAACATTTTTAACTAATTTTTCATTTTAATTAAAAACTATGTTCACTTTAAGCATTGAATCCAACATTTGAGGATAAAGCTAAAAGAGTAAAATTTCAACATTATTGAAAGATAAGGCAAATATTTCAAAACATCCACCAGAATTATTATACTCTATATGTTTACGTAGACCAGTTTCGTGCTAAAAATTTCATATCAAAGATGAATTACCCAAAATTTAGAAGAAAAACGCCAAAAAATAGGGTATGTAATGTGAATATAAAAACCGCAATATTTCGAAAACGGATTGACTGGAAAGAAATAAGTTTAACATAGCACCGAGGGTACTCGTACAAAACGTAGTTGAAATTTCTGGAACCAAAATGTATGTTCAACTGTGTAATTAAACCAATATTGGGAACTCATTTACATCCCTAAATCGTAAATATCTTTTAAAATAATTATTCGTTCTCAAATCTTTTAATATTATTCCAAAGGGCTTGAATTGACAATCACGATAGATATAATTTGTTTATGAAAACTCTAAAAATATACTAAACTATTTGGCAAATTACTCGAAGTTTTACAATATTTTTAATATGTTTTTTGTATTAGAAAAATTATACAAATGTTCGTAAATGTTAAACACCTACATGATTATACTTAAACTAAAGATTTATTTTTGAAGATTAGCGTGATCACAAAATTTTTTTAATTATGAAAAAACTACAATAAATATTTCGGTTAGGTAAGTAAGGGTCTGTTTTTCTGTACGCCTTAAAAATAAAATTTTTATTTAATTTCCTGTTTTTTTTTAAATATAATTTCTCTTATTATATTATTTCACTATGACTAGTAAGATGAGATGCTGTTTTAAAGATCCTAGTATGTGTGGAGAAAATATGTTAAAATCCAATTGTAGTTAGTTTATTTTGGTATTTAAATTGGCAACTAAGGCAATTCCTGGACATATAATGTAAAAAAAGATATTTTCACCAAAAACGCTATATATCACGTAAATACAAAATTAGAAATATTTAAATAACCGCTAATGAAGTATTTGTATTGATGTAGTTAGATTCAAATATGATTTGATTACATAAAAAATTAATTTATAAAATGAATATTTTTAGGATGTAAAATATCGAGATATTATATAAACATTTCATTACATTTTTAACCAATATCTCATTTTAATTGAAAACTATGTTCACTGTAATGCCTTGAATGTGTAGTGTTAAATTTATATTTATAATTTTCGGAATACAAAATTTTATTGCCGATAAAGCTAATAGAGTCAAATTTGAACATTCTTGAAAGATCAGACACATATTCCAAAACATCCACCAGAATTCTTATACTCAAAAAAAAAAAACATACGTTTACGTACCCAGTTCCATGCTAAAAAAATTTCACATTCTAAGCTGTATTACCCAAAATTTAGAAGAAAAACACCAAAAAATAGGGTATGTAATATAAAAACCGCGATATTTCGAAAACACGATCTGACTGGAAAAATCAAGTATGATAAGTAATGAGGGTTAAATTCGTCACATCGTTAAATTTGTTCAGTGTTTTCTATTTTGAATGATCGGGTGCACAAAAGGGTACACACGTGTGCAGTTTCCATGGCAAAAATCCGTGAATAAGGCTACGAAATTCTCCCGTTTCTGCCTATTCTCCGGATTTAGCATCGTGTGACATTTATTGTTTCGATACCTGAAGAAATGTCTCGGCGGAAAAAGATTTGAGTCCAACGAAGGGAAATAATACTCAAATTATAAATTGGACGATATAAAATAAATACCTGATGTAACAAGTCTTAAATCATTCTATAAAATTAAGAATGTCGTTTGATAAATCTAATTACTTGTTGTATAGTGTAAACCTACCTTAAGCAGATAACGAACGGATCTATTAGGATAAGTATTTCATCGTTAAGATCATTTGCAACATTAGTATTAGAACTAAAATTAATTTTCATATTCTCTATTAATGTTTAGAATAAAATAACTTAACGTAAAAATTGTGTGTTTGAAAAAGTCTTCAAAACTCGTTTAAATACCCATCCAAAGTCAAATTTTCGTACCCAATTTGGCAAAAGTCCCCTAATCTGACAACACTGATAAGCACAAATGTAATATACCCACCCCCTATGATGGTGAGGGAATAAATGCTGTTTACATAAATTTACTTTTTTGTTACGTTCACAAATCGTTTTGAAAATGATTTAATGCAATTATAATATTATAATAAAACTAAATTAAGGTCCAATTTTAGTTTTTGTACTCTTTTTTGGTGGGTGTTATTTCATTTGAGACTTATGTATTTCATAGTGCCGTATTGAGTGTTAGTATTACAAAATTGGAGTATTCCTTTTATATTAACGCAGTAAAACTCGGTTATAACGACCTCTGTGGGATTAGTGAAATTAGTCAGTTATAAGCAATGTTCATGCGTAATAAGCTATTTAATATTGATCATATTCTGTATTTCAGTTATTTCAGATTCTTTACAATTATTCACATTTGACTTTCGTTTACATTTGTTTCTAAAAGTATTTCAATTTGTTTAACTCATATTTTTGGACGTTGATTATAAAAAAGGGAAAATTGTATTCGAGGGACCATAAAAAGTGTGTAGTTCGTTTTAACCGAGTTTTGTTGTTATATTAATCTTCGTTTTTTAATTCATTGTAAGTATTGTTTCGACTTAGTAAACGTATTTTGATCGTATGGGAGGCTGCTATTGCGGAGGCCGACATCGACCTGCAGAAGTTCCTGAAAAATCGATGTCTTTTTGCTCTATAATTGGAATACGATCATCATAAAGTGTTGGTGCTTGAAGAATTATGCCAGCTGTTCCAGCTAATACAGCCAAGGTAAAAATCCATAAAAATAGTCGATCCAAAACCATGGCCACGTATTTCCAATCTTCTTTGACCTGGAAATAAAGAAAACAATTATAATAATTACATTTTTATTTATAAGAGCATATCAATTTGCGATTTGTAATATTTTAATATAATCCTGGTAATAAACTCTTGTTGTAAATTGCACAAAAGAAGTTTCAGGCAATATTTTCTAAGAGTCTAAAAATATTCGATTTTAAAATTGACAAAATGTTGACTTAACGTATTTTGTCTGCCGCAAAACCACAATTACTGTTTGATTTTTAGAAAAAAGTCCCTTAAAATATTACCCATGTGGAAGAAATATTTACATTTTTATTATTTTCCTATAAGTAGTTTTAATAAGAGAATTAATACACAAAAATGGTTAAATTTGTTCAACAGGTAACCTTGCTAATTTGTTCCAAAATCCAAAAGTTAACAATGCCCCATAAATTACAGTTTCAGATATTTCAATGTGTTCTGAATTCATCATGTAAGCTTTTTTGGCATCGGACCAAATGTGGCCTGAATCGACTAAAATCGGCTTAAATCATATAATTTCCATTATTTAATATTTTCTCTTTTTGCCAAAATGTTAAATTTTTTGTTAAATATTTCCAATTATGAAGTCTTACTATGTACAATATTTCATTCTGATATATTAACAAACATATTTATTTCTAATATTTATATGTATATCAAGTTTTTGCAAAAATACCATTCCTTCCTATAATCCCAGCATTGTTTGGGAATCCCAGCATTATATTTGCAAATCTTATATTTGCAAAATCTATTCTACTCTATAGGCGTACAATTGTCACGTACGATGATACGGAATTGCCAATATATTAAATTCGGAACGGCCTGGAAGAAAACCTTTTATGTCCTACATGTATAACATACCAAACCGCTTTTCGGAAGTGTTTGTCGCCAAAACCTAAACGCCTTTGCTACGCTTATTTTAATTGCACGTCTATCGGAACAGCCTGATAGAAGTGACAGATTTATTTCAAAAATAGTTTGATTCTGCCCCACTTGGGTTTTGTTTACATCAGTTTTGAGAGCAAGTACTTATATTGGTTTACAGTCAAACATATTTAACAGAGTCTATTACCTCGAACCGTATATGAATCTAAGGTTTGAAAAGAATACCATTTTAATTTGCTAAAAAATTTTAGTTTTAGCGTATCGTTTATTTATAATCAAAATTGTTTTTTTTTTCCTAATGTGTAGATCTGTATTTGTTTTTAATTTTTGTAACTATTTCAAAACTATTTTGTTACAGATAGATGTTTCAATATTTTTAATAATAACAATTGAAATATTAGTAACAGTATTGGGTTTAAACATGCGACCCTAAACGGCATATGAGAGATGACTAAGCGGGATTTCGAAGTAAATATTTTGAAAAAGCTGGATTTGAAAGTTATGGTAAACGAAAAATATTATGAAAGGTCTTACCAAACCAAAAGATAAAGAAAAGGTAGAGAAACCATACAGATACAGGATGACTTTAAAAGAGGTCATCTATGCCGCATATAGTATGCTAATCGGGACTGATTTTTAAAAATCCTGGGGTTCGGGATTTTGATAAAAATCCCTTTACCGCGTTTTGTAGTAATACCATTTTTTTTTTTTCAAATAACTTTCAATGGTCTATTCGGCTATGCTAACGCCATTTTGATTTTGGTTTCGTTATTGTTATTTGGGGGCTTTTACATGTATTAATAATATCTTTTAGCCTATGAGCAATCGAAATATTTTCATTTTGTTCGAGGATTTTGTTGAACAGGATTTTAATTGAGTTTTGTTAGATAACTTATGAAAAATTAATTTTCTAGGGCCCCACTCAAGGAAAACAAAAAACACCGCATTCCTGTATTAACTATGTTGCAGCGGGCGTTAAGCTTAACAACTTTGCTGAACATCACTTTGCGATATTCGGGCATGTAGAATGTCAAAATGCACACAAAAATTACAATTTCATTTCATTTATTAAGTCAATGGAAACATAAATTCCTTACAGACTAGATTAAGTATAAAAATAAAATTAACAATGTTTTTGAAAATATTATTTAAATTATTTTACATAAATAATTTTTAAAGAGATTTTTTGATATGCAGAACTCTATTATTTGTGGATTAAAACAATTTCTTTGTTGTTTGGTATTAATAGCATTAAGGCGTATAAACGCACGAGTAAGTGTACTGTTAAGACCATAATTGGTATGGTGATAAGGCATATTAAAAATTGTATTATACCTAAGCATTCTAGGTGGAACATAAAACGGAATTAATGCAAGCAGATCCGGACAGTCAATACTTCCATTAATTTAATCAAAAACCAGCATAGAAGACTGAAGTTGCCTACGAAATTCCAAAGACTGTAGTCCTAGCCACGAACACTGTAATTCATATGTAATTCATATGCAAAGGATTAACTAACCTTACTAAAGATTGAACAAATTTCATAAATTTTCTTTGGATTCTCTCAATACGAGAAATATGATTATCACTATGAGGAGCCCAAACCACAGCATCATACTCTAACTTCGATCTAACAAGAGATGTGTAAATTAATTTAAGTGTATTTGGATCCGAAAATTCAGTACAATTTCTCCTTATGAACCCAAGCACTTTATATGCCTTAGGAATAATATAGTCAATATTTCCTCTATATATTTATGAAAAACGGGATTTAGAAAATCCCGGGATTTAAAATTAAAAAATCCCGGGCTTTGGGCTTTAAGAAATCCCGAAAATCCCGGGATTTTCCGTTTGGCATCTCTATCTATGCGTAACATTTTCAGAAATAGGTTAGAAGTTACATTACATAGGAGGCTATTTCAAACCATAATCATCAATTTTAGAACTAGTTCTAGAATCATTCCAAAAAGATTAACAATTTCAAAACAATATTTGACAGCAATGCTGGCTACAAAAATTATGCCTAATTTTTGTTCTCGATTCGCTTTGAAAGATTTATATATATATAGAATTTAATAGAAAACATTGCTATAGCATAATAGGTTATCTCTTATAGTTTGAAAATTTGTGTTTTTTTTAACTACCTTAGTCTGCTTTTTTGCTAATAATGGATCCGAAGCTTTCCCGATTTTCTTGAAATATCGTTTTTTAAATTAACAACAAATTTATTAATATTCTTTAGAAATAACTGTTGAAAACCCTTTACTGAGTGAAAAGTTATGTGCATTAAAATTAAAAAAAAGTATTATTACTTACGTTAATGTTTAGTTGTACAGAAAATAAAAACAAAAAAATAATAATGTGTACTACAGAAGTCTTCGGAAGTAGACCTATTTTTTATGTAAATTTCAACTTTAAGCCAAATTTTCTTTCGCAAATGGAATTTATAGGCCGATCCTCGGTACCGTCAACAAAGTTAAAAATCTAAAGAAATACCATTTTTGGGATTTTTGAAAAGTTTGTGAGATTCTAAAAAACAATTCAATAATTTCTTTTTCAGTTTTGAATTTTGACAAAAAATGTCTATATAAGTGTAAAATTTCACGAAAAACGATTCATAAACAAAACTTTTATTACATTTTAAAAATTAAAATTTTCTAATAAGATCAGCTCGGATTTTTTTTCACATATTTTTAAAATAAAAAACAATTTTTTAAAATAAATAATAGAGTAAAGAAAAAAAGGAAGAATAATCAATTTTAGAATTGTAAAATAAAAATATATTTTAATGCAAAAGCATTATTAAACAATCTTTTTTTTTAAAAAAAGGCAATTCCACGAGAATGACACCTCGACTGAAAAATCTAAAACCGTTGAAACTTTTTTCAAGACGATTTGAATAGGAGAAAACACTAAAATGTTAAAATATTAAAATATTTGGAGCTTATTACAACATTATAATGGCAAAAATAATAAAACTAAAAAATAATTTTTTAATTTAATTGGTATGTTTTAGGCTAAGAATGCGGCGAAAACTAAGTACCCAATTAGCATGTTGTATGAAATGAATTTGACTCTGATTGATTTTTGCTATTATCAACTTGTTTTTTAAAACCAAATATATATTTTCTATTTATTTTTTTAGTTTTTGTACATATATATTTACAGAATATATATTGTTTTACTATGAGTGAAAAATCTGTCACGTACGGTATGTCACGTACGATATTTAATTTAGTTTATTATAAAATCATCCAATTATTGTTATTAATTAAATATGATGGATTGTAAAGGAACATTATTTGGTCGGGAAAATATTCCAGTAAAAGATCATACCTTTTTTGAATGATGGAAATATTATTCCAGTACACCAATTTGGTTTCCGTGAACATCGTGGCACCATTGAACAAGTCAATCGTTTAACTGGAGAGATTAGAAAATCTTTTGAATTAAGGAAATATTGTTCTGCCGTCTTTTTAGATGTTGCCCAAGCATTTGACAAGGTATGGCATAAAGGTCTAGTACATAAAATCAAATGTTTACTACCACTATGTACTCATAAATTGCTGGAGTCTTATCTATCGAATAGACTTTTCAGAGTTAAGTTCAATGATTATGTAACGAGAGAATACAAGATTAGAGCTGGCGATCCATAGGGAAGTGTACTAGGACCTACGTTATATTTGATTTACACCTCTGACTTGCCTACAATTAACAATTTCTACATTTGCTCATAGCATCTAGTCAACTGCAAAATTATCTCGTACGTGTGGAGACATGGTTGAAAAACTGGCGAATAAAGGTGAATGGGCTGAAAAGTAAACATGTTACGTTTGCTCTAAGGAGAGGAAATTGCCCACCTGTCACACTCAACAACGTTAATATACCGCGGTCGGATTATGTCACCTACCGTGGTATTCATCTTGATAGACGGCTTAGTTGGCGTTGTCACATAGAAACCAAGAGACTTCATATGAAGCTAAAAGCCTCTAACTTTCATTGGTTAATCAGTGATCAATCAAAATTAAGCCTTGAATATAAAGTCATCCTGCATAAGACCGATTTAAAACCAATTTGGACATATGGAATCCAATTATAGGGAATGGCTAGCAACAACAGTATTGATCTTATACAGAGGGGCCAATCTAAAATTCTTAGGACCATGACGGGAGCACCATGGTATATAAGAAATGAAGACATCCACAGGGACTTAGAACTGACATTGGTAAAGGAAGAGTTCAAGGAAGTCCGTGAGAAATATATTGTTAAGCTGAAAAACCATCCCAATACGCTTGTAAGACAACTTGTGCAGATCCAAACCCGATCCAGTCACCGTAGAGCTGATCTACCACCCGCTAAGATGAGTGCCAGTTAACCATTTATGCTCTCTTGTTGGAGAGCAACTAGTTTTAAGTTTAGTTATAAGATTTAAATACTTATTGTTAGGCCTATAAAAGGCAGATTCAATAAATTAATAAAACGTTAAAAAAACAAGTAAGAGTACTATATTCGGCTGTGCCGAATCTTAAATACCCTCCACCTAAATATGATGAGAGATGTAGAATTTACATTGGCATAAACACTTTAATATCCATATTCAATATTTGTTATTATGAGGATTAAGACAATGTTATCGAAATACTATTAAATAAATATATGGAATAATATAACAATTGTAAGAAAGACTAGTTTAAGCAGAAGATACTTTAACTGCAGATTCTTACCATTTTGAATAGAGTTTGTCATTTAATCATATTATAACGTATGACATTTATCAATTTATATATGTACCTAATAATTGGTTATCATTATCCCATTGGATCAACATTATCCTTATTCACCACAAGTGAAGAAAAAGAATATAAAAAAGAGTATACAAATATATTTAGACAAAATTCAAAATTTTGCATATGGAAATGAGTTATATCACAAAATGTTAATATATATTCGCGATTAATGAATTTTCCGGATATGCGTCTTATATATAATTATGAACCCATAGTCAAAACTTCCAGCAGTATGATTTCTGTCTACTTGTAACTAATTTCTGTTGAATTTTTTATCGATATCAATGTTTATATGCGTTAATGTATTTTTGGGTTGTGGAATAATATGGAAACTATGACCTATTATGAGTCAATCACCATAAAATAGTTTAACGTGATTTCTATGTATTTTAATTGCATTTCATCTTTACAAGAGTTTTATGGGTATTACAGTTATTACCGAAAGTGGAACTTATATGAGGGCTGTTGCCAATTATGGACCGATATCATAAAATTCAGTAGTATGATTTTTGGATTCAAATTTTGGTTCAACATATTGGAGCTGACCTATTATGGGACTATCGCCATATAATACTGTAACGTGATTTCAAAGTATTTGAGGGCTATTTTTGTAAAATTTATGAATAAAAAAATTAATAAAACTTAATTTAAACAACGCTATTAACAAGTGTGGACCTTATATGAAAACTATATTGAATTATGGACCGATATTTAAAAAATCTTGTAATATGATTCGTGAATACAAATTACTGAACGGTGTACAATTTTGGTTCAGTATAAATATTTTTTTTGGATATTTGTGTAGGTTAATGTGTTTTCCAGAAGTGGTACTTATATGGAGGCTATGACCAATTATTGGCCGATCATCATAAAATTTTGTACAATGATTTTTACATATATTGTAATTTTTGGATTCGAATTTCAACTTGATGACTATATTTGTAAGAAATTTATGAGGGTTTTAGTGATTTTCGGGAGTGGACCTTATATGGAGCTATGGTCAAATATGGACCGATATTCACAAACTACAGTAGTATGATTACTAGATACAAATTACTCATCTGTGTATAATTTTATTTTGATATCGATATGTTTTAGATATTTATACAGGTTAATGTGTTTTTCGGAAGTGGTCCTTATATGGGAGCTATGACCAATTATGGGCCAAACTTCATGAAATTTGGTACAGTTGTTGCTATGTATATGAGTTTTATGTATGTCGAATTTTAACATTATTAAGATATTTATAAGAGATTTGTGAGTACTTAACTGATTTTCGGAAATGGACCTTAAATTGGAGCTACGGTTAAATATGGACCGATATTCACAAAATCCTGCAGTATGACTTCCATATATAAATTACGGATCTGTGTAAAATTTTGGTTTGATATTGATATTTTTTAGATATTTATGCAGGTTAATGTGTTGTTCGGATGAGGTCCTTATATGAGAGCTATAAACAAATATGAACCGATCTTCCTAGAATTCGGTGCAGCAACTTTTGTATATATGGAGATTATTTGTGTCGAATTTCAACTCAATAGCGATATTTATAAGGAATTTATGCATGTTTAAGTGATTTTCGGAAGTGAACTTTATATGGGGGCTATGATCAAATATGGGCCGATCCACGAAAAATTCAGTCTTGTGATTTCTCTTAGCACGAAACTTATTTTTGCTGAATTTTGTATGGATACTGCAATTCTGTAGGCATTTATAGACTATAGCACCATATTTCGGGAAGAAATTTGTATGGGGGCTACGAGAAATTATGGACCGATTCTTTCCATTTTCAACAAAATTTGTCCTTTTATCATATAAATAATGAGTGCAAAATTTCATGGTGTTCTCTGCAATGAATTTTCCAAAAGTCACAAAAATCATGTGAAAATTATAAAAATTTTTGGAGGTTGTCTTACATTTTGATCCATAACCCTGGTTCTACCAATTCGATTTTGCTGATTTTCAATACCAAACTGCTTAGAAAAATTATAAACATTTTGGTATACATTTCATTAATTTCGCTTATGTATTTTGGACGTGAGAGTGTTTTACACAGACAGACAGACAGACAGACAGACGGACAGACAGACGGACATTGCTCAATCGCCTTAGAATTTCATAAGGATCAATAATATATATACTTTGTTGGGTCTCAGATGAATATTTCTCAATGTTACACACGGAATGACAAACGTATATATACCCTCTTTCACCACTTGTGGTGGTGGAGGGTATAAAAAAAATATAATGTAATATAATATAATTTGTTCGGTTTCTGCTTTTTTTATGAAACACATAAATATGTATATGAGTCAAATAATTTTGTACAATATTGACTATACAGAGGAAGAAAATTGGAGAATTGAATAAGTTGGCAATACAGCAGAATTGCAAAAGAGGCTGATAGATAAATTCAAACGGCGTGATGTTGACATCGGAGCTCACGAATTCGAGTAAATTGAAGTTTCTAACCGTGAAACAACAAGCATGGATATAAGTACAATGTTTGCAGCTATGATGGAAAAATTCAATGAAACAAACGAGAAATTAGCTGAAGTTAAAGTTGATGTTCAAGAAACATCTAAAGTTAACAACGAGATGCTGTTAGCTGAAATTCAAGAAACTTCTAAAGCCACAAACGAGAAGCTTAGGAGTTTATAAACAGCATGGTTGATAATCTAGAAACGCAAGTATGCAACTTTGACAAAAAGCTGTCCCTGAAAAAAGAGGATAACATCATGACAAAAAGGGCAGGCAGTCGCCACCCCCTGGGAAAAAGGTAGGAATCAATGATTAACAAAAAGCAAGGTTCTCCACCACTACACCAACTGAAAAAGAACACAGAGGGCGTTGTGTCTAGGCAACGACAGATGGCAGCATCATCACCTAAGACCTACTACAGTAAACCAATCATCTACTTAGCTGGAACAACGACCGATTAACGAAACTGACACAAGGCAAAATAACAACAGACTGAATCTTATGGCAACAACCTTTGGCACACGAAAAGGAACACGCATAGCTCAATGGAATGTACGAACCCCACGTGAAGCATCAATGCTTGCAAAATTAGAACATAAAATAACATCATATAAGATCGAAGTCCTAGGCAAAATGAGGTGGAATAATAATGGTAAACTTATCACTGGAAATTGTAACACTGTAATCTAAAGTGGAAAGGAAGATGGCGGCAATAGTAAAGTTGGATTCATAATATCACGCAATCTGATTGATCATATATGCGGAGCAGAAGATGGATAAGCTTCTTAGTGGATGTTAGAAACATAAGAGGTGCTGACATCGGCAGTGATCATGAGCTCATCACAGGCGAAATCAAGATCAAACTGAAATGGCAAAGAAGAACAACCAGGCACACAAGACCAGGCCTACAACAACTCCAAAATAACGATACTAAGAACTCGTTAGCGACGATAATTCGTGAACAGCTACCAATTAACCAACACCACTCATGGGAAGATATCACAGCAACATATAATCGAGTCGCAGAAGAAACATTGGGTACAGCGCAATCAGAAAGAAAGGCCTGGATATCAAACGACACTTGGAACCTGGTTTCTCAAAGAAGGGAACTCAAGCTGCAGTTATACAACAACAACACTTTGAGACAGCAGTACCAACTACTGGCAAAACAAGTAAAGAAAGCTGCAAGAAGAGACAAAAGAAAGTTCCTAGAACGGCTCGTAATGTCGGCAAAAGAAGCGGCTATCCAGAACAATATGAGAAAACTACACCAGACGATATACTGTCTCACCAATCGAAAGTGTAATAGGATCCAACCAGTCGCTGATCGCAGTGGTGCGCTATTAACAAATAATAATGCACAGACACAAAGATGGAGAGAACATTTCGAAGAAATTAGTAAAATCACCTCGGATGCAACTACTAATGACAACGAAATTGAAAACAACAGCCCTGCAGAAAATATCCTAAGAATATCAAGCAGCCCCCCAGTATAAGTGAGATTAAGGAGGCCATCGGGAAGTTAAGAAATAACAAGGCAGCAGGCGCAGATGGAATACCAGCTGAAATTCTTCGCGTTGACATCAAAACCACAGCTGAACTCCTACGACCACACATCATATCAAGATTACAACAACTGGAGAGGAATTACTCTGCTTAATACCGTATACAAGATACTAGCAGTCATAATAAAGGGAAGGCTTCAAACTAAAATGGAGTTACATTCTACGAGATGAACAGCCAGGTTTCCGGCCAAACAGAAGCTGCGTAGACATGAGCGAAGTCTGTACAGAGAGAAGAGTTATAACATGGAGCTTCTCACGCCAACTCGAGGATTTGGATTATGCGGATGATATTTGCCTACTCTCGCATAAGGTCTCCAACATGCAAGCAAAGATAGATGATCCGTTGATGTATCAATTCAATATTGACGTATTTGTGATGGGCATTCATTATCTTGACGTAAAACAGGCGGTATGTGCCTCAATGAAGCCATCGTTTGCAGAAACCGTCACAAGATAATCTCTACATAGCTAAAATGCGAGGTGCCAAATCTTGAAGTTGTTGCTGAGAAGAGAAGAAATATGGTTAACGCTGTAAAAGAGGGAGTTATGAAGGCATTAGATGATAAGCGTAGCAGGGCCGGAATCAAATGTTACAACTGCGGTAATGTCGGTCACATTCAGCGTAACTGCAAAGCTTCAATTAAGAAAAAATGGCATAGAAGAGACAGGCATAATGAAAAACAGGGTAATGTGGACATTCTCTCAAGACAACCCTGTACCCAAGAGAACAGAGTACAAAGATCAAAGAAAAGGAATTCGTCATTAATGTTCGACTGATGCTTGCGGATGCCAGTAACGATTGGTGTGTGGCTCAAATCTCAGGCCCTGTGCAACAGTCTGCAGTTGATAAATGACTGCCTATATCGTATATGGGAAAGTACTGACGGCAAATCGGCGAGAAATCTAATTGTGGTGCCGTCCTCTAAAATCAACCAAGTAATGAAGGAGTTGAATGAGGTGGTCACCTGGGTGCGACAGAAACTCTAGAAAAGATAAAACAACGTTTATATTGGGTCGGATGTCAACAAGCTGTCGCCGATTGGTTAGCCTATATTGTCCACAATGCATATCAGTCAAAAGTCAGCAGTACATCGAGCTGTGAACTCTGAAGGATTAAACGCAGGCCAGCTTTTACTATTGTATAACCCACAACGTAAGAAAGGACTGTCTCCCAAGCCACAAACCCATTGGGATAGACCATACCAGGTGATTTCAATAATGCAAAATTGTTTGTAACAAAGTCTTAGTTATTTTCAAATATCCGATAAAAGTATGGAGTACTAGCTGAACCGGTGCGCTTTGTCACCCCAATAGGATGAAAGAAATAGTACTATTAAGTCACTCTTTGTGAATTAATAATAATTCAGGAAAACATGAATGCGGATTTTAGCTCATTCTAGACGTATTATTATAACAAAAACAGTACCATAAAGACCCACATTTTGTATTCTTACTCAGCATCATGAATGTTTAATTTCATATTTCTGTGTCCATTATTATAGAAAATACAAAAGAACGGTAAGACTATAATCACCTTTCGTGACTCATTCACAATCATTTTTGCCTAATTTTAAGGTTTATTGTTATAAAATATTCAAAAAGTACCTTTACAATAAAGAAATAGTAACATTAATTATCCGTTTTGAATTCGCGATTATAGGTCCATCGTTATAAAATATTCAAAAAGTACTACTAGTTCGAAAAAGTTCCCTTTTTATATTCTAACTCAGTCAGGATCATGTGTGTTTAATATCCTGCTTATTGGTTCATTATTATAGAAATTTCAATAATAGTTTCTGTTACCTCAATACCATTGTGCCCTCTATCCTTGATTCTTTCTTTACTCAGAAGCATATCAGCGAACTATTATGTATTACAATAAGTAAAATAATTTATTATAATAAAAAGTACCATTAGAAGAAAAAGTAAAAATTTACCACACTTAAACCACTGTCAACTTTGAAATTTCAAAGTAATTTCCTGATTCTATGTTCAATATTATAGAAAATTAATTTTGAAGAACGAAAAAGTACTCCTTAGTTTGGATAAGTCCTCCATTTTTGATATTATAATACAATTGAGCACCCTATTCTTGATTATTTCTTTACTGAAAAGCATATTAGCCAACTTTAAATAATTTTATATATTAAAAAGGTTAGCAGTTCCTATATTATCAACTGATATAATAGTTAATAAATTATCACAAAACCGAACCGAAACCGATCGGTTTTTTAATTTTTTAAAAACGAAACCGCTGTTTTAAATTCTTCGGTTTTTTGGAAACTCTAATTTAAAGTACTGTTGTGTTTATTTGAATAAATAAAATTTTTTTACAAATTTTAAACTACTAAACGGCTTTTATTTGTAATCAAAAGTATCCGGTTTATTAAAAAGAAATATACAACTGTTTTTAAAAGGTAAACAATATTCATTTGCTTTTAGTGAAGACTTAAAAATGCAAATATCTCGAAAACAGTACAGTATCGGCCATATACAAACAAAGTTTTAAATTTCTGTTATGTATTATTTTCAATTTTTAATATATTTACTATTGGTAAACAAATACTTTTAAAGTTAATCTTTCTATAACAGGTATCTTTAAATGAAAAAATATTTAAAAGTAGAATAAAACAGACAAAACTAAAGCACCCCCTCATGGATATAATATAAAATTTTTTTAATTTATATTTTGTTCCAAATCCTTTTTATTGGATGACACAAGCACATCTCTTAGGTATAGAAGATATTATGTTTAAATGGTGTCTTGCGATATTCCTTCCCTGGCTATAATATCGGCTTGAAATAAATTGTGAAAATTGCCGATCCTTATTTCGGAAATTTTTTCGATTCATTTTTATATTAACAATCTCCCACAAGTTCTCAATAGGATTGAGATCGGGAGATTGTCACAGAGTATACAGAGGTGTCACGAGACAGAAAATAATCTCGTTTTCTATTCGTCTCTTTCTTTATAAACTTCCTTTTTCATTGTTTTGTTTTGGTTATTTGTTTGTTTTGATTACATTACTTTGTCTACTGTATTCGCGTTGTATATAGCGTTTTGCTTTAATACATCACTGATATTGTAGTACAAAATATTTGCTATCCTTTTTTAAGAGAACTGCCCTTTCATCTGATTTTGTGTTTTTGAAACGTCAAATTTGACACCTCTGTATACTTTGTGAGATTGTGCAGACCAATGAAGAACTTGAATCTTATTGGTCTGTAGCCAAGTCTTACAAACTTTGGAGGTGTGCTTAGGATCCTTATCCTGTTGGAACCTCCCTATAAGTGATATCTTTTCACTGACATAAGGCAACATTACATATTTCAATATATCACGGTACATGAACCGATCCATAATCCCATTAACTTAATGAATTGGCCCAATTCCTTGACCAGAAAAGCAACCCCTGACCATTATATTGCCCCCTCCATGTTTAATTGTCCCTTTGCAAAATTTTGGATTCAGTATATGTCCTTTTCGTCTACGTACACGGCTTATTCCATCGGAAATTTTGTATTTGGATTCGTCAGAGAACAGTACTGTCTTCCATTTTTGTACACCCCAGTCGATGTGGGCTTTGGCAAACTCCAGTCTAGCTTTCTTCTTAGCTGATATAAACGGCTTTTTTTCTGCTCTTCTACGGATTGTTCTTTCGCTAACACATAATCTTAAACTTGTTCTTACTTGACAAGCTAATGCTGTAGGATCTTTTTGCATTGCTGTTTTGATCAAGGAATCATCATAACGTGTGGTTTTATGCGGATGTCCTCCAGAATGCACCGGTGATATACGATCAGTCTGCAAAAACTTTGGATTCAGCTTGGAAATAACTGATCTGTTAATTGAATATTTTTTAATCAATTCATGCGGTGATAAGCCCGCCTTCCAGTCTTCAATAACTTTAATTTTAAATTCACTGGAGTACTTGGCCCTTGCCATCCATTGTTTTTTCGCAATAAACTGTATAAAACTTAAATTATGCAGACTACGCCTCCCTTTATTTTTATCTTCTGAGTTTTATCATTTTAAATTAATTGTTCATAAAATTATCCTTTACCAAATGAATAATTTTAATAATAAATTAATCAAATATATACAAAGTACATTCCAAAAAAAAGTTTTTCAACAAAAAATGATGATATGAAAAAATCCATTGAGGGGGTGCTTTAGTTTTGAGCTATACTGTATTTGTTTTCAGCGTGATATAATTGTATGAAACAAATGTTTTGGATAAGGAGACCTCTTTAACTTCTTAATTTTTTTAAATAAATAATATTGTTTTGAATGAAATACATGTTAACATTAAATATATGAATGTATTAATATATATGAAATAAAATCGAATACATATTTAATTTCAATAAACTTTATTTTGATCTTAATTAACTTGAAGGATAAAATAAGTTTTCTAAAAAAATTAGAATTTCCCACCCAAATTATTTGGCTGGATCCGCCCCTGCCCTAGGTGCCCCACTTTGGGACCTTGAGGCTCGGCCCTACGTTAGTGTTTAAATTCCAAATTCAAAACTCAAAACTCAGATACAACTCCTCTATAATTTATACCCTCCACCACCACAAGTGGTGAAAGAGGGTATATATACGTTTGTCATTCCGTGTGTAACATTGAGAAATATTCATCTGAGACCCAACAAAGTATATATATTATTGATCCTTATGAAATTCTAAGGCGATTGAGCAATGTCCGTCTGTCTGTCCGTCTGTCTGTCTGTCTGTCTGTCTGTGTAAAACACTCTCACGTCCAAAATACATAAGCGAAATTAATGAAATGTATACCAAAATGTTTATAATTTTTCTAAGCAGTTTGGTATTGAAAATCAGCAAAATCGAATTGGTAGAACCAGGGTTATGGATCAAAATGTAAGACAACCTCCAAAAATTTTTATAATTTTCACATGATTTTTGTGACTTTTGGAAAATTCATTGCAGAGAACACCATGAAATTTTGCACTCATTATTTATATGATAAAAGGACAAATTTTGTTGAAAATGGAAAGAATCGGTCCATAATTTCTCGTAGCCCCCATACAAATTTCTTCCCGAAATATGGTGCTATAGTCTATAAATGCCTACAGAATTGCAGTATCCATACAAAATTCAGCAAAAATAAGTTTCGTGCTAAGAGAAATCACAAGACTGAATTTTTCGTGGATCGGCCCATATTTGATCATAGCCCCCATATAAAGTTCACTTCCGAAAATCACTTAAACATGCATAAATTCCTTATAAATATCGCTATTGAGTTGAAATTCGACACAAATAATCTCCATATATACAAAAGTTGCTGCACCGAATTCTAGGAAGATCGGTTCATATTTGTTTATAGCTCTCATATAAGGACCTCATCCGAACAACACATTAACCTGCATAAATATCTAAAAAATATCAATATCAAACCAAAATTTTACACAGATCCGTAATTTATATATGGAAGTCATACTGCAGGATTTTGTGAATATCGGTCCATATTTAACCGTAGCTCCAATTTAAGGTCCATTTCCGAAAATCAGTTAAGTACTCACAAATCTCTTATAAATATCTTAATAATGTTAAAATTCGACATACATAAAACTCATATACATAGCAACAACTGTACCAAATTTCATGAAGTTTGGCCCATAATTGGTCATAGCTCCCATATAAGGACCACTTCCGAAAAACACATTAACCTGTATAAATATCTAAAACATATCGATATCAAAATAAAATTATACACAGATGAGTAATTTGTATCTAGTAATCATACTACTGTAGTTTGTGAATATCGGTCCATATTTGACCATAGCTCCATATAAGGTCCACTCCCGAAAATCACTAAAACCCTCATAAATTTCTTACAAATATAGTCATCAAGTTGAAATTCGAATCCAAAAATTACAATATATGTAAAAATCATTGTACAAAATTTTATGATGATCGGCCAATAATTGGTCATAGCCTCCATATAAGTACCACTTCTGGAAAACACATTAACCTACACAAATATCCAAAAAAAATATTTATACTGAACCAAAATTGTACACCGTTCAGTAATTTGTATTCACGAATCATATTACAAGATTTTTTAAATATCGGTCCATAATTCAATATAGTTTTCATATAAGGTCCACACTTGTTAATAGCGTTGTTTAAATTAAGTTTTATTAATTTTTTTATTCATAAATTTTACAAAAATAGCCCTCAAATACTTTGAAATCACGTTACAGTATTATATGGCGATAGTCCCATAATAGGTCAGCTCCAATATGTTGAACCAAAATTTGAATCCAAAAATCATACTACTGAATTTTATGATATCGGTCCATAATTGGCAACAGCCCTCATATAAGTTCCACTTTCGGTAATAACTGTAATACCCATAAAACTCTTGTAAAGATGAAATGCAATTAAAATACATAGAAATCACGTTAAACTATTTTATGGCGATTGACTCATAATAGGTCATAGTTTCCATATTATTCCACAACCCAAAAATACATTAACGCATATAAACATTGATATCGATAAAAAATTCAACAGAAATTAGTTACAAGTAGACAGAAATCATACTGCTGGAAGTTTTGACTATGGGTTCATAATTATATATAAGACGCATATCCGGAAAATTCATTAATCGCGAATATATATTAACATTTTGTGATATAACTCATTTCCATATGCAAAATTTTGAATTTTGTCTAAATATATTTGTATACTCTTTTTTATATTCTTTTTCTTCACTTGTGGTGAATAAGGATAATGTTGATCCAATGGGATAATGATAACCAATTATTAGGTACATATATAAATTGATAAATGTCATACGTTATAATATGATTAAATGACAAACTCTATTCAAAATGGTAAGAATCTGCAGTTAAAGTATCTTCTGCTTAAACTAGTCTTTCTTACAATTGTTATATTATTCCATATATTTATTTAATAGTATTTCGATAACATTGTCTTAATCCTCATAATAACAAATATTGAATATGGATATTAAAGTGTTTATGCCAATGTAAATTCTACATCTCTCATCATATTTAGGTGGAGGGTATTTAAGATTCGGCACAGCCGAATATAGTACTCTTACTTGTCTATTATTAAAATCGGACTATCAAATTATTAATGAAGCGGTTGATGATTAAAGTTCTGAGTGATCATGATCACGATATGTATGTATAAGTTATTATAACACACTCTGATACAGGAAAAAAATAGAGGGAAACGGTACGGGTATGTTATATTTTTAAAACGATCCTATTTCTTAGTTTGTGTAGTCCGATTTTCAAAATATTACATACATATATAGAATTTTAAAATTTTCACACACCATATTTGGACCTACAGCGGTTCCAAATATTTTCTGATTTTCTCCACTTTGCCTTTATTGGACTAACAACAAATATGTGTATCAAATGCAAAAATTGTTTTTTTAAAATCATGACTGAGTCCAAAGTTATATACATTTGAATTTAAAAAAAATTAAAAATGGCGATTTTTCGATATTTTTTGTTTAAAAAAAGTACTTTTTTTCTTTTTAAGTTATCTCAAATAATTTCTAAGAAGATGTATAAGGAATTTAAAATTTTTGATACCGATGGGACCAGGATCATCCACAAAACGCCTATTTTTTATGTAAAATTTAACTTTAGGTCAAAAATTCTCAAATCACATAGCCCATGACCCAATATGTTCTTAATTATTTTGTAGAGGGTCTTGATAACCCCGCCCCTGGTAGAAAAGACTAAAAAATCCAATTTTTTGAATTTTTCAAACCTTTTTGGGAATTGCGGATTCCTGATTCATTTTCGTTAGAAAAATCTATATAACTGTAAAATTTCATTAAAAATATTCATAAATAAAAATTTTGTATCTATGCAAAAACTCAATAGCTATACGTATATATTTTTGAAAAGTAGACAAAATCCTATATCCATTGATGTATGGCATGTCTACCTTATGTTTTTTGCGTGGAAAATTAATTAGGTAAAACTTAACATCTCGCAGAGAAATAGGATTTAAAAATGTAGCATACCCGAGGTGGGACAGTGGCAACGCCCATGGTGGGTCCATGAGGTTCAAATTCAAAACTTAAGCTCGACAACGCTTCCTCTTTCATTCAAACCGGACTAACCATTTAGAAGTTACAGATTTATTTCCCTCTACTTTTGTTGTCTATACCACTGTGCAACATGTGTATGGAATATTAATAATAATATTTAATAAAATATACCTTTGTTGAATCTTCTTGCATTTTTGTATGCTCTGCTATAAATTGTACACAAAAACAACTGCGATGAACTCTTGGTGGACATTTTGAGTGTGAAAATGCTGGATTAGTTAAAATAGGACTCTTAATACCAGATGGTCCTACTTCTAAATCAGGAACTGCAGTCATATCATCAGATTCAGATTGTGTGATAGGTGGAATAGGGCCGTGTATCTGACAGCTGCCGCCAAATGGACCACTTCCGGTGAGACTAAAGATTAAAATATAAATATATAGTTATATGTATGTATACTAATATGTATAAAAAACAATAAATAATATATATTGTATATATAATATGTATACGTATGCATAGGTAGAGGAATATTATAAAAGAAAATTCATCAAAAGTTCTGTAAAATTAATTATGTATATATTATATTACTTAGGTTCTAAAAACTATTAAACATTTATCAGAATAATTGCTTTTCGCAATGTATTTCAATAGACAAGTGAAATAAGGGCTGTTATAATAATATTTTTACTCGTCGCCATACATACTTATATTAGTCAGGAATTGTGACATTATGAATATAATTTAATGAAACTTTGAACACATAATTCGTAGACAATGGATGAACACTATCGAAGAATAACGTAATCAGTTTTAATTTTTTTTATGAGAATTGGAAACTCGCGTATAGATCTATACGCGTATACACTTATACCAAATTATTTTTAAAAATCTTACAGTTTAAATAAACAGTATTTTTTCTGCATGAAATATCTTTTTTGTTCAATAATTATAGGAGGCTAATCTACTGGACCGATCCCCTTGAAATTTGTATTGTATGTTTCTCTATATCTGAAGGGAATAATAGGCTACTTCTTATTTTGAAATTTCTAGTGGGCTTAGCCACCTCCCATACAAAGTAATTACTATTTACTCTGCTACTTTAAAACTTTTTCTTTTTAGAGAAATCCGTAAAACTTTGAAGGATTTATTTCGTAATTATGGTACGTACCTTGCTGAAAATTAGTTATTTTCGAATATTTGAAGAACAATAATTGTGAAGTATTTAAGCTTAGTTCGGACGTATTCCTTACCACTGTACAAAGTTTAGCTAAAAATGTGCGAGATCGGAACAGTGGATGTATGACCTCCAATTGTAATTTCAATAGTATTTAAGCTTTTATTATTTTTGGTTGAAATTGGGCGGGATTGGCTTAGTGGGAATTATCCCACTCATATAAAGAAAGTAGTTATAATTGTAGATCTAGAGAATTATAATAGTTAAAGTAAAGCTTGAAATAAATTATTTTATTACCATTGTACATAAAATATATAAAAATGGGTGGGATCTAGAGTGGTCAAACCGGTTTTCGAATTATTCGAAAAACCGTTTTTTCAATTTTTCGGTTTGATATTCGACATACCGGGTTTTTTGTCTCGAAATATTTGACAAACTACTTTGAACAACACTGTTATTCAAAATGTGTGTTATCATTTCATGTTGAATACCATTAACAAGTTATACATCAGGGCACACTTAGAAGGGTTGTTGTTGTTTTTGCTTTTGAGTTTGTTGTATTTTTCGCCACAACAAATACAAGTGAATTGACAGTTCCAAGGTATATTAATTATAAGGTAGTGTTATCAGACCAGCTGATCGTTTTTTGCTACTATGTTCATTTTTCGCCGTGGTGCAGTATAAATGTCAAACTTTGTTTACATTTTGTAAATGTCAAACTTTGTTTTGCTGTTAAATTCGTTTATGTTTTAAAACCAATAATAATCCTACACGAAATTAGTTTTATTTTTAAAAACATAAATTAAATTACAAACAGAATCAAATTTATAAACATTTTTTGTTTAACAAAAATTAGCTTTGATTTATTTGTCAGCTGTTTTTGAAATTTTTCCCTGACAGCCAATTCACCTTCAAATGCAGGCACAATGTCAAACTACATATAAAAAAAATATAACCAATTCGCTCGGCATTCTGAATTCGCCGATGACACTACCTTATAAATTAATATACCAAGGCGAATTTATATACAAGGTGGTGTCGGTGGCGAATTCAGGCAAGTACGAGCGAATTCATTAATTTTTTATGTATGGAGTTTGACATTCGAAACAACTCTCTCATTGTTTCGAATGTCAAACTCCATATATAAAAAATTAATGAATTCGCTCGTATTTTCCTGAATTCGCCACCGACACCACCTTGTATATAAATTCGCCTTGTTAATATACCTTGGACAGTTCACTTGCTAAACCTCTGAATAGACCAAACTGCTGCGAAAATGAATCAGTAAATATATTTGCCGTGTGGTCACACTATATCAAATACTTTCATAAAATAATTGTTTGTTCAAATAGAGCAAACAAAGAAAATTATTTGCTCAACATGGCGGATTAAAAAGGAGATTATTTAAATATTTTTGGTACTAAATTAAAAAGAAAATTGCACTATTTTTATTCTTTAACTATAATAAATATCAATATTTCTTGTAAATTTGTTATTTAAATTATTTTCACTAAAAAAATGGCATCAATAAATGAAGTCTTCTTCTTCACATAAAAGTCATTCAGCCTAGAATGACATACTGGGAGAAAAACTAATTGAAGACATGAAGTCTATGTTGCGATTTTTGCATTTTTATGCGATTTATATTTGTATACATTTAACAAAGTTTTATTATTTTTTATACATGGAGTTTTACAAAATTTAAAATTGCACAAGTGTATGGAATATTTAGTGAATTTAAAATCAAAGAAAATAGTTTAGACATACATAAATATTATGATTTGATTGCAATTAAAAATTCATTCTTAAACAGTATGATCTGTTTAATTTTTTTTAATGCGAATATAATATTTGTGAACATTCTGAATGAAAAGTATAGTTTCAACCATGATTCAAATATACAAGGTTGCTCCACTTCTCTCTCACAAAAATATTTTTGAAGTTTATTGGAATTATTTGAAATTAGTTTTTTGTAAACAATAACGTTAAAGAAATATTTAATTTTAATGTGTAATTTATATTAAAAATTTGTTTCGGCTTCTTGTTTTTTGTGTTTTTTCTTTCTTGAAGTCTGTATAAGGGATAGTTTTAATTATTTCAAAAACGAATTTCTTTAGTTAAAATTTTTTTTATTAAATTTTTTGTTTGCTGTTTTATTTATTTTTTAATTTTAAATAAACCAAAAATGGGATTTTAAGAATGAATACGGTAGCACGATTTTTCATAATTCCAATAAACGTCAGAACGTTAATATGGCGACAAAAAGAGAAAGTGAGACTACCTTCTATTTTTGTATCATGGTTTCAACCAAAGTATAACAAGTAGTCCGACTCCATAATATAACTATTACAAGGTAGAATCAGTAGAAAAGTAAGTTCTCAATTTTTCATGCCTTGAATTGTCAGACAAAATAAAAAATAAAATATCAAAAATTAAAAAAAGTTTATTAAGTATTTTTGTGAAGAAATCAATTTAACATTAAACCATAGAACAAGAATATGCGTGTGAAATGTGCTGTGTGTAAATGTTCATTTGAACAAAAGGATATAAGATTTTTAAAATGTCCTGAACAAAAAATTTAAGAATGGAGTACTGCTTGCGGCGTTGAGTTTTAAATTTTCTTTATTTTTATTCATATATTTGTTTCTAATTTTCTCATATTTGACATAACAAGGCATACAATTTTAAACTCTCCCTACTGATTCTACCTGGTTATTGTTTTATCATGGTCCGACTCTATTTTTCAATATTACTCGCTCACATAAATGAGTTCCGTGTGAAAAATGTACACATCAAATGTCTCGAAATTTTAAAAAAAATTTTTGATTAAATATAGTTCAATTCTCGTTAATTCCTTAAAACACAGAATTTTATAATTTTATTTTACACTTCTAGCACATTTTCATTTCGTTTTGCGTCCAATATATAGTTAGGTACTGCTGTCAAATAGTTCGACTACTTGTATATACTTTAGTTTCAACATTTTAAAAATATACTTTTTCTTTTTAACAGTTCGCTTATTTGATTATTGTAAAGTTCATCATAGCAATATTCGTTATGTTTGAATAATGCGATTTTTAGTTCAAAATCCAAACAAAGCCAAAACAAATACAACAAAATTCCAAAATTGTTAATTATATTAGGGAAATTTTGTAGACTTTTAGTACAATTATACCTACAAATTTTAAAACGTTGATAGTAATATAATTTAATAAATAAACATTTAATAATTATATTATTAAATTGTTCAAGCTTGAGTTCTTTTCGCGATTTGTTTTCATTATTTAGCAATTTTTAATTTAATATATAGCAACACTACTTTTGCGATAACTCATGATGCAACAGCTGTTATTTGACGCTGTTTGATCTTGCAAATGAATTGCAAGATCAAATAAAAAATTGAGGCAAATATTTGCTGTTTATTGGTCACACATTGGTCACATTACATGAAAGTTTTCTTATCGGCAAATAAATTTGTTTGACCAAATTCAGCTGTTTTCTTGTTTGCCGTGCAAAAATATTTTCTGTTCAAACTAGGAACATAAAATATTTGACGTTTAAATAAAAGTACTGAAATTTCATAATTCTTTCAAATGTAATGCAAAATCTAGTAGTATTTGACTTTCTAGATATGTATTTTTTATTGATGAAAGAAATTAAAGTTTTTTTACAGCTTTATTTAATAATTATTTAGGAAAAATATTACCATAAATGTGACCACAAGACAAATATATTTTCCCCTTCGTGTGTTTGATAGTATTTCGGTATAGTTAGATTAAACAAATATGGCAAATAAATGTGTACAGTGTGACCACAAAATCAAGCCATAGATTATTTGATGTAGTTTTGATCAAACACATGAAACATTTTGTGTCAAATAATTTGCGTAGTCTGACCTTACCTTAAGTGTGCCCTGTTATACATCAAGACCAAGGCGCAGTCGCAAAGTAGGTCTGGGTTGATTTAAAACTCGCGCCTCATTGTCATTATTTCTTAACGCTGCAGCCACACGATCAAGTTTTTCTTGATAGTCTTCTACATATACTGTTTGTCAAAATTTACAAAAATTGAAAGCTGTGACGTAGGCTGCACGCAACTTGAAAACAATATTAGTACAAATTGTTGAAAAAAATGTTATCAGCTGTTTTCTTGATTGTAAATTGAAACACCAACTTGAAAGAGAAATTTAATGCAAGTTCGTTTCAATTCTTAAAAGTGTGAGTGTATTAGTAAAAAAGTGTGAGTGTATTAAAACTTGCAAGACAAAACTTGATCGTGTAACCCCCAAATAAGGGCAATCAGGCTCTTTTTTTGCCTTCGACAACGCTTCATATAACGGTTCCTGTTCTTCGTTACTTTTAATTTGGATAAATCAAGTGGAGACAATAAAATCTCATTGATAATGGTGGAGTACCATTATTACTCTTGATTTTAATAAGAAGGTTTAAGCGTTCCCGCTTCCTATACGAAGATATAGGTCGACTAGGGTTTTACATGAGTCGACGTGGGATAACCTAGTAATTTGTGTTATATTTAAATTAACAAACCAATGTAAACAAACTTTGGCAGATAGAAGTCAGAAAACATATCGAGCAAAAAATAATTAGCTGGCTTTTCAACGCATCACCTGTAATAAATTCACCTTGTTATATAGTATGCAGAAAAACTTTTTAATATACTTTTTGGATATTTTAAACAGTTATAATTAAATTAGAGTTCATCTGATTTAGAATATATTGAAAGTAACTCGCAAAATTTAGAAGCCCAGCTCAGTTTAACATTAAAAGAAGTTCAAAATCCACACAAAAGAACTAGTATTGCAGAAACTATCGAATTTTCAAAAAGTTCAAATAAATTAAATAATTTTTACAATGCAATTTTAATAGTTAATCCCACTTCAACTATAAGTGAAGGTGTTATTTCTGTTTCTTCTTTAATCAAAAACAAATTAGAGAGCTATATTCGGCTGTGCCGAATCTTATATACCCTTCACCAAAATATACTTTAAAATAAAATTAAACATCAAGTTGCGGCAAAAAGAACTCGTTGATCATTGCTCTGTAACGCTTACCATTCACAGTAACCGTTTGGCCCGCGACGTCTTCGAAGAAAAAAAGTCCGATGACTCCTCCAGCGAAAACAGCACACCATACAGTGACTTTGAGCGTATGGTGTGCATAATACAGTTTGTGGGTCAATTTGACCCAAAGGAGATATAGGTTTAATTTGAAAAATATTTTTTTGACTGTAATTTTCATTAATATAAATAAATCTACATATTTATGTAACATAATGCAGAAAGTTAAGGAGTTTCACAAATTTATTTCATATAAATAGTAAAATTTTGCATATATCTGACCTTTGACCTCGATGCGCGTCTCGAAATCGTTGTCCGATTTGGCTTACTTATCTTTTAGACCTAGTGTAACAATATTCCACCCGTCACTCTTTGAAATCTAAAAAAAAATCGGCTGTCACCCTAATATATATATATATATTAAAAATCAACAACAAACAGAAAATTTACAGAATCTAGCCGTTTTGTTTTTACCTTTTAAACGTTTTTACCTTTTAAAAACGTTGATTATTTCCTTTAAATAAACGGGATACTTTTGATTGCAAATAAAAGCAGTTTAGTAGTTTCAAATTTGCAATATCTCTTTATTTACTTAAAATGTACAAAAACAACAGTTTAATAGTCACTCGGTGTTTTTATACACGTTTATTAATTCGCAGAAATACACACACTCCATTGCCGACTATTTCAGTACTAAACATCGAAGAACACTGCAAAATGTAGCTTTGTTTTATCTTTTGTCAATAAAATGTAAAGTTGTGGATAGATTTTAACCCATATCAAGCTTGGTAACTAGTTGGTTGATAATCTGGGATTAGAAAACACGAATCTGAAGTCCAAATTTTTTGTTTTTGAGAAAAATGGTGTTCGATTAATCGAACATTGGCACTATTTAGCATTTTTGTTATTTAGTTCCCATATCATGTAACTAAAGAAAAACTAAGTTTTTTTATAGACTCAAACTAATTCATATTATTTATTAAAAGAAAAATAGAACAAGACATTTATTTAGACTAAAAATATATATTATTTTCCTTCATGAAACAATGTGTATGTCTATTTTAACTATAATATGCTTACGTTTTCTTATAGGAATACTATTTATTGAATGTGTTTGTGAGTCTCCAGCACTGTCATCACCCGTTGAATCAATATCTTGCTCTTTCACCATTAAATAATACGCAAGTTCTACTCGAAATTCCTTTTGAGATTTAATACTTTTGTTTTGGTAACGACGACGGAAACAGTCCAGTTTCCAAGCATTAACCAACGAAGAATTTAGAGTAGAGATCCACCACTTCTTTGCTCGAATTCCAACACTATAATTTTGTACAGCATTGTCATGAAAATCCACTCCTCCCATTCCTTTGTTGTAGTTTTTCAATAGTAGGGGTTGGTTATAATTTACAAAGCGACCGTGTTATTCTGCCATCACTATTTCTTTTTGTTTTTTCCATCCTTTTACTGGCACAGTGGGATAGAGCTGATCAAAATTGCTGGCAACTGTAACTTCTTTATTATTGCTGTCAAACTGGAAATCATGATCGCCTCTTTCCAGATTTTTTCCGGTTTTAAGCACAGCTCCCCCGATTCTATTTGCCCGAACAGTACCTGTTGCACACAATCTTCTTTCAGTCAGTAGGCACATGAGGTAGTAGGAAGTAAAAAAGTTGTAAAAATACACGGTATGCCTATCTGCAAATTTCATATTATCTAACAATCGAAGAACCTCATCGGCTCCTAAGCCAACATCTATGTTGTAGTTGTCTGTCGATCCAGCATAGTGTATGCAGTTATAAATATATCCATTTGCCGAGCAGAGGCACCATAGTTTATAGCCGAAAAGAATTGGCTTAGCACGTTCAAACATTTTGCAAGAATGTCGACTAAAATACACCTAATGTAGGGTGATTTGACCAGACAATACCAAAATGCCTAGGAATCGTTGTAACATAATATTGTCTAAAACAAAATTAGAATTCTGCTTCTGAGCGTAGCGATTTGTTTCCTCGATTATCATATCTAAAACCTCATCATCAAAAAGAGACTAAAAAAATCTTGAGGCGATTTTTAAACTATCGGCCAGTTTCTTTTTCACATCATCTAGTGATTCATTTATTGGAGAAATATCATATTCAAACTTGCCTTCACTATTTCTCCTTTGTATCCACTTCGGCTTATCAAAATCTGATAATTTTGAATACTTTTTATTTTCCTGTGGCTGAGTTTCAATTCGTCTTCTTGACGACGTTGAGGGAGCCATGTAATGGCTTCCAATTCAAAAGTTAATTTTTCAAAAGTTTTTTAATAAAATTTTTCAACACTAAAGGTTACACTGATCTACCTTCATATTTACTAGCAGTGACTCACGAAGTATAAGAAAATTAAACATAACTGATTTTCCTTTGCAGATCATACAGAGGAAAATATTAATTTTATTTAAATCCTGTAGCGGTATCTCTAAATGGCAATTCTTTATGCAATACCTCTCTGGAACTTAATCCCTCATTATTCTCAAACTATAAGCAACGGGTTGAAATTCAAAAAAAAAAAAAAAAAATTATTAAATTGTTTTCTAATTAAAAACCAAATATGTTTAATGTAATGTGGTTGAACGTAGAAATTATTCTATTTTATATTGCAATAATTCATAATCTTTTGAATACAAAAACAAACTAATAAATAAAGCTTCCACATTAACAAATTTGTTTAAATAAGGAAATTTATTTAGGTTTTCAACTTTTATGATTTTGAAAATATTGTCTTTGAGCTCGTATTTTTATTTTTTCTGTGCTTGCCTTTGTATACATAAGAGACGTCTGCGCTAAAAGTCCTAGATAAATTTTTTCCAACGGTTTGATTTGAAAATTCAATTTCAAAAGATGACGTTTTATTGGTATAGGAAGAATCTAAATAGTTGCTTGGGATTATTTTTATTAATTTTTCCACTTCTGTTTGTAAAATATGTAGTAGCGGCTTTTGTTTGAAATCGTTTACAAGTTCTAGAGTGTATGACATGAACTCCAAATATATTTTTGTTATATCGCTATTTAAACAAACAAAAATGGTTTCTGTGCCACGGATTTAAAAAATTTTTATTCGAAAATATTCCTTTAAAGCTGTGTATTGCTCCAGAGTTTTGTCAACACATGATTTAAGTGAGAGCCAACTTGTTGCTGCTGGACTAGAAATTTTATTGATGTCTAATTGAAAGAAATTTTTAAATTTAGATATCTACTTAGAAATTCGACAAAAATATCCCGCGATATTCCTCAGCATATCCTCTATTGAATCTGGTTACTTCGAGCAAGTTTTTGCGGCCACTAGGTGTATGAGATGGCAGCTACATTTAATGCATACGATATTTTCAACACACTTGTAACGCCGAAAGTCATATTTAGTTTTTGGCAACACAAATAAAATTGTGTATAATTATATTTATTTGATTTTCCTTATGCTTTTTAATTTGTGTCAATTATCTGTTTTATTTAAGTAATTAATTTAAATGTGACTGTTTTTAAGACAAATAGCGCCTTATAATGTGCAGTGTCATAAACATGTTGTCATGCCTACCATTGAATACAACACTACCATTGTGCAAAATATAAAATAGAACGCAATTTTATAACTGTGTTGTGTAGTGATCTAGGGTATAAAAGGCATGCAATTGCAGAACATCGGTCAGTCTGTAAGGAACACAGATATAGACACAGATACAGATTCGTCAAAACTGACGTTTACAAAAGTGGTGTATCAGCTTTTCTGCATTTAACCCCATCGAAGAAAAAGGATAGCCATACATTTTACATACATATTTGAAGGTAAAAATGCTTGAAATTCAAGCTTGGCAGCTTTAATTGAATGGACAATGCTATTATATACTGAATACATTTTTTCATAATAGAAAATGAAGAATTTACTGGCTGAAAGGATGCTCAAAGCTGAAATTGTATTTGTGTTGGTGAGCAAAAGTGAACTCACTGAAAGAAAAGTTTAGTGAACTAACAAAAGATGTGAGCATTTATCAGGGTTTCTTTGTCAACAATCTTAATCAAATTCTCTGCGACATATTATCATAGCTCATTAATTAAGAGTTCGATATTAATCATTGTTGGTTTGATTAAATTAATTTAACATCTGAAAAAAATGTTCACAGAAGTAAATTGAGGGAAAACATGTTTAGCGCTACCCAAAAGTCGCATATTTTTCTCTTAGCTCTTTTTCTTATAAACTCCTTTTTTAAATAACTAATTTTTAACTAATATCTCATTTTTGCCATACATATAGTTCAACTTAATGTTTAAGATTTCTTAACTACAATCTTAGGTTTTCTAAGTTAACTTTTTTTGATTGTTAGACCTGAACTATAAAATATCAAATAAGTAATAAAGTTTTGTTTTTAATAAGAATTTTTATTTTTTTTAAGAAAAAAAAAAAATAATATTTGTACCTGAATTTAAAAACTAACAAATATATTGTTACGATTTTGGAATAGCAATTTGAATTTAACGGTCTGTAACGACTGCCTGCAGCATTCATCATGTTTATAAACACGTCCATCAGTAGAAGCTTTTACTTATCAACAATGTTGATAGCATGCGGTTATTAGCATTGTTTATAAGTATGGCAACACTTAATGTTTAAACTGCTGACATTGACATCGAAAGTTCTAGAATTCGAAAATACTAGTTTGTCCGTTAAGATCATTGTAGAAGATTCCCGAAAGATGGCGTATGTATAAATAGTGGCAGAGGCTGCAGTTGAGTTGATCATTGGCGCTGTAAGAGTTAACAACAACTGTCATGTACATTTGAGTTTGTACATTCTGCGAATTGATAAACGTGTATAAAGACACTGAGTGAATATTTAAATAAATAAAGAGTTATTACCATTTTAACCTACTAAAACTGCTTTTATTTACAATCAAAAGTATCCGGTTTATTTAAAGAAAATAAACCCCGTTTTTAAAAGGTAAAAACGTAACAATATAATAAAATATGTAGTAGTGTTTAAGTTTTGTGTAAATAAAAAAGCTGTTATACATTACAGTATTTTGTATTTTAATGTAATTAAAGCTTTTTATGCGTTTTGTTATACATTAATATTTAGTCTTTTGTATTTTACTTATGGGTTACACGATCAAGTTTTGACTTTCAACTATTTTTGCTAACACAATTACACTTTTAAGAATTGAAACGAACTTGCATTCAATTTCTATTTCAAGTTGTTGTTTCAATTTTCAATCAAGAAAAAGCTGATTACATTTTTGTTTAACAATTTGTAGTAAAATTGCTTTCAAGTTGCGTGCAGCCTACGTCACAGATTTAAATGTAAAAGACTATCAAGAAAAACTTAATCGTGCAGTGTTAATGTAATTAAGCGATTTTTAGCGCGTTTTGAGATGACCGACGGCGAGTCTTGCTTTAAAATAGTTGACAACGCTGAATAAGTATATGTGTGTCAGGGACGGCAAATGTAGTTCGTTGCGTGCTTCTTTTATATATAACAATTACTTTTTGTATTGAAAATTTTAAAAGTAGTAAAAACTAGATAGTCCAATTTACCAAAACGTACCGAAGAGAATTCTTCGATTCTATAGTTAGAGCAGGATACATTTGAAATTGCATTTCTATCACATATAATTTAAAATTTGTACCAGACACCAAGTAGATTTTGATTTCTCATTATACCGCTGTATACTTCAAATTTAAATTTTCCTCTTAAATTTGACAGAACTTTTAGGTGCATTTCCCTTTATTTATTACGTAATAATACAGCAAATTTACAAAAAGTTCCATATCCATTATCTTATATATATAATATTGTCAAACATTCCGTTTTTTAATCACTGAATGCCTAGAGCCGCGAGTGAGAATAGTTTTCCTTGTTTTCATATTAGATTTTATACAAATTTAAATTAGAAACTACTAAATTACTTTACACCATTTACAGTTGAGCCTATTGCAAAATTATTATAATTTTAAAACAGATTTATGTTTGTAACCAGTAACATAAACTCAGAGTTTGTTCTTGCTTCACTGTGGTTCTCTTTTACGTATTTACTTAACCCTCCGACAAGGTCCACAGGGACCTATTTCTATTTGTATGGAATTTTATATGAAAACGCATTTTTTTTTTAATTTTCTTGTTTTGATTTATTATTATTTACTAATTATACATGTATAATGAATGTTAGAAAAAAATTTAAGGAACACGTTTGTGATGTGTTCAAACAATAAAACAAGGCAAAAGACAGTTAACGATTTCTTGAAATTTCAGCGGACCTTCTCACACGTTCCCGTACTAAACATATTTAAATCTCAATAGAAACTAAACTATTGGTCGGATCGCTTTGATTTTTTTTAAACGATTCTAGATAAAATTTCCTTGGAATACATGTGTGGGGCGGGTATACTTCCCATTGACCACCAAGGAGTAATATCAGTTTGAAAATGAAAAAGGTGCCCAGGGACCTTCTCACCCGCCGGAGGGTTAACTATGTTATCTGTTTGCGCAGACAAGCACAGCGATTAATTTAAAAACCATGCCTCTGCTCACAGCGCTGTTAGGCTTTTTTTTGGAAAAAATCAAAAAAATTAAGAAAACAAATTGTTTATTATAAAAATATTATTTATTTAAAGGGATACAAACAATTAATCAGAAAAAAACGTTGAAAACATCGAATTTAATAAATATAAATTAAGTTAACATTAAACCAAACTGAAGAATTATTTTTCAAATAGTATTTAGAATATAAAATTTCGTCAAGGGACTTTGTCTCAAAGAAATTCTTGTCTTGGTTTTATTTAAGTATATTTATTTCTTTAAAGATACGTTTAATGTTAGCTGATGATTTTGGTAAAACTATTAAGACATTTACAAAATTACTTAAATTCGTAAAAGCTGGTTTATTGTTTGATATAAAGGCCTGCACAAGACAACATTTTATAGAAAAATTTCTTAAACTTAAAATTTTATGCTTTGTTATGTTGTGTAGATGCGCACATCATGTTATTCACTGTCATCGCGCCGCGAAAACCATGTCATGCCTATAACTATTGATGTAGCTGTAGTTATGTGTGGTAGCATAAGTTGAATTGGTGTTAACAAGTGTCTCAATGTTACCTAGCCTTTACACATGCAAGTAACAGTTCCAAAAACTGAACACATTCATACTTTTGCACTTACACTATCATTCATACATGTGTAAATTTACACACGCATGTGTGATTGTGTTAGTGCAAAAGTATGAATGTGTTCAGTTATTCAAACTGTTACTTACATGTGTAAAGGCTAGGTTAGGATGAATCAAATTGGAAAGCAGTATGAAATTGTACACAACTGCTGAACAGTGAAAATCTGAGAACTATTTAGCATTATATTTTTTTTTAAATATTTAGATCAAATAATAAACATATGGATATTTAAAAAATTTAAAAAATTTATTAATAACATAAAAATATAAATTAAAATAATTTTTTTCAAGTCTCCTAGATTTTATTTGAAAACAAAAATATGAAAAAATCATACCACATATTTATAAATGCTATGAATTGAAATCAATTAATTTTATTTAAGTTAAAACTTGTTTCTGTGAAGTTACGCAATAAAAGCATTAATAAATGGCCTACACTTTTTCTTCAAATCGTTGGGCAGTTGAATTTGTTCCATTGGAAAATTTTTTTGAAGATTTATATTTTTTGTAGCAATTATACCGTGAAAGATTCAAAGACACTTCATTAAATTTAAACACGTTTTTACAACGAGTATAATAAACTAAGTTTTTGATAACTTCATCGTTGTCTTTAATATCATTAAATATGTTATAAACTTCACTTCGTGAATACATCTTCACTTTAGTGAATACCCGTTAACGATTTATACTTTAGTTTCATTTGCATTACTCATTTCACTAACTATAATTAAACACCGTCTAAAAGCCCAATTGGCTTTGTTCATGGAGTTTTATTTTATTTAGCAATGTAATTATTAAATGCCCCGTGAATAATATTCGAGCGGTTGTACCTAAGTCAGGTAATATTAAAAATATGTGAAAAACATTACATTTTTAATTCCATGAAAATGATTAACATTTTATGGCTTATACCTATTCCACGTATTCCTTTTTAAGTAATGAAATAACAGGTAATATTACTAAATATTGTAAAATTTTCCAAAACAACATTGAAAAATCCATTGATGTACTTTCGTATTTTTATTTTTACCCTAGCAATATTTATTGCTGCAATTGTCAAATTTGATTGTGTCAATGAAATTTGTATAGCAATGATTGCTATACAGATTGTTGAGCAACTATTGCTAAGCAATAAGCTGTCAGTTCAGTTGTCATTAACCCATTTTTCGCCGACCGGTGATTTTAATTACCAGCACTTTTATTATTCATAACTGACAGATAAAAAGTTTTTTATTCAATATAATTTTATTTATCAATTATTTAGGGTCTTATTTATTTATTATATACTCATTTTATTTCCTTACGTAGCATAAACTATTTATATTGCGGCTTTTAGAAATTAGTAAATAAAGGTCATCAAATATATAGAAATAATTTAACCAAGATCCTATAAAATCTAACAACTATGTTTATATTTATAAAATTAAATCTTTACTTTTCTGTTTTGAGCCCTATTCACGATATTTAATGTACACGTATCATCTAAAATTGCATGATGAATATTGTGGTGATTATAGTAACCATTGGCGAAAAACGTATGTCTTTAATGTGGTTTATGAACATGCGTTTACAATGTAAACTTTACATATGTTTTGTCATCAAAAACAGAAGCAACCGAGACAAAATAACGGTTTGGACAATATATGCACAGTTCGATCGATGAGGCGCGCCGCGGCGCACACTGGTTCAAGAGCGGCATTAATTCATTTTTTTCATGTCTTCTGATATACCTGATTTTTTCACAGTTTGTAATAAACAATCTAGTTATCATGTACCGAAAATATTAGGCTTATAGCTTTATTACTTTTTTGTTCAGAGACATTCAAAGTTGACCTAAGTGAATGCGTTTGAAATGACCGTATTATATATGCTACCTTCTATCGCTTCAAGCTTTTAAAATACTCTTGTAATGACACTATAATGATATTTTTTTATACAATTGGATGTTATAAATGATATATATGCAAATAAAAAAAAATTTGAAAATGAAAAAAAAAAATTTTTATACTACTATAAATTGTCCAAAAATATTTATTTTCTCCAACTTCTATGGCTTGTATCTATTGATCTCCAACGACCTCTAGCCCGAGACTCACATCAAATTAGAGCTTGAAGTCTCAGCTAACGATTTCTTAAAAATTCAGCTGCCCATTTTTCCCCCTAAGCAATTCCGGTATAAAAAAACTAAAAAAAATTAGGACAAATTTCCTTCACAAGCATGTTATTGCGTATGCAATAACAGATTTTATTATTTTTTTGCTTGCTTGCTACCCAGCAAAAACTTTACAACAAATAGAATTTATTATTATTATTATTTATTATTATTTGAAAGTGGTTCTAGGCATAAATGTGGACATGGTTAAACAAGGAATGGGCACAACGAACGATGGCAATACTTCTAGACGTTTTTTTGAAAATCCTTCCATAACGGCAGATGTTCTTGGTGTTGATGAAAATTTAATTCATCGCTTTAGTACAATTTTAACGGTTATAAATAGTAATTCCGAAATAGATACAGAAAAATTTAATGTTTATTGTTTGGACACTGCGGAACGATATATACAACTGTACAGTTGGTACTATATGCCTATTACTGTACACAAAGTTCTAATTCATGGGAGTAAAATTGTGTCAGCAGCAATATTGCCACTTGGCATGTTGTCGGAGGAAGCTCAGGAAGCTCGTAATAAAGATTACAGAAGTTATCGCCTAAGCCACTCCAGAAAAACTGATCGCATATCAACAAATGAAGATGTCATTCATATGTTACTAGCGTCTTCAGATCCATATATAAATTCATACCGTAAACATTTCAAGAAGGATATATTGGAATTTTCTGATGAAGTAAAAAATTTGTTATGTTAATAAAGGTACACAAATAACTTTGTTTTAAAATTTTTTTTTTAATATTTTCTTTTATTTATTTACAGATATTTTCATTGAATATGGGCGTGACTGTTACTGAATTTTATTTATATTTTAATCAAATAAAAAACACGCAAATTTAAACCTGTGTAGCTTTTTTAAGCGATCTAGCTTTGTTAACAAAGAAAATATTGCATTTTATGTGGTCATTTTGTATGAAAAGTAGGCGTATTTATTAACAGATTTTGCTAATTTTTTCACCATTGGTTAATATTATCATAAAATTGCAATGAGCAAAAAATTGTGACTCTACAATGATTTTTAATTTTTGTGTTATATGGGAAGTAGGCGTGGTTGTGCTCGGGTTTTTTTCATATTTGCAGTATTTTTTTATCACAACCAAATACTTATCTGTACCAAAATTCAAGGCTCTACGATGTTTCCTTATATTTAATGCCACCAATCGTATGAAGCTGAACCACTGTGCGGCGTTTGATTGGATTTTGGATATTGAATGGCTATCTATTCCACAATATGAAAACTATTGGAGCCAAAGTGTTCCAATTGTGTAAAAGAACGTTGCCACTTTTTGGAATGCATTCGAGCAAAATATATATAAGCAATAAGCCCATTTGTTTCGGCTTCAATTCGTGGGTGGCTTCATCAGATGGAAATATGATTTGCTGTATGCCTTATCCTAGTTCTTAGGAACTGTATAGCATAGAAATTGAACTCACGGAGCTCACGTGGTCTTGAGTTTGCTAAAAAATGTGCAGCAGCCAAAAATTTTATTATTTTGACAATGTAATATAAAACTACCGTATAAGTGTTATAGGCAAAATATTTTTTGGTGGACTATTCTTCTAATGCTGTAGACTCAGCTGTTGTAAATGTCTGGAAGTTGCACAGTCTTTTGTGCAGAATTGCAAAAGCTACAGGAAAAATGCAACTGGAATTTCGGTCAGAAATTGCTAGAATTCTTCTTTGCGAGAATACAGACGTGCAGGAAATGAAAGCAGAGTGGCCAAGAAAAAACCTCACAAAAGACATGCAACACACCATTCTAAAGCATGGATAAGGTTCAAAGAATATGATGCAAGCAATGCCAAAGCCACACTCTATTTATTGTGTAAGAAGTGGTACGTGCACTTACATACAAAATGTTTTAAAGTTTGCCATAAGTAATTTATATCATTAAAAAAAATGTTTTTTTGGTACCTTTAAGAAATACCATCCATGCATACATATTCCGCCGATGGTGACTATAATTACCACCAATTTTCTAAAAAACTAGAAAACCCACTGTCTCCAAAGTTTGGAATTTTCTTAATTAGCATAAAAATAGGTTCAATATAAAATTTTAGGAAAATCGGTCAACGGGAACTTGGTGCGGCGAAAAATGGGTTAATGTAAAATTTCTTCTTTCTATGATTGATTGTGATTAATGCATACACATTTAATTTATTTAAGTACAAAAAGTAAAAAGAACAAAGAAATTAGTGGAAAAAATCCTTCAACACTAAATTTAAGCAAAATACCCATCAGTTTTTCATACAACTTCTCGCATTGAAAATTTTGTATTTGTGACGAACGTTTACTCCACCTAAAGCAATCAGCAATCGTTCTGCTGTTGTTCTGCCGACGTTTTTGCTTATACTTAGCAATAAAAATTGCTACGTGGAGACTTAGGGTGACCTACTATATAATACAAATATTAAAATATATATAAATGCTCCATATTATGAAATTCAAAACAAATGTTAAAGTTTAGCCTAACGCCAATTCAATAAATGGGGATTCCCCATTCAGCCAGTAGAAAGACTACTGAGTATTGTGAGCGTATAAGTAATATTTTTCATATAATTTGTATGTGGTACCTGGGTGCCCTGTCACCCTGTTATGAATGTAAAATATAAAATGATTTACCACTGCTTCCCATGTCGGAACACAAAAGATTCATGGAAAATTGCAATTAAATTACAAGTTAACCGGGTACCCTGTCACACACAAAAGGGTTAACATGATTTCGAATCACTTGAAATCAAATACTTTACCGCTTGTTGGCTCTGAATATAATTGTTATCGAGATCTTTATGTGAAACTAGTTTTTCAGCATTTTTTCAATGAAAACAATGACCCGATCTCGTATGGACACTGAGAATGATATTCAATGTCGATTATGATTCCATTTTCTCTTATCATTAAAGAGCTTGTAAAACAACTTATTATTATATTTATTACTAATTAATTATTAATATTATTTGATATTTTAATAAACTTTTGTACACAAAATAAATTGTAGTTGAGAAAATATTCCACAAACATAAAATATTTTTAAATATTTAGTTTCCGTTTTTATAAGCAAAGTGTCTATAGTTTTGTGGGTTATCTCTGAATTTTTAATCTGATTTGTGTCCTAGTTTTGAGTTTTTTCTTTGTTGTACCTACTTCGTGTATACTTTGTTACAATTTTCATTATCATTTCCGTTACATCGAATTATTCGAATAATTTAAATTTAAAAAAAGTAAAGAATGATTTTATGATGTATGGACTGAGATCGAAAAATTCTTAACACACGTTTTTCATTAAAATTTTTTTTAACCCAAGTATTATTTAATTTTTTTTTTTATTTTTTGATCAAGTTACCTTTGTAAAGCTTGTCAATTATTATGTTTAATGTCATCTCGTAGGAAAGCAGTCCGCTAGATCAGTACTCGGCTGCATAATGGATGATGAAACGTATGTTTTGGCAGATTTTTCGCAGCTACCTGTATGGTATTGCAAGCAATATGGAGTTGCGGCAAAAAAGCCAAACATTTGTTACAAAAAGGCTCTATAAATACCAAAATTTACATCAAGGAATGTTTCCAAAAAAGGATGCATCCATTCATAAGACTTCTTAGTGTGTCCACTTACTTTTTGGCCTGATTTGGCACCCTGTCACTATGGGTCTTGAGTGGTAAAAGAACAATAATGTGGTATTTGTACCAAGACAAGCAAATTCTCCAAACTGCATGGAGCTAAGGCCAGTGGAGAGATATTGGGCTCTTATTAAAATAGAATTGAAGAGCACAAAAAAGGTGTCCTAAAGTGTGGAAGATTTTAAACGGAGATGAACAACCTGTTCGAACAAAGTGACAGAAATCACTATAAAAACCACAACATCACTAGTGTTAGAACTATAAAAATATTTTTTTTTTTGTAAATTGTAATAATAATTTCAATCAAATAAAAGTGGTTTAGTGGTTTAATTTTTATTAACATATATGTATGTTAAGAATTTTTCGATCTCAGTCCTTAGTTTTTATAAAATTTGATTGTTAAAGAAAAACAAAATCAATGTTAACAATTCAATTACCGTGACATTAGAAAAAAATATACATGTATTTAAAAACCTTAAATTTATTATTAATAAAAATCTCTTAAAAATAGGAATAGTTTAATAGAGATATGTTAAAAGTACAATCAATATTGTTACGTTTTTACCTTTTAAAAACGGGGGTTTATTTCCTTTAAATAAAGCGGATACTTTTGATTGCAAATAAAAGCAGTTTTAGTAGTTTAAAACTGTAACAACTCTTTATTTATTTAAAATGTACAACAACAACAGTCTAAAAAGTTACTCAGTGTGTTTATACACAGAAATGCACACACACTTTACAATGTACAAACCCAAATGTACACGACAGTCGATGTCAACTCTAACAGCGCCAATGATCAACTCAACTCACGACTGCAACTTCTGTCACTATTTTTACACACGCCATCTATCGTGAATCTTCTACAATGATCTTAACGGACAACTAGAAGATTCGAAGTCTAGAGCTTTCGGTGTTAATGTTAGCAACTTAAACATTTAGGGTTGCCACACTTATAAACAATGCTAGTAACCGCCTGCTATCAACATTGTTGATGAGTAGAAGCTTCTACTAATGGACGTGCTCATAAACATGATGAATGTTGCTGGCAGACCGTTAAACTCAAATCGCTATTGCACATTCGTAACAATATATATTACATTTTTGTATTCAGAAGTTCTAAAATATTATTTTAAGAAAAGAATAGAATTTAAATGGATAGCATTAAGGCAATTTCTTTAGTTTTAATTAGTGTTTATAAACCGGATAACAGGTTCACCGGTTTTTCTTCGAAATTACGGGTTTTTGCGAACCGGTTTTTTTATTATTTTCATATAACCACTAGCCGAGCGTAACAACAAGAAGACAAGAACAGTTGTATCTTCTCGGCTATGATACCAGCCAAATACTCGTTTCTTGAAACGGCGAATATTGCTACAGGAAAATCGTGAGGAAGACTATGTAAATAAATTTGATGATTTGTTTGATGTCGCTCATGCCAATGCAATGGATATGATCAATATAGCGAAAGGCAAGCTTTATTTAACAAATCAATGAGAAAAGGGAAGACCTGGTGCAATGGTAGGTAGTGACTTCGTAGAAGCCACGAATACAAGGAGCGTGTGTGCTTTTAAAAAATGTGGAAAATGTTTATTGGGGATGCAACCACAAAGTATACAGAGGTTTCACGATACAGAAAATAATCTCGTTTTCTAATTGTCTCTTTCTTTATAAACTGTCCTTTTCATTGTTTTGTTTGTTTTGATTACATTACTTTGTCTACCATATTCGCGTTGTATACAGCGTTTTGCTTTAACACATCACTGATATTGTAGTACAAAATATTTGCTATCCCTTTTGAAGACAACTGCCCTATCATCTGATTTGTGATACAACGGAGATACATGGGTTTGCGTTATTTAGTTTAGAAAGAAATTTAACCGCGGGAAGATTACAAAGATCTTCTTCAATCGGTCGTAATTTGCCTATGAGGTCCGCATGCAAGTTTTTAATTTCGAATGCTTGGAGCGTTTCACCATGCACTTTGGATGTCCAAAGCAATATATAGCTTAAAAATATATTTATTTCGGAAACAGTTCATTTTGGCTGACTGTGAGATGAACGAAATTAGTGATACATGTAATTTTATTATAAATATACATTGAAAAGTTCGGATCAAAGCGCTATTTGCCGCAGAAGTTCCCAACCAAGACTTGGCATTGTTGAAAAGTTTACATCTTTACAATTTAATTGATGAAAATTTAAGTCGGGAGTTAATTCGAAAATTCTGCAACCATTTATGGTACATTTTTATGATACTCAGCTTTAGATCGGCCTTGAAATAAAATTTAGCATAATTCTAGAAGTTTAGGCTAAATCATATATTAAAAACATAGTGATGATTTTACCGAACGTTAAATTGAATTTGATGTACATACCTTCTTTCAATAAATTTGACTTCATTAGTGTGTTTTGTTCTGAAAATATTATTTTATTAATCATTTCGTTAGCTAGTGTACAGGAGGAGTTACAGGAGAGACAAAAAACGTTCTAAAATCCCTGATTTATACATCACAGATAATTTGAAATCAGAAAGTTTATGATTTACAAATGCGCAAAAACTTTATTACCATGTTAGACAAAGATGTCCAACGATGTTTAACATCATGTCCAAGACGAACTTTATCTTGCAGCAAAACGTAAGTTTGCAATGTTTTCTGTTTATCTTTAGATTTATAAAATAATTTGCAACACTTACGTTAATAACAGCACAATAGTAATCATGAGCAATTTCACCGTTTGTATAAATATTTGAGGCAAAAATAGGAGTAGTAGTCACAGAGGGAGTGGCACCTCCCATATGTTCTTACTTAAAAAAATCTAATATATACTATAAGAGATAGAGTCAATAAATTTTGTACGGCTATTCTACCATCAATATTAATGCTTAGGACAAGAATGGTCGGACTATAAATAGTGGACGTGGTACTTCCCATACAAACTAAAATTCATATCTATCTGTATAATTGCAATATGTAAAGAATTAAAACTTTGTGTGAATTACTTATTTAGGCCAAAAATGAGCAAATTAGCAATAGTGGGCATGGTACCTCCCATAGATATGACAAATTATATATAGAGGAAGCTATAGCAGCTATCAATATTAATATTTAGGTTGCATGTTCGTGAGTAAGAAAACCAACAGACTTATAGACACCAGATGGAAAAAACCAAAAATCGGCATTTTAATGTTACTGAAAAATGCGCAAAAATCCGCAGCCAAATTAAAATTTCAGATTGTACAATATTGTCAGAAAAATGTTCAGAAAATGTCTAACAACCGTGTGAACTTACAATTTTTGTCTTACAACGTTGTCAGAAAAAGTATTGTCAGTACATTGTAAGACATTGCCAGATCATTGTCAGAAACTTTTAATTGTCATATGTGCGTAGTTTATGCATCTTACAATGTCACCTTTGTCAAATAAATTATTTCTATTGGCAACACTGTGTATATGTATTTAAAATAAACAAAAGTGAAGCAACCATGTGAACTGACAATTTTTATTGGCAGATAAATTTATTGTTTGACAATTGTCTGACAATGAAATTGTAAGGTTTTCTTAGAATCGTCTAAACTGACAATTTACCTTTTGCTTATAATATTTCATTGGTAGTACATTGCGAGCATATTGCCAGATCTGACAACATCGTAAAATCTGACAACCTTGTATACGTAGCTTATGTATTTTTTAATATACCTATGTATAATGGTTTGGTCGTTGCATTTGATTGACAAACATTTTAAAACTCCAAATTATTTCAACACATACGATAAGCTACTTCTTAAAAATTTTTTGTTTCAAATACAGAACACAATTAACAGACATGAAATATATTTAAAACAAAGCCAAAACCATCAGCCTTTTATAAAATATAAATCCACAATTGAACTTAAACTTTGTTTTCTAAAATCATTTAGCATTTTTTTTACTAAATAACAAATATTTTATTCGTAAGGAATCGTTATTCGAATAAATACCCTAGTACCTATAAGAAAGCATAATTTACCTTCCTTTTCTATAGTAAATTTAATGTCAGGATGAAATTGTATATTTTCTATTTCATTATCTTATTAAAGTATCTTAATAAGAAAGCATAATTTACCTTCCTTTTCTATATTTCTGTGTTCTTCTATTCCATTTTTATCTATAATACTTATAGCCAAGTCCACAGTTATACTAGGGAACAACGATGAGGTGAAATTAATTTTTCATTATTATAAAGCATAAGTTGTCTTATCCTATCTTTAAGTTCTAATGAGTTCCTCACATTATATTTACTTAGAATTTATAGTTAACTTTTTAAGAATACTAGTTATATATCTACAAAGTTCGTAAGATGGGGAGTTAATACATGAACATCGGCATTAAAGGCAATTCTTCTTTGTGAATTTTTGGTAATCAACATAATCTAATGCCCAGTTTTTGACTTCGTATTTAAATACGTATTTAGTTAATTTTTACTTAAATTTAAATGGTATTTAAATACAGTTTGAGTTTTTCAGTGCTATATAATATTTCTTATTTAAATAAGATAAAAGTGTGGTAGCACTACTAAATGTCCAAAAATTATCGATAGTTTTGTATAAAACAGCTGTTCAAGCAAAACAAAAATTGATACATTTTGCCAAATAATAAAAAAAAGAAGGATATTAAACAATAAAATATTTGTAGGAAAATGCACAAAAGATGCCCCAATTTCACCGCATCGGAAGTGTAGTTTTTGTTAGATGCCGTAAAAAAATACAGCGTACAATAGAGTGAAAAAAAAACAGACAACAAAAGACAGCTGTTGAAAACATATGGTAGTTTATGAAACTTAAATAGAATTTAAATGGCCAACGTTGGCCATTTAAGTATCATTTAAAAAAGCACTGAGAAACTCATTTTCCTATTTAAATAGAACTTAAATATAATTAATATTTAAATACGAAGTCAAAAACTGGCTCTAAGAGATGTAGCTACATTTGTTTTTTTCTCTAAAAGAGTAATGATTTTAAATTTAAATCATCAACAATATTAATATTTAACTTTTGCATCATATTTGATACAAAATATTACCTACAATATAATTTAACCTAGAATCGTAATCAGTTTTGTTAATGGCTACACTATGGAGTAGCGAAATATCGGATATAAATTATAAATTAAAATCATTGTAAATCTGCCCTCAGTCTAAATAAATTAGAATTTAACCAAAAGTATAGAAGAAATTAAGTGATTATATTAAACTTTGTAATGTAAAATTTAAAGTCATTATTAAAACATTTGAGAGATTTTTATGGGAGCTATGACCAGTTATGGACCGATCCTGATAAAATTTATAAACAGCGTTACCGTTGTGCGACTAAACTAAAGCAAAAGACTAAAAAACTTTGTATGTATACTTTTTGCGCAATTTCAATCCAAATTTGGTTAAAATAGAATAAAGACATATATATTTATAGAATAGAAATTGATGAACTTTTGAAATAGTTGAATTAAGCGAATTTAGATCAAACCTAGTTACTAGAGAATTCAAAAAGCCGGTTTCCGGTTTAACCGAAAAATGTATTGTTGCCATTAAAAAAACCGGTTGGCCGATTTTTTTTTATTAAATTTTTATTAAAAAATGTAAGTTGAACATTTTTCGTTTAAATAACACTGCCCACCGGGAAAAGGTATATTGTTTAAAAAAAAGTTATATAGTCCTGGCGTTTCGCTGGGTCAGGTCTAGGAATCGAGATATGTATATCGATTTGAAGTTCATAAGTATTGTATAGGGAAATAGTATTTTTTTTTGGCTTTTTTCATGCATTTAGACCATCTAAATGTTCGAATATCGCAAAGTTATGTTCCGCAAAGTTGTTAAGCTCAATGTCGGCTACAGCATAGTCTGTTTGAAGTTTTTCTCAAATGTTTGTGGTATACTTATTTAAGATAAATATTTGAAAACGATATTATGATATCGTTTTCGGTATCATATCGTTCTCTGGTTTATTGGGTACATTTAGCATAGATTTCTAGAGTGTATAATGTTAGAGTTGCAAAGACGTCATTGATGAATCTTTTAAAATACATATTTTAGCCAAATACATTAAAAAAAAGACTTTCATATATTACTTCAATGCTGGATAATAGCTCTTTTTGATTCTTAAGAATTTATAGAATAACATTTTTTTTGTAACAGAATTAAACTTATTAAACAAATGTTGAATAAATAGATGGAAATGGATTAGTTTAACATAATTATCTATAAACCCTTGTTCGTGTAAATACTTAATATATTTATTAGTTTAAAAAAGTATTTTTTTACTGCATTTAGTACAATATGACAAAGGGTGCGTGCTACATTTTGGCACAATCTTCAAATTCCAAAGATACTCTTTGTAAATTTGCTGTTGTTTTTTTAAATAAACTATTAAAATATTTTTAACCTTGATGGAGACAAGTCCTCCTTAGATGGTGTTCGACTGTGTAGAGAATTGCTGTGATCAATGTTTGTTGATGGAAAGTATGGATAGAAACAAGCGTGGGAGTCTTTAAATAGGAGTTTACTGTAAATAAGGCGGGGTGATTCAAGAAATTTTCAATTTTAATTTTACAATTTTTATGTATGTAAGTATATAGAAATATTAATATTAACTTTTTTTAAAACAATATGAAATATACGATGAAGGCAATTGGAAACACTTTCATATGCATTAATATATGTATAATGTAATGAACTTACCTTGTTTCAAAACTATATTTAGGTCTTTTTATGAAAAGAAATTTCGGTAGATAATCTATGAACACGTTTTTCACCCAAGGGGCCATTCGATGTGTCTGCGGTGACCGAAAGTGTACGTTTAAAACCACAACAGTAACACAGATGCTTAAAAAAAGAAAAAAATACATAAGAACAATATATATATATATATGTATTAATACATATGTATGTATAAATTAATAAATAATAATATGTTTTAATTTCGTGTAGGCTTGTGTAATAGAAAAATAAAAGTGTATAAGTTGTAAGTTACGGTATAACCATAGAGCAAACACATTTTTATACTTTTATTCCGTTTGTAACACATCAAAATATTTGTCGCAGACCCACATTAGTACTGATGTATACACAGTTGCGAGCAAAAAAATGCATTGATGAGTCCGATGATCTTCGAGTTTGTCTCAAGGCTTAAAACTTTATCCACTTAATATGGTTATTATATGTTATTTTGGTTATTATTTTCTACAATTATAGTTAACATATGAAAGGCAATATATCCAAACTAGCCACTCAAAATATTATTGTTTTGTTTAATTTATGAAAAGGATGCTTATTCTGTGCGAGCAAAAAACAATGCAACTCTTTCAAATTCAATATATTTATTAAAATTCGAATAGTATTTATTATTAAATTATGTTTAAAACTAATATTTCGTGACAAAGCATTATTTGCTCAACTAGAGATATAATAGTATCGAGAGATATTTTTTCCATTCTGTTTTTAATATTGTTTCAAAATTTTTTTAATTAGCTTTCCGTTCTATAAGCTCCCATAGATTTTATATGGGGTTGAGATCGGGGGATTGTGGCGGGCACTCCAAAACTTGTACAACTTGTGTGCTTAGGATCATTGTCGTATCTCAGGATACGGCAGAAAGCTCATAATTAAAATATAAATTAGCTACACGCAGACAAAAAATATAGTTGTGTATGTTTACTGTAACCATTTCAACATTTGTGCATGTTTACTGTAACCATTTCAAAATTTTTAACAATATTATTAATTTACGATTCACATGATTGTATCAACCATCATATAAATGATGAATAATTTTATCATAATATGTTGTTCTCAGGTTATGATATCCATAAGCCGAGAGCAACATAATATGGTAATTCCTTCATCATATAAATGGTATAAATGGTAACCATGCACAACTATATTTTTTTTCTGCGTGTACGTTCAATCTTATAGGCATATTATCATTTTTGACTGTTGGTAATTGATATCGAGAAGAATATCTTTGTTTTGGTGGCTTTTAATTTTAATTTAAGTTAGTTAATCGGCGTATTTCAATGTTAAAGGCAATAGGGATTCCAAGGTGTTAATTTGCGTAACTAGCTAAATCTACTGCCATCTTTCGAGGATACATTTTTACTACTTTTGTCTTCCGACGGTCTTGGTGAACGGTAGTTTTTCGTGAACGACCACTTCCTGGCTTTCTTTCCATATTTTTTCTCTGATTGTTTCTCAATTTAACCCATGGATTTACCATCTTCTAGAGCTTGTATAATAACTTATTTGCTTTCAGCTGATAACTGTTTCTATTATTAAATCAATAGTTTACAAATTTTAAATTAAATAATTATTTAAATAACCATTACTTACTATATTTGTATAACCATTACTTAATATAGATTCATTACGTTGCATTTTTTTTGCTCGCCCAATTATTCACTTTTTTCACTGAATTTAAAAAACTAGACCTTTCTCAAAAGAAAATTAAACGTAATAACGCTAATAAATTCAGATTACAAAGAATAAAAATGCAAAAGAAGAGATAAATTGGATATCGCACAGCGTTGATTTTTTTATTTTTTTGCTCGCAACTGTTTATTCTAGGTACTCATTAGATTCTCAGATGATCTAGCTATGTCCGTCCGTCTGTCTGTCTCTTGAAAACACGATAGTGTCCAAACGAAAGTATCTAACAGGCTGAAATTGTCCACAAATACTATCTGTTGATAAGGTTTGTTTGGGCAATGATTTCACCTAGCCGCCATACAAATATTCCATGGGAATACTCTTTGATCATTCATATATATGTTGATTATGCTCCAATACTCATAAAATTTTACACAAATTAGTTCTAAATATGTTCACAGAAGTTATACTGTAAAGTAGAGTTTTCAATTCGGTTTTAACCGAAACCGCGGTTTTTCAAGGCCTAAAACCGAAACCGACAATTATTCTTCGGTTTTTACTTTTAATTTATTTTCAGTAGAAACATTAAAAATTCAGAAATGAGAAACCAACTTTTTCAACATCCAAATTTTTTAAATTGTATTACAGTAATTGCTTCAGATGATGTAGCAGGCTACCTTTCGCTGGCTAGGCAAGAAAAACTGTTAATAAAGCATGATAAAACATATTGATCTACGAGTATTTCCTGACAATTAAATGCCTGTTTATTTTTTTAATTAAAAAAAAAAAATTTGTAACAAAGTCTTAGTTATTTTCAAATATCCGATAAAAGTAGGGAGTACTAGCTGAGCCGTTGCGCTTCGCCACCCCAATTGGAAGATAAAAATAGTACTATTAAGTCTCACTTTGTGAATTAATACTTATTCTCTAGTTTCATGTTTATTGGTTCATTGTAATGTGGATTCTAGCGAAACGTATTATTAGAATAAAAAAGTACCATAAAGACCCACATTTTTTATTTCCAGTCAGTATCATTAATGTCTAATTTCATATTTCTGTGTCCATTATTATAGAAAATACAAACGAATCATTTGTGCCTAATTTTTAGGTTTATTATTATAATACTTATATTCAAAAAGTACCTTTACAATAAAGAATTAGTACCATTAATTATGCCATTTGAATTCGGATTCACTAAACCATGAATGCTTCATTTCGTGTTTCTAGGTCCATCGTTATAAAATATTCAAAAAGTACTATTAGTGGGAAAAAGTACCTGCAAGTCCCTTTTTTATATTCTAGTTCAGTCGAGATCATGTGTGTTTAATTTCCTGCCTATAGGTTCATTATTATAGAAATTTCAATAATAGTTATTGTTACCTCAATATCATTATGTCCTCTATCCTTGATTCTTTCTTTACTCAGAAGCATAATCAATCAACTATTATGTATATAAGTAATATAATTTATTATAATAAAAAGTACCATTAGAAGAAAAAGTAAAAATTTTCCACACTTAAACCGCCGTCAAGTTTGAAATTCCAAAGTAATTTCCTGATTCTAGATTCAATATTATAGAAAATCTAAAAAGTATTAGAAGAACGAGAAAATACTCCTTAGTTTGGTTCAGTTCTCCATTTTTGGTATCATAATACAATTGAGCACCCTATTCTTGATTATTTCTTTACTAAGAAGCATATTAGCCAAAGTACCAATTTTCCATTATCCTCTTGAACACCCGTCTAGTTTGAACTTTAAATTTGTATAGCATTTCCTATATTGTCAACTGATTTAATAGTTAATAAATTGTTACAAAACCGAACCGAAACCGATCGGTTTTCAATTTTTTAAAACCGAAACCGCGGTTTTGAAATTCTTCGGTTTTTTGGAAACTTTACAGTGTAAAGTTTTATATTTATTTATATTAATATAAATTTCGACATAAGTTATTTAAAGTTTTAAAAAATTAATCTCACTATCTAATTCAGTACAGCTCGGACCATAAGTGATTCAAGTCTCCATAGAAAAGTCTCAGAATGCAAAACATGCGAAAATTTACTGGTGGAAAATGGAGCTTTTGACGAGTTAAGTATTTACAAAAATTTTTAAAGATTTCATTCAATAAAATTAGTCCAACTTGATTTTTTACATTGGTATATTAATAAAAATTATTTATTTAAGACGTAGCTATAATTTTGCTAATTTTGGTTTTATCCCGGGAATTTTACCAATTTTTCACTACTCGATTCCCATGATTTTTTATCGGGAATCCCGGGAATTTAAAACTGAATTTAAAAAAAAAAACATAGAAAACAAGTTGAAACGCTAATTTTCTCATAGATGTGAAAGGTCGCATATATTCTCGGCAATAATGGTACGCAGTTTATTAGTTATTTGGGCTTTTTGTAATGTTAATTTAAGCAGACATAAGGACATCGTTCTATCGACTTCGCTAAATGAAAATTGTGGAAATTCACCATTTATGGTTAAAAAGTCGTACGTAAAATTAATATTTTCATAAACAGAATGGATCAAAAGTACGTTTTATCCAAAATTTCATAGATATTTAGAAATTATTCATGGCGTATTTTTAGTTTATTTTAATAAAATTTGTATACAAAAATTTAAAAAAAAACACCTACTAAGAAAAAGGTCCTTTCAAAACTGTGAATCTAAAAAAATTCTAAAACTTTTGATAAATTAAAAGATTTTGTTACAAATATCTCAAAAAAATTACTTGAATTGGGACAAACTTATCATTTTGATCATTTCTTCACCTAAATTGACCGATGAAATTAGGATGTGTGAAAATTGTGTGGATACCTATATAAGTTAAGCATTACTGATCGATTAAGTCCTATTTCGGGAGGACATTTGTATGGTGGCTGGGTGAAATAATGGACCGATTTTAGCATTTACACGGGCGGATTGACATGGTTTAATAATGTACCCATCAGAATGTGATTCTGAGTCGATCGGTATTCATTGTTTGGGTGTTACAAACATCAGCACAAACGCATAATATCATCCTCATTTTGGTGGTGTAGGGTATAAAAATGTTGCTCAGCGAAGCGGTTATATGGAAATATGGAATGCAATTATTTTACCTTATAGATACCAATATCATAGCAAATATTAAATATTTGCCCAGTAGAGGCACTACCAATGATGTGGGCGGTATTATCTCCACTACTAGTAAAAAGAACACGTGGAGACTAATAAGAATTGAAATGGATAGTGTAACCTGTTGAAGATAAATACATTTAATTATATTATTATTTTACTCGTAATAAGTAGTTGCAAAATTTCAATATGTTCAAATGTAACGTTACTTACCTTCTCTCCACTGTCGGATGGCAGATAAAATGTAAGGACTGTGAGGAATGAAATACCCATACATGGAATAATAATGTTTACCGTATAGAAGAGAGTTTTACGACGCATAGTTATATTAAATGTTATATCTAGGTACGGCTCGTCGCAGCATGTGTAAAATTTTTCATTTCTATCAAAACAAAATAAAATTAAATAAATTAAAAAACTTTTTGTATTACAATGTACATTAGGGTATAACTTTTTTGGCCGCAAAATATGGGAAAGCAATATTTGGTCATAAATATTATTATTTTTCAAAACAAATTTTTTTTTTAATAAAAAAATTACGACATACAACGATACAATGCTACGACACCGATTGTGAATTGGACATTTGTATTGATAATAAAAACCTATTTTTGAGGTCAAATGAAAGTGATTTCTAAAATGCTCTAATTACTTTTTTAATAAAATTTTTAAAATATATTTTACGTATGATTTAAAAGTTATCAATAAATTATAGATTTCAGTTACTTAAAACAAGAAAAATATCTATATTTCGTAAAATATTGGTAAGACAATTACAGACCCACTTACATAAGGGTCTGTCCGAAACTTAACTTATACAATAAAATCAAATTTCAGCCAAATTTATGTATGGTATATAAAAAATTACAATATGCTAAATACCTTTGAGTAAAATATTGTAAACAAGGTGAAAAGATTAAAGCATCGTTTATATAAAACATGCGGTTCGATTTAAAATGGTTATGATTTTCTGCCCGAGTCTATTTAACTTTAAGGTGGACGTTAGGCTAACATCATCACAAACGCAGTATATCCTCCCCACTATGGTGGTGTAGGTTATAATAATAATATTTATACAAAACTTCTTAATATCATATTTCTAAAGATTTGTGCATACATTTGCATTGGAAAAAGTTATGACTGTAATGTACATATTTGTGTATCTATATGGTTTTCCGTGTCTCACCTTACTGCTGGTACTTCCAAGATATCCCATTCGACCGACATATAGAACTCGGAGAGATCTACTCCCACATCGACTATATTACTTCCTTGCTGTTCATCCATATGTCGTAAATCAACCTTATTTTAGCATTCCAGAAGTATTTGTTGATTCGCAAAAATATGAATAATAATTAAAAAATATATATATATTATTGTAGTCGATTTGAAATCGAATGACATCAAGTGATTGTAATTAAGTTATTGTACAAGTTAAACAGTTTATAGAGATCAACAACAAATAATATGCAGTAATAAATTAATTGATTAAAGCGCATGCACTTATTTTTAATGTTAAAAAAAATATTTCAAAAATCTTTAAGTAAGAAAATATGTTAATAATGTAAAACGAAAATTCAAATAAGTAAGTAAACAATTTAGACAATGTACGAGGATACAATCTAATTTAATAAACATAATTTCATCTCATTCATTTTAAATATATAGTAACTAGGCAACAATAATTAATTAATTAATAAATATTACGAATATATGCATGTATCTCTAAATATATACATATGTATGTATGTATGTAGTAGGTATGTATAAATTTATGTATTTATGAATATTAGCATGTATAGCAATAAATAGTATGTAAGTATGAATATGACATCTGTAGATGATTTTTTGTTTATAATATAATCACTTCACATTAATTAAACAAAAGTTTATAAAAATACTAATTTAAAAAACACTATCGATGTGTGTATGAAGAGTGCTCCAAAAAAAAAATAAAATTGCGAATCAAGAATTATTCTATTTATTGTAGAAACACGTTGTGTAAAATATTAGGATGATAGGATAACGGTAATTCGTGGCGCAACGACGCTGAAGTTTTGAGGTGCATTTACAAGAGAAAAAAATTAATTTTTTTCAGTTTTTGTAAACATTTTGCCATTAAATAATTACGTTTTTAAAAAAAATTCCGTAACGATTTAGGGATTTTATTAAAAATGTCAGAGTATATTTATAATTATGTGGACTGTAATATTCTGAATAGGTTTTACTAAAATTCACAACAGTAAGGATATTCGCCAAAATATGGTAAAAAATCCGTTTTTCTCCAAAATCGCTAAATTCAAATCGCGATATTACCTTATGGGGGGGATTATGATATCATATATTATTATTGAAAACAATATTATTATAATATAGTTTTCAAAAAATTTCCTTCCAATAAAATAAATAAACCACAATCGTTTGAAAAAAGTTTAAACTGAAAAATAATATAATTTAAAAATTTTTCAAACACATACAAATGCTGAAAACATACGAAATATTTGAAAAATGCAAACATTTGCAACAAAATATGTTTATGTGATCTGAAGAAGATCTAAAATAAGACTGTATGCTATGTTTCCTTTTCTTTCAGGATCTTTAGCTAAATATGTGGTATAAAAGATAAAAAATATAATTTTTAGTATTAAAAAGCATTCAGAATGAAATCTGTAGCATGACGATTTTACTATCGTTTTTATTGGAAATTATGATAGCGAAAACGGTATCATAATTGCCTGGAAAAACGATATTATAAGGAACGGTACAATTTAGTCCGCAAAAACTATCGTTTATGACACGCAAACGATATCATATATGATAGTTTATATCATCTACAGCATTTCCAATTGTATTTCAGAAATTTCCAATTGTATATCAGAAATTTCCATTTGTATTTCAGAAGTTTCCATTTATATTTCAGAAATTTCCAATTGAATTTCAGAAATTTCCAAATATATTTCAGAATTTTCTAATTATATTTCAGAATATTCCAATTATATTTCAGAAGTTTCCATTTATATTTCAGAACTTTCTAATTGTATTTCAGAATTTTCTAATTGTATTTCAGAATTTTCCAATTGTATATCAGAAATTTCCATTTGTATTTCAGAAGTTTTAATTTATAATTAAAAAGTTTCTAATTGTATTTCAGAAATTTCGATTGGTATTGCTATTAGAATTTTCTGAAATACAATTGGAAATGGTGTAGATGATATCGTTTCAATATACATAGTTTTAATATCATTTAGTTTATTGGGAATGGGTATATTTTAATTAAAAATTTGCTTTTATTTTAATATTTCTCAAAATATGTTAATTTTTGTTTCTACATTTCATGTTCTATGTAGTGGCCTGAGACACGTTAATGGCCTGGGGAATAACTTTAAAATTTTTTAACAAATTTTTGTCTTTTATATCTCATTAGAACGATAATTACGTAAACATATATTTTACAATCAATAGGAAATGTAATTATTTAATGACAAAATATTTACAAAAGCTGAAATATTGCATTTTTTTTCTCTTAAAAATGCACCTCAAAACTTCATAGTCAAAACCAGTTATATATTATACAACGTGTTTCTACAATACATAGACCAATTCTAGTGGGGGGGCCCGTACCTTAAAGTCTTGGAGCACTCTAATGTTTACAGAAGCGACCTATGAAACGGCTTTCCTTAAGTAAGCAGAATAACGAAGCTTTATTTCAAACTTTATGTTTATGTTCAAGTGGTAGAGAACACATATTCATGAAATTTGTGTTTGTAATTTCTTATTCATATGTATTTTTATATTTATTAATTGATTTTTGTGCTTAATGTATCTTTTTTAACATTATTACTTTTCTTTTGTTTTGATTTTGCAAATTAAGAATACTACTTAGTTTAAAAACAAGTAAGGGCGTCTTGTTATAAAATGAGGCGTTCAGAAACGTAAGCTATTTGTATGAAGAATACTGGGAAAATGGTTTTGAACTTGATTATTTTCCATACAAAATTTGTTTAACGTTTATCGTTGCGTTTTATTAAATGAGGCCCTAAGAAAGTATAATCTGTCAAACCCGACCATGTGATACATTACACAGAGTAAATTATCAAAATTATGTTTGTATGAAACCGCTTTCTTGAGACCTGTAGTTTTCCTACAAGTTAACATGGACAGCCAGCCAGACAGACAGACGGACATCGGTAAATCGACTATAGTTTAAAGTATAGATTAAGGTATACCGAGACTAATATTTATGGGCGATACAAACATCGGCATGAACGCATAGTACCCTCCCTATTATGATGGTGTAAGATATTTGGTGTATGACGATCACCCGAAGCGTAAGAGAATTTAATATGAAACCCGGCCGACCATAACCATGGTGCTAAGGTAATGCTTTGGTGGGAGCAAAAGGTTCCTATTCAATATAAGTTGCAGAGATCGGGCCAGATCATCACAAGAAACCAGCAACTGATTCGTTTGAAGCGAGCTTTGGCCGAAAAACCAAGAATTTGCGGCCAGACATGAAACCATAATATTACATCATGACAACACTGGGTCACATGTTGCAATAACTGCTAAGAACTATTTATAATGAAGTGGTTGGGAAGTTTCTTCTCACCTGTCTTACAGTTCAGAGCTTGTCCGTTCGACTACTATTTGTTTCGATCGATGCAGAACGATCTCTCTGGGCTACGCTTCACTTTATAACAGAGTATCAGACATTTTTTGAAAGTGTCAAATAAGTCTCGGGAGTAACATGTTACATTTTATTATGAAATTGTATAAAAATGATCGTATGATCGTATCAACTTTTCCATCCCTGGTGTATGCAATAGAATTTGACAGTTGAGTACATAATTTTTTTCAAGTTTATTGCGCGTGGAGCCCCCATGTTATGTATGTACGTAAGAGTTCCAAAAATACCAAGCTATAGGCCGCCCATCTAGAACTTTAATCCAACAGCCCTTAAATTTTGAAATCTATAAAATTTAATTATTTTAGTTTAAAACAAATGTTATACATATGTATGTTTAAATAAAAATATTTAAAATTCGGAAAATAAAGTAGTTAACTAAATGATGGCCGCAGTGCTCCCTGCCAGACTTTTATGTTGCGAAGCGAACAGATAGTTGCTTTGATCTCCGAGGTTGTACGGTTTCATTTTGCAACTCCTTGTTATCATCAGAAATATATGCGATCTCTAATCTATCAATTGTTGTTAATTTTTAGTTTAAACTTATGTATTTAGGATATAAGGTGGAGTTAGGGAATTCTTGTCATTTCGTACAAATTCGTACCCATTTGGTGTCATTTAACAGTGTGTATGTACTCGTTTGGTGTCATTTTACAGTGTGTTTATGTACATTATGATGAGCAGTATCGACAGGTTGAATATTTTGCATCATTTGTACGAAATCCTTATTGCGAAATGTTTATAATTAAACAAATATGTTTGCATTTTAATCAATGTTGGCTACCGAATCGAAGCGGTAAAAAGGTAATGGTAACGTAAAGGTACTTTGACTTATTTAGAAATCAGTATTTTGCGGTAACGTTTTTTATTTTTTAATATCGGTCTTCTGAAATTAATAATATCATTTACAAATATTAATGAGTCGATTATGGATGGCAACCGAACTTTAGTTGCGTTGTCAGTTGCCTAAATGGTATTACAGATGTCAACTGGCAGCTATCTTTTCTGTTGCCGAATTGGCAACCAGAAATGTTTAGTTGCCCTCTGGCAACGCAACTGAAGTTCGGTTGCCTTCCATAATCGACCCATAAAAATAAGTTAACGAAGGTGTTGTATTACATTTTAACTTCTGTAGATTTCAATAAAATTAATTACAAAAATCAAAAATGGGAATTTCACAGTTTAAATATAAAAAGTATACAAACAAATATTAGTTTGTTCATTGAATGAAACATATATTTTTGAGAAAGGCTAGGTACGTAGTTGATTAAGAATTTTTTGTTTCCCATTTTAAGAAAAATAGGTTTTTATTTTTCTTGCATACATTTTTTTATTTGAAAACTCATAAAAAATTTCCATTTAAAGTAGGAACGTAAAAAACTGTAATGCTATTGATTAAAAATATTTCAGTCTATATTAGTTCAAAATTTTGTTATGATGTCTTGAACTCTTAAAATTTTACATTAATTCAAATTTTAAATATTTCTTTATGGAAAATCACCATATTATAATTTTTTTTTAGTTTTTAAGGTAAATGACGTCCAAAATATTTATAAAATTTTTTAATTTTACTAAAATATCAATTTACAATTCCTGAGGTTTTCACCAATATCATATGCTTATATAAAACGCCTTTATATACTCATCAGAAGTTCCACAAACCTTGCACCCTTTGAAAAATGTGGCCATAATAGTTATCGCAACCCTTTACAAAATAATTAAGAACATAATGGGCCATCTTAAATGGGTTACCATATTTTGATATCGACTATGTGATTTGTGAATTTTTGATCTAAGTTTGAATTTTACATAAAAAAATTTAAAATTTTTTTCAAAAAGTATAAATTCCTTATACTTCTTCTTATAAAAAAATTAGCGACAAATCTACTTTTTCAAATTTTTTAAATTCAAATGTATATAACTTAACTCTGTCATTATTTTTAAACAACTCTTTCTTTATTTGACACATAAATTTATTGTTAGTCCAATAAAGGAAAAATGGAGAAAATCGACAAATATTTGGACCAAAAATCTGGAGTAGGGTGGGTGAAAAATTTATTTTCAAATGCGAATATCTCCTAATCCTTAAGATATAATTGATAGCTACGAAGAGTTTTTTTGTAGTGCTCGACGAGTAGATTATATATATGTAATTTTTTTGAAATCGGAACACAAAAAAATATGATCGATTTAAAAATTGAACATACCCGAAATAAAAGGTACAGTAGTTTTGACTTAGCTGTCTTTCTCCTTATAAGGGAGCTATGACTAATTATGGACCGCTCATAATAAAATTTGGTGACATTAATTCCGTATATATAAAACTTATTTGGATATAAGCTTGTGTAGATACCTATATAAATTAAACATTTACGACCGATTCGGGAGGACATTTGTATGGGGGCTAGGTGAAATAATGTACCGATTTCAGCCAGTTTCAATAGGCTTAGTCCTTGGGGCGAACAAATTATATTTACCAAATTTTATCGAAAGATCTTCAAAATTGCGACCTGTACTTTGCGCACAAGGTTTACATGGACAGCCAGCCAGACGGACGGACATCGTTTAATCGACACAGAAAGTGATTCTGAGTCGATGAGTATACTTTAAGACTAATATTTTTTGGCATTACAAACATCTGCACAAATCCAATATACCCTCCCCACTATGGTGGTGTAGGGTATAAATACGGTTATGAATAAAAAATTATGTTTTAAACTTCTTAATAATTTTAAAATAGCAAATTTGTCGTAATTTATAGATGGAAAAATTACAAAGCTCCATGTAAATTATTTGCCGTTAGCTGCTTTTTTGCGCAGTAAACAGTAAATGCACTTACCAGGATCAACAACCAGGTAAGTGCATTAAGGTTAACTGCATTTTTAACATACCTGTACAAAATATCGTGCAAAGTTGCTTGTGCAGGTAAGTCAAAATTACTGCATTTGTATTTTTAATTAATTTTTATTCTTTTCTCCTATTTTGACATTTCGCTTGGCGGAGTTGCACGTAATATCAATGGTTAAAAAGTGAGTCAATCACAAAGTGGTTAGTGCAAACATCAGAATGTATGGACGGTTTTCCATTCCCATTATGAAAAAGAAGAGCCTTTAAACTGTACTTAGAGCCATCAATAAATAATCTGAATTCAGTTTTTTCATATGGCTGGTTAATTTTTTTTAATAAACCATCAACATCAGTACAGAATAGAACAGAGAACAATTCCAAGCTTCTATCTTTATATATTGTTACTTTTGTCAACTGCAAGATGTTTCCACTGCTGCATGCGTAAAGCTACAAAATTCTGGTTCTTGCTTCATTAAATGTAAATAATTAGATCATTCAGCTTAGCTTGATTCACTAAATGACGTTCATCATCAGCCTCATACAAACTTAAGTAATATACAAATACCTAACAAATACTGAATTAATATTAACACGTTTTTGTTAGAGTTTAAAATAATGTAATTATCACTTAAAAAAAGCAGTGAATATTATTATGCACAAAAATTGTGCAACTGTATTTGTAGACTATAAGCAAAAACTACTGTATTACATTACCATTCTACCATTCTTCATAATCGGAGCTAAGTCCCAATAACAAACACTGAATATGGATATTAGAGTGTTTATACTAATGTAATTTCTATAATTTTTTTTATCTAATTTAGGTGGAGGGTATTTAAGATTCGGCATAGCCGAATATAGCACTCTAACTTGTTTTTTTATTTATTTATTTTTTTTTTTTTATTATTGTAAATACATAATTCTATAAATAAAGTTACTAAAGAATATAAATGAATACTTTTGGTACATCTCGAACAAAAATAAATAGACTTTTCGTCAAATCCTACTTAGTTTTCTACCACAAACCAGTAGGTATGAGTGAAAATATATGTAATTATGTTATATTATGCACAAATGTATAATAATAAATAAGTACGCATCCGTTTTGTTCCATATTCTTTCACAGACGACAATAAATAAAAAGTGAATGAATTTAACATTTCAGTTCGTACAAATATCAGAAACTGTAAATAGTGAGCCGCAAATTTTGTATTGAGTTGCTTACGTTATCCTTCGTATTGATTTTCTTTCGACTAAGAATATTAGTGAGCCGCAAAACAGCTGTTTGTCGTTTGAAACGACAACGTGGGCCAGGCTGTACATTGTGAATACCGCTATTGAAATAAAATTACATAACAAATAAAATTACTCATTCGTTGCCATTAAAAAAAATTAATTTAGAGGATAAAAACACATTTTTTATATAAGGGGATTCCGTAAACTTTAAAAATCGAATTTAATGTATGTATTTCAGTGTTGTCTACGTACTTAGAAAACAAATGCAGTGAAAACAATTTTTCACATTATAGAGCTTTCTGAGCTTGTTCACGTTACAGAGTAGTCAGAGTAGTAGTTTGTATACCTAAATTTGTTAGAGATTTATGCTCGTTAAAGTGATTTTCGGAAGCGGGCCCTATAATTGTGGATGTATCATCAGGTGACATGATTTACATATATATAAAACTTATTTAGAGCTTATTTAGAGCGAAAATTTGTGTAGATACCTATATGAATTAAACATTTATGACAGATAAAGTCCGATTTTAGCAGAACATTTGTATGGGGCTAGGTTAAATAATGGACCGATTTCAGCCAGTTTCAATAAGCTTCGTCCTTGAGCCGAAATAATTTTATGTACCAAATTTTGTCGAAATATCTTCAAACTTGCGACCTGTACTTTGCGCACAAAGTTTACATGGACAACCAGCCAGCCTGACGGATAGACGGACATAGTTTAATCGACTCAGAAAGTGATTTTGAGTCGATCAGTATTCTTTAAGGTGGGTGTTAGACTAATAAGTATTTTTGGGCGTTACAAACATCTGCACAAATCCAATATACCCTCCCACTACAGTATAATAACCAAGTTATACGCATTTAACAGTATATCGGTTGGGGAAAATGTTAATAACTTGGTTATTTTTTGATTTAAATGTTTTATACTTGTTGGAAAGCTAGTTTTCTCTGGAAGATAAGATTTATTAAAACGTTTCATAATATGTTGTTGCAAAATGTGTTAATAGCTACATTTTATAAGAAATTTTAAAAAATATTGTCTTTGTTTATCGAATTATAGATCTTTCAATCGACTTCCTGGGTTCTTGTTATACGATTGACTTCAAATTTTGTATAAGTTAGTTTTAGCTACTAAAAAAAACCTTCCCAATGCAGGTCTAATGTACATATAAGTATAGTACAGCGGACCCAGACCTGGGTGAAAAAAGAAAAGTTTTAATATAAACAAGTAAGAGAGCTATATTCGGCTGTGCCGAATATATACCCTCCACTAAATTATACTTTAAAATAATAATTTTTAATATTTTATGTAAACAAAAATTTCTTTTTTCATAATTTTTTTAATTAAAAAAAAAAAATGTTATTTATTTGTGAAAAAATAAATTTATGACAAAAAAATAAATTTAAAAAAAAATCGATTTAAAAAATATTTTTCCTGATATGTCGTTGAAAATAACTTTGAAATATCTATCATTGGATATTCATAATGTCTATATTAATGACTTAGTAATCCAGATATATATCAAAATATGCTAAAAATCGAGGTTTTCCTGGTATTTTCATTATTCTCAGCCATTTGTGGGCCGATTTTCTCGATTATTAATAGCAACAGAACCGGGCCTATAGCGGATATATTTATGGGGGCATCGGAAAATTGATTTCAACATACAGACGGACATGACTATATCGACTCCGCTATGTATAACGATCCAGAATATACATATATACTTTGTGAGGTCACAAATTAAAAATGTAGAAATTACAAAAGGAATGACAAACTTATATATACCCTTGCTACTTGTGGCGAAGGGTATAAAAAGGAATAAAAGAAAAATGTAAAATAAGTTTTAATTTACAAAATGTTGACCAGGATCCGCGACTTGTATAGTACAATATGTTAATATTTGGTTCATGCTTTCGATTATATACGAATAAAATACATAATGCGTAAAGGCTTTTATAGACGGCAATACTGAATATTAATACTGTTACGTTTTTACCTTTAAAAAACGAGGTTTATTTCCTTTAAATAAACCGGATACTTTTAATTGCAAATAAAAAGCAGTAACAGTAACAACTCTTTATTTATTTAGAATGTAAAACAACAACAGAATTAAATAGTGACTCAGTGTTTTTATACACGTATATAAATTCGCAGAAATACACATACACTTTATAATGTACAATGCAGTTGATGTCTTTACTTAACGATGCTTCAAATCAGACTGATCTGTGGTGTTCTCACGGCCAATTTATATACACTGTATTACCATCTAGAAAGCTCTACTTCTACAATGATCTTAAAACTAGAATATTCGAATTCTAGAGCTTTCAATGTTAAGCCTAGTACTCTGTTCATATTTGCGAAAAATTATGGTTTTTTCATACGAAAAATTTTATATGCAGCAATTGATCAGCTGTTGGTTTTAATTTCGTGCGAAAAAAGTTCTGCTTATGTTATTTCGTGTGGAAAATTAAGGTTGCCAGATGTATTTCACAATAAGAACAGAGTACTGCTTTTGCGAAATTATTTCGCATATATTTCATTCCAAATATTTTATATGTAGTTTGACAGCAGTTCGCACGAAATTTTGAACAGAGTACTTAGCTTTAGGCATTAATCCTTTAGTGTTGCCATACTTACAAACAATGCTCAACTCAAAGCTTTTATTCAATGTTGTATGTTCTATAGCAATGTTAATAATACCCACACATTTGTTAAAGGTTGAGAAGCACTGCTGTTGAGAGGCATTATACAACTTTAAACCAGCCATTAAAACAGTTATATTTAAATTCAAGTACAATTTCGTAACAATACTTTTCAAATTTAAAATATTATTAAAATCATCCAGTTTGTCAATAAATTATTTTGAAAAATACATTTCATGTTTACACGGCAGTAATAAATATATTTTTGTATTGATTGTTGATGTTTTTCTGCAAATTTTATTTGTTTTTTTATATTTACTTCCCGTTAATTGTTTGTCTTATTTGTATTTATAAATACATACAGAACACATATCGCTCAATTGCTGCAACAACGTCATAATTTAAATAAAGTCGTTTTGAGAAAAACGGCTTTGAATGTTTTATGACATTTTACTATTTCTTGAATAAATTTTCATCAAATCATGCGATTTCAGAAATAATAACAGATTTAAATAGTAAATGTTAATATCTTTCTAATCTGTATTTAACCCAAATTTTTACTTGTCAAATATACGAGAAAACGTGAAATTAAATTTTGATGTTTACAACAAAAAAACACTCTCACACAAAAAATAAATGACTTTTTTGAAAACTGATAAAACTATAGAACTATATGAAAAACAAATGAGCGATATGGAAAAAAAAAACTTTTTGAACTGTTTTAACAAATTTATAAATACCGACCGTAAATCAAAAAAAATCATTTGTATTATTTGAAAATCGAACACAATTTTTCTTTAGACTGTGAAATTGTACTTATTATAATACATAAGTTTTTGTCAAATATTAATACTCAATATTGCCGTCTATAAAATCCTTAAGTAACATAATGGCAGCAATTACATGGTTGCAAATATGTATTATATATGGAAAACTATAAAGTGAAACATTTGGCAACACCAATTCGATTTTAAAGAACAAAATCTTAATTTAGATATATAAAGAGGGTAAAACAAAATATTTTGGAAATTTTAATAAGTATCACTTGTTCAAAAGTAATGTTCATATTTCTTATTATTTATAAGTATTCATTTACATTAAATCTAGATTTTATACGACTTATTGTACCTATATTATTATAAAATAATAAGTTATTCTTATTTTTAACCTGAGTTGGATTTTACTTGACACATATTTTATCATTGTTTTTCAATATATTAATGGGTCTTTGATCCATTTCATAGTTTACATTTTGTGGCCTTTGTTGAAATGATAAAGCAATTCTTCTGTATTTATTCACTAAAATGTTCAATATGAAATGTTAAATGTGTATGTATGTAGTAAAACATAAAAACACATGCATATGTTTGTATGTAAATAAGAATGTTATTTGAGTTCAGGAAAGTCTAAAATATTAAATGAATCTCTAAAAAAATTATATCAAGCATTTGTGTATTAAAGTACAAGTAAACAAACATGCAGAAATTAATTTGGAAAATAAGTATAGTATATTTTATATGTGTATGGACTACTAATTTCCCATTATGCCTTGTATTCAATAATTTTCCTACATACATAAATAAAATTGTTAACATTTTTGTAGTAATATAACATTGAAATAGGACCTGTTAAATGTTACTTAACATTATCAATTAAAATAAAAGTAAGTGTCAAATTTAAAGAACGATATACTACATGCATTCAATCGTACAGATACACTTTTCATTCAAGTCCCTATAAATATGTACACCATAATATTGATATAAGTACTTAATTATAAACTAACTAACTAAATAATTAAACTAAATACTTATGTATGTATATGTGTGTTTATGATATTTCTATATAAGTATATAGTATGTGTGTACATTAGGGTGACCCCGTTTGTGTGGAGGAATATAAAGGTTTAGATGATCCCAATTAAAATGAAAGTTTAGTTTGTTTGAGGAGACAATTTCTATATATTTGGTGAACTGGATTAAAGGATATTTTATTCATATGACTCATAAAGAAAACATATGACATTTTAATATCAAGTAAAAGGTCTTTGAAGGGGAATTTCAATGTTGTATCTAAAATGTTCGTGTAAGTCCAAAAGTATTACAATTTTTGTAAAACCCTTTAAGTTTTTAACAAATTTTGGCATAGAATTATTTATAGAAATTAGTTTTCGAATTTTTCAAAACTTATTTTCTCCTCGATCTGATGTTAGCTATATTGTTACATTTTTACCTTTTCAAAACTGAGGTTTATTTCCTTTAAAGAAACCGGATACTTTTGATTGCAAATAAAAGCCGTTAAGTAGTTTAAAATTGTGTTTCTATAAACATTTATCAAATCGCAGAAACACACACACACTCTACAATGCACAAGTACACTCTGGCAACGCAGTTAATGTCTTTACTTAACGATGCTTCAAATTAGACTCTCTGATGTGGTGTTCTCACGGCCAATTTATATACACTGCATTACCATCTAGAAAGCTCTATTTCTACAATGCTCTTAAAACTAGAATATTCGAATTCTAGAGCTTTCGATGTTAGTCATTAGTCATTTAGTGTTGCCATACTTACAAACAATGCTCAACTCAAAGCTTTTATTCAATGTTGTATGTTCTGCAGCAATGTCAATAATACCCACAGATATGTTAAAGTTTGAAAAGCACTGCTGTTGAGAAGCATTATACAAATTTAAACCAACCGTTAAAACAGTTATACATAAACCCAAGTACAATTTCGTATCAATATGCTTTAGACAATCACTATATACATATCAAAATAAGCCGACTTTCATAAGCTTTTCATTGGTATATAATAACACTTTATAATTTCTTTTAGATATAAAGATTTAACATAAATACTTACAACATTTCATGCAAACATTTTTTTTACATGTTTTATTTGTGATTAAAATTTTAAATGTTTTTATTTATTTGTGTGCAATAAATGAAAAAATGTGGTTATAACATTATTGAAAATTATTGTTAAAAAATTCTGATAAAATTCGATATACAATAGATTGAATTTCGAAAAACTACAAAAGTTCGAATATTTTTTCACTTACACGATAATTTTAGGTATGACATTGAATGCGAAAAAAAAAAATCATAAAATACGCCAGGACAACAATAAAAATAGGAATGAATGAATTTGATTTTAGTTGTGAACATCCATAACTTTTTTTGGGGCCACTCTGGTGTACATATATAATATCATTATGTAAAATACATAATATGTATTACATTTATATATTTTATACATTGTAAACATATATATTGTTCTAGTATCGAGAAATAAAATACTTTTGATGAGTGAAAATTTTACACTACATTGTCTCAATCGATCCAATGTATATGATTTGATTCATGAGCGACACAACTCTAAAATATATGTATGAAAGTGCATAAATGCATTTCTTACATTCATAGACAAGGCGAATTTATAGAAGGTGACGACAGAACTACAACAAATACAACATGTACAAAAACATCAGGTACTTTGTTTTTGTAAAAAGATAAGTAAACTGTCAAAGTTGCCTGTTGTTGTTTTTGCTTTTGGGTTTGCTGTATTTTTCTCCACAACAACCACAAGTGAATTGACAGTTCACTTGTCTAAACAACTGAATATCAAAAATAATCAGCTGTTCTTGTGTTCTTGTGTAGTCACCTTCTATAAATTCGCCTTGTTCATAGATGTGCATTGATTTATTTTTATGTGATGATGGTTTATTTAGTTGATGTTCAGACTGTTTATTTGGTTTGGCAACAGTTTCTTAATGAAATGGCGTTTATAAATGTTAAAGTTAAACACCTGCTCGATATTAATCGATGCATCGTAAACATCGATGTTTTGGTTGCGATACATCGTTTAAATGTCGATGTATCGTATCATACAATGTTAATCGATACATCGATGCTTTTATTCGATGTATTGAAAAGCTGAATTTTAAATTTTAAACATCCGGCCGCTTTTGTTTAAGTAAATCGTTGCAACCCATTAAATGTAGGGATGATATTTTTAAACAAAAACCCTCCAAGAATGACTTCTAAAACGTTTTTAAAACCTTAAGCCGTTTTAAATAAATGTTGACTGGTATGTAATTGTCCACTTTGGGGCAGCTACAAAAGAAATATCAGGTGATACACAGCTATAGCAGCAAAGTTATTCCGCTAGTTCACTGTATGGTATCAAAACTAAAAGCTATTGTAATTGAAGTACTATTGCTGAAAGAAGTACATAAAATTGCTCTTATTGAAATGAACAAGCGAATGGCTGCTATCCTACAAGTTTCACTTCTGGCTAATGCCACATTGTTGGATCCACGGTTCAAATTAATGCATTTTAAAGATCCACTTGCATGTTCGAAAGCCGTTGGGAAAATCCAAGAAATGTTAACAAGAGATATGGCAGATGTAATTTCCGACAAGCCGATGGACGAATTTATTCTCTGGAATTTTGTGTAGTTCCAGTTAGAATAAATACGATGCATTGCAAACATCATTGTTTTCATTAATTGATGCATCGAATAACATCGATGTGTATTAATCATGAATCGAATGGCAATAAACATTGATGTTTTTTTTTTTTACATGAGCGACTCTAAGTATTTTACTGATATTATTCGAATCAATTTCAAAGTGAAAATATGTTCGATTATATCCGGGAATATTAATCCATAAATATAGTATAAGTATTACAAAAACATGAATTTGAAAGACGTATTCTAAAATACACTTTTTGAAACCTGGAAACCAGACAGGAATTTTTTTGTAAAATCGGCTAATATCTCCGACATTTGATCACATGCTGAATCGTATTATCCGTCAAATTAAAGCTTAATTTGCTATTTTTTTTTTTTTTCAAAAAGTCGTGTTAAAAAATATGGTGTAATTTTGTTTAAAAAACATTTTTGTTGAACAATTTTATAACACAACCTTCCTCTATGAAAGCTAGTGCATGCTTTTTTAATTTTCTACAGTCTGTGTGCTATGTGCGTATTTACGTCTACATCAGCGTTACACCTTTGATCCAAAATTGGTAGTTTCAAGTTAATAAATTGACTTTTTGTAGCTTGATTGGTTTGTTCCGATATTTGTATCATTTTGGTAGGCTACGTCAATTCTGAAGACAGAAGTATTTTCAAGAGAAAATAATGATAATAAAGGAAAAACTCTGTTAATACAAAATAATTAAATGTTAGATGAATATGGAGATAGCGTTAACTTAAAATGATTAAGTTTTTAGTAGTGCTCAGTTCAAAAATCGCTAAAGATCGAAAACACTTCATTATTGTTGTTTCAAGATATCAATTTCATTCAAAACTTTTAACGTTTTATAAATTTAATTTACAAATTCCCAATCTTTCAAAAAATTATTATGTAAATTGCAAAATTGGCTGAATTATAAAAAACATAAATTCAATCTTAAATAAAATTCCATGTCTACTACTAATTTCAGTATCGATATAGCATTTCTGAAATATTTAAAAATTTTGTAGCTTTTGGTAGTTTTTAATCAATAATTTAGTAGGCGAAATATATTTTGTGTAAAAACGCTCTACGGTGTATGCATAGTAAAAACAACAAAATTCAAGGTAATCGAGGGTTTTGCGTGGTATAAATTAGAAACAACATTTAGGTACATTTATTTTTCCGTATCAAAAGATTGATTAAATTAATAAAATTTAAATAAAAATATATCCTATATGTTATGTACAATATTTTAATAAAAAAAACCATAATTTGTTTACACAGAATTATTAATACATACCTAAAAATGGAGCTACAAAACCTCAAAATTTCTTTTACATTTTAAAAAATATTAAAAATATGTCCACACATATTTTTAAAAATACAAAATAATTTGTGTACACCAAAATACATGAAGTTGAAAACTCCATCATTAAAACAAAACTTTATAAATATTAACTTAAACAAGTAGGAAGCTTTTGTACTAAACTTCAAGCTGTTTACATATAAAGTGGTAAACTTTATATTGTTACGAATGTGCAATAGCGATTTGAATTTAACGGTCTGTTTATGAACACGTCCATTAGTGAAGGCTTCTACTTATCAACAGCACAGAGTATACAGAGGCGTCACGAGACAGAAAATAATCTCGTTTTCTATTCGTCTCTTTCTTTATAAACTGCCTTTTTCATTGTTTTGTTTTGGTTATGTGTTTGTTTTGATTACATTACTTTGTCTACCATATTCGCGGTGTATATAGCGTTTTGCTTTAACACACCACTGATATTGTAGTACAAAATATTTGCTATCCTTTTTTAAGAGAACTGCCCTTTCATCTGATTTTGAGTTTTTGAAACGTCAAATTTGACACCTCTGTATACTTTGTGTCAACAGTGTTGATGGCATGCGGTTACTAGCATTGTTTGTAAGTATGGCAACACTAAGTTGACCGTTAGGAACAATATCGACTACTCGTATGAAGATGGCAGTACGTATAAATAATGATTGCTGTTGCTTTAGTCAGTTAGGCATTAAACACATTGAAGACAGCATACTACCAACTGCAATCTGTCAAAAATAAAATACACACGTTTATATGAAGAAGATTCTTTTCACAACAGCACAGCTACAGGGCCACTCGACTACTTTTGCCGCTGCAGCCTTATTAGGCTAATTTCTATTTTTGTCAACTACAAAACAGAATAGTGTTGCTAATATAATAAAAAATTTAAATCAAATTAGTGCTTAAAAAATGTATATTTTTTTACTTAATTAGGAGAAGTTTCTGATAACCATATTGAAATAAATTAATAACAGGTACATAATTAATTATAACCATATATATATTTTTACTCAAAATAATTGTTTAAATCTTAATTACTTTGAAATTTTGTGCGTTTATTTTTTTTTTTAAGTAAAAACAAAAATCGATTAAGTGACACCACTGAATTATAAATCAGCTGTTCGCTTTGTAGCTGCCGTCTTTAAAATAATTCAGTAGCTGCCACACGACTATAACAGCATCCAGCAGCATTTGTGTTCGTGTAGTCGTGTAGCTTGCTGTCTTCAATGTGTTTAATGCATTAAGTTTATCATTGGCGCTGTTAGAGTTAACATCAACTGTCGTGTACATTTGAGTTTGTGTGTATTTCTGCGAATTGATAAACGTGTATAAAGACACTGAGTGACTATTTAATTCTGTTGTTGTTGTACATTCTAAATAAATAAAGAGTTGTTACAATTTTAAACTACTAAAACTGCTTTCTATTTGCAATCAAAGTATCCGGTTTATTTAAAGGAAATAAAACCCCCGTTTTTAAAAGGTAAAAACGTAACAATATGTAAACAACTTAGATGTTTGAAATTTCGCATAGTGATATAGAATTGTATCTATTTATTTTAGCCAACACAAATAATTATTCAAAAAATTAAATTCTTAAATTAAGCGCCACTTTGGATACATTTGAACTCAAAAAAAAATTTTAAGTTTCTATTGGAAAGCTTATTGTGCGTTTGTACTTTCTGAGTTTTATAAAGTAACGGCTATAAGTCTCCTCAAAAATTAAGTTTTTGTATATACATTAGGGTTAGTCAAATTTATTGCGACAAAGGCTCATCGCGATTCTTTTCTATGCGATGGATTTTTCAAAATACGTATTTTTTGTAAAATATTAAAGAATCGAGGAAATCAAAATTTGATTTCCTCTAGCCAAAAAATTATGTGGGGAGAAATTGAGGAAATTGTTGTGAAAATTTATGGGCTCGAAATTAATTTTTGTGCTTCGGCAAAGTTTATTTTAGTGACAAGAACAATAATCGAGATGCGCATGTGCATTTTTGCGGCTCCCCTACAATTATACATATTAGGGTGACAGCCGATTTTTTTTAGATTTTAAAGTGCGCCGGATGGAATATTGTGACACTAGGTCTAAAAATTAAGTGCTGGAAATTTGAGCCAAATCGGACAACGATTTCAGGATGCGCATCGAGGTAAAATTTTACTACTTATTTACATTGACTTTCTTCATTATTTTACAGAAATATGCAGATTTATATTAATGAAGATTACAGTAAAAAAATATTTTGGAGATTAACCTATCTTTTTTGGGTCAAAAGACCCACAAACTATATTATCGTTAAAATTCGGAAAAAAAATAAATTTTGCAATAGAATGCAAAATAAACGAAATGTGTACGTGATTGTCGTTGTAATGAGATATAAATGACAAAAATTGGTTAAAAAATTTTAAAGTTATTAAAAATTCCCCGTGTCCAGTACATTTGAACGAGAAATTTAGGGAAAAAAATTAAAATATTTTGAGGAATATTAAATAAAAAATAAGTTTATGTTCTTTTAGGATACCGTTTACCTATTCACAGTTATGGCCAACAAAATATAATTTCTTTAACGGCAGTTTCCATTTTCAATATTTTAAAAATTCTGTTAAACAAATTTCAGAATTTTTTGATAATCGCATTTGGGCTTTATTGAGATTATAATAGAAAATAAAAATTTGATTAATTATGCCAATACAACGAACAGTTTTTCCGTACCTGCGATTTAAATGTTTCGATTTTAGGGAAAAATAATTGTTTACTGTTTAAGTAAAACCTATTTCCAGATAATTTTAAATATACTATGAAAGTTTTACTAAAATTGGATAACGTTAACCTTTAAACGGTGAAGTTCAAAGGTAAAATTTTTAAACATTTGGAATTTCTAATGAAACTTTAGAAAAATATAACATAAAGTCCAGCATTTAAAATAACAGCACAAAAACGCAAAATAACTCTCAATAGCACTTGGGGTCCAAATGAGCCTCAACTTTTAAAATCACGAAAAACACAGTAAAATTATTGGTAATTTTGACCCCAAGTGGTCTTAAGGGTTAATTTCCATTTTTTGCTCTGTTATTGTTGGCCATACCTGCGAATAGGTTAACGGTAACCTTCAAGGACAAAAACTCATACAAAACTAAATACGGATATATTTTAAGTAAAAGTTACATTTTATTTTTATATTTCTCAAAATATATTAATTTTTTTTCGTAAATTTCCTGGACACGTTAATGGTCTGAAAAATTTGTAATAACTTTAAATTTTTTTAACCAATTCTTGTCATTTATATCTCATTACAACGACAATTATGTACACATTTCGATTATTTTGCATTCAATTGCAAAAGTAATTACGTTTTATAAAAATGATAAATATGCATTTTTTCGAATTTTACCGATAATATAGTTTGTGGATCATTTTGACCCAAAGGAGATAGTTAATCTCCAAACGATTTTTTTACTGTAATCTTCATTAATGCAAATAATCTGTACTTTCCTGTAAAATAACACAGAAAGTTAAGGAGTTTCACAAATTTATTTCATATTATATATAAAAATAAAAACTGAATTTAAGAGCTTAAATTACTTGATTTTAATAATTTAATGAATCAGAATGAAAAATTTTTGTTAAGATTTTGGAAAAAAATGTGTGAAATTTATTTTTAGCCGCGCCAATGAGCAACGAATATTTAGCCAAGATAATATTACTTGAAGGATATTTATAAACATTTGCTAAAGACTTTACAAAATTAATAAAGCCTGATACTTGATTTTCCCAAAATTGAGATATTGTTGATCCGGACATCGTATACGACGTTGGGATGTCTTTGAAATCCTTTTCGTATGATATCTGAATTGTTTATGTACATGAATTAGTATTCGAGATATAGGTAAGTCGAAGCTTTTTGCCTTTTGTGCGCCAATCTGCCAGATTTTCAATAGCAACCGAACCAGAACCATATCTGATATATTCTTGTACCATTTATGTTTGTAAGTTATTTATAGACTGTCGAACATCGATATACTTTTAGGGGTCGAAAATGAAAAATGTGGAAAAATTAAAAATAGAAACGAAATTATAAACTTATATATACCCTCACAACTCATGGTGAAGAGAACACGAAATATTTAATTTTTGTATAAAAATATTAAATAATTCATATTATACAACACATATTTTACAATTCTTCAAATATGTGAATTAATTATTGGATTGTTAAACCAAAACCGACAAATTTCACAAAAAACTAGGTATTTTATTCTTTCTAATTTTTTGACGATTTCAAAAATATTTTGCCGATTTTGACGATTTTATATCAAAATTATGTGGCAACAGTGCGCACAAGGTTTATTCGAAAGTAATGAGTCGATCAGTATACCTTAAGGTGGGTGTTATACTAATAGTTTTGGACTTTAAAAACATTTGCTCAAACGCATTATATCCTCCCCACTATGGTAGTGTGGGTATATATAATTATAAACCTTAATCGGTTAAAAATTTCTACATAGAGACGAGACAATCCGCTTTGTAAAACAAAAATACAACAAATCCTATGTCTGATACAACAACAAACTACGTTGAATAGCATATATTTTGTTGTTGCAAGAGTTAGGTTTTTGACAACAGACAAAGGTTTTTGACAATTACGTCTCGTCTCTATGTTACCCTATGAATTTCTACATGAAAAAATTATTTTTTAATTAAAAAAATAATTTTTCTTTAAGAATTCTTCTTTTTGAGGGGAGATCGGTATCCATCTAGAAGGATTTCCGACGAAGGCTGGCTATAATGTAAATATGATATAAAACGTGCCGATCGTAAATGTGTTAATAAATATATTGTTCTCAGATCCTTCTTGAGTGTGATAAACATTTTGGAGCTTTTAACTTGTATACATGTGTTGTGAAAAATACATTTTCTCCAACCAAAAATATGTATATTATATTTATTTTAACTAAAAATCATTGTTTATGTCATATTTGTAATACTTATTTATTGTATATCTATTCGAATGTGTTTGTAGTATACTTAAAATACATTCATATTATAATATTCTGTATTCAACAGTTGATGACGTATGTATGAAGTTGTCTATACCCTGTCGGACTTTTATGAGCTGACTCAAAATCAAGTTGACTTATTGCTAACTCATTTGCAACTAACTTCTGAAGTAACTCAAGATTGATGTAGAGATGAGCTATTTGTTTTTTAAAACATCTGACTTCTTCTAGATAAGTATTCAACTAACTTTTGACTCCCTCAAAGCTGATGCAGAAATAAATAAACATTAAAGAGAGTAAAAAGCAAATAAGAAAAAATAAGTTCTAACTTTTTTTCTTCATGATCACGACAGTTAAAACTGTATATAAAGGGATTATATAAAGGGATAAAGGGAATAATAACAATAAAACAACAATAAAACAACTAACCAAAACAATTTCAAAACAAATCCACATTAAAAATCAAGAAAATAAACCGTTAAAATCCACAAACAACAACCAGAGAAAAACAATAAACAAGCAACAAAACATCCTCTCAGAGAACAGTGTTAACACAATAGCAATAGTGTTGGCACTACGGGCCGTTTCTCTGTCGCAATGACCAGATCAGGGCTTTTATGGCCTCTCGTCATTGTGTAACTATTTCCCCGTCCTAATTGTCCTTACATCTTTCAATTTTTATGATATTGGTATAATTGTATTAATTGTTGTTTGACTGTTTGGTGACGAAGGTATAACACTGGTCACTAAACGAGTCTTACTAACAGCAAATAATATTATTGTTACTTATATCATAAAAATAGACACTTTATTTGAATTTTCTATATATTGAAATGACAGGTAGTTTCCGGATAGACTTTTGCAATATACGGGGGTTACGATCGAATTTTTTCTCCGTTTATGCTCATGTTTGTCTCCATCGGCCGGATGTTTTCGCCTTATGTGAAACACAGGTATCCGAAAATGCTGATCCACAGGATTTTCAGATACCTGGGTATCACTTTCTATCGCTTTTTAACTTCCATCGGGGCATTGCCATGTACATACGCAATGAAGTTGTGTACCAGTACCAGCAATCATTAGGTACATATGATGTAGAATTTAACTGTCTATGGGTTAAGTTCAAAATCAGGGCACACTGTTTGCACTTCGGGTTTCTATATAGAAGTCCAAACGCGGGAAGGGATATTACTATATCTAGCTTCGATGCCCTTTCCGATTCCATATCGAAGATTCTTGAGAGTTGTCCTAACAGTGAAATTGTTATTGCTGGTGATTTTAATGTTCACAACTCTTCTTGGCTTCACCATTCAAGTCACACAACTACAGAAGGCCAATATGTTGAACTATTCGCGGCGCACAACCACCTTGCGCAATTAGTGAATGAACCAACGCATATTTCATGCGTTGATGGGCACCAAAATAACACCCTCGACCTTTTTCTAACTTCACACCCTGACAAGTATGAAGTAGATGTTTTTGCACCTCTCGGTAATTCAGATCATTGTACTATTTCCGCCTCCTTTTCGCTCTCTGAACTTCGTAACGTTTCACGACCAGCTACGAAACGTTCAGCTTTTATTTACGAAAAGGCTCGTTGGGCTGAGCTCAATGAGTTCTTTCGGCATTTTAATTGGAAACTCTGTTTCTTAGACAATAGTGTCAATGCCATGGCGAAAATGGTCGAAAACATAATTATGATGGGGATGAAAACCTTCATTCCATCAAAGAAAATTTCGATTAAAACTATGGAAAAATCCTGGTTTAATCAGAAGTGCAAAATTGCAATCAGATCTAGAGAGGAAGCATTCAGAATCTGGCGTGATGACAAAAATGCCGAAACTGATTCGCTACGCAAAAGGGCGAGATCTTCGTGTGCCAAAGTGCTGAGGCGTGAAAAATCTCTACACGAGCAGCGCCTCCGAGCCAAAGTTCTTACTGCTCCCCGGGGCAGTAAAAGCTTTTGGTCATTCGTTAAAAGAATTAAGGATAATGCTAGTTCATCAATTCCTACTCTTTTAAGGGATGGCCAATCATTCACTGACCCGGTTGATAAAGCTAACCTTTTGGCTGAATTATTTGCAAATAATTCGAACTTACCGGAAAGCAATCAACCACTACCCGAGCTCGAAAGAGTATCAGTTACTATGCCGAATATATTCTTTCGGGCTCGAGCAGTTAAAAAGGTTTTAGCGGATCTCAACATAAATAAGTCTCCTGGGCCTGATGGTATACCAGCACTGGTCTTGAAGCAGTGTTCTTCGACGCTAGCTCGTCCATTAGCTAACCTTTTCAGCACTTTATACCGTGCCGGCAAATTTCCAGTATGTTGGAAGGTTGCTAATGTAACGCCAATTCCTAAAAAGGGAGAGGCAAACAACCCTGAAAATTATCGCCCAATAGCAATTTGTTCTGCACTTTCCAAAGTTATGGAAAGTATGGTTAACCACCATCTTGTGAAACATTTGGAGTTCAACAATTTACTCAGCGACCGGCAGTATGGCTTTCGTAGAGGACGCTCTACGGGAGACTTACTAGCCTTCCTATCGGAAAAATGGTGTCGTTCCATACACCGTTTTGGCGAAAGTAAAGTGGTGGCTCTAGATATTTCTAAAGCGTTTGATAGAGTATGGCATGGTGCGCTTTTAGCAAAACTTATTGCTTTTGGTGTCGGTAATAACTTCTCTCGATTTATATCGAGCTTTCTCAGAGATCGCACTATACGAGTTGTTATAGATGGAATCTCATCAAACGAGTTCAAGATCAATTCAGGGGTACCGCAAGGCTCCGTCCTTTCTCCTACTCTATTTCTTATCTTTATAAACGACCTTCTATGTCAAACTTCCAACCCTATCTATTCTTTTGCAGATGACAGCAACATTTGCCATTCATATTCATTCAACTATAGGCCAAGCCTTTCGGAGATTGGGGCAATGAGGCAAAACATGAATGATACGCTTAACCAAGATCTTATGATAATCTCTAAATGGGGTTGTGCGAATAGAGTCGATTTCAATGCACGCAAGACTCAATGTTGTATGTTGACACACAAACGCACAACAGATCATGTTGCTCCATCTGTTTCTATGGGTGGTATAAATATTAAGGAATCAGAAGCTCTTGATGTTCTAGGCATGAGTATTCAGTGCGATGTCCGCTGGACAAAACACATTTTTCGAGTGTCGAAAGAAGCATTTAAGTGCCTCGGTTTTCTAAAACGGTGTAAGACATATTTCACTTCATCTGATCTCCTTACTATTTACACCACTTATATCCGACCGAAAATGGAATACAACTCTCATGTGTGGGCCGGTGCTTCGAAGTCTATTTTGGAGTTACTCGACCGCGTACAGGAGAGGGCGAAGGTGCTCATCGGTGACAGTAGGGTATCCAGCTCTATTGACCCACTGGAACATCGACGCAATGTGGGTTGTGTTTCACTGTTCTACCGATACTACAATGGTATGTGTTCTGCTGAAATTAGGGAACTTGTTCCCGAAACCCGTAGTTTTTTTCGCAACACACGTTCTTCGGCAAGGGCTCACCAATTCGTTGTCGACTGGACAGTGGATCGCACAACACATTACAGGGAAAATTCGTTCTTTAGCCGTACTGTCCGTATGTGGAATAAGCTTCCTCCTGAAGTCTTTCCTGTCACTTTCAATATAGGAAAATTCAAATCAAATGTCCACAAACACTACTCCCTCTATCCTCCCTCCCATAACCTATTTTCCTAGTTCCAACACAATGCTTTGCATGAGTAGGGGTCATCCCCTGAGTGCTGGTCCAAGAAAAAAAAAAAAAAAAAAAAATATAAAGGGATTTACAACAAGATGAGTTATTTTGGTAGCTGTCACTTTTGAAGTTTTTATTCTTTGACATTTGACAAGTTGAAACTACAACATTACTATAAATGGATCGATACACGCTTCAACATAGCATTGAAATTATTAAAATTCACTACAAAAACAGTTCGCAAAACTAAAGCATTTTTGGGTCGTCGTGAATCACCTTGTCGGACCACAATACAGAAATTGGTGGTAAAATTCGAGCTGCTGGGGCAAGTTAGTGATGTGAAGAATAAAACCCGTGCACGTCGCTCAAAAACAACTGAGAATATTGCTGCTGTAGGCCAAAGTGTTGAAGAAAACCCAGGTTTGTCATTCTCGTCGTTCTTTGGAATTGGGCATTCCACAAACGTCATTACACCGTATCTTATGGTCGGAGTGGGATGATATTGATCTGGACAACGTCTACTTTCAAAAAGACGGCGCTACTTGCCACACAAGCAACGAAACCATTGCTCTTTTATGGAAAATTTTCCGGGCCGTGTTATCTCTCGAAGAGGTGATTACAATTGTCCACCGTTATCTTGTGATTTAACACCTTGCAACTTCTTCCTTTGGGGCCACGTAAAAGATAAGGTATACGTTAAAAGCCCTGCGTCTATTCAAGACCTCAAAGATAGAATTCGTGAGGCTATCGAGGACATAGGGCAGCCACTTTGTGATTTGGTTATGGAAAATTTCATGAAAAGGATATGGTCATGAAAGCGTGGTCGTGGTGTCCATGATGTTGTTTTTCATTATTAACGGCATACCATCTTCTTTATTATGAAATAAATATCCGATCATTCGGATATGTTTTGAATACCAAAATAACACCTCTTGTTGAAAAACCCTGTATTTGTTTTTATTTTTAATTTGTTTGTCTAGTTATTTGAAGTGCACCACATACGCAAAATTTATGTATAGTGAGTGATGATGACACTACATGAAAAAACTGTATAGGGACTTACAAGGGAAATGAGCCAGTTTTTTTTGTCACCTGTTTTTGTCAAAGTATAGATGTAATTGCATAGCAAAATTAAGTATTTGTTTATAATAATATGTAAATATTCGAACTTTTTTATTTAACTTCTTTTTTAAATCTCACTCAATTTGAAATAAAACCAATTCGAAATTATTTTTAACTTTTATTTTATCTCTTCTCCTTTTTACTTTGAAGCTGTAAACTTATAAATACGCTAAGTATTATTGTAAAACAAAGTGCTTTAAAATTTAGTTAAACGTTTTTTTACATTTGACTACCGACTACGCACTAAATATGAATCGTTTTTATATTAATGTGTTGTAACTCAAAACGTACAAAATGGGCCCTTTTTTATTTGTTGCTCACAAAAAAGCTTAGATGAGTTACAAAAAATTTATTTTGATAGATATCCTACTCCCATCCCACTAAGCGACCATAAACCTCTTAAAGGAATGGACCTAAGGTTTTTTATGAGCAACAAATAAAAAAGGGCCCATTTTGTATGTTTTGAGTTACAAAACATTTAGTTTCGCATCCCACAAGGAAAATATCTAAGCTTTCTTTTGAAAAAAAATAAAAATTTTTTTTTTATTTTCCTTAAATTTTTTTCCGAAAGATTGAGAAAATAGCTATCTTAACTATTTCGGACACATTTTGCTAGGTAATAAGTTACATGGATGAGAAAAAAACACCTACTTGTCTAAAAAGTCAAATTTTGACCCCCTCTAACTCAGAAAGTTCTCGACCGATCTTGTTGAAAAATTGTGTCTGAATTACTATCCAATAGAACTAACCATGGTGTAAATTTCCCAATCGGAAGACATCGTTTTCAAAAGTTGGTTCACTTGACATGAAATGCCCCATATGTAGTTTGACGTCTTTATTTTTGAGAGAGAGAGAGAGTGAAAAGAAGAGACACATTTTTTTCGGAAAGTTCTCAGCTTGATTTCGTTCAATTTTTGTTCTGAAATAATTAATTTGTGCTGCCAACAATTTTAATTTTTTTTGGATAATTTTTGGGCTTTAGTTCTATAAAATTTGCTGACCCGTTAATAATGGGCTTATATCAAAAGCTTGGACCGAGTACACCCTGCAGTATCGCATGCTTTGGTTTCACAACAAATAAACGGTCTGTTAAGTAAAACTCTTATGGCGAACAATATTTGCTAAATTCAATCGATTTTCTTATCTTCATATTAGAAAAATGGTTAACTTTCACGATTATTCCATGATGCTCAATGAAACCAAATTGATATACTGAAAAAATGCCAATTATTTGAACCAGGGTTTAAAATTTAGTTAAACGTTTTTTACATTTGACTACCGACTACTCAATAAATATGAATCATTTTCATATTAATGTGCACATATACTGAAAATATACAAACTATAAACCAATGCCATACAAGCTTCATAGTAAAAATATTTGTCGCAGTTTTTCCAAAAATATTTTACATTACAAAATATTTTACGTTGCAGCTAGAAGACAAAATGAAAATTTTTCATTTTTAAAACATTTGCTGCCCAAATATATTAATGTATAATATACCAAAAATTTACTACAAAAACATCAAACATACAAACAAATTGCAGGGTGAAAACCATAAACTGCATAAATTGTTCGAACAATCGACAGAAACAAATAATAGTCGGACGGGACACAGTCTGGACTATAAAGCGGCTGAGGCAAAACTTCCCAACTTTTTCATTAAAAATACATTTCAACAGGTATTACAACATGTGGCCGAGCTTTTTCATTATGGAACATTACGATTTCATGTATGGCCTCATATTCTGGGCGTTTTTCGTGCAAAGCTCGTTTCAAAAGAATCAGTTGCGTGCGGTACAGGTCTTTTGTGATGGTCTGGTTAATAGATGTAAGAAATTATATTTTTTACAGGTTCAGACGTTACAGTAACGTTACATTCTTCAACTATATCTGTTCTCACTACTTTATACACTACAAAAACGATCAGATGTTCCTTTTTGTTACTTGGGGGTTACACGTTCAAGTTTTGACTTTTCGTGTTTTAATACACTCACACTTTTTTACTAATACACTCACACTTTTAAGAATTGAAACGAACTTGCTTTCAATTTTGCTTTCAAGTTGGTGTTTCAATTTACAATCAAGAAAACAGCTGATTACTTTTTTGTTTAACAATTTATAGTAAAATTGCTTTCAAGTTGCGTACAGTCTCAATTACAACGCTAATACATTACACAAAGGTTGGCTAACCAATCCATGAGTTAAAGCTTCATTTTGTAAACGTTTTTTAAAAGGTCGCTTCTGTTTGATAGGTAAAACATATCTTTCAAATATTATTTCAAAACAACAAACCTATAATTCTTTGAAGTTGTAACTTTAAGAATACCGCTATTTCACTACATTTGCTAATTAAAAAGTACTAAACAAAGTAATAAAGACTATGGCCCATAATCATAGTCAAAAATAAAGTATATTTTAAGAGAAATAAAGTCGTCTTTAATTAAGAGTGGACTTTAGGTCTACCATAGACAAGTTAAAGTATACTTCTGACGTTAAAGTCGACTGTAAATATAAAACTAGCTGAAGTTGTTTTTAACTCATTTAACAACAACATCAGCTGTTCTTCGCCATGTAAAAAAGTTCGACAAAAAGTCAAAAATGTTTAAGTTGCTAGATATTGGCAGAGACTTTGCAATTATTGAATATTGAATCAATAAAATTAGTATCGAAATAGAATACATTTGATATTAATCTTTTCTGTTCTATTTTTCCACCACAAACTGTTTTTTTCTTTAGCTTCCCGGTTACATTTATTGTTTGTCACTTTTTGTCTATATTTTGTTGTATATTGTATGAAAACATTTTCTACATTAGAGGTGATACCCAGTTAAAGTCGGTTCAATTCAAAACATACTTTAATTTTGACTATAGTTAGAAAATAATAAAAAGCGGGTTTTTATTTTAAAGTTGTTTTTAAAAAGAACCGACTTTATTGTTTGACTATGATTATAAGTATTTCCAAACTCTATGCTCTCCAATAAATGAGATCCACTCATATTTTTTGTGTAGCATATTGAAATTCTTTTAAAACTAAAAGTCCAAAAATAGATAGAGCTGTGCTGCTCCGAACTAAAATGAACTTAACTCTCTTTTTAGTGATTCAGTTTATAAAGTTTATACTACGACTACAAAACGGATTTTCTTTCGAAAACTTCGTTGGGGAAAATGTATTCTGGTAACGATTATAACATGTTCATAAATTTCACATGATTTTATCTCGATAATTAAAAAATATCAAACATTGGTGCCCAAATTTTCAACTACGACTCATTTAAAAATATATATATTCGAAGTAGAAAAATTTGCCGCATAACTCACGAAAACAATTCCTGATTAACGGCACTATTTGCAAGTAAGATACAAAACATTGCACAGTGGTTTAGAAAAGTTTTTTTTTTTGGAAATAATTCGGTATCTCTCTTTTCGAGTTGATTTGCAGTTGTGCAGCTTCCTAACGCTAATGGGGGCCACTGCGTTGCCCCTCAAATTTGGTCACCTCGGGTCCCAATTTTTTTTTTAAAAATTCGCCAAAAATCTATTTATGATCGGAATGCGCTGTTTAGGTTTATTAATTTATTTTTTCAATTTTCCTCGATCTTTTTATGGTTTTTTAGAGTGGCGGGCCTACGGAGGGTCGAATTTTTTTTTCTAAAATATCACTATATTGGCGATAAAATTCTAAATAAAATATCCTGTCCCTATAAAAAGTTAAACGCATCCAATATTGAAACATGTAAAAAGTTCCATATTTTTTAAGTTTTTTCCCAAAAAGGCCCATATATTTTTTCTTTTGTAGAAAAAAATTTTCTTCGGGACTATATACAATTTTTATATGATCCGGAAAGAGAATTTAATGCAAAAGCGGGTAAAGTAAATTTTGGATCACTTAAGCGGACACAACACCCCCCAGATCTATCCAAACTTGGCCAATTTTTAACAGAAATTTCAGATTTGAGTAAAAAACTCTAAAAAGGCACAGCACCGATCCCTGAAAAATCTACATATTTGTATAACCCTGTATGCTTCTTCAATATCTACAAAGTTATTTTACTATCACACGGTAAATAACGTCACAGTAGGCACTTTAAAAAAAAAAACTCAGTTTTTGGAACACATTTTTCAAATTTTATATTTTTCTTCATGGAAAATCACCATATTATAATTTTTTAAGTTTTTAAAGTAAATGACGTTCTAAAAATTTATAAAATTATATTATTTTAGCGATTAATTAAAAACCAGACATTTTATATTTAAATTTAAAAAAAAAATTAATTTTGTTTATCTAAAAATATTTAAAATTTTTATTTTAGAGTATAATTTGGTGAAGGGTATATAAGATTCGGCACAGCCGAATATACTTGTTTTAACTCAATTTGTTTTATTTTTATTTCGATAATTAATTTTAATTATTTTGACATTTTGAAACAAATGTTCACACAACTCAACATAGATACATACATATTATTAGGGGGCGGATTTCCATTGATTATTGGAAATTATATGCGCCTAAAATATGATTCTAAGAAATCGAAATATGACCTAAAAATTTTAAAAATATGCAATTGTATTTTTGTCCAACCGTATATCCAAAAGCAGGACGGTAAATGGACCACAAGTGGACATGAGACACTTGAAGTCCTCATGGACACTCATTTTCCGGGAAGTCTCCCAGTTAATGCGGCATATGAATCCCAACCGCATGATAGAATCTTATCCTCAATTAAGATTAACGAGGACAATGTACTCTGGGCCGTTCGGAGTTTTGATCCATACAAATCCCCAGGCCCTGATGGCATCATACTGGCTGACCTGCAAAACAATGCAGAATTAGTCACACCATGGCTGATTGCAATCTTTCAAGCCTGTATCTCGTGTTCCTATATACCCAATAGTTGGACCGAATGCAATGTGACTTTCAACGCGGATGACGTAGCGGTTGCAGTTTCAGGGATTCATCTGCGCACGATATCTCAAAGACTGGAAATGGCACTAGAAACATTGAATCGATGGAGTATCGATAGTGGTTCAAGTGTAAATCCCAGCAAAACTGAACTAGTACTGTTCACTCAACGGAATAAAATTCCTAACTTCAAATTACCCCGACTTAACGGAACCGAATTGTCACTCTCGGACAATGCAAGGTACCTGGGCATCATACTCGAAATTATCCTGGAAACTCAATACAGACGCAAGAGCGGCTAAAGCCATGACGGCTATGTATGTCTGCAAAAAGGCCATAGGTACGAGATGGGGTATTATACCCTGTAACATGAATTGGCTAGTTGATACGGTTACTAAACCTATATTATTCTATGGATCTCTGTCTGGTGGGGGGCAATGGATAGGGCCTCAAATCGTATACTCTTTGAGAGGGTATTAAGAAGCATGGCAATCCTGATAACAGGAGCATTGCGAACAACCGCAACGATGTCGCTATTCACTCTACTCAACTGGATACCAGTAGATCTTATGGCCAGAAAACTGGCATTGAATACGGCCTTCAGGCTTAACGACTGCAATGCATGGACTTACAGATCCTATGGACATGCTTGCATAATAGGAAGTATACGCAATCTTCCTGATCATATTGATTACTACAGTCCCAAGCCCTTCCTCCTGAGGAACTTCGGTTTCTCAATCCCATCCAATATGGAAGCTGTCGATGGTCTCCCTGCTGATGAGATGAGGCTATCCATCTATACTGATGGGTCTAAAAAGGGGGACAGAGTGGGCGGTGGTGTATACATCCCTGAATTTGGAGTAAGAATGTCTTTTAGACTTCCAGATGGATGCAGCATTCTTCAGGCCGAAGTATAGGCTATTAAAAGAGCGGACATCTGGCTCAGATATTACAGTGTATCTGGTACGGATATCCGTATATATACTGACAGTAAAGCCGCAATTAAGTCCCTGATAGGTGTTTATATAACATCAAATATGGTCCAGGAATGCCGGGCATCCATAAATGAGATGGTGAGATATTCGACAGTTGTACTCACATGAGTACGTGGGCACAAGGACAATGAAGGCAATTGTATTGCCGATTACTTGGCAGAATTAGGAGCCCTTCTGTCGGAAAACGATATAGAGTCCCTCTGCGGAAACCCTCTGTCAACTTGCAGGAAACGTAGACATGACATATATTACGAACTTGCCCAAACGAGGTGGGGCAATGAATCCACCTGTACTATCACGAGGATGATATGGCCTGTGCTGGACTGCACACGCACGTCATATCTACTTCGACTACAACGAATACGACTAAGCAATATGGTGGCGATGATCACCGGACATTGCACGTTCGATCCCCATGCTGCAAGACTTGGGTTACCTTATAACAACTTCTGTAGAAGCTGTCAGAATGAGGAAGAGGAAGAAACTATTCTACACTTCTTTTGTAACTGTCCGGCACTTGGTGATCTACGGGCCAGACTTTTAGGTGAGAGATCCCTTGGTACCCTCTTCGGGCTATCAGTAAAGAAATTAAGGTGCATAGACGCCTTTATTAGAGAAAGCAGGTGGTTGATAAGACCGAACTTGCAAATTGCACCTCATGGCGACCCGACAACTGTCCCATGATGGTCTGCGTTACTTGACTCTCAACACCTTCTCCTTTTACTCCTCCGATTTCTCCTTTCTCCTCTTGCTTAATAATCCATAGAATTCCTTTCATCTACTTCTATTTCTTTCCCGTCTGTGTTTTTCATCTCCTTTAAGGATTATGGACGGCTGTCTGATAACCTAACCTAATTGTATTTTTGTGCAGAAACAAAATAATTAACTATGCATCGCGCAATGTCAAATAAATACACAACAGTGCTCCCAGCACTTAGGACCCTTTAAATTATACCAGGAATTAAATTGTTAAAGTTTAAAAAAGTATTATTGTTCTTCTGAGAAAACGATGGATTTATTAATTATAATATCCTGGCATGAATACTTGTGATGTAAAGTAGCATCCAACCTTAATTTTCATCTCGTAGTAGCCCAGCAGTTAAGCAAGTATGTCTGACTAATGTCTGATCACTTGGATGATCCCAATTTATATATTCACACGTTTTCATTAAAACTTTTAACCCAAGTATTATTTGATTTTTTTTTGATCAAGTTATCTTTGTAAAGCTTGTCAGTTATTATGTTTAATGTCAATTATGTTCATTTGTTGTTAATCTGATTAAAATGAGTGACCAGAAAAAAGGGCGTACTAAAATTATTAAATATTTTAAACAAAACCCAACTTGGTCCTACAAAAAGTTGGCCAAACAATCAAAGGTCTGCTATCAATCTTTTTCCAATGTTATTAAACAGTACCGGGAGAATTTGTCCGTTGATATAAAATCTGGTTCAGGTAGAAGGAATGGTCCACATGATGTTTAAAGCCTACACTCCTACAGCTCCGGTAGGAAAGAAGCCCGGTTAGGTCAGTACTCGGACTATTTGGTACGAATAGTTAAAGCCAATGCAGGATTAAAAGCATACAAGGCTGAAAAAGTTTCTGACAGGAACTCTGCTAAAAATTTAGAGGCCAAATACAGAGCACGGAAATTGAAGTCAAATTTTATACAAAAAATATACCTGCTGCATAATGGATGACGAAATGTACGTATGGAAAATTTTTGCGCAGAAAAGTTTAGGATCCAAAAGCAGACAAAATTTCCCAAAAAGTTCTTGGTATTCCAAGCAATATGCAGTTGCGGCAAAAAAGCCAAACATTTGTTACAAAGGGCTCTATAAATACCGAAATTTACATCAAGGAATGTCTACAAAAAAGGATTTTTCCATTCATAATGTGTCCACTTATGTAAGTAAGGTCTTGAGTGGTACAAGAACAATAATGTGGTATTTGTACCAAGAGAGGCAATTCCTCCAAACTGCCTGGAGCTGAGTCCAGTGGAGAGATATTGGGCTCTTGTTGAAAGAGAATTGAAGAGCACAAAAAAGGTGTCCAAAAGTGTGTTAGATTTAGAACGGAGATGGACAACCTGTTCGAACAAAGTGACATAAAGCTCTATAAAAACCATAATGGAAGGGATTTCGAAAAAGGTTAAAAATTTCATCATTAGTGATTAGAACTATAAAAATATTTTTTTTTTTTTGTAAATTGTAACAATAATTTCAATCAAATAAAAAAAGATTAAAAACTGTAAGTTTAGTGGTTTCATTTTTATTAACATACATGTATGTTAAAAATTTTTCGATCACAGTCCTTATGTGATGTTTGTAACGCAGAGAGAAATCTGTTGGTTACCTTTTAGATCCCATGTAATCAATTGTAAAGACAATTGTCACTTAAGTGCCTCTAAATAATCTATAGTGTAGTCACTTTAAACGTTAATTATGTTGTGCATTTGTCTAAAAGTTATCCAAAAGGGTCAGCTTATGACATGCACGTGTTAAAATAACTAGTCACGTAGCTAGTTATGTACCTAGTTGTCACCCTAAATAATAACTAGTTCAGAACAGTTTCCTAGAACTGCTAGAAATTGACTGTCGAAAGATTTTGTAACTTCACATAACAAAATCTTTCGATAACGATATCTCTTATAAATCTAAATTGCAATGAAAACAAGTATTAATGTTTTCGATACATTTAATGAATTTTTGATACTTAAACTCTAAACTTTTGAAATCATAATTTTCAATTGCTGATAGAGAAATGAAGAACTTAATACCAGTTTCTCGATGTTGAATGAAGTAAGTCGATAACATTTAATGCTATTTCTATAACAAATTCGACTAAAAACTTTTTGTTCAGACAATATGTTGACTGCAAAAAATTATATTTTTATTAAAAGCTTGGGTAATATGAATATAAATATGCATTTTGAAGTAAAATATAACAAAATATGCATTATCAATAAAACATGCACTAACAAATCGATGGCATTTTACAGCAAAATGTGCGATTCGGATACATAATTAGTCTACATTGTATTTGGACGTTCGAGAAAAAACATGCATTTGTATATAAATCCGCTCCCTACATATTATCATATGAAATTCAACATATCGTGTAGACACAAAAAGACCTACAACTCATAGGCTACTGGCGCATAATATTACGGTTCGTACTTGAACTGGCCCAGCTCAACAGTCTCTAAGGACTCAATTTTACTCCTGGATTATTATCATTGTTCGAGAATTTCGAATGAAATAATAAATGTAAACTAGACGTAAATTTTATTGTGATAACTTCTTTACTACTTTGATGTTGTCAAAACATTTGATGGAAGTCTTTCTCTTTATTGCTGATACCGTTCGTTCAATAATTTTGATGAGAAATATGCAAATACTTATCGTCCTTTATTGATCAAGTTGTTACGAACCTGTTTTTCATAATGCCAGTATTCACCCTGCCAACTCTGCGGCGTCACCTCATAGGAGTAATTTCTGTTACGAACATGTTTTTAATAATGCCAGCATTCACCCTGCCACCTCGGCGGCGTCACCTCATAAGAGTAATTCTCAACCCTGCTGGATCGCAACAAGAAAAAATCTTAAAAATGAAATAATATACAAAACACTTACGCTGCAGCCACACGATCGAGTTTTCCTTGATAGTCTTCTACATATACTGTTTGTCAAAATTAACAAAAATTGAAAGCTGTGACGTAGGCTGCACGCAACTTGAAAACAATATTAGTACAAATTGTTGAAACAAATGTTATCAGCTGTTTTCTTGATTGTAAATTGAAACACCAACGTGAAAGAGAAATTGAATGCAAGTTCGTTTCAATTCTTAAAAGTGTGAGTGTATTAGTAAAAAGGTGTGAGTGTATTAAAACTTGAAAGGCAAAACTTGATCGAGTAACCCCCAAGTTACATACTTCCAGCAACATCATTTAATAAAGTGTAATGCAACAACAAAACCTAAGCAAAACCCCTTTCCGCTGCGGAACTACAACATGTTAAAGAAGCTATTTAAATAACAATGGCTCATAATCATAGTCAAACAAAAAAAACTACGTTAAAATAAAAACCCGCTTTATATTATTTCCCAACTATAGTCAAAATTAAAGTATGTCTTAAATTGAACCGACTTTAACTGGGTGTCACCTCAAATGTAGAAAATCTTTTCATACAATATACAACAAAATATAGACAAGTGGCATCGCTGAACAGAAAGTGACAACAATAAATGTAACCAGGACACTAAAGAAAAAACAGTTTGTGGTGGAAAAATAGAAAAGGAAAGATTAATATCAAATGTATTCTATTTTGGTACTAATTTTATTGATTCAATATTCAATAATTGCAAAATCTCTGCCAATATCTTGTAACTTAAACATTTTTGACTTTTTGTCGAACTTTGTTAAATGAGTTAAAAACAACTTCAGCTAGTTTTATATTTACAGTCGACTTTAACTTCAGAAGTATACTTTAACTTGTCTATGGTAGACCTAAAGTCCACTCTTAAGTAAAGACGACTTTATTTCTCTTAAAATATACTTTATTTTCGATTATGATAATGGGCCAATATCTTTAAATTTTGTGTAAGTATCATTATTAAATAAATATAATAATACATTTTATTTATAAAATTCACATTCTTGAGCTACAAATATTGCAATGGCAAGAAAATAAGATTAAAATTCTTTTCTTGCCATTGCAATATTTGTATTTACGCAAAGAGCTTATCGCCAATCTTATAGCAATTATCGTTTAAAAACATAACATAATAACAAAATCGTTCAATATGTCGTTAACAGTTTTAAATTAATATTGTGAATTATTGTGATTAAATTTAAAGGTGCAACACAATTAATATTCATTTACATAGAGGATTTTGCAATTAGATATTACTACCTAAACAGTATCTCTGTGTGACAAAAATTTTATTTTTTGTAAACAATTATTTTTGTTAACATTTATTTTTTCAATTTGAGACATAATGTGACATCCAAAAGATTTTTTTATTGGCGGAAAATATCAGCCATTTTTGTGGGTGAATTTTACAAAGCTCAAAGATGTCTTCAAACACTGTACGAAGCGCAAATATGATGGCGATGTTTAAGTATTGTATTTGAATGCGTCAATACTGTTTTGAGTGTCATGAAACACTTGGAATTTGGGAGAAAAGGCTATGACACATAAATAGCAGCAGGTACAAATTTTAGTATTTTTTCCTATAACATTAACATATCGTTTTGTGCACACAAGATCAAAACGTCGCATATCGGATTCAATCGTGTCCAAAGAGGCGTTTAATTAAATTTTAAGTATTAAGTTGTTGGCATAATAACTGCTATAACAAAAAATATATAAAATTCTTCACGATTTTGTGAAATTTTAACCATAAACGTTCTTTACTTAGTCTGCTTTTACACAGGGCAAGTTTACTTGAAGCAAGTCTCTTCGATTCAGTTTTAAAATTGCTGTTTACACACAGCAAGTCTGTGTTGAATTTTGTATGTCAAAACCTAATAGACGCCATAGTGAAAATGAGAAAACAAAAGAGAATTGAAGATACTTGCCAGTACAAACAAGTGTGTACCCCTCTTCTTTCTTCTTGCATCTCTCTCCTATAAACTTAGACTTGCGGCAAGAAAACTTGCCCTGTGTAAAAGCAGACTTAATACCTAGTTAGCTGTCAAAGTAGTATGAATTTAAATTTATTAAAAAAGGGTTAATTTTTTTAATATAATATTTATAATTTTGTTTTTTTTTTTTTTTTTTTGATGATGGAACCTTCAACTGCTGGTGTTTAAGTGTATAAGAATGATTTTATTTCTATAAAAATAGATGTGGAAGTATTTTTATAAATTAAGCTTAAATTATTATTTTTTATTAAAACAAATTAAAAAATCGTTTAGTCTTTCAAAAATTAATTTAACATAACTTAAATTTACATATACAACATTTTTGACATATAAATTACACTGAATTTGAATTTAATTATAACGCTTTTGTTTTATTTTTTATTTTTAAATTAAAACAGTGGAATATAGAATATGTGATTGTATTAAACAATATACATATCGTCATATAATATGCAAAATAACGTAACATTATTTTCTCAATTTTAAAAGTGATGGACAAAAAACCAATACAACAAGAAAAGTATCTATGATACATATAAAGTTAACTTCTACGATTTTATCTTTAAACAGAATCACAAACAGATTTCCGAATTATGAATTTTATTTTTAAGTTATTATTGATATATTTGTTGTTACGTTATTTTGCATTTTAGGTGACGATATATAAAAATATAAATAAAATGCATTGCTTTACTTCGCGAAAGTAAATTTCAAATTTCTTTATTTATCTCCACCCCTGTTTTTGATTTCAGCATTCAGTTGTTTTTTTTTAGCTAGGAAATATTTTTACAAAAACAAATACATATTTTTTGTAGAGTTGTATTTGTTGTAGAATTGGGACTACCTGAAAATAAATTCGTCTTATGTGTAACTCGTTAATAGCATTCAACAAGAAATATAACACACATTTAGAGGAACAGTGTGATTTAAAGTAATCGCTAATTATTAAAAATAATCGGATAAAATCTTAAATTAAATAAAAATATTCGATTTTTGTAAATGATTCGAGACACAAAAACCGGTTTGTCGAATAACTCGAAAACTGTCCATTTGTAAAAACCGGAAATTTGAAAAAAAAAAAAAATGGTTTTTCGAATAATTCGAAAACTCTTAATACTTACAAATTATTTGGTCAATTCACAACGTATTCTAGAGTTGTACAAAGCATGATATTTACATTTCTTCTGTCATTTGTGGATGGAAAGGGTAATTTTAATTCGACCAACAAAATTTGAAATATTTATTGTTTTAACATATTGGTACCATAACTAAATGTTTTCGTAATTATATTTTCCTTGAAAAGTTGCTAAAAAATACATCATTTGTACAACTATTGTTAAATCAGACGATATACTAATTGTGAATTGAACAAATATACATTTTTATTATATTTGCACTTACTGATTTGATCCGATTCCATTTGAGTTCATCCTATTGTCGATACCTTTGAAATTTCAAATGTCTTTAATTCCTATTGTATAATTTCTAATACAAAAGTATGTATGTAAGTATATTTGTACTAAAGAATAATAATATATGTATGTAATTATATGGTCACTGGCCCTACAAAAAAAGCAATGTATTTTCAATTACTATTTTTTATAAAGAAAGTCTTTTAAAAAAATATATGATGTTTTTAATAACTGCTGAATCAATAGACATATGTACATTAGGGATATAACTATTGAATTGGCATAGCATAGTCGGCTGTGCCGAATCTTATATACCCTTCACCAAATTATACTTTAAAATACAAATTTTAAATATTTTTAGGTAAACAAAATTAAAATTTTTTTTTCAAAATTTAAAATAAAAATTTGTTTTTTTCAAAATTCTTTTCTATTTTTTTTTTTTAATTTGTTAAAAAATTTTTTAATGAAATTTATGACAAAAAAATTCGGGTTAAAAAATATTTTTCCTGAGTTTGAGCCGTTTTAGGTCCAACTTTGTATAGCCTTATATACATCATTTCAATGGACTTTGAAATATCAATCATTAGATATCCATATTGTCTATATTAATGACTTAGTAATCCAGATATAGATAAAAAATAAGCGAAAAATCGAGGTTGTCCCGGTTTTTTTCCCTATATCTCAGCCATTTGTGGACCGAATTTCTGGATTTTAAATAGCAACCGAGCCGGAAGAATGTATCAATTATGTTTGTAAGTTATTTGGGGGCTACGGAAAGTTGATTTCAACATACAGACGAACATGGCTATAACGACTTCGCTATCTATAACGATCCAGAATATATATACTTTGAGGAGTAGCAAACGAAAAATTTAGAAATTACAAACGGAATGACAAACTTATATATACCCTTGCCACTCATGGTGAAGGGTATAAAAATATGAAAAACCACGATATTATTTTTTCGCGGTTGTTAAAAAAGTACAATTTTATTCCTTCGTTAAGTTGCTTTTATAATTAATAATAATTTTAAATAAGGGAAGTATCCCTCACACTTGCAAAAAAAAAAGTTGTAATTATTTATATAATTTTTTAAAGAAATTTATACACAAAAAATGAAATAATAAGACAGGAGTGGAAAGGATTTCTAAAGGGCACCATACACTATCAAAATACTCATCAAGCACTGTGTTAGTATTAGTGAAAATGTGTTTGTATGTGTGACACCGACAACGCTTGATAGAAAATCTACAACATTGTGATGTCACTTTTTGATAGTGTATGGTGTTTTCTCATCAATCACGAAGGCATTTACAAAAATATTTCAAGGCGTGAGGTTGATAAGTGTGTCGGATGAAGATCTTTTTTCTAAACATACTGCCGTTACTGCAATTAAAGTTTCATCCGATATTAACATTTTTAAATACACTTTTAGTGAAAATAAAAATGGATTATAATTCCCGCTATTGGTGTTAACACCACAAAATTAAAAATAAAATGCAAATTGACGAGTCATCAATCAAGTGTACATCAAAGCAGCAAATTGCACGTACACGAAAGTGACAGCATTTGATAGTGTATGGTGGCCTTAACAGTAACGCGTAACCCTAGTTTGACTTTAGAAACCTTTCAATTAGAACAAATTTGTAAATCACTGTTTGTTTCACTTTGCAAAAATGTTATGTGGATTCGGAATTAAATCATATAGCAATAAAAGTGATGCAGGACACCAAGAACTTTAAATTTAAAACTTATTTCTTTAAATAATTAAATTATAAAATTATAAAAACTTAAAAAAAAACTATTTTCGAAATAGATATTGGTGCGTGATGTTTTTGATTCCAAATGACCTAAAAAGATGATTTTCATTATTTATACAACATTGCCCATCACGTGGTGGTATGTCGAAAAAATTGGCCAAAATTAGTTATATCCCTAACGTACATACATATTTATTAACATTTTAAAAATAGTTTGATATTCAGATATTATTTTAATTACAAATAAGTACATAGCTATTTTTGTTGGCCAGCCATGATATATATTAATATTTGGTATATATTGTTTTAAATTTACATTTAAAATTGTTTATGTTTTCCACTTAAATGAAAGTTATATACATTTTTAAAGATACCATTTCTCAAAATGTTCCTATTAGGTCTTGCCGATAATAAGCTGGATCAATTTCAATATTCAAGAGTATAGGTGTCATATAAAAGTTTACCAACATCTAGCTCTTGGACAAACATTTTGGGAAGTGATATCATAAACTTATGTAAACTTTTATTTTAGTTTTGAACATGACTATGTGCTTTTGTTGATCACACGTTTATTTTCTCTGACAGAGGAATATGAATTCTTTTGGCCCAAAAGATTTTTAAGAGTTTTTTTCGGGGCGCACAACTTGATTTTATAGAAAACAAAATGGGAATTGATAAACGATATCCTACTTATATGTATGTGATTTTTATAAACAACAAGCTGTTCACTGTCTGTAAGTAAGAGTTTATAATAGTTGTGTTCGCATACTTTCCAGTAAAAATGATCCAGAAACTTTATTTAAGAGAATAAAAATAAATTTACTCTCAATCCGAAAAATATCAAATAAAGTACGCGAACAACAATTTGTAAAAACTTTTATTCAAAAATAAAATCGCTGTTAAATCACAAAGAAACAAAAAGTTCATATAATGATTTTTAAGCAACAAACACATACAAACTATCAGGCCTGTTCTGCAATCCACGTGATTTCAAATCACATACCGTTTTAAAATCACACGTGTGATTTGTGCCTGTTCTGTAAATCACACCATTATTGTATTTTTCGGTGTGATTTTAATTTTTCGAAAGCACAAGAAAACAGCTGATTCGTTTATTTTAAATGTTTTGTTTTTCAAATAATTGTATAGAAATATTAAAGTGAAAATAAAAAAATGCCTGGAGCTTCTGTTATATCCTAAATGGAATTAAAATGAAGGCACTTATTAAAAAGCGTTGTTTTCCAAAAACTATGGCGCAAGCTCAACCACTATGTAAAAAAGAAAACAAAACAGCAAAGCTGCCACAGTACACAATAGCTCTTGGTTACCACTTGCTTTAACTTAACACCTATTGATAACTTATAATATAATATAACAAATATTATAAATTTTATGCTGAATTCTATAATTAATTTAAAGATATTGAACATATTTTAGACAACCATTAAAAAATTTTAGTCTGGCAAGCTTCCATGTATTTTCGAAAATCATAAACAGCTGACAACTGAAAACAAACCTGAAATCACAAAAGAAATCACAAAAGCAAATAAACTTTTTACAGCAGAAAAGCAGTCTCTAGATTTTTATTAAATTTTAAGTGTTTTTTTTTAATAAAACAAGTAATTCTTTAAAAAAATCAATGAAGGACATATTGTTTAATTTGTTTAAGTAATTTATTTTAATATTTTCCATATAATAGCCGCAGAAATAACCAAGTGACTTGAAAACATTAGTGACTTTGCTGAACGTTTTAAAATCACAAAATTATGTGCACAGAACACCTTTTATGTGATTTCAAACCACTTTTATAAAATGTGATTTGCAGAACATACCTGTATAAAATTGTAAATTAGAAAAAAATATTAATAAAATATTTTTTCTTAAATCGCTAAATGAAAGTACATTGTTTTATATTTATGATCTCCATTCACAGAAAAAATAAATTCATAATTGGAATGAATTTTGTAATAAATATTATTAATCGAACATGAATTTTTTTTCCCAAACTTTTTTCATTCAGAATAAGAACATGTTCATAAATATTATAAAATACTACATAACGGACATCTTTGCTTTTTTCACGTAAATTGTATGCTATTTTATAATAATTGTATTATCTAATGAATTATTTCAAAAATGTTTGCATAATAACCATATACTGGCCAATATTTTAAGATGAATTAACAATATCTGAAACTTAAAAATTATCATTAGTCATAATAAAACATACATAAACAGTAAAGCATTTCATCCTCTTAACAAAATTTAGGCACATTTTTTCTGTTTTTGTAGCTGAAAATCATAAAAAAATAAAAAATTTTCCATAATTTTTGAACAACATAAAATATAAATGAAATTGTAATAATATTTTCCAAGCATTCTAGATTTAATTTGAAAACAAAGTATAACAAGTAGTCCGACTCTTTGACAGCAGTACCTAACTCTGTATGTGTTAGTAAAAAAGTACTTAACTCTAAACATGTGTGAGTAACAAAATTACACATGTGTTGGTAGCTTTTAAATTTTCTACAAGCAACAGAGTTTTATAAATACGTTCTAAATTTAATTTTGTAAGAATTTTCAATACCAAAAATTGTAACTCTGTCCTATAGTTTAAATTCTACAATAACAAAAAACTACATGTCAGAAATTCCAATAATATTTTTTCTTGATTTGTGCAAAATAGAAACTTTTTAGCAATGAAAGTGTGCTAAAAGTGTTAAAAAAATATAGAATTATATGTGTTTAAGCAATAATGTGTAAAAAAACGTTATGTTATCAAAAAAAAAAAGTTAAAATTTCAAGACATTTCATTTGTTTACATTTCTCTGAACTCACACGGTACCCGTATATTTGAAAAAAATGAGAGTCGGACTACTTGGTATACTTTGTTTGAAAACATAAAAATGAAAAAAATCATACTATTTAATAAATTATTTATAAATGTATGAATTTATAAAATATAAATATAAATTTATGAATTGAAATCAATGAAATCTAATCATAATATTTAGGTTGATATTTTTTCTGTGTTGACAAAAAAACAAATTTAAAAACATATTTTAATACATTAGAATTCTAATTATAATTTTTTTTATGTTCACGTTTGAATTGATGAATAAATACGATCCGCAATCCTCGGTGTTTCAGTTACATATTTTGATAAGATTAAAATAAAGGATATTACAAAGATTTTTGAATTTTTTACCATTAAGATCTTCAGAGTGACCTTAAATTGCTTTGTGGATCAAATTGATTTGCGCGAACCCGTTTCTCAGAAATCGTTTGGATCTTACGAATTCACATTCCAGTTTCGATTAAACGACCTAATGTAATTAAATAAATTGAAGTAGGTATGTAGGTATACAGTTTATTTTTAAAAATATTTATAGTGTTTGCATTGTTCCTGCAGGTACATAGTATGTGTTTTCAATTTAGTTCTTGCACTAGAAAGCACTCATTTAATTTAGTTATAAGTAGTTGTCATGTTTACATATACATTTATAGAAACTTTTAAAGCAACGGAATTAAATAGGTAATTAAAAAATCAATAATTTATTAAACATACACACACACACATAAAGGAGGTAAATAGAAGATATGTACATATATGTAATAAAGAAACGCAAATATGTTTTTTTTGAACGTTTTCAAATGTTTTGAATATTCAATGAGCTTTGAAAACAAACAATCGATCATCCATTATCATCTCCAAATTGTTTCAATGGAAGATCAGAAATTAAACATGCATTCAACTACGAATATATACACAAGATGGGAAAAAGAGGGGTACGGGTTGGTTGGTTGTGTGTTTTAAAATGCAAATCTGATCATATCAATATTGAATATTTTTGTATCTAATTCTTCTTATTGGAGTACGAAACTGTTTAAACAATATAGAACTATATAATTACAAAATACATACATTTGTAGGTATGTATTTATGTGTGTATGTATATATAATAATTACATATATGTATAATATAATAATGTATGTGAATAAGTATGTATGTTTGTATGTTTAAATATTTACTTAAATATACATACATACAACTGTATTTTTTATATATGTAAGTATTTATTATCTAAATCATGCAAAAAATGGAGATATAAACTTATCGTTAACTGAAATTTAACATGCATTATTCGTTATCATGCTTCAGATACATGCCCTTCACATTCCTCCTCATACGCATGCAATTTTTGTAGTTTGATGACGAATAATATGTAAAAATATATTCGCAAATAAATATGTAAATCAAGATAAAGGTCATCCACTTTAGTCATGCAGCTTCATATATTTTCAAAAAATCATGCTCTTCTCATGCATCCACATATCTATTCAAATTAGATACATACATACATATATACATATTCCTCTTTCATAACTTGCATGCATTTCATCCAAAAATCAAATGATTTTAATATTACATACAAATGATTTTAATTATTCATATACTTAAATAGAACATATTTACACACTTTATATTATCGTATCGTTTTTTAAAATCAAATAAGTTTATTCTTCAATTATATCTACATATGTGTTAAAATCTTGACAATTCACTGTGGGTCGATCACAAAAAAAAATTAATAAATTGTATGTAACTTATTGAATTTTCTAAAGTATTGTTAGTCTTTTGTGTTAGACTTTTTGCGTTCTTAGCTTATAACTTGTTCTTTTATACATTGGCAAAAATGTTCAAAAATATATTGAAATTTTCGATAATTTTCCAAACAAAATGAAAATAACCGATTAAATTTTAATAATTTTCATAAATTCATCAACATTTTTAAATTGTTGTGAAAAATCTTTACTTTTTTTTAATTTTTGTAAAAGACGACTTTAGTTGGAAATATTATTTCATAAAAGCTTTTAAACTTTTTTAAACCCATATCATAGAATAAATACAAAGATTTATCTCCTTTCACACATATATATTAGAGTGACTATCAGTTGTCTGGAAAAAAAATTGTTGTTCGAATTGTTGGCCGGAATATTGTAAAAGTTATGTGCTGAAAATTTTAGCTAAATCGGCCAAAGATTTCGGGACGCTCATCGGCATTATTTTACAGAAATATGTAGATACATTTTTATCTTAATGAAAATTACAGTAAACAAAATCTTTTGGAGATTAACCCTATTTTTCCTTTGGGTCAAAATGGCCCTTCATTAATATAAATACATCTACATATCGCTCATTTGCTGCAACAACGTCATAACTTAAAATCCGTGTTTTTTGAACTGAGTAATACAAAATATGCGCCGTTCTTTAGTTTTTCATATAGTTTTATCAGTTTTCAAAAAAGTAAAATATTTTTTGTGTGAGATTGTTTTTTTTTTTTTTGTAAACATCAAAATCAAAATTTATGTTTTCTCGTATATTTGACACACAAAATTTGGCTTAAATAGAGATTAGAATGATATTAACATCTACTATTTAAATCAGGTTTTATTTCTGAAATCTCATGATTTGTTGAACATTTATTTAAGAAATAGTAAAATGTCATAAAACATTCAAAGCCGTTTTTCTCAAAATTACTTCTTTGAATTATGACGTTGTTGCAGCAAATGTGCGATATGTATTTTTTGTAAAGTAATGCAGAAAGTTAAGGAGCTTCACAAATTTATTTCATATAAATAGTAAACTTTTGCATATGTATATCCATTGACCTCGACGCGCGTCCCGAAAACGTTATCCGATTTAACTAAAATTTTCAGCACTTAACTTTTAGACACAATATTCCGGCCGGCAGCCTTCAAAGTTGAAACAAACATTTGTTTCCATACAACTGATTGTCACTCTAGTAGGCAAACATACTTTTTAATGAATTTCTATGTCCGGTAAATTCTCTGCGTGTTGTTAAGTTTTCCCTTATTAATTTGTCACTTTAAAAACATAAGTTATATATCAATAGATATATGTATATAACTTTTGAATATAAAAAAATTCATCGAATACTTTTTTGAAAAATATGACAAAAAATGCTTTTTATTGATTTTTTGCAAAGATACAAATTTATCAAATTGAAATTAATTTTTTATTTATGAATATTTTTTAATGAAATTTTACGGCTATATAGATTTTTCTATTTAAAATGAATAAATAAAAACAAAACAGGAATCCCGCAATTCCTAAAAAGGTGTTAAAAAATCCCAAAAATAGGATTGTTAAGTTATTTGGCTATTATAACTTACAATCCATACCAGGGTGGGGTTATCGGAACCCTTTACAAATGTTTACATTCAAATGCATTTTATAAAACGAAACGTTTGGGATAGCAAGCAATTTGTATGAAGAATACTGGGAAAAGGGCTTAAAACTTTAATATTTTCCATACAATTTTATTTTAACGTTTGTCGTTTTATTTTATAAAATTAGATTCAAAGTTTTTATTCTGACTCAATTTTTCATATGAAAATTAATTATAATACAGCTTTTTGTGATTTAACATCGAAAAATTACAGATATATTCACATTAAATATATTTTGCGGATATGGGCCTTATATAGTAGCTATGTACATTAGAGTGGGTCAATTTTTTTCTCGACCAAGCGGTTATCAATATCGTATTTATCAAATTGAAATTAATTTTTTATTTATGAATATTTTTTAATGAAATTTTACGGCTATATAGATTTTTCTATTAAAAATGGAAAAATAAAAACCAAACAGGAATCCCGCAATTCCCAAAAAGGTGTTAAAAAATCCCAAAAATAGGATTGTTAAGTTATTTGGCTATAATATCCATACCAGGGGCGGGGTTATCGGAACTCTTTACAAAATAATTAAAAACATATTTGGCCATTTAAAATAGGTTACTATATTTTGATATCGACTATGCGATTTGAGAATTTTTTCCCTAAAGATGAATTTTACATAAAAATATTCGTTTTTTAGATGGACCTGGTCCCCTCGGTGTCAACAATTTGCAAATTTGTTTTCATTTCAAATATTTAGTGAAAAGTTAGCTTTTCAAAAAGTATAAATTCCTAATACATATTTTTAGAACTTTTTTTTTCTAAACACTAGCGAAAAATCGCTTTTTTAAAATGTTTAAATTCAAATGCATTTTATAAAACGAAACGTTTGGGATAGCAAGCAATTTGTATGAAGTAGTCTTCATACAAATTCCCAGTATAATTTGTATGAAGAATACTGGGAAAACTTTAATATTTTCCATACAATTTTATTTTAACGTTTGTCGTTTTGTTTTATAAAATTAGATCCTAAGTTTTTATTCTGACTCAATTTTTTATATGAAAATTAATTATAATACAGCATTTCGTGATTTAACATCGAAAAATTACAAATTTTCGTGTTAAGAATGGGAAGCTCGATTTTGATTTTAGACCCATGGTTTCTTCGGCAATCCTTCTTAGAATTCATCGTAGATTACGATTGACCTACTGTAATGACCTACTGTAATGTACATATATTTATTTGGAAGCTATGTACTATTATGGAACGATAGTCATAAAATATTTTGGTCGAATTTCATATCAATAAACGTTATAAGTGGGGGCTATGGGCTTTTGGATAAAAAATAACTGGTCTGTATAAAATTTTGGTTCGATATCGATATTTTTTTAATTTTTTATGTAGTTTGTGTTTTTCGGATATGGTTCTTGTAAAAGAGCTGTGGACAATAATAAGCCGATTTTCATACGATTGGGTTCACAATATCCATTTTGCTCATCTACATAGAATTGTATTTCGATATCGATATATTTAAAATATTTATAAAGGTTATTGTGTTTTTCGGCCAATCTTCATGAAATTCGGTACAGTGATTCGTGTCGGCCGTAGGTATTTATATGCGATTTATGAGTATTTAAGTGATTTTCGGAAGTGGACCTTATAAGGGAGATATGGTCAAATATGGACTGATATTCACAAAATCCAGCAGTATGAATTTTGAATACAAATTACTGATCTGTGTAAAAAGTTGGTTCAATATCAATATTTGTTAAGTATTTATGAAGGTAAATGAATTTTTTGAATGTGATATTTATATGGGACCTACAGCGATTTTCATATGTATGGGAATAATCTGTGCCAAATGCTTTCCTGATAAGGGTCTTTTTATCATATAAAATACTGAATTTACCCAAAATAACAAAAAACTTTTGGAGGTCCATAACTCTGGTTCTACTGGGTTTTGAAAGTCCTAGCTGCTATTCGGATTTTGTGGCCACTTGAGTTTTTCGAAGAATCTTAAGGTATACCGATCGATTTAGAATCACATTCGGAGGTGATTTACCGATGTCCACTCCTCGTCGGTTTAGCTAGCTGTCCATGTGTGTAAAGTACAGGTCACAATTTTGAAATCATTTCGATAAAATTTGGCATATGTATTAGTTTCGGCCATATTGAAACTAAATATATATATACAAATAAATCACATCTAAAAACGTTGTCCGGATCGATTAATAATTGACCAAAGCACTTATATATCGCCAACTTCCGAAAATTAATTCTGAGGCGATTAAACGATGTTCGTCCGTCAGGCAGGCTGGCTGTCCATGTAAACCTTGAAGATATTTCGATAAAATTTGGTACATATAATTCTTTCGGCCCAAGGACGGTTCATTATTTCATCTAGCCCCCATACAAATGTCCTCCCGAATTTGGACTTTATCGGTCATAAATCTTTAATTTATATAGGTATCTACACAAATTTTGCTCCAAATAAGTTTTGTATTTATGGAATTTATGTCACTAAATTTTATTATGATCGGTTTATAAGTAGTCATAGCTCCTATATAAGACCCGCAATCACTTTAACATGCATAAATCTCCTAAAAATGTTGACAAACCCATAAAATTCAACATAAATAACTTTCACATAGACATAAATCAAACCACCTAATTTCATGGTGATCGGCCCATAATTGGTCATAGCTCCAATATAAGGCCCACTTCCGAAAATCACTTACGAATATAAATTATTGAAAATTTATAAGAAAAGTGTTTTTGCTCATTTGCTTAGTGTAGGGTATTATTATTCTGCCAGTTTTCATACAAAAATTATGTTAACAGACAATACCAAAAGTTAGGTTAAAACCAGTAAGAAAGTATGGTCGGGCTTGACAGAATAACTTTAGATTGAAAAATACCTAGACATTGTGAATATAGAGGTTAGTAATATAAAAAAACACAATTATCACTACAATATAGACTTGCAATGAATCTTCAGTGATTTTCTAAAATTGGGACAATCAATCGAGTACTACGTACAGTGGCGAGCAGAAGTGAGTGCATGTTCACGACACTGACTTTCGTCATCCATAAAAACAAAACCATACAAGCAAATCAAAAATATTTTTTAGTTTTATTTTTATTGTTTTATTCGTAACAAATAGGAATAAAGAAACAATAATAAATTATATGATTTCAAAGAGTTTGGAAGAAAAAACGAAAATAACCCGCATAAACTCAATTTTGCACGTTTTATGAATTACACCTATTTTCGACCTTTCACTTCTCTTATCAGCAGAAATCATACAGATTTACCTTTATGTTTCTTGTTATCTTATTCTCCTTGTTCGTAGAGCAGTTTAAAATGTGTTTCTTGCGAATTAATGCCGATTTTGTCAATTACTATCATATTTAAAATAAATTGGTGATTTTTTGTATAAAAATTACAAAAATATCTGAAGAAATTTAAAATAGTGTTGTGTGCCTGACCGAGAAAGGCTATTCTTCACCTACCATTCCCGAGATACTTGGTATTAGTCAATCGGCGGTGATCGCAGCTCAAAAGAGACGAAATGTGACTTCGAAATCGCAAGTCAAAGGTCGCAAAATATTACTAACGGACTCAGATGCTCGAATAATGAGGTCCGAAATGAGAAAAAAACACAAGCTGCTAACACCAAAGGGTGCTTCTTTAGCAATTAACATAAATGAAATCGAATGGACTGCTAGAAGAGCGCTCCATGATATCGGATATGCCTCAACTGTTAAAAAAATCAAACCTGCGTTGTCCGATAAGAATGTTAAAGAGTGCTTGAAATTAGCAAGGGAGCATAGAATTTGGCCCATTGATGATTGGAAACGTGTTATCTGGTCTGATGAGTCCAAATTTAATCGTTTTCAGTCAGATGGAAAGCAATACTGCTGGCGTAGATCCGGGGAACGTGTTCAAAGACGCCATGTGAAGCAAACTGTTAAAGTAGTTAAACTTTTCTAGCAGTCCAATCGCTTACTTTTTTGTTAATTGCCAGAGAAACACCCTTTGGTGTTAGCAGCTTGCGTTTTTTTCTCATTTCGGACATCATTATTCGAGCATCTGAGTCCGTTAGTAATATTTTGCGACCTTTGACTTGCAATTTCGAAGTCACATTTCGTCTCTTTCGAGCTGCGATCACCGCCGATTGACTAATACCAAGTATCTCGGAAATGGTAGGTGAAGAATAGCCTTTCTCGGTCAGGCACACAACACTATTTTAAATTTCTTCAGATATTTTTGTAATTTTTATACAAAAAATCACCAATTTATTTTAAATATGATAGTAATTGACAAAATCGGCATTAATTCGCAAGAAACACATTTTAAACTGCTCTACGAACAAGGAGAATAAGATAACAAGAAACATAAAGGTAAATCTGTATGATTTCTGCTGATAAGAGAAGTGAAAGGTCGAAAATAGGTGTAATTCATAAAACGTGCAAAATTGAGTTTATGCGGGTTATTTTCGTTTTATCTTCCAAACTCTTTGAAATCATCTCATTTATTATTGTTTCTTTACTCCTATTAGTTACGAATAAAATAATTAAAATAAAACTAAAAAATATTTTTGATTTGCTTGTATGGTTTTGTTGTTATGGATGCCGAAAGTCAGTGTCGTGAACATGCACTCACTTCTGCTCGCCACTGTATATATTAAGACCAATTTTTTAGTTTCTTAAATATTGCGAAAGAGGGATATTTTTGGTTCGAGTTTAGTTTTATTTCTTAATAAAGCGATGCATTCGCTATATGCCTTAATAATTCATGAATGTATAGAACATTCGAGTATAATAATACGTAACTCCTAACATCAATAATTGTAAGTACAGGTGTGTAAAAAATCAAGTATATAAATAAATATATTAAATTTCAAATGACAAGTCCATAACAAAATTTGAATATTTTATCAATGTACTGTTTCAAAATTGTCTCATCCCAGGTTGTTTCGTTTTATAAAAATAGAATCAGCATAACTGTTTCTAGCTGTCTTTTCCGATTGACTTTAAGTTTTTAGAATAATCCCACAGAAACGGCGCTATGTGGTTTCAAACAGGACTCCTTAAACATGTAAAGGGACTAATTAACAGAACGTACTTTTTTTTTTTGGAAATTTCGAGGAGTGCGTCTAATTTTATTGTGACACTTGATTTAAAATCGGATAATCTTAATGTATGCCGATGTGCTGGCTCTAAAGTTTGGAAATGCGTTTGCAATAGGAAATTTTTGTTTTGTTTTTACAAATATCGCATTTACAAGAAAAATCTGTTGGAAAATCTAATGACGTAATTTACTCGTTTTATAATACATATTTTATAATGCTACGCAAATTTCTAAGATTTGTAAAATCTCTGATTTGATTTTTTCAAGCAAATGGAGTGAAAAAATTAAAATTTTTAATACCATTTTCAAAACTTCAATTTTAAACTTAAAGATTTTATTTACATTAAATATGAGATCAAAAAACGAAAGGAATAATGATTTGAACTCTAAGGATTTCGCGAAAAGCACAAGTTTTTCACTATAAATTTTACTGAAATTGGGAAATTTTAATGATCTGTCAGAAAATATCATATTCGCCTTTATTCTGATTCAGGTATCATGGAGTCAACAGGAAGATCTGGCATTTAGCTCCATTGCGATATCTGGAGGTAACGAGTTAAGAATAGTGAACAATATCTTAAATTAAGTAGTCTTAATTGCACCTGTTATTTTAATAGCCACGTTAAATAGAAGTGGTTTGATTACAAAATCGTATATGCTGTATACGTTTTAAAGTCAATTGACTTTTTAGTGAATGCAGTTTGCCGCTTTAGTGGTCCTAGATTATGAATTCAATTTCCAATTTGTAAGGATTTTATAAAAAAAAGTTATAGCCTATAGGCGTCAATATATTGACGCTTTCAAGTAAGGATCTATCTACGTTCCAAATTACAATAAAATCGGTTCAGCCGTTTAGGCATGATGCTCAAACAAACCAACAAACAAATAAACAAACTTACAAAGACATTTATATATTTATATAGATGATAGTGTTACTCCACTATTATATTCAGTGCCACAATAATCCGATCCACACTCCTCGAAGTACTCAAAAAAAAAAAAAAAAACATTACTGCAAATCGAGGGCTTATATTCAAAAAGGTGTATCTATGCTGCAAATAATCCTTATTAAATATAAAACCTCAATATGTATTTAAATATTTTATAGTCATATGTAGTAAATACAATAATTTTCGAAATTTGTTTAAATCGATTATCAACACATAGATAAAATTGAAGAAGTATTTTGTGACCTAGCATTTTAGATCCTTTTTTAATTTAATTCTTAATACCTTTGCTTCTTATTTTAAATTTTTCTTACATTAAACGATATTTTATAATTTATGTTCCTATAATAATTATATATATATATATATATATATTTTTATTTAAATTTGTTTTTCATTTAAATTATTTTAAATTCGAAACATGCTATATTCAGTGCAATGGTATTATCAAGATCATGCAATATATTCGGAAGCATTCAACAGTCCAAAAACCAGTTTTCAATCAATAAAATTAAAAAAAAAAAAATATTATTCGATTAACATTGAAAAGCATTCAAAAATCACTTTTATAAATTTACAAGGGCAAAAAGCTAAAAAAAAAGAAAAACGATATGAAATAAAGTAATAGATAGAAGATACATGCAAAATGCAACAAACATCATTGAATATTCAAAATATCTTAACTAATGTTTATAATAGACATACATACATGGCAATTACCACATATAAACTTTGCAGATATTTACAATGAGAGATTGAGAGAGCGATGTTCTTTATTAACACATCATTTTCGATTTTATTTTCCAACTATCATTTCAAAGATTCATTACAATTGTTCACACTGTATGAGTGAAGATCACACTTTAATTTGTGATTTTTGTTTAGATGCAATTAATTTATTATATTTATTAACTCATTTCAATTGTATTTATGAAAATAACAATAAATAAATATGTAACTAAATAATACAGTTTTAATAAAAAGCGTTCAAAGGAACAGCCATTTTTCTTCTTTAATTAAGAAATTACCGACCTCAAAAGATCTTTTAAGATTCGCAATTGAGTCCATTTGTAAAATATCCGCAAAATTTTTATTTGGCATCTAGTAAAATTTTTTAAAGAAGAACATTTCTAAAAAACAATCTAAAAGAACATTCAGTCGAATTTGCCATCAAATTACCCACTAATGCTATATTCCGATTAAATATTATCATTTACATTATACCATTATTATCATTAATCATATCATCCCAAAACAGGTGTGAATGAATAATATATATATGTATGTAATTTGTAATTTCAATATTTAGTGATAACAATAATGGTAAGCATACAAACGCTCCCCGTTATATTCAAAAGACCAAAATTGTTTTTGTCATAACTCCAAAACTATTATTGCAATCTCTAATTATTTTGGCATGTACGTATATTAGATAAAATAAATCATTTTTTCTTTCGTATTAAAATATAGGGTTATTTTATTCCTATTTAGAATTACGGTCCTATAACCTTAAAGGTATTCAAAATAAATAATTATAAGATCATGTAAAAAATTCAAAAGATTTTCGTTTTTGTTTTTTATAAAGAGAATATTGCGCTATATTTAAAAACATTTTTCATTATGTAAGGCTAATACCGACCGGGAATTACGACATGTCTGTCATTTAAAGTAAAGTTTCGTGTTCGGTTTTGATCGAAAGCGAGGCCTAAAACCGACAATTATTCTTCGGTTTTCGGATTTTACTATTTAAATCATTTTACAGTAGAAAAATTTTAAATTTAGAAATGAAAAAATTAAATGCTTGTTCTATCAAGTCTGCCCTTTGTGAATTCATACTCATTCAGGATAACATGTCTCTAATATTGGTTAATTGTAATGTGTTTTCTAGAATAAAACATGCACCGTAAAAACCCACATTTTGTATTCAGCATCATGAATGCTAGTAATATTAGTAGGAAAAAAGTACGTATAAGAAAAATTACTAATTTCAAAGTAATTTCCTGATTCTATGTTCAATATTATAGGAAATACAAAAATTCCCTAGTTTGGTTGAGTTCTACTTTAGTTTTACCATAACACCATTGAGCGCGCTATTCTTGATTAGTTATTTAGTGAGAAGAATATTAGCCAACTTTAATGTATATAAGAAAACTAATTTAATTATATTAAAAGGTACCAATATTCCTTTATTATCTTGAACACCCGTCAAGTTTGAATATTCAAATTACTCTATTTTGGCAAAATTTGCCTCAAATGACTTAAATCTGTGTTTATGTGCTAATGAAAAAATAAGCTTTTAAAAGAGTATCGAATTGTTTACCCGTATTTTGCCAATCTAAATGTTCGCAATCGAGTGCCAAATAAAATCATCTTAGTTAATTTTTATATGACAATAGGAAAAAATGTAGTTTATCCCCTAAACATCCCCTCTTAGTGAATCTAGCTTTAGTAGTTTGGGCTGGGCGTTGTTGAATCGGTCAGTAACGTTATTCTTTTATATTATATTTTACCCAGGAGAAAATTTTCTAAGCAAATGTATGTAGTAGGATTTGACAGCACTAATACATATGCAGTTTTTTATAATATTTTGAGCTCCTATTTGAGTTTTATGGACTTATTTTTCTTGGACTTTTTTTAAAAAAAAAATAATTTCTGATGTTTCTTTTTATGAAATGATTAATTTTGTGTACACATTTCATAATATATTAATTAGAATTGATGATCAAATCAAATTCCAAAAAGTCAACATTTTCAATTTACATCTGATTGATTAAGATCCATTTATATTTTTTTAGAAAAAAGATAATGTTCTACTTTGCACATCTTATCAATAATAGGTTTATTTACTTCCAAAATAAGTCCACTTCTCTGCCTTTCTCTGCCACTTGATGTAAAATATAATAAATTGTTCCCGATGAAAATAGATAAAATATGGAAAAAATTACAAATGTTTTTTCAAGGTAGTTCTTTTTTTTGTTAACATTTTGAAATAACTAAAAGCCAGATTTTCAAATGAGATTTTAAAGTGTTAAGCCAAAACATAACGTAATTCAAAATAAGTCCTAAAACACTAATACCATGTACTTTTTCTTTGGCCAGTGTCAAATTTTGAATTTGTTTCTATAATACTTAATACCCAGCAAAAACTTCGCTTACAAAGCTGCAAGTAATGTATTTTTTAGTAACATACTTTCTAAGTAGTTTGTCGCGGATCTTGGACCAGTGATCGATCTAGTAGATGGTGATGGCGTGGTAATTTGGGCTGACCTAAATGCCAGACATCCGCACTGGGAGACACGGTCACTAACTGTTGTGGTAGGATGCTTCACGATCTTCTCCTTGGGAGTTCGGACTTGCATGCATCTGCCGACATGACTCCACTTGTTACTTGGCCTGCGTACACTGGACTATGAGTCTGACCACAGGGCTGTGGAAATTACTTTGGGTATTGACGACTGTATAGGTCGAATTAAACCGACTATATTTGACTATGACAGAATGGACAGGGATTGATTCAATACTCAGGCTTTTAGGAGCGCAATGGATCTCTCCATTCTGAAGGCTACAATGGGTCGTAGGAGACTTCTGAGACTACCGGATCGTATCCTTGGCTTTATAGCTGAGAAGATGAGACTGCGACGGCTTCTACAGAGATTTGAGGACCGGGGACGATGTAGTATTTTGAGGGCTGACATACGAAACCTTTATTGGGTCCTGTGTTGTATAATCTTCTCCTGTTCTCTCTAGAGAACAGTCTATTCCAGGAGTGTTTTAAGAGGGCGTGTAATATGGAGCTTATACGCATGTCGCGATATATGTCCCCAGTGGATCTTATCTCTTTGAGGAAAGCTAATATTCTCCGTGAGGGTGCAAACCTACTCTTTTACCACAGGAGGATAGGTACACTAAATATTAGTGATCTCGTGTATAACACTTCACAATAGGCCATAGGCTGCTACTTTTGTAAAAATTTTACTATCTTTCTTTTGTAAGTAACTTTCTTTCCTAGTTTTATGATTTTATTTAATGTTAGTTTTTAAGTTGAAGAATGATCTCCGTTTTTACCCTTTTTCGTAGAATTTGGTTAAATGATTCACAGTTTTTTATATTAATAATAGTTTTAAGAGCTAGGCTATGAACTTTTAAGTAAAATAATTTGACGAGTCTTTTGAAAATACCATAGTATGTAAGGACAAATGTTAATATGAACGTAGTTTAAGCAAACATGTGAACCAAGAAATTATGGAAAATAAAACTTGTAAGACTTGTGAAGAAGTTGAGTAGTATTGTAAAGCTCAAACAATACAGATCATTGTCCAGACTTATTACAAGTACGAGACGTGCACTTTTTGTTGAATAGAGGGTCGTAAACTACTAGTGAAAAGTATTTTAAATTAAATAAGTAGTTTAAATTATAAATTTAGCTTTTTTTAATTTTGTTTTTTTTTTTTTAATGACTACATACAATCTTCGAAATAAGAATGTTTAAATATTTAATAAATTATCACAAAAACGAAACCGATCGGTTTTATATTTTATAAAACCGAAACCGCTGTTTTGAAATTCTTCGGTTTTTTGGAAACTCTAATTTAAAGAATATACAATAATATGCTTAGAGAATGGAAAAAGTCTTTAAAGATAGCGGCTATACACAATATGTTAAAAATAAGAAAGAAAATTATTGTAGTTTTCTATGTACTAAAAATGTTTTAAATTTTTAAAACAACTCAATTGTTTAGTCTCATATTATTTCGTTGAATGTAATGTTAAAGTACCGTAATTTTTTAAAAGGAATAATAGAACCAACACAATTTTTTAATATTAGAAAAGTTTTTTTGGCAACTAAAAGAACGTACACGCCGATTTCTTTTATGATTACGTCAATAGTTCCCGAGTTAGAACAAAAACTATGTTTGTCTTATTAATATTTCGGGGAGTGTATGTACAAACAATACTTTAATATATGTAAGTACATACATACATATGCGCAATTTATTTGTGGCAAATATTCAGTTAAGTTTTCTTGTATAAAAATTCATTTATGTATCATTGTCTGTTTGTAGGTTGTAAAAGCATACATTCATATACATATGTATATCTTTTTTTTTAAATTGTTATTGTATTTTATTTTATTTTTGTGTTTGTTTATTAATTATATTCTTTTTCGTTAAATAGGTATTTAATGTTCTTTTAATTTATATACTTATATATATATATTTGGATATGTAAGATTTTGATTTAAATTTGAATATTTATTTTAATTGAATTGAAATTTTATATAGTTGTTTTTTTTTTAGTATTTTTTTTTTATTTTTATTATGTATATGTATGTTAATAGTTGTTGTAGTAGTAGTAGTAGTAGAAGTAGTAATTGGTAGTATATGCAAGTAAATTGTATAAGAAAAGAAATAGAAATATGAGCACCTTAAAACCATCATATGTCCAACTGCCTAATTTTAAGATACACGTTTGTACGTCATAGGGAAAATATTCAACATCAATTGAACATGATGATTTATAGACGGCAGGAGGTTGCCATATAACCAATCCATTACTATGGACTGTTGCTTTAGTCATTAGAGTGACTTCATAATGCCCGTCAGCACTGTAAAAATGACAAAACCGCCTAAATTAAAATTTTGTTTGATACATTTCATTTTGATAAATTTTTTATTTTTTTTTTTTTTTTTTGTAAAATAACCAAACAAAAGAGCAAAACTTAAACATAATTAAATTAATAAGAAAAACTAAATCAAAACTAATTAAATATGTTTATTAGGTTGACTTTTTTCAACTTTTTAATGAGTGCGAGTCGGTGACACTGTTATAAAACTGGAACGTTGGAAATTTGACTCAAATCGCGTAATGTTAACTCGAGCGTATACAAGGGGAATATTGAAATTTTTACACACAAATTTTATTAATCCTTCTAAAAAGATATAATATCATGTAAAGGATAATGTAATGTAAAACAAATTTAATGCTATTTGGAAAACTCCATAAAGCAATTTTACATTTTCTTCATCACTTTCTAAACTCAAATTTCAATATACATACATATTTATAATATCGTTAACCAAATTCTAAAATTAAAAAGAATTGCCCTTTAGGATTTGATTAAGGATATGTACGAGAATAAAAACAAAAAGTGAATAAGATTAATATCAATCATAATCTGCTGTATTTGGGGTTTGAAGATTTTACGAAAAATTAAATTTTTGACATTAATTTGTTTAAAATGCAATTGCATATTTTTAAAACTAATATAGAATATTATTAATCAATCCATCGAAAATATATAAACCCGAATTCTTTTTTTAATCTATCGAATTAGTTTTTGTATTTAAACTTTTATGAAATATTCTATTAGGTATGAAGAGTACTTTGTATTAACAGAAGCCTATTTATTTAAATAGTTTAAAAACACACTGTGATTAAAATGCTTGACAAATGAAATCTGTAACATTTTATTGTGGATTTTTGACAAGGAAATTTTTACTTGGGGTCGAAGTTGACAAACATTATTCCTGTTAATTTTCATTTAATTTGGTGAAATATTTTTTGGAGTTTCACCAAAATCCAAAAATGGTTAACGTTTCTCAATTTCTGTAAAACCTTTTTATGAAACTGATAAACCCAGCTCAAACTTGGTCATTACTGAACAACATACTTTTCAATTTAACTCATTACTTTGTAATTTAAGTTTTTGCAAATAGCAATATTACGGCAAAAATTCTGAATGGCATTAACCATTTTTTGTTTGTTTTAATTTTTGTGTACATATATATTCAAATAATCGTGAAAGATATAATTTTTATTCGAATGAATAAAACTTTTCGGTTTAAAGAAATAAAAAAATACTCGAATAAATTTATTTTCATGTTAAATTTTTGAAAAGTATTGGGCGACTGGTGGTCTGCGTCTGTTATTCCCCAGTGGGGCGGCAGTTATTCAACACCTGGCAGCAGGTATAAAATTGTCCGTAAGCATCCGGTCGGGTGCTTCATAATCACCGGGGACCCTACTCTAACAGCGATGGTTAAGGGCTATGGTGAGTCGAATGTTACTGTGACTCAGGCTAGTCAGGTGATCTTACAGGCATAAAAATCGTGCCAGAAGAGCTGCTACCACAAGGCGTTCCGCCTATCGCTTTATTGATGCACTCGGCTCTAAAAAGTCTAAGTAGCAACAAGCTTCTCTCTCCTGGGCGAAAGCTCATATTGCTGGTCCCAAGGCCAGTTCTCCTTCCGCTGAGTCAACAGCGATGCTTAAACAGCAGCGTTCAAGAGCTAGCAACTTTGACACAAAAAGCCCAAAGCGGCACAAATATCGTTAGATAAGCCCTTAGCGAGATTGTCAAACACAACTTCGTCAGGACGGTTATCGATGAAGGTGCCAATGACGGACCCATATCCCAATTAAATTGGGATATGGCACTTTTCCACAATGAGAAGATGCTAGTTGTTACCAGGCTCACAAGAAACTCGAAATGGAAACCCTGGACGGACATCTTGAAGAGTCTCTATCACATAAGGAGTAATCACGTTGCCTTCTCCGATATTGAAGGAGCTTTAAACAATGTCAGGAACGATGTCACCCTATCTGCGATGGACGTACTTGGGATTGATCTATGTGTACGCAGAATAGTTGGAAAGATACTTGGGTATAGAGTCACATGTGTTACCTTAGGTGTTTCAAAAGTGACCAATCATGGAACCCCGCAGGGAGGTGTGCTATCACCACTTCTGTGGAATTTGGCTATGAGTGAGTGGAGTGTTTCGAGTGGATTTAGTGTGAACTAAAAGACGGAATTGGTTCTCTTCACTAGGAGGTACAAGATCGATGACTTTGCACCACCTAAACTGAATGTAATCAGTGTTGAGATCAGGTATAATGCAAAGTAGCTTGGCATCATTTTAGATAAAAGATTATCCTGGAATATAAACATTCAGAACAGGATTAATAAGGCCTATGTGAACATATACTCCTGTAAAAGACCGATTATTACTAACTGGGGTATTATGCCGAAGGGTATCAATTGGATCTTCAAAGCAGTTGTTAAACCCATCTTGTTTTATGGAGTACTGGTGTGGAGAATGCTACTCACCGGAAGGCCGTTGAACGAGTTCTAAGGACTATCGCGATACTGGTTACTAGTTGATTTGATTGTGAAACTGAATGCTGGCTATCCGTGGTTTGGTAAGGAACTTGGGCATTCTAAGATACTAATTACTATGGGCACATACATAGCAATGTCGATTACTGCATCGCAAAACCTTTTTCGATAGGCATTTCCATATTATAATCCCGAACAGGGATTTATGGCAGCGCGGACTCTTCCTTCCTGACGATATTATAAGGGTATATACTGACGGCTCTAATAGCGAAAACAGGGTCGGTGGAGGTTTCTATATTGAGAACTGGGATAAAATCCTACTTTAGGCTACCAAATTTCTGTACTGCTCTTCAGGCAGAAATTACTGCCATTAAACGTGCATCCAAAAGGCTGCCGTTAACGGAATAGTGAGTGTCTTCACGACATCTAGGTTAACCTAAATGAGATAACGGGACATTCTAGGATAACGCTTATATGGGTCCCTGGACACAATGGAAATCAGGATAATTGTATAGCAGATGAATTGGTCAAAAGGCGTGCGATGATGAATGAGGAGACGATCTAACCCTTTTCTGGTATTTCCACTGTGCTACAACGAGGTCGAACTGGCCCGTATATGATGCCAGCAGGATGAATCTACTTATGGAATTCCATCGTGAGCAATTAAGCAAATAAGTCTCTTTTATTACAGGACACTGCATAATTGGGACACATGCTAGAAGACTGGGCCTACGGTACAACAACTACTGTAGAAGCTGTCATAATGAAGAAGAGTATCTCACTTTTTCTGCCATTGCTCTGACAAACCTGAGGGAACGCATCCTCGGAATCCCATTCTTATCATTGGGTATTACAATGGGATCAGTTTTGAATGGACCCAAGTGAGCTGCTCGACGAGTAGCTGCCCATGGAACCTCACCTTAGTAAAACTGTATTGCAAACTATTGATATCGATTTATGATTTCCAGATATATCTGTAGGTATGAAAATTTATGTGGGGCATAGTAGGATATTTCCGACTGTTCTTTTTTTTTATTATGTGCATGTATGTATTGTTAATTCTATATTTTCCTTCATTGTCAACAAATAAATTATTAGAAATTTTCTGGTTTTTAAATATATTCAAACAATATATTATATTTGTTATTCGTTCGAATAATCTAGGAAAGTTTAAAAATTAATCGACCACTCGAACAATAAAAAAATTGTTAACCCTACAGAAGTTAACATAATCCGATTTGACAGAAATTTCGAAAATTAGAATATTATACCAAGTTCGACAATTATCCGACCTGCACCCAAAAGGAGTGCAAAGTGTACGATTCGGGACTAAATTCGAAAGAAATAATTCCAAATTTTTAGTCATATTTAATTTGGTATTTTAATCACTCTATAAACAATTAATTATGAATTAATTCTTATTATTAATTTATTTGGACTTCAAATGAATTCATTCTAGAATTATTTCCTTATTGAATCATACAATTATTCCTTAAATCAAATTCATTATAAATTAATTAATAAAGTTTATTCAAATTATTAATCTTGCGAAATATTAATAATTCAAAAATATTTTCATATTTCAATAAATACAAATTAAAAATCATTTAATTCTATTCTGAATTAATTCAATAAGGAATAATTTATATTAAAATAAAGGCTTTTAAATAAAGTTATATAATTAGTTCTTAGGAAATCATTTTATAGAACGATATAGGAGCATTTTTAACTCTGAATTAAGATTTTACTGACAACTATAAAAGTACAATGCATGAAATTTAGGTCAAGTCAAATCCGTTTTTTTTTCCGGTTCATTTATGTCGCGATGACATTAAAGAATTATCTAATATTTACCCTTTTACGCTCAAGTTAACATGGTAACCATGGTTAATTTAGCCAAGGTAAACATGAATCAAATTTTCAGCATTACAGTTATATATCAAATGTCACATTATTTTGAAACACACTCTTTTCGAATTATTTGTATGAAAAGAAATGTTTACACAAAAAAGAACACCCTAATATACATATATGTTTGTATGTATGTACATAGTAAATACATACATATTTTTATTCAGAAATTAGAAGATGTAAATTATCTAATTAATTGATGTTGTTCTCGTTGTTGAAGACTTACACATACATACATTGTGGATTTCAATAAAATGAATTAACATTTTTATAAAATTCTTGTGGCAAATCACATTTCACTTTCACCTAAAGAGAAACAATTTACCTTTATTGTTCATTTGCACTCTTATGATGTAAAATTGCGACACTTTCGACTACTCAGCACTTTTGGATAGAATACTCAATTCTACTCAATACTTTAACCGTTTCTTGATAAATCAATACATTTCTGTTAACTTAAAATATACATACATATTTGAAAAGCATATAACTTATTCAATTATATAAAATATGTACATTTGAAGGCTTGTTAATTCAGCAAAAAATGTCTACACAGTATAAACTTACTTTAAAATACATACTTTAATATCCCAATTCCATTGAAAGATATCTAGATACAACTCTAAAAGTATCAAGTAGATCATTTTGAGTATCGAGTACTGAAAAAGGGTAATTTTTTGAGTTCTCAATGCCGATGTACTCATTACATTTAAATCACTAATACACTCGTACGTATTCGGGCAACACTTGTCTGACTACATGAGAGCTCTTACACCACTGAGGAGCAGAATCGAAATATTTTGGAAATAAATCTGTCGTTTTGTAAATTATCAATAATTCTATATATTTGTAACAAAGGTTATTCTAGTTTAAGCGCCATAGGTTTCCAAAGATGGATTAATTTTATCAAACAAATTATCTCTTAAAAATACAAAATTAATAATATATACTCGTGTATACATGCAAATAGTCATAAAAAACAAGCAAGAAAGTATGGTCGGTCAAGTGTAATACCCTACACTAATGGTGTTTTCTTTTCTAAAAAAAAATGATGCCGTATAAATGTGTAACATTACTATCATGTTACACACACCCTTGAAAAATTAAACATTTTTTTCTATTAGAATGGAACAAAATAATTTCTTGATTTTACACTTAACACTAATGTATATTTAGCGTGCCAAATATTGAATTGGAATTTTGTATTAAAAAGCGATATTTAACACTGTTAAAGCGACTTTCGACATTCAATTCTGTGTGTTTGGCAATAAGCATTAACAGCACTGATTTTCAATAATAGAAATCAGCTGTTGTCAAAAGTAAACAAGCAAAATACACGTTTGAATAAATAGTACTTAACGCAGCTGCAAAAAAGGGTATTACTCACACTGAATTATAATTGAGGGTGAGATATGTAACATATTTACCAACTATTTATGCAACATATTTAGAAAGGAAAACGACAACTTTTTACATGTTTGCCAATGGTAACATAAATGGAACATTTTTTTCAGAAAAGAAAACAACATAAGTAAATGAGCATAAACATTATTCTTTTAAATGTTCAATAATTTATATTCGTGAGTGATTTTCGGAAGAGGGTCTTATATGGGAACTATGACTAATTATGGACTGATCGCCATGAAATTAGGTCATGTGATGTATGTCTATATGCAAAATATTTATGTTGCATTTAATAGGTATACGGGTAAGTGATTTTTGGAGCGGATTTATATGGGAGCTATGACAAATTATGAACCGATCATAATAAAATTTGGTGACATGAATTCTGTGTATATAATACTTATTTGGAACTAATTTGTGTAGATACCTATATAAATTAAACATATATGACCGATAAAGTCCAATTTCAGGAGAACATTTGTATGGTGGCTAGGTGAAATTATGGACCGATTACAGCCAGTTTCAATAGGCTTGGTCCTTGGGCCGAAAAAATTATAAGTATCAAATTTTATTGAAATATCTTCAAAATTGCGTCCTGTACTTTTTCGCACAATACTCAGAAGTGATTCTAAGTGTGATTCACACATGGCAAATATTTGACGAAAAAGACGTAATCACTAAATAAAATATATTTGAATTCTTTTATTAATTTCAAAATCTTATTTTACTTAAGATGATTTAAAACAAACAATTTAGTTTTATTTTATTTGATGCTGTTTGATCTTACAAATCATTTGTAAGAGTAAACACGTCAAACAATTTTGTGCTAAAAAAAGTGGTTGCGCTTTTTTGAGCAACTATTTGCCATGTGTTAAGTCGCTATACTGTAAGGTGGGTGTTAGACTCATATTTTTGGGCGTTACAAACATCTGCACAAATCCAAAATACCTTCCCAACTATGGTGGTGTAGGGTATAATAAAAAGTATGAAAGCACAGTCGGATATGTCCGACTATGTCCTAAATCAGCTACTCCACACTGGTGCCAAAAGAGAAATTTCAAAGTTTTCTAATCTTAATTAAGTTTAAGAATTTTGTGATCTTGTGATCTTAATAAATGTAGAAATTTACAATGATGAACATCACTGATTAAATACTTTAAAATTTTAACTTGAAAAATATTGTTAAGCCACCAATTTAGTTTTCACAAGTTTTTGCGGGACCTGCAATTTTTTCTACCAAGTTTCAAAACAACTTGGTTTGTTATGAAAAAAACAGAGGGTTGTTTTTAAGCACAGAAAATTGTTTGTTTTATTTTAAAGAAAAACACTCTCCTTTTAATATTTTCAGATTTGTTAGATGTGGTACAAAATGTTGTTTCATGGAAATTTCGCACAGTGGTTTAGAAACGTTTTTTTTTTTTGGAAATAATTCGGTTCTCGGGAACTATTTGAGATATTGTTACGAAATTTCACATGGTTGGAGCTGAGCTGATATTTGCTGTCGCTCTGCTTCCTAGCGCTAATTGGGGCCAGTGCGTTGCACTCAAAGTTGGTCACCTTGGGTCGCAATTTTTTTTTTAAAAATCGCCAAAAATCCATTATGATCCGAATGAGCTGAATTTTAAAATGTAAATAGAGCTTAAGAAGATCTACAAAATATACGCTTACATGTGTAGGTTATCTCTATTAGTTGAAGAGATATTTAGATTTATTTATTAATTTCCAAAAATTTATAAATTTATGGTCACCCGAGGTGACCAACTTTGAGGGGCATCGCACTGGCCCAGATTAGCGCTAGGAAGCTGAACAACTGCAAATCAACTCGAAAATACCTCAGCTCCAACTGTGTAAAATTTCGTAACAATATCTCCAATAGTTCCCGATATACCGAATTATTTCCAAAAAAACTTTTCTAAACCACTGTGCGGCGCTCCATAGTCTTCAGTTGGGTAAACCAATACCTTTTGTTTCAGACGTGAACATGTATTTTTATTCAAAACTGAAAATATTTATTCATCCTAATAACAAATATTTATTTTCCTCAATTATTCGAATTACGATATTAATTCACGAATTCCAAGATGTTAAATTAAAATAAAAATCTAAATTAAAAAACAAAAATATGAAAATTTTATCAAATTAAATAAATTAGTGTTTATAAATTTGGCATTTATTATTTTATTTTATTATTGTAATTAGAACCAAAAATTGTAATTAGAAATAAAAATTATTCGAATAACCGAGGCAAAAATATTTTGTAGTTGAAAACATAAATCAGTTAGTTTAAAATAAAGATTTATTCGATAAATATTGTCGAATAATCGGATAAATTTATTTTAAATCTAAAATTAAAAAAATAATAAGGAATAATGTTCATCATTGGAAATTTTATTAAAGAATTTCTGCATTTATTTTTTATTAGATTCCGTATTAAGATCACAACACTATCAAACGTAACTAAAACACAAAATACTCATAAATACTAAATACCTAGGAAATGATTAAGTGTCTGTAATACAATTGGAATGTGTGAAGTGGTTCCTATATATTCACAGCTGATATAGGGTATCATATAGTCTGTCAAACCCGACAGTACTCACATGTTTTTTTGTGTTTCTTCATTCTCAACAAATAAATTATTTAAAATTTTCTGGTCTTAAATATTTATTTTTTAATTATTAGAATAATCGAGGATGTTTTAAAAATTAATCACTCACTAGAATAACAAAAAGAACTTTACTTTTATGCAAACAAAAATAAACTCGAATAAATTATAACCCTAGTACATATTACGAAAGAAATTAGTCCAAAATGTTGTACGATATTTGGAAAATCACTGGAGAAATTACAAGGTATTGAAACACCTTTAATTCCAATTTTAAAAAATTGACTACTGCAAAACTTATGTTTTTGTATAATTTCATATGTAGTGCATAATCTAGTATCATATTTATTTGAAATTTGTTACTTTAACAATGTACATATCGCTCATTTGAGTAATACAAAATATAGTATTTCATATAGTTTTATCTGTTTTCAAAAAAGTCAATTATTTTTCATGTTTTCTCGTATATTTGACAAGAAATAAATTGGGTTAAATACATATTAGAAAGATATTAACATCTACAATGTAAATCAGGTTTTATTTCTGAAATCTCATGATTTGTTGAAAATTTATTTAAGAAAGCGTAAAATGTCATAAAACATTCTAAGCCGTTTTTCGAATATTGCTTAACCCTTAATATATAGGACCTACTTTGGGAAGCCAAGCTGCTTCAGTTACAAAAGGGTGAAACTTCATTATTTTCCTTCATTCATAAGGAATGGACAGTTTATTTCCAAAATATTTTAATTCTGATCCATTGTACAATGAAGGGCGGCCGGGAACTAAAAAATATATCATTATTAAATACAATTTGTTGAAAATCGTCAGACTTAAATCTCTTACATGATTTTTATTATGTAATCTACAGAATATGCATGTATGTATGTATGTGTTTTACAGAACGTATACATATTTACACATTTTGTGTTTGTGTTCATTCATACATCCCCAATAAAGTACATGTTATGAATACATACTTTTATATACATACACTTATGTACTTAGGTATGTAAATTTCCATTGATCCGGTTTTTTTATAATACTTATTCTGAAACAATTGTATAATGAATGATTTGTATGTGTACATTAGACCGACATGCTGAAAAAAGTGATTTTCTTTCCCTCTCAAAATAATCCTTGGTTTGGTTTAGGATGTCTGCCAAAATAATTTTTGGCTAGTGGTAACCAACAGTTCGTGAGCTGGACCATTTTCAAAAATAGAATTTGTTTAAATTTTTATTTGTATTTTCTCTCAAAATAACACAATATGCGGTATCGTTTGGAAGGGCTCTTCCTGCCTCATACAACACTATATTTGCCATATCCAAACTTGCCCTTAATAATGTGCTATTCCATAATTTATACGATTTTTCAAAGCTTAATATAGGTATTAAAATGTTTGTTTTGACAAGCAATACTGGGCAAAAAAATTTAGTAATTTTCCAAAACTTTTAGATTTTTCGTTGTACTGTAAAATGAATTAATATTTGAAGCTAATCGAGTTCTAAAGTGTATTTATTTCCTAGATTATATATGGATAAAAACGGGGCAAAAGACAAAATCACCGGCCGCTTTTTGCGAGTATAATTTTTTCATAATTTGGCGCTAGTCAATAAATAACATTAATTAGATACTTAAATTTACTATACAGCATTGTAGAAAATATATAATTTTGTAGAATACCAGTTTATGTTTGCACACTATTTGTATTTTCTAGTCAAAACAATAATTTTGAATCCCCTTTTGACCATGATTGAAACATGATGTTTATCAGATTGACTATCCGATAACAGGACATTATATTAGGACATTATGACAATATGACTTAATAGCAGATCGTTTGAATCCCTCATATATGTATCAAAGGTAAGCTTGGACATGACAAATAATATGGTGTTGTATTACAATATAACATATTAAGTATATTTTCAAAAATCTAAAAAAAAAATGTAGAACATCCTAAAACAAACCAAGTGAGTCGCTCTAGTGTACATAGGTACTAGGGTATTCAATGAATCGGGTTTCTAGATTAATCGGTTTTTCGAGCAAATAATTAATCGGGGCTTTGATTTAATCGGTTAATTTTAAATAATTCGATTAACCGAATCATTTGTATTTAAATTTTAAACTCAAAATAAATTTTTTTATTAATAAAATGAACAAAAACATAAAAAATAAACAAAACATAACAATTCAAGCAAAAAATAAATAATTTTCTTAAGTTTTAATAAAACTCGATTTGGAAAATACTCTCTCACTGATTGTAAATGTTGGAGAAATCGAAAATAAGGCATGATAAAGAATATCTAATATCTTAGTTATTTTTTTAGTTTTTTCTTAGCATATAAAATCCTCCATTATACCATTGAAATTCATTTTGGATTTTTTTTTAGATTTTGAATACTTTTAATAATTTCGATAAGTTCAGATAAAAGACTCGTTGCAGTAATGTCTCCAGTTTCAGCCGACAAATACAAGTAAATCACTTAATATGTTCCTTGGATGTTCGAAAAAATATGTAATTTTACTTTGACATTTGTATTTCAAATAAAACAGAAAAACAAATACAAAAAAATATGTTAAAGTTCAAAAAAAAAAAAAATAAAGTTTCGGTTAATCGACACAAATTAATCGGTTTAATTGCAATTTTGAATTATTCGAACAGTTAACCGACCAAAATTAATCGGTTAACCGATTAACGGTTAATCGATTGAATACCCTAATAGGTATGTAGGTTGACTAAATGTATTTCTGGTGTTTTGATAGATGTAATTTTAATGCTAATAAGTAGGAAATACATGAACCGATTTGATTTTACAATAGTATGAAGTTACAATAGTTAAATAATACAAAATGAGTGCTAATAATAATAATAAAAATGATACTAAAATTACATAGTACAATGCCTTAAAAGCATTTATTTTTTCGCTATATATGTAGGTAAGTTTGTATAGTTAGAGTTATAGTTTCTTACATTTTATTTTGTATTACTTATTTTAGATTTCGCATATTCGCGATGATGTTGTAAATGTAAATTTTCTTATTACATAAAGTACATATGTATAATAATAAATAATATGTGTCGTATTATCAGTTCAAGTTTAGAGTAAATATGTATGAATTATTATTTGGTATTTATGTTTGTATAATTATTGATTGTACTTAATAGTTGTGAATAGTAGTTGAATGTAAAATATTTATAACATACAAAATGTTGTAATGTATGATGTTCTTAAATATGTAAGATACATATGAATATCTTAAAAGAAAATGTAAGCAATGTAAATGCATATATATGTAAAAAAAAAAAGATCGGAACTACTCGAGATATTTGTCTTAGTCTTAATTTTAAAATATACTTGTATGTAAATTAGAAATATATAGGATGAACACTATTTACATGTAGGTTTCGGTATGAAATTGTATGTAGTATTTATATTAACATATTATGTATGAAATGTTTATGTACATGAGAAAATTATACTTGTTATAATAATTTATGATCCTTTATGATTTGTCTGAAGTTTTTACGTGTAACATACATTACGGTGTTGTTTTTAGTTTTCAATTTCGAGGAGTGCCGAGGAATAGCCACATTGGCTCTGAAGTTTGGAAATACGCTTAATGGGATATATTTTTCTATTTTAAGTATTCTATACAGAATTATATTGCTGGGAGCATATAACAGTATAAAATGCATGAAAATATTGTACTCGTTTAATGAAATCTTTTAATCCAAGATTATTTCAGATTTATAAAAGATCTTTCATTGATTCCCATTAGGGGCAAAAAGGTATTTTTATACTGTTGCTCAGTTTTTGCAAAAAAAATTAGGATATTATTAGAATACATTTACTGAAATCGTTAAACCCTAACCAACGCGTCCGTTGCAACGGGTTCAAATTTCAAAATTTTGAATATTTATCAAAATTATTCATATGTTTTTACTGTTGGATTTTGAGAAAATTTCAAGGAATTGACCTAATTATTCGTACATTTTTATAATGTGTAAACAAATTTCAATAAATAGATACTCTACGGGTAAACTTTACTTAATATTTCTAAAAATTTAAATAAAATTCACCTTGTAAACACACTTCCAAACTTCAGAGCCCGCTCAACGTTTAACATTACCCGATTTGACTGAAAATGTTTAACGTTTGAAATATATAACAAGTAGTGCGACACTAATACAATCTGCACTTCTCGCAATAAAAAAGTAAAAAAAAAAACCTAATAAAACTTAATAAACTTGCCAAGTGAATTATTGTAGGTTGCAGCAACATTTTTTAAATTTTGAAAATACCCCACATAATCTGAATTTAATGCAAAATATCACGGATTTAGTGCTTCAATCTTAAAAAAGTACTATTTTTGCTAGAGTTCAGTACTATTTAAAATCTAAATTTGTCATGTTTTAGTGATATTTAAGTTTTTCTAAATCATTCAACTTTGGTGGCAATTATTCAAAATGACTACCATTTAATTTCCGAATCAAATAAGCTAATTTCACTTAAATTGATTGTCAAAGTTTTAGTACTTTTTAAGATTTTTTTTATTTGACAAAAACTTGTAAATCATAACTCAAATCATATTTAAAGCGTTTTTAAAATAATCTGATTATTTTTCACAGATATAATATTTATTAACTTTTAAGATTGTTCAGATATTGATCATAACTTGGTATTTGCATGTTTTTTTTTTTTTTTTTTGTAAAATTAAATAAATTGTTCAAATTACTTGAATATGTTTTATATATTCTGCATAAGTATTTTAAACAAAATTAGTTTAAGATTATTATAATAATAATATTTTTATTTCAAACATGCGTAGATAACTTTACATATGTCGATCGCTAAAAATCTCATTAAGTGGGTAAAAAATACGTTCAGAACATAACTGCAGATTTGACGATTTATCGTAATTTTAACGATTTTGAGTTTAATATTTAATAGCAAGGTAGCGATTTGACGATTTTTTTTATTGGTGCACATAAAAGCAATGTTTAGATTTTGAATTCCCTGAATTAAAATTTTTAGATTTAAAATTAATTTTTGAAAACAATTACTGAACTAAAACGGAAAAATTTTCGACAAAATTTGATGCCGTCAATCTTAAAATTATGCTCTGATTTCAGTCATTTGTACCTTCCGAATGTGCCACCTACAGCGTAGTCGCTGCCTACATTTGAATGAAATTATATTTACAAAGTAAATGTTCTTTCGGATCATAATAAAGATTTAGACATTCAATTCTATGTTATGTGTTTTATTTAATAAGCGTGTGCTACTTCGCTTAAACACATTTTGTTTATTTGTTGAAAAAGGAAAATGTTGTTAATTTATTACCCTTTTTATCTTAATGCTAGCAGATAAATATTTTGAGTTTTTTCGGTAGGTGTGAAAACATGAGGATTTTTCCAAATCTCAAAAAGCTGGATGCAAAACAGGCATTTTTTAAGTTCAAAAAAAGTTAAAAAATACTTAACACTTTCGTGGTATTTGCATTATTAACCACTCAATTTTCACTAAAGTAGAAACAGAAAACTGAAAAAATTTTTGAATTAGCAATAAAATTTACTCCAGGAACCATTAGGTTTCAAAAAGCATTATGCGAAATTGATTCGTTTTTGTAAATTTGTTGTCACTCTGTAGAAAAAACATATATTTCTTTATTAACTCATTATTAATGGAGGGGTTTTATAATAAACATTTTTTTTCATAAAAAATATTTTTGTAAAAAAGAATCAAAAGAGTGCCAAGTTCCATTTGAATTTTTTTTTAGAAGGACTACAATTTCATTTAAAGTTAAAACTCGGTTTTTGCACGTTTTATACCCTTAAAAGTACAAAAATCAAAAATTACCACACACCTGTCCACTTGTATTTTGCATAAATTCAAATTTAGATGGATATTTGGTGCGAACTTTATTAGTTCCGTTTTTCCCCCTTAAAATTCGAATTTCTTAAAATCCCCTTTTAGTGGATCTACACATTGTGTGAGGTACCTACATACAAAATTTCAAGACATACGAATTTTATATATTCAAAATTGGGAAAAATTGTTGTATGGGAAAATTCGAAAATCGGCTCTACGAATGGACCGCATGTATCTAATGTAGTATTTTAGGTGTCTAAAACCATCTTCAGAAAATTTACTTTCCAATGTAACCATTTTGGAGCTAATCGGTTGGATAGTATCAGAGTCTATAACGGACTGTTTTATATACTTATATAGATATAGATTAAAAAAAATTCTAAATGAATCTCCTTATATAATAAATAAATCACTTAATAAATTTTAAGAGATGATTTTTATATACGTATATGTGGACTTTTGAAAAAACAACTTAAGTGGAATTTTAAAATTTTCAGGAGAGCGTAGAAAATGTTAAATTGATTGATAATTATTAAAAATTCTTTGAGAGTTTTCAAAATTCTATAAGGACAAATAATAAAATAATTATCGATATGTATATTAGAAGATACTATATAAATTTGATTAGAAATCTTGACCTTTTTATTTTTTCGATTTTTTTTAAGATTTTAAAATTTGAAATGAGTATTATTTTTATTGGGATATTGAATTGTTCCAAATTCACAGTCTTGGTAACTATATTATAGAAAGTTTAATGGTGTACCTACCAGGAGCCAATGGAGTACATTTCCGTTCCAGAGAGGGTCAAATTATTTTGACCACCATAAATCGTAACCGAAGGGATTTATTATATCATTGCATCAAAGGTTCGTCAGCAATTTAATTTGCCTGGATACAATACCAGCTGTTGTCTAAGCTGACCCAGGGAATAAATGCAACTTAGATTTGTCTTGAATGAGTCTTAATTTTCCGGAAATCGATTGAAGGTTGTGAAAACACGTATTTAAATAAGAATCTTTCTTGATGTCATGTGTATCTTAAGGTACGGTCACACACGGCAAATATTTACTCAAAAAAGCGTAACCACTTTTTTTAGTACAAATTTGTTTGACGTTGTTTACTCTTACAAGTGTTTTGTAAGATCAAACAGCATCAAATAAAATAAAACTGAATATTTGCTTTGAATTGTCTAAGTAAAAGGAGTTTTTGACAATAAATATAAGAATTTAAATATATTTTATTTAGTGGTTACGTCTTTTTCGTCAAATATTTGCCATGTGTGACCCTACCTTTACACACATTGTTTCATTTTGTTTACATGTGCAATTTTACGAAGAGTTGATATAATTCTCATTTGGTTAAACATATTTCATAAATAAGAGTTATGTTTTTGCCAAAGGCTTCGCAAAAATATACATATGATTTGTCTGGTGAAAAGATAAAAACATTAGCGGAGTTCACAATATTGTGCAAATGGTTTATTATTATCTTTATTTTCTTACTCTCCCTTTTTTATTCTCTTTTTTCATATTTTCTAATGTTTTTTATGTTATTGATCTTATTCCGATTTTCTTAAAAAAATTTTTTTAAAACAGACAAACATTTTACTGAATCAGTAAAACTAAGAAATTCCAAAAAAAAAAAAACAGAATCTGTGAAATTTGTGTCTGTTTTAAACAAATATTTTAGTCAATACCATATACATAATTTTCATTGAAAAAAAAAAAAAATAGTTTTTTTTCAATTAAATTTTTGCGAAATATGTTGTTTAAATTGACCTGATTAAATTTATCTGATTCTGTAAATTTGTTTACTGAATTAGAAAATGTATTCTTTCTGCGAAATCCAGCATTTTGGTACAAAGAAACATAAAGATCTGAATGTTCAATAAATAGATACATATGTACTTATGGAAGAAGAGATATCGAACAAACGTTTAACACTTTGAGGTACATGGGACACCTTAGATTGAATACGTAACCAAATATTTACAAAGAAGTCATAATTTTGATTTTAATAGTTAATATATCTCATTAGTTTTTCTGAAGCTTTATATTCGCCTCTGTGGTTTTTAAGGTGATGAAATGACAAATATATTTAGTATTTTTCAAAACTTTGGTAAGAAGTAATTATTATTTTATAATTCGAGCTTTCTTGACTTTTCAAGCATTTTGCTACACATTTGACCCAAGATATTTCTAAAACTTTACTAAACTTTTTATTGCTTCTTAGTAAATATATTTAAAATACGCCTTAATACAGTGTGTTGTTTATCCATATTAGGGTATTCAATTAATCGGGTTCCTGGTTTAATCGGTTAATCGAGCAAATAATTAATCGGGGTTTAGATTTAATCGGTTAATTTTAAATTATTCGATTAACCAAATAATTTCTATATTAATTTTAAATTGAAAATAAACCATGAATTTTGTGTACTTAATGTAATTGCAAAAAAAAAATATGCTATTTGAGATCCTTTTTATATACACATGTGAGTTTTTTTAGGACTTTAGTGAGATTTTCTGAAATATCTTTTAAGAAAAGAATATAATTTAAAAGGTTTCCTTTTAAACGGTTTTTTTTTAGTTTTATTAAAACTTGATTTGGAAAAAAGTCTCTCACTGATTGTAGATGTTGGAGAAATCGAAAGTAAGGCATGAGAAAGACTATCAAATTTCTCAGTTCTTTATTTTGTTTTTTTAAGCATATAAAATCCTCCATTATACCATTGGAGTCCTGATAAAACACTCGTTTCAGTAATGTCTTCAGTCTTCAGGTCTTCCTTCGACTCATTAGGATAAAGTTCATCATGGAACATTCTAGAAAAAAGGACATTTACAAATTTCTTTCAGTTTTTGAGCTATACTTCAAAAAGCTATTGTGTGTTTAAAAGCATATTTCTATATAAAGTGCAAAAAAAATAAATTTCGGTTAATCGGTTAATCGAAACAAATTAATCGGTTTATTTGTTATTTGACCGACCAAAATTAATCGGTTAACCGATTAACGGTTATTCGATTGAATACCCTAATCCATATCCATTGTTTTGTGCGAGAAAGGGTTAGTAAATGTTGAAAAGTATATGGGGCATTTCATGTCAAGTGAATCAACTTTTGAAATCGATGTCTTCCGATTGAGATGAAATTTGCACCATGGTTAGTTCTATTGGATAGTAATTCACAATTTTTCAACAAGATCGGTCGAGAACTTTCTGAGTTAGAGGTGGTCAAAATTTGACATTTTGGCCAAGCTGGTGTTTTTTTCTCATCCATGTAACTTATTACCTAAGATTCATCTTTTCTGTCTTTCTTTCATTTCGAACAACCCCAAACATACTCAAGTTTCCTAAAAGGCTCAATAAAATGTTAGCATATTTTAACAAGAATATAAAATACGAAAAGAAAAGTTTCGTGTTAAAAATGGTAAGCTCGATTTTGATTTTAGAATTCGTCCTAGATTACGATTTTGACAACCGCTTGGTGAGTTTTTTAATGCTTACAAATTGACCCACTCTAATATACATAATTCCATATTTACGCGTTTACTGGTTGACTCAAAAAAAATACTTAGTAAAAAATTTAAATTAAAATTTTTTACACTCGCCAAGATTCAAGTCAAAAAATTATGTGTCAAGCTAAAAACAAAAAGCTTTAAAATAAAACAAAGTGTGTGTGAGATATAATCGAAATTTTTTGTTCGCCTGAAAGGCTTATAGATGCTATTTTGTATGGGATATAACAATCGCGGCTTCGCTGGTTGTCCCGCATCCGAAATTTCCAATTTTCCATGACTCTTGCGCATAAATGAAACTTCTACTTTTTCGGGATGCATTTGACGCTCTTGGATCTCATGTGGATTGGTATCGTCCCAAATTTGACTATTTTGTTTGTTGACGTAACCATTCATCCACAAATGGGTCTCACCGTAAAATGAACGGGGCGCACGGAACTTCGTTTCAATAATATTTTATATTGGAAATACATTTGACACATTATTTACAATCGAATTTTTTCTAGTAAAAATAAACAAAAACTTAAATAATTCTGCATTTAATGAAAACCACATTCGAAATTGTTTTTTTTTAGAAAATGCAATTTTTCGAATAACCCGAAATGTTTTGTTCCCTTATTTCAGCAGAGTACATTCCATTGTAGTATAGGTAGAACAGTGAAACACAACCCACATTGCCACGATGTTGCAGTGAGTCAGTGCAGATGTATACCCTGCTGTCACCGATGAGCACCTGTATGCGGGCGTTGCCAATTAAATGGAAATATTTGACAAACTTAAAATAAATAAAAAAGGTAGATTAAATCATGATCAAAATATAGAAGGTAGTTCCAATCAAAATTTTTTTTTTAATAAGGTTTTTTGAAGTTTCCTTTTTTTTGTGAGCATTATAAAAAGCGTTGCCACATTCCTAAAAATGATTTTGATTTTCGATATTTTTTTTACAAAAAATGTGTAATTTATAACTTAGTATATAAATAAATATGTATTATTTTCTGTTAGAAGTTATTGATTCAATTCCTAACGTTCGCTTACTTATAATTAAAACGCGTTGACTATTTTTATAGGTATATAAGTATGTTTTTTTACTTTTTTTCTATTACTATACAAATATTTTATATCTTTTAAATGGTGGTTTAATTATAAATAGCACACGCAAGAATGTATTTTCAAGATCTAGCCGAGCACTTTCAGAAAATATAAAAAGTCTTTGAAATCGGATGGCAAACAATCGGATGGCACGCGTTTAAAAAATTTACATGTCGAAGATGCCCTATTTTGAGTCCCCTTATCGCCGCCACTGAAGCACATGTGGGGTCCATTTTCTTAAACTTGAATACTGCTTGGCTATGCCCATCTCAAATTTTATCCCGATCGGAGCAGTCGTTTAGAAATGCGAGATTTATTTCCAATCTCACACGTTTTGTTTTAACTGAAATATACTTTTATGGAAATGTAGCACACCATTGGCTGTTTTGACAAATTTTCTTCGCAAGTTTTACATACACAGTCTTACAAAAGTTTACATACCCCTAATATATATCATCTTTATTAATAAATATTTAATGAAAAATTCTTTAATTACTTTTTTTTATGCTATTTCGGATTTATTGAGATAAAATAAACACAAAACTAATTTATTTTCATTAAATTCTACTAAAAAACATAAAATAATTCATTTTTTGGCATAAAGCTAATTTACATAAGTTTACATACGGGATAAAAAAAATTAAACTAATATTTTGTGTGGCCTCCTTTGACTTTAATTACAGCAGATAATCTATTTGGCATGGACATAGCCAATTATTTTGTAATTTCTGGAGTAATTTTGCTCTATTCTTCCATCAACGCTTCTTTGAGTGCTGGAACTGGTGTTACTTGTTTATTTTTTAGACCTCGTTTTAAAATATCCCATAAATGTACAATAACATTAAGATCGGGGGACTGCGGGGGATGTTCCAATTTGTTTTTAACGTTATATAGAAGTCATTCCTTAACTAACTTTAATGAATGCTTCGGATCGTTGTCCTCCAGATCTAGAAGTTGGACGCTGGGAAGGTAGCTATCCTTTAAATTATCGATATACATGGCCTTATCCATAGTACCATCGATGAACCTGAGCTTACCGACACCATTTGCCGCCATACATCCCCAGAGCATGACTGACCCGCCTCCATGTTTTACGGTGCAATTAACATTTTGTGGTAATAACTCTGCATTAGGTTTTCGCCAAACTTTTGTTCGTCCATCACCTCCAAAAGCCATAAATTTACATTCATCTGTGAATATTACCCTCCCCCAAAAAGTAGGCTCATTTACATGAGAATTTTCGTATTTTTGGGCATATTCTAAGCGCTTCTGTAATTCACAGATCTAAGTAATGGGTTTTTCTGGCAACTCTGCTATTGTACCCATTTCTCTTGATAGATCGACGAACAGTCTGATCAGAAACGATAATTTCTAGATGTGTTCTCATTTTCCGGTTTAGTTCAACGACACTTAGCTTAGGATTTTCTTGAACGGAACGTATAATAGACCGTTCTGTTCGTTTGTAGAGAATACGGGGAAGCCCACTACGAGCTATGCTTTCATAATTTCCATTTTCTTTGAAATTTTTTATTATTATTTGGACTGTGGTTTTACTTCGATTTAATAAAATTCCAATTTCATTAAAAGATTTACCATCATTTCTCAACTTAATGACGGTTTTCGAATTGGCTCAGAAATGTCTTTGCCCATTTTCTTCCACTAAAAATACTTTTTGATTTTATTTTGCCAGTGTGATTTTACACAAATCTCATAAAAATTGTCCCGGAAATTTTAACGGTACAACATTTTTTTTGCAAAGTATGTAAACTTATGTAACATTAAAAAGATACCAATTACTCGTGTTTTATTGTTATTTATTTAAAATACCAACAAAATATTATAAAATATGATGGAAATATATTTTTTAAGTGCATTAAACAATAATGTAGTTACAACTCTTAATAAAATTATATATTTTCCAAAAAATAGAAAAATTTCAAACGTATGTAAACTTTTGTAAGACTGTGTATATCCAGCCACTGTTGTAGTTTGTTGGGTAAATATGTTTGAATTTTTGCAAAAATATTTGGTATTTTTGCAGTTGGGGAAAATGAAACTCATGCTAGTTAATTCTTAAAATAGTGTTCACAAATTGGCTTTGTAATATTTGAAAATGATCCTTTGATCCCAATTTGAAAGTAAATATTTTTTAATAATTTTCAAATTAATAAAAATTAAGTATTCCAAAAGAATAATGTAAGGGAAAATTTAAAATTAATATGACATTACTATTTTTATGAATACTTCAAAATCCTTACCCCCTATCTATACCTGATACATTTTTATCATGATAAACGTCAAAATGGTTGTCAAGATAAAAAATTATCAGGTATAGAATCCATTTATTAGCATTATTGCTTCGTTATGACAAAATTGTTAGTGCTTTTGCTTAGACAACTTTGTCTTGACAACAAACGTCATTAATTGTTATAATAAATATTTGTCAAGTATAGACAGGGGGTTAAGCATGTCAGATATAGAATTTGAAAAAATAAAGAGAGAATGACACTACCTTCTATTTTTTACTATGTTGTGCATTTTTATAATTTTAGTTAATTAGTTTATTATTATTATTATTATTTGGCAATTATCAAAATTTATCAAAGTCAAGAAATATTTAATTTCGCACAGGAAAATTATAATTTACAATACAATAATAATTTGCAACCGTTTTGGCACATGTTCTAATTTCGTACGTTGTGAGGTGAATTGTTAAATTTGACAGAGTTGAATACAACAAACATCGTTTTTATACCCACCATCAAAAAAGATATGGACTGGAAGATTATATCTGTTTACCAAATTTTGTCACATATTGATGATACTTTTATTAATGCTAAAGTGTTTGTTAACCAATTTGTGTTTTAATTCTATTTATTAATATGACCTTTAATACCTAAATTAGAAAAAGATCATATTAATGATCAGTAATATATCAAATTTCTATACTCAATTTTGGTAATTTACAATCCATTTAAGTCAGTGCACACTGACTCTCACAATTATAGTTCTGAAATATTGGAAAATATATAATTCCGCTAATTTTTATTCAAGAAGCGCACAATGGTACCAACCCGCTATTGTATTTTCATAGTTTATTCTAATATTTAATAACTATAAATATGCAAAAGTCCACTTTATTTTGTATTTTAATTTCAAAATTATTCTCAGTCAAATGGAATTGAGTATAAATATGTTACTAAATATATAATACTTGTTTTAATTATTGGTTTATACATTAAATTTCAAAAAGACTTATAAGATTATAAATCATACAAAAAAAAGTAATAAAACTGCATTAACAGATTTAAAAAATATTTAAAATCAAGTATTTTAGAACATTTTTTGTTTCTAGCAATATTTCTGAAAAGGAACTTAGCTAACGAATTCTTCTTTATAAATAAAAATCAAATGTCGTTCGGCGGTAATTGCGTCAGTTGAGTAAGGCTGGTCCGATTTGGACAATTTTTTTTTTAATTGTTCGTCAACTTCGTATTTACGCAAAGAAAATTGACCACGCCTACTTTTACGCCCACTTCCATCGGTACGGCTACTCTGATATGGCACATTTTTTTCAATGTTCGTAGTAATCCAATTTAAGTTTTTACTGGAAAAAAAGCTAACTACACCCACTTTTTTCGATATATCTAAAACCTCAGAACGCCTGGACCGGTTTGGGTAATTATATTTTAAATGTTCACAATAGTCCACAAAAATTGTTTACACGCCCACTAATACGCCCAATTATCAAATACATTTGCAAATATGTAACCAAAGGCTGAGTTAGTGCGGAGGATTCCAATGATGAGTCACACAATTTCAAATCGAATTTTCTCATTCGTTCATTTAGCCGTACATCTGGGAAATGGTCAAAGAGTGTGCTTTACTGAACAGAATGTATTACTAATTGATGGACCACCATCTACTACATTGACCAAATTTTTTGAAATGTGCCGCAATGATAAATTTTCCCGAAAGCTGCTATACTCCGAAATGCCAAGACTTGGAGTCAATCATCAAAGAAATTTTAACGGCGGAAACAAGGGAATCCAGTTCCAGGTTTCCCCCATTTATTTTCCGTCGCATTTACACAGTCCATCCAAGAAACGATGAGTGTTTCTATTTGCGTTTTCTATTAGTCAACGTTCGTGGCCTAACATCATTCCAAGATTTACGAGCTATAAATGGTGAATTGTGTAAAACGTATATAGAAGCGTGTTATCGCTTGCAAATGTTAGAGAATGGCACTCATTGGGAATACACGCTCGGATATGATGGCTTTGGTTAAATGCTCATCAAATACGAACATTGTTTTCCATAATTATCTCAACATGCTTCCCTCTCTAACCGATTGATTTTTGGAGCAAATGCAAAGATGCCATGTATGATGATATTTTGCATTAGATGCGTATTAGAACATCAAATCCAAATTTGCAACTAAGCAAGGAAATCCACAACGAGGACATGTGCTAGATGATGTCAAACAAGGTATTATCGGATGCACGACCCATTTAATTAAGAGTTACGACGCGAATAACTTTATGATTGCGATGTCTTGAGGAAATCAGTTCGAACAAACGTTCCACTGTTGAATAGACAACACAAGTATATGAAAGTCGTGAAAGATGGAACTAGATGGATTTTTTTGGATGCTCGCGGTTGACCTTGAAAAACTTTATTGATCGCTTGCAGAATCATATTGCACTTGCTTGATCAGGAATTGCAGCTACACCCACAGAAAAAATGAACACATCCGTGTACAATTTGACACCATTCGGTGTCAATAGTGTATCAACCCCGTATGTGCACAAATCGTACACGAACGGTGTCAATTTGACAACGAAGAAATGACACAATATCGTTGCAGATTTGACACCATCCGTTGTCGATTTGTCACCATGCCGTTGTCGATTTGACACCGTCCGTTGTCAGTTTGACACCGATTTAATACCGTCCGTTGTTGATTTAACACCACCCTTTTTTGATTTGGAATAGTGTAATCCCTTCTCTTTTTTACCATAACCATAATATTTATGGCGATTAAAATAAAACATAAAATACCTTATTTTTCATTAATTTTACATTTATTTATTATAAACACATTTATAAAATCATGTTAGAATACTCGTATGTAAACAAATTGTGAATGGCTATTGTTTTCTGGTACTGTTGTACTTTCATATAGTCCCATTATTCAGCTATCTCCTCATTGATCTTATTGTTTTCACTGCATTTATTTTGTTCACTTTTTGTTCACAAAACCTAATTTATTTAGCACTCATTTAACAATTTGTACTTTTGCGTTCTAAATAACAAAAACTTAGTGATAAATACCTTACGTTCGTCGTAATAAGAAGCAACTGGCTTGTTATTCACGATGAGATGAGTCTTCGCATAATTTGACAACGTTCTGTTGTCGATTCATACCCGTTTGTTTACAAATTGTAAACGTACGGTGTCGAAAAAAAGTGACACCGTATGGTGTCAAAATGACACCAACCGTTGTCGATTTTGCAACGTCGTTTTTCCCTCAGTGTACGTTGTTGGAAGGCTATCGATCTGCTCATTTAGCAATCAAGTTGCCATAGAATATCGAAATCAATGAAAATCCAACATGCTACATTTCCAAGAACAGTGCGATATCCAAAGTTTTGCAGCAAAGCAAACTGATCGTTTGGGATGAGTGTAAAATGGCGCATACATGGCGCGATGATTCTGTTGAGAGTTGATTTTCGGCAAACAATGACAGTGATGCAACGGTCAACGCCAGCCGATGAACTTAATGCATGTTTGAAACACGTTTTGTGGAAACACGTCAAGTATCTCAAAATGACTGTAAACATGCGTGTCGAGCTGCAGAACGATCAATCTGAAGTATTTTCAAAACAATTGCTGGACATTGGCAACGGCAAAATCACGGATGTCATTTTGACCGGCTGTATTAAATTTCCCGTCGCTTACTGCCAGTTTACCGAATCAATATCTGATCTCACCCGAAGGTGTTTCCAAACATTGTACAAAATTACAAAATTCATTATTTGTTGAGCGATCGTGCTATATTGGCTGCTAAACACATTGATGTCGACGAATTAAAGTTTATGATTCAAAGTGAAATTGATGACGTACAAATCGGTGGATTCCGTTGCTTCCCAACCGAGTTTTAAACTCTCTGGAATTACCCGGATTACCGCCTCACAATTTCCAACGGAAATGCGATAAAAAACCTGATGAATTACGTCATCGAAGCAGCAATACTTAAAGGCTTCGACCGACATGCCATTAAATTTTGGGCAGGACAACGTCTGTCGGGTAAATAAAATAAAATTTTAAGAACAAAACACACTAATGAAGTCAAATTTATTGAAAGATGATATAAACATCAAAGATTTGGTAAAATCATCACTAAGTTTTTAGCGAATGATTAGTAAGATTTTTCCTAAACTTCTTTTTATTTTCAATAGTTTCATTATGCACAACTGATTCTGTAAAAGTTTTTAAGAAAACGCATCGTCCTCTACTATTTAGAATCATTTTTTATCGACAATTTTTTATCGATATAGCTTTATATTGTATATCTGCAATTTAAGTTTCAAATCAGACCAAATGTTCGATATAATATGTAAGTATACAATGAATATAAAAATTCATCAAAACATGGGATTTAGTGACTTTAGTCCCAAATTTTAAAAACCAGTTTACCGAGGGATATATGCCGGATAAACCGGTTAACCTAAAATCAAAATTTTTGAAGAAAAACTGGTTTTTTCGTTAAACAAAATGTTTTTTTTTTTTGTTATGTTTCACCCAATTCCCCATTAGTGGAATTCAAATCTAATTATAGTTATTAACAAAAATTACAGCCGTTGTGGGCGAAAAAATATATGTAGTATGGGTAAAATTGATAAGTATAAGGTCTTCAGCACTTTTTCAGAATGCTACTGCTGAAGTTCTGATGTATTTTTTAAAGAGCAAAAATCGATGCAGATTTTTTGAAAATAATTTTGAATAATCGAGTGAATGTGGATAAACAATGGAGATAAGTACATAAAAAAATGATAAATATATTAGTTTTCCATTCCATGTGAAATTATCAGAATTACAACATAAATCCCATAAATTCGAAATATTAAAGATGACTCTTAATGGTATTGATTCTATTATCATAGAAACCTGAAAGTTATAATAGTGGTAGTGGTATGAAATGTTTAACTTGTTTAATGATCCTGCGACGTGAAAGTTATATCATTTGTTTCAGGATGTGGCAATAAAATGCGATGGGTTTCAGGTAGAGATGCTAATCGGGACTGATTTTTAAAAATCCCGGCGTTCGGGATTTTGATAAAAATCCCGACCCGGGGTTTCGGGATTTAAATTTTCCTGAAATTATAAGATATTATAAGACATATGTCTTTACAAAAAAAATATATAATTCATAAACAAATCACATTTGATTGCAATAAAATACATGCATTAGTATGTATATTACATAAGAAGAAATGACACTAAAGTATGTAAAATGTACATTAGGGCTATAACCAAATTTTGGCCCTAGCAGTATGCGATGGCAAATTTTGTGTTATTTACTAAAAAATGTCGGGTCATTTTGAAATGAAAACCTCACACACAAAAACGAGTTTTTAAAGTCAATATTTTCTCTAATGTGTATAACTTTTTTATAGTAAAACATCGGATTCTTTCCCATTATCGCAAATTTTAAATATAGATTCGAGCCAGGTTGATATATTTATTAAAAAAATATTTGCGATTTTTGTACAAAAAAAAAAAAAAATATTATCTCCGCGTTTTGTAGTAATACCATTTTTATTAAATAACTTTCAATGGTCTATTCTATTGATTTTGGTTTGGTTATTGTTATTTGGGGGCTTTTACATTTATTAAGAATATCTTTTAGCCTTTGAGCATTCGAAATATTCGGATGTTAAAATGCGTGAAAAATGCACACAAAAATTACAATTTCTCCTATTTATTTATGAAAAACGGGACTTACAAAATCCCGGAAATCCCGGGATTTAAAATTGAATAATCCAGGGTTTCGGGATTTAAGAAATCCCGAAAATCCCGGGAACGGGATTCCCCGTTTGGCATCTCTAGTTTCAGGGCATTTAAATTAATGAACTTATACAAATAATATTAGACACACATATGTATCTACTTGAGTTTAGTAATAAACCACAGGACTTAAGTAATACTTTTTCTTCGAATTAAACCTTTATAATTTATTTCTTGAGTATATTGGGATTTCGTGTGTCTGCATTACTTCATTAGGAAAAGTTTAATGATTTCTTGCGAGCTTTAATTAAATTGACATTAGGGTGCACAGTGGGGCAGAATCAGAATTTATTGGAAATAAATCTGGCATTTCTAAACGGATGGCCCGATCGGGATTATTCGAGTTCAAGTTATTAAAATGGACCCTACAAATGTTCCAGGCGCGGCGCTATGGGGGCTCAAATTAGGGTATCTTCGACATGTAACATTTTTAAACACGTGCCATTTTTTTGTTTTTTTGGGAAGCGACTAGGTCTTGAAAAAACATGTTTGCATGTGCTATTTATCTCTTTTAATTTCCGAGTTATAAGCATTTCAAAATTGATATTTTCAAATTTTGGCATACCTTGGTCTGCTTTTTTAAAAATATAGGGCGTACTTTTGAACCGAATGGACTTGAATTTTTTTCATTAGTTAGATAACTAAAATATCAATAATATGCAAAATATTTCAATTACGGATCCGAAAATAAAAGATTTTCGGATTGTATTGGCAGTGGGCGTGGACAATTTTGATAAATTTTTTTTTTTTTTTAATTTTGACCAATCGTTATAATTTTTGCACAAAAATGTATGAAGCCATTCCTCTGTGAGACGTACAGCAAAAATATTGATAACACTTCAAAACACACGTATCTTCACCTTTTTAAAATATTTACATATCGTTTAAAAGGATATTAAGTATACTTTATTTCAATATGAAATAGAAGGTATATCTGAAAAATACCTTAAAATTAGTTTCTTTCTTAAAAATATTCCAAATTTAAAAAGTAGTATTACAAATAAACAATTATGGCATACAACCATACAACGCTACGACACCGAATTGGACGAAAACACATGTATTTTTAAAATGCTTATAAGTCCACGTTTTATATATTTATTAGACTAAGGTCATAAGGAAGTTGTATATAAATGTTTAACTCTTAAATATGATTGTTGTCTCTCTAGAATGGTCAAATGTGACTCGTGTAATGGTTTTTTTTACTTATAATAAATACGGCTTTTACACTGCAGTTCAAGTTTTTCACACATACTGCTTGTCAAAATTAATTAGCATTGAAAGATGTAGGCTGGCCACTACTTGAAAGCAATTTTATTTTTATTTTTCAATATGTCATATTACAAACATATTTAATTATTTCATTTAATTACATCAAGCCACAATATTTGTAAAAAACAAAGTAAAAAATTCTAATTAGCGTTTTTTTTTTTTTTGAAACACACGACGGGAAATTTTGAAAAGTATGAGTGTAAAAAGTGTTTGTGTATTGAAACTTGAAAGGTAAAACTTGAACGTGTAGCCCCTAAATTAGAAAATTTATTCATAATGTTAATTTCAAACATATTTATGAACTTAATTGCCGCCAACTTAAAACAATTTAGTAAAAAAAAAAAAATTAACATTTTGGTTAAGAATACAATTAGTTAAATGTGTTAAATGAGAAAATCCTTTTTTGACTATAACTCCAAGTTTTTGGGGTATTTTCAAAATTTCCGAAATGTGGACCATTTTATCACATTCACTTAACTACTTTGTTAACTTAATTATGTAATTACATTTGATGTTTAATGTGTATAGCATTGTGTGATGGATGATGATGTTTTTATTATAGATTGCTGTACATACTTGTATGTATGAACGTTTTGTATGCAAGTAGTGTGTGCAGTAAATAGTTATAGTGTGGGGACATTAAGAGATGGGAAATGATTACAATAATATACATTTGTTGAATTTAATTTACATTCACAGGATTTTTATGAGATAGAAAAATAAAAGAACGAAATAATTAAATACAATTCAGATAACAAAACAGAAAAGAACAGGCATGTATAGATAATACTTTTTATTATTATTTAATTTTGTATTTTTTTTTTTTTTTTTTGGTATTGAGGTGAGAGTATATATATAGATAGATTGAGAAGATAGTACATGGACACTTGGGATTTTTTTTTTATTATTATTTTTTTTTTTGCAAAACAACAATATAAAACCTACCTTGAACCCATCATATGTCCAACTTCCAAATTTTAAGACACAAGTCTGTTCGTCAAAGGGGAAGTACTCTACATCAATTTCGCAGGATGATTTGTAAATTGCCGGCGGTTTCCATTCAACTAATCCCTCAGAGTAAATTGTTGCTTTTGTCGCAAGTGTCACCTCAAAGTTGCCGTCGGCACTGGACATTTAATTTCAACATGTATTACAAATAACGCTTACGATTTTAGGAAATCGTAAACGCATATTGTGTTGATGTGTGTGTGTTAGTGTATTTTTACATTTATGTGCGGAATTATTGTTCTTAATATATTTTCAATTATTTTTATTTCGCTTAATTACATTTGATTTAATTTAATTTTAAGATAATACATAAATACATACAAAATGTGAATGAGCACATTAAAAAATGTGTATGCTGAAGATTTTTTCTTTAATTTTTAAAATAAAAACAATTAGTTTCCTAAAAATTTGTTTAATACACACATAAGTATCTATGTGAGAATATTTTGTTTATTATAATTATACTAATAATGAACAATATGAACATTTTAATGTATTTGTATGTATGGGAGTGAATGTGTGAATATCAAATGATTAGAAAATGTTTTGGTGAAAGGTTTGTTGGAATTCATTTAAATTAAACACTGAGCTGCTGTGAGATCAGATCGGTAAAAACTTTTTGGTATGACTATAAATTTAATTATTTTACATAAATCGATCTTCAAAGATATCAAGTTTGTAAATGCAATCGCTGATCTTTGCTCATGTGGAAAATATTAATGTCCAAAAAATTATTTTCAAATTGAAAAAATATAATACTTTTGTATACTTACTTATTATAAAGAACAATGTCCGGCCGCCAAATATGATCAGATGGCACATGAAGCATATGTACCCCTCCGTATTCCTTTGGTTCCCATCTTAATTTGTAATCATACCAAGACTGCTCTACCCACAAATTAGTTGTCATTATCTGATTTTTAAGATTCTGAAATAATAATAAAAACAAATATTTTTTAAGTATTCTATTGCGGAATTTTGATGTATTGTATTGCGGAATTTTCAGTTGTATTTTATTGTACATCAGAAATTGCTGCTTGTATTTTAATTTTTTTTCTAACCATTTCACTGGAACTTAAATTATGAGTAAAAAGATTAAGATTTTTACAAGAAATTTGAATTTTATTTAAGTAAAACAAGAGTGCTTTATTCAACTGCGCCGCATCCAATTGTATTTCAGATATTTCTAATTATATTTTAGAAATCTCAAATTATTTTTCTAAAATTTCCGTTAGAATTTCAATAATTTCCAATTATATTTTTCAATTTCTAATTGTATTTCATAATATTTCAATTATGTTTCAGAAACTTCCAGTTATATTTCAGAAATTTATAATTGTATCTCAGAATTTTCCCATTATACTCGTATATAAAACTTGGAACAAGTTTTGTAGTGGAAGACCACTTCCAAAATGCACATTCACCTACATAAATATCTGTTTTTAAATTTTTCATTAAGATCGTTTGAGAACTTTCAGAGTTACAGGGGGTTAAAATTTGACATTTTGGCCAAGCAGGTGTTTTGCGAGTGGGTTATCTATCGAAATAAATATTTTGTAACTCAAGACATACAATTTTTGAGTTTTTTAATTTTTTTTTTTTTGCTCAAAAGAAAGCTTAGGTATGGTTCAGCGGCACTTTTTCAAATCAAAAAAGTAATACTACTCAGACATGCACTTTATAATAAATTGCGCAATTAATACTTAATTGTATTACTAATTGGGTAAAATTTGAAATGCAACCATTGTCGCAAGTATGTTTAGTGAGAAGATAAAATGATGTACAATGGCAAGCCGAATGTCAAAAAAGTAAAAAAAAAAATGTCCGGCGAAGTTGTTTTAAGTTTATTAAATTTTCTAAACAAATTTAATAATAAATAAATAATTAAATAAAGTTAATTATATCATTCTCAAATTGAAAAGGAAGAGACTGGCGTAGAGTGAGGCCAATGAGAAATGTCTGCTTGACTTGTGGCCAAATGCTAATTGAGTAAACTAAATTAAGTACATATGTGTGAACACTAAATTTAATTGGGCAATTAAAAATAAATTGAGACAATTAAGAATGCATGTCTGAACATTAGGAATATAACTAATTTTGGCGAAATTTTTGGCATACACCACGTGATGGCCAATGTTGTATAAGTAATGAAAATCATTTTTTTAGGACATTTGGAATCAAAAACATCACGCACCAACACCAATTTCTAAGACGAACCAAATTTTTTTTTCTCTGAAAAATTATATTAATAATTTCATATTTTTATTGCAAGTGTGAGGGATACTTCCCGTATTTAAAAATTATCTTTTGAAGTATTATTACTGAAACAAAATATATTGTATTTCAAAAAAAATTAAAATGTTTAATGAAAAACTTTACTGCGTTTGGTGCGTGAACTTTTTTTACAACCGCGAAAAAATAATACCGTGGTTTTTCATATTTTTTAATGCTCTATTTGACTATGCTATGCAAATTTGCATATTTGCAAAAAATGTCAATAGTTGTATCCTTACTGAACATAGTATAAAGCAAAACTTCCCGAATATGACATTGACAGAAAATTCGAAGCAAAAAAAATGTTCTTTACATTATAATGTTCAATAATTAAGTGAGAACAGATGACAGTTATGTACCCAAACGATATGTCAGCCTTAATAACAAAAACCGTGTTCAAAGAATTTTCAAAATTGAATGTGTTCAGATTGAATGACCCAATAGTCCCAAATTGGAAAATTTTAGGTCCTTTTGAATTTAAAAACAAAAATATTTTGTATGAAGGGGTGTTAACCATAGGAATATAAGCTTATGGTACCTTTAAATATTTTCCAGAACCAAATAAATGGTGACTAATGGAACATTTCTCTTCAAATCTATTACTTAGTTAATCAATAATCTGATTTGATATTTGAATTTTCAGAAGTTACTTTTTACATCAAATATATCTGAAAGAAGTTGGAATTTACAAGAAAAAAACTTATTTGTACTTTTTCATTGATAGAACTTTTAAATTCTTCGAATCAGTGCACTAGAAAGGCCTTACTTTTCCTAAACCAATAAACCTACATAAATTTCTGAAAATATATCCACTAATGGAAATGGAATTGCTATGTTTCCAAATTTTCAAAATTGATTGGTCTAGAAACATTTACCAAATACACGTTTGCGATGAAATATAGTACTTTTTGTACGAACATCCAACAATGGTCCAAAATCTCAATCTAGCCGGAAAAATTAGTTGTATGGTAATATGTTGACAAGTGTCTATAGTACATAACGGAATATTTTTGTTTTCTTTAAATAGCTACAATAGGATTGATATATTGCTTCAAATACAAGTAATTGCTTCTTTGCTAAAAAAAATTAATATCTCAAGTGACATTTAATAGAGTGAAATTGTCGTAAACATTAATATAACAAAGGTTAGATTAAAAATTACTGCTTAATCTATATATATAAAAATTGATGTTTGTATGTATATGGGTATGTATGTATGTATGTATGTATGTATGTATGTATGTATGTATGTATGTATGTATGTATGTATGTATGTATGTATATATGTATGTATGTATGTATGTATGTATGTATGTATGTATGTATGTATGTATGTATGTATGTATGTATGTATGTATGTATGTATGTATGTATGTATGTATGTATGTATGTATGTATGTATGTATGTATGTATGTATGTATGTATGTATGTATGTATGTATGTATGTATGTATGTATGTATGTATGTATGTATGTATGTATGTATGTATGTATGTATGTATGTATGTATGTATGTATGTATGTATGTATGTATGTATGTATGTATGTATGTATGTATGTATGTTTGTATGTTCCGAATGAACTCAAAAACGGCTGAACCGATTTTGATGAAATTTTCAGGGAATCTTCAGAATAGCCTAGCGGGTAACACTGTAAAGTCAGATTTTTGATTTTCGGTCTATGGACTGAATGGCGTGGCAGAATCAAATTTTTATACTATACTGCTAATGACATAAAAAAAAAATTATTGTATAATTGTTGATCGACATTTTCTTCAATTCTTACAGATAGTTTATTTATTTTTTCAAAAAACAATGACAATTTTCATTTCGTTGCTTAACATCATTCTAAAAATTTTAATTCAAACGCTGAAGCGAATTATTTGGTGTAAGCGAAGAAAGGAATACATTTCAACACATATCCGGTACTATAAAAGTTCTTTTATATTATCAATCGATGATAAACAATTTTGTTTACTCTTGCATATTAGGTGCATGAACAAGAAATTTCCATATGAAATCTATGAAATAAAATAATATTTTGAATAACTCTCCGCATTCCACTTCTAATAAAAAGTAACGGTTTTATTCAAATAAAATTTGTTTTAGAAAGGTCATCTACGTCTAGAGCCGCAGAAACGGGAAGTGAACGGGAATCACGGTTTCAGAAAATGCGTCGCATTGGATCTTCATCGAGTGCTGTAGAGACACCTAAACAGCATATCGAAAGACTAGAAGCCAATCGCTCCCGAATGGCTCGATCAAGAGAAAGAATCGATTTAAAGTTGCCGGCATTTTATTACAATAAGTATGATGACTACAGGAATCACAAGGACGTACTGATTGCCGTAATGGACAAACATTGCTTACATTGCCGCGTTTTGAAGTTCCCTAAGAAATCCCCGGGAATGTCCTGTTCGAACGGTAAAGTTATTCTGCCACCAGTTATTGAGCCGCCTAAGCTGCTTCTAAGTTACATTTCGGCGCCAATCCCATTTCCATGCACTTCCTTCAAAATATCCAAAAGTGCAACTCATGATTCAACGCCCACCTTTAAAGTTCAAGACCAAATGTACCACATAATTGTATCATTGTTCCCGCTTCCCAATGATGATGCGAAGCTCCTTCACATTTATTTCACTGGAAATGAAGCTACAGAAGCCGAACGCTATCAACGAACATGCGTGTGCATTTGCTGCAATACCCTTCTGCCGAAACATTCTCAAAACAATTGTTGGACATCAGAAATGGAAAAATTTCAATTGATCTCGCCACAAATGAGATTTCGTTGTTGACAAGGTTTTCCCAAGTCTTACAACCAACTACAAAAATTCAGATTGGCTGTGGGAACATGCAATTTTGGCACCAACAAATTATTATGTTAACAAGCTCAATAAACAAATGCAATTGAAACTGCCTGGCGAAACAATAAAATACAAATCGATTGACACAGTAATGATCGAAGAACAACCGTCGATTATCCTACTGAATTTTTGAATTCATTGGAACCAGCCGGACTGCCACCACATGTATTAAAATTGAAGGTTGGATCACCGACTTTGTCCGACACTGTATATTAAAATCGAGCTCGAGATGCAATATAAAACAGATGTTTTCTAAGGCCCAGCAACGCGGACCGGGTTCAGCTAGTTTATAATAAAATATGTTTTGTTTAGAAAAAATGCAATTATGTACATGTGTGTTTTAAATGTGAAATTTTCAATATCCAAATTCTATTAAAATTTGAAATGGTAATTTATCGGACATATTGCTCACAAAATTATTAATATTAACAAATATGCCAGATATTTTTATTTTATTTAACTACTTATCAGGCCTGTCACAGAATTCCATTCCGATCGAAAGTGGAATTAATTCCGTATTTAGCTTCTTCAGAAAAAGTAAAACGAAAATTTCTTTCGGAATGAAACCACTTTCAGTTTTTAAAGTGGAGTTGATATTTCTTTGTAATTATTTGTTTTTCTAAAATTTTTAATCAATTTCTGTACCATAAATTTCACTTTTGTTTCAATATAAAAAACGCTGCCAAATTAAAGTCATAAATACAGAATTATTAAATATTTTTGGAATTAATAAATTACACGGAATCTGAAGAACCTAAATCGAAATCGATCGGAATAAAAACTACAGAATTAAAACCATTTCGAACAAAATGTGTGAAAGGCCTGTATATATAAACTTCTTCAGCTATATCAATTCAATAACAACTCCATAATTTAAAACTAAGAAAACTTAAACAAATCTGTGTCAATAATGTTTAAACAGATATTAATTTAGAGTTGAACAAATATGACCGTGGTTGGAGACTTGTCATCTTTTGGATCCTAATATTTGGTGTGTTCCATGTGCTTTTTTACTGCCTAAACTTTTTTTGGCATACTTTTTAGAAGATTTGTTAGAATTTCCGGATCAATTTCTTCCCAAACAATAATGGCACGCTCCCAGAGTTCATTTGCGGTCTTAGGTAGGGTGTTCTCAGCAAAAATGTTTATTTTTAAAATTGACCAAATACATTATATAGGGTTCAAGTCCGGCGACTGGGGAGGCCAATCCAAAAGCTTAATCTCATTTTCTTCAATCAATTTTTTTGTGATTTTCGCAGTATGCAAAGGATCGTTGTCCGGCATAAAGGTGGCATACTGTCCTGGATCAAAGCCTTATATGTCTAGACTGGGAATGTAAGAGTCTTCGAGAATAGTTATGTAGTCCCTGGCACACATTTTTTATCAACCCAAAGCCCCTACCGAATTTTAAAGTCTTGTGTTGCTCTTTTACTCCAACACTTTTACCCACCCATTTCTATTAATTTTTGTCACATTTGAGCACGTTACACGTCTTCATCCGAGAATTTTTTGCAAACTCCAACCGTTTTCACTTAAATCCACTGGCTTTTAAGATTCTTCGAATGGTTTTGATACTAGCATCTAAATTATACTCCTCACTCAGTAACGAGTAGTCATCTAGCTTCGCGACACTCTGCTGTTGAAAGCTTTTTTGGCCGACCTGCTTGATAGCTTATGATGTGCACATTACTTTCATTTTTATTTTACACATAAATCCTAGTGTACGATATATTTTTTTGCAATCTCGCGATATGAGACTCCTCCTAAATTTTTTATGACGTTTTGTTTTAATTGACGATATTTTAATTTAATTTTATTTTTAAGCATTAATCTACTTACTTGAAAAGAAAAACCAAAACTTAAAATTTATTAAAACTTGTAGAGAAAATGAACAGATGATCTATATTGCACAATTGTGCAATATCAAAAGCACACGCTAAGCAGATGTATTGCTATTTTTTCATTTTCTTAAATTTATTTTTCATGATCACTGAAATAAATATTTGGATTGTTTAATATATTTCGAACTTTAAAAAACCATTGAAGTGTTGTCTGGTTTTTTCCCTCAATTTACTTTTGTGAAAAATTTTCACTTATGTATTGTTCAATACATAAGTGAGAATAAATGACAGATTTGTACCCTTCAAAATGACTTATAAATTATTAAACACAAAAACCGCGTTCAAAAGATACGCCATATATTGTAAATTCCGCATTTTTAAGTCATACACCCAATATTTGGTAACTTTAATGAAACCCTTTGTTTCTATATCTTACTTTATTCATTTTTTGATATTAAATTAGTACACATTGTACTAGAAACAAAAAATTTCTGAAGTGCATGTCAAATTTGTTTGTGTTTTTCACGTTATGTATTTAGAAAGTAAAACTAAAGCTGTTTAAACATTTAAAATCCCCAAAAAATTTGATAAAATGCTAATTTTGTTAAAATCCCCAAATCTCTCGCCACAAAATTTTGTCCGCAAATTATTCATGAGATCTTCAATTATAACTAGTTATGACTTTTTTGCGACTAGATTGAGCATTTGGACCACTGTGCAGCGATACAAAATTTAATACAAATTAGTTTAATGTATAGGACAATTATACTTCTGGATTTTGTGACTATACGTCCATAATTGGCATAGAGCCACTTCCGAGAATCACTATAACACCTGTTTACGGCAAAACAGGTGACTCATAGTTACCATGGAATACGTATATTTCGCAGGGAAGTACAGGAAAGCTATGCGAGTGATTGGAAATGGACGTTATTCTGCTAACAACTGGTTGGAAATTTAGTGAAAGTATATTACAGTTATCCTGAAACTGACGACTAGAGATATCTGACGGAAGGATTGGATACGTTTAATGAATAGTTTAAAAATTCCTACATTTTCAATCAGTTGTTAACAGAATGCTTTCATCTTCTTTCCTGCAAAATAGACATATTCCAAAGTGAATATGAGCCATAGCCCACCATCCGTGTTTTTTTTAAGGCCACGTACATTAAAAATTCCACATTGAGTACTTAGAGAAACTTTTCCATTTAACAGAAGACTATAGGCGATGCTCGAGAGATTTTCCAAAAACGACATTTGAGGAATCAAGGTTTTAATTTGGCTTGGGGAAATCTCACTGATCGTTTTGAAAATCGTAGTGCCGAAACCAATGGTCAATATAAAAATATTTTCAATCTACCTAGTATGTATTTTAAATTCACCAAGGCTATTAAACAATTGAAACACGACATTAATGCGTGCATTTCCATCCTGAAGCTTCATAATACTGACACATGAGATCCAATTTTCGTTTGTTTTAACAAACTTCCAGAAATGACATCGACACTATGGGAGCAAGGCATCCCGGATAAAACTGTAATTCCAAAATGTCTGATTTGATTTATTTTTAACAATTACCTCCAATCCCTCAGAGTCCAAATGTAGAATAGTTCATCCAAAGTTGTCTGTTAAAATTACTTGAACATGTTATATATACAGTCAAACTCGTTTATAACGAACTCGGTTATAACGAATTCTCTGTTATTACGTACATATTATCAAGTCCCGACGTTTTGATAAACATTTTTATATAAAAAACATCTTTTAACGAACTCGCTTATAATTCTCGGTTAAAGCGAACGAACTTTAAATGGTCCCAATAATTAAATCTAATACATTTTACTTTTTTTATAACAAACCATCAAAAATAAGTTTGAAGTGTGGCAATAGTGTTTACTTTTATGCAATATGGTAACATTCAATTTTAACATCTTCAGTCAGCTGATACGTACATAAAAAAATAATTAAAACGTCAGTTGCAAAATGATTTCAAAATGTCTAATAATAAGAAAAAACCCCTGTCTGTGCTTCAAAAAATTAAAATATTCAATGAAATAGATGATAATTAGAAATCTAAAACAGCTATTTGCCAAGAATATAATATACCAAAGTCAACATTATCTACAATTTTAAAAAGCAGAACAAAAATTTAAAGCTTTTATTAAAAAAATCAAAACTCTTCAACCAAAAAAATGCGTGATTCAAAGTATGTAGCGGTGGAAAGGGCTCTGTTGATATGATTTCAACAGATTTGTGCCGAAAACACATCTGTTTCTGGAGGCTTAATGATGGAGAAAGCCAACAAATTGGCAAAAGACCTTAATATCGAGTTTAAGGCAACAAATGGCTGCTTGGACCGCTTCAAAGCTAGAAATTGTTTTAAAAAAATTGTGGGGAGTCTACAAGTGTACAACCAAAAATTACAGAAAATTGGACAACCAATACACTACCTTCCCTTTTGAGAAAATACGCAACAAGTGACATTTATAATTGTGATGAATTTGGCTTATTTTATATATGTTCGCCCGACAAAACATTGGCAGTTAAAGGAGACAAATGCTTTGGTTCAAAAATCTCAAAGAAAAGGCTAACCGTTTTAGTTGGATGTAACGCAGATGTCTCCGACAAACTTCCATTATTTGTGAACGGAAAATTTAAAAAGCCGCGATGTTTTAAAAACGTTTATGAGCTTCCTTTGCAATATGAAGCAAACAAAAACGCTAGGATGACATCAGAATTATTTTTGATGTGGTTGTTGAATATGGATCAGTATTTTCAAAAACGAAATAAAAAAAAATTGTTTAAATCCTTATAATTGTACCGCACAACCATCTGTAAACTTAGAAAATATTGAACTCATATTTTTGCCGCCGAACACTACAAGTGTGTTGCAGATTATGAAATGCGATTATCAACACTGTGGGAACAAACAAATGTGGAAGTGTTGTCTTTGAAAGAATATATAAACATAGATGAGAGTATTTTAACGTCGGTGATAGTGAAATTGTAAATCCTTCATCTAATAATAATTTGAGTGAAAAAGAAGATGATATGGAAATGGAGGATGAAATACCCGATATTGAAAATGTGCATATTTTATTGCAAAAAATAAAAAGATATGTTCAATCAAAGCCTTAAGCAGAGGAGGCAAATTACCATTTATATGCCTTAGAAAAATATAAATCAGCAGATACTATCAGTGCTGCAATACAACGCATAATCACATACTTTTTTAAAAACACATAAATGTTTATTATTAATTATATTTTTTTAAGTTATATTTATTATAAAATTGGGAATTTAGCATAGGAAAATCTTACTAAAATATTTATTTTTGTTATTTAGTTTTCTATTGAAGTATTTCTTTTTCTATGACTTCACCCCATTTATTACGAACTTTGCCTATAACGAACTATTTTATAAAAAGTCAACAAAGTTTTTTATTTTGCAAAAAAAGATTTACAAAACATTTATTTTGATAGATATCCCACTAAGGAAAATATCTAAGCTTTCTTTTAGAGAAAAAAAAAATAAAAAGGGCCTATTTTGAAAAAAAAAAAATCAAAAATGTTTTTGAGTTTGGAAAAAATATTACAAACATTTTTAATTTTTTATTTTTAATTTTTTTTCCGAATAATTGAAGAAATAGCTATCTAAACTATTGGGACACATTTTGCTAAGAACAATAGGTAATAAGTTACATAGATGAGAAAAAACACCTGCTTGGCCAAAATGTCAAATTTTGATCCCCTCTAACTCAGAAAGTTCTCGACCGATGAAAAATTGTGTCTGAATTACTATACAAAAGAACTAACTATGGTGCAAATTTCATCCCAATCGGAAGACATCGATTTCAAAAGTTGGTTCACTTGACATGAAATGCCCCATATATAAAACACAACAAATGTCCGTTATAGACTCTGAAACTATTCAAAGGATTAGCTCAAATCTGGTTTCATTGGAAAGGAAATTTTCTGAAGATGGGTTTAGACACCTAAAATACTACATTAGGTACATGCGGTCCATTCGAAAAGCCGATTTTCGAATTTTTCTATACAACAATTTTTCCCAATTTTGAATTTATCTTTATATCTAAAACAAAAACAATAGTGGTATTCACAATGTAGAGTACTTGGCCTGGTAATGTAGTAAAAGAGCAGAATATAAAAAAAAAAATACATTTTGCTACTTTGCTACTTTTTTACTAGGCCAAGTACTCTACATTGTGAATACCGCTAATGTTATAGACTCTGAAACCATCCAACCGATGAGCTCCAAACCAGTTTCATTAGAAAGGTAATTGAAAAGATGGTTTTAGGCACCTAAAACAATGCATTAGGTCCATTCGTGAACTGGATTTTCGAATTTTCCCATTCAACATTTTTTCCCAATTTTAAAATTAGTTTTTCTTGAAATTTTGCATGTAGATCCACTAAATTTATGCAAGAAATAAGTGGACAGGTGTGTAGTACGTTTCATACTTTTAAGGGGATAAAGTGGGCCAAACCCGAGTTTTAGTACTTTTTGTATCCCACATAAATTAAACTTAAATGGAATTGCATCCTTCTTAAAAAAATTCAAATGGACTCAGTCGTTTTTTTGAAATTTGAACGTCCTTTTTTTGGTACTTTTTTTACAAAACAATTTTTGATGTACATTAATATTATAAAACCCTTCCTACGCTAGTATAAAATAAGAAAGAAAATGTTCGTTCGCATTTAGTGAACCAGACCCTTAATTTGTTTGATAATTTATTTTTTTTTTTTTTTTTTTACAACAATCACCTTGAAACTATATGAACTATCTATAAGAATTGAAGAAAAAAAAGGTCGATCAACAATTATACATATAATCTTTTTTTAATATTCTTGTTTTGATGGTATTAGAGGTATAGAGAAAGTCAAAAATGTGACTATAAAGTGTTACCCTTTAGGCTATTCTGAAATCGGACCAGCCGTTTTTGAGTCCATACGGATCATATATACAAACATCCATTTTTATATATATAGAAGATTACATATTTATAAACATTTGTTGTAAGTAACCAATGACATTACGGTGTTAAATTAATGAATTTAAATGCAATTGCGTCAGTACTGAAGTACCAGAATTTACCAAGGTTGGCTACCGATCCAAAACGGTTAAAAGGTAACGATAATTTCGATTATTTCGGTAACGGTACCTTAGCGGTATAAGCATTATTTTGAGTGGAACACTAAAGAATGACTCAGAAATTATTATTTTTTTAATCATGTTAGTTTTTAAAAATATGTCAGATATAAGGAGTGAGATCGTAAAATTCTTAACACACGTTTTTCATTAAAACTTTTAACCCAAATATTATTTGATATTTTTTTTGATCAAGTTACCTTTGTAAAACATGTCAAATAATTTGTTGTTAATCTGATTAAAATGAGTGACCAGAAAAAAGTGCTTACTAAAATTATTAAATATTTTCAACAAAACCCAACTTGAACCTACAAAAAGTTGGCCAAGCATTTAAAGGTCTGCCGTCAAACTGTTTCCAATGTTATTAAACAGTACCAGAAGAACTTGTCCGTTGATATAAAACCTGGTTCAGGTAAAAGGAATGGTCCACATGATGTTTCTAAAGCCAAAAAAATAGCAAGCATTTTCAAAAGAGCTCCCAACATAACCGGTAGGAATGCAGCCCGGTTAGCTCAGTGCTCGGACTATTTGGTACGAAAAGTTAAAGCTAATGCATGTTTAAAAACATACAAGGCAGGAACGCTGCTAAAAATTTAGAAGCCAAGCACGGAAATTGAAGTCAAGTTTTATAAAAAATATTATTGCCGCAACTTCCTGGTCAAAAATTTTATGTTGCTGATGCTCGAGAAAATGTTGAAGAAAAGTTTAGGACCCAAAAGCAGACAAAATTTCCCAAAAAGTTCTTGGTATGGTAAGCAATATGCAGTTGCGGCAAAAGAAGCCAATCATTTGTTACAACGGGCTCTATAAATACCGAAATTTACATCAAGGAATGTTTACAAAAAAGCTGCTTCCATTCATAAGACTTCATAATGTGTCCACTTATTTTTGGCCTGACTTGGCATCCTGTCACTATGGTAAACAAGCCCTTGAGTGGTACAAGAACAATAATGTGGTATTTGTACCACGAGAGGCAAATCCTCCACACTTCCCGGAGCTAAGGCCAGTGGAGAGATATTTGGTTTTTATTAAAAGAGAATTGAAGAGCACAAAAAATGTGTTCAAAAGTGTGGTAGATTTTAAACGGAGATGGACTACGTGTTCGAGCAAAGTGACAGAAAGAACTATAAAAACGTTAATGGAAGGGTTTCCGAAAAAGGTTTAAAATTTCATCACTAGTGATTAAAACTATAGACATTTTTTTTGTAAATTGTAATAATATTTTCAATCAATTATAAAAAAAATTAAAACTGTAAGTTTAGTGGTTTCGTTTTTATTAACATATATGTATGTTAAGAATTTTTCGATCTCACTCCTTATATATATAAAATGTCCGTTATAGACTCTGAAACTATCCAACTGCTTAGCTCCAAACCGGTTTCATTGGAAAGGAAATTTTCTGAAGATTGTTTGGACACCTTAAATACTACATTAGGCCCATTCGGTCTATTCGAAAAGCCGATTTTCGAATTTTCCCATACAAACATTTTTCACAAATTTTAACTTTTGAAAATTAGTATGTATTGAAATTTTGTATGTAGGCACCTCTCACGACGTGTAGATCCATTAAGAAGGGTGTTTTGGAATTACAATTTTAAGGGGGTAAAAATGGTATATCTACATCTCCGGAATTAATCTTCTATATATATGAAAGTGGATGTTTGTATGTATGTTCCGAATGAACTCAAAAACGGCTGGACGGATTTTGATGAAATTTTTAGGAAATCTTCAGAATCTTACAGTGTTACCCGCGGAGGAGCGTGTAAAAATCAAATTTTTACATTATACCGCCATTAAATGCCATAAAAAAAAAATATTTTGTAAAAAAAGGTTATATGTATAATTGTTGATCGACATTTTCTTCAATTCATATAGATAGTATTGTTGTCAAAAAAATAAAAATTTTTCATACAAAATTAATTGTACCTACTATAAAACTTCTTTTATATTACCAATCGATGATAAAAAATGTTGTTTACTCTTGCATATTAGAAATTTCCATGTAAAATCTATTTGAAAATATGTATTGCCATGTATTTTGGAATTGTATTACCCGTATATGTGAAAATAGAGTAATTTCATCTGCCCAAACATTCTCAAAACAATTGTTGGACATCAGAAATGGAAAAATTCAAATTGATCTTGGCACAAGTGAGATTTCGTTGCCGCCAAAATTCTGCCAAATGCAAATAAATATTCAAGCCGTTATCGACAAGGTATTTCCAAGACTTACAACCAACTACAAAAATTCGGATTGGCAAAAAACTTTCACCAAATTTAATTGAGGCAACAATAATCGGTGGCAGATTTAAATGCGAAGTCGTACTGATTTCACGCATACCGATGATTTTCAACGACTTAAAATCCCATTTGCTTTAAATACATTCGTTTTTTTTTTTAAGGCATAGCATGGCACTTTGGTTATAGATATCTTTTACAAGTTTGGCATATGACCACCTCATCCGCCGTCATCTGGCTACATAATAATAAGTGTTTCCGTTGCGAAGTGAGGTCAGGGGAGTTCGTGCATTAGTTTTATTCGACACTGTATATTAAAATTGAGATCGAGATGCAACAGATTTTTTCTAAGGGCCAGTAACGCGGACCGGGTTCAGATAGTCTTTTTTAAATCATTAATTTACAACTGTTATTTCGGTCAAAATGGTCACCAAAGGAAAAGTACATACGGAAAAAAATAATTAAAAATTTAAAAAAAAAATAGCTAAAGATTTGAAGGTTCATCGTCACACTGTTTAAAAGGCCCTTAAACAATATAAGGAAGACTTGAACATTAAAAGAAAACCTGGATTAGGAAGAAAAAAAAGGTCTAAAAGACAATGGTAAGGCAAAATAAATCGAACAACTCTTTCAAAGAAAGTTAAATTATCTGATTCGTTTGTGCGCAGAGGTCCTTCATATTTCAGGCCCGATTTGCCATTATCCGACTATGGAAAAAGGCCCTTGAGCAGTATTCAAACAATTCAAATTTCGTACCACAAGAGGCAAATCCACACAACTGTACAAAACTTCGTCCTGTGGGAAGGCTTTGGTCTCTTGTAAAAAAAGAATTAAGGAACACAGGAATGGTATCCCAGGACATGTCCGATTTTAAGCGAAAGTGAACCACCTCGTCCAAAAAGGCAACGGAAGCAACAATAAAATCTATAATGGGAGGATTTCCCGAAAAAGTGGATAAATTTATAAATATGCCAATATTTTAACGAATTTGTACAATATTTGAATAAATTTACCTATTTTTGAGAATTTTTATATTGGACGGTTTAAGTTTTATTTAACTCTTTATATTAAAACAATAAAAAAACTACATATATACTTATATAAATATAAAATTTATTTAAAAAACTTACCACATCAATTAATTGAGATAATTTCAATTTTATGCAAACTTTAAGAACATCTGTTGTATTGACCACCGGTCTGACCAGCTTATTGTAGTTACTCAGAAGGTCGTCATATAGACGCTTGGCATCAGGATTTCCGGCAACGGCTCCATGTACCATTAGAGCAGACAATAACCATGCTCTAATGGTTTCACCGGTCGTTGGTTTCATTTTATATGTGTTATGTAGAATTAAGATTTCGATAGTGTTATACAATGAAAGTTTTCGTTTTATGTTTATGACTCGAAATATTCATATTTAGACGGAACGATAATTTATTTTAATCTATTTTATATAAGAATCCATTTGTTTGTTTATACTGTCAGCTACACAAAAAAAAAAAAAGAAATTCGTAGTTGGAATGATTTTTTTTATAAATATTACATGATGTAATAAGTAAGGTGAGAGCGTTTCGACAACAAACACAATATTTCTTGCTGCCAAGATATTTGAAAAAGAACAACAGTTTAACAGTGCTTTATCCAAATTTCATTATATGAAATATTTTTATTCACATTTTCATTCATGTTTTTTGATTTAAAATTTTTTTTCTTTGAAAATAAAATGTATTATTTTTTCAAAATAAATTCAGTTTGACAAAACACAAGCACTTTCAAAATAGATAAATAAAAATCAGCTGTGTTGTTGATTTCACTTTACTTAGTGCATCCTGAAATATTATTAATCGAACATGACATTTTTCCCCAAACTTTTTTCATTCAGAATAAGAACATGTTCATAAATATTATAAAATTGTACAAAATTTTTGATTTTTTAATAAATTGCATTACGTAATGATTTAATTAAAATATTTTTGTATAATGGCCCTATATTTCATTAAACATAATAAAGTATGTATTAAAATTAAAGTATTTTTCGCATATTTTCACATTTTGTTACTGAAAAAAATTTCCAAGGAAAAATTCAGACATTTATAAACAACATAAAAATATAAATGAAAATTGAAATATATATATTTTTTTTCAAGACTCCTAGATTTTATTTGAAAACAATAAATATTAACAAAATTATACTATTTATGAAATTATTTATAAATGTTACGAATTGAAAATCAAATCATACTATTCATGTTGACTATTTTTTTGTGTATTTATTTACAAAATTGTTTACTTTATTTCACTGTGATTTTCAATTAATTTTTCTAATATTTCCAAACAAACTTTTATGCAATATAAATGTTTTATAAAACACAAGTACTTATAGTACATACCATGATATAAAAAAATTACAAGGTAGTTTCATTTTCTGTTTATGTCAACCTTATTAAGCATTTGACAATAAAGGAGATTTGAAGTTTATGTGTAAAATAAAGCTACCATATTCTTCAAAATAAATCCCATTTTTGCCATTATTGAAAACATAAATACAATTAAAAACATATTTTATTCAAAATATTGTTTTGCGTTTATCCAAGGTTTATTTGAGTATCGTTAGCAGAATGATTTTGTTTATGCTTGATTCTGGTTATATCGGCAACTAAATCACACATCTGTTTGCGGATGCACAAATAAAAGAACAGTTTTACGAATGTACAACTCAGGTTTGTCTAATCTCCTCATAAGATTTGAGAGAGTGGTTGTAACATGAGAGACAACTTCATTGGGACAATTGAGACTTGGTTGATGCATAATATAGTGCAATATTTTACAATATTTCACTATATTATTCAACAGCTGGTTCTGTTGTGGTTTTATCTTCTTATCCTCCACCAAAGATTCGAAAATTAACTGCAAAAAGTCTCCGGCAATGGAATCGTCCTTTTACGCCGCGCATTATCTCGACCAATAAACGCCCACAGCCCTGCATACTATCAACTTTTTCACGCTCTATAGTTTCCATAATAAACTCCAGGAATTTTCCATAGTCACGCATATCCCGAGCAATGAATGAAATACGTTCAACAGCAAAATTGCTAACATATTCTTCAAATCGTCTAGCAAGGGTAGTATACAATTGAAGAAAACGGCTATATTGCGTTTTAAATAAGGCTTAAAAACCTTATATAGATTACCCAAACACACTAAAAGTCCACTCCAATTGGTCAGCATTGTGGGTATTGAGCAAACATATTAATCTATCCAGACACGCTGCCAATAGGGATAAAAGTCTTCTCGCAAATCTCTAGCCAACACATCAATTACTTTCAGCAAAGACTGCAGTGACAAGTTTGTAGCACAGACTAGTTTTATAAAAGTAAGTCGATCACAAAATCCTTTTGATGCAACAATTGAGGCAACGTTACTGTTTTTTAAAGTCTGATGGAAAAAAGTTTCATTATCTTCGGACAGCTCTTCATTTTCATTACCTATGTGATATAAAGCCAAACATCATAAATTAATCCGTTTTTTTTTATTTATTTTAAAGATAAATTACACAGTATTGTGAGTTGTTACATACTACACATATTTCATTGAAAATTTCTCGGAGTATTGTAACCTTTCTCTAAATGTGGTAACGCCTTCCTGAATATTTACAAATAAATTAAACTTCAATAATCCCCTTTCTTGTCAAAAAATTATAAATGAAACTACCTTGTAATTTTTTTATATCATGGTACATACGATCCTTGTACAACTTGAAAATTAATTTTTTTTTTTTTTACAAACATATTTGCTAGGTTTTATATAATTATCTTTTTATTATTAGAAAATATTCAGACCATATTTTATCTTTTTAGTTTCACTTGTTTCGGATATATCATGTTATTAACAACAGATGTAAGCTGAGGCTGGTCAACGTTTTTTAACACATTTTTATCCATATCTATTTAATCGCTTTTTCGAAACATTTTTGAGCAACACATAAAACTAATCTAAAATTTCATTCGCACTTAAAATTCAATCGATAACAAAAAGGATATTGGACAAAAAAATATTACTTGAACAAAGGATATCTTCCATTTTCTAAATATTTTTTTCAATTATAAGCAATTACATAGTCGACAACATATAAAAAAATCAGAGTGGGCAACAAGGGGATCTCGAGATAATAAACATTTAAAACTAATTTATTAATATTTCGAAGAATAATCAAAAAACTTCAAATATATTTTTAGGGATATCTTTGTATCTTTGAGTACAACACCTAAAACCCTTTTCCGATAGAAAACAATAATCCTTTAAGCAAGAATATTTTGATAATGGAACATAATGTGAAGATAAATATGTCACAAACATAAATTGGTAACATAAAATATTCCTTAAAAATATCATATTATTTTGAATGTCTATATAGAATTTTACTTATATTATCTATCAAAATGTTAATATTCATCAAAAATTCATAAGAAAATATGCTATGTAGTTTGCAAAAGTAGCCATTATCTTATGACATCCTTAGAGTCCCATTTCCATATTTTCCCCAAAAATTAGGGATAAGAATTTCGAGATATCCTTCTTCAAAGGACCGTAATCATACTAATTATTAGAATAAAAACTTTCAAGGATTAATATACGACTATTTTATAATCAGTTATAAAAATATGCACAAAAACGTATTGTAATTAGGCAATGACTCATATTAAAGGAATATAAGTATGTATTTGGAAAAGGATGATATCCGATTCGAAAATAATGAAATAATGAAATCTACTATTTATTAGCTTTAATATGAGATCAAAAATTATCAGCTATTCCGTTCAGATAACCCAGCCTTAACAGTCCTAATGTTATTAACAGAATTACTTTAGGTATTTTGCGTGAATTTATTAAAGCAAAATTCTGGAGAACTTTTAATTTTGTTTGACCATGAAAACTTGTACACATACAAAATGTTATGGAATTCATTGAATTTTTAATTGAACGGTTAAAGAAAACATAACAAAATTTTGCACTAATGTAGATGCAAATGTCCTTAAATCAACGGTATTATAACTTTTGAAATTTTCTATTTTAAAATACCGAACCGAAAACACCTGCTTGGGCAAAATACAAATTTTGACCCCCTCTAACTCTCGACCGATTTTGTTAAAAAATTTGAATTACTATCCAATAGTGCAAATATCATCCCAATCGGAAGACATCGATTTCAAAAGTTGGTGCACTTAACATGAAATGCCCCATATATGAAATATATGAAAATACTTTTGACACATTTCCTGATATGAAGTAGTTTTAACGCTCGTTGACGACCACTTTAATTGTTAATTTAAACATAATTTTGATTAAAACGTTTTTTTGGTGTTTTCTAGTTTATAAATGTTCATAATTTGTAAAAATATATTTTTAATCTATTTTTTCCTAGTAATAATAAAGAAAATTTGAAATAATGCATATAATGAAAAACCGATTTTTTAGACAATACAGTTTTTCGAATAACTCGAAAACCCGTTATCTAAAAAATTGGGTTTTAGCTTCAAAAGTCTTAAAAAAAAACTGCTCTTTCATAACATCATTTTCAAACCATCTTATTTGATACCTGGTTGAAGTTGATATGTTTTTTTTTTCTAAAAACGAGCGAATTAAGGTAACATGGATAAACCATCAGATGTGAGGTTTGACATCTCCGATTTCTATCAAATCACTTTGACTACAGACCCTTTATAGTTCAAAAAAAAAAATACTTATTGGAAATTAAAAAAACATTTCTGATTACAAACCAAATTAAGGGTGTGCAAATATTATTGAGGATGATCTAGTCATTCAGAGAGTGGATTTTGTAACCACTCTAAATAGAATAGAGTAACCGGATGTCACATCTGAACACTTTGACTGTAAAATACCTTTAAACGCTTATAACATATATTATAGCTTTAAACAATAATAACAGATAACGGCAACTTGTCCTGAACTTAAACTTTTAACATACTAGCTAATAAGGCAAAGAAAATGTATCTTACTCTCCAACTGTAATAGCTAAAAATTTAAACATTAAACATGATTAACTTTCACTATATTGTCAAGTTTAAAAAAAGAAGCTTTAATATTTACATTTGTAATATACTTTGATTCCTTTACACCTTTTAAATCGAATGGATATAAAAGTTAAACGTTCTGAAATTTAATACGTAATTTTCTGTAACGAAATGGTCTCAAGTCAAAAAAAAAAAAAATGATTCGATGTACAGTATCTGTGATAAATTGGAGTTGAAATAGTTAATGACAAATCCGAAAAGAGCCATTTGATGTCCGTAAATTGTGTAGTAATTACAATGCCCCTTATTAATTCATATAATTTCATTGACAAAGTACGCTAAATAAAATGTATATGTATTTGGTAATCACCCAGAGCAACTGAAATGGCAGTATTATTATAACCGAAAGAATTGTAAGTCATATATATTAGGGTGTTCCGTTCAGTTTGTATGGAGATAAATTAAGTTGTCGATTTCCCCAAAGGATCAAAATGTCCTTTTTAAGATTTTTATGATTTTTTCATATTTCTCACAAAGGAAAAATATGCAATATTAGTATTGAGTGAAAGGTCTTTGAAATGCACTTTCAATGCCGTATCTGAATTCTCTTCCAAATCTAAAAATAATCCATGTTTTGTAATTTTTGCCAAGAATTGTAGATTTAAAGCACAACATTTTTAACAAACACTTTAGCTTTATAAACCTTTAATAAAAGTATTGTATTAAAAAGGCTTATTAAAGGCAGAATAAGTAATGTACTGTTTTTTGTCTAAGCTGGGAATGCTTCTCAGTTATTTCCCCTTTTTCGTTGTTAGTGTTGCTTGCAATTAGAATAAAATATTCGTTAATTCTATTTTTTATCATTGTTTGTTTTGATTAATAATACATTTTTGAAGATAAAAACTAATTTTTAGAGAAAAATTTTTATATATGATTCTAGTAAATTTATATTAAGCTAAAATGTATTAATATACAAACATTTTTATATATTTTATTTCAATTATTATTAAAAGTATTCGAATGGCGAATATTCTGGGATTTGTTTTGTTAATTTATTTTTGTCATTTTGTTAAATTTTAACAAAATTTAATGAATTTCTATAAGGAAACACATAATTTTAATTTCGGAATGGTTATATTAGATTGTGTGGACCTCCTTCCACAATGTTTTCAGATTTTATTACTACATTTCGTTACAGGTTAAAAGAAAATAACAAAAATGGCAATCAAACTCACTTGCGAACCTCATATAGCTCACTGCCGGAGGAATTTGAAACAAAATCATATATTATTATATTGGAACATATTCCCCAGCGGAGTTAAAATTACGTTTTTCAATTGCAATAGTATCGTCTATTATTGCAAATTTATAAAAAATTATCTTTAAAATTCCCATTTTTCCAGATAAAATGTAAAAAGAATACCTTAAAGTTGGTTTATAGTAGTGTTGAAGCTACAATAAATATTTCAAATTTATGAATGGTTTATAATAGACTTATAAGACTATTAAAGGTTTATGAATACAGTTTTTTGATTTTTTTCTTATTAACGACTTATAAAGCTGTTTTAAGTTATTATGAAATAGACCGTTATTATTTATGTCGACAGGAAGAGCCAGAAAAGAAAAGTAAATAAATAAACAGCTGATAAACATTGTTTATATAAACAATGATATAATGGTTATACAATGGTAATACATCCAAATTTTTAAATAATCAGTAATGAAAACAGTTCATTAAAAGATATTGATTAAGGAAAACAATGGTAATTTAAAAAAAAAATTAAATTTAATAATAATTAAATCGTCAATTAATTAGTCCATATTAATAAAAATTTGCTCAATTCACAAGGTCTCTTATCATGTCATCATAATACTACTTTCTATGCTATGTTTATTGTGTTATCGTAACGAACCAGCAGAGACCAACGCCGAATGGCTAAGAGTCGGTTAAGCCGAGCCGCCGAGTCGTGATATATTAGCACATTATGACAATATGACTGATTGAATTGACCAATTGCTTTAACGGCTGGTTTAAAGTTGTATAATGGCTCTCAACAGCAGTGCTTCGCAAACTATGACAAATGTGTGGGTATTATTAACATTGTCGTGAGAACACCACAAGAGTCAGTCTAATTTGAAGCATCGTTAAGTAAAGACAATAACTGCATTGTCAGTGTATATTTGTACATTATAAAGTGTGTGTGTGTATTTCTGCGAATTGATAAACGTGTATAAAAACGCTGAGTGACTATTTGAACTGTTGTTGTTGTACATTTTAAATAAATAAAGAGTTGTTACAATTTTACCAAATTTAAAAAGGTTAAAACGTAACAATTGGTGTCAGAAGTGAGATTGCTAAATAAAAAAAACTAAATGTTGAACAACTCAAAAAAAGAATTTAGTAAGTTGGAGCTACCAACAGCAGGTAACAAAGCAGAATTGCAGAAGAGGCTCATAGATAAATTCAAACGAGAAACTTCTTGCTGCAGTTCAAGACACTTCTAGAGTCAACAGCGAGAAACTTCTTGCCGACAACGAGAAACTTCGTGCTGAGGTTAAAGCAGAAGTCAAAGAAACTATTAAACACTTAGCTGACATGGAAGCGAAACTTCAAGAATCCTCTCGAGCCACATATGTTAACATTCAGGAAATGTCTGAGGTAATTAACAGCAAAGTTGATTTCATTTACAAGAAGGTGTCAAATTTAGTGAATGGTGTCGATCAAAAACTGCATGATCTAGAGGTAAAGGTGAATAATCTTCAATGCCAAGATGGACCGGTGCGAATTATTCCAGATGCATCTAGTAGAATAAAGGCTCCTAATTTTGAAGGCACCACACCATTTAATGAGTTCAAGTTCCAATTTAATACGACGAAGAAAAAGCTATCGAATTGATTTTGGCCTTAAAAGGAAATTCAGCGGTAGTTCCTGAAAGTGTGCCAGCAAACAACAGAAATTGTTATGATGACCTAATGGAGGCAAGATTTTGCGTTGGAAATCGAGCGTTTGCTACAGCTTGCTTATCCAGAGAAAAACAACCCATTTTTGGACAATATCAAGATTGAGGTATTTAATAAAACATGCAGTTGGTGCCACACCTAAACCATCATTTGCAGAAACCGTTTCATTCGCGTTGGCACAAGAAACAGCGAAAATAATTTCTAAGACGCAAATAAGCAAAGTGCGAAATATCGAAGTAATTGCTGAAAATGAGAGAAATATAGTCGACAAATTAAAAAAAACCAAAATCAAATGCTATAACTGTGTTAAATCTGGTCATATTCAGCGAAACTGCAAGGCACCGAGAAAGCGAACCAGATCTGTTTCTCCACCAAGGAACGACCAGCAGGCGAATAATCAATCATCACAAGAATCACCCTTAAACTAAAATTTTTACTACAGACACCGGGGCATCGCAGTCTATCATCAGGCCCGATTTAGACAAGAAAACAATTTAAAACTATTATGTTTGGTAAGTCTGCGCACAGCTACAGCGGAGCCGGCCACTGTCTATGGTAAAGTAAATATGATATTAACCGTTGTCAATGTTAGCGTCAATCATGTATTCATTGTTGTCGACATTGTGGACGAAGTAATCATTGGTGCTGATTTCATGATTAGTCACGGCATTAAATTGCATATGGGGCAAAAAGTTATGATTTGGCGAAATGTGGAAATAGCCCTTGACATTGGATATGAAAATAGGACTCAAGTAAGAAATCTAGTTACCGTCGAGCATCAGAAACTACCACCACAGTCAGTAACTTTAGTATGGGCACGTATGAACGGAGATTGTGAGGACAACAGTTTGTGGGTGGTAGAACCAGCAGAAATAAAAAGTAATCTTATAACAAGAAAAGCCCTCGTTAAATCCTGCAACAAAAGAATAGTTCCTGTAAGAGTGCTTAACCTGTCCAGCTATGAAAAAGTCGTTAAGCCAAATTCCGAAATAGGTCAGTGCGCTTCAACAGAGGCACTAATCAATTGCGAGGAAAACCCGAATAAGTCTACTAAAGAACACGAGCTAATAGCGGAATATGTGTGGAAATGGATAGAAGATTTATTTAACAACTTCTGTAGAAACACACCTCCGTCTTCGCCTTAAAAATCAAAGCCAAGGTAGAATGGCAATTGTAAAGCATCAAATAAATTCAACCGAAGCAAGGCCAATAAAGCAGGCGCCCAGAAGTATTCCTCTAGCAAAACGAAATGAAGGGAAGGAGTTGGTCAACGAAATGGAGCGGAACGGTATAATCGAACCATCTTCAAGTCCTTGATGCTCGCCAGTTGTTTTAGTTAAGAAGAAAGACGGCAGCTCTAGATTTTGCGTCGATTATAGAAAGCTGAACGTCGTCACCAAGAATTGTCGACACCCTGGACACACTAGCTGGAACAAAATGGTTCCCCACTTTGGACTTACACAGTGGTTATTGGCAGGTAAAGATTTCAGACAAAGATAAGGAGAAAACTGTCTTTAGCAATTTAATGTGATGTCATTTGGACTCTGCAATGCTCCAGCTAAGACATGGAAGACATGCTTGGTGTACCTCGATGACATAATTGTCATGGAGAAGTCTTTAACGAATATCAGCGGCTGGACTCAAACTTAATGCAAAGAAATGTGCACTGTTTCAGAAAGAAGTTAAGTATTTAGGGCATCGTGTAACAGCAGACGACATATCAACAGATGAAGATAAAATACGATCTGTAAAGGACTCTCCTCGTCCGAAAAATCTTTATGAATTGCGATGCGGACGCGCTGTCAAGACGGCCTTGCAACTTAGGATTGCGCAAAAGCCGAGGAAAAGGAATGTGTCCTCGACGTTCGACTAATGCATATAAACTCCAGTGAAGATTGGTCTGTAGCGCAGAGAAATTACCCCATACTGTCGAAAATAATATTGGCATAAGAAGAAGGAAATTCCCCTGATGAAATCATATTGGGCCCTATGAATAGTCTACAGTTGCTAAATGGCTGCTTATACCGCATATGGGAAAGTGTTGTCGGTAAAATGGTGAAAAATCTAATTGAGGTACCATCCTCTAAAATAAACGAAGTAATGAAAGAGTTCCATGACGGCCCCAGTGGTGGTCATCTTGGTGTGACAAAAACTTTAGAAAAGTTAAAACAACGTTTTTATTGGGTGGGTTGTCAGCAAGCAGTAGCCGATTGGGTAGCCAATTGTCCACAATGCATAGCAGCAAAGGGGCCAATAAGAAGAAGTCGTGGACAACTGTAGATGTACGTTCTAGTGGTTATGGATTATTTCAGCAAATGGCCAGAGGTATATGCCATACCAAATGAGGAAGCTAAAACGGTTATAAGCGTATTTGTGAACAACTGGGTGTGCCGCTATGGTGTTCCACTGGATTTGCATTCGGATCAGGGCAGACATTTTGAATCTGGCGTTTTCAAGCAATTTATACGGAATAAGAAAAACCAGAACAACGGCACTGCATCCTCAATCTGATAGCATGTTCGAAAGATTCAATCGCACTCTGGAGGAATATTTAAGAAAAGTGGTCAGTGCACACCAGAAGGACTGGGATGAACACATACCGAAATTTCTATTGGCGTACAGATCAGCTGTTCACGACTCAAACTCTCGAACACCTGCAAAAATTGTGTTCAGGACAGAACTCAAGTTGCCTGGCGATTTAAAATTCGGTATTAATCCCTCATCAACAAATAATGAAGACACGTCCGAAGAGCAAGATAACCTTAACGAACTTCATGAAAATGAAAGCCAGATACCATCGAGCAGCAAATTCTGAAGGATTTAACGAAGGGCAGCTTGTACTGCTGTATAACCCACATCCCACAACCCATTGGGATGGACCATACAAAGTGATTAAGAAATTAAACGACGTGGTGTACAGAATACAGAAAGAAAAGAGCCCGAGATCTAGAATGTAGGTTGTACATCTAGAACGACTAGCTGCCTATAGGAAAAGTGAATCTATGCCTATTCGGGACGAACAGGCTTAAGCGGAGGGCAGTGTTACGAAATTGTACTTGAATTCAAATATAACTGTTTTAACGGCTGGTTTAAAGTTGTATAATGCCTCTCAACAGCAATGCTTGTCAAACTATGATAAATCTGTGGGTATTATTAACATTTTTGTAGAATATACAACATTGAATAAAAGCTTTGAATTGAGCATTGTTTGAAAGTATGGAATACTAAATGATTAATGAATAACATCGAAAGGTCTGGAATTCGAATATTCTAGTTTTAAGATCGTTGTAGAAATAGAGCTTTCTAGATTGTAATGCAGTGTATATAAATTGGCCGTGAGAACACCACAAGAGTCAGTCTAATTTAAAGCATCGATAAGTAAAGACATGAAATGCATTTTGCGAATTGATAGATGTGTATTAACTATTTGAACTGTTGTTGTTGTACATTTTAAATAAATAAAGAGTTGTTACAATTTTAAACTACTAGACGGCTTTTATTTGCAATCAAAAGTATCCGGTTTATTTAAAGGAAATAAACGTAACAATATGTACTTCCATGTATGCTATAAGTACACGACCATCATTATGACGATGGTCTAGCACAATTCCAACTAGACACCATCATCTTCTATTTATTTAGCAAAATAAATTATAACGTTAATGGAGTGGTGTGAATGAAAATTTAAAATTGTTTAAACGTAAACATTTTATACAACCCCTATTTTTTTAATCAACATTAGATTTGATTATATAAATAATGATAAACTGTTTGTCCTTCTAAATTCGTAATCCTGTGTTATGCTAAGGAATAGACGATTTTTAATATTTCTTCCGTATTCAGCTCATCAATACTTCCCGTTTGCAGGTACATATTCCTACAATAGATTCGTAAAAAATCAGTTCATCGAGACAATCTAATGTACATAAGTATGTACATACATATTTACAAACATTGTATGTACACACACATATACACATTCATATGTATATTTGTGTTCATTTTTTCCTATACATATAGTAGATAGGTTGTATATGAATTAAATAATCAAATTTGCACACAACTATGGTATCGAAAAGATACGCCCTTCAATATCTACACATGTATGTTTGATATACAATTAACATTTTAATTTTATGTTTTATTTTTATAATTTTTGAGATCACAACCGAGTAGTTTTTTATTTTAAACACTTTTTAATTCGATTTTTGTTTCAAAGACTTTTTTTGATTCGTCATCAATCGATTAATTTTTCGTATTTTGCTTGGTATTATATATTTACTTTAAATTATCTTAGCTATTTTTTTAAGTACTTTTATATACATTTATTTTATTATTTCTTTCATTAATTTCGAAAACTTTTGACGATTTATTTATGTAATTTTCACAAAAATGATGTGCACACATTTATACATATACATGGATTTTTAATCACTTCGGTATACATTTATATAACAGCATATGAATAAGTAAAGAAAAAAATCATTTTGGCTGTAATCGTAAAAATTATTATCCGTTTAGCTACCAAACAAAGCAAAATTTCTCAGGAAACTGGATGGTTGATGCTGATGCTGTTAACATCTAAGCACTCTTCTCTTTAAGTTAAGAAGGATGCAATATGTGTACATATACATACATATGTATTTGTAAGTATCCTTCCAGTCAATCACAGTCAGAATACATTCTCGTACATTTGTAACTTTCCAGTGTACAACACTATTGTTATTTGAAACAGAGTGTCATGAATGAAATGTTTGATAAGAAATGTATGGCACAAATAAAATATACAAACACAATACCTTCCTACTATCATGTACAATGTACATACCCATTCCATCCCCCATCATCGTTATACATGTATATATACATAGATAGATACATGCTGAAAATATGTATATAAAACTGATTTGTATATGTACATATAAATTTAAGTATATGCATAACACGTGTATATACAGCACTTGAAAGAGGTTAAAACAGCTGATTTTTCTACACTTCGCGAGGACTGATAAGGGTAGTTTTAAAAGCAGTTTATCATTCCGTTTGTAATTTCCACAATTTTGATTTGGGGCCCCATAATGTAGATATATATCTATAGGGATATTCAAATAACTTACAAACATGAATGGTAAACATATTGTATGTATGTATAAATAAATATGTTGGATAGGGCCCCGAGAATGTTGTTATTTAAAATGGCGAAAATAGCTATTATACAAACTCCAGCCGAATTAAAAATACATTAAAAACTCGAGTTTTAAAGAATTTTTCTTCAGCAACAAATTTGATTTGTACGGCACTGCCGAATATAATACCCTTACTTGTTTAAGGTATTTACAGACAACAATACTGAGTATTAGTATTTATCCCATTTATTTCATCGTCTAAACAAAAATTGTATTAGATTTTCAAATAATATAAATGATTTTTATACCCTTCACCATAGAATAATATATCCATAGAAGCGTTACTGAGAGGGAAAAAACCTAAGTCTGTTGTCAAAAACCTAAGTCGTGAGAATGTATTAGTACATAGTTTTGAGGTAGTATTGGTGACTTTTTAATTTTCACCAGACACACAGAGTTCTATAAAAATGTTTAAATTTTAATTTATTAAAATTTTCTCCTATTTTCAATACCAAAAATTGAAACTCTGTTCTATAAATAAAATTCTACCACAGATAAATTTAAGTGTCAAAAATTAATAAAAAATAAATTTGTTCATTTGAGCAAAATAAAAGTGTTTCGAAAATAAATGTGTTCCGCAAGTATTAAAAAAAATTGACAAAAATTGTGTAGAAGTGTAAAAAAGCGGTTCGGTCTATATTTAGTCGGGAAATCGAAGTTAAAATTTCCAGTATTTTGATGTGTTAAATTCTCTCACAAGTATGTTGAATTCACATATCACAAGTACGTGTGAAGAGAGTAATTATTGTTACTCTCAGCTTACTCTCAGTTGCGCCTCTAGTTGTACCCTATGCCCTTCACCTTCGTGAGAAGGGTATATATAAATTTGTCATTCCGTTTGTAATTTTCACAATATAATTTTCCGACCCTATAAAGTATATATATTCTGGATCCCTATAGATAGCGGAGTCGATTAAGCCATGTCCGTCTGTCTGTCCGTCTGTCTGTCTGTTGAAATCAATTTTCTGAAGACCCCAGATATCTTCGGGATCCAAATCTTCAATAATTCTGTCAGACACGCTTTCGAGAAGTTTGCTATTTAAAATCAGCAAAATCGGTCCACAAATGGCTGAGATATAAGGAAAAAACCAGGACAACCTCGATTTTTTACCTATTTTTTGACCTATATCTGGATTACTAAGTCATTAATATAATATAGAAAATATAAAATAAAATTAATATAGAAACTAATATTGAAATTTAATACGGAGATTACAACAGGTTATGAGCGACTCCACTAGGGATGCCAGATTCAGATTCTCAAAAAGCTGGAAATTGGGCCTTAAAAAACTGGAAAAAACTTGACATTTTAAAAAATGTTTAAGAAAATGTTAATTGTGGTTTTGTGTAAATAGTTTTTATTAAAATATATTTTTATAAATTGTTATCAACATATTATTTTTTATTTGGCCAATTCCAAAATTTTTTAAAATCTTTACAAGATTCCCTTAAATTTATCAGGTCGAATGACATTCGGTTTCTTTCTTTAGTATAGAGATTTTTTAAAAATACTAAAAACTCTTCCACAAAAAGTGTTGAAAAACATACAACTTAAATTCTCGAATTCATTCCTTTCACCTTTTGTAAAAAAAAATAGCACCAAATCATTTGACTAATCCTTTGGTATTTGTTTATAAGCTTCACAGCAGTAATCGATATATAGTTTATCGTTATCTATTTCGGATATTTAAAGGTTTTGCTTATGTTTTTGTAAATTTTCCCAAGAAAATACGACATTTTTAATTTTAAAGCCTTAAAAGTTTTTTATTCATTATGCGAAATTTTTGTTCAAAATGCTGTTAATTTTGCTGGCAAAAAATTTGTCATTTATCCTACATTTAAGGCTATTCATAAGTACGGTCATTATATCATGCAACTCTGAAACTGTACAAGAATCATTCTCAAGAGCTAGGACAAGCATCAAAAATGCTGGACAACCCTAGACTCCACCCACCATGCTGACAGAAAACAACATTTTTGGTCGGCCCTAATAAAAATGATAACCAAAATGATTACCCTAATTGACCCATACCTTAACTTCACCTTTCGTAATAAAAAAATCAAAATTTCATATTCGAAATCAAAACAAAAAGGATAATTTTATTTATAGTATTAAAATAAACGATAATAACATTATGCTAGTTGGGTTATACTAACTCGAGTACGCAGTGGTGCTAACCGTTTTTAGCTCTTGTTTTCGAGATGCACCGTTATTTCGAAAATGGAGGAGGTTGCATGACATATGTTCACGTAACTCTAAAATGTTTTAGTTTAAGAATGACTTAAACCATTTTAAACCTACGCAGTCGTTTTAGAAATACAATTTTTTTGGGGAACAAATTTGTTTAAGCAAAATTACGACATTTTTGTTTTTTTAAAACGGCATAAAAAATTGGAAAGTGTAGCTACACTAATTATGACCAATTATAGTAGCAATTTAAAATATTAAATAGATATAAAATTTGAATTTATATTAATATTACGTTTATAAAATAAAATTAAAGTGAGTTTAAAAAAAGAAAAGAAAAAAGGTTGATAAAAATATAGATGACAGTATTTTATTCAACCATATGTATATATATTGTTACGTTTTAACCTTTTTAAAACGTTGGTTTATTTCCTTTAAATAAACCGGATACTTTTGATTGCAAATAAAAGCAGTTTAGTAGTTTAAAATTTGTAACAACTCTTTATTTATTTAAAATGTACAATAACAACAGTTCAAATAGTCACTCAGTGTATTTATACACGTTTATCAACGCACAGAAATGCACACACACTTTATAATGTACAACCTTAAATGTACAAGACAGTTGATGTTAACTCTAACAGTGCCAATGATCAACTCACTCACGACTACAACCTTAGTGTTGCCATACTTATAAAGCATGTTATCAACATTGCTGATAAGTAGAAGCTTCTACTGATGGACGAGTCGTTACATACCGTTAAAGTCAAATCGCCATTGCAAAATCGTAACAATATTTAGATAGTTTTATATAAAGTGCAAGTTGAAATCCTTGAAATGAATTTGTTTGTTGGGTTATTTGACGTATTGTAGTGTTTGTATGTAGGGTGTCCGTATAAACATATTTTGTGTAAACTGAAGGGAGTAGAATATAGTAGTTGTTTTCGCATACCTGATAATTTGTAGTAATTTGTATAAATTATTACTGCAAGTTTCGGGATTGCGTTCGTTTACTTTTTATTACAAATATAGTATGTGATATTTTAGAAAACTAATTTGATCCTCCGTAGGCCCGCGACATATAAAAAACCATAAAAAATCCAGCAAAATTAAAAAAAAAATAAATAAACCTAAATACCTCTTCAACTAATAGAGAAATCCTACACATGTAAGCGTATTTTTTGTAGATCATTTAAAGTACTATTTATATTTTAGCTCATAAATGGAAAAAATTGAGACCCGAGGTGACCAACTTTGAGGGGCAACGCACTGGCCCCATTAGCGCTAGGAAGCTTGTAAACATAGTTTGAAAGATTTTGCTTATGTTCTAGCTGTTGGTTAATATTTCAGTACACAATGTCATTTAATTAGAGATGCTAATCGGGACTGAGTTTTGAAAATCCCGGGGTTCGGGAATTTATAAAAAAAAAATTATTTGCGTTTTTTTTAAATAAAAAGTTATCTCCAAACTTTACCGCGTTTTGTTGTAATACCATTTTTTGAAATAACTTTCAATAGTCTATTCGACTATGCAAGGACCATTTTGGTATTTGCAAAAAATGTATAAAAGTTATAGCCTTATTGTACATACTGGTATAAAACAGTATCTTAGTAAAAAATTAGTGTTTACTTTAAATAGCTTTTTAAGAATACTATTGCATCTATGGTTTCTTCTGCCATTCTGAAACTAATTTTGTTTCCGAAATATGCTGCTGCCGAAAAACATCTTTTACATTCCGTCTTTCACATTGGCAAAACCGTTTCCACTTGTAATAAATCTGCAAGTATTTTCCTCTTGTTCCTTCAGAAATAAAATAATATATCTCTTTAGCAAATCTACATTATACTTAATTTGGTTCGGCTATTGTTATTTGGGGGCTTTTACATTATTTAATAATATTTTTTAGGCTTTGAGCAATCGAAATATTTTTATTTTGTTGAAACTGAGATAAAATCAATTTCGTTTGAAGAGGATTTTAATTGAGTTTTGTTAGATAACTTATGAACAAATTATGAAAAATTATGGAAAACCAAAATAACGCATTCCTTTATTAACTATGTTGTAGCAGGCGTTGAGCTCAACAACTTTGCTGAACATCACTTTGCGATATTCTCGCAAGTAGAAGGTCAAAATGCTTGAAAAAGGTACACAAAAATTACAATTTCCTCTATTTATTTATAAAAAACGGGATTTAGAAAACCTCGAAAATCCCGCGATTTTAAATTAAAAAATCCCGGGATTTTCGGGAACGGGATTCCCCGTTTGGCATCTCTACATTTAATCCAATCATTATGTTCCAGTCACACAATTCTCACATGTACCAAATATTTGTATTTTATTTTTATTTCTTGTAACTAAAAGTAAACAAAAGCAGCAGATTCATCAAATGCACAATAAATTCAAGTTTGCGAGTCTTAATTGTCGCGCAAGGACCAAATCCTTTTCATGAAATTTTCGTTAACCAAATCGCAAAGTGGCTGCCCTATGTCATCGGTGTCCAATTGTGATCACCTCTTCGAGAGATAACACGGTCCGGAAACTTTTCCCGTAAAAGAGCAATGGTTTCGTTGCTTGTGTGGTACGTAGAGCCGTCTTGTTGAAAGTAAACGTTGTCCAGATCAATATCATCCAACTCCGACCATAAGAAATCATTAATCATCTCTCGATAGCGCAATCCATTCACCGTAACTGTTGATCCAACCTCGTTTTCGAAAAAGTAAGGTCCAATGACCCCGCTGGACCATAAACCGCACCAAACAGTCACCCGTGCACAGCGACATGCATGGGTTTTATTCTTCACATCACTAACTTGTCTCAAGAGCTCGAATTTTTCCACCAATTTCTGTATTGCGGTCCGATTTGCACCATTTTTGTAGTATATTTTAATAATTTCAGTGCGTTGTTGAAGCGTGTTTCATACCATTCAGCTACCGAATTACCGGGTAATTCAAAATAACACCACTTGTTGGAAAACCCTTTATTACGCGAAAATTAAACAAAAAGTTGAAATTAAGTTTAAGAAATTAAACACAAATAAAACAACTAAGAGTGCTATATTCGGCTATGCCGAATCTAAAATATATTTAATTGCCCACTTCCTAAATATATCAAGAAAACGCTTAAATTTTAAATATTGTAGAAGTTACAAACGAAATGGCAATCTTATATATACCCTTCTCACGAAGGTGAAGGGTATAAAAACAACAACGCCAAACTAAACAAAACACCAAAAACAATACACCAAAAAAAAAAAAAAAATACGCAAAGCAAAGAAACCAACACACAAACAAACATACGTTTTGTTGCTTGAATAAAGAAAAGTAAAATCTAATAAAAAAAAAAATAACTAAAAAGTGTGGTAAACTGAAGTGTACGAATCGTACCACGTATATACTTAATTTTCTACTAGAACTTTAAAAATACATTGAACTTTAAAAATCCATTCAATAGAGAAATTGATTTATGTGACAAATTTACAAATTTCTCTACACTTCACATATTAAACACTTTGCTTTCTATACCAAGAATTTCAAACACTCTCGAGGAGGCTTCCCGGAATACAAGTGGTCAAACCACATGTACATTCCACACCCTCGAGAGATATAACGAGAATTATAACCTGTGGGATCACTCCAAAATTTTTGATAACCATCATCGTACTTTCCATCACAAGCTATTACATAACGATTTCGCACATGGTTTTGAGACGAGTTTGCATATAGATTGAAAATCCTAAATAGCCTTCTAATTAAACCGTACCAGCAATCGACAGAGTTTAAAATATTAAATTATTAATTCCAGCACACAATATATCAAACTAAACTAAGACACCCAAAAATTTCTAAATCTACTTAAATCAGTTCTTAGATCTAATATCACAAAATTTCTTACAACTAATATCACAAATATTTATAATCCAAATTCTTTAAATATATAAACACCTATACAATCTAACAAAAATTAACACCATATCAGTATTCAATATCCTAAATAACAAATGTTGCCATTAATATTTTTACTTATTATTTAAAATGTACTATTATTCTAAATTTATAACTTCATATTCTAACCCAGTTCTAAACATAAAACAAAATATAACCCCTTATTTACAACTAATGTATAAAAGAAAAGCTAAGTTTTAAACCTTATTAATTATTGTTATAATCTATGCTAAAAACTTATAATCATAAATATTAACATTATTCCTTACGTATAAATATATACATAAATGTAGATCATTAACATATCAGTGTTAAATTGAATAAAAATTTGTCAACATCAATTCTGTAAGTTTTTAACTATTCTCTTTTGTTATTGATATATGTATATTTATATGTAATGTGATTTCAATATTTACTCTTACATTGCAAATTTATTTTCTCTTGAATATATTGAAATTTTGAATAATGAAATAATAAATCTTTTAATGTGATTCTTCAGGGTCGTAGTAAGGGTGTTAGGGGTTTTTCCAATATATTTTAGCCCAAGAAAAACTATGGTTGGGATGGATAAGGGGCAGCAGCATTTTCACCTAGCTGCTTGAAAAAGCCAAAAGGTAATGTTTTTCAAGGGCAATCAAACGCACGTATTTTTTTTTAATTCGGTACATATGCGGAACAAAGAAGCTCGCCCACAACGCCCGAACTGGGTAGTCTGCAAGACGTGCGTGATGTTCCAATTATGATACTTTCCTTTGAACACTTTTCTATTCCGTAGAACCTCGTTCTATCTAAGTATATATGGGAAACAAAAAATTGTGACACCAGTCGAACAAATAGTTAATTACAACCTGTATCCGAAAATATTGCTTAAATTGTGAAACTGAACCTCCAACATTTTTATTATTTGATTTTTTTTTATCAAGTTACCTTTGTAAAGCATGTCAGTTATTATGTTTAATCTGGTTAAAATGAGTGACTAGAAAAAAGTGTGTGCTAAAATTATTAAATATTATCAAAAAAAACCCAACTTGGTCCTACAAAAAGTTGGCCAAACAATCAAAGGTCTGCCGTCAAACTTTTTCCAATGTTATTAAACACTACCGGGAGAACTTGTCCGTTGATCAGGTAGAAGAAATGGTCCACATGATGTTTCCAAAGCCAAAAAAATAGAAAGCATTTTCACAAGAGCTCCCAACACCTCCGGTAGGAAAGCAGCCCGGTTAGGTCAGTACTCGGACAATTTGGTACGAAGTGTTAAAGCCAATGAAGGTTTAAAAGCATACAAGGCTCAAAAAGTTTCTGACAGGAACTGTGCTAAAAATTTAGAGGCCAAAGACAGAACACGAAAATTTAAGTCAAATTTTATTTAAAAAAAATATACCTGTTGCATAATGGATGACGAAGTGTACGTATGGACAATTTTTGGCAGCTTCTGGGTCAATTTCTTTATGTTGCAGATGCTCGAGGGAATGTTGAATAAAAGTTTGAGACCCAAAAGCAGACAAAAATTCCCAAAAATGTCTTGGTATGGCAAGCAATATGCAGTTGCGGCAAAAAAGCCAAACATTTATTACAACGGGCTCTATAAATACCGAAATTTACATCAAGGAATGTTTACAAAAAAGGATGTTGCCATTCATAAGACTTCTTAATGTGTCCACTTATTTTTAGGCATGATTTGGCATCTGTCACTATGGTAAGAAAGGCATTGAGTGGTACAAGAATAATAATGTGGTATTTGTACCAAGAGAGGCAATTCCTCCAAACTGCCTGGAGCTAAGTCTACTGGAGAGACATTGGGCTCTTGTTAAAAGAGAATTGAAGAGCACAAAAATGGTGTCCAAAAGTGTGGTAAATTTTAAACGGAGATGGATAACGTGTTCGAACTAAGTGGCAGAAAGCACTATAAAAACCATAATGGAAGGGTTTTCGAAAAAGGTTCAAAATTTCATCATTAGTGATTAGAACTATAAAATATATATTTTTTTGTAAATTGTAACAATAATTTCAATCAAATAAAAAAAAGATTCAAAACTGTAAAATTTTTATTAACATATATGTATGCTAAAAATTGTTTAATCTCAATCCTTACAAACAAAACATCGATAGAACAACATTATTAACAAACGTCAGTAATTTGAACAAAAAACCATCAGAAAGCAACGATTATAATAAGACAAACAATGAAATCTCACACATAATTGTAACCGACATTACTAACCATACAACAACACAGAAAACTGAATTTAAAGTAAAGTCATCGCAAATAATAAAGACTAAACCAGCATTAACAATACCGCAAATAACAAAATCAACAGCAAAAACAATCGCAACACAACCAAAAACACAAAATTTAAAATCATCACAAGTGGATAATAATCAAAATCAACAAAACAAAAAAAAAATTTAAAACAAGTATTAACCGAAACAAACAAGATATATTACGAGGAAGAAGACAGTGAAATGGCAAGTTCGAATGAAAAACACAAATACAACAGAATTTTATAATGTTAGCCAATCTTCTGAAATGGAAAATTGCAGTATCTAATAAAATTAAGTAATAAATATGAATATCGGTCTAAATATAAATCTCCTTCAGTGGAATATACAAGGGTTCCTAACGCAAACATAATTGCACTGCAAGAAACACACATAGTTGAAAAAAACCTGCAAATGTTACATATGCCAGGATATACTATTTTTCACCACATCTACGCAAAAGCTGGAATAGCGATGTTAATAAGTATAAACATAAATGTAATCCAACACTCACGCTCATCTGGAAATTTACTTTTCCAAACAACTTATTACGATCAAAGGAAAAATAAATTCAAATGCCACTAACATATACAAAGAGGTTGATGTAAATATTACTGCAGCTCTAGTTAATGCAATAAATGTGTCTAATAATGGGTATGGTATTATTATAGGAGACCTTAATTCACAAAATCCCTTGTGGGGTTCAAAACAGTTATCACCCAGTGGAATTATATGGGAAGATTTCTCTGACAACAACAACTTAGTCATTCTTAATAATGGCTCCCCCACTCTTTTTAATACAAGACACACTCGTTCATCAGTTGATGTATCAATGGCAGGAACAGATATTGCATCAAGTCTAGACTGGTCGACACTTCCAATGTCTGAAGCCGGAGATCACTTCTCTATCAGGATCTCATATTGCATTGCCACATTTAAAAAACAATATACATTAAGATTTCTTGACAAATTTGTTGATTGGGAAAAATTTAAGGTAAATGTTTCTAATATATCTGAAGATTTTGAAGAATCGTATAACATAAACAGAGAGGCTGTTCAGCTCAAGAGAATATTTAGAAAATCAGCAAATGAATCAATACTTTTCATAAAATCAAAGAAAAGCAAAATCCAATTTGGTTTAACTCCGATATAGCGAAACTCATTGAGATAAAAAAGAAAGCATGGAGTATATTTAGAAGAAATAGAAACCAAATTAATTCCTTAGCTTTTCGTAAAGCATGTGTTAAAGTAAAAACAGAAAGTAAAATTGCTAAACAACGTTCATGGTCGAATTTCGTCAATTGCCTAAATCCATTAACGGACATAAGAACATCAGATCTGATAATATAATAGGCTTTCCATCAATATATGAAGGGAACATGATAATACGACATCCCGAAAATATTGCAGATAAATTCGCCGAACACTGGAGTTCTATAAGCTCAGATAGAACAGCAATCTCTGTAGTTCTAAATGATAAGCAAACATAATATCAGCGACCCTCAGTTAAATTACTTTACACTTTTGTATAGCACAGTTACACTCAAAAAAAAAAAAGACATATACTAAACTTTACGAAAAAAATTCCTTAAAAATAGTTCAAAAATTTTCCTAAATTTGAGTAAAATCTTACTAAAACTAAGTAAATTTTATTAAAAATTAATAAATTTTAAGTAAAAACAAAATTGTTCATAAACTTGAAATTAGTTTATAATTTTCCATAGTAAAATTACTTGATTTTAAGAAAATATTATTAACCGCAAAATAATATTTACTAGAAATTAAGAAATCTTTCCTAAACTTAAGGAAATTACATCATAGAATTACGTAATTTTCACTTTAGTTCAAAAAATTGGGTTCAGTAAATGATTTACTCCAGATTAGTTCATAAAATTTAACATACATACTTAAAATTTGTAAATAGTTATCTTTGATTTCAGTTAACATTTTTACTTAATATTGAGAAATATATATTGATTTTAATTACAATTTATTAAAAATCTATTTTTAGTTCATTGCTTACTCATTTCTAAGAAAAACCTCCAAGAATCTAGTTCAGATAAATAAAGAATCAAAGCTATATATCATGTCCTACTATTTAATAAAAGTTAGCTTACTTCTTAAAAAGTAACCTACACAAATTTTAGAAATTTTTACTTAAAAATAGGAACTGGAACAAATGTACTTAATTTGAGCACAAGATTAACTAAATTTTAGTTAAAAATAAAAGATTTTGTTTATAATTGGTATATATTTTTTTTAAATGGACACAGATAAATTAAAAAAATAATGAAAAACATTACTAATTTTAAGTAAACATTTCGTAAAAAGATTTTTATTGGTAAATATATTTTAAATTTAAACGTAAAACATTTTATAACTGAATCGCAATAGCGCTTTTAGCGTAAAAAAATTATTTATGGAAAACTTCTATGTTGAAATATATATTTGTTATATATTTATTGAGTATTAAACAATTTACACATTTTTAGTAATTTAATTGCATAAATTCAAATATAAAGTAAGTAATAAACAATTTGTTTATTTTATTCTTAAAATTCTACTTATTTTACTTAAATGAGTTGTCATTACTATTGATGTACCAAAAATAATACAGTGCTGATAGTTTACATGGATATTTGAATAATCGTTGCTTATTATTTGGTTAATCTTTATTAAAACAGCGGTCTTTTTATAGATTAAAGTAATAAATGCATAATTATATAACAACAAATAACCAAAATAATTTTTTTAGAATGTGCATTTTCTATTACCAAATTCGTAACCAAACATATTTTATATTAGAACAAACTACTTAAAGAAACCGAATACCTAAATTAAATACGATTAGGTAAATAGCAAAAATAAACAACACTGCGTAACATTGGAATGTTGAAAATAACTGTTTAATTTATACAAAAAAAAAAAAAAAACATAAATCCTTTATTTTGCTTTTAGTTTGCCTTCTAAAAGCGTTAGAGTTGAAGTACACAGACGAAGTTGCAAAAAATTAAAAAAAAAAGAAATAATAATATATAAATTAACAATAAAAAAGTATAAATAAATACTATTATTAACAATAATAGAAAAATTTAATAGTGTACATCGTGTTTTAAGTGGTAAGTAATTTTGTCAACTATAGAACACATTGATGTAGTTTTATTAATAAAAGTGCAAATTTACAATATTAAGAAGTGGAAATATAATTTAATTACCTCTGTTTGTAATTATTATATGTTTATCAACAATAAAATATTTGTTGAAAAGAAAATTTAAATTTTCTATATGATTGCATTTGTTAAAATTTTATTTCAATTTGTTCAATATTATTGTTTTTGTATTTTTAAGAATAGTTGTGCATGCGTATTGTTTTGATTATTTGTTAGTGTTAAAATACTATAGATTTGACCAGGGTTTAAAATTTAGTTAAACGTTTTTTACATTTGACTACCGACTACGCAATAAATATGAATCGTTTTCATATTAATGTGCACATACAGTGCACTCGCGGTAACGTGAACTAATTAAAACCAAGGGAGTTCATGTTAGTGAAATTGTTCACGTTAGCGATTGTCGAATTTCATGGAAAAACAAGTAAGAGAGATATATTCGGCTGTGCCGAATCTTATATACCCTTCACCAAACTATACTTCAAAATAAAAATTTTAAATATTTTTAGGTAAACAAAATTTATTTTTTTTCCAGTTGTTTTTTTTTAATATTTTGAAAAAAAAATTTTTTTCGATTTTTTTTTTTTAAATTTTTTTATTTTTTTTAAATTTAAAAAACTTTTTTTTTAAATTATAAAATTTTTTTTTTTAATATTTAGCCAAAAAAACTTTTGGTGAAAAAAAATTCGGGTTCAAAATTTTTTCCCGATTTTGACCCATTGTAGGTCCAACTTACTATGGTCTTATATACGTCGTTGCAAAGGTCTTTGAAATATCTATCATTAGATATCCATATTGTCTATATTAATGACTTAGTAATCCAGATATAGGTAAAAAAAAAAAAAAAATAAAGGTTGTCCTGGTTTTTTCCTTATATCTCAGCCATTTGTGGACCGATTTTGCTGATTTTAAATAGCAAACTTCTCGAAAGCATGTCTGACAGAATTATTCAAGATTTGGATCCCGAAGATATCTGGGGTCTTCAGAAAATTGATTTCAACAGACAGACAGACAGACAGACAGACAGACGGACATGGCTAAATCGACTCCGCTATCTATAAGGATCCAGAATATATATACTTTATAGGGTCGGAAAATTATATTGTGGAAATTACAAACGGAATGACAAATTTATATATACCCTTCTCACGAAGGTGAAGGGTATAAATATAAAATTTTATAATATATACATGTGTTTTACACGCTTGAATGTGAAATTCTTTTATTATTATTTTCATTATTAAAATATAAAACAAAAATTATTGATTAAAATGCATTAAAAACAAAACGAGATCGCCAGAAAAAATACATCAAAAATATTAATTTAGAGGATACAAACAGATTTTTAATATAAGGAGATTCCCTAAACTTTAATAATCGAATTTAATGTATGTATTTCAGTGTTGTCTACATGCTTAGAAAACAAATGCAGTGAAAAAAATTGTTCACGTTATAGAGCTTTCTAAGTTTGTTCACGTTACAGAGTAGTCAATGTAAACAAAAGCTTGTTCACGTTAGGCGGTGTTCACGTTAGACGGTGTTCACGTTACCGCGAGTGCACTGTATACTGAAAATTTACAAACTATAAACCAATGCCATATATGCTCAAGCTTCATGGTAGAAATATTTTTTACGCAGTTTTTCCAAAAATATTTTGCCTTACAAAATATTTTACGTTGCAGCTAGAAGACAAAATGAAAATTTTTCATTTCTAAAACATTTGCTGCCCAAAATATTTATATTTTTGGTTAGCAAAAACAAATATATTGCTTGTGTATAATTTACAAAAAATTTACTACAAAAACATCAAACATGCAAAAAAATTGCAGCGTGAAAACCATAAACTGCAAACGATATGCGAAATAAAAAATTCAAACAATGGAAATATGGAAGATGCTAAATGTAGACTGCCAAACCATACGAAGTTGAGAAATGTAAAATACGAAATTGTGCGAAGTTAAAAATGTTTAAAGCGAATACGTTCATTTATAAAATATTTCCGCTACATATATGGAAATATTTTGCAGCATATAGTCACTGAGTAGAAAAAATTTTGGTGTACAAAATAAAAATTTATATTGAATTGTGTGTTAATAAAGAATTTAAGTGCAATAAAATAGAAGTTTTATTTTTTGAGGTACAGAGGCTCAAAATTATAATGGAACATATAATCTGTTTAAGTTCTAAGTTACTTTATAGCAACTTTTATGCTAAAATCATAAAAAAATTTATATATTTTATTAAACTAAATCGAAATAGAAAATATTTACCAAAAAAAAAGTTAGCATTGTTTTATAATGTTTACATATTTAATCAAAACAATGGGAACACTGAAAAAAAGGGCTCAAAGTAATAATGGAACACCATGTTATTTCAATTCCAAATTGTTCTTTAATTCTATTAAAATATTTAAGATTGGTCCATTTTAAATAATATTATTTCCACTGTTAAGTTTAAAGAGCATTAACGTTTTTTTTTATAATAATTTTTAAATGGCGCCGCGTGGTGTTCAGACTTCACCAGAACTCAGGGAACTGATAAAAAAATTGTCCAAGGAGGGAAAAACAATTCGAGAAATCGGCGAAATTGTGAATCGTGCACCTACAACTATTTTTAACATCGTTAAAAGATATAAAAATAGTAATGATTTTAAAAATAAATCAAAGCCTAACAAAAATAAAATCTTCTCTGATAATGACGAGAAATGGTTAGTGCGCCAAATTAAGCGGAATCCTCATCTAAGTGCACCAAAGTTGGCAGCAGAAGCAGAGAAATTCCTTGGCAAGAAAGCAAACCCAGAAACAGTTCGTATTGTTCTTCGAAAGTACAATTATAATGGTCGAGTTGCTAGGAAAAAACCTTATATAAGCGACATTAATCAAAAGAAGCGTGTAGAGTTCGCAAAAAAATACCGCAACAAGGACTTTTCTTTTTGGAAACATGTGTTGTTTACAGATGAAAGTAAATACAACGTTTTTAGGTCCGATGGACGCTCTTACGTATGGAGAAAAGCAAATGAAGAGCTGAAAAAAATAATTTGCAACCTACAGTAAAACACGGTATGGGTTCGGTCATGGTATGGGGTGCTGTATCTGCCGCAGGACCAGGAAATTTGCACATAATTGATGGGATTATGAATCAGACCATGTATTTAGATATACTCAAAAACAATTTAAACGAAAGTGTCGAAAAATTAGGCATCAAAGAGGGATTTTATTTTTATCAAGATAACGATCCCAAGCATAAAGCTTATAGTGTGCGTTCGTGGCTTTTGTATAATTGCCCTCACGTTCTTGAAACCCCGCCACAATCACCTGACCTTAATATTATTGAGCACGTGTGGAGTTATCTAGAGGAAAAATTGAAAACTTACACAATTTCCAATCGCGAACAATTAAAAGCTGCTCTTGTCGCGGAATGGTCAAAAATCGAACCATCGTATTGTGAAAAGCTAGTGAAATCAATGCCTAAGCGCCTAGAATGTGTAATAAAGTCAAAAGGATTACCTACAAAATATTAAATTCAATAAATTTAAGAATTTTGTTATAAAAACCATATATGTTCCATTTTATGTTTGACATGAATTTTTTGTTACTTTTGTTTTTTTTGTTATTTTTTGTAATATAGTTTAAGAAATGAATTAGTTTTTATTTAGTTCTAATAGTTAAGTAATAATAATGTGAAATTAAAATAAAATCTTTTATAAACTGATGTTTATTAAACTTTCTTCTTTTGGTTTTTACAATTTTCCTGCTGTTCCATTATAACTTTGAGCCTCTGTATGTAATTGTATTGTGAAAGATAGGAATGCAGTGAAAATATATTAAATAAGATTCTGGGCAAAGGATAGCGGACGATATTATTTTATTGAATTTTTTGAGTAAATAATTTTTGTAATACGAATTCAAATGTATTCCTGCTGCTTGTAATAGGAGTCCAGAAAAATTAGTAACATAAAATTGTGTATGTAAAGTGGCTAAAAAAGGATAGATAATGCAACAACAAAATGTAACAACAGACAAGCAAAACAGCCAGTGAATACAATGTAATAAAAAATAAGATCTACAAAAAAATTGTATGTTGCATAAAAATGCAATGTAGATAGATAGATTACTTTTTCTGAATAAAATCTATTAAATTAAGTGTTTGTACACTCAAATGTATACTTTCGTAAAATTAGTAACATGAGAACAAGCAAATAAATAAGCAGCATAGAAAATAATTGTGCAAGAACAATTTGATGTGTAAGATATAAATGCAAAAAGGCACAGGCATGAGTACAACAGGAGCAAAAGGAAATTAACTGTATAAAACTGCTGTATGTGTGGACATGTATTCTGTAACTGCATAATGCAACAACAATTTGCGCAAAACCATGAACAAACACATAAATAGGTTCAATGATGATTGTGAGTGATCATTTTTTATTACGCATTTTGGTTTATTTTTAGCTCGTTGTTTTTTGTAAAGGATTTTTGTGCGTATTTGTTTTTTATTAAGGGCACCATACACTATCAAAATACTCATCAAGCACTGTGGTAGTATTAGTGAAAATGTGTTTGTATGTGTGACACCGACAACGCTTGATGGGAAATCAAAAACATTTTGATTTTTAGCACGCTTGATGTCACTTTTTGATAGTGTATGGTGTTTTCTCATCAATCACGAAGGCATTTACAAAAATATTTCAAGGCGTGAGGTTGATAAGTGTGTCGGATGAAGACAATAATTTTTTTTATTACATATTTCTTTTATTATTTTTGTTTTTTCTTTTGTCTAAACATGTTGTCGTTATTGCAATTAAATTTTCATCCGATATAGACATTTTTAAATACACTTTTTGTGAAAATAAAAATGTATTATAATTCCCGCTATTGGTGTTAACACCACAAAATCATAAATAAAATGCTGATTGACGAGTCATCAATCAAGTGTACATCAAAGCATCAAATTACACGTACACGAAAGTGACATCAAGCATTTTGATAGTGTATGGTGCCCTTTAAGATAAACGGTATTATTATTTTGGTACACTTGTACAAATTTTGTTTCAATTCTATAGTTTTAGGATACTCGTATACTGAAGAACTAAAATCCTTGTGGTCTAGAAAAATAAAAGCTTTTATAAAGAATGACTCCATTATAACATATTTTGCTATTTATTACATATATGTAGTGTATCACAAAACGCATTTTTAGGTGGAATTCGTTTTTCATTCATACATAAAATTTTTAAGAGTAGGTAAAAATATTTTTTTTATTGCAATTGATAACACAAGCCAACTAAATCAAAAAATTTTAATAAAAAACAAAAAAGCACAAAATAGTAAAGAATAATTTCTTACAGATGTAGGGTCCAGCTCAATGTCCCGAGCTCAATCCTATTGAGAATTTTTGGTGAAACGTTGGAATAATACCGATTAAATCTGTTGGAATAATACCGATTAACTCCTACCAATTTTTACGAGCTTTAGCAGCGGATTGAGCACAAAAGTGAGTATTCCAAATAAAATAAATAAAAAAACAATATTGAAACATTCTGAGAAAAAACGTTTGTTAATTGATTTACTCATTATAATAGAGAACAGAGTAACAAAGCAAACAAAACGAAATAATAATACGTTTCTCTATCTGTTTTGTATTCAAATGTACGATTGTAACGGTAAATTTAATTATGCAGATGAGTGAAATGCCAATTGTTTCGTTTTTGTTATGTTTCTGCTCATGAACAATTTAAAAATCTGGATTTGTTTTGTACATTTTGCAAGCGTTTACGAAATGTATTGTTTGTTTTCATACTTTTAAAAACGTGGTTTATTTCCTTTAAATAACCGGATACATTTGATTGCAAATAAAAGCCGTTTAGTAGTTTAAAATTTGTAACAACTCTTTATTTACTTAAAATGTACAACAACAACACTTTAAATAGTCACTCAATATTTGTATACACGTTTATAAATTCGCAGAAATACATACACTTAATAATGTACAAGTAATGGTAATACAGTTGATGTCTTTACTTAACGATGCTTCAAATTAGACTCATTCACGACTGCTACCTCTGCCACTATTTATACACACGCCATCTTTCGTGAATCTTCTATAATGATCTTAACGGACAAACAAGTTCATTCGAATTCTAGAGCTTTCGATGTTATTCGTTAATCATTTAGTGTTGCCATACTTACAAACAATACTCAACTCAAAGCTTATATTCAATGTTGTATGTTCTACAGCAATATTAGTAATACCCACAGATATGTTAAAAGTTTGAGAAGCACTGCTGTTTGAGAGGCATTATGCAACTTTAAAACAGTTATATTTAAATTCAAGTACAATTTCGTAACAAAAAATCATTTCCTGAAAAAATAAATTTTTAGAGTTATGACAACGTTGCAGCAAATGAGCGACATGTATACTAATATGAAGAAAATATTTAAACTTAAATAATTATTTATATAAATATATCATTTAGGTCATTGTAACGGTCTCAAGTTCTCTTAGCCAGAGAAATTGATTGGTTTCTTTTCACCCTCGAAATTAGTAAAGAACCGTAGCATAAAGTAACCAATGTAAACCGTATAAAGTTGTCATTAGCCCTAAATGAATCCTAACTTTTGTCGATTTCATGGAAATTGATAAAAAACATAATCATTTACCATTAGAAAGAACTCCAATTAGAATGAACTCCAATTTATTTTACTAAATTATTATTATTAATAAATAAAATTGAAAATGATAAAAGTTTAATATAATATTTTTGTTATGTAGCGTAGTATTTTATTTTTAAGTATTTATTTATAAATATTCTAAATTGATATAAACAAAAAATATAAAAAAAAAAATGTATGTATTAGCATAATTATAATTTAAAATATTTATACACATTTACCAACGACAAGAACAGGCTTGATGATATGCTGAATTTTGGTATAGTAAGTATTAAACTTATCTTTTAAATTAAAATTGTCATTTTACGAAGTTGTGAAATTTATGTGTTATAGCTATAACATACCATACAAGGCGAATTTATAAACCAGGTGGTGTTGTTAGCCCAGCTGATTGTTCGTTTTTCGCTTGTTTTGTTGTTTGAACTGTCAAATATTGGTTTACGTTTTTTTGTTTACATTAAATTTAAAGTAAATTGTGAAAACTAATTTGTAATAGCGAAAAAAATATAAAAAAAGCTTTGCAAAAATGAAAATCTGTTCAATTTGTAAAAAAATAACAGAAGAATAGAAATGGAAGTTTTTTTTAATGTGCCAAAAGATGAAAGAAGGCGACAGTGGAGTGAAATTTGTGGCATGGAATTTTCCGCGAACGCCTTGGTTTGCATGGACCACTTTCCGTCCTCCAAATTTATTAGTTCCGGAAGAAAGATGCTGTTGATGCCTAATACTGTACCAGTGTAAGTAGATAATGTCTTATGTTTAATTTTTTAATATTTTGTATTAACATACATTTTTGTATAAAAAAATTTGTGACCAATTGTGGCCTCTAGGCTGGGTTATTGAAATTAATAAATAAATAGTTCATATTAAGGTCTTATTCGTAATCAATTTTTAAATTTATCAAAGGATTATAAATCAAATTTTGTATGGAAATTTAGTTTTATAAACCTTTTATGAAATTAAAAAGTTATCATGCATATGGGGGTAATTATTTATACATCTAATTTAGAATGCCGTGTTTAGAGGAAAAATGTAATGTTACGCCGTCAGAGAGCTTTACCATATTGGAGGAATCCTACGAGTACAATGGAAATAGCCTTTCTCTTGGTAATCATGTAGCAGTTGTTACTATGGATGCGTCAACCGAAACTCAATTTGATGTTTCGATGACGCATGACTTTAATTCTTTAAGTAATAATTATAAAAAATCCGTTAAGCAATCCTTCAGCCCATAATGTACATAATTTCCACCTTCAATTGGAACTATCGGTGCATCCCGTGGAGTTTGTTTTAATGTTCTTGCATCTTTCGGCAAAAAAGGAAAATGTTTTATTAAAATATTCAGCAAATCATTTACAGCTCTATTTGTTATAGTATGTTTAACGGCCCAAACAGCTATTTCTTTCTTAATATCCATATTATCAATTATGTCAGATTCCACATCTTCTTCAGAACTTGAAACCTCGTTTTCACTTTCATCACTAAAATTGAAACTAATCTGACTAGAGCTGGCTGGAACTTCACTCGAATCGTTTATTTTAGGTTTTTGAACATTTAAAAGCAATTCAACAATTTCTTTTGATTCCTTTCGAACACTGTGTTTTAATTTATATGGCATTTTTACAATTTAATTTTAATTACCTTTTTTAGCACAAATTTTATATTATTTTTATTTTGTAATTTATTAAAATACCACTCTTAAACCATTTAATACACTGATTTTGTCAAACAAAAGAATAAGACTGAAATAAAGAAGAACAATAATGAGAAAATCAAGAAATAAAATAACGGGATCTTTTTACCGAAAACACTTGCAAAACTATTACGAGTATAAGTCTTTTATAATCACATTTGTAAATCTTGTTTTTCTTACTTAGTATATAGTAAGTATTATTGTTAATACTATTGTTATACGAAGCGTTTTTGAAGGAATATTTTAAAAGTGTTCATAATTTACAATAAAATAAACCCATCATAAGTATGCTTATGAAATGTTGTAGAAAATTCTTAATGATAAGTTATTTCTTAAATTTAGTTACATTTTGATTATGGCTTGGTTTGTTGGGAACTGCCTCATGGACCAAAATATTGTAACAACACAAATACTAACTTATGCAGAAAAACACACGCAAACAGAGTAAGTAATCATACGTAATATATAGTTACCTTAAATGCAAAATAACTTAACATCACTTTTCATAAGTTTATAGAAGTAAAAAACGTTATAAAATTAAAACTACTTGAGATATTGAAAAAAACTTTCAAATCTGAATTACAAGGAAACTAGAAATATATTTTATATAAAAAAAATAATTTTTTCAAAGAACACTTTATGCAATGTGTCTTACGTTCTTTCGAATTGTTGTTTTCTGAAACAAAAAAACGTATCATCAATACAAATTTTTATGAAAAAATAAAAACTTAATTAAAAATATTTTTATATTTTAAATAAAAGCAGTTATATTTGTATTTTTATGTTTTTTATTTTAATTACTAACAACTACTTTTTTAAACAAAAAAAAAAAGGTACTTTATTAAATTTTCATAAAGACTGGAAAAAATATTCAATTGCAACAAATTTATTTTAAAACAAGTTAGAGTGCTATATTCGGCTATGCCGAATCTTAAATACCCTCCACCTAAATTAGATGAAAATTATAGAAATTACATTGGTATAAACACTCTAATATCCATATTCAGTGTTTGTTATTGGGACTTAGCTCCGATTATGAAGAATGGTAGAATGGTAATGTAATACAGTAGTTTTCGCTTATAGTCTACAAATACAGTTGCACAATTTATGTGGACTATGTGCGAATTAGGACTATAACCGAATTTCTTTTTAAGCCACTTTATGGATTATATATGAATCATGATATAATACACATTTTGGACTATATACAAATTATGTACTTTCTTCAATAAAAACACTTTTTTTTAAACAAAATAAAAGTTTATTTAAAACATAGTTGTATAGTAGTATTTTATATATTGTTAGAAAAACTAGTTTACTTAGAAGATATTTTATTTCAAATGTATAAAAATGTTATCTACTTCAGCAATTTATAATTGAAATAACTACATATTCCTACCGTTTCCAACAGATTCTATACTTTTATAATAGGAATAAAATGTACTATTTAACAACTTATATACTTAATAATTGGTTAACATTACCGATTGGCTCAACATTTTTATTATTCACCACAAGTGAATTAAAAGAGTATAAAAAAAGGTAAACAAATATATTTAGTAAAACTTCAAAAGTATATTTTTGTTCTGTCCTAATGAATTTTCCGGATGTGAGCCTTCTATATATAATCAAGAACCCATAGTCACCAAATCAACTTGAAACTTATATCTGTTACATTTTTACCGATATGAGTGTATATATGCGTTAATGTATTTTTCGGATGTGCGACTTATTTGGAAGATATAATTAAATATTTTAAAGCGATTTCTATGAATTTGAGGCCTATTTTGCTTGATAGTTTTGTCCATAACATTATTTATAAGAATTTTATGGGTATTATTGTGATTATCAGACATCGAGCTAATATGGGTGCTATGGTCAAATATGGACCGATATTCACAAAACCCAGTAGTATAATTTTTGGATACAATATATTGATCGGTATACAATTTTAGTTCGATATCCATATATTTAAAATATTTACAGAGGTTAATGTGTTTTTCGGAAGTGGCCCTTATATGGGAGCTATGACCAATTATCGGCCGATCTTCACAAAATTCAACACATCGATTTTCGTATATAATGGAAATATTTGTTTGAAATTTAAAGTAGATAGAAGCTTTTTTAAGAGATTTATTAGTATTTAAGTAATTTTCGGAAATGGACCTTATATGGGAGCTATGGTCAAATATGAACCGATTTTCACACAATCTAGTAGTTTCATTTGTGAATTAATACAACCGATCTGTGTAAAATTTTAATTCGATAACGATATTTTTCAGATATTTATGAAAATTAATGTGGTTTTTAGAAGTGGTCCTTATATGGGAGCTATAACCAATTATGGGCCGATCTTCATGAAATTCCCTACAGCGATTTTCATGTGCATGGGAATTATTCAAGTTGAATTTCAACCTGATACCGATATATATAAGATATTTAAGTGTATTTAAATGATTTTCGGAAGTAAACTTTATATGGGGGCTATGGTCAAATAGTGCCCGATCCAAAAAAAAAAATGGTGTCGCAATTTCTGTTTTCACGAAACTTAGTTGTGCTTAATTTTGTATAGATACTGCAATTCTATGGGCATTTACGTACCATAGCACCATATTTCGGGAAGAAATTTGTATGGGGGCTACGAGATACTATGGACCGATTCTTTCCATTTTCAACAGAATTTGTCCTTTTATCAGATAAATAATGTGTGCAAAATTTCATGGTATTGTCTGGAATGGATTTGCCAAAAATCAGAAAAAAACATGTGAAAATTATCTAAATTTTTGGAGGTTGTCTTACATTTTAATCCATAACCCTGGTTCTACCAACTCGATTTTGCTGATTTTCAATACCAAACTGCTTAGAAAAATTATAAACATTTTGGTATATATTTCATTAATTTTGCTTATGTATTTTGGGCGTGAGAGTGTTTTACACAGACAGACAGACAGACAGACGGACAGACGGACAGACAGACGGACATTGCTCAATCGACTTAGAATTTCATAAGGATCAATAATATATATACTTTGTTGGGTCTCAGATGAATATTTCTCAATGTTACACACGGAATGACAAACGTATATATACCCTCTTTCACCACTTGTGGTGGTGGAGGGTATAAAAATAGGATACTACATAAAATAAGGTAAAAACGAAATAACGTTTAAGAAAATCATTTACTTGATGATACTTTAGTTTCAATTTTGGTTATAACTTGGTTATTTTTGATAGTAAAAGTTTAAAATTGTATACACATATGTAATACTAGCTTGACCCGGTGCGCTTCGCTACCCCTGTCGATGTAAAAATCGGTTCAGCCGTTTAGAAATTATTGTTTAAAAACTAAAGGTACCAATTTTACCCGTTTTTCACCCTTTTTATCCCTTTCTGGTCCATGTATTGAAAAAATTTATAGCCTATTGACGCTTCCAAGTAAGGATCTATCTACGTTCCAAATTTCAATAAAATCGGTTCTGCCGTTTAGGCGTGATGCTCAAACAAACAAACAAATAAACAAACAAACTTACAAAGACATTTATATATTTATATAGATGATGTAATGAATCGTAATCAATAATAAAATCAATTTCGAATTTTTTGATGATACGTTGTTTTGTATATATTTGTGTTGTTTTCAGTTTAGGAACGAATCATAGGTTTTTATATGGAGCTAATATTCTGTTATGCGATTTGTTTCTATCATTAGCCCTGTAATCCTTGACCACAAGGTCAAATATAAAAATTATTATGAAAAGTTACGCAGTTTGGAGACCCAAGTAAAAGACGTTTGAGTACGACGCACTTTCAGACTCCATTAACAAGCCCGCAAATTACGTACAAGTCGTAATGGCACGAGGACTTCGTAAGTCGTGGAAGCAGCCCGTATTTTTTGACTTTGACTGCCAAATTACGAAGGAAATACTTAATCAAATAATTACGGAGCTTTCCAAAGTAAGGTTTCCAGTAGTGGCTATAGTATGTGACATGGGACCCTGAAATCGTAAGTTATGGAAAGAATTAGCTGTTACAACAGGTAAGTTTTGATAAAAAACAACATATTTGATATTAAAGACTTGTAACTTTTTACATCCATTGCTTTTACCTGAGGAAATCATTACCTCGATACAGGATTGATTTTTAACAAAAATATCGTAACTTCGCGCACTGTTGACGAACTTTTAAAGTACACGAGCTCCAGCGATGCTTCTATTACTTTTAAATTAAGTGATGAACTTTTGGCTGTCAAAGGTGCAGGTAAGAAAACTCTTTATAACATTCAATTAAAATTTAGCAAATAATACAAAATTTTCAGCAAGACAAAAGGTTAAACTGGCGGCTCAGCTGTTTTCTAACACAACAGCCAACGCCATTCGCCGCTGTTACTCCTTAGGCATGGACATGTACTATCCGCTCGACACAGCCGACTTAATTCAATTAGTGAACGACTGGTTCGATGTTTTGAATTCGACGCTAGCAACGTGCACATACCCTGGCAAGGTAAATCCTTTTTATTTTGGTAATATTAAAATTTAGACATTTAATTCCCTTAAGGAACCCTTTGGCATTACGCTTGAGACACAAACACGAGTTTTGAAACGCATGAACGAATTCATGTCTTCTCAAATACTGCTCAACAAAAAAAGACTTTGGAACACTTTCAAAAAGACATTATTATTACTAATAATGCCTTGTTGATGCTGCAGAAGTATGTTTCCAAATTTAAAATATCCTACGTATGTACCAGCCGCCTTAATCAAGATGTGTTGCAATTAGCAGTAAAGGTGGGTTGAATGATTATCCTTCACCTAAAGAATTTAAATACAGGTTGCGGAAGTACATACTAGGTATATTACAAAAAAAAGTAATTTTTATAATATGATTAATAAATTTTTCAAAATTTCAGCCAGAAACACAGAACAGCTCAGTGACACTGGCAATGTTAGTTTGGACTCCACTGATTGACTCAGCTCTACAAGTGTTAATATACTATTTGGAGCACAAAGTATCCCAGATATTCTTGGAGATGAATGTGAGGAGCCCCAACCCGATATACTGGACGACTTAGATGTATTGAATTTTCATGACATATGTGTTCTTCAAGAGGATGCTCTTGAATACATATCTGGTTATATCATACGGAAGATGAATCTTGAAGAGCATGATTGTCATGAAAATTCGTATACATGGGTCGATCAGTTATCAAAGGGCTTCCTAAAACAAACCAAAGCCAGCATTTTTAAAACAAATGAAAGTCCTTGAGGAAATATTTTACAAAATGAATGGGCTTGAAATTTCATTTTGTAAAAACATAAATAAACGTCTGCTTGAGGAAAGTAAATGTGTCGACCTTCCAGAACACATTAAGGCTTTCTTTTTTAAATGCCGAACTCATTTCCGAATTCGACATTTAAACAAGCGACTAAAGGTGCAAAAGTCAAAGCAGAGAATAATGGGATACAAAAAGATGCTTAAAATCAATCTTTAAAATCCCATTATTCTCATCGCTTTAAACATTTACTGCAAATGTAAGTATATCACAAATAATTAAACAAATGTTAACAAAACTAATAAATATTTTATTTTTCTTCACTTCTTCAGAAGTGCTCAAAATGTTAACACCTTAAGCTACAAATTATTTACAAAGGTTCCACAACTGGCTTATATAATTCTGAATCGAAAGGTTCAAATTTGTAAATTAAATTTTGTTTTTTTAGCTGTTGGTACTGCGGCCATTCTATGTTTGATTTGACTATTGATTTCTCTCCCTATGGTGTTTTCCTAAATATCTCATAAACATTTCCATTATTTTTATTATAAATGATTGTGTTCTAAAATCATTTTTTTTAAGTTGCACTACCATTTTTCATATACATAGCTATAATATCTTTAAAGGTGGTGGAATTAAATGAATAAACACAAACAAATAAGCTTGACGATTCCAACAATTATTTTATTATCGCAACATTTATATTTCAATTATTTGTACTTTTTTAAATTTGTATACATTAATATGTATTCGAATACAGATATCTTTAAATGAGATTGAACTAAATGAATAAACACAAACAAGGATACTTCAAAATTTCGAAATTATTTTATTAACACAAGATTTATATTATATTTATTTATAATAATGTATTTACCACACAAAAATTTAAAAATTTGTTTACATTTCTCCCAGATGTTTTTGACATTTCAAACCAGCAAAGCAAACAAAAATGCCTGTTGTTTTTGTATTGTTGTATTTGTTGTAGAATTGACTTCACCTTATACTTAATTCGCCTTGATACCATATACAAGGTGGCGCAAAAGTAAACTTCCGATGTTTTTTGGCTGTAATTAAAAAAAAAATGAAAAACTTTGATTCTTCTTGTGGATTATTTTTATTTGGTCTTTTATTTTTTTTTACATCAAGTCGAGAATATGATGTCATGTAAATGGCCGCCGCACAGTGGAGGATCTGAAAAAAAAGTGGAAATAAATCTGTAACTTCTAAACGAATAGCTCGATTTTAATAAAATTTCCCATGGCTATAGAGGAGGTGTTGATAAGTTTAAGTTTTGAATTTGGGCTTAAATAACCAAGGGGGGGCCGAGCCACAATTCCCCAAAGTGGGGCACCTCGGGTATATCAAAAATTAAAAATGATGCCAAACTTTTGTTTGCGCTCTGATTTGAAAGATTTTTATATATATGGAATGTACTAGACGAGATCTACAAAAAACATTGCTTTAACCATATATTATTTCTTATAGTTTACTAGTTATTCGCATTTGAAAAGTAAAATTTTATTTTTTTTGCCTACCTTGGTCTGCTATTTTGCTAATAACGGATCCAATTCTTTCCCTATTTTTTTAAAGTGTCTTTTTTTGAATTAACAACAAATTTGTTAATAATCTTAAGAAAGAAATCTTAAAAAATACCTACCGAGTCAAAAGTTATGTGCATTCAAACTTAAAAAAATAAAAAAGTACATTAATTTTAAATTATACAGAAAATGAGAAGAAGATAAATAATGTGTTTAAATTTTTCTGAAAGGTAACAATTCCGGAAATATTATAAAAGCAAAATAATATCAAAATTTGTATTACTGCGTGGTCCAGAGCCTTCCGAAGTAGACCTATTTTTTATGAAAATTTCAACTTTAGACAATATATTCTAAAATCGCATAGCTGCTTTCAAAAAATTAAGACCTGTTTTGTATGTCCCAATCTGTTCTTCAGTATTATGCAAAGGGATTTCATAGCCCCGAGCTTGGTGCCTTCAATAGATCCAAAAATCAAAAAAATCCCAATTTTGGGATTTTTGAAAAGTTTTTTGGGAATTGTGGGATTGTCAAAAACAATTTACTAATTTCTTTTTCACTTTTGTATTTCGATCAATAGTTTCTATATAAGTCTAAAGTTTCATTAAAAACGATTCATAAACAAAATTTTTATTGCATTTTAAATATTGAAATTTTCCAGAAAAATCAGCTACCATTTTTTATTCCCATATTTTTGAAAAATGTCTTCTATCATTTTTTTAATTTTTAAAAATTTTTTATATTTTTGAAAATAGGACATAATTTCCCACACGTTGATATATAATATGTATATCTTTTCTTTTCCACTAGTCAAATTTATGGATTCAAAATCAACAACATACAGAAAATTATCAAATCTTACCGTTTTGTAATATATTTTTTGCACTGCCTTGCCGACTTTTGCATAACCAAACACCGGAGAACACTATAATATGAAGCTAATTACTGTGAGTTATGGGTTTTGAAGCCATTAATGAGACTAGTGGAAAAGAAAAGATATACATATTATATATCAACGTGTAGGAAATTATGTCGTATTTTCAAAAATATAAAAAATTTTTAAAAATTAAAAAAATGATAGAAGACTTTTTTCAAAAATATGGGAATAAAAAATGGTAGCTGACTTTTCTGGAAATTTTCAATATTTAAAATGCAATAAAAATTTTGTTTATGAATCGTTTTTAATGAAACTTTAGACTTATATAGAAACTTTTGATCGAAATACAAAAGTGAAAAAGAAATTAGTGAATTGTTTTTGACAATCCCACAATTCCCAAAAAACTTTTAAAAAATCCCAAAATTGTGATTTTTTGGATTTTTGAATCTATTGAAGGCACCAAGCTCGGGGCTATGAAATCCCTTTGCACAATATTGAAAAACATATTGGGACATACAAAACAGGTCTTAATTTTTTGAAAGCAGCTATGCGATTTTAGAATATGTTGTCTAAAGTTGAAATTTTCATAAAAAATAGGTCTACTTCGGAAGGCTCTGGACCACGCAATAATAAAAATTTTGATATCATTTTGCTTTTATAATATTTCCCGAAATGTTACCTTTCAGAAAAATATAAACACGTTATTTATCTTTTTCTCATTTTCTGTATAATTTAAAATTAATGTAGTTACTTTTTTCGAAAAAAAATGGCGGAAAAAACGACTTTTTTATTTTTTTTAAGTTTGAATGCACATAACTTTTGACCCAGTAAATATTTATTAACATTTCTTTCTTAAGGTTATTAATAAATTTGTTGTTAATTCAAAAAAAGAGACCTCAAGAAAATTGGGAAAGAATTGGATCCGTTATTAGCAAAATAGCAGACCAAGGTAGGCAAAAAAAATAAAATTTTACTTTTCAAATGCGAATAACTCGTAAACTATAAGAGATAATATATGGCTAAAGCAATGTTTTTTGTAGATCTCATCTAGTACATTCCATATATATAAAAATCTTTCAAATCGGAGCGCAAACAAAAATTTGGCATCATTTTTAATTTTTGATATACCCGAGGTGCCCCACTTTGGGGCATTGTGGCTCGGCCCCCCCCCCTTGGTTGTTTAAGCCCAAATTCAAAACTTTAACTTATCAACACCTCCTCTATAGCCATGGGAAATTTTATTAAAATCGAACTATTCGTTTAGAAGTTACAGATTTATTTCCACTTTTTTTTCCAGATCCCCCACTGTGCGCCGCCACAGTTGATTGTCATTTGAGCCCTTTTTATGGCATTTTCCATCACTTTGGCCAAAACTTCCGGCGATAGGTCCTCATATTCTTGACGGATATTGTCTTTAAGAGATGCAAGAGTCTGAGGCTTGTTGACAAAAACCCGCGACTTCAAAAAGCCCCACAAAAAGAAGTCTGGAGTGGTCAAATCAGGCGATCTTGCTGGCCAGTGCAAATCGCCAATACGGGAGATAAGGCGCCCAGGAAATGCATCCTTCAGCATATCGGTTGTGGCACGTGTAGTGTGTGCCGTTGCACCGTCCTGTTGGAACCACATGTTTTCCAATCCCAATTCATCAAGTTGCGGCAAAAAGAACTCGTTGATCATTGCTCTGTAGCGCTCACCATTCACAGTAACCGTTTGGCCCGCGACGTCTTCGAAGAAAAAAGTTTCGATGACTTTGAGCGGGTGTGCCCCAGAAGCGTAAATTTTGCTTATTTACGTACCCGCTAAAATGGAAATGGGCCTCACTCATGATTATTTTTGATGAAAAATCATCTTCCTCTTGGTGGTGATTAAGGGTGGCTTGAGCGTATATTAGACGCAATTGGCGGTCAGCAGCTAACAGCTGATGCACCGTCTGGACTTTGTACGGAAACATCTTCAAATCTTGTACCAAAATTCGCTGTAAAGACCGTCGACTGATACCCATTTGCGTAGCACGTCGTCTGGTCGATGTCGACGGCGCTTCCATGACATCCTCGGCTACAGCAGCAATATCCTCTGCAGAACGGCTACTCCGGGGTCTGTCACGCCTGGCAGCATCTCGTGTTGTGCCAGTCTCTTCGAGGCGAGCGGCTAAACGTCGCAGTGTTTCACCAATAGGCGTTGGACGGTCAGGAAATCTGCGACGAAATTCAAGTTGTGCCAAAGTCACCGACCGATTATTGGTCAAATAAATAGTCAGCAATATTCCGCGTTCTGGAGCAGTGTAGCGTAACATTGTTTATTAACGTGTATTTCGCATGTGTTTACTACACAAATGTCAAAACAGAACTGACATTAGGGGCCAATCGCAAAATTTATAGCATTTTCTGATAGGAGGATTGATTTTGCGCCACCTTGTAGTAATAAAACTACAGTACAACTTGAGAACAAGCTATGAAAACACATGCAAACAAACGGGTTTCAATTACAATTGAACACAAAAAAACAAAGTCAGAAATAAATCAAACATTTAAGAGAATTTCGGTCGTATAATGTATATTTTTTCTTTTCCTTAAAATTTAAATTAAATTTTTTTAATAATTTGGTTATAACTGACAAAAATTCTATATCAAAACTTTTTTATTTCTTATTTTAAGTTTTTGACATTATATTTGCTGGGTAGCTCTCTTAACAATACATCTTCATTTTATTTTTGAACATCGCTGTCCTAAGCTAAGAACCCATGTAATTATTTGTATTTTATTATTTATAAGTCGTCGTAAATCCGACCTCGTCGTAAATCTAGCCGATGTCGCTTTTGCCGAAACACGATGAGCCGAGGACTAAAACCCGAAGCAACCGAAATCTAATTTAGTCGAGAGCCAAAACCCGAATCCAGAACCTGAAAATGAGATCCTGGTTGCCGAACCAGGCTATTTTATTTAGCTATTTTCGTAGTATCTTTTTATAATTGTATTTTGAACTAAGAATAAAATTCAATAAAAATATTTATTTAAGCTAACCCCCCAGAAAGGGTAAATACAAGTGTTATCATTTAAGTTTTGTGGATCCGTAAGTCGACCCTGGACGCGACCGAGTTGCCTTAGCCGAAGACAAAACCATGTTACAAAATGGCTTCCGAGCAGGGACCCGATTCCAAATCGAATAGCGGAAAAAACGAAACCAGCGCCAACGAGGAAGAATCGAGCCAAAATTATATTTTTCGAAAAGACCAGTTGACCGAGCAGTGCCGAAACGCCGGTATACCAACGACGGGATATACGGTTGAACACCTACGAATGCAGTTATCGGAGAATCTTCGAACAAAACGAATGAGGGCTTCAACGGTAAAATATATTCAGGAGTTGGAGGAACAAATTCAATCAGCCGAAAAGTCTGTAGTATACGAAGAGAGCATTTCATTACCTGTCCCCTCAAAACCGCCGAGATGCGAATTTTCAGATACCGAGATCATGATGACTATCCAAAAATGGAATTTAAACTACTCGGGTGAAACCGATCTTATGGAATTCCTTGAACGATTCGAGGTATTGGCCGAGAGTTACCACATACCGTTTGATCGTCTGCTTCCAGCAATGGCTAATATACTCAGTGGTAACGCTCTAAAGTGGTACCGAATAAAGCGTTTTCCGACAGGAGATGAAAAAGTTCTTTCTACCTAATCGGTATATTTCGCATCTTGTACAAAATTTTTATAACCGCAATCAGATTGGACGAGAACGTGCGAAGGACTACATACTTACCATGCTTACGATGTCCCGACAACACCCTCAACTTCGACGGCAGAACCACTTGGATAGAATTTATGATGGTCTTCGAACAAAATATAGGCATTATGTCTGTTGCAATGTTTTCAACAATTTAGACGAACTAATCTCTCTAACGGATGAGTTTGAAAGTCTAAAACGTGAAGAACGGCCTCAAACCTCACACATGGTTATTGTTTCAGTTTACAGTCGTGAGACGAGATGTTGAAGGTGTAAAATAACTGGTCACAAACGAACGACTTGCACGATGCCATATCGTTTATTCTGTTCATACTGCGGACTCGATGGCGTGTTCTCTCGGAATTGTGAGTGTAGAAATCAGGTAAACCCGGTTCGGGAACAACCATTTGCAAAAGCCGATGGCCGTTATTATATACCGGTCGGGATAAATGAAAAGATAGTGATCGGCCTTTTCGACACAAGGGCATCTCGTACCTAAATAGGAAATCCTTTAAAACAGCACTTAGTTTGGGCTTAAACCCCCTCAATTCCCAAGGCATGGTACAAATGACCGATCAATCACTTGCAACATGTCTGGACGTATTCCCTATTGCAGTAACCTACAAGGAGAAGAGAACACGACTTCAAGCTTCGGTTATTACCACCCTGGCGGATGCCATGATACATTGATTTTCTAAGTGCTTTAACTTTGAATTACGCTTCAACGGGGAAGTCCTTGAACGATCTACCTCTTCCGAAGAAGCAAAAACCTTCTACTCACTCACTAGTCGCGATTTTCTTTCCGAGGATGAAAATGACGAACTTACTTCACTGTTGGAGACTCATAAGACCCGATTCGACATAGTTAAAGAATCATGCACAGTCGCTACTCACGAGATTCGCCTACGATGCCAATCAATCAAAAGGTACACATGGAGCGGAAACCTACAATGCCAAGGAAAATTATGCAGAAAGGGGCAGCAAAAGCAGAAAACTCTTCTGCTTTTGTACGACCTCGACCCACTCATGCGCAGCCACCTCCTCCACTGACTTACCATACTCCTGTACAACGTCGGGTTTGGATTGCACATAATGCGACGGCAATCCCAGCTTCTCGTCCACCACTAATACCTGAAGCACCACCAGTCTCCATCTCGACTCCTCGAGTGACAGTCGGGGCACCACCAAGGCCAGTTCCTTCGGCCCGACCGATACCAACCGTAATATTCCGATGTGCTGCCATCGAATTACCGACGACCTCCAAGAGCACACTAGTGCCGGGTAATAATTGGACCACCGCTCCGAAGAAACCGAAGGCCCGGAGGTATCCCAAATACACTGAGGAGCAGGTCTTCCAAAATATTTAAACAAACCGACCTAAGAGGTTCACGAAGCACATGCAGTACCTTATTCATCGGCCTTGTTTCCCTCCGTTAAAGGTTACGACCCTCAACCGAAATTTTGCCAGGGGCATTGCCGAGTGGTGGCGATGGTTGACAAATAATTATTAAATATTTATATAAATTCAATCAGATCTCTGATGAAAGCATCGATCTCCAAAGAAGGAGGGGGATGTAACGTAGAATTAGTCCCTTGACTATGTCTACATACATGTATATAAAGTACTCTTTACACCGCTTATATTTATTTCTTTATTTTATATTATTTATTTCTTTTCACATTTTTATATGTATAAAATATTTTATATTAATTTTTGTAAGATCAAATTATATATTTTGTTAGGTATTTATATAGCTAGTGGTCACACTATGTTCACATTAAGAAAATATTTTGTTTGCCGACAAATAAATTTGTTTGACTAAAATCATCTGTTTTGTTATTTGCTCTAAATTTTATTTGTGGTCAGATTCAGGCAATGAAATATTTGACGATAAACGTAAAATATTAGCTGTGTCTGACCGTACCTTTAGTTTTATTTAAAATGGTTTTATTATTTCATGTACAAAGTTTTGTATTTTGTTTTATTACAATAATTTAACATAGTGGAGTAGGTAAGAATTTAAAAAATGTAAGTATGTACTCGTAAGTCCCCATCCATATTGTGAAACATTTGCTGCAAAACATTTGAGTTTGTCGATGAAAGGGGAAAGAGGAATGGAAAAGGGTACTCTGTTTCATGTACATGAAGTTTTTGTTGAGTATGTCATCCACATTTATTCGATCATATTCGTTTTGTACAGAAATGTCAAAAACTGAAAAGCAAAAACTTCACTGTGTGGACACGAATGCAGTTTCAAAAGAGAATTTAAAAATGTTTTGCAGCAAATGTTTCACAGTGTGGACCGGGACCAAATAACTGCAATAAAAAAAGTGAATAACTGCAATGTGCGGCCAACAAAACATGAACTTCTTTGAACACGTTGTTTTATTGAAATGAAATCCACTGAACCTTGTCTTTTTGATGTACATACTTTAAAATGTACATTTTTGATATTTTGGTTTAAAAATTAGAACTAGCGTAATCAAATGAGATCAAATGATTTTTGCCTAAACAACATTTGAGAAACAAGTATTTTAGACAATGTATCATTTTGACGCGTACCTTATTTACAATAGGGTGGCCCTTATATTGGACTTTTTCGATTTTCGGTGCTCCCAAGGTCTAAAATGATTCCGTTATTTAAAATTAGCTATTATTATTTGAATTAAAAATGTTTTAATTTTCGTTTAACAAAAACTTTGAAAATTTTGCATTTTTAAAAATTTATTTGTTTTCAACTTACAATGGGTCAGAAACTGTTTATATTTAAATATCTATGGGTGACTGAAATAAAAAACAATTTTTAATTGGATTTTTATCCAAAATCTCAGTACTTAGCAGTTGTGCACAAAAACAATTGTTCTCATAAGGAACATTTAATTCTCGTTTTACTAATTTATGCCCACATTTTTAAATTTTTCGGTTTTGTATAAAAAAATTTATTTCATAAAACAGAACTAAATGTTTCCAAGCGCTTGAAATATAAAAATCAAACGGAATCTGTGCTGTTAAAAAAAAAAAAAATTAATAATGTTTGGATATAGAATTTTTGTCAGATATAACCAAATTATTAAATGAATGTAATTTAAATTTTAATGGAAAGAAAAAATAGACATTATACGGCCGAAATTCTCTTCAATTTTTTATTTATTTTTGACTTTGTTTTTTTGTGTTCAATTGTAATTGAAACGTGTGTGTTTGCTATACTTCGTCCAAAAACATCCATAAACAATGGTTAATGATTTCTGAAAAAAATGACGATAGTCCGCCGCATGTGTTTTCATCGCTTGCTCAACGATGAATGAATAAAAGTCTTTAAAATAGCGTAACAAATGTGTGTAAACTTTTTAAACAATTGTTGTATGCAGCTTTGCCATAATTTTTTTTCAAAAACTTCAAATTTAGAATAAAAAAACGGATTTTCAAGTGAAAAAACTTCAATTTTCTTTTATGTAGCATCTAAACTTTAAATAAAAAAATACAAAAACTACTTCATGTTTAAAAAGTGCTGCATTCTTAACCCTTCGATTTATTGGAGGTGAAGCATGTAGCATATCATCAGGGATATAGGGCAACATTATTTGAAAAGAATACGCTTACCAAACCACATTTTTTTCAGAAAAGAACACAAAGAAGTGCAAAAGGCAGAATAAAAGCATAATTTATGCCATAAAAGCAAAATTTGATTGCCATTTCTTTTGAGTCCGTTCTTAGTTTTATTCTTAATAACTTGCGAAAACAATTTAGTTCAACATTAGCAGTAGCAACAGGTACTGACAAAATTTCAAAATTTTATATTAGGAAAAGCTTTAGATCCGTTTGTTTTTTTTACGATTTCCCAAAAGGTTTCAATATTTTATTCTTCTAATAAGCCCAAGTCAACAAAGTTAATATGCAGTTGTACACGCCACTCATCATCTGTTTCTTGAATGTAGTTCATTTCTACTATTTGTCTGAGGATAGCGCAGTCCTTTTCGCTATTCCTTGTAGTTGGTACTAAGGAAACTTTCGCACCTAACTAAATATATTTTGGATCTTTTAGAAATGTGGAATTGTTAATATCAATATTTTTAACTTCATAAAACATATCGCCTGGTTCCTATAGAAAGTCAACTCAAAATTTTTAAATATCTACCCACTGTAAAAATCTTGCATAATTTTCTCTACTCTTTCGCAAAAAAATAAAATTTTATCCGTCTTCAAATTTCATTTTAATGTATTTAAAAAAAAACAGTTGTTTGCTTCTACTGAAATTTTTTAAATTTAAGAGGAACCAGTGCGATATTCTTCCTTTACTATATATTCAAAAATGTTGCCGTATAAATGGTTTATTGAACTATTTATTAAATGTAGTTGTGAGCTTTCGTTTTGAAATAGACGGTTTAGTTTGTTAATATCATTTCAAATTCTTTATGCAAATAATTTATTATTCTTTGTGTACAATCAAACTTTTCCATGTCTTCGTGTCAAAAAAATATTTTTTAGACTTCTAATCTGCTCAGAAGCTGATTTACTGTAGCTTCGGGCGATAGTCAACGCGTTTGGGAAGGGTGCAATATTTAGCTGGGATTATAATCCAGCAACACTTGTAATTCTAAAAATAATTCGGACTATTTTACGAGCGAATGAGTGGCAAATACATTTAAATATAAATAATGTGTGACAATCTTGTTTTAGCAATGCAGAAACAGAATTGTAACACCAGTCATTACATTTTATAGTTTATATTATTATTATTGTGGTAAAATTATTGCTTCAGAAATTGGAATTAATATAAAAAAATTAAGTGTAAAAATTTAAAATGTAAAAACTGCAAAATCTGCACAATTTACAGAAAAACTTCATTTTTTTTTTAATCAAAAAACTTCAAAACTGGTCAATGCTTAGAAAAACTGCAAAATGCAGATAAAACTGCACATTTGGCAACGTGGGTTGTATGGCATGAGCATCACTGCCAAGATGTATTAACAAGGTGGCAGCGTTACTACAACAATACAAGAACAACAGTGTGTAAAACCTTCTAAACTGCCAAAAAATAAATTCACAAAACGAATTTTTTAAAATGAAATAGTTTCTGTAACTAAAACTCACTTTTATAAATATAAAATAATCTTTTTACTCTTATAACGAATTTAAAAATTTTTGTAAACACGTTTTTGACATTTCAAAAGGTACAACATGAGTAGAGCAAAAAATAGACAGCTGGCGTTACGCTACCACCTGGTTAAATATGCCTTGATCATTGCCCTAACGTTTGTAGATATATCGCTCATTTGCTGCAACGTCATAATTCAAAAAACCCAAAACTGACAAAGTCTTGTAAACTTGCTTCTAAAATTACACGCAGGATCGCCATAGAAGCATTTTGTCCTAATTTCTTAACATATTTGGGGGATTCAAACTATTAAGTCATATTGTTATAATGTCCTAATATATTATGTTATTTTATGACAAAAAATAAACAAAGTCTTATTAGTTTACAACTATTTGTTTGAAATACAACAAAATTTATTTTAAGCTACAATAATACATTAGGACATTAATTAAATGTGACCAAATAGCAGACCGTTTGAATCCCCCAATTGTCTATTAGTTACTTGCAATAACATATTATTTTAGTTTTGTGTTGCTGTTTCTGTGTTCAATATCGTTAAGTTATCTAGAAAAGTGACAATATTTTGTTTTGTATTTGATATTTTTTGCACAAAAAATCTATATAAATAAAAATCAATTGTCGTTCGTTGGTAATTGCATCAGTTGAGAACGGCTAGACCGATTTGGACAATTTTTTTACTGAAATGTTCGACATAGTCCAACTTAGGTTTTTACGGAAAGAAAAATTGACCACGCCCACTTTTACGCCCACTTTTTTCCATTTATCTAAAATCGGAAAACGGCTGCACCGATATGGCTAATCTTTTATTTAAATGATCGTAGTAATCTAATTTAAGTTTTTACTGAAAGAAAAATTTACCACGCCCACTTTTACGCCCACTTTTTTCGATTTATCTAAAATCGGAAAACGGCTGCACCGATTTGTCAAATTCTCCTTATTTTTCGGCTTATTTGTAAGTAAAGTTTTTGCTGGGATATTCTTATGTTGTAAATAACTCATTTGTTATTACTTTTGTATTGTTTCGCGATTTGTCCGAAAATACCGTTACTTTTTTATTTACATTCCAATTTATTTGTGCAAATGTTGATTGACTGCTTATTGTCAAATTGTTGATCAAATTAATCGGTGGACGAAAAATAAAATAAGTGCAATTGTTAATTGTGAATTAAAAAAAGTTTAAAGTGTTTCTAAAAAAGTTAACTAACGGTGATAAGTTTTTTTTTGAATTAAGATTCCATTGTAAGTACATTGCAATCAATTCATTAATTGAAATAAGTTAAATCGTGTTACCTCAAACAAATTTATAGATTAACCTACTATAGACTGTGGGTTTTGAAGTTATAAACGGTTAAAAGGTAAGAGCAAAGTCAATAAATTCTATCGCATTGTAATGCCGCCAATAAGAAGGAGCAATTTAGGTCGCAGAACTCGCAATGCTTCAAATCAAGCGTATTTTCGATCTAATCAAACTGCGGAACAACTCGAAGAGCGAAATGAAATTGAACGAAATCGATTATCACAAACACGTTCTGCACGTACACAAGAAGAAAGAGAATATGCAAACGAAGTAGATATGCATCGAATGAGACACAATCGTTCTATAGAATCCAACCGAGTGATAATTAATTCAAATGTACGTGCAAGAAGAGAAACAAATGTTGCGTTAAATACTCATCGAGCTGCATTTCATTACAACAGGACAGTCGATTACAGTGCAGACCATTCCGTTGCTATTGGTTCGATGAGCGTTGTGTGCCCACATTGTAAGGCATTGAAATATAAAAATGAAACTCCTGGATTGTGTTGCGCAAGTGGCAAAGTGAAATTGACACCGTTGATTCCACCACCAGAGCCATTGCTCTCATTGGTTTCTGGAACAGGAGCTCATTCCAAGCATTTCCTAACACAAATCCAGAACTACAACAATTGTTTCCAAATGACTTCATTTGGCGCAACAAATGTGATCCGGGATAATTTCATGCCTACTTTCAAGGTAATTTCACCACTTACAGCATTTTATTTTGTTTTCTTATGTAAATTAAACATTACAGATTCAAGGTCAAATATATCATCCAGCAGGTTCGCTTTTGCCAGTTCCGGGTGCTGACTATAAATTTCTGCAGATTTACTTCATGGGCAATGCTCCACAAGAAGTAGAATAGCGTTGTGCATACAACAGTTCGGTAAAAAGACCAATTGTTGAGCAACTGCAAACTTTTTTCCATCAACACAATCAATTGATTGCATTGTTCAAAACCGCACTAGACCGCATGCCCTCTGATAATCACAAAATTGTTATCAGAGCCGATAAGACTCCTACGGGAGAACACGCAAGACGTTTCAATGCACCAACAATTGATGATGTCGCCATTGTCGTCGTTGGTGAAAATTTGGAATCACGTGATATCGTTCTACATCGACGAAATAATCAGCAGCAGCGTGTGTACGAAACTCACCGATCATATGATGCGTTACAATATCCAATCATATTTTGGCAAGGTGAAGACGGTTATCATTTCTCGATCAAAATGATAAATCCGCTTACAGGTGAATATCAAATCTATATTTTTTCTATTATAAGATCAATTAATTTTATTGACGCGAAAATTAATGTACAGGCGCTGAAACAAACAAAAAAGTAAGTTCAATGAACTATTATGCATTTCGACTGATGGTTCGTGAAAATGAGGACAATCACATATTGAAATGTCGTCGTCTTTTCCACCAATATGCTGTCGATATGTATGTAAAAATAGAAACAGAAAGATTGACATTCATTAGATTGAACCAGAAAAAACTGCGTTCCGAAGAGTACATACACCTTCGAGATGCCATAAATGTGGACGGGAACGCACACAATATCGGCCGGATGACGATTCTCCCAGCAACGTACGTCGGAAGTCCTCGCCATATGCATGAATATGCTCAGGATGCTATAACCTACGTTCGACACTACGGTACAGCAGATTTATTCATAACTTTCACTTGCAATCCACAGTGGATAGAAATTCGGCAAGAATTATTCCCTGGCCAATCACCCATCGATCGCCATGACGTCACCGCAAGAGTCTTCAAACAAAAATTAAAATCACTGATGGATTTCATTGTGAAGTATCGCGTGTTCGGCGAGACGCGCTGCTGGATGTATTCAGTAGAGTGGCAAAAACGCGGACTACCACACGCGCATATCCTCATTTGGTTGATTGAGAAGATAAGACCGAATGAAATCGATGATGTGATATCAGCTGAAATTCCTGATGAAGTAGAAGATCCAGGCTTGCACGAGGTTGTTACTAAAAACATGATTCATGGTCCCTGTGGATCATTAAATATCCTTTCTCCGTGTATGGTCGACGGCAAATGTTCGAAGCGTTATCCAAGGCCATTAGTAGCTGAAACAATTACCGGAAATGATGGTTACCCACTGTATCGTCGCCGTTCAATTGCTGACAATGGAAGATCAACAATGGTGAAAGTGAATCAGCAGGACATTCAAATTGATAACCGTTGGATTGTTCCGTATTCGCCACTACTCTCCAAAACATTCAAAGCACATATCAACGTCGAATCTTGCCATTCCGTGAAATCCATCAAATACATCTGCAAATATGTGACCAAAGGTAGTGACATGGCTGTGATTGGAGTTAGTGCGGAGAATTCCATCGATGAAGTCACTCAATTTCAAATGGGCCGCTATGTTAGTAGTAACGAAGCAATTTGGCGCATTTTTTCATTTAGCATTCATGAAAGACATCCTTCTGTTATTCATTTAGCCGTACATTTGGAAAATGGTCAAAGAGTGTACTTTACTGAGGAGAATGTATTACAACGAGTTGATCGACCGCCACCTACAACATTGACCAGATTTTTTGAAATGTGCAGGAACGATGAATTTGCCCGAACGTTACTATACTCCGAAATGCCAAGATATTATACTTGGAATCAATCGACAAAGAAATTTCAACGACGGAAACAAGGAAATCCTGTTCCAGGTTTCCCCAATTTATTTTCCACCAACGCATTAGGTCGTATTTACACAGTTCATCCAAGAAACGATGAGTGTTTCTATTTGCGTTTGCTATTAGTCAACGTTCGTGGCCCAACATCATTCCAAGATTTGAGAACTATAAATGGTGAATTGTGTGACACGTATAGAGAAGCATGTCAACGCTTGCGATTGTTGGAGAATGACGCTCATTGGGAATGCACCCTCGAAGATGCTGTGCTTTCATCAAATGCTCATCAAATACGAACACTGTTTTCGATAATTGTTTCAACATGCTGCCCATCCAAACCGACTGATTTATGGAGCAAATACAAAGATGCCATGTGTGATGATATTTTGCATCAGGTGCGTATTAGAACATCAAATCCAAATTTGCAACTGAATGAGGAAATTTACAACGAGGCTTTGATTTTAATTGAGGACATGTGCTTGATGATGGCGAACAAGGTATTGTCTGAGTTAGGCATGGCAGCTACCAATCGACCGATGCACGACGTATTTAATCAAGAGTTGCGACGCGAAATACAATATGATTGCGATGCCTTGAAGGAATTAGTACGAACAAACGTTCCACTGTTGAATCGACAACAAAAATATGCATACGACACTCTTATGAAAGTTGTGAAAGATGGAACTGGAGGAATTTTTTTTTTGGATGCTCCCGGTGGAACTGGAAAAACTTTTTTGATTGCGTTGATTTTGGCCACGATACGCTCGCAGAATGATATTGCACTTGCACTTGCTTCATCAGGAATTGCAGCTACGTTGTTGGAAGGCGGTCGTACTGCCCATTCAGCACTCAAGTTGCCATTGAAGTTGCACATCAATGAAAATCCAACATGCAACATTTCCAAGAACAGTGCAATGGCCAAAGTTTTGCAGCAAAGCAAACTAATCGTTTGGGATGAGTGTACAATGGCGCATAAAAAGTCTTTGGAGGCATTAGATAAAACTTTGCAAGATTTACGAAACAATCAAAGCCGTTTTGGTGGTGCAATGATTCTGTTGGCAGGGGATTTTCGGCAAACATTGCCAGTGATTCCACGGTCAACGCCAGCCGATGAACTTAATGCATGTTTGAAGTCGTCCGTTTTGTGGAAACACTTCAAGAAACTCAAATTGACTGTGAACATGCGTGTCGAGCTGCAGAACGATCAATCTGGAGAAGCATTTTCCAAACAATTGCTGGACATTGGCAACGGCAAAATCCCGGTTGACATTTCGACCGGTTGCATTCAATTTCCCCCCGGTTTCTGTCAGTTCACCGAATCAAAATCCGAGCTAATCCGAAAGGTATTTCCAAACATTGCACAAAATTACAAAAATCATGATTGGTTGAGCGAACGTGCTATATTGGCTGCGAAAAACATTGATGTCGACGAATTGAATTTTAAGATTCAAGGTGAAATTGCTGTCGAATTGATGACGTACAAATCGGTGGATTCCGTTACTTCCCAAAATGATGTTGTCAACTATCCAACCGAGTTTTTAAACTCGCTGGAATTACCCGGATTACCGCCTCACAATCTCCAACTGAAAGTCGGATCGGTAATCATAATGTTACGAAACATAAACCAACCACGTCTTTGTAATGGCACCCGACTTGCGGTAAAAAACCTGATGAACAACGTCATCGAAGCAACAATACTTAAAGGAAAGTACAAAGGAGAAGACGTTTTGATACCACGGATCCCAATGGCTCTGACCGACATGCCATTCGATTTTAAACGATTGCAGTTTCCGGTACGGCTTGCATTCGCTATGACAATTAATAAATCTCAAGGGCAGTCATTGCGTGTTTGCGGCATTAACCTTGAAAATCCATGCTTCTCGCATGGTCAATTGTATGTCGCCTGTTCCCGTGTCGGAACACCATCAGCATTATTTATTTACGCGCCAGGCAACAAAACTAAAAATGTCGTGTATCATAAAGCATTGCAAGGAAACTACGATATCACTGCAAAGCAACAGAAAAAAGTATTTCTTTATTTTAATTGGTTCCTGAACATCGATCTTTCAATCAAAATGTAAATATAACACCATATATTGTACATATTTTCAAATCAAATGTAATTTAAACACACCTCAAACCTACATAAATAAAAATTATCATTTAAAAGTACGTTGTTTGTCTCTTTTTACTATTTTTTCATAATTCAAACAGCTTCTCACAAATTCACAAATCGAACACAAACATTTTTTCTAATATATGGACAGGACAACGTCTGTCGGGTCAGCTAGTTATATAATAAATCGGTTTAAAAACTAAAAATGTGTCTTCTGAAAAATTACATATTTTGAGTTGTAACGACGTTGCAGCAAATGAGCGATGTATAAAAGTGGTATTACTACATTACTAGTAGCAGAGTTGGGGGTGATAACATTTTGATTTTCAACTATGTTTCATCACTATAGTGACTATTTTTCCACTACCACTAAACATTAGTAAATTATATGCACTAAAATCTCAAAAAATAGTGTTTATAGAAATATTCCAAACAAATCGAAAATATAGTCAAAATATTTCCATTTTATTATTTTTTATTGTATAAAAAAAATAAAATAAAAACTTTAAATTTTTAAGTAAAGTTAATTTCAGGAAGTAAAATCTTAGCATCTTCTGCTCCAGTAGAGCGACTCTTTTCTTTTAGTGGAATGGTAGACGATCCTCGCAGAAATAAATTAAGTGACTCTAATTTTAAAAAATTAGTTTTGTTGAAGGCAAATAATTGCTAAGGTTTTTATGTACCAATATGTATTTAATTTAATTTGATTTCTTATATTAATAAGTATATTGATGAAACTTCCTTATTTTTTTTGTATTACTATTTCCTTCTGTTTTTATACCCTCCACCACCACAAGTGGTGAAAGAGGGTATATATACGTTTGTCATTCCGTGTGTAACATTGAGAAATATTCATCTGAGACCCAACAAAGTATATATATTATTGATCCTTATGAAATTCTAAGCCGATTGAGCAATGTCCGTCTGTCTGTCCGTCTGTCTGTCTGTCTGTCTGTCTGTCTGTCTGTGTAAAACACTCTCACGTCCAAAATACATAAGCAAAATTAATGAAATGTATACCAAAATGTTTATAATTCTTCTAAGCAGTTTGGTATTGAAAATCAGCAAAATCGAATTGGTAGAACCAGGGTTATGTATCAAAATGTAAGACAACCTCCAAAAATTTTGATAATTTTCACATGATTTTATGTGTTTTTGGGTAAATTCATTGCAAAGAATACCATGAAATTTTGCCCTCATTATTGATATGATAAAACGCAAAATTCTGTTAAAAATGGAAAGAATCGGTCCATAATTTCTCGTAGCCCCCATACAAATTTCTTCCCGAAATATGGTGCTATGGTATATAAATGCCCATAGAATTGCAGTATCCATACAAAATTCAGCACAACTATGTTTCGTGCAAACAGAAATCGCGAGACCAATTTTTTTTTTGGATCGGGCACTATTTGACCCTAGCCCCCATATAAAGTTTACTTCCGAAACTCATCTAAATACACTTAAATATCTTATATATATCGGTATCAGGTTGAAATTCAACTTGCATAATCCTCATGCACATGAAAATCGCTGTAGGGAATTTCATGAAGATCGGCCCATAATTGGTCATAGCTCCCATAGGAGGACCCACTTCTAAAAACCACATTAATTTTCATATCTGAAAAATATCGTTATCGAATTAAAATTTTACACAGATCGGTAGTATTAATTCACAAATGATACTACTAGATTGTGTGAATATCGGTTCATATTTGACCATAGCTCCCATATAAGGTCCATTTCCGAAAATTACTTAAATACTAATAAATCTCTTATAAAAGCTTCTATCTGGTTAAAATTTCAAATAAATATTTACATTATATACGAAAATCAATGTGTTGAATTTTATGAAGATCGGCCGATGATTGGTCATAGCTCCCATATAAGGACCACTTCCGAAAAATACATTAACCTCTATAAATATTTTAAATATATGGATATCGAACTAAAATTGTATACAGATCGATAGATTGTATTCAAACATTATACTACTGGGTTTTGTGAATATCGGTCCATATTTGACCATAGCACCCATATTAGCTCCATTTCCGATGATAATACCCATAAAATTCTTGTAAATAATGTAATGGAGAAAAATATCAAGCAAAATATGCCTCAAATACATAGAAATCACTTTAAAATATTTAATTATATCTTCCAATTAAGTCGTACATCCAAAAAATACATTAACGCATATATACACTCATATTGGTAAAAAATGTAAAAGTTTCAACTAGACTTGGTGACTATGGGTTGATAATTATATATATAAGGCTCACATCCGGAAAATTCAATAAAATAGAAGTTTGACTAAATATATTTGTTTACCCTTTTTTATACTCTTTTACTTCACTTGTGGTGAATAAGGAAAATGTTGACCCAATCGGTAATGTTAACCAATTATTAAGTATATAAATTGTTAAATAGTACATTTTATTCCTATTATAAAATTATAGACTCTGTTGAAAACGGTAGGAATATATAACATTTTTATATATTTGAAATAAAATATGTTCTGCGTAAACTAGTTTTTCTAACAATATATAAAATACTACTAATTTACTACTATATTTTAAATAAACTTTTATTTTGTTTAAAAAAGTGGCTTTATTGAAGAAAGTAAATAATTTGTATATATGAATAATATGAATGATGTGTATGATATCAGGATTCATCTATAATCCATAAAGTGGCTTAAAAATTAATTCGGTTATAGACCTAAATCGCTTATAGTCCACAAAAATTGTGCAACTGTATTTGTAGACTATAACCGAAAACTACTGTATTACATTACCATTCTACAAATCTTCATAATCGGAGCTAAGTCCCAATAACAAACACTGAATATGGATATTAGAGTGTTTATACCAATGTAATTTCTTTAATTTTCATCTAATTTATGTGGAGGGTATTTAAGATTCGGCATAGCCGAATATATCACTCTAACTTGTTTAATTTTGTTACTACTTTGATATTAGTATTAATTAATTTAATAAGTAATAAAAATAAAAAAAGTATAAAATAATTCAATATAATATGTATTCCAGTCAAGGACCCTAAATAATAGTTATGCTCATTTTTCTGGTACCAAAAAATTGAGCACTTTTAACAAATATTCTATAAAAATTGGTTTTAATTATTATGTATAATGAAAATAAACAATTGTTAAACATAACTATTATTTCCAATTAATATATTTTTATATTGGCTCATAACTATTATGATCGATAAATATTTATTTATCTTACAGATAACTATTACTAAAGATTTTTATTGTTTTTATTTACGATAATAATTATTTTGAATATTTTCTTGATATTAATTGTTTTATTTTTGCAGATTATGCATGTGAATATAAACATACATATTAAGTGTAATACAACAACATTAGGCGTATAACCTGATTTGTATTCTTTGATCATATAAATAGGCTTTGCATTTGATTAATTCAGAAGATGACCAAGAAAATGAAATATGTCAAGAAATTACAAATGAATTTGCTGAAATTGAAAGTTTCAAGCCATCAAAAAGGATGTTGACATAGATTTAATTAACTATTGGCATGAGCGGAAGTACACTTATCCACTTTTAAAGAAATTGGCGTACATTGTGCATGCTGTGCCTGCAACACAGGTTTCAGTGGAAAGAGCATTTTCCGCATTGCGCTTAATATTGACCGACCAAACTAAATACTTAATGTATTTTAAAATGCTCACTATTGGTATTCCCTTTTCATTATGATTTTAACAATAATTTTAAAGTAAACAAGTGTTATTTCTTTTTTAATGGAGCGATGAATTAAAGAATCAAATGTTTATGTTTTGTTTCAATTTAAACCTCTTAACTACAATAAAACATCCTTTATGAAACAATTTGTGTGACTAAACTTTATTATATGAAATAAGTTATAACAGTTATGTTATTTCTTATTCATAACTATTAAAAATAATTAGTAATATATTTATCGAATAGTAATAGTTATGTATGAGAAATACTTTTATTTGATACCCATAATAGTTATTATCTATTTTTAAAAATAAAAATTGAACATAATAATTATTCTTAATAAATAAAATAAAAATTTATTCGTAATAGTTATTCGCAATTTTTAACGAATAAAAATTATAACTATTAAGTCCTTGATTTCAGTTCCTTTAACATTAGTGAATGATTATATTTTTCCACTATCCTGTTGAGAAATAAAAATTGCACTAAGCAGTAAAAAAAGGTTTCTCACTATCACTAAATTAATTTTAGTGAACAACTTTTTTGTACCACTACCACTATTGCTTAGTGAGTTACTTTTCAACTCTCCACTAAATAGCTATTAGTGATAGTGGAAAACTGCAAATTTAGTGCACCCAACTCTGCCTACTAGACGCTTATATATTTAATAAATTAGGCCAAATTACCGTTATCAGTAATACACTGTTATCGAAAGAGCATCAAATACCAATTCCGAAATAATTTCTAGCATTCCCTACACTATTGACGGTACTATGCACCAAGATGATTTGAGTTCACTCGGCCAAGATATGCTGTTACAACAGCATTAATCAAAATTAGCGTTACCGTCACCTTTAAACCGGTTAGAATTTATATTCAAAATTGTGTATATTTTCAAAATGTTGAAATATCAAAAAACTTATACTAATCACTCAATCGATTAACCGCCAATCGGTTAACCGATTAATTTTGGTCGGTTAACTGTTCGTATAATTTAAAATTGGCGATTTTCAAATAACAAATAAACCGATTAATTTGTGTCGATTAACCGAAATTTCTTGTTTTTGCACTTTATATAAAAATATAGTTTTAAGCACACAAATTTTATGTATTAACTCATGAACATTAACTTCTAGCAATAGTTTTTTAGAAGTATAGTTCAAAAATTTAAACGAAGGAATTTGGAAATGAATTTTTTTCGAGAATGTTCTATGATTATCTTTGTCGTAATGAGTCGGAGAACGACTTAATAATAGATGAATCTTTTATAAAGCTTATTTCAGAAGATCTTCTTAAAATCCTAAAAAAAACTCACATGTGCATAAATAAGGTCTCAGATACCAAATTTTTGTTTTGCTATTACTTATTTGGTTTGTTGAATTGTTATGTTTTATTTGTTTTTTATGCTTTTGTTATTTTTATTAATAAAATTCTTAAATAGGTACACAAAATTCGTTGTTTTATTCTCAATTTAAAATTAAAATAGAAAATAACTCGGTTAATCGAATAATTCAAAATTAACCGATTAATAACCGATTAAATCTTAACCCCGATTAATTATTTGCTCGATTAACCTATTAAAACAGAAACCCGATTAATTGAATACCCTACTAATCACTGTATGTTTCATAATAACATAAAATGAAGTACGTGGTATTTATTAATTCACTAACCCAATAAGCACTAAAGAACTAAAAATTCAAGCACTTAAAAATATTGCTAGAATTTTACTTGAATTAAAATAGTATTATATTTTAACCTGGAAAAATATATGAAATTTTAAAATATTTTCAAACAAAAACACGTAAGAATGTTATATTCGGCTATGCCAAATCTTATATACCCTTCACCTTTGTTGTGGATGCATTAATTGCCCATTTTCAGCGTATAGCATCCTAAATGTATCAAGAAAAATTTTAAAAACTTTACATTTTATTGCTGACGAACAGATTATATTGTAGAAGTTACAAACGAAATAACAATCTTATATATACCCTTCTCACGAACGTGAATAGTATAAAAACAACAAAGCCAAACGAAACGAACACCAAAAAAAAAAATACCAACTCACATGCAAACATATGTACGTTTTGTTGCTTTTTTGTCAAACACAAAAAATACGCAAAGCAATGAAGCCAACACACATCCAAACATATGTACGTTTTGTTGCTTTTTGTCAAAGCATTCAGAGGTTGTCTCGGATTTTTGCTCATATCTCCGTTATTTATGGACGGATTTTGCTGATTTTAAATAGGAAATTTCTCGAAAGCATGTCTGACAGAATTATTGAAGATTTGGATCCCCAAGATATCTGGGGTCTTCAGAAAATTGATTTCAACAGACAGACAGACGGGCATGGCTTAATCGACTCCGCTATCTATAAGGATCCAGAATATATATACTTTATAGGGTCGGAAAATTATATTGTGGAAATTACAAACGGAATGACAAATTTATATATACCCTTCTCACGAAGGTAAAGGGTATTATAATTGACTTGAATTGTACAATACAGTGTAATACAACTATAATTCAATTGCTTGACACTGGACTCAAGGCTGAAACTAAACTTGCTTTCAACTTGAATTCGTGCGAAAATGCTTATTGGGAATAAACACAATTTCCAGAGCATGCGCTTTTCCCCGTCTCCACATTATGTAGGGTTGGAAATGGTATATTGCAATTGACAAATTGTATTGCTAAAATATGAATGTTACGTGTAGACAGCATCTGTGTTTCGAGACCGTCTTGGTTTTGAACAATTATTTCGCAATAAATGTTATATGCTGTTACTAGAGTTCTACAAGTAAATTGTTCGAACAATCGACTTTTTGGTCGGAAAAAACTCGAACAATCGATTAGTTATCACAGAAGTCGAATTGTCGATAAAAGTCGACTTTTTAGATTGTTAAAAAAATTTTTAATTGCAACATTATACTACAACAAAATATGCACGAATAACATAGCGGTATTCACAATCTTGTAGATTTGTATTGTAAATTTATATAATGGTGTATTTCTGTATATTTTGTTAGTATAAAGTAAAAATGCAATGCATATACAATGATGCAACGCCATTTGCACAAGATTCTGAACGCTTTGTACACAAAATAATTATATAAAAACTTAAAGGTTTTAGACATATTGGCCCATAATCATAGTCGAAAATAAAGTATATTTTAAGAGAAATAAAGTCATCTTTACTTAAGAGTAGACTTTAGGTCTACCATAGACAAGTTAAAGTATACTTCTGACGTTAAAGTCGACTGTAAATATAAAACTAGCTGAAGTTGTTTTTAACTCATTTAACAACAGCATCAGCTGTTCTTCGCCATGTAAAAAAGTTCGACAAAAAGTCAAAAATGTTTAAGTTACAAGATATTGGCAGAGATTTTGCAATTATTGAATATTGAAACAATAAAATTAGCATCAGAATAGAATAAATTTGATATTAATCTTTCCTTTTCTATTTTTCTATCACATACTGTTTTTTCCTTTAGTTTCCTGGTTACATTTATTGTTTGTCACTTTTTGTTTTTTTTTTAATTTTCTAAGTCAGCTGTTCAGAGATGCCACTTGTCTATATTTTGTTGTATATTGTATGAAAAGATTTTCTACATTTGAGGTGACACCCAGTTAAAGGCGGTTCAATTTAAAACATGCTTTAATTTTGACTAGTTAGAAAATAATAAAAAGCGGGTTTTTATTTTAAAGTTGTTTTTAAAAAGAACGGACTTTATTGTTTGACTATGATTATGGGCCATTGTATATACTCAAATTACAGAAACTTTTAGGAAAATGTTTGATAATAAACATGCCAAATTAGTAATGTAAATTTGTTTACTATTTTATAAATTTAAATCAAACTACATATAGAAACAAAGGTCGAAAGTTCGAAAACTCGACCTTTCATAAATTACCAAAAGTCGAAAGTTCGAAAACATTCGAACCCTAGTTGATAATCCCTTTATAGTAGGGTGATCGGCCCGGGTTTTAATAGCCGGTTTTTTTTGGTTAAGTCGGTTTCGGTTTTTTTGAAAAGCTCACATTTCGAATATCGAGAAACCCGGGTTTTTCTCATCGAATAGCCGGTTATTCTAAAAGTGTGTTCTTATGAATTTTAGTGTATAAAAAACTTTAAAAAATATTTTCTTTAAGTGTATAATTTTCTTATTTGTTTATTCAACTGGCAACCTTTAAGCAAGAGCTGTTTTAATAAAGAAATGCCTAAATTACTCAGTAGAATGTGAGAAGAAGAAGCACATCTTTATAGAAAATAACAAAATATAGGCGCTTTTTTTGTTGACTACATTAAAAAATATAACAAATCACAATTTTCTTGTCAAAATATAAAAAAGTAAGTTTATTCTCAATATTTAGTATAAAAAAAAAATAATACTAATTTTATTTCCAGATGTCGTCAAAAGTATGGAATCATTTTAAGCGTGTCGGTAAAGACAAGGCCAGGTGCCTTAATTGTCCTAAAATATTAAGCTGCAAATGTTCTTCAACATCTTCCCTTCTTAGTCATGCTAAAATCATCCACAAAATTACCTTCACTCTGGAAGTGTCTCAAGAAGAAAGTGATTCCCTTCCAAGTACTGGCCAGAAAGAGAGTGTTTAAAATGCATAGTGTGTAGTGTAAAATATAAAAGAGAACACAAATGAATATATGTGTACCAAGGCGAATTTATACAAGGTGGAGTCAGTCAATCAGCTGATAACTTTTTTTTTCGCTTTTTGCTTCTAACAGTTGTCAAAGCTTTTCTTTATATTTAAATATCTACATATTCTAAGCTTATTAACAAAATATTTATTTTTTACATAAATAAGTAAAGCCCTCAATATATTAAGTTTTAATACATATTTGTTTAATTTTTAATTTTGGTTTTTTGACATTTGTTAAGACCAATCAATTGTTGTTTTTGTAGAACTGCCACCACCTTGTATGAATTCGCCATGATGTGTACTTTGCACCCAAGGCGAATTCATATAAGGTGTACTCGTTAGCCCAGCTGATCATCAGCTGTTTCACCCCAACTGTAAAAATTTTCGGCTTGTTGTTTACTTTCTTGTGCGCGCCATAAATTTGAAAAGTGAGAAAAAGCATAAAGTTAAAAAAGTATGCGTGTGTGCACTTATTGAAAATTTAAATATCTAAAGGGATGTCCGTCCGTACATAGCACAAGCTATTATATTGACCCAAGGTCGAAGCCTATTGACTTTTGTTGTAATCGGTCCATTATTTCACCTAGCCCTCATACAACCATAAAACGTTAAACAAATTTTGTATGCAAAAAAAAATCTTGAAAAATTTTTCCCAGTATTCTTCATACAAATTGCTTACGTTTTATAAAATTAGACCCTAAGAACCACCACATTAATCCACAAAACGAGTTCTATGAACTTTAACAAATAGGCTAAAGTGGTTCTGAACATGCGATTAAACCAATCCAAATAATTCCCTGGGTATTTAGTTACTTTATACTATTTAAGCGATTTTCTGATTACATTACCCTCTCAGATTCAACAATTGCCATCGATACTTTCGATCGATACCTGATTGCCAAATACACTGACTGGTAAATACATATTTCAAAATTTATTTCTATACATTCAACAGCTAAAATGTAACTTTCAAATATTTCTTTTTTTATGTTAAAAATAGATTTGTTCCAATTACTACCAAATACAAAACAGAAAAATACAATCATTCTTGTCTATAGGATGAAAAAGTCAAGTACAAGAAATATATGTACTTTATCATTATAATGATCATGGTCGTTATGTTTCCCAATTTACATTCTTGTTGTTAGTGGTTGGAAAAAAACTCCCGGGGAATTTATTCATAATTGGGCTGTATAATTCTGGTATTAAAATTCAACAAAATGGTTCATATGTGGCCTCAATCTCAGATACTAAAACACCATTTAGAAGAAGTTTATAATCACAATACGGGTTTACGGCTTGTGAATGAAAAGTTGTTGCGGTATAACTAATTCCAAGGATGTTACCAAAAGAATTTTTGGCACTTCTGATTACCTCTTGTTATTAGCTTTAAATTAAAATATAAATACCTATATGTTTAAAGAAAATGTATGATATATATATACAAATATTTATGTATGTGTTGCAATAATATCAAATTCTGTAAATAAATTGTTTAATATTTTAGTTAAAGTTATTAGTTTACTTTCTGGTTTTTCTTAATATTACTTTACAAAAAAATAAAAAAATATTTTAAAGAAAAGTAAAAATGTAGAAGAATACATTTAAATATTTAACAAAATATATGTATATATCGCATACAATTTAGAATATAACATTATTATTATTACTTTTATTATTATTACTTTTATTATTATTATAATATAATCGGCTATTTCAGTATAAGGTAGATGAAATGGCCGTTACAAAGTCAATGTAGTGGAAACAGCATACATACTCTTTACCGATGTAAGTGCAAAATGATTTTGGCATAAATGGGCGTACATTTTAATATTTTGTTCCGGATTCATAACATCAACTATATCGGGCGCGTCTTCTTTGTGACGAGCATGTGATAACTCTGATGCCAGGTATTTGGCGTTTTGGATTTGCAATGGAATCAATGTCTAAAAAAAATAAAACAAATATTAATTACAAAATTCGGTGTTCATAATTATATACTCGGTGTAGGGTATCATATGGTCGGGCTTGGCCGACTATACTTTCTTAATTGTTAATAGATTTATGACTATTTTTTTTGATTTGAATTATGTCATATTTTTTAAGAATTCCCGTTTGTCTAGATCAACAAATGGAGCAACAAGAAGATAGTCAGTTTATAGACAGTGAAGTAAATCCATTTAATGACAAAGGGACGCAAACAGAACATTTTTGTGACGAAGTGGGAACACAAACTGAGTAAGTAAAAGGAACGATCAAGTTATGCCTTTTCGTCTATTGAAACCACGATGGACTTTTATGATCCACAGGATTAACAACGATTATTTCCCAAGAATACGCGCTTTGGAAAACAAGGTCACCAAGCTAACTTGGCAGTCGAGGGAATACGCAAAATTTTCACAGATGGTCAAGTTCGGAAAATCATGTCACCTGGCAGAATTCAATGGAAATTGAAAGACATATCGAGCGTAATATGTCTACATGCAGCAGGACCCAGGGCGTACAAAACCTTTATAAAAAAGGCTTTCCGCTACCGCACCCCTCAACTCTACAACGCTGGTGTGCAAAAATAAAAATTAGCGAGGGGATACTAACGACATCGCTCAATTTTATGCGGCATACCACTGATTTGGCACCTGATGAGATGAAGGTAGCGGAAACATATGAGTACGACCCTGTCGGTGACAAAGTAAGGAAACCTGCGAATTACGTGCAGGTCATAATGGCTCGAGGACTTAAAAAATCTTGGAAGCAACCAGTCTTTTATGACTTCGACTGAAAAATGAACGAAGAACATTTGACTGAAGTTATAAAAGAACTTCACAATGTCGGATTTCAGGTTGTGGCTATTGACTGTGACATGGGGCCAGTGAATCGTAAGTTATGGAAAAATTTAAGTGTTACCACAGGTAAGTAAATACAATGTTAACAGAATTTGACACCACACAACGGCACACTAAATACAAATTTGAGGACGATTCATATCTCCTACGAAAGAAATTTAATAAAAGGTTAATTAAAATAATAGTAATTACTTTTCGTTTTAAGATTTAACATTAAGTTTTCTATAATTTCTTAATAATAAGATCGGTTTAGAGTTTACTATTTTAGATTAATTTTTTAATAGATTTTCGCTAAGTTTAAGTTTTTAAGTTTTTTTTTTCGATACATTAAGTTTTTTCGATACACACTAAAAAAACTAATAAAAATTATTATTAAATACTTATCATATTTTTCCTATTGTATTTAGTTAAACCATGGTTTCCCAACCCTGTATGTGCAGATGAAAACGTATTCGTTTTTGCTGATGCCCCACATCTCTTAAAATTGATACGGAATCATTTTTTGGACAGTGGTGTAGTTTATGAAAACACCACTGTTTCTTCTTCAACGTCAGATGTTTCAATTACATTTAAAATAACATCTCTCAGTTAAAGGGTCAGGTAAGTCCTAACTAAACTAGAAAAATATTCGAATATTATTTAAACAACATTTCAGGAAGGCAAAAAGTGAAGTTAGCAGCCCAATTTTTTTCCAATACAACTGCAAATGCTGTTCGAAGATGCTACTCCATTGGAATGGAACTATACAATCCAACCAATACGGCAGATTTCATCCAGTTGGTCAATGATTGGTTCGAAGTACTTAATTCAAAATTAAGTAATTTTAAATACCCTAGCAAGGTAAGTTAATAAATTCGATTTATTTATACTTTTTATAATAAAAAACAATATAATTTTCCGACCCTATAAAGTATATATATTCTGGATCCTTATAGATAGCGGAGTCGATTTAGCCATGTCCGTCCGTCTGTCTGTCTGTCTGTCTGTCTGTCTGTCTGTCTGTCTGTCTGTCTGTCTGTCTGTCTGTCTGTCTGTCTGTCTGTCTGTCTGTCTGTCCGTCTGTCTGTCTGTTGAAATCAATTTTCTGAAGACCCCAGATATCTTCGGGATCCAAATCTTGAATAATTCTGTCAGACATGCTTTCGAGAAGTTTGCTATTTAAAATCAGCAAAATCGGTCCACAAATGGCTGAGATATAAGGAAAAAACCAGGACAACCTCGATTTTTTACCTATTTTTTTACCTATATCTGGATTACTAAGTCATTAATATAGACAATATGGATATCTCAAAATCGGGAAAAAATTTTGAACCCGAATTTTTTTTCACCAAAAGTTTTTTTGGCTAAATATTAAAAAAAAAAAATTTAAAAAAAAAGTTTTTTAAATTTAAAAAAAAAATTAAAAAAAAAAAAATCAAAAAAAAATTTTTTTCAAAAAATTAAAAAAAAAACAACTGGAAAAAAAATTAATTTTGTTTGCCTAAAAATATTTAAAATTTTTATTTTGAAGTATAGTTTCCATTTCAGAAAGGAATTATAATTACAAATATGTACTGCTATGATGATGCTACAGAAAGATGTTGAGAAATACCACATGGCTTATCTTGTGACGAACCGGCTTAACCAAGATGTGCTGGAGCACTTCTTTGGTGCCATATGGAGTAAAGGAGGTTTGAATGATCATCCGTCACCAATGGATTTCAAATATAGGCTGCGAAAGAAATGCCGAAATATAAAATAGCTCCACTTTTTATAAAAACAGTTATGTTTCGCAAAATTGCTTTAATGGAAAACCCGTGTTCAAAAGATTTCACTTTTATTTTTATTATTTCGATCATAAAGTTTAACGAAAATCTAATATTTTGACTAAAATGGGTCGTGGAAAACACTGCAGTGCGGAGAAACGCGAAATAATCAAAAAATTAATATCGGATGGAAAATCTTATAGAGAAGTTGGTCGATTGGTTGGGTGTTCTAACAAAATGATTCACAACGCAATTAATTATAAAGAAAAGGCTGAAAGACGTGGAAGAAAACGAGTATATTTATTTTCTATATTTTAAGCGAGAAACACCGAGCATCTAAATGGCAAAGGTAACGTCGAAGATGACTCCACTGACTGGATCAATTCTTCCCTCGATTTAAAAGTGCCACATAACCTGGATGAAAAAGTAAATCTAGATACTGATAACCTAGAAGATTCAGTTTACGACCCAAACGAGGATGTAAACCTTGATGACCTAGATGAAACGAATTTCAGTGACCTTGGTATTCTTCAAGAGGATGCATTAGAATACATAAGTGGATATATAATCAAAAAGCTTAATCTTGACGAACACCAGGCTCATACAGATTCGTTTTCATGGGTCGATCAACTCTCTAAGGGATAATTGAAGAAGCCAACGGAAAGTTTCCTGGGTGAAATAAAAAAAATGGAGGTGATATTTGAAAAAAAAAAAATGGAAAGGAAATATCACACCGGCAAAACCTCCAGCAACATCTTCTTGAGCGAAGCAGTCTGGTTAATCTTCCAGAGAAAAAAAAAGATTTTTTTACAAATGCCAAATGAGGCTTAAAGTTCAAAAAACAAAGCAACGAATAATGGGGTACAAAAAAATTATAAAAATTAATCTTTAAGATTCTACATAGTTAAGTAATTGAATTACATATTCTTAACATTTTTCTGCTTTACTTATTTACTTTTTTCTTCCAGAGTTTTTGTTTCTGATTTTTACATCTGACTGAGTTCGTTCGAAACCTCGATGTCTAAGGCCTTGATCTTTAAATTAGAAAAGGGGAGTATTTTTGCAAGTTATTTCTTAATTTAAAATTCTCACAATATATTGTTTTTTAATAACCTGAGATGGCAGAAATCAATGATTATTATTTTGCATAAAATATTTGTATTTTTATTAGTATGTATTTTATTTTATTAATTTTTTTGTAAAATGGTTTAGGCCTATTGGGGAAGTCAGCCATTTAAAATAAATGACAACGCTATGTGTAGTACCTCTGTGGTTGTGTGGAAATCTACACGATAAAAAACTTTTAAATAAATATTTTATTACAGCATATTATGCTAAATATACATGTATTATTGCCCACGAAGGCTTTCTTTGTATAGATATTAAAAAATAAATAATTTCATTATTAAGAAATAGTTGATCAAATAGTTCTTCTTTGTTGTATTCCTACTTCACACTTACTGTATGCAATCATTTTGAAATAACAAAAATTTTCTGTTTACCCAACAAACCAAACGATATTAAAACTATATCATCTAGATGATATAAACTATCATATATCGTTTGATATATTTAGCTAAAAATCCTGAAAGAAAAGGAAACATAGCACACACAAATCTTATTTTTGATCCTATTCAGATCACATGTACATATTTTGTTGCAAATGTATGCATTTTTCAAATATTGCAGCTTTCGTATGTTTTCAGCTTTTGTATGTTATTTGAAAATTTTTAAATTAAATTATTTTTCAGTTTAAAGTTTTTTTCAAATGTTTGTGGTTTTTTATTTATTTTATTGGAAGAAAATTTTTTGAAAACTATATTATAATTATATCGTTTTCAATAATAATATATGATATCATAATCGCCCCCATAAGGAAATATCGATTTTGCTATCATATCGTTTTCTGGTTTATTGGGGTACTGGAATCATAAAGTTCGTTATTTTTAAATTTAAAATTTAGTGTAAAAGTTTTTAAAAAACCAAAAAAATAAGATATTTTTTATTCTAAGTAAATTGACGTAACCATGTGTGTAAAAATGTTATAGATTTTGAATAAAATTATTGCTAAAAAAAATTTTGAGTGCTCATACGAGGAGAAAACATGTTTAAAATCGAATCCTATATAACTCCTCTTATTCTGAACTATAGGACGAAATATGTCAAAAATATACGACCACAAGATTTTCTAGTTTCTTTATGGGAGGGTGAAGTAACATTCCATAATTTGGATTTACGTTTAGATGTGTTGCAACAAGAATTGGATTTTCCCATTCAGTTCTTATCGGGTCATATACACGAATTAATCATCTCGGTGCCATGGACTAAGATTACCTCAGAACCCATATCGATAAATACTATTGAATTTGTCTTGAAATCAAATCGTGAAGATAATAGTTGCTCTAAATCGCCCACGGGCAGCAGTTCACCACAACATCAGTCATCGGTTGAATGCACTAGTGCCAGCAATAAAAATAATGATCGTGAGGATACTTCGTCGATGGGTTCAAGTTTGGCAACGAAAATTCTCAATAACATTAATGTTCAATGCCAGAATATTATTTTAAAAAACATTGAGGAGGACATAGTGGTTTCCATGAATGTTCAGCATCTCAGCTATGGTCTGGCCAACGAACAGTGGCATCTGGCCATGGTCGATGTGAATCCCAATAAGGTGTTGATGAGAAAATTGATAAATGTCTCCGATTTGACAATAAGTTTGGATAAACGCAATGATGCGGGACAAATTGATGTGTGTCAAGACCCAGTAATGTATCGGTAAGTTTGAGGTCGTGTAAAGGTGCACCAAGAGTTACAATATCTCACCAAATCTCAGAAAACATTTATTAACTTTTTTTTATTTTCAGATGCACTTTAGAATGTCGCGTTTTACGCAAATACAATTGCCAAACAATAGCCAAAAGCACTACAACGCGTATTGGTGTGTTTACACAAAATCTCAAAGATAGGCAATTATAGAGAAATTTCCTTTATATTTTATATGATCCTTTTTTTATAGTTTTTTTTTTTTTAATTTTCCGGAATTTCTCAAAGAAGATATGTTTATTGATTTGCTTTCAAAATCCAAATGAAATTTTTTTATATATATTTTTCAAAGCTTAGTAAAATAATTTTTATTTTAAATTTCTAAAAGTATTTATTTCCCAATGAATAATTTTTATTATGAATGGACCTCACAGTCTTGACAAAAAAACTGTTTGGAACGAAGAGAAAAATTTACGTGAATAAAATGACTCACTAGACTGACTTCACTCAGTGTCTCTATACACGTTTATCAATTCGCAGAAATGCACACAAACTTTAAAATGTACAAACACACATGTACACGACTGTTGATGTTAACTCTAACAGCGACAATGATCAACTCAACTCAGTACTGCAGTCGCAGTCACTATTTATACACACTGCCATCTTCATTCGAGTATTCTAGATTATTATTAACGGTCAAAACTCGTATGTTCGAATTCCAGAGCTTTCGATGTCATTGTTAGCAGCTTAAACATTTAGTGATGCCATACTTACAAACAATGCTAATAACCGCATGCTACTGATCAAACATGATGAATACTGCAGGCAGTCGTTACAGACCGTTAAATTCAAATCGTCATTGCACATTCGTAACAATATAAATTTTTTATGAAAATCTGAATTTGTAATGCTATGAATAAAATATCATCGTTGCTTTAAGAAAGATTTAGGAAATTTAATAAGCTTTCTAATGCATGTAATTAGGCTTAAATCCATTAAGAACTGCTAGAGTTAGAGGCAAATTACTAAAGCAAGAATTTTTGCCTAAAAAAAAACGAAAAAAACTATTTGAGAGACCACTTCCTGTTCATCAATAAGAAATCTAAAAATTATTGGTTTTTATAGTAGATTAAGAAAATCGATGTTCATGAAATAATTTCTCAAAAAAAAGGGAAAGTGAGACGGTTTAATGTACATATCTTTATTGTTTAAAAATGGAATTTGTTAAATTTTTGGCTCTATTTACGGTACCAAGGTCGGCTCGAAATATTCCTTTTGCTAATTAATTATAAATATATCATGGCATGCAAAACTGGTTTTTATTTAATGAATGCAGCCAAGCGATTAGAGAAAATTTGGCTTAAAGTTGAAATTTACATAAAAAATATCCTCGCAGTAATACAAATACATATTTTAAATATTTTTAAATTTGCCGAAAATTATCAATATCGAACTTTCAATTAATGAGCTATGATAATATGTCGCAGACAATTTGATTAAGATTGTTGACTTGATTATTGTTAACAAATAAAGCCTTATAAATCTTTTATTTTTTATATTTTATATCACTAAAATTGTCTTTTAGGGGAGCTCTCTTTCGCTCACCAACACAAATACAGTTTTAGCTTTGGACATCCCTGCACTAGATCGATTCACAATAAAACTTTGAAAACACTGCATTATTACAAGGTTAGAATTTTTTGCTACGATCGATTCACAATTGTGCACTGCGTTATCACAAAGGTGTGTGAATCAATTAACAGCTATTCTGATTTAAAAATTAGGAGCACTGTGTTACCACAATAGTTGCTGAATTAGCTAATCATTTAACCGATTGTCAAAAAGGCAGCAAGCATACTGCCATATGATTGACATCATTACCATTGCTTTACATAGCTGGGTATTGTTGTATTTTTTCATAGATTTTTTTGTTGAAAATATTTGGTTTGTTTCTTTGCATTTATGCGAAAGTTATTAGAGTTTCAATAGCGCAGTTCAGTGTTCAGTTCAACAACAAAATACACAGAATTGCAATTATCACATCATTGCTTTTGCGCAATACTAAAACAGTATAGCTTTTTATGCTAAATGCTGACATTTGTAAACAATAATTAAATGTCGTCAAACAGAATTGAAGCTATGAGCCGACCACTCTAAATAAAAAATTAAAAAGAAAAACCCCAACAAAAAGTGGATGAAATAAAAATTGCTCTGGATTATTTCGCGGCATTTTAAAACAATTTCACAAAATAATCAAACACCTAAATTTTCTCGACCAACAATTCTGTATATCAGCTGTTTGCATCTTGTAATGCTTTGCAAAGATGCTTAAAATACCGCTCACTGTCAATGGCAAAATTATTGCAATAGCAAACATTGAAACCTAAAACGCACCAAACACTGAATGCCGCTTATATATTTGAGCTTTTGCTTTGATTTTGCGAATGAAAAAAAAATATTGTCTATTCATATATAACAAGGAAATCATCATCTCTCTTATATGTTGGCAACAGGGTTTAATATTTAGTTAAACGTTTTTTACATTTGACTACCGACTACGCAATAAATATGAATCGTTTTCATATTAATGTCCACATATACTGAAAATATACAAACTATAAACCAATGCCATATATGCACAAGCTTCATAGTAGAAATATTTGTCGCAGTTTTTCCAAAAATATTTTGCCTTACAAAATATTTTATGTTGCAGCTAGAAGACAAAATGAAAATTTTTCATTTCTAAAACATTTGCTGCCCAAATATATTTATATTTTTGGTTAGCAAAAACAAATATATTGCTTGTGTATAATATACAAAAAATTTACTACAAAAACATCAAACATGCAAACAAATTGCAGCGTGAAAACCATAAACTGCAAACGATATGCGCAGTAAAAAATTCAAACAATGGAAATATGGAAGATGCTAAATGTAGACTGCCAAACCATACGAAGTTGAAAAATGTAAAATACGAAATTGTGCGAAGTTAAAAATGTTGAAAACGAAAATGTGCATTTATAAAATATTTCAGCCACATATATGGAAATATTTAGCCGCATATAGTCACTGAGTAGAAAAATGTGAAAAAAACTATGAACAACAAGTGTGCGTTGATTTGGGTGTACAAAATAAAAATTTATATTGAATCGTGTGTTTAAGAATTTAAGTGCAATAAAATAGAAGCTTTATTTTTTGAGGTATGTAATTAATTGTATTATGAAAGATAGGAATGCAGTGAGAATATATTAAATAAGATTCTGGGCAAAGGATAGCGGACGATATTATTTTATTGAATTTTTTGATTAAATGATTTTTGTAATACGAATTCAAATGTATTCCTGCTGCTTGTAATAGGAGTCCAGAAAAATTAGTAACATAAAATTTTGTATGTAAAGTGGCTAAAAAAGGATAGATAATGCAACAACAAAATGTAACAACAGACAAGCAAAACAGCCAATGAATACAATCTAATAAAAAATAACAGGATCTACAAAAAAAATAGTATGTTGCATAAAAATGCAATTTAAATAGATAGATTACTTTTTGTTTGCACACTCAAATGTATCCTTTCGTAAAATTTGTAACAGGAGAACAAACAAATAAATAAGCAGCATAGAAAGTAATTGTGCAAGAACAATTTGATGTGTAAGATATAAATGCAAAAAGGCACAGGCATGAGTACAACAGGACCAAAAGAAAATTAACTGTATAAAACTGCTGTATGTGTGGACATGTGTTCTGTAACTGCATAATGCAACAACAATTTACGCAAAAACCATAAACAAACACAAACACAGGTTCAATGATGATCGTGAGTGTAGCAGGAGAAAAAAAGGATAAAGAGGAATGATAGAAATTTAAGTAAGGTCCAGAATGTATAATTATGCAATGAAGAAAATTTTACTATATGTACATACATAATTATGTATGACTTGTATTCTGAAAGATCGACTTTGTGTTTTTAAATGCACATTCATATGTATCCATTCGTAATATTTGTAACAGGAGAACAAAACAAGTTAGAGTGCTATATTCGGCTATGCCGAATCTTAAATACCCTCCACCTAAATTAGATGAAAATTATAGAAATTACATTGGTATAAACACTCTAATATCCATATTCAGTGTTTGTTATTGGGACTTAGCTCCGATTATGAAGAATGGTAGAATGGTAATGTAATACAGTAGTTTTCGCTTATAGTCTACAAATACAGTTGCACAATTTATGTGGACTATGTGCGAATTAGGACTATAACCGAATTTCTTTTTAAGCCACTTTATGGATTATATATGAATCATGATATAATACACATTTTGGACTATATACAAATTATGTACTTTCTTCAATAAAAACACTTTTTTTTAAACAAAATAAAAGTTTATTTAAAACATAGTTGTATAGTAGTATTTTATATATTGTTAGAAAAACTAGTTTACTTAGAAGATATTTTATTTCAAATGTATAAAAATGTTATCTACTTCAGCAATTTATAATTGAAATAACTACATATTCCTACCGTTTCCAACAGATTCTATACTTTTATAATAGGAATAAAATGTACTATTTAACAACTTATATACTTAATAATTGGTTAACATTACCGATTGGCTCAACATTTTTATTATTCACCACAAGTGAATTAAAAGAGTATAAAAAAGGGTAAACAAATATATTTAGTAAAACTTCAAAAGTATATTTTTGTTCTGTCCTAATGAATTTTCCGGATGTGAGCCTTCTATATATAATCAAGAACCCATAGTCACCAAATCAACTTGAAACTTATATCTGTTACATTTTTACCGATATGAGTGTATATATGCGTTAATGTATTTTTCGGATGTGCGACTTATTTGGAAGATATAATTAAATATTTTAAAGCGATTTCTATGAATTTGAGGCCTATTTTGCTTGATAGTTTTGTCCATAACATTATTTATAAGAATTTTTTGGGTATTATTGTGATTATCAGACATCGAGCTAATATGGGTGCTATGGTCAAATATGGACCGATATTCACAAAACCCAGTAGTATAATTTTTGGATACAATATATTGATCGGTATACAATTTTAGTTCGATATCCATATATTTAAAATATTTACAGAGGTTAATGTGTTTTTCGGAAGTGGCCCTTATATGGGAGCTATGACCAATTATCGGCCGATCTTCACAAAATTCAACACATCGATTTTCGTATATAATGGAAATATTTGTTTGAAATTTAAAGTAGATAGAAGCTTTTTTAAGAGATTTATTAGTATTTAAGTAATTTTCGGAAATGGACCTTATATGGGAGCTATGGTCAAATATGAACCGATTTTCACACAATCTAGTAGTTTCATTTGTGAATTAATACAACCGATCTGTGTAAAATTTTAATTCGATAACGATATTTTTCAGATATTTATGAAAATTAATGTGGTTTTTAGAAGTGGTCCTTATATGGGAGCTATAACCAATTATGGGCCGATCTTCATGAAATTCCCTACAGCGATTTTCATGTGCATGGGAATTATTCAAGTTGAATTTCAACCTGATACCGATATATATAAGATATTTAAGTGTATTTAAATGATTTTCGGAAGTAAACTTTATATGGGGGCTATGGTCAAATAGTGCCCGATCCAAAAAAAAAAATGGTGTCGCAATTTCTGTTTTCACGAAACTTAGTTGTGCTTAATTTTGTATAGATACTGCAATTCTATGGGCATTTACGTACCATAGCACCATATTTCGGGAAGAAATTTGTATGGGGGCTACGAGATACTATGGACCGATTCTTTCCATTTTCAACAGAATTTGTCCTTTTATCAGATAAATAATGTGTGCAAAATTTCATGGTATTCTCTGGAATGGATTTGCCAAAAATCAGAAAAAAACATGTGAAAATTATCTAAATTTTTGGAGGTTGTCTTACATTTTAATCCATAACCCTGGTTCTACCAACTCGATTTTGCTGATTTTCAATACCAAACTGCTTAGAAAAATTATAAACATTTTGGTATATATTTCATTAATTTTGCTTATGTATTTTGGGCGTGAGAGTGTTTTACACAGACAGACAGACAGACAGACGGACAGACGGACAGACAGACGGACATTGCTCAATCGACTTAGAATTTCATAAGGATCAATAATATATATACTTTGTTGGGTCTCAGATGAATATTTCTCAATGTTACACACGGAATGACAAACGTATATATACCCTCTTTCACCACTTGTGGTGGTGGAGGGTATAAAAACAAATAAGCAACAGAGAACAAATTATGCAACGAAGGCACAATAATTTTTTACGTAGCCACGAGTGCAGCAGGAGAAAAAGGAAATACAAGAACAACTACTTATACACTCAAGTAATTGTGATATACAACTGTTGGATGTGTGTCCTTTATTTTTTTCCTCAAAACATGATCAGTTCTACACAAACAATGCAATAATAATATCATCCGCTATCCTTTGCCCATAACCTTCTTTAATGTACTTTTACTGCCATTCCTATCGTTCACAATACAAGTAGGTACATACCACAGGTTCTTCATTGTATAATTATATTTTGTTCAGCATTCTATACTTTATTATTTTACTCCTGTTACAAACGCTCAGCCAATCATACTCATTTGCATTTGAGATTGCACAAGTTGTTGTTGATTTTCTTCATTAACAATAAAAAAACAAGTAAGAGTACTATATTCGGCCGTGCCGAATCTTAAATACCCTCCACCTAAATATGATGAGAGATGTAGAAGTTACATTGGCATAAACACTTTAATATCCATATTCAATATTTGTTATTATGAGGATTAAGACAATGTTATCGAAATACTATTAAATAAATATATGAAATAATATAACAATTGTAAGAAAGACTAGTTTAAGCAGAATATACTTTAACTGCAGATTCTTCCCATTTTCAATAGAGTTTGTCATTTATTCATATTATAAAGTATGACATTTAACAATTTATATATGTACCTAATAATTGGTTATCATTATCCGATTGGATCAACATTATCCTTATTCACCACAAGTGAAGAAAAATAATATAAAAAAGGGTATACAAATATATTTAGACAAAATTTAAAATTTTACATATGGAAATGAGTTATATCACAAAATTTTAATATATATTCGCTATTAATGAATTTTCCGGATATGTGTCTTATATATAATTATGAACCCATAGTCAAAAATTCCAGCAGTATGATTTCTGTCTACTTGTAACTAATTTCTGTTGAATTTTTGATCGATATCAATGTTTATTACGTTAATGTATTTTTGGGTTGTGGAACGAATTGGATGCTATGACCTATTATGAGTCAATCATCATAAAAAAGTTTAACGTGATTTCTATGTATTTTAATTGAATTTGATCTTTACAAGAGATTTGTGGGTATTATAGTTATTACCGAAAGTGGAACTTATATGAGGGATGTTGGCAATTACGGACCGATATTCATAAAATTCAGTAGTATGATTTTTGGATTCAAATTTTGGTTCAACATATTGGAGCTGACCTATTATGGGACTATCGCCATATAATACTGTAACGTGATTTCAAAGTATTTGAGGGCTATTTTTGTAAAATTTATAAATAAAAAAATTAATAAAACTTAATTAAAACAACGTTATTAACAAGTGTGGACCTTATATGACAACTATATCGAATTATGTACCGATATTTAAAAAATCTTGTAATATGATTCTTGAATACAAATTACTGATCGGTGTACAAATATTTTTTTTTGGATATTTGTGTAGGTTAATGTGTTTTCCAGAAGTGGTACTTATATTGAGGCTATGACCAATTTTTGGCCGTTCATCATAAAATTTCGTACAATGATATTTACATATATTTTAATTTTTGGATTCGAATTTCAACTTGATAACTATATTTGTAGGAAATTTATGAGGGTTTTAGTGATTTTCGGGAGTGGACTCTATATGCAGCTATGGTCAAACATGGACCGATATTCACAAACTACATTAGTATGATTACTAGATACAAATTACTCATCTGTGTATAATTTTATTTTGATATCGATATGTTTTAGATATTTCTACAGGTTAATGTGTTTTTCGGAAGTGGTCCTTATATGGGAGCTATGACCAATTATGGGCCAAACTTCATAAAATTTGGTACAGTTGTTGCTATATATATGAGTTTTATGTATGTCGAATTTTAGCATTATTAAGATATTTATAAGAGATTTTTGAGTACTTAACTGATTTTCGGAAATGGACCTTAAATTGGAGCTACGGTCAAATATGGACCGATATTCACAAAATCCTGCAGTATGACTTCCATATACAAATTACGGATCTGTGTAAAATTTTGGTTTGATATTGATATTTTTTAGATATTTATGCAGGTTAATGTGTTGTTCGGATGAGGTCCTTATATGAGAGCTATAAACAAATATGAACCGATCTTCATAGAATTCGGTGCAGTGACTTTTGTGTATATGGAAATTATTTGTGTCGAATGTCAACTCAATAGCCATATTTATAAGGTATTTATGCATGTTTAAGTGATTTTCGGAAGTGAACTTTATATGGGGGCTTTGATCAAATATGGGCCGATCCACGAAAAATTCAATCTTGTGATTTCTCTTACCACGAAACTTATTTTTGCTGAATTTTGTATGGATACTGCAATTCTGTAGGCATTTATAGACTATAGCACCATATTTCGGGAAGAAATTTGTATGGGGGCTACAAGAAATTATGGACCAATTCTACCCATTTTCAACAGAATTTGTCCTTTTATCATATAAATAATGTGTGCAAAATTTCATGATATTCTCTGCAATGGATTTACCAAAAATCAGAAAAAAACATGTGAAAATGATCAAAATTTTTGGAGGTTGTCTTCCATTTTGATCCATAACCCTGGTTCTACCAATTCGATTTTGCTGATTTTCAATACCAAACTGCTTAGAAAAATTATAAACATTTTGGTATGCATTTCATTAATTTTGCTTATGTATTTTGGACGTGAGAGTGTTTTACACAGACAGACAGACAGACGGACAGACGGACAGACAGACGGACATTGCTCAATCGACTTAGAATTTCATAAGGATCAATAATATATATACTTTGTTGGGTCTCAGATGAATATTTCTCAATGTTACACACGGAATGACAAACGTATATATACCCTCTTTCACCACTTGTGGTGGTGGAGGGTATAATAAACAGGATCTACAAAAAAATAGTATGTTGCATAAAAATGCAATGTAGATAGATGGATTACTTTTTCTGAATGAAATCTATCAAATTAAGTGTTTGTACACTCAAATGTATCCATTCGTAAGATTTGTAACAGATCGACTTTGTGTTTTTAAATGCACATTCATATGTATCCATTCGTAATATTTGTAACAGGAGAACAAAAAACAAATAAGCAACAGAGAACAAATAATGCAACGAAGGCACAACAATTTTTTACATAGCCACGAGTGCAGCAGGAGAAAAAGGAAATACAAGAACAACTACTTATGCACTCAAGTAATTGTGAAATACAACTGTACAAATATTACGAATGGATACATATGAATGTGCATTTAAAAACACAAAGGCGATCTGTTACAAATCTTACAAATGGATACATTTGAGTGTACAAACACTTAATTTGATAGATTTCATTCAGAAAAAGTAATCCATCTATCTACATTGCATTTTTATGCAACATACTATTTTTTTGTAGATCCTGTTATTTTTTATTACATTGTATTCATTGGCTGTTTTGCTTGTCTGTTGTTACATTTTGTTGTTGTATTATCTATCCTTTTTTAGCCACTTTACATACAAAATTTTATGTTACTAATTTTTCTGGACTCCTATTACAAGCAGCAGGAATACATTTGAATTCGTATTACAAAAATCATTTAATCAAAAAATTCAATAAAATAATATCGTCCGCTATCCTTTGCCCAGAATCTTATTTAATATATTCTCACTGCATTCCTATCTTTCATAATACAATTAATTACATACCTCAAAAAATAAAGCTTCTATTTTATTGCACTTAAATTCTTAAACACACGATTCAATATAAATTTTTATTTTGTACACCCAAATCAACGCACACTTGTTGTTCATAGTTTTTTTCACATTTTTCTACTCAGTGACTATATGCGGCTAAATATTTCCATATATGTGGCTGAAATATTTTATAAATGCACATTTTCGTTTTAAACATTTTTAACTTCGCACAATTTCGTATTTTACATTTTTCAACTTCGTATGGTTTGGCAGTCTACATTTAGCATCTTCCATATTTCCATTGTTTGAATTTTTTACTGCGCATATCGTTTGCAGTTTATGGTTTTCACGCTGCAATTTGTTTGCATGTTTGATGTTTTTGTAGTAAATTTTTTGTAAATTATACACAAGCAATATATTTGTTTTTGCTAACCAAAAATATAAATATATTTGGGCAGCAAATGTTTTAGAAATGAAAAATTTTCATTTTGTCTTCTAGCTGCAACGTAAAATATTTTGTAAGGCAAAATATTTTTGGAAAAACTGCGACAAATATTTCTACTATGAAGCTTGTGCATATATGGAATTCGTAAATAGTATTTATATTTTTAGTATGTATGTGAGGAAATATTATTTTGTTAAATATTTGTTGCAGTTTTCATTTAAAATTATGAAATATTTTGCAATTTTTTGACTAATATAGTAGTAATTTTAAACTCTGGTTGGCAATAGCAATAAAAGTTTCATTTTTTTCTGTGCTATTTGGAGAAATGCAAAAAAAATTTACAAGAACATTGTTTAAGAGTAAACGCAAAGCAGCTTGCTCAAATTTGTATTAAATTAGGGAGGGCAATGTTGGCACAATTGTACTTTTTTTTTGGTAGTGTACCTGTGATTCATTTGGTACAATTTAAAATGTGTACTTTAAATAGAAGAAAAGTAATTTTAAATAGTAAATTAAATATGTATACTGTAATATTTCTACTTATTGGTGTAGAATCGAATGGTAAAGCATGATTTCAGAAATATTTTGCTGTTTTTACTCTAAAATGTCGATTAAAATTAATGATATTAGCCGTAGACATGCTGCACAATGAGTTGGAATTTTAAGAAAATAATTACGCCATTGTGATAAGATAGATGATTCCTATAGAATAGGACAAAACTTCATGAAATTTTGTATAGAAAATTTTAAGTATAACAACATTTTTTATAGAAAATCTTATGTAATACAATATTTTGTATATAACATCTTGTGTATAACAACATTTTCTATTTAAAATCTTGTGTATAACAACATTAGCTATAGAAAATTTGGTATAACAAAATTTTCTGTAGAAAATCTTGTGTGTAACAACATTTTCTATAGAAAAAATCTCCAGTCCCCAAACGAAATTTTCTGTCCCCAAAAATCTTACAAAAGCCCCATCTTTGGGGACAAATCCCCAAGACTGGTAAGCCTGTGGAGAACATACATAAGAAATTCTTATTAAGAATTAAAGCTTTGCCTACTTTTTATATTATTATTTAATAATATAAATCAAGGTAATCATTGAAAAACGCAGACTGCTCAAATTTTTAATAAATTAAGGAAAACAAAGTTGGTACAATTGTACTTTTTCGGTATCCTACGAAGACAAAAACTCATATAAAAGTAAATATGGATATATTTTAAGTAAAAATAAGCTTTTATTTTAACATTTCACAAAATATTTCTTGTTCTAGTGGCCTAAGACACGTTAATGGCCTGGCGATTTTTTAATAACTTTATCATTTTTTAACCAATTTTTGTATTTAATATCTTATTAGACCGAAAATTACGGACACATTTCGATTCTTTAAAACTAAATTGCAAAAGTAATTATTTAATGGCAAAATTTTTACAAAAACTGAAAAAATTGAATTTTCCCCTTGTAAATGCACCTCAAAACTTCAGCGTCGTTGCGGCACCAGTTAACGTTATCCTATCATCTTAATATTTTACACAATGTATTTCTACAATACATAGAACAATTCTAGAGGGGGGATGGTCAAAATTCGAAATTTTAGTTTTTTGGAGCACTCTAATGTACATAGCCTGATTAATAACTCTTGAGGCAACTTCAATATCATAAAACGATGCCAAATTGATAACTGCATTAGGAACACTCTCAACACAATCAGGTAAGCCAGATATAATAATGTCAGAGGAATAGAATTTTTTGTATAGGGAGTTATTTTCAGCTTCAAGTGCAGATATTCTAGTATCCATTATCATTTTCAACTCGCTTAATTAATTTATTGCACCCAACAACATCCGAATTCAATTCAGTTAGACACGAAGAGAAATCTTTTTTAATGTCAGAAACTGCATCAGCAAATTTTTGAGTAATAAACTCCCAGTCATCATTTCCTCTGGTAATGAAATCATTAAACTTAGCATTTAAGTCATCAAATGTTATGCTAAGGTTGGAAATCTGCCACACAAATCACCAGATGAGAGGTTTCTTTTACATATCGAACAGATGAAAGACATACATTTGAGTTCATCAGTTTTCGCCATGTCATCCTTAGAAATACCGGCACCCACAAAGAACAGACGTCACAAAGTATACTCGGCTCATTGCTAATAACATTGTACACACTTCACACTTATGTATTTTCTTTGCAGGAGCCATGATCAAATTTTTATATATTTACAGCAAAAATGTTTGTTCGATACGTTCTGCACAAACCACGAGAAAATGGCGCAAAACTTTCAACACGCCAATAAAAAACAGCAGAGACAGGAATATAATTTATGCAGGAGAAACACAATAATGGTTTTGTTGATAATAAAATCAATTTTTTTTGATTAATTTATTGAAAATCAATAAAAAAGTTTATATTTAACGAGGAAAATAAATTAATTTTTAACAAAAAGACTAATAAAAAGAATCTAAACCAGCCGATGCAAAAAAAAAAACGCGTTTACTCAGACATAGCGTTGCCAGATGTACAATATAAAACAAGTAAGAAAGTATAGTCGGGCAAGCCCAACCATATGATATCCTACACCGAGTATATGATTATAAACAGTTTCCTTTTGATATTCATGCGCGATATAGTGATTTTCACATATTTGTATTGAATTTTATTTGGATATTAACATATTTCAGAGATTTATGCACATTAATGAAATTTTCGAGAATGGTGCTTATATGGGAGCTATGGAACATTGTAGACCAGGGACATAACCAATATTGGAAAAAATCCTGAAATAATTGTTTATCAAGAATTTTTATAAAATGGTTTTTGATAACCATTATACAATTTTTTTTTTTTTGGTCTTCAATAACCATTATGAAAGATTTTTATTTTTATTGGTCTTGGATAACCATTATAAAATATTTTTATTTTTTTTTTTTGGTCTTCTGTAAACATTATGAAAGATTTTTATTTTTTTAGGTATTTCATAATCATTATAAGTAACCAAAACGTTTCTTGATCGCATGGATCTGGTTTTCTTACATTTTTAGAGAAAAATAAATCGGTTCAGAATTTCATAAGAATCAAGAATATTTATAATTCTAAACAGTTTTCTTTTAAATATGTGAATCAACCGACATAAAATAAGGTGACATGTCTTATGTATATATGAAACTTATTTATTTTGAATTTATTTATTTTGAATATCGTTACAATGGTTTTCGAAAGTGGGCCTTGACTTTATACACGTTTATCAATTCACAGAAATGCACACACACTTTACAATGTACAAACTTAAATATACAAGACAGTTGATGTTAACTCTAACAGCGCCAATGATGAACTCACTAACGACTGCAACCTCTACCACTATTTATACACACGCCATCTTTCGTGAATCTTCTACAATGATCTTAACGGACAAACTAGTATATTCGAATTCTAGAGCTTTCGATGTTAATGTTAGCAGCTTAAACATTCAATGTTACCATACTTTCAAATAATGCCCAACTCAAAGCTTTTATTCAATGTTCTATGTTCGTCAGCAATGTTAATAATACCTACAGATATGTTAACATCAGTTGAGCAACATTATGCAACTTTAAACAAGCCGTTAAAACCGTTATATTTGAATTCAAGTACAATTTCGTAACACTGCCCCCCGCTTAAGCCTGTTCGTCCCGAATAGGCTCAGATTCACTTCGCCCATAGGCAGCTAGTCGTTCTAAATGTACAACCTTCATTTTGGATCTCGGGCTATTTTCTTTAGTATTCTGTACACCACATCGTTTAATTTCTTAATCACCTGGTATGGTCCATCCCAATGGGTTTGTGGTTTAGGAGACGTTGTGGGTTATACAATAGTAAAAGCTGGCCTGCGTTTAATCCTTCAGAGTTCACAGCTCGATCGTATCTGGCTTTCATTTTATTGTTGGGTATTTTAATCCGCTTGTACCCAGATTCATCACTTATCGCTGTCCGCTCAAATAGGATACCCGAGCTGTACTGCTGATGTTGTCCACGACTTTTGGCTGCTATGCATTGGGGACAATTTGCTATCCAATCGGCAATTGCTTGTTGACATCCGACCCAATAGAAACGTTGTTTTATCTTCTCTAGAGTTTTTGTCGCACCAATATGACCATCACTGGGACCCACATGGAACTACTTCGTTGATTTTAGATGACGGCACCACAATTAGGTTTCTCGCCGATTTGCCATCAACACTTTCCCATAAACGATATGGGCAGCCATTTATCAACTATAGGCTGTTCCACAGAGCCCAATATGATTTCAGCAATGGACTTTCACCTGAGATTTCATTGCGGCAAGGCCTTTTGTCTTGTTCATTAGCAGGTATTATTTTTGCCAGTACGGGGTCACTTCTTTGCGCCACACACCAATCGTTACTCGAATCCGCACGCATCAGACGAACATTAATGACGCATTCCTTTTCCTCGACCTTTGTACTCTGTTTGTTCTCTTGGGTACAAGGTGGCCTTAAGATCGTGACCATATTACCGTGTTGACTTCATTGATGCACATACCGCCAGTTTTACGTCAACGGATGGTTTTTGCCTGGATAAGATATTTGTACCAAACTTTCAATATCCATCGCAAAGTCTTGCAGAGTCTCATTGGCTTTCTGCACTCTACAACGTAATTCCATTCGGTATATTTCTTTCTTGTGTTCGCTACCATACTTACGTTGCAGAGCAGATATTAAGTCTTCATAATTATTCCAGCAGCTCATTGGTACGCATTCCAGAACTTCTGATGCACTTCCATTCAAGGCCAAAATCAACTCTGTAGCTTTATCCTCATTGTTCTATACATTTCTCTTGGCAACTGTATCAAACTGGAACTTGAACACATTAAAACATGTGCTGCCATCTAAACTAGGGACCTTTATTCTACTGGATGCTTCTGGAATAATTTGCACTGGTCCATCTTGGCATTGAAGATTATTCATCTTTATTTTAAGATAATTTAGTTTTTGATCCACACCATTCTCTAAATCTGATACCTTCTTGACAATGACATCCACAGTACTGTGAATAACCTCGGACATTTCCTGAATTTTCTCATCGCTTCCATGCCAGTTAAGTGTTTAATAGTTTCTCTGACTTCTGCTTTAACCTCAGCACGAAGTTTCTTGAACTTCAGCTTTGACTTCTGAAAACAGCTTCTCTTGTTGGCTCTAGAATTTTCTTGAAATTCTTCTTTGACTTTGTTCGGTCACAATCATATTTAATAATTTTATTTAATTACTTAATATTATATATTTCATTTTATAATTTAATTCATTTTACGTTTATCAATTCATTCCTTTAAATTTCATTCAATATTATACTTTATTTAAGAATTTAGTACAAAACAAAATAATAATAACTCTTTTAGTTGACACTCTCTTTATTTATCGCTCTATATCACTTTTTATAATTTTGTAACTGTAAATAGATACTTGCAAAATTCTTTAACTATAACAAGTAACTTTTATATTTTCTTTGTACATTCTTTCTGTGACCAATAAAGAGATCAAACAAAAAACGCATCATCTTTTTATTTTTTGATTAAACAGACTTCTTTAAATTGTGCCATCATAACAGCAAACATTGTGCTTAAATCCATGCTGCTTGTTGTTGCACGTGTAGAAACTTTCATTTCTTCCTTAAGCCTAGTACTCTGTTCATATTTGCGAAAAATTATGTTTTTTTCATGCGAAAAATTTTATATGCAACAAATGATCAACTGTTGGTTTTAATTTCGTGCGAAAGAAGTGCTGCTTATGTTATTTCGTGTGAAAAATTGAAGTTGCCAGATGTATTTCACATGTTTTCCACAATAAGAACAGAGTACTGCTTTTGAGAAATTATTTCGCATATATTTCATTCCAAATATTTTATATGTAGTTTGACAGCAGTTCGCACGAAATTTTGAACAGAGTACTTAGCATTATACTCAAATTCGTAAGCCCGATGTGAATATCACGCCGCTTGAATTCATCTATGAGCCTCTTCTGCAATTCTGCTTTATTACCTGCTGTTGGTAGCTCCAACTTACTCAATTCTCCCTTGAGTTGCTTCACTTTTAGCTCTTCAAACTTCATGACTGCTTATTATTTTGCAATCCCACTTCTGACACCAATTGTTACGTTTTAACCATTGTAAAGCGTTGGTTTATTTCCTTTAAATAAATCGGATACTTTTGATTGCAAATAAAAGTAGTTTTAGTAGTTTAAAATTGTAACAACTCTTTATTTATTTAAAATGTACAATAGTCACTCAGTGTCTTTATACACGTTTATCAATTTGCAGAAATTCACACACACTTCATAATGTACAAACTCAAGAGTACACGACAGTTGATGTTAACTCTAACAGCGCCAATGATGAACTCTCCAACGACTGCAACCTCTGCCACTATTTATACGAACTTAACGGACAAACTAGTATATTCGAATTCTAGAGCTTTCGATGTTACTGTTAGCAGCTTAAACATTCAGTGTTGCCATACTTTCAAATAATGCTCAACTCAAACTACCCACAGATATGTTAACAGCAGTTGAGGAACATTATGCAACTTTAAACAAGCCGTTTCGAAACAATATATCACTTATTTATATTGAACTATTTGAATACCAAGATATTTAAGAGATTTATAGTAGTCAAACGTTTTTTGGAAGTGAGCCTTATTAGGGAGCTATGACTTATTATGAACCAATCGTCACAAAATTTAGTAGTCCGAGTTCGACTTATATAAAATTTATTTGTGTTGAATTTGGATATCTATATAACAAAGATATTTATGAGAGCTTATCTATTTTCAGAGAGAGCAATCGTATGGGGGCTAGGAGAAATAATAGACCGATTCCAACCACATTCAATATGCTTCATACTTGGGCTATAGAAGACCGAAAAAAATAAAAATCTAAACCAAAAAAAAAATAAAATTCTTTCATAATGGTTATCCAAGACTACAAAAAATAAAAATCTTTCATAATGGTTATAGAAGGCAAACAAAAAAAATAATAAAAATATTTTATAATGGTTACAGAAGACCAAAAAATAAAAATCTTTCATAATCGTAATCAAAGACTAAAATTTGTTTGAGTTATTTGTAATTGTTATTACTGGAACCATTTTTTCCAGTTAGTTTTTCTATAACCAATTGCTTATTTAACAGTTATTTCGGGTCCCTGTTGTAGACCAATCGGTACTAAACTTGGTAGTACGAGTTCATGTCTTACTTCAAAATTGTATGCTTTGTTATGTTTTGTTGACGCGCACATCATATTGTTCACTCATCGCGCTGCGAAAACCATGTTGTACCATGTCATGTCTATAACTATTGATGTTGTTATGTGTGGTAGCTTGAGTTGAATTGAAGTTTACAAGTGTCGCATTGTTAAGCAGAATAAAATTGCAAAGCAAAATAAAATTGTTCACAACTGCTGAACAGTTAAAATCTGAGAACTATTATTATTTAGCATTATAATTTTTTTTTTTTAATATTTAGAACAAATAATATAAGGATTTTTAAAAAATATAAATAGTAAAGTGTAACACAGAAAAAAGAAAATCATAATTGAAGTTTTTTAATAAATATTATTAATCGAACATGATTTTTTTTCCAAAATTTTTCATTCAGAATAAGAATATGTTCATAAATATAAAATTGTACATGAAGGAAATTTTTGCTATTTTTACCCAAATTTGTTGCCATTTTATAATAAATTGCATTACCTAATGATTTATGTAGTTAAAATATTTTTGTATATTTCTAGATGTATCGAAAAATCTGAAACATAAATAATATAATAAAACATCCATTAATTTTATTTATATTCTCCATTAATATTAATATTTTCTCATTGTTTAGCTGAAAATCATAAAAAAATTATATATTTTCCAAGAAAAATTTCAAACATTTTTGAATAACATATAAATATAGATGGAAATTGAAATAATTTTTTTCAAGCCTCCTAGATTTTATTTGAATACACAAAATAGGAAAAAAATCATACTACATATTTATAAATGTTATGAATTGAAATCAATGAAATCAATTTATTTTATTTTATTATAAGTTAAACTTTTTTTTTTTGAAGTTACGCAATAAAAGTATTCATAAATGGCCTACACTTTTTCTTCAAATCGTTGGGCAGTTGAATTTGTTCGATTGGACAATTTTTCAAAGATTTATTTGTTGTCTTTATTTACTATCATTAAATATGTTATAAACTTCACTCCGAGAATGCCTCTTCTCTGTAGTGAATACACCGTTAACGATTTATACTTTAATTTCATTTGTATTACTCATTATCACTAACTTTATAATTATTAAATGTCCCGTTAATAATATTCGAGCGGTTATACCTAAGTCAGGTAATATTTAAAATATGTGAAAAATTATATTCACCGTATTCCTTTGTTGTTTTGTTGTTCTACAACCACTTTTCAGTGGTTTGCAGAGCGAGAGAAAAAAATACAATTTTAAATAGGGAACTAGTGAGATATATATTTGTCCCTCTATCCAAACCATAATCATTTTGACATTTTCTTCTATTTGTTTTCTATTGCCATATTACTCGAGCCAGCTGTTTCATATCTTTGTTATCTGTGTAGAGCATGTTCAATTTTACGTATAACAATGTGTATTTTGAAATACAACATTGTGTGAGTGCAAAATAAAAAACACAAAACAAAAAAGTAGAGAAAAATCATAAAATAAATTTCATAAATTTAAATATATGGGGCATTTCACGTCAAGTGAACCAACTTTTGAAATCGATGTCTTCCGATCGGGATGAAATTTGCACCAATGTTAGTTCTATTGGATAGTAATTCGGACACAATTTTTCAACAAGATCGGTCAAGAACTTTCTGAGTTATAGGAGGTCAAAATTTGACATTTTGGCCAAACATGTGTTTTTTCTTATCCATATAACTTATTACCTATTGTTCTTAGCAAAAAGTGTCCCAAATAGTTTAGATAGCTATTTATGCAATCTTTGGAAAAAAAAAATTAAAAAAAATAAATAAAATATTTTTGACTTTTTTTTAAAAAAATCAAAAATATTTTTGACTTTTTTTTTAAAATGGGCCCTTTTTATTTTTTTTTTTTTATTTTTTTTAAGAAAGCTCAGGTCTTTTCCTAAGCGACCTATATGGTCGCTTAGTGGGATGCGAGTGGGATATCTGTCAAAAAAAATATTTTGTAACTCAAGATATAAAATTTTTGACTTTTTTTGCAAAATCAAAAACTTTGTTGACTTTTTTTAAAAAAATGGACCCATTTTTTAATTTTTTTTTTTTGCTCAGAAGAAAGCTTAGGTCTTTTCCTTTAAAACCTTTTTGGTCGCTTAGTGGGATGCGAGTGGGATATCTATCAAAAAAATGTTTTGTAACTCAAGACATAAATTTTTTTACTTTTTTTTGCAAAATCAAAAATTTTTTGACTTTTTTTTCCAAAATGGACCCTTTTTTTATTTAATTTTTTTTTCTCAAAAGAAAGCTTAGGTCTTTTCCTTTAAAACCTTTTTGGTCGCTTAGTGGGATGCAAGTGGGATATCTATCAAAATAAATGTTTTGTAACTCAAGACAAAGGTTTTTAAATTTGTAGCATATGTACCATTTTGATTTTTTTCATATTTGTGTGTAAACCTTAAAAATTAAACTTACGCAGAGAAACTAGACACATTAGCCTTTCCGATGGTATGTAACATACCAAACTAAAATTCCATAGCCTCGATACTGTAATACCCATAATATGTTAACCTCAGGAATAAAAATCACTTTTTATACCCTACACCACCATAGTGGCGAGGGTATATTGGATTTGTGCAGATGTTTGTAACGCCCAAAAATATTGGTATAGCACCCACCTTAAAGTATGCCGATCGACTCAGAATCACTTTCTGAGTCGATTAAACGATGTCCGTCCGTCCGTTCGTCCGTCTGGCTGGCTGGTTGTCCATGTAAACCTTGTGCGCAGAGTACAGGTCGCAATTTTGAAGATGTTTCAATAAAATTTGGTACATATAATTTGTTCGGCCCAAGGACCAAGCTTATTGAAACTGGCTGAAATCGGTCCATTATTTCACCTAGCCCCCATACAAATGTCCTCCCGAAAGTGGACTTTATCGGTCACAAATGTTTAATTTATATAGGTATCTACACAAGTTTTTCTCCAAATAAGTTTTATATATACGGAATTCATGTCACCAAATTTTATTATGATCCGTCCATAATTAGTCATAGCTCCCATATAATGCCTGCTTCCGATAATCACTTTAACGAGCATAAATCTCCTAAAAATTTTGGTATACACATAAAATGCAACATAAATAACTTTCATATAAACATTAATGACATGACCAAATTTCATGGTGATCGGTCCATAATTTGACATAGCTCCCATATAAGGCCCACTTCCAAAAATCAATCACGAATATAAATTATTGCGCTGAAAACTACCTATAGGATTAACTAAAAAAGCCGCAAGATACAAAACTCAGACAAATTTTGGGGGTGGAAGATTAATAACGGTCGGCTTCACATTGCACCCCTCCAGTGGCTATTATCGGTCAGTTGTGGTGGTTTTTATTTTTAAGGTTTTAGAAAAAAATCAATTTAAAAACCTTTGTCTTGAGTTACAAAACATTTATTTTGATAGATATCCCACTCGCATCCCACTAAGCGACCAAAAAGGTTTTAAAGGAAAAGACCTAAGCTTTCTTTTGAGAAAAAAAAATTAAATAAAAAAAGGGTCCATTTTGGAAAAAAAAGTCAAAAAAGTTTTTGATTTTGCAAAAAAAAAGTAAAAAAATTTATGTCTTGAGTTACAAAACATTTTTTTGATAGATATCCCACTCGCATCCCACTAAGCGACCAAAAAGGTTTTAAAGGAAAAGACCAAAGCTTTCTTCTGAGCAAAAAAAAAAAATTAAAAAATGGGTCCATTTTTTTAAAAAAAGTCAACAAAGTTTTTGATTTTGCAAAAAAAGTCAAAAATTTTATATCTTGAGTTACAAAATATTTTTTTTGACAGATATCCCACTCGCATCCCACTAAGCGACCATATAGGTCGCTTAGGAAAAGACCTGAGCTTTCTTAAAAAAAATAAAAAAAAAAATAAAAAGGGCCCATTTTGAAAAAAAAGTCTAAAATGTTTTTGATTTTTTAAAAAAAAAGTCAAAAATATTTTATTTATTTTTTTTAATTTTTTTTTTCCAAAGATTGCATAAATAGCTATCTAAACTATTTGGGACACTTTTTGCTAAGACTAATAGGTAATAAGTTATATGGATAAGAAAAAACACCTGTTTGGCCAAAATGTAAAATTTTGACCTCCTATAACTCAGAAAGTTCTTGACCGATCTTGTTGAAAAATTGTGTCCGAATTACTATCCAATAGAACTAACATTGGTGCAAATTTCATCCCGATCGGAAGACATCGATTTCAAAAGTTGGTTCACTTGACGTGAAATGCCCCATATTTAAAAATTGTTTAAATAGATATATAGTTCAAAGCAACAATTCTTTAAACTAATAGAGGTTATGTCACACGCAATTACATATGCACGTGTGAACTTGAAAATTATGGATCGTATTTATAAAGTGCATTTTGACATATACATGGAATTCCATATATGTATATTGAATGCATGTCCAGTACATATAGAATACATACCGTGTGACCCTCCTTTAACTTGTTTGTTTCATACAAAGGTTGTTTCCCATGTCACAGAGACATCTAGTGTTGAGACACTTAACTAATCACACCATAGCAAAGACAACAACACATATTGAAGCTTTTTGTGAATTCGCCCAAGTAGCACGGACAACACTAGAAAATTGCATGACGAAATTCATTTGTTTCAATCTTGTGTAATACAACAATTGAAAAACACTGCTACTTAACAAATTCCTGGATAAGCGCAAACATTCACCGCAGATCGTAAATAATGTTACTTACTGTCAACTTATCAAAATTTTATTTAAAACTTTATAAATTATGCGATATTCTGCTTTGAAAAATCTTGTAACATATGAAAAATATTTATTTTTTGTTTTGATTAACAAATTGATCACAATTCTGGCGACTAATTAATATTGTTACGTTTTAACCTGGTTTATTTCCTTTAAATAAACCGGATACTTTTGATTGCAAATAAAAGCAGTTTTAGAAGTTTAAAATTGTAACAACGCTTTATTTATTTAAAATGTACAACAACAACAGTTCAAATAGTCACTCAGTGTCTTTATACACGTTTATCAATTCGCAGAAATGCACACACACTCTATTACGTACAACTTTAAATGCACAAGACAGTTGATGTTAACTCTAACAGCGCCTATGATAAAATCAACTCACGACTGCAACCTCTGCCACTTTCGTGATTCTTCTACAATGCTTCTAGAGCTTTCGATGCCAATGCTAGCAACTTAAACAATTAGTGTTGCCATACTTATAAACAATGCTAATAAACGCATGGTCTTAATTTTTAGAAAGCAGCTACGCGATTTGAGAAAATGTTGTCTAATGTGGAAATTTACATAAAAAAAATAGGTCTACTACGGAAGGCTCTGGACCACGTAATAATATGAATTTTGATATTATTTTGCTTTTATAATATATCCCGTCATGTTATCTTTCAGAAAACTATAAATACATTAAATATTTTATTCTTATTTTCTGTATAATTTAAAATTATTGTATGAATTTTTTTTATTATTTTCTGTATAATTTAAAATCATTGTAAGTACTTTTTTCGAAAAAAAAAATTGAGAAAATCCGAATTTTTTTAAGTTTGAATGCACATAACTTTTGACTCAGTAAAGGTTTTTAAATAATTTCAAGAAAATTGAAGAAGAATTGGATTCGTTATAAGCAAAAAAGCAGACAAATGTAGGTTAAAAAAATAAAATTTTACTTTTCAAATGCGAATAACTATAAGAGATAATATATGGCTAAAGCAATGTTTTTTGTAGATCTCGTCGAGTAGATTCCATGTAGAGTTTCCAAATTCCAGACCTTTTTTGATTCCCGGGAATCGGGAATAAAAATATCGTATTCCCGGGAATTCCCGAGAAATAAAAAAAATCCATTTCAACGGTTTTTTTTCAAAATTTTATTGAATTTTTTAACAAAAATGAAATATACAGTAAGTTATAATATCAGGTAACTCAGAAATATTATAAAATCAGGTAATTCATAGATATTAATTTTAAAATAACATGTAAATGATAAATTTAATTAATAAAAAATTGTTTGTGGTCTTGGGTAAAATTGATAGATAAAAAATACTATTTAATTTTGCATATTAGTTTTTATTATTTTCAATAAAATAATATTTTAAAATCACCAATGCGTTAATAGATTTATCAGACAAACGGTTTCTAATTTTGTTAACAATATTTCCAGAAACAGAAAAAACACGCTCACTCTCTATGGAAGTAGGTCTTATTGTCAATAAGGCATTAAATAAATTATCTAAATTTTCAGTTCTAGTGCCAGTTACTTCAAACATTAAAAATTATTTTTTTAATAGTTGATTATATGATGACTTTGACCTTTTATCTTCAGACAATACATTTTCGATATCTCGGTTAAGCTTATCTTGAAATGGTTCCATTTTATCATCAAATTCAATTTCAGAGTCTGATTCTGTATTTGGTACTAAATTATTTTGGAATAATCTATTATACAAATTTTCTCCAAAAGCTAATGTAGTTGCTTTCGATGAGTTTTTAAAAATTATATTTTCATTTTGGATGCTTTTAAATAACTCGGAATTTTTTAAATATTTTAATAGCGTTATGATTTCCACGTTCCTACGTTCCGAAATTCGTTTCGTAAGAGCATCAATTATTTTTTTTTGATATAAGATTATCTTCTGCAATTAATTTTTTAAAAAGCTGCTCTATTATCGCATCTGCTTTTAAAATATTCCCATCACGACGACTTAAAGCATCTACGGATATTTTAATTGGGTATAAAACATTGTACAAAGATTCTAAATTGTCGAAGTTATCATCCCACATATGAGCTAAATTATAATCTATCAACGTCTTTTTAATACAATTTTTAATTTTTAGAAATGAATACATCATTGCTAACAGCGAGTTCCACCGTGTTTTTATATCTAGACAGAGTTGTAATTCTTTACCAAATTCCGCTTTAACATAAGTTTGCAACGTTCCGTTTTTTAATGGACTTCGTTTAATACATTTTATAATTTTTCTCACATTGTTTAAAACACTAGAGTATATTTCTATTATATTATAAGAGTTATTTTCTTCAGTTTCGTCGAAATTGTCAGAAACGTCCAAAATAGCTAAATGGATACAGTGATTGAGACAAAGTATTCCACATGCTGGACTTTCACTAATGAACTTTTTCATTACGTTTGGTCCATCTGAAATTGTAGAAACAATATGTTCTTTTAGGCTTAAATTGTATTCATCAAGTTTTGTTTCGACCATTCTTCTTAATTCCAATGCGCCGCATTTTCCTTCAATGTTAATCATGCCGAGATTGAATAGCTTTTTATTTGGTCCATATAATATTATATTCAGATAACGTCTATTTTTCAAGCTGGTCCATTCATCCAAAACTAAACTAAATCGTCCATTGTTTTTTACAATATTATTAATACTTGCGATCATACCCTTATTTATTTGTTCGAAATAATTCAAAATGAATTTCATTATTGTAGTCTCACATTTCGGAACTGTAAACCCTTTTCTTGCTAATGATTCTCGAAAGAATGAACTTCGTGTTATAGTTCTTATTGAAATTCCATCAAATGCAGCTAATTTCGCCAAGGTTGTATTCAGGTCATCACTTTTAACATACTCATCCATATTTCTTTGTCTCTTGGTGGGAGGCGAATCTTCAGCATCGATTGTTTTGTTATCGGACTTTTGATCTAAATGGTGAATCTTTGCAAGATGCTTCACTAATCCACTTGTGGATGAACCTTTATATGACAGTATCTTCGGACATAAGTTGCACTGTGCATCGGAATTCGTTCCTTTTGAAAAATAATTCCACACAAAAGATTTCTCCTTTGCCTAGGAAATATTTATTATATGTTGGTATTAATACATGACTGACAAAATTGTGCATACATGCCAGTTTACATTTATGTATGTATGTATGTATGTATGTATGTATGTATGTATGTATGTATGTATGTATGTATGTATGTATGTATGTATGTATGTATGTATGTATGTATGTATGTATGTATGTATGTATGTATGTATGTATGTATGTATGTATGTATGTATGTATGTATGTATGTATGTATGTATGTATGTATGTATGTATGTATGTATGTATGTATGTATGTATGTATGTATGTATGTATGTATGTATGTATGTATGTATGTATGTATGTATGTATGTATGTATGTATGTATGTATGTATGTATGTATGTATGTATGTATGTATGTATGTATGTATGTATGTATGTATGTATGTATGTATGTATGTATGTATGTATGTATGTATGTATGTATGTATGTATGTATGTATGTATGTATGTATGTATGTATGTATGTATGTATGTATGTATGTATGTATGTATGTATGTATGTATGTATGTATGTATGTATGTATGTATGTATGTATGTATGTATGTATGTATGTATGTATGTATGTATGTATGTATGTATGTATGTATGTATGTATGTATGTATGTATGTATGTATGTATGTATGTATGTATGTATGTATGTATGTATGTATGTATGTATGTATGTATGTATGTATGTATGTATGTATGTATGTATGTATGTATGTATGTATGTATGTATGTATGTATGTATGTATGTATGTATGTATGTATGTATGTATGTATGTATGTATGTATGTATGTATGTATGTATGTATGTATGTATGTATGTATGTATGTATGTATGTATGTATGTATGTATGTATGTATGTATGTATGTATGTATGTATGTATGTATGTATGTATGTATGTATGTATGTATGTATGTATGTATGTATGTATGTATGTATGTATGTATGTATGTATGTATGTATGTATGTATGTATGTATGTATGTATGTATGTATGTATGTATGTATGTATGTATGTATGTATGTATGTATGTATGTATGTATGTATGTATGTATGTATGTATGTATGTATGTATGTATGTATGTATGTATGTATGTATGTATGTATGTATGTATGTATGTATGTATGTATGTATGTATGTATGTATGTATGTATGTATGTATGTATGTATGTATGTATGTATGTATGTATGTATGTATGTATGTATGTATGTATGTATGTATGTATGTATGTATGTATGTATGTATGTATGTATGTATGTATGTATGTATGTATGTATGTATGTATGTATGTATATGAATTGCAAGATAAAATGTTCGTTAGCAATTTCTTGTTTAATTTTTCTTTAATTTTCTATATAAAATAGTTGTATAAAATGAGTAACCATAAGCATGGTTGCATTTTTTAGTATTTATTAATTCCAGGGATTCCCGACTAAAATTCCCGGGAATCGGGAAGTTAAAAATCACTGTAATTCCCGGGATTTTTTTCCCGACGCTTCTCGGGAACGAAACCCTAATTCCATGTATATTAAAATCTTTCAAATCGGATCGCAAACAAAAATTTGGCATCATTTTTAATTTTTGATATACTCGAGGTACCCCTCTTTGGGGCAATGTGGCTGAGTCTCCCCTTTGGTGTTATAAGCCCAAATTCAAAACTTAAATATATCAGTACCTCCTCTATAGCCATGGCAAATTTTATTAAAATCGGGCTATTCGTTTAGAAGTTACAGATTTATTTCCACTTTTTTTTCATTTCCCCCACTGTGCATCAGTAGAGCATCTACTTATCAACAATGTTGATAGCATGCGGTTATTAGCATTGCTTATAAGTATGGCAACACTAAATGTTTAAGCTGCTAACATTGACATCGAAAGCTCTAGAATTCGAACATACTAGTTTGTCCTTTAAGAGCATTGTAGAAGATTCACAAAAGATGGCGCATGTATAAATAGTGGAAGAGGTTGCAGTCGTGAGTGAGTTTATCATAGGCGCTGCACAGCCACGGGAAATTTTATTAAAATCGAGCTATTCGTTTAGAAGTTACAGAATTATTTCCACCTTTTTTTCAGATCGCCCACTGTGCTATGGTGGTGCACGGTATAATGAGAAACTAACCTCGAAATCCATATTCCATATAATATATATTTATATGGAATATGGATTTCGAGTTTAATGTATTTGTAAGTTTGAATAAAATAAATATATTTAAATAAATAAAACAAATATTGAAGTGCAATTAAAATTCTTCTTTTCTTTCGTTCTGGTGTTTGATTTTATTTTTCTCCATCAATAAAGAGCACAAGTGCAATAAGATAAACAGAGATTACTCTTTATGAGTTTCTCAAGTGCAAATTATAGAGAGCGCAGGCTTAGTTTAAACGGCAGAAATGGGTATGAGTCTGTGAATGTGGAAGAAAATTCTAATGATAACACAAATACAAGAGTTGATGACAGCTTGTAATTGACCGCTAAACCAAGTGATCGCACTCGTTCATTGTACCCCGCTTTGAAAATTTGTCATTGACAGCTGTGGATAAAAATATGGTAATCAACAGTAAACTTTTGGTAGCGCCTGAAAGTATGCATGGTAATTCACCCCCTAAATAAAACACATACACAGTAAGTACGAACCCAATTAACCATAGAATGGGAGCAATACCTAAAAATGTGCAGCCCAAAAGTAGTGCACAAAAACGTACTGAAATGAGGACATAGCCCAAAATCCTCTAAAGTTGCATCGACTGCAAAAGCACCTAAAGATAGGCAAAATACCGGAAAAAAATTTTCAATTTTAAAAGATGAAACGGCTGACCTCCCAATATTCCCAAATTCGTTCAAACCTCCTCCTATTTATTTGAGAGAGCAAAATTCGAATGTTTAGTTAAGAATTTAATATCGTTGGTCGGAGAAAATTTTTTTTAAGTTGTTCCATTTAAACGAGACTAAAATAGAATTTGAGACCAATGAAAAAAGTTTTTAGATATACCAATTGAATCAAGGGTCTTCAAATCGTTATTAAAGTAGAGAGTTTTATTTTAATATTAAAACAATATTTTTATATCAAAAGTTGAAACAGAATTAAATTATATTTTATGAAAATATTTCATTTTTACAAAAATGGGTAAATTGATTATATTATAATAAGGGGTTGCCACACGATAAAAATTTTATAGTTATTCATTAAGTGAGGTTTCAACAAAGGCAGGTTTTAGACGATCTTTTGAAACACTGTCTGTTCGAGCGCCAATTTTAAGTTTAAAATATTTGTCATGTTGCTCTAAAACTTTGTATGGTCCACTATATTTTGGATCTAATGGTTTTCGTACTTCACATCTTAACCAAACATGAGTGCATGAATCAATATCTTTATGAAAAAATGGTGCTTGTTTGGAGTGATTGCTAGCTGGTTTAGGTCGTAGTGTTTCCATTGTGTGTTCAAAATTCGAAAGAAATTCAGAAAGATTTTCATATTTTTCAGACTTTTTAAAGAAGTCTCCTGGGGGGTTATTATGTAATTCGATTCGAAAATACATTCGAAAATAATTTCCGATACGAAAAGAAATTCTTATTATGTAGTACTTTTGAAACGTCTGCACAGTTGTATATACCATTTTAAGGGAAAAACGAAATGATGCCAAGTTTTAATACGTAAATTTTACGTAGTTTTATTCAAATGTCAAAATTATTTACAAAAATTAAAATCAAATTTAAAAATATACAAAAAGCTAAAAATATATATAAATAAAAACTTAAAAATGGATTGTGTTTTGTTGTGGGAAAGTGATGAAGAAGATGTTGTTCCAGAAAGAGTCCAAAGGAAGTATATAAGAGATACATGAGATTTGTTTGAAGAGAGGCAATATTTAAAAGAAAAGTTTCAAGCTGGGGATACTGGAACTAGAATTCTTGGTAAAAATCTACATTTTATATATATAAACTTAAAAATAAGCTTATTATTTTCCAGTTGATTCCGGTTATCCTTTGCAACCATGGATTTTGACACCAAACAGGAATGCTATTGAGAATTCTTCTGAATCATTTTTTAATGATCAGCATTCCAAAGGACGATCGATCGTAGAAAGAACGTTTGGTGTACTGGCTGCGAGAGAACTGCATTACTCCCCAGAAAAGGCAGTTCAAATTCTTAATGTGAACTGTTCATTACACAATATTTGTTTAATGTATAATGTAGAGAGTGATAGTTTGCATACTGAGGAAGAAATAACAACTATATATTTTTTTAGCAGCAACACAGAAAATAGTTTAGAATCAAATTTAATTCATGTAGCAAAATATATAAGAAATGAAATTAAAAATAATATTTTTAGAAACTAAAAAATATAGAAATTTCTAACTTGGGGGTTACACGATCAAGTTTCGCCTTTCAAGTTTTAATACACTCACACTTTTTTACTAATACACTTACACTTTTAAGAATTGAAACGAACTTGCATTCAATTTCTCTTTCAAGTTGGTGTTTCAATTTACAATCAAGAAAACAGCTGATCACATTTTTTTGAACTATTTGTACTAAAATTGTTTTCAAGTTGCGTGCAGCCTACGTCACAGCCTTCAATTTTAGTTAATTTTGACAAACAGTATATGTAAAAGACTATCAAGAAAAACTTGATAGTGTGGCTGCAGCGTAAAATAAATAAATTACAAAATTTAATAATAAATAAAAACATTTAATCAAACAAAAAAATAATAATAATTCAGTGAAATTAATAGTTAAAAACAAAATAACATAATAAAGAGGCACATAAAAACTAATTTATGTGGAGTCTACCTTTTAGTTTTTAATTGAATAATTCGTAGTTTATTAAGAATATTTATTAATAACACAAAAAGTAGATAAAAGTCTTTTAAAAGACAAAAAAGAAGTAATATATTTCAATACAAAAATTTTACGCGTCACACACGTCTTTACTTTGCAACAATCGAACACAGACTGACTACCCTTCCAGGTTGGTTGCATAAACTCATCCCACATTCATATATATTGAAAACATAAAAATTTATAAAAAGGCACATAGCAAAACTTCAACAATTTCTTTTGCTCTCTAATTCAAAAATTTTTCCTTTTAGTTCAAGCTTTGCAATTTTGCATTTTGTTCTTTCCAATTAATTTTTCTTCAAAAAGTCTTACTTTTCTCTTTTAAGCTTATAAATACGTTCCTTTCGTTCGTTTTTTTCCAATTCATTTTTTTATAAAACTCTAACTTTTCTTTTTCCAATTTATACACACGTTCCTGGAAATCACTGTTCCGTTTTAAGTATTTATTGGCTGTTATAAGGTTCATATTTATTTCTCTCATTTCTCTTCTTATATTTTTCTGATTTTCGTCAGATTTGCCTAGCGTAAGAAAGAAATACGTACGTTACTAACACTTTTTACTTTTGCTTTCGTACTACATAGTTGCATTTTCGAAAGGAATTTTTTGTTTTCCGAAAGGCAGTAGAAAAAATCCCAGAATTTACGAACGTTCGGAAATAAATTTACGAAAATCGTACAACGAATTCGTAATTTTTTCGATTCGAATCGAATTACATAATAACCCCCCAGCTGTCATAATTGTCGTTATCCAATTTTTCATTTTGGTATAATGACGACATAATTGTAAACACCTTTAATTTAACACTTGCTCATTAAATATTTACTTTAATACTTGTTCACTTTACCCGCACTATGTCCTGGGCCCATAACCTGTTTGATATTTAATATTTCAAGTTAATTATTTGTTGAAAACTAAAAAAGCGTCTTTACAAGGCTGAGTATAAAAAGAGAAAATAAAAGAATAATTGAAAAGTGTTAACCATAGTAGAAAAATAGAAGGTAGTTTCATTCTCTCTTTATTTTTCCAAATTCTATATCTGACATGCTTAAGGATTTTGAAGTTTTCATAAAAATAGTAATACCATATTAATATTAAATTTCCCCTTACATTCTTTGGGAATACATAATTTTCATTAATTTGAAAAATATTAAAAAATATTTACTTTCAAATTGGGATCAAAAGTAAAATCTTAATTTTTAAATATTATAAAGCTAATTAGTGAATATTATTTTAAGAGTTAACAAGCATGAGTTTAATTTTCCCCTACTGCAAAAATCAGGTATGTTCTGCAAATCACATTTTATAAAAGTGGTTTGAAATCACATAAAAGGTGTTCTGTGCACATAATTTTGTGATTTTAAAACGTTCAGCAAAGTCAGTAATGCTTTCAAATCACTTGGTTATTTCTGTGGCTATTACATGGAAAATATTAAAATAAATTACTTAAACAAATTAATCAATATGTCCTTTATTGATTTTCTTAAAGAATTACTTGTTTTATTAAAAAAAAAAAACACTTAAAATTTAATAAAAATCTTGAGACTCCTTTTCAGCTGTAAAAAGTTTATTTGCTGCCTTCTTTTTAATTCCATTAAAGATATAACAGAGCATAAATCTATGCATAAATCTGGCATTTCTAAACGGCTGCTCCGATCAGGATAAAAATAGGCGTAGTCAAGGTTTATTCCAGTTTAAGATTTGAAAATGGACCGCACAAATGCTTCAGTGGCGGCAGTATGGGGACTCAATGTAGGGCACCTTCGATATATAAATTTGTTAAACGCGTGCCATTTTTGTTTTCCATCCGATTTCAAAGACTTTTTATTTTTTTCTGAAAGTGTTCGACTAGTTCTTGAAAATACATTCTTGCGTGTGCTATTTGTCTCTTATAATTAAACCGCCATTTAAAAGATATAAAATACTAGCTTGACCCGGTGCGCTTCGCTACCCCTGTCGATGTAAAAATCGGTTCAGCCGTTTAGTTATTATTGTTTAAAAACTAAAGGTACCAATTTTACCCGTTTTTCCCCCTTTTTATCCCTTTCTGGTCTAAGTATTGAAAAAATTTATAGCCTATTGACGCTTCCAAGTAAGGATCTATCTACGTTCCAAATTTCAATAAAATCGGTTCAGCCGTTTAGGCGTGATGCTCAAACAAACAAACAAACAAACAAACAAACAAATAAACAAACAAACAAACTTACAAAGACATTTATATATTTATATAGATTTACATAGTAATAAAAAAACACAAATAAAAATTAATAAAAACCATATTGAATCAATTAGAAACATTAACGAAAGTCAAGTAAAATTGAAATTTTTTATTTCCATATGGAAAAATATTAATTTAAAGTTGAAAATTATTTATGGTACGTCAACCTGGTTTTTCTATTATAATGAACATTATTGAAATAATATGATACGCTCTTGTTTTTAAGTTGCAGTTTTTCCCTTAGTGTACCTATAAAAATAGTCAACGTGTTTTAATTCTAAAGGGCTCCATACACTATCAAAATGCTTGATGTCACTTTCGTATACGTGTAATTTGATGCTTTGATGTACACTTGATTGATGACTCGTCAATCTGCATTTTATTTTTGATTTTGTGGTGTTAACACCAATAACGGGAATAATAATTCATATTTATTTTCACTAAAAGTGTATTTAAAAATGTCAATATCGAATGAAACTTTAATTGCAATAACGGCAGCATGTTTAGAAAAAAGAAAAAACAAAAATAATAAAAGAAATATGTAATAAAAAAAATTATTGTCTTCATCCGACACACTTATCAACCTCACACCTCGAAATATTTTTGTGTCACATATACAAACACAGTGCTTGATGAGTATTTTGATAGTGTATGGTGCCCTTAAGTAAGCGAAAGTTAGGAGATGAATCAATAACTTCCATTACAACATATTACATTTTTATTTAAATGTACACATTTTTTGTTAAAAATGTCTCTAAAATCAAAATCATTTTTATAATGCTCACAAAAAAGGAAACTTCAAAAAACCTTATTTAAAAAAAAAAATTGATTGGAACTACCTTCTATATTTTCATCATAGTGTTAAAGTATACCAAGTAGTCCGACTCTCAATTTTTTAAAAATTCTCTCTCACATATACGGGACCGTGTGAGCTCAGAGAAATGTAAACAAATGAAATGTCTTGAAATGTAAACTTTTAGTTTCTAATAAAAATAACGTTTTTTATTCATTATTACGTTAACACATATTATTCTTTATTTTTTTAAAACACTTTTTGCACACTTTCATTCTAAAAACTTTTCTATTTTGCATAAATCAAGAAAAAAATATTTTCGGAATTTCTGACATGTAATTTTTTGTTATTGTAGAATTTAAACACAGAAAAAACTGAAATGTGAATTCAATTATGAAAATCACATTTTTAATTACTTTTTTTATTAAAGTTCAACCAATAACAAAAATTGTTTATTCAATTATTGTAGTTTTTTGAAATTGTAGAAAAAAGTCAATAAAGGGGCCCATAGACACATACTGCCGATGAACCCTTCGTATACGTGTGTGATTGATATTTTACTACACACCTATCAATCATCATTTATAAAAATGCGTTTAAGAACAAAACAAATTATTATTTTCTATTTTTCAGTAACTAAAACGTCAAATTTAAAAATTATATTTCATAAAAATGAAAAAAAGTATACTATTCAAGGCGAATCTAATAAGGTGAGAGCGCCACGGCAACAAATACAACAAGGCAAAAACAACATGCTTTTTGTTATTGGAAAAAAATCGGCAAAATGTCAAAATCAGCTGGTAATAAATACAAATTGTAAACAAAAACTTTATTTTAAAAATAATTAATATTTTGTAATTTGTAATAGTTTAGATCAGAGGTGCCCAAAAGTTGCTTATGGAAGAGCAAACACCAATACATTTAAAGAAAAACTAATTTTTATGCAATTTTTTTTGTTGTAAAAACCAAAACATACAAAGAATAAAGAAAAAATTACACACTTTTTTAAACAATACCATACGATAAACAAAAACAAAATCTACATTGATGATCGCTGTCTTCAATGTTTACCAGCAAAGCATACGAAAGTGTTGTTGTTTTCCACTTGCGTGTGTACATTGAAGAACGACAAAAAAACCAACAAGGCAAAGTTGTTTGTGTATTTCATATTGCTAGTGCCTGAGTGTTCTGTTGAGTATAGAAACACACAGCCTATACCTAAGAGCATTTACAAAAACAAATGAGCACCAAGAGTATAGGGCTTGGGCATCATTGGTTTAGATGAAAAACCAGTCATTTTTACATTTGTGAGTCATTGAACAACTTGTACTTCATATAATTCACATGATGCTGTAGAATTTCGATATTTGGATGTTGTTTTAAATATAAAAAACTACCATATAATTCTTGTATGTATGTGCATCGGCCAAAGGCCGCCTATAGAAGATCAAAGTTATTGCCAATAAATAAAAAACCTATGCATTTTACGTGTCATTAGCAAGATGTTTTTAATTTTCGACAGCTTTGTACTACATTCAATCCAAGCTTCTGTATATTTCAATGAAATTTTTAAGTATTAAAGATTTGCGTCCGGCCAAAGGCTGCCAATACAATACATGAAAACTGGCACTCCACACAGACTTGAATCGTCATGTTTCCGAAGAAGTCACCGGGCCTCGTTATTGTCCATCTATAGAATTAAAAGTATTACCATTTGGTGAAAAGCAACATCAAATATGGTTGGAACCAGAAGGTTTCAATAGTGATTTAATTTATCCGCAGGGTCTACCCTACCTTACGAACAACAAGTTGAACTTGTTAATTTCATACATGGACTGGAGAATGCCAAAGTTGTGCAACCCGGATATGGCGTAGAATATGATTTTATAGATCCAAGAGAACTTTATACAAGTTTAGAAACAAAGACAGTTAATAATCTTTACTTTGCTGGACAATTGAATGGTGCAACGGGATATGAAGAGGCGGCGGCTCAAGGTATTATAACCGGTGCTAATGCTGCAGTCAAGACGAAGCAGTTTGATCACAATAATGAACCCCGACAATTAACTGTAAGTCGGATGGAGGGTTATATTGGCGTTCTCATAGATGATTTAACCAGTCTTGGAACGAATGAGCCATATCGCATGTTTACTAGTAGAGCAGAATTTCGATTATCATTACGTCCTGACAATGCCGACCTCCGATTAACGGAAATGGGTTATAATTTCGGTTTAGTATCAGATGAGCAATGAAATTTTTAAGTATTAAATATGTGCGTCCGGCCAAAGGCTGCCAATACACGCAAGAAGTTATTAACAGTAAAAACAAATTAAAACAGTGCTAAATTGATTTATTCAATAATTCTTTAATTTTCTAGTGACAAATTAATCTTTTTAATTCATTATTGTGCAAAAACAAAAATTTCACAAACTAAAAACTAAAATTATTATTTTATGACAGCTAACAATTGTAAACAAATAAGCAATTTTGACAGTTTAACGATGCCGGCGAATTCAAAAATAAAAGTCAGCTGTGCTCGTGAGGTCACCTTATTAGATTCGCCTTGAGTCAGCTGTGCTCGTGAGGTCACCTTATTAGATTCGCCTTGATACTATTGTTCAAGGCGAATTAACAAGGTGAGTGCGTCCCCGGCAAGGCGAATCTAATAAGGTGACCTCACGAGCACAGCTGACTCAAGGCGAATCTAATAAGGTGACCTCACGAGCACAGCTGACTTTTATTTTTGAATTCGCCGGCATCGTTAAACTGTCAAAATTGCTTATTTGTTTACAATTGTTAGCTGTCATAAAATAATAATTTTAGTTTTTAGTTTGTGAAATTTTTGTTTTTGCACAATAATGAATTAAAAAGATTAATTTGTCACTAGAAAATTAAAGAATTATTGAATAAATCAATTTAGCACTGTTTTAATTTGTTTTTACTGTTAATAACTTCTTGCGTGTATTGGCAGCCTTTGGCCGGACGCACATATTTAATACTTAAAAATTTCATTGCTCATCTGATACTAAACCGAAATTATAACCCATTTCCGTTAATCGGAGGTCGGCATTGTCAGGACGTAATGATAATCGAAATTCTGCTCTACTAGTAAACATGCGATATGGCTCATTCGTTCCAAGACTGGTTAAATCATCTATGAGAACGCCAATATAACCCTCCATCCGACTTACAGTTAATTGTCGGGGTTCATTATTGTGATCAAACTGCTTCGTCTTGACTGCAGCATTAGCACCGGTTATAATACCTTGAGCCGCCGCCTCTTCATATCCCGTTGCACCATTCAATTGTCCAGCAAAGTAAAGATTATTAACTGTCTTTGTTTCTAAACTTGTATAAAGTTCTCTTGGATCTATAAAATCATATTCTACGCCATATCCGGGTTGCACAACTTTGGCATTCTCCAGTCCATGTATGAAATTAACAAGTTCAACTTGTTGTTCGTAAGGTAGGGTAGACCCTGCGGATAAATTAAATCACTATTGAAACCTTCTGGTTCCAACCATATTTGATGTTGCTTTTCACCAAATGGTAATACTTTTAATTCTATAGATGGACAATAACGAGGCCCGGTGACTTCTTCGGAAACATGACGATTCAAGTCTGTGTGGAGTGCCAGTTTTCATGTATTGTATTGGCAGCCTTTGGCCGGACGCAAATCTTTAATACTTAAAAATTTCATTGAAATATACAGAAGCTTGGATTGAATGTAGTACAAAGCTGTCGAAAATTAAAAACATCTTGCTAATGACACGTAAAATGCATAGGTTTTTTATTTATTGGCAATAACTTTGATCTTCTATAGGCGGCCTTTGGCCGATGCACATACATACAAGAATTATATGGTAGTTTTTTATATTTAAAACAACATCCAAATATCGAAATTCTACAGCATCATGTGAATTATATGAAGTACAAGTTGTTCAATGACTCACAAATGTAAAAATGACTGGTTTTTCATCTAAACCAATGATGCCCAAGCCCTATACTCTTGGTGCTCATTTGTTTTTGTAAATGCTCTTAGGTATAGGCTGTGTGTTTCTATACTCAACAGAACACTCAGGCACTAGCAATATGAAATACACAAACAACTTTGCCTTGTTGGTTTTTTTGTCGTTCTTCAATGTACACACGCAAGTGGAAAACAACAACACTTTCGTATGCTTTGCTGGTAAACATTGAAGACAGCGATCATCAATGTAGATTTTGTTTTTGTTTATCGTATGGTATTGTTTAAAAAAGTGTGTAATTTTTTCTTTATTCTTTGTATGTTTTGGTTTTTACAACAAAAAAAATTGCATAAAAATTAGTTTTTCTTTAAATGTATTGGTGTTTGCTCTTCCATAAGCAACTTTTGGGCACCTCTGATCTAAACTATTACAAATTACAAAATATTAATTATTTTTAAAATAAAGTTTTTGTTTACAATTTGTATTTATTACCAGCTGATTTTGACATTTTGCCGATTTTTTTCCAATAACAAAAAGCATGTTGTTTTTGCCTTGTTGTATTTGTTGCCGTGGCGCTCTCACCTTATTAGATTCGCCTTGCGTCCCGGCAACAAATACAACAATGCAAAAACAACAGGCATTTTGTTTTTGTAAAAATGTAAAACAAATGTCAAAATCAAGGCGAATTAAAATATTACTATGTTATTTACAATAACAAATGTAAACATAAACATAGTTTGACAGAAGACTTACATTAAACCACGGCGAATTAAGAAACAGCTGATCTTATGCACTCACCTTGTTAATACGCCTTGCTATTGTTCATTTGAACAAAACTATTTTGATTTTTCATACTGCATTGTCTGTGTGTCGCATACAAAAATTTAAAATTTACCAACAAAATTTATTGCATGAGCAGTATGTGTCTATGGGCCCCTTAACATGTGTAATCAAATGAATTACTCTAGTATTTGATTATGGTAAAAATTATTATACAAAAATTGCAAAAACGTTAATAGTGGTTAAAAATCATCCACGCTTTTATGCATTCTAATAAAATAGATTTGCAATACAATAATTAAACAAATATCTACATTTACAATAAAATAGTTGGTATCTAATATGCATTAGCTGAAATACATAGGAAAATTTTAAATCATTGAACATTGAAGTGTATTTTTAATAAAAATACCGACCACCAATATGTTACCAACTAAGAACTACAGCAAGTCATTTACTTTTCGTCCGATTCCAAGGCGATAGTGGGCAAAACAATTTGATAAATTTTTTGGAAAACGTAATCACACATTTTTGTTTTTTTAATTTATTTTTTTTTTCATTTTAATGTCTTATTTTACAAGACCTACTGAAAATACAATTTATATTTTATGTATGCAAATTCACACCATAAATTTTCATTTGGTGTTTGAGTATAAAAGTTATTGATTGAATTACCAAAGTAATTAAAACAAATTTACTGCCTGTTTCTGTTTCGCGAACGAACATTTTCTTTCGTATTTTATATTGAAAACAACAAAAAATTTAAAATTTATTTGTTGTTTTCAATTTAAAATACGAAAGAAAATGTTCGTTCGCATTTAGAGAAACAGGCAGTTAAATTTCTTATAAATAGATTAATTGAAAAAGTTTACGAAATAATTTTTTTTTGTGAATTTAGGACAGAGTTCCAAATTTTGGTATTGAAAATTCATACAAATTAAAATTTAAAACATTTTTATAGAACTCTGTTGCCTGGAGAAAATTTAAAAGTTACCAACACATGTGTAATTTTGTTACTAACACATGTTTAGAGTTAGGTACTTTTTTACTAACACATGCATAGAGTTAGGTACTGCTGTCAAAGAGTCGGACTATTTGTTATACTATGGTGTTAACCATAGAGAATTATACATAGAGACGAGACACTCCAATTTGTCAAACAAAAATACAACAAATTATATGTTTGATACAAAAACAAAATACATTGACTAGCATGTAATTTGTTGCTGCAAGAGTTAGGTTTTTGACAATTACGTCTCGTCTCTATGTTACCCTATGGTGTTATCGGCGTTCACATTGTTCAGAGTTGCCAATCATTTCAAAATACCAACATTTTGAATTATTATTGTAATTATAATAAATGAACTTAAAATTTACTTTCAAATTAAATAAAACAAAATGTTATTACCAACTGCATAGCGATATGTCGTGATTTTTTTTACCACCGCAAAAAAATAATACCATATTCGTTGTAGTTTTTAATGGGCTATTCGAATATACTTCAAATTAATTATCTGTTTATTTAATTTATATAATATTTAATATTAAGTATAACCTCAATCTGCATAAGTTTTTAATAACTATGTAAAGCTATAATACAGACCAAAAGTTTTCAGTATACATATAATAAAAATTAGTTGTTTTATTGTTTTAATTTTTTATTATTTTATTATTACGGTTTATTATCATTTTTATTATTATTATTATTATTTATTTTAAATAAGCATTTTGGTTTCTCTGTGAAAAGCCAAAATAGAGAAAAAATAAAATAAAATAAAAAAAGAAATATATATAAAAACAAAACAAAAAAACTGTTTATTTTTTTTTTTTTGAAAATTAAATTGTACAAATTTTGAATACAAGTATTTATAATTATGTATGTCGTATGCCTTAATGTTGTTTTTGTTTTATATATAACTAGAGGAGAATGAATGGAGTGGAAGTGGTGGAGGGAGGGTAAGGATAACCGTTTTTATATGTACGTTGTACGTATATGATGTATAATGTTGTAGTTTTTGTTGTAATAAACAGTAGTTGTACAAATAAGTATATATGTATGTGGTTGTGTCTATATATCTATTTATGTAATAAATGTACTTGTATTTGAAAAGAAGTATGTATGTATTAAATAATTAGTTTTGTTTGTTTGTGAGTGAGTGAATTTTCTAAACATAATTATGTTATAATAGTATTTAATTTTGATGATATATCTTTACACCATACATATGATAAGATAAGAGTTTAGAGGTGGATAATGATGCTGCTGATGATGATCTACAATCTAGATGAATTTGTTGTTCTTGAGGTGGTAAAAAAAAGACATTTTTGTTTTAAATGAATCTACCACATTCCTTTCTTTTCCATATTTCTATTTAATTTGAATTTATTGTTGATTTTTTATTATTTTTATTTTTTTGTATAAATATTATCAGTTAAATGGATTTTGTTTAAACGCAGTAACTGCACTTAATTGTAATTCATTATTGGTTTGATACAATACACATATGTACCACCATCATCTAACATAATTGGGTGTTTTTGTGTTTATGCGAATAGAATAGTTTGTATTGCCGTTAATTTCTTGTAACTTTTTTCTGTTTGTTTTATTGATGGTGTTTTTTTTTTTTAATATATATGTAGTATAAATTTGAATTTAATTTTGTAATGATAAATTGTCTACAACTTGTTAATCCTTTTAGCTGACTCTGTAATACGGCATGATGATGACTGGCTTACACACTTCCACACTACATCCATCCTAGTTTCGGCTTTCTAATCCTATTGCTGATTATTCGACTTCATCTGGCCGTTAACAATGGGTGCGAAATACGGATGTGCCATGGCCTCACGGGCAGTAAGTCGTTCGACGTGATCGTAACGCAAAAGCTTGTCGAGAAAATCAAGGGCTTCTGGCGATACTAGATGCTGGTTGTCGGAGTGAACAAAACGTTCCCATCGCTTGCGAGAGTGTCTCTGCAAGATGTCATGGAATCGGGGATCCAATTCGATGTTGTACTTATCCAAATAGGCGTAAAGCTCTTCAGTGCCCAGCACTTTGGCAATACGCACCAGTTGATCGTAATTATCGTGACCGTGAAAGAATGGCTCTTTGCGGAAGATCATTGAGGCCAACATACAACCCAGCGACCACATATCTAGCGAGTAGTCGTACATCTGGTAGTCAACCAGTAATTCGGGTCCCTTAAAATAGCGTGAGGCAACACGGACATTGTACTCCTGCCCGGGGTGATAGAATTCGGCTAGACCCCAATCAATCAGCCGCAATTTGCGGTTTTCGTGGTCAATCATTACATTGTGAGGTTTTACATCACGATGCATTATGCCCATGCTGTGACAGTAATCGAGTGCCTTTAACAACTCAAACAGGTAGTAACGAATTTCATAATCTGTAAGTGTTTGATACAACTGTTTAAAGTCTGTATTGTTGACGTGCTCGAAGATGAGGGCTGGAGTGCGAGAAACTGGATCCTTGACCACAGCTAGCAATGTAATAATGTTGGTGCCTCCGCGTAAATTTTCCAAAATTTTAATTTCACGCTTAATCTTCTTCTTCTTGACAGGTTTCAATATCTTCACCACGCACTTTTCGTTGTTAGTAATGTTTATAGCTTCAAACACTTCGGAATATTTGCCACGTCCCAATTTGCGCACCAATTGATAATCATCCTGATTAGCCCAGTCGACAACATAGTTTTCGTAGTCCCAATACTCATCCGGCTTATGTGCATTCACATCCGTATAAACGCGAGCGGCGCTCGGTAGGGTCATTGTTACAGTATCGAATTCAAGCGATGAATCTGTCCAGTTGTCCGATGCAGATGATGCTGTGGAAGAATGTTCCCAGAGGTTTTGATACTGTCGACAAATCGATCTGTAATTAACATAAATTAGTAAGTATTTCAGTGTTTTTACAAAAATTAAGTTTCGAATAGGTACTAACTAGATAATAAGCAACGGACCAAACAAGAAATATCACTTCTAAATAATTTACAAAATATGTAGAGTTTATGCGACTGACCGACTCAAGAAAATTACAAACATTGAATAAAATTTTAATCTATAGAAACGTTACTGAATAGAACATATGTTATGCAATAATATGAATAAATGTATTTTGTTATTGAGAGTCATTTTATATTTTATTCTCCAAACCTTCGTCACAAGTTCTTTCCTATGCCTATGAACAGCAAAGTGACTCTTGACAGAAAGGTATTTTTTCGAATAAATTACTCTACTATTGCACCATTGTTGATAATGCTAAATTTATCTAAAAGTAAACTACTTTCTAAGAAATATCAATAATCATTTCCAAACTACCGAAATCAAAAAAAATCTCTTGGCAGCTGTTTGATATACTGATAATAGTTCTTTTAAGTCCATGTGTTAGGTTAGGTTTCCAGGCAGCCGCGAAGTGAAGAAGAAGAGCAGCTCACGTGGGTCCTTTTTTTGAGTCCATGGAGTAAGAAATACTTATAAGGAAAAATGAATTTCGGGTGCTCATTAAACATTATTTTTTGTGGAAAAAAACCAACACTCAAAACAAGTCTAAAAAAAGTGGTTTACTGAATTTCGTTGTTGCCGCACAAGCACGGAAGATGCCGACCGTTCTGGACGCCCAGATGAGGTCTCTACACCCGAAACAATTAAAAAAAAGTCAGGATATGGTGTGGTTGATCGAATATTGAAAGTGCAAATGATTGTGAAAGCTATAGGCATCTCTCTTCTTTTCTAATCACCCTTATTCTGTTTGGCGTCGTCGACGCAACAAAATGCCGTTTTTAACCGTTTATTGTAAATGCGTATTCCCGTTGACAATATTTTCATTTATTTTTTGCGGAAAAAAACCAACGCTCAAACCAAGTCTAAACAAAAAGTGGTTTACTGAATATCGTTGATGCCGACCGTTCTGGGCGCCCAGTTGAGGTCTCTACATCCGAAACAATTAAAAAAATTGGATACCTTACGGAAACACATAAAATTGTTATATCTTCTTAAATAAAGCTTTTTGTTAATAAAAAATAGAGTTAAGTCACCTTTTCGTCCAAAAAACTGCAAAAATTTACTATTTTTTGAATTTTTAAATTGAAAATCGTTTATTTTTGAATCCATAATCCAAAACTAAGCCCTATATTTTAAAAAAAGCGGACCAAGATATCTCGGAAATTATAAGAGATAAATAACACAAGCAAGCATGTTTTTTTCAAGATCTAGCGCTTTCTAAAAATATAGAAATCTTTGAAATCGGATGGGAAACAAAAAATGGCAAGCATTTAAAAATTTTACATGTCGAAGGTACCCTAATTTGAGCGCCTATAGCGCAGCCCCTGGAGAATTTGTACAGTCCATTTTAATAACTTAAACTCGAATACTCCTTGGCTACGCCCATGTCAAATTTTATCCCGATCGGACCATCCGTTTAGAAATGCCAGATTTACTTCCAAAAAATTGTGATTCTGCCCCACTGTGCAGCGTGGGTTATAGGTCTTGCTGAGTACATTACAAATTGTGTCTAAAAATTTCAGAAACACCTTCAAATTAAGAAGTTATGCTAAAAACCGTTTTCAGTGATGTTCGTCAACTTTTCGACCTGTAACACAGTCAGTTTTAGTCCAACTCTAAATTTTTAAAGGGGTATGGAAAAAAACTGATTATGCTTTAAAATGACGTACATTTTTTGATACATTTGTAAGTTATAACTAAAGTTTTTGTTAAGAATATCTAAAAAAAAATTATCAACTTTTTTGATATTAGTCGCTTTTCATTGCTTATTTTGATATATTTTGTATACTAATATATAAAGGAAATTTTGTTCTTAACAAAACATTATTTAAATCGATATTTTTTTTAGTATTTTCTCCGCCGGCGCATATTAATAACAAAAAAAAAAACATAAAAAAAAACATTTGAAAACGGTTTTAGTATGTCCTCACCTACGCCTACAACGCCTACGCCTAAGTCCCTTTTCAAATTCTTACAAAAAGTGTTATTTTGTAGCAGAGTGTCATTTTTAACAAAATTTTTATTTATTCACAAATAATTTTACCAAAAAAAGTAAACAAAATGAATCAGCTGATTCAGATATTAGATGTGTTGTATGTATCGATAAACAGTCAACATCGTCATAAGACTGTTAGAGAATACAAAATTAGCATTGACGTTGTGTTAAAGTGATATTGACTAAAAATTGGCAACGATGTTGACGACGCCAAATAGAATAAGGGTGAATATTTGTATTGCTGTTTGAAGATTTAAGTTCCATTTGAAACTTATAATAAATTTAATATATAAATTCCAAAACATTCTAAATTATAATAAATTCTTATAATAAATTCTTCTTGAATATTGTGTGTAGTCGGTCATGTTAAAAGATCTGAAACATTTAACCCTGATGTGTGTGACAGGGTACCCGGTAACTTTTTGTAATTTTTTATGTATGCAGAATTCCTAGGCGCTTGAAACTTTCTAAAACTCCTAACTTTTTGTTATATTTATTTTTTATAATGGACACATTTGTGTCTCGACTTAGGAGGGAGTGATAAATCATTTTATATTTTACACCCTTAACAGGGTGACAGGGCACCCGGGTACCACATACAAATTATATGGAAAATATTACGTATACGCTCACAACACAATACTGAGTAGTGTTTCTACTGGCTGAATTTATTTGAGTATTGTGTATTGAATTTATTGAATTGACGTTAGGCTAAACTTAAACATTTTTATTAGCATTTCATAATATGGATCATTTGTATATATTGCGCAATAATATGTAATTTCATAGGTTATGTATGTGGTACCCGGGTACCCTGTCAACCTGTTAACTATTTTTTTTTTGTCACACACATAAGGGTTAAAACAATTAAAAACGTTTTTTTTATTTGGAAATAATTCGGTATCTGAATCGTAACGAAATTTCACAAAGTTGGAGCTGAGGTGTTTTGTGTTGAGTTAGAGTTGTTCAGCTTCGTAGGCCGACGGGCGTATGGAGGACAGTAGTTGGTCCGTCAAAGTTTGTTAAATTTTTTTTAAAAAATCGACAAAAAACCATTTATGATGCAAATTGCAAATATTTAAAAAACCGTATTTAAATAGGGTATATTTTTACGATATCGAAAAAAGTACCATTATTTACTCAATTTTACAACTTTCAATCGATTTCCGGCACGTGTTCTAGTTATCCGATTGCACTTTAATTTTGCAGTAGTTAGTTTTAGCTACTAATGAACAAAATAAGACCCATCCAAAGCAAATCCATTTTTTAAGGGCAGGTCTAATCAGTATAGTAAAAAAGTGCATAAGAAATCAGTTTTCCAAAAATAAGTGATAGAAATAATATTGCTAATTTAATTAAGAATATCAGTAATTTGTAGTTTTTTAATTCTGTTTTTTGGTAGATATAATCCCACCAATGTATTTTTGAAATAGTATTTTTTGTTTACTAATTACCAGGGCAAGGATTTCTATGCAAATGCATGTTTGTAGTCAGTAACTCAAAATCACTTTTGACAATTAATTTTCCAAATCGAAGAATTTGCAACAAAATGGCATCGATTTGTTGTTGCATATTTTTGCATATTTTGTTATAAATGCATATTTTGCATATTTTTCTTTTAAATGCATATATTTAACATATTTTTCCATTTTATTGCATATATATCAGTGTACACTGTACATACATATATTTGGCAACACCATTTAGTGTTGTAAAAATAGTAAATATGTATATTAACACTAGAATTCTATTGTTGAAAGAAAAGGTCTACTTTTAAACTTTTCAATTTATGAATCGATTTTTTAGCTTTTTGAAATTGTCGACTTTTCGATTTTTCGAAAGTTTTTTTAATATCGACTTTGTTCTCTGGCTTCATTTAAATATGCACCTTTAACTTCTGTTGACGAACAGACAAAGTTTTCTTTTTGGAAATTTAAAAAAAAAAAATTATTTGTTTATACAAATAGAAATCTAAATTAAGTAATTTTGTAACATGAAAATAAATAACTGACTAATTTTTTTTAATATAAATATTGTATAATTTACATACATACATGAATTTTCTTATTTTTACTTTGAAAAAATATATTTTAAATCTTTTATGTCCTTTATGTGTACATATATATTGAAAATGTGACCTGAAATTTATATCTGTCTTTTATTAATAAATATATTTCAAATAAAAAACTTGTTTTTATTGCATATTTTTGTCGTTTTTAGTGCATATTTTCTCTCTTTATAGTGCATATTATAAGCGCATATTTTTAAGTTTTTAGTGCATGAAAATCCTTGCCTTGCTAATTACATACATACTTTCAATTCCAATTATGTATTTCCCTTTTTCATTATTGTTTTATGAAATATACCTACAAACTGTAGAAATACTCTTTCTTTATTTCTTACTGCTTCACCATACCATAAGTAAATTCACATTCAATAGCACACATAGAAAAATTCATTCATAAAAACAAAAAAATAATTCTAATAATTCTTGAAATAGTGCATACAAACATTGCATCATATCAAAGCAATAACAAATGAATGTACTTGTGCTCAGTTGAAAACGCTGAGTGCTAAGCTGAAAACGCTAAGTATTATGAATGATTCACTTTGCAAACGAACGTAACTAAACTTTTCATTATTTACAGGAGAAGCAAAAAACGAATAGGTACTAAAATTTTTAACTTATAAGAACTATGTAAATGACAACAAATTTCAAAACACCGTTAATACTGTCTCCTCTGTCTTGTAAGTTTTTCCTACGAAAGTATAGTTACTAGGATATTCAATCGAATAACCGTTAATCGGTTAACCGATTAATTTTGGTCTGTTAACTGTTCGAATAATTTAAATTTGCCGATTTTCAAATAACAAAAAAACCGAGTAATTTGTGTCGGTTTTCTATTTATGTTCCTTTTTTAATTCAAATACAAATGCCAAAGTAAAATTACTTTTTTTTCGAACATCCAGTCGTATTTAATTTACATGTTTTTGTCGGAGGACGACATGATAAAGACGAAACTGGAGACATTACTGAAACGAGTATTTTATCAGAACTTAACGAAACTATAATATGAAAAGTATTAAAAAATGGTAGAATTCTATAGATAATACTAAAAAAAGAACTGAGGTACTGGACATTCCTTATCATGCCTTACTTTCGATTTCTCCAACATCTACAATCAGCGAGAGTTTAGTAGTACAAATCAAGTTTTATTAAATCTAAAGAAAAAAAAAAAAAAACATTTAAATTATATTCTTTTTTAAAAAGATTATTTCCGAAGATCTCACTAAAATCCTAAAAAAAGTCACGTGTTTATAAAAAGGATCTCATATACCATATTTTTTTAGCTATTATTTATTTTTTGGTTGAATTGATGTTTTGTTTGTTTTTTATGTTTTTGTTCTTTTTATTAATAAAACAAGTACTTAAATAAGTACACAAAATTGGTGTTTTTTTTTTTTCAATTTAAAATTAAAAAATAAATTATTCGGTCAATCAAACAATTTAAAATTAACCGATTAAATCTAAATCCTGATTAATTACACAGTGATACAAAATCGAACATTTCGATTCGGAATGGAATGAAACCAAAAGCAAGGCTTTTTTTTAGTTCAGCGCTAGATTTTTTTTACACGCATTTGAAGTTGGTGATTTTGGAACGCTGTCTAACAAGAAAAAATCATTAAAGATTTGATAAAAATGCGAATATCTTCTAAGCTATAAGAGATAATTCATAGGTGCGACAGTGTTTTTTGTAGTGCTCGACTAGGAGATTCTATATATGCAATTTTTTGCAAATCGAAATACAAAAGAAGAAATAGGATCGTTTTAAAACCTTAACATATACGATTTGTCCTACTTTGGGTAGCCCTGGCCGCGGCCCTGGTGAGCCAATGTGGTCCAAATTCAAAACATAAACTCAATAACACTTCCTCTTTGCGCATGCAAAATTTTATTCAAATCTGACTAGCCGTTTAGATGTTACAGATTTATTTTCATCTTTTTTTTTTCTATACCACTGTGCAGCGCCCTCTAGCGTGCGTTTTAGTTAAAAATATATATCGAAAATGGATACTACAACTTTCTAGGATAATTAAAATAAATAAGCATTATTTTATCAAATTTTTAATGATTTTTTCTTGTTAGACAGCGTTCCAAAATCACCAACTTCAAATGCGTGTAAAAAAATCTTGCGCTGAACTAAAAAATAGACTTGAGGGTTTTGTTATGGAAAACGTCACCCTTTCATTTGCTTTGCACTGTGTTATTTGCTCTATTAACCGATTAAACCAGAAACCCGACAAAATGGAATACATACACTTGTAGTTACGTCCATTTGAATTTCTTTAATAAATTCGCCGTTTTTGATTGTAGGAGTCTAAAATTTTGCGTGAACATGTAGTTAGATAAAACGAACAATAATCAATAAACAATTGATTTCGAATTTTTGTGTGGTTACTTCCGTTTGCATTTAAGGTGACGACATACACAGTCTTACAAAAGTTTACATACCCCTAATATATTTCATCTTTATTAATAAATATTTAGTGAAAAATTCTTTAATTACTTTTTTTATGCTATTTCGGATTTATAGAGAAAATATACACAAAACTAATTTATTTTCATTAAATTCTACTAAAAACCACAAAATAATTCATTGTTTGGCATAAAGCTAGTTTACGTACGCGATAAAAAAAACTTAAAAAAAATTAAATTAATATTTTGTGTAGCCTCTTTTGGCTTTAATTACAGCAGATAATCTATTTGGCATGGACAAAGCCAATTTTTTTGTTATTTCTGGAGTAATTTTGCTCCATTCTTCCATCAACGCTTCTTTGAGTGCTGGATCTGATGTTACTTGTTGATTTTTTAGACCTCGTTTTAAAATATCCCATAAATGTTCAATAACATTAAGATCGTGGGACTGGGGGTATGTTCCTATTTGTTTTTAACGTTATATAGAAGCCATTCCTTAACTAACTTTGATGAATGCTTCGGATCGTTATCCTGGAGAAATATAGCGTTGTCCTCCAGATCTAGAAGTTGGACGCTGGGAAGGTAGCTATCTTTTAAAATATCGATATACATGGCCTTATCCATAGTACCATCGATGAACCTGAGCTTACCGACACCATTTGCCGCCATACATCCCCAGACCATGACTGACCCGCCTACACGTTTTACGCTGCAATTAACATTTTGTGGTAATATCTCTGCATTAGGCTTTCGCCAAACTTTTGTTCGTCCATCACCTCCAAAAACCATAAATTTGCATTCATCTGTCAATATTACCCTCTCCCAAAATGTAGGGTCATTTACATGAGCATTTTCGTACTTTTGGGCATATTCTAAGCGCTTCTGGATATTCACAGATTTAAGTAATGGTTTTTTTTCTTGCAACTCTGCTATTGTACCCATTTCTCTTGATACATCGGCGAACAGTCTGATCAGAAACGGTCATTTCTAGATGTCTTCTCATTTTCCGGTTTAGTTCGACGGCACTTAGCTTAGGATTTTCTTGAATGGAACGTATAATAGACCATTCTGTTCGTTTGTCGAGAATGCGGGGAGGCCCACTACGAGCTTTGCTTTCATAATTTCCAATTTCTTTGAAATATTTTATTATTGTTTGGACTGTGGTTTTACTTTAAGATTTAATAAAATTCCTATTTCATTAAGAGATTTGCCATCATTTCTCAACATAATGACGGTTTTTCGAATTGGCTCAGAAATTTCTTTGCCTTTGCCTATATTTTTCCACTAAAAATACTTTTTGATTTTATTTTGCCAGTGTGATCACTTTTAGTGAAAGTAAACTTTCTACCACTGATTTTACACAAAGCATCATAAAAATTGTAGCGGAAATTTTAACATACCAACAAAATATAAAATATATTTTTTAAGTGCATTAAACAAAAATGTAGATACAACTCTTAATAAAATTATATATTTTCCAAAAAAATAGAAAAATTTCAAACGTATGTAAACTTTTGTAAGACTGTGTATAGTTTTTTTTTTTACTATCACACGGTAAATAACTTCACACTGGACACTTTTCTAAAATTAACTAAGTTTTTGGAAAACATTTTCCCCGTTTTAGGAATTTCGTTATAGTTTTTCGGATTATAATCAGGTTTTTGGTAGTAATGATGTTGATGTGCAGATTTTTAATTTTATGTCTAATGTGTTTGCTTTACATGACTTGGTACCGGTTACGAGACGTAAGGGCATGAATGGTGGATAATGAATGGTTTTATGCATCGGAGATTATTTATAATATTTCTCTTCGAGATCTTGCTTATGGAGCTTTCTTGGCTGATCATACTGAAGTGAACTGGAGTATTTTTCGTCGAGTGAAGAATAAGACTATTATTCGCAATGCTAAGAGAAGCGCACATAAGCGACGTTTTGAGGGGTTGAATAATAGACAGATGTGGAATTTATTAAGGGAAGATGAATGTATCAAAGGAAAGGATGAAGTAGATAACAAGTTTACTCGGCGCTATGTAAGATCCGTTCAAATGCTTCGGTACATGATGGTTTAACTCTGAAATTTATCAAGATAATTTTCCCTTACATAAGTTCTTCTCTTACGCATATTATTAACACAATATTTACTACCTCTAAATCTCTTTCGATCTGGAAAATTGCGCGAGTTGCACCGATTAGGAAGGAAGCAAATTCTAATTCGCTTGAAAATCTACTTCCGATTTTTATGGTTCCAATTCTTTCTAAAATGTTGAACATATTATGAAGGACCAAATTATGCATTATCAGAACGCGTTAGAATCAGAACGCGTTATTTCATGTCAATCAGTCTGAGTTTAGGGGAAAGTATAGTACTACTGCTCTACTTGGTGGACTTACTGATTCAATAAGACAGAAGATTAATGAGAGGAAAATGCGTGTATTGGATTTGTCGAAGGCATTTGACAGGGTACTACATTCAAGGTTAATCTTCAAGTTGTGTGACATGTTCAACTTTTCAAGATGTTCTTGTAAGTTGATGCAATCGTATATGTTTGGGAGGACGCAGTACGTTGAAGTGTGTGGTACGAAGTCACATGCTTTAGAGGTTTCAAGTGGTGTACCTCAGGGTTCGGTAATTGGTCCATTGTTGTTCATGATTTATCTCAATGACTTTGATAATATTTTTGATGTTACTTCTTTTGAATCTTTTATATATGCTGATGATATTTAGATTTTGTTTGCATCGAATAACCGTGATGTGTTGGAAAATAATGTTAATTTTTACCTAGGGCTGATTACTCAGTGGATGGAGGATAATGGTTTTATCCTCCTCTATGTGTTTTGGATGCGATGCTGAAGATTTCCATATATCTATGAATGGAGTTGGTTTACATTTTGTGGATGAAATGAAGTCCTTGGGGGTTTATTTAGACCGAGGCCTTACTAAAATCTTTTAGACCTTTTTTCTTCCAGATCCAGGTTTCTTTCAATATTCAAGTCTCCCTTGTACTGTTTAATGGCTTTTGACGAAGTTTAAAATCTTTAAATAATGCTTTGTGTAATGGTCTCAGAGATGGTACTTAAGTACTATATCCGGCATTCCTAATAAAGACGTGAAAAGAACAAGTTTACGATTCAGGTGTGGGGTAAAACTCCAAGAAATCACTAAGTAAACTTAAACATACGATTTCGGAAAAATAAAAATTTACAAGCTGCTTGAAAATTTTATAATAGAGCTATGGATTTGCGCCCATCCCGACAAACATTGATGTCATTATTGACTACCTCAGGGATTGACTATCCCGAATCGGCTTCCTTAAGTCAATTAAAACTTTTGTATGAGTCGGTGGCACAATTAAAAAATACTGAATCCACCGAAAAAGATACTGATGCACCTAATACCGCTGTTCTTGATGCCGCTGTTGCAGATTATGATGTACTTGACGCTGTACATAATGCCACTGAAGGAAAATCTGTAGTCAAGGAAGTGAGCCAATGCCCATATATTCTTACAAGAAGAGTAAAACGAAGTCTTGTTCTTTGTTATAGAAGAGTAAACACCTAATGATGTATAAAGTTAAAGACAGTTTTAAATTTCTAAAATACTCCAAAAATATATTCATAAAGTTCTCCTTCTCCACAATGTATATTAATTTCAGTTCTTATGGAAGTCTGTACAATTATTAGGATTATGAATAACTTTTTATTATCATTTAAATAAAAATTAAGTAAATACAGATCGAACACCGAATGTTTATATTGATTCATTTCAAAAAAATGGAAATTTACACACTGATTTTTTTGAACATTTACACAACAAACAAAAGAAAAAAAAATTCCACAAAAAGTTTTATTTTTAACAAACTATAACCAAGTGTAAAAAAACAGTGAAATTTCCCATTTTTTTAATGAATACCCTATTTAAATATATGTCTAGATATTACTTAACTGTCTTTTAAATTAATTTTTGAATTGAAATTGTCAGTTTAACTTTAGGTTAAAAATTAATTAGACATTGTGAACACAGGATAAGAATCTAGATCTGTGTTTTGTTGTGTAGTCCGACCAAGGGATGCCATTTGGCGAAAACCGACTTAACATAGTAACATTGTGGACTTTAGCCAGGATCTAAGAGCGACTTGTCGGGTAAATAAAAAACGGCTTTAATTAATTATACTTAACTATATATCAAAATATTAATATCAAATTATTCATAAACTAAGAAAGCTGACCAAAACACTTCTATTGGTAATCGAGATTTATAGCAAAAATTTTGCATAAGAAACGGTCTAATAATTAACAAAAATCATAATTCATATTAGGTTCTTTAAAAAAATCAAAAAAAATCTTACAGTATTTAATTTGAATTGTTTGCTTTCCCACTAATCTAATAATATGCCTCGTAAGTATTTTAATTGCACAATTATTGAAAATTTAAAGAAATAGGTAACTTATTATGTTTTTCTATTAAATTTCTCCCACCCTTTTATAGTTCTTCAGCGAGTGAATACCGAAACATAAAAATAAAAATACTAAAAAAAAAAACACAATCCATTGTTGGTAGATATTATGGCAAATGTACATACATATACACTTTGTAACTGAGATTTTCACATACCTTAAGTCCACTAATTTTGTTTTTATCTTATTCACTTGTATTTTCCTCAAAGTTGTCTTGGACGCTCCCGATACTGAGTCACTTCTTCTTCTGTACTGTAAAAAGATACTGTTTGCCGATACCAATGTCCCCAATGGAAATACGCTTCCAATTTTGTTACAAGAGGAAGATTTTGAATGTCTGCAGTAGGAAACTAGCAGCAGACAAAAATTAAATGTTGGATATCTGGCTATATTGACTGATGACGAGCGTTTTTAGACATATATAAATGGTACACGCGTGGACTGTGGACGAATTATTGAACTGCTCTGCTGTGTCTGGCTTCACGGCTACACACTGAAAGTCTTCTCATACAAATGCTTAACTTGTCCCTCTTAAAATTCACCACTGGACACCTTGAAACAAAGAAGCATAAATTAATAAGCACATGTAGAAGCAGATTCCAATATCACTTGATTTTCTTTTTAAATTTCAATTACTTTTTTAGATATATTCTATTTTTCTTGTGTAGCCGCACCAATTTTTTTTAGCAAAATGAAAAAATAAAAGAGAATAACCAGCGTAACTTCCTTCATTCGTTTCGCTTATAAGAAGAAAAAGCACACACACACATAATTCATAACTCAACCCAATATAATATAAATGACAGAGTCAACACTCAGAGACTGCTAAAAGAAAGAGTACACCATATGTTGACTTTATCGATGACAATCACAATAACACTCACTGCGTAAATGAAAGAGAAAAATATATGCAGGAATACGATGTTAAAACGATGTGAAAAGGCACCACACCGGAGAAAATTTTTTTGGATAATTAATTTTGTAAAGTTTGTAATTAAGTAAAATGTAAATAAACTCAAACAAAATCTATTTACTTATACTCCATCTATAACTTTACATATAGAATTAACTTCTAATTGAGTTCTTTCACTTAATTTTTCTGGATTAGGCAACGTGTACGTCACGTACTATTTTCTTAAATTGACCGATTACAGGAATAATCGAAAGTATCGATGAGTGTCAAAATCACCACAAAAAATAACTACACAATAAACAGAAAAATACACGTAGAAAAATATTTTTTCATATATAGATACAAATAATAAACAAACACACCAATTATGTAGTGATGGTAATTTAACGATTTTATTATATATTTATATAATTTAAAATTCTATTTATCTGTAATAATTCAAAGAATATCGCTGAAAATTAATTTTAGACAATTGACAAATTGGAATGCATTTTCTACCCTGCGTCATCAACAATCTTTATTGTTTATTTATTAAAAATTTGTCAAGTATAATAAATAAACTTAATCCTAATTAAAAATTTGCTTTCGAATTATATAAAATAAAGAGTTCAAATAATTACCAAATAATATATATGTATATTTATTTATTCAGTATAGCAATACAAAGCCATTGAAGTCAAAATACAAATATTTATCATAACAATTAATGAAGTTTGTTTTCAAAACAAAGTTGTCTGAGCAAACGCATTAACAATTTTTTCATGCCGAAGCTATAATACTAATAGTGGAGACAATACCTTATAATTTTTTATCTTAACAACCATGTAAATATTTATATAAATGAAAATCATTTAACATACAATTAATATTCACAATCCAAGAATACAATTGGCCCCCCAACCATAACCCTGCAACCACACGAACAAGTTCAAGGCGAATTTATACAAGGTGGAGTCAATCAGCTGATAACTTTTTTTCGCTTTTTGGTTCTAACAGTTGTCAAAGCTTTTGTTTATATTTAAATATCTACATATTCTAAGCTTATTAACAAAATATTTATTTTTTACATAAATATTTACTTTTTACATATTCAATTATCTACACTATATTAAGTTTTAATACATATTTGTTTAATTTTTAATTTTTGTTTTTTGACATTTGTTAAAACCAATTGTTGTTTTTGTAGAACTGCCACCATCTTGTATGAATTCACCTTGATTAATTTGTTCTTGACAGTCTTTTACATGTACTGTTTGTCAAAATTTACGAAAATTGAAATTGTTGAAGAAAAATGTAATGAGCTGTATTCTTGATTGTAAATTGAAACGTCAACTTGAAAAAGAAATTGAATGCAAGTTCGTTTCAATTCTTAAAAGTTTGTGTATTAGTAAAAATGTGTGAGTGTATTAAAACTTGAAAGCCAAAACTTGATAAAAAATTAAAAATATAAATAAATATATTAAATAGTAAATTAGTCCCAGTCAAGGCGTATTTAAAAGGGTTACAGCAGTGGCGAATTGAAAAAAAATTCACTTATTTTTTATATATGGAGTTTGACATAAATGCGTTAGGGCAAATATTTTATATTTTTATTTATGATTTTTTATTTAATAATCAAGGCGAATTTATAGAAGGTGACCTCCACAGATTATACAGATATGCAACTAATGATATGTTTATATCTAACCGTATGTTTATTTTGATGTTTAATAGGGTTTTTTCACTTACGTAAATCTTGGGGAAACGTATGAAAGATGTTGAAAAATGAAACATTTGTTCACACTAGGGTTCTATAGTTGAAACAAAAAGTCGACTTTTCGAACTTTCGACTTTTTTCGATTTTTAAAAAGTCGACTTTTCGAACTTTCGACTTTTGGTAATTCATGAAAAGTCGACTTTTCGAACTTTCGACTTTTTAGTTAAATCGACTTTTTTAGACTTTTCGACTTTTTTCGACTATTTTCGACTTTCCGACTATTTTCGACTTTTTTCCATTTTTTGTAAAAAATACATGGTTTCTGCATTTATTGATGCGCCTTGTGTAATGTTTAGCAATAAAAATTAAATGTATTAAGGCGATAATATATAATATGTAGAAAGAGCATTTTTTTATGAACATTTACTTATTATTTATTTTTGCATACACTAGAAAAAATGTAAGTGTACCAAATTGCAATAACATAAAATTATTATGTTATTCTGTGCATATTTTGTTTTAGTATGAATGTTGCAATTAAAAATTTTTTTAACAATCTTAAAAGTCGACTTTTTTCGACTTTTATCGACTATTCGACTTTTTTCGACTTTTATCGACTTTTTTCGACTTTTATCGACTATTCGACTTTTATCGACTTTTGTGATAACGAATCGATTGTTCGACTTTTTTGTGACCAAAAAGTCGACTTAGACTTTTCGACTTTTTTCAGCAAAAAGTCGATTGTTCGAACAATCGAACAATCGACTTATAGAACCCTAGTTCACACTTGTATCATCTACACACAAAAAAATTCTATAGGTTACATTACCTAAATATATAGTATAAATTAACTAAGCGCAAGGGTAAAATGGCATTTACAAAGTTATTAAGTAAATATGCCTAAAATTTTAGTTGATTTCCTTGTCCGAAAAATCAACAAAAAATGTAGTTAAACTTGCTTATAAACTTTTCAAAATTACAAATGATAGGAAAGCAAATATATACTTTTATTTTTGGTAAATTATCTTTATAAAATATCTGTTTAGTTAAATTAACTATTTTTTCTATGCTGTAGTACTAATAACAATAAAATTGATTTTTTATTTAATTTATCTTTATTTATTGATAAAAAGAAAACATTAATGTTTAGATCTTAAAAATACTTAATACAGTAAAACATTACAAATAAAATTGATTTGGGAAACAGTAACTATACAACCCTATGAATTTGAATGTTACCGTGTGGAATGTCCATCTCTATCTTTCGATCTGCTCCAGTACTAGTCAGATTTGAAGGTTTTGTTTTATTAATAATATACTTAAGAACCACTTGTTTATAGTATCACTAATTTTTGATATAAGCCTGCAATCTGAGATAAAGATGGACGTTCCACATAGTAACATTCACATTTGTTATGAATTAAACACAATCAGAATGTACTGTAAATTCAATAATTTAATTTTTTTTATTCGTATTTTTTAACTTATTATTTTTAATAATACCAAATACTTAGGTAACTAAACAGCATTTGCATCTGGGAGAATTGCTCGACAATGTTTTTCTGAACTTGTTTCTTATAGTCTTGTATACAGAGTCGGGGTGTATATCTTCACATTTAATATTGATGTCAATATCCGCTCCAGGCGTGATTATTTATCAGCAGTTTCATTGCCATAACTGTTACCTGAACCGCCCCTGCGTTTGCAAAGAAAGGCTGCAAATATACAATTTTAAAATTTTATTAAATAAAATTTGTACAAACCTTCATAAATGTTTTTAAAATGACAATAAGTTGAAAAAACACAAAAAATGTTCGAAGAATATAACTAACAGCAATAGTAGAATTAACATAGTTTTTATTTTAAAATGTGTTGTATAAATTAACTATTGCCATACACACAAAAAATTCCATAGGTTATATTTCCTAAAAATATAGTATAAATTTAACTAAGCGCAAGGGTAGAATGGCATTTACAAAGTTTCTTAGTTAATATGACTAAAATTTTAGATAATTTCAACTAAATCAACTAAAATTTTTTGTTAAAATTCCTTATAAAATTTTTTAATTTACCAATGAAAGCAAAGTAAATTTATAATTTAATTTTTGATAATTTGACTATGGAACAATTGTAACATAGAATTAATTTATTTACAAATTATATTTACAAAATCTTTAGCTTTTATTTAAAAAAATGTATTTACAAAATTAATTTTATGTGTACATAAATGATATTTAATAAAAAAGGTTTGCATATGCTTTTTTTGTTCGTGATTCGCATCAGAATCACTCAGACCCTTGAACTCATGCGCTTTCGAGACGTTCCCTTTGTTGCTGGCTATATTACATTGAGCCAATTCCGACACCGCATTGGCCGTCGATATACCGGTTAGTTCCAAATAATTACAAAACTCATGATGCCGATGATAGAGACCATCATTATGTGCTTGTTTTTCTTTTCGGGGCTGCTATCATTTTCACACTCATCCGTTGATTTTATTGATGAATTCAAAAGTTGAGGACTTGCCATGTAGGTGGATTTGACGGGAATTGAGCTTATTGTGGGCTGTATGATTTTTTGAGTTTTGTAAATAAAATAGAATTTATTTAAATTTTTATATGTTTTAAAGTTAATTTAATATATACATACCCTTTTGCACCAAAAATATTTTCAATTGACAATTAAATAAACACAAAATTTCGAAGAAGAAGTTACTAATTCCAATAGTTATAATAACTTAGTTTTTAGGTAAAGTGTATTGTTTGAATTGCCTATTGGCATAAGCTAAGTACTCTGTTCAAAATTTCGTGCGAACTGCTGTCAAACTACATATAAAATATTTGGAATGAAATACATGCGAAATAATTTCGCAAAAGCAGTACTCTGTTCTTATTGTGGAAAACATGTGAAATACATCTGGCAACCTTACTTTTCCACACGAAATAACATAAGCAGCACTTATTTCGCACGAAATGAAAACCAACAGCTGATCATTTTTTGCATATAAATTTTTTCGCATGAAAAAACTAACATTTTTCGCAAATATGAACAGAGTACTAGGCTATAGATAATAAAACTTAGTTTTTCATTTTCATACAAAAAGAAATTAACTATGCAAGCTTAGTTAATGTAGCCTCGATTATTTTTTTGTGTGTAGGTAATACATCTTATTTAGTTTCATATAAAAATAATTTTCTATGCCAGCTAAGGTAATATCACCTTGAATATTTTTTTGTGTGTAGCATCATCTAAATTGCCAAAATATTAAAAATCACATTGTTTTCAATAATATGCGATAAGTTGAAACTGTTTTTATTATAAAATTAATAAACATTCATATTTAATAAACATTCATATGTATTTCAAACAAATAAAATGTCGCTCACATTTTCATAAAAATATTTGTTTACATCTTTTTTTAATTTCATTGACATTTTATTAGTGCTGACACTAAAATAATGGAGATGACATTAAAATAATCGAAAGATGTTAGGTGGAACAACATGAGAAAGGAACATCCTGTAAACATGTTGAGCACTCAGCCCTGTGTAATTTTTATGGGAAGATGTTAACATCTTTGCAAATTGATGGTAGATGTTTGATGTGCTCTGGTGTAAAAAGGCTATAAAACAATGTTATTATGGAGTGAAAAAAATAGCATTATATGATTGTAAAAAACAAAAATAGACATTGAAATTTAAATATTAAAATTATTTGTGTAAATAAAATAATATTAGCACTTGAAATGTGCTGAATGTGGCACGTAATGCGGGAACATTGGGCTAACGAAGTGGCCCGGAAGCCTTGTTGTGATAAATGTGGCAAGTTATTCAAAGATGCTTTCAGTTTACTTATTCACAAATTAACACATTTGTCGGAAAAAAGTTTCTCTACTAGAAATGTGGCAAATTGTAAGTGTTAATAATTTATAACTTCTATGTGTTAAAATCTGTAGCTTTTGCGGTAAATCCACCTGCTCTTGAGTCGATGGAGTTGCTATTGCCGGAAGTTCTTTCCTGGGGAAATTATTATTTTTATTTTTACTGTTGTTATTGTAAAAGTAATGATATTAACTAAGATGACCATACGTCCTCTTTTTTAGAAGACAATCATCCATTTTAACTGGCTGCCATCTATAAAATTTGTGTCCTCTTTTTCCATAATCTGCCATCTTTTGTCATCTTAATTCTTAAAAACATTATTAATTTTTATTTTTATAAATTAAAAAAATTTTAATTTCACGCCGTTCACTGATTTTTTTAGTCAAATCGTATGGAAAATGCCGTTTCGCTCTTGTTCCCTTCATACTGAACTGTAAAATATGTAAACAATTTTGAATTTAAAAAAATTTTTGACGTTTTCTTTATGACATCTATTTTCATTATCAAGATCTGGTATCCATATATTACCTGATATTGGCTTCATGCTGTCGAAAGTTCTTGAAGTTTTGTCTGTTTCTGAAAGCATAATTACTAAAATATTTTGCATTTTAAATGAGCAAAATTATTAACATCAATTTTTTACAGAAATTAATATTTTATTTTTTGACAAAAGAATTTGAAATATTGAACATATATTAATAGTTACGTATTTTGAAAAGGGGGACAAACAAATATTATTATATATTTGTCCCTCTCTTCAAACTAGGGTTCTATAGTTGAAACAAAAAGTCGACTTTTCGAACTTTCGACTTTTTTCGATTTTTAAAAAGTCGACTTTTCGAACTTTCGACTTTTTACCTAGCCTTTACACATGCAAGTAACAGTTCGAAAAACACGACACATTCATACATTTGCACTAACACACTCACACATGCGTGTGTAAATTTACACATGCATGAATGATTGTGTTAGTGCAAAAGTATGAATGTGTTGAGTTTTTCGAACTGTTACTTGCATGTGTAAACGACAGGTTAGTTAAATCGACTTTATTCGACTTTTCGACTTTTTTCGACTATTTTCGACTTTCCGACTATTTTCCACTTTTTACCATTTTTTGTAAAAAATACATGGTTTCTGCATTTATTGATGCGCCTTGTGTTAATTTTAGCAATAAAAATTAAATGTATTAAGGCGATAATATATAATATGTAGAAAGAGCATTTTTGTATGAACATTTACTTATTATTTATTTTTGCATACACTAGAAAAAATGTAAGTGTACCAAATTGCAATAACATAAAATTATTATGTTATTCTGTGCATATTTTGTTTTAGTATAATGTTGCAATTAAAAATTTTTTTAACAATCTTAAAAGTCGACTTTTTTCGACTTTTATCGACTATTCGACTTTTTTCGACTTTTATCGACTTTTTTCGACTTTTCTCGACTATTCGACTTTTATCGACTTTTGTGATAACTAATCGAATGTTCGACTTTGTGACCAAAAAGTCGACTTAGACTTTTCGACTTTTTTCAGCAAAAAGTCGATTGTTCGAACAATCGACTTATAGAACCCTACTTCAAACCACGACCATTTTGACATTTATTTAATAGTTGTATTTTGATTGCCATATTCGAAGATTGACAATCTGACGTTCATTCTAAGCGGTCGATTTTTTTAAGCGTAATTTTATTTTTCTGAGATATTATTTTTTTTTTAATTTTTTAACCAAAGTATAACAAGTAGTCCGACTCTTTGACAACAGTACCTAACTCAATGCATGTGTTAGTAAAAAAGTACCTAACTTTAAACATGTGTTAGTAACAAAATTACACATGTGTTGGTAACTTTTAAATTTTCTCCAGGCAACAGAGTTCTATAAAAATGTTTTAAATTTTAATTTGTATGAATTTCCAATACCAAAAATTAGAACTCTGTCCTATAATTTAAATTCTACAATAACAAAAAATTACATGTCAGAAATTCCGAAAATATTTTTTCTGGAATTGTGCAAAATAGAAACATTGTAACAATAAAAGTGTGCAAAAAGTGTTTACAAAAAATAAAGAATAGAATGTCCTAAAGTAATAATGTGTAAAAAACGTTATTTTTTCAAAAATTAAAAGAAAAATTTCAAGACATTTCATTGGTTTACATTTCTCTGAACTCACACGGTACCCGTATATGTGAGAGAGTAATTTTAAAAAATTGAGAGTCGGACTACTTGGTATACTTTGTTTTTAACACTTTAAGTGACACTCATACCTAAATTGGAGCGGAAGGCGTTTTTTACTTGTCAAAAATTCTCATGCCTATACAATTTGTATGCAGCATACCGAAACAACGCGGCGGCAACGCTTTGCAATTGGAAAATCCGATAATACCGCGATCGGCAGACATATGCTACTACATTTTGCACTTGAATAAGTGTAATGCCATGTTTCCACGGCAGTCTGAATTACTTAATTCGCGTTTTGAATTACGATTGCGAATCTACCGTAATTCAGTTTGACATTTATTTATTTCTTCTTCTTGTTTTTTTTTCTTCTGTTTACATGTTTTGTTTTTTCGTTTGTTTGGTGCGAATTTTAAATTTGTAATTTGGCAATGGATAAAAAGGGTAAGTAAAAACATAAAATTGTAGCATTATTAATTAAACAAATATAATTTAATTATTATTTTCATTATTAGAAAAAAGAAAAAGTGCATGCAAGTGGGACCAGGACAGCGAGCGGGCTTTATTAGAGATGTGGGTTGAAAGAATGGCAGAGGTACAAATGAATTTAACTTTAATCTTTTAATTTATTTATTTAATACAAAAATCTTTTTCTTTATTTTGTTTTGACAGCTGATTTTGATACATAAATAATCGATAAAAAATTAGGGATGACAGTCATTCGTTCGTAATTCATACTAGCCTTTTTACACTAGAGCACATCTAACATCTACCATCAATTTGCAAAGATGTTAACATCTTCCCATTAGAATTACAAAGGGCTGAGTGCTCAACATCTATACAGAATGTTCCTATCTCATGTTGTTCCACCTAACATCTTTCGATTATTTTAATGTCATCTCCATAATTTTAGTGTCACCACTAATAAAATGTCAATGAAATCAAAAAAAATGTAAACAAACATTTTTATGAAAATGAGGGCGACATTTTATTTGTTTGAAATACAAATGTATGTTTATTAAATAGTTTTAATTTTATAGTAATAAATAAAACCAGTTTAAATTTACCGTGCATTATTGAGAACAATATGATTTTTAATATTTTGGCAATTTAGATGATGCTAGATGTTACAAGTGTGAACAAATGTTTCATGTTTTCAACATCTTCCATACGTTTCTCCAAAATGTACGTAAGTGTAAAAACCCTGTAAGGTAATTCAAACTGAATTACGTACAGGTTGTGTAATTCGCAGCTGAAATTTTGTATGGCGAATCATGTAATTCAGTTCGTAACACCCCGTCTACAACTGACATGAAATGCTGTTAACACATTATGTTAAGACTTCATGTCAAATTTTTAATATGTTAATGGTGGAGTATAGTACTCATGTTAATGTTACCTGGCGTTTACACACGCAAGTAACAGTTCGAAAAACTCAACACATTGATACTTTTGCACTAACACAATCATTCATGCATGTATAAATTTACACACGCATGTGTGATTGTGTTAGTGCAAAAGTATCAATGTGTCGTGTTTTTCGAACTGTTACTTGCATGTGTAAAGGCTAGGTTAAGATATTTCATTATTTTTTGATTGTCAGCGAAGGAAATTCTAAAAAATCGTGTGTGTGTTTTATTTTTTGGTGATTTTAGTATATTGTTGTAGTGTTGTAAATGAAAAAAGCCACAAAATTACTGCTGCCAAGATTAAACGTCATTTCATGTTATAACTCTTTTATAAACACCTGGTTTAACAACCGTGTTAAAACATGAGAAAAAAGTTATCATGATGGGTCTATACTTACCACTAACATCATGTTAGTGTTAATGTTAAGTATTTCATGTCAATTGTAGACGGGGTGTAATTGGGGGTTGAATGAGAGCGTGAATGTAGGGTTCTATAGTTGAAACAAAAAGTCGACTTTTCGAACTTTCGACTTTTTTCGATTTTTAAAAAGTCGACTTTTCGAACTTTCGACTTTTGGTAATTTATGAAAAGTCGACTTTTCGAACTTTCGACTTTTTAGTTAAATCGACTTTTTTCGACTTTTCGACTTTCCGACTTTTTTCCACTTTTTACCATTTTTTGTAAAAAATGCAATAAAAATTAAATGTATTAAGGCGATAATATATAATATGTAGAAAGAGCATTTTTTTATGAACATTTACTTATTATTTATTTTTGCATACACTAGAAAAAATGTAAGTGTACCAAATTGCAATAACATAAAATTATTATATTATTCTGTGCATATTTTGTTTTAATATAATGTTGCAATTAAAAATTTTTTTAACAATCTTAAAAGTCGACTTTTTTCGACTTTTATCGACTATTCGACTTTTTTCGACTTTTATCGACTTTTGTGATAACTAATCGAATGTTCGACTTTTTTGTGACCAAAAAGTCGACTTAGACTTTTCGACTTTTTTCAGCAAAAAGTCGATTGTTCGAACAATCGACTTATAGAACCCTACGTGAATGACGAATAATTCGTTTGTGTGAACGGGGCGTAAGAGCGAAAAAACAAGAAATGAGAAAAAGTTGTACTCTCATCCATGATACAAAAATAGAAGGTAGTCTCACTTTCTCTTTTTGTCGCCATATTAACGTTCTGACGTTTATTGGAATTATGAAAAATCGTGCTACCGTATTCATTCTTAAAATCCCATTTTTTGTTTATTTAAATGTAAAAAAAAATAAAACAGCAAACAAAAAATTTAATAAAAAAATGTTAACTAAAAAAATTCGTTTTTGAAATAATTATAAACTATCCCTTATACAGACTCCAAGAAAAAAAAAAACACATAGCCGAAACAAATTTTTAATATAAATTACACATTAAAATTAAATATTTCTTAAGCGTGATTTCCCTTTTTTCATATGTGGCAAAGACTTTTTTATTGTTTACAAAAAACTAATTTCAAATAATTCCAATAAACTTCAAAAATATTTTTGTGAGAGAGAAGTGGAGCAACCTTGTATATTTGAATCATGCTCTCATCTTCACTTTAAGACAGGCATGGAAAACTGAAATTTAGATATAATACTAATCTGGAACAAAAATAATACTGTTTAAGTTCAAATGTAGTAAATATTTTTTTTATTTCTTTGCTCATATTAATTGTACATATTCGGAAGTATTTATGGGGAAAATAAATGTTAAAAGTGATTTGTAATTTTTTTTTAAGAATATACATGTTAACTAACTAAATAATAACTTACAAGAAACATCTAAAAACCCATTTAAGCATATAAGGGTGAGAGGAAAGACATTTAAAATAGTTTATAATTCTAAAAACTACTTAATATGTAGTGTAGATGCTAAAAAAAATACAACAATAATATTAATTATCCACCTCTGCATTAACATTTATTCATAGACCCCTGTCTATACCTGTTAATTTTTATCATTGTAAACGTCAAAATGAAATAATATCACGTATAGTCTCCATTTATTAGTATTATTGCTTCGTTATGACAAAATTGTTAGTGCTTTTGCTCAGACAACTTTGTCTTGGCCACAAACGTCATTAATTGTTGTGATAAATATTTGTCAAGTATAGACATTTAAGTGCTAACCTAGCCTTTACACATGCAAGTAACAGTTCGAAAAACTCAACACATGCATACTTTTTCACTCACACAACCATTCATGCATGTGTAAATTTACACACGCATGTGTGATTGTGTTAGTGCAAAGGTATGAATGTGTCGTGTTTTTCGAACTGTTACTTGCATGTGTAAAGGCTAGGTAAAGCAAGAAACGAGCGACAACACAGCCTTCTTCTATGACAGCTCATATGAGACTGAATTGTGTTTTCTATGCGTGTGAGTAGTCTGTGTAAACTTAGTAACGGCCAAAATGCACAGTGTATAGGAGTTGCCGATCATGGCTCTAAGGGTTTCATTGGAGCATTTAGTTGCAATATGGGTCCAATTATGGAATTGGGCTCTGAGGACGACGAAGGCTCAACATTCCAACTACCATTTATTAACAACACACATATAAACATTCATCCAAAACGAAAAAGATCCGATGTAACGTTGTCACCTGCAAACATTGACGTAACCCAATTGGGTGAAAACAGATTTGCACTTCTATCTGTTTGGAAATAGAGAGTGCTGGGGAAAATTCTAATCATAGAAGCCACAACAATATCTACCAAATCTACTTGCCCGCCAATTTTCTTGTTAGATGTCAACATTGGACGTTTAGTTGAACAACTGGAAACAAAAACTCCAAAGATAATGTTCAAGATTAAAAACGTTAATAAGCGTAAAAGTAAGTTTACGCTTATTAACGTTTCTACTCATACACACCGAAGGAGTTCAAGCAAACGTTCTTTGCTTTAAGAGGGCTATATCATGGCACTGATATCGAAGAGGCTAAGACTGCAATTGACCAAGCTGCTCCAAATGTAGTATCAAAAATTACACGTTTTACGACTCCGTAAGCAATAAAAAATTCACTTGAGACAGGCTTGTTTTTGGTGACTCTTTGACATTGCGCATATCAAATTCCTCTTATGTCAAAGTATTCTTTATTAAAGTTGATAAACAGCTGTCCGATTTAGAGAATGAAATAGCCAAAGGTGTTGATAAAAAACTACATGATATGGAAATGAAAATTAATAATCTTCATTGCCAAAGTCTTGTAGAATAAAAGCCCCTAGTTTTGGTGGCAGCACACCATTTAATGTTTTCAAGTTCCAGTTTGATACAGTTTCCCCGTTAGGTTTTAGAGGCGTTTAATGAGAAACAAAGTAAAACCAAAGTTAAATGTTATAACTGCGGTAAAGCCGGTCATATTCAGCGAAACTGTCGAGCACCCAGAAAACGAACCAGATCTGCTTCACCTCCAAGAAATAATCCGCAGTCGAACCAACAATCGTCACAAGAGTCACCATTAAACTAAAACGAGCTAGAACTACGGGGCAAGAGCTAGCTCCCACATTTGAGGTCTCCACAATCTCCATATCAGTAATGCAGCAGAAAAATAGCAATCTTACGGCTAGTGGATACCTCGAAGGTCAGAAGCACATATTTACTATAAATACAGGAGCGTCGCAGTCTATCATCAGACTTGACTTGGTAAAGAACACAATTGAACCACTATGCGGGCTAAGTCTACGCACTCCTACTGGGGAGCCTGCCACTGTTTATGGTAAAGTACATGTGAAGTTAACCATTGCCAACGTGGTAATCATTGGTGCTGATTTCATGATTAGTCACGGCATTACTTTGGAAATGGGACAAAAAGTTATGATTTGGCGAAATGTGGAAATACCCCTTGACGTTACCATCGAGCAACAGAGACTATCACCACAGTCAGAAATTTTAGTATGGACCCGTATGGAGGGAGATTGTGAGGACAACAGTTTGTGCGTGGTAGAAGCACCGGAAATAAAAAGTGATCTTGTAACAGCGAAAGCTCTCGTTAAAACCTGCAAAAACAAAATAGTTCCTATAACAGTTCTAAACCTGTTAAGTTATGAAAAACTAGTTAAGCCTAATTCCGAAATAGGTCAATGGGCTTCAGCAGAGGCCGTAATCAATTGCGAGAAAAACCTGGAACCTACCAACAAATCCACCAAAGAACACGAGCTACTAGCGGAATATGTGGGGGAATGGGTAGACGGATTAGCGCCGCCTGAAAGTCAAACAGCTTCCCAATAAACATACCTCTGTCTTTGCCTTAAAAAGTCAAGGTAGAACGGCAATTGTAAAGCATCAATACTGGCGAAGCGAGACCAATAAAGCAGGCGTCCAGAAGTATTCCTCTTGCGAAACGAAGCGAGGTGAAGGTGCTGGTTAACGAAATGGAGCTGAATGGAGTAATCGAACCATCTTCAAGTCCTTGAGCTCGCCTGTTGTTTTAGTTAAGATGAAAGATGGCAGCACTAGATTTTGCGTCGATTATAGAAAGCTGAACGACGTCACAAAGAAATACAGCTACCCGCTACCAAGAACTGACGACACCTTGGACACATTAGCTGGAACAAAATGGTTCTCCATATTGAACTTGCAAAGTGGATACTGTCAGGTAGAGATTTCAGACAAAGACAAGGAGAAAACTGCCCTTTGGACTCTGCAATGCTCCAGCCACATTTGAGCGTTTAATGGAACATGTGTTGAAAGGACTTCATGCAAGACATGCTTGACATAATTGTCATGGGGGAGTCTTTCGATGAACACCTGAAAATCCTTGAAGAAGTCCTTAAACGAATATCCGCGGGTGGTTGCTGCAATTTAAACAGCCTGAAAGCAACTTCCTCGATTGAGCGGCTTCAGAGCTTTTGAAAACACGGTAATGCGGACGCGCTCCCAAAACGGCCTTGCAACGCAGGATGGGAACATTGCGCAAAAGCCGAGGAAAAGGAATGTATCATCGACGTTCGACTAATGCATATAGAGTCCTGTAAAGATTGGTCTGTAGCGCAGAGAAATGACCCCATACTGGCTAATATAATATCGGCAAAAGAAGAAGGTAGGCCAGCACGAAATTAAATATCGGCCGAAAGTTCACTGATGAAATCATATTGGGCGCTATGGAATACTCTACAGTTGTTAAATGGCTGCTTATACCGCATATGGGAAAGTGTTGACGGTAAAACGGTGACAAATCTAATTGTGGTACCTAAAATAACGAAGAAATGAAAGAGTTCTTGGTGTGACAAAATGAACAAATAGAATAGAGTGAATAACAAGAACAATAAAGAACAAGAAGAATGAAAAACTTCTCACTGTTCATTTGACAGATTTGTTCAATCAAACTTGTTCGTTCATGAACAACATAACTACAATAAAGTAAAACAAGAGGTGAGATAGGAGAAATAGTAAACATTACTATCTACAAAAAACTAAAAGGTTTATATTGTTACGAATTTGCAAAAACGATTTGAATTTAACGGTCTGTAGCTACTGCCTGCAAACATTCGTCATGTTTATAAGCACCTCCATCAGTAGAAGCTTCTACTTATCATCAATGTTGATAGCATGCGGTTGATTAGCATTGTTTTTTAAGTATGGCAACAGTAAGCTGTAGGGTTCTATAAGTCGATTGTTCGAACAATCGACTTTTTGCTGAAAAAAGTAAAAAAGTCTAAGTCGACTTTTTGGTCAGAAAAAAGTCGAACATTCGATTAGTTATCACAAAAGTCGAATAGTCGATAAAAGTCGAAAAAAGTCGACTTTTAAGATTGCTAAAAAATTTTAATTGCAACATTATACTAAAACAAAATATGCATAAAGTGTGTGTGTGTATTTTTGCGAATTGATATACGTGTATAAAGAAAGTGAGTGACTATTTAATTCTGTTGTTGTACATTCTAAATAAATAAAGAGTTGTTACAAATTACTAAAATTGCTTTTATTTGCAATCAAAAGTATCCGGTTTATTTAAAGGAAATAAACCCCGTTTTTAAAAGGCAAAAACGTAACAATATGTTGTTAAATGACTTTAGGTATTAGTAACGACAGAGAGTATATACAGAGGTGCCACGAGGCAGAAAATAATCTAGTTTTCTATTTGTCTCATCTATATGAACTGCCCTTTTGATTTTGTATTACCCTATGTATCCACGTAGCAATATTTATTGCTGCAATTGTCAAATTTGATTGCGTCAAAATGACACCAACCGTTGTTGATTTTGCAACGTCGTCTTTCCCTCAGTGTACACCATGTTTGACAGTAGGTACAATATTCTTTGATTGAAGTACAGTGTTTTGTTTTCTCCCAACTTTGGACAGGCCATCACTTCCGAAAATGTTATACTTGCTTTCGTCGGTAAATATAACACGATTCCAAAAATCCATACCCTTGTCTATATGAGCCAGAGACCTGCGCCGAGCAATTTTATCGGCGGCGGCGGCTTAAATAAAAATCATCGGCGGCGGCTCAAAATCGGCGGTCAGCCGGCTGAAAATACCAAACATGACTATTACGACAAATAATAGTTGCAAATCTATGAAAATGTCAAAAGTTATAAAGAATTTAAAATAAGACATTTTTTTTAAAAATCATATTTTATTAAAAATGTTTTTTTATTATTGTATTTAACTAACAAAAAAAAAATAAAAATAAAATAATACAATAGCTTTTCAAAATTAATAATATTCAACAAGATAGAGTATATAATTATACAAAACAATATAAAATATAATGTAGACAAAAAAAGGATGGATTAAATTCAAAATATTTTGAAATAAATTCTTATATATGAATTTTCAAATAAAATAAATTAATTTAAATTTTCATTTAAATGTTTATGTTGTTAAAGGTATTTATAGTCGGAAATACTAAGTATTAACACTTTTCAAATTTAAAGTATTATTGAAATCATTCGGATTATCAAGAAATCGTTTCGAAAAAACATTTATTGTTTACACGATAGTATTACAAATATTTTATTTCTTTGTTGATTGATGTTTTTCTGTAAACTTTATTTTATATTTTCTTGACATTTTTGTTTGCCTTATTTGTATTTATAAATACATACCCGATACATATGAAAATAAAAAGTTTTACAGAATATCTAACATGTCTAACTATACAAAGCTTCCTTATTTTTAAAATAAGAAAAAATTTGATAATTTTTAACATCCATTTCCGAAATTATTACTTAAAACTATTTTTATTTATTTGGAAAAGTATAGAAAGTGCCAATATAGTATCAAGTGAGCCATTTTGCCACTCAAAACGTAATAGTGCCAAAAATGGCACAATTGTGCCACAAATCCCATCACTGATTTACATTTTAAGTAGTAATTGTGACAATAAACGAAATGTTCCCAATAGGTTATATTTACGATGAATATTATTGTGGATATAACAATAATCTTTTTTCATAAAAAATAATAAAACATTAAATAGAAGCAATATTTTTTTTTTTGAATAAAACAAAAAATGATGAACGGCGGCTGCTTTTAAGCCGACTGCACGCCGAATATTGTTCGGCGGCGGCGGCTGTTGAATATCTTCGGCGGCCCAGCTCAGCCGGCTTGCAGCCGACACGGCGCAGGTCTCTGATATGAGCTTTAGAAAACTCAAGGCGAAGTTTACGATTCTTCGCTGAAATTAGTGGTTTTTTGCGTGCTGTTTTGCTATTAAATCCATTGTCATGTAAAACGTTTATTATTGTTCGTGGAGTAACAATTTTATTGGAACATTTTTCGATGTGTTCCTCCAAAAATACTGGTAACCTCATGTCTAGAAAGCTTCTTAGGTCTGCCAAATCGTGGCTTATTTTCGATGTTATTGGTGTTATTATAATTTTTTATGTTCGTCTGTACCGACTTAATTTTGTTAATTAGCAATTTCACCATTAGATTTATTTTTCTATTGGAGATTTACTACCATATTTCGAACTGAAATATGAATCTACTATTGATTTGCCATTTTCATTGATAAAAATTTAAAAATTTTTTTTAATTATCACTTTGTCCATTTAAACAACTGTAATGCTAAAGTTTACTGTTATTTCCTTTTCTTTGTTTTCAAAATTCTATTTGATGTTAGAAGATTCCACGTTGTATGAAGACTTTTTTCCCGCTAATTATAATTTCTATGTTATATTTTTTTTACTTCAAACAGTCTTAATTATAAATACCTTAAACATTGCTATAACATATTTTTAAATTTTCACCACTAATTCCCTAAAATTTCCAAATCGTAGGGTGTATGTAGACTTTTTTCTTGAATGTACGTGTAAACAGGACGGACGACAGAACACTACTTAATTTGCAATATATTAAACCGTTTTTGCTCTACAGAAAAATGAGCTAAATATGCGCGTCTTTAGGTGCATTGAACCCAGTGTCTGTATTGCTTGCTTGATATTAGCAAAAGCACCTACAAAAATGCTTTGCTTACAGTTTTTCAGCAATTGCGTCCAAAGTATAACAAACAGTAAAAGTTAAAAAATAAAAAAATGCTTATTGTGGAATAGTGAGATGTTATCTGCTTGCGCAGTCAGTCGCAGGGATTAAATTCACAAATGCTGCAATGCTGTGAGCTGTTCAGTATTTTTATTTGTTCCTATGCTTTTGCTGTGCTTTTTGCTGCGCTCTTTCACTTACAAACAACTGCTTAATGTTTTTCTTAATGTTCATAAATAATGTATGTATGTGTGTATGTATGTAACATTTCAAAGAGAATGGTGCAAACACACAGTTAATTTCTGAACATTAAAAAAACCTTAAGCAGTTGTTTGTTTTAGTTTTTACACGGTTTACTTAAAATTCTGTGTGCAATAAAGATGATCATGTTTCGCAGTGTGGGAGACAAAAATGTAAGTTTTATTATTTTGTTTAAATTAAACTAATGATATGCAGATTTTGTTATTATTTTGTAATAAAACCATTAAATAATTGAATTGCTGTGTTATTGTAAGCATAATATGAGCCTACACATACATACATATGTATGGTATGGGTTATCATAGTGTGTTTTTTTTTATCGATATTTAACAACCTTGCGACTTTTGGAGCAATTTTCGGAAATGAATCTGCATGGAACTGGCACAATTCAAACAAACCTTTTGTGGAAAGTTAATTTTAAAGACAAAAATCTTATCAAATTAATAGATCAGATGAAAAAATTGTTGAGGTCAAATGGACGGACATGATTTTTTTTGTTTTTATGCTTTTTGCTACTACATTTATTTTTGTATTCTGAGCTAGTGATATCCCAAGACAGGGGACCTGTTTTGTAATTTTGGCGAAGTAGAGGATGATGCTGTTCTTCTGGAATAAGACGATCCATGGTGAAGGTGTACCAAATGAACCTTCACCACTCTAAAGCTGCTGCCTTTCTTCTCCACATTGCTGAGTATGGGAAGGAGATTGTGTTGGTCCAGGAGCCGTGGAATCACAATGGCGAAATACGTGGAATCAATGCCAAAGATTACAAGCTCTTGTACATCAAACGCACAAGTAAAATAAAATCTTGAATTTTGGCTGAAAACCAACTTAATATCTTCATTCTTCCTGACTATAGCGATGAAGACACGGTAGCTACTGCTTGGGAGTCAGATGCAGGTAAGATGTGGCTGCTCTCGACCAGGTCGAACCTCCACCAAACGATCTGGTATTAAACTTGATGCGGTCAGAACTCCGGTTATTATCGGAGCTGATGCAAATGCTCACCACTCAATCTGGGGCAGCTTAGATGTCAACGAACGAAGTGAGTACATTCTACTTTCGTGGTTTACTTCTCTTACCCCCTTTGATAAGTAACACTAGGGATATTGAAAGCGCTGTGTACGCAGAGGAAAGGTAAAAACTCCCTGTTGGTCTTTAAATATAGCGAACTCTAGGCGTAGTTGTCGTAAACTTTTCAACGAGGATAAAATATCAGGTAACTGGTCACCGTATTAGTCTATGTTGAACAAATTTAAAATCAGGTTAGAAGCGAGAAACGTAAGTCCTGGATGAATTTCTGTTGGGTCGTCGATAGTTCCTCCGAGACCAACCGTCTTCGCAAGATCCTGTCGAAAACACCATCTGTTCAAGGTTATATGGTAGGTGGACCACTGATGGTCGTGAGACACTAGAAGTGCTAATAGACACTCATTTTCCGGTTAACCTGGATCCCAACCAAACAAACTGGTAACTCCGTCAATTATAATTGACGAGCATATAGTAAAATGGGCCATACGGAGCATCGACACTTACAAGTCTCCGGTCCCGGATAGCATAATACTTCTTGGCTGATAGATATTTATCATGCCTGTCCTATATGGTCGTACAATCGGTGGACCGAATGCACTGTGATATTCATTCCGAAAGGAGGGAAATCGTCACACACCAAATCAAAAATTTCAGACCAATAAGTCTATCATCATTCTTGCTGAAAAGAATCATTGGATATACGAGTGTCTTTGAAACAAGGATCAAAATCTTCTTCTCAACACGCCTACATGAAGGGTAAATCTGTTGAGACAGGACTTTACTCCTTAGTGTGTTACATTGAGAAATACCTTGAATTTAGCAATTTCACATTAGTTGCCTTTCTGGATATAGAAGGAGCTTTCAATAATGTAGAATCTGCTATTTTAGGTTCGATTCTACGGAATCTTGGTCTGGACCAATCAACTGTAAGGTTTATCATGAACCTTCTACAATACAGGATCATTCTTTCCGAAAAGGGAACGGTTATGATCATTAGAATGGACACGAGGGGTACGCCTCAAGGTGGCGTCTTATCACCACTTCCGTGGAATCTGGCCATAAATTGTCTGCTCAGGGAATTGGATATCATTGGTTATTAAACTGTCGCCCACGCGGATGACGTTTCGAGAGTAATAAAAATTTACTTTCTATTTGGTTTTAATAAAACCGCACAAATGAACTTTCGTTAAGGGCATGAAAATATATCCCAGCTAGCTCTTCGATAGGTATACATGGTTCTTAACCCAGTTATTTGAAACGCATAAACATATAATACAGTCTACATGCCTACAAATACTCTAGACTGTACAAAAAGAAAATAAACTAAATGACCTAGAACTACAACGTGTTATATGACAACACGATTTATACTTACATTATATTTCACAATTCAGATTGGCTATCGTTCCCATATTATTTATTGTTTATAAATACATTTTGGTTTTATCTTATAACTTCATTAAAGATTTATTAAAAAAAAATAGAGTAACAAAACAAAATAGAATATTGTTACGTTCTTACCTTTTAAAAACGGGGTTTATTTCCTTTAAATAAACTTTTGATTGCAAATAAAAGCAGTTTTAGTAGTTTAAAATTTGTAACAACTCTTTATTTCAACAATTCAAATAGTCACTCAGTGTTTTTCATTTTTATACACGTTTATCAATTCACAGAAATACACACACACTTTATAATGTACAAGTATACACTGGCAATGCAGTTGATGTCTTCACTTAACGAAGTGATAATGCCCACACATTTGTTAAAGTTTGGTAGGCGTAGTATAACCTTTTAACTGAATCACTAAAAAAGAGCGTTTTAGATCAATGCGGCACAACTCTAATTCAGCCCAATTATGGATAAATAATACGCGGCAGTTTTTTCCCTTCTCCCATTTTCAACATTGAATTTCAATAAGAAAAGTGGGAAAAAACTCCCGTGGATTTTTTATTCATAATTGGACTGATTACATATTCATCGTTCCCAATAATCATTTTTGCTGGAATTCAAGTGTAAAGCAAATTTAATTCCAGTCATACATTAAAATTTCATGGGTTGAAATACACTTGTATCACACTTTAATTCTATACCATTCTCTAGTGAAAAGGCACCTTGAATTCAAGTCAAACATTATAGCATTTTTACAGTTTAATTCTAGCCTCGATTTCAAGTGTACTTCAGGTAGAAAAAGTACATAAATTCAAACTTTGAATTACATTTTATTTCAAACCTTGAATTATAATTCAATTCAAGTCGAACAAAATAATTAGATTCAAGCTCTTATTAATATTTTTCTTAAAAATTCTAATTAAAAAAACTTTATTTTTTAAATTTTTATTTTTTCAAAAAATTAAACATGGAATTTTAATGTTAAATTATCAAGAAACAGAAAACTAAATGTATTAATAAATTAAAAGAAGTTACTTTACAGTTAAATATTATAATTCAAATTAGTAAAAGTAACAAAGTCTAAATAAACCAAAATGCTAAAATATGTTGTAAATTAACGAAGAAAATTACATTATCATAACAAATGTAAAATATTTAAGTAAAGGAAAATTTTTCTGTGCTTAAAGACTAATTACAAGATATTAAAATTGTTGCTTATTAGTTTTTTACTGTGTCGATTTTTTGCCTTTTTGAAATGCATTATAACTGCTTTTTCGAATTCAGATTCATTTGGATCGGCAAATTTTTCAACATATGCAACTGAAATATTTTTAAAACTTAGTTAAGAAATAGCATACATTTAATTGCTAACATCGTTGAAAAATTCTTTATTTCGGTTTTTTCCTTTGAACTTTGCCAACAAAACTCTTTTGCTACTTCATCTTTTAGTATTAACCGCCAACAATTTTTTATGAATTTAATGGAATTTCCATTTATTTTTTCTTTGACCTCATTTACCTGTAAAAGGTAAAAATAATAATGTACAAATATGCTTTGCTAAATGCAAATAATAACTTATGAAATTCGGCATACCAATTTTACAAACTTTTCTTCTGATTCATTTGTTTTTCAAAATGAATAAAATTGTTCTTTCTTTCATATGGAGTTTTCGGTAACATTTTTGTTTTATTTGTATGTATTGGTGTAGAATTATTTTGCAAGAGTTTTATTTCCTCTAGCAATCTATGCTTTAGTCTATTATTGGTTTCTAATTTTTCTTTAAGATCTTGAATATCTATAACAAAAGAACAATAATAAAATCATATTTTTACTTAATCGACACGTATATATACTTATTTACCTTTCTTTGTTGCAAGTTCTACAATATGATTCTGAGTAACTCGTGAAAATTGATTATTAAAATCCATCTATTGTGTTAAGAAGTGGAATAAAAATTAATGAGTTTTTTTTCAAGATTTTCGAACATTACAATTTTATTTTCAATAGATGTCCAGCAGTGTTCAACCATTGCATTGTTTACTGTAAAATTGTCACTAAATTTTATATTTAAGAGGTTAGATGCTATTAGATAATTAAAGTAATTTTTAAGGTTAATAATCCCGTGAGATTTTGCAACAGGTGTATACTCCTTATTTATGGAATGTATCCTATACAATTTTTCTCCAATGCTGTATATTTTGTTTGGTCGATATGAGGAAAATAACAAGCCGTTTTTATATATGTATTTTTTACTTCGTTTGGATTTTGTAATTTTTTTTGGTGAACTTACATCTTTTAAATGGCATACACTTTCTTCTACGATTCTTTTATATAATTGGCTGCCAATTTGATGTTTTTTCAATTTTTTTTTTTATTTGTTGCAAATAGTTTTTAAATGGTAAAGCACTATACGAACCCAAATCTCCGTAAGTTACTACGTCATCGCATAAATGCAGCAAACAATGAAAGTTGAATGTAAGTAGACTATCTTCAAAAAATATGGGAATTTGATTTAGAAATTCTTTTAACATATTATGAGCACAATCTTTGTTGCGTAAACAAAGTTTTTTGTCGAAAAAAATTCTTATAGCTGAACTTAACAACAAAAAATGGTCATATTGTGAAGACTCCAGAATATCTTTTAGTACAAAAATGCCAGTATACAATAAGAATTGCCTGTGTTCCGTTGCTTTATAGCGCTCAAGTTCATTAAATGGACGTGGTTTTCTTCCAAATTCTCTAGGAATTTGATCCCTCAAAAACAGGAGACGCGATTCTAATAATTTTATTTTGTTTAAGTTCATACAATAGGTTGTCTTTCTTTTTCTTATCCAATTGATTAAAATAGACTGTAACTCCTAGGCAAACGACGTGCATATAATCATTTGGAAAACATTTTACCATATCGATATCCAGTTTCTCTATTTCCAAGCTTGCCATACACTTATGATGATTTGGATCCACTCTTGTCCTGAAATCTTCATCCGTACGCAGATTTCGATTCTCAAGTATGTAAATCATTTTGTGATTAATAAAAGAACCCTTTTGTACAGCTGTGATATCCTGTATGTCCTTTAATTCCAATCACAAAAGCTCGAGCCGGAGCATCGCAAATAAAGGCTCTACATTTGACTCTATATATAGAACCTTGAAACATCACTCCATTAGCTTCAATTTCTTCAACAAAATTTTTCAAAAACATATCAGGTGAGGGAGGTTTCCTATTACCGCAAAAAGCAGCTACAGTATATACATCCTTGTAGGCATCAATATACATCAAAATGGGCCAAATTTGACTATTGGAACATTTTGCAAGTGGTAATCCATCAATATTAAAGTTTAAGTAAAGATTTTGAGGAACAGTCTTGTTTTTTATTAAAAATTTTGTTAATGTATCCCTTACTCCATAATACATTAACTCCCCAGATCCCATTTTTTAGGAGTACGTTTCAAGGAGCGTGACTCCAAGGACAACCCATCAATGTGATCTTTTAAAATATTTAGAAGATTATTAACTGCACTATTTAGTATATTGAAAGAAAAAAAAAAGCTTTTATGTTATCAGGAAGATCAACGGATCAACCAGCTTTAGGTTAATTTGTGGCAATGAATGAAATGTCTAAATCATTCAGCCTGTAGAAAACAGCTTCAAGTATCTTCAGCTCTTCCGCAAAGCTATTAGCAGGTTTTTTAGCATACCTTTTGATACCTGATCTACCCATGTATACGAATTTTCTTGACATTCGTAGTCTTCAATTTTTAGCTTTCGAATAATGTAGCCAGCTAGGTATTCCAAAGCATCCACTTGAAGAATACCAATATCGTCAAGTAATTCAGGTTGGGGCTCTTCAGTGTCCACTTTAATTTCGTTTGGCAGTACTGGATCCTTTTGTGCACCTTCTATGAAACTGTTGTTGGGGTTGGTATCGTCCAGCCATTCGGTGTTATCGAAAAGAACGTTACCTCTGCCACTAAGGTGTTCTGTGTTTCTAGCTTTAAAATAAAATACAAATTGATAATATGATTAATAAAAATATCATATTATCAATTTGTTTTTTCGCAATCTATACTTGAATTCCTTTGGTGATTGGCACCAAAAAAATGTTCCAAGATATCTTGGTTTAATTTGCTAGTGCAAATAAAGGACATATTATATTTGTCCCTAACATATTGATGAAGCATTGTCAATGCTTTATTTGTAATCCATATCCCTTTTTGAAAATGTTCCAAGCTTTTTTTGTTTGGCACTATTGGAGATGACATTACCGTATGCATTTTGTTAAATATATTTTGTTGTGATTCCAATGCGTTTCCAAATGGTTCCTAAAGGGATTATTTTTTAAATGTATTCACATTAATTAATAGTTTAAGATTTACCTTGCCAGGGTAAGCGAATGTGCTTAACGTTGAATTAAGAATGTCAAACCAATCATTAACAATTTGCACGAAGTCGTCTGTGTCAGTTGGCTTGTATATATCCAGACCAGTGGAGAAACAGCGGCGAATAGCGTTGGCTATTGTATTCGAAAACAGCTGTGCTGCTAGTTTCACTGTTTGTCTTCCTGAAAAGAGTTATATGATTAGTTATATTAATATTAGATATATTTACCAGCGCCTTTGACTGACAAGTGTTCATAATTAAGTTTGAACGTAATTGACACATCAGAAGTTGATGTATACTTCAATACGTCCACAATTGCCCTTGAAGTCAATAGCTCATTATTTATCAATAAGCATGTGTCGAGGAAATGGTTCCAAATTAATTTTAAAAGGTGAGGTGCATCAGCAAAGGCGAATACTTTCTCCTCACAATTTATCTAAAGGAAAAATTTATTAATAACACATTAAATTCTCTTAAAAATGCTATAAATTAAAATCTTTAAACGAATCTCAAAGAAATATCTTAATAGTCAGAGTAACAATTTAATTTTAAAACCAAACGAAAATTAAAATAAATGAAGAATTAATTTATTTTATATCTATAACACTATAGCAAACTACTTTTATGTTAAGCACAAAACTTTTAGCGAATTATAAAACTTAATCCTGATACCGAAAGTTAACGACTATTTTTAATTACCCAATTTATAGATTGAAACACAAAATCCAAATTGTGTTTATATATGACCAGGTAAAAAATTTAATCGACATTCTAATCAATGTTAATATGATTCGTCCTCGGACAAAAATGGATATACGAAAGTCTTTAATATCATTTGGTGTATTTGTATTTATGACTTACCTATGGTGACGCCTAAATCTCTCCACAACTTACGGTTCGAAGGTCCCATGTCACATACCACAGCAACAACCGGAAAATCAGCTTTGTGAAGCTTAGAAATGAGGTCATACAGAATGTCTTTGGACATTTGGCGGTCATAGTCAAAGAAACTTGGCTGTTTCCACGATTTCCGACGACGTCGCGCCATAACCACTTGAACATAGTTTACTGGTTTTCGTACTGCGTCTCCAACTATGTCGTATTCAAAGGTTTCCACTACCTTCATTTCGTCAAATGCAAGTACGCATACTTTATCCTCACTTGAAAAGTCTGAAATGTGTCTCATAAAATAAATGGTAGTTGTAAGTATGCCTTCAGAAATGTTGACTTTGCGACACCAGCGTTGCAACGTTCTTTCGTGGGGTAGTGGAAACCCTTTTTGGTACAAGTGGTTATAAACAGGCATAATGCGCAAGATATGTCCTACCACTTCCATCGTATATCACCAGGAGACATCGTTTTCCTTATTTGGCCATCAGTAAATATTGAGCGCATTGCATCTAGCGCTTTATTGGCTTCGGCGAGTTGCAGTGTGAGTTCCTTTATTTGGGTATCTAAACTCCGAACTTTTTCCAAATAGCTTTGCCTATCCACTGTATAGTCAAGAACTACAGGACTATAAAGATTTAATTATTAATAATTAGTCATATATAACAAACTCGATTGTAGTATTATATTTGAAAATATATTTACATTGTTTTTCTTTAAAATTTTTGCAATTATTGCAAAATAAATCTTTTTTCTGAAACTTCTCTATATTTTTTTATTATTATTTTATCAAGAAAACAGTATCAACTCAAAATTCAACAAAATTTAAATAAAACAGTTTGATTATTTTTAACTTGAATGAAGGCTCAATTCAAAATAATACCTTTTTTATGAAATATACGATGTATTTCTATTTAAACTTTTGTATGAACTTAAAAAAATACCTTTTTGTGGATTACAGGTAGTCACTATACTATCACGAAAAGAGTCTCAAATGTCGTTTTCGAGATGAAAGAGTAATCGCAATATGTTGACATGTTTATAGCAGATAATTATTAATGTTGTTAGTTCTTTTCCTGTAAAAGTGAAATTTTAAAAATTTTGAGTTAATAAAATACTGAAGTTATATATTAAGAAAAATACACAAAAATGTATAATATTTTATTAACTTACTCCGTTTAGGTTCCTTGCTTTCGATGTTGCAGAGGTAGTTCATTAAAATGAAATGAGTCTGTTGCATTTTGTGAATCCGTGCAATGTTGGCCTAGCTGTAGTGACGAAAGCTCTTCTGAGGGAAACAGACTTTCTGTTGACATAGGCCTCGAAAAATATTTGCCGGGTAATGAATCTGTTGCATTTTGTGAATCCGTGCAATGTTGACCTAGCTGTAGTGTCGGAAGCTCTTCCGGGGGAAACAGACGTTTAGTGGACATAGCTAAGTCTGAAAACATTTGCCTGGATGAACAAGGTTCATTCGAAAGAAATGAACCAGTTGGCATGGTGGTTTAATTTTTTAGTATGGTGCAATGTTCCGGGGAAAATATATTATGTATTTCCGGGAAAAATATACATTCTGTTGATACAGTAGTACCGAAACAATGCATTCTAAACCAAAAATGAACCCTTCTGTTTTTTATTCCTATTATATATATATGTATATAAAAATGAAATGGTCCATGTATGTAATGTCATCACGTGAGAACGGCTGGAGCGATTTGGATGATTTTTTTTTATTCGATTTGAAATGTTCAGGAGATAATTTGTAAAAAAAATAATCAAAAATTCGGAAATTAAAGTTTTTAATATATTGCCTTCTTTTCACTTCTAATTTTTCATAATAAAATAATTTTTTTGGAGAAACTTGAAGAACTAACATCAGTAAATAGATAACGGGCGAAGCCGGAGGGGTCAGCTAGTTTATAATATATAAAACGTATACCTAATAAAATAATGTAAATATACTTACACTGGAGACGAATTAGAAACATTATCATTCCTTGGAATTTGCAGTTTATGCGATGCCTGAATAAATGGCTCAGCATTGGGCATTAGCATAATCTTTCGTCCCATTTGAATCATTTGAGATGACGGAAAGTGGTCCAAACATATAGCGGCGTTTCCCGAAAATTGCATTCGACAAATTTCGCTCCACTTACTCATTCTCCGTTCATCTTTTGGAATTCGGAAAAAACTTCCATTTACTTTTTTTGCAACAACTTCTCATTTTATTGTGTTTATAAATAATGTTTTTGGCACAAATATATTACAAAGCTTTCACACACTTTCACTTAAACGTTTTATTACTTTTCTTTTTCTTTAAATTCAATAATTTACTTATTTTTCACAATTTACACCAACTTTTTAAAAATGTAAACAAAAAGTGTAAACAAACTTTGACAGTTCAAGTACCGAAACAAGTGAAAAAAAAAAATTGTCAGCTGTTCTTGTGAGGTCCCCTTTCTATAAATTCGCCTTGAGACAGTCTTACAAAAATGATGAATGAAGAAATGCACTTGAATGAATTGTTGGGCCCATAATTTAGACTTATTATGTAATAAATTTAATTTGGCTTTCTAAGAAAATTTCATAATTTAATAAAATATAGGTTTTAGCTTAGTTTCAAATCATGAGGTTTAGGATAAATTGTTGATTTAGATGTTTAACCATTTAACGACGAATGGGACACATATGTCCCATTTGATTTTTTCGTCATTACAGCACATTTTCAAATGAATTTTGATCTAATCGGTGTTGATCGATAAAAAACAAATGGATTTCTTAGTATTCGTGTTAACATTAAGGTGTTTTTGTTTTAATTGCACTTAAGGGCTTCTCAAAATCAGAAATTTGTATTTTTTTTTGGCAATTTTAGTTTTCCATTATCTCGGGTTTTAATTGACACTGTTGGATAATCTTTTAGTATTAGACGTACCAATGCCTTGTGTAAATATATTGACAAATGCATTTTGAATCGGTTCTATACTTTTCCCGAGGTGACTGAAAATATGATGGGACATATGTGTCCCATATGTTTATATACATATTTTTTATTTTATTTGATATTTTGTAATTAAAAACAAAGAAAACACAAACAATTCAGCAAAAAACGTTAACAAAATTAAAAAAAAGTCATTTAAAATTATGAGATCTTATAAACTGTATAAAAATCAAACTTATTTGTAGTAAATTTCAAAACAATTTCTATTCCCAGTAAAGCACTTTGGTTTTTGACATGCAACCAACACATCGCTTCCTGACTCCTCATTCTATTCTGGTTTGATAATATCCAGTAAAATGCAATACTGCCCCCATCTTGACCGTGTAACGGATTCTCGTGGTGTTGAGGTAATACCAACTTTTCGACTACAAAAGCCGTCTATTAACTGTGTAGCCAACTGCGTGCGAAACTCCAAATGTTTTATAGAAAATGGTTTTAAATTATTTGTAAATATCTTGTCATACACTATATGAGTTTTGCACACCCAAATCTATTAAATAAAAAAAAACGAAAATAAAATCTGATCTTCGATTTACGATCATGTTCATAATAGGACTGAAAATAAAAAAATAAATAAATCATTATTACCAAGAAAGTTTCTGAAAAGTTATATAACGCTATACCTTTTTTTGGTCCATAATATCAACGCCTCCCATTCCTGCATTATAATGGGAAATCATTTTTGGACATGTCACAGTAATTTTATTTGCAGGTCCATCCTGGCATCTTTTGACATTTACGGTGTCGATTGGATTTATGAAATTGGATCCCATATGCACTGCACGATTATCCATCCATTTCACAATCGAAATTCCTTTTGAAACAAAGCTTTGGAAGTCTCCACGATCAAAAGATTTATCGACATCAAATTTTGGCATTTGCGCACGGTTTTTTCGCAAAGTGCCACAGGCTGTATTCCATGGATCATAAGTTTATGTAATAAAATGGACTGTTAAATAGAAATATATAAATATAGTTCAATTCCCATATTTTCCAGCCCTGCTGCCATATCTAGAATAACGGATTCGGCAATGCCAACCTCCTTTTACTTTTTGCCTGTGTAAATATCAATTTTATATAAATAACCACTTTTAGCATCGCAACGGCACCACAATTTAAATCCTCAATTTATTTTGTTTATCTTTTATATATTGCTGCATTAAATTGCGGCCCTTAAATTTTACCACATGCTTATCTATAGACTGACATTTGCCTTTAAGGAAGACTAAATGTAGATCAAATGTGTTAAATAAAGACAAATAATGAAATGCATCTCAATTAAATGAGAAATGCAAAAAAGTGCAATAAACAAGGGACGTAATCCTTCCATGAATAAGATATTATTCTATCTACATAACAATACTCCTATATTACTCTACATGTATATTTTAAAGAAATTTAATAACAAGAGAAACTTCGGTTTCTCAACTCCGTACAACACGGAAGAATTGGAAGGACCTTTACATGACACAACAAGTCTATACGGACGGTTAGACTTAGAGACTTTCAATTGGGTACTTGGAAACGGAGATATACTGTGTTGTTGATGATTTGGTGAAAAAAGGCGCCATGCTGCCTGACGGAGACATAGACTTCCTATGCGGGATTCCTTCATCTAAATACAAGCTAAACTTTTTAGTAACTTTTACTATGAGCTTGCTCAGACTAGATGGGGTTGTGAACCCACATGCACCAGTACGATATGGCCCTGACCGAATCGGGGGCGAACAACATAACTTCTTGGCTTGCACAGTTTTGTGAAGCAATGGCAGTGATAACCGGTCACTGCACTTTTGGCAATCATGCGAGAAGACTTGCTTGCCCTATAACGACTTCTGTAGAAGTTGTCAGAATGCAGAGGGGGATAAGACCATTTTGTATCTTATTTGTCATTTCCCGGCATTAGGAGATCTATGCTTAAGTTTTCTTAGACATCGTTCCTTAAATAGTCTTTCTAAGCTCTGCGACATGAAGTTAGAGTGCATTAATGCCTTTATCAAGCTGCTTGAAACAAGCTGCTTGAAACATTCATTATGTTCATCGACGTTTCCATTGCTCTATTTTCTTAAATTACTCTCACATATACGGGTACCGTGTGAATACCCTTGTGGGAGAATTAAACTCATGAAAATCCTTGAAATTGTATCTTTGATTTTTCGACTAAATATAGGCCGAACCACACAATATTTGGCCAACTTTTTAAATACTTTGCAGGACACTTTTATTTCCGAAAAACGTTAATTTTTATTAAATGAAAAAAATAATTGTTTTTATTAATTTTTCACACACATTTGTGGTAGAATTTAATTTATAGAACAGAGTTAAAATTTTTGATATTGAAAATAAGTAGAAGAAAATTTAAATAAATTAAAATTTAAAATTTTTTATAGAACTCAGTAAAACGGCACCAAACTTGTACATTTTTGTTACTAACATATATTCAGAGTTATCTACTTTTTCACTAACACAGGTTTAGAGTTAAGTACTGCTGTCAATGAACCCGTCACTTGTTATATTTTGGCTAGAAATTTCTACTTATCAACAATGTTGAAAATTCCATCTCGTCATGTTACCCTATGGAATTTTATATGAAATCAAACTAAAAACATAAAATAAAGGGTTACATAGGTGACAACAATTTCAAGTCAAAGAAATTGTGCTGCTTTAACAGGAAGAGCAGATAAATCCATAGGACATAGTGAATTAGGAGGGTGCTATGAGAACCTTGACGACATGGTGGGCATAAGTCGAGGACGGCACGGTCTATGCGAGACCAAAAGGCATTAAGACTGTTCTAAGTAGTCTGATCTAAGTATTGCCAGAACGACTCTTAGTTTACGCGGTAGAATCTTCTCGGCGTCTGCTATCGGTGGTGTGCGACCTCCAAGTACGACGTTCATACGGTATCCTGCTACCGCGAAATTTATGGCATCTCTGTGAATGTCGTTCAAAGCTGTCATATACGAGTGGCGATCAAATGGATCCTGCACATACCTCTGTATGCTCTCCTCGTATTTCCGTAGGTCATGTCTGTGAGAAGATACTTATTTAAACTTACTTATTTATACTACCATGTTTATTACTACTGTTTCTTATGTATGTAGTTTGTAAGTAATACACTCTCTCGCAGTTTTCGTACTTAAGAACTTACACTTAATTTATTGTAAAATAACATTTAATATTATAATAAATAAATACATTTAATTCGTAAAGTAAATGTTATTATTTACATGGTGCCGAAACCCGTAGTGGTATTAACAAAGTAAAAGAAAAAATTAGTAAAGTACAAAATAAAAAATTAAGCAAACCAATTGTTTGTCTAATCGTTTAAAATGGCGCACACCTGTAATTTCTTAAAACCACCGAAGCCATTGGTAATAGAACACGACAAAGATATGGCCAAAGAATGGAAATTGTGGAAGCAACAATATGAATATTATGAGGTCGCAACAGGCTTAAACACAAAACCTGCAAATATACAATTTGCTACCTTTATGTCAGCCATCGGACACTCAGCAATACAAATCTACAATTCCTTGCCGGGAGAATCTAGCGATACGCTGACTACCGTGAAAACAAAATTTGAAACATATTTTACGCCAAAGCTCAACACAACTTTCGAGAGATACAAATTCCACAAAATTATACAGGTACAAAATTGTAATTTCGAACAATTAACCGAAAGCCTCCTTCGGCATCAACTTATTCTTGGTATAAAAAGTGATACACTCCGCACTAAATTATTGTCCGACGACATTACACTTGCAAAAGCCCTTCAAATCTGTCAAGCTACAGAGCTGGCACAAAAACAAACTGCAGAAATACATAATGAAAATGATAAGAGTGTAAATTTGGTGCAAAAATTTAATAAAACAAAAAGCTTTGATTGTCGTAATTGTGGGAACAATCATACTGTACGCAATTGTCCAGCTTACCGTCACATTTGTAAAAAATGCAAAAAGAAAAACCACTTTGAAAGCATGTGTAGAACAAAACAAAAAAAGAAATTTAATAAAAACAGGGATGTTGCTTATTGCGAACAACAAGAACATACTGAAAGCTGGACTGACAGTGACCCTGAACTATTTATTGGGTGTGTCATGAACAGCAATAAAGAAAACGAAAGTTTTATAGAAAAAATAAATATTGAAAATAATAGTTATGATATTAAACTCGACACGGGTGCACAGTGTAATGTCTTACCAAAAAGTGTAATAGATGAACTCAAAGTTAACAACAAACAAATTACAATAAAACCGTGTCGTGTTAAACATCTGGTGTCATTTGGTAACCATAAAATGAAAGTTATGGGTGATGTTCTATTAACTTGCAAAATAGCTCAGAAAAAATGCAAAATTAATTTCAAAATTGTAAACGAAGATGTGAAACCAATTCTTGGGGCAGAATCGTGTGAGTCACTGCAGTTGGTTAAAAGAGTTCAAGAGCTACAAATCAACGAAAATTTGTTTGAAGGTCTTGGATGCATAAAAAATTTTGTTTACGATATTGATTTAGTAAAAAATCCTAAATTTGAAATTTGTCCCGCTAGACGTGTTGCATTTAAGATTAGAGATCAAGTAAAAAACGAACTCGACAAAATGGTAAAAATGAATGTTATAGAACCTACCAATTTGCCAACCCCCGCGGTATCTCCAATGGTCGTAGTACGCAAAAATAACAAAATTCTAATTTGCATAGATCCTACAAGTGTGAACAAAAATATTAAGCGCCGCCATTACCCAATGAATACACTAGAGGAAATTTCTGCTCAACTCAACGGTGCAACATTTTTTTCCATTTTGGACTGTAAGAAAGGTTTTTGGCAAATTCCTGTCACAGATCGCACAAAGCAAATACTAACATTTTCAACACCTTGGGGTCGATATTCATGCAAGAGACTACCATTTGGAATTTCTTCAGCGCCAGAAGTGTTCCAAAGCCTAATGCAACAACTTTTTTCTCATCTACCAAATGTAAAAGTAGCTATCGATGATATTTTAGTACACTCCAAGAATATAAATGAACTTCGCGCAACTACAAATGAAGTTATTAACATTATTGAAAAAAATGGATTAAAGCTAAATAAAGAAAAATGCAAATTCGAACAAACCCAAGTAAAATTCCTTGGACATGTAATAAGCGATACAGGTTTACGTCCGGATCCAGAAAAAATTGATGCAGTCAATCGACTTAAACCACCGAACAACAAAAAAGAATTACAAAGAGTCTTAGGTAAATTCACATATTTAAGTAAATTTATTAAAAACTTTTCACACATCACAGCACCATTACGAGCGCTTCTAGAAAAGTCTAATACTTTCTATTGGGATACGGTTCATCAACAATCATTCGATCAATTAAAACAAATGATAAGCAAACCACCCGTACTCAAATTGTATGACGTCAACAAAGACGTAAAACTACAGGTTGATTCTAGTTCCTATGCCATGGGCGCAGTGCTGTTACAAGATGATCAGCCAGTAGCATACGCTTCTAAATCCCTCACAGAGAGCCAGTCAAGGTATTCTCAACTCGAAAAAGAGGCGCTTGCTGTTAAGTTTGGGTGTGAAAAATTCCACCAGTACGTTTGGGGAAAATTTATAACTATAGAATCAGATCACAAGCCCTTGGAATCAATTTTTAAAAAGCCTATACATTCATCACCCACAAGACTACAAAAGATCAGATTGAGTTTGTTAACATACAACCCAAAAGTAATATACAAACCAGGTATCAAAATGTATCTAGCCGATCCTTTAAGTCGTGATTGCAGAAATGATAAAAACGAAGAAATAGAAGAAAATCTAGAAATTCAAACAATATTGTCAATTTCTGACAAAGAGTTAGAAGTCTTGAAAAAAGAAACAAAAAATGACAGCGTATGTCAAATTTTATTAAAATTTATCCGTAATGGTTGGCCAAAAACAAAGGAGGACTTACCTGCCGAAATAAAACTGTACTGGCATTTTAGAGAGGAACTATCAACTAACAATGACGGTATAATTTTCAAGTCCACAAAGGTCTTCGTACCTGTCAACTTAAGAGCAAATTTTTTAAAATACATTCACACCGGTCATTTCAGTTATGCGAAATGTGTAAGAATGGCCAGAGAATCTGTATTTTGGCCGCAAATGAGCCAAGACATTTTCAATTTTGTCAAAAAATGTGCCGCATGTCAAGTTTACCAACGAAAAAATACGAAAATAAAAATCGGCGAAAAAGAGATTCCAACCCACGGTTTTGAGATAGGAGCAACCGATTTGTTCAATTTTAAAAACAACGAGTACATTGTTTTTATTGACAGTTACTCAGGCTATCTGAAGTTTAAAAAACTCAACGAAACAACATCAAAACAAGTAATTTTATTCCTAAAAGAAATTTTTTCCACATTTGGACCCCCTCTTACTTTGGAAACCGACAATGGTCCACAATTTTCCAGCAGCGAATTTAAGCTTTTTTCATCAACCTGGAAATTCAATCATCGCACAAGCTCACCATACCACCCAAGTGGTAATGGATTAGCAGAGAGGGCAGTGCAGATTGCAAAAAACATCCTCAAAAAATCAACATACGATTCCAGCGACTACCATTTAGGACTCCTTAACTACATGAATACCCCAAGAGGTAATCTTGGTTCACCATCTCAACGACTGTTTGGTCATGGTATAAGAAGTACTTTACCAACATCTAAAGAAACATTACTGCTACCTGAAAGCAATAGACTAGCCGAACACTTAAAACAACAAAGAAATAAGCAAAATGAGTATGCAAATCGTGGTGCCAATGATAACCCTCAGCATTTCATCGAAGGAGATACAGTGGTGACACGAACAGAAAACGAACGTACTTGGAAGCCAGCTGTAGTAAAAACTCAAATACACCCTCGTTCTTACGTAGTTGAAGATGAAAATGGTAATCAGTATCGTAGAAATTCACAACACATTCGCCACTCTCTAGCTAAAATAACATCAACACCAGAAGTTGTCATTGAAAAGGAACACTTCAATTCCGAAAGTCCATACACTACTCAGTCCACAACTCAGCAACAACCTCCGGTCCTAAGAAGATCCTCCAGAATAAAAGTTCAACCCCAACGTCTTCAGTATTGATTACTTATTTTAAAAGAAGAGGGATGTGAGAAGATACTTATTTAAACTTACTTATTTATACTACCATGTTTATTACTACTGTTTCTTATGTATGTAGTTTGTAAGTAATACACTCTCTCGCAGTTTTCGTACTTAAGAACTTACACTTAATTTATTGTAAAATAACATTTAATATTATAATAAATAAATACATTTAATTCGTAAAGTAAATGTTATTATTTACAATGTCTGACATGCCTCGGGGGAGACTGTGTGATATTGCAGTTTGGATGACTCCTCCGGTGACATCCCAGAAGGAACTGTTCTGGTGGAACCTTGGTTTCGTCGTGAAGCTGGTGTTCGGAGATAATTTGAAGGCAGCCTGTGACGGTTCTTAAGACTGAGTTTTGACAGCTTTCAATATTTCTCCATCGATTATCACTCAACGAAGGCGACCACACTGGAGCAGCAGCAGTTGACAACTGACCGACCAATCGTCTTGTAGGTAACTAGCTAGGTTTCTTTGTTAATACCCCTAGTACTGCCAGCTAGTGCCTTGAGGACCTTGTTCCTATTTCGCAGTTTATGTGCGATTGCAGTGACGTCTGTTGAGGAGGTAAAAAGGCAATCGAAAGTGACACCCAATATTTTCGGTTGGTTCATTGTCGAAATTTGTACGCCGTCGACTATAATGCCTAAGTTGAGTTTTACCTCCTTCGTCCAGGTGGTGAAGAGTGTTGCCGAGGACTTCGTTGGTGATAGCTGGAGGTTACGTGCAGTGAAGAAATTGTGGATTTCGTTGTGATAACTATTTACCATACCACAAAGCTCATCAACGTTGTGACCTGTTGCCAATATAGTGCACGCCCTGTGGGGCACTGGGAGTTTAGAGAGGGACTCCTGGAGTATCTCTACAGGTTTTGAGCATTTATCTCAAAACTCCACGAACGACTGTCTGCCACTCAGATAGTTCACTATCCATCTCTTCGTGTTGTAAACTGCAGTATATATTGGAAGAGTGTGGTGTGACTGACAGTGTCGAAGGCCTTCGACAGGTCAAGTGCCTCTGCTGATTTAAGCCCTGTGAGATCTGAGTGACTATGGCGGATAATGTGGTGGTGCTCTGCATCTTACGGAATCCATGCTGTTGACGAGCTGCAGGTAGTTGACGGGTCAACTGGGGAAGTAGAATAGCTTCAAGTGTCTTCGCTACAGGTGAAATCGGCCAGCTCGATTTTCCGAAGCTAGCAATGGGATCACTCGACCCATTTTCTAGACATCGGGTATTGTTAAGCTCCTTACTGACAGGTTAAAAGCCATTGTCAGGTACTCAACTCCCCGTTGTCTAGGTGTTTTAGCATCAGCATAGATCTTCCGTCAGGTCCTATTACCTTTGAAGGCTTAGCTGTGTTGTTGGCTTCTGAAACTTCAGTTGGCGTATAAAGTTGTGGTATGTCCGAGACTGGAATGGACAAGAAATATCATACAATTCTAATTAAATGCATCAAATTAAAAAATAAATTAATTTGTGTTAATATTCTTTTTTAAAATAAATTGTCCTGTTGTTGATTACATAATGCTATGTTCACATTTGGGTTTGTAAACCCGTTTAAATTAATCAAAGATGGTCACATTATATTTAAGATGATTAAGTTGACAGTAAAGTAATTAAGTTGACAAATAAAAAAACCAACTAATATATTCTTACGTTTTTACCTTTTTAAAAACGGGGTTTATTTCCTTTAAATAAACCGGATACTTTTGATTGCAAATAAAAGCAGTTTTAGTAGTTTAAGATTGTAACAACTCTTTATTTATTTAGAATGTACAACAACAACAGAATTAAATAGTCACTCAGTGTCTTTATACACGCCGTGTATTACACGGTTATCAATTCGCAGAAATGTACACAAACTTTATAATGTACAAACACACACGTACAAGACAGTTGATGTTAACTCTTACACCGCCAATGATAACTCAACTCACGACTGCCAGCTCTGCCACTATTTATACACGCGCCATCTATCGGGAATCTTCTACAATGCTCTTAACTGACATACTAGTACATTCGATTTCTAGAGCTTTTCGATGTCATTGCCAGCAGCCCAAACATTTAGTGTTGCCATACTTACAAACAATGTCAATGATGGACGTGCCTTCAAACATGATGAATGCTGCAGCAGTCGTTACAGACCGTTGAATTCAAATCGTCATTACACATTCGTAACACTGTCCCCCACTTAAGCCTGTCCGTCCCGAATAGCCACAGATTCACCTTTCCAGTGGTCAGCTAGTCGTTTCAGATGTTTAACCTTGATTCTCGATATCGGTCTTCCACATTTCCGTATTCTATAGACCATGTCATCCAACCTCTTAACCAACCTATGTAGTCCCTTCCAGTAACTCTGTAGTTTGGAAGATAAACCTTTACCACGTTGTGGGCTACATCTGGACTTCACTTGGTCGTTGGTCATTTTAATTCGTCTCCGAACGAGTTCATGTATTTCTTTGGAGAACTCATTGGCAGCACTCTTCTCACAACTAATCCTGACTGCGGTGGCAACTTTTGTTGCTCAACAAATACCAGCCTTCTTACTTGAGACCTGCTATCATATCAAGGGGTATTTTAACATTCCGCCAATTCATGACTTTTTGTCCCATATCCAAAGTAATGCTGTGACTAATCATGAAGTCTGCCCACTAGCAGTAAGATTGCTATTTTCCTGCTGCATCACTGATATGGAGATGGTAGGGCCGTCAGGTGTCAGATTCTGTCCCTCAGTGCTAGTTCGTATTAAAGATGGTTCTTGTAGTGCTTGTTGATTCGACTGCTGGTTGTTTCTTGGCAGTGAAACACATCAGGTTCGATTTCTTGGTACTCTAAGTTTCGCTGAATGTGACCAATTTTACCACAGTTATAACATTTAACTTTGGCTTTACTTTGTTTCTTACTTAAAGCCTTTAAAACTGCCTTTATTAATTCCATTAATTTGTTGGCTATATTTCTCTCATTTTCAGCGACAACCTCGATTTTCCGCACATTAAATATTTGGGGCTTTGAAATTATCTTTGCTGTTCCTTGTACCAGCCATCTATCGCGAATGAGACGGTTTCAGTGAATGATGACTTTGGTGTGGCACATACCGCATGTTTTATTTCAGGATCACGAATACTGTAGCAAACGCTCGATTTCCATCGCAAAGTCTTGTAGCGTCTCATTCGCATTCTGCACTCTACCACGCAATTCCATTCGGTATAATTCCTTTTTATGTTCGCTACCATACTTACGTTGTAGCGCCTCCATTATGTCATCATAACAATTTCTGTGGCTCGCTGGCACACTTTCAAGAACTACCGCTGCATTTCCTTTCAAGGCCAAAATCAGTTCTATAGCTTTTTCTTCATTGTTCCATAAGTTTCTGTTAGCAACTGTATCAAACTGGAACTTGGAAATACCAAATGTTGTGCTACCATCAAAAGTAGGGGCCTTTGTTCTACAAGAGGTTTCTGGAATAATTCGCACCGGTCCATCTTGACATTGCAGATTATTAATTTTCATTTCCAGATCGCGCAATTTATTATCAACACCTTTGGCTATCTCATTCTCTAAACCGGACAGTTTTTTATCAACGAATGTGGCTTGTATTTCTATGCCATTCTCCAGGTCGGACAGCTTTTTATCAAAGTTTTTGACTTGCGTTTCAAAATCATCAACCCTGCTGTTTATAACCTCCGCAATTTCATGAAGTTTATTATTTGTAGTTCTAGAAGTTTCTTGAACTTCAGCTAGAAGTTTCTCGTTGTTCACTTTAGAAGATTCTTGAACTTCAGCTTGAAGTTTCTCATTGTTTACTTTAGAAGATTCTTGAACTTCGGCTAGAAGTTTATCGTTGTTTACTTTAGAAGATTCTTGAACATCAGCTAATTTTTCGTTTGTTTCTTGGAATTTGATTTACAATTTTTCCATCATAGCGGCCAACATTGTGTCCATGTTGCTTGTTGCTGCACGGGTACAGACTTCTACTTCTTTTCTATACTCGAACTTACTCAATTCTTTCTTGAGTTGTTCAACTATTAGTTCCTCAAACTTCATGATTATTATTTTGCAATTTCGATGTTAGTCATTAATCATTTAGAGCTGCCATACTTACAAATAATGCTCATCTCAAAGATTTTATTCAATGTTGTATGTTCTACAGCAATGTTAATAATACCCACACATTTGTTAAAGTTTGAGAAGTACTGCTGTTGAGAGGCATTATACAACTTTAAACCAGCCGTTAAAACAGTTATATTTAAATTCAAGTACAATTTTGTAACAGTATGTATGTTTCATATGGTTCGGAATATTTGGTATTTAAGAATATAATGAACCGTACAAGTTAGTTGCTTGAGCTTCAGATGTAAAGATATAATAATGTGGTTCCAGAAGTCCGTAGAGTATAGTAGTGTGATTATAATTCACTATGTAAAAAGACGTATATAAATGTGTTTGTGGGTGAATAGCGAATTGAACTCTTGCTGATATACAACTGGAGAAGTTGATTGTATGTCAAAGTTTTGCAGATCAAGTATAAATTTTGGGAAAAAATGTCTGACATAGTCAACAATCCTGTGTGTCGGTGATAGTTACGTCGGTTTTACAGTTACGTCAGAGATTTGTGGTATTTTTAACGAGCCTGTGAAGATTGTGGTTATAACAAATGTATAATTTAGGTATTATTTTTAAGTTTTTTTCCTGTATTATTTTAGTAATAGATGGGAATTCTGATTAGATAGTTTGTAAAGGCTAATTTGACTCTGTCATTGTTGTTGTTTTTTAAAAACTACGGCGTTGTCAGCGTATAATGAATGCCCAATATTATTAAATTTTGAGGATCCGATTTGAAAAAGTCTTTCATATATAGAACCTGCACGACTAGATCTACAAATTATATATTATCTCTTATAGTTTACGAGTTATTCGCATTTGAAAAGTAAAATTTTATTTTTGTAACTAGCTTGGCCTGCTTCTTTGCTAATAACGGATTCAATTCTTTTCTGATTGTCTTGAAATATATATATTTTGAATTATATTGCAAATTTAAACCCCTATACTGAGTCAAAAGTAATATGCATTTTTTCAGTTCCCCCACTGTCTACCGTTAAAGACAGAGTAATTTTTTTAGAATGTAGAGTTGATTCGAACTTTAACCTTTCGATTTGTTAAAAGTGATTTTACTACATTTATGAACACCGATGCAATCGAATGCTCTCAAAAAATCTGTGAATTATACAGAAATATGGTTCTCATTAATTTTTTACTCATCAATTTTTTACATTTCAAATTCATTAATAATTTTTCATATTACAATTAGCAATATCTCAGACTTTTTGAGAAAAAAAACTTTTTATACCCTACACCACCATAGTGGGTAGGGTATAATGGATTTGTGCAGATGTTTGTAACGGACAAAAATATTAGTCTAACACCCACCTTAAAGTATACCGATCGACTCGGAATCACTTTCTGAGTCGATTAAACCTTGTGCGCTGAGTACAGGTCGCAATTTTGAAGACAAAATTTAGTAAATATCATTTCTTCTGCCCAAGGACCAAGCCTATTGAATTTGGTAGAAATCGGTCCATTATTTCACCTAGCCCCCATACAAATGTCCACCCGAAATTGGACTTTATCGGTCATAAATGTTTAATTTATATAGGTATCTACACAAGTTTTTCTCCAAATAAATTTTATATATACCGAATTTATGTCACCAAATTTTGTTATGATCGGTCCATAATTAGTCATAGCTCCGATATAAGACCTGCTTCCGATAATCACTTTAACGAGCATAAATCTCCTTAAAATGTTGGTATACACATAAAATGCAACATAAATAACTTTCATATAGACATTAATCACATGACCAAATTTCATGTGATCGGTCCATAATTTTTCATAGCTCCCATATAAGGCCCACTACCGAAAATCGCTCACGAATATAAATTATTGAAATTTTTGAAAGAAAAATCTTTTTGTTCATTTACCTAGTGTAGGGTATTATATGGTCGGGCTTGACCGACCATACTTTCCTACTTGTTTATTGTTGAAAATGAATCTCAATGTTCCGCAACTTTGTCCAGGAGTGTTTAAATTTATCAAAATATTTTTATCAAAACCTTTCAAAAGTGATGATGAAATTCCGATGAAAAATAAGGATTCTAGAAGCAAAAGTAATTAATAGTACACCGAACCTTTTTTTCTTTATAATTAAGTTTATTAATATTAAATGACTTTATTCAACGTTATTCAATTTTATATATACATACTGTGTATTTCGAGGAATAAGTCACTATTAACAAAATTAGTATTAAATATAAAATTAAATTTGTTAATTAAAAAACCATGAATAGAATTCCGTATAAGAGTGCAAGTTTTTTAACTTTTCTGTAAGTTCGGTCTCCAAATCCATACTTCTTGTTTGCCAGATTTTTCCACCGCGGTATTTGTATTGTTTGTTTCTCAATATATTAATTTCTTTTTTAAGAATTTTTATTCTGCAACTTTGTATATCAACGTCAGACAATTGTACTAATAAGTCACACAATTCAATAGGTCCATTTATCTGGATTATATTTTCAAAGATAATTTTTCGATCTCCTCTAGTCTTTTCATACGTTCTCTAGCATTCCATTTAGCATTTCCTTGAAAATATTTTCTCATTAGAGTTTTACCATTTTCCATCTCTACTTTTTCATAGTAGTTTAGAAACGTTCTTTTGGAAATAATTCGGTATCTCGGGAATTGTTTAAGGTATTGTTACGAAATTTCACATATTTGGAGCTGAGGTATTTTCGAGTTGACTTGCAGTTGTTCAGCTTCCTAGCGCTAATCGGGGCCAGTGCGCTGCCCCTCAAAGTTGGTCACCTCGGGTCGCACAATTTTTAAAAAAGTCGCCAAAAATTATCGGAATGAAGTGAAACTTAAAATATAAATAGTGCTTAAGAAGATCTGCAAAAAAATACGCTTAAATGTGTAGGTTATCTCTATTAGTTGAAGAGATATTTAGGTTTATTTATTTTTTTTTTTTAATTTTGTCGATCTTGTTATGGTTTTTTAGATGTGGCGGGCCTACGGAGAACCGAATTTTTTTCTTAAATATCACCTATATTGGTAATAAAATTTTAAATAAAATAAACAGTTATCTTGTGCGTATTAACAGTTAAACGCATCCAAAATTGGAACATGTAAAAAGTACCATATTTTTAAAGTTTACTTATATAAAAAGCCTTTATTTACTCCTCAGAAGTTCCACAAACCTTGCCCCCTTTGAAAAATTTTTACGTGTATTTTTTTACAGCATCTAGCAAAAATTACACTTCCGTTTCTGGGAAATTGGAGCTTCTTTTGTGCACCATTTTTTTTTTTTTTTTTTGGGCAAAATGAATAAATTTTTGTTTTGGTTGAACAGCTGTTTTATGCAAAACGATTGATAATTTGTTGATAGTTAGTAGTGCTACCATACTTTTATCTTATTTAAATAAGAACATTTATAGCACTGAAAAACTCAAACTGTAACTAAATAAGTATTTAAATACGAAGTCAAAAACTGGCCATAAGTTTCAGAATTTCTTTCTGTTGAATGATCTTAGTACATTTGTTTGACGAGGCTGCATGTTCTTCGAGGAAGTTTGTACATTTGGTGCGACAACAGTCTGAAGGTTTATGAGGTGGCGCACTGAACAAAAATAGCATCGTTTTTGCAATGTTTTATTGTGTGTCCTAGTTTTTAGCACGTTTTGCAACGTTCTAAGAAACTTTGATTTTTTCTGGCAAGTGATGAGTTTTTATCATTTGATCGTCTATTTTTTTGGAATTTGTAAATGTCGATTACGCATTGGTTGGAAAACATCTCTGATGATTTCATATTCTGGGATGTTATTAAGGGACATAGATTGTTCTTTTTGTACTATTAAGGTTTTCATGTAGCTTAAATTGAATTGTGTATAGGCCAACCAGTTCCTTGGAATAAAGAAATTTGTCAGCAGTTTTCTTGTTGTTCACCAATAAGAGGAGGTTTCCATCACGTAGCTGGGTTATAGATGTAATGTATTTGCTAATTAATTGTGTTGCTCTATTCACAGCAAAGCAGGAAAAACTAGATATAGATTTTTTAGGGTCGATTGTTTTCATGATTATATATCTGGGATTTGGAGGTTGAACTTTTGGTAATTTAGGGAATGGTGTTGTCTTTATATTTAGTTTTTTTTACGTTGGGGGGCTTTGTGGGCATGTTGTTTTTAGCGCGCTATAGAATACGTGTATTACAATACGTAGATAAAAAAATAGAAACACTTATCAAGTGTTTTGATAATGCGTCTGCTTATAACAAATATTAGCCAAAGATGAACTGCAAAATATATCACTATCATGAAGCATACTAAAGTATTCATATTTTTAGTATGTACATTGTGCATACATATATTTGTTAAAATATGTTTGTAGTTTTCATTTTAAATATGATATATTTAGCAACCCTGGTTTCTCGTATAAATTTCTTCGATTTTTTTAATTTAGGAAAATCCATATATTTATATCGCCTCATAGACGCAAGTGTTACAGAAACGGGAAATAAATCTAATTATAGAGTACTTTGCATCTATTTTTATAATGTATGGAACAATGTCCATTGTTGAGACCAAGAATAATAGCTTTTAAACTATTCATCACTGGGCTATCATTTCGTAATTGGGACATCCTGTTCGAGTTATTGAATTTCATAGTCAGCCAACTCATTCCAAGGCTACAAATAAAAAATAAATATTTTACACAATTTACTTTTTTATATAAGATTTTAAAGATTTTACTATATATGGAATATACTACCCAAGTATATCTCTTATATTTATCTAAAGAAATATTTGAATTTAAAAATTAAAATTTATTTTTTCTGATTTATCCTCCCCAATAACTGTAATAGACGTTTATCACAAAAATCCAAATTATTCGTTTTTTTAGTATTTTTCAACAAACACAAGACTTGTGGTGCTCTTGAAGAAATTTTAAGGAGTGTATAGACATTTTTTTTGGGATTTTTCTTATTTAATTAGAACTTCTACAAAATGTAGAAAATTCGCCTGTTTAAAACTCAATATTACTACTATTATTTTTTCCAACACTGTATGTATATATAAGCATTTGTTTATCAACAGTCACATTTATCAAACGTTGTTATTAACATATGCATGAGAGTGGATATCAATAAGGTATAAAAACATGTTGCTGTGGAGAGCACATTAAACAATGTTTATAAACATATTTACTGTCTCACTAATAAGCAATTGTGATCAACTAGTAAAAAGCTTATTTGACCAACTCTGGGTTAAATCTTGAGGTAGAATTACTGATTATAAATAATAATTATTTATAAAAAAATAATCATTAAGGTTTGGTGGGAAAAGTTTTAACAACACTAGCCACGAATGTGCTTTCGTTAATGTACAACTCCAAAAATTCTTTCTTTTTATCATTGGATTGTGCAACTAACTAGACGTCTTAACTTCTATTAAAATTAAAGTTACAATAAAATTAAAACTACCCACGTGATTAAGTTCCAATTAAGAATTTATTGTCAAATCAAAGGCATTGAAAACAATTTGAAGGTATTGTACTACAATTGTTCTGGTAAATTTTGTGTTTTAATTCCAATAAACCATTATTTAGGCACACGAAGTGTTAAAGCCCTCTAGAAGCTGGATGTAAATCTTAGGTAAAATTGAACAACCACATGACATAAGATTTGCCCATAAGTTAATGTGATTCTAATACATTTTACCGGAGTGCAATATTGTGTAACCAAATGGTGTTCGGTTTTGGCAATTGCTATTTGACAAAACTATATCGTTTTTATATTTTCAATTTCAAAAGTGCTAGAAAATCATTGGCTGGTAAGAAACAATTCTGCGATTTTACCATTCTGAAAAATTCTAAATTCTTTTATTTTTATTAATAGGTCTATCATCGTTAAAAATTTGACTAAATGATAGCCAGCCAAGAAATTTTACTCTTGCATATTGTAACTACAATTTTTATAATCTTATTGTTCAATTTATTTTCCACCTAAAAGTGAAGTTTAAGCACGTCCGATAACATAAAAAGCTACAAAGATCCCAAAACCTAACCTCAACTGTCTTCAAAAAAGTCATGCTTTCGAAGCAAAGTCAAGATAATTTCAAATATTCTTTTAAATATTTTCAAGAAGAAATAATAGTTTTGTTAAAACTAATATACATTTTCTAAATGTACTAGAGTCCATCTTGTGCACATTATAAAAATATATCGTTTGGATACCAACCTACCTAAAATTAAATTAAACATTTGCTTCATAATTTTAAACTAATTTAAGACAAGTTTTTTTTTTAAATAATTTTTTTTACATAATAAATAATTATCTTATGTATTAAGTTTTGGGTTTTAGATTAAATATTGTCCTAATAGCATAATTGTTAATCTATCTTAAATCACTTTGCTAAAACCTTAAACTCTAAAGGGAAACCCTAAACTTCATTATATCTTTATTATACCATAGATATTATTGTACGTATATGCAAGAATTTTATTTTCATTCATTAATTATCATTTAGTCCAACATCCCATCTAATGAAAATCGAGAGGCCTCTGCGACGCATTTAAAGTTGGTGAGTTGAAAAATAATTTAATAATTTGTATATTAAATAGATGAAAATTACTACTCTTGCATATTCTCTTAAAACCTAAAATGCAATATTTGCACTTTATAAAAATTTAAAACTAAAATAACATGCAAATAACAACAACAACATAATCGGTATAGAAAATATAGTAAAGAAGAAAGATTAAAGAGAAACTAAACTTACGAAAACAAAACAGAGAACAACAGAAAAATGCAAATTTAAAATTTAAATTTAAATACTCATAAAACTTAAAACAAAACTTTATGTTCTCATTATTTTTTTTTGTTCCAAATTTTGTAATTCTAGTTTCTTAATAGATTTTCTCTTAAAGTTATTCTACGCATAAATATTTTGAAAACGTTACAGAATCATTCCAATGGATTATTAATTATTATCGTTATTTTTGTTATTTGTAAATTTAGTAATATATTCTTATTTGCTATTAATTACTTATTAGAAATTATTATTAGTTAATATTATTTTTTTTTGTTTACTTTTGCATACACCTTAATTCTATGGGTTGAACCATTGTAAAAATTAATAAATTTGTAATGAATTGCTAAAATCTTTAATGTTTTCGTTCATGGTGTAATCTAAGTTAGGATAAGCTAATATGGGATTCTGACCAGACTGATTCGGCAACAGAATATAGGTAGGCGCGGGTTTTGAGCCGTAGATTCCAAACAATATCGTGGAATCTTAACAGAATAGGTAACATTATCACAGACTTGCTTTTGTTTGTCTCATACTTAACTATATTGGGGATTTTCTTTTGATAGGTATAGTTATGGTGGTCCACTTATAATTTTATTAAATTAATTTCCCGGGAGTCTATATAAATAATATCTGTTCTTTTGAGACTAAATATAGGAAGACACGAACCTCCCCAACCGACTGAAGCTAGTGAATTTATGGCTCCCACTGTCTTTCGATTATTTAGCCTTTTATCAAGTAATCATTTTTGGATTCACTTACAGAATTGAAATCTTTGATTTATGAAGGATTTATTACAGAAAATGGCGCCCAACGTGGGGCCGAAAGTGTCCCAAAATATTGGTACATAATCGGTTCCGAATTGTAGTTTTTTTTTAAATTTCATTAATACAAAAATATTGTAGAGAATGATTCTATTATATTGTTTTCATAAATAACTATTTATGCACTACAGGATCTTTAGGTACTTGAGGATTGAGTAAACTAACCGTTTGCCTCTAAACTGTTCTTTTATTTTAATAATTTAATATTAGCAATGTCTATAATATATTTTGCAAAACAATTATTTGTTAGATCTTCCTGTAAAATGCTACTGACTAAGATACGAGTGACTTTAGTATATTTGAGATATGTTATTTGGTATTTTGCTGGATAACATCCAATAGATCAAAGTTGGTACTACAGAGAGTAAAGAAAAATAGAGATGTATACCCACTAGTTTGTCAAACTCATTATACAGAAATATTTCACAAATAATTCCATAGACCAATTTTGTTATTTTGCTGTGATAATTTACCCATTTTAAGCCTAACTTAATTATAGCCTAGAACGAAAATAATATTCTATGAAAACTTTTATACATACATATTTGAAGAAAATTATTATTATTATTTGTAAAAAAATAAAACAAACATTTTCTTGTTTAAGTAAAAATTCAAATCCTGATTTCATAATTATTGATTGAATTCGAATTTGAGAATTTTGATTTCCGTATACTTTTTTTGTACATATTTTTTTTTTCACTGAGTTTCGTATCTTTTGATAATAATGTCGTTAGAACGAACGCCTCCGCCTGCATCAAGTATGCTCCAAAATCCATCACCATCGTTAGTTTCTGCACCTTCTCAAGCTCCCATAATAGCACCCGCTTCAAATGAGCTTTGTAGCATTTGTAATGAACGCCTTGACGGCAAAATAGAATGTTTGATTATTGTTAGTTGTAATCATATTTTTCATCGGCCATGTATAGAAAACTATCTTTCGAATGACAGTGAATGTCCAATATGTCGATTGCCTTGTCAATTGGCCGATTTAAAACAAATTTCTTTTCCAGGGAAACCTTTAAAATCAACTTTGCGACGGGGTGCGTCTACTAAACAATATCATACACGTAGCTTTTCAAGAAATCTTTTTCATGAAGCATCGCCTTCGCCTTCATTAAACACTGGTGGTAGTACACACACCGTTAATGTTTCAAACCCTTCTGGAAATAATCATTTATCGACTCAAAATCCAATGGAAAATGCTTCATCAAATACTGGGCCAAATGTGTCTCAAAATCATCCAATCAATTATCAGGAAATCAACAGAATGATTGAAAATAATATTGCTAGAATATTACAGAATCTCAATATAATTCCAAATGTTTCTGCAGGAAATCTGCAGCCGAACGTTATTCAAAATAGGCAAATTTTTGTGAATAATTCACAAGAGAGAAATACTTCTCAAACACCTCAAATTAATAGTAATCCATTACCAAACTCACACTTTTCTCCATCTTCAAATAGGTCAAACTATCAGAACGACAAAATAACCTCGATCATCCAAAATTGGGGACTTAAATTCGATGGCACATCAACTGGTCTAACAGTTGAAGAATTTTTGTACAGGTTAAAATCATTAACAATAGATAACTTCCAAGGAGATTTTAATATTATATGTAAAAACCTCCATATTTTGCTAACTGGTAAAGCCAGGGAATGGTTTTGGCGATACCATAAACAAGTAGACGTTATTAACTGGGATGATTTTAATGAGGCCATTCGATTTCAATATAAAGATTTTAAATCGTCGTTTGACATTCGCGAAGAGCTTAGAAATCGTAAGCAAAAGTCAGGAGAAAGTTTTGACATGTTTTACGAAGCTCTTTCTACCATAATGGATAGGCTTCCAACACCTCTTTCTGAAATGGAATTAATAGAGATAATAACTCGAAACCTAAGGCCAGAAATAAGACACGAGTTACTATACATTCCAATTCACTCCATTCCACATCTCAGAAAACTCGTTCAGATGCGAGAAAGCTTCATAAATGATGAGTATGTGCGGAGAAATTTCACTGCTAGATCTTCAAACCAATTTCCACCCAGACGTCATATCGCTGAACTTGATTTCGCTAAAGATCAACAAATGTCATTAGACGTAGTAGACGAACCAGCAATTGATGCTGTTCAAAGGGATGAAACAACCCCTCGTTGCTGGAACTGCGACCAGTTTGGTCATTATTATCAAGACTGTCTTGAGGAACGAACAATCTTCTGCTACGGCTGTGGAGCCAAAAACACATATCGCCCACAATGTTCCAAATGTATAGCTAAAAAAACATCAAAAAACTACAGGAGCAATGCTCCGAAAGAGCAATAGATAATTCGGATATTAACCTTGATGAAAAACTTGATATGGCCCCGGATTCTGATAAATTGAATAAGTTAGTTTTTGATAAATTTCAAGAAAAATCCTTAAATCCTGATATGAAAAATAATGCCGAATGTTCTAACTATACAATATTAAAACGAGATGTTTCTACTTCAAACAACTGTTGTAAAACGGATATTTCTAAACTAATTTTTCCAAAAACACCATGGCATAAGAAATGGGAATTATATATTTCTAAGCGGAATGAAATTTTTAGTGATTCTTATATTTCTGAAATGAATTTCACACGACTTCCCAAACGCTCTACAATTAGGCTTAGGAATTACTATAAACGTCGAAAAGCTGTTTCTAAACTTTTAATCTCTGCCATAGTTAACAATTCTATTGATGGACGTTACTATGCAAAAGTATCTTTCCTAAATTACTCTGAGTATGGTTTAATCGATACTGGTGCAAGTATAAGCTGCATTGGCGCAGACTTAGCATTAGAAAGTTTTTCAAAATCTCCAAATTTCTTCAAATGTAACTCGACAGTAAAAACTGCCGATGGTACGAAACAAAAAGTTTTAGGTTGGCTTAGAGTAGATGTCACATTTAAAAACACAACTCATAAAATTAACATTTTCATTATACCAGCAATATCCCAACGATTACTACTTGGTATTGATTTTTGTGAGACATTTAAACTTTTGCCCAATATAACTGACACTGGAGATCTTTTAGATACATTTATTCATAGCTTAGATCGATCTACATCATCTAAGATATTTTTGTCCGAAAACTCTAACAGCATATCCAAAAGTCCGTCCGATTGTGTGAAAAAATGTGATACTAATTTTGATGATTATTTTTATAAATTGACCCCATGTCAACACCAGCAACTAAAAGCTGTGATAGCAGTTTTTCCAAACTTCGAACATAAGGGCCTTGGCAGAACCAGTTTAATACAACATGAGATTGATATTGGCAATGCCAAACCAATTAAACAGCGATTTTACCCCGTCTCACCGGCGGTGGAAAAACTTATGTATTCTGAAATAGATCGCATGTTGTCTTTAGGTGTCATAGAACCCTCAACCTCACCCTGGAGCTCTCCGATGAGGCTCGTGATCAAACCCAATAAGGTACGCCTTTGCCTAGACGCTAGGAAGGTTAACTCTGTTACAAGAAAGGATGCATATCCTTTGCCCTCCATAGAAGGCATTTTTTCACGTCTTCCAAAAGCAAACATTATTTCAAAACTCGATTTGAAAGATGCCTACTGGCAGATCGGGTTAACCAACGATTCCAAGGCAATTACGGCATTCACAGTACCCGGAAGGCCATTATACCAATTTGTTGTAATGCCTTTCGGGCTGTGTAATGCCCCACAAACCATGTGCCGCCTTATGGACGATATTGTGCCAGCCGATCTCAAGAATAATGTTTTTGGATACTTGGATGATTTGGTAGTTGTGTCGGAAAACTTTGAAGACCATTTGGAAGTTCTGTTGCGAGTTGCCAGTCAGTTTAGAAAGGCAAATCTGACTTTAAATGTCAGCAAAAGTCACTTTTGTGTCACTAGGGTTAAATACCTAGGTTACGTAATAGGGGACGGGGGAATTACGACTGACCCAGAGAAGGTAAGCGCGATTGTGAATTGGCCTGTACCCTCCAATCTGAGACAAGTCAGAGGATTCTTAGGAATCGCGGGATGGTACAGGAGGTTTATTGAAAACTTTTCAACCATAGTCTTTCCCATTACCGAGACACTTTCATCTAAAAGAAAGTTTGTATGGACTCCAGAGGCCCAAACATCTTTTGAAAAGATTAAATCTCTTCTGACCTCAGCGCCTGTACTCATAAACCCAGATTTCAGTAGAAAATTTTTTGTGCATTGCGACGCCAGTGATTATGGCATAGGGGCCGTTTTGATCCAAATGGATGAAGAGGGACTAGAGAGGCCAATCGCTTTTATGAGCAAGAAGCTCAATTCCGCACAACGTAACTACAGTGTTACGGAACGCGAATGTCTTGCAGCTTTAGAGGCCATCCAACGTTTTAGGTGCTACCTAGAATTACAGGAATTTGAAGTGATCACAGATCACGCTAGTCTAGTATGGCTCATGCGACAACCAAATTTAAGCGGCAGACTAGCGAGATGGGCTCTTAAGTTGCAAACATTCAAGTTCTCTGTAAGCCATCGCAAAGGTCGTGATAATGTTGTGCCGGATGCCCTCTCTAGGATTCCCAGTGATGATATTTCCTCCCTAGAACAAGATTTTCCGAAAATAGACCTTTCCTCTACTTGTTTTCAGGACGAAGATTACGTAAACTTGCGTATGAAAATCAGTGATAATCAGGACAAATATCCTGATATCAAAATAGTAGATGAATTTGTTTACATTAGGACGCAACATTATGATGGCGTGGAAGAGAATGAGGGAATATCTTGGAAACTTTGGATTCCAATTAATATGAGAAGGGAATTAATCATAAGTCATCACAGCTCTACAACCACATCTCACGGCGGGATGTGTAAAACATTAGAATTACTGAAAAGATTTTTCTTCTGGCCTGGTATGTCGAAAGATGTACGTGATTTTGTAAAAGAATGCGAAGTGTGTAAATCGACTAAAGCACCGAACTTCATAATGAAGCCGGAAATGGGTAAGCAGGTAATATCCGAACGTCCATTTCAAAGGCTTTACGTCGACTTATTAGGCCCATACCCTCGTAGTAAGTCCGGTTATATTGGTTTACTAATTGTTCTAGACCATCTGTCTAAATTTCACTGGTTGCATCCCCTACGAAAATTCTCCTCATCTGCTATCAAAGATTTCTTGGAAAGACAAATCTTTCACACTTATGGAGTGCCTGAGGTTATTGTGAGCGATAATGGCTCTCAATTTAAGGCCAACGACCTTAATGCCTTTTTTACTTCATTAGGAATTACTCATGTGTATACAGCGTTTTACTCTCCGCAATCTAACGCTTCCGAGCGAGTAAATCGTTCGTTGATTGCCGGAATTCGAGCCTATCTCAAAAGTGACCATACCAGATGGGACGAAAACGTAAGTGCAATAAGCTGTGCGTTAAGGAATTCGATACATAGCTCTATTCAAATTTCCCCCTATCACGCCCTTTATGGGTTCGACATGATAACTCATGGATCTACTTACTCACTATTGAGGAAAATTAAACTTTTGGATGAGCCCTCGTATAAGCTTACAAGGGATGATAACCTTCAAATAGTTAGACGTGATTTACAAAAACACATTAAAAAAGCATACGAGCATAACAGAGATTATTATAATTTGAGAACCAGACCCCAAACATATAAAATAGGTCAAGAAGTATGGAGAAGAAATTTTGTGCAGAGCAACTTCGAAAAACGCTTTAATGCGAAATTTGCTCCTATGTTTGTTAAGGCCAAAGTAAGTGAAAAGCTTGGAAATCATTATTACAAACTCGAAGATATGGAAGGAAAACTTATCGGCACATTTCATTCTAAAGATCTTAAATTATAAACGTTCTTTTTTCCAGATAATATTGTCCATTCAAGGATTCAATATTACTTGGTTTTGTAATAGACGTTTATCACAAAAATCCAAATTATTCGTTTTTTTAGTATTTTTCAACAAACACAAGACTTGTGGTGCTCTTGAAGAAATTTTAAGGAGTGTATAGACATTTTTTTTGGGATTTTTCTTATTTAATTAGAACTTCTACAAAATGTAGAAAATTCGCCTGTTTAAAACTCAATATTACTACTATTATTTTTTCCAACACTGTATGTATATATAAGCATTTGTTTATCAACAGTCACATTTATCAAACGTTGTTATTAACATATGCATGAGAGTGGATATCAATAAGGTATAAAAACATGTTGCTGTGGAGAGCACATTAAACAATGTTTATAAACATATTTACTGTCTCACTAATAAGCAATTGTGATCAACTAGTAAAAAGCTTATTTGACCAACTCTGGGTTAAATCTTGAGGTAGAATTACTGATTATAAATAATAATTATTTATAAAAAAATAATCATTAAGGTTTGGTGGGAAAAGTTTTAACAACACTAGCCACGAATGTGCTTTCGTTAATGTACAACTCCAAAAATTCTTTCTTTTTATCATTGGATTGTGCAACTAACTAGACGTCTTAACTTCTATTAAAATTAAAGTTACAATAAAATTAAAACTACCCACGTGATTAAGTTCCAATTAAGAATTTATTGTCAAATCAAAGGCATTGAAAACAATTAGAAGGTATTGTACTACAATTGTTCTGGTAAATTTTGTGTTTTAATTCCAATAAACCATTATTTAGGCACACGAAGTGTTAAAGCCCTCTAGAAGCTGGATGTAAATCTTAGGTAAAATTGAACAACCACATGACATAAGATTTGCCCATAAGTTAATGTGATTCTAATACATTTTACCGGAGTGCAATATTGTGTAACCAAATGATGTTCGGTTTTGGCAATTGCTATTTGACAAAACTATATCGTTTTTATATTTTCAATTTCAAAAGTGCTAGAAAATCATTGGCTGGTAAGAAACAATTCTGCGATTTTACCATTCTGAAAAATTCTAAATTCTTTTATTTTTATTAATAGGTCTATCATCGTTAAAAATTTGACTAAATGATAGCCAGCCAAGAAATTTTACTCTTGCATATTGTAACTACAATTTTTATAATCTTATTGTTCAATTTATTTTCCACCTAAAAGTGAAGTTTAAGCACGTCCGATAACATAAAAAGCTACAAAGATCCCAAAACCTAACCTCAACTGTCTTCAAAAAAGTCATGCTTTCGAAGCAAAGTCAAGATAATTTCAAATATTCTTTTAAATATTTTCAAGAAGAAATAATAGTTTTGTTAAAACTAATATACATTTTCTAAATGTACTAGAGTCCATCTTGTGCACATTATAAAAATATATCGTTTGGATACCAACCTACCTAAAATTAAATTAAACATTTGCTTCATAATTTTAAACTAATTTAAGACAAGTTTTTTTTTTAAATAATTTTTTTTACATAATAAATAATTATCTTATGTATTAAGTTTTGGGTTTTAGATTAAATATTGTCCTAATAGCATAATTGTTAATCTATCTTAAATCACTTTGCTAAAACCTTAAACTCTAAAGGGAAACCCTAAACTTCATTATATCTTTATTATACCATAGATATTATTGTACGTATATGCAAGAATTTTATTTTCATTCATTAATTATCATTTAGTCCAACATCCCATCTAATGAAAATCGAGAGGCCTCTGCGACGCATTTAAAGTTGGTGAGTTGAAAAATAATTTAATAATTTGTATATTAAATAGATGAAAATTACTACTCTTGCATATTCTCTTAAAACCTAAAATGCAATATTTGCACTTTATAAAAATTTAAAACTAAAATAACATGCAAATAACAACAACAACATAATCGGTATAGAAAATATAGTAAAGAAGAAAGATTAAAGAGAAACTAAACTTACGAAAACAAAACAGAGAACAACAGAAAAATGCAAATTTAAAATTTAAATTTAAATACTCATAAAACTTAAAACAAAACTTTATGTTCTCATTATTTTTTTTTGTTCCAAATTTTGTAATTCTAGTTTCTTAATAGATTTTCTCTTAAAGTTATTCTACGCATAAATATTTTGAAAACGTTACAGAATCATTCCAATGGATTATTAATTATTATCGTTATTTTTGTTATTTGTAAATTTAGTAATATATTCTTATTTGCTATTAATTACTTATTAGAAATTATTATTAGTTAATATTATTTTTTTTTGTTTACTTTTGCATACACCTTAATTCTATGGGTTGAACCATTGTAAAAATTAATAAATTTGTAATGAATTGCTAAAATCTTTAATGTTTTCGTTCATGGTGTAATCTAAGTTAGGATAAGCTAATATGGGATTCTGACCAGACTGATTCGGCAACAGAATATAGGTAGGCGCGGGTTTTGAGCCGTAGATTCCAAACAATATCGTGGAATCTTAACAGAATAGGTAACATTATCACAGACTTGCTTTTGTTTGTCTCATACTTAACTATATTGGGGATTTTCTTTTGATAGGTATAGTTATGGTGGTCCACTTATAATTTTATTAAATTAATTTCCCGGGAGTCTATATAAATAATATCTGTTCTTTTGAGACTAAATATAGGAAGACACGAACCTCCCCAACCGACTGAAGCTAGTGAATTTATGGCTCCCACTGTCTTTCGATTATTTAGCCTTTTATCAAGTAATCATTTTTGGATTCACTTACAGAATTGAAATCTTTGATTTATGAAGGATTTATTACATAACTTATACTTCTGCAAATAACGGATCCAATAATTTAAAATTAAAAAATATGTCATACAAACAAACTTTCAAAACGCGAATATCTCGTAAATTTTAAGGGAATATCTATATGTATTTGTAACGTGCTTTTTTAACTCAACTAGTATATTCCACATATGATACAATCTTTCAAATATAGAAATTCATTATATTTATAAAACAGGCTGTCAATTTACTTAAATTTTTAACAAATTATTAAATATTTTTAAAATATTTTAGATTTTTTGTTTAAAATATAGAAACTGACAGAATAAGTAACGTAGGTTTTGCAAATATTTGACGAAATAAATTTAACCACAATTTTCAGCAAGTGTTTAGTTGTTCTGGTCATTATTACAGGTATATGTGTAAATGCTTATGATAAATATGTATCATAAGTATTGTAGTAATAAAATGTCTGCGCAATAAAGGTTACATTTTGTTAATGACAGTCAGAATCTGCCCTAAAAAATAATTATTACTAGGTGGGGTCTAATTTTATTCTTAATATTAATTTAGTCAAAAGTTGGAGCTAATCTTTTTTACACTTTTGACATAAATCTTTTCTGGCATAAGATCGTCGTCGAATTAATTCATAACACAATTCATTCCTTTGAAAGATTGAAATCTAATACAAATTGAATTAAAATATACGAGTTGTTATAGATGTAATTTCATCAAACGAGTTCAAGATCAATTCAGGGGTTATGCAAGGATCCGTCCTACCCTACTCTATTTCTTATCATTATAAACGAGCTTCTACGTCAAACTTCCAACCCTATCTACTCTATTACAGATGACAGCAACATTTGCCAATAATATGCATTTAATTATAGACCAAGCCTGTTGGAGATTTGGGCAATGAGGCAAAACATGAATGATACGCTTAAATAAGATCTTGTTACAATCTCTGAATGGGGTTGTGCGAATAGAGTCGATTTCAATGCACGCAAGACTAAATTTTGTATGTTAACACACAAACGCAAAACATATCATGTTGCTCCATCTGCTTTTAGGGGTTGTGTAAATTTTAGGGAATCAGAAGCTCTTGATGTCCTAGGCATGAGTATTCAGTGCGATGTTCGCTGGACAAAACATATTTTTCGAGTGTCGAAAGAATCCATGGTTTTCTAAAACGGTGTACACAGAAAAAAGTTTCAAGTTAATTTCTTAAATAGTATGATTTTTTTCATATTTTATGCTTTCAAATAAAATCTAGAATGCTTGGAAAATATTATTACAATTTAATTTATATTTTTATATTGCTCAAAAATGTTTGAAATTTTCCTTAGAAAATTTTTAAATTTTTTTATTATTTTTAGCTACAAAATGAGATAATATGCGCGAAATTGAGTAAATTGTTTTAAGAGGATAAGATGTTTCTATGTTTATGTATGTTTTATTATGTTTAATGATATTTTTTTAATTTTTTAGATAATGTTAATTTATCTTGAAACATTGGCCAATATATGGCTATTATGCAAACTAATTCGTTATATAATGCAATTATAATGCAATTTATTATAAAATATTATAAAATTTGCGTAAAACAAGCAAAAATTTGCGTTATGTACAATTTTATAATATTTATGAACATGTTCTTATTCTGAATGAAAAAAGTTTGGGAAAAAAAAGTCATGTTCGATTAATAATATTTATTACAAAATTCATTCCAATTATGAATTTCTTTTTTCTGTGTAAGACATACTTCACTCCATCTCATCTCCTTACCATTTACACTACTTATATCCGACCGAAAATTGAATACAACTCTTATGTGTGGGCCGGTGCTTCGAAGTCTACTTTGGAGTTACTCGACCGCGTAAAGGAGAGAGTGAAAGTGCTTATCGGTGACAGTAGGGTATCCAGCTCTATTGACTCACTGGAACATCGTCGCAATGTGGGTTGTGTTTCACTAACCTACCGATACTACCATGGTATGTGCTCTGCTGAAATAAGGGAACTTGTTCCCGAAACCCGTTATTTTTTACGCAACACATGTTCTTCGGCAAGGGCTTATCAATTCGATGTCGACTGGACAGTGGATGGCACAACACATTACAAGGAAAATTCGTTCCTCCTGAACTCTTTCCTGTCAATTTCAATATAGGAAAATTCAAATCAAATATCCACAAACACTTCTCCCTCTACCCTCCCTTCCATACCCTATTTTCATGCTTTGCATGAGCAGGGGTCACCCCCTGAGTCCAAGAAAAAAAATCTGATACATACCTATATAAAACACAACGACTACCTCGATTTTTTACCTATCGATATCTGGATTACTGTCATTAACATTGACAATATAGATATCTAATGATTGATATATTAAAGACCTCTCTAAATTTCGACGTATATAACGCAATCAAATTAGAACTGACGATGGGTCAAAATAGGGAAAATAATTTTTTAACCCGATTTTTTTCACTAGCAATTTTTTTTAAGATAAATTGTAAAGTGTGTATTAATCCGTCCTGTACTAACTAGCTGAACATCTACATATTTTTAGTGGTCACGCTATTTCGTTAAATGTTTGCTCAATCTGAACGTTCCTTTAGTGTGATAAAAATTAAAAAATACCTCCACACTGGAATCCAAAGTTTCTTTGTATCTTGTAAACGCCGTGCAAATTTGTTATTTTTACATAAAGAATAATGATGACATGCTCCATCGTCTTTTGACATAGATATTACAGCATTTATTGAAAATAATGCCATTTTAGCTAAATAGTCTATCTGTAAATGCAAATAATTAAACATAATGTTTATGTTATTTAATATACATATATGTATGTGTATTGATGGAAGGTAAAATAAAAAATATAATTAATGAAATGTGTCATATTTGATCCATATAAATTAATAATCAAAATGTACTGAATTATTCCGCTCCGTTTTTATGGTAATTATTCCTAAAAATCTAAAAATGAAATTTTTCCAATATGTTTATAATTATTAAAAAATGTATGAATTATAATACGGTATTAAAATTATCCAGTAACTTTAATTTAGAGAGTAAAAAAAAAGTACGCAAACAACAATTTGTAAAAACTTGTAAGTTTATATTTGTAAACATTTGCTGTTTTCTAAAACATAAATCGCTGTTAAAGCTCTAAGAAACAAAAAGTTAATAATATTATGATTTTTTATCAACCAACGTATACAAACAAATTAAAACCATATTTTTGCTTTAAAATTATAACTTATAAAAAAGGGTATATAAGATTCGGCATAGCCGAATATAGCACTCTTACTTGTTATATTTAAAATTTTTTGAATTAACTTAAACGTTTTTTTTTTGCATTTCATGTAACTTCATAGGTTCTGTATGTGGTAGGGTTCTATAGTTAAAACAAAACGTCGACTTTTCGAACTTTCGACTTTTGGTAATTTATGAAAAGTCGACTTTTCGAACTTTCGACTTTTTAGTGAAATTTCGACTATTTCCGACTATTTTCGACTTTTTGCAACTTTTTACCATTTTTTGTAAAAAATACATGGTTTCTGCATTTATTGATGCGCCTTTTGCAATGTTTAACAATTAAAATTAAATGTATTAACGGCCACTTTCACAATGTACGATTATTTCATTTTTAACAGAAAATTAACTTAACGGGGACCATTTAACCAACGGTTACCGATTTACGTTTCACCATCATTTGATTACTTAAGCTAAGTACTCTGTTCAAAATTTCGTGCGAACTGCTGTCAAACTACATATAAAATATTTGGAATGAAATACATGCGAAATAATTTCGCAAAAGCAGTACTCTGTTCTTATTGTGGAAAACATGTGAAATACATCTGGCAACCTTACTTTTCCACACGAAATAACATAAGCAGCACTTATTTCGCACGAAATGAAAACCAACAGCTGATCATTTTTTGCATATAATTTTTTTCGCATGAAAAAACTAACATTTTTCGCAAATATGAACAGAGTACTAGGCTTTAACAAAAGCATTTAGTAGAAAGTACGGCAATACTGCATACATTTGTTTACGAAAAATAGTGTAATGAAAGATTGAAATATAAAACATTTCTAAAAAGGCGGCATCAAAAAATAATAATTTGTATTTTATTAGTTGTATAATAAAAAAAACTTATAAAACTCAAAAATATTAAGTTACCTAGCTATATTGCATAACTATATACCAAGAAACAAACTGAACAACAAATATTGAAAACCAACAAGAAAAAGTGCACATTTGTTGTTTGGTTTGTATTTTTTTTCAGAAGTGCAATATCCGGGTGGTATCTGGATCACGCAGTGCAAAATTTTCTTTTCTGCGCTTTAATTTTTTTAAAAATTATAAATATTACAAAAATATAAATATTTGTTCATGTTCTTTTATTACATTTCTTACAATTAAGATGCTAACCGGCGAAGTTTGTTGGGTTATATTTAACTGCAACTTTGTTGTTAAATAGTGTCAGTTAGAAATTAATCGTCAGATTAGCCTAACTTGCGGTTAAAGTTCACGTTTACTTTTAATCGTACATTGTAAAAATGGCCGTAAGGCGATAATAAATTAAATAATATTATCACTTTTGTTTCTAATAGTTAGATTTAAATTTATAAAACAGTAAACAAATTTACATTACTAATTTGGCATGTTTATTATCAAACATTTTCCTAAAAGTTTCTGTAATTCGAGTATATAGGGTATGTCTAAAAATTTCAAATTTTATATAAATATTTTGTGTAGAAAGAGCATTTTTTTATAAACATTTACTTATTTGCTTAATTCAGAACAATCTGTATCGTGTATCTTGTATTAAATACATTTTTTATTTATTTGTTTGTGAACATCCATTGTATGAATCTATTTTGTATTTAAAATGTCAGAAACCATATAAGAAGAAGAAAAACAACAGCATGTTTTCTAGAAATAAAATTTAACTGAAAATAATAAATTAATTAATTTGTTTTGAGAAATCTATAAATTGCTGCTGAAATTAAGAAAATTTGTTTAATATAAATTAAAGATTTATCATGCGGTTTAGTATTTTTTAATTAGAAATACTTCACTTTTATCCATTTTTAAATTATTTTGCGATTTCACGTTTTAGCCCGAATGAGACAGTTTTAGTGAATGATGACTTGGGTGTGGCACAGACCGCATGTCCTATTTCAGGATCGCGAATGCCATGATTTTTCCCTGGATAAATAAGCTGTAGCAAACGCTCGATGTCTATAGCAAAAGCTTGTAGCGTCTCATTGGCATTCTGCATTTCACACGCAATTCCCTTCGGTATAATTCCTTTTTATGTTCGCCACCGTACTTACGTTGTAGCACCTTCATTATCTCATCATAACTATTTCTATTACTTATTGCTACGCTTTCAAGAACTACCGCTGTATTTCCTTTTAAGGCCAATATCCGTTCTAGAGCTTTTTCGTCATTGTTCCATAAGTTTCTCTTGGCAACTGTATCAAACTGGAACTTCAAAACATTAAATGGTGTGCTGTCATCAAAAGTAGGAGCCTTTATTCTACTGGATGTTTCTGAAATAATTCGCACAGGTCCATCTTGACGTTGAATATTATTCATTTTGTATACCCTACACCACCATAGTGGGGAGGGTATATTGGATTTGTGCAGATGTTTGTAACGCCCAAAAATATTAGCCTAACACCCACCTTAAAGTATACCGATCTACTCAGAATCACTTTCTGAGTCAAACGATCCCATATAAGGCTCACTTCCGAAAATCACTCATGAATATAAATTATCTTACTTGTTTTATTTCCAGATCGTGCAGTTTATTATCGACACCATTCTTTCGGACAGTTTTTTATTGACGTCTATGGCTTGTATTTCTAGGCAGCTTACTAAGTCGGATACCTTTTTCCACTCTGCCGTTTATAACTTCTGATATTTGCTGAAGCTTCTCGTCTGTCGCTCTAGAAGTCTCTTGAAATTTCATTTTCATTATTTTATTTCTTTCTTTAACTTCAGCAAAAAGTTTCTTGTTGTTGACTTTAGAAGTTTCTTGATCTTCAGCAAGAAGTTTCTCGTTGTTAACTCTAGAAGTTTCTTGAACTTCTCTAGAATTTTCTTGAACTTCAGCTAACAGCTTCTCGTAGTTGATTTTAGAATTTTCTTGAATTTCAGCAAATTTCTCGTTTGTCTCTTTAAATTTTTCCATTATAGCAACAAACATTGTGCTTAAATCCATGCTGCTTGTTGTTGCACGGGTACATTTCGTCTCTATACACAAACTCGTAAGTTCCGATGTCAATGTCACGCCGCTTGAATTCATAGATGACGGCAACTCCAACTTACTCAATTCTTTCTTGAGTTGTTCTACTTTAAGCTCTTCAAACTTCATGCTTATTGTTTTGCAATCCCACTTCTGACACCAATTGTTACGTTTTAACCTTTTTAAAACGTTCACAGAAATACGCACACTCTTTATAATGTACAAGTATACACTGGCAATGCAGTTGATGTCTTTACTTAACGATGCTTCAAATTAGACTTACTCACGACTGCAACCTCTGCCACTATTTCTGCACACGTCTTTCGGGAATCTTCTACAATGCTCTTAACGGACAAACTAGTATGTTCGAATTCTAGAGCCTTCAATGTCAATTTTAGCAGCTTAAACATTTAGTTTTGCCATACTTATAAACAATGCTAATAACCGCATGCTATCAGCATTGTTGATAAGAAAAAGCTTCTACTGATGGACGTGTTTATAAACATGATGAATGCTGCAGACAGTCGTTACAGACCGTTAAATTCAAAACGCTATTCGAAACAATATTTATAATTAGATTTCTTATATACATGTAGTTAGATTTTTTTTATAATTTATAGTTTTAAAGCAAAATATAGTTTTAATTGCTGTTAAAGCATGTTCACTAGACCGTACCTCAAAAATAAATTTCCCCGTACACCCCCATATATAATGTAGTTCTGCAAGGTTGTTATAACAAATTTTTTTATATTTTTTTGCCATTTACAGTCGGATCCTAAAATGTGATATTTCAATGTTTTTGTCTCGGGAAGACTAATGTTTGGCTCTAAGGGCCATTGACCTCAAGTATCCCTTTCTAGTATTTTTCCACCAGTTCTTTGTTCCTACCACCCTAATGTACCACCCTAATGTCAAAAAATTGAACCTCGCAAGAAATCATTAAATTTTTGCTAGCGAAGTAATTCGATAATACCTGAAGAACAGTCTGCATTTACCGTCGGATGTATAAGAATGATGTAACGAAATCGTGTCTTTCTGTCAAAGATAATTAGACACAATTTGGTACAAGCTTTTCTAATGCTCCAATGACGAAGTCTATTGAATTTGGTTAGAATCGGTTCATTATTTCTCATAGCCCCCATATAATTGCCCTATCTGAAAATAGTTAATCGCTCATAAATAAATTAGTTATATAGATATTCAAACCAAATTCAGCACAAATAAGTTTTGTATAAGCCGAACTCGCACCACCAAATTTTATTATGATTGGTTCATAATTAGTCATAGCTCCCATATAAGGACCACTTCCGAAAATCACTTTAACTAGCATAAATCTCTTAAAAATTTTGGTATTCCAATAAAATTTAATATAAATTGTTTAACGATCAGTCCATAATTAGTCATAGCTCCCATATGAGGCCCGCTTCTGAAAATCATTTTAACGAGATTTATTAAAAATGTTGGTATTCAAATCCAGCTTCCATATACATTTTAAAAGATTAGTGTTTATAATCATCTTCTCGGTGTAGGGTATCATATGCTCAGGCTTGACCGACTATACTTTTAAACTTGTTGTTATTTTTTTTGTATAGTTAAATTTTAAAGTGTTTCTGCTGGAGTTATCGAATTACTTCGTTAGCAAAAGTTTACTGATTTCTTGCCAGCTTTAATTTTCTGACATTAGGGTGATAGAAACACAGATCTCGTGGAAAAATAGTAAAACTGGATACTTAAGGCTAATGGCCCTTAGAGAAAAATGTTGGTCTTCACGACACAAAAACACTGATACATCATACTTTAAAATCCGACTGTAAATGCCAAAGATATAACGAAAAATATAAAAAGCCAACTGCCTTGCATAAATACATAATATTAGGGGGCGCACTTTTTATTTTTGCTTGTAAGGTGGTACGCTCTAATGTTCACATATGCAGAGTTAATCATCTCAAACGTGATTAAGCTCTAATCACATCAAAATCGAGATGTTTAAATGATTTGTTACTTACTTCAAATTTATATGATTAAAACTTAATAATTCCATTAATCGCATACCATCATCTGAACATAACTCAAACTGATTGTGATGTAGCATCGGCCACAATGAACGTTCCTTTCAGGAACTTTATATACACCCGTAAATAATAAACACCCGTAAATAATCCATCAATGATCATAATTCCATCATTAATAAGTTTAAAATAACCTGCTGATAACTTTATTAAAGTATTTTTTTCCCGTTTTTAATGCTTAAAGAAATATAAATTAGTTTGTTGTTTTTATCTGTCAACTTAATCATTTTACTGTCAACTTAATCATCTCAAATGTAATGCGAACGGCTTTGATTAACTTTATCAATATTTTGCTTAAACGCGTTAAAAACTTAAGTCTGAACATAGCATTTTGTGCTTCACATACAAACAGTAAACGTTTGTTGATCAAAAATCATTGTATTATTAATATTTTGCTTTTTTTATTTTTTTTTTTAAATGTCATAACTTATCAAATGTTTTTAAACAGAAATTTACAAGTATTTACAAAATGTTTTTCGCGTACTTTTTTGGTTTTTTTTAAATTGAGAGTAATTTTATTTTTACCCTCTAAATAAAAATTACTGTATCATTTTTACTGCAAAGTACTTTGATTGATTTAACATACCTAATGTTAAAATCAATTAATTTATAGAAATCTACCTACATATAAGATTACGAAACAGGCACACGAATTCACTTATGACAGCCAATATTTAAAAATGAAATTATATCCAAAGCTACATGTAGGAAAAACACCTAATACAAAACCACTAACGGTATCTCGGCACCAATTTTTTCTTTATTTGTTGATATGTGTAATCTGACGAATTATTTTACTTGCTACAAGTATATTATATTGGATTAGAATAATAATTCGTATTCCCTTGCATAATAAAACAACCCTTGCATATTATGAATATTAAGAAAATGTTATTGAAATACTATTAAATAAATATATGACATAATATTACAGAAGATACTTTAACTACAGATTCTTACCATTTTCAATAGAGTTTGTCATTTATTCCTATCATTACATATCACATATAACAATCTATATACCTAATAATTGGTTAGCATTGCATGATTGGATCAACATTATCCTTATTCACCACAAGTGAAGAAAAAGAGTATAAATGAAGGAAAAGAGTATACAAATATATTTAGACAAAATTCAAAATTTTAAATATGGAAATGAGTTATATCACAAAATTTTAATATATATTCGCGAATAATATATAATAATTATATATAATTATGAACCCATAGTCAAAAAATCCAGCAGTATGTGGTCAAATATGAACCGATATTCACAAAATCCAGTATCCAGTATATCGATATGTTTTAGATATTAATGCAGGTTAATGTGTTTTTAGGAAGTTTTCATTATATGGAGCTATGACCAGTTATGGGCTAATCTTCATAATATTCGGTACAGTTTTTTCTCTGTATATGAGTATTATGTGTGTCGAATTTTAGCAATATAAAGATATTTATAAGAGATTTGTGAATACTTAACTGATTTTCAGAAGTGGACCTTATATGGGAGCTATGGTCAAATATGGACCGATATTCACAAAATCCTACAGTATGACTTCCAAATTTAAATTACGGATCTGTGTAAAATTTTGGTTTGATATTGATCTTTTTTAGATATTTATGCAGGTTAATGTGTTTTTCGGAAGTGGTCCTTATATGAGAGGATTCGACGCAGCAACTTTTGTATATAATTTGTGTCGAACTTCAACTCAATAGCGATATTTATAAGATATTTATGCGTGTTTAATGGTGTTTTCTTTTCTCATAAAAATGTTCCATTTATGTTACCATTGGCGCAGGGGTGAAAAGTCGTAATTTTCCTTTCTAAATATGTTGCATAAATAATTGGTAAATATGTTACATATCTCACCCTCAATTATATTTCAGTGTGAGATAATACTCTTTTTTGGAGCTGCGTTAAGTACTTTTTTTATGCAAAAAATGTTTGACAACAGCTGATTTCTATTGAAAATCAGTGTTGTTAATGCTTATTGGCAAACACACACAATTGAATGTCGAAAGTCGCTTTAACAGTGTTAAATATCACTTTTTAATACAAATTTCCAATTCAGTAATTGGCACGCTAAATATACATCAGTGTTAAGTGTAAAATCAAGAAATTACTTTGTTCCATTCTAATAGAAAACAAGTTAGAGTGCTATATTCGGCTATGCCGATTCTTAAATACCCTCCACATAAATTAGATGAAAATTATAGAAATTACATTGGTATAAACACTCTAATATCCATATTCAGTGTTTGTTATTGGGACTTAGCTCCGATTATGAAGATTTGTAGAATGGTAATGTAATACAGTAGTTTTCGGTTATAGTCTACAAATACAGTTGCACAATTTTTGTGGACTATAAGCGATTTAGGTCTATAACCGAATTAATTTTAAGCCATATTCATATTATTCATATATACAAATTATTTACTTTCTTCAATAAAACCACTTTTTTAAACAAAATAAAAGTTTATTTAAAATATAGTAGTAAATTGGTAGTATTTTATATATTGTTAGAAAAACTAGTTTACGCAGAACATATTTTATTTCAAATGTATAAAAATGTTATATATTCCTACCGTTTTCAACAGAGTCTATAATTTTATAATAGGAATAAAATGTACTATTTAACAATTTATATACTTAATAATTGGTTAACATTACCGATTGGGTCAACATTTTCCTTATTCACCACAAGTGAAGTAAAAGAGTATAAAAAAGGGTAAACAAATATATTTAGTCAAACTTTAAAAGTATATTTTTGTTCTATTTTAATGAATTTTCCGGATGTGAGCCTTATATATATAATTATGAACCCATAGTCACCAAGTCTAGTTGAAACTTTTACATTTTTTACCAATATGTGTGTGTATATATGCGTTAATGTATTTTTTGGATGTACGACTTAATTGGAAGATATAATTAAATATTTTAAAGTGATTTCTATGTATTTGAGGCATATTTTGCTTGATATTTTTCTCCATTACATTATTTACAAGAATTTTATGGGTATTATCATCGGAAATGGAGCTAATATGGGTGCTATGGTCAAATATGGACCGATATTCACAAAACCCAGTAGTATAATGTTTGAATACAATCTATCGATCTGTATACAATTTTAGTTCGATATCCATATATTTAAAATATTTATAGAGGTTAATGTATTTTTCGGAAGTGGTCCTTATATGGGAGCTATGACCAATCATCGGCCGATCTTCATAAAATTCAACACATTGATTTTCGTATATAATGTAAATATTTATTTGAAATTTTAACCAGATAGAAGCTTTTATAAGAGATTTATTAGTATTAAAGTAATTTTCGGAAATGGACCTTATGTGGGAGCTATGGTCAAATATGAACCGATATTCACACAATCTAGTAGTATCATTTGTGAATTAATACTACCGATCTGTGTAAAATTTTAATTCGATAACGATATTTTTCAGATATGAAAATTAATGTGGTTTTTAGAAGTGGGTCCTTATATGGGAGCTATGACCAATTATGGGCCGATCTTCATGAAATTCCCTACAGCGATTTTCATGTGCATGAGGATTATGCAAGTTGAATTTCAACCTGATACCGATATATATAAGATATTTAAGTGTATTTAGATGAGTTTCGGAAGTAAACTTTATATGGGGGCTAGGGTCAAATAGTGCCCGATCCAAAAAAAAATTGGTCTCGCGATTTCTGTTTGCACGAAACATAGTTGTGCTGAATTTTGTATGGATACTGCAATTCTATGGGCATTTATATACCATAGCACCATATTTCGGGAAGAAATTTGTATGGGGGCTACGAGAAATTATGGACCGATTCTTTCCATTTTTAACAGAATTTTGCGTTTTATCATATCAATAATGAGGGCAAAATTTCATGGTATTCTCTGCAATGAATTTACCCAAAAACACATAAAATCATGTGAAAATTATCAAAATTTTTGGAGGTTGTCTTACATTTTGATACATAACCCTGGTTCTACCAATTCGATTTTGCTGATTTTCAATACCAAACTGCTTAGAAGAATTATAAACATTTTGGTATACATTTCATTAATTTTGCTTATGTATTTTGGACGTGAGAGTGTTTTACACAGACAGACAGACGGACAGACAGACAGACGGACAGACGGACAGACGGACAGACAGACGGACATTGCTCAATCGGCTTAGAATTTCATAAGGATCAATAATATATATACTTTGTTGGGTCTCAGATGAATATTTCTCAATGTTACACACGGAATGACAAACGTATATATACCCTCTTTCACCACTTGTGGTGGTGGAGGGTATAAAAAGGGTATACAAATATATTTAGACAAAATTAAAAATTTTGCATATGGAAATGAGTTATATCACAAAATTTTATTTAATATATATTCGCGATTAATGAATTTTCCGGATATGTGTCTTATATATAATTATGAACCCATAGTCAAAAATTCCAGCAGTATGATTTCTGTCTACTTGTAACTAATTTCTGTTGAATTTTTGATCGATATCAATGTTTATATGCGTTAATGTATTTTTGGGTTGTGGAACTAATTGGAAGCTATGACCTATTATGAGTCAATCATCATAAAATAGTTTAACGTGATTTCTATGTATTTTAATTGAATTTCATCTTTACAAGAGTTTTATGGGTATTATAGTTATTACCGAAAGTGGAACTTATATGAGGGCTGTTGCCAATTATGGAGCGATATTCATAAAATTCAGTAGTATGATTTTTGGATTCAAATTTTGGTTCAACATATTGGAGCTGTCCTATTATGGGACTATCGCCATATAATACTGTAACGTGATTTCAAAGTATTTGAGGGCTATTTTTGTAAAATTTATAAATAAAAAAATTAATAAAACTTAATTTAAACAACGCTATTAACAAGTATGGACCTTATATGACAACTGTATCGAATTATGGACCGATATTTAAAAAATCTTGTAATACGATTCTTGAATACAAATTACTGATCGGTGTACAATTTTGGTTCAGTACAAATATTTTTTTTGGATATTTGTGTAGGTTAATGAGTTTTCCAGAAGTGGTACTTATATGGAGGCTATGACCAATTATTGACCGATCATCATACAATTTCGTAGAATGATTTTTACATATATTGTAATTTTTGGATTCGAATTTCAACTTGATGACTATATTTGTAAGAAATTTATGAGGGTTTTAGTGATTTTCGGGAGTGGACCTTATATGGAGCTATGGTCAAATATGGACCGATATTCACAAACTACAGTAGTATGATTACTAGATACAAATTACTCATCTGTGTATAATTTTATTTTGATATCGATATGTTTTAGATATTTATACAGGTTAATGTGTTTTTCGGAAGTGGTCCTTATATGGGAGCTATGACCAATTATGGGCCAAACTTCATAAAATTTAGCACAGTTGTTGCTATGTATATGAGTTTTATGTATGTCGAATTTTAGCATTATTAAGATATTTATAAGAGATTTGTGAGTACTTAACTGATTTTCGAAAATGGACCTTAAATTGGAGCTACGGTCAAATATGGACCGATATTCACAAAATCCTGCAGTATGACTTCCATATATAAATTACGGATCTGTGTAAAATTTTGGTTTGATATTGATATTTTTTAGATATTTATGCAGGTTAATGTGTTGTTCGGATGAGGTCCTTATATGAGGGCTATAAACAAATATGAACCGATCTTCATACAATTCTGTGCAGCGACTTTTGTATATATGGAAATTATTTGTGTCGAATTTCAACTCAATAGCGATAATTATAAGGTATTTATGCATGTTTAAGTGATTTTCGGAAGTGAACCTTATATGGGGGCTATGATCAAATATGGGCCGATCCACGAAAAATTCAGTCTTGTGATTTCTCTTAGCACGAAACTTATTTTTGCTGAATTTTGTATGGATACTGCAATTCTGTAGGCATTTATAGACTATAGCACCATATTTCGGGAAGAAATTTGTATGGGGGCCACGAGAAATTATGGACCAATTCTTTCCATTTTCAGGAGAGTTTGTCCTTTTATCATATAAATAATGAGTGCAAAATTTCATGGTGTTCTCTGCAACGAATTTACCAAAAGTCACAAAAATCATGTGAAAATTATAAAAATTTTTGGAGGTTGTCTTACATTTTGATCCATAACCCTGGTTCTACCAATGCGATTTTGCTGATTTTCAATACCAAACTGCTTAGAAAAATTATAAAGATTTTGGTATACATTTCATTAGTTTTGCTTATGTATTTTGGACGTGAGAGTGTTTTAAACAGACAGACAGACAGACAGACAGACAGACAGACAGACAGACAGACAGACAGACAGACAGACAGACAGACAGACAGACAGACAGACGGACAGACGGACAGACAGACGGACATTGCTCAATCGGCTTAGAATTTCATAAGGATCAATAATATATATACTTTGTTGGGTCTCAGATGAATATTTCTCAATGTTACACACGGAATGACAAACTTATATATACCCTCTTTCACCACTTGTGGTGGTGGAGGGTATAAAAATGTTTCATTTTGCAATGATGTGTGTAATTATATGGTATTATCTGCAATATTTTTACAGAAATAACAAAAAATATATGAAAATTATATTTTTTTTTAGGTAGTCTTTTTTGATTCATAACTTTGGGCCTACTGTACCGATTTTGCTGATTTTCAATACCAAACTGCTTAGGACAATAATAAATATTTTTCTTGATAGTTTACTAAGTTTGTTTGTGTATTTTGGACGTGAGCGTGTTTTACACAGACGGACAGACAGCCGGACATAGCTCAATCAACTTAGAATTTCATAAGGATTTATAATATATGAACTTTGTTGGGTCTTAGATGATTATTTCTCAATGTTACACACGGAATGACAAACTTATATATACCTTCATTCACCACTTATGGTGGTGGAGGGTATAAAAAATTATAAACGTTTATTCGTAGACAATGTGGTGCCGGTTATTTGACAATCCTATTGAGCTGGCATATAAATGGAGTACGCATATATATAGTCGGACGATGGTTGCTTTACAAGAAACCGGTTATTAAACTGTATTTTTGTAACTATATGTGAGTTCCCAATTAGCTTCCACCTAGAACACGTTAAAATCACTAGTTATGTAGTTAGTCAAGCAATCATTTAAGTAGCTAGTAAGTTAACTCCATCTATGTAACCGGTATGTAAATCCAAAGCGTTGACTACTTTGGGCCAGCTATCAGACAGTCTGTTTGTAGGACACGCAAATGTTAAAATAACTAGTCACGTAACAAATTATGTAAATGATATGTATCATCTCCCAGAACTGCTGGGATATTGTTAACTCACATTGTAAGTTTGTGTTTGTTATTTACTGTTTATTATACAGGATTTTGTGCAGTGGTTAAGTTTATGTTTTATCTTGATTTAAATTTATATTTTAAGAATTCATAAAGAAACCTACTGAACTAAACGTTTCCAAACAATTTTTAGGGTGTCATTTTATAAAAGAAAGCGTTCAGAAACGTAAGCAATTTGCATAAAGAATACTGGGAAAAAGGTTTTAAACTTGAAATTTGTCCATACAAAATTTGTTTTACGTTTGTCGTTGCGTTTTTTAAATTGAAGCCCTTAATGTTGGTTGGTAAACTTTTTATATTTGAGTTACTATCCCTGGTTTAAAATGTGGTTGGTAAATTCGCTAAGTTTAACTAATTTCCACATACATCGATAAAACAGTGCATAATAGTGGTTAAATGTGGCCTGGTGGCACTGTATTATCATACAGGCTGAATGGGTAAATGAATACCAGTGACACTATACAACAATGATAATACAGTGTTCTTCAAAGTTAATATCGTATCGTATTTTGTAAGGGTGGCTACTGATTCGAAACGGGTAAAAGGTGATGGTAACGCTAATTTGGATTATTTCAGTAACGGTATTTGGTGTTATTTCGGTAACGGTATTTTAATGATAAAAATCTAATGAATAAAATCTACAACTATCTATGAACTATTTTTTAGTTATGATTTCTGAATATGCACCAATCAAATGTATCACCCTTAAATACAAGATGTCAGACCGGAGACATATTCGTGTTTAAATAAAAGTGAAATATTTTCAGGTTTTGGATGCACACAAATTGTTTCTATTTTATATAGAAAATTAGCGGAAATTTCAAAGTATTTTTCGCTTTGAAAAAAAAAAATCAAAACTAAAAACGAAAAATAAATTAGTTTGAAGTCAGTTATTTCCTAATGTTCCTAAATTATTTTACCGTGAGCATTCGTAGTCGGTCATCTATGGAAAATAGTAAACTTAGGCCCATAATTACAACTTGCCAATAGTTAAAGGTATGATGTTATCAGACGGATAAGAAGCATTTGGTTATTGTAAGTTTACTTTCATTTTGCCTTTATATTTTATAGTGAGGCTTATGTACAAAGTTGCCATATTTTCTGTAAAATATGGCAACTTCACGGAAAAAATATAAATATATATTTTATTTTCCCAGTAAAAAAAATAAAAATAGAAAGCAGACGTTTGCTTTATATCGACAACCTAGAAAATATTTTTCAAATGTATTTGGTTGCTGTGAGTAAACAAATAAAAGTATATGGTTGCTACTATGTACAATTAATTTGCATTGGCATATTTTCGAATAAATTAATTTTATTTTACAAGGAATTTGTAATAAAGAAAAATTTGAAAGGTCACTTTATTTCTCACTTTAATTAAAGTTACCTTTTACTATTACGCACATTAAAGGCAAATTGTAATAATGGCCTTTAATCAGAAAGCTAATGCAATTTGCTTATTTAATAATTGAAATCTGTGAAAATATTTATATGTGCCTAAGAAAAAATTATGGTAATAATGTACATATCGTTACCTTAATATAGAAAGGCTACAACTCGTGTTTTTTTTTACAAGCTCAGATTATCGTTTATTTCGATAAATGGTCTTATTTCATATTTAGCCAACAAATCTCGACTTAAAAAGAAACACGAGTTAGGACCTTTGTATATTAAGCTAACGATAAAAACCAAAATAAACAATGAATTACACGAATATTTTTAAGTACTTTTTGTTGTGTATGTTGAAGTGATATTTATTGTTTCTTGAGTGTTAAAGAAAAGATTTTCGTTAGAACCAAATATGGTACTATTATATTAATTTTAATGGGCTAAAACACCCAAAGTTTATTTTTACAAATAAATTAATTTAAAAATTAATATATTGTATTGAAAATACAACATTTTTTTATATTTTTGTTCATTCAGAATAAGTAATATTTTCTTACACGGACCATACAGTACAGCATAATATATTTTTGTCTTATTATTAAACTAGTTAATGACGAACAAAGTTCACTTTTAAGTGTATTTAAAAAAGCAATGGGGTCGTTCCAATATTAAAAAAAACATCTACCGGGGCTGATGTTTCATAATTTATTTAACATTTCTTGATATTGATACGTTTTTACCTAGTTTAAAATTTGTAACAACTCCTTATTTATTTACATCACTTTATAACACTCTCTTTTAACTATTTACGGTTGAGTGGTCACTTTTCTAACCACCTTTTCTATAGTATTTAAAACATAGTTTATTGGCATCTACAGGCATTTTGCTAAACAATTATATTTCTTGAAGTCTTCTTTTTTTTTTTGCAAAACCTTGCCGTCAGGATGCTCTGGTTAGATTAATATATTAATTTGAAAATATTGTAAACCGCAGTTTTTCTAAGAGAATTTCCCGCATTCAATAAAAAAAGCACAGAGTGTTTTTTGTTCATCGAATTCAGTGTTACTTGGCTATGTCGTTTGTTTTACTAAGAAAAATTAGTCAAAATGAACAAATTTATATGCTACGAAAATTTGTATCATAAGACGGTGCTACAATGAAAAATCTTGGAAAACAACCTAGCGTGGGCTTTAGGTCTTGAGTACATTACAAATTGTGTAAAAAAATTTCAGAAACACCCCCAAATTCAGTGATGTTCGTCAACTTATTGACCTGTAACTCAGTCCGTTTTTGTCCGACTTTAAATTTATTACGCTTTAAAATGACGTGCATTCTATGATACATTTGTAAGTTATAAGTATAGTTTTTGTTACGAATGTCTAACAAAAAAAACCAAATTTATCAACTTTTTTGATTTTAGTAGCTTTTCATTGTTTTTTTTAGTATGAAAGCTTATACAAATTTATACCAATGTATAAAGAAAATTTTGTTCTTAACAAAACATGGTCTCAATTTTTAAAAACCGGATGAAAATTGTAAAAGTTCTCATTAACACCTCGCACAGTGGGTTTGAAAAGTTTTATTTGGAAATAATTCGGTATATCGAGATTCTATTTGAGATATTGTTACCTTAGCTCCAATTGGTTGGAGGTGTTTTCGAGTTGATTTGCAGTTGTTGAGCTTCCTAGTGCTAATGGGGGCCAGTACGTTGCTCCTCAAAATTGGTCAAATTTTATAAAAAAAATCGCAAAAAATTCATTTCTGATCCGAATGAGGTGAAATTTAAAACATAAATAGTGCTTAAGAAGATCTGCAAAAAGTATGATTACATGAGTAGATTATCTTTATTAGTTAAAGAGATATTTATGATTATTAATTTTTTTTTATTAATTTTAAAAGTAAAACGCATCCAAATTTTGAAAATGTAAAAAGTGCCATATTTTTTAAGTTTTTTCCCAAAAAGGCCCATATATTTTCTTTTGTAAAAAAAAGAAAAATCTGGATTTTTATATCCAGGAATAAAATTTTATGCAAAAGCGTGTAAAGTAAATTCTGGCTCACTTAAGCGAACGCAACACCCCCAGACTTATCCAAACTTGGCCAATTTTTAAACAAAATTTAGATTTTAGTTAAAAATTCTAAAAAGGCAAAGCGCCGATTCTCGAAAATCTTCATATTTGTATAACCCTATATGTTTCTTAAATATCAGTAAATAAAAACTTACTGTTCTATTGATTATATTGTTAAGTTTCTACATTTTAAAAACGTTGGTTTATTTCCTTTAAACAAACCGGATACTTTTGATTGCAAATAAAAAGCAGTTTAGTAGTTTAAAATTTGTAACAACTCTTTATTTATTCAAATGTACAACAACAACAGTCTAAATAGTCACAACAACAACAGTCTAAATAGTCTATATATATATATATATATATCAATTCGCAGAAATGCACACACATTTTATAATGTACAAACTTAAATGTAACTCTAACAGCGCCTATTATCAACTCACTCACTACTGCAACCTCTGCCACTATTTATACACGCGCCATCTATTGTGAATTTTCTACAATGCTCTAGAGCTTTTGATGTCAATGTTAGCAACTTAAACGTTTAGTGTTGCCATACTTATAAACAATGCTAATAACCGCATGCTATCAACATTGTTGATAAGTTGATAAGAAGCTTCTACTGATGGACGTGTTTATAAACATGATGAATGTTGCAGGCAGTTGTTACAGACTGTTAAATTCAAATCGCTATTGCAAATTCGTAACAATATCTACTTGATTACCTTCATCGGATAATTTTTATGGCCTTGCCAGTTAGATTGTTAAGTTTTTAATATATTACCTCAAATCTTCTTTTTTCTTTTGGCTAACAAGACTGCCTACTTTTCACTACTCATGAAATTCCGGTATTAACACTATTCATTTATTTTTTTATAAAATCCTTTGACATTTTTTATTTTACTAGCAAAGCGCAGTGGGTCAAGCTAGTAATGAATAAATATTCTTAACGTTTGATTTCAAACGCTTGGGAATGTTTAGTTCTGTTTTATGAAATTCAATTTTTTGTACGGAAACGAATAATTCGTTTTTAAAAGGATATTATGGTCCCTATTATTTTTTCCAACACTGTATGAAACTACATTACCACTTCTATGTTCTGCATCTGTGTAGATGGGATTGAACGACGTTTCCTTCTTATTTCTTCGGTGTTGTCATCACCTGGTATATCGCCATTATCAGTTCCTTCCATTGGAAGCATTACCACATTACTTGTGTCATCTTTGCTCTTTGTAAAATTAATGGTAATTTCATTATTAATTTATATTTGTTTAATTCAAGTTTACCATTGTTATGCACATTAGCACTTGTAGTATGAACATTCCAAACGATAGAAACGCTAAGGTAGTCAGAGCAATATCTGTAATGTCTTTTAATCCAATTTCTTTTGTTTGCTTGGACGGTGCTGCTGAAACCAAATTAGGTACTGGATGTGGTGCTGAATTATAATCATCATAACTGTTATCATAACCTATTTAGAACGATATACATTGGTTTATAAATTCTTTATTTTTCAAAAATTACTATAAATAAATGTAAAATATCATAAAGGAAAATAAATATAATAAATAAATAATTAATATAAATAAACATTTTATTGTATAATATAATTTTTCATATGCCAAAAACTCAACTGAAACCTTTTTTGTCTTATTTTTGAAAAATATTTTTTTAGTTTTAGCTTCACATTAATTTTTGACTATAAACTTCCTTATATAGGGAAATTTCTGGGTAATTTTTTTCGGGAAATTTCGGTAATTTCTTCAAAATTCTTAAAAATACAGTACTATTATCGCACTGATAAAAGAGATTCGTCGTGATTTGTTGCCAATGGAATAATTCTATTATATCCATTTATTTCTTCGATACTAGCAACATAAAGTCAATTGACACAGAAGAATTACGATTTAACCAAATTTTTGTCGCCCCAAATAAACCGATTTGGACAATTTTTTTTGTTTAAATGTTCATTATAGTCAAACATAGCTTTTTACTGAAAGAAAAATTGACAACGCACACTTTTTTTCGATTTATCTAAAATCGGAAAACGCCTACACTGGTTTGGGTAATTGTTTGTTTAAAATGTTACAATAGTCCACAAAAGTTGTTTACAGAAAAAAATCGTCCACGCCCATTAATGCACCCACTTATCAAATACATCTGCAAAAATGTAACCAAAGACAGTGACATGGCTGAGAATTCCAACAATTCTCAATTTAAAAATTTTTTCATTTGCCATTCATGAAAGTCATCCAAATGTTGTTCATTTAGCCGTACATCTGGAAAATTGTCAACGCGTGCGAATGTAAGAATGGCACTGATTGGGAATACACCCTCAGATATGCTTTGCATTCGTCAAAAGCTCATTTAATACGAACATTGTTTTCGATAATTATTTCAACATGCTTCCCATCCTAAGTCCCGGTCTACAGTGTTAAACATTTGCTACAAAACATTTTTAAATTTTCTTTTGAAACTGCATTCGTGTCCACGCAGTGAAGTTTTTGCTAATCAGTTTTTGACATTTGAACGAATAAATGTGGAAACATAGAGAAACAACAAGAGCGGAAACTAGAAAAGAACTCAAACAAAAATTTTATTCAAAATAATCACACATACGAGTGTTGTTTTTGTTTTCACATAGTTTTTTTTACTAATACTTTCTCAGCACTTAGGTTTTTGACAACTGAGTTAGGTCTTTGACAGGAGAGTTTCCGCTCTATGTATATTTCTCTATGTGTGGAAACATCATGTACATGAAACAGAGTACCCTTTTCCATTCCATTTTCCCCTTACATCGACAAACTCAAATGTTTTGCAGCAAATGTTTCACATTATGGATGGAGACTAACCGACTGATTTGTGGATCAAATACAAAGATGCCATGTGTGATGATATTTTTCATTAGATGCGTATTGGAACATCAAATCCAAATTTGCAACTGAGCGAGGAAATCTACAACGAGGCTTTGATATTAATTGAGGACATGTGCTAGATGATGTCGAACAAGGGATTATCCGATGCATGACCCATTTAATCAAGAGTTGCGACGCGAAAAACTATATGATACAAAAACTAACCACGTCTTTGTAATGCGGTAAAAAACCTGATGAATAACGTCATCGAAGCAACAATACTTAAAGGAAAGTAGAATTGAGAAAACGTTTTGATACCACAGATCATAAAGTGTCCGTTAAGGATTCGCAATGACAATTAAAATATCTCAAGGGCAGTTATTGCGTGTTTGCGGCATTAACCTTGAAAATCCTCTTCCCGTGTCGGAAAACCATCAGCATTATTTGTTTACTCGCCAGACAAACACAAAACATAAAATATCGTGTAACATAGAGCATTGTAATGAACAAAATTAAGATATCATAGCTCAGCAATCGAAAAACGAATTTCTTAATTTGAATTGGTTACCTGAACATCGATCATTCAAACTAAATGTAAATAGAACACCATAAGATTGATTGAACATTGGATTTTCAACACTAAGGAGGGGCAGAACCTCAAGGCCACAAATTGGGGTGTCTTGGCTATATTAAAAATGATGCCATATTGTTGTTCTCGATCCGATTTGAAAGATTTATATAAATGTAGAATCTAAAAGAAGAGAACTATAAAAAACATAACTATAACAATATTTTATCTTTTATAGTTTTCAAGATATTCACCATTGAAAATAGAAATTTTATGATTTTTACATACCTTGGTCTTTTTTTCAGATACATATATATTTTTTAATTAACAACAAATGTGTTAGTGTTATGAGGAATGAATTATTTCAAAATCGATACCAAGTCAAAAGTTATGTGCACTTAAATTAAAAAAAATTTAAAAAGTATTTTTTTCACGATTTTTTTCAAAAAATGAACTTACATTAATCTTTATACAGAAAATAAAAAAATAAATATTGCGTGTATATTTTTCTCAACGGTAACATTTTGGGAAGTAGTATAGAAGAAAAATAATTTCAATATTAGTATAACTGCGTGGTGAAGAGCCTTCCGAAGTAGACCTATTTTTTATGTAAATTTAAAATTTATGCCAAATTTTCTCTAATAGCAAAAAATTAAAAACTCTATTATATACCCCATTATGTTCTTAAATATTTTGCAAAGGGAGTTTATAGCCCGGATCTCGGTACCGTTAACAGAGTCAAAAATCTAAAAAATAACATTTTTGGGATTTTAAAATTTTTTATTCCCATATTTTTGGAAAAATTCTTCTATCAATTTTTTAATTCTTAGGAATGCTTTTATTTATTTTTTGGCTGAATTGTTATGTTTTGTTTGTTTTTGTTCTATTTATTAATAAAGCACTTAAATAAGTACACAAATTAGTGGTTTAATTTTTAATTTAAAATTAAAATATAAATTATTCGGTTAATCGAATAATTTAAAATTAACCGATTATTAACCGATTAAATCTAAACCCCGATTAATTATTTGCTCGATTAACCGATTAAACCAGAATCCCGATTAATTGAATACCCTAGTATTTATGGTACTTTTTTTATTCTAATAATACGTTCCGAATGACCTAGAATCCACATTACAATGAATAAATAAACATGAAACTAGAGAATTAGGAATTAGTATTAATTCACAAAGGTAGACTTAATAGTACTATTTCTTTCTTTCAATTTGGAGTGGCGAAGCGCACCGGGTCAGCCAGTACTCAATACTTTTATGGGATATTTGAAAATAACTAAGACTTTGATGCAAAAATTTTGCATTATTTTTTTTAGTTAAATAAATAAAAAGTCATTTGAAGTTTAATTATCAGGAAATACTCGTATAATCAATATTTTAAAAAGGGTTTGTGTCTGCGAAAGGTAGCCTGCTACATCATCTGAAGCAATTATTTTTAAAAAAATTAAAGAAATCTTAAGATATTTTTACTGACCTTTTCTTTTTTTTACCCCTTTTTATTAATTTATTGAATTAAAACTAGTTGCTCTCCACAAGAGAGCCTTAATGGTTAACTGGCACTCATCTTAGTGGGGTGGTAGATCTGCTCTACGGAGCCTGGATCGGGTTTGGATCTGCACAAGTTGTCTTGCAAGCGTATTGGGATGGTTTTGCAGTTTAACAATATATTTCTCACGGACTTTCTTGAACTCTTCCTTTACCAATGTCACTTCTAAGTCCCTGTAGATGTTTTCATTTCGTATATACCATGTTGCTCCCGTCATGGTCCTAGGAATTTTAGATTGGGCCCTCTGTATAAGATCAATACTGGTGTTGCTAGCCATTCCCCATAATTGAATTCCATACGTCCAAATTGGTTTTAAAGCGGTCTTATACAGTCTTATACTTTATATTCAAGGCTTAATTTTGATTGATTACTGATTACCCAATGAAAGAGGCTTTTAGCTTCATGTGAAGTCTGTTGGTTTCTATCCAAGTAACCGTCTATCAAGATGAATACCAAGGTAGGTGACATAATCAAACTGCGGTATATAAACGTTGTTGAGTGTGACAGGTGTGCAATTTCCTCTCCTTAGAGCGAACGTAACATGTTTACTTTTCAGCTCATTCATCTTTATTCGACAGTTTTTCAACCATGTCTCCACACGTACGAGATAATTTTGTAGTTGACTAGATGCTATGAGTGGATTTTTGTGTGAACTAATAATGGCGGTATCATCCACAAATGTAGAGATTGTTAATTTATCGCACGTAGGCAAGTCAGAGGTGTAAATCAAATATAACGTAGGTCCTAGTACACTTCCCTGTAGAACGCCAGTTCTAATCTTGTATTCTCTCGTCACATAATCATTGAACTTAACTCTGAAAATTCTATTCGATAGATAAGACTCCAGCAATTTATGAGTACATAGTGGTAGTAAACATTTGATTTTATGTACTAGACCTTTATGCCATACCTTGTCAAAAGCTTGGGCAACATCTAAAAAGACGGGAGAACAATATTTCTTTAATTCAAAAGATTTTGTAATCTCTCCATTTAAACGATTGACTTATTCAATGGTGCCATGATGTTTACGGAAACCAAATTGGTGCACTGGGATAATATTTCCATAATTCAAAAATAGTTTGATCTTTTCGTGGAATATTTTCTCGAATAGCTTCGACAAACAAGGGAGTAGGCTAATAGGTCTATAAGAAGATGGCAGGGTTAAATCTTTTCCCGGTTTCGGTATCATCATTATTTGAGAAATTTTCCAATTTTTTGGATAAATTCCAAGTTTCAAGATCGCATTAAACAATATAGAAAGCACAATTATTGCCACATTTTGTAGGTTCTTAATCAATGATGGAGTTATTAAATCACATCCTGGTGATTTCTTCAAGTTCAATTTATTTGTAATTACTCTATTAACATCCTCAGGCCCAATATCGAATTGGGCTGCATTAGCCATTGTTGAAACCGGAAATTCTTCGAGGTCGAACTCATTTGCCGTGGAATTAGGTTGAAATACTTCACTTAAATGTTCAGCAAATACTGTTGCTTTTTCTATAGCACTTCGTGCCCAGGTTCCGTCAGCTTTTCTTAAAGCGCTTTGTGTCTCTACCGGTGGCTTAATGTTCCCCGTTGCCTTCCAAAGAGAGAAATTTGTGTATTCTGTGCTCGTCAAACTTTTAATATAATTTTCGTTTATGCGATCCTCTTCTAAATGAAGGGCTCTTTTCAGTTTTCGTACTGCTGTGGACAGCCTCTGCTTTGCAGCAGGTGATCTATTATGTTGCCATTCTGAGTCTTCTCTTTTCGAGAAGAAGTATTTCAATATCCGAATTTGAAATAAGCGTATTAGTTTTTGGAGGGAGCCGAAATTATCAATGACGTGAAGTCATTGACGGTTTTATTTATGTCTTCCTCACACTGTAAATTAGGATTTGTGTGGATATGACTGCTGATATATTTCCTATATTTTAGCCAATTTGTCTTAAAACACAAAGAGTCCTTAGGAAATCTTGGGTTGTTCGGTCTCTCGCAATAAGTAATAATTACAGATAGATCATAGGATATTTCTGTGAATACTGTATTTCGACTAATATTTCTACATATGGCGATGTCTATTAGATCAGGAATTTTTCTAGGATCAGTTGCCCAATAAGTTGGGTGTCCAGGAGACACGAAATCTAAGCAATTTTTGCGATGAACTAGAGCTTTATACAGCTGTCTACCTCTGGGATTCACCAATCGCGAACCCCAATATGTGTGTTTGGCATTGTAGTCTCCACATGCCAGAAACCGATCTCCTAGTGTTATAAAGAATTCTTCAAATTTTTCCTTGGTCATCGAAAAACGTGGTGGGCAATATATAGAGCTCAAAGTTAATTCTTCAGCTGGTGTTCCAGGCGAATAAATGTTGCTTGCATATAATTCCTTGAAAACGCATCTAAGGCACAGTGTCTCAATCGATTTCTAATTATGATACCGGTACCGCCATGTGCCTTACCATCCGGATGGTTTGTGTAATAGAATGAGTAACCTGATATATTAAAGTTATATCTATTTGTAAGATGTGTCTCCGAAAATAACATCACATCGATGCTTTTATTTAACATAAAATGGGACATTTCCGATTTGTGCTGGTTTAAACCATTTGTATTTCAGAAACATATTTTTAAAAAATTCATTTTCTTGTTAATAGAATTTGAATCATTTGGTTCTGTGCTCTCAGAAGCTCTTGTATTGTGGTTTGCATGGATGACATGAAATTAGTCATATTTTGATTAAGAGAGGAAATATTCTCAGTAAGTGCTTGCATAAGGTTTTCCAACCCTCCCATATTTTGGGGGACACTGGGCTTTTGATAACCCGATCTTAAAATACTGGCATATGAGCTGGCTCCAGCATTAATTGTAGCTCTTTGGTCATTTTGCTGTAATATTGGATGAGCCGCATTTATATTTTTATTTGAAAAAACTACTCCAAAGCTTAGTGGTCTAGATGTAGATTCCGAATTTGTAGGTGTTGGTTCAACTATTTCACCTCTCAATAGCTTTTGCCTCTCTCTTAATTTTTTTAATAACTCCTTGTAGACCGGGCATCCGCGGTAATTAGCGGAATGATCTCCACCGCAGTTATCACATTTTCAGAAAATTTGGCATAAATTTGAAATTTACATAAAAAATGGTTCTACTGAGACCATTCTTAACTATATCACATTGTGACGAAGAGTGCAGGTCTCCGCATGCAATACTGATCTGTTTTTAGAAACAGTTTGTTTCTCATTTCTAAATTTTGATTTTTTCTACTGAAAATAGATTAAAAGTAAAAAATCGAAAAATAATTGTCGGTTTCGGTTTTGAACCTTTAAAAATCGCGGTTTAGGTTAAAACCGAACTGGAAACTCTACTATAACCTCCCTTTGCAAAATATTTATGAACATAGTGGGGCATGTAATAGAGGTTTTCATTTTTTGAAAGCAGCTACGCGATTAGAGAAAATTTGGCATAAATTTGAAATTTACATAAAAAAGGTCTACTTCGGAAGGCTCTTCACCACGCAGTTATACTAATATTGAAATTATTTTTCTTCTACACTACTTCCCAAAATGTTACCGTTGAGAAAAATATACACGCAATATTTATTTAGTTTCTATTTTCTGTATAAATAGACATAAATGCTAGTACTTTTTTCGAAAAAAAAAAAAATCGTGAAAAAACTACTTCTTAATATATTTTTTTTAATTTAAGTGCACATAACTTTTGACTTGGTATCGATGATGAAATAATTCATTCCTCATAATACTAACAATTTGTTGTTAATTAAAAAATATATATCTGAACAAGTAAGAGAGATATATTCGGCTGGGCCGAATCTTATATACCCTTCACCAAACTATACTTCAAAATAAAAATTTTAAATATTTTTAGGTAAACAAAATTTATTTTTTTTCCAGTTGTTTTTTTTTTAATTTTTTGAAAAAAAAATTTTTTCGATTTTTTTTTTTTTAATTTTTTTTATTTTTTTTTTAATATTTAGCCAAAAAAACTTTTGGTGAAAAAAAATTCGGGTTCAAAATTTTTTTTCCCGATTTTGACCCATTGTAGGTCCAACTTACTATGGTCTTATATACGTCGTTGCAAAGGTCTTTGAAATATCTATCATTAGATATCCATATTGTCTATATTAATGACTTAGTAATCCAGATATAGGTAAAAAAATAGGTAAAAAATCGAGGTTGTCCTGGTTTTTTCCTTATATCTCAGCCATTTGTGGACCGATTTTGCTGATTTTAAATAGCAAACTTCTCGAAAGCATGTCTGACAGAATTATTCAAGATTTGGATCCCGAAGATATCTGGGGTCTTCAGAAAATTGATTTCAACAGACAGACAGACAGACAGACGGACATGGCTAAATCGACTCCGCTATCTATAAGGATCCAGAATATATATACTTTATAGGGTCGGAAAATTATATTGTGGAAATTACAAACGGAATGACAAATTTATATATACCCTTCTCACGAAGGTGAAGGGTATAAAAAAAGACCAAGGTAAGTAAAAAACATAAAATTTATATTTTCAATGGTGAATATCTTGAAAACTATAAAATATAAAATATTGTTATAGTTATGTTTTTTTATAGTTCTCTTCTTGTAGATTCTACATTTATATAAATCTTTCAAATCGAATAGAGAACAACAATATGGCATAATTTTTAATATACCCGAGACACCCCAACTTGGGGCCTGAGGCTCCGCTCCACCTTAGTGTTGAAATTCTAAATTCAAAACTTAAGCTCTACAACACCTCCTCTATAGTCGAGGGAAATTTTATTTAAATCGGATTAATGGTTTAGAAGTTACAGACTTATTTACACTTTTTATTTTAATTTCCCCCACTGTGACCCAAAACCTCGGTTTTAGGTTCTCGAACAACCACAATATGAGATTTTTTTAACTGCCTTTCTTTCCATACGAACTAGCCCAAACACAGTCAAGTTTCCTAAAAAGCTCGATAAAATGTTAACATATTTAGAAAAAATATATAAATCACGAAAGCAAAAGTTTCGCGTTAAAAATGGGAAGCTCGATTTTGATTTTAGACCCATGGTTTCTTCGGCAAACCTGCTTAGAATTCGTCGTATATTACGATTTTGATAACCGCTTGGTCGAAAAAAAAATTAACCCCACTATTGTACATTAGGTATAGAACTAATTTTGGCGAAATTTTTGGCATGTAATATATTTTTTTAGGTCCAGTTCGGTTTAGGTTAAAACCGAACTGGAAACTCTACTATAACCTCCCTTTGCAAAATATTTATGAACATAGTGGGGCATGTAATAGAGGTTTTCATTTTTTGAAAGCAGCTACGCGATTAGAGAAAATTTGGCATAAATTTGAAATTTACATAAAAAAGGTCTACTTCGGAAGGCTCTTCACCACGCAGTTATACTAATATTGAAATTATTTTTCTTCTACACTACTTCCCAAAATGTTACCGTTGAGAAAAATATACACGCAATATTTATTTAGTTTCTATTTTCTGTATAAATAGACATAAATGCTAGTACTTTTTTCGAAAAAAAAAAAATCGTGAAAAAACTACTTCTTAATATATTTTTTTTAATTTAAGTGCACATAACTTTTGACTTGGTATCGATGATGAAATAATTCATTCCTCATAATACTAACAATTTGTTGTTAATTAAAAAATATATATCTGAACAAGTAAGAGAGATATATTCGGCTGGGCCGAATCTTATATACCCTTCACCAAACTATACTTCAAAATAAAAATTTTAAATATTTTTAGGTAAACAAAATTTATTTTTTTTCCAGTTGTTTTTTTTTTAATTTTTTGAAAAAAAAATTTTTTCGATTTTTTTTTTTTTAATTTTTTTTATTTTTTTTTTAATATTTAGCCAAAAAAACTTTTGGTGAAAAAAAATTCGGGTTCAAAATTTTTTTTCCCGATTTTGACCCATTGTAGGTCCAACTTACTATGGTCTTATATACGTCGTTGCAAAGGTCTTTGAAATATCTATCATTAGATATCCATATTGTCTATATTAATGACTTAGTAATCCAGATATAGGTAAAAAAATAGGTAAAAAATCGAGGTTGTCCTGGTTTTTTCCTTATATCTCAGCCATTTGTGGACCGATTTTGCTGATTTTAAATAGCAAACTTCTCGAAAGCATGTCTGACAGAATTATTCAAGATTTGGATCCCGAAGATATCTGGGGTCTTCAGAAAATTGATTTCAACAGACAGACAGACAGACAAACAGACAGACAGACAGACAGACAGACAGACAGACAGACAGACAGACAGACAGACAGACAGACAGACAGACAGACGGACAGACAGACAGACAGACGGACATGGCTAAATCGACTCCGCTATCTATAAGGATCCAGAATATATATACTTTATAGGGTCGGAAAATTATATTGTGGAAATTACAAACGGAATGACAAATTTATATATACCCTTCTCACGAAGGTGAAGGGTATAAAAAAAGACCAAGGTAAGTAAAAAACATAAAATTTATATTTTCAATGGTGAATATCTTGAAAACTATAAAATATAAAATATTGTTATAGTTATGTTTTTTTATAGTTCTCTTCTTGTAGATTCTACATTTATATAAATCTTTCAAATCGAATAGAGAACAACAATATGGCATAATTTTTAATATACCCGAGACACCCCAACTTGGGGCCTGAGGCTCCGCTCCACCTTAGTGTTGAAATTCTAAATTCAAAACTTAAGCTCTACAACACCTCCTCTATAGTCGAGGGAAATTTTATTTAAATCGGATTAATGGTTTAGAAGTTACAGACTTATTTACACTTTTTATTTTAATTTCCCCCACTGTGACCCAAAACCTCGGTTTTAGGTTCTCGAACAACCACAATATGAGATTTTTTTAACTGCCTTTCTTTCCATACGAACTAGCCCAAACACAGTCAAGTTTCCTAAAAAGCTCGATAAAATGTTAACATATTTAGAAAAAATATATAAATCACGAAAGCAAAAGTTTCGCGTTAAAAATGGGAAGCTCGATTTTGATTTTAGACCCATGGTTTCTTCGGCAAACCTGCTTAGAATTCGTCGTATATTACGATTTTGATAACCGCTTGGTCGAAAAAAAAATTAACCCCACTATTGTACATTAGGTATAGAACTAATTTTGGCGAAATTTTTGGCATGTAATATATTTTTTTAGGTCATTTGGAATCAAAAACATCACGCACCAACACCAATTTCTAAGATAACCCATTTTTTTTTCAGTGAAAAATTATATTAATAATTTCATATTTTATTTTGCAAGTATGAGGGATTCTTTCCGTATTTAAAAATTATCTTTTGAAGTATGTCCGCAGTTATTATTAAAATAAAATATATTGTATTTCGAAATAATTGAAAATATTCAATGAAAAACTTTATTGCGTTTGTTGCGTGAACTTTCTTAACAACCGCCAAAAAATAATACCGTGGTTTTTCATATTTTTTAATGCTCTATTCGACTATGCTATGCCAATTCCATATTTGCAAAACATGTCAATAGTTATATCCATATTGTACATATTCTATATATATAAAAATGAAATGGTCCATGTATGTAATGGCATCACGTGAGAACGGCTGGAGCAATTTGGCTGATTTTTTTTTATTCGATTCGGAATTTTCAGGAGATGGTTTGTAAAGAAAAAATATTCAGAAATTCATGGCAAAACTGGTGGTATATGTGTTTGCTACAAATCATTAGTAAATAGCTACCGAAGCCGGGGCGGTCAGCAAATACAATTTTTTTAATTTAGATTCTGGACAGCGTCTGTCGGGTCAGCTAGTTTTCAATATAAATTTCGACCCTCCGTAGGGCCGCCGTATCTTAAAAACTATAAAAAGATTATAAAAATAAAAGAAATAAACCAATAAACCTAAATATCTCTTCAATTAATAGAGATAACCTACACATGTCAGCGTATTTAGATCTTCTCAAGGACTATTTATATTCATTCGGATCAGAAAAAAATCGCGAAAAACTACTTTTTTTAAATTTAAATGATTGATTTGATTGGATCCGCTATTAGCAAAAATCCGGACAAATTCAAAACTTAAACTCAGCTACACCTCCTCTATTGTTCTGGGAAATTTTATTAAAATCGGATTATCGGTTTAGAAGTTACAGATTTATTTACACTTTATTTTTAATTTCCCCCACTGTGTATTTTTTACGTTTGTTTATCTTGTTGATTTTAAATAAATTCTTACCAGCTTTATTAATGGTCTGCTTGTCCAAATTGCCATCATGTCCTTCTATCAATGATTTCTGCCGGTTTTTGTGAAAGTTAATTGGCTACATTTCGGATTTTAAATAAAAAATTATATAAAAAAAAAATAAAAAATCCATTAGTGTATAAATATAAATTAGAGTTTCCAAAAAACAGAAGAATTTCGAAACCGCGGTTTCGGTTTTAAAAAAATGAAAACCGATCGGTTTCGGTTTTGTTCAGTTTTGTGATAATTTGTTAAATATTAAGTGTTATAGAAACAAAATACGGAAAATTCTATGAAATATTCCCCAAGAAACCATACGTCTAAAATCAAGTCCTACCATGCACATTTCGTATTTCTTAAAATGATATTTCAGAATTATTATTATTTTTAAATAGTTTGATAGGATTTGATTTTAGACGTATGGTTTCTTGGGGAAAATTTCTTAGTGTTTTCCGTAGAATGCGTTTCTGCTATACGATTTTTTACTTTTTGATCGTCCATACAAATCGACCCAGCCTAATATATATGTATACATAATAGTTGGCTGATATGTTTATGAGTAAAGAAAGAAAGTCATTAAGCCATCTACATGACATTGAGGTAACAAAAACTATTAGTATATTTTTGTTCTTCCAATAGTATTTTTCTAAATTTCTATAATAATGAACCTATAAGCTGAAAATTAAACACATATGATCCTGACCGAGTTAGAATCAAAAAAGAGACTCACAGGTACTCTATTCCAACTAATAATACTTTTTGGGTATTTTATAATAATTAACATAGAAATTAAAAATCATGCACACGCCATTCTGAGTGAGTTAGAATTCACAAAAGGTGACTTTAGTGGTACATTTCTTTAGCATTTTCTATAATAATGGACCCAGAATCATGATGCTGAGTGGGGATACTAAAGGTGGGTCTTTATGGTACTTTTTTATCCTAATAATACGTTTTGAATGAGCTATAATCCACATTACAATGAATCAATAAACATTAAACTAGAGACACGTTATCCTGAATTAGTATTAATAGAACTATTTCTTTCATTTTATTGGGGTGGCGAAGCACACCGCAAAGTAATATTGTTACGAAATTTCACATGGTTGGAGGGCCAGTCCATGGCTCCTCAAATTAGGTCACCTCGAGTCTCAAAATTTTTACAAAAAATTGCCAAAAATCCATTTATGATCCAAATGAGCTGAAATTTTAAATGTAAATAGTCCTTAAGAAGGTTTGTAGAACTTCTGAAGAGTAAATAACGACATTTTATATAAGTATTTGATATTGTTGAAAACCTTCGGACTTAAAGATTGATATTTTAGTAAAATTAAATAATTTTGTAAATTTTTGGGACGTCATTTACTTTAAAAACTTAAAAAAATTATAATATGGTGATTTCCCATGAAGAAAAATATAAAATTTGAATTAATTTAAAATTTTAACGGCTAAAGATATCATAACAAGATTTCGAACTAATATAGACTCAATTATTCTTAAATTAACGACATTATAATTTTTGACATTTTTTATACCCTACACCACCATAGTGGGGAGGGTATATTGGATTTGTGCAGATGTTTGTAACGCCCTAAAATATTAGCCTAACATCCAACTTAAAGTATACCGAACGACTCAGAATCACTTTCTGAGTCGATTAAACGATGTCCGTCCGTCCGTCCGTCCGTCCGCCCGTCTGGCTGGCTGTCCATGTAAAGCTTGTGCGCAGAGTACAGGTCGCAATTTGAAAGATATTTCAATAAAATTTGGTACATATCATTTTTTCTGCCCAAGGATGAAGCCTATTGAAACTGGCTGAAATCGGTTCATTATTTCACCTAGCCCCCATACAAATGTCCTCCCGAAATTGGACTTTATCGGTCATAAATGTTTTATTTATATAGGTATCTACACAAGTTTTTCTCCAAATAAGTTCTATATATACGAAATTCATGTCACCAAATTTTATTATGATCGGTCCATGATAAGTCATAGCTCCCATATAAGGCATGCTTCCGATAATCACTTTAACGAGCATAAATCTACTAAAAATGTTGGTATACACATAAAATGCAACATAAATATCTTTCATATAGACATTAATCACACCACCTAATTTCATGGTGATCGGTCCATAATTGGTCATAGCTCTCATATAAGGCCCACTTCCGAAAATCGCTCACGAACATAAATTATTGAAATTTTGAAAGAAAAATTTTTTGCTCATTTACTTAGTGTAGGGTTTTATATGGTCGGGCTTGACCGACCACACTTTTTTACTTGTTTTATTTTCAAATATCGAAATTCTTAAAGTTGAACTTTTAATTTTTGTATAGCATTTAGTATGAAAATAAGAATTTTTTGTTGTTTGAACCAGTTTTACTTATTAAAAAAGTTATCAGTAGATAAAAAACATTTTAATAATACCCTGGATAATTTTGAGATAATTTGTATAACAGGTTTCACTAAAACCGGGTTTTAAGGAACCGGTTCCACTAGAATCGGTTGTTTTTGGAAAAAATTATGATTTTTAAAAGTTTATTTTGTTTTTTATTTCAATAACATTAAGAACAAACATTTTTATTTTTTATAATAACAAAAATTTTGTTAATTTTATTTTTTACTTAAGTAACAATACAATAAAATTATAACTATTATTCATTCCGTTGGAAAATAGCCTGCAAATATTCCATATTTAGTTATAAATTATGTCTGTCCTTTAGCAGCCCTTTTGCTTCTTCATCTAAGTCTCGATGTTCTAATTCCCATTGACTTCGATTATATATATATTAAATATATCTTCATTTGTAGACTTTCGTAATGTTTTTCTGGTAATGTGCTTTCTATAAAATCTGTAATCCTTATTCCTTTTTTCCTGGGCTTCCTCTGATGATCTCCAAGTGGTACTAAATGATGCTTAAAGACATCTTCTCCATGATAAAGGATTTTGTGAACAGTTGCTGATATATTTCTCCATGAATATTAGGTTATATATATTCGTGCAGTTTGCTTCACATAATTACCTTGCACACAAGTACATCGATAATTGTTTTAAATCTTGAAATAAGATTTATATCAACATCTGTTCATGCTGTGTTCCCATCATTCGTATTACCTGATCCTTGTTTTGGTTGATCTATTATCAACCCATATTTTTTTTATTTTTTAGATTTTGTTAGATTTTTTCCCGATTAGCCAATCCATTTTCCTAAGCTTTAGTTCTATCTCATCCCTTTTCTTCTTAACATGTGCTTTCCAGTGAAGCTTAGTGTCTAGAGTTATTCCTAGATATTTAGCTGTATTCTCATATGGTATCTGCATTCTATCAATAAAGAGTGGTTTGTGGTTGACATTTTTATTTGTAAAATTTACGTGAATCGATTTAGATCTATTTAATTTGATGCACCATTTAGCAGTCCACCTATCTATTTGATTTATTGCAATTTGAAGTTTATTTGTTGCGATTTCAACATCTTTTCCAGTTGTCATGATGACAGTGTCATCCGCAAATGTGCCGACAGTACAATCTGAATGTACTGGTAAATCGTAGGTATACAATAAATATAATATTGGTCCCAATATACTTCCTTGTGGATCTCCAGAGCTTATTGGATGTAAGTTTGAGAATTTATCATTGATTTTAACTCGAAAGTATCTATCATTTAGGTATGATTCTAACATTTGACAGTATTGAATTGGTAAGAGCAGATTTAGTTTATATAGCAATCCCTTGTGCCATCGAAAGCTTTTGAAACATCCATCGCTTTTGAAACATCCAAAAATACAGATGAGCATATTTCTTTGTTTTCTAGAGCAATTCAATTTTATGCGTTATCTTATGTATTTGTTCTAGCGTAGAGTGTTTTTCACGAAATCCAAATTGATTTGGTATAATATTTCTATTTGTGATTACATTTTTACCCATATTTGAGAAATTCGTCCTGAACATGTTTCTTTTTTAAACTTCTTAACTCCTTATTGGTGTCGTTGTTTCTTATTGATCCTGTAGGTCCAAAATCTTAATCATAACTGATTTTTAGTATGTGTTCCATGAATAGTATTCTTGTATGTAGCGTTGATAATCCAAATTCATACGCATGAGTATTATCTAGTGATTTTTCCAGCACTTGGTTTAAGTGGCTTGATGTGGTTTGACATATAATGCAGCTGGAGGAAGCTTTTTTGTCAGTCAAAGCCTGGCCTACTTTCCCATCTATCATCGTTAGCACTAATTTGTAGCTTACTTCAATTGTCTGGCCGTCAATCTCTAATTCGAATGGCTGTAGTATTGCAATTTGGGCTCTAATATCACTGACTTCTTTTTTAATGACTTCATTATATTGCTGTTTTGTTAACTTCAGATCCAAAAATAATGCTAATGCTTCTTCATTTGAGAACTTTTTTTTTATCGCTTGGCGTTGGAATACTTTTAAGAATCCGTTTTATTCTCACTGCATTAAAAACTTTTTGAATGATATCGACTTTTGTGAGTTGTTTTTGTGATCGAAATTGATATAGCAAAGTGTCTTGTATATTTCCGATATCTTCATTAATATCCTTAAGTTTCCGCCTTTTTGATTTATCGCTACAGTTGTTGACTGATTTTGGTGGTCTGCCAAGATTGTTTTGGTTTGTACTTTCTGAAGATACTTGGACAGTAAGTTCGCCCTTTAACCAGTTTTCTAACATGGTATAAAGTCTTTGTTTGCTCCATCCAATTTTTTGTAGCGCTTTCTTAAGTTTTTGACGAAATCCGTAATTTTATTTTCCGAGTCCAATAGTATTTCGGTGCTGTATGGATATAGGTTTGATTTTTTTTTTGAACGTAACTTAGAACATCTTCCCGCTTTTGGCTCTATATGTTTTATAAAGATTTTAAAATTTGATTGTTATTGCTTAACAATATATCTTATAGCAACTGAGTTTATATTCCAATACCGCTGGCCTTTATCCTATTCTCATTACGTTTTCTTATATAATTTTGCAATCTTTCATGATATGGCAACTGTTGGTATATAATTTTTGAAATATCTTCTACTTTACCTTTATTAAAATTATTTTTAAGAATATTCAGGGTCAAATTATTGTTCAGGGTTCTTTATTTAATCAGAATAATTTGGGATAGAACTGAATTAATTTTCAAAAGTTATGGCTACTTTTCCGGCTGTTTGGGTCCGGAAACCTGTAGTTTTTTGAAAAAATAATTTTTCTATTGGAACACTTTGGGCATTGTGGCTTATATGTGTTTTTAGCGCCACAACCATAACAAAAGATGGTGCGCTCTTTTAAACAATCGTCCCACAAGTGATCAGGTTCTACGCAATTCCAACATCTTACTATACGGTCAGAACTTTGAACTGCGTTAACTTCCGTTAATTTTGAACAAATGAAAAATTTTTATTTTTTTTATTTTTGACACTTAATTTTATTTATGGTAGAATCAAGGTGTATTAAGGTTCAATTAGTCGTGCCTTACCATATCGCCATAGACATAACCATAGCCATATCATAAACATTTTACTGTTATGCCTATGGCGTTATGGCATGTCACCAATAATCAAATACATTGTTGCCCATAAGCATGGTTCGAACAGCTTTTTTATATGGTTACGGTTATGGCACGTCTAATTAAACCTTTAAAAATGTGAAGTTACGAACACAGCTGATTTTTATTTGTTTGTTTATGTTGTGTTTGAGTTTGTCAAACTTTCCTATATTTTTTGTTGTCACTAAAAAAAATATATATATTTTAAATAGAAAATATTACAACTTATAAAATATTGAAAATTGTGTTTAAAACAAAGAATTGTGTAAAAAAATGAATGAAAATACATAAAACAATAAAATCGGGTTAGCAGTGAAATTTAATTCTCAAAGGTCCAATGGATGACCAAAATAGCATAATTTGTTTGTTTTCATGTGCCACAACATATTTTGACATTGTCAGACATTTTACAATAAAAAAATATTGTCTTTGCTGTATTTGTTGCCGAAACGCTCTCACCTGATCAGTGTTGCCAATTCTTGATGAACAAAAAGGGCTAAATACTTAGAAAAAAGGCTAAAAAGGCTTATCAGCTGGCATGCAAAAGCTCCTAGGCAAATTTGTTATATGAAAGCCAAATTTTAAAGTAATCCTTTGTGATAACTTCGAAATCGATGGAGAATATTTTAAAAAACATCAAAAATAAATGTAACAGTTTTTACGTAATATTGTTATATATAAATATGAATGTCGTGGTGCTATTATTTTGACCGCAGCTGTATTTATGGGAAAATGCATGGTAATAATAATAAAAACATATTGAAAAATCGAACGTTCGTGACCGGTACTTAAGCCAATTAAACAAAAACCAATAGTGATATTTTATTGTGTAAATACTGTACCCCGTGTTTCTGTAACTTAAAGTGAGAAGAGCCAGCACTAATTACGTTTTTATTGGAAATTTCCAATCAAGCTGTCAATAACATAAAGAAGAAAATAAAAATAAACAAATCAATTTATATTTAAAAAAAAATAAAAAGTAAAATTATAATTTTTTTAAAAAATAAATAATTTAATAGTGATCAGAAATGTATACTAATTTATTAATAGAGGCAGAAGCAACATGATCGTAGAAATATGTTGCGAATTTATCGCCAAAAATTAAGGAATACAACTGATCCATTTACTATTCCGGAGCAACGTTTTAAAAACCTCTATAGGTTAAGCAAGGAAAATAATTAACATTAAGTTTTAATTAAAGATAAAATCTTACCTTTTCTTTATTTTTTGTATTCATATTATATTTTTTGAAAAAAATTGTTTTCGCACCATTTTTAAATGTGAGTTATTTTGACAGTTCATGTGAGAAACTTTTCACAAAATTTTCTTACAGAAACACTTTGACTCACAAATTTCCAATAAGTTACGTCAAAAAACTTAAATGACAGATAGTTCTCACAAAATGAAATTACAGAAACACTTACATGTTAGATATGAAATCGTGTTTCAATTCACGTTGTTTTTTATTCAATTTCACTGTTTCATGCGAGAAATTTCTCGATGCGAGAGTTACAGAAACGAGGTACTGGATAGATACCTACATTAATACACTTTAAATAAATTCATCGTTTTTAAATATTCCGTTCCATTTTTATATTTCACTACTGTCAGCCAAAGTTGACTTCTATTTTGTTAAAAACCTCTAAGCCTTCTTTTAAGCAAAAAAAAAAAATAATATTAGTGGTTATTTTGTCGAACTTTTTTTATGTTGATTATTATATTATTAATTATTCAGGCTCAAGTTCATTAACTTGATTTCCTAAGAAATACAATTTTATTTTATTAAATTTTCATAATTTTAAAGAATACTGAAAAAGTTGAAAAAAAAAAAAAATTAAAAAAGGGCCCATTTTGAAAAAAAGTCAACAAAGTTTTTGATTTTGGAACAAAAATTAAAAAAATTTTTTATTTTGAATTTTTTTCCTGAAAGATTGAAGAAATAGCTATATAAACTATTTGGGACACATTTTGCTATGAACAATATGTAATAAGTTTCATGGATGAGAAAAAGCACCTGCTTGGCCAAAATGTCAAATTTTGACAGACTCAGAAAGTTCTCGACCGATCTTGTTGAAAAATTATGTCTGAATTACTATCCAATAGAACTAACTATGGTGCAAATCCCAATCGGAAGATATCGATTTCAAAAGTTGGTTCACTTGACATGAAATGTCCCATATCGCTCATTTGCTGCAACAACGTCATAACTCAAAATCCGTGTTTTTTTAGCTGAGTAATACAAAATATGCTCTGTTTTATAGTCTTGCATATAGTTTTATCAGTTTTTTAAAAAGTCAGTAATTTTTTGTGTGAGAGTGTTTTTTTGTTGTAAACATCAAAATCAAAATTCATGTTTTCTCGTATATTTGACAAGTACAAATATCGGTTAAATTCAGATTAGAAAGATATTAACATCTACTATATAAATCTGGCTTTATTTCTGAAATCGCATGATTTGTTGAAAATTTATTTAAGAAATTGTAAAATGTCGTAAAACATTCAAAGCCGTTTTTCTCGAAACCACTTTTTTTAAATTATGACGATGTTGCAGCAAATGATCGATATGTATATTAGAGTTCTTTTGTTTTTCAGGTATTATAATTTTTTTTAAGGTTTTTGCGTAAATAAAAATAATGGCGTCCTTTTTTTAAATTTTCACTCCTTGTGGTGGTTCAACGCACTTTAAGACGCGGATTTTGAGCACATTTTTCTGTAGTGCAAAAACGGGTTAATATGATGTCACCAGTCGATTCTGCAGCAAAAATTAATACAATTGAATCCTTAAAAATAGTTCCAAAAACCCACAAAAATGAGCGCAAATCTCAATTAAAAAAAATAATAATTTCAGTTTTTTTAAACATGAACGATGAAAGGGCATTTTAAGCTTAGCAAAGCGTCACTAATATTTCCTTTCTATCAATAACGTTTTCTATTTTTCCACTACAAACTGTTTTTTCTTTAGTGTCCCGGTTACATTTATTGTTGTCACTTTCTGTTCAGCGAAGCCACTTGTCTATATTTTGTTGTATGAAAACATTTTCTACATTTGAGGTGACACCTAGTTAAAGCCGGTTCAATTTAAAACATACTTTAATTTTGACTATAGTTGCAAAGTAACACGCAATTCACACGATGATTTTTTTTTCATGTTTGCCCAGACGTCTGTTTTCATGTTTGTCGATGATTGTGGTGCGCGGGGTAGAGAAGAATGGGGGGTAAGAAAACAAACATGATTTCGGTTTTTCATGTTTCTTTTTGACATTCCTCTTTACACTCATTCGTATTCTTCTTATTATGTTTTATAATTTTTCGTTTGTTGAAGTGAAAACATCATTTATATTAAAAGAGAATTTTTTTTTATACATACATATTTTTATAAACAAATAAAGAAATAAAAACAAACAAAAATATTTAATACTTAATTGAAAATGTGGACAAAAGAACTGGTTGAATTATTAATAATAAAATATCAAGAAAATGAAAATTTGTATAACATAAGGGATCCGGATTGTCCAATTTATTTTCCACAATCAAATAAGATGTTTTCGGTTAAAAAAATTATTACGAATAAACAACTAAAGAGAATCAAGAATTAAATGTCAAAAACAAGACAAACATAATTTCATATAAAAAATCACCGTGTAAATGTTCATGATTTTTTGGAAGATTCTCAAAAGGGAATTCGAAAAAACAGATGTCTGAAAAGTCTTAGGGCCGTTTTCTCATTAGGTGATTATCTTTTTTCCCAACGAAAAACTGCAGATTAAAGAAATTTGGTTTTCTCAATGTTTCATTTGCTTCTATTCTATCGCAAAGCTAACCCGACCTCATCTGCCAATTATTTATTTATCGTACAGATAAATAAATAACAGCTGACTGCTGTTCAAAGTTTTTATGTGTTTGTGTTTTTGTAAACGAAATTAAACAGATTTTATAAAAAAATTTTAATAACATTAATTTGATGGAGGATGAACTCAAAGAACATGAGTTCCAAGTGAATGCTGAAAGAGTTTATCATGCCAGGCCTAACTACCTGGCAGACATGGAGGATAATGAATTTTTCAAAAGATTCCGGCAGTCGTTGGCCACATTAAACAGCTGATTTATGTAAACATATTGTCACTTGAAGGCAGGTTCCCAACTTTCACATATATTTTGAGAGATATTGCCAACACAAACTAATGTTTTTTGTCGTTATATTGAGAAAACCAAAATTGTTAATCGACAGTTTATCGGCAGTTTGTCGACACATTGAGAAAACGGGCCTTAATGTAAATTGCACCTAATAAAAAGCGGGTTTTTATTTTAAAGTTGTTTTTAAAATTAACCGACTTTATTGTTTGACTATGATTATGGGCCAAAGTATTCTTTACTTAAAGTGGACCTTAGATCTACCATAGACAAGTTAAAGTATATTTTTGACGTTAAAGTCAACTGTAAATATAAAAGTAGCTGATGCTGTTTTTGACTCATTTAACAATAGCATCAACGTTGGCCATTTAAGTATCATTTAAAAAAGCACTGAGAAACTCATTTTCGTATTTAAATATAACTAAAATATAATTCATATTTAAATACGAAGTCAAATATTGGCCCTAAGTCTGCTGTTCAGCGATGCCACTTGTCTACATTTTGTTGTATATTGTATGAAAACATTTTCTACATTTGAGGTGATACCCTGTTAAAGTCGGTTCAATTTAAAACATAATTTAATTTACTTGGGGGTTACACTAATCAAGTTTTGCCTTTCAAGTTTTAATACACTCACACTTTAAGAAATTGAAACGAACTTGCATTCAATTTCTCTTTGAAGTTGGTGTTTCAATTTACAATCATTGTACTAAAATTATTTTCAAGTTGCGTGCAGCCTACGTCACAGCATTCAACTTTTGTTAATTTTGACAAACAGTATATGTAAAAGCCTATCAAGGAATAGGCCTATAGAGCAGGTGTTGGTTTGTTTAAGTTTTGAAATTGGGCACCTCGGGTATATCAAAAATTAAAAATGATGCCAAATTTTTGGTTGCGATCCGATTTGAAAGATTTTAACATATCTACTCGACGAGATCTACAAAAAACATTGCTCTAGCCATATATTATATCTTATAGTTTACAAGTTATTCGCTTTTGAAAAGTAAAATTTTATTTTTTTAACCTACCTTTGTTTGTTTTTTTGCTATTAACGGATCCAATTCTTTCTCAATTTTCTTGAATTAACAACAAATTTATTAATAATAGTAAGAAAAAATTCTTTAAAAACTTTTACTGAGTCAAAAGTTATGTGCATTCAATCTTTAAAAAAATATCTTTTTTCGAAAAAAGTACTTACAAATTTTAAATTATACAGAAAATAACAAAATGTTTTCTGAAAGATAACATTACGGAAAGTATTATAAATGCAAAATAATATCAAAATTCGTATTATTGTGTGGTCCAGAGCCTTTCGAAGTTGACCTATTTTTTATGTAAATTTCAAATTTAGACAAATTTTCTCAAATCGCAAAGCTGCTTTCAAAAAACTAAGACCTGCTTTGTATGTCGCAATATGTTCTTCAATATTGTGCAAAGGGATTTCATAGCCCGACGCTTGGTGCCTTCAATAGATCAAAAAATCACAATTTTGGGATTTTTTAGAAGTTTTTTGGGAATTGTGGGATTGTCAAAAACAATTCACTAATTTATTTTTCACTTTTGTATTTCAATCAAAAGTTTCTATATAAGTATTAAATTTTATTAAAAACGATTTCCAGAAAAATCAGCTACCATTTTTTATTCCCATATTTTTGAAAAAAGTATGCTACAATTTTGTACATTTTTGAAAAGAGGACATAATTTCCTACACGTTGATATATAATATGTATATCTTTTCTTTTTCTAAAGGACTAAATTTTATGTTTCTTTATTTTTTATGTTCTTATATATTTTTTTTTTGTTTTATTTTTGTAAAAAAAAATATAACTTTAACTTAACTTTTTTAAACTATAAGTGAATTTTTAAATTGTCCAGTTATTTTTTAAAAATCCTGGTAAATTTTTTCTATTGTCCAGTTATTTGACTGTTGTTATCTGGCAACCCTAACTACAAGTGGCATAATGTCCATGGACCAAAGTATAACAAGTAGTCCGACTCTTTGACAACAGTGCCTAACTCTATATATATGTGTTAGTAAAAAAGTACCTAACTCTAAATATGTGTTAGTAACAAAATTATACATGTGTTAGTGCCTTTTAAATTTTCTCCAGACAACAGAGTTTTATTAAAATGTTTTAAATATAGTTATAAACAATCGCAATTATAAAGAAATTTAGGTAATACTTACTGCATTGTGTTCAGTTGGGTTATTAGTGAAAGCATATCCAGTAATATCGCCATCATCTAAATATTCAATTCCGTCATCGTTATCTGTCTCTCCGTACGTTGGTTCAAAATTAATATTAAGTGATTGACGTCGATTTGCCGAATTTTTTTTTCTTTGTTCGCTGTGTTGTGATCGTTTATTAAGTAACTGTTTTTGAATATCTTCAAATGTGCTCATCCTAATTATTTAAAAAGAAGATAAACAAATTTTGTAGGTAAATTTTGAATGTACCGGTAATAGATTTACATATTCAGTGGTTGCCAATGTACTGACAATGAAAAATTGTTAGCAAAAGGTAAATTGTGAGTTCAGACGAATGTAAAAAAACCTTACATTTTCATTGCCAGACAATTGTCAGCCAATAAATTTATCTGACAACAAAAATTTTCAGTTTATGGCAAAAGTTACCAGATCCGTTGTTAGACATTGTTTTTAAATACATATGGGCAATTCCACGAGAATGACTACCACAAAAACACTTGAAACTTTTTTTCAAGATGATTGGAATAGAAGAAAACACTAAAATGTTACTATGTGAAAGTATTTAGAGCTTATTACAAAATTTTAAGTGCAAAAATAATAGTTAAAACTTACTATATTTAATTTTTTAATTTGATTGGTATGTTTTAGGCTAAAATTGCGGCGAAAACTAAGCTCCCAATTAGCATGTAGTATGAAGTGAATTTAACTCTGATTGTTTTTTTGTTATTATGAAATTGTTTATTAGAACCGAATATATATTTTCTATTTATTTTTTTAATTTTTGTACATATATTTACAGAATATACATTGTTTTTCTATAAGATAAAAATCTGTCACGTACGGTATGTCACGTACAATATTAAATTTTATTTATTATGAAATCATCCAAAGATTATTTTTATTTAAATATGTTGGATTGTAAAGGAAAAATATTTGGTTTAGCGTAAGAAATTAAAAGAAAATATAAAGTCTCTGACGATTCGCAAATTTTCGCATATTTCTACATGTACCTCAAAATTACTTCCGTTTTATGTCACGTACGATATACCCTCTGAATGGAACATAAAGACCATATTATTTTTCAGATACTCTTATTTTTGTAAAATCTATTCCACTCTATAGGCCTACAAATGTCACGTACGACGACATGGAATTGGCCATATATGTTCAATATTCCAGAAAAATGGCTATTGAATTTAGAATAAATATTTACTAATTTTTATTTTGAATTATGATAGTTTTTCAGTATACTAATACGTTCTTGCACTAAACAGTTATGTAAATTAATCAATGTTAGTTTTATATATAAATATTAATCCCTCTATAACTTATTTTCTTCTTAGTTGATTTTTATAGGACAAAGTTCATCCTACTACACAAACAAAAAATCGAGTATCATAATTCCAATCAAATGAAATGTTTTTTTGGTTATGAAATTAATTACTTAATTGAAATTAATTAGTTTATGGTGTTTTTTGTTAATACCTTTTTAACCACGTCGAGTATTGGGAGGAGCCTTCATCCTCTATTAGCTTGTGATTTGCAGGTAACAAGTTTTTATCACTACTAACAATCAAATTGTCTGCGTATGAATTGTTTTTAGCTTTTCCGGAACGTTTTTCTATTGATGGTTCAGTAAAATTAGATGTATTCGATATTTCTTTAGATAAATAGCCAGACAGTAAGTATTCATTCATCTTATACCTGAAAAAAAAAAATAAATAAATATATTTCTCCATAAAAAAGAATCTAGAGTATTTTTCTAGTATATTTTTTCAATAACTGTAAGTACAGTAATATTGATTTACCTGCACAATAGGGATACCAAGCCCGATCCCGAAAATCCCGGGATTTTTCGGGTTTAATAAATCCCGGAAAATTAAGAGATTTTTGATATTTTAGGAAGATTTTGGAATCTCCCAAAATACCTAGAAAGCTAAACTTTAGCATACTTGTAATACTAATCTACTACATTATAAGAGTATTAGATTCGGCACGGCGGAATATTGCTTATATCGAAATTTATGTTAATATCATTATATAGAAATTATTTATTGACAACAAAATATTTTTATGATATGGGGGGACCAGTCCATCCTCACAAAATTTGGTAAAAGGATTTATTTTTATATACAACTTGTTTATTTGCAATTTCATCACGATATTAATTATTATAAGACAATTATGAATGTTCATGTCACAGAAGGGTACCATATATGTGGACTAGGGAAAATTGTAGCCCGATTTCCGCCAACTTTTCAGTATAATTTCAGAGTGCTAATTTAGACTTAATTAATGTTATGACTGCTCAAACAGTATTCCGGGGTACAATTGTATGGGGCTAGGTGAAATCATGCACCATTTCCAATACCAAACCAACCTTATAAACAGAGAGTATTTGAGCACAATTTTGCAGGCTCCTTTCGTTTGTGCCCTATTGTGTTTTAAACAGACAGACAGGCGGAAATTTTTTGTTATAAAACAAAACTTTTATATTTTATTTTAGATATTAATATAGGGAGGAAACACACATTTTCTATAAAAATTGTGCAGTTTCAATTGTAAATAACTCTTAAACTGGCTTTACATGATTGGTCTCATATTAATGGTAATGTACGCTTTCCTAATAATTTTCTTACTATGAACATAGCATATGTACTCAACACAAAAGTTGTAAAATGTTCAGTTTTTTGTTATGGTTTTCTCACTATTTTAAAGTTCAGAATACGGGTATAAATATGAAATATCATCTGTTATATTTTTACTTAAATATATTTAAAAAAAAAAAATAGTTTTTATTGTTGAATTTGACCTCGGTATGCCGAAAAATCCCGGGATCCCAAAATTTATATTTCTAAAATCCCGAATCCCGGGATTTGTAAAACCCTGTCCCGTTGGGCATCCCTACTGCACAACCAACTTTTGCACGATATTTTGTGCAGGTAAGTCAAAAATGCACTTACCGGCCCATTGATGCTTATAAGTGCATTTTAGTTTAATGCACAAAGAAGCAGCTAACAGCAAATAATTTATTCTAAAAATAACCACAAATTTGGTATTTTAGCTACTTTTAATATTGTTACGAATGTGCAATGACGATTTGGATTTAGCGGTCTGTGACTACTGCCGGCAAGCATTCATCATGTTTGTGAACACTTCCATTAGTGGAGACTAGCATTGTTTGTAGGTATGGCAACACTAAATGTTGACATCGAAAGGCTCTGGAGGTCGAATGCACTAGTATGTCCGTTGGGAGCATTGTAGAGGATTCCCGATAGATGACGCGTGTATAAATAGTGGCAGAGCTGGCAGTCGTGAGTTGAGTTTATCATTGGCGCTGTTAGAGTTAACATCAACTGTCTTGTGCATATAAGGTTGTACGTAATAAAGTGTGTGTGCATTTCTGCGAATTGATATACGTGTATAGAGACACTGAGTGCCTATTTAATTCTGTTATTGTTGTACATTCTAAATGGATAAAGAGTTGTTACAATTTTAAACTACTAAAACTGCTTTTATTTGCAATCAAAAGTGTCCGGTTTGTTTAAAGGAAATAAACCCACGTTTTTAAAAGGTAAAAACGTGGCAATATTAATTTTTTATTTAAAATCGTATTTATTTATTTTGTTTTGATTTAATTTTGTATTAGGCAGGTAACGTATGCGGAATGAAATTGCAACAAAACAGAAACCCCTATATTTGTTTCCAACGTTTAAAGAAATAACATATAAAACCTTTATAAAATAGTCCATTGTATTGATTTAATGTAAGCAAACACTTTATTATATTCATATACTTTTGTGGCAGTTATGAAGGAATTTATTCAAAATACCGATGTTTGCACTTTTCTGAGATCCTATTCGAGTTTTATGGTCTTATTATACCCTTCACCTTCGTGAGAAGGGTATATATAAATTTGTCATTCCGTTTGTAATTTCCACAATATAATTTTCCGACCCTATAAAGTATATATATTCTGGATCCTTATAGACAGAGTACCAAATATTCATTCATTTGTCACTCATGTTCATGAAAAGACAATTTTAATTTTTGTTGTGTTATGTTCACTTCATGTATGAAGAGACAGCAAATGTTTTTGCTTTATTCATTCATGTATGACAGGATTTGTATTGTTTTTTTATTTTCACTCAGAAATGAGAAAATAATAGAAACTTTTTTTCATACACATGAGCATTTTTGAGAAGTAAAATTTTTGTAAATTGTTCACAAATGAAGAGCATTAACTTTTATTTTGCACAGCTGTTCAAAAATGAAAAGCAAACAAATGAAAAAATTTTGTTTATTTACGCTGCATACATAAAGATAATAAGAATGTGCGTAATTTTGTTTTGGATTGTTGAACAGAGGTTTAGAAAAGATTTTTTTGGAAATAATTCGGTATCTCGCAAACTAGTACATATATTGTTAAGAAATTTCATATGGTTGGAGCTGAGGTGTTTTCGGTTCGATTTTCAGTTGTTCAGCTTTCTAGGGATAATGGGGGAAAGTGCGTGGCCCCTCAAAGTTGGTCACCTCGTGTCTCACATTTTACAAAAAAAATCGCCAAAAATCCATTTATGATCCAAATGAGCTGAAATTTAAAATATAGACCTTGAGAAGATTTACAAAAAATACGCTTACACGTGTAGGTTATCTCTTTTAGTTAAGGAGATATTTGGGTTTATTTATTTATTTTTTAAGTTTTATTTATAGTTTTTTAGACATGGCGGGCCTACGGAGGGTCGAATTTTTATTTTTAAAAATCAGCTATATTGCCGATAAAATTCTAAACAAAATAAAAACAACTTGCTAACAGTTATCTCGTCCCTTTAAAAAGTTACACGCATCCAAAGTTGGAACATGTAAAATGCGCAGTATTTTTAACATTTATTTATTTTTTTCATTGAATAGAAAAAAATAAAACAAACAACGCACACATGAATATAAAAGAAGACCAAACATCCATGATAAAAAAAAACCAACAACATTAATGTGTATGAACATTAATGAGCGCGATGAGAAAGCCTCTCAATTTTGAGCATTGGAGATTTTTTATTTCTCACTATTCACATACGTATATGTACTTTAAAGAAAAAAAACAGTATATTCATTTATGTGTGCTTAAAATTCAAAAAATTCTTAGCAACTCATTTTCGAATGTGAGCATAAAAAAAAAATTTGCAAATTTCATTCATGACAATTTATCATGAATGAATAAATTTAAGTGTTCATACATGAATTTTTCTGAACCCTGCTTATAGATAGCGGAGTCGATTTAGCCATGTCCGTCTGTCTGTCTGTCTGTCTGTCTGTCTGTCTGTCTGTCTGTCTGTCTGTCTGTCTGTCTGTCTGTCCGTCTGTCTGTTGAAATCAATTTTCTGAAGACCCCAGATATCTTCGGGATCCAAATCTTGAATAATGTCAGACATGCTTTCGAGAAGTTTGCTATTTAAAATCAGCAAAATCGGTCCACAAATGGCTGAGATATAAGGAAAAAACCAGGACAACCTCGATTTTTTACCTATTTTTTTACCTATATCTGGATTACTAAGTCATTAATATAGACAATATGGATATCTAATGATAGATATTTCAAAGACCTTTGCAACGACGTATATAAGACCATAGTAAGTTGGACCTACAATGGGTCAAAATCGGGAAAAAATTTTGAACCCGAATTTTTTTTCACCAAAAGTTTTTTTGGCTAAACATTAAAAAAAAAATTTTTAAATTAAAAAAAAAAGTTTTTTAAATTTAAAAAAAATAAAAAAAATTAAAAAAAAAAAAATCGAAAAAAAAATTTTTTCAAAAAATTAAAAAAAAAACAACTGGAAAAAAAATTAATTTTGTTTACCTAAAAATATTTAAAATTTTTATTTTGAAGTATAGTTTGGTGAAGGGTATATAAGATTCGGCCCAGCCGAATATATCTCTCTTACTTGTTTTTCTCTATTTTTATTTTGAATAATCTACAAAAACTCTTCTATTTAAAAAGGTCCAAAACCTCTCAAATTATTTTTAATTTAAAAAATTGGGACATTTTTTCTCTTTAGAAAGTCTGGAATTTGAAGTTGGATGATAAAACATTTAAGAAGAATTTTCTTTTTTAAAAAAATAATCTCTGATGTTTCTTTTTATGAAATGATTAATTTTGTGTACACATTTCATAATATATTAATTGATGGTCAAATCAAATTCCAAAAAAGTCAAAATTTTCAATTTACATCTGATTGATTAAGAACCATATATATTTTTTTATAAAAAATATTATGTTCTACTTTGCACATCTTATCAATAATAGGTTTATTTACTCCCAAAAAATCCACTTCTCTGCCTTTCTCTGCCACTTGATGTAAAATATAATAAATTGTTCCCGATGAAAATAGAGTTTCCAATTCGGTTTTAACCTAAACCGAAACCGCGGTTTTTCAAGGCCTAAAACCGAAACCGAAACCGACAATTATTCTTCGGTTTTCACTTTTAATCTATTTTCACTAGAAAAATTCAAAATTTAGAAATGAGAAACAAACTTTCTCATCCAATTATTCATCCAATATCTCTAAACACAGATCGGTAAAAATATCTTAAGATTTGTTTAAATTTTTTAAATTGTATTACAATAATTGGTTCAGATGATGTAGCAGGCTACCTTTCGCAAGCTAAGTAATGCAAAATTTTTGTAACAAAGTCTTAGTTATTTTCAAATATCCGATAAAAGTATGGAGTACTAGCTGACCGGTGCGCTTCGCCACCTCAATTGGAATAAAGAAATAGTACTATTAAGTCTCTTTTTGTGAATTAATACTAATTCAGGAAAACATGTCTCTAGTTTCTTGTTTATTGATTCATTGTAATGTATTATACGAATAAAAACTGTACCATAAAGACACACATTCTGTATTCCTACTCAGCATCATGAATGTTTAATTTCATATTTCTGTCTCCATTATTATAGAAAATACAAAAGAAAGGTAAGACTATAATCACCTTTCGTGAATTCCAACTCATTCAGAATCATTTGTGCCTAATTTTAAGGTTTATTATTATAAAATATTCAAAAAGTACCTTTACAATAAAGAAATGGTAACATTAATTATCCGTTTTGAATTCGCGTTTCTATGTCCATCGTTATAAAATATTCAAAAAGAACTATTAGTTCGAAAAAGTACCTGCAATTTCCTTTTTTATATTCTAACTCAGTCAGGATCATGTGTGTTTAATATCTTGCTTATAGGTTCATTATTATAGAAATTTCAATAATAGTTTATGTTAACTCAATATCATTATGCCCTCTATCCTTGATTCTTTCTTTACTCAGAAGCATATCAGCCAACTATTATGTAAAGTAATTTCCTGATTCTAGGCTCAATATTATAGAAAATTAATTTTGAAGAACGAAAAAGTACTCCTTAGTTCTAGTTCTCCATGTTTGGTATCATAATACAATTGAGCACCCTATTCTTGATTATTTCTTTACTGAACCAATTAACCAATTTTCCTTTATCCACGTAAACACTGCTAAATTTGTTTAGCAGTTCCTATATTATCAACTGATTTAATAGTTAATAAATTATCACAAAACCGAACCGAAACCGATCGGTTTTCAATTTTTTAAAACCGAAACCGCGGTTTTGAAATTCTTCGGTTTTTTGGAAACTCTAGATGAAAAGATATAAAATATTGAAAAAATTACAAATGTTTTTTCAAGGTAGCTCTGTTTTTAACATTTTGAAATAACTAAAAGCCAGATTTTCAAATGGGGTAAAGTATTAAGGCAAAACATAATGTAATTCAAAATAAGTCCTAAAACACTAATAGCTCATGTACTTTACCTTTGGCCAGTGTCAAATTTTTGTTGCAATTTCATTCCGCATACGTTAAATTAAATTTTTTTCATGAAAACCAGTTATAGCTTCCAAAACTATTATGCACTTATCTTAAACGTGCAAGTATGAACAATGCACTTAAATTAACGAATTTATATGGAGATTGGTAAAATAAATATGGGGCATTTCGTGTCAAGTGAAAACCAACTTTTGAAGTCGATGTTTTCCGATTGGGTTGAAATTTGCACCATGGTTAGTTCTATTGAATAGTAATTCATACACAATTCTTCAATAAGATCGTACCAGAACTTTCTTTGTATGTCTTGAGTTACAAAGCATTTATTTTGATAGATATCCAACTCGCATCTCACTAAGCCACTAAATAGGTCTTCAAGGAAAATATCTTTTGAGTCAAGTCAAAAAAGTTTTTGATTTGGAAAAAAAATTTTATTTTCCGAATTACTATCCAGTAGAACTACCCATGGTGCAAATTTTATCCCAATCGGATGACATCGATTGCAAAACTTGGTTCACTTGACATGAAATGCCCCATATACAACACACAAATTTGTTTCACTTATATGCAAAATGCTCTTAAGTGAAAAACAAGTTAGTCGAAACTATTTTATACAAAATGAATTTGTTTGATAGGACATTTTTATTAACGCATATAGTCGTTTTCTTATATTATTTTCTTACCTATGATATCGCATGGCCCTTACTGCACTACTTAAGTCACTGGAGTTTAAACACGTCAATTCTGGAGTGTATAGGAACACTTGTTCATCACCCCTGTAATTGTTATTAAACAGGTGGCCTAGTTGATCTGTAACTATTTGCACAGGTATTATATCGTCATTCAAAATGTCATCCACACTAAAATCCATAACATTGATGTCGGCTGAATGTAAATATTTTTTTTGATGGCAAACAGATATTCGCATATTTAACAATAAAAATATAGCAATTTTTAAAAAGTTTTTCTTTACAAACTGCATTCTACTGCTTTTAAGTGAATGGTAACAACGATAAGATGTAACTGAGGTTGAGGTTTTTTAGTTTTTAAAATTATATTCTTGTTTTCACATGAAATTATTTATTGTCGTCACAGTAGGTGACGTTTCACACCAAATATTTTTAGTTGTGCTCTAAATATTAAACTGTCTCTTCATGCTGCACTTGTTTGCCAGGGAAAATGATGCGTACGTTTATCATAATTAAATTGAAATTAGTAATTTAATTATTTTATATTCATTATATTCATACATTCTGCTTTAAATAAAGTGTTATTAAAATTTATATATGTGTGTATATTAGGGTGGGTCGATTTAGCAATCGATATTGTGCCATCGATTTGTCGATAGCTATTTTAGAAATAAACTTAGCAACTTTATGTTCCTTAATAATTGAACAAATTTGCATAAATATGGAAATTGCTATCATTATAAAAACTACAAGATTCATTAAACTTAGGTTCAATTGGTTCACTGTACATTTGTTGAAACGTCAAATAAAACAAGTAAGAAAGTATGATCGATACAGCCCGACCATATAATACCCTACACTAAGTAAATGAGCAAAATCTTTTTTCTTTAAAAATTTCAATAATTTATTTTCGTGAATGGTTTTCGGAAGCGGACCTTATATGGGAGCTATGACTAATTATAGACCGATCGATAAAATTTGGTCATATAATTTATGTCTATATGAAAGTTATTTGTTATTTGAATTGTATGTGTATACCGACATTTTTCAGAGATTTATGCTCGTTAAAGTGATTTTCGGAAGCGGACCTTATATGGGATATCATCATAAAATTAGGCGACATGATTTCCATTTATACAAAACTTATTTGAAGTGAAATTTGTGTTGATACCTATATGAATTAAACATTTATGACAGATAAAGTCCAATTTCGGTAGGACCTTTGTATGGAGTCTAGGTGAAATAATGAACCGATTCCAGCCAGTTTCAATAGGCTTCGTCCTTGGACCGAAATAATTGTATGTACCAAATTTTATCGACCTGTACTTTGCGCACAAAGTTTACATGGACAGCCTGCCAGCCAGACGGACGGACATCGTTTAATCTACTAAGAATGTGATACTGAGGTTAAGCTACGTACACACGGTTGTCAGATTGTTAGAAACATGCTCAGAAAATGGTTAACACAACCATGTCATATTCAACATTGTAAGAATATGACAATCGTGTGTACGTAGCTTTAGATTAATATTTTTGGGCGTTACAAACATCTGCACATACGCAAAATCCCCTCCCCACTATGGTGGTGTAGGGTATAATAAAAGAAGTAAAAGTGCTACATTTGGCATTGGTTTGGGTAAAATTGAAAAGAAACGAGTAATTATATTCGGCAGGGCCGAATCTTGTATACCCACCTTCTATGGAGACTTGAATTATTTATGGTCCGAACTATACAGAATTTGATTAAGTGATTAATTTCTTAAAACTTTAAATGACTTATTTCGAAATGTATGTTAATATCATTATATATAAATTATTTATTAGCAATAAAATATTTGTCTGATATGTTTAGGGGTTATCATCAGGATAAACCTCTCTCAGGCAGCTAGTTACTTTCGTTTGGGCCCTATCGTGTCTACAACGGACAGAAGGACGGTCATAGTTAGATCGTCTTAGAATCACCCAGAATATATGTATATACTAATATGGGTCACTGACAAATATTTTGATGTGTTACAGCGGAATGAAAAAACGATAATTCAATATCGTTTCAGTTTATTAATGAAACTTATTTGAGTTGAAAAATGACAATATTTTTTTATTTCATATACATATTGTCGTGTACAAAACTTAGCGTTTGTTATATACATATCTTAAAATAGAGGTAGTCTTAATGTTGTCAGATCTGGCAATGTACTGACAATGAAAAATTGTTAGCAACAATTACATTGTCAGTTTAGACCACATATGATGAGCAGATACGTCACGGTGTTAAAATGTATCAAAGTGGCATCACACATTTAACCCCAACGTAAGAAAGGAATAGCAAATTTGCAAGAAAAATGTATGGCAATTCTTTTTCTTCGATGGGTTTAAATGAAGAAATGCTGATACCCCACTTTTGTATACGTCAGTTTTGGCGAATATGTATATATATCTGTGGTTTAGACGATTATAAGAAAACCTTACAATTTCATTACCACACAGTTTATCTGCCAACAAAAATTTTTCAGTTCACCAGGTTGCCAAACTGTTGTATGGTCCATTGTTAGACATTACCAGAACTCTCAAATCAGTTGAAACAAAGAAATTTAAATTGTTCATCAGTGCCTTAACCTGAGTTTTTCTTCTGAATTTTTCCAAATTGCAATTAAAGGAGGTGCGGAGATTTCCTCACTTTCCTTTGCAATAGCTCAAACTTATCTAGATGTCATCTGCAACCTCTTGCCATAAAATATCTATGGGAAGTTTATACTCAGCGCAACCAGATAGATTTGATAATTTTCGTGTGATTATACGGATTCTACCTTTTAGCGGTAAGATTTTTGTTTCCGCAGGTTTTTTTACCGCCTTCAGAGCCTGTTGGCGACTGAATAAGAAAACTCAGTTGGCTCATAGATGCTACCTATTCGCGCAACTCAAAAACGGAAATTTTATTGCGGTTTTTCGGTTTTTTTCGCCGACCGTGCAACCACTGAATTCGAATTAGGCAAACCCGCCGGGTCACAGTGGGGGAAATTAAAAAGAAGTGGAAATAAATCTGTAACTTCTAAATGAATGGCCCGATTTTAATAAAATTTCCCATGGTTATAGAGGAGGTGTTGATATGTTTAAGTTTTGAATTTGGGCTTATACCGCTAAGGGGGTCTACAAAAAGCATTGTTTTTGCCATATATTAACTCTTATAGTTTACGAGTTATTCGCACTTGAAAAGTAAAATTTTATTTTATTAACTTACCTTTGTCTGCTTTTTTGCTAATAACGGATCCAGTTCTTTCTCGATTTTCTTGAAATATCCTTTTTTGAATTAACAACAAATGTATTAATAATACCAAGAAAGAATTATTTAAAAACCTTTACGGAGTCAACAGTTATGTGTATTCAAACTTAAAAAAATAAAAAAGTCGGATAGTACTTACATAAATTTTAAATTATACAGAAAATAAGAAGAAGATAATTAATGTACGGGAAGTATTACAAAACAAAATAATATAAGAATTCATATTATTGCGTCGTCCAGAGCCTTCCGAAGTAGACCAATTTTTACGTAAATTTCAACTTTAGACAACATTTTCTCAAATCGCATAGCTGCTTTCGACCTGCTTTGTATGTCCCAATATGTTCTTCAATATTATGCAAAGGGATTTCATAGCCCCGATAGTACTAAATATCAATACTACTAAAAATCACAATTTTGGGATTTCTTGATAGTTTTTTGGGAATTGTGGAATTGTCATAAACAATTCACTAATATTTTTTCATTTTTGTATTTCAATCAAAAGTTTCTATATAAGTTTAAAATTTCATTAAAAACCATTCATAAACAAAACTTTTATTGCATTTTAAAAATTAATATTTTCCAGAAAAATCAGCTACCAAATTTTATTCCCATGTTTTTGAAAAAAGTCTTCTATAATTTTTTTAGTTTTTAAGTTTTGTACATTTTTGAAAAGAGGACATAATTTCCTACACGCTGATATAAAATATATATCGCTCATTTGCTGCAACAACGTCATAATTCAAAAAAATGTTGAATGAATGTTTCATGACATTTTACTATTTTGTAAATAAATTTTCAACAAATCATGCGATTTCATAAATAAAACCTGATTTAAATAGTAGATGTTAATATCTTTCTAATCTGTATATAACCCAAAATTTTTATTTGTCAAATATACGAGAAAACATGGATTTTAATTTTGATGTTTACAACAAAAAAATACTTTCACACAAAAAATTATTTACTTTTTTGAAAACTGCTAAAACTATATGAAAGACTTTAGAACGGCGCATGTTTTATGTTACTTAGTTCAAATAACACGGATTTTGAGTTATGCCGTTGTTGCAGCAAATGAGCGATATATCTTTTTTTTCCTCTAGTCAAATTTATGGATTCAATAGCAACAACATTCAGAAAATTATAAAATCTTGCCGTTTTGTAATATATTTTGTGCACTGCCTTGCCAACTTTTGCATAACTAAATACCGGTGAACCCTACAAGATGAAGCTAATTACTGTGAGTTATGAGTTTTGAAGCCATTAATGATACTAGCGAAAAAGAAAATATATACATATTATATATCAACGTGTAGGAAATTATCATATTTTCAAAAATGTACAAAAATGGTAACAGATTTTTCTGGAAAATTTTAATTTTTAAAATACAATAAAAGTTTTGTTTATGAATTGTTTTTAATAATGTTTTTATATAGAAACTTTAGAAAAAGAAATTAGTGAATTGTGTCTTACAATCCCACAATTCCCAAAAAACTCTTAAAAAATCCCAAAATTGTGTTTTTTTATTTTTGGATCTATTGAAGGCACCAAGCTCGGGGCTATGAAATCCCTTTGCCCAATATTGAAGAACATATTGGGACATACAAAGCAGGTCTTAGTTTTTGAAAACAGCTATGCGATTCGAGAAATTACATAAAAAAGTTACAGAGTTCAAGAATTACAGAGTTTTGGCCGATGAAACACGATCCTGACCCACTGTGGGTCGCTTAAATACACATAAGCCTGTTACGTCACTGATTCGTAGACTACACATTTTTTATATTGGGTTCTAATCAGTGATGTACAGTTTTTAAACTGAATATTTGGTCAAGCTTGATGTTAAAGCTTTATGCCATATCCCAACCCTTTTGTATTAAGATACACCATGATTATATTCTGGGCAAATTTTAAATATAATCCCTAAATAATATTTGTTAACCTGCTATAATTTTATTCCATCTATCTACTTTTACATCCACAACTCAATATAAAAATTTAATACACCATTTTAATTTCTTTTCTTTTAAATTAATACAATGAAATCATTTATTAAATCAAAATAGAATTAAATAATACAATATTTAAAATAATTAATTGTTCAAAGTTATTTCCATGCATTAAATTTATAATAACAATGAAACAAACAAAAAATTTAAATTTTATAAAAACTAATAAAAGAAAATAACTTACATATACGAGTTCCAACGATGATATGTACATATCAGCATCATGTTCACAAAAATTATTCTTTAAAAATTTTACACAAGCAACGAATTAAAAATAATATAACTCAAAATTAATAAAACAAAAACTAATTAAAACTACACTTAAATATTATATTATTCATTCTGCCAGTTTAATTGACCCAAAGAAAACTTGCTCACTTTAACCGTGTTGATTTGTATTTTTTATTTAAAGTTTATAAATTTCAGCATACATATTTATTTTAACATTCAATTGTTTTAAATAAATTCATTTTCTTTTAAAGTTTTTATTTTTATAATTTTCAATTATAAAATTTTGAAAAAATTAAGTTTAATTTCGTTTGTCATTCATTTTTTTTTATTTATTATTTACACATTCAAAATGTTTATGTAATTTTTTATTTAAAAAGAAGAAATGTTCAAAATTTCAAATTTTATTTAATTTTCTTATATAATTCACAATTCACGTTTTCACGTTTTTATATTTTCAAATTCTTTAATATTGAATTTGTTTATTTTGTATGTTTATGCTTTTGTTTTGTCTTATTTTCTTCATTAAAAGAAAAATTTCATATTTATTTTGATACAATATTTTAGCACTTTTTATTTAATTTCATTGACTATCCTTTGTTTTATTCTATTTTCTCCAACTTTCACTTGATAATTTCGTGCAATATCTTTTTTTTTATAATATCCTTGTCTATATTTTATTTGAATATACTTTTTTTATAGTTTATTGGAATATCCTTTTTATATTTTATTTGGAATATCCTTTTATATTTTTTCTATATATCCTTTTTGATGTTGCACACTTTATTTTAAAATATTCGTTTATTTAATAAAAATTTTCTTTTTTAATATATTTTCTATCAGCCGCACAGTTTAAATTTTCAAACAACAATCCATCTTCTCACAAAAATTCCAAACAAAATATCAAAATTTATTTCCAACAAAATTTGCCTACATGATCAAAAAATATTTTCTACAGCAAGTATACCTAATAATTTTCATATCTGAAAAATAAAAAGAACATGTTACCTAAAAAAAATTGACTTATATTATTTTCCCAAAAGCAAAGGCAACTCAATAAAATATTAAAATATTAAACAAGTTCGACATGAAATTTTAAAAATTAAAACAATTTACCTAAAATATAATTTTCCAAAACAAAAGCTAACTCAATTGAAAATAAAAATATTACTTAATATTACCTAAGTATTTTACAGTGAAAACAACCCCAACAAGCCACATAATCCATAAATTTGACTAGGGAAACGAATAAGATATACATATTATATACCAACGTGTAGGAAATTGTGTCTTCTTTTCGAAAATGTATAAAATTTTTAAGAATTTAAAAATTGATAGAATATTTTTTTCAAAAATATGAGAATAAAAAATCTTAGCCGATTTTTTTTGGAAAATTTTTTATTTTTAAAATGCAATCAATAGTTTTTGATGGAATTTTAAACTTATATAGAAATTTTTGTTCAAATCTCAAAAGTGAAAAATAAATTAGTGTTTGACAATCCGACAATTAAAAAAAAACTTTTGAAAAAAACGCACAAATGGTATTTGTGGACCCAAGTGAGCTGCTTGAGGAGCGGCTGCCCATGGAACTTAACCTAACAATGAGTGTCATTCTCTACAAGTCACACAATTCACCATTTATAGTTAACATATCTTAAAATGATGTTGGACAAATGCAAATAGAAACACTCATCGTTTCTTAGATGGACTGTGTAAATGCGTCGGTAGGAAATAAATGGGGAAAACCTGAAACTGAATTCCCTTGTATCCGCCGTTGAAATTTCTTTGACGACTGATTCCAAGTTCGGAGTATAGCTACGTTCGGGCAGATTTATAATTCCGGCACATTTCAAAAAATCTGATCAATGTTGTAGATGAAGGTAAACCCACACAACAGTTGGATGTTTTTCATGAGTGTCAAATGAAAAAATACATGAAATTGCTTCGTTACTGCTAACATAGCGGCCCATTTGAAATTGAGCGACTTGATCGGTGGGATGCTCTCCTCTAACTCTAATCACAGCCATGTCACTGCCTTTGTTCACATATTTGCTGATGTATTCGATGAATTTCACGGAATTACAAAGTTCGACGTTGATATGTGCTTTGAATGTTTTGGAGAGTAGTGGCGAATACGGAACAATTAATTTGAATGTCCTATTGATTCTCTTTCACCATTGTTGAGCTTCCATTGTCCGCAGTTTAACGACAACGATACAATGGGTAACCGTAATTTCCGGTGATTGTTTCTGCTACTAATGGCCGTGAAAAACGCTTTGAACATTTGCCGTAATTTGAAAGATCAAATTATGTAATTTTTAGGTATTTATATAGCTAGTGGTCACACAATGTTCACATTAAGAAAATATTTTGTTTGCCGACAAATAAATTTGTTTGACTAAAATCATCTGTTTTGTTGTTTGCTCTAAATTTTATTTGTGGTCAGATTCAGACAATGAAATATTTGACGATAATGTCCTGACTTCGAATGGGGCCCATAGCGGTTTGCGGCGATATACCCGAAATGTTTCACCGCATAAGAGTTCATAAAGAGGATGCTAGTGCGCAGCGTTTTTTGTGGTGGGACGAAAACAATTATCTATTGGTATACCAGCTAAACGTACTCACCTTTGAGCCACATGTTCGCCTTGTATTGCTCATTTTAGAGACAAAAATGCTAGACATTTTGGTAATGATAGGGCAATTGACGCAGTTACAAAACCACATTACATGGATGATTTTATTGACTCTACAAGTACTATCGAAGAGGCTATTGATTTGGCATTAAATGTACGAAACGTTCATACAAAGGGAGGTTTTATTAAGCATAATTGGTCATCAAATTCCAATGAAGTTTTGAAAGCGCTTGGAGAGACAGACAGTCATGAAAATGTGACTCAAAATAAAAAAAACTTCTTGGGCTTTACTGGGACCATAAAAACGATATTTTAAAAACGAAAAAAAAGCTTCGTCAACCAATTCTGTCTGAGAACTTAGTGCCTACAAAGCGAGAACTTTTATAAGTTTTAATATCCGTTTTTTGACCCTTGCAGCAACAAAAATTAGTTGAAATACTTAATTCATCGCATCTCATTAAGGCAAAGAAGATTATATTAAATATGGACCAAATAACAGGTTTTGCAGATGATTATGTAGCAGTACAAAGCGATAGATTTAATATTAAAGGTTTTGTCATTGACAAACATATTGTTTAAAAGGATAAAGATAATGAAATATTCAAAGTTAAAAATAGAGCGCAGTATGCAACATCCGCTTGTGGACCTCAACGAGATTTAATAATACTGGTTCAAAGCTATTTTGCTTACGGATAATATTGATTATAAAATCTGTCTGCGTCAAAGTGAGACGTTTGCTAATATGTTTTGGCGACGTTTGTAAAAGAAATGATACCAATATTGACCCGTCGAGGCAAATGGTCATAACGATCCAAAGCAATTGAAGTGGGTGTTATTGTGCTTGTGGTGGAGCACAATTAAATCATTTTACAACACAATATTTTATATTCCCTTATTATCCTGTTCTTATTATACATACTTAATTCATAAATGATTTAGCCATTGTTAAAAAACTAAGAAAAGCTTAAAAAACAAAACATAAAACTGAGGTAAAAATTATTAATTTATATGCGTTGAAATCTATATAATCTATATAAATATATAAATGTCTTTATAAGTTTGTTTATTTGTTTGTTTGAGCATCACGCCTAAACGGCTGAACTGATTTTATTGAAAGTTGGAACGTATAACTTTTTTTCAATACTTGGACCAGAAAGGGATAAAAGGGGGAAAACCGATTTTTTTTAATAAAATCCTTACATATTTTTCTTAATACGACAGGGGTAGCGAAGCGCACCGGGTCAAGCTAGTTAATAATAGAAATAACAAACTGCTGGAATAAACTTGGTTTGTTTTACTTGGTTTGTACTATTTCTTTCTTCCGATTGGGGTTGCGAAGCGCCCCGGTTCAGCTAGTACTCCATATTTTTATCGAATATTTGAAAATAAGTAAGTCTTTGTTACAAATATTTTTTTAAAAATTAAAAAAAAAAACAGTCGGTTCAATTTTAATTGTCAGGAAATACTTGTATGATCAATATTTTTAAATGGGTATGTGTCATTTATTATTAACAGGTTTCCCTGTTCAGCCTGCTACATCATCTGAAGCAATTATTGTAATATAATTTAAAAATTTAAAGAAATCTTAAGATATATTTACATCGATTTGTTTTTAGAGAAAGTAGATGAATCTTTGGATAAGAAAGTTTGTTTTTCATTTTTCTACTGAAAATAGATTAAAAAGAAAACCAAAGAATAATTGTCGGTTTTAGGCATTGAAAACCCTCGGTTTCGGTTGAAACCGACCACGAAACTCTATCCTATACTATAAGAGATAATATATTTGTAGATATAACAATGTTTTTATAGATCTTCTAATAGATTCCATATATATTAAAATCTCTTAAATCGGATCGAGAAGTGTACGTACCTGTGGTATGTAAAAATTTAATAAAACTATCAATAAACTTTAAAACAAACTTAAAGTTGCTTAAGCCAATTATGGTTGTGCTTTAATGCCTCTTTGATAATAACTCAAGGCAATCTTCCTTTTTGTATGATTCGGCGCAACTAAATATATAACATTTTAAAAATTTTAAAGGAGAGCGCATTTTATGATTTTTATCTTACTTTTCATCCTTTAGATAGCATTCGTCTTAAAATGAATTTAATCCATAACTCAAAAACTGCTGAAGATACATATGTATGTATGTATTAAATGTCATAGATTTGTATTAATTATGATGTTTTCTTATAAAAAGTTTCTTTGAGTGGGGTTGTTCAGATACAATCGTACCTGACATTGAATTACATTTGTTTCCAAACTAAATTTATTAATTTATCAAAACACGAGCAGTCAGAGCGTGAGGATACAAGATTTGCGTGCAGTAATCGCGTGAGGAACACCAAGTGTTAAATTTCAAGTAGCTTTTATAAAATAACCATTATTAGAGGTGATGATACAGCGATATCAGAAAATGAAAATATGTGTTTACATACATTTCAATATATATGTATATATGTATGTACATAAGTATATGTGTACATTAGACATGCCCTTAAAAATATATTTGCTTTGAATAGTTCTTATTATGTTATTTAATAGCTAACCATATACATATATTCAGTAAAAACCTATTCGAAACGGTTACAAGGTAACATTAATGCTAAATTGGATTATTTCGGCAACGTTATTTTTGTAATTTTAGCCTGAATTAAATTATTAATAAAAATATACAAAAAAATTAAAAATAAGTTGACAAAGGTGGTATTTTTGTATTAGATTTTAAATTTTGTGGATTTCAATAAATTAAAATATTTAAATCAAAAATTGTATTTTTATAATAGAAAATCGGCAACGGTATAAACAATTATATAGGTAACGGTATTTTAGTTGAAACTTAAATTTAAGTTATATAGGTAACGGTAGCCAACCTTGTTAAAAACTACAAATTTTTAAATATGTAACTGGTATTTTTGTGTATAAAATAGTTTTTAATACAAATTTTACAATCAAAAATGTAGGTAAGCAATGCAAATATGAGGCTTTTGTAGAATATACCAGCATGTATGGCATCGGAAAATGCTAATAACATAGTTATTTATCACTTGATATTCATAATTTATCGCTTGTTAGAAATAAGATTTATTTCAAATGAATGTTGAAAATATATTAAGGGTCCTCATGTAAACGCTTAAATGCCTCGCAAACACTCTCGCAAATGAACTGTCAAAAATATTATGGAAATTCGTTTGAACAACTCCGATAAGTTTGCGCGACAATTTAGACTTGCAAACTTGAATTTATAGTGCATTTGATGAATCAGCTACTTTTGTTTACTTTTATTTATAAGAAATAAAAATCAAATAAAATACAAATATTTTGTACATGTGAAAATTGAGTGACTTTGGAACAGAATGATTGGATTGAATGGCATTGTGTATGGAAATATTAACCAACAGCTAGAACATAAGCAAAAACTTCCAAACTATGTTTACCATTGTTTATTCCAAAGATTTCACTTTCATTAGAAAATTTTAGAATTTAAATTTATACAATTTTTAAAACTTCTTTTTAAGCATTTGTTGAGTTAATTTTTGTTTGACATTTTTTATCAAATATACATTTTCTGTATAAAATTGCACAAAATTTAAAAGGTGGATTTATGAAACACGTCGCGCAAATTTGCACATTTGCACAAATGGGAAAATTAAGCGTTTAAATGAGTACCATTATTATTATTTTTTTTTTTTTTCAATTTAATTTTTTATTTATTGTATCTTCATTACTTAATGAACTAACAACAAGTATTTCAAATCTTATATCTAATAATTATAATTAATTAGTCCAGCCAGTGCCGGACGAAAAATTGTTTATTGATTGTTGCTTTTATTAAATAGGCATTCTTCCTTCTAGTCTTAGGTCAGCTGTGTCCCTCCTTCTTAATCGAGTGTGGCCACGGTTATTCAATATGTTGCGGGCCAGTGGGTTTGGGTGAATTTCAAGTTTTTTTAAATATCTTTCCACATTTTTCGTGATCTCAGTTTTTACAAGGGGCACGTTTAGATCTTTGTGTATATTCGCGTTTTTGATATACCAGGGGGCATCTGTAATCATTCTTAAAAACTTGTTTTGGCGTCTTTGGATCTTTTCTACATTTGACGCTGAGGCCGTGCCCCATAGCTGTATGCCATAACACCATATCGGTTTTATGATCATGTTATAAAGTAGAAGTTTGCAATCTAGACTAAGCGTAGAGTTTCTGCCAATGAGCCAATTAATTTGAATTGATTTCAATTTCATTTGAGTCAATTTTGCATCTATATGACTTTTCCATGTAAGACGACGATCGAGATGTATTCCGAGGTATTTAACTTCCGATTGTTGGATTATTGTTTGGTTATTGATATGAATGGGGGGGCATGATTCTCTACGTAATGTAAATGTTATATGTGTACATTTTTGCTCGTTGACTTTAATTTTCCATTGTTTTAACCATTTTTCTAATTCAAATATGTGATTTTGTAAGTAACGAGACGCTTCTTCAGGGTTTTCATGAATGCTTAGAATAGCAGTATCATCTGCAAATGTTGATGTATGCGTGCGATTGTTAGTTGGCATATCAGACGAATATATCAAATATAAAAAGGGTCCCAGGATACTGCCTTGGGGAACTCCAGCTTCAATGGGTTGGGGACTACTTAAAAAGTCTCCTTCTTTAACCTTAAATGTTCGACCAGTTAAATAGCTTTTCAATAGCTTATGTGTGTTTGCGGGTAAATTTTGACTCAGTTTGTATATTAAACCATCATGCCATACTTTATCAAACGCTTGAGAAATGTCGATAAAGAGAGCGGAACAATATTTCTTTTCCTCAAACGCTTTTCTTACAATATTTACAAGTCTATGGGTTTGTTCGATAGTACTGTGTTTTCTTCTAAATCCAAATTGATGATTCGGTATACAATTGTTTTCAATTAACATCGGGTACAACTTGTTCATGAGTATCTTCTCAAATAGCTTTGATATATTAGACAATAGGCTGATTGGTCTATATGATTCTACTTTTGTGTGATCTTTTCCCGGCTTAGGTATCATGGTAACCAGTGAAACCTTCCATTCTGGAGGATAATATTCAAGGCGTAATATAGCATTAAAAATAAAAAGAATTATTTTTATTGCTATCCGGGGTAGCTCCATAAGCATCTTGTTACTGATTTTGTCAATACCAGGTGCTTTCTTGGAGTTTAAATCAACAATAGCCTTTTCGATCTCTCGAATCTCAAAACGTAGGGGTACGGCTGCTCCAAAATGGGGTACAACAGGTGGCAACTCAATAGTTTCATTTGATGTGTTCGGGGTAAATACTTGCTTCAAATGATTAACAAACAGATTCCCTTTTTCAGTATCATTTCTTGCCCAACCGCCACTTGAATTTCGCAAGGGGGGCTTACATATGACAGGTCTTTTAAGACTTTTTGTGGCTCGCCATAATGAGTAATCCGATTGCGGGGTTGCGTCCAGGCTTTCTAGATATTTATTCAATGATTCCATTTTTCGAAATTCCAAGAGCTTTTTAAGTCTTTTTATACAATCTTTAAGCTTCGATTTGAGTTGGGGGGATCTGTGCAATTGCCACTCTCTTCGAACTCTTCTTTTTTCATTTAAGAGCCGTTCGACATCTGCAGAATAAATTCTATTATATCTGATTTGTCGGGGGGTTTGGGTAGCATGTTGAGCAGCCAGTTTGAGATTTTTATCGAAATTGATAAGAGAGTGATCGATGTTTTCTGGTGTTCTTAGCGGTATGTTTTCCGAGCAATGTGTACTAAGGTATTTTTTATATTTGAGCCAATTAATTCTTGTGCCTGTCATCGCTAAATTACCAGTCGGGGATACAATTTCTCGGGGGCTCAATAAAGTAACAATAGTGGGTGAGTGATCTGAAGATAGTTCCAGCGAGGATTCAACTTGAATCATTTCTCCAGGGATATTTTTCATCACGCTAAAATCAATAACATCCGGTATTTTTCGCGGGTCAGTAGGCCAGTAAGTAGGTTGGCCGCTCGAAATCACATTCAAACCCATTTTAGAAATTGTATCAAACAAAACACGACCTTTAGGGGTAATCAGTCGTGATCCCCAGAATGTGTGCTTAGCATTATAATCGCCAGCTGCCAGGAAACGGGGGCCTAGTGATTTAAAAAATCTATTATATTGACTTTCTGTAATTGAAAATCTAGGGGGTGAGTATATCGATGAAATCACTAAGTTTCGATGAAAATCTTCAAGACAGATAGTAGTAGCTTGAAGATAATCTTCGCAAAGATCACACATTAAGTAGTGTTTGATTCGAGCTTTTATTAAAATTGCCGATCCTCCGCATGATCTACCTCTGGGATCTTTGGTATCATATATTACATATCCATTTATTCGAAATGAACTTCTGGACGTCAAATGAGTTTCAGAAACCAACATTACATCAATTTGTTGGTTTCTTAAAAAATATTCGATTTCGTTTTTGTGTTGGCGTATGCCGTTTGCATTCCAGAAACATATTTTCAAACAGTTCATGGCTTATTTAGGATAGCTTGTAATAACACAGATTGCATTTTAAGCATTTCCTGCATCATATTACTCATAGAGTTGGTAAAATTGTTAACCGATTTCACTAGGGTCTCTATTGTAGCTTCCAGTCGACTAAAATTAGAAGTGGGATGTTGGTCTGCAAATTCCACATTGATATTACGGTTATTTTCACTTCCTAATGGTGGGTTTTGAGCAAAAGTTTGATTTGTTCTTAGAACACTAGCGTATGAACCTTTATTATTCATGGTTTGCGAGATTTGGGGGTAATGGGTATCAACTAGGTTCTTTGATTGCACAGGATAAATACTAGGTTTCTGTGTTAATGTTTTCTTAACTATGGAATATACTGGGCATCCTCTGTAATTTGCTGTGTGATTTCCGCCACAATTGCTGCATTTTTTTACTTTTGAGTCGGTTTTGGATTTATCGCATTGGGTAGAACCGTGCAATTCTCCACACACCACGCAAACGGGAGGTAATTTGCAATATGCCCTAGTATGACCATATTCTTGACAATTTAAACACTGGACGGGTCCCGATCTCTTATGTGGCTCTTCTATCGTAATTTTACGATGCAATAAATATTTTAAATTGTAAATTGGGTGTGTTTCATTTTTCTTGAGATTAACATCACCTGGTTCTAGTTCAACTCTAAACAGTGGTTGGGGAATTTTCTCGCGATTTCTAATGTTGACTACATTTTTTATTTTAAACCTGTTATGTTCCAAAGCAGCCTTTATATCCTCAGGATCTACACAAGAGTCAATACCCTTAATAACAATTTGGAGGCCTTTGCTACTCTTCAACTGGTATGTGTAAAAACTTTTCTTATTGTTTTCAAATTCGGTAACGACTTTACGGAAATCATTTTCATGATTTACCTGTATCTTAGTCTCGCTTATGTTACCTCGCTTAAAAGGTACAACGTAAAAAGAATTTTCTCCGACCAATGATATCAAATTCTTAATTAGAGCATTCGAATTTTGCTCTCTCAAATAAATAGGAGGGGGTTTGTACAACTTGGGTAATGTTGGGGGGTCATCTGCTTCATCTTGCAAAATAAAAAATCTGTTTTCAGTAGTTTTCCTATCAATTTCCCTATCTTTAGGTACTTTTGCGGTTGATGCAACTTTTGAGGATTTTGGGCTGCGTCCTCGTTTCAGTACGGTAATGTACCTATCAATTCCCACTTGGATTTGTGGTTTTTGTGCACTATTTATGGGCTGAACATTTTTAGGTATTGCTCCCATTCTTTGGTCAATTGGGTTCGTACTTACTGCGTATGTTTTCAATTTAGGGGGTGAATTACTAGGCATACTTTCAGGCGCTGCCAAAAATTTGCTCTTGGTTACCATACTTTTATCAACAGCTGTCAATGAAGAATTTTCTTTTGTTGTACAAATATTATTCGTAAACAAAGCTGGGGACAATGAACGAGCGCGATCAATCGGTTTGGCGGTCAAATACAAGCTGTCACCAACTCTTGTATTTGTGTTTTCTTTTGAATTTTCTTCCACATTCACAAACACATAAGCATTTCTGCCGTTTAAGCTAAGCCTGCGCTCACTATGATTATCACTTGAGAAACTCATAAAGAGTATTCTCTGTTTATTTATTTGCACTTGTGCTCTTTACTGGTGGAAAAAAACAAAACAAACACCAGAATGAAAAAAAAATTAATTTTAATTGGCACTTTCAATCTTAATAATTTAATCAAAAAAACGTTGTGTTTTAAATAAATAATTTCGCGTCCATTCGCGGTAAAGCTATATATATTCTTTTTTATATTTATTTTGTTTATATCCGTCAATATCAATAAAAAACCGAAATATTTGCGGAAATAGGAAAAAAACACGTCCGTTTAGCTTCTCTATCGAGTTTTAAATTTTAAGGGCATGTCTAATTTACATACCTATGTATATACATTAAATGCACACATACAAATTATGGACTACAGCTGTATTCGTTTATTAAAAATATCATGCGTAACACATGAAATGTGTAATGTCTATTATTTAATTGAATGAAATTGAATAGGAAAATTAAGAAATGATATGGTACATTTAATATCTTTTTTTTAAGGAATTATATTTAGTTTCAATCAGGATATACGCTGCAAGATTAATTTGCTGGTGTATAAAAAATGTTTTAAGTGTTTCCATATTTGTATGCCTGTAAAGAAAATACTTTTGATTAATAGATATTTTGTGGGTAATCTTATTTATCACCATAAACTTAGTTTATCAGTATTTATTATGTACAAGTTAGAGGTGAAAAATTAAACACCGTTTGGTTATTTATATATGCACATACTTACATACGGTACACATTGGTTGAGGTTCTTAGAACGAGCGGCTAAAAATAGAAGAAGCTGTCGAAGGACAATGAAACTTGGCACATAGGCATTTTTTGTTTGCATCAAGAAAAAAATGGAAAAATCAAAATGATCCGACCACCTCCCATACAAAGTGAAAATTAAATTTTTACCTACGGCATTGTTTTTTTGGCACATAACATTTTTAAACACTCAGAATCATTTGTGTGAAATTTGAAAAATATCCGCCCACTTCCTATACAACTTGTATTGAAAAACTCCCTTGATTTTGAATACATCAACTCAATTTTCAGCAACCTGATACAAATAATCAATTAATATTGAAAAAAATAAAAATGAAATCATTGAATAAGGACCTTTAGATAGAGACATAACATATGCACAGTTACAGGCATGTAATACCAGCCATAAAGATCAACAAACAATTTGGCAGTATCCATGCAATATATATGAAATTTGTTAGTGTCGATCGCTGCACAGTGGCGCAGAATCAAAATTTTTTGGAAATAAATCTGGCATTTCTAAAAAATTTGCTGTAGGTGTAGCCAAGGAGTATTCGAGTTCGAGTTATTAAAATAGACCCCTTCAAATGCTATAGGCGCGGCGCTATGGAGGCTCAAAGTAGGGTACCTTCGACATGTAAAATTTTTGAAGAACGCAGTTTTAAAGTGGCATATTTTTGAATATAATTGAGATATTGACTTGAATTTTTTTTGTAATATCAGAAATTAACTTGTCTAAACAAAAAAATTAGTTCGTGGACCAAATTGTTCTTAATATTTGCAATCCTATCAAAATTTTGATAAAAATTTAAGTTTTAGAGCTCAATAAATATGTAATATGTAATAAAATCTTTATTAATTAACAAAACTAAACGAAATTTGCAGGGTTTTTTAAAATTCTCATTCCAAATAACAAAGTGTAAAAAAACTTGTCAAAAGGTCAAAGGGAATCCTTAAAATTGAAGCGAATCCTTAAAATTGAAGCGCAATTCCTTAAAATTGAAGCGAAAATCCCAAAAATGTTATTTTGTACACTTTTGTCCACATGTTCTACATTTCCTTCGAGGCTGGGGAAATACTTTAGGAATTAATAGAAATCACATCAGGGTTTCCAAAGCTGTTTTCCATTTTCTGATCCCAGCTTTGGGATTTTAGAACATATGGTCCAAAGTTAAAATTTTGATAAAAAATAGGTCAAATTCCTGTTATACGTTATACGTTCTTAAAGAAAGTTTTATTTTAATAAAAAAAAGAGTAAAATCACCAAAAAAACAGCAAAAACCTAAAAATTTTTGAATTATTAAATTGAAAATCGTTTATTTTCGGATCCGTAATTGATATTGCTCTGAAGTTTTTCACATATTATTGGTAATTTAGTTATCTAACTAATGAAAAAAATTCGAGTCCATTTGGTTCAAAAGTACGCTCTATATTTTAAAAAAAGCGTACCAAGGTATGGAAAAATTTGAAATGCTTATAACTCGGAAATTATAAGAGATAAATAGCACACGCAAGCATGTTTTTGCAAGACCTAGCCGAGCGCTTCCCAAAAATTTAAAAGTCTTTGAAATAGGATGGGAAACAAAAAATGGCACGTGTTTAAAAATTTTACATGTCGAAGGTACCCTACTTTGAGCCTCCATAGCGCCGCGCCTAGAACATTTGTAGGGTCCATTTTAATAATTTGAACTCGAATACACCTTTGCTACCCCCACGTCAAAATTTGTCCCGATCGGGTCATTCGTTTAGAAATGCCAGTTTTATTTCCAAAAAATTTTGATTCTGCCCCACTATGCGCTGCATTACAAGAATTAGAAAACTTTTTGAAAATACTGTTTTGGATTTAAAGATTATATCATATTATATGTTATGATACGTACATGGTGGTTCAAAAGTAAACACCCAATGTTCTTTTTCTGTTATTTTTTAGTAAAAACTTTTTTCACAAGCAGAACCAAAGTTTTTTATTAAAAAAAAAAATACAGCAAAAGAACAATGGGTGATTACTTTTGCCCACCTTGAAATAATGTTCAGCTATTGATAATTTATTGCTATTATCGACAATAAAACAACCTTAACATAATTACTTTATCCCAATAAAATCCCCGAAATATTTTCAAATATCCCCAGTCCCTAAACGAAATTTTCTGTCCCCAAAAACCTTACAACATCCCCATCTTGGGGATGCTTTTTACAATCAAAATACTCAAGTGTCTGGTAAAAAATAGTGTGGTTCGATCCGATCCACTTAACAGATTTTAAATATAAATAAAAGAACAAACTTGATCATATATTTGTTCTGATCAAAAATGAACAATCAGTAAAAAGAACGATTATGCCCAACTCTGCTTTTATACTTGTTGTAATTCCATTGTTTCTTCTTTTTTTTTGGTAAATTTTCGTGAAAATTATTTTTTTGTATGGGGACCCCCTGAAAGGTTGTGCGTTTGTTCTAGAGAAATAATGGCGAAACAAAAATCATGAGAGTTGCTCATACATTTTACCTCCCTAAGGTGACTCCTGAGTAGTTATGAGCCTTTTTCTATCTATTTTCTCAGAATTTCGTTCTCACGAACCGATCGAGTTCAAAATTTCGTAAAATTTGTTTTTATCTTAACCTCACATAAAACAGCCCTTCGTTTTTGAAAAATCGAAAATAAAACAATAAGGTCCACCAATATATACATATACATAAATATTTATGAGATATGAACTATATGCAGATGAAGCAGTTGTACGGGGGCTAGAAGAAATAATGGACCGATTCAATAGGATTCGTCAATAAAGACGCTTGTGCCAAATTTCGTCGAATTATCTTTGAAATTGAGACCTTTAGTTTGACTACAAGATTTAAATGGACGGACATTGCTTAATCGACTCAGAAAGTGATTGGTATACAATAATTACAAACATCTGCTCTAACCAAATATACCCTCCTCACTATGGTGTTAATAAAATATAAGAAAAGTAAGTGAGAGAGAGGTAGTGAAAAGAACATTAGAGAAATCACAATGAAAATAAAATATATTTTAATAAGCTTTAATTTTCTAACGTGTTTTATTTTTATTCCCAATTTACATAAATATTATGGAAATATTATTTACTTAAATTTATTTTAAATATTAATTTGTGCCGTTTCCTTGTGCGTTTTAATTTATCAATACTTCATATAAAATGACAACCGCATTTCTATTCTTAAGGTTATGTTTTTACTCTTCGAAAAGAAGTTACAATCTACTTATAGTTATTATGAAATATTGAATTATTTTGAAAGAAATCTAATATTTCGATTTAGCTTTAAATAAGATTAATTTTAACTAATTACTCTAGTATGAATGGTTAAAGAGCGTTAAAATAAAAATACTTACAGCAAACAAACTTATTTAAATTGTTCATGGAAAAGGGTCTACAATATTTGACGTGTTACTTAGTTAAAAGTTAATACGGACAATTTCTATGATTTGTTTATTTAAAAAATCATCATGGTCATCATCATTAAATATTGACTAACGTAATTGAGACATTAAAATATAATCTCTACAGAATTCTACTATATTTTCTTGTATGTTTTAGTGCGGATACATTTTCTATGCACCCATTTCTATTTTACACTTGTGTAATGTAAATAAATACACACACATAATAAGTACATACAAATTACATACATATGTACTTAATTTGGTATAATAAATATTTAGGAAAATGTTTATTCTGTTTCTTTTATTCTTATTTTTACACATATTTGTTAGTTTTAGTTTTTTTAAAGTAACGCATACAAATAAAACAAATTCACATTAAACCCAATACTATTCAAATAAATATGTACATTACGATGGCACCGATTGTATGGAGGAAAAATATGGTGAATGTTTAGTTTGTTTGAAGAGACTATTTCTTAATTTTTTGTCCTGGCGTCAGTATTAGGAAAGCTGGATCCACAGCTTAAGCGTTGATGGGTGTAATGTTAACTTAACGTAAGACTTTAGTGCGGTTATAGAACAATATAGAAAATGTGTAACAAGTGGTTTTTATATCAAATAGTAAAATATAAAACCAATATTTTGTAATTTCTTCAAAAAAAAAGAAGTTTTTTTTCTAATTTAATTGCTTTTAAAAATCAGCACTGTTAGCAGATGTCAAGTAAAATAGTAAGGAAATTATAATTACAGTTGCGTTACATTTCATCACAATCGGCTTAAGTTTACATCAGTCTTTGCATTCTGTACCGTTCTGTAAGTTATTATTTTGTAGTTAGTTTTTCCGTAAGAATGAAATAAAAACCAACTTGGTGATTTTCGTACTCTTTTTAGTGTTTTTTCTATTTCTATTTTCTAATTTTTTGCATATTGTTTGGTAATGAATTAATTTGAAGGATTTAATTTAAACTAGATTTTACTTTAGAGTGTTACAAATATGTATGTTTAAAATTTGATCTAATATATTTAAAAGGATGTACACAATTACCAACAGTACGGCAAAGTCACAGAAAAACTAACTACTTCCCAGAGTCTTAAAAAAAAACAGCTGATTCGTAACGGAATTTAATACAATTTGAATAAAAATGTTTGTTTTGTTTTTAATAATTTGCAAAAAATTGACTATTTGTAATAGATTTGAATTGAAAAAAAAATGGATATGAATCAAAGAAATAAGCAAAAATTTAATTCAAAATTGATTCTTTCCAAACTATTGGATGGATCAAAGGATAAAAATATCCTTTTTTAAAGTTTTTATGATTTTCTTCATATTTCTCGTAAATGAAACATATCAAATATAGGTATATAGATAGCTGTATCTGAAATTATCGTGTAAGTTCAAAAAAACTCGAAATTGTGTAATTTTTTTTTTAATTTTAATATAATTACAGTAATTAGTTTAAATTGATACATTATAAATTCATCGAAAATAGTTCTAGATCGAAATTAAAGTGCATTTTTTGAAAACTGTTTTCTCCCCGATTTGATGTTAGCTATAAGTATGTTCCACCCTAATGTACATACATAAATAGCAAACAGTAAAATCTCACTTCAAAAAAACGGTTATAACCAAATTATTTTAAAGTCACGAACTTTTAGTAACCATTTTCATATAACTCGGGTTTCGGTTTTTACTTACAAACTATTTTCAGTAGAAAACTTAAATATTACATTTAAAATTAAATATGAAAAACAAACTGATTATTCTGATGATTAATACAGAATCAAAATGTTTTGGAAATAAATAAAATTTGACGTGGGCGTAGCCAAGGAGTATTTGTGTGTAAGTGCAATAGTTTTGAAGGACGGAGATTATAGTGGCATATTTTTGAATCTAATTCAGATATTGACTTGAAATTATTTTGAAATAAATGTAGATCAAATAGTTTCTAATATTTGCAAACCTATTAAAATGTTGATATAAATTACAGTTTTAAAAACTCAATCACCCTTATTCTATTTGGCGTCGTCAACATCGTCGTCAATTTTGAGTCAACATCACTTTAACACAACGTCAATGCTAATTTTGTATTCCCTAACAGTCTTATGACGACGTTGACTGTTTATCGATACATACAACACACATATCTAAGATCAGAGTCAGCTGATTCATTTTGTTTACTTTTTTTGGCAAAATTGTTTGTGATGAATAAAAAAATTTATAAAAAATATTTAAAATGATTTTTCTTTCCGATTCGGATTCCAGTGATGAAGAAAATAAAAAAACTAATAGTGGAAAGAAGACTTCTTAGGCAGAAATCATGCATTTTTCAGTTACCCGATGAAAAGTAAGTGGTAAATTCAAAGTCATACTTTTTTAAATAATGCGTATTGTTATTGTTTTAAGATTTGAAAGTTATTTCCGGCTGAATAAAACATCGTTTATGGAAGTATTGGAGACAATAGAGCCTTATTTAAAAACATGGATCAGATCAACCTTCATTCCAAACACCATAAAATTAGCCAAAGGCATTTAGCGCCAGCGCAATATTTTCCCACTGTTCTTTAAAATCATTAGGAACAGTGCCCCTGCGAAATCCTTTGGCAAGAGATGGATTCTTTTCCAACTCTTGCACCAGCTTTTCAAATTGGTTGGCGTTGGTAATTTTAATTGTTTCCATTTTTTATTATTTCTCTTTTTTTACTATTTGAATTTTTTTTTTTAAATTCTTATTTACCACAACACAACACGACACCAAAAACACCGTCGACAAAATGAAAGGCAACATCAACGTCAATTTTGCTTACAAAATACCAAACAATCGTCGACAGTCATCGATAAATGGCAATACTGTCAACGAGAATACGGATTTACAACAAACGATTAAAAACGGCGTCGTGTTGTGTCGACGACGCCAAACAGAATACGGGTGAATAAATATGTAATATGTAAGTAATAAATTCTTTATTGATAAAACTCAATGAAATTTTTAAAGTTTTTAATTTGTAAATAAAAATGTGTAAAAAGACATGTCAAAAGGTCAAGGGAATGAATGAAATTTTTAATTGTAAATAAAAAAGTGAAAAAAAGACATTTCCTAAAAATTGGAGCGATAATCGAAAAATGGGTCCACATTTCCTTCAGAGCTTTAAAAATACTTTTGGGATAAATAGGAAACACATCAATGTTTTTAAAGCTGCTTTCTGTTTTCTGATCCCAGCTTTGGAATTTTAGAAAATGTGGCCCAAAGATGAAATTTTTCGAAAAAACATTCGAAAAATAGGAGTACAAAAAACCTTTTCGCCCAAAAAAAACAGCAAAAATCTACTATTTTTGAATTTTTAAATTAAAAATCATTTATTTTTGGATCCATAATTGATATTGCTTTGAAAACGTTTGTTTAGTATTAGTAATTTAGTTGTCTTACTAACAATAAAAATTGAGTTCATTCGGTCCAAAAGTACGCCCTATATTTTAAAAAAAATGGTCAAAGGTATGGCAAAATTTTTAAATTATAATTCAAGACCTGGTCGAGCGCTTTCCCAAAATATAAAAATCTTTGAACTCGAATTGCACGTGTTGTACATGTCGAGCCCCCATAAACATAAACACTCCGAATACTCCGTTTAGAAATGCCAGATTTATTTCCAAAAACTTTTAAGTCTGCCCCACTGTGTTGAGGTAAGAATAATTTGGAAATAATCCTTTAATATATTGTATTTCAACTGCTATTGGAGGCAAAAATAAATCGCAAACGCGATTAACCAGGTGAACTTGCTTCTATTACAAGCGGTTGCTGATAAAGGTAAGGAAAAGCTTATATCGAGGTACCTAGTAAAAAAGTAAATGAAAAAAGACACAATATCAACGTTTCTAACTCAAATTTTAGTTCTTCAGAAACCAACGAGCCAAAGATAGGTAGCCAAAAAATTTGATAAAAATGATTTGTTACTGTACCGTTTATACCTGCTGTATTAATAAATTTTTTCTCAGGTACTATATTTTAGTCAAATTTGAATTTCAGTGGGATAAAAGTGCTAAGGGTCAAAAGGGGTTAAACAGATTTTACTACCAGTAGAAACACCAATGTGTCCTTCCTCTTTAAGCCCATATATACTTGTTGACCTGTTTGTTGAACACTTTTTTCATTTCAATGAAATTGCTCCCAAAATGTTTTTATTTAATCACCATCTTCTACAAAATACTGCAGACCAATTCAATTTGAATTTAAAAAGAAAACTCATGAAGTAATTAAAAAAGAAGTCAGTGATATTAGAGCCCAAATTGCAACACTACAGTCATTCGAATTAGAGATTGATGGCCAGACAACTGATGTAAGCTACAAAGTTTGATAATAGATCAACCAAAACATGGATCAGGTAATACGAATGATGGGAACACAGGAAGAAGATTATTTTCAAATCCCTAAAGAGCATCTAAAATAACAGGTGTTGATATAAATCTTATTTCAACGTCATAACTCAAAATCCGTTTTTTTTGAACTGAGTAATATAAATTAGTCTTTCATATAGTTTTCAAAGAAGTTAATTATTTTTTGTGTGAGAGTGCTTTTTTGTTTAACACATCAAAATTAAAATTCACGTTTTCTCGCGTATTTGACAAGTAAAAATTTGGGTTAAATACAGATTAGAAAGATATTCCCATTTACTATTTAAATCAGGTTTTATTTCTGAAATCGTATGATAATTTATTTAAGAATTAAACACATCAAAAGTCTCGAAATTTTGACTATAAAGCTGAATTAACATTTTTTTATATGAAGCATAGAATAATATATCCATAGAAGCGTTACTGAGAGGGAAAAAACCTAAGTCTGTTGTCAAAAACCTAAGTCGTGAGATTGTATCAGTACATAGTTTCAGGTAGTATTGGTGCCTTTTAAATTTTCACCAGACACACAGAGTTCTATAAAAAATTTTAAATTTTAATTTATTTAAATTTACTTCTATTTTCTATACCAAAAATAGAAACTCTGTTCACAAATTAAATTCTACCACAGATAAAATTATGTGTCAAAAATTAATAAAAAATATATTTTTTTAATTTGAGCAAAATTGACATGTTTCGGAAATAAAAGTGTCCTGCAAAGTATTAACAAAAATTTGCCAATAATTGTGTACAAGTGTAATAAAGCGGATCGGTCTATATCACAAATACGTGTAAAGAGAGTAATTATTATTACTCTCAGTTGAGCCTCTACACCATTTCCAATTGTATTTCAGAAGTTTCTAATTGTATTTCAGAAAATTCCAATTCAATTTCAGAAATTTCCAATTATATTTCAGAATTTTCTAATTCAATTTCAGAAATTTCCAATTATATTTCAGAAGTTTCCATTTGTATTTCAGAATATTCCAATTATATTTCAGAAGTTTCCATTTATATTTCAGAACTTTCTAATTGTATTTCAGAATTTTCTAATTGTATTTCAGAATTTTCCAATTGTATTTCAGAAATTTCCATTTGTATTTCAGAAGTTTTAATTTATACTTAAAATGTTTCTAATTGTATTTCAGAAATTTCCAATTCTATTTCAGAATTTTCCAATTGTATTTCAGAAATGTCCATTTGTATTTCAGAAAATTCGAATAGCAATTCCAATGGAAATTTCTGAAATACAAATGGAAATTTCTGAAATACAATTGGAAAATTCTGAAATACAATTGGAAACTTCTGAAATACAATTGGAAATGGTGTAGTTGTACCCAGTGTTGTCAGATTAGGGGGTTTTTCCCCAAATTGGGGATTTTATTTTGTAAATGGGGATAAATAATTGGGGATATGGGGAACGGTTGGGGCAATATTGTATGTTTTGGGGATTTTTATTTTAATTTTTATTTTTTGTGTTTTAGTTTTCGTATTTACGGAATTGTTCTAAGTATTTAATTTATGTAAGCGTTTGCTTTAATCGAAAGAAAACATTGGAATACAAATTTAAGTCTGGTAAGTCTTCAAATTGCAACAATATGCTATTTGACATTTTTATCCTTGCTAAAAAAGTGATTTGATATATTATGTATATATTATATAATATATTGTCATTTTTAAAAATTAAAACACCTAATTTTTAAAAATTACAATATAAAATTCTCACCCCCATTAACACGAAGCCTGGTTAGGCGTTAACTAATAGTTATACTGTTGGTTAAAATTATTTTTGTATGAAAACTGTCAGTATAAATATTAGTTAACAGACTTCGTGTTTTCTCTTTTTAAAAGTTAAAAAACTAACAAAATCTAGAATTAAAAAAATAATATCTGAATGGCTTAGTAAATAAAAAAAAATGTATTTCTTATGGAATAAAATCACAAATTTTAATTTATAAGTTTTATTTTTTAAATTATTTTACACACGTACATAAATAAAATGCAAATAATGTATGTATGAATTAAAATAACCTATTATTTTTATTGGGGATTTTTGGGGATAGCACAAACTGTTTTTTGGGGAATTTCGGGGATGAAAAATTTTAATTTGGGGAAAAGTCTCGAAAAAAATCTGGGAACCCTGGTTGTACCCGATAGTAGAAAAATAGAAAGTAGTTTCATTCTCTCTTTATTTTTTCAAATTCTATATCTGACATGCTTAAGGATTTTGAAGTATTCATAAAAATAGTAATGCCATATTAATTTTAAATTTACCTTTACATTCTTTATGAATACATAATTTTCATTAATTTGAAAAATATTAAAAAATATAAAAAAATATTTACTTTCAAATTGGAATCAAAGGAGCATTTTCAAATATTACAAAGATAATTTGTGAACACTATTTTAAGAATTAGACTCCGTATTGTCAAACAAAAAAACAACAAATTATATGTCTAATACAACAACAAAATACATTGACTAATATGTATTTTGTTGTTGCCAGAGATAGGTTTTTGACAACAGACTTAGGTTTTTGACAATTCCGTCTCGTCTCTATGTTACCCTATGTTAACAAGCATGCGTTTCATTTTCCACAACGTAAAAATACCAAATATTTTTGCAAAAATTCAAACATATATTTTTTTAAAGTCCCTATATTACCCAACAAACTACAACAGTAGCTGGAAATATGTAAAACTTGCGAAGAAGATTTGCCAAAACAGCCAATGTTGTGCTCCATTTCCTTAAAAGTAATATTACAGTTAAAACAAAATGTGTGAGATTTGATAAGATTTCTGTCCCAATGACCACAAGGTAACTTCAAAATACTACTTAATATGTAAACATGTTTGGGGTATATATCTACGATTATTATCCTAATGCATCATTAACTATGAACAGTGGAGCAGAATCGAAATTTTTTGGAAATAAATTCGTATTTCTAAACGACTGATCCGATCGGGATACAATTTGACATGGGCATAGCCAAGCAGTATTCAAGTTTAAGAAAATGGACCCCACATTTGCTCAGTGGCGGCGCTAAGGGGACTCAAAGTAGGGCACCATCGACATGTCTCGAAAATCAAAATAATTTTTAGGAATGTGGAAATGCTTTTTATAATGCTATATATAAATTTAATTGGAACTACCTTCTATAGTTTTATCATGGTTGTACCCTATGGTTTGAAGTCTCCCTCAAAAATAAAACGTCAAACAACATATTAAAAACTAGTTTGAGTGCTATATTCGGCTATGCCGAATCTTAAATACCCTCCACCTAAATTAGATGAAAATTATAGAAATTACATTGTATAAACACTCTAATATCCATATTCAGTGTTTGTTATTGGGACTTACCTAGCCTTTAAACATGCAAGTAACAGTTCGAAAAACACGACACATTGATACTTTTGCACTAACACAATCACACATGCGTGTGTAAATTTACACATGCATGAATGATTGTGTTAGTGCAAAAGTATGAATGTGTTGAGTTTTTGGAACTGTTACTTGCATGTGTAAACGCCAGGTTAGATCCGATTATGAAGATTGGTAGAATGTTAATGTAATATAATAGTTTTCGCTTATATTCTACAAATACAGTTGCACAATTTTTGTGTACTATAACCGAATTTCTTTTTAAGCCATTTTATAGATTATAGGTGTATCCTGATATAATTTACATTTTGGACTCTATACAAATTATGTACTTTCTTCAATCAAATCACTTTTTTAAACAAAATAAAAGTTTATTTAAACTATAGTAGTATTTTATATATATAGTTAGAAAAACTAGTTTACGCAGAAGATATTTTATTTCAAATGTATAAAAATGTTTTCTAATTCAGCAATTTATAATTGAAATAATACATATTCCTACCATTTCTCTTCTAATGAATTTTCCGGATCTGAGCCTTATATATTTAATTATGAACCCATAGTCACCAAATCTACTTGAAACTTATTTCTGTTACAGTTTGTACCGATATGAGTGTATATATGCGTTAATGTATTTTTCGGATGTGCGACTTATTTGGGAGATATAATTAAACATTTTAACGTGATTTCTATGTATTTTTGAGGACTATTTTGCTTAATATTTTGCTTAATATTATTTACAAGAGTTTTATGGGTATTATTGTGATTATTGGAAATGGAGCTAATATGGGTGCTATGGTCAAATATGGACCGATATTCACAAAACCCAGTAGTATAATTTTTGGATACAATATATTGATCTGTATACAATTTTATTTCGATATCGATATATTTAAAATATTTATAGAAGTTAATGTGTTTTTCGGAAGTGGTCCTTATATGGGAGCTATAACCAATTATCGGCCAATCTTCATAAAATTCAACACATCAATTTTCGTATATATGGGAAATATTTATTTGAAATTTTAACCAGATAGAAGCTTTTATAAGAGATTTATTAGTATTTAAGTAATTTTCGGAAATGGACCTTATATGGGAGCTATGGTCAAATATGAACCGATATTCACACAATCTAGTAGTATCATTTGTGAATTAATACTAACGATCTCTGTAAAATTTTAATTCGATAACGATATTTTTCAGATATTTATGAAAATTAATGTGTTTTTTGGAAGTGGTCCTTATATGGGAGCTATAACCAATTATGGGCCGATCTTCATTAAATTCTCTACAGCGATTTTCATGTGCATGGGGATTATGTATGTCGAATTTCAAGTTGATACTGATATATATAAGATATTTATGTGTATTTAAGTGATTTTCGGAAGTAAACTTTATATGGCGGCTATGGGGAAAAAGTGCCCGATCCAAAAAAATTGGTCTCGTTATTTTTGTTTGCACAAAACTTAGTTGTGCTTAATTTTGTATGGATACTGCAATTCTATGGGCATTTATATACTATAGCACCATATTTCGGGAAGAAATTTGTATGGGGGCTACGAGAAATTATGGACCGATTCTTTCCATTTCCAACATAATTTGTCCTTTTATCATATAAATAATAAGTGAAAAATTTCATGGTATTCTCTGCAATAAATTTACCAAAAATCACAAAAATCATGTGAAAATTATCAAAATTTGTGGAGGTTGTCTTACATTTTGATCCATAACCCTGGTTCTACCAATTCGATTTTGCTGATTTTCAATACCAAACTGCTTAGAAAAATTATAAACATTTTGGTATGCATTTCATTAATTTTGCTTATGTATTTTGGACGTGATAGTGTTTTACACAGACAGAAATTTCATAAGGATCAATAATATATATACTATGTTGGGTCTCAGATGAATATTTCTCAATGTTACACACGGAATGACAAACCTATATATACCCTCTTTCACCACTTGTGGAGGTGGAGGGTATAATAATTGAAACTTAATTTATACATCCGGTTTATTGTATATGTCAAATATTTGATAAATCTAATTGTGTAAGCCTAAGAGATAGAGTATTCAAATAACCGGCAAATTCAAACAACCGGTTTCCGGTTTAAGCAAAAAAGTGTGTTTTGGTAATTTTTGTCAATAAGTAAATATTGATAAAAAGTACACCATGATGGGAAAGCAAATACAAAAAAAACAAATTTGTTATTTTTTTACCACAAATTATAAACAGTTCTAAATTATTAAAACCGATCTGACGAATTATTCGAAACTGGGCTATTTCTTAAACTGTAAAAAACTGTTTCGGTTTTGAATACTCTAGATTCTATTAAGGGAACATAACTCGCTAAAACCACCAAATTTCAATTTCAAATAATGCAAAAATTTTAGTTTCAACACTTTGCCACCATATAATTTTTGGCTGGTCCATGTAGTTGTATCAAAAAAGCACTTTATTAAATTGTTGGAAAATAATGCGGAATTTACGTCGGACATAAAAAGAACATAGTTTAGGCCATAGAGAATTATACATCGATACGAGACACTCCGATTTGTCAAACAAATATACAACAAATGATATGTCTGATGTCAATTCAAGACGCTTCTTGAGGGTTCTCATGAATGCTTAGAATAGCAGTATCATCAGCAAATGTTGATGTATGAGTGCGATTGTTAGTTGGCATATCAAACGAATATATCAAATATAAAAAGGGTCCCAGGATACTGCCTCGGGGAACTCCAGCTTCAAGGGGTTGGGGACTACTTAAAAAGTCTCCTTCTTTAACCTTAAATGTTCGACCAGTTAAATAGCTTTCCAATAGCTTATGTGTGTTTGCGGGTAAATTTTGACTCAGTTTGTATATTAAACCATCATGCCATACTTTATCAAACGCTTGATAAATGTCGATGAAGAGAGCGGAACAATATTTCTTTTCCTCAAACACTTTTCTTACAATATTTACAAGTCTATGGGCATAGAATAATATATCCATAGAAGCGCTACTGAGAGGGAGAAAACCTAAGTCTGTTGTCAAAAACCTAAGTCGTGAGAATGTATTAGTACATAGTTTTGAGGTTGTATTGGTGCCTTTTTAATTTTCACCAGACACACAGAGTTCTATAAAAATGTATAAATTTAAATTTATTTAAATTTTCTTCAATTTTCAATACCAAAAATTGAAACTCTGTTCTATAAATAAAATTCTACCACAGATAAATTTAAGTGTCAAAAATTTATAAAAAATAAATTTGTTCATTTGAGCAAAATAAAAGTGTTTCGGAAATAAAAGTGTCCTGCAAGTATTAAAAACACTTGACAAAAATTGTGTAGAAGTGTAAAAAAGCGGTTCGGTCTATATTTAGTCGGGAAATCGAAGTTAAAATTTGAAGTATTTTGATGTGTTTAATTCTCTCACAAGTATGTTGAATTCACATATCACAAGTACGTGTGAAGAGAGTAATTATTGTTACTCTCAGCTTACTCTCAGTTGCGCCTCTAGTTGTACCCTATGTCTATGGGTTTGTTCGGTAGTACTTTGTATTCTTCTAAATCCAAATTGATTCGGAATACAATAGTTTTCAATTAACATCGGGTACAACTTGTTTATGAGTATCTTCTCAAATAGATTTGATAAATTAAAATGTTTGTTAAAACTAGAGTTTCCAATTCGGTTTTAACCGAAACCGAAACTGCGGTTTTTCAAGGCCTAAAACCGAAACCGACAATTATTCTTCGGTTTTCACTTTAAATCTATTTTCACTAGAAAAATTCAAAATTTAGAAATGAGAAACAAACTTTTTTATCCAATTATTCATCCAATATCTCTAAACACAGATCGGTAAAAATATCTTAAGATTTGTTTAAATTTTTTAAATTGTATTACAATAATTACTTCAGATGATGTAGCAGGTTACCTTTCGCAAGCTAAATAATGCAAAATTTTTGTAACAAAGTCTTAGTTATTTTCAAATATCTGATAAAAGTATGGAGTACTAGCTGACCGGTGCGCTTCGCCACATCAATTGGAATAAAGAAATAGTACTATTAAGTCTCCCTTTTTGAAGTAATACTAATTCAGGAAAACATGTCTCTAGTTTCATGTTTATTGATTCATTGTAATGTGGATTGTAGCTCATTCTAGACGTATTATTAGAATAAAAACAATACCATAAAGACCCACATTTTTTATTCCTACTCAGCATCGTAAATGTTTAATTTCATATTTCTGTGTCCATTATTATAGAAAATACAAAAGAAAGGTAAGACTATAATCACCTTTCGTGAACTCTAACTCATTCAGAATCATTTGTGCCTAATTTTAAGGTTTATTATTATAAAATATTCAAAAAGTACCTTTATAATAAATAAATAGTAACATTAATTATCCGTTTTGAATTCGCGTTTTTAGGTCCATCGTTATAAAATATTCAAAAAGTACTACTAGTTCGAAAAGGTACTTGCAATTCTCTATTTTATATTCTAACTCAGTCAGGATCATGTGTGACTAATATCCTGCTTATAGGTTCATTATTATAGAAATTTCGATAATAGTTTCTGTTACCTCATTATCATTATGCCCTCTATCCTTGATTCTTTCTTTACTCAGAAGCATATCAGCTAACTATTATGTATATATATATATGTAAAATAATTTATTATAATAAAAAGTACCATTAGAAGAAAAAGTAAACATTTTCCACACTTAAACCACTGTCAAGTTTGAAATTTCAAAGTAATTTCCTGATTCTAGGTTCAATATTATAGAAAATTCATTTTGTAGAACGAAATAGTACTCCTTAGTTTGGTTCAGTTCTCCATTTTTGGTATCATAATACAATTGAGCACCCTATTCTTGATTATTTCTTTACTGAGAAGCATATTAGCCAACATTAACTAATTTAATATATTAAAAAGGTACAATTAAAAGAAAAAGAACCAACTTTCCTTTATCCTAGTAAACACTCGTCAAATTTGAACTTTAAATTTGTTTAGCAGTTCCTATATTATCAACTGATTTAATAGTTAATAAATTATCACAAAACCGAACCGAAACCGATCGGTTTTCAATTTTTTAAAATCGAAACCGCGGTTTTTTAGAAACTCTAGTTAAAACCAATAAAATTTGTTGTTGTGCTTCAAATAAAAAAGTGTTATTTAATGACAAAACAATAAACATAGTTCAAAAGGTCTTATTAGTTTAAAACTTTTTTGAAACACAACAAAATTTTGTTTAAACCATCATAATATATTAGGACATTATGACATTATGAGCTAATAGTAGACCGTGTGAATCCCCCAATTTTATGTTATCTTATATATTGTTGTTTTTGTTTTTTAATTTAATTCAAATTGGAGATATTACAAATATTATGACAATTATAAAATTATAACAATAATGTATGTCATAACAATTTTCATGCGCAAGTTTTAGAACTTTCACTTTTTTTATACAGTTCAGAATACAGGGATTAGTATAATTTTAGTACATTAAAATAAAAATCTTTTTTGTTTACAAACAAGTTTATATTTTCAAAAATAAAAAAGTTTTTTTTTTTTAAATATATGGCTACACTGATCTAAAGCCAAAAAGTAGTAGTTTCCGTTGGTGTAAATGGCATACAAATTGTTCGTTTCAATATATTGTATATATTTTCAATATTTGAACTTTCCAACTTCATAAACTGTATTAAGCGATGTTAATAAAAAATCAATCACCAGTTAATTGTTAACAAAGAAATTAAAGAATATATTTGAGGTTTTATAAAAGTTTACAAAAAAAAAAAAAAAAAATAGAATTTCCCATATTTATAGTTTGAGTAAAATTAAAATGATTTTTCAATATAATAAAAAAAAAAAAATTTAAATTGGTAAAAAGCACAACGCTATTCTTATTAATTTATATACATACATATATATATATATATATGTATGTGTGAATGTGAAAAACTCATGGAAGAGTAAACTCTAATTGGAGTAAATCATTAACGAAATGGTATATTAACACCTTTGCCTGTCCTAATTGAATCTGTAAACATCCATAACAACTTAATTTGTACATTTTTATCGAATAACACTGGTGGTCACCTGGTATCTCAATACATTGAGATAGATACATATGCGTGTGTACAAGTACAAGTATATGTATCAATTTTATATGAAAGTCGTTTGTACTCGTGGGCATTAGATGTAGAAATTTAATTCATGTTTCCAATTGGTAAATAAGCAGCATCCCTGTTGCACTATTATTTTCTCTCTTACTCTCAAATCACTTGAATGGGTGGTGGAGATGAATGGATAATTGTTAGCAAAGTTGAAGTGTGTTAATGCTGTCAATGTTTTTTTTTTCTATCTCGTATTTGGGCGGAGCTTGAGCGTAAGATGCGAGTGTATTCGTAGCATACACAAATACACGACAAATGTGTATTACCATGTTCTAAAAGGGATTTTAAATGGTTCAATGTAACAACTTAATCTTAACTGCTTCAGTAGTACTTAACAAGTGATTAAGGACCGATTAGTTAGTTAACTTTTAAAATTGCAATTGCCGCTGTTGATATTAAAAAAAAATATAAAAAAACACACTAAAAAATGAGTCGTGACCATTTAGGCGGCGAAGATACGGAACTTGTAACGTCCGAAGATGAAATAGAGAGTTATTGTGATTCCGAGTTAAATTGTAGTGATATTAGTGAGACACTTTGCAATAATGGAGATAAAAATCCACAATCAAGTGAAAATATTTCTTGTTCAAGTACATTATCAAAGTCTGATAGAAATTGTCCCTTTAGCATAGACAGCATATTGGGACGATCGAATAATTTACATAAATATCATTCAGATAAGTCAGTGATTAACAACAACAACACAACTGCGATAACAAAATCGCCATCCAGTCAATTGTCATCTCCAGATGTTTGTAAGTGAATTGATTATGTAATGTTAACTTGCATAACTCGAAATAAATGCGTTAAAATAATTTAATTCACCTCAGTGCATACAATATCAGTGGATTTTCTACTTACAACTAAATAATAAACTTCCACATCAAACATTAATAAAAATTATTGTTGATTTTATGAGTTGTATGATTTCATCATTGTAAATTCGAACGGCTTTAGTTTTTTAACAAGCCGGGTTTTTTAAGACGGTTAATCGGTACTAGGGAAATATATGTATTTTCTAAAGCTTTTTTTAACATATTTTTTAAAAACTTTGAAAACATTTTTAAAAATATTGATTTATTTTATAGAAAATTGTAGAATTTGACAATATTTTGTAAGAGATGTAAAATAATTGCATAAATATTCTAAAATGTCAAATTTAGTACACAATTTTTTAACACACTTAGTTATAAAGAGTGAGCCAAACAAAAACTTATACTTGTATTAAGTTAAATAAACTTAAACCGTTCAATATACAAATTCTGAAAAATACGTAAATTTATTCAAATATTGTACAAATTCATTAAACATTAATATATTGGAATATTACTCGGTATTTATAAATGTATCCACTTTTCCCGGAAATCCTCCCATTAAAGATTTTATAGCTGCTTCCGTTACTTTTATGGACAAGGTGGTCCACTTACGCTTAAAATCGGAAATGTTCCGGGATACCTTTCCTATGTTCTTCAATTATTTTTTTTTACGTGAGCCCAATACCATTCCATAGGCCGAAATTCTGGACAGTTGGGTGGATTTGCCTCCCGTGGTACAAATTTACATATTTGTTTGAATACCACTCAAGGGCTTTTTTTCCATAGTGGCATGATGCCAAATCAGGCCAGAAATATGAAGGCACTCTGTGCTGTTTTAAGAAAGGTAAAACCGTTTTTGTAGACACTTCGTGATACATATATATGTGTTTATCGTGCCTGATGTCAAAAATGATTGGCTTCTTTTGCCACAACTGCAAATATCTTGCCACACAAGAAACTTCTTGGGGAATTATGTTTGTATTTTTGTCCAATTGTGTTCTTTTCGCAGCTTCTAAGTTCTTTACCGCATTGCGATCTGGAACTTTCTGAACTTTATACGACCTGAAAGTTTTGGCTCTGCGAACAAAAGAATCGGAGCATTTAACTTTACGAGCTGCTTTTCTGATAGAAGTGTTCGGTGCACTTCAAAAGAGTTGATCGACTTTTTTTGCCTTACCAATAGACCTGTTAGTCCTTTTTCTTCCTGATCCAGGTTTGCTTTCAATGTTCGAGTCTTCCTTATACTTAATGGCTTTGGAAACAGTGTGATGAACCTTCAAATCATGGAATTTTTTTGGAACAGTTTTAAATATTTGTTCACTTACTTTTTTCGGTGACCATTTTGACCGAAATAATAGTTGAACATTAATTATTTAGAAAAACGTGATTAAAAAACCAGTAAGAGAGCTATATTCGGCTGTGCCGAATCTTATATACCTTCACCAAATTATACCTTAAAATAAAATTAAAAAAATTTTTTTTTTCAAAATAGTTTTTTAAAAGTTTTTTCCAATTTTTATAAAAAAATTATTCACTTATTAGTGAAAAAAATTTATGACAAAAGAAAGTTTTTTGTGAAAAAAAATTTGGGTTAAAAAATATTTTTCCCCATTTTGAGCCATTGTAGGTCCAACTTTGTGTAGCCTTATATACATCGTTGCAATGGACTTTGAAATATCTATCATTAGATATCCATAATGTCTATATTTATGACTTAGTAATCGAGATATAGATAAAAAAATAGGCCAAAAACAGAGGTTGTCTCGGATTTTTGCTCATATCTCCGTTATTTATGGACGGAATTTGCTGATTTTAAATAGGAAACTTTTCGAAAGCATGTCTGACAGAATTATTGAGGATTTAGATCCCGAAGATATCTGGGGTCTTCAGAAAATTGATTTCAACAGACAGACGGACATGGCTAAATTGACTCCGCTATCTATAAGGATTCAGAATATATATATACTTTATAGGGTCGGAAAATTATATTGTGGAAATTACAAACGGAATGACAAATTTATATATACCCTTCTCACGAAGGTGAAGGGTATAATAATAATTTATTGGTTTGAATAGATTTTATTTGACTCACTTTTTACTCTTATCTTATTAGCGTCCACAATATTAAAATAAGACGGGAAAACAATAACGATTTAATTTTAATATTAGCATTTAAAGTTGAAGAAAATGTAATGTAAATTATAAACTCAATTAATGGTTTTTATGATAGGAAAGAAATGACACATGGACCTAAAGCCAAAATGTTTATTTGTATTTCTGAAAAGAAAAAAAAAAAAAATAAAAAGAATTGTATGTTAAAATCTATTTATTTTTCTTTTATGATACACTAGCTAATACCCGGTGCGCTTCGCTACCCCCTCGAAGTAAAATGCATATTAAGTAAAGGTTTAAAAAAAATATTTATTTAGTAATTAAAATATACATTGTTTCTTTAATTTTATTTCTTATTCTATTTTTTTGATGTACAATATATTCAGTCTATATGTACAATTTAAAAATAATAAATTAATGAACTATTTATTTCTTACTTCAAATTCCAAAATATTCATATTGATACTTAATATGAGGAATATATCTGTTATAGTTTTCCAGATATGCAGTTTTTTGTCAAAAATATTTCTATTGAAACTAAAATTACTTGTACAAAATTTGGAAACTCTAACTGATATAGTTTCCTTGATACGCAGATTTTAGTGTATACTACATATGGGAAGTGACACGCCCACGTTTGCTGGTCCGCCTATTTTTGGTCATAATATTCATATTGAAGCTAAAGTTACTTGTACAAAATTCGGAAACTGTAACATGTATACTTTCCCTGATATGCAGATTTTAGTATTTACTGCATATAAGAGGTGACATGCCCACAATTGCTGGTCCGCTCATTTTCGTCCAATATATTTCTACTGAAACTTAAATTACTTGTACAAAATTTGTAAACTCTATCTGTTATAGTTTCCTTCATACGCAGATTTTAGTATTTACTACATATGGGAGGTGCCACTCCCACTTTTGCTGGTCCACCTATTTTTAGCCAAAATATTCATATTGAAACTAAAGTAACTTGTACATTTGGAAACTCTAACATGTATAGTTTCCCTGATATGGAAATTTTAGTATTTAATTCATATAGGAGGCACCACTCCCTCTTTTGCTGGCCCGCCCATTTTAGTCCAAAATATTTCAAGTGAAACTAAAATTACTTGTAAAAAAATTGGAAACTCTAGCTGTTTCCTTGGTACGCAGATTTTAGTATTTACTACATATGGGAGGTGACCCGCCCACTTTTGCTGGTCCACCCATTTTTGGCCAAAATATTCATGCTGAAACTAATGTAACTTGTGGAAAATTGGGAAACTCTAGCTTTTATAGTTTCCATGATATGCAAATTTTGGTATTTAATTCATATGAAAGGCACCACGCCCACTTTTGCAGGTCCACCCATTTTTGTCCAAAATATTTATATTAAATCTAAAGTTACTTGTTCTAAATTTGGGTATTTTAGCTGTTATAGTTTCCCAGATATTAGGATATTAGTATTTACTTCATATGGGTGGTGTCAAGCCCACTATTGCTGAACCGCCCGTTTTTATCCAAAATATTCATATTGAAACTAAAGTTACTTGTACAAAATTTAGGAACTCTAGCTCTTATAGTTTACATCACATTTAGTATTTACTTCATATGGGAGGTACCACGCCCACTTTAGTTGGTACGCCCATTTTTGTTAAAAACATTTGTATTGAAGTTAAAGTTACTTGTATTTAATTTGGTAATTTTAGCTGTTATAGTTTCTTAGAATTTCAGATTTTAGTATTTACTACGTATGGGGGGTGCCACACCCACTTTCGGTGGTCCACCCATTTTCGTTCAAAACATTCATATTGATACTAAAGTTACTTGTACAAAATTTGGGAACTCTAGCTCATATAGTTTACTTCACATTCAGATTTTAGTATTTACTTCATATAGAAGGTCCCACGCCCACTTTTGCTGTACCGCCCATTTTTTGTTCATAACATTCATATTGAAACTAAAGTTACTTGTACAAAATTTGGGAACTCTTGGTGTTATAGTTTTCCTGACATTCAGATTTTAGTATTTACTTCATATGGGAGGTACCACGCCCACTTCAGTTGGTCCGCCCACTTTTTGTCCAAAACATTTATATTGAAACTAAAGTTACTTGTACAAAAATTAGGAACTCTAGGTGTTATAGTTTTCCTGACATTCAGATTTTAGTATTTACTTATTATGGGATGCCACGCCCACTATTGCTGGTCTGCCTATTTTTGTCCAAAATATTTATATTGAAACTAAAGTTCCTTGTACAAAATTTGGGAACTCTAGCTGATATACTTTTTGAAATATACGCATTTTGTTTTTGACTTGAAATAGGAGGTAATGTTGTATAAATGGGCGTGGCACATCGCCCACGTAAAATTTCAAAATAAAAAGTAGCCTATAGTTCCTTCCAGAGATACGGGAAGACATTGTGAAGATTTCATGAAAATCGGTTCAGCCGTTTAGCCGTCTATAAAGTCCAAACAAACAAACAGACAAACAAACAAATATACATACAAACACACATTGACTTTTATATATATAGATTATTAATGAATTCTTTTTTTTAACAAAAATCTCTATAAATTTTTCACATTTATAGAGATTGTGGCACCACCATCAGGGTCTTGTGGCGCCACCACATAGGCCTTGTCCCTAAAGCACATACAATAAGAACAGATATTTTGTACTTGCGACAAACACCAACTGTCAAATATAATGAATGTTGAATTCAAAAATAATAAAAGTTTATTTCGTAAAATATTTATACGCAGGTTTTATACATATGTGTAACTTGTTTTTAAATTTACGTTGACAATGACTCTGTCACTAAAGTAAAAAATGTTTACTGTTCAAAACAGTGAGCGAAAACTAGAAAAAAACTGAAATAAAAATTACTCAAAATAATCGTATGTGCAATTCCATGTCATCTGTCATTATGCCCTAGATGAATTCTCAAAAGTATATATGCAAGCAACTTCCATTCGATTGGATTGTTTATTTGGAGATTTGACAGTGAGTTCAATATATTGTCCCCCACGATTTCCGATGACTAAGGACAAGTTTGAAGAATTCTTTGAAACTCTAGGAGATCGTTTCCTGGCATGTGGTGATTACAATGCGAAACACACATACTGGGGCTCACGTCTAATTAACCCTAGAGGAAGACAGCTTTACAAAGCCCTAGTTGACAGTAAGAATTGCCTGGATGTCGTATCCCCTGGCCAACCAACATACTGGCCTACTGATCCTAGGAAGATTCCTGACCTTATAGACTTTGCCATATCCAGAAATGTAGATCGAAGTTCAATATCTACGGAAATATCTTTTGATTTATCTTCCGACCATTCACCTGTAATAGTCACCTATTACGGAACAAATATACCAAAATCTCCTGCAAATATTCCGTTTTACAAAACAAATTGGCTTAAATACAGGAAGTTCATCAGCAGCCATATCCACACAAATCCAAATATACAGTGTGAGGGAGAGATAAACGAATGCGTCAATGACTTCACGTCATTAATTACTTCGGCTCTGGATCATTCAAGGATCATGATCTCTACAAAGCCAAAAATGCAAATTTCCAATTCAGATATTGAACGATTACTTCTCGAAAAGAGAAAGCTTAGAAGAGAGTGGCAACAAAATAGATCTCCTGCTGCAAAGCAGAGGCTGTCCATCGCTACTAGAAGACTGAAGAGAGCCCTTAATTTAGAGGAGGATCGCAGAAACAGAAGATACATTGAGAGTTTGACGAATTCTAAACATACGAACTTTTCTCTTTGGAAAGCCACACGTAACATCAAACCACCGGTAGAGGGAAAGACTCCGTTGAGAAAAGCTGATGGTAATTGGGCAAGAAATGCTAAGGACAAAGCATTAATTTTTGCTGAGCACCTACGTAATGTATTTAAGCCAAATCCACCCAATAATAATTTTGTACTGGAAAATCCTCCTGTTCATGAGACAGCGGATGATCATATCAGAGTAAGTCCCGAGGACGTTCGAAAAGTTATCAAAAATAACATGAATACGAAAAAATCTCCAGGATATGACAAAATTACGCCATCCATGATTAAAAACCTACCGAATATAGCTATAATCGTGTTATCTGTACTGTTTTCTGCGATCATCAGACTAGGCGTTTTCCCAACTAATTGGAAAATTGCACAGATCATTATGATACCTAAGCCAGGAAAAGATTTAACAATGCCGTCTTCATACAGACCTATAAGTCTTCTGCCCTGCATATCAAAGTTATTTGAGAAAATATTGCAATGTAAAATTATGCCATACTTAAATAACCAAAATATAATCCCAGTTCATCAATTTGGTTTTCGTGAACAACATGGAACCATTGAACAAGTAAATCGATTGACTGGAGAGATAAGAAAATCTTTTGAAAATAAAAAATACTGTTGTGCTATCTTTTTGGATATCGCCCAGGCCTTTGACAAGGTATGGCATAAAGGGTTAATTTTCAAAATTAAGTGTCTACTACCACCAAGTACGCATAGATTGCTGGAGTCATACATATCAGACAGAGTTTTTAGAGTGAAATATTACGATTATGTAACAGGAAATTATGAAATTAAGGCTGGTGTTCCACAGGGAAGTGTTCTCGGACCAACACTTTATTTGATATATACTTCTGATTTGCCTGTGTGTGATAGACTTACCATATCGACATTCGCTGATGATACGGCAATACTTAGCTCCCATGCAGATCCGCAGGTAGCTTCTACGGAATTGGCCAATTATCTCAGACTCGTGGAGAAATGGTTGAATAACTGGAGAATACGAGTAAACGAACTCAAAAGCAAACACATCACATTTACTCTCAGAAGGGGTGACTGTCCACCTATCACACTAAATAACATAAACATTCCACAGACAGATACTGTTACATACCTTGGTATTCACTTGGATAGACGACTAACTTGGCGTCGTCATATAGAAGCCAAGAGACTTCACATGAAGTTAAGAGCCTCTAGCCTTCACTGGTTAATCAATGACCAATCAAAATTAAGCCTTGACTATAAAGTCATCCTGTATAAATGTGTTTTAAAACCAATCTGGACATATGGAATCCAATTGTGGGGAATGGCGAGTAATTCCAGTATTGATCTTATACAGAGGGCACAATCGAAAATTCTTAGGACCATGACGGGTGCACCATGGTACATAAGAAATGAGAACATCCATAGAGATCTACAAGTACCGTTGGTTAAGGATGAGTTCAGGAATGTCCGTGAGAAATACATCATGAAATTACGGAATCACCCAAACCCGCTTGCAAGACTTCTCGCACAGACCCAAACACGATCAAGGCTTCGTAGAGTCGATCTACCACCCCGCTAAGATGTGGCCCATATGTCCATCAACGCTCTTGTTAGAGAGCATTTAGTTTTAATTTTAGTTATAAGATTTTAATACTTATTGTTAGGCCTAAGTAAGGCAGATTCGATAAATAAATAAACGTTATAATAAAAAAAAAAAAAAAATCTGTCATTAGGGTGGTAGGAACAAAGATCTGGTGGATAAATACTAGAATGGTCCTTAGAGCCAAATATTGGTTTTAATATTTTTTAATGTTTTTAATACACTAAGAGCTAGTTTCTTACTTGTCAGTTAAACTCAGCTTAACACGCTGTTATATTAAACCTGAAATATATTTAGCCGGGATTTAACCAATGATTGTGTTTCTCACTACTAGATTACCGTCTGTCAATTTTGTTAGCATTGCCATACTTTTCAGTCAAATCACATGTGCATTCCTCAATATTTTTCATATAAATATGGCAATACTTTAAAATTTATAAGAAAAAGCAACTGCGTACATAACTTTTTTTGAAAAGTTTTACTTTGTAAACGAAAAAGTAACTTTAAAGTATATATAAAATGTATATTAAAAATTATATTGATGTTAATAAAGCAAATCAAACAAAGAGCTGCTGTGCTGAATTGTTTATTTTATTTTTCAGTTGTTTGTGCTTTGGTATTTTATACTTAGGTTTAACTCGCCAATGATACTCAGTTAAACCTAGATTATATACTAAATAAACAATAAGTGAGAATCACAAATTTTAGTTTAATCTAGGTTTAAACGAAGAATTTAGATTATCTTTATCCCAGAAACTAGCTCTAAGGGCCATTATTACAACTTGCCTTTATGTTCCCAATAGTAAAAGTTAACTTTAAAGCAACATTTATCTATTACTTAAAGTTACCTTTTACAATTACGAACTTAAATGCAAGTTGTAATAATGGCCCTTAAACTCATAAAAACATACTTTTAGATAAAAACAGGCTATTCGATGAGAAAAACCCGGTTTCTTCGATATTCAAAATGTGAGCTTTTCAAAAAAACCGAAACTGACTTATCCAAACAAACCGGTTATAACCGGTTATTAAAAACCGGGCCGATCACCCTAATGATCAGCTAGGCAAACGAGTGTACCTTTTTAATGCAATTTCCGAGGATTTTGTACACAATTCTTAACATATTTCTTATTAGCGTCCACAAATTTATATAGGATGGCAAAACAATATGGATTAAATTTTAATACATAAACACATTTGGTCAACTCACAAGGTCTCTTATCATGTCATAATGTCCTAATATTTCACAATGGTTTTTATTCCTTTTCAAGCAAAAAATGTCCTAAAATAATACTACTTGTTAAGCTATGTTTATTGTGTTATCGTAACGAACCAGAAGAGACCAACGCCGAATGCCTAAGAGTCGGTTAAACCGAGTCGTGATATATTAGGACATTATGACAATATGACTGATAAGAGACCTTGTGAATTGTCCAATTATGTAAATTAGACACCAAAGTAAAATATATACAAGCGGATTGGATTCTATTTTTGTTATTGTCCCATATGATACTGCTTCAAATGTGGTATAGAAAAAAAGGGAAATATATCTATAACTGCTGAACTGTTATTCCGGTTTTAATGAAATTTCACATGCACAAAGAGGAAGTATTTGTCGAGTTTAATTTTTGAATTTAGACCACATGAGGCCACCAACGGCGCCGTAAGTGGTCCCCAAAGTAGTACACATCGTGTATATAAAATTTTTAAAACGATCCTATTTCGTTTGTGTTCCGTTTTCAAAAAATTACAAATATAGAATATCCTTGTCGTCCTCAGCAAGTCCAAATATTTCCCGATCCATTTTTCCTTTATTAGACTAACAACAAATGTATGTGGCAAATAAAAACAGAATAAAAATTTTCAGTTTAGAATAAAATATTCGATCAATAGTTATCGAATAATAAATCTATATTGTTTATTATTAATTAGAAAATCATTCTAACTCTATTGAGATAATTTAACTTTTTAAATGAAATGTCATTTAAACTTGATTTTACTGACGTCCGTCCGTCTAGCTGTAAACCTTTGCGCAAAGCACATTTCGCTAAAATTTCAAATAAAAAATTTCTATGATTTCACCTAGCCTCCATAAGCACAACGTTTTCTTTTTTAAGTTTCAAAATGTTTGATCTTGGTGTGTTAATCTAAAGTTGGAAAATAAATGTAGAAAGTCGTTTCTAACAAAATTTTTCTTGGAATAACAAATTTTGGTTTTTATATGTATTTTTTTTTTTAATTTCAACTTGAAAATAAAATTATTCGACTATTTCTTCTAAATTGAAAATTGTTATTTATTCGAATAAAATATATATTACAAATAAGCAAACAATCATGGAAACAAACACAAATTAACATTTATATACAACTAGCTGACCTCGGTAGCTATTTACTAATGATTTGTATTTCATCTATATATATTTACATTGAGTAATGAAAAGAAGGCAGTGTTGCTAGTTCTTCAAAATTCTCCAAAAAATCTCTTATTAAGAAAAATATGAAGTGAAAAGGAGGCAATATATTAAAAACTTAAAATTTCCGAGTTTTACAGGAATTTTATAATTTTTTCTTTACAAATTTTCGAATCAAATAAATAAAAATAAGTCAAAAATAAAATTTTCTCTCAAAATACTCGCTTTTACTATTAAAACAACACATAAATTTCCACTCAAAGTACTCGCTTGTGTTATAAAAAAGGCACATATAGTTTTAAAAATGAGGCAAGAGAATTTTGGACAACGCTTTCCGCTTTTATTTAGGTATGCTTGTAATACATATAGAAAATATATGTAGAAGGTTTTCCCATGTATAACAATTTTAATATTTACTTAACATTGTTTATATTCCACCCATATTCATATTGATAGCTGTTAAAGCTTCCCAGATATATAATTTGTCATACATACGGGGATGTCACGCCCACTAATCTAATCCCGACCCATTTTTAGCCAAACTGTAAAATGCTAAGAGAGCTTTTCGGTCAAAGTTTGAATAATCTGCTAATAATAGTTCTCAAGATATTTAGAAGTATCTGTTTGTGTCAAGATGACATACCCCCTGTTTCGATCCCTCCCATTTTTTGGTTAAATTTCATCCAGTGATACGATATAGATTCATATAAATTTTGAAGACTCTCACAATTATATTTCTTGATATGTTGGAAAATAACAGTTATTTTTGTATGATAGGTGCCACGCCCACAGTACAATTCCGCCCATTTTCAGCCAAACTTCGTATAGTGATAAGAAATTAATTCGTAAAGCCTTTTAATACTTTTACGATTATAGTTCTTCAGATATTCGAAATTAAGGATTTACATTGTATGGGAGGTACCACGACCACTATTACAATACTGCCCATTTTCAGCCAAACTATGTATGTACAATAATTCGGGAACAATTTTAAGACTTCCACAACTATAGTTCTCCAGGTATTCGAAAACAAATACTTACTTTGTCCACACTCCCTGTTCCGATCCGTCCCATTTTTGGTTAAACTGTTAAGAAATTGATTCGTCACAATTATTTATCTGCAGATATTCGAAAATAACTACATACTTACTAGGTATTTTTCATTTTTCCAATTCCGCTCATTTTCAGCCAAGAAGCGCACAATGGTACCAAGGTAAATTCCGAGAATTTTAGCGGCTTTCACAATTATAGTTCACCAGATTCACCACATACTCCATAATAACTATATACATAAATGAAAAAAATTTAATTTTTAAGAGACACATTTTTAGTTTTTAAGGAAAACAACAAACTCATAACAAAATATGTAAATTTTCTAGATAACTAAACGATGTTGAACACACAAACGGCAACCCACAACTAAAAAATATACTTTTGCAAGTAATAGACAATAGGTTATGAAATTAGGACGAAATGCTTTTATGGCAACACTTTGTAACACTTTGTCAGTTATTAGAACAACTTATTTACTATGCATTGGTATTATTAATACGAAATTTTGGATTTGAATTATGACGTTGTTGCAGCAAATGAGCGATAGTCCTATTTTTCCACAAAATCGATCATGAACTCTATGAGTTAGAGAATATATATATTCTGGATCCTTATAGATAGCGGAGTCGATTTAGCCATGTCCGTCTGTCTGTCTGTCCATAAATAACGGAGAAATGAGCCAAAATCCGAGACAACCTCTATTTTTGGCCTATTTTTTTATTTAATCTATATCTCGATTACTAAGTTATAAATATAGACAATAGTGATATCTAATGATAGATATTTCAAAGTCCGTTTCAACGATGTATGTATATAAGGCTATACAAAGTTGGACCTACAATGGGTCAAAATTGGGAAATTATTTTTTAACCCGAATTTTTTTCTCACAAAAAACATTCTTTTGTCATAAATTTTTTTTACTAATAAATTAAAAAAAAAAAATTTTAAAAATTGGAAAAAACTTTTAAAAAACAATTTTGAAAAAAATTTTTTTAAAAAATTAAAAAAAAAATTTTTTTTTAATTTATTTTAAAGTATAATTTGGTGAATGGTATTAAGATTCGGCACAGCCGAATATAGCTCTCTTACTTGTTTTTTTTTTTTTTTAATTTTTAGAAAGATTATTTCTTCAATCTATCTAAAATATTTGGGACACATGAGGAAAAACACCTGTTTGACCAAAATGTTAAATTTTGACCCCCTCTAACTGAGAGATTTCTTGACCGATGTGTTGAAAAATTGTGTCTGAATTACTATCCAATACAGTTTCAAATATTAATGTATGTTTTTTTACAGCGTTAACATAGCCAGACAGTAATGTGTTATGTTTTTATGACGTACGGATGGCTCTTTTCATTTGTTGAACGTTTTCAAAAAACCATGCTACAAGCGGATTCGATTTTATTTATGTTTCTGTCCCAAAAGTCGTACGTAAAATCTTATCGTCTTAAGCAGACATTAATTTGATTCAGTTGTATTTGAAATAAAAAGTAATATACAGTTAGTTAAATTTGGTTTTATTGATTTTAACCGACTACTTACATAATCGATTGTTCGCTGTATGCCCCACTAAATTAAAAATGCAAGTAAAATTACATAAATAAAAAACTAATAAAAACGTTTAATAGTTAATTCTGTGTAATAAGGCGTTTATGAATACAATTTCTTATTAGTGGTTTATAATACAATAACTATTGTAAACTTTAAAGTTAAAACAAGTTAGAGTGCTATATTCGGCTATGCCGAATCTTAAATACCCTCCACCTAAATTAGATGAAAATTATAGAAATGACATTAGCACAAACACTCTAATATCCATATTCAGTGTTTGTTATGGGACTTAGCTCCGATTATGAAGATTGGTAGAATGGTAATGTAATACAGTAGTTTTCGCTTATAGTCTACAAATACAGTTGCACAATTTTTGTGGACTATAAGCGAATTAGGTCTATAACCGAATTTATTTTTAAGCCACTTTATGGATTATAAATGAATCCTGGTATCATACACATCATTCATATCATTCATATATACAAATTATTTACTTTCTTCAATAAAACCACTTTTTTTAAAAAAATAAAAGTTTATTTAAAATATAATAAATATAGTAGTATTTTATATATTGTTAGAAAAACTAGTTTACGCAGAAGATATTTTATTTCAAATGTATAAAAATATTATCTAGTTCAGCAATTTATAATTGAAATAACTACATATTCCTAACATTTCCAACAGAGTCTATAATTTTATAATAGGAATAAAATGTACTATTTAACAATTTGTATACTTAATAATTGGTTAACATTACCGATTGGCTCAACATTTTCCTTATTCACCACAAGTGAAGAAAAAGAGTATAAAAACGTGTAAACAAATATATTAAGTCAAACTTCAAAAGTATATTTTTGTTCTATTCTAATGAATTTTCCGGATGTGAGCCTTATATATATAATTATGAACCCATAGTCACCAAGTCTAGTTGAAACTTTTACATTTTTTACCGATATGAGTGTATATATGCGTTAATGTATTTTTTGGATGTACGACTTATTTGGAAGATAAAATTAAATATTTTAAAGTGATTTTTATGTATTTGAGGCATATTTTGCTTGATATTTTTCTCCATAACATTATTTACAAGAATTTTATGGGTATTATCATCGGAAATGGAGCTAATATGGGTGCTATGGTAAAATATGGACCGATATTCACAAAACCCAGTATTATAATATTTGAATACAATCTATTGATCTGTATACAATTTTAGTTCGATATCCATCTATTTAAAATATGTATTTATAGAGGTTAATGTGGTTTTCGGAAGTGGTCCTTATATGGGAGCTATGACCAATCATCGGCCGATCTTCATAAAATTCAACAAATTGATTTTCGTATATAATGTAAATATTTATTTGAAATTTTAACCAGATAGAAGCTTTTATAAGAGATTTATTAGCATTTAAGTAATTTTCGGAAATGGACCTTATGTGGAGCTATGGTCAAATATGAACCGATATTCACACAATCTAGTAGTATCATTTGTGAATTAATACTACCGATCTGTGTAAAATTTTAATTCGATAACGATATTTTTCAGATATTTATGAAAATCAATGTGGTTTTTAGAAGTGGGTCCTTATATGGGAGCTATAACCAATTTTGGGCCGATCTTCATGAAATTCCCTACAGCGATTTTCATGTGCATGGGGATTATGCAAGTTGAATTTCAACCTGATACCGATATATATAAGATATTTAAGTGTATTTAAATGATTTTCGGAAGTAAACTTTATATGGGGGCTATGGTCAAATAGTGCCCGATTCAAAAAAAAAATTGGTCTCGCAATTTCTGTTTGCACAAAACATAGTTGTGCTGAATTTTGTATGGATACTGCAATTCTATGGGCATTTATATACCATAGCACCATATTTCGGGAAGAAATTTGTATGGGGGCTACGATAAATTATGGACCGATTCTTTCCATTTTTAACAGAATTTTTCCTTTTATCATATCAATAATGAGTGCGAAATTTCATGGTATTCTCTGCAATGAATTTACCAAAAGTCACAAAAAATCATGTGAAAATTATCAAAATTTTTGGAGGTTGTCTTACATTTTGATTCATAACCCTGGTTCTACCAATTCGATTTTTCTGATTTTCAATACCAAACTGCTTAGAAAAATTATAAAGATTTTGGTACATATTTCATTAATTTTGCTTATGTATTTTGGACGTGAGAGTGTTTTACACAGACAGACAGACAGACAGACAGACAGACAGACAGACAGACAGACAGACAGACAGACGGACAGACGGACAGACAGACGGACATTGCTCAATCGACTTAGAATTTCATAAGGATCAATAATATATATACTTTGTTGGGTCTCAGATGAATATTTCTCAATGTTACACACGGAATGACAAACGTATATATACCCTCTTTCACCACTTGTGGTGGTGGAGGGTAAAAAAGGGTATACAAATATATTTAGACAAAATTCAAAATTTTGCATATGGAAATGAGTTATATCACAAAATGTTAATATATATTCGCGATTAATGAATTTTCCGGATATGTGTCTTATATATAATTATGAACCCATAATCAAAAATTCCAGCAGTATGATTTCTGTCTACTTGTAACTAATTTCTGTTGAATTTTTGATCGATATCAATGTTTATATGCGTTAATGTGTTTTTGGGTTGTGGAACTAATATAGAAACTATGACCTATTATGAGTCAATCGCCATAAAATAGTTTAACGTGATTTCTATGTATTTTAATTGAATTTCATCTTTTCAAGAGTTTTATGGGTATTATAGTTATTACCGAAATTGGAACTTATATGAGGGCTGTTGCCAATTATGGACCGATATTCATAAAATTCAGTAGTATGATTTTTGGATTCAAATTTTGGTTCAAAATATTGGAGCTGACCTATTATGGGACTATCGCCATATAATACTGTAACGTGATTTCAAAGTATTTGAGGGCTATTTTTGGATTCAAATTTTGGTTCAAAATATTGGAGCTGACCTATTATGGGACTATCGCCATATAATACTGTAACGTGATTTCAAAGTATTTGAGGGCTATTTTTGTAAAATTTATAATTAAAAAAATTAATGAAACTTAATTTAAACAACGCTATTAACAAGTGTGGACCTTATATGACAACTATATTGAATTATGGACCGATATTTAAAAAATCTTGTAATATGATTCTTGAATACAAATTACTGATCGGTGTACAATTTTGGTTCAGTACAAATATTTTTTTTTTTTGGATATTTGTGTAGGTTAATGTGTTTTCAAGAAGTGGTACTTATATGGAGGTTATGACCAATTATTGGCCGATCATCATAAAATTTCGTACAATGATTTTTACATATATTGTAATTTTTGAATTCGAATTTAAACTTGATGACTATATTTGTAAGAAATTTATGAGGGTTTTAGTGATTTTCGGGAGTGGACCTTATATGGAGCTATGGTCAAATATGGACCGATATTCACAAACTAGAGTAGTATGATTACTAGATACAAATTACTCATCTGTTTATAATTTTATTTTGATATCGATATGTTTTAGATATTTATACAGGTTAATGTGTTTTTCGGAAGTGGTCCTTATATGGGAGCTATGACCAATTATGGGCCAAACTTCATGAAATTTGGTACAGTTGTTGCTATGTATATGAGTTTTATGTATGTGGAATTTTAGCATTATTAAGATATTTATAAGAGATTTGTGAGTACTTAACTGATTTTCGGAAATGGACCTTAAATTAGAGCTACGGTCAAATATGGACCGATATTCACAAAATCCTGCAGTATGACTTCCATATATAAATTACGGATCTGTGTAAAATTTTGGTTTGATATTGATATTTTTTAGATATTTATGCAGGTTAATGTGTTCTTCGGATGAGGTCCTTATATGAGAGCTACAAACAAATATGAACCGATCTTCATAGAATTCGGTGCAGCGACTTTTGTATATATGGAGATTATTTGTGTCGAATTTCAACTCAATGGCGATATTTATAAGGTATTTATGCATGTTTAAGTGATTTTCGGAAGTGAACTTTATATGGGGGCTATGATCAAATATGGGCCGATCCACGCAAAATTCAGTCTTGTGATTTATCTTAGCACGAAACTTACTTTTGCTGATTTTTGTATGGATACTGCAATTCTGTAGGCATTTATAGACTATAGCACCATATTTCGGGAAGAAATTTGTATGGGGGCTACGAGAAATTATGAACCGATTCTTTCCATTTTCAACAAAATTTGTCCTTTTATCATATAAATAATGAGTGCAAAATTTCATGGTGTTCTCTGCAATGAATTTGCCAAAAGTCACAAAAATCATGTGAAAATTATAAAAAATTTTGGAGGTTGTCTTACATTTTGATCCATAACCCTGGTTCTACCAATCCGATTTTGCTGATTTTCAATACCAAACTGCTTAGAAAAATTATAAACATTTTGGTATGCATTTCATTAATTTTGCTTATGTATTTTGGACGTGAGAGTGTTTTACACAGACAGACAGACAGACAGACGGACAGACGGACAGACGGACAGACAGACGGACATTGCTCAATCGACTTAGAATTTCATAAGGATCAATAATATATATACTTTGTTGGGTCTCAGATGAATATTTCTCAATGTTACACACGGAATGACAAACGTATATATACCCTCTTTCACCACTTGTGGTGGTGGAGGGTATAATAAGGAATTTTTATAGATTAGATCTGAAGTCTTCAACTATAATATTTATAATTTCGTCTCTTTGCTCACAATTTTATTTTTAGTTTTGGCTTTGCATATTCAACTAACGCCTTTCGTCTTGTTAATTCGTTTAACAACGACTTCATTCAGATCCTGTAAAAAATTAGAAATACTATATAGTTTTACTTGATATAAATTGTTACTTTATATTTGTTAAAGTATTGCTTTCATTAACGTCCACTTTAGATGGCATCCAAATACTTTCATCATCGATTCCAAATATATAAAATTGCAAGATGTTTCAACATGGATCCCTGAGTGTATATTACGTAAGATCCTGAAGGTGATATTGGCAGCTTAAATAGACCTTAGCTTTTAACATATCACACTCGTTCCACAATACTCTATTAACTGAGATATGTATATTCTTTTTTGCCAAAAAGGTAAAATAAAAAAAATGTTAGTCAAAACAGTATTGTTGAAATATAAAAATATTTATTGATTTAAGGAACTTTTTAGTTCCACATGCTCATTATCAAAAGTTCCTAATTTGATCCGTTCATTATTTTAGAACGCCTTTTTTCCCACTGTGTAGTAGTTACATATTTAACAATACTATATTTACTCATCTGTACATAATTTTATAATTTTCACACTTTTAAAAATGTCCAGTCCTATTTTTGTTGTTGTTTCTACAGTGTAAACATTTTAATTCGATGTGTACCATGTTAATTGAGACAATACCAAACGGAGTATTTATTTATCTTAGAAGTGTTAAATGCAATCAGGTTGAAATAGATGCTCAACTATATGATGAATTATTTGTACTTTTGACGTGCTATTTGATGCAGATTACTAAAAATTTACACCAAACTGTTTAAGGCAAACAAACAAACACTCATATCGCTGGATTAATATGCAAAGGCTCTAAGTCCATATTTTAAAATTTTACAGGAGAGACAAAAAACAATCAAACTTGTTTTTGCGTAAATATTTTTGAATTCTGTAAACGTATTTCTTTTGTATTTTTCTTTGTTTTCTATGTGCGTAAAGGCAAAATGAAAAAAGTAAGTATTTGCCGAGATAAAAGCTTTTTTGGACTATGGATATAACATATTTGAGATACCTTTTTAAGAGATTTATGCTAGTAAAAGTGATTTTTGGAAGTAGGCCATATATGGGAGCAATGACTAATTATGGACCGATCACACCAAAACTTTGTGGTGCGAGTTAGGCTTATATAAAATTTACTTGTGATGAATTTGGTTTAGATATCTATATAACTAAGATATTAATGAGAGCTTAACTATTTTCAGATAGGACAATCGTATGGGGGCTAGGAGAAATAATGAACCACCCCAATATGTTGGTGTAGGGTATAAAAAGGTGTAAGTTAATGTGTGAGAGATTTCTTTTTGTCAGATTTACGTTGTTGAATTTTATGGGGATCATTTTTGTGGAAGATCTTAACCCTCTGCCTCCTCTCTTCAGGGGCCAATTTCACCTTTTGTCGAGAAAATCAAGAAAAGTCTTTTCAAAACGGACATTTACGGATTAAAATATTCTACGAACATTTTTGCCGGAACATTTTAGTGGGGGTCACCAAAGACACCAAAGTTGTAAATAAAGCTATTTACGATATTAGTAGCACACCAGTGCTACTACATTTCTATTTATTTTTTGGGGTGATTTTCCATTCATCAGGAAATCTCAGGTTAAAATTAAGTACACCAACTGATGTGTATTTGACGGAAATGGTTAAACTGTACTTTTTATATGGACTTGGAGCTTTTTCTTGTGATAAATTGGACTAAGCGTTTTTGCTCATCACTACAAACCAATAACAAAAAACGAGATAACTGTAATTTTTTTCATTGTAATCAATGTATTTTTACTTATTACACATTACTGCGTTAAAATCTTAATTTCTAAACAAAAATGGACTTAGAGCCTTTGCATGTTAAGCCAGCGATATATGCATACAACAAATGCAAATCCTACCAATGAACTTAATGTCATTGATACTTGATTTTAATAATAGATCACAACTACTAGATAGATAACTGAGAGCCAAAAACCTAGTTCATGAGAATGTTTTGCTATGTATTTTGTTATTGTATCACACATCCATATGTGTGAAAAGAAATCTATTTTTGTTTATTTTTATTGACATTTCCCTATCCTTCCGTTCTATGTATTTATTCTATGATTTTAGTTTTGTGGGAATTTTCCCTAACTTTCTGCACGTACACTATGTAACAAAAGTGTTCTCATGGTACCAATCTTTGTAATTCGACTCGTGGCTCATCATCTCAACATTTAAAACACTTATCATTAAGGGTGGCAACTAGTTACATAACTAGCTACGTGACTATATATTGACCCTTTTGTATTACAATGAGACTGTCTAAAAGCTGGTCCAAAGTAGTCACCGCTTTGTATTCACACAGGTATGTAAGTTACATTACTAGCTACCATACTGGATACTTGATCAGCTACATAAATAGTTATTCGAACATTTACGGGTGCTAATTGCTTTAAATAATCAGTTAAAACGACATCTCCAATAACCGATTGCTTGTAAACAAACTTTCCATCGACAACTCTCCAATATATTACTTCTTTTGGGTAAAATAAAGTGCAATGCAAAATAAACTTTTAAAGTGAATACACTCTAGGTTACTTAGAGACACTAAAGTGGCAATTGACATCACGCTATGCTACATGGGATGTGAGTATACTTAAGCAAAAAAAATATAAACTGTGTGAGAATTATATCAACACAATTTACACACGAATTACTCACAAAAAAGTGCAGTACAAAATAAACGTTTCAAGTGACTTCACTCTAGATTACTTAAAGACACTTATGTGAGATTTCTTTTCACGCTAGATTACCTAGTATATAAAAAGTAACCAATTGAGTAACTTATCTCTGTACTACAAATAGCACATACATATGTGTCAAATAACACAAAATATATAAACTGGAGTCAGCCAATTGGAAGGTATACTTGCTTAATTGCAGGGATAACATTAATATTACTTTGCAACATAAGCATAAGTTTGAAGAAAATTATCTTACATACGATCACAGCAATACTTAATTACTTGAAATAACAATATACTTTTCAATGACTACTACATACCGTCTGCATTGCACAGAAGCAGTCTAATAATGACATATGTATTTATTATGTACTTGCTTATAGGTGGATCAAACGGTATGTATTGTATGTGTATTGAATCCCTTATATACTGTAATTGTCAATAATGTCTGATCACTTGGCTAACTCCAAATGATATATTAGTTATTTTATACAACCCATGTAATCCAGCGCGAAGACAATTGTCACATAAGTGGCTCAAAGTAATCTTGAGTGTAGTCACTTTAAACGATTATTTTATACTGCATTCTTTGTGAGTAATTCATACAAACTGATTTTATACAGATTGTGTTGATATAATTTTCATATAGTTAATTTTCTGTTTGCTTAAATATACTTGTAACCTATCGTGAAGTCAATTGCCACTTTAGTTTTTCTAAATAAATATAGACTTAAAGGAATCTTTTCGTTATTAGGCCATCTAAGTCTTTTTTTAGAGTTTCCAGTTCGGTATTAACCACGGTTTTTCAAGGCCTAAACCCGAAACCGACACTTATGCTTCGCTTTTAACTTTTAATCTACTTTCAGTAGAAAAATTAACAATTTAGAATTGAGAAACAAACTTTTTCATCTAATTATTCATCCAATATTTCTAAAAACAGATCGGTAAAAATATCTTAAGATTTGTTTAAATTTTTTAAATTGTATTACAATAATTGCTTCAGATGATGTAGCAGGCTACCATTCGCAGGCTAAATAATGCAAAATTTTTGTAACAAAGTCTTAGTTATTTTCAAATATCCGATAAAAGTATGGAGTACTAGCTGACCCGGTGCGCTTCGTCACCTCAATTGGAATAATGAAATAGTACTATTAAGTCTCCCTTTGTAAATTATTACTAATGTCTCTAGTTTCATGTTTATTGATTCATTGTAATGTGGATTGTTTAATTTCATATTTCTCCATTATTATAGAAAATACAAAAGAAATGTAAGACTATAATTACCTTTCGTGAATTCTAACTCATTCACAATCATTTGTGTCTAATCTTAAGGTTTATTATTATAAAATATTCAAAAAGTCCCATTAATTATCCCTTTTGAATTCGAGTATCTAGGTTCATAGGTATAAAATATTCAAAAAGTACTACTAGTTCGAAAAAGTACCGGAGTACATTTTTTATATTCTCACTCAGCCAGAATTATGTGTGTTTAAATTCCTGCTTATAGGTTCATTATTATAGAAATTTCAATAATAGTTTCTGTTACCTCAATATCATTATGCCCTCTATCCTTGATTTTTTCTTTACTCAGAAGCATATCAGCCAACTATTATGTATATACAATAAGAAAAATAATTTAATATAATAAAAAGTACCATTAGAAGAAAAAGTAACAATTTTCCACACTTAAACCACTGTCATGTTTGAAATTTCAAAGTAATTTCCTGATTCTAGGTTCAATATTATAGAAAATTAATTTTGAAGAACGAAAAAGTACTCCTTAGTTTGGTTTAGTTCTCCATTTTTGGTATCATAATACAATTGAGCACCCTATTCTTGATTATTTTTTTTACTGAGAAGCATATTAGCCAACCTTAATGTACATAAGCTGACTAATTTAATATATTAAAGAGGTACCATTTAAAGCAGCTCATATTAGATCAATTATATGTAAACAAAGCAAAAACACACTAACAGCTGTTATCATCTTACTTCATACGGATCGTTAAAAGTAACAGGTGACTTTTATTTCACATTTTTGGGATACCAATTGATTCTTATTTGATTTTCTCTCCGTAAAGTCGTACGTAAAGCCTATTCGTCTAATGGCAGCAATAAAGACAATTTTAAGAATTTTGTTAGAGCGTATTTTGCTCTTTACTGCAAATTTTCGCATATTGTTATAGCATATTACTGCATATTTTACACATAACTGCATATTTTATTTTTTTCATTAAGTTTTTCTTAATATTTCAATATTAAATTAATTTATTCTTAATATAATTTTATTGTTTCCATTTTAATTTTCTTTTCAATATTTTAAAATATTAATACATAACATAGTAATGTATTAATAAAATGGCTTAACTATAAAGTCTTCATCAAAACTAACAACAATTAATTCCGTTTTATTTTATAATATTGTTTTTATGAATTTAATTCCATTTATTTTTAATTTATGTGTTAAACGTCTTTCAGCTTCTAGTTCTTATTATCAAATGACACTTTTTGCATTTTATAGAGAGATAATACCATAAAAAACAATGATATTGTCTTCCTTAACATGAAATGTTTTGTATAAATATGGAATTATTATATTAAAAATAATTAGTAAAAAACTTTAGCGTAATTTATTGAAAAAAAAAAAATTTTTTTTTTAGGAATAATTTCAAATGTTTGGAACAACAATGAAATTCATTTCACAATTGACCGACTATGTAAATATTATAATATAAAATATAAAATTTTCAAATCAAAAATGTTTTGTTTAAAATTATAATGATTTTATTGTGATAGTCATATGAGGCAGTTTGGAAAATAATGTGATCGCAATGAAAATGTTGCTATCATGTTTTTTCTCTGCGTGTATTATTATAAATTTATTCATTTGAACAATTACAATTGGTGTATTCAAACGGTCAGCTATTGGGAAATATTGTCATAATGTCCTTATATATTATGATAGTTTAAACAAAATTTGGTTGTCATAAAAAAACTTTTGCTTTGTTTGAAGCACAACAATAAATTGTTTAAACTATCATAATATATTAGGATATTATGACAATATGACCTAATTGCAGACTATTTGAATCCCCCAAATATTTGTGAATTTTAAGTTTAATTTCATTTGTTTACATTTACATTTGAAAATATACAATAATATGGGGGCAATAACATTATGACCATAGGGTAACATAGAGACAAGACGGAATTGTCAAAAACGTAAGTCTGTTGTCAAAAACCTATCTCTTGCAACAACAAAATACATGCTAGTCAATGTATTTTGTTGTTGTATCAGACATATGATTTGTTGTATTTTGGTTTGACAAATCGGAGTGTCTCGTCTCTATGTATAATTCTCTATGATTATGACTTTAAGTCATGACTTAAAATCATGAGATTTTTTTTTGTACTCGCAAATTGTGAAGTTTACATAAAAGGCAAGTTTTTCATGACTTTTTTTTATATTATGCTTTGAGCTCATGTCTTATTGGTTGTTGATACGATTATATGTCAAAAAAAAAAAAAAAAACGTAAGCATGGTTGCAAAAAAAGGCATCGTATATGGAGATTTTCGTAGGGGTTTTAAAGAAAAATAAAAAAAATACATGACTTTAAATCAACATGTAAATGTCCACTATGTTTAAAACATACATACTTATGTTTCCATCTACGTATATGTTCAAATAAGGGTTACAAATTATTTCGTTAAAACCGGTTAACCGTCTTAAAAAAACCGGTTTGTCAAAAAACCGAAAAGTTAAAGAAAACCGAAACCGGTCGGTTTTAAAAAGATGAAAAAACCGGTTGACCGGTTTTTAAACTACTAAAACTGCTTTTTATTTGCAATCAAAAGTATCCGATTTATTTAAAGGAAATAAATCCCCGTTTTAAAAAGGTATAAACGTAACAATACGGAATCCCGCAACTTCCACTAAAAATTTGTACAAATTATCAAGTACTCGCACACAACTATTATACATTTTTATTAAATTGTTTACTGTAATAATAAAAAATGTATTAAGAGTTGTAAAAATTAAAATCAATTCCAAATTTTGTTTTTCAAAATTATTTAAAGAAACTATACAACTAAACTAAAATGATTTTAAATAATGTTATCTTTATAGCATCTATCGATTTTGGAAATATTTTAAACCATGGCGTCAATTCAATACCAGCTTACGATAATAATATAAAGCGTTTACATCCGTTAGTAAATTATGGAGGGTTAAACTCTGCTCCTGTTATTTATAGCAACTGGATTGGTCTGCCAACAAAACCAATGATGGGAACACATTTCAATCATCTGCATCATCATCACTTAATGGGACTACAAGGTATTCTTTACTTATACATACATATGTGTTTTTTTTTGGGATGATAATCAGCCCAATTATGAAAAATCATCGTGGGAATTTATTCCTTTTTCACATTTTTCCTATTCAAATTCAATGTTAAAATTGGGAAAAAAACTCCCACGATTTTTTTATTATTATTGAGCTGAATGATGTAAAAGTCAAAAATCGTTTAGTAATAAATTATCAAGGTATTACAAATTCCCCAGTCCACTATACCCACATCTAAACAAATTTACCTGTTTTGGGAAAGTAATCCGTCTACCTAAGATACATAAAAGTTCGGATATGAATTTTTTGTTTAACTAGGATAATAATATTACATTCCCATCTGCGCCCAAAGAAGTTAAATTCTAAAAATTTTTAATTTTCTTTTTAGTACTTTAAAAAATGTTATTTGGCGGGATATTTTATGATTTTTTAGTAACTCGAAAATTGTAAAATCCATTTTAGACTTTTATATATTTTTATAGAGATATTTATGAGATTATTATGAATAGATTAAGGTTATTACTTACTACTAAATTCGAATTTTTGTGCAAAAACTAAGTAATATAAAAATCCATGTTCCATTTGTAAACGATTTGAAAATTTCAACGTCGATACGACACGGTTTAACAATTCTCAATTTGACTCAAATTTCCATATTTGGACTTTAATATCAAGTATCACAAAAATCCATTTCGCACTTCTCGAAATTTCATACAAGACATAAATGTAGCTTAACTAAAATTAAACATTTTCTTTTTCCGAATGTTCGTTCATACACATTTATTAATTTTGTTTTCTTAATTTTACAGCAAAACGATTTCGTAAACAAGGGATAGATCGAAAACCGCGACAGGCATACAGTGCAAAACAACTAGAAAGACTAGAAAATGAATTTAAACAAGATAAATATTTAAGTGTCAGCAAACGAATGGAACTATCAAAATCACTGAACTTAACAGAGGTGCAAATAAAGACATGGTTTCAAAACAGACGTACCAAATGGAAAAAACAATTGACGTCACGTTTAAAGATCGCCCAACGGCAAGGAGTATATGAGAATAATCTTTACTTAACAAATGTTGTAAATGGTTCGAATTTAGTAGTACAACCCAACGCAGCACCGCCACCTTCAGCTAACACAATTCCAGCAATATTTCCTCCCTATTATGCATCGGCATTTTGTTTTGCTAACAATTTGCTATTTCCCAAATCCCTAACAGCAGCTAATAATTATCTTATTAATTCTCAGTGCGACAATACATCAAATATTACACTAAAATCTACAAATAATAACCAATCACTAGCTCTGATTGCAAACACAAGTCCATCATAGTTTTAATTTTCTTTTGTTCTTTTCGAGAAAATAATGTATGTTTCCTATGTATAAACTTTGATTCCTATTGTTAAGTATTTATATTATTAAAAACATTATATTTGAAAACATTTTCCAATAAATTCTGCCTTAAACTGTATGCTGAAAATTGTATAAATGGATGTACATTACACGCATACCTAAATTGGAGCTGAAGGCGTTTTTTACTTATCAAAATTTCTCCCCTGATATAACGCGGCGGCAACGCTTTGCAATTGGAAAATCCGATTTTGACAGCACCTTTAATAGTGAAGTTAGTAGCAAAACACAATAAATGTAAACACATACATACAAAAGGAGAAAAAAATATGCAAGAAACTAATTTTTATTTTTAATATTTAGTTTTTTATATATTTAGTTTACAAATCACAAAACAAAAATCAGAAACACCAATACTGCAATGTACTTTATTGTTTAAATAATCCGGGTTGTTATATTTATTTTTTTGATAACCTTGTTTTTATTGTTTGACGTAGCGTTGCCGCTCTTATTTAGGTATGACATTTCAGCGTTAAAGCTAAGCGGAAAAAAAGTTCCGCCTTACGCTTTTATTTAGGTAGGCCTGTTAGATCTTGAGAACACGTGATGGAATATTTGTGTTATTAATTTTTACAAACATTTTTGCCATTTAAATAATCTTGTTTTTACGTTTGAAATAATATAATATTTATTTTATTATAATCTTTATGATAATATAAAACTTTAATATCCAATGAAAATATGTATAGAAAAGTTATAAACATTTTCCATCATAGAAAAATTAGTTTTGTTAAGAGGAGATATTCAAAAATGACAATTCAAAGAAGTAGAGTTCTGAAAAAGTACTATGTATTTGAATATTATTTTTATAGAGAACAAGAATTAAATTTTCCATCCCTGGTTGTACTATTATATTAAGTTGCCTTTACACGTTCACATATTTGCGTCTCACTTTTAAGGCAGTATCATATTAAAGTGTTACAGCTTTAACAGTGCAAGAGAGCGATATGTTATGTTTAAGGCTTTAACTGTTCAATCAATTATTCTACAAGCGGATTTGATTTTTTTTACACCTAAATTGGAGCGGAAGGCGTTTTTTACTTGTCAAAAATTCTCATGCCCATACAATTTGTATGCAGCATACCGAAATAACGCGGCGGCAACGCTTTGCAATTGGATAATCCGATTTTGACAGCGCGTTTAATAGTGAAGTTAGTTGCAATACACAATAAATGTAAACACATACATACAAAAGGAGAAACAAATATGTAGGAAACTCATTTTTTAAACTTTAACATTTAGTTTTTTTGATTAAATTTTAGTTAACAAATCACAAAACAAAAATCAGAAACACCAATATTGTTATGTACTTTATTGTTTAAATAATCCGGGTTGTTATATTTATTTTTTTGATAACCTTGTTTTTATTGTTTGACTTAGCGTTGCCGCTTTTATTTAGGTGTGACATTTCAGCGTTAAAGCTAAGCGGAAAAAAACGTTCCGCCTTACGCTTTTATTTAGGTAGGCCAGTTAGTCGTAAAATGTGAATGAATAAATGCACCAGAGTTTACTTTAAGTTACTTCTGAGACAGTCAATTGAATCTTATATCAATAGAATCAAATACAGAAATCATGTAATTTAAATCCATTTTAGTATTATTTATTTAAGCTTCCAAGGCTCTTTGAGCACCTAAGGACAGTATTTTAACTGTAAATAAATCCAATACTGTAAATTTTGTAATTAAGTAGTCAGAATAAGTTTTATTTATTAAATAAATATAATCTTTAACTATTGACTTTTAATTTTAGCGTAAATATAATATCAGTCAAAAACTGACAATGTTGCAAACCATTTTAAGTATTTATGTTTAATAATCAACATAATGATGCTAGAAATATCATAATATAGGAAATACTTTTTAAGTGCGTTGGAAATATCTATTATTGGATATCCATATTGTCTATATCAGTAATCCAGTTATAGATCAAAAACAGTTCAAAAATCGACGTTGTCCTTATATTTTAGCCATTTTTGGGCCGATTTTCACGATTTCAAATAGCAATCGAATTGGAGGAATTCCCGATATATTCATGAATCGATCATGTTTGTAAGTTATTTAGGAGATTTGGAAAGATGATTTCAACCGTCAGACGGACATGTCTATATGGACTCTGCTATCTATAATGATCCAGGATATATATACTTTATGGGGTCGCAAATGAAAAATGTTGAAATTACAAACGGATCGGATAGAAACGGATAGATATTACAAAGGTTTTAACCATAGTAAACTAATAAAGTAGCGACAGTACTACAACAAATATAACATTTACAAAAACCACAAGCGATTTTGTTTTTGGTTTAAGGTTTGTGCTGTCAAAATCATATGATTTTTGTTTTTGTTAAAAGTTAAGTGAACTGTCAAGGTTGCCTGTTGTTGTTTTTGCTTTTGGGTTTGTTGCATTTTACGCCACAACAAACACAGTTCACTGAGGTCACCTTCTATAAATTCGCCTTGGTTTAAGTTGTCAAAAATTGCATCGTAAATAATTTTGACAGATCGAACCTCAAAGTGAGTTTTAAAAAAAATAGTCAGCTGTTCTACTGAGTCTACTTTATTAATTTACTTTGGTTTTAACTATAGTTTTCATATAAGTTGATCTTCCGAAAACCACTTGAATGCACATAAATATTTTTTAAACATTGCTATCAGATTGAAATTCGACATAAATAATCCATATATATATATATAAAAATCGCTGTACCGAATTTTATAAGATCGGCCAATAATTAGTTATAGCTCCCATATAAGGACTACTTGCGAAAATCACTATAACCTAAATAAATGCCTAAAGAATAGCAAACCAAAATGTTATGTATACGCAGAAAAAAAATATAGTTGGGCATTGTTACTGTAACCATTTCAACATTTTTAATAATATTATAGTCACAGTAACTATATGTATGATTGTGGTAACAATAATATGGTTAATTTATGATTCACATGAATATTTCAACCATATATATGGTTACAGTAAACATGTATATGTTTGTGACAACCATTTATATGATGAAGGATTTACCATATTATGTTGCTCTTATATCATAATCTGAGAACAACATATTATGATAAAATTATTCATTGAAATTTGAATTATAGTTTTACTTTACATCATATAGATCCACTAACAAGGAGAAAGAAGAATTTTTGACAATTCGTATGCTAAGATGGATAAAACAGGCAAAAACTTCTAAAAAAAATGCCCAAAAAGGGATAAAACCAGACATTTGATATTATTTATTCAAATTAAAAATTTATAAAAGATAAGATATCCTTCCAACCACAAAAAAGGACCCATAAGATGCTATTCATAAGATGTAATTTCTTAGCAGTTTGGTATTCAAAATCAGAAAAATCGAATTGGCAGAACCAGTGTTATGGATCCAAATGTAAGACAACCTCCAAAAATGTTGATAATTTTCATATGTAAATTCAACATGTAAATGTCCACTATGTTTAAAACATACATACTTATGTTTCCATCTACGTATATGTTCAAATAAGGGTTACAAATTATTTCGTTAAAACCGGTTAACCGTCTTAAAAAAACCGGTTTGTCAAAAAACCGAAAAGTTAAAGAAAACCGAAACCGGTCGGTTTTAAAAAGATGAAAAAACCGGTTGACCGGTTTTTAAACTACTAAAACTGCTTTTTATTTGCAATCAAAAGTATCCGATTTATTTAAAGGAAATAAATCCCCGTTTTAAAAAGGTATAAACGTAACAATACGGAATCCCGCAACTTCCACTAAAAATTTGTACAAATTATCAAGTACTCGCACACAACTATTATACATTTTTATTAAATTGTTTACTGTAATAATAAAAAATGTATTAAGAGTTGTAAAAATTAAAATCAATTCCAAATTTTGTTTTTCAAAATTATTTAAAGAAACTATACAACTAAACTAAAATGATTTTAAATAATGTTATCTTTATAGCATCTATCGATTTTGGAAATATTTTAAACCATGGCGTCAATTCAATACCAGCTTACGATAATAATATAAAGCGTTTACATCCGTTAGTAAATTATGGAGGGTTAAACTCTGCTCCTGTTATTTATAGCAACTGGATTGGTCTGCCAACAAAACCAATGATGGGAACACATTTCAATCATCTGCATCATCATCACTTAATGGGACTACAAGGTATTCTTTACTTATACATACATATGTGTTTTTTTTTGGGATGATAATCAGCCCAATTATGAAAAATCATCGTGGGAATTTATTCCTTTTTCACATTTTTCCTATTCAAATTCAATGTTAAAATTGGGAAAAAAAACTCCCACGATTTTTTTATTATTATTGAGCTGAATGATGTAAAAGTCAAAAATCGTTTAGTAATAAATTATCAAGGTATTACAAATTCCCCAGTCCACTATACCCACATCTAAACAAATTTACCTGTTTTGGGAAAGTAATCCGTCTACCTAAGATACATAAAAGTTCGGATATGAATTTTTTGTTTAACTAGGATAATAATATTACATTCCCATCTGCGCCCAAAGAAGTTAAATTCTAAAAATTTTTAATTTTCTTTTTAGTACTTTAAAAAATGTTATTTGGCGGGATATTTTATGATTTTTTAGTAACTCGAAAATTGTAAAATCCATTTTAGACTTTTATATATTTTTATAGAGATATTTATGAGATTATTATGAATAGATTAAGGTTATTACTTACTACTAAATTCGAATTTTTGTGCAAAAACTAAGTAATATAAAAATCCATGTTCCATTTGTAAACGATTTGAAAATTTCAACGTCGATACGACACGGTTTAACAATTCTCAATTTGACTCAAATTTCCATATTTGGACTTTAATATCAAGTATCACAAAAATCCATTTCGCACTTCTCGAAATTTCATACAAGACATAAATGTAGCTTAACTAAAATTAAACATTTTCTTTTTCCGAATGTTCGTTCATACACATTTATTAATTTTGTTTTCTTAATTTTACAGCAAAACGATTTCGTAAACAAGGGATAGATCGAAAACCGCGACAGGCATACAGTGCAAAACAACTAGAAAGACTAGAAAATGAATTTAAACAAGATAAATATTTAAGTGTCAGCAAACGAATGGAACTATCAAAATCACTGAACTTAACAGAGGTGCAAATAAAGACATGGTTTCAAAACAGACGTACCAAATGGAAAAAACAATTGACGTCACGTTTAAAGATCGCCCAACGGCAAGGAGTATATGAGAATAATCTTTACTTAACAAATGTTGTAAATGGTTCGAATTTAGTAGTACAACCCAACGCAGCACCGCCACCTTCAGCTAACACAATTCCAGCAATATTTCCTCCCTATTATGCATCGGCATTTTGTTTTGCTAACAATTTGCTATTTCCCAAATCCCTAACAGCAGCTAATAATTATCTTATTAATTCTCAGTGCGACAATACATCAAATATTACACTAAAATCTACAAATAATAACCAATCACTAGCTCTGATTGCAAACACAAGTCCATCATAGTTTTAATTTTCTTTTGTTCTTTTCGAGAAAATAATGTATGTTTCCTATGTATAAACTTTGATTCCTATTGTTAAGTATTTATATTATTAAAAACATTATATTTGAAAACATTTTCCAATAAATTCTGCCTTAAACTGTATGCTGAAAATTGTATAAATGGATGTACATTACACGCATACCTAAATTGGAGCTGAAGGCGTTTTTTACTTATCAAAATTTCTCCCCTGATATAACGCGGCGGCAACGCTTTGCAATTGGAAAATCCGATTTTGACAGCACCTTTAATAGTGAAGTTAGTAGCAAAACACAATAAATGTAAACACATACATACAAAAGGAGAAAAAAATATGCAAGAAACTAATTTTTATTTTTAATATTTAGTTTTTTATATATTTAGTTTACAAATCACAAAACAAAAATCAGAAACACCAATACTGCAATGTACTTTATTGTTTAAATAATCCGGGTTGTTATATTTATTTTTTTGATAACCTTGTTTTTATTGTTTGACGTAGCGTTGCCGCTCTTATTTAGGTATGACATTTCAGCGTTAAAGCTAAGCGGAAAAAAAGTTCCGCCTTACGCTTTTATTTAGGTAGGCCTGTTAGATCTTGAGAACACGTGATGGAATATTTGTGTTATTAATTTTTACAAACATTTTTGCCATTTAAATAATCTTGTTTTTACGTTTGAAATAATATAATATTTATTTTATTATAATCTTTATGATAATATAAAACTTTAATATCCAATGAAAATATGTATAGAAAAGTTATAAACATTTTCCATCATAGAAAAATTAGTTTTGTTAAGAGGAGATATTCAAAAATGACAATTCAAAGAAGTAGAGTTCTGAAAAAGTACTATGTATTTGAATATTATTTTTATAGAGAACAAGAATTAAATTTTCCATCCCTGGTTGTACTATTATATTAAGTTGCCTTTACACGTTCACATATTTGCGTCTCACTTTTAAGGCAGTATCATATTAAAGTGTTACAGCTTTAACAGTGCAAGAGAGCGATATGTTATGTTTAAGGCTTTAACTGTTCAATCAATTATTCTACAAGTGGATTTGATTTTTTTTACACCTAAATTGGAGCGGAAGGCGTTTTTTACTTGTCAAAAATTCTCATGCCCATACAATTTGTATGCAGCATACCGAAATAACGCGGCGGCAACGCTTTGCAATTGGATAATCCGATTTTGACAGCGCGTTTAATAGTGAAGTTAGTTGCAATACACAATAAATGTAAACACATACATACAAAAGGAGAAACAAATATGTAGGAAACTCATTTTTTAAACTTTAACATTTAGTTTTTTTGATTAAATTTTAGTTAACAAATCACAAAACAAAAATCAGAAACACCAATATTGTTATGTACTTTATTGTTTAAATAATCCGGGTTGTTATATTTATTTTTTTGATAACCTTGTTTTTATTGTTTGACTTAGCGTTGCCGCTTTTATTTAGGTGTGACATTTCAGCGTTAAAGCTAAGCGGAAAAAAACGTTCCGCCTTACGCTTTTATTTAGGTAGGCCAGTTAGTCGTAAAATGTGAATGAATAAATGCACCAGAGTTTACTTTAAGTTACTTCTGAGACAGTCAATTGAATCTTATATCAATAGAATCAAATACAGAAATCATGTAATTTAAATCCATTTTAGTATTATTTATTTAAGCTTCCAAGGCTCTTTGAGCACCTAAGGACAGTATTTTAACTGTAAATAAATCCAATACTGTAAATTTTGTAATTAAGTAGTCAGAATAAGTTTTATTTATTAAATAAATATAATCTTTAACTATTGACTTTTAATTTTAGCGTAAATATAATATCAGTCAAAAACTGACAATGTTGCAAACCATTTTAAGTATTTATGTTTAATAATCAACATAATGATGCTAGAAATATCATAATATAGGAAATACTTTTTAAGTGCGTTGGAAATATCTATTATTGGATATCCATATTGTCTATATCAGTAATCCAGTTATAGATCAAAAACAGTTCAAAAATCGACGTTGTCCTTATATTTTAGCCATTTTTGGGCCGATTTTCACGATTTCAAATAGCAATCGAATTGGAGGAATTCCCGATATATTCATGAATCGATCATGTTTGTAAGTTATTTAGGAGATTTGGAAAGATGATTTCAACCGTCAGACGGACATGTCTATATGGACTCTGCTATCTATAATGATCCAGGATATATATACTTTATGGGGTCGCAAATGAAAAATGTTGAAATTACAAACGGATCGGATAGAAACGGATAGATATTACAAAGGTTTTAACCATAGTAAACTAATAAAGTAGCGACAGTACTACAACAAATATAACATTTACAAAAACCACAAGCGATTTTGTTTTTGGTTTAAGGTTTGTGCTGTCAAAATCATATGATTTTTGTTTTTGTTAAAAGTTAAGTGAACTGTCAAGGTTGCCTGTTGTTGTTTTTGCTTTTGGGTTTGTTGCATTTTACGCCACAACAAACACAGTTCACTGAGGTCACCTTCTATAAATTCGCCTTGGTTTAAGTTGTCAAAAATTGCATCGTAAATAATTTTGACAGATCGAACCTCAAAGTGAGTTTTAAAAAAAATAGTCAGCTGTTCTACTGAGTCTACTTTATTAATTTACTTTGGTTTTAACTATAGTTTTCATATAAGTTGATCTTCCGAAAACCACTTGAATGCACATAAATATTTTTTAAACATTGCTATCAGATTGAAATTCGACATAAATAATCCATATATATATATATAAAAATCGCTGTACCGAATTTTATAAGATCGGCCAATAATTAGTTATAGCTCCCATATAAGGACTACTTGCGAAAATCACTATAACCTAAATAAATGCCTAAAGAATAGCAAACCAAAATGTTATGTATACGCAGAAAAAAAATATAGTTGGGCATTGTTACTGTAACCATTTCAACATTTTTAATAATATTATAGTCACAGTAACTATATGTATGATTGTGGTAACAATAATATGGTTAATTTATGATTCACATGAATATTTCAACCATATATATGGTTACAGTAAACATGTATATGTTTGTGACAACCATTTATATGATGAAGGATTTACCATATTATGTTGCTCTTATATCATAATCTGAGAACAACATATTATGATAAAATTATTCATTGAAATTTGAATTATAGTTTTACTTTACATCATATAGATCCACTAACAAGGAGAAAGAAGAATTTTTGACAATTCGTATGCTAAGATGGATAAAACAGGCAAAAACTTCTAAAAAAAATGCCCAAAAAGGGATAAAACCAGACATTTGATATTATTTATTCAAATTAAAAATTTATAAAAGATAAGATATCCTTCCAACCACAAAAAAGGACCCATAAGATGCTATTCATAAGATGTAATTTCTTAGCAGTTTGGTATTCAAAATCAGAAAAATCGAATTGGCAGAACCAGTGTTATGGATCCAAATGTAAGACAACCTCCAAAAATGTTGATAATTTTCATATGTAAATTCATTACAGAGAAATCCATGCAAATTTATTTGTCATTATTTATATGATAAATGGACAAATTCTGTTGAAAATGGTAAGAATCGGTGCATAATTTCTCCTAGCCCCCATACAAATTTCTTCCAGCAATATGGTGCTATGGTATATTAATGCCCATAGAATTGCAGTATGCATACAAAATTCAGCACAACTAAGTTTCGTGCAAAGAGAAATCGCGAGACCAATATTTTTTTTTGGATCGGGCACTATTTGTCCATAGCCTTCATATAAAGTACACTTCCGAAAATAACTTGAATACACATAAATATTGTTACGTTTTCACCTCTAAATAAACGGATACTTTTGTTGGCGAATAAAAGCCGTTTAGTAGTTTAAAATTGTAACAACTCTTTATTTATTTAAAATGTACAACAACAACAGTTAAAGTGGTCGTTATGTGTTTTAATGCACACACACACGTTTATATAACACTTTATAAACACACTGGTAATACACCACACTTTATGGCAGTTAATTTGTCTTTACTTAACTATGCTTCAAATTAGACTGGCTATTTTTGTGTTCTTACGGCCAATTTATATACACTGCGTTACCATCTAGAAAACTTTATTTCTACAATGATCTTAAAACTAGAATATTCGAATTCTAGACCTTTCGATGTTAATCATTAATCATTCAGTGTTACCATACTTACAAACAGTATTCAACTCAAAGCTTTTATTCAATGTTGTACAGGAATGTTAATAATACCCACCGATTTGTTAAAGTTTGAGAAGCACTGCTGTTTGAGGGGCATTATGTAACTTTAAACAAGCCGTTAAAACAGTTATATTTAAATTCAGGTATAATTTCGTAGCAATATTTTAAATATATCGTTATCAGGTTTCGACATGCATAATTCTCATGTACTTAAAAACCACTGTAGCGAATTTTATGAAAATCGGCCCATAATTGGTATAGCTCTTATATAAGGAACACTTAAAAAAAACTCATTAATTTTCATAAATATCTGAAAATAGTCATTACCGGATTAAAATTTTACAGATATCGGTAGTATTTATCCACAAAAGATAGTTCTAGATTGTGTGAATATCGATTCATATTTGACCATAGCTCCCATATAAGGAGCACTTCCGAGAAACACATTAACATCTATAAATATTTTAAATATATCAATGTCAAATAAAAATTGTATACAGATCAATATATTGTATCTAGAGATGCTAATCGGGACTGATATTTAAAAATCGGGAAAATTTAAATCCCGAAAATTATAAGAAAGATACGTATATATATACATTAGGGTGGCCCCAAAATTAAAGTTGCGGATGTTCCCGACTAAAATTAAAATTTGATTCATTCTAAGACTACGTTTTGAAATTTTTTTGTCCTGGGGTCAATATTTGGCGAGCTGGATCAAAGGATAAAAAGGTCCTTTTTTGAGGTTTTTTAAATTTTTTCCATATTTCTTCCAAAGGAAGTATATGTAAATTTGGTATCATGTGAAAGGTCTTTGAGAGACGCATTCAAATGGTTATTAGAAATTTAAAAAAAAAATTTTTAATTTAAAAATTTTAAAAATTTTCGACAAAATTTTAGTTTTTTTTAATTTGTTCATAGAATTTATTAAAATACATTGATGAAATTTCTTGATCATAAACATCATGTAATTTCACCGAAATGGTTTTTCTCGTTTTTTAAAATTCAGTCCAGTTCAATGTTTATTCAAATTTGTTTAAACCTAATTTCATCCCTATCTGACAATCTCTGTATACTCAATTCATAGTATATGTAATGGACATCAAAATAACTCAAATTTTATAATCTTTCACCATTTCGGTGAAATTACATGATGTTTATATCAAGAAATTTCATATATTTATTTGAATAAATTCTATGAAAAAATTAAAAAAAAACTAAAATTTTGTCAAAAATTTTTGAATTTGAATTTTTTTTTTAAGTTTCTATCAACCTATTGAATCCGTCTCTTAAAGACCTTTTATATGATATCAAATTTACATATACTTCCTTTGAAGAAATATGGAAAAATGTAAAAAACCTCAAAAAAGGACCTTTTTATCCTTTGATCCAGCTCGCCAAATATTGACCCAAAGACGAAAAAATTTAAAAGCGTAGTCTTAGAATGAATTAAATTTTAATTTTAGGCGGGAACATCGATACCTTATTTTTTCTCCATACAAACGGGGCCACCCTAATATACATATGTCTTTACAAAAAAAAAAACAAGTAACAGAGCTAAATTCGGCTGTGCCGAATCTTATATACCCTTCACCTAAGTATACATATTTACGTACATTGCCTTTACCCATGCAAAACTCTTCATATAGCAACAACAACAAGAAAAAATCATAATATTATATCAGATGCAATTGCAAAACATCCGATAATCATATTCACACGTTGAGTGCTCACTGATAACTAACCAAAACTCTTTATATATACCCTTGCCTCTCATGGTGAAGGGTATAAAAAAATATATACGCAAAGCAATAACGAACACACATACGCTTTGTTGCTTTTTTGTCAAAGCATGCAATAGTCTTTTTTTGATGAAATTTTCAGAGGTTGTCTCGGATTTTTGCTCATATCACAGTTATTTATGGACGGAGTTTGCTGATTTTAAATAGCAAACTTCTCGAAAGCATGTCTGACAGAATTATTGAAGATTTGGATTCCGAAGATAACTGGGGTCTTCGGAAAATTGATTTCAAGAGACAGACGGACATGGCTAAATCGACTCCGCTATCTATAAGGATTCAGAATATATATACTTTATAGCAGTCATGGGCAAAACTGAAATTCTAATGCACGCGTGCATAGGCCAAGAAATTCTGCTGACGCTTTGTTGACACACCTACACTATAAGCTTGTGTGTATTAGTGTGTCTGTGTTTTACTAAAATGACCACTTGTTTGTTGCTTTGTTACGATCTCAGAGATCAAAATCAAATCAGTTGCTGTTCAGCTTTTGTAGAAGCAAGATCACTTTGCGGATTTTTTTTTTTTTTGTTATAACGTGCAGTCATCTCTCTGCTGCTTAACGCACACAAATATACACATGGTGGTATGTGTTTGCCCATGACTGCTTTATAGGGTCGGAAAATTATATTGTGGAAATTACAAACGGAATGACAAATTTATATATACCCTTCTCACGAAGGTGAAGGGTATAAAAAACAAACTGAAGAATTGTTCTATTGCTTGGTTAAGATAGGTAACTGAGAGCCAAAAACCTAAGTCTGTTATCAAAAACCTAATTCATGAGAATGTATTGCATGTATTTTGTATGTGTGAAATGAGAGTAATTTTTCCATTGATATTTCTCTCTCATTCCGTTCCATGCGTTTATTCTATGATTAAGTATTCAAATAGAAAACTTGTATTATTTTTGAAATAGTAATTGTTTTATATAAAAAAATCGTTCTTTAATGTAATTTGGGTTAATTTTTTACATTTGTTTTTTAGAAAAAGAACACGAAAATACAATTTCATGCTACGGAAAAAAGTAGTATTAAAAAAAAAATTATATTTTAGTTGTTTAGGGGGCGGGGGCTTGGAACTAGGTCTTAACATGGACAGATTCTAGCTAATATAAATCGGAATAGTGTATGATATATTTATCATTTTAAAATGATACCTTGAAAATTAATTTAAAACTACAAAAGAACAGGAGTAGGGTGGATAAAAATGATGAAAATTGAATTATCAAATATATCTCCTAAGCTATAGCGCTAAATAAGAGCTATGACAAGATTTTATCGTAGCATGTAATTTTTTTTAAATCGGATTACAAACGAAGAAATAGGATCGATTTAAAAATTTAACATACCCGAGGTATCCTACTTTGGGGACTCTTGGACGCGCCCCTGGGTGACCCATAAGTTCTTAGTTCCAAACTTAAACTCGACAATACTTTCTTTTTGCGCATGTGAAATGTCATTCAAACCTGACTAACGACGTAAAAGTTATATCATAAATTTCAGGATATGGCAATAAAAGTCGAAGGGTTTTAATATGACGTTTAAATTAATGAACTTATACAAACAATATTGGATACATATCGCACTGGTTGCTGTGAAGAGAGTTAACTCAAAATTGTTAGATTCTCACTTTTTGCCAGAAATCGATGTACAGTGGTCATATCTACCCACTGAAAAAATCTTACATAATTTTCACTACTTTTTTGGCAAAACATACAGTTGTATCTGTCTTTAACATTCATTGTAATGTATTAAAATATAAACAGCTTTTTGCCTCTACTGAAAATTTCTAAAATATAGAACATTTTCTGTAGGAAATACAGTTAGTACTATTTGTAACATTGGCTTTTATATGGGCGAGTAATTGAAATGTTGTTTGTTTAAAAATATAATGAAACGCCACAATGGTGATGGAAAGAGTATTATCACCCATTAGTCCCTATTTTGAAACTTAACACACGTGCGTGATACACTAGCTAGTTCGGACGAAGGGACGGGGATCTTGTTTCCTAGTAGACGTAAAGCCGTAGAAAAAAAATAACATGTGCTAAAATAAGCCCTAATAATAAAAAACAAAATATATATAAATTTTCCCTTGAAAAGACCTTATAGGACCAGATGGAAAAGCCCTGACCTCATTACCCTCTCCTAATACACTTTACCTGTTTTCCTCTGACTTCGAAGTTTTACCTCAAACTATACTCTATTTCATATTTGAAAATCTATCTTATTTATTATAAAGCAAAAATTCATAGATATGTAGTTAATTATAATAACAAAAACCAAATAAATAATAAGAGAACAAACTTACGATTTATGACTCCAACGTAGCTTGAAGGACTTCAGCATGTCGATGAACATTATAGTGATATCTTATTTGATTCTATTCTTTCGATGTTTAACTTAGTAAAATTAATAAAAAATGGTTAATTATACATATGGGGAAATTTTGTTAATAGGGATATTTATACACAGGAAAATAAAATAATATTGGTAGGAAGTTTTAGTGTAAGGATTAGATTATGAACTTATAACTATTATTTTGTGGTTAACGAATAATAAAGAAATTATTAAACAATTTGGCTATTGATGTAGGTAAAATTGGTTAAATGTCGGATTTTTTTGAAATGAATTGATGTTAAAGTTTTAGTTTGAATATTGTCTTAATTAAAATTTTGGGTTTGTATGTTTGAAGTTAATATAAAGGATATTTGAGTAGGATAGTAGATATAAGTTAGTGGTTCAATTTGACTGGTTTCCAATTTCTCGTTCAAATCTGGTGTAAAATAAGGTAGTAATATCGGGAATCTTGGCACGAGAGTGATGGTTGGGAAATGTGCATTTTCACTTTCCCGAATTTAATAAAAAACAAGTAAGAGAGCTATATTCGGCTGTGCCGAATCTTATATACCCTTTACCAAATTATACTTTAAAATAAATATTTTTAGGTAAACAAAATTAAAATTTTTTTTTTTCAAAATTTAAAATTTATTTTTTTTTCAAAATTGTTTTTTTTTAATTTTTTTCCAATTCTTTTTTTTCCATTTTTTTTAAATTTTATTCCATTTTTTAATTTATTAGTGAAAAAAAAATAATTAAAAAAAATTTTTTTTTGGAAAAAAAAAAATATTCGGGTTAAAAAATAATTTTCCCGATTTGTAAGTCCAAATTACTATAGCCTTATATAAATCGTTGCAATGGACTTTGAAATATCTATCATTATATATCCATATTGTCTATATTAATGACTTAGTAATTTAGATATAGATCAAAAATAGGCCAAAAATCGAGGTTGTCCCGGTTTTTTCCTTATGTCTCAGCCATTTTCTTGATTTTAAATAGCGACCGAGCCGGAAGAATTCCCGATATATTGATGTATCAATTATGTTTGTAAGTTATTTGGGGGCTACGGAAAGTTGATTTCATCATACAGATGGACATGGCTATATCGACTTTGCTATATATAAGGATCCAGATATACACTTAGTCGCAAAACTCTACATACGATTTAATATCTTAAATAAATTTCACTTTTTAATAAAAAAAAAACTTTAAAATTTTTTAACGTTTTTTATTAACAGCATTAAATATAACAAAACTAAACAAGAAAAATCAAAATTCACATGGTTTAAAAGCATTTAACAAAAAGAATAATATAATTCTGCATTTCTTGTAATGGCTTGTATGTCCACCTTTTTCATCGAAGACTTCTTTAAGTATTTTAGGCATCGAAGAAACTAATTTTTGTGTTTCTTCCGCAGGAATATTTTCTTTTAAAATAAGTTTTAACTGGGATATTGAGGATGCCCTTTTATTTCGGAGTTTTTGCTTTAAATGGGCCCATAAATGTTCGATTACATTTAGGTCTGGGGATTGCGGAGGATGTGGAAGCTTCGATTTTACTTTAAAAAGCTTGAGCTATATTTGGGGTCGTTGTCGTTCATAAAGATAAAATTATCTTTAAGATTTAATTTATCGACACTCGGTAAAAAATCGTTTTTTAAAATGTCTATATAGCCACGACTGTCCATAATTCCATCAATAAATCTTAGTTTTCCGACTCCATCAACACTCATGCACCCCATACCATCTCCGATCCACCACCATGTTTTAAAGTATTACATGCATTTTTTTGTTCTAAGGCAGTACATCGCTTTCTCCAAACTCTTGAGCGACCGTCGTTTCCAAAAAGGTTAAACTTGCATTCGTCTGTAAAAATAACCCTTTCCCAAAACGTTGGATCATTTAAAACGTTTCTTTTTATTTGTAGAACTAATGATCGGTTTTTTTTTTGCTATGCATGACTGAAGTCCAGATTTTTTTAAACAGCTGCGAACTGTATCTGCATGCACATCAATTCCATAGTCTTTTTTGATATCGTTTTTCAATTCTACGCTACTTTTTTTGGGATTTTCATGGACTTCTCTTAAAATTTTACGCCTTAATCTTTCATCAAGCTGTTCGTGGCAAACTTTCAAATTTTACAATCCCTTTATAGTTCCTAAGGATAGTTCGGACTGTAGATTTTGACAAACTAACGATTTCCCCCACTTTTGCCATAGATTTTCCTTCATTTGACAATTTGACAACTAATTTTCGGACTTCTGTGGATATTTAATTTTTTTTCGCCATTTTCAGTTTTGATATATTAAAATTGAAAAAATACCACAAAATTTCACAAACGCAGACTCTTTTAGACTTTTGCAACGCTTCCTATGTTGCATATTGCAAAATTTAACAACAGTGACCATATTTTTTTAAACTTTTTTATTTCAATGATGTAAAGTAGACCCTGATAAATATTAACAATTGGTAATTTTCAAAGATTAAACATTAAATCTGAAATAATTTTCAAATTAAATCAAATTTCGATATCGTATGTAGAGTTTTGCGACTAAGTGTATATATATGCTTTGTGTGGTCGCAAATGAAAAATGTAGAAATTACAAACGGAATGACAAACTTTTATATAACCGTACCACTCATAGTGAAGGGTATAAAAATGTCACGTGTTAAAATATTTTACAAGGTACCCTACTTTGATCCCCCATTTCGCCGCCCCTGGAGCATTTGTATGGTCCATTTTAATAACTTAAGCTTATCTGCTCCCGTCAAATTTTATTCTGATCGCACCAGCCGTTTAGAAATGCCAGATTTATTTCCAACAATTTTTAATTCTGCCCCACTTTGCAGGGCAGTGTTAAATGTTTTTGAAAAATACGGATGTGTACAAAGGATAAACAAGTGATTAGAGAATGATATATTATTGAGTATCAATAAATTTAAGACAATTCACTGAACCATTTGTTTAGTGAAAACAAACCGCCTAACCACGAAAGAAATTGTAAAGATACTTTTTGTTACTTATATTCGACTTTATTTAAAAAAAATGATTTGTTTCATCCGTACCATAGAATAAATACTTAGAATGGAAGGAGAGATAAATGTCAATGAAACAACTAAACACAAATACTCTTTTTCCACACATTCGGTTTTTGACAACAGACTTAGGTCATCATTGGTAGCCAGCCAAACAGCAATTTCGGGCATCCGAAATCTGAGAAATTTGGTACCATACGAATTGAAGCCGAGAGACCTTTAAAGACGATTTTGCATGTCCGAAATGATGCTTGAACGCTATAAAAAAATAATTTTTGCACCGAATCATTATTGGGATGAAAAATGGATCCATCCCGGCCAACCAACCGAATCGATACCAAAGCCAAATATCCATGGCGCTAAGGTAATGCTCGTCATCGAAGTGGTATATTTTAGACATACATGGGCACACTGCAATATATTTCTAATGCATTAAGCATTGCAGTATTCAGTAAATTTTTACTGGTATTTTTTACTAATGTTTTAAAGATGAAAAATTTTAATTTTGTCTTCTAGCTGCAACATAAAATATTTTGTAAGGCAAAATATTTTTGGAAAAACTGTGACAAATATTTCTCTTATGAAGCTTGAGCATACATATATGGAATTCGTAAATAGTATTTATATTTTTGTATGTATATAAGGAAATATTATTTTGTTAAATATTTGTTGCATTTAAAATTATGATATATTTAGCATTTTTTTTATTTACTAATATAGTAGTAATTTTAAACTCTGAAGTCTTCTCTGTTTTATCAAAGGGAAGCGAATTTACAATATATACATACATAGTTTTTTATGAGAAAAGGAGCCGTTATATTTTTAAACATGTTTTATTTTCCGATTCAATTTTTGATTTTTTTGAAGTGATATAGTAAATAAGAACTCAATAAAAATAATTCAATTGCTAGTAAAGAAGTTTTGCCTTATGTTTTGATATATACAGAATTAATGTAGAAATTAGATAGATAACTATTTTTGTAAAGTAAGCAGTTTTTTTATTAGTAAAAATAATTAAGGTAGTAATCCAGAAAATATATATTAAAATTTCATTATAAATAATCATGCATGATGTAATTTGTTTTTTGAAATATATTCCGTTTTAAAATAGCTAGAAAGACGTATGTAATTAATTACATATTGAACTTATAAACACATTATTTTATTTGGCATTAAAAATAAATGTTATTTGGTAACCACAAATGTAATGCATTAAATGGCAATGAGTTCTTCGATTTTTGTTCGATTTATTGCTGGGAATGTTTTATTTGTTTTTAGCAAATTTTATGCAATTTTATAGCTCTAGTCAAGTACTACATATACATTATTATTAAATAATAATAAGAAATGCATTTTACACATTTTTTTAATTGTTAAAGAAAACCTCCATATTTTAGACATGAAAGGTCGTCAATGAGCTATTTCAAAAAATCTAAATTTTTTCGTACCATATGTAGAGTTAGGTACTGCTGTTAAAGAGTCATAAATTGCACCAAAGAGCATAGAAAACACACATATTTGGTAAACACATACCCTTTCGAGTCCAATGGGCATTTCATATTTATTTTTTTAATTTAAAAAAATAGCGAGTTTATTCACGATTACAATTTACATGTTCTGTAACTTTAAGTAGTCGTATTTTATGAACCTGATATAGGATATAACACCAACACAAACAACCATTTATATGTATAAAAAATTTATATTTCGTATAGAGTACTACTTCAAATATACAGTAACGCAAATCAAGAAGTCAGATTTGATTGATTTACATATTTTATTAAAAGTGCATTCATAATTTTTTTTTGACACATGCATTCTCTATTTTTAGTATGTGGTTATAAACAGTTCTATTTTGATATCAAGCTGATTTGTATTGAATCTTATTTGAAAATCAACATTCAACTATAACTGATTATGGACCAATCGTCACATAATTTGGTTGGATGATTTGCGTATATATGAAACATATATGCCCAATTCACAATCGGTGTCGTAGCGTATCCGTATGTCATAAATATTTTTCAAACGAATTTTTCGAAAGAAAACCAAAACATTAATAAAAAAACTACGACATACAATGATGCAACGCTACGACACCATTTATGAATTGGGCAATTGTGTTGAATTTTATTTTGATACCAACATATTTCAGTGATTTATGCACATTAATGAATTTTCGAGAATAGTGATTACATGGGAGCTATGAAACATTGTGGACTACTAACTACTACAGTACTTGGTTTGGATATGTTTATAATTAAGATATTTATGAACTATTTTCAGATATGGCAGTTGTATGGGGGCTAGGAGAAATAATGTTCCGATTCTAACCAAATTCAATAGGTTTAGTCCTTGTGGCAATGGACGGAGAGACGGATAGAAAGTAATCCTGAGCAGATTGGTATACTTTAGGACAATATTTTTGCACGTTACAAACATCAGCACTAACCCAATATATCCTCCCACTATGGTGGTGTAGGCTATAATTAAAGAGTATATCTTTACCGAATATGATCAAAATCGGAGGACCAAACATCATGTAATGTCTGATATTATTCATGATATACATTTGTTGGTACTTTGAACCAAAACTTCAAATGAAATATGCAACCTTTTTAAAGTTGTCCGATCTCGGTTTAATTTTCAGAATTCCAGATAAAAACTTAAAACAAATATACAAAATAAATTTAGTTTGCTGGAAAATTCATAAATTTCCATTATGCTATTATTGCACATTTCAAATACATTGAAAAGAATATGAGAAAAGTTGAACAAATTATTTTAATTAGTTGGGTCCGCCCTTAAGTAAATGTGTACGAATGAGTATGAGAATGTTGACGAAATCCTACAATTGATGCATCAAGAGATATTTATACGTGTTATACTATGTTACATTAGACCTGCCCTTAAAAAATAGCTTTGCTTTGGACGTTCATTAGTAGCTGAAACTATTTCTATTTGAACCCAATCGGATAACAAGAAGTCGAAGTCGATTTAAAGTTGTAGAATTGAGTAAACAATGGTACTTTATAATTTTTAAAAAATGTTCCTACAAAAACATTAAGGGTACTCATTTAAACGCTTAAGTTTCCCATTTGTGCAAATGTGCAAATTTGCGTGACGTGTTTCATGTGCAATTTTATACAGAAAAAATGTCAAATAAAAATAAATTCAACAAATGCTTAAAAAAAAAAATTTTAAAAATTGTATAAATTTAAATTCTAAAAATTTCTAATGAAAGTGAAATCTTTGGAGCAAACAATGGTAAACATAATTTGGAAGATTTTGTTGTTGGCTGTTGGTTAGTATTTCCATATACAATGCCATTCAATCCAATCATTCTGTTAAAAAAAAAAATTATATAAACTGTGGTAACATGCTGTTAAAGACAAATATTTTATGTTATTTTATAAAAAAGGTGGTTTTTTTAAATTTGATAAGCTATTCGCTGATTTATTTTTATGTAGGTAGGATAACTGTATTTAAGAACTGACGTCATACCAGTTCAATTTCTCTCAGGTACTATATTTTAGTCAAATTTTAATTTTAGTGGAATAGAATTCCTTAGGGTCAAAAGAGGTTAACAAACTTTACTACCAGAAAAAGGTCAAAGTGTCCTCTTTAATCCCATATATACTTGTTGACATACATTTTTTTCGGCCCCAAGACGAAGCCTATTGAAACTGGCTGAAATCGGTTCATTATTTCACCTAGCACCCATACAAATGTCCTACCGAAATTGGACTTTATGGTAAATGGTTAATTTATATAGGTATCTACACAAATTTTGCTCCAAATAAGTTTTATAAATACGGAATGCATGTCACCTAATTTTATGATGATCGGTTCATAATTAGTCATAGCTTCCATATAAGGCCCAAATCCGAAAATATTGGTATAAACATACAATCAAACAGAAATAACTTTTATATCAAACGACTTAATTTCATGCCGATCAGTTCATATAAGGCCCGCTGCCGAAAATCATTCACGAAAATAAATTATAGTGTTGGGTATTAATGGCGGTCTTGTCCGACCATACATTCTTATTTGTTTTTATCTGCTTAAGTATAACATATTTATGAGTAAAGTTGATACAAAAAACTAAGAAAAATCCGAATTTTCATTCTAAATGCTATAAAAAATTAAAAGTTCAACTTTAACTTTAAATTTCTCAATGACTGCTGAACCAATTTGTATGCCGTTAAAACTGAAAAAAAAATTTAAAAAATTTAATAAAAAAAAATATATCTCCTCCATCGGTTCAAAAGCTACATAGTTTTGCCTACGTCGCACAGTGGCTCAAAATCGTTTTGCATGATTTTGAGCCACTGTGCGACGTATATGTACATTTAAAAATCGCCAAAGTGACAAGGAAAATCGTACTCTAGGGATCAACATATGAAACTTTGCCCAAGGAACTATAAATTCTCCTTCCTTATTTTGATCCAAAGGTCAAATTTTGAAAAATCCCACTTTGACTTATTTAAAGAGTCAGATTAAATTCTAAATGTATGACCGACCTCACTAACTTTGGAGGGCCGACCCACCCATGCTAGTGGCACATCCCCTGGAACCCCCTGAGGGGTCCCCATACAAAAATGTCAAAAAATCATAATTTTTGACACTTTACATGATGCATGTATTGTGCATAAATTTTTGTTTATAGAGCGTATGATAAATATAAATGTGTTGTAGGTAATAAATAATATTAAGTATGCGTCTATGAGAATCAGCATAAACAAACATAACTTTTGCTCGCAGTGAGCGAAATGATTAACACGAATAGTTTTAGCGAGCTTAAGTGGCGGAGTATTCAACAAGCGCAAAATGGCGTTCGTGTTGTAATAAACATATTTGGAAAAAAATGCTTAGTCAAATTCTCCAAATTTAACCTTTGGGTCAAAATAAGGAACATCAGAATTCATTTTAGAGGTATGGTTCATTGGGCAAAGTTTCTTATTTTGATCTCTAGAATACGATTTTCCTTGTCACTTGGGCGATTTTTTTGCGTCCCGTACCTCAAAAAATAATATAATGTATTTTTGCAAGCCAGTTTCGAAAAAAAATTTTAAATTTTTCATTATATGTATCTTTGGAATTTACAGTCGGATCTTAAAGTATGATAAGTATATCAATGTTTTTGTCTCGAGAAGATCAATGTTTTGCTCTGAGGGACATTGACCTTAAGTATCCCATTCTAGTTTTTATTCACCAGAGCTCTGTTCCTACCACTTTAATGTACCACCCTAATGACAGAAAATTAAAGCTCGCAAGAAATCATTAAAGTTTAGTTAACGATGTAATTCGATAACTCCAACAGAAACATTTTAAAAATTTATTTTACAAAAAGAATTATAAAATAAAGGTAAAATAATATGTTCAACATTTTAATTAATACATTTTTTTTTCAGCTGTCAAATCAACATGTCCCATGTTCCAATTTTCTTCAAAGTATTGTATTCAATCTGCGTAGCATTTATCAATTCTGCTGAGTTTTTGCAAGATGTAGCTTCTTTTGGAGTTTAAGGAACGACGTCTATTTTTGTTGATAAATTATTTGTCATATTAAGTATATTGTTTCCTAGCTCTACCAGGCATACCATCACGAATTATTTTGGGACGATCTCTTTTTGGTATCTCTTGAATTTAATTTTTGGCATTAGAATTCCTCAGATTCTTCTTCGTCAGCAGTATTAAATCCATCTTCGATTGCATCTTCATCACCTGGAATATTTGATGCTTCGGAATGATTTTGAACTTCACCAGTGACAAAAATAAAAAAAAATCGTCTTTGTTGTCCCAATTGTTTTCACTACCAAAACAGTTTTCAAATGTATTTTCTTCAAATATTACGTCTCTCAATAACGCTTTGGGATTCTTTATCATACAACCTGCAGGTATACTTGTATGCATTCGCTACTTGGGAATGGCCAAGCATGACATATGATTTTACTTTTGCGTCAATTTTTGGGTTTGGAAGTTTATACACACGATCTAAAAACCGTCAAATGGCTAACTTTTGGCTTTCTGCCATACCAAGCTTCGTATTCTTAGAGTTTATATATTTTCTTCTGTTTGACGTTCAACTTGCTATTTAAAAGTTTTGAATTTATCAAATATTTCTTTCTTTGACTTCATGAAATATACAAATTTATTCCTTGTTTTGTCATCGATAAAGGTGTATTTTGAGCCACACACATCCGAATAAATTAACTCCAATACGTGTTCAGAACGATGTTCTGTTGATTTAGGATCTTGCTTGCCAAACATGTCATGCAATTATGCTCGCTTGCTTGCTTAAAAATCACCATTAACAAGACCTTTTTTGCACATATCTCCCAAATACTTTTAAATAAATGACCTCCTTTGCAGCATTTGACGTTGAGATATACTCCGCTTCTGTGCTACTTAATGCAACCACACTTTGTTTTTTGGATTTCCACAAAATCAAACATATTCATTAATCAAACATAAAAGCATTTCCGCCCCAATCTGCGTCGGCATTTCCACTTAATTCTGTTTGACTGCATCTGTAATTTAGTTTTAGGTTAGTAGTTCCGGATTAATACCTTAAAATGTTCTTAGCAGCAATCATGTGTTCAGTATGATGATCCGTATTTATCTATGATAAATATGCTACAAAAGCAATATATCGGGTCAAGTTGTGATTGTTAGATACATAAGTTCGCCAATTACTGGCTGATATGTCGACATATCTGCTTTTGTAGAATTATTTTGACATGCAACTTGAAAACCAGGATAAAATGGATCTGATACTTTCTTATATTGTTCCATGTTATACTTTTTCAATAAAGTTTTTATATATTGGATTAAATTACTTGTTTCACCATCTCTGTTGATTTCCTTTCCAAGAAAATGCTGTACTGGACCTTTATCACTAACATCAAATTCCGTTGCTAATTCAAATTTAATTCTTTGGATAACTGTTTTACCTTTACATGCGATAAGTACATCATCAACATAAACTGCTAATAAAACAAGTTCGTTAACAACTGTGATTTTATACAAAAATGGTTCGTTATCTCAGCTTGTGAATCCAATCTTCTTTAAACATAAGTCAAGCTTAGCATTTCACTCACGACCCTATTGCTAAATGTCGTATAGGGACTTTTGTAACCGTAGATACTTATTTGGATGGTTTTTATCAATGAACATCTTGTTGCATGTATACCTCCTCTTTGAGTTCAATACCTACATCTGCAAGACGTTCAACAATTTCTTAGAATTTATTTAAATACTAGGTCATGTCTTCGTATCATCCATTTTCAGGTTCATCAGACATTTATAAAGCATTACCTTCTGAATCGTTCCTTTGGGTTTGGGCACTTCTACTAATTTGTTCCATGCCTCAGCAGACGTTGTAGACTTGTTTATGTGATCCAGCTGGGTACCTTTGATGCTCAAACAATAGTTGCTAGCGTTTTTTCATAATTTTTTACCCAATCTGCCTTCTGTTCCGCACTACAATCAGGCTCACAATTCAATTGACTATTTGCATACTTCCACAATCCGTTGTGAATTAAAACGCTCCTCATGTGCACATGCAAGGTATCATAATTCCTTTCATCAGGGTTCCCAGATTTATTTTGTATCTTATCCCCAAAAAATTATTTTTTATCCCCAAAAATCCCCAGAAAAAATAGGACGAAAGGACGAAATGAAATAAATATCTGTTTCAGTAAGCAGGGCAAGTTTTTCAAGCATGAAAAAAATGCTTTTGCTTATTTTATAAATTTAAGAAGTGATTTTTTTACTGATCCTTGCATAAGTGTGCATATTACGCACTTCGACTATAATTTGTTTAAGAAAATATTACCTCATAATTTAAATATACTTTAGGTCCTTCTAAAACTTAAATACGACGTAGCTTCTTCCGTTTGTTTGTCTGACTGATGAAAGCCAAAATATTTTTTGTCATCAAATTTTATTTATAGCATTTTTAAACCATTTCGTAAAATAATGAAATTCATTTGACAAATCTAATTACTTAAGCAAATTTGGGACTTTATATAAACAATACACATTTTTGAGATCAGTATTTTGTCTTCACATTTTATAATTTAGTAAAAACATTCGCTGCTTTACTTATGAAACTAAAATTCATTTCTACATTCTCTATTAATTGCTATAATTTATAAAATAAAATAACAAATAAACTAACAAATTTCAATTTGAAATTCCCATTAAAATCCCCGAAATGTAGTTAACGTCCCCATCAAATTCCCATATCCCCAAAGCCAAAGGGAAAAATTCCCTAATATGACAACACTGCCTTTCATCTAGTTTTTCAATTTTCAATAACGACGATGTCATCTTGTCTAGAGTTTCTTTTAGTTAATTCCACAAATTAATATTATTGAAGCTTTAAACGCCTGGTCCCATAACCAATGTAAAAAATTACTGAAAACAAGACAATTCAAAGTTTTATTAATTTGTTATATAAAAAACAAAGCCAACTATGATTAAAATATTGTTACGAATTTGCAATAGCGATTTAAATTTAACGACTACCTGCAGCATTCATCATGTTTATAAACACGTCCATTAATATGTATAATCTTCTACTTATCAACAATGTTGATAGCATGCGGTTATTAGCATTGTTTATAAGTATGGCAACACCAAATGTTTAAGCTGCTAACATTGACATCGAATGCTCTAGAATTCGAACATATTAGTTTGTTCGTTAAGAGCATTGTAGAAGATTTACGAAAGATGGCAGAGGTTGCAGTCGTGAGTTGAGTTGATCATTGGCGCTGTTAGAGTTAACATCAACTGTCTTGTACATTTGAGTTTGTACATTATAAAGTGTGTGTGTGTGCATTTCTCCGAATTGTTAAACGTGTATAAAGACACTGTGTGACTATTTGAACTGTTGTTGTACATTTTAAATAAATAAAGAGTTGTTACAAATTTTAAACTACTAGAACTGCTTTTATTTGCAATCAAAAGTATCCGGTTTTTGTAAGGAAATAAACCAACGTTTCAAACACTTAACAATATTAATACAAATTCTATTTTTTAAGAGCAGGTCTAATGGACATAAACACATTGATATTTACATATACATATGCATAGGGTACATACATAGTACTTATTACGTTGTCAATGACCAAGAAAACAAAAATGTACCCACAGTTTGAGCCAATTTAGAAATCTTGATACAACAAACATAAATACGTTCAAAACAATTGGGTTGGCAAGGTTTGTAAACATTCATATGTCTGTATGTATCTAGATACATGCATACATATGAATGTTTCTTTCTACCTATAAATCTATCTATTTATCGTATCTGCATGTAAATGTGTCCGTTACAGAATTTAGCCAATAGTACATTTCCGTTTTATTCAAAAACCCCTTTTAGTTCTCATCAAACTTTTTGTCATAACGGATTGTTTTCGTGATCTATATAAGTACGTGTCTGTGCAAAGTACTTTCTATCTGAAAGAGTATGAATTATATGTATTTATAATAAATAGTATATGTATATCTACTGCATATTCTAAATATGTAAAAAGTTAAAGAATCGAATTAAATAAATAAATAATGATATTAGTGAAATTTGTTGGTGAAATAAAGTTTGTGCTTAAAATACATCCTCACATTTTGGAAAAAGTAATGCTCAAAAATATATTAAGAAAATATAGTAGTGAATAATGAAATCAGAATAATTCAATACGTATTATAACACTGAAAATTCGGTTATGTAATGTAAATGTATATAAAAACCTACGATTATGACAACGACTGATTTGATACAACATGAGGATTTTTAATTCTAAACGAAGACATTTTGATACAATTTCATAATTAATTTGAAGTGATGAATAAATAATTTCAAAAGGGAACAAACTATGTACAATAATTTCTTAAATATGTATTATTGCCACTTTCTACAAAATAAAAAAAATTACCCACTCACACGTTCAGACATTCTCATTTACATTCTATATACATACATAAGTGCACATGTACATATAGTATGTATGTATGTATGTATGTATGTATGTATGTTGATTTTTACATCGAATGACATTAAACTTGAACGCGCTCGAAGATCGCGTTAAATGAATGAAATTGCAAATAAATACAAACAAAAAAATAGAAATCTTGTTATTGAGGAATTTCTTTTTTGGCAACTGCATCACAACTAATGCAATTATTTATTTATTTTATTATTATTATTTTTTATGTTGTTTTGCTTTCGTTTATTTTTGTTTGTCTACTTGTTTATTTATTAGTAAATTTAATTTGGTGACGTCGGATCCAATTTTAAGATGTAAATAGAATGACAAAAACTGTCTGATATGTTGTTTTATTTTCTGAACGTGAATGTATAAATTTGCATTTTTTCGCTTTGAACTTGACGAACAAAAAAATGGTAGCGTGGGAAGAAAACTCGTTTAGTGCTATGCGGATAAAAGGTGAATCGGTCAGAACATAAAATAAATAATAAATATAACAAATCAAAACTCACGGCCAATTTTTAGAGTTTTTTATAGTCTACTGTGCAGAATCTTATATACGTTTCATCTTAGAAGAAATAAACCCTTATTTGTGGAACAAATACTATATGTATAAGTAACCCGTTTCATGGGCGACCTCGATTTTACCAGATTATGACTATATCTGATATATTGATACCTCACGAGGGGTCCACAGGTTAGCTAGGTTCTTCGGAAAACTAAAATCATTAAAGATAAAGGGCATGGAATAAAATATACACAGAAGCGCTACAGACGGAAAAAAATCTAGGTCTTTCGAGTTGGTAAGAACAATTTCTTTGGAAATAATCTGGTGGATCGTGAACAATGTAGTTTTTTTTTCAAGTTTTATTAGCGCTTTTTTTTTGTCAGTCAGTGTTTTTTTTTTTTTTTTTTTTTTTTTTTTTTTTTTGAAAAACTCGCTGGATTGGTGTTTTTCAGCATAATGTTTATTAAGCATAATTTTACCAACTACTTAGATAAAGTGAGGTCAGAGCTGATGAAAAAACTGGCATTGTTTGTGTATAATTTTCTTCAATTTAGTTCCCAATTTCAATTTATATCACAAATATGTTCCTACTTTCAACAAAGAATCGTTTAGTGCTTTATAGCGCGTTTTGGTGTGCTTCACGACACGGAATCACTACTCGTCAACTATTATTTTCTGGTTTTCAAACATATTTGTTTCGTTTTATTCTTAGAAAAGAAGACTTGATTTTCAGTAGCCGCATTTGAATGAGGTACAGAGAATACGAAACTGAGAAATGATCCACTTGTCAGGTATTCTTCTATTCTACAAATTTAAATATAAAAACTCCTAAAAAAGTTAATCCAAGATCCAAATTAAATATAAAATAATTGGTTTATAAGTTAATAGTAAGTTTAAAAATAAATTTTTTTTTCAAAAATCAACTGTTGAATATTCTAACTTTCAGTCTCCGACTTTTTCAATTGTTTCGGGAGTGGAGACCTCAAATGGCCCTCCAGCATCTTCCGTGCTTGTACGACCACAACGAAATTCAGCAAACCACTTTTTACCATTGAAATTGATGGTGCAGAATTTCCATAGTATTTTCAAACTTTGCCTTGAATTGATTGATGGTTTTTTCCGCAAAAAATAATGCATAAGGTGCAGACGAAATTCACTTCTTTTCAATTTTTCCTCTGGTCACGAGGTAGTCTGCTATCCCCACTATACGTGCAGAACTGTTAGAATTTGGTACGTCTAAAATGACCTGACATGCAGAATAAGTTTATAAAAACAGTGAAAATAGTATAGAATATATTGAAAATAGGTTTGAAAATTAATCAATGAATTTTAAAAAATGTTGTTAAAAAATATTTTCAATAAATTTTTACATACAAAAAAACTTGTATAATTGAATTTCTAAATGAGAACTAAAATTGGAGGATTTATATTTTATTGTAAAACTTCCGAGAAATTAAAAAAACCTTAATTGTAAATTTGTATCTGTCTTAATCATCCCCCTGGATTAGACTCGTGCCTTCATTAGTTGATATTCTACTTAACATGTGTTGCACTTAGGCGTTCGTGTACCTGTCGGCTATTCGAGATTGTAAAGTTCGAAGGTCACAAATTAATTTTAGTTACACGCAGAAAAAAAATATAGTTGTGCATGTTTACTCTAACCATTTCAACATTTGTGATTGTTTACTGTAACCATTTAAAATTTTTTAACAATATTATAATCATAGTAACTGTTTATATGATTGTAGTAACAATAATATGGTTAATTTACGATTCACATGGTTGTATCAACTATTTATATATACTATATATACCATTTATATGATGTAGGACTTACCATATTATGTTGCTCTCGGCTTATGGATATCATAATCTGAGAACAACATATTGTGATAAAATTATTCATCATTTAAATGGTTGTCACAAACATATACGTTTTTACTGTAGCCATATAGTTGATACAATCATGTGAATGGTAAATTATCCATATTATTGTTGCCACAATCATATAAATAGTTACTATGACTAAAATGTTGTTAAAAATGTTAAAATGATTACAGTAAACATGCACAAATGTTGAAATGGTTACAGTAATCATACACAACTATATTTTTTTCTGTGTGTATGTATTTTGGAATTCCATAATTCTTTTGAAATCGAAATTTTTCATTTAAAAATTCCAACTTTTTTTAAAGTTTATCTAGTCTAATATACACACGAATAACCAATATATTTTTGATATTTAGACTGTCCAATATGTACATATGTACTAGTGTTATATACATATTTGTATGTACATATTTCTTATATATACATATATTTATTAATTGAATATCCTGTTTTACTAGTTCTTCTGTATGTCTGTGGAAAGCAGATAGATGATAGATAAATAAATAAATATAAGCACATACATCCTTACCTAAGTATATACATATGTATGTATTCATGTACAATGTTAACCGTTCTGACCAAACATTCCGAAATTTAACAATGTTTGAATGTATGTAGTGTTTTTTATTTTTGAAAAACGTAAGCACAAAGTTCGATGTTAATATCGCTTTGAAAGTCTACGGTCAGGTGGGTAGACTTTTATGTATTAAGTAGTACATACCCAGCAAGCACTAGCTGTATAAAAATTTGATAAAATACAAATCTCACTATGAATAGAAGATTTAGTCAATGGATATAATAATCCTTACTACTAGGAACATAAATCTAATGTTAACATTTACAATAAATTATTTGAATTTTTTAAATAGTATTAGATTAAATTTATATCTAAAGATGTATTAAATGGATTTAGTTAATGAATAATTTCTAACTTTTCTTAATTTTTAAAATTCCAAAAATGGATTTTTTAGATTTATGACCCTATTGACGGTAACAAGGCCCAGGCTATAAATTACAAAGCACAACAAAATGGAGTTTTTTTAAATTTTCTGAAATAAAAATAGCTGATCCTTATGTATTTTCATCTGCTGATGATGATGGCGTCATTAGTTTTTTTCTTACCAGCTGTTGCTTTAAAGATATAGTGACATTTATGACAACATTTTTTATTTTATTCGGTCAGTACTTCACGAGCGGTCTTCTGGATTATTAATCTCCTTAAAAATCTCTTTCAGTTGAGTGGAGTTACATTATTGAATATATCGTGATTGCTTACTGTTATTGCAAGGATGTTAAAATTTTTGTGTTTCTGGTTTAGTCTTTAAAACTTTTTTTTTGTAAATTCTCTGAAATCATAATAACTGATCCTGGTGTATTTTTGATTACAAATATTACTTTAGTTTTTTTCCACCACCTCTTGTTTTAGAGATATTGTGCATTAATTTAAAAAAAAAATACTGTCTTTAACTCCATTCAAAATAATGAATAGTGGCTAGGCAGTTAAGACGTTGTTAGTGAGGAGCAATGTGAATGATTTCCACAAGATACACGAGCAAAGGAGGAACGATATCAGGGACCACCATATGATGGCAGATTACTGCTGGAAACTTTGTCGGGATCTTATGCAGGCTCTTTATACCAGAAAATTCAATAAGTAAACATTTTATACGTATTGACTCTGTAATATAAATTTTGTAAAAATATTTTATTCTTCTGTAAAAAGAAACATTTTAGGTACTACTTAAAACATGTAGAAAATTAGATAAAATGTAAAGTTGTTTTCTAAATACAGTCAAGGAAAAAAGTCTATATACACCCTACGATTTTGAAGTTTTAGAGAATTAGTGTCGAAAATTTAAAAAAGAGCAATGTTATACTTAGCAATGTTTAAGGTATTTATAATTAAGACTATTTGAAGTAAAAAAGAATATGATAAAAATATAACATAGAAATTATTGGGGAAAAACATAATAATTAGCGGGGAAAAAGTCTACATACAGCGTGGAGTCTACTAACATCAAATAGAATATTGAAAACAAAGAAAAGGAAATAACAGTTAACATTGCTGATTTTTTTAAATTTACAAGCATTTCAATTGTTTAAGTGGAAAGAGATTCACATTTCAGTTCGAAATATGGTAGTAAATCTCCGAAAGGAAAACAAATCTTATGAAGAAATTGCCAAGATAACAAAATTAAGTCGGGCTACTGTACAGACGATCATAAAAAATTATAATAACACCAATAGCACCGAAAATAAGACACGATCTGTCAGACCAAAGAAGCCTTCGAGAAGTGATGTTACCAGTATTTTGAAACTAGTGCACCAGGATCCGAAAATAAGCTCCCCAAAATTGTTCCAATGAAATAGTTACTCCACGAACAATAATAAACGTTTTACATGACTATGGATTTAATAGCAGAACAGCACGCAAAAATCCACTAATTTCAGCGAAGAATCGTAATATTCGCCTTGAGTATGGATTTTTGGAATCGTGTTATAATTACCGACGAAAGTAAGTATAATATTTTCGGAAGTGATGGCGGATCTAAAATTTGGAGAAAACCAAACACTGCACTTGATCCGTTTGGTTTTTGTCGAGGGTTACATGGATCGCTATCAATATAAAAACATATTGGAACAAAAACTTAAAGCATCTGTTGATAGCTAGGGCCTGGGAAATCAATGGATTTTCCAGCAAGATAACTACCCAAAGCATACTGCGCACGTTGTTCGAGACTGGCTTCTTTATTATGCCCCAAGACTGCTACATTCACCACCCCAGTCACCAGACTTGAATCCAATAGTGCACATACGGAAAGTTTTGAAAAAAATTGTGCGAAAATATGAAATTAGTAGCCGTGAAACATTATAAACCGCACTTATTCGAGCATGGGCCGAAATAACACCTTCTATTATAGAGAATTTGGTGAAATCAATGCCCAGTCGTCTTCAAGCAGTTATTGGTGCCCAAGGTGTACCAACCAAATATTAAGAGTTCATTTTGTTTTTAATTTTATATAAAATTTTGAAATAATAGTTATTTTTTGTAGCTGTATGTAGACTTTTTTCTATGCATTTTTAATGTATTTGTTATGTAAATGAATTACTTTTTTATTAAAAGGTTATTCGGGAATACAAAATTAGTATTTTAGTAAGATTTTCTTATGCTAAGTTCCCAATTTTATTGATAAATTTATTTATTATTTTATAAATAAACTTATTTATTATTGCCTTAAATATTGACATAAACATGTTTTTAATTTTCTTCACAAACTTTCTAAATCAAAGCGTGTATGTAGACTTTTTTCCTTGACTGTATTTTAGTACACGAATGGATTTAAATTTTTTACTAAAAATAGTTCTTGGAATATCTTGCTTGTGCATTCATTGAAAAATGTGTGACAAAATTGGAGTTTTCAAAGTTTTAGGGACTAAGCTAAAAATACATAATTTTGAACACTCACAAATGTAACTACAGTAAAACCTTAATAATCCGGACGTCGTTAATCATCAGTTTTCTTTATATTGTGTACTCTATAATACGGATTGATTGCATGTTTATAACTTTTTAATCCGTATTTCACACAAACTATGGAAGTTTGGACAAACAAAATTAAATTACTATTTTACCAAGCAAAATTAATAGCTTTAATATTTTTATTGTTATTTTTATGACTTGTAGAACTGAAATAAGTTAATACTTTTTATAAAATGTACATACCATACTATAAATGTTCTTTTTAAATGTAATCATTTATTTAAATTATACATAAATATAATATATCATTAGATATGTCTTTTAAAAGCATTTTTAATACAAGAATAATGTTTAAAATTTTTATTCGGTAGTCCGGATAATTTGATAATCCGGATCAGGGTCTGCAATCAATTATCCGGACTATCAAGAAGGCTCTGGACCTCGCGGTAATACAAATTTTGAAATTTTGTTCCTTTAATAGTATTTTTCAAAATTTCACCTCTTAGAAAAATATAAATACATTATTGATTTTGTTTTTATTTTCTGTACAACTAAAAACTAATGCAAGCTCTTTTTCGAAAAAAAGCAAAAAATACATATAACTTTTGACTCAGCAGTGCTTTTGAAATAATTATTTTTTATGAATACTTTTCTTTTTTGTTTATTTGGATCAGCTATTATCAAAAATCCGGACTGATGAGCTAAATTTAAAACTTAAACTCACCTACATCTCTTCTATAGCCATGGGAAATTTTATTAAAATCGAACTATCCATTTATAAGGAGTGAGATCGAAAAATTCTTTAACATACATATATGTTAATTAAACTGAACCCACTAAACTTTTCAATTATTTTTATTTAATTGAAATTATTATTACAATTTCCAAAAAAAAAAAAAAAAAATTATTTTTATAGTTTTAATCACTAGTGATGAAATTTTGAACCTTTTTCGGAAACCCTTCCATTAACGTATTTATAGTGCTTTCTGTCACTTTGCTCGAACAGCTAGTCCATCTTCGTTTAAAATATACCACACTTTTGGACACCTTTTTTGTGTTCTTCAATTCTCTTTTAACAAGAGCCCAATATCTCTCCACTGGTTTTAGCTCCAGGCAGTTTGGAGGATTTGCCTCTCTTGGTACAAATACCACATTACTGTTCTTGTACCACTCAAGGGATGGTTTTCCATAGTGACAGGATGCCAAGTCAGGCCAAAAATAAGTGGACACATTACGAAGTTTTTTTTAATGGAAGCAGCCTTTTTGGTAAACATTCCTTGATGTAAATTTCGGTATTTATAGAGCCCATTGTAACAAATGATTGGCTTCTTTTGCGACAACTGCATATTGCTTGCCATACCAAGAACTTTTTTGGAAATTTTGTCTGCTTTTCTTCAACATTCCCTCGAGCATCAGCAACATCAAATTGATCAGGAAGTTGGGTGCTCTTTTGAAAATGCTTTCTAGTTTTTTGGCTTAATAAACATCATGTGAACCATTCCTTCTACCTGAACCAGGTTTTCTATCAACGGACAAGTTCTCCCGGTACTGTTTAATAACATTGGAAACAGTTTGACGGCAGACCTTTGAATGCTTGGCCAACTTTTTGTAGGACCAAGTTGGGTTTTGTTGAAAATATTTAATAATTTTAGTAAGCACTTTTTTTTGGTCACTCATTTTAATCAGATTAACAACAAATGAACATAATTGACATTAAATATAATAACTGACATATTTTTCAAAGGTAACTTGATCAAAAAAAAAAAAATAATAATAATACTTGGGTTAAAAGTTTTAATGAAAAACGTGGGTTAGGAATTTTACGATCTCACTCCTTAAGTCACAGACTTATTTTCACTTTTTTTAACTTTCCCACTGTGCGACGTTTGACAGGTGGTCTGAGTTTTTTTTTTTTTTTTTTGAAAGTTATGAAACGAAAATGCATACGACAAACGTTGTAAAAAGAAATTCATTAATTTTTTAATTAATCCCTATTTCGAAGAGCTCACTTCATGTTATACATACAGGGTATACAAATTATTAGATTTTTCTTTAGTTCGAATAAAATGAATAATTCGAACAATTAAAATTAATCGAATAATAAACATTTTTTAAATAGTGTAAAATAAGAAGATTTTTCTTCGTCAAGTCGTACGTAAAGTTGTATCGTCTAAAATCACCTTTTATAACATCATTTATATACATTTTTAGATCACGTTCTTCGTCTATTTCACAAATTTCACTGTCGAAATCATTTTCTATATCACATTCCGCATCACTTTCAATTTAATTTACCAAAAACATTACCACTAACAGCCATATGTATAGCGTGCTTAATATGTAATTGTGATTCCGTCAATATTTCACCATTGTATTTTCGCATTACGTCGTCATCTGGAGCCTAGAATTTCTGATTCTGAATAAAATTTATTTGTTTGCGTTTCTGAAAAAAAATGCTTTTGGTTCTACTGCAAATTGTATGGGAAAACATGAACGCAAACCGCGAATTGTGTCAAATCCATTCGTTTTAATTATAACGAGTTATATATAATAGATAACATTATTACTTAATTAAATTCATAATTATGAAAAATATGATAAATTAAAACAAATATTTTTAGTCGTTTTATTCGATTATTCTTCATAAAATTGTTCGAATTATTCGTTTTTTCGAAAATGGTAATTTTTAAATACTTCGAATAATTATTATTAAGAATTGTTCGATTAATCGAACGTTCATTATTCCAATGGATACCCTAACATATATTTAGATACATAATATATGTGATATATATTTCAAAATGTTTCAAGCAACCAAATAAGTACAATAAATATATAAATTCTTTTGACTTTTGGAAGATGACGGTTAAATGTATTTGTCATACTGCAGCTATAATAGGAAGTAAAGCTAGTTTTATGTTACCAAGATTTGATATACCAAATTGGAACATAATTGTCTGGAAATTCCATAAGATGTGAACAGAAAGAATTTAAGATAATTGGCAAGTTAATATTCTATATTTTTAGTTTTCCAGCTAAGATAAATTATAATCTGCTGACATCTTAAAAAAAATATATACAAATTAATGTAATAAAGCATACTTGTTTTTTTTAAATAGCTATTAAACTATTTAAGGGCCTCATTTTGTAAAACGATACTACAAACGTTAAAATAAAATTCTATATAAAATATTCAAGTTTCAAACCCTGAACGCTTCGTTTTATAAAATGAGACCCTAATACTTTAAACATTTTCAAACTTGTTCAACAGTTTAAAATCATCAGATATATTTTTACTAATTGCAAATGAATGTGAATAATTTCTACAAAGATATTTGATATATTGGCAGTGTTGTGCTTTGGTCCAATTTGACCAAAATTGGTAGTTTCAAAAGTTAACAAATGGTTTTTGGTAGATTGCTTGGTTTGTTCCGATGTTCGTCGCATTTTTTTTATAAGAACCAGGAAGAAAAAAGTCTGTTATGTCAAAATAATAAAGTTTTTCTTCAGTTTCATTTAATATACATACTTTAATTCATTCAATATTAAAATATTTGTAACATAAATTGTGATACATTATTTTTTGTAATGATGGGATTTGTGGCACATTGTGTAATTTTTATTACGTTTTGATCAATACCATTTTAGCACTTATCAAAATATTACGAATATAACTAAAAATAATTGTACATTTCGCACACGTTCAACAATACTATATATTAACTTAAAAACTTTTAAGTGTTCAGGAGAGACAAAAAACTGTTTGTGGTTACATTTTAAGAGAATTTGAAAATCCGAATACATCATAGTAAGCTAATTCCATTTGAAAATATATTTACATAGTTTTCATTAACATTTTTGCAATTATTGCAAAATAAATATATTTTTTGAGTTAATACCATTTTTCTGAAACTTCCCGATATATTATTTTTTTTAATTTTTTATCTACAAAACAGTATCAACTCAAAATACAACCGAATTTAAATAAAACAATTTGATTAATTATGTTTAATCAATATAATACATTTTTTATGAAAATATAGGATGTATTTCTATTTAAATGTTTGTATTAACTCACAACACTATCACGAAAAGGGTCTCAAATGTGGTTTTCGAGATGAAAGAGAATCGGAATACGTTGAAATTTTTGCAGTAGATAGATATTGATGTTGTTAGTTAATTTCTTGCAGAAAGTGAAATTTCAATAATTTTGAGTTAATACAGTATTGTTGAACGAGTGCGATATGTATGTATTGAGGGTTGATTTCGGAAAAGAATATTAAAAACTATTAAGTTTCCTATGTTAAGTTTGGACGTTTTCCAATTCACCAAGTGTATTTATTTTTGCAGTAAAAATCGTATTCATAAAGTATTACAGTACTCCAATGATTAATTAAGTTATATGTATTTCAAATTAAGTTATTGACGGCCTGTTTTTATAAAACTTATTCGACACAATAACCAATGAAACTTCGTTTCGACTTTATAAAGGACATTTTGTAATTTCCATATCAAAAGGTTATACAAAATAAACGAATTCTTGTGTTTTATAGAAACGGAATTTTAACAAGTTCGTTCGTTTAGAAATTCATTAATTTTCAATGAAAATACTAAAGTTCGGTTATTGTTGAATTATTGACTAACAATCATTCAGGTTTCGGTTTTTGCAGAAAATTTCAGTAATTAAGATAGATTGTTACTGATAGTTATTTGTTAATAATTTGAATATTTATTCCGAAAGTGTCATTTAAACACTAAATCAATAAAATTAAAGACTATAAATGCAATAAAAGCATTCTAACTACAATTTACATTTACATTATAGTATATAATTTTTTTGTATACGTTGGCGTGCAGTTTTGCTAGTTAAGCGTAAATTGCTTTATTAACAACTTTGGTGACCCCCACGGAAATATTCCGGAAAACATTTTCGTAAAATATTTTAATCCTTAAATGTCCTTTTTGAATTTACTTTTTTTTGATATTCTCGAAGAAAGTGTCAAATTTACCCATAAAGAGAGGAGCTAGAGAGTTAAGATCTTCCACAAAAATTATCCTCATTAAATTCTGACAATAAGAATTCTCTCAGATATTAACTTACAACATTTTTTTAATTTAGTATAATGCTCAAAAAATTATGTACTCAACATGCTATTCTGTTTCAATCAAAAACTCTTAATTTGTTGGAAGTGTTATTATTTCCAAATTTGGAGTTTAGAAAATTCACGACACACAGTGGTTTAGAAAAGTTTTGTTTTTTTGAAATAATTCGGTATCTCGGGAACCATTTTAGATATTGTAACAAAATATCACATGGTTGGAGCTTAGGTATTTTCGAGTTGATTTGCAGTTATTCAGTTTCCTAGCGCTAATGGGGGCCAGTGCGTTGCCCCTCAAAGTTGGTCACCTCGGGTCTCAATTTTTTTTTTTTTAAATAGCCAAAAATCCATTTATGATCGGAAATAGCTGAAATTTAAAATATCTATTAGTTGAAGAGATATTTAGGTTTATTTTTTTAAATTTTGCTCGTTTTTTTATGGTTTTTTGGATGTGGCGGGCCTACGGAGGGTCGAATTTTTTTCTAAATAAAATCACCTATATTGGAGATAAAATTCTAGCTGCCAAAGCTCTGAAAACATTTAACTTTATTGTGCGTAACAAATATTACAGATTTTAGCTCCAGGTCAACTATGACCCAAAGACCTTAAGTGCAAAAAAAGTTATAGATATTTTGTATAAAAAGTAAGAGTTTTAAAAAGGCTTATTTTAATAAATAAATATATTTTTCTTCTTATTTCTATGCGTTTTAATATTTTTCCGAAAAAAAAAAACGGCTATTATTAATAAACCGAAATCGGTTTATATTAAATTGCAATTTTCCGAAGAAACCGAAACCCGGTTTCTAAAAAATGTCGAAGAATCGATCACCCTAGTATATAGGTATTATGGAGTAGTCAAAAGTACCTACATTTTTATTCGGAAAATAAAAGTTTTCTAAGTGGAATTAATTATTATTTTTCTCAAATTTATAAAAATTTTGTCATATTAAAATCTGAAAAATATAATTATTAAATCTGGAAATTCCAGCGGATTCTGAAGGAAACATTTCGTGTTATTAGCGTTATTTTTACGACAATTTTTCCAACACCGGGAATTACATATAATGGCTGGGTCTAATATAAAATAGTCGATATCAAAGCTGTGTGTTTGCTTGGTATTTTACTACAAAATACACATAAATACATACTCGTACATACATATATACATACATTCGAACACTTGGTTATTCCCTGCCAGCAATTTGAAGTTATATTTTCGATATGTATACTAAAATGTGTCTACTTCGTGTCGCAAAAATCTTATTCAGCATGTGAAACAAATCTTACAAAAACAAATTACATTAAGTAGTATCGACTTTTTAACACCAAAACTGGATTTTGTTCGATAGTTTACATTTTAAAAGAATGAAGAAGAAGATTATAACACTCAGCAAATTTATGAATTTTAAAGTCATCGGTTGTCTTAATAAAAAATTTGCGTGATGCACCAAATATAATTTATAAAGTTTTATTAATTAATTAGTACTAAATTTAAATTATACCATACTTTAAATGTTTTTTAAGGTGTGTCTGTAAATAAAGTTTTTATACCCTTCACCTTTGTGAGAAGGGTATATATAAGTTTGTCATTCCGTTTGTAATTTCCACAATATAATTTTCCGACCCTATAAAGTGTATATATTCTGGATCCTTATAGCGGAGTCGATAAAGCCATGTCCGTCTGTCTGTTGAAATGAACTTTCTGAAGACCCCAGATATCCTCGGGATCCAAATCTTCAATAATTCTGTCAGACATGCTTTCGAGATGTTTCATATTTAAAATCAGCAAAATCCGTCCATAAATAACGGAGTTATGAGCATAAATCCGGGACAACCTCTATTTTTGGCCTATTTTTGATCTATATCTCGATTACTAAATCATAAATATACACAATATGGATATCTAATGATAGATATTTCAAAGTCCATTATAACGATGTATATAAGGTTATAGTACATTGGACCTACAATGGGTCAATATTGGGAAAAATATTTTTTAACCCGAATTTTTTATCACAAAAAATTTTTTTGTCATACATTTTTTTCGCTAATAAATTAATAAATTTTTTTTTTTTTTTTAAAAATTGGACAAAACTTTTTAAAAATTTTGAAAAAAAAAAAAATAAAACAATTTTTTTTTTTTAAATTTTATTTTAAAGTATAATTTGGTGAAGGATATATAAGATTCGACAGAAACGAATATAGCTCTCTTACTTATCTTTTTTACAAAAGTTACTACAATAATTATTGGAATTAAAAAAAAAACAAGTAAGAAAGTCTAGCCCGATCATATAATACTTAGCCTACACTGAGTAAATAAGCCAAACCATTTATATTTTAAAATTTCAATCATTTATTTTCGTAAATGATTGTCTGAAGTGGGCCTTATATGGAAGCTATAACTATTTATGGACCGATCATTATAGAATAAGGTGACCTGACTTCCGTATTTATAAAATCTATTTCGGGATAAAATTTGTATGGGGGCTAGGTGAAATAATGCCACGATTTCAGCCAGTTGCAATAGCCTTCATCCTAACTAATATATTTGGGCGTTACAAACATCAGCAGAAACACATAAGGTTAAAAAAAATAATAATTAGTGAAACTTATTTTATGGAATTTTTTTATTCTAATTATTAAGTAAAGTCATATTAAGTTTAGTTATTTATTTATATTTAAAGCAAATAAGTATTTAGTATTTGCATAACTGGAATGCAATAAAATATTTCCATTTTAATTCAAAATGGTGAATTGGAAACATGTATGTACTTCTCTGTATACACTTTTATTTAATACCCTAAAATTTATTCAAAATAGTCTCAACTTTTACGTATCATATGTGTGGAACGTTTTAAAGCGATATCATATTCGATGAGTTTCAACTTCAATATGATACGTTTGGAAGACTTTTCGATAGAAGGATATGTAGAAGCACATGAATAAAATAATAAAAAACAATAAAAGCTAAAAATAATTATATCCACGGAACATTACATTCTACATTCAGTCATAATAGTTTACATTGTCCACCCAAATTTCCAAATCATTGTAAGACCTTTGGTAGCTGGAAAATCACTTGCAATACTTTTAATTTTATATATACATACATATTATCCGAGATGTAGAAAAAAATATGTAAAACAATTGAATATGCGAATATATTTCAGCAATTTATGGACCGATTTTCAAATGTTCAACAAAAACCCTTTATCGACCAAAAAAACCGAAGTTATGATGAATATATATATATCTTTCAAAGTATATTCAGAAAGGTTTATAAGATTTCTCACAGTCGAATTTGCACTCTAGAGTTCATATATGAGTAGGTCCATAACAAAACGCAATAATTTATGGATAAATGTATAAATTTAATTAAAATCAGTTTACATATATGTTAGGGTGGTTCAACTTGTAGGGGATCGAAAAATGTACAAAGGAGTATCGCGATTCTTGTTCTATGGGTCATTCCAAGAAACATTGTCGAAGAAACCATAGCTCAAATGAATTTCGAGCCCCAGATACCACTGATAGAAAAATATGATAAACTATTTTTCTTTGATTTTAATAATTATGCCAAAATAAAAATTACAAAAAATTTAATTTGAAGTACAGACTGAGAAGTTTAAAGAAGAATAAACCTGAAAAACAGACAATGATTAAATTCGGATAATTAAAAAAATTTCAGATTTTTTCTGACATCAGACACATACTTATGTACATAAATGTTTACTGGGTAAATACCGACACAAACAAATATAAGAAAATACAGATAGATACATACATACTACCTATACACATATACATACATATGTAATCATATACATAGGACGTCGCGGCCCAACCCATTTATAAAAACATCCTCGCCCTCGTTGTGGTGGTCGTCAACTCGTGACTTTTGATGGTGTTCGTACAGGGTTTTTTTTTAGTTTTATTGTGCCATAGTTGGACAAAAGACGCGTTTTCCCTGTCTGACACAATTATTGAAGCCGTGAAATATGCTAAACGTATTTGAGGATGTAATAAAAACGAACATTTTGTGAAAATGAACATTTGTATTGCGGTCAACAATCAAGTTCACACAATGCGAACAATTCGATGATACCGTTTCGAATTTAGTTAATTTACGATGAAGTTTAATATAAAACAAAAGTTAAAATAATTTAATTGTACGGAAAAATGTGTTCATTTAATTTTAACTCACTCTATATGCAGTATGTTCGTGGATGATTGATTGTTAAAGTGTTTGTGAGAATTAAATTTTCTGAAAAATGCATTAAATTTAACTGGTATGAAGGAACAATGTAACGCATTTTGATCGCATTTCGAATTTGAATTGTTTACATTAATTTCATATGTTAGTTACAGACTTCTAAAAAATGCATCAACAATATTAATTCTTAACTTAATTTTGATATTTGCGTATTAAAAACTATTTAACATCAATTGGAGTTTTCCTTTTACCTTTTTTTTTAAATTTCAACGAGTGCGAGTTGGATTAGTGTGACACTTCGTACATAGCTGGTATAAAACTGAGCCAATTCAATCAAATTATCCAAATAAAGTTTGGAAATGAGTTATCAAGGAAAATATGGTTTTTGGATGGATTTTGCAAAAAAATATTTATTAAAAAATTTTCAAAACCATTTTATTAAATTCCATAAAAATTATACAAAAATGTTGTATGTTTTCATTCGAGCTTTATGGTGTAAACACTATTCAAATAATATTTAAGTTTGAGATCTGATTTTTAATAACATTTTAATTAGTTTTTCGATATTTCGCCATCCGCTGGAAGACAGGAATTATATTAAAAAATGTATTTTTAATACATAAAATGCATTAATATTTTTGTGACAATAATTGATTGCATTAAACATTATATACAAAAAATACAAGTAAATAACAACAACAATATACATTACTTACAATATTCAAAACATAAACACAACTTATCGCTATTACATATTCAATTGTAATCTATATATATAAAAGAGTAGCATTACTGACGGACAGATTAATTCATCATCGAACAGGCAAAACGGCAAAATCTAGAAGCATGAAATTTTAACTGTAAGTTCCTCCCTTCTCAAATATATCCAGTAAGAATTCGAATGTTTAGAGAGTAAAATGCGTAGAAAACACAAAATATCCAACAAAGTATGAATAGCTTTAAAATTTGTAGTTTTTAGTAGTCAGTGCTAAATGCATTTTATTTTGTAAAAATTTCAAAATTATTATATCAGTAAAATGGAATTGAGTATAACTACGTTACTAAATATATAATATTAGATTTAACCATTTACCTGTCCCCATACAAAAGAAAAATTATGCCGTACGTCCAAAGTTTTATTTTTTGTAAGCCAATTACGAAATTTAAAATTTGTCTTATATCTTTGTCATTTACAGTCAGATCTTAAAGTATGATATATCAAATTTAAAAATGCGACCCCTACGTTCGTAACTGCCTTGCAGAGGATTATGCTGAACATAACATTGGACATTTAGATGGTCAAAATTCATGAAAAAGGCACAAAAAATTAAGATTTTCTCTATAGGATACTTACTAATTTCAAATAGATCTCGATTCCTAGACCCGACCCAGAGAAACGTCGGGACTACATAACTTTTTTTTGCCGATATAACTTTTAGCGTTGGGCAGAACCCCGGCTGATCATTTGTCGCATAGTGTAATGGACCTAGAAACATGAAATTAAGCAAGCCCCAAGTGAGTGTGAATTCTAGGGGGAGGCTTTATGATACTTTTTCTTTATTGGAATGGTACTTTTTGTAATTTATTCACCAATGAAAACCACTCGCATCCCACTAAGAGACCAAAAAGCTCTCAAAGAAATAGACCTAAGCTTTCTTTTGAACAAAAAAATTAAAAAAAAAGCTCATTTAGTAAAAAAAGTTCGATTTGGCAAAAAGAAAAAAACTTAAAAATTTTATGACTTGGGTTAAAAAATATTTTTTTTGATAGATATCCCACTCGCATCCCACTAAGCGACCAAAAACCTCTTAAATCAATGGATCTACGGACTTAATTTAGATTTTTGCAAAATCTAAATTTTTGGAAAAAAAAATTTTATTTTTTAATTTTTTTCAAAAGATTGAAGAAATAGCTATCTAAACTATTTGGGACACATTTTGCTAAGAACAATAGGTAATAAGTATTTCAAAAAAGGCTATAGTAATTTGGACCTACTATGGGTCAAAATCGGGAAAAATATTTTTTAACAAAAAAATTATTTTGTTATAAATTTTTTTTCACAAGTAAATTTAAAAAAAAAATAATTTTTGAAAAAAATTCAAAAAAAACTTTCGAAAAAAAATTTTTGGAAAACAATTTAAAAAAAAAAAAAATATTTTTTAAATTTTAAAATAAAATTAATTTTTAAATTTTGAAAAAAAATATATATAAATAATTTGGGGAAGGGTACATAAGACTCGGCACAGCCGAATATAGTTGTCTTAGTTGTTATTTATTCTAATGGTAAATTTTGAATTTACTATACTTGAAATTAAATATTCTGAGTGAGTAAAAATTCATGGCGGATACTTTATGGTACCTTTTCTTTATTCTAATGGTACTTTCTGTATTTTCTTTACCAATAAACATAAAAACTTGAAATCTGCGATTGGGAATCCACATTTTATTTATTCTAATGGTAGTTTTTTAATACTAAATGGTGGATTTAGTTGTACTTTTCTTCCTTCTAATGCTACTTATAGAATTTTTTATAATAATGGACCTAGAAACATGTCACTCTGATTGAGTGACAATCCATGGAGAGATTTTATGGTACTTTTTCCTATTCCAATGCTACTTTTTGTATTTTCTTTACCAATGGTTCTTAATTAAACAAATATAGCGCTGAATAAATAAAAAGCCTTGAACCTAGAAAACCAACGTGGTCTTAAGTGAGTGAGAATCCAGAATATTGGACATTTTTGTACTCTTTATTTTAGAATATTTTCTAATAATAAACCTAGATATATAATTAAACACACTCGATACTGAGAAAATTAAAATCCTCAAAGGTGGATTTTTTCATTACAACGAATAAATACACATTAAACAAGTAAGAGAGCTATATTCAGCTGTGCCGGATCTTATATACCCTCACCAAATTATTAATTTTTTTTTTCAAAATTGTTTTTCAAAATTTAAAAATATTTTCTTTTCAAAATTGTTTTCAAAATTTTTTTTTTTTTAATATTTTTCAAAAATTTTTAATTTTTTTTTAAATTTACTAGTGAAAAAACTTTGTTTGTTAAAAAAAAATCGGGTTAAAAAATATTTTTCCCGATTTTGACGCATTGTAGGTCCAAATTACTATAGCCTTAATAAATCGTTGCAATGTACTTTGAAATATCTATCATTAGATAACCGTATTGTCTATATTAATGACTTAGTAATCCAGATATAGATAAAAAAATAGGCCAAAAATCGAGGTTGGCCCGGTTTTTTCCATTTGTGGGCCGATTTTCTCGATTTTAAATAGCAACAGAAGAATTCCCGATACATTAATGTATGAATCAAGTTTGATCTTCAGAAAATTGATTTCAACAGACAGACAGACGGACATGGCTTAATCGACTTCGCATCTATAAGTTTCCCGAATATATATACTTTATAAGGTCGGAAAATTATATTGTGGAAATTACAAACGGAATGACAAACTTATATATACCCTTCTCACGAAGGTGAAGGGTATAACTAGAGACACATTATCCTAGATGATTGACAATTCCCAAAGAAAGATACAATAGTGTCTCTTCTAATGGTAATTTATTATTTTTTTTTTTTAATAATGAATCTAAAAACATTGAATTAGATACAGTAAATGTTCCTAAATATGTGACAATCAGCAAGCGGTGCTTTAATGGTACTTTTAATCCTTCCAACAGTACTTTTTGAATTTTCTATAATAGTAGAACTAGACATGATATTAAGCATATAGTACATATGAGGAGGTCCATAACAAAACAGTCAGCTCGCGTTTTCGAAATATAGCGCGTTTTATATTTCCATTACATACCATATTTTTTAATGTTTTTCTTTTATATTTTGGATAATGCTGCGTAGAATGTGAAACTTTTTTAGCATGATACTGGTCTACGTAAACATAAGTATGTTTCTTTTGAGTATAATAATTTTGGTGGATGTTTTGTCTGATCTTTCAAGAATGTTGAAATTTGACTATTTTGATACACTCCGGTTCACTTATTTAAAGGCACTAAAAATTCCATATTCAGCAGCCTGTATCTTCTGCAATTTTTAACCAATTGCAGAATTTTAAAATAGAAATAGAAGCTAGACATCTTGAGATATAAAAAATATCATGACAGTAGTGGTTTCTTAACTAAAGAACTTTTTTTTGAGCAATTTATAAAAAAAGCAACAAAATGTGCTATTTTTTTTGGTTCACTTGAATAAAGGCACTTTATTATTTTTTTATTATTTTTAAAGTAAGCGATGATTTTTTGTAGCGAAAAAATGGCAAAACAAAAAATTTTAAATCTATCGGAAAAAACTAAAATCGATGTTTACCGTTCTGAAGGATATTCTAACCGCGCAATAGCTAAAAAAATTGGACGAAGCCCAACAGTTGTCGACAATTACATCAAGGACCTCGAGGGGTATGGAAAAAATTTTAAAGGAAGGGTTTCATTGTCTTTATCTACGTATGAGAAAAGAAAAATCGTCAGAATTGCTTCTAATTCTGCTTTATCCTTGTCAAAAATAAGAGCTCAAGCTGGAGTGCAAGCGAGCAAGTCATCAATACGCACAGTAATTAAGAGCTGTGAGTATCTTAAATACCTGAAATTACAAAAAAAGCCGCCACTTAATGCTCCTGGTAAGGAAAAGCGGCTTCAATTCGCAAGAGACTACATGGTATGGGATGTGCAGCATAGAGGTCATGTAAATGACTGGAGAACCGTTGTATTTACGGATGAGAAGAAGTTTAATTTGGATGGGCCTGATGGCTACAACTATTATTTCCATGATTTGCGCAAAGAAAAGCGATTTTTGAACCGACATCACAGCCAAGAGGGCGGCGTTATGGTGTGAGGTGCTATTACGTACTATGGCACCATCGATCTTGAATTTCAAAGTGCAAAAATGACTGGTGCAAGCTATAAAACGTTATTGGAATCAGCTTTTCCGAAGTTCAGTGAACTATTTGGTTCCATATCTTGGATATTTCAACACGATAATGCCCCTATATACACCGCCAGAGTAGTAAAGGAGTTAATTGCAAGCCAAAATGTTAATATTCTTGAGTGGCCACCCTATTCGCCAGATCTAAACATTATCGAAAATGTCTGGGGTTGGTTATCTCGTAAGGTCTATGAAGAAGGTAGACAATTTGATGATAAGCAGTCACTAATTCAGGCCATTAAGGATGCTTGGAGTCAAATATCGTTGGATTACATACATTCCCTTTATCTTTCAATTAAAACCCGTATATTTGAAGTTATTAAAAACAAAGGGGGTTGTACCCATTATTAATTTCTTAAATAAAGTAAAATAAATTTAAAAAAAAACAAGAAAAACTGATTTTCATTAAAATTAGTTAAAGTGCCTTTATTCAAGTGAACCAAAAAAATAGCAAATTTTTTTACTTTTTTTATAAATTGCTCAAAAAAAAGTTCTTTAGTTAAGAAACCACTACTGTCATGATTATTTTTATATCTCAAGATGTCTAGCTTCCATTTCTATTTTAAAATTCTGCAATTGGTTAAAAATTGCAGAAGATACAGGCTGCTGAATATGGAATTTTTAGTGCCTTTAAATAAGTGAACCGGAGTGTATATTGATAATTAACTGGCCTACCTAAATAAAAGCGTAAGGCGGAACGTTTCTTTACGCTTAGTTTTAACGCTGAAATGTCATACCTAAATAAAAGCGCCAACGCTACGTCAAACAATAAAAACAAGGTTATCAAAAAAATTAATATAACAACCCGGATTATTTAAACAATAAAGTACATTGCAGTATTGGTGTTTCTGATTTTTGTTTCGTGATTTGTAAACTAAAATTTTATCAAAGAAACTAAATATTAAAGTTTAAAAAATGTGTTTCTTGCATATTTGTTTCTCCTTTTGTATGTATGTGTTTACATTTGTTGTGTTTTGCAACTAACTTCACTATTAAACGCGCTGTAAAAATCGGATTTTCCAATTGCAAAGCGTTGCCGTCGCGTTATTTCGGCATACAAATTGTATGAGCATGAGAATTTTTGACAAGTAAAAAACGCCTTACGCTCCAATTTAGGTATGCGTGTAAAAACTATTTTCGTTTTTTGGATAAATCATGATACAACAATAAGCAGGTATAATCAGTAGGGAGAGTTTAAAATTGTATGCCTTGTTATGTCAAATATGAGAAAATGAGGAAAAAATTTATGAATAAAAATAAAGAAAATTTAAAAATTTATCTAAATTACAGTAGAACTTGGATATGCTTTTTAATAGTTATAGATATATAATCCAAACAAAAAACAAGTAACAAATTGTTTTAGATAAACGTAGTGATTTAAACAGTATGAATTTATTAAATAAGTATCTTTTACATTTTTGTTATTTAAATGTTTATTTAGATATTTTATTCGAAAATGCATTCTTATTTTAAAGAAAAACGACTTTACATTTTCCGGTAAAACATTTTGAGAACTTTTATCTAACAAATGTTTAGTAAAATTACTAACGTTAATAATGGAATCACCATTTACATTTCTGAATACATTTTCAAGATCCTTTAAATTATTTAAATAATTAATATTAGGTTTTTTGAGTCCTCCTTTTGAGATTTGGTTAACCCAAGTGAAGCCTTCTTCGTTATTTTTTGATTCAGAATTTTTTTGTTTTAATTTTTAAATTATGAATCCTGAAAATTAACAATACTTGATGAAATTAGCGTTCGTTAAATCAAGTATTTTATAAAATTAACTAGTGATACAAAATACACTACAATATTCAAAGAATCTACTCAACTGCATTTTAAAAAATTTACCTCATAATTCATTTGCATACTCCAAAAAATTATTTACTCCTTTTATTGGCTCACGAGAAGGTAGTACATTTGGCTTTAAACGTGCGCGTTTAGAGTCTTAATGAAGCTCAATGTAATCGCTGTTATCAAAATGGTACATACAAATCCTGGAGTGTTTCTTCAACGCCGCAAGCTGTACTTCGTTCTTTAATTTTTTGTTCAGGACTTTTTAAAAATCCTATATCCTTTTGTTCAAATGAACATTTACACACAGCACATTTCACATGCATATTTCTTGTTATATGGTTTAATGTTAAATTGAATTCTTCACAAAAATACTTAGTAAACTTTTTTTAATTTTTGATATTTTATTTTTATTTTTTATTTTGTATATGTAAGTCTGACAATTCAAGGCATGAAAAATTGAGAACTTACTTTTCTACTGATTCTATATTGTAATAGTTATATTATGGGATAAATAAATAAAAAAAACTGATTTCCATACTTTACCGCGTTTTGTGGGTGCACTTTTTTGACAACTGTGAAAAAGTAATACCAAGTTGCGAATTTGAATACCAAAGTAAGCTAAATGCAATCGGAAAACTACTAATACAATCCAACACATTTTTAGCCAACTCCGTACCATAGTAGCGAAATAAATCCATCCAAGTTTTACGGCTTTCTTTAATACAGTTCACCAGATATTTGAAAATACTTCATTTTTTTATATGAGGTTCCTGTTCCACTAATACAAATTACGTAAAATTATAAAAAAATGTTTCAGACAAAGTTTGACGAATATCGAAATTTTAGTTAACCAGATACTAAAAATTGTATGGGAAGTGCCACACCCACTGTTCCGATCCAGACAATTATACAATTATTTTTCCAGATGCCACACTATTTCCGACCATTTTCAGCCAAGTATGTAAAATTATAAAAGAGTTATTCGGACAAAATTTTAATAATCTTGCAATTATAGATCTCAAGATATTTAGAAATAAATGTTTTCTTTGTATGGGTGGTGACTCACCCCCTGTTCCGATCCTTCATGCCGTTATAAGAAATTCATATAAAGTTTGAAGACATTCACAATTATAGTACTCCAGATATTCGAAAATAACTATTTACTTTGTATGATACTTAGGTGCCACATCCACTAATCCAAGCCGGCCAATTTTATATATTATGTTAATTCCTGTTCTTCATATAAGGAACATTAGGCCGTAACTAGTTCGTTCCATTCGGATCTGTTGTATGCAATGGCATTAGTTTCCTTCCAGTTTTTACGAACTCTAGTTCATTCCCCATCAATCTGCCGCTTCCATCTATGAGCAGATCTACCTCTACGCCTGTTTCCCTGGGTATTCCTGCTTAGCAATCCGGCTCATTTTGATTCAAGAAATTTATTCATACAAAATTAAAATACTTTTACGGTTATAGTCTTCAGATATTCGAAATTAAAAATTTACATTGTATGGGAGGTGCCTATTATCGCTCATTTTTAGCTAAACTAGGTAAACTAATAAGGGTGCTATTTTAGACTAGCTCAATTATAGTTCTCCAGCAAGAATGATAAACTAAAGATTACGTTATGCGCAATATTTCCCGTTAGATGACGTAAATGTTCCTTTTAAGGGTTTCCAGGTCTGTTTCATAGGTGAAAATTACAGTTCCTTGTTAACAATTTTATCTATTATGTGAGAGTTGGTAGCCTTAGAATTTAAATTACTTGACTATTAGTCAATAAAAATTGCACATAGTTTTACTACGTGCGAAATTTATATTTTGTTATTGAAAACAAATTTTTAAAAAAAAAAATTAATTTTATTTGTAAGGGAAAATAAAGAAAAGACTCGAGTAGTTTATTTTCAATCTATCTTTATTCGAAGTCCAGCCTAGACTGCCTTCTTTTTAATTTCTTAACTTAATTTATAAAAATGTTTATTAATTTAATTGTCATCATTAATATATAAATTGCAGTTTTGCAATTTATCAAGAATTCAATTATTTATTTTGCCCTATTTTATTTAAGAAGTCGTCGAACTTGTCTGGAATTGACTCAGCATTTATTCCAGTAAGTTCGTCGACTTTATGTGTGTTTTTGTCCACATATGTAACTACTCCCCCCTTTAGATAAGAATTCTCCTGAATTCTTTTGTTTAATTTTATAGTTATGTATTTATGTTTGATAAAAAAAATATTAATGATGACAATTATTACAATTATAATTAAAATATTGCAGCTGTATGCTATTTTTGTGTGGTATTTTAATTCTTTAATATTTTTTACATTATATTGGTGTTCTTTTTTAATTTCTTCAAATGAAATTTTATGTGTAAAATTTTGAGTTTTATTTGTATATTCCATTACTTGTTTTTCTTCTATAGTTTCTATAATATTTGAGAAATAATAATCTTTTATTTTGATTGAACAGTTATTGAAATTGATTAAGTAATTTCCATTTAAAATGTTTTCTACATGATTACAAGTTTGATTTATGGTAGTATTTATTGCATTTTTAATTAAAATTGTATCTATATCTAACTGTAAAATTTCCAAATCTCTATTTTCCATTAATTGACAATTATTCTTTATTATACAATTATTACTTAGTTTTAAATCTTTTAAATGTTTATTTTCTTCAAATTTATAAGTATTATTTTGGAATTCAAAAATTTTTTCTACGTTTGAATCTATTTCATTAAATACAATATTTGGTAATGGTACAATAAATCTTAACTTAACTGTTATAAATGTTTTGGGTATTTTTATTCCAAAAATAAGATAAGAATTGTTAAAAAACGCTGTTCCAAATTGGATATATTTTAATTTGTTATAATCAATATCATATTTTCTTATTTCATTGCTAGTTAAAATACTTGGGTGAACAATACCATATTTTGCTGAAATTACATTATCTTGTAAATGTTCTATTTTATTTTTTATTAATTGTACATTTGTCAATTGTTCTAAATATATATTTTTATTATTTTCTTTTTCCAGAAATTTATTAATTGAATTTAATTCTTTTTCTATTTTCTTTCTATCATTTGATATTACAATTTTTAAGTGTTCTAAAGTAACATTAAAATAATCATTAATTGATATTTGTTGGTCATTGTTTTCTGTAAGTTCGTCAATGTTTAGTAAGTGCTTTTGTATATTCTGTCTGTCCTCTTCGTCCATAGTGCCAAATATCCATTTTGACATGCTTCCGATTCCGTTAATAAGTCCACGTCTTTGTCTACTTTGTTTCGGTATTAAAGTCATTAATTTATTTCTGGCATCTAATAGTTCTAATTCAAGTATATCTTTATTATCCATTTCCATTAAAATTATGTTGTCCGTTAGTTTGTCTAAAATTTCCTTTACTTCGTTAAGATTAATCATGTGTAAAACTACGTCTGAATATTGAACTATTTCCTTGTCCCGCATATATATGTCCGTATAACCTATTTGTTCCGTTAACAGTTTTGTGGTCATTATCCCGCTAGTCGTCGGAATCCATAATAACATCGTCAATATTGTCAAAAGCTGAAAATTTTAATTGTTTTTTAATGTTGCAAGGATGAATATTCCTCAAATTTTCCTTCCTATACTTTGGTTGTTCCTTGTGCCTAACCGCTTTATAGTTTTTTATAAATCCTTCTGTTCGATTTTCCTCATAATTCTCTCTATTTTTATTTAGTTTATCTATTGTTTTGTGTTTCGTTGTTTCTAAATTCTTTTTCACTACTTCAAGATCCACTTTTCTATTATGTACTTCGTTTGGTGTAAATTTTGTCGCTGAGTGAAATCTATCATTATAATTTCGAATGGCTTTCTGTATTAATTGTTTGACTGACAACCCTTTTTCTAATTTGTATAAAATTCTAAATTTTTCTGCTATCGTATTATGAAATCTCTCAATATCTGCATTGCCCGTGTGGCTGTTGGGTTTTGTTAGGTGAAGTTCTATATTTTCATTGTCTAAGAATTCCTTTATTCTTGCGGTTTTAAATTCATTGTCTGCCACTATCTTTCCAGGTTTTCCCATTTTAGCGAAGTGATCTTCTAACTGTTCAATAATTGTTACGTGGTTTCTATCGTTGAGCGGGTAGGCCGCTCCAAATTTAGAAAATTTATCAATTACCGTTAAAAAATGATTTCCCTTCATAACGTAGGTATCTATATGTATTATCTTGTTCTCTTCCGAAGGTGTTTCTGTAATGGAAAATTTTGGTCTAATTGGTCGCCTATCATACTTTACTTCCTGGCAAATTTCACACTGATTAATTACCAGCTGAATTAATTCCATTAGTTTTGGATAATATATTTTGTTCTTAATCTGATTATATGTTTCTATTATGCCTGAGTGTATACTTTCCCTAATATGGTAGAGAGATATTTGTTTAATTGCCTCCACTTCGGTTTCTATATCCTGTGCCCGCATAGTGCATTTAATAAATTCTATTTGTTTATCGTTAGAGAACATTTCTATTAATTTTTCCTGAACTGTATTATAACTATGTTCTGACAACTCCGAAAATATTCCTATTTTCCCTTTTGTAATATATTTTCTAAATATTTCTCCTAATCCATTAAAATCTGCCTCTGCTATAAAAATAATTCTTTTGCCATGTACAATTTTCATTTCCTCAATCTTGTTATTTGTTAATATAACTTGTGTCCTATATTTATTAACTATTTCCTCTTTAATATAAAAATGATCCTGTAAATTTTCTTCTGCTGAATGAACTGTTACCATAGATACATTGTCATCTTCTATATTGTTTATGTTTAAATCTGATTCATTGTCTCCTTCCTCCGAAATGTTTTTCTTATCTTGATTTTCTCCATCAATATTTTCTATTCTACTTAAAAAGTCTGCTACTCTGTTCTCCTTTCCTTTTATGTACTCTATTTCAAAATCATATTCACCTAATTTTAGAAGCCATCTTTGATGTCTTGGAGACATATCTTTTCCTTTATACTTTGAATGTAAAAACTTAATTGGTTGATGATCGGTCAGAATTTTAAATTTTCTCCCATAAAGATAAGGTCTTAAATAATTAACACTCCATAATATGGCTAAAAATTCTTTATCTGTTGCTGAATAGTTTCTCTCATGATTATTTAAGGTTCTGGATGCAAAACATATTGGATGCCCTTCTTGTGACACGACAGCACCAATTGCGTAATTGGACGCATCCGTAGTAAGAGTAAATTTCTTTTCAAAATTCGGATATCTAAGAATTGGATGTGATATAATTAGGGTTTTCAATTTTTCGAATGCTTCTATGTATGTTGGGTCTTTAATATTTATCTTTACACCCTTTTTCAAGTATTTCGTTATCGGTTGTGCTACCTTAGCGTAATCCTTAACAAATTTTCGGTAATAGCCTGTAAGTCCTAGAAAACTCTTTATTTGTCTTTCAGTTTTTGGAATCTCTAATTCTTTAATAACCTTAATTTTCTCTGGGTTTGGTTTAAGCCCTTCACTTGTTAGAATGTGACCCAAAAACTGAGTTTCTTTCTTCATGAAGTTGCATTTATCAATTTGTATTTTTAAATTTGTCCGTTCTAGTACGTTTAATATGTCTGTTAAAGCCTTCACATGTTCTTTTAATGAGGTACTAAATATGAGGATATCGTCAAGATATACAACGCAGGTTTTATTTATGTAGTCCCTTAATGTCTCGTTCATTAATCGCTGAAATGTCGCCGGTGCGTTTTTTAGTCCGAATGGCATTCGTATGAATTCATAAAGTCCCTGTGGTGTTACAAAAGCTGTTTTCTCCCTATCTTGTTCTTCAATCAAAATTTGGTGATATCCCTTAGCTAAATCTAGTGTTGTAAAATATTGAGCTCGTCCCAGTTTGTCTAAAATTGAATCTATATTTGGAAGAGGAAATTTATCATCTATTGTCACCTCGTTAAGTTTTCTGTAATCAACTACAATTCTATATTTCTTTTTCCCCGAATTGTCTACTTTTTTGGGTACTACTATCAAAGGACTCGAATACCTAGAGCTACTTTTTTTAATTATTCCCTGTTCCTCCATTTCTTTTATTTGCCTTCTAACTTCCTCCTCGTGCTGCGGAGGGTATCTATATAATTTAGAGTTTATTTGTTCGTTAGTTGTCGTCCTTATTTCATGTTTTATGTTCATTGTGCTAGTCAACTGGTCTCCCTCCTTAAAGAATAAATTTTTAAATCTTCCCAATATTTTCGTTATTTCCCTATGTTCTTCTTCATTCAAATGGTCTAATTGAATTCTATCCCAGTCAAACTCAATTTTCTCTAATACGCAAATTTCGATATTTTTATAAGGATTTTCTAAAAATTTACTAATTTTCCCATTAATGGAAATATATCCATCTATCAAATTTATTATAGTGTTAAAACAGTTCAATAGGTCAGTCCCAATTATAAAACGGTACTTTCGACCCTTAAGTTCAGTAATTTTCCATTTAATTTTTGAATAAATTGGCAAATTAAATTCATTAGGTGCATTAGTTAGTGTCTCGTATCTAATTGTATCTTTCCCTGTTATTGTACTAAAATTAATTGGTTGTTTCAATAAAATTTTTTCAAAATAATTTATACTTCCATCTATTAGGCTTATTCTTGCCCCCGTATCTATTAATGCAATGTACTTTTTTTCGTTAATCGTAATTTCTATTGTGGGTAGACAGTCCGATGGGGTGTTTGAAAAAACTGATCCTGACTTTGTCTGAGTTGACCTACGTTACATTGACATATGTTTGGCTCAGAGTGTCCTGCCAATGGACCATTATCCCTTTCCCTACTGTCACCTTCCATTGACCCGTTTTGGTTTTGCCAAGGTTGATCCAAGCGATATTGGCTGAATGTCCTCCTTGGGTTTCCTACCTGGGCGGATCTTTGGCAATTACCCCGATTATCAAAACTATTATTAGAATTATCATGGTTTATTTCTATATTATCTACTTCCATTTGCTCGATTCGGTCTTGCCTAGGTTGATTCCAGCGATATTGGCCGGAATTTGGCCTAGGGTTTCCTACCTGAGTGAACTTCTGGAAATTATTTAACATATTATTATTACTGTTATTTTGAGTCCTATATCGTCCAGAGTTATTAAAGCTTCTACTAATATTATTGTCAAAGTTATTACTATTATTGTAATTGTTCCGTCTAAAATCATTTCGTTCCATAAAATTCTGCTGATTGTGTCCCTGATTAAGGTTACTATTATTATTTGTCCTTTGGTTATAATTGTTTCTATTTTGTGTCCGATTTTGTCTAAATGCTACGTCCTCTTTGGCCCTAAATTTTCTATATTCCGGCCTAACACAACCATCCTCAAATCTGCGTACGGTCAAAATTTTTAATATATCATTAATGTTCGTTTGCTCATAAATTTTGTCCAACAATGTTCCCTGGGTCATTTCCTTTACAGTGTTTACCAGTAAACTATCTATATTTGAGAAGTCTATGTAGTGGTCATCCCTATAGTAAACAGTCAGTTCGTCCGCTTTATATTTTATATTTTGAATTTCAATAATTAATTCGCTTACCGAATTTACTCTTAAGTTGGCTATCATTTTGTAGATTTGATATGGTTCGATATTTGGCCTGTACCTCAGTTTTAGTGTCTCCTTTATCAGCTGCCAATTGTCTGGTTCCGTAACATTTATTATAGCATCCTTGGCCTGTCCCTGAATTGTTCGGTAAAAGATGGTTCTTACTGCTTCCTTGTATAAAGTTGCGTTCGTTATTGTTGACAAGAGATATTCGGTGCTACTGAAGAAGCTGTTTACTGTTACTTCTCCTGTTCCAGTAAATGTGGGCAACATATTAACTGTTTTCATTATATGCTCCCTTAAGCCTTTATCCTGGCCTTGCTGTTGTTGTAACTCGATATAGGCTACCCTCATACTTTCTAATTGTTGCTCCCGTCTGGCTAGCTCCTCCACTAGGTTCAGATTTGGCATTTGTGCTTGCTCCTGTTCCATTCTTCTTCGATCGAAAGCCTGTTGTCGTTTCTTTTTTTCCTTGCTAGTCGTTGTGTCGGTTAGCTTCTTGCTGACTGACAGTCACTTCACTAGAGTATAAAATTTTCTCTTTTTTTTTTTTTTTTTTGTTATCCTTTAATGTTCACTGCAACGTGGTGTCGATTTTAGAATATTATCGTTATTAGTGTTTGAATTTATTCTTTATTAAATGTTCACTGCACGTTTTTTTTTTTTTCTCCTTTTATTTTTTTTGATGATTACTTCACTGTGGTGTCGATTTTAGAATTTTATCGTTTTCACTGTTACTAGTAGTGTTCGATTTTATTCGTTATTAAATGTTCACTGCACTTATTAATTTGTAATCACTATTATTTTATTAAAAGGACGATATATCTGTTCGTTTCACTGGATTCACGATTTTACATGAATCCTACCGACTGCGCCAAATTTATATTTTGTTATTGAAAACAAATTTTTAAAAAAAAAAATTAATTTTATTTGTAAGGGAAAATAAAGAAAAGACTCGAGTAGTTTATTTTCAATCTATCTTTATTCGAAGTCCAGCCTAGACTGCCTTCTTTTTAATTTCTTAACTTAATTTATAAAAATGTTTATTAATTTAATTGTCATCATTAATATATAAATTGCAGTTTTGCAATTTATCAAGAATTCAATTATTTATTTTGCCCTATTTTATTTAAGAAGTCGTCGAACTTGTCTGGAATTGACTCAGCATTTATTCCAGTAAGTTCGTCGACTTTATGTGTGTTTTTGTCCACATATGTAACTTGCGCGTGATGGCGTAATCTTAAGTTTATCATTCTTTGTTCTCCAGATATTCGAAAATAACTATTTACTTTGTATAGGGTGTTCCACACCATCTAATGGTTGGACTATATGCACTGATAGGAAATTCATTCGTAAAATTTCAAAAGGATCGGTCCAGTGGTTTAGATTCCTGTAAGTCACAAACAAATAAATAAACAGATATACATTCGTTTTTATATACATGCATAGATAAATAGAATGCAGAGCTGTAAATGAATCATTATTTTTTGATTTTAATTCATAATGAATTAGCAAAATTTTGAATTAATTGATTTTACAACAAAAATGAATTGAATGAAATTTGAATCAATTCAAACGAATTAGGCAGAAATGAATTTAAATTCATTTTCAATTCAAATGAATTTTTAAAAATGAGATGCAATTCGTTTCCGATTTATTTGAATTGAATTGATTTTGAATTAATTCAAATGAATTAGAAAAAAGAATTAGCAATTCAAGTGAATTGGAAATGAATTGAAATTCATTTTTACCAATTCATTTCATCATTTTTATCAAATGACTCAAATTTCATGTGTGAATGATTCACGAATTAATTCAAAAATTAATGATTCATTTACAGCTCTATTAGGTTGTTATTAAAGGAAACATACACCAATTTTTCACAATACGACTTTTTTCTATTTAAATTATTTTATTAATGGCGTAATTTCAACTTGTCAAATGTCAAAAAATAAAAGCTTCAAAAGTGACAGTTACCGAAATACCGGGTGATTCAAAATAACACCTCTTGTTTGAAAAGCCTTTATATTTAGTAAAATAGTTATACTCAATTCCATTTTACTAGAAACAGTGGGTTATTTATAAACACTACTGTTATAAAGTTCAGAATACGGGGATTGAATAAATTTAGTATGTACTCAGTGTTGCCAATTTAGCCGTTTTCTGGCTAAATTTAGACCTTTTTAATCTTGTTTAGCCTCAAAAAAAACAATTTAACCTTTAGCCATTTTTTTTATTTTCATTTAGCCATTTTTATGACTAAATTACAACTTATATATTTACTCTAATAATTTTAAATTTTTTGCTGTTGAAAATTTAGCAATTTTTTTATTATCATTTAGCCATTTTTATGGCTAAATTAAAAGTTATATATTTACTCTAATAATTTTAAATTTTTTGCTGTTGAAAATTAGTAAAATCAGTTCAAAAAAATTGCCAGGAATATTATGACAAAAATTAACTGAAAATGTTGAACCAGTAAACAAATTGTTGGAACCTTCCATATATTCTTCAAACTTGCTATAGTTCTCAAATTATATCATTAAATTTTTGCTGGAGTATTTTATTATTTGCATCAAGGACGCATTCAAAATACATGTTGTATTCTTGCCTGGGACGCACAGTTGCTCAGAATTGCTTTTCATCGGTGAAACTCTTGAGATATTTTAGTATTTTTTTAATGTGCCGATAACTTCTTGAACTCCCATAGTTAAGGCTTCGCGTATATTAGATTCATAAATATAATCAGGTAAAATGAAAACGACTACAAAGATTCAAATAAAAATTTCAATTGAAATGCCATAAATAATATAGAGAATATTAGCGTTATTTGTAGAAAAATTTTTAATATTAAACAAAATATGTACGGGCGGGTCCGGTCGTTTATAAAAGTACACTTTCAACTTTACCTGGGCGATGTATTTTTTGACCCTTAAAAGTTACTTTCCTCTAAAATTAAATTTTGATGTAAATATAGTTCTTTAACAAAATTTGTATAACACCTTACACTGGCCATGTATTTTAAAGACTACAATCCAACCAATTAGGAAAAATTTCAGTCCATTATCGATAATTGTTTAGCTATGATCATTTATATCTGATCAAATATTAAAAATTAACTTTTTTTTAAAATTAAATTAAATATTTATGATTACCAGCATGCCACACCTTTTATTTTCAATATTTTGACCAAATATTTTGGCTACCTATGTTTCCTAACTAATGACAAAATTTATGTTTTGACAAAGTATTCTTTCTGCATTACTTGAGAGGCATATTAGCCATATATTCACTTATCAAAATATTCTCCATCGATTTTTAAGTTATAACAAATTTTAAGGCTTTCATATAAAAAATTTTAGCTTTTGCAGGCCAGGTGATAAATACGAGATTTAGAAAACATCGGCATATGATATACGTGTGGCCAAGAATAAGATAAATATTCTTATTCTCTTCCATTTGAACGATTGTTATATTCATAAATTTTTGTTTGTCTAATCGGCATAACTTAATGTATCATTCTAAGGGCCATTATTACAACTTGCCTTTATGTTTGTAATAGTAAAAGGTAACTTTAAGTAATAGAAGAAGGTAGCTTTAAAGTTTCCTTTTAGTATTACGATCATAAAGGCAAGTTGTAATAATGGCCCTAAGTTGTTTTTTGTGTAAAATGTATGTGTTCTTTAATTTAAAAATGTTAGCCCTTTTAAAGTACCCGTTTTTAGTTTAAATAAGTAATTATTAGTAACTAAAATTAATTAAAAAAAATATATTTTACTTTCTTTACATTTTTATATACAAATTTATATTGATGATAGGTTATTTTGGTTTCAGAAAACAACAATTCAAAATAACGTAAAACACATAGCACAAAATGTGATTTTCTCATTGTAATTTAGATTTGAAAATTTCAATATATGTAATTTTATATCATTTTTTGCTTCTTCTGTAAACTTATGTTACGTGATGTTACGTTATTTTGAGTTTTAGTTACCCTATATGTGGTACAAACGGAATGACAAAAGCAATATACATATATGGGGGATTTCATATCAAGTGAACCAACTTTTGAATTCATGTCTTCCGATCGGAATGAAATTTGAACCAAGGTTATTCCTATTTTATAGTAATTCAGACATAATTTTTCAACAAGATCGGTCAAGAACTCTGTGAGTTATATGGGGTAAAAATTTGACATTTTGGCCAAACACGTGTTTTTTTTCTCATCCACGTAACTTATTACCTATTGTTCTTAGTAAAATGTGTCCCAAATAGTTTAGATAGCTATTTCTTTAATCTTTGGGAAAAGAAATAAAAAAATATAAACATTTTTACATTTTTCTCCAAAATCAAAAACATGAATGAGACAAAAACACCTGTTTGGCCAAAATGTAAAATTTTGACATGAAATCCCCCATATATATGAAGGAATGTGATGTATGATGTCTCAGACATTTTGAATACGAGTATGAACAAAACATCTCAAACCCCTTAGTTTCCCACAAATCATGTAAACAGTTATAGCATATTTTATGGAAACGCTATTATTGTTATGTTTTACATTGTTTGAGAAGTGTGAACGGGTGGTAATTTTAATTATTTCGCAGAATCAAATATTTTATTAAAAATAATAACTAAAATAAAAATTCATATACATTTGTATATGAAAAATACTCGTAAATGATAATTTAATTAAAACCAAAAGACATTTTACATGCTAATAAACTTTATTTTGTCCCGACGGAGCCAATCAACAATTCAATCAAACTGGAGGAGAATAAATGTGAACCTATCTACAAATACAAATACAGGATGAGTAAGTTTATTAATCATAAAACAATATATTATTTTATTTTTACATTAGAGTGTCACGTAGGACTAAATTTTTTGGGAATACTAGTTAAAAGATGCGTATTGAGCACATGCGAAACATCACAATATTTTCTATAGAAATAACTTGTGTTTCACAATATTTTCTATACAAAGATCTTGTGTTTTATGGGACATCTGAATCACAAGATGGTCGTGTAGGGTTCCTCATCGGGAAAATTTCCCCGGAAATGTTTTCCTCTTAATGTGTGCAGTAATACTTCTGCACAGATATAACAGATTCGTTCCATTTCGATATTAGCAACAAAAAATTAGTTGACATTGAATAATTACGATTTGTTTATATACATAAAATCTGATCTAATAATGATGTCTTGTGAGAATACTATAACAGATTTTTTACAGATTTAACTTAAATCTTTCAATAAAAGTTATACATTATTGAATTTGGACAGATTATTTGAAAAATTTTTTTGGTTTTGGTCAAGGGAAATAACAGATGAATGATAAAGTGGGTTTTTTAATCAATTTATTTGGTTAAAACCCCTTGATTGTTAATACATTTATGATATTGGATGTCCTTTTTTGTTTAAAAAACAAAATATTTTTAAGCTCTCATTTATTTCAAGTTTTTATTGTGTGACAGCACTAGCCATAGAGTATTATACATAGAGACGAGACATTCCGATTTGTCAAACAAAAATACAACAAATCATATGTCTGACACAACAACATTTTCTAGTATGTTGTTGTCGGCTGGTCCGATCGGAAATTTGACGTGGGTTTAACTTATTATAATTGGCTCCACAAATGCTCCAGGAGCGGCGCTATGGGAGCTCAAAGTAGGGTCCTTCGACATGTTACATTTTTAAACACGTGCAATTTTTTTGTTTCCCATCCGATTTCAAAGATTTTTAAATTTTTGGAAAACGCTCGGCTAGGTCTTGGAAAAACATACTTCATGTTTTCATACTAATTTTTGAATGCTAAACATGAATTTTACATTTTCCAATCATTTATCAAAATAGCGAATGCCTATTGTGAATTGAATTACCATGAAATAATTTTAGCTTTTTGTTTTTGAAGATTATAATGTCCATGGCATAAAAATATATGGTTAAAGTTTTCATCTATTATTTTACGATAATTTGCACCAATCAAACTCCAAACAAACTTAAAAAAGCAAAATAAAAATTTTTTTCTATAACCTTTTGTTTAATATTGTTAATTGTTAATTTGTTTTATATTATGTTATATAATTAGCCATTATCTTAAATAAATCACGTTAAAAACTGACAAATGGCATAAATAAAATCAAAATAATTTATTTTTATGAAAATGTAAAACCCTCTATCTGAATTTTTTTATATATACACATTGAATATTTTTGAGAATCAAAATCCTCTATCTATCATAAACCTCCCAAAAATGCAAAATTTTAAAAACCAATTATATGTGTGATTCAGTAGTTGCTTTAAATAAATATTGTACAATACCGAATTTAATAAATCAATTGACAGTTTTTTGGCTCTCCTATAAAGTTGTGTTTTTTAAGATAAAAGGTTTTGAATATAGGCCCACAATATATATTTTTAATAAAATTGGTGAAAATAATCTACGTAAATAAAAATCAAATATCGTTCGTTTGTAATTGCATCAGTTGGGAACGGCTGAACCGATTTGGCAATTTTTTTTAAATGTTCGTCATAGTCAAACTTAGGTTTTTAAGAAAAATTTACCACGACCACTTTTTTGATATATCTAAAACCGGAAAACGGCTACACCGATATTGATAATGTTTTTTTAATGTTCATAGTAACCCAATATACTACTTATACTTTTTTTCAATATATCCAAAATCGCAGAACGCCTGGACCGATTTATCAATTTTTTTGTTTGTGCGCAATAGTCCACAAAAGATTTTTACAAAAAGAAAAATTGTCCACTTATCAAACATATCTGCATTACCTTTCTTACCTATTTGCTTTATTAAATCGTTCTTTTTGGAAATTGACAATAAGTATTAAAATCTTAACCTAAACTAAAACTAAAGTTATTGCCACTGCAATGTCCAACATGAGTGCTCGTTAAAATATTATCTGGCCAGATCCAGTGTTTCAAATCGCCTCAGTCGTCTATGAATATCAAATGACAGCAACTCCCTTGCAAGGGAATTTGGATGATCCAATAGTTTTGATATGTAGTTTAAACTGGAGAGTTTAATCTCCTCGCGTATTATGGAGACATTGAGATCCCTATGGATATTACTTTTGCGAATGTACCATGGGGCACCTGTTATTGTCCTTAACAGTGCTGACTGCTTTCTTTGCAATGTTTCAACATTAGATGAGGAGGCTGTTCCCCATAGCTGAATGCCGTATAGCCATATTGGTTTTATACTGTTTGTACAAAAGCAGTTTGTATTACAAGTCTAGAGCAGACCGTGAGCCAATTATCCAGTGCAATTGAACTGACTTTAATTTTATTTGTGTAACCTTGGCTTCAATATGGTGGATCCATGTTAAACGGCGATCAAGATAGATACCGAGATATCTCACATGGCTCTGTTCTGGAATTTTGATATTATTTATCTGTATGGAAGGACAATTTTCTCGTCTTAGAGTAAATGTAACATGAGTACATTTTGTTGCATTGACTTTTATTTTCTATTTGTCCAGCCATTTTTCTAAATCGCCGATGTGGACTTAGAAAAGCAGTATCATCCGCAAATGTATATGTGTGAGTCAGTGCGCTCGTGGGCATATATGCAGTATTTAAAATATATATGAACGGCCTTAAAATACTTCCCTGTGGTACACCAGCGGATATTTTTCGACGTGAAGAGATCACATCTTTTGATCTGATTTGGAAAGATCTTTCATGTATGTAATTTTTAAGCAGTTATGTACATTCGCAGGTAGTAATCTAATGATTTTGTGTATTAGTCCATCGTGATAGACTTTATCGAAGGCTTGAGATATGTAAATAAATAATGCAGAGAAATACTGCTTGCTCTCGAAGGTTTTCCGAATAAGAGTTGTTATCCTGTTCGATAGTACTATGCTTCCTTCTGAAACCCAATTGATGGTCAGGAGTAATGCAATTTTCTCAAGTAACAACAAAAAGTTTTGAGAGTATTGACAACAGGCTAATGGGACGGTTTGATGTCACTTCAGTGACATCTTTTCCGGGTTTTGGTATCATAACTACCTCAGTTATGATACCAATACTTAATATTGAGTTAAATATGAACAGAATTATTTTGTTCAGTGCTGAGTTGGGCAGATTACTTATCATCGTGGTAGTAATTTTAACTATACCAGGTGATTTTCCAGCCTTAAGACCTTTGATTGTTGTCTTCACGGTAGAGAACCGGAATTTTATTGGGGGTGGCATCACATTATTTATGACATTCTCACTAATATATGAATTTGTATTATTTGGGGTAAATACATTCTCCATGTGATTGGCAAATTCTTCGATTTTTTCTGAAGTATTTTTTCGCTAACGTACATTTTATACTTTAATCATTCCGTCTTCTTGTTAAGGAAACAAGAGCAATAGTTTTCCAATTTGTTTGGAACTTCTAATAACGTTAAAACTGTAGGCAGGTGGTCTGATGAGAGGTCCAGCGAAGGGATCAATGAAATAAATTGTCGTTTTATATTTATGATTACAGCGAGGTCAATTAGATCGGGCATCTTATTGAGGTTTGTAGGCCAATAAGTAGGTTGGCCACTAGATATGGCATCTAGTCTGTTAGACTATATTGCTTCTAACAGTTGCCTCCCTCTAAGAGTAACAAGCCGAGAGCCCCAAAATATATGTTTTGCATTGTAATCACCAGCTGCTGTAAATCTTGGACCTAGAGTTTTAAAATATTCGTGAAACTGCTCTCGATTAACATTATACCTAGGAGGACAATATATTGAAGATATCCTTTTTATATTCTGGCATTGGGAAATGCCTAATATCTTTTCTCACTAACATAGCTGTTCCGCCACATGCTCTACCACTTGGATGTTTTGTGTCATAAGTCTAGTATCCGTTAATTCTGAAACAGTTCTTTAGGGTAAAGTGTGTTTCAGAGACGAGTAGTACATCAATTTCCTGAAGCTGGAGAAATTGTTATACTTCATTCTTATTGTTGGCTAAGGCCGTTAGCATTCCAAAAACAAATTCTTAGAGAATTCATTTTTTATTTAGCAGGATCTGCATGAGCATGCTTTGATACTGCATGAGCATGCTTTGATACTGCATCAATTGTTGAAACATATTTTGCATGTTCGCCATGTTCATGTTTTGAATTAGATTCTCAATAGAGCTTTGAGAGTACACCCTCTTTTAATGCATGTGCATATGAAAATAATGGGGCATTATTTCCATTGTTTGTTTTCATTTGGGTAATGGACCCTCATTTGTCGTATGGACATACGATTTGTTTTGATAATTGTTTTTTATGATACTTCTTTATTGAGCACTGGAAGCATCAGGAAGGCTTGGAAAGTTAGAAGCCTTATATTGAGAATATAAAGGTCTTCTTGCCTTCGTTGATTCCTGAATGCGTAGGAATACTGGGCATCCCCGCTAGTTTGCGATATAATTTCGACCACAGTTACTACATTTTCTTTCTTTCTTTTTGAGTGGGGACATTCTTCACTTTTATGAATATCTCCACATCTTACACAGACAGAAGGTAATCTGCAGAATGTTCTGGTGGGACCGAACTCTTGGCAATTAAGGCACTGAGGTGGACCTTTGCGCTTAATAGGTTCTTCTTCCACTATTTTACGATTGAGGAGATATCTGAAACCATATGTAGGATGAGTGTCACCCTTTTTCTTTAATTGAGAACATTTTTAACTCGATATTCATGTTTTATACCTAGTTAGAAAGATAATTTTATTTAGAAGCATAGATTTATTGCAAATGTTTAAAAAACAGTATTTAAATAGGGAATTCTTTTAAGATATCGGGAAATAGTCAAAGAGTGTTCTTTACTGAGGATAATGTATTACAATAAGTTGATCGACCGCCATCTACAACATTGACCTGAATTTTTGAAATGTGCCGGAATCATGAATTTGCCCTAACTCTACTATGTTCCGAAATGCCAAGATATTATACTTGGAATCAATCGTCAACGAAATTTCAACGGCGAAAACAAGGGAATCAAGTTCCAGGTTTCCCCAATTTATTTTCCACCGACGTATTAGTTTGCATTTACACAGTCCATCCAAGAAACGATGAGTGTTTCTGTTTGAGTTTGTTATTAGTCAACGTTCGTTGCCCAACATCGTTCCAAGATTTGCAAACTATAAATGGTGACACGTATAGAGAAGCGACAACTATCCAACCAGACTTGCGAATGTTAGAGAATGGCACTCATTGGGAATACAACCTCGGATATGCTGAAAAAAGCAAAAAATTCCGTCATGTACAATTTTATAATATTTATGAACATGTTCCTATTCTGAATGAAAAAAGTTTGGGAAAAAAAGTCATGTTTGATTAATAATATTTATTACAAAATTCATTCGAATTATAAATTTTTTTTCTGTGCAATAAAAAATTATTAGTTTCCTCAAATTTCTTTAGTTTTTCGATACAAATAAAAAAACCTTCTATCAACTAGTTTTTAATGAAAACCATATACAAACTAAAAGCTTATTTCCTAAATACCGGTTCCATGAAAACGCAAAGCGTCACATACAAATTCTGGATTTGATTTAGTTTTTTATTTGTATTGAAAACTACACAGAAAAAATAAATTCATAATTGGAATGAATTTTGTAATAAAAACCTATTATTAATCGAATATGACTTTTTTTCATTCAGATTAAGAACATGTTCATAAATATTATAAAATTGTACATAACGGAAATTTTTGCAATTTTTACTTAAATTTAACAATATTTTATAATAAATTGCATTATAATTGTATTATCTGCATTATAGCCATATATTGGCCAATATTTTAAGATGAATTAACAATATCTGAAACTTAAAAATTATCATTAATCATAATAAAACATACATAAACATTAAAGCATTTCAACCTCTTAACAAAATTGAGTCAATTTCTCGCATATTTTCCCTTTTTGTAGCCTGAAATCATAAAAAAATAAAAAAATTTTCCAAAGAAAATTTGTATGCTTTTACACAGGGCAAGTTTTCTTGCCGTAAGTCTGAGTTTATAGGAGAGAGTGGTAAGAAGAAAGAAGAGGGGTACACACTTGCTTGTACTGGCAAGTATCTTCAATTCTCTTTTGTTTTCTCATTTTCACTATGGCTTCTATTAGGTTTTGACATACAAAATTTAACACAGACTTGCTGTGTGTAAACAGACGAGCAATTTTAAAACAGAATCGAAGAGACTTGCTTCAAGTAAACTTGCCCTGTGTAAAAGCAGACTTTCTAACATTTTTGAACAACATAAAAATATAAATGAAATTGTAATAATATTTTCCAAGCATTCTAGGTTTTATTTGAAAACATAAAATATGAAAAAATCATACTATTTAAGAAATTATTTATAAATGTTATGAATTGAAGTCAATGAAATCAAATCATAATATTTGTGTTGATACTTTTTTCTGTGTAATTTTTTAATGTTTTGTTTTACCATATAAACTTTCACTTGAGCTGGGTTTAGAAAATAAGGCCCCAGTATTGAGCTTTGGTATAAAAGAAAAATATTTTAAAGCAAGCTTTAAAACTGTTTTTAAATAATAAAAATAATATACCTAAGACGAAAAGTACATACATTTTTAAAACAGACAGTCTTACATTAACAGGGCCTTGTATTAAGCTTCAAATATAATTGAATCACTTAAAATAAAAGATATGTAGCCGAGATGCATATTAATATTGTAGTATTTTTGATAGTGGAAATCAATTTGTGAGATGTTGGAAATCCAAGTTGTAAAGCCAAGATTTCAGCACAATCTCCTCATAAAAAACTGCGAGGAATTTTATCGCATTGTTGGACTCAGATGTTTTAAATGTGTTTGATATACCCAAGCTTCTTCAAAAGACTATAATAAAACTTTCATATATTGATATACAAAATGTCGCTGATCAAATTATTGATGAATTTGGAAAAATTTTTAAAACGCAAAAAGTATTTTTGAAAGCTAAATTTTTATATGACATTTTTCATTGGCATTTTTAAAATGTGACAAATTGACCCCAACCTCCATAAAATATTAAAAATATTTATTTCAATGTCAGTTAGTAATGCTTCAGCTGAAAGGTAATTATTAACTCTTCGTCGAATAAAGACACATCTAAGGTCAACAATGTCCGAGGATATGCTGACCATTCAGCGATACTGCGTATTGAACACGAAGATGAAATATGTCCTTACAAAGTTATTGAAAAATTGTATCCAAAGGTAGCCATAGAATCATTTTATAAAACACCTTACTTTACTTTTTATTTAAATATTTGGTCAATTCACAAGGTCTCTTATCAGTCATATTGTCATAATGTCCTAATATATCACGACTCGACGGCTCAGCTTAACCGACTCTTAGGCATTCGGTGTTGGTCTCTGCTGGATCGTTACGATAACACAATAAACATGGCATAGAAAGTAGTATTATTTTAGGACATTTTTTGCTTGAAAAGCAATGTGAAATATTAGGACATTATGACAATATGACATGATAAGAGACCTTGTGAATTGACCAATTGTGTAAGTTATTATACAAATACAGTACAAAATATAAATATACTTTAGGCCTTATTCATAATCAATTTTTAAATTTATTACAGGTTTATTTTAGAAAATTAAAAATTGATTATGAATAAGGGGGTTTATATATAAATTTAATAATACATTAGATAGAACGACAATTTTATGTAGAATATAAGTTGTATTTCATAATTCTAAACATTAGTCGAAAAGGGCTATGGAAACATTTTAAAAGGTTCCGTCAATTTTCAAGATTTTTACACATTTATGTTTTCACCAAAAGTTCTGTTTTTTAAGAGATTTACTTTAAGAACTTGCAGATATTTGTCTAATATTGTAATAGTTTTTAAAATATTCAATGTTTTTCCAATTTTAATACAATACATTTATAAAAAATTGTCTAGTTTTTTGTACTTACTCCTTTTAGTTAAAATCTTTAAGTAAAACTGCTAAAAGTGAAGTCTTAAAAGTTCAAATATCTCGAAAACTAACTAAGACTTTAAAATGTTTGTCATATTTGTTGTCAGCGTGATATAATTGTAATAAAAAATATTGTTTTGAATTACGTGTAAACATAAAATATATGAATGAAATAAAATCGAATACAAATTTAATTTCAATAAACTTTATTTTGATCTTATCATTAGTTTAATTAACTTTTTTCTAAAAAAAATAAAAATATTCTTTAGCTGGATTTGCGCCTGCCAACAAGCATACCTAAACAAGAGCGGAAAGCGTTTTCAAGTTGTCAAAAATTCTCGTGCCCATACAATTTGTATGCAGCATACCGAAACAACTAGGCGGCAACGCATTGCAAATGGAAAATCCGATTTTGACAGCGCGTTTAATAGTGAATTTAGTTGCAAAATACAATAAATGTAAATACATAAATAAGTCCCGGTCCACACTGTGAAACATTTGCTGCAAAACATTTTTAAATTCTCGTTTGAAACTGCATTCGTGTCCACACAGTAAAGTTTTTGCTTTTCAATTTTTGACATTTTTGTACAGAACGAATATGAACGAATAAATGTGAATGACATACTCAACAAAAACTTCATGTACATGAAACATAGTACCCTTTTCCATTCCTTTTTCCCCTTTCATCGACAAACTCAAATGTTTTGCAGCAAATGTTTCACAGTATGGATGGGGACTAAAGAAGGAGAAACAAATAAGCAAAAAACTCATTTTTTAAACTTTAATATTTAGTTTTTTTTTTTATAAAATTTCAAAAAACAAAAAAACAGTAACACCAATATTGTAATGTACTTTATTGTTTAAATAATCCGGGTTGTTATATTTACTTTTTTGATAACCTTGTATTTATTATTTGACGTAGCGTTGGCGCTCTTGTTTAGGTATGACATTTCATCGTTAAAGCTAAGCGGAAAAAATCGTTCCGGCTTCTGCTCTTGTTTAAGTAGACCTGTAAATGAATAAATGTTGAATATATAAATTCTTTTATATAAATATTATTATATTGTTTACCTAAATATAATAAAGGACTTCTAAATGTTTCTAAATATAAATTTTCATAGAAATTGTTTTTTTTTTAATTTTTCATATCGAGGGCCTATATTCAAAACCAAACTTTTCAGGAGAGCCCAAAAACAGTTTTTTTCGCGTATTACTTGAGTTATTAAAAATCGGTATTCTACAATATTTGTTTAAAGCAACTACTGAATCTCACATACATATAATTGTTGATAACTTTGTGATAGATAGAGGGTTTTGATTCTCAAAAGTATTCAATGTGTATGTATACAAAATACCAGATAGAGGGTTTTACATTTGAATAAAAATAAATTATTATATTAAACGTGGCTTATTTAAGATAATGGCTAATAATGTAGCATAAGATAAAACAAATTAACAATAAACAATATTAAACAAAAAGTTATACACAATTTTTTTTTGCTTTTTTAATTTTTATTAGTGTTTGATTGGTGTAAATTATCATAAAAATAATGGTATTCCTCTTATTAGGCTGAATTGATAGTGGATCAGAATATAGAGATTTTGGTACAATATGTCCTGTATAAGGTTGAATATGGACAGTTAGATCAATGTGATCTAAATCAAAATTCAATTTATATTTTACACTACCATCTGGAAGATATAAAAGAGATTTTAATTAGACACAGTACGATTGTTATTATTTGTCCTTAAAGAATTTCGAAAGCTTTGTAGAATTCTTTAGGACAAATATTAAAGTTTTTCAAGGACAAGTAATAAAATAATTATCGATCATTCAACAGTTTTTATGCTCTTCTGAAAACTTTGCAAATTTCACTTAAGTTTTTTTGTCAAAACAACTAAACAAAAGGCCAAAATATTTTCATGGTAATTCAATTATGATTCGTCTTTCGCTATTTTGAGAAACAATTAAAAAATATCAAATTCATGTTCATCATGCAAAAAATAGTAAGAAAACATATATTGCAAGAAGAAATTATTCCAAAAAAATATTTGAAAATATTGAGGGTTTTGCATTCAGCAAAATTAATTGTGTATGATAAAGAAATAACAAAAATGCAAATAAAACAAGAAAAAAATATGTTTGTTATTAAATTCACACCATAGACTAGGGTTGTTTTACTGAACATTTTACCATCAAAAAGTAATTTTCGTGAAAATTAAAGATAGAGGGTTTTGAATATAGGCCCTCGATGTGTTATATTTCCGTGATTTGAACTCTTACAGATGCATGTTATACCATAAATTAAAGCTTTATGTCTTGGATATTATTTTTTCTTTAGAGTATAATAATTCTGGTGGCTGTTTTGGAATATTTGTCTGCTCCTTCAAGAATGTTTAAAATCTATCCTTTTAGCTTTATCCTTAATTAAATTTTGTATTCCGAAAATTCGAAATAAAAATTGACATGCACTTTCAAGGTATTGCAGTGAACATAGTTTTTAATTAAAATTCAAAATTAGTTAAAAATTTAATGAAATATTTAGATAATACCTCGAACTTTTATTTATGTAATATACAGCGTTTATGGTGAATATATCTTAACATTTTTAGCAAAGTGATAATATAAAAAACACTACTATATTTTTTTATAAAATGTAGTTTATTTTATAGAAAAAATCAATAAATGTTTACATACATATTATATGTACATAAGGACTGAGATCGAAAAATTTTTAACATACATATATGGGGCATTTCACGTCAAGTGAACCAACTTTTGAAATCGATGTCTTCCGATCGGCATGAAATTTGCACCAATGTTAGTTCTATTGGATAGTAATTCGGACACAATTTTTCAACAAGATCGGTCAAGAACTCTCTGAGTTATAGGAGGTCAAAATTTGACATTTTGGCCAAACAGGTGTTTTTTCTTATCCATATAACTTATTACCTATTGTTCTTAGCAAAATGTGTCCCAAATAGTTTAGATAGCTATTTATGCAATCTTTGGAAAAAAAAAATTAAACAAAATTAATAAAATATTTTTGACTTTTTTTTTAAAAAATCAAAAACATTTTTGACTTTTTTTTCAAAATGGGCCCTTTTTATTTTTTATTTTTTTTAAGAAAGCTTAGGTCTTTTCCTAAGCGACCTATATGGTCGCTTAGTGGGATGCGAGTGGGATATCTATCAAAAAAAATATTTTGTAACTCAAGATATAAAATTTTTGACTTTTTTTTGCAAAATCAAAAACTTTGTTGACTTTTTTTAAAAAAATGGACCCATTTTTTAATTTTTTTTTTGCTCAGAAGAAAGCTTATGTGTTTTCCTTTAAAACCTTTTTTGTCGCTTAGTGGGATGAGAGTGGGATATCTATAAAAAAAAATGTTTTGTAACTCAAGACATACAATTTTTACTTTTTTTTTTGCAAAATCAAAAAATTTTTTGACTTTTTTTCCAAAATGGACCCTTTTTTTATTTATTTTTTTTTTCTCAAAAGAAAGCTTAGGTCTTTTCCTTTAAAACCTTTATGGTCGCTTAGTGGGATGCGAGTGGGATATCTATAAAAATAAATATTTTGTAACTCAAGACAAAGGTTTTAAAATTTTTAGCATATGCACTATTTTGATTTTTTTCGTATTTGTGTGTAAACCTTAAAAACTAAACTTACGCAGAGAAACTAGACACATTAGCCTTTCCGATGGTATGTAACATAACTAACTAAAATTTCATAGCCTCGATACTGTAATACCCATAATATGTTAACCTCAGGAATAAAAATCACTTTTTATACCCTACACCACCATAGTGGCGAGGGTATATTGGATTTGTGCAGATGTTTGTAACGCCCAAAAATATTAGTCTATCCGACCTTAAAGTATACCGATCGACTGAGAATAGCTTTCTGAGTCCACTAAACGATGTCCGTCCGTCCGTCTGGCTGGCTGGTTGTCCATGTAAACCTTGTGCGCAGAGTACAGGTCGCAATTTTGAAGATATTTCGATAAAATTTGGTACATATAATTTGTTCGGCCCAAGGCCCAAGCTTATTGAAACTGGCTGAAATCGGTCCATTATTTCACCTAGCCCCCATACAAATGTCCTCCCGAAAATGGACTTTATCGGTCACAAATGTTCAATTTATATAGGTATCTACACAATTTTTTCTCCAAATAAGTTTTATATATACGGAATTCATGTCACTAAATTTTATTATGATCCGTCCATAATTAGTCATAGCTCCCATATAAGGCCTGCTTCCGATAATCAGTTTAACGAGCATAAATCTCCTAAAAATGTTGGTATACACATAAAATGCAACATAAATAACTTTTATATAGACATTAATCACACCACCTAATTTCATGGTGATCGGTCCATAATTTGATATAGCTCCCATATAAGGTCCACTTCCAAAAATCAATCACGAATATAAATTATTGCGCTGAAAACTATCTATAGGATTAACTAAAAAAGCCGCAAGATACAAAACTCAGATAAATTTTGGGGGTGGAAAATTAATAGCGGTCGGCCTCACATTGCAATCCCCTCCAGTGGCTGTTATCGGTCAGTTGTGGTGGTTTTTATTTTTAAAAAATCAATTTAAAAACCTTTGTCTTGAGTTACAAAATATTTATTTTGATAGATATCCCACTCGCATCCCACTAAGCGACCAAAAAGATTTTAAAGGAAAAGACCTAAGCTTTTTTTTTGAAAAAAAAAAATAAATAAAAAAGGGTCCATTTTGGAAAAAAAGTCAAAAAAGTTTTTGATTTTGCAAAAAAAAAGTAAAAAATTTTATGTCTTGAGTTACAAAACATTTTTTTTATAGATATCCCACTCGCATCCCACTAAGCGACAAAAAAGGTTTTAAAGAAAAACACATAAGCTTTCTTCTGAGCAAAAAAAAAAAAAAATTAAAAATGGGTCCATTTTTTAAAAAAAGTCAACAAAGTTTTTGATTTTGCAAAAAAAAGTCAAAAATTTTATATCTTGAGTTACAAAATATTTTTTTTGATAGATATCCCACTCGCATCCCACTAAGCGACCATATAGGTCGCTTAGGAAAAGACCTAAGCTTTCTTAAAAAAATTAAAAAAAAAAATAAAAAGGGCCCATTTTGAAAAAAAAGTCAAAAATGTTTTTGATTTTTTAAAAAAAAAGTCAAAAATATTTTATTAATTTTTTTTAAATTTTTTTTTTCTAAAGATTGCATAAATAGCTATCTAAACTATTTGGGACACATTTTGCTAAGAACAATAGGTAATAAGTTATATGGATAAGAAAAAACACCTGTTTGGCCAAAATGTCAAATTTTGACCTCCTATAACTCAGAGAGTTTATGACCGATCTTGTTGAAAAATTGTGTCCGAACTACTATCCAATAGAACTAACATTGGTGCAAATTTCATCCCGATCGGAAGACATCGATTTCAAAAGTTGGTTCACTTGACGTGAAATGCCCCATATGTTAATAAAAATGAAACCACTAAACTTACAGTTTTGAATCTTTTTTTATCTTATTGAAATTATTGTTACAATTCACAAAAAAAAAGATATATTTTTATAGTTCTAGTCACTAATGATGAAATTTTGAACCTTTTTCGAAAACCCTTCCATTATGGTTTTTATAGTGCTTTATGTCACTTTGTTCGAACAGGTTGTCCATCTCCGTTTAAAATCTACCACACTTTTGGACTCCTTTTTTGTGCTCTTCAATTCTCTTTTAAAAATAGCCCAATATCTCTCCACTGGAGGAATTGCCTCTCTTGGTACAAATACCATATTATTGTTCTTGTACCACTCAAGACCTTACTTACCATAGTGACAGATGCAAAATCAGGCCAAAAATAAGGAAATGGAAAAATCCTTTTTTGTAAACATTCCTTAATGTAAATTTCGGTATTTGTAGAGCCTTTTGTAACAAATGTTTGGCTTTTTTGCCGCAACTGCATATTGCTTACCATACCAAGAACTTTTTGGGAAATTTTGTCTGCTTTTGGATCTTACCTTTTCTTCAACACATAAAAAAATTGAACCAGAAGCTGCGAAAAATTTTCCATACGTACATTTCGTCATCCATTATGCAGCAGGTATATTTTTTGTATAAAATTTGACTTCAATTTCCGTGCTCTGTCTTTGGCCTCTAAATTTTTGGCAGAGTTCCTGTCAGAAACATTTTGAGCCTTGTATGCTTTTAAACCTCCATTGGCTTTAACTTTTCGTACCAAATAGTCCGAGTACTGTCCTAACCGGGCTTCTTTCCTACCGAAGGTGTTGGGAGCTCTTTTGAAAATGCTTTCTATTTTTTGGCTTTAGAAACATCATGTGGACCATTCCTTCTACCTCAACCAGATTTTCTATCAACGGACAAATTCTCCCGGTACTGTTTAATAACATTGGAAAAATATTGATAGCAGACCTTTGATTGTTTGGCCAACTTTTTGTAGGACCAAGTTGGGATTTGTTGAAAATATTTAATAATTTTAGTACGCCTTTTTTTCTGGTCACTCATTTTAATCAGATTAACAACAAATGAACATAATTGACTTTAAACATAATAACTGAAAAGCTTTACAAAGGTAACTTGATAAAAAAAAATCAAATAATACTTGGGTTAAAAGTTTTAATGAAAAACGTGTGTTAAGAATTTTACGATCTCAGTCCTTACATATATCCAGGAATTGTCTAAGTTGGGAATTTGAATACAAAAGTAAGCAAAATACAAGCGGAAAACTGTGTATATAATTAATGTTCGCTAATCTTTAAACATATATTCGCCACAAATGTAAGAAAACATATTAGGATCTTTAATACATCTCTCATCTTACTAGCCATATGAAATAATATAATAAGAGGAATTATATTTATTAAAAACTGCAGGAAATTAAAAGAAATTTAAATTTTTGAGGCGTTCGCTGTCAATTACAGAAAAACAGACTCTTACCTAACAGAAATAGTGATTGTTTTTCGGAGATATTTTATGATCACGCTAATTTACAAAAAAAATCTTTAATTTAAGTTACGAACATTTTTATAACGTACAAAAAATATTGTAAAATTTCGAGTTATTTGCCATATAGTTTATTACATCGTGAACAAATTTTGAACCCTTTTACTAAAAGCTAAACTAATAAGCAGTGTTGCCAGTTTAGCCTTTTTGAGGCTAAATTTAGCCTTTTTATTTACTCTTTAGCCTCGAAATTTTGGTTTTAGCTTCGTGGCTTTTTTTTTAGCCTTTTTTAAATTAAAAAAGGCTAGAAAAAAACCACGAAGCTAAAACCAAAATTTCGAGAATAAGCAGAAAATAAAAAGGCTAAATTTATATTAGTGAGACATTTTAATTTTAATTCATTACTGTTTTTCATTTAGCTTTTCAACATACTCAAGAATGGTGCAGTATTAAAAGAACAAATAATAATTGCCAATTTCAAGTGTTTCAAAATGAAATAGAGTATTTTACTTATATCTGAAAGCTATAATTGTCTAGCAAATTCACTTTCAAGACAAAATTGTTACTACACATTATATTCATCGTTATATAATGGACAAGAGTCCCACAAACTCTTGAAGGTTTGTGATACTCGATGGCTGTCATTTGAAATAGTCGTTAAACGTATTGTGGATCTATGCTCCGAGCTAAAACCAGCAATGCTACAAAGCCTAACATTTAAGTGATTAATATAGTGATTAAATTTGGTGTATTATCTTTTTTTTTAAACCAGTATTGCACAAAGTACAAAAAGTAAATAAATCATTTGTAAGCAATTCAGCAGATCCAACAAAGCTTTTTTCTGATTTAAAATTTCTTCTCCTTAGTTTGTGTTTTCAAATAGTAATACAATGCAGAGAATTTGATACATTATCGTCCCCAATTGAATATTGTTTAATGTTTTCGCCACGTTTTTCATATAAGTTTGAAGAATGAGAGATAAAATTAAGAACGGTTTAATTAGTGAAGATTCTGAAAAAATAATACGGCAAATTAAACAAATTGAGCAAATGCGACAAAGATTATTATGTGAAAACTCTTCGCTAAATCGATTTTTTATTCGTTGATGATATACTTAAAATAGTACTCGTAAATCCAAAAAAATATATTATGTATGTGAAAAATTAAACTGCTAATGAAATTACGAAGATTAAGCCTCAGGGGCAGAATATTTTAAACTACAAATGGAAAAATATAGAACCAACAATGTCCATTTTCTGATATGGTTAATCTAGTGTTATTTATATTTATATTTTTAGTCTTTCCTTCAAGTAATGCAGAGGTTGAACGACTTTTTAGTACAAGGAAATTGAAAAATTACATAAATATTAAGGGTCCTGCAATCTGTGCATTTTTAGACTCTCGCAAATGAACTGTCAAAAATTATATGGAAATTCGTTTGCACAACTCCGTTAAGTTTGCGCGACAATTTAGACTCGCAAACTTGAATTTTTTGTGCATTTGATGAATCAGTTGCTTTTGTTTACTTTTATTTATAAGAAATAAAAATCAAATAAAATATAAATATTTTGTACATGTAAAAATTGTGTGACTTTGGATCATAATTATTGGATTGAATGGCATTGTGTATGGAAATATTAACCAACAGCTAGAACATAAGCAAAATCTTCCAAACTATGTTTACCATTGTTTGTTCCAAAGATTTCACTTTCATTAGAAATTTTTAGAATTTAAATTTATACAATTTTTTAAGCATTTGTTTAATTTATTTTTGTTTGATATTCTTATCAAATAGACATTTTCTGTATAAAATTGCACAAAATTTAAAAGGTGGGTTCATGAAACACGTCGCGCAAATTTGCATATTTGCACAAATGGGAAACTTAAGCGTTTAAATGAGTACACTTATTATTTATTGTACTTTATTTATATTTACCCAAATTCTAGTTCTCATTCTGCCGATTATGATAAAACTATTATACCTGTTTTATAATTATACATGTATCTTTAAAAGACTGAAAATATATTAATGTATATTTTATGTAGTTATTTCGAAACACTAAAATAGTAAATACTTAGTACTTAAATTAAAAAAAAAAAACACAAAATTTGAGTTTTGTCTGTATAAAATATATGTGTATATTTATTATTAATGATTAATGTTATTTTTTGTTTGCTGCTGAAGTATACCTTTATAATTTTATTTACTTTTATGAATTTTATGAACATATTTTCTAATTTTTTATTTAAAAATAAATATAAACCCATATTCTTAATATATATTATTTTAGCTTTTTTTGTTGGCCTTTTTTAAAAGCAATTTGGCTTTTTCTGGCATTTTTTGGAAGTCAATATAGCTTCTTTTTTTACCAGCTCCTGGCAACACTGCTAATAAGGATGAAACTGAAAAGAGTTAATTTCGAATTCGGAATTTAGGTCCAAAAAATGTATGTCAAAGAAAAGATAACTTTGAGTAGAATACCATTACACAAATGTTTTTTAATTTTAGTCTCCATTTATGCAATATTCAACCAATAAGAAACATAATATAGAATAACCAAAAAATTAAATACGCCATATTTTAAAAACAACAGTTATGAAAATTAAATGTTCCACATATGTTTTAGCTATTATATTTTTCGCTGCACCAAACCAAAATTTAAACTTTGTTCCTCTGTGTTATGTTTACATATTTGAATTTGTATAATAGTGTACAGTTATAGCGTCATAGCGTGTTTCTAAATATTTCTATCGGTACATTTACTGTTTGTTTTTTATTTAATTCTTTTTAGGTCTTGATTTCCTGGAAAACTTATCTAGTGATTACGAAAATGCTCTAGTTTTAACTGGATTTGGAAAGTTTCATTTGCTTTTGCTGACAATATGTGGCCTTATTTACTTAAACACAGCCATTGGTGTGACTATTTTGTCATTTGTTCTTCCATCAGCGACATGTGACTTCCAAATGACATCCCAAGATAAAGGATGGCTATCAGCCTCACCCATGCTTGGCATGCTACTGGGATCATATTTTTGGGGATGTCTAGCTGATACAAAGGGCAGAAAAATCGTACTCATCGCAACTTTAATAGCAGACGGAATTTGCGGTTTATTGTCATCAATAGCGCCGTACTATTTAATGTTCCTGTGTATACGTTTCTTTAATGGATTCAAGTAAGTGTCTCATATTTTATTCAGTGACCTCAAAACGTTACTAACATACAGTGATGACCATAACTAACACATTGATAGTGTCAATAAATAACTAATATAATTTTATAATTTGAAAAAGCAAAGAAAACTATTTTTTTGTTTTATAAAGCTAAAGAAGAAAAATTTACATACATATGTACAACTAAATGGCTCAATAAAAATCTGTAAGAAAAAGTACAGAGAAACATCATTTATTGGGTTGGTCTTACAATTGAAACTAAAGTTTCTAAGAAACCGAAGAATTTCTAAACCGCGGTTTCAAACTTAACGGGTGTTCAAGAGGATAAAGGGAAATTTCTGTGAATGAAACTCTTTTAATAAATTATATTAGTTGGCTTATATACATTAAAGTTGGCTAATATACTTTTCAGTAAAGAAATAATCAATAATAGGGGGTTCAATGGTATAATGATACAAAAAAAAAAAAAAAAAAGGAAAACTAAACCAAACTAAGGAGTAGTTTTTCATTCTTCAAAATGGTACTTTTTGAATATTCTATCATAGAGTTTCCAAATAACCAAAGAATTTCAAAACCGCGGTTTCGGTTTTAAAAAATTTAAAACCGATCGGTTTCGGTTCGGTTTTGTGATCATTTATTAACTATTAAATCAGTTGATAACATAGAAAATGCTATACAAATTTAAAGTTCAAAATAGCCGAGTGTTCAAGAGGATAAAGGAAAATTGGTACTTTTTCTTTTAATGATACCTTTTTAATATATTAAATTAGTTAGTTTATATACATTAAAGTTGGCTAATATGCTTCTCAGTAAAGAAATAATCAAGAATAGGGTGCTCAATTGTATTATAATACCAAAAATGGAGAACTAAAATAAACTAAGGAGTATTTTTTCGTTCTTCTAATAGTACTTTTTGAATTTTCTATAATATTGAACCTAGAATCAGGAAATTACTTTGAAATTTCAAACTTGACAGTGGCTTAGTGTGGAAAATTGTTACTTTTTCTTCTAATAGTACTTTTTATTATATTAAATAATTGTACTTATTTGTATATATAATAGTTGGCTGATATGCTTCTGAGTAAAGAAAGAATCAAGGATAGAGGGCATAATGATATTGAGGTAACAAAAACTATTATTACAATTCCTATAATAATGAACCTATAAGCAGGAAATTAAACACGCATGATCCTGACTGAGTTAGAATATAAAAAAGGGACATGCAGGTACTTTTTCCAACTAATAGTACTTTCTGAATATTTTATAACGATGAACCATGGTTTAGAGAATGCGAATTCAAAAGGTATAATTAATGTAACTATTTCTTTATTGTAAAGGTACTTTTTGAATATCTTATAATAATAAACCTTAATATTGAAAATTAGGCACAAATGATTATGAATGAGTTAGAATTCACAAAAGGTGATTTTAGTGGTACCTTTCTTTTGTATTTTCTATAATAATGGACACAGAAATATGAAATTAGACATTCATGATGCTGTACTGTTTTTATTCTAATAATAAAAGTAAAATTGTCGGTTTCGGTTTTGGCCCTTGAAAAACTGCGGTTTCGGTTTCGGTTAAAACCGAATTGGAAACTATATTCTATCATATTCAACCTAGAATCAGGAAATTACTTTGATTTCAAACTTGACGGGGGTTCAAGTGTGGATAATTGGTACTATTTCTTTTAATGATACTTTTTATTATATTAAATTATTTTACTTATATATACATAATAGTTGGCTACTATGCTTTTGAGTAAAGAAAAAAAGTCATTAAGCCATCTATTCTTTGAATGGTATTATTTGAAATTGCTCTTATAATCAGTGTTGCCAATTTAGCCTTGAGCCATTTTTTTAGCCTTTTGTTTATTTTCATTTAACAATTTTTATTGCTAAATTAAAACTTATATATTTACTCTAATGACTTGAATTTTTGCTGTAGAAAATGAGTAAATCAGTTCAAAAAAATTGGCAGGAATATTATGACAAAAATTAACTAAAAATGTTGAACCAGTAAACAATTAAAGCACATACAAATTGTTGGAACCTTCCATATATTCTTCAAACATGCTCTAGTTCTCAAATTATATCATTCAATTTTTGCTCGAATATTTTATTATTTGCATCAAGGACGCATTCAAAATACTTGTTGTGTTCTTGCGGGGAAGCACAGTTGCTCAGAATTATTTTTCATCGGCCAAAACTCTGTAACTTTTGAAACGATTAAGATCTTTTAGTATTTTTTAATAAATATAAACAGGTAAAATGAAGAAAGATTTAAATAAAAATTTAAATTAAAATGCCATTAATATTATGCTTACTTGAGAGGCATATTAACCATCAAAATATTCTCCATAGATTTCGAAGTTTTTTTTTTTTTTATTTTACATGAATATATGTTTACAAAGTAATAACACAAATTTAAAGAGTTCAGGCGATAATTAGCCTTTTCTACTTAGAAAAATATTTGCAAAAGATATAGAATATATTATACATTACAATCATTTCGTATGTCTAGACAAAAAGTAACAAAAACCTATTGAAATAAAAAAAAAAATTTATATTAAAACAAAATTTAAAACTTCGTGGAAACTGACAATTCGTTAATGTGTAAATATTCAGAAATTTGACATCTGATATCATAATTGTGAATGAGTTTCAAAACTCTATCATTTACCATTTCGATACCGCTTATGGAGTGCAATCGTTTAGTCGAATAATGCCAAGGAAGATTGTATATCATCTAGAGCAGTTTATTTTGATATATTTGCAGTTTTTTGACATGACAGGTTGCGACGTCTTTCCACACAGGGGCTGCATAATACAGTATGAACATAAAAATAGCTTTGAATATTATGATTTTATTATCTAGACTTAGTGTTGATTTTCTATTTATGAAAGAGTACATTAGTCTTGCAACATTATTTATTTTGTTTATGACGTAAGAAACATGTTTGCTAAAGTTAATTTTTGAATTCAATAAAACTTCAGACTCCCATTTTATTGTTGTGTTATTATTTATGCTTAAATCTCTTTGTGGGATATAGCAAGGATTTCTTCTACGGGTGAAATATATTGCTTGAGTTTTTTGTAGATTTATAAGAATTTTACATTTCTTGAAATATTCTTAAATATTTTTTAAAGTTAATTGTCAGGAAATACTAGAAGATCAATATTTTTAAATGAGTTTGTGTCATTCTTTATTAACAAGTTTCCTTACCTAGCATGCGAAAAGCAGACTGCTACATCATCTAGAGCAGGGATGTCCAAAGCAAAAACTCTATTTGTGTTGGTGAGCGAAAAAGTGCTTCACTGAAAGAAAATTTTAGTGAAATAAATAAAAGATTTTTAAGGCTTTATTTGTTAACAATAATCAAATTAGCAATCTTAATCAAATTGTCTGCGACATATTATCATAGCTCATTAATTGAGTGTTCGGTATTAATAATTTTCGGCAAATTTAAAATATGTAAACTATTGTTGTTCGCTTATTTAATTACTCTTTCTTGATAAAAATCATTTCAAATCTGAAACAAATTAATCACAAAAGTAAATTGTGGGAAAAAACCAGACAACACTTCAATGATATTTTAAAGTTTGAAATATACTAAACAATCCAAATATTTCTTTCAGTGATCATGAAAAATTAGGGGTATCTGAATTTTTGTAAGACTGTGTATGTATACAAGTAAAGCCATCTTACAACATTGTCAGAAAAATGTGCATTAAATGGTTAACCAACTTATAGTAAAACATATGGTTGTTAATAATTTACTGAACATTTTTCTGACAATGTTGTAAGATCTTACAGCCATGTTTTAATAGCTTAAGCCGTGTTCTGGTCGCCCTACAATTTTTTACGATAGATCAAATAGGGCAGTTATTCGGTTAGTCAAAAAAAATCCCTAAGACATAAACTGACCAGATCTATCCAAAAAACGTGGATACAATACAAAGTTGCAAGAAGTAAACCCCTGCTCAGAGCAGTAAACATTGGAATACGCGCAAAATTATCAACACGATCATATAAATGGCCTAACTTTTGGGAACGAGTAATATTTACAGATCAATAAGAAGTAAAATCTTATACTGCCTTACTGCCACAAAATATTAACCCAACAGTGTAAAAGGAGGCAGTTGGTTTTGGAAAACTGAGATTCATCGATATGCTATGAATAAGGCTATGTATCTAGATATTTTAAAGGACAGCTCTCTCCCGAGTGTTGCAAGTTTGGGTCTGGAAGAAAATTATTTTTTTTAGGATAACGATCCAAAGCACTCGTTGAAAGTAGTTCAAGAATGAATACTCTATAACTCTATAAAGCTGAGTAATATTACCACTGAAATAACCAACAAATTGGCATTATATATGCCGTCTCGTTTACCAGATGTGATAAAAGACAAAGGAGGCCATACAAAATATTAATTGAATCTTTTAACACATATATATATATAAATATTCCCGTCGTTCCTACAAGGAGCATAGGACCTTAACAAAGTCTGGATCTGTTCATAGCGATGTTTTTAATTTCCTTACAACTAGTATTCATGTTTGCAGGATGGATCTCAATTTGTCTACGTCACGTATGAGCTGGACTTCCACTTCAACTCAATAACAGTTCCAGCAATATCTGAGCTTGGCTTTCGTATGGTGTGACCTATCCAATTCCATTTTCGCCTTTGTATTTTAATGGTTATATGTAACTGGTTCGTTAGATGCCATAAGCTGCTGTTTTACATAGTCTGTGGCCAAAAAACTTGATTATTCTAAGGTATTTGTTTGTAAAAACATGCAGGGCATTCACACATTCTCAGCCATAATGCAATATAGACGGAAAATTTGAGTTAAATAGATTTATTTTGATACTGCGAGAGAGAATTGGAACATTCAATTCAATATGAGTTGGCCATAGGCTTGCGTCGACTTTTTTATTAGATTGGGAATATCTGCGCCTGAGCTACCAGATGTTGTCATAATAGCGCCAAGTTAACAGAATGAATCAACCTCCTCCAAAGAGTCATTATCATCAATTTGCAAAGATATTTGCGACATCAATGTTAATTCGCATCACTTTAGTTTTGTCAATGTTTATCTTGAGACCAGCGTTCTTAGCAAACTCTGTGAGACGTTGCAATATGATGGTCATATCAGAGTACTGATGAGAGAGAAGGCAGATATCATCAGCATATTCCAGATAATCTAAAATATAGTGGTGACATTACACAACCTTACCGTACCCCTGCATGCAACAGCTTGCATTAATGTACACATTCTTAATGAACTGAATAATTTTTTGTGGGAACCCTCTACATTCAAGGGTCTACCAAATCAGCCTAATTATGAATGAAAATTCACCCGGATTTGTTTCCCTTTTCCCATTTTTCCTATTCACATTCAATGTTAAAAATAATTGAGACTATAGAATGCTCTCTCGAAGTCAATTAATATTATGTATAGAGGCGATCGCCGTTCGACACACCGTTCCACTATGATTCTAAGTGCATTGACGTGGTCAATACATTATTTATTCGGACGAAAGCCAGCTTGGTGCATTCTGAGTTGTGGTGTTATAGTGTCAGATAGCCTAATTGTTATTATGTGGGTTATTATTTTGTTCATGAGATACCTCGCCTGTTGTTACGTCTAGTTAAATCCATTTTTTTTTTTTTTGGTAGTGTTACTATTAGCCTTCTTTAAGCTCTTCGTGACGTTTTCGTTAACCCAGATATCTTTTACTGAGGGCAAAAGGATTTTTGCACTCGTATAAGGATGTATTTTGAGAAATTGTAATTTCCAGAGCTTTTGTTGTTTTCAATATCAGATAACAAAGTAGTGGTTGTGGAGATATTTAATACGTTATCGTGGGTAGTACAATTACATATTGGAATATAGTTTGGCCCCGGAGAGATCAATGAAGAATAATAGTTAGCTCATAGATGACGCTGGTCATCTTTGGATGTTATAAGTACACCTCTGTCATTGCTTATTGGTCTTCCAGATACGCTAGGTTTGTTTATGATATTTTTAATGAGCTTTTAGTTATCTCCGCTGTGATTTGTATCGGCTGAGCCTCAGTCGCTTTGTTGCTTACCCAAGTAGGTTTATCATTTCGTGCGATGGGTCTCACCAGTCGATCTGCAGCGGTATGGTGAGAACGAAGATAAGCTTTCGCGTTTTGGCAGAATTTCCGCCCTGGCTTTTAGTTTTTTTCTCTTAGTTATCAGTGACCATCTTTATACCCAATATGAGCTTTGGCAGCAGTAATAATGCGTTTAGTTTTTTACCAGTTTTTAAGCTGGTCAAATGATGTTGATGATAGGGATTGTTGGAATGCATTATTATAATTTGAGGCTACTGTCGGATTTCTAAGCTTGTTCACGTATTTACTGCAGCAGATTTGATGCGCATACTTGCTACCACTAGATTTTGGTCACTTGCTATGTCAGCACATCTTACGTCCAGGAGAGAACCGCGACGATATTGCGCGATAGAGGAGACTGTAGAATTCCTCTTTGACAGAATATTCTGAAACATCTGTAGGTGCGTAACAGTATATACATGTTTATAACGGCACTATGGGCTTCTCTTGGCAGCAGAAGGCCAACACCGATGATCTTGTGTCATTTGCTGGTTTGCCGAAATATAGAAGATGGACACCTCCGTGGTTGTTGTATCACCAAAATCTAGTCAGCGAAGTTCACTTAGCCCCAAGTATAGTAGGTTGGAGTTCACAAATTCCTTGCAAAGTGGAGCTATTCGCGATGTTTCTAAAGTGTTTATATGTTCCAGGTTCCAAATCGAGCCCATTTTTCATGCTAAAAACCGTCATTTGATCAGAACGATGTTGTTTTTTAGTTGTTTCGGTTTCTGTAATCGTTTCAATGCAGGATGTAGTAGCTGAGTAGATTTATCCACCCGATCCTGGTGCTGCAATTGTGCCTCCAGGCCGATGTTCGACAGAGCCTCGTTAGCGTTAACAGGGGTCACCATGTCCGTACTGGGCAGTGAGTGAGGTTGTCATTTGTAGAGGATAGACTCTGAAACTATCCAACGGATTAGCTCCTGGTTTCATTGGAAAGGAAATTCACTGATGATGGTTTTAGATACATAAAACACTGCATTAGGTTCATGCGGTGCATTCGTAAAGCCGATTTTAAAATTTTCCGTTTTGTACTTTAAATGGTATAAAATGGGCGAAACTCGAGTTTTAATACTTTTTTGTTCCCATATACCAGAAATTAAATTTAAATGGAATTTCAGTCCTTCTTAAGAAATTTCAAATGGACTCTGGCACTTTTTGAAATTTAAACGTACTTCTTATTATGAACGTAATAATAATCTTAAAAAATTACCTTTTTACCATTTGATCTATCTCACTTAAGACATTGAGAAATGGTCTCCTCAAATAATCTAAAAAATCGACACCTTATTTTTCCTCCATACAACGCAGCCATCCTAAAATTACACTAATTTCTCAGTGCAAATGAAGCATCTCAGATTTGCAAATGAAGCATCCATATTTAAATATCTACTATACAGCGAATATTACTGTTAAATTTAATATATTTTGAGAAGTTTAACAGTAAGACGTTCATGATATTAAATAATTGTTACAACGTCTTTTTTTACAGCGTAGCAGGCGCCATGGGCATTGTATTTCCATATTTAGGAGAATTTCAACCAACCAAATATCGGGAGAAGATTTTATGTTGGATGGAATTATTTTGGACATGTGGTATTATAATTTTGCCAGGTAAGTAAAAACAAAAGATTTGTTTTTAAAATGTATGAACAATTTATTCTTTAAGAATAGTTGACGGATGCTCCAAAAATCAAAATACATTTTTGGTATATTAAATCAACAGAATTCATTTACCAAATCTAAAATTGTAAATATCTTCTAAAAAATTATTAGATCTCAAATGTTTTGATATCATTGGACTGAAGAGATATAAAGTGGCTTCGCACAATATTTATGCATCCACTTTATATCTCTTCAGTCCAGTGATATCAAAACATTTGAGATCGAATAATTTTTTAGAAGATATTTACAATTAACATCCGGACTTCGGCGGCCGAAGTCGTTTTTATTTATGATACCAAATAACAAGGGTATTACAAGTATGTAAATATGTACTTTTTAAGTTTTCATTTAGTACCATTAAAAAATCTTTATTATTTATTAAATACTACGGGTAAATGCAGCTAATATTCAGAAGAATATTGTTGGATTTATGGAAGAAAAGTTTAAGTGAAATTCTTCTTTAGTGGCTATCGGTTGAGATGGAACGACTGTCAATACGGGACATAAATGGAGTAATTGCTTTATTTGAGAAACATCTGATACGAACATTACAATAGCCTGTGTGTTAATCGCACACAAATCAATTACCACTGTGTCATTTGTTTTTAAGTCTCGATGGAACCATTACAGCTTTCCCGGCGGTATATAAAAAAAAATTCCCACAGAATTACAAAAAGTTCATATAAATTTGATAAGCACTGATCAAAGATCCGGCATTTCGGCATGTTTAAAAGAAGTTTGTATTTTAGAGATTTCTTTAAAAGTATTGTTTTAAAAACTATGAAAAAAAATTCATTTTGTTAGCTATGCTACAACGATCATGAGTCACAAATAATCTGCATTCTCATAAGAAGCAGACGTGCTTTTTATTCGCTCCGCGATTTAAGTAAAAATTTAAATACAAAAGAAAAAATTAATATAAATAAACAAATAAATACTACAATATATTACAAAAAAAAAAAAATTGTTTATTTTGTTTACTTTCTTTTTTCAAATTTCGTTAAATTACTGTGAGCATATGAACTCTTACAATGAGAGTAGGCTTAGTTTAAACGGCAGAAATGCCAACATATTTCTGAACGGGAGGGGGAAAATAGAAGTGTAAATAAAAATATAAGAGATCCAGACTTTAACAAAAATTATTTAACCGCCAAACCGATTGAGAGAGCGCGCTCTTGTTCCACCGTGATACAAATACATGAGAATAATATTACAGATACATTATCACCTATAAATTCTTGTTTAGAACAAAGTATAAAAAAAAAATGTTCTGGTATAACCACAACAAATACTGCAGTAAAACCAACAGAGTCAACAATGTTAAATACACAAGCTTGTGATAATCCACTAACAACACCTAGCGAGAGTTTTAATATATTTAGCACTGAAAATAAATTAATGGAAGATAATGGTACATCAAGAGGTGATATACCTAAGGTTGGAACTAAGAAAGGTAAAACTAAGTAAGAATTAATAAGCGAAATTTTGGTCCCCAGAAAAGTTTGGCTTCTGGAAAAAAGCATAAAATTACTGATAACCCCTTGAAAAGTTACCGTTTTGCTCTCTTGAGTGAGGATGATTTTAATCATCAAAAATCTATCTATGATAAATCTATCTGAAAACCGTTAAGACCACCACGAATATTCCTTCGTGAAACTCGCTCCATTAGCTTAGTAAAATCATTTATTGAACTCATTGGTAAAAATAATTTTCATATTGTCCCAATAAGAAAAGGAGGTGTGCAAGATACAAAAATATTTGCATACACTGAGGATTGTTGTAGAAAAATCTCTCAACACCTAAATGACAGTAAGAATATTTGTTATTCATATCAACTTAAAAGTAGCAAAGGCTTGATAGTAATCATAAAAGGTATAGAGTCCAGTGTAGATACAAACGAAATCAAGGAGGCCCTTTAAGAATTGGGCTATCAGACAAAGAATGTAGTCAATATATTTAATAGAGACAAGGTTCATCAGCCAATGTTTAGGGTTGAGTTAGAGCCTGATGATGGGAAATTAAAGAGAAATGAAACTCACCCTATATACTCTCTAAGATATTTGTTGAATCGTAGAGTAAATATAGAGGAACGTCGTAAGCGTAATCGTCCAGTTCAGTGCAGTAATTGTCAGGAATTTGGACATACACAAAATTATTGTACCCTACGCACTGTATGTGTTGCATGCGGAGACCTGCACTCTTCGTCACAATGTGATATAGTTAAGAATGGTCTCAGTAGAAAATGTGGTAACTGCGGTGGAGATCATTCCGCCAATTACCGCGGATGCCCGGTCTACAAGGAGTTATTAAAAAGATTAAGAGAGAGGCAAAAGCGGATGAGAGGTGAAATAGTTGAACCAACACCTACAAATTCGGAATCTACATCTAGACCACTAATCTCTGGAGAAATTTTTTCAAATATAAAAAGAAATGCGGCTCATCCAATATTACAGCAAAATGACCAAGGAGCTACAATTAATGCTGGAGCCAGCTCATATGTCAGTATTTTAAGATCGGGTTATAAAAAGTCCAGTGTCTCCCAAAATATGGGAGGGTTGCAAAACCTTATGCAAGCACTTACTGAGAATATTTCCTCTCTTAATAAAAATATGACTAACTGCATGTCATCCATGCAAATCACAATACAAGAGCTTCTCAGAGCACAGAACCAAATGATTCAAATTCTATTAACAAAAAAATTTAAACCAGCACAAATCGGAAATTTTCCATTTTATGTTAAATAAAAGCATCGATGTGATGTTAATTTCGGAAACACATCTTACAAATAGATATAACTTTAATATATCAGGTTACTATTTCTACTATACAAACCATCCGGATGCTAAGGCACATAATGGTACCGGTATCATAATTAGAAACCGATTGAGACACTATGCCCTAGATGCGTTTTCAAAGGATTATATGCAAGCACCATATATTCGCCTTGAACACCCAGCTGAAGAATTAACTTTGAGCTCTATATATTGCCCTCCTCGTTTTTCGATGACCAAGGAAAAATTTGAAGAATTCTTTATAACACTAGGAGATTGGTTTCTGGCATGTGGAGACTACAATGCAAAACATACATATTGGGGTTCGCGATTGGTGAATCCCAGAGGTAGACAGCCGTATAAAGTTCTAGTTGATCGCAAAAATTGCTTAGATTTCGTGTCTCCTGAACACCCAACTTATTGACCAACTGATCCTAGCAAAATTCCTGATCTAATGGACTTCGCCATATGTAGAAATATTAGTCGAAATACAGTATTCACAGAAATATCCTATGATCTATCTACTGACCATTCTCCTGTAATTATTATTTATTGGACTCTTTGTGTTTTAAGACAAATTGGCTAAAATATAGGAAATATATCAGCAGTCATATCCACACAAATCCTAATTTATAGTATGTGGAAGACATTAATAAAACCCTCAATGACTTCACGTAATTGATAGTATTGGCTCTGGAACACTCTAGTTCCTAAATCCCTCCAAAAACTAATACGACTATTTCAAATTCGGATATTGAAAGACTTCTTCTCGAAAAGAGAAGACTCACCTGCTGTAAAGCAGAGGCTGTCCACAGCACACAGTGGTTTAGAAACTTTTTTTTTTTGGAAATAATTCGGTATCTCGGGAACTATTGGATATATAATTACAAAATTTCACATGGTTAGAGCTGAGGTGTTTTTGAGTTGAATTACATTTGTTCAGCTTCCTAGGGGTAATACGGGCCAGTTTGTGCCCCCTCAAAGTTGGTCACCTCGGGTCTCAAAATTTTTAAAAAAATCCCCAAAAATTCATTTATGATCCGAATGAGCTGAAATTTAAAATATAAATAGTCCTTGAGAAGATCTACAAAAAATACGCTTACATGTGTAGGTTATCTCCTTCAGTTGAAGAGATATTTAGGTTTATTTATTTATTTTTAATTTTTCTCGATTTTTTTTTGTTTTTTAGATATGGCGGCCCTACGGAGGGTCGAATTTTTTTTTCAAAAAATTAGCTATATTGGCAATAAAATTCTAAATAAAATAAAAAAAACTTGGTAACAGTTATCTCGTCCGTGTAAAAAGTTACACGCATCCAAAGTTGGAACATGTAAAATGGGCCTAATTTTTTACGATTTTTCCTAAAAAAGTCCCTATATTTTTTCTTTTGTAGAAACAAATTTTCTTTGGGACTATATACAATTTTTATATGTTCCGGAAAGAAAACTTAATGCAAAAGCATGTAAAGTAAAATTGGGCTCACTTAAGCGGACACAGTATCCCCCAGACCTATCCAAACTTGGACAATTTTAAAAAAAATATTTAGGTTTCAGTAAAAAATTCTAAAAAGGCAAAGCACCGATCCTCGAAAAAGTTCCGTATTTGTATAACCCTATATGTTGTTTAAATACTTAGAAAGTTGTTTTACTATCACACGGTAAATAGCGTCACAGTAGGCACTTTTCTAAAAAAACTTAGTTTTTGGAACACATTTTCCCCGTTTTAGGAATTTCGGTATTTGAAAATAAAAAATGTCAAAAATTATAATGTCATTAATTTAAGGACATTTGGATCTAAATTAGTTCCCAATTTTGTTATGATATCTTTAACCGTTAAAATTTTACATTAAATCAAATTTTATATTTTTCTTCATGGAAAATCACCATATTATAATTTTTTTAGTTTTTAGGGTAAATGACGTTCAAAAAATTAATTAAATTCTTTAATTTTATTAAAATATGAATCTACAAGTCTTAAGGTTTTCAACAGTATCAAATACTTATATAAAAAGCCTTTGTTTTCTCCTCAGAACTTCCACAAACCTTACTCCCTTCGGAAAATTTGTACATTTTTCATATATTTCATGCAAAATGTTACTAACATATCAAATGTAAATTCTGAATTCAAACATACACTGACTTAACAGAATGTTTGGTGTAACAGATTTTGCATGCAATATATGAAAAAACGTAAAAAATTTTCAAAGGGGGCAAGGTTTGTGGAGCTTCTGAGTAGTAGATATATGCTTTTTATATAAGTATTTGATACTGTTGAAAACCTTAAGACTTGTAGATTCATATTTTAATAAAATTAAAGAATTTAATTAATTTTTTGAACGTCATTTACCCTAAAAACTAAAAAAATTATAATATGGTGATTTTCCATGAAGAAAAATATAAAATTTGATTTAATGTAAAATTTTAACGGTTAAAGATATCATAACAAAATTGGGAACTAATTTAGATCCAAATGTCCTTAAATTAATGACATTATAATTTTTGACATTTTTTATTTTCAAATACCGAAATTCCTAAAACGGGGAAAATGTGTTCCAAAAACTAAGTTTTTTTAGAAAAGTGCCTACTGTGACGCTATTTACCGTGTGATAGTAAAACAACTTTCTAAGTATTTAAACAACATATAGGGTTATACAAATACGGAACTTTTTCGAGGATCGGTGCTTTGCCTTTTTAGAATTTTTTACTGAAACCTAAATATTTTTTTTAAAATTGTCCAAGTTTGGATAGGTCTGGGGGATACTGTGTCCGCTTAAGTGAGCCCAATTTTACTTTACATGCTTTTGCATTAAGTTTTCTTTCCGGAACATATAAAAATTGTATATAGTCCCAAAGAAAATTTGTTTCTACAAAAGAAAAAATATAGGGACTTTTTTAGGAAAAATCGTAAAAAATTAGGCCCATTTTACATGTTCCAACTTTGGATGCGTGTAACTTTTTACACGGACGAGATAACTGTTACCAAGTTTTTTTTATTTTATTTAGAATTTTATTGCCAATATAGCTAATTTTTTGAAAAAAAAATTCGACCCTCCGTAGGGCCGCCATATCTAAAAAACAAACAAAAAATCGAGAAAAATTAAAAAAAAATAAATAAATAAACCTAAATATCTCTTCAACTGAAGGAGATAACCTACACATGTAAGCGTATTTTTTGTAGATCTTCTCAAGGACTATTTATATTTTAAATTTCAGCTCATTCGGATCGTAAATGAATTTTTGGGGATTTTTTTAAAAATTTTAAGACCCGAGGTGACCAACTTTGAGGGGGCACAAACTGGCCCGTATTACCCCTAGGAAGTTGAACAAATGTAATTCAACTCAAAAACACCTCAGCTCTAATCATGTGAAATTTTGTAATAATATCTCCAATAGTTCCCGAGATACCGAATTATTTCCAAAAAAAAAGTTTCTAAACCACTGTGCAGCAGTACGAAAACTGAAAAGAGCTCTTCATTTAGAAGAGGATCGCATAAACGAAAATTATATTAAAAGTTTGACGAGCACAAAATACACAAATTTCTCTCTTTGGAAGGCAACGAGGAACATTAAGCCACCGGTAGAGACACAAAGCGCTTTAAGAAAAGCTGAAGGAACCTGGGCACGAAGTGCTATAGAAAAAGCCACAGTATTTGCTGAATATCTAAGTGAAGTATTTCAACCTAATTCCACGGCAAATGAGTTCGAACTCGAAGAATTGCCGGTTTTAACAATGGCTAATACAGCCCAATTCGATATTGGTCCTGAGGATGTTAATAGAGTAATTAAAAATAAATTGAACTTGAAAAAATCACCGGGATATGATTTAATAACTCCATCATTGATTAAGAAGCTACCAAATGTGACAATAATTGTGCTTTCTATATTGTTTAATGCAATCTTGAAACTTGGAATTTATCAAAAAAATTGGAAAATTTCTCAAATAATGATGATACCGAAACCGGGTAAAGATTTCTTCTTATAGACCTATCAGCTTACTCTCTTGTTTGTCGAAGCTATTCGAGAAAATATTCCAGGAAAAGATCAAACTAGTTTTGAATGATGGAAATATTATCCCAGTACACCAATTTAGTTTCCGTGAACATCATGGCACCATTGAACAAGTCAATTGTTTAACTGCAGAGATTAGAAAATCTTTTGATTTAAAGAAATATTGTTCGGCCGTCTTTTTAGATGTAGCTCAAGCTTTTGACAAGGTATGGCATAAAGGTCTAGTACATAAAATCAAATGTTTACTACCACTATGTACTCATAAATTGCTGGAATCTTATCTATCGAATATACTTTTCAGAGTTAAGTTCAATGATTACGTGACGAGAAAATACAAGATTAGAGATGGCGTTCCACAGGGAAGTGTACTAGAACCTACGTTATATTTGATTTACACCTCTGACTTGCCTACGAGCGATTAATTGACAATTTCTACATTTGCGGATGATACCGCCATTATTACCTCACACGAAATCCCACTCAAAGTATCTAGTCAACTACAAAATTATCTCGTACGTGTGAAGACATGGTTGAAAAACTGACGAATAAAGGTGAATGAGCTGAAAAGTAAACATGTTACGTTCGCTCTAAGGAGAGGAAATTGCACACATGTTACACTCAACATCGTTAATATACCGAAGTCTGATTTTGTCGCCTACCTTGGTATTAATATTGATAGACGGCTTAATTGGATAGAAACCAAGAGACTTCACATGAAGCTAAAAGCCTCTAGTTTTCATTGGTTAATCAGTGATCAATCAAAATTAAGCCTTGAATATAAAGTCATCCTGTATAAGACCGTTTTAAAACCAATGTTGACATATGGAATTCAATTATGGGAAATGGCTAGCAACACCAGTATTGATCTTATACAGAGGGCCCAATCTAAAATTCTTAGGACCATGACGGGAGCACCATGGTATATAAGAAATGAAAACATCCACAGGGACTTAGAAGTGTCATTGGTAAAGGAAGAGTTCAAGAAAGTCCGTGAGAAATATATTGTTAAGCTGCAAAACCACCCCAATACGCTTGCAAGACAACTTGTGCAGATCTACCACCCCACTAAGATGAGTGTGCCAGTTAACCATTAAGGCTCTCTTGTTGGAGAGAAACTAGTTTTAATTTTAGTTATAAGATTTAAATACTTATTGTTAGGCCTATATAAAGCGTTAAAAAACAAATAAGGGAATTGGCTCTTCGAAGTGTTTTAGAAGCCACAAAAAGAACTACTTTAAAACTGTGGACAAGAAGCAAGAGATGGTTTCTTATTCACCCCAGAATTAAAGCTAGGCAAGATATAACATTTTTTGAGACCAAATCTCAATGTTTCCAACAATGAGATTGATAATGAAAAACAAAACGAATTATTTTTTTAATAATACTTATTTATATTAAATGTATTTTATGTGAACAAATAAAAGACTGAAACAATTTTCATTTCAATAAATGGAATAGTTCAAAAAATTAAAGTCCTCTGCGCCGACTGAAGAACTTAACCTAGGAAGTTAAAATAGTTTATGAGTATGTAAGGATATGGAGAATCTATTCATAGTATAGGAGAAACAATATTCGAACAAATTAAATTAGCTCACCCTAATGTTTATATCAGAAACATTATATAAATACATGTGGATTTAAAATCACAAGTACGTTAAATGAATTTTTTATTAATGTGTTAATTAAATTGTGGCTTCAGAAATTAAACAAATATTATTTCGATTTAATATTATTTTATTGCTACGAGTAATGTTTATGGCCTCGAATCTACGGGATTGAAACGGACGATAATTGACAAAATCAATACAAACTGATGTCAGTAAATAAAATAATTATGAAGAAAATGTGTATTTACCAATACTCAAAATACTTTATAAATGCTCCAAATTGTTTAATAATCTTAATAGATTTCACAAATATTTATAGAATTAAAAACTCAAAAAGTTTATTTTTTTTATGTGACAAATTACTAAAAGTGACAAATATCAATCAGATGATTTTTCGAACTAAACAAAGTAATTTAATATTCCATAATTTCATTAAGATATGTATTTGTTCTGTTTGGAACTAGTCAGAGTTATAAGTTATATTCCGAAATAATAATATGTACACCAGACCTGCCATTAATAACAGATTTGCTTTGAACGGGTATTTTTTATTCTTTATTTAGTATCTAATACTAACTGATGTAAGATTAGATTCTAATCGGTTAACCACAATCAGTGCCATTAATCGATTGAAAGTTGTAAAATTTGTTAAACAGTAAAGATATTTTATATTCTCGAGAAAATTAACAAGGTATAAACATTAAAATTAATAATGATCAATTTATAAAAAATATAAAAATATTTTGAAAATAGGTCTGCTCCGATTGAGATGAAATTTAACATTAAAGTTTTACCGACATACACATCGCACGGGGCGTGTTTAGGCTTATTAGAAACATGCTTGCATTACAGGTTTATCTAATTGCTACCGAGTTCACTATGGGTTAAATGGCTCAGCATAAATTTGATACATAAGAATTTTGAAGTGAACATTTGGAAAATACTCAATAATTATATATTTAAGGCCATGGTTTCTCAAAAAGTCATCTGCAAAACATAATGATCTAATTATTGATAGTTCTATTTTGAAAAACATATATTTTCTTATAAAAATAAATATATATTTTTGAACATTAACAAATACATGAAAAAAGTATTAAATCTAATAATTTGGCCGCGAATTTATATGAAAATACATGTGTTTTCTCGAACGTTCAAATATCATGTAGACTAATTATCTAAATAATAAGTCAGAAAAAACTTAACTTAATTAATATACCTTAAAAGATAATGGCACATAATCATAGTCAAACATAAAATATATATTTTAAGAGAAATAAAGTCGTCTTTACTTAAGAGTTGACTTTAAGTCTACCATAGACATGTTAAAGTATACATCTGTTTTTAACAGCATCAGCTGTTCTTCGCCATGTAAAATTTGGATCAATAAAATTATTACTGAAATATCATTAATTTGATATTAATCTTTCCTTTTCTATTTTACCACCACAAACTGCTTTTGTTCTTTAGTTTCCCGGTTACATTTATTGTTTGTCACTTTTGGTTTTTTTAATTTTCAAAGTCAACTGTTCAGCGAAGCTACTTGTCTATATTTTGTTGTATATTGTATAAAAATATTTTAGACATTTGAGGTGACACCCAGTTAAAGTCGGTTCAATTTAAAACATACTTTAATTTTAAATATAGTTGGAAAATAATACTTATCAACAATGTTGATAGCATGCGGTTATTAGCATTGTTTGTAAGTATGGCAACACTGCATGTTTAAGCTGCTAACATTAACATCGAAAGCTCTAGAATTCGAATGTACTAGTTTGGCCGTTAAGATCATTGTCGAAGATTCCCGAGAGATGACGTGTGTATAAATAGTGGCAGAGGTTGCTGTCTTGAGTTGATCATTGTCGCTGTTAGAGTTAACTGTCGCACAGTGGGGGATCTGAAAAAAAAAAGTGAAAATAAATCTGTATCTTCTAAACGAATAGCTCGATTTAAATAAAATTTCCCATGGCTATAGAGGAGGTATTGATAAGTTTAAGTTTTGAATTTGGGCTTAAACAAACAAGGGGGGTCCGAGCCACAATGCCCCAAAGTGGGGCACCTCGGGTATATCAAAAATTAAAAATGATGCCATCCGATTTGAAAGATTTTTATATATATGGAATGTACTAGACGAGATCTACAAAAACATTGCTTTAGCCATATATTATCTCTTATAGTTTACGAGTTATTCGCATTTGAAAAGTAAAATTTTATTTTTTTTTGCCTACCTTGGTCTGCTTTTTTGCTAATAACGGATCCAATTCTTTCCCGATTTTCTAGAAGTATCTTTTTTTGAATTAACAACAAATTTATTATTAATCTTAAGAAAGAAATGTTAAAAAATATCTTCTGAGTCAAAAGTTATGTGCATTCAAACTTAAAAAAAAATAAAAAAGTAGTTTTTCCGCCATTTATTTTCGAAAAAAGTAACTACATTAATTTTAAATTATACAGAAAATGAGAATAAGATAAATAATGTGTTTATATTTTTCTGAAAGGTAACATTTCGCGAAATATTGTAAAAGCAAAATAATATCAAAATTTGTATTATTGCGTGGTCCAGAGCCTTCCGAAGTAGACCTATTTTTTATGAAAATTTCAACTTTAGACAACATATTCTAAAACCGCATAGCTGCTTTCAAAAAATTAAGACCTGTTTTGTATGTCCCAATATGTTCTTCAATATTGTGCAAAGGGATTTCATAGCCCCGAGCTTGGTGCCTTCAATAGATTCAAAAATCAAAAAAATCACAATTTTGGGATTTTTTAAAAGTTTTTTGGGAATTGTGGGATTGTCAAAAACAATTCACTAATTTCTTTTTCACTTTTATATTTCGATCAAAAGTTTCTTATATATATACGTATTATATATATAAGAAACTTTTGATCGATCTTTTCTTTTCCACTAGTCTCATTAATGGCTTCAAAACCCATAACTCGCAGTAATTAGCTTCATATTATAATGTTCTTCGGTGTTTGGTTATGCAAAAGTCGGCAAGGCAGTGCAAAAAATATATTACAAAACTGCAAGATTTTATACTTTTCTGTATGTTGTTGAATTTGAATCCATAAATTCGACTAGTGGAAAAGAAAAGATATACATATTATATATCAACGTGTAGGAAATTATGTCCTCTTTTCAAAAATATACAAAATTTTTAAAAATTAAAAAAATGATAGAAGACTTTTTTCAAAAATATGGGAATAAAAAATGGTAGCTGATTTTTCTGGAAAATTTCAATATTTAAAATGCAATAAACATTTTGTTTATGAATCGTTTTTAATGAAACTTTAGACTTATATAGAAACTTTTGATCGAAATATAAAAGTGAAAAAGAAATTAGTGAATTGTTTTTGACAATCCCACAATTCCCAAAAAACTTTTAAAAAATCCCAAAATTGTGATTTTTTTGATTTTTGAATCTATTGAAGGCACCAAGCTCGGGGCTATGAAATCCCTTTGTACAATATTGAAGAACATATTGGGACATACAAAACAGGTCTTAATTTTTTGAAAGCAGCTATGCGATTTTAGAATATGTTGTCTAAAGTTGAAATTTTCATAAAAAATAGGTCTACTTCGGAAGGCTCTGGACCACGCAATAATACAAATTTTGATATTATTTTGCTTTTACAATATTTCGCGAAATGTTACCTTTCAGAAAAATATAAACACATTATTTATCTTGTTCTCATTTTCTGTATAATTTAAAATTAATGTAGTTACTTTTTTCGAAAATAAATGGCGGAAAAAACGACTTTTTTATTTTTTTTAAGTTTGAATACACATAACTTTTGACTCAGTAAATATTTTTTAACATTTCTTTCTTAGGATTATTAATAAATTTGTTTTTAATTCAAAAAAAGACACTCCAAGAAAATCGGGAAAGAATTGGATCCGTTATTAGCAAAATAGCAGACCAAGGTAGGAAAAAAAATAAAATTTTACTTTTCAAATGCGAATAACTCGTAAACTATAAGAGATAATATATGGCTAAAGCAATTTTTTTTGTAGATCTCGTCTAGTACATTCCGTATATATAAAAGTCTTTCAAATCGGATGGTATCATTTTTAATTTTTGATATACCCGAGGTGCCCCACTTTGGGGCATTGTGGCTAGGCCCCCCCTTGGTTGTTTAAGCCCAAATTCAAAACTTAAACTTATCAATACCTCCTCTATAGCCATGGGAAATTTTATTAAAATCGAGCTATTCGTTTAGAAGTTACAGATTTATTTCCACTTTTTTTTTCAGATCCCCCACTGTGTGTCGTGTACATTTGAGTTTGTACATTATAAAGTGTGTGTGCATTTCTACGAATTGATAAACGTGTATAAAGACCAGAGTTTAAAATTACTACTATATTGTCAAAAAATTGCAAAATATTTCATAATTTTAAATGAAAACTGCAACAAATATTTAACAAAATAATATTTCCTCACATACATACTAAAAATATAAATACTATTTACGAATTCCATATATGCACAAGCTTCATAGTAGAAATATTTGTCGCAGCTTTTCCAAAAATATTTTGCCTTACAAAATATTTTACGTTGCAGCTAGAAGACAAAATGAAAATTTTTCATTTCTAAAACATTTGCTGCCCAAATATATTTATATTTTTGGTTAGCAAAAATAAATATATTGCTTGTGTATAATATACAAAAAATTTACTACAAAAACATCAAACATGCAAACAAATTGCAGCTTGAAAACCATAAACTGCAAACGATATGCGCAGTAAAAAATTCAAACAATGGAAATATGGAAGATGCTAAATGTAGACTGCCAAACCATACGAAGTTGAAAAATGTAAAATACGAAATTGTGCGAAGTTAAAAATGTTTAAAACGAAAATGTGCATTTATAAAATATTTCAGCCACATATATGGAAATATTTTGCCGCATATAGTCACTGAGTAGAAAAATGTGAAAAAAACTATGAACAACAAGTGTGCGTTGATTTGGGTGTACAAAATAAAAATTTATATTGAATCGTGTGTTAAAGAATTTAAGTGCAATAAAATAGAAGTTTTATTTTTTGAGGTATGTAATTGTATTATGAAAGATAGGAATGCAGTGAAAATATATTAAATAAGATTCTGGGCAAAGGATAGCGGACGATATTATTTTATTGAATTTTTTGATTAAATGATTTTTGTAATACGAATTCAAAAGTATTCCTGCTGCTTGTAATAGGAGTCCAGAAAAATTAGTAACATAAAATTTTGTATGTAAAGTGGCTAAAAAAGGATAGATAATGCAACAACAAAATGTAACAACAGACAAGCAAAACAGCCAATGAATACAATGTAATAAAAAACAAAAGGATCTACAAAAAAATTGTATGTTCTAAACTTCTAGTTGAAGTTCAAGAATCTTCTAGAGCATTGGTCTCCAACAGTACGCCCGCGGGCACTGCCTATGTATTAGTGTCTTATACATGTGAATCCGAAATTAAAAAACGAACATGAATTATTTTTTAAGTGTTGCCAGTGAAGAATTTCGCAGCACTGGCGAAATAACGCAGAAGTAAATGTATATGACAAGTTGTGTTGTCATTGACAACACACGAATCGGCAACACAGCCCATGCCAATTGTGTTTTTTACTCAGTCGTATAAAAACTAACCAAAGGGAAGGGTGTGTGCGGGTTTTTTTCTTTGCATACACATTTTGTTGTTGTTGCACTGACCAAAACAAATGTGCACAAATATATTTGATATTGAATAAAAACAATAGCGGATGTTTTTAAAGGAAATTCGGTTCAGTAGAATACGAAGCAAATGTATTGTTGTGTGAGTTTGGTTAACTCTGTGATAGAGCTACAGATAAGAAATCAAGAAATGAATGAAGTTTTCAACAGCAGAGTGGATGGTTTTGACAAGAAGGTGTCAAATTCAGAGAATGGTGTTGATCAAAAACTGCATGATCTAGAAATAAAGGTTAATAATCTTCAATGCCAAGATGGACCGGTGCGAATTATTTCAGAAGCATCTAGCAGAATAAAGGCCCTTAGTTTTGATTTCAGCCCACCATTTAATGTTTTCAAGTTCCAGTTTGATGCAGTTCCGATGAGAAACTTATGGAACAATAAAAAAAAGCTACAGAGCTACGTGAGGAAAAGGAGCAATGTATAGACAATGGTTTATGGGTGACTAAACCAGCAGATGTGAAAAGTGTCCATATAACGATGGAGGCCCTCGTGGAACGGTACAATGACAAAACCCTAATAACCGCATTCTATCAACATTTTTGATAATTAGAAGCTTCTACTGATGGACGTGTTTATAAACATTATGAATATTGCAGGCTGTCGTTACAGACCGTTAAATTTAAATCGCTATTACAAATTCGTAACACTGTCCCCCACTTAAGTCTGATCGTCCCGAATAGGCACAGACTCACCTCTCCAGCGGGCAGCTAGTAGTTTTAGGTGTTCAACCTTAATTCCCGATATCGGTCTTCCACATTTCCGTATTCTATAGACCATGTCATCTAACGTCATAACCACCCTATGTGGTCCCTTCCAGTAACTCTGTAGTTTGGAAGACAAACTTTTACCACGTTGTGGGCTACATCTGGCCTTCACTTGGCCGCTCGTCATTTTAATTCGTCTCCGCACGAATTCATGCATTTCCTTGGCGAATTCATTGGCAGTATCATCCTCACAATTTTTTACTGCCTCTGCTGAAGCACATTCACCCAACCTGGAACCCGGCCTGATGACATTTTCACCTCGGGAAAGACCAAGCACTCCAGCAGGAACCACTTTGTCATTGTACCGTTCAACGAGGGCCTCCATCGTTACATGGCCACTTTTCACAAATGCTGGTTTCAACACCCATAAATCATTGTCTACACAATCCTCCTTTTCCTTACGGGCCCATACCAAATCCTCTGTCTGCGGTGGCAACTTTTTGTGCTCAACAAATACTAGCTTTCTTACTTGAGACTTGCTCTCATATCCGACTTACATTGCAAATTGGTTCAATTGCTTTCTTTACTAAATCTGATCTGATGACAGACTGCGACGCTCCCGTCTCCATAGTAAGGATGTGCTTCTGACCGTTGATATGCCCACTAGCAGTAAGATTGTTATTTTCCTGCTGCATTAATTATATGGAGATGGTAGGGCCGTCAGGTGTCAGATTCTGTCCCTCAGTGCTAGCTCGTTTTAAAGGTGGCTCATGTCACGCTTGATGCTGATTATTTCTTGGAGATCTGGATCGTTTTCTTGTTGCTCTACAGTTTTGGTAAATGTGACCGATTTTACCACAGTTATAACATTTGATTTTCTCTTACTTAAACCTTTTAAAACTGCCTCTTTTAATTTCATTAATTCGTTGACTATATTTCTCTCTCTTTCAGCGACAACCTAAATTTTCCGCACATTACATTTTTGCTTTGCGGTTTCTTGTACCAGTGCGAATGAAACGGTTTCTGTGAATGACGACTTGGGTGTGGCACAGACCGCAGGTCTTATTTCAGGAACGCGAATGCCATTCACAAATGCCTCTATCTTCAAATGCTCCAAAATCGGATGATTTTCCCCTGGATAAATAATATGTAGCAAACGCTCGATTTTAAACGCAAAATCTTGTAGTGTCTCATTAGCCTTCTGCACTCAAACGCAATTCCATTCGGTATAATTCTTTTTTATGTTCGCCACCGTACTTACGTTATAGCGCGCCCATTATGTCATCATAACAATTTCTGTTGCTCGCTGGCAGGCTTTCAAGAACTACCGCTGCATTTCCTTTTAAGGCCAATATCAACACTATAGCTTTTTCTTCGTTCTTCCACATGTTTCTAATGGGAATTGTATCAAACTGGAACTTTAAAACATTAAATGGTGTGCTGCCACCAAAACTAGGAGCCTTTATTCTACTAGTTGCATTTGAAATAATTCGCACTGGTCCACCTTGGCATTGAAGGTTATGCATTTTAATTTCCAGATCGAGGAATTTATTACCAACATCTTGGGATTGTTTTTCTAGACCGCTCTCTAAGTCGGGCAGTTTTGTGTATGTCTATGTCTTGTATGTCTAAGCAGCTCTCTAAGTAGGTCACGATTTTGCCAATGGAATCCACTCTACTGTTTATAACTTCCGAAATTTTCTGAAGTTTCTCGTCTGTTGCTCTAGAACTTTCTTGAAATTTAATTGCCATTACTTTATTGTCTTCTTTTTGTAATTACGTATACGCTCACAACACAATACTGAGTAGTGTTTCTACTGGCTGAATTTATTTGAGTACTGTGTATATAAATGGGAGTCCCCATTTATTAAATTGACGTTAGGATTAACTTTAACATTTTTTGAGCATTTAATAATATGGAGCATTTGTATATATTGCGCAATAATATGTAACTTCATAGGTTCTGTATGTGGTATCCGGGTACCCTGTCACCCTGTTAAAGGTGTTTTTTTTTTCAAACACATAAGGGTTAACTTCAGCAAGATGTTTCTCGTTATTGACCTGAGTACTTTCTTGAACTTCAGCAAGTTTCTCATTTATTTCTTTGAATTTTTCTATCATAGCAGCAAACATTGTGGTTAAATCCATGATGCTTGTTGCCGCACGGGTAGAAACTTCCATTTCTTCTTTATACTCGAATTCGTAAGTTCCGATGTCAATATCATGCCTCTTGAATTCATCTATTAGCCGCTTCTGCAATTCTGCTTTGTTAACTGTTGTTGGTAGCTCCAATTTACTCAATTCTTTCTTGAGTTGTTCAACTTTCAGTTCTTCAAACTTCATGCTTATTATTTTGCAATACCACTTCTGACACCAATTGTTACGTTTTAACCTTTTTAAAACATTGGTTTATTACCTTTAAATAAACCGGATACTTTTGATTCCAAATAAAAGCCGTTTAGTAGTTTAAAATTTGTAACAACTCTTTATTTATTTAAAATCTACAACAACAGTTCAAATAGTCAATTAAAGTCTTTGTGCAATCGGTAAATAACTTTACAAACTCAATGAGTAACATGATGCAAGAAATGCTCAAGATGCAATCAATGTTATTGCAGGCTGTGCTTAACAGACCATGAACTGCCTAAAGATATGTTTTTGGAAGATATGTAATGAAGTTGATAAAATGTTAGTTTCGGAAACCCATTTAACGTAAAGAAGTTTATTTAAGATAAATGGATATGTTTTTATGGCACAAATGATCCAAGAGATAGAGCATGTAGAGGCTCTGGAATTTTAATTAAAAACCGTGATATTTGTGAAGATTGCCTTCAAGCTACGACAATCCGTATTGATGATTGCTACAGAAACCTATTAATATCGTCGATATATTCACCACCAAGGTTTTCGATTACTGAAAACAAATATGAACATTTTTACGAATCACTAGGACCCCGATTCCTGGCAGCTGGCGATTATAATGCTAAGCATACTCACCGGGGTTCACGACTTATAACCCCGAAAGGTCGCGCTTTGTTTAATACAATTTCTAAATTGAATTTGAATGTGCTGTCGAGCGGAGAACCAACATACTGGCCTAATGACCCAAGCAAAATACCCGATGTCATTGATTTTGCAGTTACAAACAATTTACCAATGGAACTAATTCAGGTTACATTTTTATTAGAATTATCCTCGGATCATTCACCCACCTTCGTTACTCTATTGAACCCCCGAGAAATAGTATCCCCGACTTGTCACTCTGCAATATAAAGCACGAAAATAAATTGGTTGAAATATAGAAAATATATTAGCACTCACAGTACAAAAAATATATCACTAAGAACACCAGAAAATATCGATATCTCTCTTAAAAATTTTGAACAAAACTTAAAACTTGCTGTTGAAAACGCCACTCAAATAACCCAACAAATAAGATACAATAGACTCTATTCGTCGAGAGTGGAAACTCTACAGATAACCTCAACATAAAACGGAGCTTAGAAAATGTCGTAAACGCCTCAGTATGCAGTTTTGCGTTTGTGAAGAATAATACTGAGTATATGGATGCCACCCAGTACTCAAATTACTTTCTATGGCGAGCTACAAAAAAAATTAAAAAGACCTGTTATGAGCAGACCTCCTCTACGTAATTCAAGTGGATGCTGGGCGAGAAACGATACTGAAAAAGGAAACCTGTTTGTTTGTCATCTAAAGAACGTATTTTCCCTAAATGAGTCAACCGAAATACTTAATAGAGTTACCACCTACTTTACCCCATATTACTGCAGCTGAACCACTTCGTTTTGAGATTTCAGAGATCAGCACGGTTATTGTTGATTTAAACTCCAAAAAATCACCTGATATTGACAAAATCAGTAACAAGATGCTCCTCGAGCTCTTAATACTTAAGTTAAAACCGATAGTGAATCATTTTGATTATATTCCAACTCATCAATTTGGATTTCGAGAAAAACATAACATCATAGAACAAACTCACAGGCTGGTAGATATCATATCTAAGACATTTGAAGAAAAAAAATATTGTTCTGCGCTCTTCATCGACGTTTCGCAAGCCTTCGACAAAGTTTGGCACGAAGGATTATTGATTAAAATAAAACAATATTTACCAGTAAAAACACATAAGCTTCTAGAAAGTTATTTAAGTCATCGAAAGTTCGTTCTTAAAGAAGGAGACTTCAGTACTGTGTTCAAAATTTCGTGCGAAATGCATACAAAATATTTTCGCAAATAATTTCGCAAAAGCACTACTCTGTTCTTGTTGTGGAAAACATGTGAAATACATCTGGCAACCTTATTTTTCCACACGAAATAACATAAGCAGCACTTTTTTCGCACGAAATTAAAACCAACAGCTGATCATTTGTAGCATATACAATTTTTCGAACGAAAAAACCAACATTTTTCGCAAGTATGAACAGAGTACAAGGCTTAATTGGTAAAAATTCGAGATTGAGTATAGATTGTACAGCTCAATAACCAAACCCAAATGGTGCCATGGAATTCAATTATGGGACACGGCCTCAGCTTCTAATATTCATAAAATTCAAAGATTCCAAAATAAAATATTAAGAATGATAACAGCAGCGCAATGGTATGTAAAAACAAGTATGAAAGTATGGTCAGTCAAGCCCGACCATATAATACCCTACACTAAGTAAATGAGCAAAAACATTTTTCTTTCAAAATTTCAATAATTTATATTCGTGAACGATTTTCGGAAGTGGGCCTTATATGGGAGCTATGACCAATTATGAACCGATCACCATGAAATTAAGTGGTGCAATTAATGTCTGTATGAAAGTTATTTATGTTGCATTTTATGTGTATACCAACATTTTTAAGAGATTTAAGCTCTTTAAAGTGATTATCGGAAGCGAGCTTTATATGAGAGCTATGGCCAATTATGGACCGATCACCATGAAATTAAGTAGTGTGATTAATGTCTGTATGAAAGTTATTTATGTTGCATTTTATGTGTATACCAACATTTTTAAGAGATTTATGCTTGTTAAAGTGATTATCGGAAGCAGGCCTTATATGGGAGCTATGACTAATTATGGACCGATCATAATAAAATTTGGTGACATGAATTTCGTATATATAAAACTTATTTGGAGAAAAACTTGTGTAGATACCTATATAAATTAAATATTTATGACCGATAAAGTCCAATTTCGGGAGGAGATTTGTATGGGGGCTAGGTGAAATAATGAACCGATTTCAGCCAGTTTCAATAGGCTTGGTCCTTGGGCAGAAAAAATGAAATGTACCAAATTTTATCGAAATATCTTCAAGATTGCGACCTGTACTCTGCGCACAAGCTTTACATGGACAACCAGCCAGCCAGACGGACGGACGGACGGACGGACATCGTTTAATCGACTCAGAAAGTGATTCTGAGTCGATCGGTATACTTTAAGGTGGGTGTTAGACAAATATTTTTGGGCGTTACAAACATCTGCACAAATCCAATATACCCTCCCCACTATGGTGGTGTAGGGTATAAATATTAACATTCATAAGGACCTAGGTGTCTTCCTGCTGAAAAATTAAATAAAACAAGTTAGAGTGCTATATTCGGCTATGCCGAATCTTAAATACCCTCCACATAAATTAGATGAAAATTATAGAAATTACATTGGTATAAACACTCTAATATCCATATTCAGTGTTTGTTATTGGGACTTAGCTCCGATTATGAAGATTTGTAGAATGGTAATGTAATACAGTAGTTTTCGGTTATAGTCTACAAATACAGTTGCACAATTTTTGTGGACTATAAGCGATTTAGGTCTATAACCGAATTAATTTTTAAGCCATATTCATATTATTCATATATACAAATTATTTACTTTCTTCAATAAAACCACTTTTTTAAACAAAATAAAAGTTTATTTAAAATATAGTAGTAAATTAGTAGTATTTTATATATTGTTAGAAAAACTAGTTTACGCAGAACATATTTTATTTCAAATGTATAAAAATGTTATATATTCCTACCGTTTTCAACAGAGTCTATAATTTTATAATAGGAATAAAATGTACTATTTAACAATTTATATACTTAATAATTGGTTAACATTACCGATTGGGTCAACATTTTCCTTATTCACCACAAGTGAAGTAAAAGAGTATAAAAAAGGGTAAACAAATATATTTAGTCAAACTTTAAAAGTATATTTTTGTTCTATTTTAATGAATTTTCCGGATGTGAGCCTTATATATATAATTATGAACCCATAGTCACCAAGTCTAGTTGAAACTTTTACATTTTTTACCAATATGAGTGTATATATGCGTTAATGTATTTTTTGGATGTACGACTTAATTGGAAGATATAATTAAATATTTTAAAGTGATTTCTATGTATTTGAGGCATATTTTGCTTGATATTTTTCTCCATTACATTATTTACAAGAATTTTATGGGTATTATCATCGGAAATGGAGCTAATATGGGTGCTATGGTCAAATATGGACCGATATTCACAAAACCCAGTAGTATAATGTTTGAATACAATCTATCGATCTGTATACAATTTTAGTTCGATATCCATATATTTAAAATATTTATAGAGGTTAATGTATTTTTCGGAAGTGGTCCATATATGGGAGCTATGACCAATCATCGGCCGATCTTCATAAAATTCAACACATTGATTTTCGTATATAATGTAAATATTTATTTGAAATTTTAACCAGATAGAAGCTTTTATAAGAGATTTATTAGTATTAAAGTAATTTTCGGAAATGGACCTTATGTTGGAGCTATGGTCAAATATGAACCGATATTCACACAATCTAGTAGTATCATTTGTGAATTAATACTACCGATCTGTGTAAAATTTTAATTCAATAACGATATTTTTCAGATATTTATGAAAATTAATGTGGTTTTTAGAAGTGGGTCCTTATATGGGAGCTATGACCAATTATGGGCCGATCTTCATGAAATTCCCTACAGCGATTTTCATGTGCATGAGGATTATGCAAGTTGAATTTCAACCTGATACCGATATATATAAGATATTTAAGTGTATTTAGATGAGTTTCGGAAGTAAACTTTATATGGGGGCTAGGGTCAAATAGTGCCCGATCCAAAAAAAAAATTGGTCTCGCGATTTCTGTTTGCACGAAACATAGTTGTATGGATACTGCAATTCTATGGGCATTTATATACCATAGCACCATATTTCGGGAAGAAATTTGTATGGGGGCTACGAGAAATTATTGACCGATTCTTTCCATTTTTAACAGAATTTTGCGTTTTATCATATCAATAATGAGGGCAAAATTTCATGGTATTCTCTGCAATGAATTTACCCAAAAACACATAAAATCATGTGAAAATTATCAAAATTTTTGGAGGTTGTCTTACATTTTGATACATAACCCTGGTTCTACCAATTCGATTTTGCTGATTTTCAATACCAAACTGCTTAGAAGAATTATAAACATTTTGGTATACATTTCATTAATTTTGCTTATGTATTTTGGACGTGAGAGTGTTTTACACAGACAGACAGACAGACAGACAGACAGACGGACAGACGGACAGACAGACGGACATTGCTCAATCGGCTTAGAATTTCATAAGGATCAATAATATATATACTTTGTTGGGTCTCAGATGAATATTTCTCAATGTTACACACGGAATGACAAACGTATATATACCCTCTTTCACCACTTGTGGTGGTGGAGGGTATAAAAATAAGTGGAGTCATATTTGAAAAAGTTAGAAGTTCACCCTAACCAACTTGCACAAACATTAATGAGAAATAATGGCTACATCCGACTAAGAAGAAGGAATCCAACAGACCTGGGCTGATGATAGGATCTAAAAATTAAACATAATTTTTCGTCAAACTGTGGTGGGACATAAATAAAAATTAATATTTAGATTTAAGATTTGAACAACTTATTGTTAGTTCACATTATTTTGTGAAGATACAATAAATAAAAATACGAATATAAAAAAATCGGTTAACCGTTTTTTTTGTTTTAATATAATGAAATTGCGTTTCAAAAACAATGTAAAAATGTAAAATTTGGTATTTGCGACAGGCATGAAAAAAAAAAACACGAAACTGCAAATAAAATGTGCACTTCTAAACGTCATCCGATATTGCTAACATGTTCAGCATTTGAATTATTTTAGACCATGGGAGCATTTAAAATTGCAAAATATGGGCCACCCTATTGTTCATGCAAAAAATATGACACATTTAATTGTATCGTATTAATTATTAAATCTTTTTTTTAAATCTTTGAATTTTTAATAGGTATCGCTTGGTTAGTCATTCCTGTTGTAATTCATTTGGAATCAGATGTATTCTTTTATCACAGTTGGAATCTATTTGTTGCAATTTGTGCAATTCCCAGGTTAGTACAAATACAAGGTAGCGCTAAAGTAATCACTACATTTGCAAAAAAGCGATTTGGATTATAAAAAAACTCTTTACTTTAAAACTCATGTTGAGTTTTAGTGTATGTAATAAGAGTATATTACAACTGAGTGATTAGTTTTGTGCCCCGTATTGAATATTAATTAATATACTTATGTATGAATATTAAGTAATTTCATTATAGTTTATTACTCGGTTGCTGGTTATTTGCTTTTCCCGAAAGTCCCAAATTTTTACTTGAACATGGAGAAACTGAAAAGGCACTTAAAATTCTTGTATATATGTTTACTAAGAATACTGGACGGAAACCAGAAGATTATCCAGTAAGGAAACTAAGTTTATAAATGACCGATGTACATTTAATTTTAATTTTAAACTGACTCAATTATTTTCGTTGTAGTGCAAGAGTCTCATTGCTCCGAGCCGAACTACAGAAAAGTCTGGTGAGAAAAGCGTGCGAAATTTAAGACTTCGAAAGCCAGAAGAACTGAAGTTATTGCTTGCGGAAATTTGGTCACAAACAAAAACACTCTGCAAGAAACCTCATCTGAGAAATACATCATTAACATGCGCCATTCAATTTTGTCTGACAACGAGGTTAGTAGGTCCCTGCCTTTAACAGTGTGTGAGTCATTGAAGTCATACAAGTTTCCATTATTATTCATTAATTTACTTCATTAATTAATTATTGTGTATTCCATTTAAACATCCACAGCTACTACACATTAATGGTATGGTTTCCAGAATTATTTCAAAGATTTGATGACTACGAAAAGTTAAATCCCGGCGTATCAGCATCTGTATGTGATGTATCATCAATAGTTGTATCAAATTCGTAAGTATTTTATTATAATAATAATTTTTATACCCTCCACCACCACAAGTGGTGAAAGAGGGTATATATAAGTTAGTCATTCCGTGTGTAACATTGAGAAATATTCATCTGAGACCCAACAAAGTATATATTATTGATCCTTATGAAATCCTAAGTCGATTGAGCCATCTCCGCCTGTCTGTCCGTCTGTGTAAAACACTCTCACTTCCAAAAAACATTAGCAAAATTAATGAAATGTATACCAAAATCTTTATAATTTTTCTAAACAGTTTGGTATTGAAATATTTGTAGACTATAAGCGAAAACTACTGTTTACATTAACATTCTACCAATCTTCATAATCGGAGCTAAGTCCCAATAATAAACACTGAATATGGATATTAGAGTGTTTATACCAATGTAATTTCTATAATTTTCATCTAATTTAGGTGGAGGGTATTTAAGATTCGGCATAGCTGAATATAGCACTTAAACTTGTTTATACTATAAAACCACATTCACCCTGTTCCATTACAAACAATGCTACACATAGTTTGGAAGATTTTGCTTATGTTGTAGTTGTTGGTTAATATTTTTATAGACAATATCATTCAATCCAATCATTCTGTTCCAAAGTCACACAATTTTTACATGTACAAAACATTTATTGTACAATATCTATTAGGCTGTGTCGATTTGTATGGACGATCAAAAAATAAAAAATCACATAGCAGAAACAAAATCTACGGAAAATTCTATGAAAGTTTCCTCAAGAAACCATAGGTCTAAAATCAAATCCTATTTTGCGCATTTTGTCTTCTATCCAATAAAAACGAACTACTTATTAAAAAAATAATAATACTGAAATATCATTGGAAGAAATACGAAATGCGCAAGATAGGATTTGCGTTGTCTAGTTACCAACAGCTCTCATGACCATACAATGCTAAACTAATCGAAGAACAAATCAGAAAATATGAACTACACCTACCTCTGAAGACCACTAAAGACAACGGCACTGGCCCTGATTGAATAATGTAGTCCATGAATAAAAATGCTACTTAAACTCTTAGAATTATTTAACATTTTTATAACGGTAACCATTCCACATGTATGAAAAAGTTCAAATATAAATTGCATACCTAAACCCACAAAAAACAAACTAGAATTAGAGTCTTATAGGACAATTTCCTTAATTTATTGTGCCAACAAAATATTATAAAAAATAATAGCTAAACAAATTTCATGGTTTCTGACACAAAACAATTTGGTTTTAAACAAAACAGCACAACAACAGATGCTCTAATTCACAAGGGCAAACGGGTACATCTTAAAGTTAACCAAACTTGATAATGGTATCCCACAGAGATCTCCATTATCTGTCGTCCTATTTTTAATAGTGTTTAAAAATTAACCAAATAATGAAAAACCACAGATACATCCTGCTTAAATGCTAATGATTTTAATTTGTTTGCAAAAACATAAAACCCACAAGACTTTCAAAATACACTGAAAAAAATTGTTATCGATCTCAACAAATGGAGTGAAATATCTGGTACTTCAGTATCACAACACAAAAGTTAACATTTACATATATATCGTAAACACTGATGTTCAACTGATAGTTCAGCTTTTATCGATGTCAAAAATCTCAAAGTTCTTGGCCTTATATTCAATAAGACATGTAACTTGAATAGTCATATAGCGTGTCTATCAGGTGATCTCTCTAAAAGAATAAATACTTACTCTTAAAAGTATTTACGGTCTTTCAAGTGAAAGCCACATTAACAGTTTAACTTATGCTCTTAAATCAATTATATTAAGCAAAATTGACTATGCCCTCATAATATATATCCAAAACACAGTTGTCAATTATTAAAAACATTTTTTACCTTTCTAATATTTGGGCGCCTCGAAAATTATTTTTTTGATATATCGTAGTGGAAATTTGTTTTCCTCATGCCAAAAGCTGTCAAATGGCACAAGATCGATTGCTAAATCGACCCACCCTATTGAACCTGCTTACTAAACTGGGGCTACCAACTATAGAAAACATGGGCCGAATTACCGCATTCGTGATCGAATGAACTATCGTATCGAAAAATAATTTCGATATCTTAATTATTACAAAATGTACTAAATTTCATGCTCGATATCAAATAATTCGACCCCAGATATTGTAAACTCATCAGCAACCAAATCGTGTTATAACCCCCAACAAGTCGTAAGCGCCAAAAACCAAATTTTAGAGAGAAAACTTTTTTTGGTTGAAGGTAAGTATTACCTTCTAGGTAATACCTTACGATTTTATTAAAAAACAACATAATAGCGGTATTCACAATGAAGAGTACTTGGCTTAGTAAAAAAGTAGAAAAGCTTTTTATTGACAAACATTTCAATTTCTAATGTATTTTGTTTTTATTTTTTTGATATTCTGCTCTTTTACTACATTACCAGGCCAAGTACTCTACATTGTGAATACCGCTAATGTTTAAATTATTTTAGTGTACAAAAATTCAAATTAACGTTTTAATCCTTAAAAGAATAATATCAATTAATTTGTTGAAACAAATAAAGATGGTCACAAAATATGTAAACAAACAATAAATTGTACATACAGTTTTGGAAAAAATAATAGAAACGATAGCATTTTTTTCCAATTTTATAAGTATATTAGTCAAGTTTAGTTTTGTTAAAAAAAATTTATATGCAGTTTTGTTTATCAGACATACAACATAAGAAAAAATATAATCATTCCTCTTTTCATAAATATTTTAATACACTATATGACTAACAATGTAAAGAGTCAATATTTTTGCTGGAAAAAATAATAGAAACGCGTAAACGGACACAATTTTTAGAGGCACATCTTATTATTTTTTGTTAAAAAATTGTTTTATTTTAATACTTAGAGGCTCTACCTTTGTTTTCCACAACTCCATTACATATGCGACACATGGAATCAACCAATTTTTTTGAAAAATTCCTTGTCAATGGAAAACCACTCTTCCTGTTTTTTCCCCCACAATTCGTCCTTATTTTTCCGACTGATGCCCTCCAGCTTCCTCTGGAGCACTCCCCAAAGGTGTTCTTTTGGTTTAAGGTCCGGTGACTGTGAAGGCCATTCCATAAGAGGTACTTTGTTGATAGCAAACCAATCCTTTGCCAATTTTGAAGAGTGGTTCGGATCACTGTCCTGCTGAAACTCCCATCTAAAGGACATCTCTTCCTCAGAAAATGGAAGGATTATGCTTTGCAATATATTTACGTAGTCCGGGGCGCATATTTTGTTCTTTATCCAAAATATTGAGCAGACACCAGAAGAAGAGAAACACCCCCATATCATGATGGATCCACCGCTGTGTTTGACGGTTTTCTTGAGCTGTGGTCAGACGAAACATAGATAAATTTGTTTGGATCCCATGAGAAACATTATGTTAGGCACCCACACAATAAGGCATATGATCCAAAATACACCAAGAAGACTGTAAAACACGACGGTGGATCAATCATGATATGGGCGTGTTTCTCTTCTTTTCGGTGTCTGTTCAATATTTTGGATAAAGATCAAAATATGCGCCCCGGACTACGTAAATATATTTCAAAGCATAATCCTTCCATTTTCTGAGGAAGAGATGTCCTTAATATGGGAGTTTCAGCAGGACAGTGATCCAAACCACTCTTCAAAATTGGCAAAGGATTTGTTTACTGTCAACAAAGTACATCTTATGTAATGGCCTTTCCAGCCACCGGACCTTAAACCAATGGCACACCTTTGGGGAGTGCTCAAGAGGAAGCTGGAGGGCATCAGTCGGAAAAATAAGGACTAATTGTGGGGAAAAAACCAGGATGAGTGGATTTCCATTGACAAGGACTTTTTCAAAAAAAATTGGTTGATTCCATGACTAGTAGATGCAATGAAGTTGTGAAAAATAAAGGTAGAGCCTCTAAATATTAAAATAAAACAATTTTTTAACAAAAAATAAAAATATGTGCCTCTAAAAATTGAATTCTGTTACGCGTTTCTATTATATTTTCCAGCTAAAATATTGACTCTTTACATTGTTAGTCATATAGTGTATTAAAATATTAATGAAAAGATGAATGATTATGTTTTTTTTTATGTTGTATGTCTGATAAACAAAACTGCATATACATTTTTTTTAACAAAACTAAACTTGACTAATATACTTACAAAATTAAAAAAAAAAGATGCTTTCGTTTCTATTATTTTTTCCAACACTGTATGTACATCTAAATTGTCTTTGCTGTAAAATTATAACGGTACATTATAAACGATGATATTTTGTGAGGTGATGCGAATGATCGAGAACTATCGATTTGTATCAAAAAACGAAAAATCATGGCACTTACGTCTCTTTGGCGGTTAGGGTTCAGTTTCATTACAAACCTATTATAATGTATGTATTATATCCGATTAATTTTGAAATAAATATTTTTAAATATATAATCGCAATTATCTTAATATATATTCTGGTTGGCCCATAAAAAAATCCAATCTTTTTTTTAAGAAACAGCCTAATGAACATACACATTTACATTATTTTCTATACATGTTCAAGATTTCAATGTTTAAACGTGATTGATAAACTCACAAAGACATTTTTGATATACATACATAGTTTATACATGGATTTATTATTTTTTTTGTAGAACATTTGGGGCATGTGACGCTGGAGTAGAGGAAAAAGTATTTCTACATACAGTTATAATCGGTTTAGCCTGTATACCCACCAGTTTTTGGTTACCACTCTGTGTACATCGATTGGGTATTAAATTCTTCTTGGGTAAGTTAAACAATTTTTAATAGATTCATTAATTCATGAAAATTAACAAGTAATTTGATAACAAATATTATCGTATTTCATATTTCAGTGTTCAGCTTAACAGCGGCAGGTGTAGTTACAATAGGTCTGTATTTTGTAAGAACGTCTCTTGAAAATCTGATACTTTCCTGCATTTTTGAAGCGCTTACATCTCTAAGTATAAGCACCGTCTACTGTGTAATGGTGGATCTTTTCCCTACCAATTTAAGGTTTGTGATTAAAAAAATAAAACATCGGATTAAGCTTTCTATAAAGTTTTAGTAAATATAATGGGTTCTCATTAGGGTTTTAAATTTCTCGAAGTTATTGCTTTGTTGCATTGCAAACTGCGTTTATGAAGTCAGCATATATTTACAAAATATAAAAATTTATGTAGACCATGCTTCTAATGATGCATACATTATATACATATGTCTGAAATACATCCTTGTGGTATCTACAGGAAATGTGCTTTGTTTGTTAGGATCTAAATTTAGAATTTAGAGATAGATGTTTGTGATAAGTCAATATACTAATACCAAATACGCTTTTAACCAACATAAATCAATGGTTATAAAACTACCGATTGAAACAAAGTCAGCAATGTCTATTAGAGATTGTTACTTTTGCTATGCTCTCATTATGAGATGCACGTTCTTTTATTTCATTTTATTTATAAAAGTCTTTGGATTTACAAAATATCCTTACAAACTATTCGCTTAAAAATAATTATAATAAATTTTTTAAATAATGTTTAAATGTTCAAAGAAAGAGCAAATTTTGTAAATTTACGTTGAACTCTTTCTAACCGATTTACATGTATATAGAGTATCCAAAACCGAAACCGAAAGCCGGTCAACCGGTTTTTTCATCTTTGTAAAACCGACCGGTTTCGGTTTCCTTAACTTTTCGGTTTTTTGACAAACCGGTTTTTTAAGACGGTTAACCGGTTTTAACGAAATACTTTGTTTTGCTTATTTGAACATATAACTTAAAAATATTTTGATAACATTTTTAAAAATATTCATTTATTTTTTAGAAAAAACCGGTTAACCGGTTTTTTGAATGACAAAACCGAACCCGGTTTTTTTAGAATGAGAAAACCGAAACCGGTTTTTTTATAAAACACTGTTTTCGGTTAAACCGGAAACCGGTTTTTTGAATTTGCCTGTTTTTTGGACACTCTACATGTATAACATAATGGGGGCTCCATATAATAGAAGCATTTCAAGAACAGATCTAACAAATGAAAAGTATAAAATTTTATGTGTAACTTGATTAACAAATTGTCCTAACAAAAGCCAGAAGAGAAAATGATTTAGGGATAATATAATTTATATGGTTTATGAAATTTAATTTACTATCAAATATAACTCCTAAATCCATGACATCATTAACTTCACGTAGTAATATAGAATTTACGGAATAATTAAAATAAACAATATGTTTCACTTTATGAAAGCATAGATAACAACATTTATCAATATTAAATTGTAATTTATTATGATCAGACCAACATCAACAATGTTACACTTAGTCGCAAAACTCTACGTTAACGTTTTTTATTAACAGCATTAAATATAACAAAACTAAACTAAAAGCATTTAACGAAAAAAATAATAAAATTCTGCATTTCTTGTAACAGCAAAAGTCTCCATACGATACATTTTTGGGATGATATGAACAATATTTAATGGCTTGTATGTCCACCTTTTGCATCGAAGACTTCTTTAAGTCTTTTAGGCATCCAAAAATCTAATTTTTGTGTTACTTCAGCAGGAATATTTTCCCATTCTTCTTTTAAAATAATTTTTAACTGGGAAATTGAGGATGTCCTTCTATTTCGGAGTTTTTGTTTTAAATGGGCCCATAAATGTTCCATTACATTTAGGTCTGGGGATTGCGGAGGATGTGGAAGCTTCGATTTTAGGTTATAAAGCAGCCATTCTCTCACTAGGCCTGAGCTATATTTGGGGTCGTTGTTGTGCATAAAGATAAAATTATCTTCAAGATTTAATTTATCGACACTCGGTAAAAAATCGTTTTTTTAAAATGTCTATATAGCCACGACTGTCCATAATTCCATCAATAAATCTTTGTACTGAGCAGCATAGTCAAAACGTTTCTTTTTATTTGTAGAACTAATGAACGGTTTTTTTCTTGCTATGCACGACTGAAGTCCCGATTTTTTAAGCAGCGGCGAACTGTATCTGCATGCACATCAATTCCATAGTCTTTTTTGATATCGTTTTTCAATTCTACGCTACTTTTTTGGGATTTTCTTGGACTTCTCTTAAAATTGTACACCTTAATCTTTCATCAAGCTTTAAAGGGCGTCCTGTTCGTGGCAAACTTTCAAATCTTCCAATCCTGTTATAGTTCCTAAGGATAGTTTGGACTGTAGATTTTGACAAATTAACGATTTCCCCCACTTTTGCCATAGATTTTCCTTCATTTGACAACTAATTTTCGGAAAAAATACCACAAAATTTCACACACGCAGCTTCTTTAAAACTAAATCAACTTATTAATTATGAAATTAACGGCTTTACCATAACAATGTTGTATATAAGTAAAAGTCGTATGTAGACTTTTGCAACGCTTCCTATGTTGCATATTGCAAAATTTAACAACAGTGACAATATTTTTTTAAACTTTTTTATTTCAGTGATGTAAAGTAGACCCTGATAAATATTAACAAGTGGTAATTTTCAAAGATTAAACATTAAATCTGAAATAATTTTCAAATTAAATTAAATTTCGATATCGTATGTAGAGTTTTGCGACTAAGTGTATATTAAAAACAAATCATACTTTCTGCTTTCGAATATGAATTGTTTGGCTACTATTTTGGTAAAATGTTTTATTTTGTAAGTTTTACGGAAACTAAAAATGTAGAGAGTATGACATTTGCTTTTATATCCCGTCATATATTAAGTAATATATTATCCGATAGTTCTCGAATCTTGCATCATTTAGATTTAGATATTAAAGAACAAAATAATATGATTATCCTTATTATTTTACTTTTTAACAATTGATAGTCGATTTACAATAATATATTATTAAATATGTAGCTATAACGTTCATATCTCTATGTAAACTGATTATTTATATTTTTGTTTGTATTTATTTCAGAGTTATGGCGGCAGCATTATCAATGACTTTTGGTCGCAGTGGAGCTTTACTCGGAAATCTAATATTTGGTTTTCTAATTGACCTCAATTGTATTATTCCTATTGTTGTGTTTTCGGCAATGCTTTTCAGTAAGTTTTGTTTTGGGTGGTTCTTAAAAAGCACTTTATTGATTTAACCAGGGCGTCGCGATGCGTGATTTGAAAAGTAATTGTTGAAATATGAAACTTGAACAAATTTCTCGCAAATTATCGTAATATTGAGTTTTTGTCAGAAACAGGTAACAATGAAAAAAAAAAATTACATACAAGACTTAGGTCCTGATTTTGAAACACGAACATAAACTTCAGAATATGCCATTAGTAAGCAGATGGATAATTATTGAGTGATTCTCCATAATTTTTTAATATTTAAATAATAATTTAACAGTGAAATTATTTAACATATAATTGAAAATATAATTACGGATAATTTTTTCATCATCAGTTAAAATTTCATAGGTTTGCACAAGTACCGTTACGATTATATAGCAAAATTAGTACACATTGATTGTCTACAATTTACATTGTAAATTTTAGACAGATTTTTTAAACATCGGTCTATATTTGACCATGGCTTCCCGAAGAAATATTAACCTTCATAAATATCTAAAATCTTTTGATATCAAACCAAAGTTATACATAAATCTGTAATTTGTATCCAGTAGTCCTACTACTGGATTTTGTGAATATCGGTCCATATTTGACCATAGCTCCCATATAAGTTCCACTCCCGAAAATCACTGAAATACTCATAAATTTCTTACAAATATAGTTATCAAGTTGAAATTCGATAAAAAAAATCCAAATATATACAAAAATCGTTGCGGCAAATTTGTTTAAGATCGGCCCATAATTCATCATAGCTTCCGAAAAACCCATTAAACTACACAAATATCACAATTTTGTGTAGGGGAAATTGTCATTTTATTGTGGTCATACATTTTAACATTCTACATTCCCGAATATCGCAAAGTGATGTTCAGCGAAGTTGTTAAGCTCAACGCCTGCTACAAAATATGTGATATTTATTGGTTTTCCTTGAGTGGCGTCCAGGAAAATCATTTTATTTTCATAAGTTATCTAACAAAACTCGATTAAAATTCTCTTCAAACGAAATTGATTTTATCTCAGATGAGATGAGCTCGAACAAAATGAAAATTTTTCGACTGCTCAAAGGCTAAAATTAATTATTAATAAATGTAAAAGTCCCCAAATAACAATAATGAGATCAAATTATAATGTAGATTTGCAACTTGCGGAGATCACAATCTTGTGCAAATTGTCGAAGATCATTGTATATGCATTGCATTTATACTTTACACTAACAAAATATACAGAAATGCATAAATTTACAATACAAATGCACAACATTAGCGGAGTTCACAGTCTTGTGTAAATGGTCTTTCATCATTTTATATGCATTTCATTTTTACTTTACACTAGCGGTATTCAGTGTCTTGTGCGTTTTAGGTTGCAATTGTTTGCTATTGCAATAATTTTGCCATTGACAGTGAGCGGTATTTTTAGCAACATTGCAATCCTAGATGCAAATTAGGTAACAGCTGATATACAGAATTATTGGTCGAGAAAATTTATAAAAAGGTTTTTGATTATTTTAAGAAATTGTTTTCAAATGCCGCGAAATAATCCAGAACAATTTTTATTTCATCTAGCGTCCACTTTTTGTTGAGTTTTTCTCTTTTTAATTTTTATTTAGATGGTCGGCTACAGTGCTTCAATTTTGTGTGACGATATTAAATTATTGTTTACAAATATCAGCTGTTTTTTGCTACGCAATACACGCAGCATATATTGTTGTTGGATTGCAAATAAAAGCTAGAGTATTTTGCATTTGCACTTTCGCTAGACCATATGCATCAAACACTGAACTCCACTACTAACAAGATATACAGAAATACATCATTGCATAAATTTACAATACAAATGCACAATATTATTGCAATGTTGCTTAAAATACCGCGCACTGTCATTGGCAAAATTATTGCAATAGCAAACAATTGCAACCTAAAATGCACAAGACACTGAATACCGCTATTGTGAATATCGCTATTATTTTATTTCACAAGGAACAAGAGGAAAATACTTGTTGACATATCACGGAAACAAAATTCGTTTCAGAATGGCAGATGAAACCATAGATGCAATAGCACTTATTCTTAAGAAGTTATTTATTTACCAGTTTGTACAACAGTGCTATAACTTTTTTACATTTTTTGCAAGTATCAAAATGGTCCTAGCATAGTCGAATAGACCATTGAAAGTTATTTAAAAAAATGATATTACTACAAAACGCGGTAAAGTTTGGAAATAATTTTTCATTTTTTTTATCCAAAAAACGAAATAATTTTTTATAAATATATATGTTTCTTTCTTATAATTTTCGGGATTTAGATTTTTATCAAAATCCCGAACCCAGGGATTTCTCTAGTTAAAATGTAAGTATTGAAGTGATTTTTTTATTTTGTAAATAACAAGACATTAAATTATGACTTTATGTATATGTACATATAACATACATAAGTACATAACAAAGCATCGAAAGAATTAATTCTTAATTCCATTTTCGAGATCAAAATAAATTTGATATCTTAACGATTCAGTTAAATGTATTCATTCCTTTGAGAATTCATTGTTTATAGAATTAATTTATTATTGAATCATTATAAATTTATGTAAATATATTTTTTTATGGATTTGAAGATATATCTTCAAAAATGTATCAAATGTATCAAAGTGGTATCACATGTTTAACCCCATCTTAAGAAAGGAATAGCAAATATGTATGTAAACTGTATGGCTATCCTTTTTCGTCGATGGGGTTAAATGAAAAAAGCTGATACAGCACTTTTGTAAACGTCAGTTTTGACGAATCTGTATATATATCTGTGGTTTTAATTTTGTGCAAAAGAAGTGCTGCTTATGTAAAAAAATAAGGTTGCCAGATGTATTTCACATGTTTTCCACAATAAGAACAGAGTACTGCTTTGCGAAATTATTTCTCATATATTTCATTCTAAATATTGTATATGTAGATTTCGCACGAAATTTTGAACAGAGTGCTAAGCTATAAATGCAATTTCGTAACTCTCTTATTGGGGATAACTATTCTGAATATATTTATATTCAACTCATTATGAAAATTAATAGAATTTCAACTTATTTATTTTTAAAATTACATTTACTTTTCTTACACGCATACCTAAATTGGAGCGTAAGGCGTTTTTTACTTGTCAAAAATTCTCATGCCCATACAATTTGTATGCAGCATACCGAAATAACGCGACGGCAACGCTTTGCAATTGGAAAATCCGATTTTGACAGCGCGTTTAATAGTGAAGTTAGTTGCAAAACACAACAAATGTAAACACATACATACAAAAGGAGAAACAAATATGCAAGAAACACATTTTTTAAACTTTAATATTTAGTTTCTTTGATAAAATTTTAGTTTACAAATCACGAAACAAAAATCAGAAACATCAATACTGCAATGTACTTTATTGTTTAAATAATCCGGGTTGTTATATTAATTTTTTTGATAACCTTGTTTTGATTGTTTGACGTAGCGTTGGCGCTTTTATTTAGGTATGACATTTCAGCGTTAAAGCTAAGCGTAAAGAAACGTTCCGCCTTACGCTTTTATTTAGGTAGGCCAGTTAAAGATTAGCAGACTGTGTAAAATAATTATAATAAAAAGTCTCTAGTAGGTTATGTCTGAAGTTTTATATTTTTTTAAATTTTGTTTAATAATTTAACTACTTAATACTTATTCAATAACAATTTTCAACTTTTTATCCCTGAAAATCTTTGAATGAATATCAAAAATCGAAAAAGTGTTTTGAGAACCAATTTAATATACATATTGGGGTATCATGTCAAGTGAACCAACTTTTGAAATCGATGTCTTCCGATCGGGATGAAATTTGCACCAAGGTAGTTCTATTCGATAGTAATTCAGGGTTAGAAGGGGTCAAAAATCGACATTTTGGCCAAACACGTATTTTTTCTCATCCATGTAATTTATTACCTATTGTTCTTAGCAAAATGTGTCCCAATAGTTTAGAAAGCTATCTTTCGAAAAAAAAAAATTTAAATAATATTAATTTTTTACTTTTTTTTTCAAAACCAAAAACTTTTTTTACTTTTTTTCTCAAAATTGACAATTTTTCCTCAAAAAAAAAGCTTACGGGGTTTCCTTGATGAGCTTCTTGGTCGCTTAGTGGTATGCGAGTTGAATATCTATCAAAATAAATGTTTTGTAACTCAAAACATGCAATTTTTAACTTTTTTTGCAAAATCAAAAATTTTGTTGAATTTTGATTTTAAAAATGGACCATTTTCTATTTTTTTCCCCAAAAGAAAGGTTATGTCTTTCCCTTTAAAAGCTTTGTTGTCGCTGAGTGGGATATATATCAAAATAAATGGTTTAAGCCAAAAATTTCATGTCTTGAGTTAAAAAACACATTTTGCTAAGAAGTACTCGAAGTATTAAGTGTAAACCGCATAATAAAACTGCTCCGTAATTTTTTAATTAATCTTATAAACTATAAACAATTAAATTCAGTGACTGTTATTAAAAAAATCTGTGGAAAATTTGCTTCATCTTGATTTTTTCATTTACTCCGATACATTATTAATAACTGTTAAATTTTATAAACTATTTATCTAATTAAAATACATAAATTCTTATAAGAATAAAGCAATAAAGAAAAATCAAACATAAACAAATTTTACAAGAACAAATATTATTATCGTTTACTTACACTCATCAACATAAATACAACAACAACGTGATAATAAACAAGTGTCATCCACATTCTCAAATTAAAGGTTGCCAGATATATATATATATATTTGTTTTTATTACACTGTGCAAAATTATATAAAAACATTTTTTGAAGTATGGCGTGTTTAGTAAAAAATTGCAATATTAAAAGTGAAGAGGAAAGAATGATTGTGTGTTGGCTATGCCATGAATTTTGCCACTTTAAATGTAGTGGATTATCTGGCCTAGTTGCTGAAGCTATTATGAAAAATAATGGGCTACATTGGTGTTGCGAAAGCTGTAGGAAACTTGGTGTGAATTATTACCGTTTTTTTCAAGATACTAAGAAGAAATTTATTGAACTTCAAGACGAAGCTAATAAGTTAAATGATCGTATATCAGAATATGGCAATTTGTTTGATGATTATAAATCATTAAATAATCTTAAATCTCCGCCTCAATCTTCTCCTAAACGCCGTAAATCCGCAAGAAACGCAAATAAGGAAAAACGTGATGAGCAACCTTCTACTTCTGTTTCTGGACCACCTAGTAATTCTGATCCATCTGTACCAACTGATTGCAATTTCCCAGTCTCGAATGCTCCCAAATTAAATTGTAATAATGTACAATTAAGTTATGCAGATGCTGTTTTAAATTCTGCTAATATAAACTATAATACTTCTTACAATCCTCCACAACTGCTAAATAATGAAAACGACCGTATTCCTCTACGAGCTATACCTCCTAAAAAAACTATATTTATTTCCCGCCTGGCAAACGATACTACAACTGAAGCCGTTGACTACTACGTGAAAAATATAATTGGAAATGATGCTGATATTTCAATACAAAAGTTTAACTTTCCCCAACCAAGATCTATCTCATCATTTAAAATTACTGTTTCCATTGATATTTTTGAAACCTTAATTGATCCGAATTTCTGGCCTATAAATACACTTGTTCGTGAATATATTTACAGGCCTAGGCCACAAAATATCGCGGCACTTCCACAACGTGAATTTGTTGCTCCAAAAAACTAATTCCAACAAATGACTTCATGTCTATCGTTTATCAAAATGTTCGTGGATTGAGAACAAAACTATCATCCCTTTATATAGAAAGCTTTAACATTGATCAACATATTTTAGTATTAACAGAAACATGGCTCAATGAAAATTTTTTAAATACCGAAATACTTTGTAACAAATTTAATATTTATCGTCGTGATCGTGGCAGCAAGTCTACAGGTGGTGGTGTTCTTATTGCAGTTTCTTGCAATTTTCCATCTGAACTTGTAGTTTTCGAATTTCCGCAAGATATAGAATTTATATCAATATCAGTAAAAGTAAATGGATATAAAATATTTATTACATGTTCCTACATTCCGCCATCTTCTCCACAAATAACATACATCAAACATGCTGAAGTTATTAGTTCTATTGCCCGCTCCCTTCATAATAACGACGCTATTTTTGTCTTTGGAGACTTTAATCTACCATCAGTAACTTGGAATTATTTGCCAGATGATAAATATTTTGTCCAAACAAATTAATGGCATTACAAATAAATACTCAAAAATGTTAGACCTAATATTTGTAAACGATGTGACTAATTCATTCATCAATCGCTCATCCCCAATTACAACTCCAGAAGATTGCTACCATCCTACAATTGAGCTAAGAACGTCAATAACATATAAATCGCTCTCGACTTCACCTGGTGAAAGTAAAAAGGTTTTTTCGTTCAATCGTGCCAATTATAACATGTTGAACGAACTCCTTACCAATACAAACTGGTACAATATATTCTCGTACTTTACAGATGTTGAGCAAATGACTGAAGCTTTTTACAATAAAATAAATTCATTCTTGGATTTATGTGTTCCAAAACAAAGATATACAAATCTATCTGGTCCTCCATGGAATAATAAACAGCTGGTTCAAGTGAAAAATAAGAAAAATAAATTCTACAAAAAATTTAAACAAACTGGTTCTCATCTTTTTTACCTCAAGTACTCCGTTTGTCGAGCTGAGTACACTCTGCTCAGTAAATTGTGTTAAAATAATTATATAAACAAAGTTAAATATAATTTTAAACGTAATCCAAAATCGTTTTTCAAATTTGTCAACTCCAAAAGAAAGTCAACTGGATTCCCCTCATCTATGAAGTTTCACCAAAATGAATCTAGTGATGATGCAGTTATAAGCAATCTATTTGCGGATTTTTTCTCAACAACTTATTCGAATGCAACTTATAATGATTCTGCTGACTACCCATATACGATATCTTCAAATCAAACAGTATCTATACAATTTATCGATGTTTCTAATATAATCATGGAATTAAAGAAACTAAAATTTTCGCATAATTTTGGTCCTGATAAAATCCCTAGCAGTATTTTAATCAACTGTGCTGACAATATTGCTATTCCTCTTACGTATTTATTTAACAAATCAATAAAGAGTTGTAATTTTCCTAACGTCTGGAAGGATTCTTTTATTATTCCATTATTTAAATCAGGAAATAAGTCTGATATTAAAAACTACCGAGGTATTGCTAAATTAAGTATAATACCCAAATTATTCGAGAAAATCATAACTGAACAATTATGCTATCAAGTCTCAACTTTAATATCTCCTTATCAACATGGCTTTCAGAAAGGATGCTCAACTACAACAAATCTTCTTCACCTAACATCCGAAATTTATCATGGATTTCTTCAACATCAGCAAACAGATGTGATATATACAGATTTCAGCAAAGCTTTTGACAAAGTCAACCATATGCTTTTGAGAAAGAAACTTTGTTTATTGGGCTTTTCCAACAGTACCCTAAAGTGGATTTTCTCTTATTTAACAAATAGACTACAAGCTGTACTTTTTAAGAATATTTGTTCTAGAAATATAGACGTATCATCTGGTGTACCACAGGGCAGTCATCTTGGTCCTCTTCTTTTCTCATTGTTTATAAATGACCTTCCTCAAGTTATTCATGGTTCCAATGTCTTAATGTATGCAGACGACGTTAAAATATTTTTAAGCTATCGTCAAGTTTTTGATCAGCAACTTCTTCAAGATGATTTAAATTCGTTTTATTCATGGTGTAAGGAAAATCATATGGAATTAAACCTAAAAAAGTGCAAATATATGCGATTTGTTAGAAATAATCCAATACCGGCACACTATATTTTTGAACTACATCAGCTTGAAATGGTCGATAAATTTTTAGATCTGGGAATTTTTACTGGATTCCAAGCTAAATTTTATTTCACATATAACAATGACAGCAAATAAAGCCAGAGGTGTACTAGGATTTATGAAACGTTGGGCTAAGGAGTTTAATGACCCTTATGCCACTAAATCTCTATACACATCCCTGGTAAGGCCTATCCTGGAATACGGATCCGTAATATGGGACCCTATATATAAAAAGCATTCAGATGCTATTGAATCTGTACAAAAGCAGTTCCTGCTCTTTTGTCTTCGTGGATTAAACTTCAACCCAATAAATCTACCTTCATATTCTGCAAGATTGGCTTTAATTAAACTTCCAACCCTGAAGAGCCGAAGATCAATGTTAAACATTTCATTTATTTGCAACATAATCAATGGTAGTGTAAGTTCCGGTTTTTTAATCCAAAATATCTCATTTAATGTGCCTCAACGACCATCACGTCATTTTGTTCCTTTATCAGTGAAATTTATTAGAGCGAACTTTGCCAATGCTGATCCAATAAGGAGAATGTGTATAGAATTTAATAAATTTTACATGTTAATTGATTTTTCATTAAGTAACAATATAATTAAAAACAACATTATTGCTTATTTGAATTCTTAATTTTTAAAATAAGTTATATTATTACGTTTGTAAAAATAATTGTTAATTGCCTGCAAGGATTATTTTCCATAGGCTAATAAATAATAAAATAAAAAAAAAATAGGTAATAAGTTACATGGTTGAGAAAAACACCTGTTTGGCCAAAATGTAAAATGATTACCCCATCTAACTCAGAGAGTTCTTGACCGATCTTGTTGAAAAATTGTGTCTAAATTACTATCTATCGGCATTTCATACCGATCGTAAGACACCGATTTCAAAAGTTGGTTCACTTGACATGAATATATTTATTTAATTCTAATATTTATTTATTTCAGTAAGCGGATTTTTATGTTGGTTGTTACCCACTACAGGGTCTGATGCCTTAGACTAGATGTTAAACGATTAAATAATTTAATTATATAAATTAAGGTTACGTGTCCCGTACGTATAAATATACACTGTATCTTTTTTTTTCTCAAAAAGACACTCGTCCTAAATCCTAATGGTAAAAAAAAATCTAGAATTAATTATACATAATTAATTGTAATAAAAATAAAAGCCAAACACACTAAATCCATCAATATTGAACAATTTTGAATACATCATTAAACAAATTATAACTGTAGGAAAAAACCATTCTGCAATTTTTTTTGTTGGAACTTAAGGTTTTTGCGCAATAAATAATATATATATTAAATAAATGATTGAATATGAATTTTATTTCTTATTTTTATTAAAAGTATCATCGTATCTTGTAGATAAACAGTAAGTATACCTAATAGTAAAACATTTCCTAGTAAATGTCTGCGTCAATCTTTTTCACCTCTCAACAAAACTAAAATGTTTGAAATACCTCCTCGTATCTCAATACCGTCACACATTGGGTTGAACTGTCTGAAGCGGTATTAAATCAAAAAATATTCATATTTATTCATAATTCTTATTGTAATAAATTTGTATATTGGGTAATCTATCTTCTATATATTATTACGAATGTGCAATAGAGATTTGAATTTAACGGTCCGCAACAACTGCCTGCAACATTCATCATGTTTATAAACTTGTCAACAATGTTGATAGCATGCGGTTATTAGCATTGTTTGTAAGTATGGCAGCACTGTGTGTTTAAGCTGCTAACATTAACATCGAAAGCTCTAGAATTCGAATGTACTAGTATGTCCGTTAAGAGCATTGTAGAAGATTCCCGATAGATGGCGCGTGTATAAATGGTGGCAGAGGTGGCAGTCGTGAGTTGAGTTTATCATTGGCGTTGTTAGAGTTAACATCAACTGTCTTGTACGTGTATACTCGTACATTATAGAGTGTGTGAGTGTATTTCTGCGAATTGATAGACGTGTATAGAGATACTGAGTGAATATTTGAACTGTTATTGGTGTACATTTAAATAAATAAAGAGTTGTTACAAATTTTAAACTTCTAAAACTGTTTTTCTTTGCAATATCCGGTTTATTTAAAGGAAATAAACCCCGTTTTTAAAAGGTAAAGACGTAACAATATTTTAAGAGTAAAGTACAATTTAGTTAAATATGTTGAATTTATTGTATATTTCATGTTAAATAAAGTTCTTTTTTCGATATTTCCTGTTTTATTGGCTCAAGCAATACATCGCTTAACGAAAATTAATTTTAAAGTTAAGAAAATAGGAAATTTTTTTTTCAGATATTCAATTCTATATTAAATGCTGTTGAGTACAAATAACAAATCAAAAAAGGAACTGCAAACGGAAAACCGAAATATCGACAGAATCATCAAATGTAATCCATTTAATATGTCAAGCAAATAAAATCAGAATTAAATTTAGAAGTTAGCGATATGACTTTAAGGAGAAGATTTCTAGATGCAAACTTCGCAGAACGAAGTCCTAGAAAAATGCAATATTAACAAAAAAAAAAAAACAGTGGTACCCGTTTAGAGTACGCTGGATGCCGACTGGTTTGTAATCAAATAAGTAGCTCAATATTTTGTGAACTGAAGGGTCTAAACTTGTTTTATTTGTAAACTCAGGCAGTAGACAATACATTCGACGTCCACCCTCTTCTACTTGTCAAACACAGTACACTATGAAAACAATAAAAATATTTCAAAATTTAGTGGTGCTGCTAGTATCTTGTTCGCATCTGTGTATTGTTTATACAATAGATAAAAATAAAACAATTTACACCCATTCAAAATTATGCAAATCGTATATTGTGATTACCACTAAATAAAATTCTACATCATTATCGTTAAAATAATAAAAACTGAACCTAGTGGTAGCCTAAAATTAATTTAAGCATAAATATGTAAACTGCAGTTCATGGCACTAAAGAGCCACTAATGAAGCTACTGACTAGCTGGCGAAAGAGTTAATTGACACTCTCTATATTATTGCATTAAACACATTGAAGACAGCAGGCTACACGACTAGTCGAACACAAATGCTACTGGCTGCAGTTGTGTTCGTGTAGTCGTGTGGCAGCTACTGAATTATTTTAAAGAGTACAGCTACAAAGTAAACAGTTGATTTATAATTCAGTGGTGCCACTTTAATTTTCTTGTTTTCACTTTAATAATTCTAAAGTAAGATTAAAGATTTAAACAATTATTTCAAGTAGAAATATATATATGTTTATAATTAATTATGTACCCGTTATTAATTAATTTAAATATGATTATCAGAAACATCTCCCAATTAAGTAAAACAAATGTCTATTTTTTAAGCACTTATTTGATTTACAATTTTTATTATATTAGCAACACTATTCTGTTTTGTAGTTGGCAAAAATAGAAATTAGCCTAATTCGGCTCCAGAGGCAAAAGCAGTCGAGTGACCGTGTAGCTGTGCTGTCGTCAAAAGAATCGTCTTCATATAAACGTGTGTATTTTATTTTTGACAGATTGCAGTTGGAAGTCTGCTGTATTCAATGTGTTCAAAGCAATACAGTTACTAGTGGAAAATATAAAAAAAACAGCCACAGTTTGCTCATTTGTAAATTGCTCTATTTGAAATGTTGGCTGTATTGCCACCCACCTATTATAGATATCGAACTAACGATTATGTTGACGAAAGGTAATGAAGAAGGTACTGTTTTTTTCCTGGGACAAATTTCTCTGGAATTTTACCAATATTTCACAACCCGATCCCCGGGAATTATAACCTGACGAAAGTACACAGAAAACGAGTAGGAATGCTATTTGTTTCAGAAAAAAGGTGAACATATTAATATACCGCTTATTAGTAGTTATTTGGGGTATTTGGCATGTTAATCTGAACAGACATACTTTGCTACCTATTAGGCTTCATAATAACATATATTATTTATGGGATAACATTTGAAAATTGTGGAAACTACAATGTGTTATATATACATTTATCACAAGTGATACCTGAAGTGTCTTAAAAACATAAAATATGCAGTAAAAACTGAAATAAATCCTAAAAAATTTTTCTTAAAATTCTAAAATTTGTTGAAGACAATTTAAAAAAATACTAGAAAATAGGTTAACGTTATGCTATGAAGACAAAAACCCTAATATCAATACCCAATAAACCAAACGATATCGAAACGTTATCATCTAGATGATATATATGATATCGTTTGCGTGTCATAAACGATAGTTTTTCCGGACTAAATTGTACCGTTCCTTATACTATCGTTTTTCCAGGCAATTATAACATCGTTTTCGCTATCATAATTTCCAATAAAAACAATAGTAAAATTGCCATGCTACAGATTTTATTCTAAATACTAAAATTATATATTTTTTATCTGAAATATGTATGTATTTAATACATATTTCGTTAAAATAAGACAAAAATCTGAAAGAAAAGGAAATATAACAAATCATATTTTTCATATTGCATGTGCATATATTGTTGCAAATATTTGAAAATTTTATATATTGGATACAAGACAATTCACCATAAAACTGAAAAAAGATTGGACTGTTTATTACCTACAATTTAAATGATTTGATATTAATTTTGCCTTCATATTTCTTGTGTTGTTTAAAATTGATTAATTTAAATTATTTATAAGGTGAAGTTACGAGCCCAGCTGATTATTGTTTATTTATTTATGTTGTGTTTGAAAGTGTCAAAAAGTTTTTTATTGTTTCTTGTTGACATTCACAATATTTGAATTGAAAATAATAAAAAACGGAAATTTTTAAACAAAAATTTTTCAAGGCTTTACACTGTAAAGTTTACAGCAAACAATAACAATTGGCAATTTTTGGAAATTTTTTGGTGAAAATGCATCAAATATTTTTAGTCCTTGAGACTTGTTTTCCTGCTGATTTTCAATACCAAACTCCTTAGAAGAATTTGGTTGTTTATTTTGGATGTGCGAGAATTTTACACAGACAGACGGACATAGATAAATGGATAGCATCATAGTTCCACTTGAATCACCAAGATTTTTATTCTCGTTCGACGTTTTTAATATTGAATCTTCCAAACAAAAACCGTGTTAGAGCAAAATTACATGAATTGATTTTGTATTGGTTTTTTTTTTCTATTTTTCATAAAAAAAACTACCAGAAATTCATATATTTTTGTGTTTGTTTTGTATATATTTTATATGTCATATCCGTTTTGACATTCCCACTCTCTTGACAACTAAGAAATATTGTCTTTGTTGTATTTGTTGCCGAGACGCTCTCACCGGATTAATACGCTTTGATTGGAAGCAAAATATTTTAAAACGATGTTTTGATAATATTGTTTTCAACAATAAAATATGATATTATAATCGTCCCCATAAAACAATACCGTTTTTACTATCATATCGTTTTCTGGTTTATTGGGTATACATACGTATGTACATAGCACTAAATATTTTCTATGATAAATTTGTCTCTGCTTTTGTTAGATTTCATTGTTGCACCTACATACATCTTTCTCCATGCGCATGCCACAAAAAGACCTGTTAGTTTATTTTCTTTTGCCAATTCAAATATTTCTGCACTACAATCTCTTAAATCATTTTATGCAGAAACATTGGGAAGTCAAGTCAGATACGGTGTTGGCAGTGTATTTAAATTTAAAAAAAAAATAACTTTAAATGAAGTTTACGAAGTTTTGTTTGCAACATTTTTTCGTTGTGCGAAATGCATAATTATTTAAATTCGCCAGCAATAAAATACTTAATAGCACTGCTTGTGAAAAAAATTCGACAATCAACCCATTCAAGGCTGTGTTGGTAATGTCAAAAGTAACTAATTAAATTAAAAGACAACTGCGTTTTTGTGATTTATCAGTGTGGAAATTCCTTATTATACTTAGTAATTATTAAATAATTTGTGTGTAAATTACAACTCGTTAACTGTGTTTGGATGTATATACTTATTTCATATCACTAGTGATAAAACGGTAAACTAAACAAATTCCAAACATCTTATGATAATTTGATGAGACGAGAATAAAATGTGTTAACAAACAAAAAAAAAAAAAAAGATATTTTAACATTTGTTTTGTGTTCTTAAAACTGTCATTAGAAGACATAATAAAATCGAACAATAGAACTAACAATCAATATGGAAAAACTACATGAATATCAAGGTTTTACTGGTCGATTGCATCAATGGCGTGACAATATAAAAGAAACTGTTTCAAATTTCCGTGATCAAAATCCAAACAATATTGTAGAATTGGCCAAAACATCAGCCACCGATCAGTTAAAGGGCAATGCCAGTGCAGATCAGGATTATTCCCACATTTACAGGTACGTGTTTATCAGACTTTGTCTATACATACACATAAATATATGTATATTAGAGTTTCCAAAAAACCGAAAAATTTCAAAACCGCGGTTTCGGTTTTAAAAAACTGAAAACCGATCGGTTTCGGTTCGGTTTTGGGTTAATTTATTTACTATTAAATCAGTTGATAATATAGGAAATGCTAATCAAGAGGATAAAGGAAAATTGGTACTTTTTCTTTTAATGGTACCTTTTTAATGCATTAAATTAGTTAGTTTATATACACTAAAATTGGCTAATATGCTTCTCAATAAAGAAATAATCAAGGATAGGGTGCTCAATTGTATTATGATACCAAAAATGGAGTACTAAAATAAACTAAGGAGTATTTTTTCGTTCTGCAAATAGTACTTTTTTATTTTCTATAATATTGAACCTAGAATCAGGAAATTACTTTGAAATTTCAAACTTGACAGTGGAAAGTGTGGAAAAATTTTACTTTTTCTTTTAATGGTACTTTTATTATATTAAATTATATTATTTCTGAGTAAAGAAAGAATCAAGGATAGTGGGCATAATGCTATTGAGATAACAGAAACTATTATTGAAATGTCTATAATATTGAACCTATAAGCAGGAAATTAAACACACATGATCCTGACTGAGTTAGAATATAAAAAAGGGATTTGCAGGTACTTTTTGCAACTAATAGTACTTTTTGAATATTGTATACCGATGGACCTAGAAACGCGAATTCAAAAGGGTCAGCTAGTACTCCATACCTTTATCGGATATTTGAAAATAACTTTGTTACAAACATTTGCATAATTTAGCCTGCAAAAGGCAGCCTGCTACATCATCTGAAGCAATTATTGTAATACAAGTTAAACAATTTAAAGAAATCTTAAGATATTTTTAACTATTTGTGTTTAGAGATATTGGATGGAAAAGCTTGTTTCTCATTTCTAAATTTTGAATTTTTCTACTGAAAATAGATTAAAAGTCAAAACCGAAGAATAATTGTCGGTTTCGGTTTCGGTTTTAGGCCTTGAAAAACCGCGGTTTCGGTTTCGGTTAAAACCGAATTGGAAACTCTAATGTATATAATAGGTATTGAACGATTAATTCAAATAAAATATTTAATCAAAAAAACTAAAAAGAATCGGTAGACATATTTTACAACAGATGGGGAATTGTGTCTTATTTACAAAATAATTGTAAAAAATTTACTTTTTAATATAGATCCAAAAATACGTTTTTTTTTCTTCGAAATATCATTTTACTGAAATTTATTTAAGAAGAAATTTAGTCGTAAATGTGTTCGTTAAAATTGAAAGGAAAAGGATGGACGAAGGTGTTTTTCAGAAAAATGTTTTTTTTTATAATATGTACATTAGGTATATAACCACCACGTGATGGCCAATGTTGTATAAGTAACGAAAATCATTTTTTTTAGGTCATTTGGAGTCAAAAACATCACGCACCAACATCAATTTCTAAGATAAACCAACATTTTTTTCTCTTAAAAATTACACATTATTAATTTCATATTTTGTTTGCAAGTGTAAGGGATATTTCCCGTATTTGAAAATTATCTTTTAAAGTATGTCCGCAATTTTTAATAAAATAAAATATATTAAGGGTACTCATTTAAACGCTTAAGTTTCCCATTTGTGTAAATGTGCAAATTTGCGCGACGTGTTTCATAACCCACCTTTTCAATTTTGTGCAAGTTTGCACAGAAAATTTATAAGGGTACTCATTTATATTTGTTAAAAATTTCAAATAAAAATAAATTCAACAAAAGCTGTAAAAAAAATACTTTTAAATTGTATAAATTTAAATTCTCAAAATGTTGAATGAAAATTAAATCTTTGGAATAAACGATGATATATATAGTTTGGAAGATTTTGTTTATGTTCAAGCTGTTGCCATTCAATCCAATCATTCTGTTCCAAAGTTACACAATTTTCACATGCACAAAATATTTATATTTTATTTGATTTTTATTTTTTATAAATAAAAATAAACAAAAGCAGCTGATCAATCAAATGCACAATAAATTCAAGTTTGCGAGTCCAACGAATTTCCATACATTTTTTGACAGTTCATTTGCGAGAGTGTAAAAATGCACAGATTGCACAGTTTGCGAGGCATTTAAGCGTTTACATGAGGTTCCTTATTGTATTTCAAAATAATTGAAAATATTTAACGAAACTTTATTGCGTTTGGTGCGTGAACTTTTTTAACAACCGCGAAAAAATAATACCTTGGTTTTTCATTTTTTAATGCTCTATTCGACTATGCTATGCCAATTTGCATATTTGCAAAAAATGTCAATAGTTATATCCCTAATGTACATGTTTCAAACGAATTTATTGCATCTGCGTTTCTTATTTGTGCGGGTTCATTATTTTCATCGTCTTCCTCCATCTCATATTCTTGACTTTCATCTCTATTTAAAATTTTTGCAGGCAAAACTTATCTTTAACGTTGCTCATATAGATTCAGACTTTTTAGGAAGACAGTAATGTCGTCAGCGCCTGATGAAACAATTTTGGACAATAAACTGTTTTATATTGCAATTTAACTAAACGTATGGCGTTTTGATCCATAGGTGTGACATTACGAGACATGAATATCGTCCAAATTTGTCCATCTTTATTAGTTTTTACTAATTGTTCTTCAAGAGGGTGGTTATCCAGAATCAATAAAGCCTTCATTGGAAGGGATTTCGATTCTAAAAATGATTCAACCTGTAAAAAATTAAAATAAAAACTCATAATAATTGAAAATAATGGAACATATCATGCTAACCTCAGGGACAAACATTTAAAAAAACCAGATTTTGAAGATTCCATCATTCATCCACGCTTTATTTGTGTGAAAATAATTTATGGGCAACACTTCGTTACGAAACGGGTGGGGCTTCTTTCCTTTCCAAAAAGAAAAAGTATAATTTTTTTTGTTCCAGATGCATTAGCGCAAAGAAAAACGGTTACTCTATCCTTCGATAGCTTTTTTCCTGGTGCTGTATTTTCTCCTGCATGAACAAACGTTTTATCTGGTAGCATTTTCCAATAGAGACCAGTTTCGTCCGCATTGAAAATAACATCATATGTTAGATTGTGCTCAACTATAATTTCATGCAATATTTTTTTTTGAACGGCTCCAATAAATCAACTCGGGATGATAACTTCTCTCCAGATTCTTTAAGAAGTCCTTCACCGTTTATTTTTTTGTATCTAGACAGCCAACGATCACTTGCATGGAATCCACTATTATAAAACATTTTTTGTATTTCTATAGCTTTGGTTTTTGCAGCAATTGTATTAACTGGAATATATTCTTTCCTCTGGTCGAGAAACCAACAATAAAGCTCTTTTCCATCAGGGGGGTATTCACCATTCCTTAGTGATCGACGATTTTTTGAACCATTCTTGGTTGCTTCAAAATTCTACAAAATTTTTGTTTTAATTTTCTTCAAAGTACATATTGAGAATTTTGGTATTCCATATTTCACGGAAACTTCATTAGGGCTTGTACATTTTTCACATTCATCTATAATGTTTACTTTTTCTTTCAATGAAACTCTTTTACGGTTTCCCATATTTAATTCACGTGAACACTTTCACACTTAAAAACACAATAAAAAAGATGACAGCACGTATTATTAAAGAGAGTATAACCATTGAAAAAAGTACGGTACTGCAACGACATATTTTACTTTCTTGTTTTTACATTCTTTACTACTTTTGTTTTTTATGTTTTCTGTTTGTTATATTGTCAATGTTAAAAATTTGGTTGTTTGTTTGATTTTGTTTGTTTTTTCTCTCCATTCGTTATATCAAGCATACAATTTTTTACAATTGTTACGAATTTGTCCGGATTTTCGTTAAAGTGAGATTCGTTATATCGGGATTTGCCTGTACTTTTTTAAATTCCTCGTGTAACTAAGAAATAATGTAAGTACATAATTTTTTCTCCAAAAATGCACATAAAATCTTATTCGATACAGAGTTTTAAAAACGAAAAAGATTCGGAATGAAAAAAAATAATTTTAATTTCCGATTATCTCGTAGACTGTTAACAAGATATAATCTGTAGGTAAAACTTTGTTTCTTATAGACCTTAACTATGTAGATTCCATATATAGTACACAATTTTGAATTAAAAACAGAAAATTGGGATTGTTTTAAATTTTGCATGTATCCGAAGTTCTCATCTTTGGGGCCCTTTAACACCGCCCCCTATATTTGATGAGATACAAATTAAAAACTTAAAAGTCTGTACCTCTTCTAAACTCATGATATGTTTAATTAAAAACGGTATATCCGTATATATCATATTTATGTTTTTTTTTTTTTTTGTAAATTTCCCCATTGTCAATATCAATGATACTCGAAATAGCATGGCGAGTCATTGGCGCCAATAGCTACTGCCGGGTGTCGCCGATTTGGTACATCTGCAAGCGGGTTAATGTTCTTGCATCAAAAGGCTAGCTATATAAATGTGTTCGGATGTTCTTCGCGGCTGTCCAGTAGGCTTAGCTAGCAGTCCTAGCACCAGTCTGCAATGCTTTAGCCCAATCCAAAATTATGGCCCTTTGTTTTTTAACAACAGGAATTAATATAATATAAAATGTCTTCATACAAACGATTGAAAAATTCGTAAGATTTTATTTATTAAGGGCGTGTGTGAAATAATAGCAAAGTACTATGGTAAAGAAATATTTCCCTGTGGGGAAAAATTTTCATGTTTTTACTGTGTGAAATGATAACTTTTTTGACAGTATACATTTTTGACGTTTGTGAAAAATTATTACAAAGAATTTAACATTAAATGCAATATTAATAGTTAATGCATATACTTCCAGGCTTCATTGCTGTTTACGTTCTTCCCAGTGAACCAAATATCTCTTTCAATACGTTTATCCACCAATATATGACGCTCTAAATTGATACCAACAAATATAATTAAACATAATACATGTAACATAACATGTAACAAACATAACGCTTTCCATTTTTCTTTATTTAAAAATTATTAATGATTTTATTTGAATTTTTCAATTTATACTTTAAATTTGCTGCTTGTCAGAAATGTTAAATCAAATGTCAAAAATTCTACTAGCCCCCAGGGCTAGTGAAATTTTATTCACCTCAGAAGTGTCAAAATTTTACTTACTACAGTACTTTGCTACCGTTTCACACACGCCCTAAATAAATTTTACATTGATAAAAATTTTATATTTTTCTTCATGGAAAATCACCATATAATAATTTTTTAAGTTTTTAAAGTAAAAGACGTCCCAAAAATTTATAAATTTGTTTAATTTCACTAAGACATCAATCTTCAAGTCCTAACGAATTCATCAATATCAAATACTTATATAAAAAGCCTTCAGAGAAGGGTATATATAAGTTTGTCATTCCCTTTGTAATTTCCACAATATAGTTTTCCGACCCTATAAAGTATATATATACTGGATTCTTAGAGATAGCGGAGTCGCTTAAGCCATGTCTGTCTGTTGAAATCAACTTTCCGAAGCCCCCAAACAACTTACATACACGATTCATACATCAATATCTCCGGAATTCTTCCGGCTCGTTTGCTGTTTAAAATCGAGAAAATCGGTTCACAAATGGCTGAGATATAAAAACCAGGACAACCTCGATTTTTTATCTATTTTTGACCTATATCTGGATTACTAAGTCATTAATATGGATATCTAATGATAGATATTTCAAAGGCCTTTGCAACGACGTATATAAGACCATAGTAAGTTGGACCTACAATGGGTCAAAATCGGAAAAAATATTTTTTAACCCCAAATTTTTTTCACCAGAAGTTTGTTTCTTCTAAATATTAAAAAAAAAATTAAATAAAAAATAACAATTCGAAAATTTTTTTCCAAAATTGAAAAAAACAACTTTGGAAAAAAAAAATTTTGTTTACCTAAAAATATTTAAAATTTTTACAGTAAGGCCTCGATTATCCGTGATTCGATTTACCGGCATCATCAATTATCCGGGAAAGAAAAAGAAAATGTTTTGGATCGATTTTAATTTTTTTGCATCGATTAACCGTAATTACCTCTATTATCCGGGATTATAATTTGTTTTCGATTATTTTTGGACAATCAAATACAATGTGAATAAAACGAATAAGGGGAATTCCCTAAATCGATTTGAGGGGCCAACATTTTTGATATTGTGCCATCGATTTTTTGATAGCTTTTGGCATGAGGAGTGTTAGACATTATAAAAAACAAGTAGATTTTGCAGTTTATGAATGTTTCCGGAAGGAACGATTTAAAGGAACTCCAATTTATGGATTAACAGTGAAGGAAAGTCTAAAATATTCCACTCTTAATTCTTAATGCTGCAGAAGAAAAATATTCAGCTGATTAGATGCCACAATTTTTGTGGATAAATTAAATGAATTCAAATCAATGAAAAAACTCACCAATGGAATAATGGAGAATGAAAAGTGTTTACATGAGAGAAGTTTGGCTTGCCATAATGAACATTTCATTGAATGACACAAGGTCTCAACGGACAGACTAACCTCATTAGTTTGCATTAATGCTGCTGGTACACACAAGTGCAAAGCATTATTGGCATTATTGGAAAGAGCTTTAAAAAATGTCCATGAGAATGGTTTAACAATAACTTAGTACCAGAAGTGACTGAGAACTTTAAGAAAATCCGTCTAAAAGATGATAGTAAACTCATTCTGCCATTGGACAACATCCAGACGTGCAGGATTTCAATGCTGAAAACGTTATTGTGAAATTTTTCCCACCAAATTGGACGACTTTGATCCAACCGATGGATCAGTGTGTAATATGGAGCTTTATATGTCATTATAGAAAAACTTTCATCATTAAAAAACTACTAAAACTTGGTACTCAATTAACCGGAAAATAATGCTAGATAATTCGAAATAAATATATTTTTAGAGTTAAGCCAGATTTTTGTGAATGCAATGCCTTAGATGGCAGAAACATTTTATTAGAATGTGTGAATTTGTGTGTGATTCTGAGAAAGGATTGGCACTAAACTTATTTCCTGTATTTTAACGTATTCAAAAATTATTTAAGTTCTACAGTTACTATCATGTGATATAACGAGAAGTTTCTCAGATACTTTGTAAAACAATTGGGAGCACTTATTGTGAAATTAAATTCATAAAAAACTAATCATAAAAGAAAACTCTATTGCATTTTAAAAATAAAAATTTTCAAAAAAAAAAAAAATCAGTTAAGATTTTGTATCTGCATATTTTTGCAAAAAGTCTTCTATAAATATTTTAATTCTTAAAAATTGTATACTTTTTCGAAAAGAAGACACGATTTTCTATACGCTGATATATAATATGTATATAAAAGGTAGAGCCTCTAAATATTAAAATAAAACAATTTTTTAACAAAAAATAAAAAGACGTGCCCATAAAAATTGAATCCATTTACGCGTTTCTATTATTTTTTCCAGCAAAAATATTGACTCTTTACATTGTTAGTCATATAGTGTATTAAAATATTAATGAAAAGAGGAACAATTATGTTTTTTCTTATGTTGTATGTCTGATAAACAAAACTGCATATAAATTTTTTTTAACAAAACTAAGCTTGACAAAATTGGAAAAAAATGCTTTCGTTTCTATTATTTTTTCCAACACTGTATATCTTATCCTATCCACTTACAGATTTATTTCCTCTTTTTTTAATTTCCCCCACTGTGTGCCATTATTAAATTTTATTTAGTTAATTTTTTTATGTTTTTCGTTTTTTATTGTTTTCTTTACGCATTCTTTACTTTGTACATAAAAATGAAAATTATAAACCATTGCTGACAAAACGTTGACAATCTTATTTAGGTATGAAAATTTAGCGTTAACAATGGGCTGCAGAAAATGCAACGCTCGACTCATTTATTTAGGTGGGGCAGCAAGAAAATAAGAATATTTTTTAAATAAACACATATAACTCAGTATATTTAAAAACTAAAGAAACGGGTTGGAAAACATTTGTGTTTGAAATGAACTTCTAGCTAAGATTTAAATTGTAAAAACATTTATAAACTACTATTGATATCCTTCTACCGTTTTTTATGAAAAAGCTAAACAATTGTTTTGTTTGGATTCAAATGTGTATGTAAATATTAAGTTTTATAGTATTGTATTTATTTGGTGGGTTGAGATGTAAATCCATTTTGATTTTATATACTACATAAGTATGTATGTATGTACATACAAACATATTTATATGTACACACATACATACATATATACATATGTACATATATTTTATATTTAAATCTAATTCTGTCTTTGTTTTTGTCTTATGTTGTTTGTTTTTCGATGTAAACAATTGAATTTGCAATGATGATACACTTAGACATAAATCTCGGATGGAATTAGTTCGTGTGTCAGCTGCTGTGATGGGTATTGAGTTTTCATACGCTGCTGAGACGGCATTCGTGTCACCCACCCTTTTAAAGATTGGCGTTGAACACCAACACATGACGCTAGTTTGGGCATTATCGCCACTAGTTGGTTTCTTCCTAACACCCATTCTCGGCTCGATGAGCGACCGTTGCAAATTGAATATGGGACGCAGAAGACCGTTCATTATTCTCTTGTCTATTGGTGTTTTTCTTGGTAATAAATTAACATAAAGCGTATTTAAATTTAACTTAAACTAATAATGTGCTTTTTATGTCTGTAAAACACAATGAAAAGGATTACTGTTGGTACCCAATGGTGAGGATTTGGGTTATTTATTTGGCGACATTGATCCACACATTCAAATCTCTGCCATGAATTTAACACTAAATGGCACGGCGCACAATAACATAAATGTTTCGCCACATCGTGCAACAGCATCGAAAACGGAGCTGGGAGCCATACAGAAGACATCTCATCCGTGGGGAATATTTTTCACTGTACTTGGCACTGTTCTATTGGATTTTGATGCTGATGCTTGTCAAAGCCCATCTCGAGCCTATCTTTTGGATGTCTGTGTACCAGGTTTGTAGTAATAACATATATTAAAGAAATTTTATAATTCTCTGTCCATCTTTACTTGCAACAGATGATCATGCCAAAGGTCTTTCAACATTTACGATAATGGCTGGACTTGGAGGCTTTATGGGCTATTCAATGGGTGGTATCAATTGGGATGATACGTCACTTGGCCGACGATTAGGGGGTCATGTCAAAGCCGTTTTCACGATTATAACGTTCATATTTATCGCGTGTGTTTCATTTACAGTGACTAGTTTTAAGGAAATTCCACTATGGGCCCTAACACCATCCAAGGCATCTAAATCAGCTCGAACTGAAACAGATCATCTCCAAGATGGAGCTATCAACTATGGAACACTAGAAAATACTGAATATAACTCATCTGAGCTAAATGTAAATCCAGTAAGTAAGCATTGTTTTTTTATCTAAAAACTTATTGGATACACGTAGACCTATAATACCACTCGACACCCAAAACGTGCTCCTAGTGCAATACATATTTTTTTAGATAATACGGTAAGTTTTAGATATACATATTTCCGTTTTTAGGTTTTGAAATTAGAAAATCATACTTGAAAAATTTTTGAAATTTGCCAAAAAATAATTCAAAATAAAAAAAAAACCCCTTTCATGCAGCGAAGGATTAAGACTAACAGACGTATTCAGAAATGCTTAAAAAAGGTTTAAAATTAAATTTATAGCAAATTAAAGAATAAAGGCCTAATTTGTTTGTATGTTCCGTTCCGTAACGAATCAGCTGTTTTGTTTTTAGCTTATGGGAAGTTGTATATGTAGTTAGTTTTTCCGTAACGTTACACAGTGGGGCAGAATCAAAATTTTTTGGAAATAAATCTGGCATTTCTAAACGGCTGCTCCTATCGGGATAAAATTTGACATATGCGTAGCCAAGGAGTATTCGATTTTAAAATGGACCCTACAAATGATCCAGGGGCGGCGCTATAGGGGCTCAAAATAGGGTACCTTCGACATGTAAAATTTTTAAACACAGAAACAGAAAAGCTTCAAAAAGGTTTAAAATTTAATTTATAGCAAATCTTCCCTATTCAAATGGACCTTCTAATTTGAAATAAATTCTGAAAATTGTATTGACAAGAAAATGCTTCAAATTGTAAACAGAATTTTTAAGCAAAATTGTATTCGTAAATGTATTATAGCTTAAGATACAAATTTTAAATGTTGTTTTAAATAAACAAATTTTAAAACTATGTAGTTTATATTAAAAAAAGGGAATTTGAAAGATATGTAAATGTTTATATATTTGTAACTAGCGGATACCGAGCGTGTGCTACTACGCTAATAATTCTTTATTAATGGAAGGGTATGACAATTTTTTTATCATATAAATGTACATAAAAAATAGTTTTGTAAAAAAAAAAATACCAAAAAGAAGTACGTTCAAATTTCAAAATAGTGCCAGAGTCCATTTGTAATTTTTTAAGAAGGACTGCAATTCCATTTAAATTTAATTTCTGGGATATGTGATACAAAAAAAGTATTAAAACTTGAGTTTCGCCCATTTTATCCCCTTAAAAGTACAAAACGTACCACACACTTGTCCACTTATTTCTTGCATAAATTTAGATTAAGTTGGATTCTTGGTGCTAACTTTATCAGTTTCGGAGATATAGATATATCGATTTTACCCATTTTTACCCCCTTAGTGGATGTACTCATTGGAAGAGGTGCTTACATAAAAAATTTCAAGATAAAAAAATTTTAAAATTGGGAAAATTTTAAATGGACCTAATGTATTGTTTAAGGTGTCTAAAACCATCTTCACACCATTGCCATTCTAATGAAACCGGTTTGGAGCTTATCGGTTAGATGGTTTTAAAATATATAACGGACATATGTAGAAACATTGTTAGTGTTTAAAGTATATACAGTGAGGCCTCGATTATCCGTGAGTCGATTAACCGGCAACATCAATTATCCGGGAAAGAAAAAGAAAATGTTTTTGGATCGATTTACATTTTTTTGCATTCGATTAACTGTAATTATTTTCGATTATTTTTGAACAATCTAACACAATGTGAATAAAACGAAAAAGGGGAATTCCCTTGATCGATTTGTAAGGCCAACATTTTTTGATATTGTGCCATCGATTTTGAGAAGTCTTAGACATTATAAATAACAAAGTGATTCTGTTATTGGCTTTGGAAACCTAAAATCTTTAAAAAAAAACTGTTAAAAACCTAAGGAAGATTTTGCAGTTTATGAATAATTCCGGAAGGAACGATTTAAAGGAACTATGGATTAACAGTGAAGGAAAATCTAAAATACTCCACTCAAAATTTAAGAAGAAATGACATTGTAATCACAATTTTTGTGGTAAAATTAAATGAATTCAAATCAATGAAAAAACACACCAATGAGATAATGAAGATTGGAAAGTGTTTACTTGAGAGAAGTTTGGCTTGCCATAATGAAAATTTTATAGAATGCAACAAGGTCTCAAAGGAGAGACTAACCTCATTAGTTTGCGTTAATGCTGCTGGTACACACAAGTGCAAAGCATTAGCTATTGGAAAGAGCTTTAGAAAATGTCCATGAGAATGGTACCAGAAGTGGGAGAGAATTTGAAGAAAATCGGTCTAAATGATTATAGTAAAATCATTCTGCCATTGGACAACATCCAGACGTGCAGAATTTCAATGCTGAAAACATTATTGTGAAATTTTTTCCACCAAATTGGACGGCTTTGATCCAACCGATGGATCAGTGAGAAATTTAAATGTCATTATCGAAATACTGTCATCATTAAAAAACTACTAAAACTTGGTACTCAATAAACCATTAAAATTGATTATCCAGAATGCTCCCGGTCCCGACCATTATGGATAATCGAGGTCTCACTGTATATTCAAAATTGGGAAAAATTGTTGTATGGGAAAATTCGAAAATCGGCTGTACGTGTCTAAAACCATCCTCAGAAAATTTCCTTTCCAATGAATGGCAAAATTTTAAAATTTAAATTTTGCCTATAACTCAGAAATTATAACAGATAAATAGCATGCTTTTTAAGACCTAGCCGAGCGCTTTCCAAAAATATAAAAATCTTTGAATTCAGATGGAAACAAAAAAAGGGAAGGAATTTACAAATTTTACATATCGAAGGTACCTTACTTTGAGCCCCTATAGCGCCGCCCCTGGAGCATTTGAAGGGCCCAACTTAAAAAAATTAAACTCGAATACTCCTTTGCTACGCCCACGTCAAATTTTATCTTGACCGAACCAGTCGTTTAGAAATGCCAGATTTACTTCCAAAAAATTTTGATTCTGCCCCACTGTGCAGTGATGGAAAAAAGTGAGGCAAATTATTTGATTCAAGTCATCGAGTTTTTTCACAAAACGTGTCCAAACTGCAACAAAAGAACAATTTTAACAATTTTTAAAAAATATAAAACCAACATCAATATCTTCTTATTTTATATTGATGTATTTATGAAATTGAAGAAAATTTACAAATAAACAACTTTAGACATTTCATAATTTCAACTAAAACTGCAGTTTTTCTTAACAGAATGCTACTGTTATTTATATCAAAATCTTTATTTTAAAATTTCCCACCATATTGCATTTACAGAATATAAAAATTTTACCGCGTGCAATTTTTATATAAAAAAAGGTAAGAAAAAATTAAAAAAATTGATAAGTTTGTATTTGAAAATCTGAATTTGTAATGCTATGAATAAAAAATCATCGAACAAAATGGCAATGTTGCTTTAAGAAACATTTAGGCTGCCCAAAAAAGCAGCAAACGGCAAATAATTTACATGGAGCTATGTAATTTTTCCATCTATAAACTACGACAAATTTGCTATTTTAGCTACTTTTAAAATCTTTAAGAAGTTTAAAAAATTTTTTAAATTTTTTCGTGAAAACCAGTTATAGCTTCCAAAAGTAAATACCTATAAATATATTTAAGAAATACCTATAAATATATTTAACACTCATATACATTTTGTATAGGAACAAGTCTTGTCTTCGCATAGTGATTTGTTTAATATGCAAAAATCCAAAAAGTTTTAAAGTTTTTTCAAAGCTTAAATATTCATTGTAATATAAGAAATTGTCAGTATCAAAGACTGTGTTTAACTATACTTCGATCGTTGGCATACACACAAGTAGATAATATAAAGTGCATTGTGTGTGTAAAAAATGAGATCATAAAGTATTGTTCCACATGTGCTTAGTCAAGTAAGGAAAATATGTTTATTAATAACGTAGTACTCGAATAGATACCAAAGAGGTCGAGTCGTTTTTTATACCTAGCGGACTCCACTTAATGTAGCCTGGTTTAACAGATCATTTTTTAATGTCTTAAAAATAACATAAGTAGTGCTACAAAAGTGAACGAACAAAATATGCAGGGGTTTTTAATGAAGCAATTCTGTTTTGTTGGAGTCCATAGAGTACGGAAGTATTTTTAGTTTCCATCAATCACTTCGTTTTAGTTGCAAATTCAAAAAATCAAAACAGACATGTACTCCAATAAAACAGAATTGCTGTATGAGATCCCCTGGTGTAGCATAGTGTAATTTAAATTAAACAATTAATTTTCTCATTGACCATCTATACGTATGATTAATATGTGATTGTTGTAACAAGTATACTCTTGACCATGCGATATTTCCTGAGAAAAATAACATTTTTTAAAGCATTGGTAGGCATTCATATTGTTCAGGTTAACAATATGTAAACAATATAGCGTAATAGAGCGTAAAAATACAAATATTTTATTCACTTGCTTGATGTTGTTGCAGATATTTTATTTTTTATCCATACATGCAAACTTAATGCCTCTATTTTCCTACCAAGTCTTTGAAGTTACAGTTTTACTAAATTTGATACAATAAAACAATACATGAGATACAATTTTAGTTATTTTCTACTAAAATTGTGAAAATATTGATGTTTTTCTTTAGCTCTTCCTAAATTGTTTAAGTCCAGAATAACATATTCTATTTATGTACTATACTTATTTATGCACTTATCTTAAATGAGCAGGTTGATATAATGCACTTAAATTAACGAATTTATATAGAGTTTGGTAAATAAATATTTAAAACACAAGTTTTGTGCACTTATATGCAAAATGAAAGGCAGCTAAGTCAAAACTACTGTATTATGTATTTAGTATCATACATAGTTATACTCAATTCAATTTTATTTATTGGATATTTTAAGTTTTCAACATATAAAAAAGTATTGTTTTAAATTTTGTAAATAATTCCTTTCAATGTCGGTTAACAGGTTTTTTCGAAGTCGGTTAACCGAAAAACCCAATTTTCGGTTAACCGACAAACTGGTTTTTTAAAAAGTCGCTTTTTATAAAAACTACCACAAAAATACTTTAAACTGAAAAAAGAGTGGAAATAAATCTGTAACTTCTAAACGGATTTTAATAAAATGACTGTAGGGAAGGTGTTGATAAGTTTAGGTTTTGAATTTGAACTTAAAATGCCATGAGAGTGCCGAGCCACAATGTGGGACACCTATCAAAAATTATGCCAAATTTTTGTTCTCGACTTGATTTGAAAGATTTTTATATATATGAAATCTACTAGAATAGATCTACAAAAAATATAGCTATAGCTAAATATTATCTATTTTGCTTTAAATTTTTGTTCCAAATTGGCCAAGTTTGAATTGATCTGGGGTGACTATTTGACTTTAGACGCTTTGACATTAAGTTCTCTTTCCGGATCATATACAAATTGTATATAATCCCGAAGAAAATTGATTTCTATAAAAGAAAAAATATCGGGACTTTTTTGGAAAAAAACGTAAAAAATAAGGACTTTTTTATATGTTCCAACTTTTTTATCAAGTGTTTTTTTTATTCAGAATTATATCTCAAATATAGCTGCTCGCCATATCTAAAAACCCAAAAACCAATCTAGCAAAATTAAAAACAAGTAGCAGAGTCATATTCGGCTGTGCTGAATCAAATTATATTTTAAAATAAAAAGTTTATATATTTTTAGGTAAAGAAAATTTTTAATTTATTTGCGAAAAAAAAAATTATGAGAAAAATTATTTTTTAAAATTTAAAAAAAAAATTATAAATTTTTTTTTTGGTGAAAAAAAAAATCGTGGTAGAAAATATTTTTCCCGATTTTGACCAATTGTAGGTCCGACTTACTTTGGCCTTATACACTCCATTGAAAAGGTCTTTGAAATATCTATTATTGGAAATCCATATTGTCTATATTAATGACTTAGTAATCCAGATATAGATCCAAAATCGAAGTTGTCCTGGTTTTTTTTTCCTTATATCTCAACCTTTTGTGAGCCTAATGTATCAATTTTAAATAGCAACCCAGCCGGAAGAATTCCCGATATACTGATGTATGAATGTTCATTTTGTATGTTCATTTTTAAAGAAATTGAAACTGAAGTTTCTTATTATAAGTTTGTCATTCCGTTTATAATTTCCACATTTTTCATTTGCAACCCCATAAAGTACATATATTTTGGATCGTTATAGATAGCGGAATCCATAAAGCCATGTCCGTATGTATGTTGAAATCAACTTTCCAAATCCTCTAGGTAACTTACATACATGACTCATACATTAATATATCAGGAATTCTTCCGGCTCGGTTGCTATTTAAAAGCAAGAAAATCGGCCCACAAATGGCGGAGATATAAGGAAAAAACCGGGACCTCTTTTTTTGTCCTATTTTTATCTATATCTCGATTACTAAGTCATAAATACAGACAAAATGTATATGTAATGATATATATTATATCATAGTTTGTTTCACTTTGCAAAAATTGTATGTGGATTCGGAATTAAATCATAAGTATTGCAATAAAAGTGATGCAGGACATACTTCTATTATGTAAATCGCCAAGAACTTTTAAATTAAAACAATTTAATTATATATACATATGTATTTAAAATAAAAAAAAATAAAAACTTGACAAAAATTTAGTTTATTTTAGAAATTGGTGTTGGTGCGTAATGTTTTTGATTGCAAATGACCTAAAAAAATGATTTTCATTACTTATACAACATTGGCCATCACGTGGTGGTATGCCTAAAATTTCTCCAAAATTAGTTGTATCCCTAATGTAAATGTGTATGTTCTCCAATGGCAAAGTTGGTACAATTGTACTTTTTTTGATACAATTCAACGAAAAGTACAATGAATGGTACACCAATGACTCATTTGGTACAATTTTGTATTAAAAATTGACGTACAAGCATACCTAAATTAGAGCGGAAAGCGTTTTTTAGTTGTCAAAAATTCTCATGCTCATACAATTTGTATGCAGCATACCGAAATAACGTGGCGGCAACGCTTTGCAATTGGAAAATCCGATTTTGACAGCGCGTTTAATAGTGAAGTTAGATGCAAAACACAATAAATGTAAACATATATGTACATACAAAAGGAGAAACAAATATGCAAGAAACTCATTTTTTAAACTTTAATATTTATTTATTTTTTTATAAAATTTTAGTTTACAAATTACAAAACAAAAATCAGAAACACTAATATTGCAATGTACTTGATTGTTTAAATAATTCGGGTTGTTATATTTATTTTTTTGATAACCTTGTTTTTATTGTTTGACGTAGCGTGGCCGCTCTTATTTAGGTATGACATTTTAGCATTAAAGCTAAACGTAAAAAAACGTTCCGCCTTACGCTTTTATTTAGGTAGGCCTGTTAGTTAAAAGTTTCAGTAAGTCCCGGTCCACACTGTGAAACATTTGCTGCAAAACATTTTTAACTGCATTCGTGTCCACATAGTGAAGTTTTTGCTTTTCAGTTTTTGACATTTCTGTACAGAACGAATATGAACGAATAAATGTAAATGACATACTCAACAAAAACTTCATGTACATGAAACACAGTACCCTTTTCCATTCCTCTATCCCCTTTCATCGACAAACTCAAATGTTTTGCAGCAAATGTTTCACAGTATGGATGGGGACTAACGAAACAAATTTTAGTAAGTTTGCTGTTTAAAGTTATAGCAATGTATGTATGTAATAGTTGTTGAAATAGGAAAGTAATTATATTATTATAATTTTTAATCTTTCACATTTTTTTGAATCGCCTAGGAAAAATTGAATTTATTTTATTTCATATCATTTTTTTTTTTTTAAATCAAAAATTCCGTGAATCACTAATGGAAGGTTAAATGATCAATTTGTAAGAGAAGAAATATAAGCTAAGATTAAAACAGAACAAATCACATATAAGTGCGAATTCACCATTAAAAAGATACTGAATCTAAAAAGCAATTTATAAAGTGCTTTGAAAAGAAGATACATTTTTTACTGGGATATAAATAAATATAAATAAATATAATTAAATAAAGATATAAAAACTAAAAGCTAATGTTCTGGTTCTTCGAAACTTATTTTCGCAATCGAAAAACATCGTTCAATGTCAACCCGAAATTATTAATAAACTTATGGGTAAGACTGTAAATGCAAGAAAAACTTGCTGCTCCCTATTTGAAATTTAACAAGCTTCCTTATATGGGAGCTATGACCAATTATGTAGCGATCGTCATACAATTTTGTCGTGTAATTTACTTCTATATGAAACTAATTTATGTTTAATTTTATTTGGATATAAATATTTGTATGAGATTTATGATCTTTAAAGTGATTATCGCAAATGGGCCTTCTACACGCAGAAAAAAAAATAGTTGTACATTGTTACTATAACCATTTCAATATTTGTGCATGGTTACTGTAACAATTTCGAAATTTTTAACAATATTATAGTCACAGTAACTATATATATGATTGTGGTAACAATAATATGGTTAATTTACGATTCACATGATTGTATCAACCATGTATATGGTTACAGTAAACATGTATATGTTTGTGACAACCATTTATATGATGAAGGACTAACCATATTATAATGCTCTCATATCATAATCTGGGAACAACATATTATGATAAAATTATTCATCATATAAATGGTTGTCACAAACATATACATGTTTACTGTAACCATATACATGGTTGATACAATCATGTGAATCGTAAATTAACCATATTATTGTTACCACAATCATATATATAGTTACTGTGACTATAATATTGTTAAAAATTTCGAAATACCAAATTTCTGGATACCAAAATTTCTTAGAGCTTTAACAGCGATTTTACTTTTTTGAAAAGGGCATTACTTATCAAATGTTTGCAAACAAAAACTTACAAGTTTTTACAAATTGTTGTTCGCGTACTTTTTTGGATATTTTTTAGACTGAGAGTAAATTTATTTTTACGCTCTAAATTAAAGTTACTGAACGGGCGGAATTTTGGGGCGCGATAACAAAATAATTTTCACATTTCTTGAATCGTCTTCACCTAATCTTTAATTCTAGGGGGTGATTGGGTCAACTTATTGTCGACCCAGCCTAGTGTTACACAAACTAAACTTTTGTAAATAGTATCAATTCAAATATTTATCAGACATTCAATTAGTTTTAATAATTTCGTAATTGAAGTAAGTATTTATGTGCTCAAAAGCGAATATATCATTTGGATAACTGAATATACATTCCACATATTACATAGATATAAATCAGCTGGTGGTTCCAGTAATATGGCAATAGAAAACAAACAAAAGAAAATATCAAGTGGTTTGGAAAGAGGTACAAATATATATCACACTCGTTGCCTATTGAAAAATGTATTTTTTTTCTCTCCCTCTGCAAACCACAACCACTGAAAAGTTGTTGTAGAACTTTTCCGTATTCTATAGGAATTCATAATATACGTATATATATTTTATAGGAATGTAAACTTTAATTTTATTTGGTACATCGACTTCTTCTTTTGACGAAAACCCTAACATACACCCCTGTGAATTTTTTTTAAACTACATACATACACGCATATATATGTACTTACATATACATACATGCATACTATACAATTTAAATAGAAATAAAATTTACAACTTTTCTTCCCTTAGTTTAATAAGCTGACGTCTGACGATGTCCAACAGCAATCGGATTATTTTAAGAGCAATGTAGATGGCAACGAAATAGGGGAGACTTCATTTACAACAACGGATGATAGTCAACCACAGCAGCAGGAAACATACCCCAACATTAACGACAGTGAGAATGTTGCAGCGGAACAACCTGTTGAAAAGCTGTCACACTATTTGCTCTCCATTGTTTATATGCCACACTCTTTGCGTATGGTATGCCTGACAAATCTCTTCTGTTGGATGGCTCATGTTTGCTACTCTTTGTATTTTACGGATTTTGTGGGCGAAGCTGTATTCAACGGAGACCCCAAAGCTCTTGAAGGCTCTGAAGCACAAGTCTTGTACGAAGAAGGTGTACGGTTCGGTTGCTGGGGTATGGCAATGTACTCATTGTCGTGTGCTTGCTACTCATTTGTCATCGAACGACTTATACAACGTTTTAAGTAAGTTTTAAATTGTTTATTTCTTCCTTAATTAATCGCATGAAAGGAATTTATCGTAGTAATCTAATTTTTTTTGTTTGCACATTTTATTAATGAAATGTATTATAGTAAAGGTTATTTTGATAAAGGAAGTAAAGTTTAAATATGATATCTTTTATTTTAAAGAACATAGAAAACACCGAAATATTTTATATATTACTAGCTATTAACCCGCTACTTCGTTAACAAAGCTAAACAACCAAAGTTTAATGCAAGTGAAAAATTCAATTCTAATATGTTAAATCACGGTTTTGGAAACTAGCTTGTTGTTACAAAAAGTACTATTTGTCATTGCAAATCTGTATATGGTAAATGTTTCCAGACCAAACAATTTAGAAAATTTAGAAATATAGCCATTCTTGTTCCACTTCCATTAGTGGATACCCTGCCAGCAATTGGAAGTTATGTTTTCGATATGTATACTAATACAAATACAAATTTTTTTTAGACGATGAAATTATATTATGATACTTGAGTTTTTGATAAATACTAATACTCAGTATTGCCGTCTATAAATACCTTAAATAATTAGTGATTAATTCAAATATTTGTAATTGAAGTGTTTGTTAAAAGTGTGTCAATAAATAAATTTTTCTTTTACAAAATTAGTGCAATAAGTAGTGATTTTTTTAAACAAGGTAAATACGTATTCGAATTAAGTAGTGAAACTTATTTTATATAATTTTTTATATTTTAATTAAAGTCATATTATGTTAAGTTATATCATTATTTTATTTATACTTAATGTAAATAAGTATGTATATTAGTGTGACAATCAGTTGTATGGAAAAAAATTTGAGTTCAATTTTTGAAGGGTGCCGGGTGGAATATTGTGACAATAGGTCTAAAAGTTAAATGTTGAAAATTTGAGCCAAATCGGACAACGATTTCAGGACGCGCATTGAGGTCAAAAGTCAGATATATGCAAAATTTTACTATTTACAGTTGTGTGAAAAATAATAGAGCCACCTGATGTTCTATAAATTCACTGTTTTTTTAACCTTGTACAAAATATATTTAGAAAATGTTTTTTTATGCATTATTAGTAAGTCTCTTTCTTATTATAATCCCGTTATTTTATCTGTAATTGAAGCAACATTTCTTATTATATCAGTGATTGTTTGTAAATTGAAGAAAAACAAGTGTGAAATAAAATAGAGCCAATTTTAAAGTTAAAAAAAAAAAATATTAAAGTAATAAGCAACTTCTTTTAATTTTTTTTTTAAAAGTGAATAAAAAGACTTACTATCTTGTTGCTATTATAATTTTAAAAAAATATTGAAAAATTTCTTAAAAAAAATGGGCAGAGCAAAACACTGTAGCGTGGAGGGCCGAAAATTGATAAAAAAGCTTCATCAAGAAGGTAAATCTCAAAGAAAAATAGCTGAAATTATTGGATGTTCAAAGAAAATGGTAGAAAATGCTATAAAGTATGAAGAGAAACAAGAAACAAGGGGAAGAAAAACCAAAATATCTGATACTTTAAAACGAAAATTACTGCGTCACGTGAAACGGGACCGCTTTGTGATGTCATCCGCCCTTAAAAAGCAATATCAACTTGATATGGATACTTCTACAATACGGCGTATGCTCCTTAAAAATGATTTAAAAGCAAGAAGTGCACGTAAAGTGCCTTATCTATCAAAGCGCAACATGAAACAAAGACTTGAATTCGCAAAGGAACACATAAATTGGCCCCTATCTAAATGGCGTAATATTTTGTGGTCGGATGAGACCAAAGTAAATTTATTTAACTCAGATCGAAGTTCTCTTGAAGTTCGGAGACCCAAAAATAAAGAATTTTGTCCTCAATATACCATTAAAACCGTTAAACATGGAGGAGGTAATATTATGGTATGGGGATGCTTTTCATATTATGGAGTCGGACCCTTATATCGCATACAGGATATAATGGATGCAAAATTTTATACAAATATTTTAAGAGAAGTGATGATGCCTTATGCTGAGTGGGAAATGCCGCTTGAATGGATATTCCAACAGGACAATGATCCTAAACATTCATCGAAGTTGGCAAAGGCATGGTTCAGGGACAACCGTGTGAAGGTTTTGGGATGGCCTTCACAGTCACCAGACCTAAATCCCATCGAAAACTTGTGGTGCGAGGTTAAAAGATGTCTTAGACTGCATGAGACTGCATGGAAGAATATTCCAGTCACGACTTGTCAAAAGTTAGTTGACTCTATGACGAAGCGCTGCTTCGCAGTAATAAAAAATAATGGCAGTTCTACAAAGTACTGAGGTAGTATAAGCAGTTATGGAAGCAATTATTTTATTTAACATATTATTTATTTTTTCTTTTTAATAATTTTAGGAAGTTTGTTTAGATGGCTCTATTTTTTTTCACAGAGAAAATAAATATACATATCGAATTTTTTTTTATTTTAATTTTTAGGGAAATGAATTTAAATATTTAATTTATGTTTTTTTTAGATTATAATAATACCTAATAAAAAACAACAAAAAAGTTTAAAGAAAAATATTATCTGTCTAAATTTTTTAGTATTGAAGTTGAGGTTTGGGGGTGGCTCTATTATTTTTCACACAACTGTATATGAAATAAATTTGTAAAACTCCTTAACTTTCTGCATTATGTTACATTTTTTTTAGACGTTTATTATAATATTGTTCCTGCCCTTAATATTTAGGCCTTACAATAAGTAATTAAATCTTATAACTAAACAATTATTGTTCTCTCAGTGGAGAATCATATTTTGTATATTAGATAAGTGGTAAATCAGCTCTACGCAGCCTTGATCTGTCTTGAGTTACTGTAAGTAGTCGAGCGGGTTCGGATGGTGATGTAATTTTAACAAATAAGCTACACGAGTTTTTCTAAATTCGTCCTTGACCAATGGCACATCTAAGTCTCTGTGGATGTTCTCATTTCTTATGTACCATGGAGCTCCCGTCATGGTTCTAAGAATTTTGGATTGTGCCTTCTGTATGTTGGATTCCGTATGTCCAGATTGGTTTTAAGACTGTCTTATATAGGATGACTTTGCAGTTAAGGCTTAATTTCGATTGATGAAGAAGCTTTTAGTTTCATGTGAAGCCGCTTGGCTTCTATGTGCCGACGCCAAGTAAGACGTCTATCTAAATGAATGCCAAGATATGTAACGTGATCAGACTGTGGGATGTTCACACCGTTCAGGGTCACTGGTGGACAACTTCCTCTCCTAAGTGAAAACGTTATGTGCTTGCTTTTGATTTCATTTACTTGTATTCTCCAATTTCTTAACCACGTCTCTACGTGCCTGAGATAATTATCAAGGTTTCTAGATGCTACATTTAAGTCCACATGAGAACTAAGAATTGCAGTGTCGTCTGCAAAGGTGGAAATGGTTAATTCTTCGGACTCGGGCAAATCATAGGTGTATAATAGGTACAGAGTTGGTCCTAGAACACTTCCCTGGGGCACACCAGCATTGATCGCATAGTCACTTGTCACATAATCGCCGTATTTTATCCTAAACAAGCGATCCGATAGGTAAGACTCTAGTATTTTGTGTGTACTAAAAGGCAGTAGGCGTTTAATCTTGTGTATTAGACCTTTATGCCAAACCTTGTTAAAAGCCTGGGCAACATCTAGAAATATTGCCGAACAGTACTTTTTTAGTTCGAAATATTTTCTTATCTCTCCAGTTAGGCGGTTAACTTGCTCAATTGTTCCGTGTTACTTACGGAATCCGAATTGATGATCTGGGATAATGTTTTGGCAATAAACTAATAGGTCTGTAGGATGATGCCAATGTCAAATCCTATCCTGGTTTGGGTATCATTATAATTTGGGAGATTTTCCAATCATTCGGAAAAACTCCTAGAGACACGATCGCATTGAATAATACTGTGAGCACAATAATCGCCACATCTGGTAGGTTTCCAATCATGGAAGGTGTAATTAAATCATAACCTGGAGATTTTTTTAGTTTAAGATTGTCCTTTATGATCTTCTGAACATCTTCTATACTAACACTGATTAGTTCGGAGTCGGTTTCTATGCGAACGGGTAAATCCCCCAATACAAAATTAAAAAAATTTTAACGATAATACAGTTTGTGTCAATTTGACCCAAAAGATATATAGGTTTAATATCAAAAAGACTTTTTTGACTGTAATTTTCATAATTATAAATAAATCTACATATTTCTGTAACATAATGCAGAAAGTTAAGGAGTTTTACAAATTTATTTCATATAAATAGTAAAATTTTGCATATATCTGACTTTTGACCTCGATGCGCGTCCTAAAATTGTTGTCCGATTTGGCACAATTGGAAACATTATCTTCTCTCTAAATTGTGTGTATCATATGCGTGGAACGTTTTTTTCTATATTCGATGAGTTTCAACTTCAAGATGATACGTTTGGGACACTTTTTGGATAGTAATTGTTATCAGGGTATATTTAAATTTGGTTTTTAGTTTTATTGGCTTAGGAAATGCAATTCCTTTTTCTAATTCATTCCTAATCGATTCGAAGAATTTAAAAGTTCTATTAGAAAAAGTTCAATCAATGAAAAATTGTAAATAAGTCGTGTTTGTAAATTCCAACTTCGCTCAGATATATTTCTTGTTTTCTGGTTATTTAATTCAGAAAAAACAAACGGTAATAAGTAGTGCCCTAATTAACCTTTGGAATATAGATGTGTACTTTAATTCTGATAAGTTTATTAATGTAATAAGGGGGATAAATTGGAAAAAACGGGTAAAACCTGTACCTCTATATCTCAAAATATATTTTCTCAATAAAAATTTCATGAACTATTATTTTCAATGAGTACTCACCAAAGGTGATCTATTGGGGTTAAGGTCCGGTGGCTGTGTAGGCCATTCCGTAAGAGGTACTTTGTTGACAGCAAACCATGAGGCGGTGTATCCATCATCTCCATTTGCTGGGGAGGATATGCTCTTGAGATGGGAGTTTCAGCAGGAAAATGATCCGAAGCACTACTAAAAATTGGCAAAGGACTGGTTCACTGTCAACAAAGTACCTCTTATGGAATGGCCTTCACAGCGAACGGACCTCAACAAGAATAGAAGACCTTTGTGGAGTGCTCAAAAGGAAGCTGGAGGGTTTCAGTCCGAAAAATAACGACGAATAGTGGGAACAAATCCATGAAGAGTGGTTTTCCATTGAAAAGGATGTTTGAAAAAAAAAACTAGTTGATTCTATAGTTGGGTTTATTAGCTCAGTGAAGTGACCGCACTTTTCAACTCAGCTCACTCAAATGAACTAGGTCGTTCTTTTAGCTCATTAGTTCAGTATGATGTATAATGACCATTTTGTGAATTGAATCAAACATTTCTGTTGTTAGTTGTAAAAACACAGATAACAATTAAAATTGTTCAAAAATGTTTGAAATTTTCCTTGGAATTTTTTTGATTTTTTATGATTTTCAGGGACAAAAAGAGAAAATATGCGCGAAATTGACTCAATTTTGTTAAGAGGATGAAATGTTTTAATGATTAATGATCATTTTTAAGTTTCAGACATTATTAATACATCTTGAAATATTGGCCAATATATGGCTATTATGTAAAAGTTTTTGAAACAATTTGTTAGATAATACAATTAGACGCAAAAAAGCAAAAAAATTCCATTATGTACACTTTTATAATATTTATGAATATGTTCTTATTCTGAATGAAAAAAGTTTGGGAAAAAAAGTCATGTTCGATTAATAATATTTATTACAAAATTCATTCCAATTATAGATTTTTTTTCTGTGTACAATATATATAAAAGGAATTTCTAAAATTTATGCAAGCACTTACTGAGAATATTTCCTCTCTTAATCAAAATATGACTAACTTCATGTCATCCATGTAAAACACAATACAAGAGCTTCTGAGAGCACAGAACCAAATTATTCAAATTCTATTAACAAGAAAATGAATTTTTTAAAGATATGTTTCTGGAATGCAAATTGTTTAAACCAGCACAAATCGGAAATTTCCCATTTTATGTTAAATAAAAGCATCGATGTGATGTCAATTTCGGAGACACATCTTACAAATAGATATAACTTTAATATATCAGGTTACTTATTCTATTACACAAACCATACGGATGGCAAGGCACATGGCGGTACCTGTATCATAATTAGAAACCGATTGAGACACTATGCCCTAGATGCGTTTTCAAAGGATTATATGTAAGCAACATCTATTCTCCTTGAACACCCAGCTGAAGAAATATTGCCCACCACGTTTTTCGATGACCAAGGAAAAATTTGAAGAATTCTTTATAACACTAGGAGATCGGTTTCTGGAATGTGGAGACTACAATGCCAAACATACATATTGGGGTTCACGATTTATGAATCCCAGAGGTAGACAGCTGTACAAAGCTCTGGTTGGTCGCAAAAATTGCTTAGATTTCGTATTTGCTGGACACCCAACTTATTGACCAACTGATCCTAGAAAAATTCTTGATCTAATAGACTTCGCCATATGTAGAAATATTAGTCGAAATACAGTATCCACAGTATTTGCTGAATATTTAAGTGAAGTATTTCAAACTTATTCCACGGCAAATGAGTTCGAACTGGAAGAATTGCTGGTTTCAACAATGGCTAATGCAGCCCAATTCGATATTGGTCCTGAGGATGTTAATAGAGTAATTAAAAATAAATTGAACTTGAAAAAATCACCGGGATATGATTTAATTACTCCATCATTGATTAAGAACCTACCAAATGTGGCAATAATCGTGCTTTCTATATTATTTGATGCGATCTTGAAACTCGGAATTTATCCAAAAAATTGGAAAATTTCTCAAACAATAATGATACCGAAGCCGGGTAAAGATTTAACCCTGCCATCTTCTTATAGACATATTAGCTTCTCGAAACTATTAGAGAAAATATTCCAGGAAAAGATCATACTTTTTTGAATGATGGAAATATTATCCCAGTACACTAATTTGGTTTCCGTGAACATCATGGCACCATTGAACAAGTCAATCGTTTAACTGCAGAGATTAGAAAATCTTTTGAATTAAAGAAATATTGTTCTCCCGTCTTTTTAGATCTTGATCAAGCTTTTGACAAGGTATGGCATAAATTCTAGTACATAAAATCAAATGTTTACTACCAAAGTATAACAAGTAGTCCGACTCTTTGACAACAGTACCTAACTCTATGCATGTGTTAGTAAAAAAGTACCTAACTCTAAACATGTGTGAGTAACAAAATTACACATGTGTTGGTGCCTTTTAAATTTGCTACAGGCTACAGAGTTTTATAAATACGTTCTAAATTTTGTTTTGTATGAATTTTCAATACCAAATATTTTAACTCTGTCCAATAACAAAAAATTAAATGTCAGAAATTCCAAAAATATTTTTTTGGTGATTTGTGCAAAACAGAAGCTTTTTATCAATGAAAATGTGCTAAAAGTGTTAAAAAACAAGTAAGAGAGATATATTCGGCTGGGCCGAATCTTATTACCCTTCACCAAACTATACTTCAAAATAAAAATTTTTAGGTAATTTTAGGTAATTTCACCAAAAAAACTTTTGGTGAAAAAAAAAAACTGGTTCAAAATTTTTCCCGATTTTCACCCATTGTAGGTCCAACTTACTATGGTCTTATATACGTCGTTGCAAAGGTCTTTGAAATATCTATCATTTGATATCCATATTGTCTATATTAATGACTTAGTAATCCAGATATAGGTCAAAAAATAGGTAAAAAATCGAGGTTGTCCTGGTTTTTTCCTTATATCTCAGCCATTTGTGGACCGATTTTGCTGATTTTAAATAGCAAACTTCTCGAAAGCATGTCTGACAGAATTTTTGAAGATTTGGATCCCGAAGATATCTGGGGTCTTCAGAAAATTGATTTCAACAGACAGACAGACAGACAGACAGACAGACGGACAGACAGACAGACAGACAGACAGACGGACATGGCTTAATCGACTCCGCTATCTATAAGGATCCAGAATATATATACTTTATAGGGTCGGAAAATTATATTGTGGAAATTACAAACGGAATGACAAATTTATATATACCCTTCTCACGAAGGTGAAGGGTATAAAAATATAGACTAAAATGTGTTTAAGCAATAATGTGTAAAAAAAACGTTATTATATCAAAAATTAAAAGTTTAAATTTCAAAACATTTATTTTGTTTGCATTTCTCTGAGCTCACACCAAGGCGAATTTATAGAAGGTGACCTCACAAGAACAGCTGATTATTTTTTATACTCAGTTGTTTAGACAAGTGAACTGTCAATTCACTTGTGGTTGTTGTGGCGAAAAATACAACAAACCCAAAAGCAAAAACAACAACAGGCAACTTTGACAGTTCACTTATCTTTTTACAAAAACAAAGTACCTGTTGTTTTTGTACATGTTGTATTTGTTGTAGTTCTGTCGTCACCTTCTATAAATTCGCCTTGGCTCACACGGTACCCGTATATGTGAGAGAGTAATATGAAAAAATTGAGAGTCGGACTACATGGTATACTTTGTTTACTACCACCAGTGATGTTAACTTTTTTGTTTCGATTTCCGTACAGCCCTAAAAAAATTACCGTTTTTAGAGTAAAATTACCGTATACAAAGTCTTGAACAAAAATAATTATATTTTGTGAAAATGAGCGAATTCACTTAATTGTGTATAAATTCGAGAAGGATCCCTCGATTTTTATGATCGATATCATTTTTTTTTCCTATTACATGTGGCTTTGCGATAAAGCCATAAATCTGAACAATTTCTGTCGTTTTCGATTTTTTATGTTTTTTTTTAAACAAAAAAAAATTCTATTTTCACGTAAAAAATTTATTTTTTGCTTTAATTTGTTATTATTACTCCAAAACTACTGAGCCGATTGAAACGCAATATATATGTGAAAATTTGTACATAGCATAGGGAAAATGTTTTCAAAATTCAATCAATCGAAAGAAGAACATTAACTACTCAATTGTATGCATATCAAACAAAAAACAAAAATTTTGTGAAAATGAGCGAATTCACTTAATTGTGAATAAATTCAAAAAGAATCCCTCGATTTTTATAATCAATATCTCATTTTGTTCCTATTACATGTGTCTTTGCGATGAAGCCATAAATCTGAACAATTTCTGTCGTTTTAGATTTTTCATTATTTTTTTTTTTTAACAAAAAAAAAAAATTTCTATTTTCACGTAAAACTATATTTTTTGCTTAAATATTATAACTCCGAAACTACTGAGGCGATTGAAACGCAATATATGAGAGGATTAAAGGTTATGTAAATCTCATCTTTTCTAAGATTATTTTAATAACAACGGACTGGGCCTGACCCTTTTTGCGATATCATTATGTGGAGAAACGTCTAACAAAATTTATAATTTTACTTAAAATTTTTTTTAAAAAATCTATGAATAGAATTGAAGAATTGTATAATTTTTGTGGTGTATAGTATATAGTGCTTAGTCACGCCTTTTTTTGCAGTTGACCTGTGTTATGTGTAGAAACATTATGAAAATATAACTTTTGGGGGTCGAATGCTTAAAAATTGAAACTTTTTCAAATTACCGTACAAATGTAGAAATTACCTGCCTACCGTTCGGAGGTCTAAATTACCGTACAATACGGTAATTACCGTACGGTTAACACCACTGACTACCACTATGTACTCATAAATTGCTGGAGTCTTATCTATCGAATAAACTTTTCAGAGTTAAGTACAATGATTATGTGACGAGAGAATACAAGATTAGAGCTGGCGTTCCACAGGGAAGTGTACTAGGACCTACGTTTTATTTGATTTACACCTCTAACTTGCCTACGAGCGATTAATTAACAATTTCTACATTTGCGGATGATACCGCCATTATTACCTCACACGAAAACCCACTCATAGCATCTAGTCAACTACAAAATTATCTCGTACGTGTGGAGACATGGTTGAAAAACTGGCGAATAAAGGTGAATGAGCAGACAAGTCACACTCAACAACGTTAATATACCGCAGTCTGATTATGTCACCTACCTTGGTATTCATCTTGATAGACGGCTTATTTGGCGCCGTCACATAGAAACCAAGAGACTTCACATGAAGTTAAAAGCCTCTAGTTTTCATTGGTTAATCAGTGATCAATCAAAATTAAGCCTTGAATATAAAGTCATCCTGTATAAGACCGTTTTAAAACCAATTTTGACATATGGAATTCAATTATGGGGAATGGCTAGCAACACCAATCTAAAATTCTTAGGACCATGACGGGAGCACCTAGGTATATAAGAAATTAAAACATTAACAGGGACTTAGAAGTGACATTGGTAAAGGAAGAGTTCAGAAAAGTCCGTGAGAAATATATATTTTTAAGCTACAAAACCATCTCAATACGCTTGCAAGATAACTTGTGCAGATCCAAACCCGATCCAGGCTCCGTAGAGCAGATTTACCACCCGCTAAGATGAGTGACAGTTATCCATGAAGGCTCTCTTGTTTGAGAGCAACTAGTTTTAATTTAAGTTATAAGATTTAAATACTTATTGTTAGGCCTATAAAAGGCAGATTCGATAAATTGATAAAGCGTTAAAAAAATTTAGGAATTGCGGAATTCTCTTTAACTTTTTACCAATTTTTTTTACATTTTGTTATTCAGAATGAAAAATTTTAAAAATTTGGAAAATTTCATTGAGTTTTGTTAATAAATAAAGATTTTACTACATATTACATATTTATTGAGCTTCTAAAACTAAAATTTGTATCAACATTTTTATAGGATTGCAAATATTAGCAACAATTTGATCCACATTTTTCCGAACTATTTATTTTTTTTTTTTTTTTTTTTGTTTAGATAAGTTAATTTTTGGTCTTATAATAAAAATTTTAAGTCAATATCTCAATTAGATTCAAAAATATGGCATTTTAAAACTCCGTCCTTCAAGAAGAGTAAACAATTTTTTCAAAAGGTCATAGGGAATCCCGCAATTCCTGGGAGCGAAAATCCCAAAAATTTTATAAAATACAAAAAAAAATATATATTTTACTATTTTGCCCATAGGGTCTACATTTCTTTGGGGCTGAAAAAATACTTTGGAAATAAATAGGGATCACAGCAAGGTTTCCAAAACTGCTTTCCATTTTCTGATCCCAGCTTTTTGATTTTAGAACATGTGGCCCAAAGTTTAAATTTTGATAAAATAATAGGTCAAATTCCAAAAGGATTAGGGACGAAATATTCGAAAACTATGACAAGTTTTTTATATCAAAATGTTCTTTGTAAAGATATCTTACAGAAACATAACATTGTTATATGTCCTTAAAGAAAGTTTTTTTTTTTTAATAAAAAAAAAGTTAAGTCACATTTTTGTCCAAAAAAAAGCAAAAATTTACTATTTTGTGAACTTTTTAATTGAAAATCGTTTATTTTTGAATCCGTAATTGATATTGCTATGAAATCTTCTAACTAGCGAATAAAATTTGAGTTCATTCGGTTCAGAAATAGGCCCAATATTTAAAAAAATGCGTATCAAAGTATAGCAAAATTTTAAAATTTCAATTTTTAAATGCCTATAACTCGGAAATTATAGGAGATAAATAGCACATTCAAGCATGTTTTTTCGAGCGCACATACAAATCTTTGAAATCGGATGGGAAACAAAAAAAAGGCACGTATTTAAAAATTTTACATATCAATGGTACCCTACTTTGAGCCCCTTAGCGCTGTGCCTGGAGTATTTGTAGTGTCCATTTTAATAACTTAAACTCAAATACTCCTTGGATACGTCAATGTCAAATTTTAACCCATCCCGGGCCAGCCGTTTAGAAATGCCAGATTAATTTCCAAAAAAAAAATTGATTCTGCTCCGCTGTGTTTGGTTCACTTGCCATGAAATACCCCATATAGATAGATGTAGTATTTTATGTTACTAACAATGTAAAAATTATATTTTATTAATTAAATGTCCAGGTTTTTTTTTTAAATCTCAATCTGACAACCTTACATACATATATGAATATAAAATATTTTTTTTGTTACTTATCATTTCAGAGCCAGGAATGTTTATGTTGGCGGTCTTTTATTTTATTGCACTGGGATGTGTTTAATGGCACTTACGCGTGCAAAGACAAGTGTTATTATCTTTAGTTGGGCCGCAGGTGTTATGTATTCAACTCTATTTACAATGCCGTATCTTTTGGTGGCTCATTACCATTCCATGGGGACTGTAAGTAAAAAATTTACCAAAATATATTTAATTGTAAATATTTATCAATGTAACTTGAATCATTTGGAAACAAAAACCTTCCCCAGGGACTGCGTTTTCTAATACTTTTCAAACAATAATATTTTTAACTTTTATATTTATTTAGTAAGGTACTAAAATAATAAAATATTCTTAATTAAAGGATGTGAATAAATGGCTTTGGATTGCTACAATGGCACTTATTTATGCATTTAATTAAAAACCAGTATTTGGAGTGTATTTAATTAACCTATATTAGTTTCCTGCGGAAACTTTAACACCACCGAAAATGTAATATATTTTTCAGGCTCTATACGGTGTTGATAGGGATTATTTGATATATTTTTTTTTAGAAATTGTTTCAAAGTTATAGCCCTAATCTACATAAGGATATTATGCCACTTTGCCCAAAATTCACATGCTGCAAATTTGATAACTGTAACACAAATCCGTGCAACTTTGAGGACAAGGTTACATTTTGTATACTAAACTACTAACTGGATATTTTGAGAAATATACATAACCATAGTGAAGTACTCATAGAGCGGGAACTAAAAATAAACAAAACAAATAAGAAAGTATAGTCAGTCAAGCCTTACCATTAAGATTTACTTATACAAGGTGGCGCAAAAGTAAACTTCCGATGTTTTTTGGCTGTAATTAAAAAAAAAATAATGAAAAACTTTGATTCTTCTTGTGGATTATTTTTATTTGGTCTTTTAATTTTTTTGCATTAAGTCGAGAATATAATGTCATGTAAATGGCCGCCGCCACAGTTGATTGTCATTTGAGCCCTTTTTATGTCATTTTCCATCACTTTGACCAAAACTTCCGGCGATAGGTCCTCACATTCTTGCGGATATTGTCTTTAAGAGCTGCAAGAGTCTGAGGCTTGTTGACATAAATCCGCGACTTCAAAAAGCCCCACAAAAAGAAGTCTGGAGCGATCAAATCAGGCGATCTTGCTGGCCAGTGCAAATCGCCAAAACGGGAGATTAGGCGCCCGGGAAATGCATCATTCAGCATATCGGTTGTGGCACGTGCAGTGTGTGCCGTTAGAACCACATCTTTTCCAATCCCAATTCGTCAAGTGGCGGCAAAAAGAACTCGTTGATCATTGCTCTGTAGCGCTCACCGAAGAAAAAAGGTCCGATGACTCCTCCAGCGAAAACAGCACACCATACAGTGACTTTGAGCGGGTGTGATGGCTCTTCGTGGGTTACACGCGGATTTTCAGTGCCCCAGAAGCGTAAATTTTGCTTTGTACGGAAACATCTTCAAATCTTGTACCAAAATTCGCTGTAAAGACCGTCGACTGAAACCCATTTGCGTGGCACGTCGCACAGTGCTTTGTCCCCATATAACGAATGGACAAAAGTAGAAGGAGCTTTCGTAGAGATATAGAATTTGGTACACAAGTACCCTTTTGCATTATTAGAGATAATACAAATTTTGATCAAAATCGGGTGAAGGGCTTGCCTACCTGCCATATATACTGAATATTAAAAATGACATTTTAGCTAAAATATTGATTAAAATGTTTAAAACATTTTCAGTTATCTCTAGAATTAAGGGTTTATTGTATGCCAAAATTAATTTTAAGGACAAGGACTCCTCTTGCTTCCATATAAGTCTAATTTATATAAAATTCGTTTGACGATTTTATACAAATTTAAATACCATTTTAATATTCTTTCGAAAATTCACTTCATTTATCCAATTTTCTATTGGTGAATAAATGTTAGTAGTTATAAACTTCTTATTTATTGGAAATATATATTTTTTAAATAACTACATTAAATTAAATAATGTACATGAGTAACCGTTTTAGTCTGAAACTTGCTAAAATTTAAATTACGTAATATAATTCTAAAAATGGTAAATTAAAAATTCATATTCAGTAATTTTAAATTCTTAATATAATTAAATGTTTTAAAACAAGTAAGAAGGTATGGTCGGTCAAGCTCGACCATATAATACCCTACACTAAGTAAATGAGCAAAAACATGTTTCTTTTAAAATTTCAATAATTTATATTCGTGGGTGATTTTCGGAAGTGGACTTATATGGGAGCTATGACTAATTATGGACCGATCAGCATGAAATTAGGTCGTGTGATTTATGTCTATATGAAATTTAATTATGTTGAATTTTATGTGTATACCAACGTTTTTAGGAGATTTAGGCATGTTAAAGTGATTTTCGGAAGCGTGTCTTATATGGGAGCTATGACTAATTATGGACCGATCATAATTAAATTTAATGACATAAATTCCGTATATATAAAACTTATTTGGAGCAAAACTTGTGTAGATACCTATATAAATAAAACATATATGACCGATAAAGTCCAGTTTCGGGAGGATATTTGTATGGGAGCTAGGTGAAATATTCAACCGATTTCAGCCAGTTTCAATAGGTTTGATCCTTGGGCCAAAAAAAGTATAAATACCAAATTTTATTGAAATATCTTAAAAATTGCAACCTGTGCTTTGCGCACAATGCTTACATGGACAGCCAGACGGACGGACATAGTTTAATCGACGAACCAATTATTGAAAATAACAAAAAAATGCACGATTTTTTATGAAAATTTATTCAAAATTCGAAATACATAAATTGTACAATTGGTATTATAATTTAAATGATTTAATATAATTTTCAATGTGGGAAATTATTAACATTTTATACTAAAATGAACAATAATAATCATTTTTTAAAAATAATTTTTTTCAAAATTGCGGCAAAAATTCCGTTAATTTTATTTTTATTTTAAATAAATAAATGTATTAGCTATGAAAAACAATAACAAAAAAATACTACATTTTATACACTTTGTTTATATTTTCCACCAAACTGTAATATTTTTCAATTTTTAATATGCACTTTTTAAAGCTATGTAAAAACATTCTAAGAGTGAAATTTCACAACAAGAATTTTTCCTTTTCTTTACTGTATACATAGTTATTTAAAATATTAAACTAAAAAACTTTTTTCCAGAAACCTAAATTTTTATAATATTTTTTGTAAGTCTATCTTCAAAAGCACTTTCGTTTCCCTGAAAAATTTTCTGATTTTAGAGCTTTCTCTCAGTAATAAATGTAGTCATATGAATATAATTTTTGAATGAGTATATTAGATGTCTTCTTATCTCTCAAATTACATATATTTTCTTAAAATTTGTTTTCGACTTTTGTCTATGAAACAGAGTACTGTGCGTCGTCTGGTCGATGTCGACGGCGTTTCCATAACATCCTCGGCTACAGCAGCAATATTCTCTGCAGAACGGTTACTCCGGGGTCTGACACGCCTGGCAGCATCTCGTGTTGTGCCAGTCTTTTCGAGGCGAGCGGCTAAACGTCGCAGTGTTTCACCAGTAGGCGTTGGACGGCCAGGAAATCTGCGACGAAATTCACGTTGTGCCAAAGTCACCGACCGATTCTTGGTCAAATAAATAGTCAGCAATATTCCGCGTTCTGGAGCAGTGTAGCGTAACATTGTTTATTAACGTGTATTTCGCATGTGTTTACTACACAAATGTCAAAACAGAACTGACATTAGGGGCCAATCGCAAAATTTATAGCATTTTCTGATAGGAGGATTACTTTTGCGCCACCTTGTATATGAAACTTATTTCTGTTGAACTTTATGTGGATACCAACATGTTTAAAGGTTTATACTCGTTAAAGTGATTTTCGGAAGTGGCCTTGTATGGGAGCTGTGGTCAATTATTATAAGTCACGAGATTTATTTCTATATGAAACATAGTTAAATTAATTTTATGTTGCCACCATTATGTTTAAGAGTTTATTTGTATATACAAATTATTTGTTTAAACATTTGTGTGAATATTTATATAAATCAGGTATTTTACTGATAAAGTCCTATTTGGGAAGGACATTTGTATGGGTAAAGAAGGACCGATTTTAACCAGTTTGAAATGGTAAAAAGTCTGAAAAACTAAAAATGCCTAGTTTTTTTTTTTTGTAAAATTTGTCGATTTTTTGCAAAAAACTAATAATCCAATAAAGAATCTTGGGAAGCAACGGAATCCACCGATTTGTACGTTATCAATTCTACATCAATTTCACTTTGAATCTTAACATTTCATTCGTCGACATCAATGCTTTTAGCAGCCAATATAGCACGCTCGCTCAACCAATCATGATTTTTGTAATTTTGTACAATGTTTGGAAACACCTTTCCGGTCGAAATGACAACCGTGATTTTGCCGTTGTTAATGTCCAGAAAATTGTGTGGAAAATACTTCACTAGATTAATCGTTCTGCAGCACGACACTCATGTTTACAATCATTTTGAGTTTCTTGACGTGTTTCAACAAAACGGACGACTTCAAACATGCATTAAGTTCATCGGCTGGCGTTGACCGCGGTGGAACTTTGGGATCGTCCAAAAAAATGCCTCCAGTTCCATCTTTCACAACTTTCATAGGAGTGTCACACGTATATTTTTGTTTTTGATTCAACAGTGAAACGTTTTTCGAACTGATTCCCTCAAGGCATCGCAATCATATAGCTGTTTGCGTCGCAACTCTTGATTATATGCGTCGTGCATCGGATAATACCTTGTTCGGCATCATCTAGCACCTCATCTAGTCCTCAATTAATATCAAAGCCTCGTTGTAAATCTGAATTTGATATTTTAACACGCATCTGATCCAAAATATCATCACACATGGCATCTTTGTATTTGCTCCACAAATCAGTCGGTTTAGATTGGAAGCATGTTGAGATAATTATCGAAAACAATGTTCGTATTTGATGAGAATTTTACGAAAGCACAGCATACCGATGGTATATTCCCGATGATTGCCATTCTCTAACATTCGCAAGTGTTGACACGCTTCTCTATACGCGTCACCATTTATAGTTTGCAAATCTTGGAATAATGTTGGGTTACGAACGTTGACTAATAACGAACGCAAATAGAGACACTCATCGTTTCTTGGATGGACTGTATAAATGCGACCTAATGCGTCGGTGGAAAATAAACTGGGGAAACCTAGAACTTGATTCCCTTGTTTCCGCCGTTGAGATTTCGTTGACGATTGATTCCAAGTATAATATCTTGGCATTTCGGAGTATAGCAGTGTTAGGGCTAATTTATCATTCCGGCACATTTCAAAAAATCTGGCCAATGTTGTAAATGGCGGTCGATCAACTCGTTGTAATACATTCTCCTTAGTAAAGTAAACTTCGCCGTTGTACGGCTAAATGAACAACAGTTGGATGTCTTTCATGAATGGCAAATGAGAAAATTCGCCAATTTAAGTACTACGTTACTGCTAACATAGTAGCCCATTTGAAATTGGGTGATTTCATCTTTGGAATCCTCTGGTTATATATTTGCAGATGTATTTGACAAGTGGGGGTGCACAATTTTTCTTTCTATAAGAACTTTTGTGGACTATTTTGAACATTTAAAAAAAAAATTACCCAAACCTGTCCAGGCGTTCTGCGGTTTTAAATATATCGAAAAAAAGTGGGCGTAGTCAGTTTTTCTTTCAGTAAAAACTTAAATTGGATTACTACGAACATTTAAAACCAATTTGCTATATTGGTGTATCCGTCTTCCGATTTAAGATAAATCGAAAAAAGTGGACGTGGTCAATTTTTCTTTTCGTAATAACCTATGTTGGACTATGACGAACATTTAAAACAAAAAATTGTCCTAATCGGTCCAGCCGTTCTCAACTTATGCAATTACCAACTAATGACATTTGATTTTTATTTATATATTTAGGTAAAAATTTTATTTCAATTTGAAAAATTTGTATCTTCACAAAACTCAATAAAATCGTTTATGTCATATTTTTCAAAAAAGTATTCCACGAATCTTTTAATTGTCAAAAGTTATATATATATTTTTAAAAAATTTACAAAATCCATTGATATGATATATCGACGTTATGTGTTTTACGTGGCAAATTAATTAGGGAAAACGTGACATCTCAAAGGGAATGTAGAAAGGGTTACTATATTTTGATATCGACTATGCGATTTGAGAATTTTTGCCCTAAATTTTATTTTACATCAAAAATAGGTGTTTATCAAAAATTTGTTTTCATCTAAAATATTTGATGTACCCAGCAAAAACTTCGCTTACAAAGCTACAAGTAATGTCGTTTTTAATAACTTACTTTTTAAGTAGTAAAGTCTAAAAACACAAAATAAACAAAGAAAACTAAAAAACTGTTACTTTTTTCAATTTGACCATTTTTTATTGCATGTTTATTTAAAGAAAAGCAGAAAGGAATATTGTATTACTGTGTGAAAACCATTATTTGACGTGCAATAAAATAACTAAGCAGTGGTGTAGTAAGTACAACAACAGACGGATAGTTCTCGTTTCGACTCGTTTATTATTATTTTTTTTTTTTTTTTGTGTAAATACAAAATTCTATAAAACTAACAAATCAACTTATTTCCGGCCAAAATATAAAGGATTACTTTTGGGACATCGCGAACAAAAATAAAAACTTACTTATTACAGTAGAAAAATAAGTAGTCTAATCGTCAAATTGCCCTTATTTTTCGGCTTGTTTTTGCTGGGTAATGTTAGCTTTTCAAAAAGTATAAATACCTTATACATCTTATGTATAAGATGTATTAAAAAGAAAAAAAGTACTTTTTTCCCCAAAAAACTTGCGAAAAATCGCCCTTTTAAAAATGTTTAAACCAGAGTTCGTTTTTGCTTCACTGTGTTTCAGTTTTACTTATTTGCTTAACTACACTACGAGAAAATAAACAAGCAAAGGCTAACACTATAGTCAAAAAATAAAAAAATGCTTATTAGCTTATAGTGGTACAGTGAGAAGTTATCAGCTTGCGCAACCAGTCCTAGAGATTAATTTCACAAATGCTGTGAGGATTTTATAATTTTTGTTTTCCTTTGCTTTTGTTATGGTTTTTGATGCGCTCTTTCGCTTAAAAACAACTGCTTAAGGTCTTTTTAATGTTAATATTAAATTTCATTTATTATAAAATCATCCAAAGATTTGGTCAATTCACAAGGGTCTTATCAGTCATAATGTCCTAATATATCACGCCTCGGCGGCTCGGCTAAACCGACTCTTACGCATTCGGCGTTGGTCTCTGCTGGTTGGTTATGATAACACAATAAATATTTTGGGACATTTTTTACTTGAAAAGCAATAAAAACCATTCTGAAATATTAGGACATTATGACAATATGACATGATAACACACCTTGTGAATTGATCAATTATTTTTATTGTAAAGGAAAACCAAATATTTGGTTTAGTGTAAGAAATTTAAAAAAAAAAAACTTTACGCCTCTCACGATTCGCAAATTTTCGCATATTTCTACATGTACATCAAAATTACTTCTTATTTCGCTCGATATTTTGGACAAAAATGTTTCGAAAAAACTTATTTTTTTTCTTAAATATACTACACTCTGAATGGAACATAAAGACCAAATTATTTTTCAGATACTTTTATTTTTGCAAAATCTAATATAGACTGTTCACAAAATCGTCATTTTGAGGACTAAAATCGGCAAATTGCAATTTGCCATTTTTACAAACAAAAATTTGGCAACAACGTCATGCAAGTTTACCTTAGCGCCATGGTTATTTGGCTTTGTGTCGATTCGGTTGGCCCGGCTTTCCACACGATCTCTTACATTTCGGGTTATCGTAATTGATCCAGTTTTCATCGCAAGTAATGATTCGGTGCAAAATTGATTTTCTTTTATAGCGTTCAAGCTGCATTTTGGACATATAAATCGTTTTTCAAGGTCTCTCAGCTTAAATTCATATGGTACCCAATTTTCTTGCTTTTGGATGAATCTTTATTTAGTAATACCTCCAATTATCGGTCTTTATACTTTTTTGGATGGCGTGGGCGATCTTTGTTTTCCATGTCATAGTCATGAGCCATCGGTGTGATTCAGCGGTTTTCGACATATTCGAAGCAAAAATAAAACTTAGTTGTTTACACTATAATGTTCAATAACTATGTGAAAATATTAAAAACAAAAATCGGTATCAATATCGTTATCATAACGATATCATACCGGAATCAATTGCAAATCAATACCGGTATCATACCATTTTCAATACAATTGTTAAAATTCAATAAAAATGGTTAAAATTACATACACAAACAATTTTGCTGCTAGTAGAAAATAGTATGGGGATTGGGGATTTTAAATTGGGTAAATATTAGGGTATTCAATCGATTAACATTCAAGAAACATGTTTAGTGAGTATAACATCTGACATATTTAATTTATTTATGCGAACAGAAGAAGAACAGCTAATTATTTTTTTATTCAGTTGTTTGGACAATTGAATTGTCAATTCCCTTGTGTTTGTTGTGGCGAAAAATACAACAAACCCAAAAGCAAAAACCACAACAGGCTACTTTGACAGTTCACTTATCTTTTAACAAATTCGTCTTGTTCATGTATTTGCCATTCTAACAGCTGTTTTTTGTGTTGTGTTCGTTTGCATCAAACGCTCCTATTTTTTGTTAAAAACGGTTTTTTTATGATTTAGCGGAAAATAAATTATTTTCAATAAGAAAATATAATTATTTTTGTAAACCTAAAATAATAAATGAATTGCTGTAAAGGTAACTTAACTTTATAACAATAAACCGAATCATTTATTAAATTATATTGAATTTGAGATTAAAATGAGTTTAGTTTGGAAATATTTTACTAAAGACGAGAAGGACAAATATTTAGCAAAATGTAAGCAATGTCCGAAGTCTTTTAAATGCTCTGGCTCGTCAACCTCTTCCCTATTTTATCATCTACGTAAGGTTCACAATTTTAAGTTTGAAGTAGATTACTCTCCAACAACATCAAAAGCAACAAGTGGCCCTATGGAAGAATATAAAAACATCTTCACTCAGTACTTTAGAGGAAATAATATCGAGAAGTGTGGCATAGGACGGCATGTCGGTAAGAAGCTTTAAGAAATCTAAATTGATGTTGGCGTTTCTTAATTCCAAAGGCTTGAAAATGCCATCAAGCTAAGCCACAACATGGAGCTATATCGACAAATCTTATTTAACAAAAAAGGAAGAGCTTATGGCAAATATAAAATAAATAATAGAAAACAATGGACGTTTCTCTATCACAGTCGATGAGTGGTCTGACATATCTTACTTTAAATACGTAAATGTCTCCTTAAGATATTATGATCCAAAAAGTAAATCATTTACAATTTTTAACTTGGGATTGGAAGAACTGCAGAAGAAAGGCACAGCTGTAAATATTTATCAATCAATCAACAGAAAATTAGAAGAATTTGGGATTCATTTTGATAAACACATTGTATGTTCTACTCATGACGGTGCCGCTGTAATGAAAACGTATGGTGAAAACATTCTTTCGGAATCGCAACATTGTATAAATCACGCAATCCACTTATAGATTAGATAGAATTTATACCAAAAAAATGTAAATACATCAACGTGAATACGACGATTATATTATTGGTGATGTAACTTGTTATGATGAAGATGATACAGATTTTGAAATAGAAAATGAGTATGAACTTAAATTAGAAATATACAATGCCATTAATCATGTACGTAAGTGCTATAAACTTTTTAATAAATCAAATGAAAAACAGCAAAAATTGCAGGCTTACGTAAAATGATGTAAAACATAGCTGGTCGTCCTTGTCCAATATGATAGAGCTTTTAAGAGCCCAGAACCAAATGATACAAATATTCTTAACAAGAAAATGAGTTTTTTAAAAATTTGTTTCTGGAACGCAAATGGCTTGAACCAGCACAAAGCTGAGGTGTCACACTTTATAAACGAAAACAATATAGATGTATTGTTAATCTCGGAGACTCATTTAACAAATAGATATAATTTTAATATTCCAGGTTTTAAATTTCATCTCACGAATTATCCTGACGGTAAGGCACACGGTGGTACTGGCATTTTAATTAGAAATAGGATAAAACATTATACCCTAAAAAAATTCTCCAAAAACTATTTGCAAGCAATATCCATTCGCTTAGAATGTGGACTTGGAGATTTAACTCTAAGCTCAATATATTGCCCCCCACGATTTTCTGTGACTAAGGAACATTTTGAAGAATTTTTTAATACACTAGGAGATCGTTTCCTGGCTTGTAGCGACTACAACGCTAAGCATACATATTGGGGTTCCAGATTAATGAATCCAAAAGGCAGACTGCTGTACAGGACTCTAGTTGATCGTAAAAATTGCCTAGATTTTATATCACCTGGTCAGTCCACTTATTGGCCTTCTGATCCTAGAAAAATCCTTGATCTAATAGATTTTGCCATAACAAAGAATTTAAATAGAAACTCTATTACTGCAGAAATATCATATGAACTATCTTCTGACCATTCTCCCGTTATACTAAACTATTACGAACAATATCAATCATCTCATACCTCATTATTCAAGACTGATTGGTTGAAATATAGAAAATACATCAGCAGTCATATCCACACTGAATACAACATACAGTGTGAGGAAGATATCAACGATTGTGTCAGAGACTTCAAGTCTCTAATCTTTTCGGCCTTGGATCACTTTAAGTGCCACATTCCTCCTTAACCTAAAATGTGTATTTCTAATGCAGAAATTAATAGACTCCTCCTTGAAAGGAGATGTAGAAGAGATTGGCAACACAACAGATCTCCTGCTGCTAAGCAGAGGCTGTCCACTGCAAGTAAGAAACTAAAACGAGCCCTTCAGTCTGAAGAGGATCGCAGAAATCGAAACTATATTGAAAGTTTAACCAGTACTAAGCACACAAACTTCTCCCTTTGGAAGGCAGCTGAGAACATTAAGCCACCGGTAGAGGGTCAAAGTCCGATAAGAAAATCTGACGGTACCTGGGCACGTAGTGCAAAGGATAAAGTCGTAGTTTTCGCTGAATATTTAAGTAATGTTTTCCAACCAAACCCCCCAACAAATAATTTTGTACTGGGGGATTTACCCGTTCGCATAGAAACGGACTCCGAACTAATCAGTGTTAGTATAGAAGATGTTCAGAAGATCATAAAGGACAATCTTAAACTAAATAAATCTCCAGGTTATGATTTAATTACACCTTCCATGATTGGAAACCTACCAGATATGGCGATTATTGTGCTCACAGTATTATTCAATGCGATCTTGTCTCTAGGAATTTTTCCGAATGATTGGAAAATCTCCCAAATTATAATGATTAGCTTATTGCCTTGTTTGTCTAAACTATTTGAGCGAATAATCCAAGGGAAAATTCTGACATTCTTAAATAGCCAAAACATTATCCCAGATCATCAATTCGGATTCCGTAAGCCTAACTGGAGAGATACGAAAATCTTTCGAACTAAAAAAGTACTGTTCGGCAATATTTCTAGATGTTGCCCAGGCTTTTGACAAGGTTTGACATAAAGGTCTAATACACAAGATTAAACGCCTACTGCCTTTTAGTACACACAAAATACTAGAGTCTTACCTATCGGATCGCTTGTTTAGGATAAAATACGGCGATTATGTGACAAGCGACTATGCGATCAATGCTGGTGTGCCCCAGGGAAGTGTTCTAGGACCAACTCTGTACCTATTATACACCTCTGATTTGCCCGAGTCCGAAGAATTAACCATTTCCACCTTTGCAGACGACACTGCAATTCTTAGTTCTCATGTGGACTTAAATGTAGCATCTAGAAACCTTGATAATCATCTCAGGCATGTAGAGACGTGGTTAAGAAATTGGAGAATACAAGTAAATGAAATCAAAAGCAAGCACATAACGTTTTCACTTAGGAGAGGAAGTTGTCCACCAGTGACCATGAACGGTGTGAACATCCCACAGTCTGATCACGTTACATACCTTGGCATTCATTTAGATAGACGTCTTACTTGGCGTCGGCACATAGAAGCCAAGCGGCTTCACATGAATCTAAAAGCTTCTTCATCAATCGAAATTAAGCCTTAACTGCAAAGTCATTCTATATAAGACTGTCTTAAAACCAATCTGGACATACGGAATTCAACTATGGGGAACAGCAAGCAATACCAGTATAGATCTCATACAGAAGGCACAATCCAAAATTATTAGAACCATGACCGGAGCTATATGGTACATAAGAAATGAGAACATCCACAGAGACTTAGATGTGCCATTGGTCAAGGACGAATTTAGAAAAACTCGTAAAGCTTATTTGTTAAAATTACATCACCATCCGAACCCGCTCGCAAGACTACTTACAGTAACTCAAGACAGATCAAGGCTGCGTAGAGCTGATTTACCACTTATCTAATATACAAAATATGATTCTCCACTGAGAGAACAATAATTGTTTAGTTATAAGATTTAATTACTTATTGTAAGGCCTAGATTTAAAGGCAGGAACAATATTATAATAAACATCTAAAAAAAAAAAAATAATAAAAAATCATAGACAATTTCCTTCGTATATACAAATGCGTTAACCATGCTCTAGCTGATTTTGGTTTCAAATCTTTTACAAATTCGGAAATACAAGTTTTGGAACACTTATCTAAAACCTTAAAGCCGTTGGACGTGGGTATAAAAGAGCTAAGTAAGGATTCTGCTACTTTAATTGAATTTGAAGGAATAATAAAATTTGTAATTAACAATTTGATGAAGGCCAACAATTCTATTGCTAACGATTTAATTCAAAGCTTAAAGTCAGGAACATTCCCTTCTAGCAATAGTAATTTGAAGTATAGCACAAAAACTGAAACAAAGGAATTTGGAAATGACGTTTTTTCTAGAATATTCTATGATGAAGTTTGTCCTGATGAGTCGGAGGACGACATGATAATAGACGAAACTGAAGGCACCACTGAAACAAGTCTTTTATCAGAACTTAACGAAACTATTAAAAGTATTAAAAATCTAAAAAAAATCCAAAAAAGACTCCAATGGTGTAATAAACGATTTTATATGGTTAGAAAAAACTAAAACAAGAACTGTAGTGCGATTCACTAACTTTTAACGATCCGACAATCGTAATGTTTATCGACATAAATAATCGCTTGCAGTAACGATAGTGTGATTCAGTAATTTATTTTTAACGATTGTTTACAGCTGTATTTTTCTGTTTTCTGTATTACTGTGTGAAAACTATTATTTGACAAAAAATAAAATAACTAAGCAGTGGTGTAGTGAGTACAACATTGACTAGCAATCGGATGGTTGTCGGTTCGACTCGTGGCTGCGACTTAATTTTTTTTATTATTTTTTTTTTATTTTTTCTTTGTAAATACATAATTCTATAAATATCTACTAACAAAACAACTTATTTCCGGCCAAAATATAAAGGATTACTTTTGGGACATCTTCCAGTAGAATAATAAGTAGTCTATCGTCAAATTTCCCTTATTATTCGTCTTTTTTTTCATATTTTTGTGTTTTCATTATTTTTACGATAGTTCCAGCTACAAAAGTTGAAGATAATGAAGAAAAAATTGCAAAATAATTTTATCGACTAAATAAACACAACTTAAATTATTGTCGATAAAATAACGAAAAAAAAAACTGCTTAAAGTTACAGCTGACTTCAACCGACAGCGAATATCGTTAAAAATGTTACTGAATACCAAAGTCGATAAATTTTCGTTATATTTATTTTAACGATACGATTATCGTTATAAAAGTTAGTGAATCGCACTACTGAGAACGAAAGTAAGGCATGATAAATAATATGAAATATCTATCATTAGATATCCATATTATCTATAATAATGACTTAGTAATCCAGATATAGATAAAAAATCGAGGTTGGCCCTGTTTTTTCCTTATATATCAGCCATTTGTGGACCGATTTCTCGATAGCAACCAAGCCGTAAGAATTCCCGATATATAGATGTATGAATCAAGATTGTAAGTTATTTGGAGTCTTCAGAAAATTGATTTCAACAGACAGATGGACATGGCTTAATCAACTCCGCTATCTATAAGGATCCAGAATATATATACTTTATAGGGTCGGAAAATTATATTATGGAAATTACAAATGGAATAACAAACTTAGATATACCCTTCTCACGAAGGTGAAGGGTATAATCAATCAAAATACATACTACAAGTGATATTCATCATCTGTCTTATCATAACACGCCTCATCCCTGACACTGTTTGAGCAATAGCGGGATGAAGTGCAACAATTCAAAAAGGCCCATTTTAATTTTTTTAACTATGGATCTAGTAGTGTTATAGTCACTACTGCCTTCTTTTAACAAAGACTTCGTTAAAGAGGACACCTTCATTGTTAGAATACTTGTAAAAAATTTAAAATTATGGAATCTTAGCCACTGAACTTACAACCACTCCACCTTGGTGTTACTAACCCAAATTTGTCTGTTGGTTATATTTTTTCCAGCGATTTGGAAGAGAAAAAATCACTTGTTCACTCATTCGAAATATCTTGAATGGTTGCCTTTTTCGAGCCGTTTATATTACTTCGTGCCAGTTTTTTGAAATGTATATTTCTTTGAAGAATTTTTTCCCCATTCCACCATTTAAAATAATTGTATTACTTTTTCGCGGTTGTCAAAAAAGTTTACCTACAAAACGCGGTAAAGTTTGGAGATAATTTTTTTATTTTTTTGTCCAAGAAAAGAAATAAATATATAAACCTGGCTCGAATCTTTATTTCTAAAATTTGCGGTAACGGGAAAAACTCTGCTTTTTCAATATAAAGAAACAAAAAAGTAATAAAAATTTGAGAAGATTTTAAAGTTTTTTTGTTATCGTAAATAACACAACATTTGCCATCGCGTGGTGCTAGGGCAAAAATTTGGTTATAGCCCTAATGTATATGTTTACGTATTTTATTATTATATGATTTTAATTTTAACATATGAGTCAAGTGGCACAATAATTCGTCGATAGGAAACAAATTTTAATTTACAAAACTTAATAATCGCCGAGAACTGCTCAACTTCTTTAAATATATTTTTTTTCTTTCTTTCTTTAAGTTTGAACTTGATGTTGACGGCACTGCCAAACTCGGATCATCTGTTCGAGGACTGGGTACTGATGTCGCCATTGTCAGTAGTATGGTATTTCTGGCCCAATTCATATTGTCGATATGTATGGGGACAATTGTCTCAGTGTCTGGAACAACAACTGCTGTTGTGAGTACAGCCAGTTTTCTCAGTTTCTGTGGAGCTGTATCCGCAACCCAAATAATGTATTTAGATTTATAAATTAATATTGTATATGTATTATATTTAAATTAATATATGTAAAAGTACGTACATATGTATATACATTAAGTGTAAATTAGGCCGTATCACTATAGGTATTTTCAGCCAACTGAATACTCAGTATTAACACTTGTCAAAAACTAAACAAACATTTTATTAAAATTTTAAATAACACAAATGATCTTTTTGATGTACGGCCCATATTCAAAACATAGATAAATATACATAGAGCTTAAACTTTGCTGTCAAAGACCTAACTCAGTTGTCAAAAACTTAAATGGTGAGAATGTATTCAAAAAAAAAAAACTATGTGAAAACAAAAACAACACTCGTATGTGTAATTTTTTGAGTAATTTTTTTGTTTGAGTTTTTTCTAGTTTCCGCTCTATGTATATATTTTCTATTCACTTTACAAAGAATCAAATAATAAATATAGTAAACAAAAAAATATTAAGAAAATCTGAAATTTAAATAAAATTTGAAGAAATAAATTCAATTGAAGAAAAAAATAAAAAATTCAATTGATGAAAAAAATGCAATAAAATATTTTGAATACTGCGTAAACATGAAATGTATTTTCAATATGATTTCTTGATAATTAATACACAGTGTAGTCACACGTAATAACCAGTAATGTACTGATAATGAAAATAAAACAAAAAATCGCATCCTATTTTTAACTCCACGTCTTGACAAACCATCGTTTTTTGCGCACAAGAAAAAAACGTCTCGCTCTGTGGTAAAACAAGTCAAAATTGGCGTCCAATTCTGGAATGCGCGCTGTTTTTTTTTTTTTTTTATATTGTTTTAATAATATGGTTATTAGTAAGTATGAACACTAATTTTTATTAGTCTTAGATATAAAAAAGCTCTTAAAGGAATGCACATAAGCTTTCTTTAGAGCAAAAAAATTAAAACAAATCTTTGTAGAAGTTAAATTGGCATTAATACTTTAATATCCATATTCAACATTTGTTATTAGAAGTGCGCTTCTATTATGAGGATTAAGACAATGTTATTGAAATACTATTAAATAAATATATGAAATAATATAACAATTGTTAGAAGACTAGTTTAAGCAGAAGATACTTTAACTACAGATTCTTACCATTTTGAAAAGAGTTTGTAATTTATAACGACATTTAACAATTTATATATGTACCTAATAATTGGTTAAAATTACCCGATTGGATCAACAAGATCCTTATTCAACACAAGTGAAGAAAAAGATTATAAAAATGGCTATACAAATATATTTAGACAAAATTCAAAATTTTGCATATGGAAATATGCATAAAATTTTAATATATATTCGCGATTAATGAATTTTCCGGATATGTGTCTTATATATAATTAACTAATTCCTGTTGAATTTTTGATCGATATCAATGTTTATATGCGTTAATGTATTTTTGGGTTGTGAAATTAATATGGAAGCTATGACCTATTATGAGTCAATCGTTATAAAATATTGTTACGTTTTTACCTTTTAAAAACGTGGGTTTATTTCCTTTAAATAAACCGGATACTTTTGACTGCAAATAAAAAGCAGTTTTAGTAATTTAAAATTTGTAACAACTCTTTATTTATTTAGAATGTAGAACAACAACAGAATTAAATAGTCACTCAATGTATTTATACACGTTTATCAATTCGCACACAAACTTCATAATGTACAAACACACATGTACACGACAGTTGATGTTAACTCTAACAGCGACAATGATCAACTCTACTCTCTAAACTTTAGACTCTAAAGCAACCGCTGTCACCATTTATACACACTGCCATCTTCATCCGAGTAGTCGAGATTGTTCTTAACGGTCAAAACTCGTATGTTCTAATTCCAGAGCCTTCGATCAAACATTCAGAGTTGCTATCAACATTGTTGAATGTTGCAGTCTCTACAGACCGTTAAATTCAAGTCGCTTTTGCAAATTCGTAACAATATTTTAACGATTTCTATGTATTTTAATTATCGCAAGATTAACTTATATGGGAGCTGTTGCCAATTATGAACCGATATTCACAAAATTCAGTAATATGATTTTTGGATTCAAATTACTGATCTGTGTATTATTTTGGTTCAATATATGGGAGCTGACCTATTATGGGACTATCGCCATATAATATTGTAACGTGATTTCAAAGTATTTGAGGTCTACTTTTGTAAAACTTAAAAATAAAAAAATTAATAAAGCTTAATTTAAACAACAAGAGTGGACCTTATTTGACAACTATATCGCACTATGGACCGATATTTAAAAAATCTTGTAATATGATTCTTGGATACAAATTACTGATCGGTGTACAATTTTGTTTCAGTACAACTATATTTTTTGTGTAGGCTAATATGTTTTCCGGAAGTGCTACTTATATGGAGGCTATGACTAATTATGGGTCGATCATCATAAAATTTTATACAATGATTTTTACATATATTGTCATTTTTGGTTTCGAATTTCAACTTGATTTATAAGAAATTTATGAGGATTTTAGTGATTTTCGGGAGTGGACCTTATATGGGAGCTATGGTCAAATATGGACCGATATTCACAAAATCCTGTAGTATGGCTTCCAAAAATAAATTAATGAACTGTGTAAAATTTTGATTTGATATTGATATTTTTTAGATATTTATGCAGGTTAATGTGTTTTTCGGAATTGGTCCTTATATGAGAGCTATAAACATATACCGATCTGCATAGAATTCGACGCAGCGACTTTTGTATATATGCGGATAATTTGTTTCATATTTCAACTCAAAAGCGATATTTATAAGATTTCTCCATGTTTAAGTGATTTTCGGAAGTGAACTTTATATGGGGGCCATGATCAAATATGGGCCGATCCACAAAAAATTTAGTGTTGTGGATTAGTGTCGTTCTCTTAGAACGAAACTTATTTTTGACGAATTTTGTATGGATACTGCAATTCTGTAGGCATTTATAGACTATAGCACCATATTTCAGGAAGAAATTTGTGTTGGGGCTAGGAGAAATCATTGACCGATTCTCTTAATTTTCAACAGAGTTCGTCCTTTTATCATAAAAATAATGAGTGTAAAATTTTATGGTATTATCTTCAATATATTTACAGAAATAACAAAAAATATAAGAAAATTTTAAATTTTTTTTTTGTAGGTAGTCTCACATTTGGTTCATAACTTTGGGCCTAGTGTACCGATTTTGCTGATTTTCAATACTAAACTGCCTAGGACAATAATAAACTTTTTTTTGAGAGTTTACCAAGTTTATTTGTGTATTTTGGACGTGAGCGTGTTTTACACAGACGGACATAGCTCAATCGACTTAGAATTTCATAAGGTTCAATGATATATATACTTTGTTGGGTCTTAGATGATTATTTCTCAATGGTTCACACGTAATGACAAACTTATATATGCCTCTTTCACCACTTGTGGTGTTGGAGGGTATAAAAAGGGGCCCATTTTGGGAAAAAAAGTATGACTTTCGTTACAAAATATTATTTTGATCCCACTAAATGACCAAAATCCTCTTAAAGGAATGGAACAAAGCTTTCTTTCGAGCAAAAAAAAAAATTAAAAATTTTGCAAGAAAAAAGTCAAAAATTTTATGTTTATTAGTTACAAAATGTTTATTTTGATAGATATCCCACTGGCATCCCACTAAGCGATCAAAAACCTGTTAAAGGAATGGACCTAAGCTTTCTTTTGAGCAAAAAGAAATTTAAAAAAGGTCCATTTTCCAAAAAAAAGTCGACAAAGTTTTTGATTTTGCAAAAAAGTCAAGCATTTTATGTTTTGACTTACAAAACATTTATTTTGATAGATATCCATCTCGCATCCCATTAAGCGACCAAATAGATCTTCAAGGAAAATATCTAAGCTTTCTTTTGAGAAAAAAGGCCCACTTTGAAAAAATGTCAAAAAAAAGTTTTTGATTTCTTATTTTCTTGATTGAAGAAATAGCCATAAAGTTACATGGATGAGAAAAAAACACATGCTTGACCAAAATCTCAAATTTTGACCCCTCTAACTCAGAAATTTCTGTCTGAATTACTAACCATCCCAATCTGAAGACATCGATTTCAAAAGTTGGTTCACTTGACATGAAATCCATATAATACCCTATACTAATTAAATGAGCAAAAACATTTTTCTTTCAAAATTTCAATACTTTATATTCGTGAGTGATTTTCGGAAGTTGGTCTTTATGTTGAGTTTTATGTGTATACCAACATTTTTAGGAGACGTATGCTCGTCAAAGTGATTGTCGGAAGCAGGCTTTATATGGGAGCTATAACTAATTATGGACCGATCATAATAAAATTTGGTGACATGAATTCCGTATACATAAAACTTATTTGGAGAAAAATATGCGTAGATACCTATATAAATTAAACATTTATAACTGAAAAGTCCAATTTCTGGAGGACATTTGTATGGGGGCTATGTGAAATAATGGACCGATTTCGGCCAGTTTCAATAGGCTTGGTCCTTGGGCTGAAAAAAATCGACTCAAAACGTGATTCTGAGTTGCAAACATCTGCACAAATCCAATATATCCTCCCCACTATGCTGGTGTAGGGTATAAAAAGAAGGAAATAAATCTGTAACTTCTAAACTCTTAGTCTGATTTGAATGAATTGAAATGCGCAAAGAAGAAGTGTTGTCGAGTTTATGTTAAGAAATTTGGACCGAGTGGGCCCACCGGGGTGCGGCCAGGGGTCGCCAAAGTAGGACACCTCGGGTATGTTCAATTTTTAAACGATCCTATTTCTTCGCCTGTGTACCGACAAAATTCGGACTAAAGGTTTAGAAGTTACAGATTTATTTCCCTCTTTTGTTTTATTTCTATACCACTGTGCACCGTCCCACAGTGATTTAGAAACGATTTTTTTTAATAATTCGGTATCTCGGAAGCTATTTGAGATATTATATACTTTCGAGTTGATTTGCAGTTGTTCAGCTTACTAGCGCTAAGTTAGTAAATTGGTAATCTCGGGTCTCAAATTTTTCTAAAAAAATCGTCAAAAATCCATTTATAATCCGAAATTTAAAATATAAAATTAGTTGAAGAGATATTTAGGTTTATTTATTTATTTATCTTTTTTTTAATTTTGCTCGATCTTTTTATGTTTTTTTAGATGTGCCGGGCCTGCGGAGGGTCGAATCGAAAATTTGCCAACAGTTATCTTGTACCTATAAAAAGTTAAACGCATCCAAAGTTGGAACATGAAAAAAGTATCGTATTTTTTAACTTCGGGAGTATATACAATTTTTAATGATCTGAAAAGAGAATTTAATGCAAAAGCGTGTAAAGTAAATTTTGACTGACTAAAGCAGACACAACACCCCCAAAGCACCAATTCACGAAAAAGCTTCATATTTGTATAACTATGTATGCTTCTTAAATATTTACAAAGTTGTTTTACTATCACACGGTAAATAACGTCACAGTAGGCACTTTTCTAAAAAAACTCAGTTTTTGGAACATATTTTCCCCGTTTTAGGAATTTCGGTATGTGAAAATAAAAAATGTCAAAAATTATAATGTCGTTGATTTAAGGATAATTGAGTCTATATTAGTTCCAAGTTTTGTTATGATATCTTTAACCGTTAAAATGTTATATTAATTCAAATGAAAAATCACCATATTATATTTTTTTAAGTTTTTAAAGTAAATGACGTCCCATTCAATTCCAGTTAAGTTTTGTGTATCCAAAAATCTTAGAATAAATTGTAGCGATAATCGGTCCATAATTGGTATTAAAATCTTATAACTAAAATTAAAATTAGATGCTTTCTGACAGGAGCGTTGATGGACATATGGGTCCCATCTTAGCGGGTTGGTAGATCGGCTCTACGAATCCTTGATCGTGTTTAGGTCTGTGAGAGAAGTCTTGCAAGCGGGTTCGGGTGATTCCGTAATTTCATGATGTATTTCTCACGGACATTCTGGAACTCATCCTTAACTAACCTTAACTAATTACACGCCATTCCCCACAATTGGATTCCATATGTCCAGATTGGTTTTAAAACACATTTATATTGGATGACTTTATAGTCAAGGCTTAATTTCGTAAGTCGTCTATCCAAGTTAATACCAAGGTATGTAACAGTATCTGTCTGTGGAATGTTTATGTTATTTAGTGTGATAGGTGGACAGTCACCCCTTCTGAGAGTAAATGTGAGTTAATTTACTCGTATTCTCCAGTTATTCAACCATATCTAGACAAGTCTGAGATAATTGGCCAATTCCGTAGAAGCTACCTGCGGATCTACATGGGAGCTAAGTACTGCCGTATCATCGGCGAATGTCGATATGGTAAGTCTATCACACACAGGCAAATCAGAAGTATATATCAAATAAAGTGTTGGGCCGAGAACACTTCCCTGTAGAACACCAGCCTTAATTTCATAATTTCATGTTACATAATCGCGATATCCAAAAAGATAGCACAACAGTATTTTTTATTTTCAAAAGATTTTCTTATCTCTACAGTCAATCGATTAACTTGTTCAATGGTTCCATGTTGTTCACGAAAACCAAATTGATGAACTGGGATTATATTTTGGTTATTTAAGTATGTCATTTTACATTGCAATATTTTCTCAAAAAACTTTGATATGCAGGGCAGTAGACTTATAGGTCTGTATGTTAAATATTTTTTTACAGATATCACGATTACAGCTACATTCGGTAGGTTTTTAATCATGGATGGTGTAATTTTATCATATTCTGGATACTTTTTCTTATTTATGTTATTTTTGATAACTTTTCGAAAGTTCTCCGGACTTACTCTGATCATCCGATGTCCCATGAACAGGAGGATTTTCCAGTACAAAATTATTATTGGGTGGATTTGGCTTAAATACATTACGTAGGTGTTTGACAAAAATTTGTCCTTAGCATTTCTTGGCCAATTACCATCAGAAGTATTAGAAAAACCGTATATATATGGATTTCAAGGTAAATCAATAACACAAAATATTACCTAATAAACTAGTCAATAATATACACCAACTTCCATACAAATATCCTCCCGAATTAGCTCCATGACATTCAGAAATCTGGTTATGAACATAAGTTTCAAAACAAAAAAAGTTTTACTTACTAAAAATTATTAATGACGGGTTCTACGGGGACTATTTTTACCCTTTATGGCCAATTGAATTTCGAGTTTCCAAAAAGTACCAGACACCTGTCGGTACTTTTTTTGATTAGATGGTCCAATATGATCTTAATTATTTTGAAAAGATCTCCGATAACCCTGCCCCTTGTATGGATATTAAAGCCAAAAAATTAAAAGATTTTAATATGTTTATTTTACTTTTTTATTATATAAAATTTACTTAATTTTATCAATATATTTTATTTAAATACTATTAAAAAAACGATATTTTTATATATGTATTTTCCAACAAGAGGTGTTATTTTGTCATTTTTTGAGATAAATGATCGGATGTCTATTTCATAATAAAGAGAAAGGTATGCCGTTAATAATGAAAAACAACATCAGCCAAATAGCCACCACGACCACGCTTACAGGACCTTATCCTTTTCATGAAATTGTCCATAACCAAATCACAAAGTGGCTGCCCTATGTCCTCGATAGCCTCACGAATTCTATCTTTGAGGTCTTGAACCGACCCTGGGCTGTTGGCGTAGACCTTATCTTTCACGTGGCTCCAAAGAAAGAAGTCGCAAGGTGTTAAATCACAAGATCTCGGTGGCCAATTGTGATCACCTCATCGAGAGATAACGTGGTCCGGATATTTTCCCGCAAAAGAGAAATGGTTTCGTTGCTTGTGTGGCGTGTAGCTTCGTCTTATTGAAAGTAAACATTGTCCAGATCAATATTATCCAACTCCCACCATAAGATACGGTAAAATGACGTTTGTGGAATGCTCAATTCCAAAGAACGACGAGGAGTGGACAAACCTGGGTTTTTTTCAACACTTTGGGCTACAGCAGCAATATTCTCAGTTGTTCTTGAGCGACGTGCACGGGTTATATTCTTCACATCACTAACTTGTCCCAACAGCTCGAATTTTTCCAACAATTTCTGTATTGCGGTTCGACAAGTTGCTTCACGACGACCCAAAAATGCTTTAGTTTTGCGAACTGTGACTGCAATATTTTCACAATTTTTGTAGTGAATTTTAATAATTTCAATGTGTTGTTGAAGCGTGTATCGTTCCATTTTTAGTAATGGCGTAGTTTCTACTTGTCAAAAGCCAAATAATAAAAGCTTTAAAAGTGACAGGTACCGAAATACCACATTTTCAAAATAACAAAATAATTGTTTTTTTTTAACTCTTGATTGCTTTTCTCTTACTGCGTTATTTTTATACTGATCTGGAAAATATTTCCAATATTTTCCCGTGAAATAAGTACATAGATCTTTGCACTCCTCTAGCATACACAAATTTTCCGTTACCGTTTGTTTTATTATCTAATCATATCAAAATTGGACGGCGTGAATTAGGGTTGCCAGTTTTATTTTTGCAAAAAGCGGAAAAATTTCGGGATTTTCAAAACATACGCGGGACAAAAGATAATAAATTATACCTCAACTATCTTGATACGGTTTTTTTTCCAAATTGTAAATTTATGCAATAAATGTCCAAATCTTATAAGAGAGTTAAATTAAAGAAAATTTCGTCCTGCATAAAAAATTCGTAACATGTTTTGTTTTTCTTGTTTGCTACTTTAACTAGATTTGGAAATTTTCCAAACAAAAACAAAAAAAAAAATATTGGAAAATATTGGGGGTATGACTAAAAAATTCGATTTTTTTTAAATTTTTAGCTTTTATTTTGAAACATTTGTACAATATAAATTTATTCAAAGTATTGGCCAATATGAGCTTTGACCTTCTCCCATCTTTCTCCCAACTTATGGAATCCGAGCCAAAAGAACTACTCATCTTTTGAGGCCATGAACGAATCAAGCCAATATCGGATACTCTGTTTCAAAGTCAAACGTATTACAGAGAGAGCGTTCTGCATCGATCAAAACACATAGTAGTCTGACAAGGTCTGGACTAAAAAGCTGGTGAAGCAAAACTTCCCAACCACTTTATTTTAAGTATTTTTGAAATGTACTGCAACATATGCCTCAGTGTTGTCATAATTGAATATAACAGTTTTATGTCTGGCAGCATATAGTGGTAGTTTTTCGGCCAATGCTTCAAACGAATCAGTTGTGTTGGGTATAGGTTCCATGGGATGGTGTGGGCAGATGTCAGCAGCTCATAATAGATAGGATATTTGACTTTAGTGTCGATTCGGATGATTGGCCGGACTTCACATACAATTCCTTACACTTCGGGTTATCGCAATGGATCCATTTTTCATCGCAAGTAATGATTATATACAAAATTATTTTCTTTTATAGCGTTGAAGCAGTATTTCAGACATAAAAAATCGTCTTTCAAGGTCACTCAGCTTCAATTCATATGGTAACCAATTTCCCTGCTTTTGGATGAATCCTGCTGCCTGCAAAAGTTTTAAAATTTTTGATTCAGTAGGTCTCAATGATTTTATCAGCTCTTGAGTTGAGTTTGACAACAATTTTCATGGAGTAATGCATCCAATTCTTGGGTTTCAGAATTGGCCTTACGATGAGAATATTGCCTTGCGATGAGATGTCGTTCAAATCGATCGACACTGTTGTCGATCCAGATGAAGCAGTCAACTATCCTGTTGAATTTTAAAATTCATTGGATTTACCACTAAGCTATGCAATGGTACACGATTGGTCATATAAAAAATCATGGGCAATGTTATTTAGCTACCATTTTGAGTGGCAAGTTTCAAGGTGAAGCTGTTCTCTTGCCACGGATCCCAATGGCTCCTTCAGACTCATATTAACACAAAATAAATAAAACAATCATTTCTTTTTAAAAAATATCAAAAAATATTTATTTTATTTTTATTAATGGAAAAAAATGGAAGAAAGAATAAATAATGGATACATTTGTGTGGTATGTTTTTGTACAATAATAATGTGTTCCAATGTTGTTTTTATTTGTATTTTGTTTGTTTTGTTTACTTACAGGGAATATATTGGCCATTGACTGATGTTGGTTTCCAGGTGTCCAAAACATCAACAAAAAGGATGGGCCAAATCTTCTAGGGATACTGGGTAAGCTCTAAAATATGTAATTAATATAAATGTTTAATATCATAGAGAAAATATACATAGAGCGGAAACTAGAAAAACCTCAAACAAAAAATTACTCAAAAATGTTACACATACGAGTGTTGTTTTTGTTTTCACATAGTTTTTTTTACTAATACATTCTCACCACTTAGGTTTTTGACAACTGAGTTAGGTCTTTGACAGGAGAGTTTCCGATCTATGTGTATTTATCTATGATTAATATTTTCTTTATTTTGTAGGCAAATTCTTTGAGTTTGATATTTGTAAATACCACATAACACTCTCCTGTGGAACCTCTAAAAGTGGCGATTGAAACCATCGAATATTGAACCAAATCTTCCGGGAATCAATGGTATCTTCAACGAACTGAAAAGAGAAAAAAGAAAAAAATTTGTTTTTAAATTTTAACAATTTTATAATTTTTTTTTAGGTTTTCATATTGTTCATATGTTGCTGAAATGGTCAAGGATACATACCTATTGAAACAGCAAAAAATGGACTAAATCTTCCGGGAATCAATCGTAAGTATCTTCAAGTAGCTGAAAAGAGAAAAAAAAATTTGTGGAAATTTTACACTTTTATGTTTTTTTTTATGTTTTCATATTGTTCATATATTGCTGAAATGGTCAAGGATACATACCTTTGGAAACACCAAGAAATGAACCAAATCTTCCGGGAATCAGCAAGGACAGGACATGTTACCTATACTAAAATAAACAATTAAACTTTTTTAATATATATATTTATGTAAGTAATATTTGTATATGAATTTTTTATATATTTACCTTAAATATATTTTTAATAAAATATATAATTAATAAATGGTTTTTTTAATTTGTTTTTAAGTAATGTATGTGATTTATTTTCGACCTTATCTGGTCTAGATCCATCATGTTTTATTTTAAACAGCATCACCTCTAGTAGGTTGTGACTCTTCACCACGCATGATGGTCCTGAGTAAGGACAAGCTCTTAATACAAATGCATATTATATTCGATTCAGAAATATGTATAAACAATAACATGTACTATAAAGATATTAAACATTGAATTTTTTCTTCTCTATCTATACTATAGTCATGGACGTCCGACTCTCTAATAGTTGGGCAAGGATTTGGTAGAGAATGGAACTCTTCCCACTGTGTGTTGTTGGGGTCAAGACCGTAAGCAGGGTCTACGATAGAAAAGTCTAAAATTTTATCGTCTGAGGATATACTTTCACAGTTTCCGTTTACTACTACGTTAACATAATTTAGGCCCCACCTCTTCTGGAATGAGCTAGAGAAATTTCGAGGAGTAATTCTTACGGAATTACCTGATCCCTTTCTAATTTGGCCAAAGAAATGCTCTAAATGATCCTGTGTGAGTCTCCGCGTTTTAAGTCCCTCAAAGCCTTCTTGATTTAGATAAGTCCAAAAACTTTTAAAAGCCGAAATATTTAACAGCCGCCCATTTTTAAATTTGAAACTATTAGTTATATTAATATCCTTTTCATCATAAATCTGTAAAGTTTGGAGTTTCTTTGAAGCCTGTCTAAGAAGTTCTAGTTGTTCCTCAGAACAATTGAGAAGTTAGCTATCTGTCCGAATATTGAAAATGTCAAAAAGATTATTAAAAAATTCTGCACATTCTGCCATATTCAAAAATGTGGATGATCTCGAAGAATATAGTTTCCCTGAACCATGGAGAGCTCGCATTCCTACAGCAATGGTATGGCTTAAAACTTGAGCTGCTAAGTCTACTCTCATTCGTTGAAAATTATTGGGATGAAGACGCTCCGTACTTAGCTTAGGAGCTCATTTTATTGAATTTAAATCTATATTATGAAAGTGAATAAGATCTTTCTACTTTTCTATCAAACAAAACTTTATGATCTAAATTTAGTAAACAATTTCGGGCACTTTTTAAAAGATGAGGAGTATCATGCATGAAGAAAATCTTTATATTGTTAACCTCAAAATATGGCTTCTGTTGACTAACACCTACAACTTTGGAAAAATTTGCAAAATTGGAACCTTGATCACAAACGCATTGGCAAGGTTTTAATCCTATAGCTTCTAACTTAGAGATTGCTTCAAAAATATATCTTTTCATGACACTACCTTTACAACTACCATGAACAAAGAAATATGATACTGCCTGTGACCAGCTATTTCCTCCTATTCCACTTGCCATAATAACCATTGCTCTAGTCGTAATATTTCGTAAACGATTTTCGTCCCCGAAATCCTCTAGGCCTATTATTTTGTCTTTAAATCTATCATAATCAAGAAAGGTTTTTAGTGACATTTCGTCACAAGATACACTTACATACTTCTCTCCTCTGTAAATTCGCGCGCACGTGCTTTTAATGCTTCAAATGTACCGTTTATATTACCCGGAGTTTTTGGCCAATCCTTTTCAAACCGCTGTAAAGTCCGAACTTGAGGCCAATCTAACAGTGTAATCAAATAACGGTAGACAAGAGGAGAGAACTGGAGTTGTATTAGTGGAACTTGAGCCCGGAATTTCACTAGTATTTATTAAATTTGCATTTAGTTCAGCACTTTCATTTTTTGGAACAGCAAATTTAGATGTCTTGTTGCCAAAAAGGAATTCCTCTAAAAAATGCGTTTAACCGATTACTTCACACCTAATGCGAAGCCATTCGGCACGTCTAAAACAATTAAATAAAAAGCATTTATTTAGTAAGCTTTAAAGCACAAATTTTGCAAAAGCACTATATCTCAAAAAAAGCTATAACATAATACAAAATAATTTAATTAATAATCAAGATTTTTATTAATAAAATATACTTTAAAATAAATATTTTCATAATAAACAATTATTTTATTGTTCAAAAATGAAGTAAAAAAAAATACCTCGCTGGAAAGGTCTTTCAAATACCTTTCATTTGAAACCCATATTGCCTATGTTCAGAGGCACAAGAAACAAGTGCGAAACAGAATTTAAAAAATTCAAGATAATCCCGGTTTTTTCCATATAACTCAGCCATTTGACAACCGATTTTTACGATTTTTAATAAACTAGGACCCAAAATTGATGTATTGTGGTGTTATATACCTCGATGGAAATGTCTTTCAAATACCTTTCATTTGAAACCCATATTATAATCCCGATTTTTCCTTATATCTCAGCCATTTGTGGGCCGATTTTTACGATTTTCAATAGCAACCGAAATAGGACCTATAACTGATGTATTGATGTAGCAATCATTCTTGTAAGTAATTGTTAAAAAAAAATCAAGTTAAAATTTATTTTTTCGAAATTGGCCCATTGTGGGTCCAAATTTGTTGGGTGTTATATACCTCGGTGGAAAGGTCTTTCAAATACCTTTCATTTGAAACCCATATTATGTTCAAAGGCACAAGAACAGTGCGAAACAGAATTTAAAAAAATTGATTATTTTGAAACACCCCCAAAATTTTGAGTTATTTTGAAAAAACAGGTCGTATTATTTTAATTTATTTTTTAACAACATTTAACATTTTAACAACTATTGCTATCTTCTTTTTACAAAGGTGTTAAATTAGCGATGTATTTTAAACTACATATATTTTTTAAACTTAAATTCATATTGGTTATTTTCTTGGTTTTATTAAGAAAATTGATATTTGTGAATGCTTGGTTAATAAACTACTTTTGAGTGGACGTGTATTTGCATCTGTTGTTGCTTACCACAGAAAACAAAACAAACAAAAAATGGCGACTAGAGTTCACAAATGCGGCATATGTAAAGAATCCATCGGAAGAAAGAATTGCATACTATGTGATGTTTGTACTTCATGGATTCACCAATCTTGTACGGATGTGACTCGAATTGCTTAGCAAAAATGAGTATTTGACACTTATGTGTTCCGCTTCTGAGAATGGAACTGTCCAGGACAAAACCTTTGATGATGGAATTCGTACATTGAATAGAAAATTCGATGAAACGTTATTTTTCATGCCATTTCATGCCACGGCAGCTAGCGTCACGACAGTATTATTAAGAGGTACACAATTTTTAACAATGATAAACTACGAGCGGATGGTAAAGAAGTTGATGTTTATGATGTTGCTGGATGTAATAAACTTCGACATGTAAATGCTACCGTAATTGGTTGATGTTATATGGTTGATTCTTAATATGTTACACTTATTATGGAACTGAATATAACGATTTTTTTTTAATTTGTTGTTTTTTGACCTTGTTCTTAAGGTTTATTGTTTCGTTATATCTAGGCTCCTTAATAATTTATGCAATGTAATTGTTTTTTTGTGTCATATGTTGTATTTATATTGACATACCTTTTATTGAATTTCTATTAACTATTTTGTACACAATCGGCCAAACCACAAAAGTCGAAAAGTCTATTATTATTTAATTTTTTTTTAACCATAAAACAAATTTTGAGTTTTTCGAGTGTAAGCTTGCAGTTGGTTTTTAAAGCTTTTTTTAAATATTTCTCCGTATTTCCCCCTCCGTATTTCTCTACTATGACTTCTTTGAATAATAATCTTGGTTCGGTAGTTAGTAACATGTTACGTGTCCTTTGGGAGCACTAGACTGAACCATGGCCGACTAGCTTTCTCAATAATCGTTGATGTTAGGTTAGATGGAATCCACAGCTTCCAAGCATATTGTTCTCCTAGAGTTGGATCTACTATAGTCTTCTTAAAAACTTTACCATCTACAATTTTCAAATCAGGAAGATGATTCGCATTTTCTTTAATATTTTCAATTATTTCTAAGTATTCTTCGCTCTCAAACTCAGTAGTTTCGAAATCTAATAAGTCTACACAATCAATTTCTTCTACTATACCCATATTCTCTATTGGCGATCTGGAAAGCATATCTGCGACTATATTTTCAGAGCCTTTACGATGTTGAATTTCAAAATCGTATGCTTGTAATTGGAGTGACCAACGCGCTAGTCTACCACTTAGATCTTTAAGCGTCATTAGCCATTTTAGGCTAGCGTGGTCGGTGATGACAGTAAATGGCATCATCTCCACATACGGCCTGAATTTTTTTATTGCCATTATCGCAGCTAGTATTTTCGTTGACAGGAATTAAACTTCTGTGAATAAAAAGCGATAGGATGTTCTTCTTCGCTAGCGTTCAACTGAAATAAAACCGCCCCGATACCATAATCCGAAGCGTCACACTGAATATAAAAACGTTTTGTGAAATCAGGATGTCTTAATACTGGAGCACTGGTTAGTGCCCTTTTTAATTTATTAAATGATTCTATTTCGATTTTTTTAATGTATCAGTTAGAGGCGCGGCGATTGTAGCAAAGTCTTTTATGAACCGCCTGTACCAGCCGGCTGTACCGAGAAAACTTCTTACTTCTCGTGTGGTTTTTGGAATCTTTATATTTCTTATCGCAACAACTTTCTCAGGATCAGTTTTTAGCATCCCTCCTCCAATAATAAATCCCAGATATTTCAATTCTTGAAAGCAAAATTGCGACTTTTTGAGACCTATTGTGAGATTAGCTTTCTTTAAACAATTCGCCACTTCTTCCAATATTTGTAGATGCTCTTCAAAAGTACTTGATATTATGAGCATGTCGTCAAGATACATGAAAACATTTTGCTTTATTCGTTGTGGTACCACTTTATCCATTAGTCTGCAAAGGCGTTGGGCCGCATTGCAAAGACCAAATGGCATGACTCTAAACTGGTAGAGTGGACGCCCAGGTACTGTAAAGGCTGTATATGGCTTGCTTTCTTCATCCAGTTCAATTTGCCGAAAGGCATATTTTAGGTCAACGCTGCTAATATAGTAAGTTTCGTCTATACGACTTATTATTCCATCAATGTTTTGCAATGGGTAGGCATCTTTTATTGTAAGGTTGTTTAGTTTTCTCGCATCAAGACAAAAGCGATTTTTTCCAGGCTTACGTACCACCGTTGCTCGATTGCTCCATGGACTTTCACTGACTTCTATTACGTTTAGCTTAAGCATTATATCAATTTCGTTATAGGTTATTTCCTGTACAGCAGGCGAAATTGGATAATGTCGGTCTTTAACGGGTACTGCACCTTCAATCAATTTGATGGTATGCTTTTCCAATGGAGTTACACCTAATCCATTTTTCTCAAAAGTGTTAAAAAGTCCAATTACTTTATCTAAATCATTTTGCTGATCGGCAGTTAATATATGCGGTTTCATTCTATATTCTAACTCTCTATTTACTAAATCAAGTTGAACTTTCCCAATATCCATCTCATCTATCCTAACCGTCTCAGGTACTAGACCAAATTTTTCCCAAAAATCTATACCTAAATATAATTCCTGTTCCAAATCAGGACAAAGATACAATAACATTACATGTTCTTGATCTTTGTACTTAATGGATACTTTTGTTTTCCTAGTATTCTATGATGTTGACCACTGGCAGTTTTCACACTGGTCAGCATTGGATTAACCAGAATACCCAACCTAGCTATTAATTCCAATTTTTTCCAATAATACTAACGGATGCCCCCGAGTCTAATAATCCTTTCATCTCACGCCCAAATATCTCCACTCTAACAAAAATTCTTGGATCACTAGTTGTTTTATCTATTTTACGAATCGCTTCTAATATCTTTTTTCTTAATTTACGACGCTCATTAAATTTACGCCTGATTTTTAAAATTCTCTCTGTTACTGTCGCTTTACATGAATCTAATCCGACTATCCTTGTTCTAACTCTATTATAATTTTCTTGTCTCGTCTGTAATGGTAAATAGTGTCTAATCTGAGATATATTTTCTTTACTATTTGCTTTTTTAAACTGATTTAATAAAATTTCCTTTCTATTTTTTTCCAAGTTTAATCCCTTGAAGATGCAGGGGTTTCCTTCTGACGCGAGTCCCCTGTCATTCTCACGCCATTCATCGCGTTTTTCTGTTGACATATTGGACACTTAGGAGTAGTAACGTTTGGCTTGCCGCACTTATAACAGAAAAGAGTTCTTTGCTCTACTGGACATTCCATATAAACATGTCCAGCTGTTTTGCAGTTCCAACATATTAGGAATTGTTTTTGTTGTTGAAATTGTTGTTGTTGTCCCATACGCAAGGCTTCAACTTCCTTTATTTCTTTTCTTTTCAGATTGATGCAGCGGGGCTTAACTGCGACTCGTTAGTTCGGGCGGTCGCATGAACAAGGTTTCCCCCCCTGTTGCCAATGGTCTACTGCGGATTGGCAATCCCCAGTAAACACAAGGTAGATTATTCCGAACATAAAATAATCTAAATAAATAAAAATTATAAATTACTGAGAAGCACGGCCATTGGGTAATGCGACAGGTGCGCTGGCCATGATAGTGCTCGCCCAATGAATCTTCCCTGGTGCCCCCACGCAAAAATTTTTCTCATACCCCCTACATTCGGCACCCTCGAAAACCCACCGCAACAAACAACTCTTACCTTATGAAGCTTTTACGACCATACAATGATCAATTTAACCTGGCACACTTGAATTATGGCAGTTAGTCCTTTTTATAGGCATTCGAAATTTTATTAAATTAAGTCTATTTTATGTGGCTCAGTGTTTGACGTGATTGGTATTAGTGAGACCTGGTTAAAAAAGGAGGTATTAACTCAAGCTGTGGATATTCCGGGTTACGGATTCTGTATAAATGATCGTGAACATGGTAGAGGAGGAGGCAATTTGATATTGCTAAGTCTGACATCGTGCGATCATTTTGTACTAGAAAAAACTTATCTATATGCCACAACTCGAAACCTACAAACTATTATGTGAGATACATGTCCAAATCGTTGCTTGACTTTTTTTAGTTAGTGATCGTTTGATTGTTAGTTTTTCAGGTCAAGTTCATTTCACAACATGCACTTATTTTTGACACTTTTAGAATGCATTTGGAATGTTTTAACGTTGTTGTTGAGCATCGTGATTTCAAAGCAATTGATTTTGATGGGATATTGACATATTTATCGGGATTTGATTTTTCCTGCTTTTTTTTACTTTCTGCAGATGTGGATGTTAAGTGTTCCATTCTTTCCACTTTTTTCGCTTGTACCAGTTAAAACGAGGATTTATTCTACTGCTAATGATTGGATTAAATCAAGAGATATTATCTTGGCCACTTCACTGCGAAATGTACATAACTGGACGATTTATTGCATACTTCGTAATAGAGCCAATTATGTTATTAGACGTGAGAAGAAGAAACATTATGCTAGGGTTTTTTGGGATCTGGACAACTGTGGTATATGGAGAGTACTTAGGGGAGCTGGGATATTGTATATCAAATTGATTTTGAACTTTTAATATACATGAACACCTTAAAAAGTAATACAATCTGATTAAATAATACAATTGTGAGTGGAAAACTTTATGAATCATACGCAACCGTCTACTGCCATCCGGCGCCTGCTGGCATCGTTGGACAATAAATAAACGTAAGTTGTATGGGTTTTATTTAATTATCTGACATATTAGTAATTCTCTCATTCATAATTTTAAATACTCACCTATAATATTGTTACGAATGTGCAATAGCGATTTGAATTTAACGGTCTGTAACGACTGCCTGCAACATTCATCATGTTTATGAACACATCCATTAGTGGAGGCTTCTACTTATCAACAGTGTTGATGACATGCGGTTACTAGCATTGTTTGTAAGTATGGCAACACTAAATGTTGACATCGAAAGCTCTAGAAATCGAACATACTAGTTGACCGTTAAGAACAATCTCGACTACTCGGATGAAGATGGCAGTGCGTATAAATAGTGACTGCGGTTGCTTTAGGAGTTGAGTTTATCATTGGCGCTGTTACAGTTAACATCAACTGTCTTGTGCATTTAAGGTTGTACGTAATAGAGTGTGTGTGCATTTCTGCGAATTGATAAACGTGTATAAAGACACTGAGTGATAATTTAGACTGTTGTTATTATACATTTTAAATAAATAAAGAGTTGTTACAATTTTAAACAACTAAAACTGCTTTTATTTGCAATCAAAAGTATCCGGTTTATTTAAAGGAAAAGACCCACCGTTTTTTTAAAGGTAAAAACGAAACAATATATTAGAAATGATTTTATAAAAATAACGTTTCATTGAATCAGGTGTAAATTTATCTTTATTATCACTAGAACTTGAATAATAAAATTCAGTAGTCGCCATTCTTTGTTTTTTCGTTAAAAATAACTGTATTTTTGTTTTGCTTCGATATTTTTTCTTCTTCATTTTAATGTATTTCAAACATGCCAATTTAGGAACGAAGTGCCGATAAAAACAACGACGACATAGAAACCACAACTGAAACAACAACGACAACGAGAATAGGACCGATTATCTATCCGAATCACAAATTTTGATTCACATCGCTTTATTAAGTTATTTTTTATTGCATATTTTACAGATAATGCATAATTTGTCGTTAATGGGTAATATATTGTATTGACAAACATTTTTTTTGTCGAATTCGTTAGCATCAAATGTCCACTATTTTCATTCGACATCGATGAACTGGCAGTAACTCTTCTTCATTTCTCTATCAGCAATTGAAAATAATCACGTCAAAACATTTTGCTTTAAACAAGTTGAAAGATTTTTTAAAAGTATCAAAACTTCATTAATTTTATCAAAAACATTCACATTTTGTAACTTTACAATCATTTATTACGAGATTAAGATTAAGGTTGGATGCTAATGAAAGTGTTTGAACACCAATACATATTGTTATGTTTTTACTTTTTTAAAAAAAAAGTTCCTTTAAATAAACCGAATTCATTTAAATTGTAAATAAAAGCTCCAAGTAATTTTAAAATTGTAACAACTATTTTTAAAAATTTACACAACAATTTAATTAGTCACTGTCTTTTAATACATACTAGGTTGGGTACAATATCGATTGCTAACGATATTGTGCCATCGATTTTTACGAAGTATCAAAAAAATCATTTTCGAGGCGCGCAAATTTCAACTCTGCTACTGTCTTCTATTTGCGAAAGGTTGCATTCAGTGTTCGGGACTCCTTTAAACTTACCCCGAGGATTTATTATTTTCTGCAATTGGAGCAGATTTGCCGCAGCTTCCTCCAATGAGTATAAGTATAAGTTGTTTAAATATACCCCCTCCAGCAGCTTTGCACTCTGCTTTGTTTTTTTACTTTAAACTTCAAGTCCCGGACAAATCTGTTAAATGAATTTGGTCATACTTTTGCCATCCATCACCAGTTACACTTTGTGGGCCAAGGGAATTTAGCGCAGTAGCAACACTTTCCCACTGTTCCTTAAAATCATTAGAAATCGAAATCCTTTGGCAAGAGATGGATTCTTTTGGTGGTTCTTTTTTTTAATTGCTAAATATGATGGTTAAAGAGCTGACAGGGGAGAATGTCAATGATGGTATGTTTCAGTGAGAGTTGTGTTGGCATATGTATATTTATATCACCAATGCCTTCAATTGATTTCATATTTCTATACCTCGAAAGATTCTGATCAGTCAGGCTATTCCATTGGACTTGATTGATTGGATATCATGTTTTCTCTCCGAAAGGGAGCTATGTATGGGTAATATCATAGGGTACAACTAGAGGCGCAACTGAGAGTAACAATAATTGCTTTCTTTACACGTACTTGTGATATGTGAATTCAACATACTTGTGAGAGAATTAAACACATCAAAATACTTGAAATTGTAACCTTGATTTTCCGACTGCATATAAACCGAACCAATTTATTACACTTCTATACAATTTTTAGCAATTTTTTTTTAATACTTTGCACTTTAATTTCCGAAACACATTAATTTTGCTCAAATGAAAAAATTTATTTTTTTATTAATTTTTGACACTTAATTTTATCTGTGGTAGAATTTTATTTATAGAATAGAGTTTAAATTTTTCTCACGACTTAATGTGGACTAGTATTTAATACATAAATTCATGAAGCAGCAAAAACCATTTAAAAAAAAAAAAATTCAATGTATTTTTAATAATACAAACTAAAAAGACGCGTTCTTACAAAGTACATAGTTATTTTTTCGGGTAATTTGGACCAGTAGTACACAATCAACTAATTTACATTACATACTGCAGACAAGCCACGCTTTGCGGGGTTAGAATTAAGAGAAAAGACAATGTAAAATAATTTCATAGATTATAATAGAGAATGAATGAATGAATGACAAAAAAAAAGTGGTCCACATTACACGAACTTGGGTTACAGTGGTAAACATTTATTTTTACCTACTACTCTAAATATGCTTAAATACTTACCAAGCATATGCAAAACTACGTTTCCACTTCAACTACATATATAAAACATCCAAACATTAAAACATTACTTCGGACCGAAAAAAATGTTGACCAACTTTCAATGCAGGAATAAAAAGTTTCAGAAAAAAACACTGGTCCACATTGGACGCATATACCCGAAGTTACTCTATATTTGTTGATAGACATTGCTAAATCGTTTTAGAATTTTATAAGGATTCAAAATATGTATTTTGATTTGTTACAAACGGAATGACAACCTCAATATTTTTTGTGGTGGGTATAAAAATAGTATTTCGTTTGCCATTATCTAATTGGCTAAATTTTACTTCTATAAGTTTTAGATACTAACCCTCATTATCACAATGTATAGTTATGTTTTAAAATAAAGTTATACTGACAGTTTTCATACAAAACTTATTTTAGCAGGCAGTATAACTATAAGTCAGCATTTAACCAGACATGGTGTTAATAGTCGTAGAGAATAAAATTAAACCCATGCAAGACAAATAATTTTTAAAGGGAAGGTTTAGTGTGCTGGTTTAAGTAGATTTTATTTATTTAAATATTATAAAATGCATTAGTGCAAAAAAGTGATGTAATTAATTAGTATGTAGTTGTGTTCAATTATAATCGTTTTATGAATTGTTGCTAGATTTTATAGTGTTCGTGAAAAAGCGTGTAAAATTGTAAAAATTATTGATAAAAAACAATATTGTAATGTCATGTAAATCTTACTTAGATGATTATAGAAGATTTAATTATATTACAATAGCATTTTTTTATTTTCTCTTTCAAATATACGATGTATTCCCGTATTTTGAATTTTATAGCCGTTACAAAATTATAACGAAATTGAAAATTTTACAACTTTTGTATGAAAATTGGTTGTAAAAACATTTTTTTTATAATTTTAAACTATGTTTCTCAAAGTTTCAAATTTCAGTTTTTTCTAAGAACGTAATTATGTAAGTATTACTTATTGTTTAAGGTCTTAAGTTATTTCGACATTTTTCAAGAATATCCTTACGGATTATAGTGTAATCGGGATGTAATTTCAGCACTTGCTGACAAATTTCAATAGCATCCGCAAACCGTTTTATTTTCATATGATTATAAGCCAGTTTATATCCAATATGAGGTTTAGAACGTCCACAACAATTCCATGCGCTGGTGTAATTTTTAGCAGCGTCTCTATAATTTTGAGATTTTTCAGCTATATACCCCGACAATTCGTATGCCTTTGCACTTGACTTATTATGTTCAAGAACTTTTTCAACGAGACTTTCAGCGACATCCCACTTATTGGCGTTAACATATATATCAGCTAATAAAAGCCAACTGCGTTCTAAATACTCGGCCTCTTCAAAATTCCAACTAACTCTAGCTAAACGTTTTAAATGATTTTTGGCCCTTTGTGTTTGTTTTAACTGGACGAGACCAGTGGCCATGCCTAATGTTGGTCCAACAGCATACTGAAATTCATCACGCGCAGCCAATTCAGTAAAATCCTGAAGAGCAGATTCGATTTGAAACTTTTGCTTTGAGGCCAGTTTTAAAAAGTTCTGCAACATTCGACGGTTAAGTGTCTCATTATCCAACCCAATTTGTCGAGGGCGTAATTCTTTAAGCAATCTATCGGCAGTTCTAAGTGCTATGGCGCGCGCATCACTAAAGTCCCCGCTGTCACCATTATCCAAAAGATCAGTGCCATTTGGTATGTCGCCATCAGGGTTGATACAAATTTCAATCATATTAAATATGGCCTGTGGTCCCCACTCAAAATCTCTTCTAGCTGTATTAAAGTATCTCAGTGCACCATTCGGATTTCCACTGTACCATTCGTATAGTCCTTTGCAATAGTTTAGTCCTGGAACTTGGTTTGGATTTAGAGTGCCTTGTTCGGCACGCTGTAAAAATGGCATTACATCCAGTAATGAACCAGAACGTCGCATAACTTCAATTAAACGTGCTAAAGCTGTCCAATAACAAGGTTGAGCCAACAACAGCTGTGAGAAGTGGTAAGCAGCATTTTCAAAATCCATCTAAAAGATAACAATAGTTTTAAAAAAAATTTTTTTTATTGGTATTGTTTTGAATTATAACATTTTAATTAATAATCTTACTTTTCGAAACGACAGATCAGCCATCATTACCGATGCAGCTTCATGGTTGCTGTCAATCTGTAAAATTTGCAGACATACGTCACGACACAATTCCATTGCATTTGTTTGCATGTAGAGGCGACCGAGCGACGTTAATACTTCAATATCATTTGGTGTATATTTCAGACATTCTTTAAAACAAGATAATGCCTGCTCATTATTTCTCAAATTAATGGAATGTTGTGCCATAAGTAAACAAATTCTAAAAAAAAAAATAAATAAAACATTTTACTCGAAAAATTAAATCAGGTATATTAGAGAGATTAAGAGAGAAAAAATTAAATTCCGTTTACTTTTCAGGGAAACAGTTTCAAAAAAGCATATATGAGAATGACTAGGCTTAAACCTGGACATATGAGGTATCAAATTAATGGTATTTTTATGATTTATCACTAAAAGTATCTTAGTACATTAGCGAAAATCACTCTATAGTTGCAAACTACCATTTTTATTATTCTTAGTAACATTTGGTTAATATACAAAAAATCTATAGGTTGCATTTCCTAAAAATATAGTATAAATTTAACTAAGCGCAAGGGTAGAATGGCATTTACAAAATTTCTTAGTTGATATAACTAAAATTTTAGATAATTTCATGCACCAAAAATATTTTAAATTGACAATAAAATAAACAAAAAAAAAAACTCCGGAAAAGATACCAAACATCAAATTACTAATTCCAATAGTTATTAGGTAAAGTGTATTGTATGAATTGTCTATTGGCATAGATAATAAAACTTAGTTTTTAGTTTTCATATAAAAATAAATTAACTATTTAAGCTTAGTTAATATAGGATAGATTGTTTTTTTGTGTGTATGTACTTAATTATTTTTATTATGTAACATGCGATTAACCCACACTAAGATCTTCTTGACTCTAATATAAGATTCTAGACTCATTCAATAAAATGTACTACCTATATGATCTTAAAAAACTATTTATTGTCAGTCTGAAGACATTCGGAAATCAGTTTTATTCAGTGTTATTTACATAATTAATCTTCATCATGTCTACAGCTCCTAAAAAGGCTAAGCTTGAAAAATAATTTTTTTATTTTTGTTTTAATCCAGAGTTAACCAAACTCACAACAATACATTTGCTTCGTATTCTATTATAACGATGTGTAAGATAATTCAATATTAGAGTTTCCAATTCGGTTTTAACCGAAACCGCGGTTTTTCAAGGCCTAAAACCGAAACCGACAATTATTCTTTGGTTTTCACTTTAAATCTATTTTCACTAGAAAAATTCAAAATTTAGAAATGAGAAACAAAATTTTTCATCCAATATCTCTAAGCACAGATCGGTAAAAATATCTTAAGATTTGCTTAAATTTTTGAAATTGTATAACAATAATTGCTTCCGATGATATAGCATGCTACCTTTCGCAGGCTAAATAATGCAAACTTTTTGTAACAAAGTCTTAGTTATTTTCAAATATCCGATAAAAGTACTAGCTGACCGGTGCGCTTCGCCACTTCAATTGGAATAAAGAAATAATACTATTAAGTCTCCCTTTGTAAATTAATACTAATTCAAGAAAACATGTCTCTAGTTACATGTTTATTGATTCATTGTAATGTGGATTGTAGCTCATTCTGGACGTATTATTAGAATAAAAACAGTACCATAAAGACTCACATTTTGTATTAATACTCAGCATCAAATGTATAATTTCATATTTCTGTGTCCATTATTATAGAAAATAGAAAAGAAATCTTCCACTATAATCACCTTTTGTGAATTCTAACTCATTCTGAATCATTTGTGCCTAATTTTCAATTTTAAGGTTTATTATTATAAAATATTCAAAGAAATAAAGAAATAAAAACATTAATTATCCCTTTTGAATTCGCATTCACTAAACCATGAATGCTTAATTTCGTGTTTCTAATATTCATCGTTATAAAATATTAAAAAAGTACTATTAGTTGGAAAAAGTAGCTGCAAGCCTCTTTTTTATATTCTAACTCAGTTAGATCATGTGTGTTTAATTTCCTGCTTATAGATTCATTATTATAAGAAAAAGTACCATTTTTCGTCAAGTTTGAACTTTAAATTTGTATAGCATTTCCTATATTATCAAATGATTTAATAGATAATAAATGATAACAAAACCGAACCGAACCGATCGGTTTTCAATGCCAAAGAGAGGGATGGTTTTGCAGCTTAACAATATATTTCTCACTGACTTTCTTGAACTCTTCCTTTACCAATGTCACTTCTAAGTCCCTGTTTATTTTAATTTCTTATATACCTAGGTGCACCCGTCATGGTCCTAAAAATTTTAGATTGGGCCCTCTGTATAAGATCAATATTGGTGTTGCTAGCCATTCCCCATAATTGAATTCCATATGTCCAAATTGGTTTTAAAACGGTCTTATACAGGATGACTTAATATTCAAGGCTTAATTTTGATTGATCACTGATTAACCAATGGAAGCTAGAGGCTTTTAACTTCATGTGAAGTCTCTTGGTTTCTATGTGACGGCGCCAAGTAAGCCGTCTATCAAGATGAATACCAAGGTAGGTGACATAATCAGACTGCGGTATATAAACGTTGTTGAGTGTGACAAGTGGGCAATTTCCTCACCTTGGAGCGAACGTTACTGAGTGACTATTTAATTCTGTTGTTGTTGTACATTCTAAATAAATAAAGAGTTGTTACAATTTTAAACTACTAAAACTCCTTTTATTTGCAATCAAAAGTATCCGGTTTATTTAAAGAAAATAAACCCCGTTTTTAAAGGGTAAAAACGTAACAATATATTCTGAAGATATTAACTCTAATTTGGCAATAATAAAATTTTGGTTATCATTGGTACTCTTATGCTTTTTGACTACTATCAATCGTGGTTCTCTATGGGGTAATTGATATAAGCATTGTTAATGGATTTTTTTAATTATCATATGATTTTCTGCATTCTTAGTCATTGTCATGTTAGTTTATTTCCATTCCTTTGTTGCGGATTTTATGAGACTGTGTTATGTGTTATGTTTGTGAATTCATGAAGTGTTGTTTAGTAAGCTGTCTTTGTGTTTTGAGTTACATTTAGTTTTTGATTCACGTGTTGAACTAGTACATTTGGTTGGGACGCCAAAATAGTACATACGTTTGGAGTTTAATTTGCGGATAGTGTAGAGACATTGATTTGTTGACTGAGATAAATACCCTTCTGGTGAATTTATCATTATCTCATTAACTTATTCGTACTTGTTTTGATTATTGTTGGAATCACTTATGGTATTAGGGTTCGAGTATTGGAATTGATTATTAGATATTCACCCTTTTTATGACATTGTTTGTCATACATGTAGGCCAATCTATTGTTTATATCTGTGGAAGTTGTATCAACTAATAGTCACTCAGTGACTAATATATATGTACATTAGAGTTGGTCAATTTTTTTCTCGACCAAGTGGTTATTAAAATCGTAATCTAAGGTGAATTCTAAGAAGGATTGCCGAAGAAACCATGGGTCTAAAATCATAATCGAGCTTCCCATTTTTAACGCGAAAATTTTTTTAAATATAATAAAATTTTATTGAGCTTTTTAGGATACTTGACCAAGCCTAAATATAACTTGTTCGAAAGGAAAGAAAAGAATGAATCTTTGCAAATGGAGAAGATTAAAAGTAAACTTCACCCGAGGATGGTTAAAAAAATCTCATATCGTGGTTGTTCGAGAACCTAAAACCGAGCGTTTGGGTCACAGTGGGGGAAATGAAAATAAAAAAGTGCAAATAAATTTGTAACTTATAAACCAATACTCCGAATTTAATAAAATTTCCCACAACTATAGAGGAGGTGTTGTAGAGCTTAAGTTTTGAATTTAGACTTTCAACACTAAGGTGGAGCGGAGCCTAAGGCCCCAAATTGGGATGTATCGGTTATATTAAAAATTAAAAATGATACCAAATTGTTATTCTCTATCCGATTTGAAAGATTTGTATATATGTAGAATCAACAAGAAGAGAGCTACAAAAAATATAGCAATTATTTTGCCTTTTATAGTTTTTGAGATATTCACCACTGAAAATTAAAATTTTATGTTTTTTCCTTACCTTGGTCTGGATTTTTGAAAATAGTAGATCCAAATTTCTCCCGATTTCTTTCAAATATATATTTTTTAATTAACAACGAATGTGTTAATATTATGACGAAAGAACTATTTCGAAAGCGATACCAAGTCAAAAGTTATGTGCATTTAAATTAAAAAGTATTTTTACACGATTTTTTCGAAAAAAGTACTTACATTAATATTACATAAAATAAAAACAAAATAAATATTGCGTGTATATTTTTCTCAACGGTAAAATTTTGGGAAGTAGTATAGAAGAACAATAATTTCAATATTAGTATAACTGCTTGAGCCTTCCGAAGTAGACCTATTTTTTACGTAAATTTCAAATTTATGCCAAATTTTCTCTAATCGCATAGCTGCTTTAAAAAAATGAAAACCTCTATTAAGGAGTGAGATCGAAAAATTCTTAACTTCAATTTCCATGCTCTGTTTTTGGCCTCTAAATTTTTTACCAGCGTTCCTGTCAGGAACTTTTTGAGCCTTGTATGCTTTTAAACCTGCATTAGCTTTAACTTTTCATACCAAATAGTCCGAGCACTGAGCTAACCGGGCTGCTTTCCTACCGGATGTGTTGGGAGCTCTTTTGAAAATTCTTTCTATTTGTTTGGCTTTAAAAACATTATGTGGACCATTCCTTCTATCTGAACCAGGTTTTCTATCAACGGACAAGTTCTTCCAGTACTGTTTAATAACATTGGAAACAGGCAGACCTTTGAATACTTGGCCAACTTTTTGTAGGGCCAAGTTGGGTTTTGTTGAAAATATTTAATAATTTTAGTACGCACTTTTTTCTGGTCACTCATTTTAATCAGATTAACAACTGTTGGTATATACAAATCTGGCATCTCGTCCATCCCGATCTAATGCACTTTTGTGCAACTATTTGTAAGTCAATTTTGACATTCCTTTCACTTCCTTTATCGTACTTTCTTTTGTAATAAATACTTTTCCTTTAACACACATTATTCCGAATCAACTGGGTTTTATTTCGATCATCGTAACAGGTTATGTACCCAGGTGCTGATTAAATAATTGTGAAAAAGTGAATTAAAGTTTTTTATTGATATGTCATCGATCGGATCCAATTTTCAAATCGAAAAACTAATCGGTAGGGAAAACTACACTACACGGGCGTTTGCCATGAAGAATTATCTCCTTTATTATCAAGGTATTTATCCAGACTCCGGGATGAACGTGAAAATTGATACAAAAGCGAAGACAAAAATCATCTTGTTGATTGAGAAGGTTAATTACGTACATATTGAGGACGCCACAACTTCCAATGATGTTTGGAATAAACTGAAGGCGGCGTTTCAAGATTCAGGCCTAACACGTAGAGTCGGACTTTTACGTCAATTAATTACTGCACGTTTTTCAACATCGGATAATATCGAGGAGTACGTATGCCAAATTGTGTCAACGGCTCATAAGCTAAAAGAGGTAGATATGCCAGTAAGTGATGAGTGGGTCGGTACACTTTTGCTGGCAGGACTCCCAGAAGAGTATGCACCAATGATAATGGGCATAGAGACTTCTGGGGTCAAGATAACCTGCGATTCAATTAAAACCAAATTACTGCAGGACATAAAGAAACCAGCTGAGAGCAGTGCTTTCTATTCTAAAACGAAAAAGAAATTTGGCACAAAAAAAGGCTTTAGATGCTTTAATTGTAACCGGTTTGGCCACAAAGCAGCTGATTGCACCGTAAATAAAAACAGCAAGTCTAAAACAGAGGTTGGCTTTTGTACCGTTTTTGTAGCAGGTGTTACAAATAAGGATGATTGGTTCATAGACTCTGGTGCCAGTATGCACATGTCTATGCGTAAAGATTGGTTTAAAAAATTAATGAATCCCATGTGAAGGAGATTTATGTTGCTAATAAGGAGAAACTAAAAGTTGAAGGTATGGGCGATGTTACAGTGAGTATTGAAGGTCGCAACAGTGAAACAATGGATGCAATTATACATAACGTGCTATTCATTCCGGACTTGACTGTAAATCTTTTGTCAGTAAGTCAAATTACACAAAGAGGTCACGCTGTACAGTTCGAAGGTGATAAATGCAAAATAACAACAAATGGTAAAATCATTGCCACAGCTGATCTTCAGGACAACATATTCATGTTGAAACGTGAACATGGGTCATCTCAACTATCCTGCCTTGATAAAGACGAAGAATTTTGCAACTGGAATGGAATTCCAACAAAAACCTTTTGAGAAATGTGTTGCTTGCATCAAAGGTAAAATGGCAAGAAAGCCGTTTCGTACATCAGAAACACGTACAACAGATTTACTTCAAATTGTGCACTCAGACCTTTGTGGTCCGATGGAGGAGATTTCTTTAGGCGGAGCTAAGTATTATATGATATTTGTTGATGATTTTTCCCGAAAAATGTTTCTCTTTGTATTGCAGGCAAAAACGGAAGTACCAGCATTGTTTGAGCGATTCATGTCCAGAGTTGAAAATGAAACTGGTCGAAAAATAAAATGCTTGCGTACTGACAACGGCACGGAATATTGCTGTCAACGGCTGTTAAAAATACTAAATGAAAATGGCATACAACATCAGACCACAGTGCCATACAGCCCACAGCAGAACGGCGTCGCTGAGCGCATGAATCGCACTATTGTGGAACGCGCTCGATGCATGTTGCTCCACGCTGGTTTACCGAAAAAATTATGGGCTGAAGCCGTTATGAATGCCGTTTATGTCATGAACCGTTCCGTTTGTTCTGCAATACAAGGGAATACACCACAAGGAGTTTGGTCCGGCGTTAAACCTAATTTGAACCACTTGCGTGTCTTTGGATCTCGTGCAATTTCATATGTGCCCAAGGAAAAAAGGAAGAAATGGGATCCTAAAGCACAGGAATTAATTTTTGTTGGGTATTGCGAAGATACCAAGGGATATCGGTTGCTAAATCCTGACGGATGGCGTGTTATAAAGAGCCGAGATGTCGTATTTTTTGAAAACGAATTTAAGTTTAATAGTAAAGAACGTTCCAATGATCACATGTTTAATTTTGTGGATAATGAGTCAGATGAAGCAGCTGCTGTGGAAATTGATAATGATTCCGTTGATGAGGACGATGATGATTTTTTAACTGGCGATGATAGTGATAGTTCCGGTGATAATTATGAACCAATTGAAACTTCAACATCAGAAGCTGATACAACAATAGTAAATACAGATAATGGTAATAATCTCCGACGTTCACAACGTATACCGAAACCGATAAGCATGCCAGAATATCATTTGTATTCAGTGGAGGCAAATATGGAAGAAGATCCAACTACCGTTAAGGATGCTCTCAATGGTCAGGATGCTGTATATTGGAAACGTGCTATGGATGATGAGTATAAATAATTGATTGATAATAAAACATGGACATTGGTGAGTTTGCCTACTGGTGTAAAACCTATTAAATGCAAATGGGTATTCAAAATAAAACGTGGGGAAGATGGTGAAGTGCTGAAACATAAGGCTCGGCTGGTGATAAAAGGTTGTTCCCAGAAACCTGGAATCGATTACCAGGAAACTTATTCTCCCGTTGTACGCTATACGTCAATACGATATTTGATATCAATTGCAGCTCAATTCGACTTAGACATTGAACATATGGACGCAGTAACCGCGTTTTTGCAGGGTGACTTAATGGAGGATATTTATATGTAACCACCTGAAGGCGTTGGCAGCAATACTAAAGGTAAAGTTTGTAAACTCAACAAAGCTATATATGGGTTGAAGCAGGCTAGTCGTCAGTGGAATAGAAAATTGGACCAAGTCTTGAAAGAAATGGGTCTACAATCTTCTAAGCTTGACCCATGTATATATTTTCAAATAGATGGCTCAAAAATATTCTTCATTACGGTATATGTCGATGATTTGTTGATATTCTCTAACAACGTTGAACTCAAAACAAAAGTTAAAGCTGGATTGCAGAATATGTTTTTAATGAAGGATTTGGGAGAAGCTAGAAGCTGTGTTGGTCTTCGAATCTCGAGAAATCGTCAACAACATGAAATAAATATTGACCAATCGGTGTATACGCAGAATATTTTAAGATTCAACATGATCGACTGTAATCCGATATCTACACCATTTGATGCAAATACCAAATTAATAAATCCTCAATCTAACTCAAACAAATTTGATAATATACCTTATCAAGAGGCTATTGGCAGTTTACTTTATCTGGTTCAAGGAACCCGACCTGATATAGCTTACGCTGTGAACTATTTAAGCAAATTCAATAATAATTTTGATAACACCCACTGGACAGCAGTAAAACGGATTTTCCGGTATCTCAAAGGTACCATGAATGTGGGAATTACGTACAAAATGAAAGAGGACATGAAAATGTATATAATGGATATACAGTATTGGCCATAACTAAAGCACCCCCTCAATGGATTTTTTCATATCATAATTTTTTGGATAAAAAAGGTTTTTTTGGGATGTATTTTGTATATATTTTATTAATTTATATTGTTAATGTTCATATTGTGTTCATTTAGGAAAGTATAATTTTATGAACAACTAATTTAAAATGATAAAACATACAAAAACACAATACGTGACGGACAAAACAAAAGCACCCCCTTATAAGATGTTTAAAAATTTGACTATAATACTGCATATTTGCAATGTCAGTTAACGGGACTCACAACGGATGCATTTAAAAATTCCAGAAGATAAAATTAAAGGAAGGCGTTGTCTGTATAATTTAAGTTCAATACAGTTTATTGTTAAAAAAACAGTGGATGGCAAGGAACAAGTACTCCAGTGAAATTAAAATTAAATATATTGAAAACTGGGAGGCGGGCTTATCACGGCATGAATTGAGTAAACAATATTCAATTAACAGATCAGTTATTTCCCGGCTGATTCCAAAGTTTTTGCAGAATGGTCGTATTTCACCGGGGCATTCTGGAGGACGTCCTCATAAAACCACACGATATGATGATTCCTTGATCAAAGGTGCAATGCAAAAAGATCCAACATCATCTGCTGGTCAAGTACGAACAAGTTTATGATTATGCGTTAGTGAAAGAACAATCCGTAGAAGAGCAGTAGAAGCACGATTATTCAGCCGATGGCCAGCAAAAAAACCGTTTATATCAGCTAAGAACAAGAAATCAAGACTGGAGTTTGCCAAAGCCCATATCGACTGGAGTGTCCAAAAATGGAAGACAGTACTGTTCTCCGACGAATCCAAATACAAATTAAAAAGTTCTTATGGAATAAGGCGTGTACGCAGACGAAAAGTAGAAAGACTGAATCGTAAGTATTGCAAAGGAACAATTAAACATGGAGGAGGCAATGTAATGGTCTGGGGTTGCTTTTCTGGTCAAGGAATTGGGCCAATTCATAAAGTTAATGGGATTATCGATCAGTTCATGTACCGTGAAATATGGAAAGATGTAATGTTGCCTTATGCCAGTGAAGAGATTCCACTTATTGGGAGGTTCCAACAGGATAACGATCCTAAGCACATCTCCAAAGTGTGTAAGACTTGGCTACAGAGCAATAATATTCAAGTTCTTCATTGGCCTGCACAATCTCCCGATCTCAATCCTATTGAGAACTCTTGGGAGATTGATATGAAAATAAATCGTGAAAATTGCAGAAATAAGGATCGGCAGGTTTCACTATGAATTTCAAGGCGTTATTATATCCTGGGAAGGGATATCGCAAGACACCATAAAAAACTTAATATTTCAATGCCTAAGAGATGTGCTTGTGTCATCCAAAACAAAGGATTTGCAACAAAATATAAATTAAAAAATGTTTTATATTATATCCATGAGGGGGTGCTTTAGTTTTGTCCGTTTTATTTTCCAGCTTAAAATATCTTTTGATTTAATGTTACCTCTTATAGAAAGATTAACTTTAAAAGTATTTGTTTATCAATAGTAAATACATTAACAATTGAAAATAATACATAATAAAAATTTAAAAGTTAGTTTTTATACAAAAAAATATAATATGAAAAAAATTCACTGAGGGGGTGCTTTAGTTATGGCCAATACTGTATATATAGTATTGGAATATCAGAAGTCCGAAGATATGGCTGCTGATTTCCTCACCAAACCTGTAACGAAGGAAAAGCATATGAAATGTTCTAATATGCTAGGTCTAACGAACTTTAAGCCAGCTTTTAGTGGAGGTGTTGGTATATAAAAATCTGGCACCTCGTTCATCCCGATCTAATGCACTTTTGTGCAACTATTTGTAAGTCAATTTTGACATTCCTTCCACTTCCTTTATCGTACTTTCTTTTGTAATAAATACTTTTCCTTTAACACACATTATTCCGAATCAACTGGGTTTTATTTCGATCATCGTAACAACAACAAATGAATATAATTGACATTAAACATAATAACTGAAATGTTTTACAAAGGTAACTTGATAAAAAAAAAAATAAAAATAAAATAATACTTCGGTCAAAAGTTTTAATGAAAAACGTGTGTTAAGAATTTTGCGATCTCGCTCCTTATATGCTCCACTATGTTCTATAAATTTGCAAAGAGATCCGGATCTAGGTGCCGTCAACTAAGTGAAAAATCTAAAAAATACGTTTTTTGGATTTTTAAATTTTTTATTCCCATATTTTTACAAAAAGGCTCCTATCAATTTTTTAATTCTTAGACATTTTATACATTTTTGAAAAGAATACACAATGCACTCTACGCTGATATATAATATGTAGATCTAATTTATTCCACTAGTCTCATTAATAACTTTAAAATACATAAAACGCAATAAATAGCTTAATATTGTAGTGTTCTCTGATGTTTGGTAATGCAGTAGTCGGCAAGGCCGTGAAATTTTACGCTTATATAGAAATTTTGGATTAAAATGTAAAAGTGAAGAAGAAATTTGTGAATTGTTACTGACAATCCTACAATTCCCAACAAAATTTTATAAAATCCCAAAAATGGTATTTTTTAAGAACATAGTAGAGCATATAATAGAGGTTTTCATTTTTTGAAAGCAGCTATGCGATTAAAGAAAATTTGGCATAAATTTGAAATTTACAGAAAAAGTAGGTCTACTTCGAAATGCTAATATAATACTAATATTGAAAGTATTGTTCTTCTATACTACTTTCCAAAATGTTACCGTTGAGAAAAATATACAAGCAATATTTATTTTGTATTTATTTTCTGTTTAAATAAAGATTAATGTAAGTACTATTTTCGAAAAAAAAATCGTGAAAAAAATACTTTTTCGTGAAAAATAACTTTTGACTTGGTATCGATTTTGAAATAGTGTTCTCCTCGTAATACTAACACATTCGTTATTAATTAAAAAACATATATTTGAAAAAAAATCGTGAAATTTTGGATCTGCAATTTGCAAAAATCCAGACCATGATAAGGAAAAAACATAAAATTTTAATTTTCAATGGTGAATATCTCGAAAACTATAAAAGATAAAATACAGTCATTGCTATATTTTTTGTAGCTCTCTTCTTGTAGATTATACATTAGGCTGGGTCGTTTTCTATGGACGATCAAAAAGTAAAAAAATCGTATAGCAGAAACGCAATCTACGGAAAATACTAAGAAATTTTTCCTAAGAAACCATAGGTCTAAAATCAAATCCTATCTTGCGAATTTCTTCTTTTATCCAATAAAAAAAAACTACTAAAAAAAAGAATACTGAAATATCATTGGAAGAAATACGAAATGCGCAAGATAGGATTTGATTTTAGACCTATGGTTTCTTTCAAATCGGATAGAGAACAACAATTTGGCATCATTTTTAATTTTTAATATACCCGAGACACCCCAATTCGGGGCCTGAGGCTCCGCTCCACATTAGTGTTGAAAGTCTAAATTCAAAGCTTAAGCTTTTTTATCCATCCTCGGGTGAAGCTTACTTCTCCATTTGCAAAGATTCATCTTTTCTGCCTTTCTTTCCTTTCGAACAAGCCCAAATATAGTCAAGTTTCCTAAAAAGTTCAATAAAATTTTATTATATTTAAAAAAATATATAAAATACGAAAGCAAAATTTTCGCGTTAAGAACGGGAAGCTCGATTTTGATTTTAGACCAATGGTTTCTTCGGCAATCCTTCTTAGAATTCATCGTAGATTACGATTTTGATAACCGCTTGGTGCGTTGAGAACAACAACAACTGAACGTAGTTCGGAAGAATTAATATTTTCCCTCCTAATCAAAGATATTCTAGGAACAGAGTTTTCATTCTTCGTTTAAATTGCTTTGTTGTTTGTCATAAACAGGTTGGGTAACCCGTCCCACATTCGGTTAACAAAATCGAACAAATTTAAACCACTACACAATTTTGATAAATTGTTGTTCCAGTAGTACAAATATGGTCCAAATTATAAATTATATGGTGAGTTTTTTTTTTCTCCATCATAACATATAAACGGTTAGTCCGATATTATTAAAACATACTTATAAAAATTTAAATTTGCATAATCTTTAAATCCGTTTATAATCGGCTCAGTAGTTTCGGAGTTATAATAACAAATTGAAAAAAAAAATACATTTTTTACGTGAAAATAGTATAATCACTGTTTACTGTTTTGTTTAAGCTTTGATATTTTTACAAATAAAGTAATTCTCATTCACTCTGTAGTTTTATTTGTATATCTTTAGTTTTTCTAAAGCCTTTTGGGGAAAGGTTTCCTGATGATCTGGCCTAAGCAACCATCCTCCAACAATGAATTTATCAATAAAATAGGAAATTTAGCATATGAAAACTAAATCTTACTAAAATATTAATTTTGGTTTGTTTTAAAAAAAATCGAAAACGGCAGGAATTGGTTTATCGCAAATCCACATGTAATAGGAACAAAATGAGATATCGATCATTAATATCTATGGATTCTTTTCGAATTTATTCACCATTAAGTGAATTCGATCATTTTCACAAAATTTTATATGCTTACAAGCATGTACTTTGTGTGGAAAATTTAACCCTAACCGTACAAACACGGGTACCCCGGTACCCGAACGAACTTTGAAGTCAAATTTTTCTTAAACAAAATAAAATACAAATTTGAGGTTCCGCAAGTTCCTTCAGATAACCATTTTCAAAAGTTTTTGACCACCTAAAGTACTTTTGATTCGTTTGGATTGACTCTGGAGCGACCCAAAGTCAAACAGTCCTATCCCTCCTGATAAGGGTACCCGGGTACCCTTATATATCTTTTTACATTTTGTATGAAAAAAGTAAAAATTACTATGTTTATTGGTTTTTTAGAAAATATTTTCCGTCAAACTGTTGCATAAAATAAATAAAAACAATTAAAATCTAGTCCAGCGTGGAGCAATAGATTTGCTATCCGTATTGCACATTGGTCGTTTAAAGCCATAGCATATTTTGCCTGTTTTTCGATCAGATTTTGGATTAGTACTTAGTACGCAAAGGTAGCAGGGAGCCTTTATTGTCAATCGTCCTGTTTTATAATGATTAGTTGTGACCGATGGACCTGCAGCATCCTGGCAAACTTATTTAGTGATGGTTTTATTTGTTATAAGCTCTAGAGCGGCCCGGACGTTAGCGAATCGTGTTATTTGATTATCATTGCCTGTTTTGTTCATATTAGTTGCCAACTACACACCAAGTGATGTAAAAATTGCACCCACGTCAAGCATGTTGAAAAAACGTCAATGTCCATATATTTGTTTTGCATTGGGTGGTATGTTTAGACACCATCTGGTCAATAACATCTACTCCGTCTTTTTGTTTTTTTGTAGAGGTCGTTAATCTCCTATTTTCCAATAGCAACTGGCTCCCCTCGAGTATAATACAAATGATAACATAGAAAAGTGTTCTGTTTTTGTTGAAACAATATTGTGGTTTACCTATATCGTCCGAAGGGTTTGGCAGTAACTCTGCTGAAATATAGGATTCGTTTTGTCGAAGGGAACCGATTTATACCTCTAACTTGTAGCTTATTGTCCAAAGGGAGAGAATTGTCTGTTGTTACATTTATTCCTAATTTTTTGTAGAAATCCACCAGATCTAGAAGGACGTTTTCTCCTCCATTTACATATCGCTGACCACCAGGTTGGTTGGCTGTATATATGATTCCATTCAAAGAATAGTTATTGGCTGCGTTACACAACCAAAATATTTTAATTCCGTATTTAGCTGGCTTTGAGAGAATATATTGAGTGAATCTGGTTCTGCCTGTAAATGGAAATAACTGTCTGTCTACTGTCAAATTTTAAATCTCGAAAATAATTTAAACGTAGATTCTTCATCAACATATTCCAGATATCGGAGATAAGAGCTGCTTTGTCTGCTTGTTTGCGTTTCGATCTTGTAAACGCATTGCCGAAACGTATTACGCGTAGTATTTGCTGAAATCGGGACATTACGATGCTTTGTATAAAGGATGACTCTAATTTCCCCAAAGAATTGAAAGAGGATCATTGTTGCCACTATTTATACCCATCGCCAGTAAAATTCCTATATAAGCATCAAGTTCTTCCAATGAAATCTATAAATTTAGACAATAACGGACTAAATAACATACACGGCTACCCGGGTACCCTTGTCAAGAGTCTACGTGTGTAAATGTTATCCGTACGGATAGGGTTAAATGTGTTTTGTTTTTGTTACAATAACTTGTGGGTTTTCTTTTTAAATACGAAGGTACACCATTTTATCAATCGTACCGTCGATGAAAACTAAGTTTCCTAGACCAGAAGCAGCCATTATAAGAATTAAAACTGTCAGAACATAGAAATAACGTACCGTGTGTATACTTTATTAACTGAGTGTGTACAGAAAACCTAAAAAAAATACGAATACAATGGATAATTTGTGCCCCGGCCCAAAATCATCATTTTAGATCAGTAGCAAAACACATATATGTACATATAACAAATTTGATCGGTTTATTCATAACGTAAATCTCAAATGTTGCAACTAATTTTCATCGTTATTTAGAGCAGTAACTTCACGCCGTATTTGGGTGATGACTTCTGCTAACGCCTGAGGGTGTACTCCAGCTTCGATTAATTTAATGCAGGTATCCAAACACTCAGCATTGAGGCCAGTATTGAGCAATTGGGATATTCCATGGATATTATTGCGTATTACTTGCGACTGCTGGAGTTTCAAATAATTGCTGCCATTAACTTTATTTGTACTTCCATCAATAAAATCTCCGCAAGAACTATTTGACATTTTGATCAATAATTTTAATTTTTAAAACATACGGAATAATGAACATATATTAGATTGATTCATATGCACAAATAAACAAATGCTTCAAGGCGAATTTATAGGTGGCGACCAGTGTTGCCAGACAAAGTTTACCACATCTGCCCAATCGGAATGTCGATATCCCCAAAAAATCCCTAATTTTATCCCTAAAGACTAGTACTCTTCATATTTGCGAAAAATTATGTTTTTTTCATTTTATATGCAACAAATGATCAGCTGTTGGTTTTAATTTCGTGCGAAAGAAGTGCTGCATTTGTTATCCTAGGACTCCACGTAGCAATATTTATTGCTGCAATTGTCAAATTTGATTGCGTCAATGAAATTTGCGAGTGTAGACGGCAAATTGCCATATGTAGCAATCCATTGCGCATTGATTGCTATACTGATTGCTTGAGCAATTATTGCTAAGCAATAAGCTGTCAGTTCAGTTGTCATTAATGTAAAATTTCTTCTTTCTATGATTCATTGTAATAAATGCATACAAATTTAATTTATTTAAGTACCAAAAGTAAAAAAACAAAGAAATTAGTGGAAAAAATCCTTCAACACTAAATTTAAGCAAAATACCATCAGTTTTTTATACAACTTCTCGCATTGAAAATTTTGTATTTGTGACGAACGTTTTCTTCACCTTATGTCTCCACGTAGCAATTTTTATTGCTAATAATAAGCAAAAACGTCGGCAGAACAACAGCAGAACGATTGCTTTAGGTGGAGAAAACGTTCGTCACAATACAAAATTTTCAATGCGGGAAGTTGTATGAAAAACTGATGGGTATTTTGTGATGAAGAATTTTTTCCACTAATTTCTTTGTTTTTTTTACTTTTGGTACTTAAATAAATTAAATGAGTATGCAATAATCACAAACATAGAAAGAAGAAATTTTATATTAATGACAACTGAACTGACAGCTTATTGCTTAGCAAAAATTGCTCAAGCTATCTGTATAGCAGTCATTGCGCAATGGATTGCTACATATGGCAATTTGCCGTCTACACTCCCAAATTTTATTGAAGCAATCAAATATTGCTACGTGGAGACATAGGGTTATTTCGTGTGGAAAGTTAAGGTTGCCAGATGTATTCACATATTTTCCATAATAAGTCGAACATTCGATTAGTTATCACAAAAATCTAAGTGGATAAAAGTCGAATAGTCGATAAAAGTCGACTATTCGACGTTTTTGTTTACTAAAACAAAATATGCACAGAATAAAATAATTTTCTGTTATTGCAATTTGGTACACACTTACAATTTTTCTGGTGTATGCAAAAATAAATAATAAGTAAATGTTCATAAAAAATGATCTTTCCACACAAAATATATATATAAAAACTAAAAGTTCTTAGACATATCGTATATACTCAAATTACAGAAACTTTTAATAATAAACATGCCAAATTAGTAATGTAAATATGTTTACTATTTTATAAATTTAAACAAGAAACAAAAGTGATAATATTATTTAATATATTATCGCCTTTATATATTTAATTTTTATTGCATTACACAAGGCGCATCAATAAATGCAGAAACCATGTATTTTTTACAAAAAATGGTAAAATGTTGAAGAGTCGGAAAGTCGAAATAGTCGAAAAAGTCGAAAGTTCAAAAAGTCGACTTTTCATAAATTACCAAAAGTCGAAAGTTCGAAAAGTCGGCTTTTTAAAAATCGAAAAAAGTCGAAAATTCGAAAAGTCGGCTTTTTGTTTCAACTATAGAACCCTAGTTGCCAAATTAATCTGGCAACTATGCTTGCAGTAGTTTTTCTCCGAACTAAGGCGAATTTATATTAGGTGGTGGCACTTCTATAAAAACAACAATAGGTCCTTGCAATGTCAAAAATTGAAATGAAAAATGTAATTTGTATTAAAAATTAAAACAGTGTGAATAATTGAATAGTGGTACTTTAACTTGTGTATGTAAAAAATAAATATTTTGTTAATTAGAGTAGAATATATAGATATTGAAGTATAAAAACAAACTTGACAGAAACAAGCGAAAAAAAGTATCAGTTGTGTGACTGTATCCACCTTATATGAATTCGCCTTGCTGCGAACCAAACGTAAATAGTTAAAAGTGAAAAAATATACACATTTGCAAACTTATTTAATTTAGAAACATCTTAATGGCCGACGATTTACAGAATTATAAATTACAACTCCAGCAGGTAATACAGCAATGAATAATGTATATTAAATTATGTTAGTAATATCGATTTGAATTATAGGTGGAGGCTGCATTATTGACTGATCCGGAAAATGATGAATTACTTAAACTTAAAAAGGACTTGGAAGAAGTAATTGAATTGACTCGTGATCTCATAAAAACACAATTGGAGGAACAAAAAAAATCTGCCTACATTGAACCATCAACATCAAAGGCATCAGCTTCCTATGATGAGATTGAGGCAGCATTATTGGAAGCAGAGAAGCTTATTGCTCCTGGTAAAATATGGAAAATTGGAGATAAATGCCAGGCGAAATGGACCGAAGATGGGCAATACTACGATGCCACAATAGAAGGAATAACTGATGATGGCGAAGTGAGTGTAATTTTTGATGCCTACCAGAATCGTTCAACTACCCTGCTGAAAGAGCTGCGTGAACGTTCAGCTCGCAACGAAGTATTTCCATCAAATAAACGACACCGGCCTAATCAAAAGGAATACCTAAAAAAACGTAAACAAAAGAAACTACAGCGTTTCAAAGAATTAGAAGAGGAGCGGGAACACGATAAAAACAAGTGGCTTAATTTTACATCTAAAAATACTAAGAAACATGGAGTGGTGTCGAAGAGCATATTTGCGTCTCCAGAAAATGTCGAAGGTAGAGTTGGGATTGGTACCTGTGGTGTTTCTGGCAAAGGAATGACTGATTTCACAGTGGGAGAAAAATATCGCAAGGGACTATAATCTCACCGCTTTTACACTGCCAACACTTCATTATCAATACCTATACCTTTCTATCGTAAGATTTTTTTTACAGATACAATAGTTATACCTACATTTAGATATAAACGTTAAATCATTAATAAGTGTTTAAGGAATATCACAGAATAAATATGTACAATAAAATTAATATTTCTCATACTTACTTGGATAATGTTTTATTTTGCTCTTGAAGGCTTCCGGATTGATCAACTGAAATTCGCTTTTGTATTCTATATTGATTTTCTTTTGCTTCATTGAGAATTTGCATGGCAATATTATTATTTCCAGCCTTTTCATGGACGCGGGCCAATAATAAAAGACGCTTGGTTCTTAGTTGTAGTCCATCAATGTCCAACAGTTCGCTGTTTACATAACAAAAAAAAAAAAAATGAAAATTAATTGTAATATAAAAATTGTTTTCAAACTTTAGGGTGGTCCAAATACACTTTTTATGTGATTTATTTTAACGAAACTAGATAATGGAACCATATATCATTCGTAATATAATACGATTAATGACTGAGTAATGTTACTCAATAGGATATCTTAAGCTGGGGGGTTACCGCGTAACTGAATCCGAAAACGGAAATGTTCGAAAATGTGTGCTAAATACATTGCAATTCGAAACAATTTCCTTTCGAATCGAATTAGAGAGTAACCCCCCTGAATTCACCCATGTGTTTCTGAAACATTTTTTTTTATATGTAGTTTGTCGTTCTATTTTTGAGGGAGACTTCAAACTACATATAAAAAAATATGTTCCGAACAAAAAATGTTTCAGAAACACATGGTTGAATTCTGCTTTAAGGTTCGTATTGGTGTGAAAACATGATGAAATAACAAAAATAACTTCTCTGATCTATTCTTTCATTGGTTTTTAGCAATTCTTTAAAATGTGCTTAAGAGGAATGCAAAATTTTAGTTTTTAAATTTTTATTTATGGGGCATTTCATGTCAAGTGAACCAACTTTTGAAATCGATGTCTTCCGATTGTGATGAAATTTGCACCATAGTTAGTTCTATTGGATTCACCATAGTTAGTTCTATTGGAGTAATTCAGACATAATTTTTCAACAAGATCTGTCGAGAACTTTCTGAGTTAGAGGGGGTCAAAATTTGACATTTTGGCCAAGCAGGTGTTTTTTCACATCCATGTAACTTATTACCTATTGTACTTAGTAAAATGTGTCCCAATTAGTTTAGATAGCTATTTCTTCACACTTTCGGAAAAAAAAAATTAAAAATTAAAAATGTTTGTAATTTCATCCCAATCGGAAGACATCGATTTCAAAAGTTGGTTCACTTGACATGAAATGCCCCATATATAAAAATGAATGTCTGTTTATGTATTTGTTTGTTTGTGCTTTATATGAGCCTAAACCACTGGACCGATCCTCTTGAAATTTTTAGTGTGTTGCCCTCTATATCTGGAAGCAACAATTGGGTACTTTTTATACACTTCCCACACAAAGTAAATACGTAGTTATAATGGAATATCTATCGAACTATAATTGTGAAAGCTGTAAAATGTCGGAATTGGATAAATGCGCATGGCAACACCCATACCAATTAAATATTTTTTTCGAATATCTGCAGAACTATAATTGTGACAGTCTTTGTCAATTTCTTATTAGTAAATAGTTATTTTCGAATATCTGGAGAACTATAATTTTGCCCGAATAGTATTCTTATTATTTTACTTAGTTTGGCTAAAAATGGGCGGTATTGTATTAGTGGGTCATACAATATAAATGGTTAATTTCGAATATCTGAAGAACTATAATTGTAAAAGTATTTAAATATAGTTTGGAAGGGATGTGCACTATGTGGACTTCCACTCGGAGTCCATAAGGTCCATTGTGATTCCCTTCAAGAGTCCTATAGAAAGAAAGAAGAAATGTATCGAATTACAATGTATTTAGCACACATTTTCGAACATTGTCATTTTTGGATTGAATTACGCAGTAACCGCCATGTAATAGTGAGAGTTTGTAAATTATGTTGATGCCACCAAGCGGTAAAAAGATGCAGCAGACGCAAGAACACCTAGTCGCATTGCAGAATCTTTTCAATTTTACAATTTCAATGAAATTTGACATGCGCAAAGAAGAGTCGAGTTTAAGTATTGAATTTGGACCACATGGGGGCACCACGGGTGAGTCCACCTCGGGTATGTTCAATTTTTAAAACGATCCTATATCTTCGTCTGTGTTCCGATTTCAAAAAAATTACATCTATAGAATCTCCTCGTCGAGCACTGTTCGAAAATGTGTGCTAAATACATTGTAATTCTCAGTTGAGAACAACAACAACTGAACGTAGTTCGGAAGAACAAATATTTTTCCTCCGAATCAAAGATATTTTGAGAGATCTATATGGGCAATTCCACGAGAATGACTACCACGACTGAAAACCCAAAAACCCTTGAAACTTTTTTTCAAGATGATTTGAATAGGAGAAAACACTAAAATATTACTATGTGTCAGTATTTATAGCTTATTACAACATTTTATTGGCAAAAAAAAAAAATAGTTTAAACTGACTATATTTAATTTTTTAATTTAATTGTCGTGTTTTAGGCTAAAATTGCGGTTAAAACTAAGCTCCCAATTAGCATGTAGTGTGAAATGAATTTGACTCTGATTGTTTATTTGCTATTATAAAATTGTTTATTGAAACCGAATGTATATTTTCTATTCATTGTTTTAGTTTTTGTATACATATATTTACAGAATATATATTGTTTTATTATAAGAGAAAAATCTGTCACGTACGGTATGTCACGTACGACATTAAATTTTATTTATTATAAAATCATCCAATGATTGTTTTTATTTAAATATGACGGATTGTAAAGGAAAAATATTTCGTATAGTGTAAGAAATTAAAATAAAACATAACGCTTCTCATAATTCGCAAATTTTCGCATATTTCTACATTACCTCAAAATTACTTCCGTTTTATGTCACGTACGTTTTATGCCTTTACCCTTATTTCCCTCGATATTTTGGACAACAGTGTTTCGATAGAACTTATTATTTTTTTAAAATATAGTACCCTCTGAATGGAACATAAATACCAAATTATTTTTCAGATACTCTTATTTTTGCAAAATCTATTCCACTCTATAGGCGTACAAATGTCACGTACGATGACATGGAATTGCCCATATATCTGGTGATCTATAACACAGGCCAACAAAATCGAACAAATTTTAGAGACTTTTTAAACCTCTACACAATTTTGATGTATTGTGGTTCCAGTAGAACAAATATCGTTCAGATTTTAAAATTTATGTTTTTTTTTTTTAAATTTTTAGTTAAATTGTGAATTTTTTAACACGTTTCTCCACATAATTAATTATAACATAAAACGGTTAGTTCGATATTATTAAAATATTATTACGAATATGAAAAAGCGATTCGATTTACACATAATTAATCTATATAAAATACAAAAAGTGTTTCTACTTATGTCCGTTATAGACTCTGAAACTATACAACCGATTAGCTCCAAACCGCTTTCATTGGAAAGGAAATTTTCTGAAGATGGTTTAACCTCCTAAAATACTAAGGACTGAGATCGTAAAATTTTTTTTTTTGAACAAGTTACCTTTGTAAGCATGTCAGTTATTATGTTTAATGTCAATTATGTTCATTTGTTGTTAATCTGATTTTAATCCGAGATGGACAACCTGTTCCAACAAAGTGACATAAAGCACTATAAAACCCATAATGGAAGGGTTTTCGAAAAAGGTTAAAAATTTCATCATTAGTGATTAGAACTATAAAAATATTTTTTTTTTGTAAATTGTAACAATGTAAGTTTAGTGGTTTAATTTTTATTAACATATATGTATGTTAAACATTTTTCGATCTCAGTCCTTACATTAGGTCCATTCGGTCTATTCGTAAAGCCGATTTTCAAATTATTCCATACAAAAATTTTTCCCAAATTTGAACTTTTGAAAATTGTGTCTTGAAATTTTGTATGTAAGGACCTCACACGATGTGTAGATCCACCAAGAAGGAATTTTTGGAAATTCAAATTTTAAGAGGGTAAAAATGGTATATCAACATCTAATCTTCTATATATATGTTTGTTCCGAATGAACTCAAAAACGGCTGGACCGAGGAATCTAAAAATGTTTTGTCAAAAAAATGATATATGTATAATTGTTGATTGACCTTTTCTTCAATTCTTATTGATAGTTTCCTATATACAGACTTTCAAGGTCAGTTATTGTTGTCAAAAAATAAAATTTTGCCAAACAAAACACTGTCCGAAAAATTAATTCTACTATTAAAGTTATTTTATATTAACAATCAATGATAAACATTTTTTTTTACTCTTTTATATTAGGTGCATGAATAAGAAATTTCCATTTGAAACCTATTTTAAAAAAAATATTTTGAATAACTCCGATTGGCGCACACTGATAAGCGCAATGAACCAACTTTACCACCAATTATTGATCCGCCTGAGCCGCTTTTAAATTATATTACTGGTGTCACTCCGATTCCGAAGTACAATATCGTAAATACCTTTAAAGTTCAATGCGAAATGTACCACAGAATTGGATCATTGCTCCCGCTTCCCAATGATGAAGCAAAGTTCCTTCAAATTTATTTCACTGGAAATGAATAGAGGACAACTAGATAGGTAACTTAGAGCCAAAAACCTAAGTATGTTGTCAAAAACCTAATTCATGAGAATTAGGTTGGACATCGGAAATGGAAAAATTCCAATAGATCCCGCCACAAATGAGATTTCATTCCCGCTGAACTTCTGCCAAATGCAAATAAATGTTCAAGCCGTTATCGACAAGGTATTCCCAAGTCTTACAACCAACTACAAAAATTCGGATTGTCTATGGGAACATCGAGTTTTGGCACCAAACAATTCTGATGTCAACATTCTCAATGAGCAAAACAATGAAATACAATCGATGGTCAAAGTAATGAACGAAGAACATGCCGTCAATTATCCTGCTGAATTTCTGAATTCATTTCTAAGGGCCAGCAACGCGGACCGGGTCAGCTAGTGATAACATAAAAACGGTTAGTCCACATAACATAAAAACGGTTATTGTTACGAATGTGCAATAGCGATTTGAATTTACCGGTCTGTAACGACTGCCTGCAACATTCATCTTGTTTATAAACACGTTCATCAGTAGAAGCTTCTACTTATCAACAATGTTGATATCATGCGGTTATTAGCATTGTATGTAAGTATGACAACACTAAAAGCTGCTAACATTAATATGGAAAGCTCTAGAAGTGTGTATAAATAGTAACTGCGGTTGCAGTAGTCAGTGAGTATATCATAGGCGCTGTTAGAGTTAACATCAACTGCCTTGTACATTTAAGTTCGTACATTATAAAGTGTGTGTGCATTTCTGCGAATTGATAAACGTGTATAAAAACACTGAGTGACTATTTGAACTGTTGTTGTTGTACATTTTAAATAAATAAAGAGTTGTTACAAATTTTAAGGAAATAAACCACGCTTTAAGTATTCTTTGAAGCCTGTATGTTTCGTTGTTATTACTTTTATAAAAGTAATGCAAGATTACCAAAAACATGTTAGTATTGTTTCAAATATTTACAAAATAGTTTACTAAACCACAAACTGTCGCGTCACAATTAGAGATGCTAATCGGGACTGATTTTTGAAAGTTCCGGGTTAGGAATTTTGGGAATTTCTAAATCCCGAAAATTGTAAGAAAGAAACGTATACATTTATAGAAAAAAATTATTTGCGTTTTTTTTAATAAAAATAATAAAAAAATTATCTACAAACTTTACCGCGTTTTGTAGAAATACCATTTTTTTTAATAACTTTCAATGGTCTATTCGACTATGCTAGGCCCATTTTGATATTTGCAAAATATAGCCCTATTGTACATACTGGTAAAAAACAGTATCTTAGTAAAAAATTAGTGTTTATTTTAAACAGCTATTTAAGAATACTATTGCATCTATGGTCATTGTGAAACGAATTTTGTTTCCGACATATGCTGCTGCCGAAAAACATCTTTCACACTGGCAAACCCGTTTCCATATACTTGTAACAAATTTGCAAATATTTTCCTTTAGTTCCTTCAGAAATAAAATAGTATATTTCTTTGCAAGTTGCTAATCTACATTCTAATTTGGTTTCGGTTATTGTTATTTGGGGGGCTTTTAAATTTATTAATAATATCTTTTATCCTTTGAGAAATCGAAATATTTGAATTTTGTACGAGCTCCTGATCTAAATAAAGTCAATTTCGTTTGAAGAGGATTTTAATTAAGTTCTGTTAGATAACTTATGAAAAATTGATTTTCCAAAATTACCGCATTCCTTTATTAACTATGCTGTAGTAGGCGTTGAGATTAACAACTTTGCTGAACATCACTTTGCGATATTCGGGATGTCAAAATGCATGAAAAAGACACACAAAAATTACAATTTCCTCTATTTATTTATGAAAAACGGGATTGAAAATTAAAACATCCCGGGCTTCGGGATTTAGGAAATACCGAACGGGATTCCCGAATCTCTAGTCACAATACAGACTGAAAGTTCTGCATAAGCAACATAAACTACAAACAAATTCTTTTTCTGCAGCTCTTATTATTGTTGTTGTCAAACTAAATAACGGTACAACGATTGTTGTTTCTTTAGTTTTGCTTGGATACACGTAAAAATACAACTGTACTCAGTTCAGTACGGTTACTTCTAATGGATTAAATTTAGATTTTCAATCAAAACAGAGTAACGAACAGAATTAATGGTATTGGACAAATCAAGAGATACTAGTACTGACAGAAAATCTTTATTAATATTGTTTGAGTAAAAATTTAGTAGTACGGAAGTAGTATTATGCTTACGACGAATATGCCAAAATCATGGCATATAATTAAAAACTAAAAACTTCCGGTATTAATTATATTCATTTAATTTTTTATAAAATCCTTTCACATTTTTTTTATTTTACTACGATATGGGTAGCGAAGCGCACCGGGTTAAGCTAATAATATTTTATAAAATGATATTCAGTTATTTATTAGTAAATTGCTGTGTTCATTTAAAAACAAGTTATATTTCAACACCCTCTCTCAACTCCTAGTTTATCTCGAATGTCACTGAAACGTTTGATATCTGAGGCCTTTGTAAACATATCAGCTTATTGATCTTTGGACCGGATTCACTTAATTTTCACATAACCGTTAGTAACATTATTACGAGTGAAATGGTGTTTTTCATCTATATTAGAGTATCTAAAAACGAAATCGAAAACCGGTCAACCGTTTTTTTCATCATTGCAAAACCAACCGGTTTCGGTTTTCTTTGACTTTTCGGTTTTTTGACAAACCGTTTTTTTAAGACGATTAACTGGTTTTAGCAAAATACATTGTATTTATATAATACTTATTTGAATATAAAACTTAAAAATATTTTGATAACATTTTTAAAAATGTTCATTTATTTTTTAGAAAATTTCTGCATTGAAGAACTTTGGAATTTAGTACACAATTCTTAACATATGTATATCTTATTAGCGTCCACAAAACTGAAATAGGATGGCAAAACAATAACGATTAAATTTTAATTATGTAAATTAGAAATCAAATTAATGGTTTATATGAAATTAAATAAAAGGAATTAAAATCAAAAAGTTTATTTATTGCTATTATTTATTTCATTGTTCTAGCAATATTGGGTGTTAAAATCTATTTATTTTTTATTTATACATATAAGTCGACATTTACACTTTGATTTAAAGTCATGTCTTTTTTTTTGTTTCTCTTTTAAAACCCCTACGAAAATCTCCTTGCATTTATACGTTGCCTTTTTTTTCAACCATGCTTGCCTTTTATTCGGCATATAATCGTATCAACAACCAATCAGAAAAGAGATCAAAGCAGAATATCAGAAAAAGTCATGAAAAACAGAAAACTTGCCTTTTGTTAAGACGTCACAATTTTCTAGTACAAAAAAAAGCCCATGATATTAAGTCATGACTTAAAGTCATAATGTAAATGCCCCCTAACACTTTTTGCCTTACCAAAATTGTCTATATATTTAAATTGGCATTTTTTTATATTAAACAAAAATTAATATAAAACCGGTTAACCGGTTTTTAGAATGACAAAACCGAAACCGGTTTTTGTAGAATGAGAAAACCGAAACCGGGTTTTTTGCAAAACACTGTTTTCGGTTAAGCCGGAAACCGGTTTTTTTAATTTGGCGTTTTTTTGAACACTCTAATCTATATGTTAGTATTAGCCATACCAATATATCCTTTATTGTCTTCATATATTGTGACAGTTTCCTTATTAATTTCTTGTAAATCTTGCATCAAACCACGTAACCATAAGGCTTCTGAAACCGTTGAACTTAATGCTATATACTCCACTTCGCTTGAAGAAGTTGCCACAGTTTGTTGTTTCTTTGAGGACCATGAAATACAACAACCATAAACTTTGAAGAGGTATCCACTAACTAATTGTCGCTCTTTAATATAATTTGCCCAATCAGCATCGGCAAATCCCAGAATGGGAATATCACTGTTTGGTGAATAAACCAGCTTCATATTCTTTGTACCTTTAAGGTGTTACCAATGTGTTTCCGTTTGATTTTGTTGAAAGCGACCCATAAAAGCCACACAAAAAAAATCAGGCCTACAACTGAGCACATGGAATACATCAAGCTGCCAAATAACTCACGATAGGGTTCATTTACTTTTTCATATATTTTATATTCAGGTAACAGTTGAAGACTTTTTTCCATTGGCGTTTTTACTGAATTGCAATCAGACAATCTAAATTTTGTTAAGACCTTTTCAATACTTCATTCTTGTGATCATTTTATTTTTCCTTCATCATATTCAATCATAATTTCAATAAAATAGTTTGAAGTACCACAGTCACTCATTTCAAATTTTGTCGATAAATCACTTTTTATGTTTTTGAATTGATTTTATTTGATTTCTGCAACCAATAAGTCATCCACATATAAAACGACGATCAGAACTATATCTTTATCAAATTTAGTATATAGACAGTAATCCCTATTTCATTTTCGAAATCCAAGCGTCAGTAAAAATTAATTAAACTTGCTGTTCCAACTACGTGGTAACTGTTTAACACCATATAATGATTTGTACATATTCAGCACCATTTCCTCTCTTAATTCAACGCCTCCAGGTAGTTCAAGGTATATGTTTTCATTTAAATTTCCATGTAAGCGGTTTTGACATCTAATTGATGGAAATGATAACCTCTGCACATTCCAACAGCAAGCAGAATACGCTTTTAAACTAGTTATGTTATCAAATAACTTACTTGAAAATTTGCGCTCCCAACAACTACGTCTAACAGGCTGTTTTCTTCTTGCGATGGAAGCGCATTGGATGCTTCCATAGAAACGGAATTTCTTAAATCTGACTTCGTGGCTATTTTGTGTCACAACATCGTCTATTGGATTCAGCAAAAACACCACTTTCACCATTTGAGTTAACTTCAGTACCTGATTGAGACGCAGCACCATTTTCATCATCACTACTCCCCTATTTCTGATGGCTTACGTTTTGTTCTTTTATATCATCTTTAAACGGAAAACATGATTTATTAAATTTAATATCGTGTGAGGTAAAAACTTTTATATTTTTCACATCCCAAAGTCGGTATCCTTCTACGATAAATTTCTTTCTGCATTGACTTGGAATCCATGCATACAAGTAATTTCGATAAATCAGGCTTCTTTCCAAACCATATCTAAGCAGGTGTTTAAAAGTTTTGTACCGAACTTGTTGGGCATCGATTTATTGTGTATGTTGCATCTAGTGCGCCCTCATTCCACATATTTTTCGGTACATGAGATTCAAAAAGGATTGCTCTTATCTTTTCCATCAATGGAAGGTTGAATCGCTTAGCGACACCATTTTGCTGAGGACTATAAGAAATTGTGGTCTCAATTTGTATACCTTTTTCCTTATACCACTCTAGCTGTTCTTTTGAAAGATATTCACGGTATTAATCAGAAGTAATTTTTGAGATTTTTGAACCAAACATTGCTGTTGCCATGACCTCATATTCTTTGAATGATTTAAAAACTTGAGATTTATTTTCTAGAAGATAAATCACAGCAAAGCGACTGAAGTGATCAATGAATGACACTACATAACGAAACCCACAGCAACAGGTTCTATCGGTCCACATACATCCGTATGCATAAGTTCCAATATTTTTGTTGCTTTATTACGAGTACCATCAAAAGGATCACGAGAATGTTTTCTTCAACGCAAACATCACAAAAAACATTCGATTTTAATTTCTTACTATGTTTTGGAATCATGTTACTTTTGAATCTAATCCTTGTTGACCTATATGACCAAGTCGACGATGCCGTAAAACTGCATCGTCCTTATTGCACATATTAGCTACAGCCTTTTTAATCATATTGGATATAATATTCAATATTGAATATCCTTTTGGGTTAAATAAAAGTGGATGTGATTATTTTAAAAAAATTGTATAATAAATTGAGTAAATTTATTGAAGATTAAAAACTGAACTGAAAAAATATTTTTTCTTCAAATAACATAAAATTCAATTACAAATCGATGTTAAAAATTATTGTTTTACAAAGTGTATTAAATACAAGTATTAAAAACATTTTGTTCAACAAATCATGATTTCAATTTCATATAAATTGCCATTTAAATATGATGTAAAAATCAATTCCTTATCTTTCATTATTAATGATCGATTGTCAACGAACTTAACCTCAGACCAGCTTTAGTACATCTTATATTTCATTATCAGAATCAGTTTTACAATGTATTTGACCGCTTGCTGTAGGTGATACTGATATATGGTCCTTTGCAATGTTGATTACAATAGGAACATCAAGTTTCTTGAGTTCAGAAATGTACCAGCTTTCGTTAGCAAGATGATCAATAGCGCCAGAATCTAATGTAAATCGAACTTTTGACCCACCATAATATTGGAACTACTACCAGCCATAAAACATAATCTTTTATCGGCAGAACGAGCTTCACGAGTCTTGCAATCTTTAGCTTGGCAACTGAAATTTTATGAAAAATTAATTTAAAATGATGAAAAACAAACTATGTTACTTCATATTTGTAATGTCAGTTAACGGGACTCACAACGGATGCATTTAAAAATTCCAGAAGATATAAATAGAGGAAGGCGTAGACTGTATAATTTAAGTTTTATACAGTTTATTGTGAATATACAATGGATGGCAAGAAACAAGTACTCCAGTGAATTTAAAATTAAATTTATTGAAGAAGGAAGGCGGGCTTATCACCGCATGAATTGATTGAAAAATATTCAATTAACAGATCAGTTATTTCCAGGCTGATTCCAAAGTTTTTGCAGAATGGTCGTATATCACCGGGGCATTCTGGAGGACTTCCGCGTAAAACCACGCGTTATGATGATTCCTTGATCAAAAGAGCAATGCTAAAAGATCCTACAGCATCAGCTTGGCAAGTAAGAACAAGTTTAAGATTATGCGTTAGCGAAAGAACAATCCGTAGAAGAGCAGTGGAAGCAGGATTATTCAGCCGACGACCAGAAAAAAATCCGTCAGCTAAGAACAAGAAGGCTAGACTGGAGTTTGTCAAAGCCCACATCGACTGGAGTGTCCAAAAATGGAAGACAGTACTGTTCTCTGACGAATTCAAATACAAATTAAAAAGTGGAAAAAGGCGTGTACGCAGACGAAAAATAGAAAGACTGAATCCTAAGAATTGCAAAGGACCAATTAAACATGGAGGGGGCAATGTAATGGTCTGGGGTTGCCTTCCTGGTCAATGAATTGGGCCAATTCATAAAGTTAATAAGATTATGGATCTGTTGATGTACCGTGATATATTGAAAGATGTAATGTTGCCAGTTTTCACGATTTATTTCAAGTCGATATTATAGCCTGGGAAGCAATATCACAAGATACCATAAAAAACTTAATATCTTCTATGACTAAGAGATGTGCTTGTGTCATACAAAACAAAGGATTTGCAACAAAATATAAATTTAAAAAAAATTTATATTATATCCATGAAGGGGTGCTTTAGTTTTGTCCGTTTTATTTTCTAGCTTTAAATATTTTTTGATTAAATGTTACCTCTTATAGAAAGATTAACTTTAAAAGTATTTGTTTATCAATAATAAATATATTAACAATTAAAATGAATACATAATAGAAATTTAAAACTTTGTTTTTATAAAAATATAATATAAAAAAAATTCACTGAGGGGATGCTTTAGTTATGGCGATAATGTATATAACTTACTAAACGATCTTTAGGCTTCTTATGTCGTTGAAAAAATTCGGCTCTTGCAGCTGCTTCTTATGATGGATCATCGGTTAGAACGTGCAAAATATTCATAGAACCCAAATGAATCTTGATTCTGAATTCTCAGTTATCCTACCCACAACCATTAAATTGCGGAATACCGTTTGTGAATTCCTTATTTTCGCCCATAACCTATTGATTTCAAGTATTTTATAGAAGGAAATTCAGTTATTTATTAGTTATTTGTTTGATTCGGATTGAACAAAATTTTCATACATAAAAAAATGTATAAACGATTGCTATGTTCATTTAAAAACAAGTTATATTTCAACAAATAATATATAGTGTGATTCGTACACGTGTACATCTAATTTCGCGTTCCAGACCTCTCATACTATTCTTGAAAAAGTTATTTTGAGTCATAATAAACATTTCAACATGCCAGTATATTTTAACGCCCGTATTCATAAAAATTTTAAACAGCATTTTTAAACAAAATTCCTTAAAATTGTATTCATAGACGTATTTTAGCTTAAAATACCTATTTCAAATGTTGTTTTAAGTAAACGAATTTTAAAATTACTTCGACCCTATTTTAAACCTATTTTAAAGTATTCTTTTTACATTTTATCTTAAAAAAAGGAATTTTAAAGATAAATGTTTATAAATTTGCAGTAATAGACGAAATATTGCAATTGCTAAACATAATTTTAATAATAATTATAATAATATATTTTGTTAGATATTCCTCCGGCAGTGAGCTACATGAGGTTCACAAGTTGCTTTAATAGAAATTTTTGTATATTATTATTAACCTGTAACGGAATGTAGTAAATAAATGGGTAAACCTCGTGGAAGAAGGTCCACACAATCTAATATACTCACTCCGTCATTAAAATTAAGTGCTTTCTCATAGAAAAACATTAGATTTGTTACAATTTAACAAAATGACAAATTAAAAATATATTAACAAAACAAATCATAAAATAGTGATGTTTATTTAATCACAGAATATTCGTCATTCCAATACTTTTAATAATAATTAAAAAAATATATAAAAATTTTTGTATATTAATACATTTTAGCTTAATATAAATAGAAACGGTTTTTATTCGCTGATTGTGCAAGTTTAACTACAAGTTTAATCTGTAATTTCCGATTTTATTTACTGAAAAAAAGGACGAGTACTTCATTATTTAATATTCATTGTTTTGCTGCATTATGATTGAAGTGGCACATAAAAGATATAGTGTCATTGGATATCGTGTTTTTACGCGAGTACTTACATATACGGTTCACCATTTGAAAGATTGTATATAACCAAGATCGATGAATTGAGTACGTTCTTTGACTCATCTATTGTTATATGCATTGGTGAAGATATTTTAAAAGAGTCAAATGCGCAATAAATTTTAATAACAAAATTAAACAAAAGTATGTTCATATTCATATTTATTTCTATATTAAATCTAAAAAGATTATAAACTCAAATAATCTATATATATATTTTGTATGGGAAAATTCGAAAATCGGCTTTACGATAGACCGAATGGACTTAATGTGTCTAAAACCATCTTCAGAAAATTTCCTTACACTGCGATGGTAGTTTCAGGGATTCATCTGGTTACGATATCGCAAAGACTGGAGACGGCACTCGATATTAAATCGATGGAGTATCGATAGTGGCTTGAGTGTAAATCTCAGTAAAACTGAACTCGTACTGCTCTCGGATAATGCAAAGTACTTGGGCATTATACTCGACAGGAAATTATCCTGGAAACTCAACACTGAGGCAAGGGCATCTAAGGCCATGACGGCTATGTACATATGTCTGCAAAAAGGCCATAGGCGCGAGATGGAGTATTAGACCCTGGAACGTGAACTGGCTAGTTGATGCGGTTACTAAACCTATATAATTCTATGCGGCCTCCAACCGTATACTCTTTGAAAGGGTATTAAGAAGTATGGCAATCCTGATAACAGGGGCATTGCGTAACCTACTTGACTGGATATAAGTAGATCTAATGGCCAGAACACGACCTTTAGGCACAACGCCTGCATAATAGGAAGTATCAAAAATCTGTGTGATCATATTGATTATTCAATCCCATTCAGTATAGAACCTGTCGATGGTACCTCCCTTGATTCAATGAGGCTATACATCAATACGGATGGGTCCAAAAAGGGCGATAGAGTGGGTGGAGGTGTCTACATTCCTGAAATGGATGTAGTATTCTTCAGGCCGAGTTATGGGCCATTATGAGAGCGGCCAACTGGCTCAGATATTACAGGATATTTGGTAGAGATATTCGTATATATACTAACAGTGAAGCCGCAATCAAATCCCTTACAGGTGTTTATACAACATCAAATATAGCCCAGAAATGTCGGGAATCCTTAAATGAAATTCTTATGTGTCGACTTGTAAGCAGCGGATAAGTAATGTATATTACGAACTTGCCCAAACAAGGTGGTGTAATGAATCCACCTGTGCCATTACGATGATGATATGGCCTGTGTTGGACTGTAAATGCACGTCGTATCTACTTCGCAATATGGTGGCAATGATCACCGGGCATTGCACTTTCGGTACCCATGCTGCAAGACTTGGGCTACCTTACCACGACTTCTGCAGAAGTTGTCAGTATGAGGAGGAGGAAGAGACCATCTCACTATTTCTCTTTTCTCTATCTTCTATTTTGTTTCTTAAGGTACTACAAAAGGAACGATCAATGGACCCAAGTGAGCTGTACGAGACGAAAGGTTTGGGACGGGTGCCTGAATACCTAACCTATCTATACCTTTGATGACTACTGTCAAACCTTTTGCACTTTTGAGTAGTATCTTCTCTCGGAATCGAAATTATAAACTATTATTCTGAAATTCTATTTCGAGTAAAGCCTAGTACTCTGCTCATATTTGCGAAAAATTATGTTTTTTTCATGCGAAATATTTCATATGCAACAAATGATCAGCTGTTGGTTTAAATTTCGTGCAAAAGAAGTGCTGCTTATGTTATTAAGTGTGGAAAAATAAGGTTACCAGATGTATTTCACAAGTTTTTCACAATAAGAACAGAGTACTACTTTTGCGAAATTATTTCTCATATATATATCCAAATATTTTATATGTAGTTTGACAGCATTTCGCACGCAATTTTGAACAGAGTACTAAGCTTAAGTTTGTATTTTCGCTTCGTGTATATATCTTGGGGGAAAAACTCTAACACTACACTCTTTATTTAAGGTTTTATTTATTTATGTTTTTTTTAATACTTTTTACTTTACTTTTTTTTGTGGTTGTTAATATCAGCATTAACAAAACGACAATTAATTTTTTGTTGTAAAAATTAATATTGAAGCAGTTCATTTATTATTTTATCTATTATTTTGTTATTTCATTTATTATATTATTATTTCATTTATTGTTTATATTAATTTTTAGTTTTCAACTCTAATTTTAAATTTAACTGAATTCATTTAAATACAACTCTGCATAATATTTGTATGATCTTGCATTGTTGTCAAATTTTCCTAGTGATATTTGAATTAACGGATATATTTTGTATTGTTGTCAAACTTCATTTGTTTTGTTAAACTTTTTTATACTACTTTTATTTTGCAAGTGTGTTTCAAAATAGTATATAAGCAGGCTGAATTTTATGAATAAAGTCACTTTGATTTCTGCCTTCAACCAATGACTATCTCTGTTCAGCATTAAGTTACCGGACGAATAGAAATTGTTTGAAGTTCATAAGGAAAAGTAGTTTTTGATTTAAACAGTGCGTTTCAATTGTTCATCAAATGAACAAAATTTATAATCTTAGGAATAAGATTATTTTAATATTAAATATATTTCTAAGTAATTAATTAGCGTCCATTCGCTGTTACTTATCTTTATAAATATGGAGCATTTCATGTCAAGTGAACCAACTTTTGAAATCGAGTTCTACCATCTTTAGTTTTATTGGATAGTCATTCAGACACAATTTTTCAACAAGATCGTTCGAGAACTTTCTGCGTTATAGGGGGTCAAAATTTGACATTTTGGCCAAACAGGTGTTTTTTCGCATCCATGAAACTTATTAACTATTGCTCTTAGCAAAATGTGTCCCAAGTAGTTTAGATAGCTATTTCTTCAATCTTTCGGAAAAAAAAAATTAAAAAGAAAAATAAAAAATTGTTTGGTCGTTTAGTGGCATGCGAGTTGGTTATCTATCAAAATAAATGTTTTGTAACTAAAAACATACAATTTCTGACTTATTAAAATTTCAATTTTGAAATGCCTCTAACTCGGAAATTATAACAGATAAATAGCACACCCAAGCATGTTTTTTCAAGATCTAGTCGAGCGCTTTCCAAATCCGATGAAATCGGATGGGAAACAAAAAAATTGAACGTGTTTAAAAATTGTATATGTCAAAGGTACCCAACTTTGAGCCCCCATAGGGCGCGCCTGGAGTATTTGTAGTTTCCATTTTAATAACTTAAACTCGAATACTCCTTAGCTATGCCAATGTCAAATTTTATCCCGATCGGTCCAGCCGTTTAAAAATGACAGATTTATTTCCAAAAAATTTTGATTCTGCCCCACTGTGCGACGAACTAAATGCATGTTTGAAAGCGTCAAATCTTTGGAGACATGTAGAGAAACTTACATTGTCGACAAATATGCGGGTGCATTTACTTCAAGACGATGTCAACAAAATAAACAATCAAATTCAATTGAAGCTACCTGGTGAAGTTGTCAAGTACAAACAAGGTTCAAGGCGAATCGTTTTTGTTTATCGTTATCGTTCCATTAGAACGTTTTTTAAAAATAGTTTTTTTTTACCCCTCTAAGTCAGAAAGTTCTACTATCCAATAGAACTAACGATGGTGCAAATTTCATTTCAATCGGAAGACATCGATTTCAAAAGTTGGTTCACTTGACATGAAATGCCCCATATATATATATTTTTGTATTTCTATACACAATGTTATTTTCTTGTGAGAACGATGTAAAACACGTCTATGCACTATGTTGTAAGAATTTAGACCAGGGGTGCCCAAAAGTTCCTTATGGAAGAGCAAACACCAATACATTTAAAGAAAAACTAATTTTTATGCAATCTTCTTTGTTGTAAAAACCAAAACATACAAAGAACAAAGAAAAAAATACACGCTTTTTTAAACGATGCCATACGATAAACAAAAACAAAATCTACATTGATGATCGCTGTCGTCAATGTCTACCAGCAAAGCATATGAAAGTGTTGTTGCTTTTGCACTTGCGTGTAGACAGTAGGGTATTCAATCGATTAACCGTTAATCGGTTAACCGATTAATTTTCTTCGGTTAACTGTTCGAATAATTTAAAATTGCCGTTTTTCAAATAACAGATAAACCGATTAATTTGTGTCGATTAACCGATTAATCGAAATTTTTTTTTTTTTTTTTTTGCACTTTATATAGAAACTTATGAAGATTAACTGCTAGCAATAGTTTTCCACACAGATTATTATAGATATAAAACAAATGACAGTTCTCAAAAAAGTAATATCGAACCTTTGAAAAGTGGTTTTCAGAGTGAAAGAAAAAATACAATTTTTAATAGGCAACAAGTGTGATATATAATTATCCCTCTTTTTAAACCACAACCACTTTGACATTTCCTTTTGTTTGTTTTCTATTGCCTGCCGCTTCATATCTGTGTAATTTGTGGTTTTCTAGAAATATTGCACAAAAATTGAAAGTAAGGAACTTGTAAATGAACCTTTTTTTGTACTATGATTAACTTTGTCCTAATGAGTCGGAGGACGACATGATAATAGATGAAACTAAAGACATAACTAAAACAAGTCTTTTATCAGAAACTATTAAAAGTATTCAAAATCTAAAAACTCCAAAAAGGACTCCAATGCACAGTGGATAATAGGTGTATGTATCTCGTAATTGATTTTGGCAAATGTTTGAAATTAAGCATACAACAAATTCTATCGTAAAGCTAAGATGTCAAGCAATAATTATTTATAGAAATTATAGTTATTTTGTCAACAGAAGTATTGAAAAATGGCGACAGAACACACTACTGTCTACTTTAAAGATTGGGGGTGTTAAAATTATACCATATACAAGGGCGTAGTTTTAATATTAATAATTATTTGTTTAGGATTGTTTTACCTTCGTTATGAGTTTTGTATATATTGTTAACAGATTTGAAATTTATCCATTTAAAATATATAATGTTTTTTGGGTTACCTACGCAACTTTGATTAGGATTTTAACTGTTGACGCCGTTTGCCGCCGATCTAATTTTAACATAGGATTAAAGTTTAACTTATTATTTAAAAGATATATCAAAACTAGCTGCCTTTTCGTGCCTATAAACAAAAAACAATACAAAAAAAAATGTTGGACTATTTTTAATTTATTCGAACTTTTTTCGAAAAAGTTGAATAACTTTTGCAAAAATAAACCAATTTTAACAAGTAATGTCTCGTTTTTTCACTATAAACTTGTCTTAAAAACAATGTGCACAAAAAGTATGTTTTCATAGAAAAAAATTAAAATAACTATTGTTGAATTTGAAAAATTACAACAAAAAAAATAAAGAAACTTAAATAATTTCTTGAAATATACATTTTATGAAAGACTAATTCCTCTCCATAATTGTTAAAAAATTTTAAATCGGTCTAAAAATGTGTGAGTTAGAGGTACTAAAGTACTACGGCTTACCCTAAAAAAGTTTTTTCAAAAAAACTCAAAATGTTGAGGGTGTTTCAAAATCTTTGAAAACGGTTTTAAACTTTAAACTTAGAAAGCATTTGTTTTATGTATCATACATTTGCTACCAATAGAGTTTTATTTTAACTCTACTGTAGCTGAACATGTTTTTCAAAAAATGCAACTTTGGGCCTTTTAATATTGGGGCTTAAAAGTCTACGGGCCGAAGGTTGTATTTTTCCAAAAAAAGAAAAAAAAATGTCAGTTGCCAATACTATTAAAACTAATGAAAAAGTACATAAAAATATCTCTTTTACTTGTCTTAACATATCACTTTTATACAAAAACTAAAAAAAAATTCAAAAATGTATTTTTAACCGTTCATTAAATTAAAGCTTAAAGTCCCACCTATTCAAAAGAAAAGATAATCTTACAAAAATCCTCATCCATTCAAAAGTTAGAGATTTTTGATCCGAAAATTACCAAAATTGTCCACTGTGCAATGGTATAATTGAGAATTTTATATGAAAAATTGGATATTCTTTACTTTTGATTTCTCAAGTTTTATTAAATCTAATGAAAAAATCGTTTAAAAGGAAAACATTTCAATTATATTCTCTTTTAAGAGAACATTTCACTAAAATCCTAAAGATCTCATTAAAATCCTAAAGAAACTCACGTGTGTATAAAAAAGGATTTCAGATACCATATTTCTTTTTTTTGCTATTACTTTCTTTGTTGAATTGTTATGATTTCTTTGTTTTTCATGATTTTTTTTTTATTTATAATATGCTTAAATAAGTATACAAAATTTGTGGTTCCATTTTCAATTTAAAATTAAAATACAAATTATTCGGTTAACCGAATAATTTAAAATTAACCGATTATTAACCGATTAAATCTAAACCCCGATTAATTATTTGCTCGATTAACCGATTAATCCAGAAACCCGATTAATTGAATACCCTAGTGGACAGTGAAGATCGACAAAAAAACAAACAAGGCAAAGTTGTTTGTGTATTTCATATTGCTAGTGCTGAGTGCCCCATTCAGTATAGAAACACACAGCCTATAGCTAAGAGCATTTACAAAATCAAATGGGCACCAAGAGTATAGGGCTTGGGCACCATTGGTTTAGACTAAATACTGGAGTCAAAACAATTTAATTGAAAAAATAAAAACAAAAGTACTTAAAATGGAATAGCAGACATAAATTTAAAAAAATACCATAATATATGTAGTGAAGTTTTCCTCTTTACCCTTAGTACTTGAGTTCCGAATAGCATAATGTGGGTTCTTGTGTTCTTTTTTTAATTTGAATAATTAATAAAATAATTTTTTTTCCCCGTGTAGAAATAATTTTTGAAAATTTTCATGTTTCTTAGTGCACTTTTTATTGAAAAAATTAATTTTAATAAAAAAGTATACCATTTTTTTCCCATGAAAATTCTAATTTCAAAAAAGTAGCAAAAAGATGAATTAAAAATTGTATTTCTATGTTTATTAATTTAGGAGACATAAAGGTTAACAGAGGGTTCTACTGGTACTATTTTTAACAGTTTTGGCCACCTAGAATATCGAATTTTCAAAAAATTCCAGATAACTGTCGACGGTTTTACTCGTTTTATCTTCCTTAGCGCTCGAATTTCCAAAAATCCATTCTTATTGGATCTATATGATGTAAAAGGAACCTAATACCCGAATTACAAGTTTCTTGCTGTCCTAAGATGAATGAATCAGTCAGTCAGTCACGTTACTCATTTATATGTATAGATTAGAATATTTTTTACCATTTTTCTGAAAAGAACTGTTCCAACACCAACAAACACAACTATAGCGTTTTATAAGTGCAATCGAAAATATACAATTATTAGTTATAGTTAGACCAAAGTAAGACCAAATAAATGTTATACAAATGAGGACCTTAATACAAATATTCATAGGATCGATTTCAAAAGTTGTGATGAATACAAACGTATCAAATCGTTTCGTTTTATAAATTACATACCACCTTATTATAAATACAAAATATTTATATTAACATACATTTGTTTTTGATCTTCATTTTCCGTTAAAGTTTCTTCAGCGCTTTTAAATTGCCGTAACTTCAGATACAGTTCAGCTAAATTTAGATTTAAACTCGAATGATTTCTATTTTTCAATACCTCTTGATAAAATTGTATAGCTTTAACGTATTGATGTGTTTTAACATAGGCACGTCCCAACTTACTAGCCAAATGAGAATCATGTGGATTTAACTCCAGAGCCTTCTGGTATGCGTCAACTGCTAAATCTGGTTCTGTAAGTAAAGTGAAAAATATCAATAGATTTATTAGTAATTTATTATTAAATTATATGTTAGTATTATATAATTTACTCCATCCGTACTTCGTTTATATAGCTTGTGAGAACTTTTCGAATCGAAAAATTTTGAATATTCTAAGAGTCATTCAGTTTTTAATAGTATGATAATGTTTAAACCAGAGACATAACTGTTAATATTTAAAAAAATTGAGCCATAATTGTTATATTGTAGAAATAAATTCAATGAAAATAAGTTTTGTTTTTCTATAAGTTTTATTCATAAAATATATATAAATATTTTTTTTTGTTGTTTGAATTTTTTGTTTTTACTTTGCCACTTAATAAGAGTTATTCATAATATATATTTTTTTCGTTGCTCATAATTTTTATTTCTCAAGCATTTGATAAAATATGGCATGATGGTTTAATATACAAATTGAGTCAAAATACATAAGCTATTGGAAAGCTATTTAACTGATTGAACATTTAAGGTTAAAGGAGACTTTTTAAGTACTCCCCCAAGGCAGTATCCTGGAACTCTTTTTATATTTGATATGCCAACTAACAATCTCACTCATACATCGATATTTGCTGACGATACTGTTATTCTAAACATTCATGAAAACCCTCAAGAAGCGTCTCGTTACTTACAAAATCACATACAGTGACACAGATAAAAGTACGTACTCCCTCTAAAATTTCGGTTTAAGAATAACCCTGGATTTCTGATCGATATTTTTGCTTGCTTTTGAAAGGCATCGAAACACTGTCAAAAACTAACTACAAAAAGTCCGGTTAACTTTCCGCTTATTGTACTTTTACACATAAAACTTAATATGGCAGCACAGATAATTATACGTACGATGCCAAATAGAAACGGTACTTTTTAAAAATAAGTAGATTTAATAAAAAAAAATATTATACGGAAAGTGTTAAAAGTTTAGTTTGTAAGCAATTCTTAAAGACTGCAGTAATTTTAGAAAAAAAAATTTACTTTTTTGTTAAAATGGGTAGGAAAACAAAGGACATTTGTATCGAAATGCGTGAACATATTTTAAAATTGAGGAAAGATGGGAATTCCTTAAGTTCAATTGCTCAAATTGTTGGACGTGCCAAGTCTACGGTGCAGACCGTAATAAAAAACTTTTCTGAATCTCAATCCCTAGCAAGCAAGCCAAAAACTGGACGTCCACCCAAAATTACCCCACGAGTTGAGCGATTTATAAAAAGTGCTGTTAGTAAAAATCCTAAAACAACAGCCGTGGAAATTCGAAATACTTTGGAAAATGACCACAATATTAATGTTCATTCAGAAACAGTGCGAAGTGTTTTGCGAAAAAACGGATTCCATAGCCGCGTACCAAGAAAAAAACCATTAATAAGCGAAATAAACAGAAAAAAGCGGCTCGACTTCGCACTTAAGTATGTGTACAAAACAACAGATTTCTGGGCGAATGTGATTTTTAGTGATGAAAGCAAGTACAATTTATTCGGTTGTGATGGCAAACAAAAAATTTGGCGCAAACCTAATGAAGAGCTGCAACCGAAGAACCTCATTCCAACAGTTAAGCACGGTGGTGGTTCGGTCATGGTTTGGGGCTGCATGTCGGCGAATGGAGTTGGAAAACTGCGATTTGTGGAAACAAATATGGACCGATTTCTTTATTTAGACATTTTGAAAAGCAGTTTGAAAGATTCCGCAAGTGTTTTGGGTCTTAGTGGCACCTGGTATTTCCAGCAGGACAACGACCCAAAGCACACTTCGCATATTGTCAAAGAATGGCTTCTCTATAATGTCCCGAAACAACTCCATTCGCCTCCCCAATCACCAGACCTGAATCCCATAGAGCATTTATGGGATGAATTGGAACGGCGCATTCGAAAAAAAACTTATAGAAACAAACAACAACTTAAAGATGGCTTGGAATATGAGTGGAATAAAATAACGTCTGAGACAACAAAAAAACTGGTATTTTCAATGAGTAATCGATTGAAAGCAGTAATTGAGGCAAAAGGAGGTCCAACAAAATACTAATAAAATAATATATATACCTGAAATTATTTTTGTACATTAATCTTTTTTAGAGTACGTATAATTATCTGTCATATTAAATAGGCTTTTGTGTTTTTTTTATTAAATTGAAGTTTTTAATTTTAAATTTAAATAATGAAATAAATATTTGTGTTCATTTAAAAATTATTGATTCATTTACTTTTTTTAAATATCACCAATTTTTGGAAAATTAAAGAATTTTTAAGGGGTACGTACTATTATCTGTGTGACTGTATTTGAATTAGAAAAATGGTTAAAACAATGGAAAATTAAAGTCAACGTGCAAAAATATATACATATAACATTTACATTGCGTAGAGAATCATGCCCTGCTCCCAGCAAAAACTTCGCTTACAAAGCTACAAGTAATGTCTTTTTTAATAACTTACTTTCAAATCAAAATAATCAAACAAAACAAATAAACGGTTACTTTTTCTCAATTTGCGCATTTTTTTATTGCATGTTTATTTTTAGACAAATAAAAAAGAATATAGTATTACTGTGTGAAAACCATTATTTGACGAACAATAAAATAACTGAGCAGTGGTGAAGTGAGTACAACAATTTATAAAATTATGCAAATACATAATTTTATAAATAACTCTACTAACAAAACAACTTATTTTCGGCCAAAATATAAAGTATTATTTTTGGGACATCGCGAACAAAAATAAGTACTTATTCCAGTAGAAAAGTAGTCCAATCGTCCTTTATATTTTTGCCGAAAATAAGTTGTTTTGTTAAAAATCTTTAGTTACGGGTAAAAAATCAGTTTTTCGTACCTTTATACACTTATAAGCAAAGGCTCGATAGAATTAAGTCTTAATTCATTTTCGAAATTAAATTGTATCCCTTAACCATTCCGTTAATAAATTCATTATGAATTAATTTCTCACCGGATTTAGAAAGAAGAAACTTAGGCATATCAAATGGTATATATGCTATTTAAGTAACCTTGAGAATTCTCAAGCAAACACATTTTTTATTGTTCTCGACAACACCTACCATAAAATTAATATCACTTCCCAGGTATTTATATATACTTCAAATTGATACATTGAGAAATCTTGTATTTTACATAAATTTCAAGATAAAATATTTATTTTAATTTCTACAATACAATAAAATTAAGTGGAAAAATCGTCGGCATGTTAGCGAATTTACAACAGAAATCGTCAAACGTCAAATCACTAAATTTACTCTAAAAAAAAAAATCAAAATGACGTAAAATCGTCACACCTAACACCACTGCTTGTAGCTTTGTAAGCGAAGTTTTTGCTGGGTAATTGGCTCATTGGCTCAAGCCGTATGCTCTTGGTCAGGGTTCCCAGATTTTTTTCGAGACTTTTCCCCAAATTTAAATTTTTCATCCCCGAAAAATAATAGTATCATTTTAATTCATACATACTTTATTTGTACTACAATTCATTTTATTTATGTACGTATGTAAAATAATTTAAAAAATAAAACTAATAAATTAAAATTTCCGATTTTATTCCATAAGAAATACAATTTTTTATTTACTAAGCCATTCAGATATTATTTTTTTAATTCTAGACTTTGTTAGTTTTTAAACTTTTAAACAGAGAAAATACTTTAAGAATTTTATATTGTACTTTTTAAAAATTATTAAATCACTTTTTTAGGAATAATAACAAGGATTGCCAATATAAAATGTCAAATAGCATATTGTTGCAATTTGATGACTTACCAGACTTAAATTTGTATTCCAATGTTTTCTTTCGATTTAAAACAAACTCTTACATAAATTAAATAGAACAATTCCGTAAATACGAAAACTAAAAAAAAAATAAAAAGTAAAATAAAAATCCCCAAAAATATTCAAAAAATCCCCAAAACCTACAATATTGCCCCAACTGTTCCCCATATCCTAAACCCAATTATTTATCCCCATTTACAAAATAAAATCCCCAATTTGGGGGAAAATCCCCTAATCTGACAACGCTGCTCTTGGTGCTCATTTGTTTTTGTAAATGCTCGTAGCCATAGAATAATATATCCATAGAAGCGTTACTGAGAGGGAAAAAACCTAAGTCTGTTGTCAAAAACCTAAGTCGTGAGAATGTATTAGTACATGTTTTTGAGGTAGTATTGGTGACTTTTTAATTTTCACCAGACACACAGAGTTCTATAAAAATGTTTACATTTTAATTAATTTAAATTTTCTTCTATTTTCAATACCAAAAATAGAAACTCTGTTCCATAAATTAAATTCTACCACAGATAAAAAAAGTGTCAAAAATTAATAAAAAAATTAGCGCGTTTTGTAAATAAAAGTGTCGTGCAAAGTATTTAAAAAAATTGTCAAGAATTGTGTACAAGTGTAATAAAGCGGTTCGGTCTATATTTTGTCGGAAATTCGAAGTTAAAATTTCAAATATTTTGATGAGTTAAATTCTCTCACAAGTATGATGAGTTCACATATCACGAGTACGTGTGAAGAGAGTAATTATTATTACTCTCAGCTTACTCTCAGTTGCGCCTCTAGTTGTACCCTATGCTCCTAGCTATATATTGTGTGTTTTAATACTCAATAGAGCACTAGCAATATGAAATACACAAACAACTTTGTCTCGTTAGTTTTTTTTTGTCGTTCTTCACTGTATACACGTAAGTGCAAAGCAACAACACTTTCGTATACTTTGCTGGTAAACATTAACGACAGCACCGTGTGAATTCAACGCCCTTGTGAGAGAATTAAACACTGGAAATTTTAACTTGGTTTTACCGACTAAATAAAGGCCGAACCACGTTTTTGCACTTCTATATAATATTTTAAGAATTTTTTGATCACTTTGCAATACAATTTTATTTCCAAAAAGCTTTCATTATGAACAAATGAAAAAAAAATATTTTTTTTTAATTTTTGACACTAATTTCTACTTGTGGTAGAATTTAAATTATAGAACAGAGTTTCAATTTTTGTATTGAAAATCAAACAAATTGAAACTTAACACAATTTTATAAAACTCTGTAGGTCTGGTGAAAATTAAATAGGCACCAATACAGATACATTTTTGTTACTAACACATATTAAGACTTAGGTACATTTTCACTAACACATGTTTAGAGTTAGGTACTGTTGTCAAAGAGTCGGACTACTTGTTATACTTTGTTTATAAATGTTGTGAATTGAAATGAATGAAATCAATTCATTTTATTTAAGTTAAGTTAAAATTTTGTCTGTGAAGTTACGCCTACACTTTTTTTCAAATCGTTGGACGGTTGAATTTGTTCCATTAGAACATTTTTCGAAGATTTATATTTATTGTAGCTATTATGCCGCGAAAGGTTCAGAGACACTTCATTAAATTTAAACACGTTTTTACAACGAGTATAATAAACGAAAATTTTGATAAATTCATCGTTGTCTTTAATATCATTAAATATGTTATAAACTTCACTCCGTGAACGATTTATACCTTAATTTAATTTGCATTACTCATTTTCACTAACTTTGTAATTATTAAAAAGATTACATTTTTAATTGCATTAAAATTATTGGCATTTAAATAATAATGTAACAGGTAATATTACTAAATATTGTAAAATTTGTCAAAACAACATTAGTCCCGGTCCACACTGTGAAACATATGCTGCAAAACACGTTTAAATTCTCTTTTGAAACTGCATTCGTGTCACACAGTCAAGTTTTTGCTTTCAGTTTTTGACATTTCTGTACAGAACGAATAAATGTGGATGGCATACTCAACAAAAACTTCATGTACATGAAACACAGTACCCTTTTCCATTCGTCTTTCCCCTTTCATCAACAAACTCAAATGTTTTGCAGCAAATGTTTCACAGTATGGATGGGGACTTAGCGGTATTCACAATGTAAAGTACTTGGCCTGGTAATGTAGTAAAAGAGCACAATATCAAAAAACTAAAAACAAAATACATTAGAAATTGAAATGTTTGTCAATAAGTAGCTTTTCTGCTTTTTTACTAGGCCAAGTGCTCTACATTGTGAATACCGCTATTGAAAAACCCATTGATGTACTTTCGTATTTTTATTTGGACTTACTATATTATAAGGGTCCTCATGGAAACGCTTAAATGCCGCGCAAACTCTGCAATCTGTGCATTTTTACACTCTCGCAAATGAATTGTCAAAAATTGTATGGAAACTCGTTTGCACAACTCCGATAAGTTTGCGCGACAATTTAGAGTCGCAAACTTGAATTTATTGTGCATTTGACGGATCAGCTGCTTTTGTTTTTTTTTATTTATAAGAAATAAAAATAAAATAAAATACAAATATTTTGTACATGTAAAAATTATGTGACTTTGGAACAGAATTATTGGATTAAATGGCATTGTGTGTGGAAATATTAACCGACAGCTAGAACATAAGCAAAATCTTCCAAACTATTTATTTTTTTATTTATTTATTTACAAAATTTAAACTTATAATAAATTATAAGATTAAATCAAACGAGATTATGTACTAACAGCTAGGGTTTTAGACCTAAATATTATTACATGTTGGGTTTGTTTCATATGAGATGGTATATGTTAGAATAGTGTTGACTTTACTTATGTTGTCAATATTAATATTTTGAAGAAATGTGTGAAAACACAGTTTTCCGTATAGAGTGATCTGGGCGTTGTTTATAATGTTGCAGTTGTATACAAGATGATGAATATTTATAGTGAATGTGTTGCACACTGGACAAATCGGTGGTGTTGTTCCGTTTAAGATGTGGTGGTTAGTAATGAAAGTATGTCCAAGTCTTAGTCGGATGTATTTTTGGATGCTTAATCTGGGTACTGCCTGGGGATATGTTGGTATGATTTTTTGTGGGTTAATATTTTTATAATGATGGTTGTAGTTAACCCATTCTGCAAAATCAGAATGTTTTGTGGAAGATACAATGATATTGTTTATGTCCCGTTTGCTACACGTATAATATTTAATTATTGGTGCGTATGTGGCATATTTTGCTGCTTCGTCCGCCAGGGTGTTACCTGGTATTCCAATGTGACCAGGTATCTACATAATTTTGAATTTTGTATGATATTTTATTAGTATGTCTCTTATTTTTGAAATAGTTATATTTTTGTTTTTAATGTTTTGTATTGCCATGACTGTAGATTTTGAGTCTGAGCATATGATATATTTACCACGAATATTTTTGTATTTGGTTAAGGTGATTAAAATAGCAGTTGCTTCTGCAAGAAAAATAGAAGAACTTTCATCTAAGATGGCAAGAAAATCAGTTTTTAAATTTTCATTTATTATTGCTATGGATGTGCATGTGTCAGTCTTTGATCCATCGGTGTATAAGATTTTCCAGTTTTTACTTATGTAGTGAGATGAGGTTTCATTGAAGTATGATAAGTAGATGCTATTTGGAGTAGAACTTTTAGGTAGATTTGAACAATGTAGAACAAAGGATGAGTTTTTTTAGTTTCCATGGAGTTTCATTGGGGAAGTAAACTTTTTGAGGTTTTGGATTTATATTTAACTCAGAGGCTCGCTTAATGGCTAAAAGAATACTGGAGGGATATCTAAGGGAAATTTGTGGTGTAAGGTGTGAGATCCATTTTATTAGGTGTTGTTCCGCCGGGAACATTATTTTAGGGATTAATTTTAGAGTTAGTTCATAACACCTATTATCCAGTGTTGGTAGGCCTGATTGAGCCATAAGATTAGTTATGGGTGTGGTTCTGAATGCACCTAAGGCAATTTTCTTTAGCTGAGATTTTGAAGCTTTGCCATAAATAGCCAGTCCATAGTCAATTTTGGATAAAATGAGACTGCGAGCAGCGTTTAAAACAGTAGTTGGGTGAGAGTTACTTTTTTTTGATGCGAGACATTTGATAAGGTTTAAGCGAGGTTGTAATGCTTTTTTTAGGTATTCAATATGCGCATTCCAAGAGAATCGGTTGTTGAAAAATAGACCTAAAATTTTAAGATTGTTTACAACTACAATCTGGTTACCTTGTATAGTAAAACAAACAATATCACATGAGGTTTTTTTTTGCATATGTGAAGGCATTTGGTTTTGGGGATTGAAATTTTGGCACCAGTTATATCACACCAAGTGTTTAATGAGTTGAAAAGATCATCAATCTTATGTTGAATAACAACGTTACGTAGATGTTTGCATATTATATATAAATCATCAGCGTAAATAACATGTTTAAAGAACTTGTTGTTAGATATTATTTTGTTTAACATGTCGGTCGCAATTTGAAAAAGTACTACAGATAGAGGAGACCCTTGTGGTATTCCATTGTGAAGAGGTTTAATAGATGAGTATGCATTGTTTATTTTTACGCGGAATTTTCTGTTTGAAAGAAATGTGTAAATGAAGTTAATAATTTTTGGGCCATATTTCCATTCTTTTAATTGTTAGATTATGGTATGAATTCCGATTCGATCAAAAGCATTTTCAAAGTCGATAGATATAATGGAGAGATGATTTCTATGCGATAGAGCTGATGCGGTGAAATGATCGATATACGTTAAAGCATCTAACGTTCCTTTGTTGGGCTTGAAAGCCATTTGGTGTATGCTCAGGAGTTTCATTTTTAGAAGAGACCATGCAATTCGAGTAGCAATGATTTTTTCAAGTAGTTTAGACATACATGGGATAAGAGATATAGGGCGATAACAATCGACAGACATAGGGTCCTTATTTGGTTTAAGTATTGGAATAATGGTGTCCATTGTTGTGGCAAAACGCCAGAGGTGAAAATTTGGTTAAACATTTTTAGCATATGATATTTTATATTTTCAGGCAGATTTTTTAGCATGGGGTAAGAAATTCTGTCAAATCCTGGGCTTTTGTCCTTGAGTAAGTTCAATGTTGATATTATTTCAAAAATAGTGATATATTATCGAGAATATTATAATATTATCATCAAGCTGTTTAGTTGTGTTGTTTAAACTGTAGTTTAATGGAAGATCAATATTTTGTTTTTTGTGTATGAATGTATTGCTGAAATTTTCGTTATTAGATTGAAGGGACCAGGTTTCTGCAAAAATATTGGCGATGTCGTTTGGGTTGTCAACGGGGTGGTTGTTATGTGTGATATGATGAATGTGTTTGTAAGAGTTTATTCCATTTAGTTTGCGAATGTTGTGCCAAATCTTGTTAATTGGAGTGTTTGGGTTAATCTCACTAGTAAAGGCAAAAAAGGAGCTACTTTTAGCTTATTTACTTTTAAGTTTAAAAATGCTGTTAGCTTTTTTATAAGCAATTCTATTTTCTGTGGTGGGACGTTTTTTAAAAATGTAGAACAATTTTTGTTTTGAATTTCGTAATGTATTTAATTCGTTGTTCCACCAATGAGTATATTTTTTATTTTTGTAAAGTTTCTGATGTGGCATTGCAATATTAGCAGCTGATATTAACGTTTTTTGTAGTCTGGCGATTTCTTTATTGATGTTTGTGGAAATATCACTTAGTGGAGCAATACTCAAGTGGTATTGGATACCCGTTTTCCAAGAAAAAAAAGGTGCAATGTCAGCTGAGGTTAAAGAAAGATCAATGTGGGTGAAAGTAGATCTAGTTGAAAGATGAGTTGCAGAACCATCATTAAGTAATATCATGTTAGAACGTGTTATAATATTCTCGATAATATGTCCTTTGGATAGAGTAGAAGTTGAGCCCCACAGAAATGAGTGTGCGTTAAAATCACCAGGTATTATAGTTCGTTGATTGTTGTCGAGAAATAGCGATTTTAACTCCGTTGTAGGTAATGGATCAGATGGACTTAGGTAGACTGATATAATTTTCAGTTTAAAGCCAACAAATGCATTAGCTATTACAAAGTTTCTCGATGAAGTTACAAAGTTGTGTTTGATGTTTTGTTTAATAAAAATACCAGTACCACCGTGACAAGTAGCGTTTGCGGTGGACAAAAGAGCGACGTATCCATTCAGTTTTAGATTATTGGCATTATGATGGGTTTCCTGGAGTGCAATAATATCAGGTATATGTTGGCGTATTGAGATCTGTAGTTCATGTAAGTTGTTATAAAAACCATTAAGGTTCCACTGCAATATTTTTATGGACATCAAAGTGATAATAATATGTAATGTGATGTTTTAATGTTCCATAGTTAAGTCTTGTGTGTCGATTTCACTACGTCTATTAGTTATTTTTTTGGGTTTATATATTGGTTCAGGTTGTTTGGATTTATCTTTGGGTTTGGATTGTAGTTCAGTAGTTTTTGAAGAAGTTTTGGTTCGTTAATGGTTTCAATGTTGGGAGTGGTTGCATTATTTGAATTTTTATGATTAGTTATAGCAGATATATTGTTTGATGTTGATTTAAGTGTTGGTTAATTGATGTTGTGAGGTTTAGTAAAGATTATTTAGTGTGAGTACTTGTTGTTTGAGTAATATTTGCTTGTGTGTTTGATGTTGATGAGTTAGTTATTTGAGTGGTAATGCTTGTAGCATCAGTGGTAGTATGATTTCTTGTTTTATTTAATTTTTTTTTTCTCTCAGTAATGGCTGTGTGTAAGTCTTCAATTGGAATGTCATATGTTTGTTTGTCTGTGATTTTGAGTGCGGCTTCTTTATATGAACAATTGTTTACGGTTTTTATTTTTAATATTTCTTGTCGTTGTTTTATTGTTGGGCAATTTTTGTTAGTAGAGCGATGAGAATGGTTACAGTTTATGCATTGAATTTTCGTACAGGGTGAAGGATCATGGATAGTGGAGGCACAGATATCGCAGTTTTCATTCCCATTACAGTATTTTTTAGTATGACCTAGTTTAAAGCATTTTTTACATTGAATAGGATTCGGGTTGTAGGGTTCAATTTTGCAGTTTAGAAAACCAATTTTGATTTCTTTGGGTAGTTCATATAGGTTAAAATGTAGGATGTGAAGTGGAGTATTTATAATTTTACCACCTACAAATTTTGTTATTTTTTTGCAGTCAACAACTCCTTGATCTTTTAAGCCTTCTTTAATTTCATCTTCTTTGAGATCACAGATATATATACAGATTCGTCAAAACTGACGTTTACAAAAGTGGTGTATCAGCTTTTCTTCATTTAACCCCATCGAAGAAAAAGGATAGCCATACATACATATTTGCTATTCCTTTCTTCCGATGGGGTTAAATATGTGATGCCACTTTGATACATTTTAATACCGTGAAGTATCTGTTCATCATCTGTGTTTGAGATCACGTAAAGTTGGTGCAAAGATAACTCCTTTTATAATGTTAAAAGAAGTTTGATACAAACATTCTATGAGACAGGTACCGGCTAAAGTAGTTGCTTTTAGGAATCGATTTGCTTGGGCTTCATTTTTAGTTAAGATAAGGAGGTTACCATCCCTTGTAAAAGTTGTTTTTAGAGTTGGATCACTTGAGATACCTTCCAGTGCTTTGGATACTAAAAATATGTTGAAATTTTGTATGGGTTTTTCTGGGATTTTGCTTTTTAGTATTATAAACTTTGGACATTGGTTTTTGTAGTTAATTGGCTGCTTGTTTCGAATGGTTGGGAAATCTATTGAATTATTTATATTGAAATGTGAGTTGTTTTTCTTTCTTTTTGGCGATGGGTCTAATACCGCATAATAATTGCCTCCTGAGGAGGACTCCATCTTAGACACTACACGAGAACGATGAAAGTAATAATTAAATTGTATTTGACCGAAAAATTTTATAGATTACTGTTATATTAATAACAAAACTAAATGATGAAAAGGTTTGGTTAATAGGTAGAAAATAAGCGCGACAATTAAAATAAACACGACCGTCTTCAGTGAGCACTTGTTTATTTATCTTCCAAACTATAGCGGTATTCACAATTTAGAGTACTTGCCCTAGTAAAAAAGCAGAAAAGCTATTTATTTACAAACATTTCAATTTCTAATGTATTTTGTTTTTAGTTTTTTGATATTGTGCTTATTTACTACATTACCAGGCCAAGTACTCTACATTGTGAATACCACTTATGTTTTCCATTGTTTGTTCTAAATATTTCACTTTCATTAGAAAATTTTAGTATTTCAATTTGTACAATTTTTAGAACTTTTTTTTTTAAGCATTTGTTCAATTTATTTTTGTTTGACATTTTTTATCAAATAGACATTTTCTGTATAAAATTGCACAAAATTTTAAAGGTGGGTTCACGTCGTGCAAATTTGCACATTTGAACAAATGTTTTCAGTTGTATTTTTATAGTCAATTTTTTCTTATTGCACACAATAAATACTACAAATGAATTGAAATCATCTCATACAACAAATGATTTAAATGACTTGAAATTATTTTCCATGTCATTCATGTCATATGTTAATTTTTTTAGTGTTGTGTGTGTTATAATGATGTTAAAATTATGCTGCATTTGCTTTTTGTTTTGATATACACTGCCTTTGCGTGTTGCTCTTAAGTAGGTATAAAGAACATAACATGACAAAAGCATCATGTGCCAATTCTCTTCATGTTAAACAATGCAGCTAGTGCAGGTCTTTAGTTTATAAAACAAAATATCCACACAAAATTTGGTTTATACAGCTCTGATAAATTTTAACGCTATTTATAATAAGGCCTTTAGTAAAAAAAATGCTTCAGATTAAGATTAAAAGTACTTAGGACCACTTAGGCAGGCATGAATAGGATTTCAAAAGTTTTGTGGGAGTATAATTCAAAACTGTATAAAGTATGTTCAATTGCTTCTCACGGAAGATGCTACGAGGGTCCGGATTTTGCGAAAAATTAATTAAATTATTAGGGAAAAATCAGTAAATGGGGTTCGAACATATCAAGTGAAAGCAAAACAATATTGGGAATATTTATTTGTTTCTCAGGTAGGACATTAAATAATACTCCCTCCTCAGTGTAATTATACTTTTAAGGGCACAACTTAAATCAGATCAAGTAATAATCAATCAAACTCTTATATTATGCGATGTATTAAGGGAACGATCTAAAATGAAATGAAGGAAATGAGTCTATTCGTTAGAAAGAGCAATCCTGTTCGTAGACGGTAGTGTTATTAAATTATCACAACATTAAACTGTATTGCAAGTGTGTTTGTGTGAAATTATGGATGTGGAATTTGTAAAATAATAATATGTTATAAAATAAAACTCATAAGCTCATGTGCATCAATAAAGAAATCATATATGTGTAAAATAAGACTTGAAATATTAGCTAAAAATTTAAATAAATTATATTTACCTTGAATAGACATGTAAGCCTCACCCAGCATCAAGTAACTTTCAGATTCTGGACATGTTTCTACCAGCTCTTTGAAACATCTTGCAAACGCAACACGGTCTTTACGATATTGCAAATAAATATTAGCCAAATGAGTTTTAGCCTTCAGAAAGGAAAATAAAAAGTTATGAAATCATTAAATAGTAAAATATACATCTACCTATTGATAAATAAAACCATAGAGAATTATACATAGAGACGAGACCCTGCGTATTGTCAAACAAAAATACAAAAGATCATGTCTGATAAAACAAAATACATTGACTAACATGTATTTTGTTGTTGCAAGAGTTAAGTTTTTATCAATTACGTCTCGTCTCTATGTAACTGCCGATTTTAATAAAACTTTTATATGACTTTTACATCAATGGGAGAATCTTTCTCTAAGCGGACAGAAAACCGTACTTTTACGATTTCACATCTCCGATTTAAAAAAAAAAAATACTACAATTATTATGTGTTTATATCACGTCTTGAAAATTTAAAAAAAAAATTACAAATTTCACATTGGTGTTCATACATTACAGCTCACAACTTTTAAATCGTACAATCTACAACATTAAATTTGATTTTATTTATGTTCTTTAATATTCAATAAATAAATCAAATTTCTTTCAAAAGTTCAGTTCTTGAAATATAAAACTCAAAAGCCTATATTTCGAAAATTCATGGAAATGGTTCATAACTTCTAAACTAAAAAGTGTCCAGCTTAAAAATGTGTGTAAATATATAAATAACTTTGCCTATTACAATTAATTTAATTGCCTAGTATTATTTTTTAAAATGTTTAATATTAAATTATATTTATCTTTTACTATTTAATATACACATAATTATTCTTTAAATTTTTTAATTTTTGTTTATTCTTGTTTTTTTATGTACTAATTTTTAAGTAGAAATTTTGTAACCCATTATGCAGAATCTTGATAATCAAATCGTTCAGCGCGCAATTCGTGTTTCGAATATAAAGAATTTTAAAAATGTGTAAAGTAAAAATGTAAAGAGCATGTTTGTTTACAATAAAAATTCTATAAATTAATTACCTATGTGCATTTCCGTGCCATCTATAGAGTGGAATAGATTTTCCATTCAGGGGTTACTATATTTAAACAAAATAAGTACATTGGAGACTTTGTTGTCAAAAATATTGAGCAAAACTAGGGTATATCGTACGTGACATAAAACGGAAGTGATTTTAAGGTACATGTAAAAATATGCGAATCGTGGGAGGTGTTTTTTTCTTTCAATTTCTTACACTAAACCAGGTTATTTCCTTAACAATCGATCATATTTAAATAAAAACAATCTTTGGATGGTTTTATAATAAATAAAATTTAATACCGTTCGTGACATATCGTACGCGACATATTTTTCTCTTATAGTAATAAAATATATATTCTGAAAATATTCTTAAAAAATTGTAATAAGCTCTAAATACCATCACATAGAAAAATGTTTGTGTTTCATTCCTATTCAACTCATCTTGAAAAAAGTTTCAAAGGTTTTTATTTGTTCAGACTTTGTTGGCATATTCATGTAATTGGCCGTATGTATTACATACTTCATACATTGCCGCACGCTATACTTTTAGCACTAACGGCAAAGGTTATAAGTTGTGATTAAACAATTCTAACATCACTCCTAAAAATGTTCCTACATCCACCTTAAATTGTACCTTTTAAGTCAAAGTCAATTTAATATTTTACTAATCCCATTTTCTGAATATGAGAACTCGATATGTGCATATTTAGTCAACAAACCTGAATGTAATACGATTGTCCTGGTTGTATTGCAGATAGGAGCTCAATGGCTTTATTTACGTTAGCATTTTGTAGCATGAATTCAGCATGAGCAATAACTAGACGTCCTTCTTCAGATGTTTCGTTGAATTCTTCCATAGCACATTGAAGTAAACGTTCGCTCTCATAAACTCCCTGACTGTCGCCAATATCTTTGTAAGTGCTAATCAATTCCAAATACAAGGTCACCTTATCTGCGACTGTAAAATTACTAAGTAACTCAGTTCGAGCTCGGCTGTTGGGTGACTGTATGCGTTCTGGTAGTGATGTTTCATTGCCCACTAAATGCATAGCAGAAATTAAACTTTTTTGTGCTTCCGTGTATTGTTGTTGGTGACGCTGTCCAATGCCCAAGAGCAAATAATATCGGGGGTTTTCTCGAATTGCAAAATTATATGAAAGTGCCAACTCAAGAGACTGAAGTGCCTTAGGATACATTTGCTGTTGCAATTGGATCTGGGCCAATAGCAGGTATGCATCCGTGTACGTTACATCAATGTCATTTAGAATTCTTTGCAAAATCGTAGCTGCCATAGGAACTTCACCACACAGAAAATGCACCTTAGCTCGCATAAATATTGCTTGAATGTGTGAAGGACAAAATTTAAGAATCGTATCTAAAATAGTTATGCAATGTTTAAGAGTTATATGAAATGTATCTTGAGATAAATTTAGGCCATGTTTAATGTGAACTTGAACTGGTGAGTGGTGCAAAAATTCAGATGTAATTTGTAATAAAAATTCCGGGTTCATAATGTAAGCATATTCAGGTCCAAATGCACGTCCCTCCAGTTTACGGATATGAATTTCGAATGCTTTGGTCAAAAGGTCAATCGCTTGATCACTTCTGGACATAAGTTTAGCTCGTAAAAATAATAGCAATGCATCAGTATTTCCTGGACGTAGCTCGTTCAAAAATGCAACTTGTTGTTGGGCCTGCTCAGTACATCCATGTTCTAACAACTGACAAGCTGTAAGACCGCAAAGTGCGTTAAAGTTATTGCTTTCTATTTTAATTGCTGAACGATAACATATCGCTGCCTCTTTGACATTTCCCAATAGCATGCGTTCGTTTCCCAACTCAACGATGTATTCTACGCCAGAAGGATTTGCTTGAATAAGTTTGTCAATAAAGCGCAGAGTAAGCGACAACAATTCTACATTGCGAGAACTTATGTGAGCAAATAGCTGACATATCTTTAAAAGAATTTTCGAATTACTAGACTCGACACGCTCAGTGGCAACAAGTAACTGTTGCAGAGTAGAAATACCACCTTTCATATTTCCTTCACGTGTAATTAACAGAAGAGCTTTAACTTGTAGAGCAGGTATATTTGTAGGTTCCAAATTAATTATGCGTAAAGCCGTCTCATAGGCATGATCCCAATCCAAAGCGGCCAGTTGTGTGTTCATTTTTTCAATCAATGGTATATTAAGTTCTGGAAATCGTACGGAAAGTCTATTGAGATAATTAACAGCATTATCGAATTCGCCTCTCATTTGATAATATCGAACCAGCGCTAAAGTTGAATCTATACTCTTGCTGCTCTTAGTCAACACTTGTTCAAGGGTATTTAGTATATTTCCACTAATGGGGTCGGTAGCTTGACACATTTCCGTCCACGCTTTCAGCACAATAGACCCCTCGTGTTGATTATCGTGCTGAAGCGCTCTATCAGCATATTCGCGAGCCTTTTCATACTTTCTTGCTAAGAATAGGAATACTGAGGCATTGTAAAATCCATTGGCGCTTCCTTTGTTATGGTCATCCTTTAAACGTTGTTCAAGCATGGCAATTGCATCGCGATCGACAACACTGCAGTGTTTGTGAGCATAAAGAAGTGCGATAACTGCACCAATACCTAGATCAGAATCATTCTTCAACGGATTCAGTTCACGTATTCCCTCCTGTACTCGATTTCCTAAGACTAGAGCTATACCATTGTACAGTCTAAACTCAATGTGTGACGGATAACGTGCCAATCCATCTAAGGCAGTCTTTTGCATAATATGAAAAAATTCCGATCGTCCATAGTACAATAGAAGGCTTTCAAAATCGTCGGTATCCAACATACTTACAGTCCTCAATTACAATATATAATAGAACATAAACGGATTTCTACTTATAAACTTTCGCTTAAAGGAGAATTTTATTTTTGTATATATTTTATGTACTTGGGTTCATATTTACAAACATATTTCCGTACAAAAGAACATTGTATTTCTAGCTGCAAATCGTTTTTGGCCACATAGTTCAAAGCTTCCTGAAAAAAAAAGAAATACTTATTCATGGAGAGGAAATAAGAGATATTGGAATTTAATGACAATATGTAACAATGTGATTGAAGTGCATGTGAATGTATTTGGCCAGCTGACCTTGGCTAGTATTTTTCCAATTCCCCGACCACCTAGCTCTTCTGGGACATCTGTGTGCTTTAGAATAATCAAATCGGCTTTTCTTTCGTAATCTATATATGCACTACCAGCGCCATCAACTTCAACATAAAACTTTTCTTCATCAGGATCGTGTCTCACAATCAATTCAATACCGTCATTCGCATTATCAGTTGCAGACGAGAAAGATTTAACATTTAATGAGTTTTGTAACTTCATAGCTACATTTGTGTCTTCCACAACTGCCGTTACATTTCGAATTTTAGCTAAATCATAAAGCTGATAATATGTACGAATGTTAAATGTTTTCTGCAATTCACTGTGGAGCATTCTATTTTTAAATCTGTTGTCAATAGCAAAACGACGAAAATTTTTGCAAAATTTTATGGTGCGTATCATTTCAAAATACTGTGCAGTAAACAAAGAAGTTATAGAAATAGTGAAGAACTAAATAATAATATACATACTTACGAAACAAGTAATTTTACTTAATTTCAATTCAACGAAAAAATAATAGTAAAAGCAAATTCCTTTCCAAAACTATGTATGATCCTGTAGAAAAATATACAACCAAACAAAAGTGTTGTTACCATGGCAGATATGCATGGTTAAGTCAATAGCACAGGGATTTTTTTTTATTTGCTGAGAAATACAAGTGTCAAACTTTTGTTTCTTGTTGCAAATAGTGCGACAAAAACAACAAACAAACACTGACAGCACTATCCAAATTTACAAAAACAATATGTGTTATGTTTTCTATTCTTGTTGTTGTCGTTGAATTGCCACCACCTTTGAAGCAAGGCGAATTTATAGAGGGTGACCTCATCAGAACATGTGATTATTTGTTTATTTAGCTGTTTATACAATTGCTCTGTCAATTTACTTGTGTTTGTTGTGGCGAAAAATACCACAAACCCATAAGCAAAATCAACAACAGGCAACTTTGACAGTTACATTATCCCTTAACAAAAACAAAGTTCCTGTTGTTTTTGCACACGTTGTTTTTTTTGTAGTTCTGTCGTCATCTTCTATAAATTCGCCTTGTTCTTATTAGGGTTCTGTAGTTGAAACACACAGTCGACTTTTTCGTTTTTTTGAAAGTCGACTATCCGCACCTTCGACTTTTTCCATTTTTAAAGTCGACTTTCGCACATTCGACTTTTTAGTTAAATCGACTTTTTTGCCTATTTTTTCAACTTTTTAGCATATCTTGTAAAAAATGGTTTCTACATTTATTGATGCGCCTTTTGTAATGTTTTGCAATAACTTTTGTTTCTAATACATAGTTAGATTTAAATTTATAAAAAAGTAAACAAATTTACATTACTAATTTCACGTTTATTAATTAACACTTTCCTAAAAGATTCTGCAATTCGAGTATATACAATATGCGAAAAAACTTTTAGTTTTTACAGTAAAAATGCAAGTGTACTAAATTGCAATAGCATTGGTATAATGCAGCAATTAAATATTTTTTAATAATCTAAATGTCGACTATTCAACTTTAGAGATAATTTAATCGATTGTTATACTTATTTACGACCAAAAAGTCGATTTCGACCTTTTTCAGCAACCCCAGTTCTCTAGTGTTCTTTGGTTGCAGTGTTACCAATTTCTGTGTAATTATCCAATTTAAAAATTTAAAATGTTTGGATACTAACCAAGGCGAATCTAATTCGAATTAGATTCGCCTTGCTTGGATTCTTTCAGAATATAAGTCAAGGCGAATTTATAGAAGGTGACCTCAGAAGAACAGCTGATTATTTTTTATATTCAGTTGTTTAGACAAGTGAACAGTCAATTCACTTGTGTTTGTTGTGGCGAAAAATACAACAAACCCAAAAGCAAAAACAACAACAGACAACTTTGACAGTTCACTTATCTTTTAACAAAAACAAAGTACCTGTTGTTTTTGTACATGTTGTATTTGTTGTAGTTCTGTCGTCACCTTCTATGAATTCGCCTTGAATATAAGTCATGCATAATTATGTATGTACAATGCGCAAGATAGGTTTTGATTTTAGACCTGTGGTTTCTTAAGGAAACTTTCTTAAAATATTCCATAGATTGCGTTTCTGCTATATGATTTAATGTACATATGTATATAGTAAAATTTTCTTCACTGCATAATTATATTTTCTGGAACTTAATTAAATTTCGTATCTCCTGTTATTCATTTCCTTTTTGTAGTAGTTTCATTTGTAATGATAAATTATTCTTGCTTTCATGCATTTGTCCTTCCGTAATTTTGTTGTAGCATTTTCTATCTTTTTTTCTTTCTTTTTTCATATCATGTTGAAGCATTTTCTATTATTCCTCCTTATCTTGCTACAAAATTACTCACGATCATCATTGAACCTATTAATCAATTTGTTTATGTTTTTTTCAAATTTGTTGTCAAGGCGAATTTATACAAGGTGGAGTCAGTCAATCAGCTGATAACTTTTTTTTTCGCTTTTTGGTTCTAACAGTTGTCAAAGCTTTTGTTTATATTTAAATATCTACATATTCTAAGGTAATTAACAAAATATTTATTTTTTACATAAATAAGTAAAGCCCTTACTATTCAATTATCTACACTATATAAAGTTTGAATACGTATTTGTTTAATTTTTAATTTTTGTTTTTTGACATTTGTTAAGACCAATTGTTGTTTTTGTAGAACTGCCACCACCTTGTATGAATTCGCCTTGATTGTTGTTTTGTTAAGGGCACCATACACTATCAAAATGCTTGATGTCACTTTCGTGTACGTGTAATTTGATGCTTTGATGTACACTTGATTTATGACTCGTCAATCAGCATTTTATTTTTGATTTTGTGGTGTTAACACCAATAGCGGGAATTATAATCCATTTTTATTTTCACTAAAAGTGTATTTAAAAATGTCTATATCGGATGAAAATTTAATTACAATAACGGCAACATGTTTAGACAAAAGAAAAAACAAAAAAAATAAAAGAAATATGTAATAAAAAAAAATATTGTCTTCATCCGACACACTTATCAACCTCACGCCTTGAAATATTTTTGTAAATGCCTTCGTGATTGATGAGAAAACACCATACACTATCAAAAAGTGACATCAAGCGTTCTAAAAATCAAAATGTTTTTGATTTTCCATCAAGCGTTGTCGGTGTCACACATACAAACACATTTTCACTAATACTACCACAGTGCTTGATGAGTATTTTGATAGTGTATGGTGCCCTTTATGCAGTTTCAGAACATATGAACATACATACATCAGTTTAATATCATAATTACGTACTTGTGTGTATAAGTTGTTGTTGTTGTTGCAGTTAATTTCCTTTTGCTACTGTTGTACTCATGCCTGTGCCTTTTTTGCAATTATCACGCATACCTAAATTGGAGCGTAAGGCGTTTTTTACTTGTCAAAAATTCTCATGCCCATACAATTTGTATGCAGCATACCGAAATAACGCGACGGCAACGCTTTGCAATTGGAAAATCCGATTTTGACAGCGCGTTTAAAGGGCAACATACACTATCAAAATGCTTGATGTCACTTTCGTGTACGTGTAGTTTGATGCTTTGATGTACACTTGATTGATGACTCGTCAATCAGCATTTTATTTTTGATTTTGTGGTGTTAACACCAATAGCGGGAAATATAATACATTTTAATTTTCACTAAAAGTGTATTTAAAGATGTCTACATCGGATGAAAATTTAATTGCAATAACGGCAACATGTTTAGACAAAAGAAAAAACAAAAATAATAAAAGAAATATGTAATAAAAAAATTATTGTTTTCATCCGACACACTTATCAACCTCACGCCTTGAAATATTTTTGTAAATGCCTTCGTGATTGATGAGAAAACACCATACACTATCAAAAAGTGACATCAAGCGTGCTAAAAATCAAAATGTTTTTGATTTTCCATCAAGCGTTGTCGGTGTCACACATACAAACACATTTTCACTGATACTACCACAGTGCTTGATGAGTATTTTGATAGTGTATTAGGGTTCTATAGTTGAAACAAAAAGTCGACTTTTCGAACTTTCGACTTTTTTCGATTTTTAAAAAGTCGACTTTTCGAACTTTCGACTTTTGGTAATTTATAAAAAGTCGACTTTTCGAACTTTCGACTTTTTAGTTAAATCGACTTTTTTCGACTTTTCGACTTTTTTCGACTATTTTTGACTTTCCGACTATTTTCGACTTTTTTCCACTTTTTACCATTTTTTGTAAAAAATACATGGTTTCTTCATTTATTGATGCGCCTTGTGTTAATTTTAGCAATAAAAATTAAATGTATTAAGGTGATAATATATAATATGTAGAAAGAGCATTTTTTTATGAACATTTACTTATTATTTATTTTTGCATACACTAGAAAAAATGTAAGTGTACCAAATTGCAATAACATAAAATTATTATGTTATTCTGTGCATATTTTGTTTTAGTATAATGATGCAATTAAAAATTTTTTTAACAATCTTAAAAGTCGACTTTTTTCGACTTTTATCGACTATTCGACTTTTTTCGACTTTTATCGACTTTTTTCGACTTTTATCGACTTTTATCGACTTTTATCGACTATTCGACTTTTATCGACTTTTGTGATAACTAATCGAATGTTCGACTTTTTTGTGACCAAAAAGTCGACTTAGACTTTTCGACTTTTTTCAGCAAAAAGTCGATTGTTCGAACAATCGAACAATCGACTTATAGAACCCTATAGTGTATGGTGCCCTTAATAGTGAAGTTAGTTGCAAAACACAACAAATGTAAACACATACATACAAAAGGAGAAACAAATATGCAAGAAACCCATTCTTTAATCTTTAATATTTAGTTTCTTTGATAAAATTTTAGTTTACAAATCACGAAACAAAAATCAGATACACCAATACTGCAATGTACTTAATTGTTTAAATAATCCGGGTTGTTATATTAATTTTTTTGATAACCTTGTTTTTATTGTTTGACGTAGCGTTGGCGCTTTTATTTAGGTATGACATTTCAGCGTTAAAGCTAAGCGTAAAGAAACGTTCCGCCTTACGCTTTTATTTAGGTAGGCCAGTATGTCTTACAAAAAATCTGCAAAATTATCACGAACGGAAAACTTTAAGCAGCAAAGTAAACGTGATGAGCAGAGTTTGTTTTTGCTTCACTGTGTTTCAGTTTTACTTATTTGCTTAACTACAACTACGAGAAAATAAACAAGCAAAGTCAAACAGCAAAGTCAAAAAATAAAAAAATGCTTATTAACTTATAGTGGTACAGTGATATTTTATCTTCTTGCGCAGCCAGTCACAGCGATTAAATTCACAAATGCTGAAATGCTGTGATCAGTTCAGTATTTTTGTTTTTTCCTATGCTTTTTCTTTGCTTTTTGCTGCGCTCTTTCACTTACAAACAACTGCTTAAGGTTTTTTTAATGTTCAGAAATTAACTGTGTGTTTGCACCATTCTCTTTGAAATGTTACATACATACACACATACATACATTATTTATGAAGATTAAGAAAAACATCAAGCAGTTGTTTGTAAGATTGTTGTGGATTGTTGTTTCCGGAGCGTCATGCCACATTTGCAGCAATAAAAAGTTATTTACAAACGTCGACACAAATATAAGAAACCCAATATATCTAGCAAATGATGACACAGTGGTATCTAGTGGAGAAGGAACAATACAAGTCAAACTTAAAACTAATGGCAATGAATACAACCTCAAAACTTTCGAAAATGTTTTATATGCACTAACAGTAAGTTCAAATATAAAACGGGTAACAGAAAAAGGATGCCAAGTTGATTTTGATAAAGTTAAATGTGTTGTACGTAAAGACGGCGAAATGGTTTCACTTACTAATACTGAATCAGGTTTATATATATGTAAAATTTAAGAGCGGTTGAATATCCTGAATGTCTGTACAAATTACTGTATTCACTATTGGCATAAAGTTTTAGGCCATAGACATAAAGACGCCATAAAAATTATGAACTCAAAGCAAATGGTGACAGGTTTTAACGTAAAGCCATGTGGTTTGCCCAGGTGGAAAATCTTCTCGAACACTATTTCCCAAAAAACTGGGGTAAGTTCAAAAAGTACATTCGAATTAATTCACACAGATTTATGTGGACCCATTGAAACGTGTACACCCAGTGGTATCCGATATATACTAACGTTTATAGACGACTACAGTAGGTTTTGCAATATTTACCTAAAAAAACAAATTTGAAGTGGCTGAGAAACTAAAAATTATATATAAAGAAACTTAAAACAATTCGGTCAGATCGTGGTAAAGAATACGCAAATGAAGAAATAATAATGTTTTTTGAACACGAATGCATTCAAATACAGTACACTGCTGGTTCCAGTCGTGAACAAAACATCGTCGCAGAACGCAAAAATCGTTCACTTTTTGAAATGGTTAGATGCATGCTCGTTGAAGCTAAGTTAACAAAAGAACTATGGGGTGAAGCTGTGTCTACCGCTAATTACCTGCAAAATAGAATTGTGACTAGAACAACAGGGATTACACCATATGAAAGAGTTTATAGTAAAATTCCGGATTTAAAGCATTTAAGAATTTTTGGTGAAACAGGTTTTGTTCATATTCCTAAAGTAAAAATACATAAATTATGTGAAAAATCTACAAAAATGATTTTCGTTGAATATGATCAAAATTCTAAAGCATATCGTATGATGGATAAGGATTTTAAAGTGCAAGTATCAAGAGATGTAATAATTACCGGCAAAATAGATAGTCTTGTGAATTATAAAAATAATCCAGATTGGCATAATGAAGTTGAAATAATTACCAAAAGACAGAGCCCTGTAAAGGAAATTAATAACAGCGATGATGAGTTCCACGACACTAAGTTTTAATGAAACATCTAGTTCAGATGAATCCAGCAATTACATTGAAGAGAATCAACAAATTGATTCAGACTTAAGGATCTCACAACGCTCAACAAAATGTAAAATTCCAGAACGGTTTTTAAACAATATCAAGTGCGACGTCCCTATAACGTATGAAGAAGCAGTAACTTGTGACGAACATGAAAATTGGATCGCAGCTATGAAAAACGAAATTGATTCTATGAAAGTGAATAACACCTGGGAACTTGTACCTAAACCAAAAGACCGTAACATTATTGGATGTAGATGGATTTTTAAGAAGAAGCAGGGCGATAAAGGTATGCAGTACAAAGCAAGGCTAGTAGCAAGAGGGTTATCACAACAGTATGGAATAGATTATGACGAAATTTTAGCTCCAGTCGTTTCGCACACAACATTAAGAATGCTTTTCGCAGTTGGTGGCAAACGAAATCTCCAAATACATCATATAGATTGTAAGACAGCTTTTCTTAACATTCACCTATATGAAGAAATTTTTATGGAGCAACCAAAGGGATTTACAGTGGTCTGTGGTGGAAATAAGGTATGTCTACTTAAAAAACAGTCAGCCAGATCATGGAACCAAACTATCCATAATGTTGTAATAAAGTAAAATGTTCATCAAAGTAATTTGGATCCATGTATGTATATATATTCAGAAGGGGTAGAATTGACATTCTTGTTGATCAACGTTGACGATATCCTTATTTCCTCAAGCGAGAAAATGAAGATTAATAAAGTAAAAAATATTTGTCAAAATGAATTTAAAATTTGTGATTTAGGACCAATAAAATTGTATCTTTTTCAATCAAAATATATCGAAAAGGTATTGAAAGATAATGGACTTCAAGATTCGAAACCATCGTCAATTCCCATAGAAGTATCTTATGGCAAATCTGGTATTGAAACTAATAGGATGCTTATTGTATATTTCTTTTAACTCCAGGCCAGATATCACTGCAGCTGTTAACAACCAATGAAGAAGACTAGAGAGAGCTAAAACGAGTCGCAAGGTACTTAAATATGAAACCATTAATATGAAACTTTGCATATTATCAGACACCGATAAAACTCTACTAGGTCATTCTGATGCTAATTGGGGTGAAGACAAATATAACAGAAAAAGAATAGTGGGTACTTATTAGGGTATTCAATTAATCGGGTTTCTGGTTTAATCGGTTAATCGAGCAAATAATTAATCGGGGTTTAGATTTAATCGGTTAATTTTAAATTATTCGATTAACCGAATAATTTCTATTTTAATTTAAAAATGAAAATAAAACCACGAATTTTGTGTACTTATTTATGTATTTTATTAATAAAAAGAAAAAAGCACAAAAAACAAACAAAACATAACAATTCAACAAAAAATATAAATAATAACAAAAAAATATGGTATTTGAGATCCTTTTTATATATACATGTGAGTTTTTTTTTATGATTGCAGTGAGATCTTCTGAAATAATCTTTTAAAAAAAGAATATAATTTAAATGTTTTCCTTTTAAACGATTTTTTTCTTTAGTTTTAATAAAACTTGACTTAGAAAAAACTCTCTCACTAATTGTAGATGTTGGAGAAATCGAAAGTAAGGCATGATAAAGAATATCCAATTTCTCAGTTCTTGTTTTAGTTTTTTCTAAGCATATAAAATCGTCTATTATACCATTGGAGTCTTTTTTGGATTTTTTTTAGATTTTTAATACTTTTAATAGTTTCGTTAAGTTCTGATAAAATACTTGTTTCAGTAGTGCCTTCAGTTTCGTATATAATCATGTCGTCCTCCGACTCATCAGGACAAACTTCATCATAGAACATTCTAGAAAAAATGTAATTTCCAAATTCCTTTGGAATAAGGCGAATCTCTCTCTTTCCTTGCAACTTTACGTAAGCCTGCAATTTTTGCTGTTTTTCATTTGATTTATTAAAAAGTTTACATGATCAATGGCGTTGTATATTTCAAAATCTGTATCATCTTCATCATAACAAGTTACATCACCATCACCAATAATATAATCTTCATATTCACGTAGATGTATTTACATTTTTTTGGTATAAATTGTATCTACAACGGATAAGTGGATTGCGTGATTTATACAAACTTCAAACTCCACATTCTTTACCACCAAACCTTTAATGGATAGCAATGGTGAAATAACTACGTCGAAAGAGAGACATATTAAGATATGGAAAGAATACTACACAAAACTTCTCTCTGCTCCACCTCAAACACCGACAGCAAGCATATGCACCTGCCTTCAACACCATGGGGACAATCAATTTGACACCGCACACCCGAGTATCTCCGAAATATCATTCGCGATTTCATCTCTGAAGTCCAATAAAGCACCTGGTCCTGACAACATACCTCCAGAGTTATTGAAAGCAGACTGTATACAATGCGCCGAACTCCTGCAACCACTCATATCGGACTTCTGGGATAGCGAAACAATGCCGACTGAACTCACGGAGGGGATTATAACTCTGCTGCCAAAGAAATATCGTTATTAAGTATGGTTAATAAAAAAGTAACGCATATAAGCGACTATCAGACCATGTGTCACCTAGTCTATACAATCGAAAGTTAAATACCCCGGAATACATCTCGATCGTCGTCTTACATGGAAATGCCATATAGATGTAAAGTTAACTCAAATGAAATTGAAATCAATTCAAATTAATTGGCTCATTGGCAGAAACTCTACGCTTAGTTTAGATTGTAAACTTATACTTTATAACATGATCATAAAACCGATATGGTGTTATGGCATACAGCCATAACAAGTTTTTAAGAATGATCACAGTTACCCCCTGATATATCAAAAACGCGAATATACACAAAGATCTAAACTTGCCCCTTGTAAAAACAGAGATCACGAAAAATGTGAAAAATATTTAAAATAACTTGAAATTCACCCAAACCCACTGGCCCGCAACATATTAGATAACCGTGGCCACACTCGATTAAGAAGGAGGGACACGGCAGACCTAATCCAAAGACTAGAAGGAAGAATGCAAGGCGAATTTATATACCAGGTGGTGTTGATAGCACAGCTGATCAATGTTTACTTTAGTTGTTTAGATGTTTAAGCTGTCAAATTCACTAGTGGTTGTTGCGGCGAAAACTACAACAAACGCAAAAGCAACAAAAACAACAGGAAGACTTTGACAGCTTAAACAACACAAACAAAAACAAATTGCAGCTGGTTGTTGTAAATGTTGTACTTGTTGTAGAATCGACACCACCTGGTATATAAATTCGCCTTGGAAGAATGCCTATTTAATCAAAGCAACAATGAATAAACAATTTTTCGTCCGGCACTGGCTGGACTAATTAAATTATAATTATTAGATTTGAAATACTTGTTGTTAGTTCATTAAATAATGAAGATACAATAAATAAAATTGAAAGAAAAACTAAGTGTATTTAAAAATTTCAACATAACGGCAGCATGCTTAGACAAAAGAAAAAACGGAAAAAATAAAATAAAAATGTAATAAAAAATATTATTGTCTTCATCCTACACACTTATCAACCTCACGCCTTAAAATATTTTTGTAAATGCCTTTGTGATTGATGAGAAAACACCATACAATATCAAAAATTGACATCAAGCGTGCTAAAAATCAAAATGTTTATGATTTTCCATCAAGCGTTGTCGGTGTCACACATACAAACACATTTTCTCTAAGCCTACCACAGTGCTTGATAAGTATTTTTATAGTGTATGGTGTCCTTTACAAAGAAAAAAAAAGTTATTTTGTTCCCTGGAAATATTGTATGTACTCCGGCAACACTATTAACAAGGCGAATTCATTTAAGGTGGTGGCAGTTCTACAAAAACAACAATTGGTCTTCAAAAATGTCAAGAAACAAAAATGAATAATAAACAAATATGTATTTAAACTTAATATAGTGTAGATAAATGAATAGTGAGGGCTCTACTTATTATTGTAAAAAACAAATAAATTGTTAATAAGCTTAGAATATGTAGATGTTTAAATATATAAACAATCTTTGACATCTGTTAGAACCAAAAACCTAAAATAAAGTAATCAGCTGTTTGGCTGACTCCACCTTGTATAAATTCGCCTTGACTATTATTGTATTATAAATTTCACTTCTTTCTGTAATACGGTGTTGCCAATCCACAGGATTTTTTATGCAAATGGTGACACAATTTTCAGTTTGGGGATGAAAAAAACATTGCTAAGTAATTTGTGGGGTTAAAAATATTATTTTTTCTTTTCAACTACGATTGGTTACTTTCAAAAACATTTCAGTCAAGGCGAATTCAAACAAGGTGGTGGCAGTTCTACAACAAGTGGTCAAAAAATAAAAAAATATGTATTAAAACTTAATATAGTGTATATAATTGAATAGTGAGAGCCAAGGCGAATTTATAGAAGGTGACCTCACAAGAACAGCTGATTATTTTTTATATTCAGTTGTTTAGACAAGTGAACTGTCAATTCACTTGTGGTTGTTGTGGCGAAAAATACAACAAACCCAAAAGCAAAAACAACAACAGGCAACTTTGACAGTTCACTTATCTTTTTACAAAAACAAAGTACCTGTTGTTTTTGTACATGTTGTATTTGTTGTAGTTCTGTCGTCACCTTCTATCAATTCGCCTTGGTGAGGGCTTTACTTATTTATGTAAAAAATTTATATATTGTTAATAATCTTAGAATATGTAGATATGTATTGAAATATAAAAACAAGCTTTGACAGAGGCTAGAACCAAACAAGCGAAAAAAAGTATTCAGCTGTTTGACTGACTCGACCAAGGCGAATTCATAGAAGGTGACGACAGAACTACAACAAATACAACATGTACAAAAACAACATATATATTGTTTTTGTAAAAAGATAAGTGAACTGTCAAAGTTGCCTGTCTTGTTTTTGCTTTTAGGTTTGTTGTATTTTTCGCCACAACAACCACAAGTGAAATGACAGTTCACTTGTCTAAACAACTGAATATAAAAAATAATCAGCTGTTCTTGTGAGGTCACCTTCTATAAATTCGCCTTGGACTCGACCTTGTATAAATTCGCTTTGGTGGAGTTAGTCAAACAGCTGATTACTTTTTTTCGCTTGTTCGGTTCTAGCGTCTGTCAAAGCTTGTCAAAGGTTGTCAGATCTTACAACTTTGAAATTATTAAAATAAAGCTCATGCTATGATCTTGATTTATGCCTATGAAGGCCGGTCCATAACTGGTCCATAATTTATGAAGACCGGTCCATAATTCCAACTTTTTCGGTCTAGTTACATGTTGTTTAGAGGTTTTGGAGATACAGAAACGTTAAATGGGGATGATGGCCGAGCAAATAGTGGCAGCACTGATTCTGTCTGTATTCTGTTTTCATTTCTTGTGATGTGAAGAAGAACCTATTTTTTGATAATTATAATTTCTGTATTGAAACTTAAAAAATAACTACGCTAATTAAATTACACAATTATTTGCAGATATTTAAGGGGGCTTCTAAGCATTTATGGGCCAAATTAGTACTTAATGGGCATTTAAACGACACCGATGACCGACATTCCTCTACTTTTACTGCCAACAATCGTTTGGAAAGGGTAGTAGTATTGGGAATATGTATCCATTGAGAAATTAAAAAAATCGGAAAATTATTGAAAACATCAAAATTGTGAATATTTTATACATTAGAATTAGAAAGTGAAATAGTTTGGTAAATTTAAAGCAATGGATTCTTCCACATCGGCATCTAGATGTGATGATGATGATATAGATATTCTTTTAGTGACTGCGAATGTAGGAAGTTTGTTTGAAGATGTATGTATTATTATTTTGTATGTGTTTTCTCAATGAAATTCATTTATTATTTGATATTTTACATTAGCCTCTGCGCCTTCTCCGTCCTTGGCTGGTAGTGTTTCTTCAAAAAGTGGAAGAACTACAGCCGAAATTTTTGGCACTACATTTGCAGGAAGTAGGAGGAAAAACATACGAGAAATCAATGGAATATGTCCAAGAATTCATAAGAAGTTTATGCGAAGCCCCCCAAATGTTAAATTTTGAATTTATACGTATTTACATGGATGAAGATTTCAATTCTGCTGAGCACTTTACGGTAACTATTTGCAATAAAAAACAGACATTATTAAAATCAATTAATAGTAAAAATATTATACTATATTAAGCCATTAACATAAAATTGTAATAGTATTCCAGCAATTTACAAGTTTGCGACAAATTGTCATAAATTTACCATTTCGTAACTGTGTTAAATTTTTTATTTTTATAAAGCTGCGTATACACGATACTATTTTTCGTACTAATCGTAGTATGAGTCGAAGTACGGTTTTGTGATAGACGTTACTAAAAATCGTACTACTTCCTTTGAAAAAAAAAAATAAAAATAAAAAAATATCACAAAATAACTGACATATATGAATAAATCGTTGAAGAAATACATTTCGTAGTACGGCAGCATGATACACGATACTAATTATCGTACCTAACGAATCTCCGCCTTCAAAAAATCAAAATTTTTTGATTTTCATACTTTGTTAGTACGACAACATGATACACGTTACTAATTTCATACTTATACGATTTATCGTAATGTGTATACCTAGCATAAAAATGTGCTGATTGTTTTTATAAATGTCAACACTTAAATTATTTCTTATTCATATTTTATTGTTAAACATTTCGAGTCAATTCAAAAACATGTTAATCATTTAAATTCGTTCACATTTTGTCATTCGAGCAGAATACCGAATTTTTATGTGTAATGGATTTTTAAAGAAAAAATATGTTTAGAATATGAGATAATTCCGACGAGTTGATTGCTTTCGTGAAATATCTATGAAATCTAATTGTTCTTGAAACAAAAGTTACGATTTGTATCGGATTATTGAATTTTTTTAAGCTTTCTGGCTCAAAAAACTGGTTTTGGTATAATTTAGAACTCTTGAAAATGTTTAATTTTTCAAAAATGAATGATTTATTTATAGCTCTGGAATGGTTTAGGTTAAAGGTTATATAAAGAATAATAAAAGAGTAAATTTTGGTACTTAAGACTACTCAATACATCGGTACTATTTAAGGTATTTACTAGGAATGCCAATCCCAAAATTACGAGATTTTTGATATTTTGGAAGATTATTGAAGCTTATTAAATATTTTCAACAAAACCCAACTTGTTCCTACAAAAAGTTAACCAAACAATCTAAGGTCTGTCGTCATGATTCCAATGTTATTAAACAGTATCGGGAGAACTTGTACGTTGATAGAAAACCTGGTTCATGTAGAAGGAATGGTCCACATGATGGAAAAGCCGTCCGATTAGCTCAGTACTCGGACTATTAGGTACAAAAAGTTAAAGCCAATGCATTTTTAAAAACATACAAGGCTCAAAAAGTTCCTAACAGGAACTCTGCTAATTTAGAGGCCAAATACAGAGCACGGAAATTGAAGTCTAATTTTATACAAAAAATATACCTGCTACCAAACCAATTGACCAAATGCAGCTTCCGGGTCAATATTTTTATGTTGCTCATGCTCTAGGGAATGTTGTAAAAAAGTTTAGGACCTAAAAGTAGAAAATGTTCCCAAAAAGTTCTTAGCATGGCAAGCAATATGCAGTGGCGGCAAAAGCAGCCAAACATTTGTTACAAAGGGCTCTATAAATACCGAAATTTACATAAAGGAATGTTGACAAAAGAGGATGCTTCCATTCATAAGACGTCCACTTGACTTTTTTCCACACTTTTTTCATTAAGAATAAGAACATGTTCATAAATACAAAATTGTACGTTAAGGAAATTTTTGCTTTTTTTATACAAATTTGTTGCTATTTTATAATAAATTGCATTACCTAATGATTTATGTAGTTCAAATATTTTTGTAGATTTCTAGATGTATCGAAAAGTCTGAAACGTATATAATATAATTTAACATCCATTAATATTATTTATTTTCTCCATTAATATTAATACCCTGCAAAAATTGTTGGATTACATGTTCCATTTTAGATTAAACGGAGTAGTTACAATATGGTCCCATGTAATGTAGTCTTGGACCATGTTATTTTCAAACAATATACATATTAAGCAATGTGGAAACACTAGCACGACGATATGTTTTATGAAAATAAAAAAACACCATTGGTAATATTAATATATCAATTTTTTAATATATTTCAAATTATTTGGTGTACATAAAAATTTGAAGAAAAAATTTAAAAAAGTTGAAAATTTTGTAATAATAATTGATATTTTGTGTAATAATTAAATAATTGTGTAAGATAATGGATTGGAGTTCGCGTCACAAGAGAAGACTTGTGAAAGCGAAAAAAGAGAATTGTCTAAAAAGATTAGACATTGCAAGCGCGATTGTTGTGTGCGCCGAAAGGTCCGAAGAAGCTTTTATAGAAGAAACATGCCTGTAGAGTTAGAAGATACAGTCAACATTCGAAATGATTTAAAAAATGATTTAGGGCAATGACAGATGGATCCTTATCAATCTGAACTATTTTGTATTACTTATATTCTGTGAATAATATTGTTAAGTTTACAATTAATAATTTTGTTTAATAAATTAATTAATAATTAATAAAAATTATTTAAAATGTAATTTTTTGATGTATTCAATTAAGTATTACCAAAGAGTAGTTTCAAAACTAGTTTTCTGTGGTATTCTATGGAGTATTAACATTGGAGTAGTTTAAAAACTAATCCTTGGAGTATTACCATAAAATAGTTTCCAAAATAGTTTCCTGTGGTAATCCTCAGAGTAGTGACAAGGAGTAGTTTTGGGATAACTCTGATGTAATGTATGGATGGATTACCTGGTCCTCACCTAGGACATCACAATGTTAAACGGAGTATTCTTTTTGTATATACTTAGATTAGTTTTGGACTAGTCCTAGTCCTTTGAAGAGTACTATTTTCACGCGTGTAGGGAGTAGCCCCAATTTTTGCAGGGCCACAGGAAACTATTTTGGAAACTATTTTATGGTAATACTCCAAGGATTAGTTTTTAAACTACTCCAATGTTAATACTCCATAGAATACCACAGAAAACTAGTTTTGAAACTACTCTTTGGTAATACTTAATTGAATACATCAAAAAATTACATTTTAAATAATTTTTATTAATTATTAATTAATTTATTAAACAAAATTATTAATTGTAAACTTAACAATATTATTCACAGAATATAAGTAATACAAAATAGTTCAGATTGATAAGGATCCATCTGTCATTGCCCTAAATCATTTTTTAAATCATTTCGAATGTTGACTGTATCTTCTAACTCTACAGGCATGTTTCTTCTATAAAAGCTTCTTCGGACCTTTCGGCGCACACAACAATCGCGCTTGCAATGTCTAATCTTTTTAGACAATTCTCTTTTTTCGCTTTCACAAGTCTTCTCTTGTGACGCGAACTCCAATCCATTATCTTACACAATTATTTAATTATTACACAAAATATCAATTATTATTACAAAATTTTCAACTTTTTTAAATTTTTTCTTCAAATTTTTATGTACACCAAATAATTTGAAATATATTAAAAAATTGATATATTAATATTACCAATGGTGTTTTTTTATTTTCATAAAACATATCGTCGTGCTAGTGTTTCCACATTGCTTAATATGTATATTGTTTGAAAATAACATGGTCCAAGACTACATTACATGGGACCATATTGTAACTACTCCGTTTAATCTAAAATGGAACATGTAATCCAACAATTTTTGCAGGGGGTAATCCTCAGAGTAGTGACATGGAGTAGTTTTGGGATAACTCTGATGTAATGTATGGATGGATTACCTGGTCCTCACCTAGGACATCACAATGTTAAACGGAGTATTCTTTTTGTATATACTTAGATTAGTTTTGGACTAGTCCTAGTCCTTTGAAGAGTACTATTTTCACGCGTGTAGGGAGTAGCCCCAATTTTTGCAGGGTATTTTCTCATTGTCTAGCTGAAAATCATAAAAAAATTAAATATTTTCCAAGAAAAATTTCAAACATTTTTGAATAACATAAATTGAAATAATTTTTTTCAAGCCTCCTAGATTTTATTTGAAAACAAAAAATAGGAAAAAAAATCATACTACATATTTATAAATGTTATGAATTGAAATCAATTCATTTTATTTAAGTTAAAACTTTTTTCTGTGAATATACGCAATAAACGAATTAATAAATGGCCTACACTTGAATGTTGAATTTGTTCGATTTGAACATTTTTCGAAGATTTATATTTTTTGTAGCAATTGTGCCGCGAAAGATTCAGATACACTTCATTAAATTTAAACACGTTTTTACAACGAGTATAATAAACGAAGTTTTTGGTAACTTCATCGTTGTCTTTAATATAATTAAATATGTTATAAACTTCACTCCGTGAATGAATCTTCACTGTAGTGAATACACCGTTAACGATGTACAGCCATATGCATAAAAATTTACAAGAGCTTTATAAACCAATTATAAGCAAATTTTCATAAAGTTGTATTCATAAACGATTAATAGCTCAAAATACATTTGATGAACCTTTAATAAGTGTACAAATTTTAAAGTTCGTTCGACCCTTCTTTAAACCTACTATAAAGTATTCTTTTTACACTTTATCCTGAAAAAAGGTAATTTTAAAAATAATTCTTTATAAATTTGCAATAATAGATGATACTATTGCAATTGATAAACATAATTTTAACTCCGCTGGGAAATATAGTCTACTTTAATAATATAAGATTTCGTTCCATATTTCTCCGGCAGTAAACTACATGAGGTTCGCAAGTGAGTTTTATTGCCAGTATATTAGTTATTGTGCCTTTAACAAACGTTTATGAATACTATACTTTTATAACTGATTTTTAAAGCTAAAGTGTTTGTTAACAAAGTTGTGTTTTAAATCTACAATAAGTTTGTTTTATGCATATAGCCGTTATACTTTAATTTCATTTGCATTACTCATTTTCAATAACTTTGTAATTATTAAATGCCCCGTTAATAATATCAGGTAATATTTAAAATATGTAAAAAACATTACATTTTTAATTCCATTGAAATTATTGGCATTTTATGGTTTATATTCCACGTATTCCTTTTTAAGTAATAATATAACAGGTAATATTACTAAATATTGTAAAATTTTCGATAACATTATTGAAAAAACCATTGATGTACTTTCGTATTTTTATTTTGACATACTATATAATATAAATTTCAGTTGTATTTTTATAGTTTATTTTTTCTTATTGCACACAATAAATGCTACAATGATTTAAATGACTTGAAATTATTTTCCATGTCATTTTTGTAGTGTTGTGATGTTGTAAAAATGATGCTGCATTTGCTTTTTGTTTTGATATACATTGCCTTAAGTAGGTATAAAGAACATAACATGACAAAAGCATCATGTGACAATTGCCTTCATGTAAAACAAGGCAGCTTGTGCAGGCCTTTAATTGGGATCTTGTTAAAAGAGAATTAACATATATTTATATTAAGTTTTTTTAAATCTCAGTATGTCTAAATTCACGACCTTTATGCCCTATGCCTGATAATCCCAACGAACTTATTGCCCTCACACCAGGACATTTTCGGATTCCCATATTTGCACCGCCAGAACCGACTATTTATGACAGCCCAATTAGTATTGTAAATCGTTATCGTAAACTTAAGGCATTAATTCATAAATTTTGTAAGAGATGGAAAGAAGAATATTTAGTGAATTTTCATAGAAGATATAAGTGTCATCAGAAATGAACAATTACCGGCAACTGCTCGGAAGTTAGGCATTGTTGTGAAAGTTTATACTGGTACTGATTGATGGTCACGTTCGCGTCGCTGATGTTCGCGCATCAAATGGTGTCGTTAATCGACCAATAACCAATCTTGTTGTGTTGTACGCTTACTTTTACTAGAAAATGGACGTTGCTAATTATAATATCGTTCTATCGATTTTCGGAGTATTTTAGTATTTTATTACATTCCACCGGAGTCCTTAATGGCTCAATCGTCGAATTCATGTCAACAGGAGTCATTAATGGCACAAATTAGTTATTATTTAGTCACAACACTCTTATGTGTTGCAAGGTGGCCGGCAATTTTTAAGTACAAATACATACAGTACAAATACATACAGTGTTTTACGACCCGGAGCGCTTCGCTACCCCTGTCGATGTAAAAATCGGTTCAGCCGTTTAGTAATTATTGTTTAAAAACTAAAGGTACCAATTTTACCCGTTTTTCCCCCTTTTTATCCCTTTCTGGTCCAAGTATTGAAAAAATTTATAGCCTATTGACGCTTCCAAGTAAGGATCTATCTACGCTCCAAATTTCAATAAAATCGGTTCAGTCGTTTAGGCGTGATGCTCAAACAAACAAACAAATAAACAAACAAACAAACAAACAAACAAACAAACAAACAAACAAACAAACAAACAAACAAACAAACAAACTTACAAAGACATTTATATATTTATATAGATTACAGTTTTTACATATTTTTACTAGAAAAAATTGATTTCAAATAATCAGATATCTGATCGAAATCGATTTTGAAAACGAATCGTTTTGAAACCGATAAAGGTTGTCATGAAATTAATACTTTCGTTTTTTAATTTAAATTTTATACTTTTCCGTAAATTTGTATCGCATTTCTTGATTTAATTATTGTAATATGGAGGGAAATAATAACCCAGTAGTTAAATCGAACGTTTTTAAACAGATCGATTTCCATCACTTATCTATATGTGTATTTCTCTATGTTTATTACTACTCATATATCTAATAATTTTCACTAAGATAAGCTACATATAATTATATTTAAACATTTTCTTTATTCTTTTAATTAAGGCACTGGGAAACCTCTATTTTGTACATAATAGCATAAAAAATGTGAAAATGTGGAATTTTCTTACTCATAATTGGGAATCGGCTGAAGGAAAAAATATATATTCCGGAAATATTGAAACCATATCAAGTAAAGAAAAATCTAAATTCCCGCAACATTTTTTTCCAGAGGTAATTCAAAAATTACAATGAATTAATAAAATTTACAATTATTAAATTTTTTTCGTAGCACATATACCGGAAACTCTGTGGTCAGAAATTTAAGTGGTGAAAATATTTTTGTAAAACAATAAGGCATTCGTTAGTGTGAGTTTTTGTGTATTCATTTATGTTCATATCATAAGCAGAAATTTTGAAAAAAAAATCTCAAAAGTCACACATGCGAATGTTGTTTTTACAGAGTTTTTACTAATACATTCTTACCACATTTGTTTTTGAAAACTTCCCGTATGTTTCATTGCTTAAACCATTTCACACGCCTATAGCACTAACTTAAAACATTACCAACATTCGAAATTAAAATTTTTTAAATGAATTTTCATTCGATAATGAAATTTTAATACTTAAGTCTAATGTGATAAATGTTGAATTTATAAACATTGTTTAAACTTACAGTGGTAAAAAAAAACTTTTCGACACACATTAAATTTTAATTTCAATGAAAAGCATTTAAATTAATTTTAAAACCCGAGTGTTTTTCATACATTTTTTATCTCATTGTTTTTCGACATTGAAAAATTGGCATTGAATTTTATGAATTTCTTTAAACAGATATAAATTGATTTATTTTGTTTATAGTGCAAATGGTCTAGAAAAGGGTTCATGAGAACGCGTTGGGAACTTAATAATACTGTTTTTGATCTAGTCAATATACATCTTTTTCATGATGCATCCAATTTAGCAGCTTGTGAAGAATTTCCTTCAGTTTATTGCAAAACAAGGAGAAGAGCTTTAGTTCACACATTAGAAAGGCAAGTGTTTTTTAAAATGGCCATGATTAAATAAATCAAAATTAAATTTATACATTGAATTATATTTAATTTCACAACAGATTTCATTTGGATGAGAAAAATGGTTTAGCACCATTTTTTGTTTTTGGCGATTTTAATTTTAGATGTGATACAGAAGGAGTAATAAAGGTACGTTTATTTATGCTGATTATTATATACAAAAACGATTACAAAAAAAAAAAAATAACATATTGCTGTTGCGAATCTACACAATAAAAGGTAAACATTTTTCTTTGAATATTTTACGATGTGATGAAATAATGAAATAAATATATAGCAAAGGGTTGAGTCCTGTTATCAGAAATAAAAAGATTCTTTGTAGATTGGCTTTATATTTTTTAAATAACACAGGGGAACAAAATTGATATTTAATTGATAAAACATATATGGAAGATTCAGTTTTCATTCTTTGAAAATATACTAAACTATTTGGCAAATAACTCATAATTTTACAATATTTTTCATATGATTTTTGTATTAAAAAATTATACAAATGTTCGTAACTTGAATGTTTAACACCTGCATGATTATACTTAAATTAAAGATATATTTTTGTAGATTAGAGTGATCATAAAATATCTCTCAATATAAAATATCTATCAATTTTTATGTTAGCGAAGACCTCAAAAATAAAAAATTGCTTTAATTTCCTGCTTTTTTTTATAAATATAATTTATCTAATTATATTATTTCAATATGGCTAGTAAGATGAGATGCTGTATTAAAGATCCTAATATGTTTTGTTACAATTGTGGCGAATATATGTTGAAAGCTCACCGAAAGTCAATTACATAAACTGTTCTCCAATTGTATTTTGCTTACTTTGGTATTCAAATTCGCAACTTAGACAATTCCTGGATATATAATGTAGAAATAAATCTATATGTGTGTAAAATTTTTTTTCTTCTATAAAATAAACTAGTGTTTTTAATAAAATTTTTAAAATATTTTCACCAAAAACGATTTATATCACGTAAATACAAGATTCGCGATATTTAAAAAACGTCAAATGAAGTATTTCTACTGCTGTAGTTATATTCAAATCTGTATTAAGAAATAAGACTAATGACTACCTAAAGATTTAGAAAAAAACAAGTAAGAAAGAAAAATGTTTTTGTTCATTTTACACACATTTTTCCATTTCACGCCATGGTCATGAACAAATTTGTGTACATTTTGCTTTGCTTTTTTTGTATTTGTTATTGCCTTCTGTGAATCCAATTTTTTCTCATAATAACATATTCAATAATGGCACCCGATTTATTTTTGTTGTCTTGGGCGTATATCCAAACATTGAACAATTCTTGTCTTAAAATTGACATTTCGACTAAAAACACAAAAACCCGCTAATTTTTATTTTTTTTTTTTTGAAGCCTAATAGCTTTTCTTTCATAATCATGCGGAGAATCTATAGAAGTCAGTGGTATTAGTACCTAAATTCATTGACAATATTCATGTTTGCTTGAAAAATTACGAACAATTACAAATATGATTCAAACTTTGAGGTTAAAATATGATAATTAATTTTATAAATTATCTCAATACTGTCCCGTCGTAAAATAACACTTCAAACAATAAACACGTATACAAAGAATTTGAAGAATTCTTTGTCAAAAAAATAATTGCTTATGTTTGATTGCCTATTATGATGTTGTTTTTGCAATAAACAACGAAAATTTATTAGCGTTAAGCACGGTACTATTTCAATCATATATGCGATATTAAACATATTGTTAAAACATAATTTTTCGACCAATTGGGTGTACAGGGTATAAATATTTGTTTAGGATGTAAAAGTTCGGTGTATAGTACTGTTTTGTTTTTAGGTTGGCTTTTAGCGATATTTTTCTTTATTGGAGCGTTAATTGTTTGTTAGAGTAGCAAGACTTTTTAATAATTTACCGGTATCATTAAAGACATTCGATTTCTCTGTTGACTCTAACAGAAATAAGCTCTATCGGACTTTAATCTAAATAGCTATTCCCTGTAGTTGTTTGTATGGGAATTTGGTGTTTTTGGTGGAGTTGGTAAATTGTTTTTTAAGATTGCTATTTTTGCATGATGTGAATGCTAACTTTAATGGGTTGTTATGGAATTTATCTGTTTATCTGTTCGTTCTAGGATAACCTTCTGAATTGACATGAATTTTAATTGTGTATGAGATATTTCCTATTTGTAAGTCTTATAATTGTATGTGACTTTTCTAATTTGTGTATAAACTGCGAAAGAATAATCTAGGGTTTTAGTTAAGTATTGTGTTCTTGATATTTTGTTATATGCTAGTCTTATTTTCTTCTTGCTGTTCTTCATTTTACTGCAGTGTACTTTTTAGGATTGGCTGTTGGTGTAATTAAGTATATATAATAGTTTTTTAATGATGGGTACTAATTGATGCTGGACTATATCGTTCCTAGTATTAATGTGTTAATGTGACTCTTAAATGACAATTTGGTGTCATGATTTGTTTCCAAACACTTATATTTATTTACAAATTTCTTTTGATTGCTGCTTGATGTGATTTGAAGGTGGTTAACTACTACTAATCTGCAGTGTTGGTTTGTTTATTTTTGCATTATTGAAGTAAAATTTGCAGTATAGAGTTATGTCATAATTTGGAGTATAACAATTGTGTTCAGTTTTTTATTGAGTAATAGTGTTTTGCTGATAAACATTTGTTGTGTTTGTTAAAGTTTATGGCTGATGCATTTAGTTTGATGGTGTTTTGAATCATTGACATATAATATATATGAGGTAGATCCAGTATGCATTTATGTGGAGTACCTGATGTATGGGTAGTTAACCTGGATATTGCTGCTGTTTACACACGTTGCGTTTTTCTGATGATATGAATTTGTTTGATTTGTGTGGTTCTAAATATACTCTATTAAAGTTCTTTTTTTGATAGTGATTGCTTATTCCTAATTTATAGTTTTATTCCAGTTCTAATGTTAGTATGACACATTGACTCTGTGTGGTTTGTAGTCATAATTATATATTGCATCAACTTAGTTTGATCTTTGCTAATACTTCTGTTTCTTCAAATATGTGAGAATTTTTTGTGGGACTTATTTGGTGGTGTTCTTTGTTGGCCTATTGATTGACCTTTTCAGTTGGCCATCTGTAATCTCTGCCTCAAAATATAAACATCGTGTTAATCTCACAAACAAAGTTAAATCAATTTTTAAATTATAAAATTTAAATTAATTGGCAATGTCTGCTCAAAAGAGAAGATTGCTTTGGGGCAATAGCCCTAAATTCAAGGTGCCTAAAACATTTGTCGGACCCAGCACTAGTTCCAACAGATTCGATATACTTTCTGAAGAAGAGGCAGTTGCTATTAATGAAAAAATTCGTCCTACAATTGTGGATTAAGTCCACAGTTTTTCGGCAGTACTTGGAATAATTGGAGATAAATATACTTATAAATGTCTATTGGAACAAAAATGTCATCCAACTCTCAATCGCTGTACAACGATGCTTTGTGTGTACTTAAGGACAGGAAATTCCAGTTTTATACGCACGAACTGAAGGATGCTGGATACGAAGGTAATCGGCGACGAGTTTGTCAGCTCGCACAATATTAATTCTGTAAGCGTAAAATAATTGGAAACAAAAATATCTGCTTTTATCTGACCGCGATTTATCTGACCGTCAGAATGTTTTAAAGAGAGAGATCATGAAGATACGATATTTTTCTAATATTGCTGTGTATTGGAGAAAACCTCTAAAAGGCAACAAAGGTCCCACACAATGCGCCAAGGTTGCTATGTATGGACATTAAGGTAGGTCGATTTAGCAATCGATATTGTGCCATCGATTTTTCGATAGCTTTTACATGAGGAAAATAATTTTCACTTCAACATATCAAAAAAATCATTTTCGATGCGCCCAAATATCAGAAAAATTAAAAAAAAATGACTTTTTCTCAACTTTTATTTGTAAGGTTTTTTAGTAACAAAGTATAACGTTGGTAATAAAAAATCGGCTGATTTAATTTTCTTTCATATTTTTTCCTCATGCCAAAAGCACAGATATATGTATATACAGATTCGTCAAAACTGACGTTTACAAAAGTGGAGTATCAGCTTTTCTTCATTCGAAGAAAAAGGATAGCCATATATTTTTCATACATATTTGGTATTCCTTTTTACGTTGGGGTTAAATGTGTGATCCCACTTTGATACATTTTAACACCGTGACGTATCTGCTCATCATCTGTGGACAAAAGCTATTGAAAAATCGATGGCAATCTATATTGATATTTTGATGCTGTCGATGCTTTGCAGAGATGTCAAAACAAGTATGACAAGCTACGAGTTTTGAGTATGATGCTTCAACATGCCATATAATTCAACTTGTTTACAAAATGTTCATGTTATGCATTGGAATGCTCAAGGCATAACAACTGAGTCAGCAGCTGCCCCGCTGGAATACGTTTTGCATAAAAGGAAAATCGACTTAAATTAATATATTCGCTTTGGACAAAACATCATCAACCCAGTCCAGAAGTCTACAGTAGACATTCTTTTAAAAAACTCGTGTCTCAATATTTCAATCCTTGAGACACATCCAAATATTTTACAGTCGGACCATGTAGCAATTTCTTTAGTTATTTCTGGAAATGTTCAAAATATGCAGAAATATGCAGAGGTCAGTAATCAGAAGCTGGGTGGAAAATTAAATTAGGTGTCGGAACATTGTTACTAATGTAGGTAATCTAGAATTTTGTTTTAATAAATTAATATATATAGTTAATGAAGCTTTCAAGAAAATACCTGTCGGTCGTAAATATTATTGGCAATGAGAAATCTTTGATACTAGTAAAATGTTAATTAGTCAGAGTAATAAGTACAAACGAAATAATCAAATGAATGGAAGATGGCTTAATAATTTACCTCAAATACTTTGTTAAATGGAAAATAAAAGTAAATTATTGTAAAACACAAGCTATTATATTTCAATATAATAGGTCGCTAAAACGTATTCCTACAAAACATTTATATTCTAGGGGAGTTTTAATCCCACTAAAAGATAAGATATCAATTATCTTGGAATTATTTTACATACATATAGATTCTTATTTACAAAATTTGTATTCGGCTAATAATGACCATGTCAAGTTTGGTTTCATAAAGCTGGTAAAACTTGTACCAGAAAATTGCAGATAACAAATTAAAAATCTGAAAATAATACACAACCAATACACCAGATATTCTACTGGTTAAACTCATTTGCAAGGGAACTGACTCTATCATTAAATGAAAAATGCAGTCAAAAGAAGAAACTCAAAAATACAAAGAAGATTACGTATTGAGAAAATTTTGCTCGCTAAGCCATTTTTCACGGTTTTTTATGAGTGCTGCCCTGTTGAAAAATAACTTTGCGACAGGTTTGATTCTCTTATCTACAAAATCGGGATGGTGAGTCTATAAATTCGGGATGATGAGTCTTCAAAATACGCGGATAGTCATCTTAACTCATTATTTCGCCGATTGTTTCAAAATTAGTGACACAGTAAGGATACAGTAAAACTCGGTAATGGCATGGGGTTGCTTTATATGGTGCCACCTTGGGCTAATGCAAAGAATCGATGAAATAATGGGTAAAGAAAACCATCTGCGCAGACTTATACCGATTTTGTAGTTTCATCATCACGATTTTGTATATAAAAGAGGCAATCCAGTAGAAGAAGTAATTTTTCAATGGGATGGCGACCTAATGCAAAATTTCTTATTAATGCAGTTACTAGTTCAATGTCCCTAGCTCAATCCTATTGAGAATTTTTGGTGAATCGTGAAGTGGCGGTTGGAACAATACCGATTAACTCCTACCAATTTGTATGAGCTTTAGCAGCGGATTGAGCACGAGAGGGATAGTATTCCAAATAATGTAAATGAAAAATTGGTAAAAAAAAATATGCCAAAGCGTGTAAAAATTTATTTACGTAATAACGGATTTTGAAAAAAATATTAAAAAAATGCAATTCTTCCCTAAGGTTTTTGTGGGGTGCTAAATTCAGTACCTAGATTTTTTACCTATATCTGGATTACTAAGTCATTAATATACACAATATGGTTTTTTTATGATAGATATTTCAAAGACCTTTGCAACGACGTATATAAGTCCATAGTAAGTTGGACCTACAATGGGTCATAATCGGAAAAAAATTTGAACCAAATTTTTTTTTCACTAAAAGTTTTTTTCGTTAAATATTAAAAAAAAATTTTAAAATTTAAAAAAAATTTAAATTAAAAAAAAATTTTACATAAAAAATTTAAAAGAAAAAAATCCAAAAAAAATTTTTTCAAAAAAATGAAAAAAACAACAACTGGAAAACAAATAAATTTTGTTTACCTAAACATATTTAAAATTTTTATTTTGAAGTATTGTTTGGTGAAGGGTATATAAGATTCGGCCCAGCCGAATATTTCTCTCTTACTTGTTTACTTAGAATTCGATGCTTTTTGTTTTGTATTGTAATTTATTTTGTTATAAGTATATTAAACATAAAATAAATGACAGAACAAATTTTTGGATTTGCTTTATTAGTTTTATTTTTATTCCATAAGAAGTGCACAAAGCAACATGTATTCATTTGTGCAACATGTATTCATTTGTGTACCTATTAGATTGTATACCCTTCTTTGGAGAGGTATATGCTACACATATTCAATACTATTACTATGACATCCATATTCCATACGGCGTGGAAGACGGCCAGTATAATTCCAGTAAGAAAATCTGCGGGATATGGTTCGAATTCTTTTCGACCTATTTGTATTCTTCCATTACACTCAAAGATTTTTGAGCACTTGTTGGTCAATCAAATGAATAAATATTTAATTGGGAATAACCTTATTAGCGACTGTTACTTTGGTTTTCGTAAATGTCATAGTATAACATCGCTCTTATTGAGCCTTACTGATAGGTTACGACAAACTCTTAACAAGGCGTTCTATTAGATTTGATGCAATCAATCATAATAATTTGATTAATAAGCTTAATTTATATTTAAATTTTATTCGAGTTTCTTGCAAAATGATTCACTCGTATCTTTCCGTAAGACAACAATTTGTGTCAGTCCGGAACACTAGTTTATCGCTCCTAACTTGTATATGTGGTATTCCTTAGGGATTCATTTTAGGCCCACTTATTTTTATGCTTTACATGAATTTCATTAATCATGTAAACTTTCCAACTTCGGATATTTTCTTGTATGCGGACGATATCCATTTACTTTTCTTAGGTGCGAACCAATTTCTTGACTCCTTAAATGAACGTATTAATTATACTTTGACTATAACGGATTCATGGATGAGACAGAACTTTTTACGAATAAATTTGAATAAGACTAAGGCAATGTGTTTTGGTCTGAGGGATAATTCCATTTTAGATTTGAGGATGTTTCATACGAATATTGAACTTGATAATATGTGTTGCCTAGGTGTTATTCTGGATAGAAGACTTGATTTCGTTAAACATATTAGCTCCATAAATTCGAAAGTTTGATTTGCATTAAGAAAACTTTATAGTTTGGGTTCTTATCTTCCACAGAGCATCAGAGCTATGGTGGCTAATTCCTTACTCATTTCAATTATTAACTGTGGTATGGAAGTTTACTCTGCGGCTAATCGTACAGCATTAAAGGATGTCAACAAGATAGTAAACCGAATTGTTAGGTATACATATTAGGGTGGGTCGATTTTTTTCACGAAAAATCGTTTAGCAGAAACGCATTCTACGGAAAATTCTAAGAAATCCTATCTTGCGCATTTCGTATTTTTTTCAATGATATTATTTATTTTTAATAGTTTTTTTTATTGGATAAAAGACGAAATGCGCAAGATATGATTTGATTTTAAACCTATGGTTTCTTGAGGAAACTTTCTTAGAATTTTCCGTAGATTGAGTTTCTGCTATACGATTTTTTACTTTTTGATGGTCCATACAAATCGACCCAGCCTAATGCATATATATTGAAATTACGCGACCATGTCTCTTCCCATATTCAACGATTTCTTGGTTTGTCTTTTAGCATGTATGTATGTGAGGCTGATACTTTTAATGTTTTATAAGATTACTTATACAGGATGTTCAAGATTTCATTTGTTGTCAGAATCTCACGTATTTGGAATATTATTTATTATGTTAATTATTTATGTAATAAAATTTAATAGTTTAAATAATATTTTCAAAAATATTGTTTCTTTTATTTTTATACTTAATCGTAGACTGTAAGGAATTTGTATTCCAATGAAATGAAATAGACTGCGTAATAACCTCCAAATGTTTTCTTTTTCATTGCCTCAAGCTTAATCAGTTTTTTATAATTTTTTAGCCTCACATGATTTGTAATGTTCTTTGTAAGATTTTTTATTTTTATATAGTGTAGTGTTATTTAACACCATTTATTTGCATATCTGTTTATATGTAATTTATTGTAAGACTTTTTATGGTATTTAAATGAATGAATTATAACCCATTATAGGGCTTCTTTAAATTAAATAAATAAAAATAAATTAAATAAATTTGAATGTAGGCATTAACAAATTGAATTTATGAAAATTTTTTTTTTTTTTTAATAAAACATTAAATTTCATTCAAATACAAAATACTCACACAGATACATAAGCACATTTTATGCGCTTAGAACTATTTTTTTAGAGCATATTTTTTGTTTCACTATTTATAACTATTGTATATCTATCATATTTTAGGAATTAACTGAAAATCTTACTGCTCATCGTATACATAGCATGAAAAATGACTGTACAAAAGTTCATTATCGCAATTCAGGCGGTGACAATATTTTGACGGTTGGAAAGAAAGAGTTCAACCATGCAGATCACCAATTGAAATTTAAAGAATCCTGGGTAAATTTTTATAAATGTAAAATTAAAAATAACTCAATAATTATTTTCATTCGTTTCAATTTAGTTGAAAAAGTTTGATCGTGAGCTCGAACCTTTAAAAGAATTTTTAATTGAGTTTCCAATTGATTTTTCACCCTCGTATCCTTACGAAGAAGATCCCGAAATGCCAACTGATTATATGTCTACTCGTTGTCCATCCTGGTGCGATCGTATCTTAATGAGTGTTCAAGCAAAGGAAATAGTTCATGAAACAGAATCTCCCAACATATACAGCATAATGGGTGAAGAGGTCTGCATGGGAGATCATAAGGTACTTGTATTTAATAAGATCATTGTATACAGTAACAAAAAATCATATATAAATTTAATTATTTTTATTTATAATTTAAATATAAATTTCTTTTTCCCTTTTTTTGTGTTTTTCGCGGCAATTTCAGCCTGTTTATTTAAATATTCGCTTAAAATCGAATCAAGGTACTTATAGATGTTGTAGTTGCTATTTATTGAATGCAAATAACAACAAATCAACATCACATCAAATCCCAGCAGGAAATGTCACTCCATTATGTAGTCACGTTGAACAAGACAACACCATTACAAATAGTCTAATGTATTGTCCCCATGCTAGTAAAATATATAATCAAGTGCTGCTGGAATGTAAATATCTAAATAAAAACGTTGAATGTTTATCAAAAACGGATGCAAATGATAAGCGTAATGATAAAAATGTAACAGACGTAGGAGACGGAGTTGTAGGTAATATGTCTCAAACTCCAAGAACTGCTCAATCTAGTCAAAATGCTGATGAAGCGATTACAACTAAATGGCCTCCTGTCAGCATTAATATTATAGATTCAGACAATATTCATGTTTGCATGTGTTCACAAATTTCTAATGAAAATAATGCCGATAGTGTTGATTCTGTAGAAGGCACTATATGCCCAGAATGTCAAAACATTATAAAAAAACAGCCGGTCGAACCAAGATATCGTCTTATTTCGAAACGCCTAATGCTCTCTAACAATATTATTGTAAATCGCATTGACACACAACATCTGAGCACGTATTTCGATATTTCCCAGCAACGGCAAGACCCATACACTCCTGAAAGTGCTGAGTCGCATTCTCCATGCCCAGAACTGAGTAGTTCCACTTCAACATCAAGTAACAGTAGAAGTCCTGCTACGGATAGTCGTCAATTGTTGGATGCAGATTCTAATAAAGTAGATTTACAACAGCATGCTTTGACCGATCTGAATATTGAGGATGTCAAGTTGCACACAAAGAATACTAAACACATAGAAGGAGTTGTCAATTGCGATGATGACGTTAAAAAACAACAGAGGGGAGTTGTATCACCAGTTCAGCTAAAATCTCGGCTCGAAGACTTGCAGAAAAAATCTTCAATACAAAACTTGAAATTCAAAAGTAAGAGGGATGGTGACACTGCTGGGGATGGTGATGTTGATGATGTTGATAATATTTGCCAGTCGACCAACGCAGCTGTACAGCAGTATCCAAATAGTTGCTTGCCCAAATGTTGTAATATTCACTAAATGTTGTGTTAATTATATGCATTAAGGTGGCAATAAAAATATAAAATTTGCATTTTTGAACAACACCATGAGGATTATTGAGACAATTTGTGAACATTTGAGTCAAATCTAACAACTCTTAGCCGTTAAGAACATTAAAAATTAGTATTCTCAATCCCCTAAGTACCAATTATATTTAAATATTTCTATTAAAATATTCAGGTTTGTCACATGCATCAAATTCGTAAGAAAAGGGAAAACAAAAACGTATTAGGTTCTATAGAAAAACGAAAAATTCCACTTTCAAATAAAAAGTGGAAGTAAAAAATTAAAAATGTGTAAAAGAAATATTTTTAAATATTTCAAGTATTCGCACTTTAAGACATTAAAGTTTTTGTAGCTGAACGTTTTTTCGAAAGCAAAACCAATACGTTACGAATTGGAACAAACGATTATTTCCACTTTCGTATAATTTCTGTGACACTCCTGATTATTTAATGTTTTTCACGCGTTTAACGTTTTTGGTTGAAACATATTACTTTTGTTTCGCAAAAAAGTTAAGCAAAAAGTTGTTTAAATAAATTATAGTTTAGAATGTCGAATTTTCCAAAATTGTAAGTTTAACCGCAGTGGTGAGCGGCTTAGAGTTATGCGATTTGTCTTGAATTTTCTCCAAATTTTAGACTAAATCTCATGCTCTATAGTTGCATTAAAATTCTGAAAAAGAGATTCCGTGTATATTTTATTGCCACCCTAATTACATAAATACTTATATATAAATTAGTAGTGTTCAGATCGATTTCAACATTTTTCAAATTAAATTAATATTGGCCTCTATATAAAAACATAATCTCAAAAATATTATTAATTCAAACACAGTTGGAAACGATCTAAACAATTTATTTTTGAACTATTATTTTATTTTGCATTTTTAATTATAATTTTCTAATCATACGTATTACTTAATTTTATTGCTGGCCAATTTATTTTAAATTTTAGAATTGATTTATCTATTATTTTATTTATTTACCTCAACTTTTTAACGTGGCATTGCTGGTCAAAAGGGCTAGGAGTTAGTTAAATAAAAAAATATATATTTTATACGAAATATGTATATTAAGGTTGTCCCGAAAAAATTATCCATGTTTACATCAAAAATTCTCAAAGTGTTTCTACTAGCAGCGCTTGACATTGGAGAACTTGCTTTTTATATGTATTTATTTCAAAAGAACGTTACATGAATAACATTAACATATTACATATCTCCCTTAATAATTTCATACGCGTATAGTAGTTATTACAATATTTGAAGAGCATATAATTTCCTACATTAAAATTAAGTTAAATTTTGGAAAACATTAAAAATGTTTTACATACAATCAGATAATATCGCATTTCAATCAATATCACAAAAGTAATATCGAGCCGTATGTTTATTTTGACGTTCTACAACAACTTTTTAATGGTTGTGGTTTGTAGAGCGAGAAAAAAAACAGAGAAAGAAAAAAATGTGATATATAGTTGTGCCTTTTTCCAAACCACATCCATTTGGACATTTTCTTTTTTGTTTGTTTTCTATTGTCATATTACTGAAACCAGCTGATTCATATCTGTGTAATCTGTGATCAATATATTGAATTTTTTTATGTTTATTTTTTAAATTCGTGAACAAAAAGAATATTCGTTTGTAAATGTTAAATTATATTCGTTCGTGAAAGAGCATGCATTATTCGTTTCAATAATGTTTATGTTTTAAATACACATACATATTTATCAAGAATAATATTAAGAAAAATTCGGATATGGTAGGATCTGTTGAGAAATTTCTAAAAAGCTTTCTGATACCTTTCATGGTATACCAAAATTTAATTTTATCCTTTGAAACAAATATGATACAATTCATTATTGTTGGTACATCGAGTGCTTTTTGGCTCCGTTTGGCAACCTTACGAACATATATTTTGTATATTTATATAGTAGGGTAATTGTATTTATTAATCCACGAGGCGTCGGTTCTGAAGCTTGAAAATACAATTAGCGTTCAGTGTTAATAAATATTTTTTTCTTTAAAAAAGAAATCGTACAAAGAACAACATTATCGTACAAAGAAAGACTCTTTGTGAATGTAATATGTATCATTGTACATATATGAACAAGTTCGAAACTGACAATAAATCAAAAATGTTTATAGAAGTCCTATATTTATACATATCTACTATATTTTATCAAAATCAAGTTGATTGTGATTTATTATATTATTAAGTTACTTAATCATAAGAATGTATAAAAACAAATCTAATTTAACTATAATACAGCCCAGTCATATTTTGTTGAACACTATACACATATGTATATGTGCCTATTATCTATTTAATATATACATACATATATATAGTATAATTTTTAGTTAATTGTATAGAAATGTATAAACAAATTAAATTTGACTTTAATGCAGCCCAGCTGTATTTTGTTGAATACACATTGCTGCGCAATCTAATAGACTGTTTTTATTTAAAAAAAAAAGTTCTATAAAATGTTAATTAATTATATTATTTTGGAATGCATTTTTAATTCAAAATATAAATTTATTTTATTTGTGAAAAATTGTTTTAAATTTTTATTTAAAAATATGCAATCACGTTGAATCGATTGAGAAACTAAATCAATATTAGAATATTTTTATTATGAATATTTCGGTATACTTTTAAAATAAAATTAATCGACTGTTTAACCAGAACACTGATTAATTCTGATTATTCAAATTTGAATAATTTTATTAATTATAAATAAAATAAAAAACACAATGAACTGGGATGTGAGAATTATTGATCAAGGAAGCATCTTGATAAAATCAATTACATATTTATTTAATATAAAATGTTGATTCATCATGTATAATTAAATGATTTTGTTTTTGATTATTCAAAATTCTTGATAAATCAGAAATTTAAATGTTGTGTTTTATGTTTATTATTTAAGTTTATAAATAAAATATTCAAATTTAATTAAAAAAAATAATGAAGTGTGGAAAATCGATTAATGTAATGATACTTAATATAATTACACATCCCTAATTTATATAGTTGATTAAAGAAAATAAATTATGTCGAGGAATTTATTTTTAAAAAGTCTACAGCGCCGTATAAATATATATATATCGTGCCTATTGCTCTATTTAAATCTATATATGTAAATGTATACTACATTTATTACAATTAATTTTTTGTAGTTTATTTTATAGGAATCTCCAATATTACCTCCTTTTATTATTGTTTACATTTGAAATAATTATTTTATTATACATATGTATATCTTTCTTCAATAAAGGAATATATATTTCAATTCTGAAAAAATATGTAAGAGACAGCAAATTAGATAAATATTTTTTTACCTTATAATAAAAAAGTTTTGTTAAAAAATGTGATACAAAATTATCGACGGTGATTTTTTTCCGACTTTCACCGAATTAAGGATTTAGGTTTTTTTTCCTAATTATAAATCTAGCGGTTCGGATATAAATTCAATGATTAATATATTCGCAAATTTTATTACTAAATTTAAGGACGATCGGTCAATAATTGGCTCCCACTTACTCATTTTATTATATTGTTCTCCGTCATCTAAAAATGATATGCTGAAAATTGTACCAATATCGGATAACGTTTAGAGATTGCACATTTTAGCTAAGACATAATTTTAATAAATTTGTCATCAAAAACAAATTTTCCTCGAAATCCGCTGATTTGAAATCGGTCCCACGCTAACTCATAATAGGTACAACAGTTGTATTTTGTATTTTTTATCCTCATTTACCCCCTTATTCATAATAAATTTTTAAATTTATAAAAGGTTTATAAAACAAAATTTCCATACAAAATCTGTTTCATAAAACTTTTATGAAATTTGAGAAATATAAAAATAATTTTTAGTTAATAAAAAATTTTTCAACTTTTTATACACATTTGAAAGTTCTTTATCAACAATATCTATTGGTATAATTACCGCTACGACACTTGCTGCTTTACGTGATATTGCTCTGAAACCACTGCAGACTCTTAGAAAGACTCTCCTAAATATTGCTAGCATGTTCTTTGTTGAGGTGCTTGCGGTGTTCTCCCACACTGGTTCTCCCAACGTGGAGTTAGTTATTCGACTTTGCAGTGGTGCACTGACATTTGGCATCATATGAACCAAGGCATTTGTCACTCCAAATGCATTCTTACATGCATAATCAATGTGTTTCTAAAAGCTGAGTCGGTCATTTAGAATAATACCGAGGTAAGTCAGAGACTATCAATCTGAGGATCATATTTCTGATGTTCTCGCTTTTATTGTCAGAGTCTATTGTTTTTCCTTTCGCTTATGAGGACCAACTCCGTTGGTCTCCGAAGAATGTCCGTTCTTGAAACAAAACCAACAAATGAAAACATTTTCAAAATACTCTACAAGACTACAATATTGTTTTCGTCTGTTTTGATATTTAAAAACGTCCACTGAATCAAATATTTTACGTTATTAAGTGCCATAATCATAGACAACAACCATTATTATTTTATAGAATTCAAAACTAATAACTCAAATATGAAAACAGAATTGGGGCATAAATGTTTAAACAAAATTTTGAAAATGTAAAATTTGGAATTTGAGATCTGCATGAAATTTTATGATTTTTTTGGTATTAAGTTGTAATGGGTTATCGATGTCAGAAAATTTTTGTATTTTTATATATTTTTTTTAGAAAATATTGATATTTTGACCAAAACAAGAAACTAAAATGTGCAACCTCCAAACCATTAATTTCCAAACTTGGGCCCGAAAATTAATCGGCTTTTACACATACACAAAACGATGTTTTAAAATCAGCTATTGTTTTAAAATAAAATAAATACTAACTCTTAATGATGTTTTAAGTTTAAGGTAACAAAACAAAAACTTGCCATAAAAATTTAAATAAGCAAAAAAATATTTATCTATTTTGTCAACGAATTTATTTGTGTTGCTTTTTTTTTTTGCAAATTTTATCTTTTGTATGTGTGATGTTTGTATTATGTAGTAGTGTGTACAAAAGTTTGTATGTAGTAGTTCTATTTAGTTATTTATCCTGTTTAAAAATGTTGTTTGTTTTGTTTGGATATTTATATAAATAATTTTGTGCCTACTATGTATTTCGATTTATGTATATCTTATCAGCATATGTGTATGTATATTTCAGGAATGGATAAATATTTAGCTTATATTCCAAATAAACTACAAGTGATTATAAACGAAACATTGGGAGATGAAGTAGTATGGAAGGAACAATGTCAATTGGATGTTTCTGCTCAATCTGATAAGTTATCTTGTATTAATGCTAAAACTCGTTATATTCAAATACATTCGTTAAACACAGATGACGACAGTATTATTTGCAGCAATTCGTCCAGTACTAACTACGAAAAACTTAGTCGAGGTGTCGTGGCAGATACTGGACAGTGTGATGTTAGTCAAATGACGTTAAATAATATTGAAAATAATCAACCGTTATCTTCCATTCTAAAGGAAACAACTGTTTAAGTAATATAATAAACCAAAATAATAAATACTACGTTTTACTATGAATATAACATGGTTTATATTAATAGATATACAGCGTATAGACCTACATACATATATTTAATCAATAGTACCTTTTTCTTGTCTGGCCCTCTGTTTACCTATTGCTGTTAAAATAAATAAAAAATATTAATGTTGTTAAACCTGGCCAATTCGTACAGATTATATACATACGTAAGAAAACAAAATATGTTTTAAATAAACCGACATATTCAATATTACAGAGAATTAAACTTGTGTTTTTATTTATCAACCATAACATTAGATATGATACGTTGTTATTTTGCATTTTTTTGTGACGATATATATGTAAGTAATAATAATTTAAAAAAATCCATTAAAGTTAATACAAGTGTAACAATTCCACAAGAATGACAACCACGACTGAAAAAAAAAACTGATAAAACTTTTTTTCGAAATGATTTGAATAGGAGAAAACACTAAAATGTTACTATGTGAAAGTATTTAGAGCATATTAGTTTAAATAGTTTAAACTGACTGTGTTTAATTTAGTTTATTTGGTATGTTTTAGGCTAAAATTGTGGCGAAAACTAAGCTCCAAATTAGCATGTAGTATGAAATGAATTTGACTCCGACTGTATTGGTTTGAGGTAACTCCTCTTCCTAATAAATTCAGTGTGTTTCCAAATAAAACACAGACAGGTTTCATAAAAACCTAATGAACAACTAACTATAAAACAAATTTCATGAACATAATTCTGGCAAAAAAGTTAAGTACATAAAAACAGTAATTATAGAAAAAAGGGCGCTAATTTCAAAGCGAATTTAAAAGTTCATGTGGAACAATAACAGTTTTAAAAGAATAACAAATAAAAAGAAAAAAATATTTTAAGTTTAAATGCAAAGGGAGTGTAATTAAACCCAAAGAAAATTGTTAATCATTGTTGAAATGGCTTCAACATACTCGCGCGACAATTGTTAGTGGCAAGTACAGCCATGCCATTGTCCTGAAATAACCCAACCAATAATTGAGCGTTGGGCTTTTGGGAGTCCTTCATCTTGCAGGATTTCGTATTTGGACATTATGACTGCTAACGTTTTATGGCCAATAATACCGTCCACTTCGCGGCACATAGCAAATTTAGAGTGTTTTTTTTTTGTTTAGAAATTTAAAATGCTCCTCCAGCCGGGGGTCTGTAATTGGTGGTGGGACAATCACATCAGCATCCTTCAGCTTTACGGGGTTCATATGTTGGGGAGATATCGAATACACCAAACTCTTTCGCTCCTTGACAATAATCAGGTGTGAAATCTGGAAATAAATTGGCCACGCTTCTTATTAAAAATGAGCATTCACTGTTTGGGTCCAACAACAAATTGACCCACATAGGATTTCCCTTAAGTATTAAATTTACTCTTACGAGTGGTGGGATGATATTTGACCAATGAGATGGCAATGTTGGCAATTCGTCTAGCGAATGTGAGAGATCATGGGGATCGTCTTTTGGATATTCGTCTTGTATTTCCTGAGTAGTTTCTTCGACTGGTATATGAGCATCAGTTTCTTCTCAAAACTGGAAGATGTGACGTTATGGGGACGCTAACGGTGCATTATTGAATGATGTTTGGCACCACAAATTGGGCAACGGTTGGTCGATTCGCATGCAGGACGTGGATGCGTTTGTGCTAAGCAATTTAGGCAGTAGTTCCATTTAGTAACATATTGTCTTCGGGCTTCTGCTGACTTAGATACAAACACTGAGTGCGTGATTTTTAAGGCACAAATTACAACGTGTCATAGCGTTGGCTAGAGAGGAAGAAAAGAGTATATATTTTCTCTTTTCTTCCTCTCTAGCCAACGCTATGACACGTTGTAATTTGTGCCTTAAAAATCACGCACTCAGTGTTTGTATCCTGTGTTATTAGAAATTTTGTTTTGCGACTTTTTTCTTTTCTATATGTGGCTTTAAATTTGAAATCAGGTGGATTAATTTAAAGACTTGTTTGGAATTTTATCACCTGTGTGAAAGGTTGGTAAAATACACAATTTAGCAATAGAACGTATTATAATTCCATTTTGTGTTTTGATCTCTGCAACGTCCCAGACGCCACTCAGTGGGTGGTAATAAATCATCTTTCACTATGACGAAGTCATTGAAGTCACTATGACGAAGTCGTTGAACTCAGTTATTTATTCGTTTTTCCAACGACGCGCAAATATATGTTGTAGAGTTTTTAGACGATCCCAGCGTTTAATAAAATTCACGCTTTCTAACGGAGGTTCTTCAGGAGTTTCAGGGGGAGCTATAATTGGTGCACCTCTCAAGAGATGACCTGGAGTCATGGGAAGTAGTTCGGATGGGTTTTCTTTCAATGGGGACATTGGGCGCGAATTTAATACTGCTTCAATTCTGATTAGCATTGTTGAAAATTCTTCATACGTAAAATTGGGGTTGATTTCATGCTTTTTACGGCACCCTCCCAGGGGCCACCCAAGTGGGGTGCATAAGGTGGAATAAATGACCAAGTGAATCCATGAGCACTATATTTTCCTACGAGTGCCTTCTCCGTGTGTTTTAAGAATTCATTATAACTTTTAAATAGTGCTAAACTGGGTCCATGGAAATTTTGTAGAAATGTGTTCCATTTGACAAGTATATGCGGTGGGACACCCTCATCGCAGCCTGCCTGCTTTGTAGGGAAGGACGAAATTTGGTTCGGTTCTACTACATAATAAAAAAAATCTGACTTCGCATTCCAGCGAATTCCCAAGGTTTTAATGGTGCTAGACTCATCAAACTTTAAGAAATCTTCATCAAGAAAATCCTCCCAGGCCAAGTTATTCAGTAGAAAACTGTCGTTGGCTGTAATTTTCTTCAAGGGGAAGCCAGCTGAATTAAAAGCTCGCGTTATATTAGTTTGTTTCAATTTCGCTACCTCCAGACAAAATATCATCCACATAAACTTCGTTCTTCAAAATCATGGATGCTTTTAGATATGTATGTTTGCAGTCGTTACTTAACTGCTGTAGAGTTCTAATTGCCAGGAATGGCGCACAATTCAATTCAAAAGTGACTATTTTCATTTGGAATGATTTTATAAAACTATCCGTCTCATTACGGAAAAATATCTGCTGATATGGCTGATCAGATTTATGCATCACAACTTGACGGAACATCTTTTCAATGTAGCCGATGAAGATGTATTTGTAATAGCGCCAACTAAGCACTATCTGCATCAAATCTGACTGAAGAATTGGCCATTGATGAAGGACGTCGTTCAATGAAAATCCACTATTCGTTTTCTTAGAGGCGTTGAAGACTACCCGAACTTTGGTCGATTTACTTTCCGGTCTAATAATGGTGTGGTAGAAAACGCTACCTATGATCATATCAATAGCAGCAGGCTGATAAAAGTAGGGATCTGCTGGAGTTAAATTTTTTATTTCTGAATAATTCTGGAGTTTTATAGGACGGGATGGTAAAAAGTTCGCTATTTTTGGCGCCACAACGGCCAACATTTTTTTAGAAGTTTGATACTCTCGATTTCACAGTGACAAAACACTTTCCTTTGGAACTTCTTACAATTGTTCCACTGAAACCTGATATTTGGCGGGGATGCTTTTCAAGTGGAATTGCAAGCTTTTGTTGTATACGAGTTGAAAGATAACTCTTTTCTGCACCAGCATCTAGAAGAGCTCTTACGGTAAATAATTCTCCAGAATTTTCTATATGAATAAGTGCGGTAGGTAACACTGTAGTGCCTTCACGACGAACAATTTTTGTTTTATCTATTTTCTTTATTGAATCTTTCTTTTTAGAAATTTAGAAACGAACTAAATATGCTTGAATATTACCTTGAAGGTTGCTATCAGAAACAAACGAACTTTCGACTTGAATATTAAAAGCATTGGTTTCGGTTTCAGTACTTGAAGTTGAACTTTTCTCATTTTGCGAAATTTGTTGGGAATGGCTAGTTGGTACACTATTGGTTTTTGAATTTTCAGATTTTTCAGAACGATGTGAATCAAAAATGGATCGTAATCGGGCAATTCAATTTGATAATTCTTTAGAATTGCTAAACAGTCGTTAACTGTGTTCTGAATTTGCCTAAGAGACTTGATGTTTTTATTTTGAGCTGGAGTGACCGAATGAATATTTTTAACTTGATCTTGTACCAAGAGCCTTCTATTTTCAGATCTGTTCTTTAATTTCTCCCAAGCCAATTGAAAATTATCATCTACCAAGTCAAAGCCTTTTATGGCTTGTTAGGTCTCCCCCCTCACTTTGCTTCGCAAATAGTATAATTTTTTGGATGGAGCTACTGATGAATCTTTTCCGATAACTGCCTGGAACATATCTCGGAACGCAGGCCACTTGGAGTAATCATCGTCGAAATTTTGTATGTCACATGCTGGCAACTTTAATGTGGATCTGCTACTTGTAGTACTTTTCTCATTTATTGTGGTCTTAAAGAAACCTCATCTTTATGGTCGTCACCCTCAGTTTCCTCATCTTCTAAAACATATTCCTCATATGATTCGACTGACATGACCCATATTCTTTCTAACTCTTATTTTTGACATCAAGAAACGCAAACGAACAATCTATGGGACAAGTTCACTCAAAGTTTGTGCAGAATACTACCAACTGAGTCAGGTCAAATTTGCATCTTCTCTTTGATGCCTCCATTTTTCTTATTCAGACCGAAAAAAACCTTAATGACCCAGATCAAATCCGAAAAATTTCTCAAAAAACTGTTACTTCCTTAAACGTCAACCTCGTTGTGGAGCTACACGTCTTCTTGAGGAAGCAAATATTTTTGTTTGTATTAAAAACACGAAATAATAATGAACCAAATACTTAAATTATTATTTCCAAAACCGCACTTTGTTGCAATTTTGTTTTTCAAAAATTGTTTATAAATGTTGATTTTGAAAGATCTAATCTTCAGCTGATTTCCAAAAAAAAAAAAATTAACAAAAATATTTTTCAATCTATATAAATTGATCACGTCTCTGTTGTACCACTATACCACCAATCGTACTTTTGTTTTATTTAATTTTTTGTAGGAAAATTGTTTTTCTTGAAGAAATTGTTATTAATTATTTATTTAAAATACCTTTTTTTATTTGTCAACTATCCACCTGATTTCCCAGCAATAAATTCTCCAAATTACACACAAAAAAATCCATAGGTTATATTTCCTAAAAATATAATATAAATTTAACTAAGTGCAAGGGTAGAATGGCATTTACAAAGTTTCTTAGTTAATATGACTAAAATTTTAGATAATTTCAATGTTCGAAAAATCGACTAAAATTTGTTGTTAAAATTCCTTATAAAATTGTTTAATTCACCTATGAAAGCAAAGTAAATTTATAGTTTAATTTTTGATAATTTGACTATGGAACAATTGTAACATAAAATTTATTTATTTACAAATTATATTTGGAAAATCTTTAGCTTTTATTTAAAAAAAATTTATTTATAAAATGAATTTTATATGTATATAAATGAAATTTGATAAAAATTGTTTGCAGATGCTTTTTGTACGTGATTCGCATCAGAATCACTCAGACCGTGAACTCATGCGCTTTTGTTGTTGGCGTAAGACACGCATAGGGCATCTAGCTGAATTATATTGAGCCAATTCCGACACTGCATTGGCTGTTGACATACCGGTTAGTCCCAAATAATTACAAACCTCATCTGTTGATGTTCGAGACCAGATAAATCTTCATTATCTGTTTGTTTTTCTAAATTTCTGTTCCTAATTCCAATAGTTATATTAACATAGTTTTTAGGTAAAGTGTACTGTTTGAATTACCTATTGGTATAGATAATAAAACTTAGTTTTTCATTTTCATACAAAAAGAAATCAACTATGCAAGCTTAGTTAATATAGCCTCGATTATTTTTGTGTGTGTAATTAACAAATATTAACTCACCGCTCTTTATAATGTTCCACAATTATTTTAGATTGGGAACCTCTGACTTCGTTTAAGTAGTTAGTGAAGTCAGACAACTTTGTTTTTTTTTTTTTTTTTTTTTTTTTTTTTTGAGACACTTGTCTTCATACAATATTCTAACGGTTTTTTTTTTTTTTTTGTTAAGTACTTTTTTTATACCCTCCACCACTACAAGTGGTGAAAGAGGGTATATATACGTTTGTCATTCCGTGTGTAACATTGAGAAATATTCATCTGAGACCCAACAAAGTATATATATTATTGATCCTTATGAAATTCTAAGCCGATTGAGCAATGTCCGTCTGTCTGTCCGTCTGTCTGTCTGTGTAAAACACTCTCACGTCCAAAATACATAAGCAAAATTAATGAAGTGTATACCAAAATGTTTATAATTTTTCTAAGCAGTTTGGTATTGAAAATCAGCAAAATCGAATTGGTAGAACCAGGGTTATGGATCAAAATGTAAGACAACCTCCAAAAATTTTGATAATTTTCAAATGATTTTTGTAACTTTTGGTAAATTCATTGCAGAGAATACCATGAAATTTTGCATTCATTATTTATATGATAAAACGACAAATTCTGTTGAAAATGGAAAGAATCGGTCCATAATTTCTCGTAGCCCCCATATAAATTTCTTCCCGAAATATGGTGTTATCTATATATATAAAAATGGATGTTTGTATGTATGTGGGTATGTATGTATGTATGTATGTTTGTATGTTCCGAATGAACTCAAATACGGCTGAACCGATTTTGATGAAATTTTCAGGGAATCTTCAGAATAGCCCAGCGGGTAACACTGTAGTCAGATTTTTGATTTTCGGTATGTGGGCGGAGGGGCGTGGCAAAATTAAATTTTTACATTTTACCGCTAATGCCATCTATATATATAAAAAACGGCTGGACCGATTTTGATGAAATTTTCAGGGAATCTTCAGAATAGCCCAGCGGATAACACTGTAAAGTCAGATTTTTGATTTTCGGTCTGTGGGCGGAGGGGTGTGTAAAAATCAATTTTTTACATTATACCGTTAATGCCATATATATATAAAAACAGATTTGTGTATGTATGTTCCGCATGGACTCTTCCGAAAAGCCTAGCGGGTAACACTGTAAAGTCAGATTTTTAATATTCGGTCTATGGACGAAATGGCGTGGCAGAATCAAATTTTTATACAATACCGCTAATGACATAAAAAAAGATTATTGTATAATTGTTGATCTACCTTTTCTTCAATTCTTACAGATAGTTTATTTAGTTTCCTATATACAGGCTTACAAAGTCAGTGATTGTTGTAAAAAAAAATTTGGCAAAAAAAATTTTTTTCAAAAAAAATTAATTTTGTCGACCAAAAAATTTTTTTTTCAATTGGAGAAATACATAAATACTTTTTTTATTCCCAACGTTCAAACAATGACAATTTTCATTTCGTTGCTTAACATCATTCTATAAATTGTTTATCAATCGATGATAAACAATTTTGTTTACTCTTGCATATTAGGTGCATGAATAAGAAATTTCCATATGAAATCTATGAAATAAAATAATATTTTGAATAACTCTCCGCATTCCACTTTTAATAAAAAATAGCGGTTTTATTCAAATAAAATTTGTTTTATAAAGGGCGTCTACGTCTAGAGCCGCAGAAACGGGAAGAGAACGAGAATCACGGCTTCAGCAAATGCGTCGCATTGCATCTTCATCGAGTGCTGCAGATACACCTCAACAGCATATCGAAAGACTAGAAGCCAATCGCTCCCGAATGGCTCGATCAAGAGAAAGAATCGATTTAAAGTTGTCGGCATTTTATTACAATAAGTATGATGACTACAGGAATCACAAAGACGTACTGATTGCCGCAATGGACAAACATTGCTTACATTGCCGCGTTTTGAAGTTCCCTAAGGAATCCCCGGGAATGTGCTGTTCGAACGGTAATGTTATTCTGCCACCAGTTATTGAGCCGCCTAAGCTGCTTATAAGTTACATTTCCGGCGCCAATCCTATTTCCAAGCACTTCCTTCAAAATATCCAAAAGTGCAACTCATGATTTCAAATGACGTCGGCTTCATGCCCACCTTTAAAGTTCAATGCCAAATGTACCACAGAATTGGATCATTGCTCCCGCTTCCCAATGATGATGCGAAGTTCCTTCAAATTTATTTCACTGGAAATGAATCTACAGAAGCCGAACACTATCAACGAACATGCGTGTGCATTAGCTGTAATATCCTTCTGCCGAAACATTCTCAAAACAATTGTTGGACATCAGAAATGGAAAAATTTCAATTGATCCCGCCACAAATGAGATTTTGTTGTTGACAAGGTATTCCCAAGTATTACAACCAACTACAAAAATTCGGATTGGTTGTGGGAACATGCAATTTTGGCACCAACAAATTATGATGTTAACAAGCTCAATAAACAAATACAATTGAAACTGCCTGGCGAAACAATAAAATGCAAATCGATTGACACAGTAATGAACGAAGAACAAGCCGTCGATTATCCTACTGAATTTTTGAATTCATTGGAACCAGCCGGACTGCCACCGGTTGGATCACCGACTTTGTCCGACACTGTATATTAAAATCGAGATCGATATGCAATATAAAATAGATGTTTTCTAAGGGCCAGCAAAGCGGACCGGGTTCAGCTAGTGGTATATAAATGCCTATGGAATTGCAGTATCCATACAAAATTCAGAACAACTTAATTTTGTGCAAACAGAAATCGCGAGAACAATTTTTTTTGGATCGGGCACTATTTGACCATAGCCCCCATATAATGTTTACTTCCGAAAATCACTAAAATAAACTTAAATATCTTATATATATCGGTATCAGGTTGAAATTTGACTTGCATAATCCTCATGCACATGAAAATCGCTGTAGGGAATTTCATGAAGATCGGCCCATAATTGATTATAGCTCCCATATAAGGACCACTTCCAAAAAACACATTAATTTTCATAAATATCTGAAAAATATCGTTATCGAGTTAAAATTTTACAAAGATTGGTAGTATTAATTCACAAATGGTTCTACTAGATTGTGTGAATATCGGTTCATCTTTGACCATAGCTCCCATATAAGGTCCATTTTCGAAAATTACTTAAATACTAATAAATCTCTTATAAAAGATTCTATCTGGTTTAAATTTCAAATAAATATTACCCATATATACGAAAATCGATGTGTTGAATTTTATGAAGATCGGCCGATAATTGGTCATATCTCCCATATAAGAACCACTTCCGAAAAACACATTAACCTCTATAAATATAGTGACCATAGCACCAATATTAGCTACATATCTGATAATCACAATAATACCCATAAAACTCTTGTAAATAATGTTATGGAGAAAAATATCAAGCAAAATAGGAACAATTATTAAGTATATAAATTGTTAAATAGTACATTTTATTCCTATTATAAATTTATAGACTCTGTTGGAAATGTTAGGAATATGTAGTTATTTCAATTATAAATTGCTGAATTAGATAACATTTTTATACATTTTAAATAAAATATCTTCTACGTAAACTAGTTTTTCTAACAATATATAAAACACTACTATACTACTATACTATACTAGTGTCTATACCAATGTAATTTCTATAATTTTCATCTAATTTAGGTGGAGGGTATTAAAAATTCGGCATAGCCGAATATAGCACTCTAACTTGTTTGTATTTATTTTTGTTGAAATTGATTTATTTATAATTTGATTTATATTTCGCAAATGATATTGCACACACAACGTGAAGTTGGTTTTTTATTTTTAAAATGTTTTTTTTTTTACACAACCACTAGGATTTGTTCTTGTTTTTTTTTTTTGTAGATTAGCCTTTACTTTTTCTTTTTGAGTAAAAACAATGTCGCACAAAATAACTAATAAACACAGTACATACCTTTTTCTTCTGCGTTTTTGCCAAATCTTCATCAATATACTTTTGTTTAGTATGATGTACTTTTCCAGGATGGAATGTACAAATAGTATTCTTGTTGTTGACTGCTTCACTGACACGGAATGCACAGTGAAGTATCACATTACTTCTTCTGCCGTAAGCACGATGAAGTACCCTTTTATAAGACAACCTATTGTCTTTGCGTTGTTGGAGTTGCCGCCGGAGGAGCAAGCTGCCGATTTTTTTTGGAATTTAGTAGACTCCAAGTCACTAATTCTTTCCTGGCGTAGCCTATTCTAGGACTTTTCGAAGGACCATATATTGGTTTGAGGCATGATACAACCATTAGAAAGTAGAATCACTAGGGAGAGAGTTTAAAATGCTATGCCTTGTTACGTCAAATAATAGAAAAATAAAAAACAGAAATAAAAAAATACGAATAATCTATATATCTATATAATATATAAATGTCTTTGTAAGTTTGTTTGTTTATTTGTTTGTTTGTTTGTTTGTTTGTTTGTTTGTTTGTTTGTTTGTTTGTTTGTTTGTTTGTTTGTTTGTTTGTTTGTTTGAGCATCACGCCTAAACGGCTGAACCGATTTTATTGAAATTTGGAACGTAGATAGATACTTACTTGGAAGCGTCAATAGGCTATAAATTTTTTCAATACTTGGACCAGAAAGGGATAAAAAGGGGGAAAAACGTTTAAAATTGGTACCTTTAGTTTTTAAACAATAATTACTAAACGGCTGAACCGATTTTTACATCGACAGGGGTAGCGAAGCGCACCGGGTCAAGCTAGTAACAAATGAAAATTGAGAAATATTTTGTTTATATTTGAAATACAGGACATTTTATAAATCTTACGAGATTTTGTTCAAGTGAACATTTACAAACAACATTTAACACGCATGTTTCTTCTAATATTTTTTAAATTGAATTTAAATTATTTTTCAATTTAGTTAATTTTTGTTGTTTTAATTTTTGATGTTTTATTTCAATTGAACTTTTATTTTTTTTATATTAGTCTGACAATTCAAGACATGTATAATTGAGAACATATTTTGTAGTGATTCTACCTTTTATTGTTATATTATGGGTTTGAGGTAACTCCTCTTCCCAATAAATTGAGTGTGTTTCCAAATAAAAACAATTTCATGAACATAATTCTGGCTAAAAAGTTAAGTACATAAAAACAGTAATTATAGAAAAAAGGGCGCTAATTTCAAAGTGAATTTAATTTTATCATGGGGAACAATAACAATTTAAAAAGAATAACAAATAAAAAGAGAAAAAATGTTTAAAGTTTAAATGCAAAGAGAGTGTAATTAAACCCAAAGAAAATTGTTAATCATTGTTGAACTGGCTACAACAGACTGTTTTTTTGCTATTATCAAATTGTTTATTGAAACCGAATATATCAGGCTTGACACACATTTTGTTCGGAATGGTTTCAATTCCGTAGTTTTTATTCCGATCGATTTCGTTTTAGGTTCTTCAAATTCCGTGAAATTTATTAATTTCAAAAATATTGAATTATTCTGTATTTCTGATTTCAATTTAATTTTTTATATTGAAACAAAAGTGAAGTTTATGGTACAAAAATTGATTAAAAATTTTAGAAAAACAAATAATTACAAAGAAATATCAATTCCACTTTGAAAAATGAAAGTGATTTCATTCCGAAAGAAATTTTCGGAATTAATTCCACTTTCGATCGGAATTAAAATCTATTTATTATAAAATCATCCAAAGATTATTTTTATTTAAATATGACGGATTATAAAGGAACAATATTTGGTTTAGTGAAAGAAATTAAAAGAAAACATAACGCCTCTCACGATTCGCAAATTTTTGCATATCTTTAGATGTACCTCAAAATTACTTCCGATTTTTGTCACGTACGATATACCCTTATTTCGCTCGATATTTTGGACAACAATGTGTGTAGTGTGATCAGAAAATAAAATTGGAATTGCTTCAAAAGTATTTTGAGAAAATACAAATGTATAAATTTAGAGATATAAAAGATATCATAAAACAAGTAAGAGTACTATATTCGGCCGTGCCGAATCTTAAATACCCTCCACCTAAATATGATGAGAGATGTAGAAGTTACATTGGCATAAACACTTTAATATCCATATTCAATATTTGTTATTATGAGGATTAAGACAATGTTATCGAAATACTATTAAATAAATATATGAAGTAATATAACAATTGTAAGAAATACTAGTTTAAGCAGAAGATACTTTAACTGCAGATTCTTGCCATTTTGAATAGAGTTTGTCATTTATTCATATTATAACGTATGACATTTAACAATTTATATATGTACCTAATAATTGGTTATCATTATCCGATTTGATCAACATTATCCTTATTCACCACAAGTGAAGAAAAATAATATAAAAAAGGGTATACAAATATATTTAGACAAAATTCAAAATTTTTCATATGGATATGAGTTATATCACAAAATTTTAATATATTAATGAATTTTCCGGATATGTGTCTCATATATAATTATGAACCCATAGTCAAAAATTCCAGCAGTATGATTTCTGTCTACTTGTAACTAATTTCTGTTGAATTTTTGATCGATATCACCGTTTATATGCGTTAATGTATTTTTGGGTTGTGGAACTAATTGGAAGCTATGACCTATTATGATTCAATCACCATAAAATAATTTAACGTGATTTCTATGTATTTTAATTGAATTTCATCTTTACAAGAGTTTTATGTGTATTATAGTTATTACCGAAAGTGGAACTTATATGAGGCCTGTTGCAATTATGGACCGATATTCATAAAATTCAGTAGTATGATTTTTGGATTCAAATTTTGGTTCAACATATTGGAGCTGACCTATTATGGGACTATCGCCATATAATACTGTAACGTGATTTCAAAGTATTTGAGGGCTATGATTGTAACATTTATAAATAAAAAAATTAATAAAACTTAATTTAAACGAAGCTATTAACAAGTGTGGACCTTATATGACAACTATATCGAATTATGGACCGATATTTAAAAAATCTTGTAATATGATTCTTGAATACAAATTACTGATCGGTGTACAATTTTGGTTCAGTACAAATATTTTTTTTGGATATTTGTGTAGGTTAATGTGTTTTCCCGAAGTGGTACTTATATGGAGGCAATGACCAATTATTGGCCGATCATCATAAAATTTCGTACAATGATTTTTACATATATTGCAGTTTTTGGATTCGAATTTCAACTTGATGACTTTATTTGTAAGAAATTTATGAGGGTTTTAGTGATTTTCGGGAGTGGACCTTATATGGAGCTATGGTCAAATATGGACCGATATTCACAAACTACAGTAGTATGATTACTAGATACAAATCACTCATCTGTGTATAATTTTATTTTGATATCGATATGTTTTAGATATTTATACAGGTTAATGTGTTTATCGGAAGTGGTCCTTATATGGGAGCTATGACCAATTATGGGCCAAACTTCATAAAATTTGGTACAGTTGTTGCTATGTATATGAGTTTAATGTATGTCGAATTTCAACATTATTAAGATATTTATAAGAGATTTGTGAGTACTTAACTGATTTTCGGAAATGGACCTTAAATTGGAGCTACGGTCAAATATGGACCGATATTCACAAAATCCTGAAGTATGACTTCCATATATAAATTACGGATCTGTGTAAAATTTTGGTTTGATATTGATATTTTTTAGATATTTATGCAGGTTAATGTGTTGTTCGGATGAGGTCCTTATATGAGAGCTATAAAAAAATATGAACCGATCTTCGTAGAATTCGGCGCAGAGACTTTTGTATATATGGAGATTATTTGTGTCGAATTTCAACTCAATAGCGATATTTTTAAGGAATTTATGCATGTCTAAGTGATTTTCGGAAGTGAACTTTGTATGGGGGCTATGATCAAATATGGGCCGATCCACGAAACATTCAGTCTTGTGATTTCTCTTAGCACGAAACTTATTTTTGCTGAATTTTGTATGGATACTGCAATTCTGTAGGCATTTATAGACTATAGCACCATATTTCGGGAAGAAATTTGTATGGGGGCTACAAGAAATTATGGATCGATTCTTTCCATTTTCAACAGAATTTGTCCTTTTATCATATAAATAATGTGTGCAAAATTGCATGATATTCTCTGCAATCGATTTACCAAAAATCAGAAAAAAACATGTGAAAATGATCAAAATTTTTGGAGATTGTCTTCCATTTTGATCCATAACCCTGGTTCTACCAATTCGATTTTGCTGATTTTCAATACCAAACTGCTTAGAAAAATTATAAACATTTTGGTATGCATTTTATTAATTTTGCTTATGTATTTTGGACGTGAGAGTGTTTTACACAGACAGACAGACAGACGGACATTACTCAATCGACTTAGAATTTCATAAGGATCAATAATATATATACTTTGTTGGGTCTCAGATGAATATTTCTCAATGTTACACACGGAATGACAAACGTATATATACCCTCTTTCACCACTTGTGGTGGTGGAGGGTATAAAAATAATCAGGTGCAGAAACTACAGGTCATCATTTTTGGAGGTTTTTTACTCAACAAAATCTGTGTTCGCACAGTGTATGAATATACGTTTGCTGCATACCATACACATTGGCTTACTACATTGCAAACAAAACTGTGTAGTTTTTCGCTTTAGCCTAGTCGGGCATATGTAGCGCAACTTACGAGCAACAGAGATCGACTCTATCGGAGACGGAGGCACCAATTGTCTCGTAATAATCAAGGGAGCTATTGGTTGTGTTGACGTTTTTCAAGTGTGGTAAAATCATTTGTCTTGCAAGCTTTTTTAAAAAGTCTGAAAAATATCCAAAATAATAATTCTATGCAAATATTACGTTAATTTTGATGTGGGGCAAATTTTTTCCACTAAATACTTACGCTGACGTGGTGGTAAAATATTTTCAAAGATAAAATTACGTAAATGATGACGAGTGGTAGTTTTTACACCAGCATGTGCGCAGCTCCGCTCCTGATATGTCTAGCTCTGCTAAAATACAACTGAGTAACAACGATCACTATATGAGAAGATACTAAGAAAATTAAATTGATAGAGCGCAATGGAAAAGAGTATTTTAAAAAAATTTAAAGAGAGGGCAAATTTTACCACCACCTTAACAGTTAAAGGTTAAAATAGTACTTTGAAATTTCTAAAAAAAATTACTCGAATAAATTAACCCTCTAATATATGGAAAATTCATCGCAGCTCAGACCCAGTACTTCTACGACCGCCTGAACATTAGATGTAGAAGTTCAAAGCGAATTCATAGAAGGCGAATTCATATATGGAAAATTCATCGCAGCTCAGACCCAGTACTTCTACGACCGCCTGAATAATATACATAGAAACATGTGTGTGTTCCACATTAGATGTAGAAGTCCAAGGCGAATTCATATATGGAAAATTCATCGCAGCTCAGACCTTCAACTTCTACGACCGCCTGAATAATATACATAGAAACATGTGTGTGTTCCACATTAGATGTAGAAGTCCAAGGCGAATTCATAGAAGGTGACCTCAGAAGAACAGCTGATTATTTTTTTTATTCAGTTATTTAGACAAGTGAACTGTTAATACAAGTGAATGGTGTTGTGGTGAAAAATACAATAAACCCAAAAGCAAAAACAACAATAAGAAACTTTGACAGTTCACTTATCTTTTAACAAAGACAAAGTACCTGCTGTTTTTGTACATGTTGTATTTGTTGTAGTTCTGTCGTCACCTTCTATGAATTCGCCTTGTAGAAGTCGATACAACCAGCGTTACCGTTGGAAAATTTTGAAAAGTCGCACAAAAAGGGGATTCTTGAAGAAAAAGTCTCACAAAAAGGGGATTTTGGCAATAAAAAGGGGCAACACTTTTAAAGGAAAACAAAAGTAAACAAAATTAGATAAAAACTTTTTTATTGAATTTTTTAATGATGTTAATGTACATATAGACAAATTCATTTTCTTTTTTTTTAAATTTTTCCAAATTTTTATAATAACGATTTGGCAAAAAAGACTATGTAATAAATAACAAAAACTTAAAGAAAATTTTTAATTTTGTTACAAATTATTTGTTATGATTTGTTGCTTTTTTACATGTTATTTTATACAAATTTTTAAATGTTGCCCACAATTTAAAAAAAGCAAATGATAAAAAATTTGTGAACAGCGTATATTTAAAAATAAAATTAAATATTATTTAAATCACTTTTGGTATTTTCTTTTTTCCGTAACTTTGAAAATTAATAGCAAAAAAAAAAAAAAAAAGGAACACAACAATTATTAAAATTAAAAAACAGTCCATTAAAAGTAAATAAAAAATTATACAAAATTACTAATTTTGTAACAAATTAAAAACTAGATAAAAATATGAAATTAATGAGATACATTAGTTTTGACCATTTTCATCTTCAAACAAGTAAGAGTGCTATATTCGGCTATGCCGAATCTTATATACCCTTCACCTTTGTTGTGGATGCATTACTTGCCTATTTTCAGCGTATATCATCCTAAATATATCAAGAAAACTTTTAAAAATTTTACATATAATTGCTATTGCTATATTGTAGAAGTTACAAACGAAACAACAATCTTATATATACCCTTCTCAAAAACAACAACGACAAACGGGACGAAACACCAAAAAAAAAAAAAGAAAAAACAAAATACGCAAAGCAGTGAAACCAACTCACATCCAAACATACATATGTAAAATTTGTTGCTTTTTTGTCAAACACCAAAAAAAAAACAAAATAATGAAGCCAACACACATCCAAACATATGCACGTTTTGTTGCTTTTTTGTGAAACACCAAAAAAAAAAAAAACAAAAACAAAATACACAAAGCATGAAGCATGAAGCCAACACACATACGTTTTGTTATTTTTTTGTCAAAGCATGCAATAAATTGTCTTTTTTTTATGAAATTTTCAGAGGTTGTCTCGGATTTTTGCTCATATCTCCGTTATTTATGGACGGATTTTGCTGATTTTAAATAGCAAAATTCTCGAAAGCATGTCTGACAGAATTATTGAAGATTTGGATCCCGAAGATATCTGGCGTCTTCAGAAAATTGATTTCAACAGACAGACGGACAGACAGACAGACAGACGGACATGGCTTAATCGACTCCGCTGTCTATAAGAATCCAGAATATATATACATTATAGGGTCGGAAAATTATATTGTGGAAATTACAAACGGAATGACAAATTTATAAAATTTAAAATGTTTGCAGTTTTCATTACTTTTTTAAGTGGTAGTAAATTTTTCAAAAATAGTAATATTTCAACTTAATAGTACAATTTAAACACATATTTTACAAAATTACTATTACTATATTTACATTTGATTAAATTATTTTTTTGATAAATTACATCTATATTTCTTTATGAGTTCATCACTCGGAATCCAATCTTCTAGGTCCATATATAATACATTTTGTGCCGAAAGCATGGACTCGCATGAGTCCACTTTTAATCTGTTGGATAATTTATTTTTACCCGTTCCGCCGATGCACTACAATGTGGCAGAGTAAATACATATGTTTCAAATTCATATAAATTATAATATAAATAATCATTAAGCCTGTTTTTTAAACTACCAATTTGATGCCAAAATTCTTCTGGGTTTGTAATTTTAAACATAGTATCATATGTTTTGTCATAAATTTTTGATTCTAACATTTTTAATTCTTGTTGAGTAATTACATCTTTGTATTCTGAAACAATATCATAGTAATTAATCTCCTTATTTGAGCTTAGAAAGAATGAATCTATATATTCTAAAACTGAAAGTTTTTTATTATTTATATCAATCCTTGTTACTATTTCATTACAAAGCTTTTGGTAAAAATTTAAGATATTTGTTTTTATTTCAATGGTACAACTTTTTGATATTTTTTCGATACATAAATCTGCCTCAGCCTCATGTCCAAGTTATTTTTTTTTTTTTTTTTGAAAAAGGGGAAAAAGGGGTCAAAAATATTAAAAAGTGTCAGATTTAGTTCATTTTAGTAAAGGGGCACAAAAAGTGTCAGCGGTGCTGAAAAAGGGTCAAATTGCGACTTTAGTCGCTCAACGGTAACGCTGGATACAACTGCTGATAATTATTTTTGCCTCAATTTTCTTCTCTCATCGTTCAATAACATTTCTTCTTTGTCTGCCAAATTATCGTCTACAACAGTGAAGCAACCTGTTCTGTAGCTTCAAAAACATTTTATCTCCTATTCTCATATTTTTAAGAGCATCACAGACTATAACAGAGGTCAAATTTGACGTTTCAAAAATGCCAAATTAGATGTTAGGGCAGCTCTCTTCAAGAGTAATAAATAAAAAATTGTTAATAAAAATTTTAATTAAAACAATCATTTTTGTTGTCTTCTTTACCAGAATCACAATGAAATTGAATTATTGAACTTAACATTTTTTGGAAACTCTCTCTTTATTGGAATTCTTGCTTTCTCCCAAAATATATGTAACACATTCTCTAATCGCAAGATTTGCACTTTCACTGACAGATAGCTTGACTTCGGGAATATTGTAAAATAATGCAGCAAGAACTTGTCGATTAGATGGTAATTTAGCACAATTTATTTGATGACTAGGTATTTGGATAAGAAAAATTTGCCATTTTTCACTGCCACTACACTATATGAAACACAATATTGAAATAACAAACATAGAAAACATAACATTACCTCACCTTTTATTAATAGATATGTATGAAAGCTTTTTGTTTTGTGAATTTATAACCGCCATGTAAAATTACTATGTACATATATGAAATATAGCTGCTGTTATATGTTTGCAGTTACAATAATTTATGTGTTTAACAATAGTTGCAGTTGCAAATAACTCTTTGAGATATAAATAGCTAACTTACCGTATATTGTTTTGTTAAGACTTAATATAAAATAAATAATACAAAAAAAAAATCTTTAACTAAATTTATATAGAGCAACAAATCATGAATTTAGTTTGTAATTGTTAAGTTTAGTTCTTTGTATCATTGACTTAAAGAACTGACGAGTGTCAGTGAGAAGCATTTTGCTAAACAAATTTTTTGGTAGTCATTACGAAAGAATTCAGCGGTTATGCGCCTTACTATATATGCTTAATTTCTAGGGTCCTATTAATCGATTGTTCGAAAAATACGATTCCCACACAATCGGATTAATATAAGCTTTATTTCATGGTTCTAGTTTAATTAGTGAACCAAATACATAAAATACTATTATAATAAAGAAACAGCACTATAAAGACTCTCCCTTGAATTTTCACTCACTCAGAAGCATATTTGCTTAATTTCATATTTCTAGGTCCATTATTAAAGAAGATTCATAAAGTACCATTAAAAGAACGAAAAAGTACATGTAGTTCAGTTCTCACATTTTGATACCTAATTAATATCCCCTATTCCTAACTCTAACTTCACTCAAATACATAATGTCGATAAGTTTAATAATTTAAAACAGACATCGGCAGAGCGTAAAATTGCCATTGCACACTAACACCACTGTATAGTTTTTGTATGGTTTTGGTGTTGTATCTAGCGTACGTGTGAAAGAAAATAAAACCAGAGAGCTCTTAAGGTGGCTCTTTGCCGATGTCTGATTTAAAATATTAACAAAGTAACATTAGGAGAAAAGTGCAAATTTCCCTTTTACTAATTTGTTTGAAATTTATAAATACTCCATTTTGCCAACATTTGTTTGTGCATTGAGCGGAAACTAGAAAAAAAAAACTCAAACAAAAAATAAGTCAAAAAGTGTTGTTTTCACATAGTTTTTTTACTAATATATATTGTTATATATATTGTTTCAACCTTTTTAAAACGTTGGTTAATTTCCTTTAAATAAACCGGATACTTTTGATTGCAAATAAAAGCCGTTTAGTAGTTTAAAATTTGTAACAACTCTTTATTTATTTAAAATGTACAACAACAACAGTTTAAATAGTCACTCAGTGTCTTTATACACGTTTATAACTTCGCAGAAATGCACACAGACTTTATAATGTACAAGCTTAAATGTACAAGACAGTAGATATTAACTCTAACAGCGCCTATGATAAACTCACTCACGACTGCACCCTCTGCCACTATTTATACATACGCCATCTTTCGGGAATCTTCTACAATGCTCTTAACGGACAAAATAGTACATTCGAATAACTTAAACATTTAGTGTTGCCATACTTATAAACAATGCTAATAACCGCATGCTATCAACATTGTCGATAAGTAGAAGGCAGTCGTTACAGACCGTTACGTTCACACGACAATTGGATCTCCGTTCCGGAACGACCCGAATCATATTCTGCCAAATATTGTCAACTCAGCGACAGCTGTACAAACCGAAAGTTTTTCCCCAGGTGAACAAAATATGTCGGCAATTTTGTTCAGACTCCTTTTAATTATAGACGGCGTTGAACAGAATCCAGTTCCCAGTATTTGGTTCTGTTCAGTGTGTCAACTACGCATAATGCGTAACACCACCTCAGTACAATGCACCGTTTGTAAAAACTGGTGTCACCTGAAAAGTGGCTCAGGACTCACCAGTTACCGCGACTGGTACCCCAGCTTCGTAGGACCATGCTGTAATACGCAGCCTCAGAACCCCAGCACTACCCCCATAATTACGATCACCCAATCCAAACTTCACCCCCCGGACACAGCAGACCCTGTCCAACTCAATGGACATGTTCAATCCAGTGCAACGGCTGCAAAAATTGGTGCTCAGGATTACGCTCGCACAGAGACTGGAGTAATACTTGTTGTTTAAATATACCCCCGGCGACAGTTGCCACCCTAGCCACACCTGTGAAATTCAACTACAACAAACCCCGGCAAGAACTCCACCTCAATTGCCAAGTATATTAAATAAACCACCCCAACAGATCCATACCCGGGGGTCTTTGCATTTCGGGGATTCCCAATTATCGTTTAAGATCATGCAGTTAAACTGTAATGGTATTTTATTTACATATAAGTATGTATGTAGGGGAAATCTTCAGAAGATTTTCTTCCTCACATTTCCACATTTCCTCCAGTTAAAACACGGATGCTAACATTTCCAATTGCCGAAATGCGTACGCGGTAGGAGATACCATCGACATCTCGCCGGAAACATAAACACCTGCCTTTCTTGCGGGCTTCTTCAATCTCGTAGCGCAGCGCGTCTGGTATTCCATCGGCCGTCTCCGCCTTGGGCTCTATAGGCGGCTGCATTTGGTTGTCGATGGCCTATTGGATCAGCTCCTCTATACTGCTGATGCTGATGTCCCCCAGCGAAAGGACATCGTCATCCAGGATGCTCCACGGCAGATCAGCAGGCAGCAAGGGGTCTACTTCTGGGGCTATGGGTGGCGGTGTTACCACGTCATTCCAGATGGCCAACCGGACAGGGGATATGGGCAGTTCAACCAGCGGATCGGTCTCCTCGATACCACTATCGGGATCCATTACAGTCCAAGTGACTCCAATCTGTGCGATGTATTGGGTGTATGACCGGCCACGTCTTATAAAGAGGTCTAATCTAGCCGCCGTAAATACTTTTGGGAGATCACTTTCCTCCGTCTGGAGGGACGACTGGGAGGTATTCATACATTTCGTTTCCTCATCGTCCTCCACATCCTCTTTTTTTTTAATTTCTATTTAGTGTTTTCTTTTCACTTTGTCTTTTTTTCTTTTTTTTTTATTTCATTTTATTCTATTGTTTCTTTATTAATTCAATTTAATTTCTTCTTTTCACTTTGTATTTTTTTTTTCCCACCCAAGGTTTTTTCTCTCAATCGGATCTTACACGCCGACTTCTTATTTCATACTAATTGCTGATGCAATTATTTTTATATTGATACGTCACAAATTGGTTTCTTGACCCTCTTTTTGCTTTTTTTTTTTTGTTTATTTTTTTTTTCTTTTTCTTTATGTATATATTGTTTATATATTTCATATATTTTTATACTTTATCTTTTAAACATTTTCACTAGAGTTGAATTTCTTTATCTCACTGATGTGCGCGATGCGATATCTTTTCTGCCCTTCTCGTCTTAATTCAACAATCACTGGAGAAGATGGTATGTAGACCTGGTACGGACCTTCATATTTCGGTGCCAATTTTGCAGCAAAGTTTTCACCTGCATTAGATAAATGATGCTCTTTTACAAGTACCAACTCACCAATTTCCGGCTTCCATGGTCTGCGACGTAGATTATAATATCGTGCTTGATCCCTCGCAGCTTTACCTAAGTTGTTCTTTACCAGACTGAATATTTGTTTTAATATTTCAGCCTTTTCTTCTGGGCAACAATTTTCAGTTCCGGTTCCTACAGTGACTTCGTCGTATAATGCTACTGGCAACCTTGGTTCTCTCCCTTGGACGATGAAAGATGTACTGTAATCGGTTGACTCTGACTTTGTTGAATTTAATGCCAACTGTAGCTCAGGTATTAGTTCATCCCAGGTTTTTTGGTTCGCACCCACGTATTGGGATATCATTGTCTTGACCGTCCTGTTGACACGCTCAGTGGGATTCTCCTGAGGAGTATAGGGTGCGGTAAGTTGTTGTTGGGTTACGATCTCCTTCAGGTATTTCTGAAACGACTTACAGGTGAACTGTGACCCGTTGTCTGTGATTAGGATCTTTGGGACACCAAAATTTGGTAAAATGCGTTCTCGAAACGCTTTCTGCAAGGCTTCTCCAGTTGCTCTTCGTAAGGGAACTAACTCCGACCATTTCGAGAACTTATCCGTAAATACAAGAAGCATAGAATTTCCGTGCCTCGACCGCGGAAGTGGACCGACAAAATCTGCACAAACGATTGACCACGGCTCCTCCGCAATTCGGATTAGCATTTGTCCGGCAGGAAGCTGTTGATTGGGTTTATATCTTTGGCATGTAAGGCATTTTTGAACGTATGTTTTTACGTCCCTAAACATTCCCGGCCAGTAGTACCGCTTGGAGATCCTTGCGATAGTTTTGCGTATGCCTAAATGGCGGGCGGTTGTCGAGTCGTGGTTCTCTTCGAGCACTCGTTGCCTTTGATATGACGGAACGCAGAGTTTCCATGGGGTGCTTTCTTCGTCTTTCTCTGCCGCCAACAAATGTCGATAAATATTGCCGTTCATCTCTAAGAAATCTGGGAATTTATCCGGGTTTGCTTGGATTTCCTTTCATATTTGTTGCCACCACTCACATACATTATCTTTCTCCTCAACAACTTGGCAAACATCAATCGGATCTAGGGAAAGTGCGTCTGCAACCACGTTTAATTTTCCTTTTCGGTATCGTATTTCGAAATCATATTGCTGCAACTCGAGAGCCCACCTAGCAATTCTCCCGGAAGGGCATTCAATGGAGTTTAGCCATTTGAGGGCCAAATGGTCTGTGATTATCTTGAAGTGGTACCCTTCGATATACGGTCTCATCTTTCTCACAGCCCACACTATCGCCAGACACTCCTTCTCCGTGGCCGAATAATTTGTCTCCGCTTGGTTTAGCTTTCTACTGGCGTACGAAATAACTCTTTCCTGACCAACTGTCTACTGTGTAAGTACTGCACCTATGCCCTAATCACATGCATCTGTCTGCAGCGTGAATTCTTTCGAGAAGTCTGGGCATGCCAAAACGGGTGCTTCCGTAAGGAGCTTCTTCAGGGAATCGAATGCTTGCTGTTGTGGCTCATTCCATCTAAAATGTTTCCATTTTTTCAGCAACGAGGTTAGGGGTAGTACAACACATGCAAAATCGGGAACAAAACGCCTGTACCAGGATGCAATACCAATGCAGCGCCGTAGCTCTCGTACATTGTTGGGTGGCTTTAGATCCTTGATAGCTGCAATCTTTTCTGGATCAGTTTGAATGCCATTCTGTGTCACAAGATGTCCAGATACCTGATCTCCTTTTGAAAGAATTTGCACTTTTCTTCGTTTATTTTAAGCCGGGTTTCACGTAATCTTCTCAGTACTTCTTTCAAATTTCTAATGTGTTCCTCCAGTGATCCACCTAATACAACAATATCGTCGAGATAAGCAAATGCATACGGTTCAATTTCGGCGCCAATCACCCTATCTAGAGTTCTTTGAAAGGTGGCAGGAGCTGAAGTTAGCCCGAAGGTCATAACTTTCCACTGGAATAGTCCCTTTCTGGCCACTGTAAACGCTGTATACTTTCTTCTGACATCGGAACATGCTAATAAACATTCTTTAAATCTATACTACTGATGTATTTTGCATTTCGTAATCGATCCAGGATGTTGTTAATTCGGGGTAACGGATACGCATCTGGGATAGTGTTGGCATTCAGTTGACGGTAATCCACATATAACCTTAGCGTACCGTTTTTCTTGGGAGGCATAACAATTGGAGCGCTGTAGGGGCTATTGGACGGCTAGATATATCCCTTACAAATTAGATAGTCTACTTTCTGATATATTCGTCTTTGCATCTCCGGTTTCCGTTGCATGTACCTTTGTCTTACCGGTCTGTCATCTTTTAAAACTATCTTGTGAACTCCCAGTGTTGTTGGGCCTTCTACGCCTTCAAATTCACACATTTCTTTTCTTAGGAACTCGGAAATCTTCTCTTCCGTTTGGGTTGTTGTCACAGGCTCACTCATAATCGATCTCACCACCTGCTCCTGGGTCTCCAACACTATGGTCTGGTCTGCACATCGTATCTCTACCTTCATTTTCTTTAGGAAATCTAACCCCAGAAGAACTTCATCCATTATACCAGGCATTACTCCGAACTCCAAGCTACAGAAGCCGTTACCTAACCTCACTTCTGGTTCGACCGCTTCTTTAATGTCCATGATTACGCCATTGGCCAATCTTTTTCTGTTTTTCACTTTCCTTACATCACTCGCAATACGCAGTTGTCTTGCCAATGCTTCACTTATGTAACTCTTTGATGCTCCGGTGTCAATAGTTGCGTCTTTAACAATGCCATCGAAGTGAACATTTGCTAATAAACGAGAGTCGGAAATTCTAAAGGATGATTGATCTGGTCCATCGTCTCTCTCTCTCTTGCTGTTGACGTGGACCCCTGGCATTTCCCGCATTTTCTGGATTTCCGTTTTTTCTGCAGCACTCTCCTTCCACATTGCCAACAGAATAAAACACTCGGGTTTTGGCAGAACCGATATCCATGCCCTTCCTCTCCACATCTTCTACATGCTGTAGCAGGATTAATGGCTGGAGCTTCGTCGGACGTTAAAACTTGTCTTGTTCGATCATCTCTAAGAGGCCCTGTCTGACGGATTTCGCGATAGTCACGGCCTACTTCTGGGTGGTTTGCTCTTATAACCTCATAATTCTCGGCCATCTTAATCAACTCGTCCAAGGTTTTGAAATCGTTTCTCCGAATCTACAACTGATAAACCACCGCGCAGTTCCAAAATATTCGTTCGACTTGTTCATCTTTAGAGTACCCTGCATGTCGCATCATGTCTTCCATCTCGATGACGTAGTTCCGGAACGTCTCACGAGGTTTCTGCTGGCGTTTCCGAATTTGATCGCCAAGCTCTTCAAAGTAACGCGGTGGTAAAAAAAAATGCCAGGAAATCCTGTCTAAAGGTTATCCAAGATTGCCAGTGTCGATTGTTATTCCTAAACCACAAAAGAGCGCTATCCTTTAAGAGTTTTAGCATAGTTCTTGGTAGCATATCCGTGTTTAGCTCATTCACTTCAGCCATCTCTTCCACTCTTTCCATAAAACTTAGCGGGTCTTTCCCGCCATCAAAACGAAAAGACCACTTCCTCACAATATCTATCACGTTCGCGTAGGACATTTGTGGCGTGCGATTAACCGCACGTTGCGGCGACGCCGTCGCAGGAGATAATATAGGTTGTTGAGGGGACCTTCCGTCAAATGAAATAGTTGGAAGCTCTAGAGTAGTTGGTGTTGCACTTCGGTTATGTCTCGATTCCAATTCTTCTAACCTGGCTATCTTTGTGTTCTCCAGCAATAAACCTTGTCAGCCTCTTCCGCATCTCTTCCACTGAACCCGTCGCCTCTGATGCAAATTCTTCCAGATACTGACTCAGCTCTTTCTTCCTCAAAAGATATACCCATGATGTACGTACCATTTTGATAACTAATTACGTGTTGTTAGTATACTCAGCCGCTTCTTTTATTATTATTTTCTCTTTATTATTCTATTCCCTTTTTTTTAGTTTAATTAAACAAAAAAAAGGTTTCTTATTTTCTCTACGAGACAGTGGCCAACCTTCACAACTAACTCCTGTCTACCAATATCGAATGTAATTCGTTATTGGTTAATAAAATCACTTTTGGATGTAAATCCAAATTCCCTAAATTCCTAGATGTTATCCAGGAATTTCCTAATGCGCTTCTAAAGAATCCTACCACTGACTACTGTATACCAAATCGAATTGGATTCGTTTGGTAGTCTAACTCTCTTTGGATGTAATCCAAACACCTAAACTTCTTGGATGTTATCCGAGAAATTCCTAATAGTATTCTCCTCACTGTGTTTTATTGGATGTAATCCAACAGAATCTGTTTCCCTATGTGTACTGTCCTGATTGTAAACCAGAGCAATACTAAAAGTATTTAAATTTCGCCACGTGTTACACACCAGAAGAGAGTTATACGCTGCGATCCAGCCAAGGCGAATTCATACAAGGTGGTGGCAGTTCTACAAAAACAACAATTGGTCTTAACAAATGTCAAAAAACAAAAATTAAAAATTAAACAAAAATGTATTAAAACTTAATATAGTGTAGATAATTGAATAGTGAGGGCTGTACTTCTTTATGTAAAAAATAAATATTTTGTTAATAAGCTTAGAATATATAGATATTTAAATATAAACAAATGCTTTGACAACTGTTAGAACCAAAAAAGCGAAAAAAAAAGTTATCAGCTGATTGACTGACTCCACCTTGTATAAATTCGCCTTGGATCCAGCCTTCTTATATTAATTTCTTTGTCGCTTTGTCGCATTCTCTCTAATTTTCTTATTTCCTTTTACTCGGCCTCTCATATCACAATTCGCCGCAACTCATGCTGCACCCAACTTGCTCTCATCTTTTCTCTCACTCATGTACATAGCTTTTAGTTTCCATTTCTCTCTGTATGTTTTCCATCGCTTCCATCCCATAAGTTCTCCATTCATTTTCTCTCTTGTTCGCTCCTAGTTTTCCATTCCCGTATACTCTCGCTCTTCCTTGCCACTCCTGTAACTAAAAAAGCTTGAACCAGCGTTACCGTTGGAAAATTTTGAAAAGTCGCACAAAAAGGGGATTCTTGAAGAAAAAGTCTCACAAAAAGGGGATTTTGGCAATAAAAAGGGGCAACACTTTTAAAGGAAAACAAAAGTAAACAAAATTAGATAAAAACTTTTTTATTGAATTTTTTAATGATGTTAATGTACATATAGACAAATTCATTTTCTTTTTTTTTAAATTTTTCCAAATTTTTATAATAACGATTTGGCAAAAAAGACTATGTAATAAATAACAAAAACTTAAAGAAAATTTTTAATTTTGTTACAAATTATTTGTTATGATTTGTTGCTTTTTTACATGTTATTTTATACAAATTTTTAAATGTTGCCCACAATTTAAAAAAAGCAAATGATAAAAAATTTGTGAACAGCGTATATTTAAAAATAAAATTAAATATTATTTAAATCACTTTTGGTATTTTCTTTTTTCCGTAACTTTGAAAATTAATAGCAAAAAAAAGGTACACAACAATTATTAAAATTAAAAAACAGTCCATTAAAAGTAAATAAAAAATTATACAAAATTACTAATTTTGTAACAAATTAAAAACTAGATAAAAATATGAAATTAATGAGATACATTAGTTTTGACCATTTTCATCTTCAAACAAGTAAGAGTGCTATATTCGGCTATGCCGAATCTTATATACCCTTCACCTTTGTTGTGGATGCATTACTTGCCTATTTTCAGCGTATATCATCCTAAATATATCAAGAAAACTTTTAAAAATTTTACATATAATTGCTATTGCTATATTGTAGAAGTTACAAACGAAACAACAATCTTATATATACCCTTCTCAAAAACAACAACGACAAACGGGACGAAACACCAAAAAAAAAAAGAAAAAAAAAATACGCAAAGCAGTGAAACCAACTCACATCCAAACATACATATGTAAAATTTGTTGCTTTTTTGTCAAACACCAAAAAAAAAACAAAATAATGAAGCCAACACACATCCAAACATATGCACGTTTTGTTGCTTTTTTGTGAAACACCAAAAAAAAAAAAAACAAAAACAAAATACACAAAGCATGAAGCATGAAGCCAACACACATACGTTTTGTTATTTTTTTGTCAAAGCATGCAATAAATTGTCTTTTTTTTATGAAATTTTCAGAGGTTGTCTCGGATTTTTGCTCATATCTCCGTTATTTATGGACGGATTTTGCTGATTTTAAATAGCAAAATTCTCGAAAGCATGTCTGACAGAATTATTGAAGATTTGGATCCCGAAGATATCTGGTGTCTTCAGAAAATTGATTTCAACAGACAGACGGACAGTCAGACAGACGGACATGGCTTAATCGACTCCGCTGTCTATAAGAATCCAGAATATATATACTTTATAGGGTCGGAAAATTATATTGTGGAAATTACAAACGGAATGACAAATTTATAAAATTTAAAATGTTTGCAGTTTTCATTACTTTTTTAAGTGGTAGTAAATTTTTCAAAAATAGTAATATTTCAACTTAATAGTACAATTTAAACACATATTTTACAAAATTACTATTACTATATTTACATTTGATTAAATTATTTTTTTGATAAATTACATCTATATTTCTTTATGAGTTCATCACTCGGAATCCAATCTTCTAGGTCCATATATAATACATTTTGTGCCGAAAGCATGGACTCGCATGAGTCCACTTTTAATCTGTTGGATAATTTATTTTTACTCGTTCCGCCGATGCACTACAATGTGGCAGAGTAAATACATATGTTTCAAATTCATATAAATTATAATATAAATAATCATTAAGCCTGTTTTTTAAACTACCAATTTGATGCCAAAATTCTTCTGGGTTTGTAATTTTAAACATAGTATCATATGTTTTGTCATAAATTTTTGATTCTAACATTTTTAATTCTTGTTGAGTAATTACATCTTTGTATTCTGAAACAATATCATAGTAATTAATCTCCTTATTTGAGCTTAGAAAGAATGAATCTATATATTCTAAAACTGAAAGTTTTTTATTATTTATATCAATCCTTGTTACTATTTCATTACAAAGCTTTTGGTAAAAATTTAAGATATTTGTTTTTATTTCAATGGTACAACTTTTTGATATTTTTTCGATACATAAATCTGCCTCAGCCTCATGTCCAAGTTATTTTTTTTTTTTTTTGAAAAAGGGGAAAAAGGGGTCAAAAATATTAAAAAGTGTCAGATTTAGTTCATTTTAGTAAAGGGGCACAAAAAGTGTCAGCGGTGCTGAAAAAGGGTCAAATTGCGACTTTAGTCGCTCAACGGTAACGCTGGCTTGAACTACTGACGAATGTAATTCACCAGTAGTGTTTATTATTAGGGTTATTGTGGGGAATGTAATTCACCATCTTTCGATGGATGTGATCCATCGTAACTCAAATACTGGTGAATGTAATTCACCACCAAAAAAAATCATCACCTGAATAAATTTCATTTTGGTTTTTATTTTATTATATTTATATTCACAAATTTATGTTTTTTTTATTTTATTTACATATAAGTATGTATGTAGGGGAAAATCTTCAGAAGGTTTTCTTCCTCACAATTGTAGTAAGAAGGGCCTTCTTCAAAGTCAGATTATTAATTGAAATTTTATTTTCAATTTTATTTCTTATAACTAAAATTCTTAAAAACTAATATTGAGTGATTTCTAAATTACTCACTAACTTATGTTCTACTCATACTTACAATATTTTTGTATTCATGAATACTTGTGCAGTATGTAAAAATAAAGGAGGAGCATAATTAGCTGTAAACTCTTTCAATCATAAATGTAATGTTAAGCTGTTGACTTAAAACACATTACGTTAGCAAAAATTGGAAGTCAATAACTTCAAAGTAAAACTACGATAAGTAAAAGATCACTTACATGCATCAATTACTAATTGTGTGTCATATAAAAGGTTTTGTTGCAACAAATATATGTGCACACTACAGCGTGTTAATAACATCCTAATTGCCGCCATTCAGGAAACGAAGCTAACCAGGGATTGTAGACTCTCGGCTTCCAGTAATTATAACATCATTCGGAGAGACAGAGAACGTGACCATGGTCTTGCTTTCATCATAAAGTGAAGCGTTAATTATACATTGACAGTACCACCCCGTCCCTCTCTCCTGACCCCATCCTGGATGTAATGAGCATCTCAATAAGTACTGGAGATATTGAGTTAGAAATTGTCAATGTATATATTCCCCCCGTCAACAGCATTGGGGCTAGTTATCATCACAACATAGCCCACCTTTTGCAAGGTGATAACAGAATTATACTTGGCGATTTCAATGCTCACCACGAGAGTTGGTACTCCCAACTACCAAACGATCCACGCGGTATTTCATTATCAGACCAGATATACGACTCGGACTTCGCTGCAAACAACGAAGACTATAGTTTGGAGAACTAAGAACTCACTCGTGATCCTCAGCCATGCTACTTCACCTCCCGTGAAGTCGAGTTCATTATCTCCAAGTCGAAACCTTCCAAAGCTCTAGGCATCTGTATGATAATGCTAAATAAACTTGGTATATTAGGTTTGGAATATCTCACCCACCTTCTGAATCTCTCGATTCACCAATTGGTGATTCCAGATATCTGGAAGATTGCTCGAGTTACCCCAATTCTAAAACAGGAAAAATCAGATACTCTAGGAGAATCATACCGCCCCATCTCCTTATTATCACCTGTAGCAAAAGTTTTAGAATCCCTACTGCTACCCACCCGGAAAGAGCATTTCCCGCTCGCCACACGTCAGCACGGATTCAGGGAAGCACATAGCATTAACACATATATCCTCCAAAATCGCCAATATCCTCAGCAACGGCCGTGTCAACGCAACATCGTCGCCGCACTGGATTTATTCAAGGCATTTGATACGGTCGATCACTCGATGCTGATTAATGACATCGCGAACTCTACACTCCCCAATGATGTTAAACGCTGGATAGCCAACTATCTACGTGGAAGACATGCGTTTGTAGAGTTCAGAAATCAAAATATCGCAAGATAAAAATGGGACTGCACTAAAATTTCATCAGGTGTCAACATCGACGACAAGTGCCAAAATCACCCAATACCTGGCCAGCATAACAGACCTCTTACAGGAACGCAAACTAAGGTTATCTGATCCGAAATCTACGGTTCCCTTTTCACCTCTTGGACTAAAGAAGTAAGGACGGCGCTTAACATCTCAGTCGAAGGTCGAACTATCCCCACGGTTCAATACCCGAAAATTTTAACCTCCTTCACTTTTCAAGGCACGCAATTTACATCAACCAAAAGGTTAGAAACAGGAACAAGGTCATTAAAGCTCTAGCTGGTGCCTCTTGGGGCATGAACAAAGAGACTATTGTAGCGACATACAAGACGATTGGTCGCTCTCTTCTCAATTACGCAGCACCAGTATGGACCTCATTCCTTAGCGACACTTAATGGCGAGGTTTACAAACGGCCCAGAATAATGCTCTCCGAATCGCAACTGGTTGTGTCAATATGACGAATGTGGATAATCTACAGGTGAAGACGAGGTTACTGTCGGACAGACAACATAATGTGTTGTTGACTAGACATTTCCTGTTGACATGCCATCTGCCGAGTCACCCCAACCATCAGATTCTGATGCAGGACCCCTTTCCCAGACACACCCGGATGGAATTACGACGCTTTCGTAGCGACATCCAAGACGTCATACCATCGGACGTCGACCGATTGTCTATTGCAAGTGCTCGGAAAATGTTGCATCATACGTCGGTTTCTGAAGCCATTAATGGCTACAGATGCAACAAAGTCCTAAATGAACACCCCCTGCGATCTCGGATTGTGAAAGACAATTACCCAGGCATTCAAGATCAATATTGGCACAATTAAGAGCCAGTTGTTGCAGTTTCCTCGACCGAGAATGAACGGACCGAGAATGAACCGTTGCCCTGCCTGTCATCAAAGTCCTCATGATACAATGCATTTATTCAATTGTCCCACCAGGTCTACAAATTTGCGCCCCATAGACCTATGGTTAAGACCAACAACAAAAACAATCGGCCACAGTCGAAGTGATACAACAACAGACCGTTAAATTCAGATCCTTATTGCAAAATCGTTTGGTTTTTGACACCTGAGTTGGGTCGTTGAAAGGCATCGGAAACTTGCCTCTGTATTTATGTATTACTACGTATCCAATTCTCAAATAAAAATTATTTGTAATGAACTAATGTGCTGTTTTAATAATACAAGCGAGTACCATAGGGTACAACTAGAGGCGCAACTGAGAGTAAGCTGAGAGTAACAATAATTACTCTCTTCACACGTACTTGTGATATGTGAATTCAACATACCTGTGAGAGAATTAAACACATCAAAATCATTGAAATTTTAACTTCGATTTTCCGACTTAATACAGACCGAACCACTTTATTATACTTCCGCGCAATATTTGATGATTTTTTTGAACACTTCGCAGCTCATTTTTGTTTCTAAAACACGTTAATTTGGCTCAAATGAAAAAAAATATTTTTTATTAATTTTTGACACTAATTTTATCTGTGGTGGAATTTTTTTTACAGAACAGAGTTTCAATTTTTGGTATTGAAAATAGAAGAAAATTTTAATAAATTAAAATTTAAACATTTTTATAGAACTCTGTGTGTCTGGTGAAAATTCAAAAAGCACCAATACAACCTCAAAACCATAGAATAATATATCCATAGAAGCGTTACTGAGAGGGAGAAAACCTAAGTCTGTTGTCAAAAACCTAAGTCGTGAGAATGTATTAGTACATAGTTTTGAGGTTGTATTGGTGCTTTTTGAATTTTCACCAGACACACAGAGTTCTATAAAAATGTTTAAATTTTAATTTATTAAAATTTTCTTCTATTTTCAATACCAAAAATTGAAACTCTGTTCTGTAAAAAAAATTCCACCACAGATAAAATTAGTGTCAAAAATTAATAAAAAATATTTTTTTTCATTTGAGCCAAATTAACGTGTTTTAGAAACAAAAATGAGCTGCGAAGTGTTCAAAAAAATCATCAAATATTGCGCGGAAGTATAATAAAGTGGTTCGGTCTGTATTAAGTCGGAAAATCGAAGTTAAAATTTCAATGATTTTGATGTGTTTAATTCTCTCACAGGTATGTTGAATTCACATATCACAAGTACGTGTGAAGAGAGTAATTATTGTTACTCTCAGCTTACTCTCAGTTGCGCCTCTAGTTGTACCCTATGCTCAAAACTATGTACTAATACATTCTCACGACTTAGGTTTTTGACAACAGACTTAGGTTTTCTCCCTCTCAGTAACGCTTCTATGGATATATTATTCTATGGCGAGTACTTTGAGTGAACATTTGTATTGAAACATGTATTTTTTTTTTTTGTTACAATAACAAAACACATGTAAAATTTTCTCTGAAAGTACTCGCTTGTATTATAAAAACAGGACATAAGTCACTGTTTATATGTCACTTTGGTTACGGAAAATTCTTGTTTTTATGTGATGCCGTATGGTAAAATTGAATCATTTGAAAGCACTGTTATTGAAAAAAATATAGTAATTGTTTTATTTTTTTTAAATACAAAAATGAATAGATTAAAAATTCTTGTTTGCATTGCATTTCAATTAATGCAAAAATGAAATATTTAAAAAACTTTTTAATAAAAGGCATTCACATTTTGTAAAGACAATGCAGATTTAAAAGTGAGTATTTGTTGTCTCAAACGATTAAAATCTGTGTTAAGAAAAATATGTTTTAAAAAAGTACGTACCAAACTGTTTACCCGGATTTGGCCCAATATACGCTATGGCACTCGAGTTCCAAATAACACTCTGTTAGTTAATTTTTATATGAATCCAGGAACCAATGTTTATCAAACTGACTTTTGTAGACCGATTTTGCTAAATTTCAATAACACATTTACGGAACAGAGAATTTTCGTGTAAAATTTCATCACCCTAGGTCCTTCCCTCTTAGAAATCACAAACATTTGTTTCGGGGAATTGTAGTTTTAAATCCGCAAAAACAAATTTTATATACAATACTTTCTCAAAGTAATGATTTAAAAGTAAACATAAATCATGCCGTCATACAATTAAGAAACATTTATTTAGTTTAAATGGTAAGACGAGAATAGTGAGTACTATTTTAAATGAAATTTATAATAAACGTGACCATTAATTGACCAGATTTTCTACCTTGTCTGGCTAAATATTATACGATCCACTTGGAACGGAATATACAATAATAATCTATTCAATGAGTTTTTTAGCTTTGAAATATCTGCGTAAGTAGAGAACTTGCCATGTTGCCAATCCTAAAAGACAACACATACTAAAGATGCTGAAGAACAGAACACGGCTGTTTGTTTTTTCTGGAAATAGATAAGTATTATAATACATAATTAATAAGTCAATGTTTTTTGTTGCAACTGATCGTTATGAACATTATAGCTTACCATTAGTATCTCTCATTTCCTCTTCGCGTTTACGCATTAAAGCGAAATCTCTTACTATAGAATCCGACAAATCTTCTAAGCGTTTCAAGTCAACTTCCAAGGGTTTAATTTTTGAGGCTTCAGCAATCTGAAAATTATAAAATAAAGCCAATCAGCATAGTCTATTATCCAATATGTAAATATAATACTTACACCCTCGTAGCTCTTTGTTTCAACACCTTTTTTGGTTACAAGTGAAACCTCTTGAGCAATTCCTCGTTGATCTATAAGTTTATGAGTTATTTTTAAAAATTCATATGTGCATGTATTTGGATGTGATTTTATGTATTACTTACGTGGTGGTACCTTTGATATAAAGCAAATTTCGTAAGTATCGTAAACTTCAGACATGAAACTAAATTTTCCTTTTGTTATGTGCTCCTTTTGAGACAAAATGTGACCTTTAGTATCGCGAGCCTAAAAATATCCATACAAATTATTTCAATTGTAGTTTGTGTTAGCAAAACCAACTTACAATATAATCTATCACTTGGCCGGGTACATCAGAAACTTCATATTCGCCCATTACTAATTGGTTGGCTTGTATATCTTCTTTGAGACATTTTTGCGTGTTTGGAGTCAAATGGAACATGACACAATTCACATAACTAATTAAAGCACATAGTAAAACGAATAAAGTGGCTGTTAATTTCATTTTAGTATTGTATTATAATTAATTTGCTTTATAAAAATTCTTTTCGCCACTATAAAAAAAAATAGAAGAAAACTGACAGAAGAGATGAGGTGGCCGATTTGTTTTCGTCTACTTTTTATTGGTAATGCAGGGTAGTGTTGCCAGTTAATATTTTATCTCTCCTAAATATATTTAAAAATCTCCTAAATTTAGGATACAAAATGTTTAACCCTAAATTTAAAGCTCGGCATATTCCATTGGTAAATATAAATCCGTGTTCAACAAGTAAAATTATATAAATCTAGTATGCATATAATTTCTCAAAAAAAGTTTTTGAGAAATAAAATAATAAAAAAGTAAGTTTTCGCTAAAATCATATCAGTTACAATAATTATTCGATCTCAAATGTTTTGTTGTCATTTTGTCATTGGCCTAAATAACTTATATTTTTGTTGAAAAATTGTTATCTGAATAGTAGCGTTCTATAGATGAAACAAAATGTCGACTTTTCGAACTTTCGACTTTTAGTTAAATCGAATTTTTTCCACTATTTTCGACTTTCCGACTATTTTAGACTTTTTTCAAATTTTTACCATTTTTTTTAAAATACATGGTTTCTGCATTTATTGATGCACCTTTTGTAATGTTTAGCAATAAAAATTAAATGTATTAAGACGATAATATATTAAATAATATTATCATTTTTGTTTCTAATATGTAGTTAGATTTAAATTTATAAAATAGTAAATAAATTTACATTACTAATTTGGCATGTTTATTATTGAAAGTTTCTGTAGTTTGTATATACGATGGCCCATAATCATAGTCAAACAATAAAGCCGGTTCTTTTTAAAAACAACTTTAAAATAAAAACCCGCTTTTTATAGTCAAAATTAAAGTATGTTTTAAACTGAACCGACTTTAACTGGGTGTCACCTCAAATGTAGAAAATGTTTTCATACAATATACAACAAAATATAGACAAGTGGCATCGCTGAACAGCTGACTTAGAAAATTAAAAAAAAAAAAACAGAAAGTGACAAACAATAAATGTAACCAGGAAGCTAAAGAAACAAAAAGTTTGTGGTGGAAAAATAGAAAAGGAAAGATTAATTTCAAATTTATTCTATTTTGGTACTAATTTTATTGATTCAATAATTGCAAAATCTCTGCCAATATCTTATAACTTAAAAATTTTTTACTTTTTGTCGAACTTTTTACATGGCGAAGAACAGCTGATGCTGTTGTTAAATGAGTTAAAAACAACTTCAGCTAGTTTTATATTTACATCCGACTTTAACGTCAGAAGTATACTTTAACTTGTCTATGGTAGACCTAAAGTCCACTCTTAAGTAAAGACGACTTTATTTCTCTTAAAATATACTTTATTTTTGACTATGATTATGGGCCGATATGTCTAAAAACTTTTAGTTTTTATATAAATGTTTGGTGTAGAAAGGGCATTTTTTTTATTAACATTCACTTATTATTTATTTTTACATGCACTAGAAAAAATGTAAGTGTACCAAATTGCAATAACATAAAATTATTATGTTATTCTGTGCATATTTTGTTTTAGTATAATGTTGTAATTAAACATTTTTTTAACAATCTTAAAAGTCGACTTTTTTTGACTTTTATCGACTTTTATCGACTATTCGACTTTTGTGATAACTAATCGAATGTTCGACTTTTTTCTGACCAAAAAGTCGACTTAGACTTTTCGACCTTTTTCAGCAAAAAGTCGATTGTTCGAACAATCGACTTATAGAACCCTACTGAATAGACGACTTTCGCACGGATGGACGATTTTTTTCCAGGGCAAGGCGAATTCATATAAGGTGTACTTGCCACTACAACAAATACAACATACATTTTGTTTTTGCTTTTTACCCAAGGCGAATCTAATAAGGTGACAGCCAAGATGCATTTAATAAGGTGCCATCGGGAGCACAGCTGATTACAGACCTAGCATGCTATAATGTCAAACAACATATATAAAAAATATTCGCCGGAACGCCATTATGTCAAACTCCATACATAAGAAATAAGTGAATTCGCTTGTTTTTCGAAACTGCTGTCACCTTGGTAAATACGAATTTATATACAAGGTGGTGTCCAAGGTATATTAAATTATAAAGTAGTGTCATCGGCGAATTCAGAATACCGAGCGAATTGGTTATATTTTTGTTATATGTAGTTTGACTTGTGCCTGCACTTGAAGGCGAATTGGATAAATATCAAAAACAGCTGACAAATAAATCAAAGCGAATTTTTGTTAAACAAAAAATGTTGATAAATTTGAATCTGTTTGTAATTTAATTTATGTTTTTAAAAATAAAACTAATTTCGTGTATTATTATTATTGGTTTTAAAACATAAACGAATTTAACAGCAAAACAAAGTTTGCTTTTACAAAATGTAAACAAAGTTTGACATTTATACTAAATGGTGTTGCATCATTGTATATGCATTGCATTTTTACAGAAATACACCATTGTATAAATTTACAATACAAATGCACAAGATTGTGACTACCGCTATTATGTTATTCCGTGCATATTTTGTTGTAGTATTAAAATTTTTTTAACAAGTCGACTTTTTAGACTTTTTTCGACTATTCGACTTTTGTGATAACTAATCGATTTTTTCCGACCAAAAACTCGTTTTCGACTTTTTCAGCAAAAACTCGATCGTTCGAACAATCGAACAATTTACTTGTAGAACCCTAATCAACACAACTTTTGACAGTTTGGGTAAAACAGCTGATAATCAGCTGGGTCAAAGTAAATTATGAAAGTGGACTCAGTAGAACAGCTGACTATTTTTTTTAAAACTCACTTTGTGGTTCGATCTGTCAAAATTGTTTACTTTGCAATTTTTGACAACTTAAACCAAGGCGAATTGATGTCAATTCACTTGTGTTTGTTGTGTCGAAATATACAACAAACCCAAAATCAACAACAGGCAACTTTGACAGTTCACTTATCTTTTAACAAAAACCATATGATTTTGACAGCACAAACCTTAAACCAAAAACAAAATCGCTTTATTAACTTACTTTGAGCTGGGCTAACGAGTACACCTTATATGAATTCGCCTTGACCCCCAGGATAGCCATACATTTTACATACATTTTGGCTATTCCTTTCTTCCGATGGGGTTAAATGTGTGATGTCACTTTGATATATTTTAACACCGTCACAGATATACGTATATACAGCTTCGTCAAAACTGACTTTTACAAAAGTGGTGAATCAGCTTTTCTTCATTTAACCCCATCGAAGAAAAAGGATAGCCATACATTTTACATACATATTTGCTATTCCTTTCTTACGGGCTTTTGTACAAAGGCGTGCCGCTTTGCGCATCATCGATCGTCCTGTATCCAAGTCGGTCGAAGCGCTTACTAGCGACGAACTGCAAAGGCCCTGCTGGCTGAGCTGGACAGTTCCGACCCACCCACCAGCACAGATGCAGCGGACCAAGCCGCATGGAGGAACTGCTTCATCAGCAAAGTCAACAGCCGAAGACTAAACGTCCGAAGCAAGAGGCTCGTGTGGTAAGAAGGCCGTATAGTGAGGTTGCTCGCAATCCACTTGTAAGAGCCATTATCGACAGGTATACTGGACAGGTATACTGGAAGATTCTCAAAGAGAATCCCTGTCCATCCCCGCAAAATGATGATGCTGGCTGGTATCAGGGCCATGTGAAACTGCTAGCGTGTACTAATGAGCGCTCAGCTATATTGCTAAAACTAGCAATTGCGTCTCTAGGGGAATTGTGGCCTGGCGCGAAACTGGACGTGATCCCGGTAAGCGAGATACCTCGCAGACCGAGATCAGTCGCAGTTATTCCGGCGGAACCACATGAACCTGAGGAGATTCTGGCGTACATTCAGAGCGGCAATCCCAACCAACCAACCCATAACTGGAAGGTGGTTAAGGTTTCCGCTCCTGAAGGTGCGCATAGAAAGGTAGTCGTAGTCCTTAATAAGGTATCCTTGGCGCCACTGCGAGAAACGCAAAGCAAGATCTACTACGGATTCGATAGTATCAAGCTCGACCCCGAAACTTCCGGTGTCAAATCGGAAGCTCCGCAGGATATGGACTGCATTAAACTGGTTGACCCCGCTAGCTCTGAGGACAAAATGGAAACCCAATCGGACTCCAGTATGGTTGGGGATCTATTCTGTTCTCTGAAGATGTTCTACTGGATTCAGACCCAGAAGACGTCTACGTTACGGTCATATATGATCCAGATCATGGTGAAGGTTATATACCTTCACCACTCTAAAGTAGCTTCTGCTGCCCTTCTTCTCCACATTCCTATTTATGGGGAGGAGATTGCGTTAGTCCAGGAGCCGTGGATCCATAACGGCGAAATACGTGGACTCAACGCCAGAGAGTACAAACTATTGTACATAAAACGATCAGGTCAAATAAGATCTTGTATTATGGCTAAGAACCATCTTAATATCTTCATTCTTCCTGATTATAGCGATGAAGATACGGTAGCTGCTGCTTGGGAAACAGACGCAGGTAAGATGTGGCTGCTCTCAAGTTATATGGCGCATGACCAGGTTGGACCTCTACCAAACAACCTGGTATCAACTATGATGCGTGCTGCAAACCAGGCCAAAACTCCGGTGATAATCGGGGCTGATGCAAATGCTCACCACTCAATCTGGGGTAGCTCAGACATCAATGGACGGGGTGAGTACATTTTAGACTTCATATTAGACTGTAATCTGGAAGTTGTCAATCGTGGCTCAGAACCTACTTTCGTGGTGGCGAACAGGCAGGAAGTTCTGGACATAACGCTTGTTAGTGCAAGCCATTCGCGACTCATTAGGAATTGGAAGGTTTTTGATGACTGCTCTCTCGGATCATAGGTATCTGACTCTCAATAGAATTAGAAGTTGAAAAGGTAACTCCTTTTCTAAACAGAAGGAAAACCAAATGGGATGATCATACGCGGATTCTCTATGGTTTACTTCCTAGGGATATTGAAAGCGCTGTGGAAAAGCTCACACTTTCTCTTAGTGAGGCCACTAGGCGTACGTGTACTCCCTCTGCACGCAGAGGAAAGGTTAGACCTCCGTGGTGGTCTTTGGATATAGCGAACACTAGGCGTAGCTGTCGCAAACTTTTCAACGAGGCGAAAAGATCAGGCAACTGGGCACCGTATAAGTCGATGTTGAATAAATTTAAGAATCAGGTTAGAAGCACGAAACGTAGGTCCTGGAGAAATTTCTGCAGTGGTGTCGAAAGTTCCTCTGAGACCAATCGCTTGCGCAAGATCCTGTCGAAAACACCAACTGTTCAGGAATATATTCTAAAACAGGATGGTAGGTGGACCACTGATGGACGTGAGACACTAGAAGTACTCATGGACACACATTTTCCGGGAAATTTGCCACTAGACATGGATAGTGGTTCTCAACCGTATGAACGGACAACTCCGTCAATTATAATTGATGAGCATTTGATAAAATGAGCCATTCGGAGTTTTGACTCTTATAAGTCTCCGGGTCCGGATATCATTATACCTGCTGATCTACAAAATAATATAGATCTAGTAACTCCTTGACTGATAGCTATTTATCATGCCTGTCTTGTATGGTCGTACATTCCAAAACGGTGGACCGAATGCATTGTGATATTCATTCCGAAAGGAGGGAAAGCATCACACACCATAGCAAAAGATTTCAGACCAATAAGTCTATCATCATTCTTGCTGAAAACCCTTGAATGAATTATTGACATCCACATACGGGCGTCTTTAGGACAAGGATCATTATCTCCTTCTCAGCATGCCTACACGAAGGGCAAATCTGTTGAGACAGCACTTCTCTCCTTAGTGGGATATGTTGAGAAATCTCTTGAATTTGGTAATTCCTCATTAGTGGCCTTTCTGGATATAGAAGGAGCCTTTAATAATGTAGAATCTGCATTCATAGTTTCAGCCCTACATGATCTTGGTCTGGACCAATCAACTGTAAGGTTCATCAAGAACCTTCTACGATGCAGGATCATTCGTTCCGAAAAGGGAACGGCTGTGATCACGAGAATGGCCACTAGGGGTACGCCTCAAGGAGGCGTCTTATCTCCACTTCTGTGGAATCTGGCAATAAATTATCAGCTCAGGAAACTAGATCTCATGGGCTATAAAACTGTCGCCTACGCGGATGACGTCGCAGTGGCAGTATCTGGGATCCACTTGGGCACAATATCACAACACCTGGAATATACACTCAGTGTACTAAGTCGGTGGAGTACAGACAGTGGATTGAGTGTTAACCCAAGCAAAACCGAGCTTGTACTGTTCACAAAGAAGTACAAGATTCCTCATTTCTCGCTTCCCCGATTAAATGGTGTTGAACTAAAACTATCGGACAATGCAAAATACCTGGGAGTCATTCTGGATAGCAAACTATCCTGGAAACCCAATACCCTTTCAAGGACGTCAAAAGCCTTAACGGTTATGTATGTCTGTAACTGGCTATGTGATGCGGTCATTAAGCCGACACTATTCTATGGAGTCTCTGTCTGGTGGAAGGCACTGGACAAGGGCTCAATTTGTATGCTATTCGAGAAGGTTTTGAGAAGAATGGCAATCATGATAACAGGAGCTCTAAGAACGACCGCAACAAAGTCGCTTTGCTTTATTAAACTGGATCCCTGTGGATCTAATGGCCAGAAAAACGGCATTCAATTCGGCCTTCAGACTAAACGCGATCCGGAAAATATCGATTACTGAACTTCTAGGCCCTTCATGGTGAAAAATTTTGGTTTCTCAATTCCGCATAATACGAAAGCAATGGACGGATCTCTACACGATACAACGGGTCTCTCAGTCTATACGGACGGCTCTAGGAGGAGAGATCGAGTTGGCGTAGGTGTCTACATTCAGGAATTCGAAGCTAGGTTATCTTTTAGACTTATAAATGAATGCAGCATTATCTAGGCTGAAATATCATAAAAAGGGCGGCTAACTAGCTCAGTTATAACAAGATATCAGGTAGGGATATTCGTATATATACTGACAGTCAGGCGCAATAAAATCTCTAACAGGTGTATATACAACATCTAATTTGGTCCAGGAATGCCGGGCATCCTTAAACAGGATGGCGAGACATTCAACAGTCGTACTCAAGTGGGTACGTGGACACGAAGATACTATAGGCAACTGTGTTGCTGATGAATTGGCGAAAAAGGGCGCCATGCTGCATGACGGACACATAGACTTCCTATGTGGGATTCCGTTATCCAAGTGCAAGCTTCACATTAGTAACTTCTACTATGAGCTTGCTCAGGCAAGATGGGGTTGTGAACCCAAATGTACTATTACCAGAATGATATGGCCCCGACTGAATCGTGGACGAACAACATATATTCTTGGCTTGACAGGCTCACAATTGAGCGGTATGGTGGCGGTCATTACCGGTCACTGCACTTTTGGCGACCATGCGAGGAGATTTGGCTTGTCCTACAACGACTTCTGTCGAAGTTGTCAAAACGAGGAGGAGGATGAGACAATTTTTCATCTTCTTTGTCACTGCCCGGCATTGGAAAATCTACGCTTAAGGTTTCTGGGACGTCGTTCCCTTACTAGTCTCTCTGAGCTCTCGAATTTGAGGCTTGAGTGCATTTATGCTTTTGTAAGGAACAGTAATTGGCTAACCAGACCTAATATGGGGATCTCCATGGAGTGACCAATGATCTCAATCTTCAATCCTAACTAAAAACTGAATGTCCCCTTATCTCTTTCATATCTACTCTGTTCTTCTCTTTTTGCCTCTATACTTTCAGGTAACACAAAGGGACCTATGCCTGGACCCACGTGAGCTGCACTTCTTCTTCACTTCGCGGCTGCCTGGAAACCTAACCTTCTTACGGTGGGGTTAAATGTGTGATACCACTTTGATACAGTTTAACAACGTGACGTATCTGCTCATCATCTGTGACAGCGTGTCGTATCTGTTCATCATCTGTGCAGTGAAATAACTCCCATCAAAAATTAAATAATTACCAAACTTGAAAATTAAATAAAATTACTCATAATAATCTGTGGTTTCATAATTCTAAAAATATTAATCCCAAAAATTCGAAATAACTCCCAATGATATAATATCCAATCCGAAGCAATTTATTTATGTAATCTAACTCCAAATGAAGTAAGGAACCAAAAAAGTGGTATTATTCCAAATTTATTTTGAATGCTTATAAAATTAGTAATTCCACCCATTAATTTAAAGTTGAGCCGATTCTGTTGTATAAACAGGATTGTATATAAAACCATTGGCTATACTGTATACTAGAATAATAAATAATTAAAATTAAAATTAATTTAATAAAATAGCGTTTACAAATTTAAGTGGACAGTGATTTTTTGACACTTTCTGCAATGAAGTGTCAAAAACAAACTGATTTGCCCAATAAAAAATTTTACAAATTTAATGGATTGTGGTAAAAATATTACTATTTTAGAAATTTAATGTATTGTGGTAAAATAATTACTATGGCCCATAATCATAGTCAAAAATAAAGTATATTTTAAGAGAAATAAAGTCGTCTTTACTTAAGAGTGGACTTTAGGTCTATCATAGACAAGTTAAAATATACTTCTGACGTTAAAGTCGACTGTAAATATAAAACTAGCTGAAGTTGTTTTTAACTCATTTAACAACAGCATCAGCTGTTGTTCGCCATGTAAAAAAGTTCGACAAAAAGTCAAAAACTTTTAAGTTGCAAGATATTGGCAGAGATTTTGCAATTATTGAATATTGAATCAATAAAATTAGTACCAAAATAGAATACATTTGATATTAATATTTTATTTTCTATTTATCCACCACAAACTGTTTTTGCTTTAGCTTCCTGGTTACATTTATTGTTTGTCACTTTTTGTTTTTTTTTTTAATTTTCTAAGTCAGCTGTTCAGCGATGCCACTTGTATATATTTTGTTATATATTGTATGAAAACACATTCAACATTAGAGGTGACACCCAGTTAAAGTCGATTCAATTTAAAACATACTTTAATTTTGACTATAGTTAGAAAATAATAAAAAGCGGGTTCTTATTTTAAAGTAGTTTTTAAAAAGAACCGACTTTATTGTTTGACTATGATTATGGGCCTATATTTTTAGTAATTATTTCAATATTTCGTGATTTATGAGAAAACACCATACACTATCAAAAAGTGACATCAAGCGTGCTAAAAATCAAAGGCCCATAATCATAGTCAAAAATAAAGTATATTTTTAGAGAAATAAAGTCGTCTTTACTTAAGAGTGGACTTTAGGTCTACCATTGACAAGTTAAAGTACACTTCTGACGTTAATGTCGACTGTAAATATAAAACTAGCTGAAGTTGTTTTTAACTCATTTAACAACAGCATCAGCTGTTCTTCGCCATGTAAAATAGTTCGAGAAAAAGTCAAAAATGTTTAAGTTGCAAGATATTAGCAGAGATTTTGCAATTATTGAATCAATAAAATTAGTACCAAAATAGAATACATTTGAAATTAATCTTTCCTTTTCTATTTTTCCACCACAAACTGTTTTATTCTTTAGCTTCCCGGTTACATTTATTGTTTGTCACTTTTTTTTTTTTTTTTTTAATTTTCTAAGTCAGCTGTTCAGCGATGCCACTTGTCTATATTTTGTTGTATATTGTATGAAAACATTTTGTACATTTTAGGTGACACCCAGTTAAAGTCGGTTCAATTTAAAACATACTTTAATTTTAACTATAGTTAGAAAATAATAAAAAGCGGGTTTTTATTTTAATGTTGTTTTTAAAAAGAACCGACTTTATTGTTTGACTATGATTATGGGCCAAAATGTTTTTGATTTTCCATCAAACGATGTTGGTGTCACACATACAAACACATTTTCACTAATATGTATGGTGCCCTTAAAGGTTTATTTATTTAATTCGCTGTAATTTTCTTATATTTGTGGCTTCCTTTGCTAACATTTGCAAAATGAACTTTTACTTGCTTGTGTAAACACTCAAGCAACTTGTAAACATTAGGATGTTTTTTTCGAAATTTTCGATAATGCGTATACTCAACTTTAATCAATCCACTTGCATGTGTAATTCGTCGTCGAAAATCCAAAAGTACGTAACATCACTTTTTATAATTTTACAGGAGAAGCAAAAAACGTTATAAAATGTAAAATATTTGAGATATAAAGACAAATTATCGAATATGGGCTTATAACACAACAACAAAACTATTTCAGAAGAAAAATATATATTTTACCAAATATTTTTGAAGTTATGTGTGTTACGTTATTTTGGATTTGTGTTTTCTGAAACAAAAGGACGTATCATCATAATTTTTTTTAACAAAAAACATTAAATATTGGATGTATGACTTAAAAATGTGAGATTTTTTCAATATTATCTTGAATATAAATTTATTCATAGTATTGGCTATTGTTAGATATGACCTTTTCTCATCTTTCCGGCAACATACGAATTCCGAGCCAAAAGAACGGCTCATCTTTTGAGGCCCAGAAAGAATCAAGCCAATATCGGATACTCTGATCTGAAGTGTAGCGTATCACAGATAGATCGTTCTGTATCAATCGAATCAAATAGTAGTCGGACGGGGAGGTTCTGGACTAAAAATACGTAGTTTCCAACAGGTATTGCATCATGTGGCCTAGCGTTGACATGATGGAATATTAAGGTTTCATGTCTGGTCGCATATTCTGCGCGTTATTCGGCCAATGCTCACATCAAATGAATATGTTGCGTTCAGTACAGGTCCCTAGCGATGGTCTGGCCAGATTTCAGCAGCTCATAATAGATAGGACCCATTTGGTCCAACCAAATACAGAGCATTTCCTTAGCGCCAGGGTTATATGGCTTTGGTGTCGATTCGGCTGGTTGACCGGACTTCACATACGATGTTTTACGCTTCGGGTTATCGTAATGTATCCATTTTTCACCGCAAGTAATGATTCGGTGCAAAAATGATTTTTTTTATATCGTTCAAGCCGCATTTCAGACATACAAAATCGTATTTAAATGTCTCTCTGCTTCAATGCGTATGGTACCCAATTTTCACTTTTGGATGAATCCTGCTGCTTGCAACAGTTTTGAAATAACTGATTGAGTGATTCCAATGATTTTGCAAGCTCTTGTTGAGCTTGACAACAATCTTCATGGAGTAATACCTCCAATTCTTGGTCTTCAAACTTTTTTGGCTGGCCTGGGCGATTTTTCCGTATCAAAGTCCCCACTTCTGAACCGAACAAACTCTCCCGCACATTCACCATAAGCTTGGGTTAGCAATCGCTTTGTTAACACAAATTCGACATTTTGGAAGCAAAAAAAACTTTATTGTTTACACTATAATGTTCAATAACTAAGCGAGAATAAATGATAGATATGTAGCCTTCGAGAATAAATGAGAATAAATGATAGATATGTACCCTTCAAAATGACATATAAAATATTAAAAACAAAAACTTCGTGACTCATAAGCCAATTAACGGATCATATTAACTGTCTCCAGATTTTGTATAAGTTATATTTATTTTTTTATAATGCACACTTTACCTTGTCGAATAGATGGTAAACTAAATCCACACTAATAAATTAAAAGAAAAATAAATGCCAAATATTTTGTTTTCAAGTGTGATGATACGTACTTTTGATTTATGAAAATCATGCACATGTTGATACGTAGTTTTGAATTCGTTATTTTTGGACACAGAAGTCTAAAAATTTGTAGAGGCATGTAGTTTTACCTTATGAATCAGAATCAATCAAAAACACGATTTTGATTTTTTTGATGATACGTACTTTTGGATTTTCGACGACGAATTGCTAAGTGTAAATCCTAGTGGTTTACTACTTTAGTTTACATCATTTTTGGAAAACTATTTTCAATGAGTAAACAGTTACCACCCGTCAATACTTGACAAATATTTATCATAACAATTAATGACGTTTGTTTTGAAAACAAAGTTGTCTAAGCAAAAGCACTAACAACTTTGTCATAACGAAGCAATAATACTAATAGATGGGACTATACCAGATAATTTTGTATCTTGACAACCATTTTGACGTTTATCATGATATAAATTTATCAGGTATAGACAGGGCGTTAACGGTATTTACCCCCTGTGTATACTTGACAAATATTTATCATAACAATTAATGACGTTTGTTGTCAAGACAAAGTTGTTTAAGCAAAAGCACTAACAATTTCTTCATAACGAAGAAATAATACTAATAAATGGAGACTATACCTGATATTATATTATTTTGACAACCATTTTGACGTTTATGATGATACATACATAGAGAATAGACATAGAGCGGAAACTCTCCTGTTAAAGACCTAACTCAGTTGTCAGAAACCTAAGTGGTGAGAATGTATTAGTAGAAAAAACTATGAAAAAAACAATCGTATGTGTGATTCTTTTTGGTAATTTTTTTGTTTGAGTTTTTTCTAGTTTCCGTTCTATGTTTCTCTATGGATACAAATTTATCAGGTATAGACAGGCGGTTAAACATTGTTTGTCGCGAACTACTTAGATATAAGTTTATGCTTCACTCGTTTTTTGAAAGCCTTGTATAGCACTTCGTTCCTTATATTTGAAAAACCGTAAATTTTGATTTTTAATAAAGGAAAGAGAATTCAATTCTTTTGTTTGATTTAACCAATTTAATAATTCTGGTGTTTTATTTTTACAATTTAAAACGGATATACGCCGAAACACATTGTAATGTTAAATTACCATGTTGAGCTAAAATGAGTTCTACGACAGGCATAATATAATATTTAGCTATTACGATGGATTAAACTAAATTTCAACAAGAAAAATAAATAGATTTAAATATTTTTTAAACATATACAAATAAAAGTTGTGTAAAATACCACCTGGTATACAGACATGAAATGCTGTTAAAACATGATGTTATAATACCCGTCTATAACAGACATGAGATGCTGTTAAAACATGGAGTTAAGACTTCATTTAAAATTTTTAACTGGCCTACCTAAATAAAAGCGTAAGGCGGAACGTTTCTTTACGCTTAGCTTTAACGCTGAAATAACATACCTAAATAAAAGCGCCAACGCTACGTCAAACAATAAAAACAAGGTTATCAAAAAAATTAATATAACAACCCGGATTATTTAAAAAATAAAGTACATTGCAGTATTGGTGTTTGATTTTTGTTTCGTGATTTATAAACTAAAATTTTATCAAAGAAACTAAATATCAAAGTTTAAAAAATGTGTTTCTTGCATATTTGTTTCTCCTTTTGTATGTATGTGTTTACATTTGTTGTGTTTTGCAACTAACTTCACTATTAAACGCGCTGTCAAAATCGGATTTTCCAATTGCAAAGCGTTGCCGTCGCGTTATTTCGGTATGCTGCATACAAATTGTATGGGCATGAGAATTTTTGACAAGTAAAAAACGCCTTACGCTCCAATTTAGGTATGCGTGTAATATGTGAATGGTGGAGTATAGTACTCATGTCAATGTTAAGATATTTCATTATTTATTTATTGTCAAATTCTAAAAAATCTCGTGTGTGATTTTAGTGTATTGTTGTAGTGTTGTAAATTAAAAAAGCCACAAAATGACTGCTGCCAAGTCATTTCATGTTATAAAAGAGTTGTTAAAACACATGGTTTAACAACCGTGTTAAAAAATGAGAAAAACGCAAACATGATGTGTATACCTTAAACTAAAATCATGTTAGTGTTAATGCATTTTATGACATTTGTTGACACACTAAAAAAATGCTATACAATAGAGATGTAAATGAGTTGATTCGATATTTTTCTATATGAATAAAATCACTGCATTTGTTGTGTTTTCAATCATCAACATGTGCTAATTATATTGCTTGCAGTGCTTGCGGTTTCACAATTGATTGACATTTTCTCAATCATTTTTTAAATGCCGTTAGCAATAACAACTCAAAAATTATTACTGTGTTTTGATTTGTTTGCAAAGTATTAAAATTTTAAACTAAATTTCGTCTTATTTTGATACAATAAACTCCGAAATAATAAAAAATATTGAAAATTGTGTTTTCCGTGTTGTTAAAAATATAAATATGCAAGAAAAATTCTTCTAAATACAGCCTTAAATTTATTCAAACATACTCATATAGGGGAGTGTATATTAACTCAAAAATTACTTCTTATATTCATATCACTCATATTGATTCGCTGCTTTTGTGAATGGTAAGAGTTTACAGAACATGCATTTTGTTACAAAACACTTTATGTAGTGAATCATGCAATGACAGTTTTCGTTTAGTTTATGTATAGTGATAACTCAGTATTCATTTTTGCAAAATAAAAAATATGTCATTTGAATGGTATTCATGCACTAGGGTTCTATAGTTGAAACAAAAAGTCGACTTTTCGAACTTTCGACTTTTTTCGATTTTTAAAAAGTCGACTTTTCGAACTTTCGACTTTTGGTAATTTATGAAAAGTCGACTTTTCGAACTTTCGACTTTTTAGTTAAATCGACTTTTTTCGACTTTTCGACTATTTTCGACTTTCCGACTATTTTCGACTTTTTTCCACTTTTTACCATTTTTTGTAAAAAATACATGGTTTCTGCATTTAATGATGCGCCTTGTGTTAATTTTAGCAATAAAAATTAAATGTATTAAGGCGATAATATATAATATGTAGAAAGAGCATTTTTTTATGAACATTTACTTATTATTTATTTTTGCATACACTAGAAAAAATGTAAGTGTACCAAATTGCAATAACATAAAATTATTATGTTATTCTGTGCATATTTTGTTTTAGTATAATGTTGCAATTAAAAATTTTTTTAACAATCTTAAAAGTCGACTTTTTTCGACTTTTATCGACTATTCGACTTTTATCGACTATTCGACTTTTATCGACTTTTGTGATAACTAATCGAATGTTCGACTTTTTTGTGACCAAAAAGTCGACTTAGACTTTTCGACTTTTTTCAGCAAAAAGTCGATTGTTCGAACAATCGAACAATCGACTTATAGAACCCTATCATGCACATCTCTGCTATACAATTTTATTCAAAAAATGTTTTAAAATGGGGAGTTTTTGAATTAAAAGTTTCTGGCATCATTGTCATATGTACATTGATTACCAATTACTTTTTATTTTTTTGTATCAAGTAGCCATGTTTTTTGCGAGTAACGATTTATTATTTCAATAAACGTTTACAGTAAAAAGTGGAACTACTTCGTTTTCGACTAATTTTGTATACAATATTTAGCATATTTTTAAATATAAAGAAATTAACTGTATAAAAGGTAAAGTACATAAACATTGTTGAAAGGTGATCAAAATAATAGTTTTATTATTTATTGCTTTAAAAAAACGCAACATTACGAAATTAATATAAAAATGGAGGACATAAAAAAGTTGCTGCAACAGAATGAAGATTATTTAATGAGCAGCTCTAGTGATAATGAGACGGACAATGAATCATTATCTGTATGGAATTTGAGAAAGCACGATGATGAAGTTGCAAACAATCACATTTTGGAAATGAAATGTTCAAATTCCATAACCTCAAAAAAGAGAAATGGAGAAAAAAGATTACCGACAAGAAGGCCCGATCCAAACGTCTACAATCGTAATGCTTTGTTGGCAAGAGAAAATAGACGGAAGAAAAAAGTTTACCTGGAAACAATCGAGAAAGAGTTACAAGACGCGCGGAAAGCTAATCACGCTTTGGCGAAAGCCCTAAAGCGACAGCAGAAAATTGCTCAGCGTCTTGAGCAAGAAAAAAAATATTTTGAGGGGCTGTTTGCAAATAGATCCGAAATATTGACTCTCGTGAATGCTTTAAATTTTCGACGTAATCCTGAATCTGAATCTAATAAGTCTCCATTCTCGACTTCGAGTAATAATGACGACTATATCCAAAACGGAATAAGAGGCGTGATGAGCCTTAGCAGTAGTATAAATGATGCTGACGTACTATCAGTACAGTTTGATAGTCCTTCTGATGGTAGTGTAACTGCCCCTTTAGATAAATCTTTGTGTGATTTCTCATCATTTGATTTTTGTACTTTTCCCGATTTTTTCACAGATTTGGAAAATGGCACCGATAGCAGTTTGCCCAGCACCTCTACATCTTGGGATGACATATGGGGTGAAAATGGATTTCATATTGATAACTTAATTTTACCAGAATCTACACTCCTACAAAACAAAAATGGTATAGAAAATATTAATCGTGATCACTGTTATGTGTCCAGTTCTACATTGGGTTGCATTCAAACACCCAATCAGAAAAGCGAGACTAGCGATTTTATCGATGTTGAAGGGGATTGCTCAAACATTGGTATATTCGGTTCATCTAGTAATTGGAACCAAGCATGTCGAACACCACCACTACAGCTTCTAAGCGACCAGTCATCGTCTTAAAATTTTTTGTTGTAAAAAATTACATTTGGTTAGTTGTTTTTATTTATTCATAAGTATTTTTATATCTTTCCCATTTATTTAAATATTCGTTCCTTTTTAATTAAGTTTGAACATAAATCTAAGTATATTTTTAAATTATTTATAAGTAATTTAATAGAGCAGGGGAGTAGAAGTTAGAGATAGCAAAAATACTGTTTTGCTTAACAATTATTTCCAAGCTTTTGATGAAATGGTTACTAAATACTGCTTTCGCCATTTCAGGCCATTTTTGGATCATCACGGATGCTGCGGAAAGTGCTTGACGCTGATGTAAAGCTCGCACAATATGTAGCATCTAGTAGTCAAGGTGGGTTGTAAACTCGACTCAATATATTAAGAGTGAGCTATAAGCGTTTTATCCATACAGTAACTGATACACTGAATTGAATCTTTTTACAGCATGCGGTTAAATTTTTTGCAATCTATCACGGAACAAAAATTGTTACAACAATTGCAGCAAAAAATAGTATCGTTTCAGTTGAATGAAAGCTGAATGCAAGAACAAGTCTATCGAATTTTTTCTTGCAATCGGCATTTCACTTTGTATGCATCTTATCATATGTATAAATCCATCAACTGCAGTTTACTGTACATATGATAACTGGTAAAATGTTTGAAGATACAAAAATCTTCATCACATTCTCTTGAATTTTGTATAAAATGAAACTAATTAATTCTTTTTTTTATTTGAGTATTACTATTGAGTTACAGATTTGAAGAAGTATTCCGACTAAATATCGCCAAAAAAAAAAACTGCAAAGACTAGAACAGCCAACATAATCAATTCTGGTTTTGGTGTTTAGTTGCAATTTTGACGTAACCTGCTTGGAAAATAAAACGGTATGTACCTCTACTACTACTCCCACTTTGCTATTATAGTGTTATTTAATATTTTACAAACTTCTTACACATTAATTAAATATATTATACTTACGTATTATACATATGTTAACTACAACTACTTTTAAACAATTTATGTTTATAAATAAAAAAAAAATATAGTCAATGAAAACTTCAAGCTAATTGTTTTTTATTTATTTTTACCTGCCTTTTTATGAGTACATTAACCAGATGGGTTGGTTACACTGAATAAGTAATTATGAATTTAAGGGTAGAGGTAAAGACGGGTTGTGTACAACATGTTTACACATCCACTCGGATACATTTAGGGTCCATTGTGATTCCCTTCAAGAATACGAAGTGAAATTTAAGAAATAGAATACAATCGTAAAATGCAAAATAACGTTACATCACTTTTCATAAGTTTATAGGAGAAGCAAAAAACTATATAAAATTAAAACTACATGAGATATTGAAACGAAATTTTCAAATCTGGATTACAATAAAACTAGAAATATATTTTATAAAAAAAAATATTTTTTTTAAAGTACACTTTATTATTTTGAATTTTTGTTTTCTAAAACCGAACCATCGTATCATCAATATAAACTTGTATGTGAAGAAATAAAATCTTATATAAAAATATGTTTTTTTATATTAAACTAGTTTATGCCGTTGCGCTTCGCTAATCTTATCGTAGAAAAATAAAAAATTAATATAATTAATACCGGTTTTTTGTTCGTTTTTAATTGTTTGAATAATCTTCCAATTATATATAGAAATAACTACTTTATATGGTTTTTATTAAACCTCATTCAGTTATAAGACATTGAATATTGTAAAGTTTAAAGACTCACAATTACAGTACTCTAGATATTCGAAAATAACTATTTACTTTGTACGATAGGTGTCACGCCCACTAATCCAATCCCGACCATTTTCAGCCAAACTTTGTAAAATGATAAGCTATTTATAGTTCTCATGATATTTACAAATAACTATTTACTTTGTATTAGAGGTGACTCAACCCTTTTCCCATCATTTCCATTTTTGGTTGAACTTTATGCCGTGATATGAAATTGATTCATATAAAGTTTGAAGACATTCACAATTATAGTACTCCAGATATTCGAAAATAACTATTTACCTTGTATGATAAGTACCATCCCCATGATAAGAAATTGATTCAAAGAAAGTTTAAATAATTTTACGATTATAGTTCTTTAGATATTCTAATTTGTTGGTAGGCAAATAGAGAAAATTAATTTGTGTGCATGAATGGGTAAAAAATAAAATATCCGCAACAACATCAAGCAACTGAATGTATTTTTACGCTCTATTTTTAACAATCGGGTTGTGTACGTGTAAATTTACGAAAATCTTCGTAACTTAATATGAACGCGCACAACTGTTTTTTTATATTTAACTACCGAATACGCAATAAATATGAATCGTTATCATATTAATGTGCACATATACTGAAAATAAACAAACTATAAACCAATGCCATATATGCACAAGCTTCATAGTAGAAATATTTGTTGCAGTTTTTCCGAAAATATTTTGCCTAACAAAATATTTAACGTTGCAGCTAGAAGATAAAAGGAACATTTTTCATTTTTAAAACATTTGCTGCCCAAATATTTTAATATTTTTTGGTTAGCAAAAACAAATACATTGCTTGTGTATAATATACAAAAAATTTACTACAAAAACATCAAACATGCAAACATATTGCAGCGTGAAAACCATAAACTGCAAACGATATGCGCAGTAAAAAATTCAAACAATGGAAATTTGGATGATGCTAAATGTAGACTGCCAAACCATACGAAGTTGAAAAATGTAAAATACAAAATTGTGCGAAGTTAAAAAGCGAATATGTTAATTTATGGAAATATTTTGCCGCACATAGTCACTGAGTAGAAAAATGTGAAAAAAAAACTATGAACAATGGGTGTACAAAATAAAAATTTATATTGAATTATGTGTTAATAAAGAATTTAAGTGCAATGAAATAGAAGTTTTATTTTTTGAGGTATGTAATTGTATTGTGAAAGATAGGAATGCAGTGAAAATACATTAAATAAGATTGTGGGCAAAGGATAGCGGGCGATATTATTTTATTGAATTTTTTGATTAATTGATTTTTTTAGTACGAATTCAAATGTATTCCTGCTACTTGTAATAGGAGTCCAGAGAAATGAGTAAGATATAAAAAAAAATTATTTTGTATGAAAAGTGATTAAAAAAGGATAGATAATAATGCAACAAGAAAATGTAATAACAACGGACAAGCAAAACAGCCAATGAATACAATGTAATAAAAAATTACAGGATCTACTAAAAATTAGTATGTTGCATAAAAATGCAATGCAGATAGATTACTTTTTCTGAATGAAATCTATAAAATTAAGTGTTTTTTGTACATTCAAATGTATCCTTTCGTAAAATTTGTAACAGGAGCAGCATAGAAAATAATTGTGCAAGAATAATTTGATATGTTACTATAAGTACAGTGTACTCTCTCTTTGCGTACACCTCTGTAAAGCGGACACGTCCCATAAACGGACATTTTTTTCAGTCCCAAAAATATTCTTTGGGATTTTTATAATTTTTTCCAATAACCCTCCTATAACAGGACGCGGACACTTTTTTCATACCGAAGGAGATTTTTTCCCCCATAACTGGACAGATTACAGAAATACAACACTGTTTTTCGTTTACTTTCTTTTATGTTCTTACAGCTGTATAAAGGGGAATTCCCTTAATACTAACAGCTTGTTGTATTGAATGTACAAAAACATACATTTGCAAATGTTTATTGTACATACACATTCTGAAATCGCCATGCCTAAAGTTAATGCCATTGAAATACATAAAAATGAAAAACTTAGTGTACGTGAGTTAGCAAAAAAATGTAAGATCAGCAAAACTCAAGCTGCTTGCATTGTAAAAAACAAAGACCAAATTTTAAAATTGTGGGACACTAATGTCAATCCAGAGAGAAAAAGGAGTATGTTAAGTCCATGGTTTGTGAAGGCTCGAAATAAAGCTATTCCACTGTCGGGCACTCTTATAAGAAGCAAAGCTAAATAAATTGCAGAAAATGAATTTCGCCAATTTTAGTGCACCATCTGGCTGGCTTGAAAGGTTCAAAAAAGGACATAACATATCCTTCCATACAATTTCTGGAGAAGCCCTAGTGTAAACCAAAATGATGTCATAAATTTTACCGAAAAAGTGCATTCTTTGATTGAGGGATATGATTCGCAAGATATTTACAATGCAGATGAGACTGGCTTATTTTTTCGTGCATTGCCTGATAAAACATTTGCATTAAAAGGTGAAACTTGCACTGGAGGAAAAATGGCAAAGGATAGGCTTACGATTTTGCATTGCGCCAATATGGCTGGAGAGAAAGAACGTCTTTTTGTTATTGGAAAAGCTGCAAAGCCACGTGCGTTTCGCAACATCAACTTCGACTGATTTTCTAGTGCAGTTTGATAGGAAAATGCAAATTCAAGAACGGAAAGTTCTGCTATTTTTAGATAATGCGACTTCTCATCCTCGAGATCTGAAATTAAAAAATGTAAAAGTTATTTTTTTCCCACCAAACACAACAGCTTTTTGTCAGCCATTAGATCAAGGCTTTATAAAAAACTTCAAGTTTTTGTATAAATCGTTATTTTTAAAAAATATTTTGTTGCAAATGGAAGATGCAAATTCTGCTTTGGAATTATCAAAATCAATAAATTTGTTGGATGTCGTTTATTTTACACACAAAGCGTGGGAACAAGTCAGTCCACAGACAATACAAAATTGTTTCAGGAAATCTGGGTTTGGGAAAAGAGATAGCTCTTTTCCCTAGCGCTAGATAGGATTTGATTTTAGACCTATGGTTTCTTGGGAAAAATTTCTTAGAATTTTCCGTTTTTGATCGTCCATACAAATCGGTTCGGCCTAATGTGAATAGAAAATATTTGTCCGTCTGACTGTATGTACGAAGCATGAAAATGATGGTGTTTAAAATCAGCGAAATCCATTTACAAATCATGGAGTTATAAGGAATTTTCCAGGTTTTCCCATCGAAAATGGATTCTTGGACAATTTCAAGCAATAGGTCGCATATACATATTTTCGAAATTTGTCAATCTGGGCAAATAAAAGAAAACAAGTCTTTGGTTCGTTTTTATTTAGATACTTTTTGAGTTTTTCAAACAATGAAAACAGGAAAAAAAAATAAACGTTAATTTCCCATATGTATCACAAGTGAAGATAACGATATTTTTCAATTTTGTAGTGTATACGTTCCTTTATTGTCTGAGCAATATGAATGCCCACCTACTACTTCTGACCTAGAAACATATAATTTGATAATCATGATACCGAGTAAAGTAAGAACTTACAAGGTGACTCTTAATGGTACTTTGATCCTAGATTATTCTAGAAAGTTATAATAGTGGTATGAAATGTTTAGCTTGTTTAATGATCCTGCGACGTGAAAGTTATATCATTGGTTTCAGGATGTGGCAATAAAAGGCGATGGGTTTAATAGGATATTTAAATAAATTAATGAACATATAAAAATAATATTAGACACAGATATCTACATGAGTTTAGTAATACTTAAACCACAAGACTTAATAATTTCTTGAGTATATTGAGATTTCATCTGACTATCAGATATGTATGTATTACTGATAATAGCAAAAGAAATGTGAACGTTTTTTTTTTCAACAAAATTTTGTTTGATTTGGTGATATTATTATTCTTCTATTTTTTTTATTTTTATTATAACGTTTATTTATTTATCGAATCTGCCTTACTTAGGCCTAACAATAAGTATTAAAATCTTATAACTAAAATTAAAACTAAATGTGCTCTGACAGGAGCGTTGATGGACATATGGGCCACATCTTAGCGGGGTGGTAGATCAGCTCTACGAAGCATTGATCGTGTTTGGGTCTGTGCGAGAAGTCTTGCAAGCGGGTTCGGGTGATTCCGTAATTTCATGATGCATTTATCACGGACATTCTTGAACTCATCCTTAGAATTTTTGATTGGGCTCTCTGTATAAGATCAATACTGGAATTACTTGCCATTCTCCACAATTGGATTCCATATGTCCAGATTGGTTTTAAAACACATTTATACAGGATGACTTTATAGTCAGGGCTTCATCTTGATTGGTCATTGATTAACCAGTGAAGGCTAGAGGCTCTTAACTTCATGTGAGGCTCTTAACTTCTTAACTACATGACGACGCCAAGTAAGTCATCTATCCAAGTGAATACCAAGGTATGTAACAGTAGGGATATAACTATTGATATTTTTTGCAAATATGCAAATTGGTATAGCATAGTCGAATAGAGCATTAAAAAATATTGAATTAAAAAAAACACGGTTTTATTTTTTCGCGGTTGTTAAAAAATTTCACGCACCAAACGCAATAAAGTTTTTCATTAAATATTTTCAATTATTATGAAATACAATATATTTTATTTTAATAATAATTGCAGACATACTTCAAAAGATAATTTATAAATTCGGAAAAAACTTGCAAAAAAAATATGAAATTATTAATATAATTATTCAGAGAAAAAAAAATTGGTTTATTTTAGAAATTGGTGTTGGTGCGTGATGTTTTTGATTCCAAATGACCTAAAAAAATGATTTTCATTACTTATACAACATTGACCATCACGTGGTGGTATGCCAAAAATTTCGTTACCTAATGTAACAGTATCTGTCTGTGGAATGTTTATGTTACTTAGTGTGATAGGTGGACAGTCACCCCTTCTGAGAGTAAATGTGTTTACTTTTGAGTTTATTTACTCGTATTCTCCAGTTATTCAACCTTATCTCCACGAGTCTGAGATAATTGGCCAATTCCGTATAATCTACCTGCTGATCTGCATGGTAGCTAAGTATTGCAGTATAATCAGCGAATGTCGATATGGTAAATTTATCACACACAAGCAAATCCCTGTGGAACACCAGCCTTAATTTTATAATTTCCTGTTACATAATCGCAATATTTCACTCTAAAAACTCTGTCTGATATGTATGACTCCAGCAATCTATGCGTACTTGGTGGTAGTAGACACTTAATTTTGTGAATTAACCCCTTAGCCATACCTTGTCGAAGGCCTGGGCGATATCAAAAAAAATAGCACAACAGTATTTTTTATTTTCAAAAGATTTTCTTATCTCTCCAGTCAATCCATTAACTTGTTCAATTTCGTTGTTCACGAAAACCAAATAATTTGACATTGCATTATTTTCTCAAATAACTTTGATATGCAGGGCACTAGACTTATAAGTATGTATGAAGACGGCATTGTTAAATCTTTTCCTGGCTTAGGTATCATTATGATCTGAGCAATTTTCCAATTAGTTGGGTCTAATAATCGCAGAAAACAATACAGATAGCACGATTATAGCTATATTCGGTAGGTTTTTAATCATGGATGGCGTAATTTTGTCATATCCTAGAGATTTTTTCGTATTTATGTTATTTTTGATAACTTTTCGAACGTCCTCGGGACTTACTCTGATATGATCATCCGCTGTCTCATGAACAGGAGGATTTTCCAGAACTAAATTATTATTGGGTGGATTTCGCTTAAATAAATTACGTAGGTGCTCGGCAAAAATTTGCCCTTAGCATTTCTTGCCCAATTACCATCAGCTTTTCTCAACGGAGTCATTCCCTCTACCGGTGGTTTAGTGTTACGTGTGTTTTTCCAAAGAGAAAAGTTCGTATGTTTAGAATTCGTCAAACTCTCAATGTATCTGCTGTTTCTGCAACCTCCTCTAAACAAAGGGCTCTCTTCAGTATTCTAGTAGCGATGGACAGCCTCAGCTTTACTACAGGTGATCTGTTTTGTTGCCACTCTCTTCTAAGCTTTCTCTTTTCGAGAAGTAATCGTTCAATGTCAGAAATGGAAATATGCATGTTTGGCTTTGTGGAGAAATTGATCCTTGAATGATCCAGAGCCAAAGTAATTAATGACGTGGAGTCATTGACGTATTCGTCTATCTCTCCCTCACACTGTGTATTTGGATTTGTGTGGATATGGCAACTGATGAACATCCTGTATTTAAGCCAATTCGTTTTGTAAAACGGATCATTTGCAGGAGATTTTGGTATATTTGTTCCGTAATAAGTGAATATTACAGGACTGCCGCCAGCTCTGATGTTCAATCTATGCAAGTTTTAACCAACAACTGTCTTCGCAGACTTCTTAAAATATATTGGTCAAATACAATCTCCAACTCTCGTCTTTGATAACAACTCAACAAATTCCAATACAAACGAAATTATGTAAACGCAAATTGAATAGGTCACACACATCGTAAAAATTATAATGATATTGCTAAGCAGGCAATCGAATGGAACCCCAGGGAAGCAGGCGTAGAGGTCGACCTGCTCATACATGGAAGCGGCAGATTGATGTGGAATTGACGAGAGTTCGTAAAAGCTGGAGGGAAACTAAAGCCATTGCATGCGACAGATCCGAATGGAACGAACTAGTTACGGTCCAATGCTCCTTATAGGAACAACAGGAATTAATATATATATAATATTTCAGGGGAATGGTCGGAAGATAAATCAAAAGATATTTCCGTGGATATTGAATTTCGATCTACATTTCTGTATATGACAAAGTACTTAAGGTCAGGAATCTTCCTAGGATCAGTAGGCCAGTATGTTGGTTGGATAGGGGATACGTCATCCAGGCAATTCTTATTGTCAACTAGGGCTTTGTAAAGCTGTCTTCCTCTAGTTATTTACCCGTGAACCGCAATACCTAGAGTTTCAAAGAAATCTTCAAACTTGTCCTTAGTCATCGGAAATCGTGGCGGACAATATATTGAACTCATTGTCAAATCTCAAAATAAGCAATCCAATAGAATGAAAGTTGCTTGCATATATACTTTTGAGAATTCAGAAATTAACATCACATCGATGCCTTTATTCAATATAAAATTATAAACCTCAGATTTATGTTGGTTCAAACCGTTTGCATTCCAAAAACAAATTTTCAAGAAACTAATTTTTTTTGATAGGAGGATTTGAAGCATTTGGTTCTGCGCTCTCAAAAGCTCTTGAATTGTGTTTTGAATGGTTGTCATTATGTTAGTCATATTTTGATTAAGAGAGGTAATATTTTGTGTAAGCGTTTATAGCAGGTTTCTTAACCATCCCGTATTTTAGGGTATATTAGGCTGCTTATTTTCTGACTTCAAAACATCAGCGTAAGAGCTGGCTCCAGATTTAGACGTATTTAACTGTGGGAAGTTTGCATTCATTGTCGTAGACTATTGAATTAACTGGTGAAGGAAAATCTATGTTAACTGCCGATGGTACAAAAAAGTAATCTCTATTTGTCGCCTCTCTCTCAATCTTTTTAATAATTCTTTATAAACTGGGCATCCCCGATAATTCGCCGTATGGTCGCCACCACAGTTTCCACGTTTCTTTTTTAGACCCTTTTGTATAATATCACATTGTGATGAAAAATTCAAGTCTCCGCATGCAACACATACTGTACGTAAGGTACAATAATTTCTTGTATGTCCAAACTCTTGACAGTTACCACACTGGACAGGTCGGTTTCGCTTGAAAGGTTCCTCTGTATTGTAGGGTGTGTTTCATTCACTTTTAGTTTTTTATCATCTGGATCTAACACTACTCTAAACATTGGTTGAGGAGTTTTATCTCTGTTAAATATATTTATTACTACTTCCGTTTAATAGCCCATTTCTTCCAGGGCCTCCTTGATAACGTTAGTTTCTACATTGGACTCTATACCCTTGTAGAGAAAATATTTAGATGTTTTCTTTATAAAATTTAAATCAATAATAAAAATTTTATTGAAAATTTTTTATAAAACATAAAACAAATAACAAAGGTAAAAAGATTAAAATTTAATTTGTAGAAATAAAAATTGTATTTGTAGAAATAAAAATTGTATTTGTAGTTTGTAGTGTACAAATTATTCCCCCTCTAGACAAAATACACTTTTTTTTTAATGTTTTGAAGGTTTGGATTGGATTTTCGAATTTTGAATTCGTGAATAATTTCATTGCTTTCGAATGCTGGTTTAATTCTGTTAATAGACACGTTATCTTCTTTTCCTTTTATATTAAGTGTAAAATATTCTATATGTCTCTTGATTACTTCGTATGGACCTACATATTTAGGTTGAAGTGGTTTTTTAATCGCATCATCTCTTATCCCAACGAATTTGCATTCACTCATGTTTTTAAATTTAAAAATTGTATTAGAAACGTTAATTGAAGGTTGTGGTTTCTTTTTTTCAATGATAAAATAAATGTTGAAAGTGACTGTAAATTTGACAATTTCGATTCTAGAAATTCAACATTTTCACCAAATACAAATTCTGCTAGAGAGGCTTGTAGATCTTCCTTAAAAGATGCACGTAACCCTAATAACACTATGGGTAATGTCTTAGTCCAGTGTAGGTTATCATGTCATGATATTGACGTTTTAAGAGTTCTATGGAACCGCTCTACCATTCCATTGGATTGTATAGATTTTCATACATCATTAAAAGTTTTTGAAGTAAATTGTCTACCTCCATCACAAATTATTGTATCAGGGCAGCCAAATCTTGATAACCAATTATTTACAAATGCAGGGAATGGCTTCCGTCCATCTGGAGAAACGATCAATTATTGTCAATATGTAAGTAAATCCATCAGATTGTGGCAATGGACCAATTAAATCATATGTATGACCTGGTTTACTTTTATTGTGCTTCGTAATTTTTGTTTTTTTGACAAGACTTGCAGGAATTATTCCACATTTTGCAATCTTTGTTCATCTGTGGCCAAACAAAACGTTGAGAAATCAATTTGCGAGTAGTTTTAATTCCAGGATTGTGAATCATGTCGAAAACGAGTTTCCTGAACTATTGAGGTAAATATGGCCGAATTCTATGTCTTGAAACATCACAATATATCTCTAAATTACTACCTGGTAGTTGATACAACTGAAGTTGAAGACTGTTTGACGAATTCAAAAGATCTTTTAACTCTTGATCATTATGTTGCGATTCAGAAAATTTTGTATAGTTTATTGATGATATATCTTTTATACGGATATATGGACAATATTTGTTGTGAATTGTCCTATAAAATCCAAATGTCTACGCTGTCTGGGTGTGGCTTTCAAAGGATTTTGAACAAAAGCAAATGTTAGTGGTTTATGATCGGTGAATAAAGTGAATTGTTTTGCTTCTAACAAATACCGGAAATGTTTTATGGCTTTGTATGCCGCAAGTAGTTCACGATCATAAGTACTATACTCAACTTCTTGGGAAAGAATGCAAGGGGTTGGGAATTACCATTTACTTCTTGTTCAAGGACAGCTCCAATCGCAAAGACTGAAGCATCGACCTTCAAAGAAAGTGAGACATCTTTAACTGGGTGGGCTTACAGTGTTGCATTAGCTATCTGCGTTTTACAATCCTCAAATGCTTCCTCAGATTCTGTATTCCACTTCACAAAACGTTTATTGTTTTTAACGGAACCTTTGAGATACTCGTTAAGCAATGCATGATGTTTCGCTGCATGAGGAATAAACCTCCTGTAAAAATTAATCATGCCTAAAAAACGTCGAAGCTCTTGAACTCACACTTTGCTGGTTTTATTACAATACCATAATCTTTAAAACGTTTAAAAAGAGTTCGAAGATGTTCTACATGCTGTTTTCAGTATACGATGCAATCAATACATCATCAATATATACGAAGATGAAATCAAAATCTCGGCATATTTCATCCATTAGTCTTTGGAAACTTTGTGCTGCGTTTCGCAAGCCAAATTGCATTCTCAGGAATTCATACAAACCGAATGGTGTATTAATAGCTGGTGGTCCTGACGTTTCAATGTGATGATATACGTTATTTGATTTTGAGTGACTGAATGATCTTTCAAAATTGTTGAAATTCCAAATACAGGTGCTTCTTTAACTGAACCACGTGACGAAATTAATGTCTTACCATCAACAAGGACACGTTTTTTTTTAATCTGGCAACAGATTGTGTTAAAAAATCAGATCCAGTTATGGATTTTGTTACATCTGCTATAATAAACAGCCATGTAAACGATTTTCGAAGACCAAGATCTAATTGGTGGAGTATAGTTCCAAAGGTTTTAATGCGTGTAACATTAGCTGCAAAAAGTTGTACATTTGAAAATTTATCATTTGATTTATATTTTGATTGAGGAATAACCGAAAGATCAGCTCCAGTATCTATTAAATAAACACATTTAGTAGAATTGTCGCGAATAGAAAGGCGGCTTGAGATATTCGTTGTTTCGGTGGCCGCGACATCCGATTTACACTTTTTGGCTTTTGAACCAAATTTATAATGGACCAACAGTATTCATTGCTACCGTTTCTTGATTTTGATATCTTGCGTGAGAAACTTCTTTGACGACTCCTACCTCGACCAAATTCTTGAAAGTGATTCGATTTGTTGGGATAATTCTTGGAATGCATCATTTTGTGGTGTTGTTATTGATGAAACGTTTACGGGACGGGCGATATCAATAATTTTATCAGCTTGTTGGGCAAGTTTAGCTATATCTTGTTGTTCACTAATAGACAAAATTGATCTTACATTCTCCGGAAGTTGCTTCAAAATTAATGATCTGATAACATTATATCCAACTTGACCACGTCCTAAGTTTTGCATAGTTCTTAGAAAATGAGATGGTTGTTGATCATCGGATTCACTGAATAGATTTATAATTCTTCTCTTACGGGTTTCGTATCTATTACCAACTGGGGCAGTTTCAAGAATGTCACTTACCAAGTCTGATGTACTGCAACTAAGTGACGAAATTTGGTTTCGTCTGATGAGATTCTTGCAATAGAGAAAATTTATTCTTTTTGTAGAAACCATCCACGAGGGTTATTGGGCCAAAATGGAGGAAATTTCTGGAGTTGTCTTGATGTTGCAGAAATTTCTTTAGGTGGACATGTGTTATTTAATGTATCACCTATTGTTTGATCCAAAATAGTATCGTCGTTGTTTTCTGCTGATGTGCTAGCTCTTTGTGGTGTGCGGGTAAGAGTCACATAGAATACTCTCGTCGACGTCTTTAAAAAATGTAAATCAATAATAAAAATTTTATTTAAAATTTTTCATAAAACAAAGGTAAAAAGATTAAAATTTAATTTCTAGAAATAAAAATTGTAATTGTACTTTGTACACTACACCCTTTATGATCACTATTAGTCCCTTACTATTTTTCAGCTGATACGTGTATAATCCTCCTCTGTGTGTATGACTATTTTCGTTTCATGTGGAAATTATTTTTTCCAACTAGATCAATTAATATTTTTACCAAATTCTTAGAACTAGGTTCTCGAAGGAAAATTGGTGGTGGCTTTAATGGTTTCTGATTAGGATTACGAAATAAACCCCGTTTTTAAAAGGTAAAAACGTAACAATTGGTGTCAGAAGTGGGATTGCAAAATAAAAAGCAGTCATGAAGTTTGAAGAACTAAAAGTGGAGCAACTCAAGAGAGAATTGAATAAGTTGGAGTTGCCTACAGCTGGCAATAAAACAGAATTGCAAAAGAGGCTGATAGATGGATTCAAGTGGCGTGATATTGACATCGGAGCTTACGAATTCGAGAAGAAGAAATGGTAGTTTCTACCCGTGCAACAACAAACAGCATGTATTTAAGTACAATGTTCGCGGATATAATTAAAAAATTTAAACAGCCAACGAGAGATTTCTAGCTGACGTTCGGGAAATTTTTAAAGTAAACAACGAGAAGCTGTTAGCTGAAGTTAAACAAACTTCCAGAGTAAACAACGATAAACTTCTAGTTGAAGTTCAAGAAACTTCTAGAGTCGACAACAGAGTGGATGGCATTGATAAAAAGGAGTCAGACTTAGAAAAAACAAGTTAGAGTGCTATATTCGGCTATGCCGAATTTTTAATACCCTCCACCTAAATTAGATGAAAATTATAGAAATTACATTGGTATAGACACTAGTACAGTATAGTAGTATAGTAGTGTTTTATATATTGTTAGAAAAACTAGTTTACGTAGAAGATATTTTATTTAAAATGTATAAAAATGTTATCTAATTCAGCAATTTATAATTGAAATAACTACATATTCCTAACATTTCCAACAGAGTCTATAAATTTATAATAGGAATAAAATGTACTATTTAACAATTTATATACTTAATAATTGTTCCTATTTTGCTTGATATTTTTCTCCATAACATTATTTACAAGAGTTTTATGGGTATTATTGTGATTATCAGATATGTAGCTAATATTGGTGCTATGGTCACTATATTTATAGAGGTTAATGTGTTTTTCGGAAGTGGTTCTTATATGGGAGATATGACCAATTATCGGCCGATCTTCATAAAATTCAACACATCGATTTTCGTATATATGGGTAATATTTATTTGAAATTTAAACCAGATAGAATCTTTTATAAGAGATTTATTAGTATTTAAGTAATTTTCGAAAATGGACCTTATATGGGAGCTATGGTCAAATATGAACCGATATTCACACAATCTAGTAGAACCATTTGTGAATTAATACTACCAATCTTTGTAAAATTTTAACTCGATAACGATATTTTTCAGATATTTATGAAAATTAATGTGTTTTTTGGAAGTGGTCCTTATATGGGAGCTATAATCAATTATGGGCCGATCTTCATGAAATTCCCTACGATTTTCATGTGCATGAGGATTATGCAAGTCAAATTTCAACCTGATACCGATATATATAAGATATTTAAGTTTATTTTAGTGATTTTCGGAAGTAAACATTATATGGGGGCTATGGTCAAATAGTGCCCGATCCAAAAAAAATTGTTCTCGCGATTTCTGTTTGCACAAAATTAAGTTGTTCTGAATTTTGTATGGATACTGCAATTCCATAGGCATTTATATACCACTAGCTGAACCCGGTCCGCTTTGCTGGCCCTTAGAAAACATCTATTTTATATTGCATATCGATCTCGATTTTAATATACAGTGTCGGACAAAGTCGGTGATCCAACCGGTGGCAGTCCGGCTGGTTCCAATGAATTCAAAAATTCAGTAGGATAATCGACGGCTTGTTCTTCGTTCATTACTGTGTCAATCGATTTGCATTTTATTGTTTCGCCAGGCAGTTTCAATTGTATTTGTTTATTGAGCTTGTTAACATCATAATTTGTTGGTGCCAAAATTGCATGTTCCCACAACCAATCCGAATTTTTGTAGTTGGTTGTAATACTTGGGAATACCTTGTCAACAACAAAATCTCATTTGTGGCGGGATCAATTGAAATTTTTCCATTTCTGATGTCCAACAATTGTTTTGAGAATGTTTCGGCAGAAGGATATTACAGCTAATGCACACGCATGTTCGTTGATAGTGTTCGGCTTCTGTAGATTCATTTCCAGTGAAATAAATTTGAAGGAACTTCGCATCATCATTGGGAAGCGGGAGCAATGATCCAATTCTGTGGTACATTTGGCATTGAACTTTAAAGGTGGGCATGAAGCCGACGTCATTTGAAATCATGAGTTGCACTTTTGGATATTTTGAAGGAAGTGCTTGGAAATAGGATTGGCGCCGGAAATGTAACTTATAAGCAGCTTAGGCGGCTCAATAACTGGTGGCAGAATAACATTACCGTTCGAACAGCACATTCCCGGGGATTCCTTAGGGAACTTCAAAACGCGGCAATGTAAGCAATGTTTGTCCATTGCGGCAATCAGTACGTCTTTGTGATTCCTGTAGTCATCATACTTATTGTAATAAAATGCCGACAACTTTAAATCGATTCTTTCTCTTGATCGAGCCATTCGGGAGCGATTGGCTTCTAGTCTTTCGATATGCTGTTGAGGTGTATCTGCAGCACTCGATGAAGATGCAATGCGACGCATTTGCTGAAGCCGTGATTCTCGCTCTCTTCCCGTTTCTGCGGCTCTAGACGTAGACGCCCTTTATAAAACAAATTTTATTTGAATAAAACCGCTATTTTTTATTAAAAGTGGAATGCGGAGAGTTATTCAAAATATTATTTTATTTCATAGATTTCATATGGAAATTTCTTATTCATGCACCTAATATGCAAGAGTAAACAAAATTGTTTATCATCGATTGATAAACAATTTATAGAATGATGTTAAGCAACGAAATGAAAATTGTCATTGTTTGAACGTTGGGAATAAAAAAAGTATTTATGTATTTCTCCAATTGAAAAAAAATTTTTTGGTCGACAAAATTAATTTTTTTTGAAAAAAATTTTTTTTGCCAAATTTTTTTTTACAACAATCACTGACTTTGTAAGCCTGTATATAGGAAACTAAATAAACTATCTGTAAGAATTGAAGAAAAGGTAGATCAACAATTATACAATAATCTTTTTTTATGTCATTAGCGGTATTGTATAAAAATTTGATTCTGCCACACCATTTCGTCCATAGACCGAATATTAAAAATCTGACTTTACAGTGTTATCCGCTGGGCTATTCTGAAGATTCCCTGAAAATTTCATCAAAATCGGTCCAGCCGTTTTTTATATATATAGATGGCATTAGCGGTAAAATGTAAAAATTTAATTTTGCCACGCCCCTCCGCCCACATACCGAAAATCAAAAATCTGACTTTACAGTGCTACCCGCTGGGCTATTCTGAAGATTCCCTGAAAATTTCATCAAAATCGGTTCAGCCGTATTTGAGTTCATTCGGAACATACAAACATACATACATACATACCCACATACATACAAACATCCATTTTTATATATATAGACTAGCACTAAACCCGGTGCGCTTCGCCACCCCAATTGGATGAAAGAAATAGTACTATTAAGTCTCCCTTTGTGACTTAAAGCTAATTCAGCACATTCGAAACGTATTATTATAATAAAAAAGTACCATTTAGACCCATATTTTGTATGCCCACACATAATTTTTATAGAAAATGCTAAAGAAATGTACCACTAAAGTCACCTTTTGAGAATTCTAACTCATTCCGAATCATGAGTGCCTAATTTTGAATTTTTAGGTTTAATTTTATAAAATAGTCAAAAAATATTATTAGTTGAAAAAAAGTACCTGTGAGTCCCTTTTTTAGATTCTTATTCGGTCAGGATCATATACCATTCGAAGAAAAAGAAAATACAAATTATTTTTGTATCCTCAGTGACATATAGATGGCTTAGTGACTTTCTTTCTTTACTCAGAAGCATATCAGTAAAATATTTTAAAATAATAAAAAATAGCATTAGAGGAAAAAGTACCAATTTTCCACACTTGAACCACCGTCAAGTTTTAAATCATAGTAATTTCCTTATTCTAAGTTCAATATATTAGAAAATTCAAAAAGTACTATTTGGAGAACGAAAAAATACTTCTTAGTTTGGTTTAGTTCACAATTTTTGGTATCATAATACAATTGAGCACCCCATTCTTGCATATTTCTTTAGTGAGAAGTATATTAGCCTACCATAATGTATTTAAGCTAACTAATTTAATATATTAAAAAAGTACCATTAAAAGAAAAAGTACCAATTTTCCTTTATCCTCTTGAACACCCGTTAAGTCTAAATTTAAAATTTGTATAGCATTTCCTATATTATCAACTGATTTTGGTTCTATAACACTTAATATTTAATAAATTATCACAAAACCGAAACCCATCGGTTTAAATTTTTTAAAACCGAAACCGCGGTTTTGAAATTCTTTTTGGAAACTCTACTTTAAATGTATTTAAAAAGTATAATTACAACAAAGAAAATGTACCATAATGTCTCCAATATAATTTTTTCTCACTGAGGAGCATATATTTTATATTTCTTGGTCCATTATTATAGAAAATTCAAAATATACCATTAGAATAATGAAAAAGCGCCATAATGTTCCCAGTTATAGAATCCTACTCGCTCGAGTATATAATATTATATTCATGTTTCTAGATTTATTATAGAAAATTTAAAAAGCACCATTAGAATAAAAAAAAAGTATTAAGTATTCTCTTTGAATTTTCACTCACTTAGAACAATATGCAGTTAAATTGGTATTTCTAAATCCATTATTAGAGAAATTTCAAAAAGTACCTTTATAATATAGAAAAAATAGCATAAAGCCCCCACTTGTGGATTCCCAATCGGTCGGGATCATATAAGCTTTATTTCACAATTCCAAGTTCATTGGGGAAGAAGATATAAAAAGTACTATTTGAATAAAGAAAAAGTACCATAAAGACTCCCCCTTAAATTCTCACTCCCCTGTGACCATATATGTTTAATTTTATCTTTCTAGGTCCAGTATTATAGAAAATTTAAAAAGTACCATTATGTCCCCACTTGTAGATTTTCTTTCGCTTAGGTCTATATAAGCGTTACATCATGTTCATTGGTGAAGAAAACACAAAAAGGACCCCCTAGAATAATCATTCAATTAGGAAATTTAAAAAAGTACCATTATAATAAAGGAAAGGTATCACGAAGTATCCCCTTGATTTTTCACTTACTTAGTACCATATACGCTTAATTTCATATTTATATGTCCAATATTACAGAAAATTCAAAAAGTACCATTAGAAAACAGAAAAAGTACCAAAAGGCAGGCTCTTGTGGATTCCCACTCACTCAGGTCCATATAAGCTTTATATCATGTTTTTAGGTTCATTGGTGAAGAAATTACAAAAACTACCATTCGAATAAAGAAAAAGTACAAAAAAGTCTCTCCCTAGAATTCTCGCTCACCCAGGACCATATATGCTTAAGTCCATTGCTATAGAAAAGTCAAAAAAGTACCATTAGAATAAAGAAAAAGTACCATGGACACTTCATGGTACTTTTTCTTGAATTTTCACTCACTTATTACCATATACGCATAATTTCGTACTTTTATGTCCATTATTACAAACAAATCAAAAGGTACCATTAGAATATAGAAAAAGTACCAAAACGCCCCCACTTGTGGTTTCCCACTCACTCGGTTCCATATAAACTTTATTTCATGTTTATAGGTTCATTGTTGAAGAAATTACAAAAAGTACCATTCGAATAAAGAAAAGGTACCAAAAAGTCTCCCCCTAGAATTCTCACTCACTTAGGACCATATATGCTTAATTTCATGTTTCTAAGTCCATTGCTATAGAAAAGTTAAAAAAGGACCATTAGAATACAGAAAAAGTACCAAAAAGCCCCCAGTTGTGGTTTCCCACTCACTCGGGTCCATATAACCTTTATTTCATGTTTATAGGTTCATTGTTGAAGAAATTACAAAAAGTACCATTCGATTAAAGAAAAGGTACCAAAAAGTCTCCCCCTAGAATTCTCACTCACTTAGGACCATATATGCTTAATTTCATATTTCTAAGTCCATTGCTATAGAAAAGTCAAAAAAGTACCATTAGAATAAAGAAAAAGTACCATGAAGTGTCCGCTTGAATTTTCACTCACTTATTACCATATACGCATAATTTCGTACTTCTATGTCCATTATTACAAAAAAATCAAAAAGTACAATTAGAATATAGAAAAAGTACCATAAGTCCCCTATTTGTGGTTTCCCACTCATTCGGGTCCATATAAGCTTTATTTCATGTTTCAAGGTATATTGGTGAAGAAATTACAAAAAGTACCATTCGAATAAAGAAAAAGTACCAAAAAGTCTGCCTCCAGAATTCTCACTCACTTAGGACCATATATGCTTAATTTCATGTTTCTAAGTCCATTGCTATAGAAAATTCCAAAAAGTTCCTTTAGAATAAATAAAAAGTACCATGAAGTGCCCGCTTGAATTTTCACTCACTTAGGACCATATACGCCTAATTTCGTGTTTCTATGTCCATTATTACAAACAAATCAAAAAGTACCATTAGAATATAGAAAAAGTACCAAAAAGGCAGCCACTTGTGGATTCCCATTCACTCGGGTCCATATAGGATTTATTTCATGATTCTAGGTTCATTGTTGTAGAAATTCCAAAAAGTACCATTCGATTAAAGAGAAAGTACCAAAAGTCTCCCCATAAAATTCTCACTTAGAGGCATATATGCTTAATTTCATGTTTCTAAGTCCATTGTTATAGAAAATTCAAAAAAGTACTATTAGAATAAAGAAAAAGTACCAAAAGGCAGCCACTTGTGGATTCCCACCCACTCTGGCCCATATAAGCTTTATTTCATGCTTCTAGGTTCATTGATGAAGAAATTACAAAAAGTACCATCCGAATAAAGAAAAAGTACCAAAAAGTCTCCCTCTAGAATTCTCACTCACTTAGGACCATATATGCTTTATTTCATGTTTCTATGTCCATTGCTATAGAAAATTCAAAAAAGTACCATTAGCATAAAGAAAAAGTACCATGAAGTATCCAATTGAATTTTTTCTCACTTAGGACCGTATACGCCTAATTTCGAATTTCTATGTCCATTATTGCAAAAAAATCAAAAAGTACCATTAGAATATTGAAAAAGTACCAAAAATCCCCCACTTGCGGTTTACCACTCATTCGGGTCCATATAACCTTTATTTCATGTTTATGGGTTCATTCGTGAAGAAATTACAAAAAGTACCATTCAAATAAAGAAAAAGTACCAAAAAGTCTACCCTCACTCACTTATTACCATATATGCTAAATTTCATGTTTCTAGGTCCATTATTATAGAAAATTGAAAAAGTACCATTAGAATAAAGAAAAAGTACCATAAGTACCACTCTAATATAAAAAAAACTGCGATAGAGTTTCCTCCTAAACTTCTCACTCACTTATTATCATTAATGCTTAATTTCATGTTTCTAGGCCCATTATTAAAGAAAATTCAAAAAGTACCATTAGAAGAACAAAAAAGTACCTATAGTTCAGTTCTCAAATTTTGGTACCTAAATATTATCCCCTACTCCTAACTCTAACTTCATTCAGATACATATCAGCTAACTTTAATGTCGATAAGTGAAATAATTTAAAATATTAAAAAAGTACCATTAGGAAAAAAGTACCAAATCCCCTTTTCCTCCTTGAACACCCCTCAAGCTTGAAATTTAAAAATATTCCATTTTGCCAAAATTGTTTATGCTTAAAGACATGCCTCAAACGATTAAAATCTGTGTTAATGTGCTCAAAAAAAAATAAGTTTTAAAAAAAGTACCAAACTGTTTTCCCGGATTTGGACAAATATACATCTTGTCAGTCGAGTTCCAAATAGCACTCTGTTAGTTAATTTTTGCATGAATCCAGGAACCAATGTTAAAAATTTATCAAAATTGGCTGAAAATGTTAAATAAAATGTATTTTTCCGTTTTTACCCCCTTTTTGGTACCATTTTTATCCCCATTGCGGTGTTAAAATTTTAATCAAATAAATTTCTGTATCGTGGTGGGAGCTTAAAATAAAATATTTATATGTCTATATCAATTTGTAGAAAAACATACTTTATGAAAAAAGTACCAAAAATAAATACAATTTTTATCCCTTAAGGGTTCGAATTTCCAAAAAAGTACCAAACTTATATTTTTTATTTTATGATATGTAATGAATACGATTTAAAACTTGTTTCTATGTTTAGTAGTTTAAAAGATACATATGGTGCCAAAAAAGTACCAAAATACAGTTTTTACCCGTTTTCTCCCCTAAAAGGTTCGAATTTCGAAAAAGTACGAAACACCTGTCAGCTTATTTTTTAAATGGAGTAACATGCAATTTTAAGTTTTTTTGTATCTTTATTAGTTTCGAAGATATAAGGTTACCGAATTTACCCGTTTTTACCCTTTTTTACCCCCTAAACGTTCGAATTTCCAAAAATCCCTTCTTATCGGATCGTTTCGGGGAGGGAGGAACCCACAGTTAAAATTTTATGATTCTAGCTTCAACCGTTTGGGCTGTGCGATGATGAATCAGTCAGTCAGTCAGTCAGTCAGTCAGTCAGTCAGTCAGTCAGTAACGTTACTCTTTTATATATATAGATAACACCATATTTCGGGAAGAAATTTATATGGGGGCTACGAGAAATTATGGACCGATTCTTTCCATTTTCAACAGAATTTGTCGTTTTATCATATAAATAATGAATGCAAAATTTCATGGTATTCTCTGCAATGAATTTACCAAAAGTTACAAAAATCATTTGAAAATTATCAAAATTTTTGGAGGTTGTGTTATGGATGTACAACCCATACCCAATAGTAAACTGCCGTTTGCTTGATTTAATGAACATCTGGTTACAACCTTTAATGTCAGCATAAATAAATACATAGGAATATGAAAACAAACTACTCATATTTCTTTTAAATATAAAACTGCTGACTGAATGTCTGTCACAGTTTTTAGTTGATAAACATAAACGAAATAATTTAAGTTTAGTTTTATAAGAACATCTCGACAATAAAGTCGAAATAATAAATAAACGGTTGTTTTATTTAATTGGCGCAGTCGGTAGGATACTCGGGTATCCTTGTGCATATTTCGTATATATAAGTGCAAATTATATATGCTGAGAAGCAAGCGATATTAAGTGTTTCAACATTTTTCACCGAGTATTCGAAAAAGAAAATATATATAAAACCGTTTTGAAATGGCGGTAAACCAACCAAACCAACCAAACCCAATCCTAGCTGCAGCAGCACAAATACGGGGTATGCGGACTCTAGATATTAATCCGCTAAAATATCTGGAAAAAATTCAAACCTTTGACGGAAGGAAGGAAGATTTGTATACATTTTGCACCAATGTTGACGATGTAATTCCTACCCTGATGTTATATGACGAGCAAGCACAAAAGATGTGCATCAACATTATAAAAAGCAAAATGATGGGTAAGGCTCGAAGAGCAATGGAAATACATCCACACTTAAGTAACTGGAGTGAAATAAAGGCAATGTTGGAAACCAATTTCGGAGGTTTCCAAACAGCTGATCAATTATATGAAGAACTGCGAGCGGCGGAATACAGAGGAAGTACAATAAACTTCCACAACTACATATTGCAAAAGTTAGCAATTTTGAACCAAAAAAGCAGACAAGAAGGAAATATGCAGGATGTTGGAAGGAATATACAAACTGCACTAAAGGTGTTCACAACAAGATTACCCGTACACATGAGAACAGTTCTTTGTTCTCTAAAACCTCGAACCATGGAGGAAGCTATGCATGAGTTGGCACAATCAGGGTTCTTGAATGAAGAAAAGGGCACCGATAAGAAGGAAGGAAGAAATAATTGGCAGCCTAAGACCAATTATAACAAACAACATGACAACAAACAACAAAACAACAGGCAACAAAACAACAGGTGGCAACAAAACAATAGATGGCCACAAAATAATGATCAACATAACAAGTGGCAACCTAAGTTATACTTACCAACAACACAGCAACAACCGGAACCGATGGACGTTTCAACAACTCAGACGAGAAGACAAAACCATCATGGTCAGCAGTCCAGAGAAGCGGAATGTAATTGTAAGTGTTTGAATTTTGATTATAAAAATTATGTTGAACAGGACAGACAGAGTTACGAGTCTCATGAACCAGGAAATTTTCCTGTAATGGCCTTTCAGCTAAGAGACCCGGGAGACTTGGACTCCCATATATCTTATTTAGAGGAAAATCAAGGTCCTTGCGACTATTAATTGACACAGGATCGACCGAAAACTTTTTAAATTTTGACCATTGTCCCCCACAGTATATCAAAAGGTTGGAAAAACCCATATCGATTAAAACAGCATCAGGAATTTTTAATATATTATACTAAAAGACAGTATGCAAATACCATTAGTTTCGGATACCACTTTCGGTTTATACGAATTTCATGATTTTTTCCATGGACTTTTGGGACATTTGACTTTAAGATTAAACAGAGCAACAATTAATTATGAAGAAAAAATTTTAAAAATAAATGGAAGAACATTAAAGTTATATTATGAAGGAGATGATGAAGAGACAACAGTTTCAGATGATATAAAACGGTTACCAGAATTTTATAGTATTGAACAATTAGGTAATACTAATAATCCTTTACGTTTAGACCATTTGAACTCCGAAGAATCAAAAGCTATTCGTATTTTAATTCAGAAACATGAAGATGTTTTCTATCATAAAGGTGATGATTTGACCTTTACAAATGAAGTAAAGCATAAAATTGATATAGGACTGACAGGTCCCATATATTCTAAAACATATAGATATCCTAGTATTCATACAGAAGAAGTAGAAAAACAAATGAACGAAATGTTAGAACAAGGAATCATAAAACATTCAAATTCACCATATAACGCACCTATATGGATTGTCCCTAAAAAAGAGGACAAAGTAGGTAACAAAGAATGGCGTATAGTAATAGATTACCGCAAATTAAATCAGGTTACTAAGGAAGATAAATATCCTATACCGCGAATAGACGACATACTAGACAAACTAGGTAGAGCGAATTATTTTTCGACATTAGATCTTACCAAGGGATTCTATCAAATAGAAGTAGAACCTGAAGACCGCGAAAAAACAGCTTTCTCTACGCATAATGGTCATTTTGGGTTCATTCGAATGCCTTTTGGGCTTAAGAATGCTCCATCGACTTTTCAGCGCATGATGAACAATGTTCTTAGGGAATATGTTAACAAAATCTGTGTTATTTACATGGACGACATCTTAGTATTTTCGACTTCCTTACAAGAACACATTAGTAACTTAGAAAAAATATTTAGTACATTGAGGAAAGCAAACTTAAAATTGTCTTTAAATAAAAGCGAGTTCTTGAAAAAAGAAACTGAGTTTCTGGGACATATAGTTACTAACGAAGGCATAAGGCCAAATCCTAATAAAATAGAAGCTATTAAAAAACAAACCATTCCAAAAACGGTCAAGGAAATACAAAGTTTCCTAGGATTAAGTGGTTATTATGGAAAATTTATACCCAACTATTCTAAAATTGCAAAACCCTTAACGATCCGCCTTAAAAAGGACGCAGTTATCAACGTAAATGACAAGGATTATAGGGAAAGTTTTGAGAAATTAAAGAATATTCTAATGTCAGACACGATATTAAGGTATCCTGACTTTAATCAGAAATTTATATTAACAACGGATGCGAGTAATTATGCACTGGGCGCAGTACTTTCGCAAAGGAATGGACCAATAGCATTTGCGTCAAGAACGCTAAATAAACATGAATGTAATTATTCAACTATAGAGAAAGAATTGTTGTCAATAGTATGGGCAGTAAAACAATTTAGACATTACCTTTGCGGAAGAAGATTTGATTTACATACAGATCACAAACCTTTAATATGGATAGCAAACCTAAAAGAACCCAACTCTAAACTTATTCGATGGAAAATCAAGCTCAATGAATATGAGTTCGATATATCCCATGTACAAGGTAAAGAAAACAAAGTAGCGGATGCACTTTCAAGAATTAGAGAAACTAACGTAAACCAAAAATATTATTCACAATGCCAAATATGTGGTAAAAATAACAGAGATAAAACTAGCGAAAATCAACATATGTTGATGCATGAGGGAAAAACAAATTGCCCTTTATGTGGAAAAACTTATGCAACAATAAGTGCATTAAATAAACATTTAAGGGAAATACACTCTAGGGAAGATCTTGTGAAAAACCCAAGAAACCCTTATAGTAAAAAACAAACAACTAGTAGAGTAGACATTTTAGAAAGCATTCCAGTTATTGAAGATGATAACCAAACTGTACATTCTGCTGAAGAAGACAGTTCAGACTTGTTTAAGGTTACAGAAAAACCTTTTCAAAGTTTTAAGAATCAAATTATCCTTAAAAAAGGAGATTTATCTAGAATTGATGAAGATATAATATTTTCTAATAATAGAGTAACATATAACTATACAGAACTTGATTCTGATCTGATAGCGCAAATATTAGACAAAATCATACTATTTAAAGCAGTGGCATTATATTGCCCTGACAAAGAGAATTTAATAAAACTCCAAAATGAATTCAAAAACAGAAAATCTAACCCTAATAATATTATTGAAGCTGAAGTATTCTTAACTAATCATATTATTGAAGAAAAGAATGTTGAAGAAATATTAGAAATAATAGCTAAACATCATAGGTTTGATAATAATCACCCTGGAATAAACAAAACTTATGAAGATTTAAAACATTTATATTATTATCCAAACCTGAAAAAAGAAATAACTAAATTTATTAACAATTGCCACATTTGTAACTTTAAACATGAAAGAAACCCCATTAAGCTACCTTTGGAGAAAACAGAAACTCCAACAGGACCTTTTCAAATATATCATTCAGATATATGGTATATAAATAACAATCAAATGTACGTAACAATGATAGATAAATTTACAAAATACGCAATGATTGAAGAAATTCCTGAAAGAACAACTTTGACATTAATTAAAGCTTATTTAAAACTGTTTCTTTTGATGAAAAAACCGAATAAAATTATTTTGGATAATGAAGGTGGTTTTAGGTCACCATTGTTTACAGATTTTTTGGAAAAACAAAATATTGAATATCATTTTACTACTCCACATAGACACACAGGTAATTCAGATGTCGAAAGACTTCATGGAACCTTGAATGAACAGTTAAGAATTTTGAAGATAAGAGAACAGGAAAATTACATTAACTTTAATATTGATTTACCCATACAAGCCTTAAGTGCTTATAACAATTTGACACATTCAACTACTGGCAAAAAGCCAATAGATTTACATTTTTCAAATAAAGTTGACACAAAAGAAATATATATGAGAATGGAAAGTAAGAAACAAAAAACTTTAGATTACATAAATAGAAATAGACATGATGATAGTATTAATACTAAATATGCCAAAAATGTAGGAAAAGACGGAAAATTGGATCAAAAAGTTAAGAAAGTTAAGGCAAAACAAATTAATCCTAGAAAGTATATTCATAAGCAAAATCTTTATCTAGATCTTTGGAGGTTCTTGTTGACGATGCTGACGATAAACCTGGCCCTAGCACAAAAACTACTGACAACTGATTTGAATTATGGAAACGGATTTACTTTAGTACAAACAGGAGAAGTAGCTCTTATTGAAAATTATTATAAAATACTACATATATTCAACACAGAAAAATATTCCGACTATGTGAAGGAATTGAAGTTTAAAATAGAACCATTAAAGAACGAATACTTAAATCATCAAATTAGACATATCGAAAAGCAATTATATTCGATTATACCAAGACATAGACAAATTAGAGGACTAGTAAACGTATTTGGAACGGGACTTAAATGGATATACGGTGTTATGGATGATAACGACCGAATTGAAATAGAAACTAAATTAAAAATCATAACAGAAAATAACAAAAACATTATAGAACAAGTTAATAAACAAGTTACGATAAACGAACATTTTGAAAATCAATTAGTAAAACTTGCTAACTTGGGAAATTTACAAACTATATCTATTATACAAAATAAACAATTAATCAATGAAACTCTAACACAAGTTAGAAAATTTGAATTACAATACGAATTGGATCATATAGAAAAAATAATTGAACAAGTCAGAGAACTATTATTGGCTTCTAAATTAAGGACTCTTACTAGAGACATACTTACCGATCAAGAGATTAACGACTTTAACATTACAATAGACAAAATTAAAAACATCGAACTGGATGTTGCATTGCATGATAAAAACATAATTTTTATAATTAAGATTCCTAATATAGAAACTGAAACATATAAAAAAATTGTTATCCAACCAATTCCAAACAAGAATAAAAAACAAATTGTATTAGATAATAAGAACTATATTGTTAAGCAAAACATTGTTTATAAAAAAACTAACAAAAAATCAGATTTAAAGAAAGTTCAAGATAACTGTATTCAAAATATATTTAATCAAAATCAAATGACATGTAATTATGAAATTAACACTTTAACGGAGGTGATAGAGATTGGAATTAATGCTATTGTGGTAATTAACGGAAACTTTGATGTAAATCATACTTGTAATAAGTTCCCACTTACTTTAAATGGAAACTGTTTAATTTATATTGAAAATTGTCAAATTTATTTGGATAAATGGTATAATAAGAAAAACTATCAAGACACTATTATTGTTCCAAATCCTATTAGAAATATAACCACTAATGAGTCAATAACTTTAGAAGAATTACACTACAAACATATGGAAAATATCAAGATTATCAAAGAATTAAAATATCATGAAAAAGTACAGTATGTATCCATTACCACTGTTATAATAATTGTTATTATTGTCTTATGTGTCTACACTTATATTAAGATTAAAGAAAATAAGAAAACTCAAGTTACAGTTAACTTGCCCATAGTTCCTTTTGGAAAATGGGCAAGCATCTTCGTCCGGGGGTGTTATGGATGTACAACCCATACCCAATAGTAAACTGCCGTTTGCTTGATTTAATGAACATCTGGTTACAACCTTTAATGTCAGCATAAATAAATACATAGGAATATGAAAACAAACTACTCATATTTCTTTTAAATATAAAACTGCTGACTGAATGTCTGTCACAGTTTTTAGTTGATAAACATAAACGAAATAATTTAAGTTTAGTTTTATAAGAACATCTCGACAATAAAGTCGAAATAATAAATAAACGGTTGTTTTATTTAATTGTTGTCTTACATTTTGATCCATAACCCTGGTTCTACCAATTCGATTTTGCTGATTTTCAATACCAAACTGCTTAGAAAAATTATAAACATTTTGGTATACACTTCATTAATTTTGCTTATGTATTTTGGACGTGAGAGTGTTTTACACAGACAGACAGACGGACAGACAGACGGACATTGCTCAATCGGCTTAGAATTTCATAAGGATCAATAATATATATACTTTGTTGGGTCTCAGATGAATATTTCTCAATGTTACACACGGAATGACAAACGTATATATACCCTCTTTCACCACTTATGGTGGTGGAGGGTATAAAAATTTAATAATGTTCAATGTCAAAAAGAGGCAGTTTTAGAGGCTTTAAATGAGAAACAAGGTAAAGCCAAAATTAAATGCTGTAACTGTGGTGAGATTAGACACATTCAGCGAAACTGTAGAGCACTAAGAAAGCGAATCAGATATGTTTCACCGCCAAGAAACAACCAGCAGTCGAATCAACAAGAATTAGAAGAACCACCTTTAAAAAGAGCTAGCACTGAGGGAGAGTATTTGGTATGGGTCCGTGAGGAAGAGGAGGATTGTATAGACAATGGTTTGTTGGAATCAGCAGATGTGTAGCCGTGTAACGATGGGCGCCCTCGTTGAACAGTGCAATGACGGAATGGTTCCAGTTGGAGTGCTTGGTCTGTCCCGCTGTGAAAAGATTATCAGGACGGGTTCTGAGATGGGTGAATGTGCTTCAGCAGAGGCAGTAAATAATTGTGAGAAAAATACTGCCAATGAATTCTCCAAAGAAATGCATGAATTCTTTCAGATGTAGCCCACAACGTGGTAAATATTTGTCTTCCAAACAACAGAGTTACTGGAAGGGACTGCATAGGTTGGTTAAGAGGTTGGATGACATGGTCTATAGAATACGGAAATGTGGAAGACCGATATCGAGATTTAAGGTTCAACATCTGAAACGACTAGCTGACCTCTGGAAAGGTGAATATGTGCCTATTCGGTACGAACAGGCTTACGTGGGGGACAGTGTTACGAAGATTAACGAAAGATGGCGTGTTTATAAATAATGGCAGAGCTGGCAGTCGTGAGTTGAGTTGATCATAGGCGCTGTTAGAGTTAACATCAACTGTCTTGTACATTTAAGGTTGTACGTTATAGAGTGTGTGTTCATTTCTGCGAATTGATAAATTTAAATAAAGAGTTGTTACAATTTAAAACTACTAAACGGCTTTTTATTTACAATCAAAAGTAAATTTAAAGGAAATAAACCCCGTTTTTAAAAGGTAAAAACGTAACAATACGTTTAATAAACAATTTTCTAATGAAAATACGGTTATACATAAAATATTCAATGGTAAATACTTTTCTTTAAATCATACTGCAAAATTAAATATACTGAAATTATACACCATCTGTGAACAATCAATGTATTTGGTATTTTTAATTTTAAAACAAATATACACGTGGCTGTTTTGTTAATGGGTGAGGTATGTAAAAAAAAAAATACCATAATTATGATTCATTCCTGACCCATAAAACTTTTCTATCTTCTGCTGACATTATTTTTTATTTTTCTGAACTTAATATTTTAAGTTTATTTGGCTTATACATACGTATCTGAGTATAGTTTCATCTAATATCCACTAAATATCAAACAATGTTTGATAGTTTTGCATAAAACAGCTTTTCAACCAAAACAAAAATTGATACATTTTGGCCAATTAGAAAAAAATGGTAATAGAAGTCCCAATTTCCCCGCATCGGAAGTGTACTTTTTACTAGATATTGCAAAAAATACAGCGCTACAATAGAGTGAAAAAAAAACAGACAACAAAAGTCAGCTGTCAAAAACATATGGTAGTTAATGAAACTTAAATAGAATTTAAATGGCCAACTTTGGCATAGAAATAAAGTTTGCTGAACACATTTTATACCTAAAATGTAAGGGTCACATGGTTTCTTATGCCGATTTAACTCAAATGAAATTCAGATGTAAACTTTCAGAACGCCGATACACGTGTCTTTTATTTTGTCTCCTCTATCAAAATTTATCGGCCGGACCTTGTAATTTTGGAAAAAAATTGATTTTGTTATACAGTGTAATTAATATAAAAATGTTCGAAAATTTTTAACAAACGGGGGGAAAAAAGGACCCAAAAAGTTGGTAAAACCGGACACTTGTTATTATTTATTCAAATTAAAATTTTAATAAAGTTAAAATATCCTTCCAACAACACAAAAAAGAACCCACAGGAAGCTATTCGGACCTCAAGTACTAAGGGGTTAACTTCAGTTCACATATTTTGTTACTTTTTTGATAATCATTTTTGCTATTCTATTTTAAGCACCTTTATTTTAATTTTTTCAATAAAATTGTTTTGCCTCCACTGAGACCCGAACCCAGGTTGTTCGGCTACAGTTCAGTAGTCTAAACTCCCATATTCATAAACATTTTTTAAGTTAAATTAAAGGTTTATAAAACCAAATTTACATACAAAATTTGATTTAAAAACCTTTGATAAATTTAAAAATTGTTTATCAATATGTCCTTTAGACTACACCAGAAAATGTTCTTGTTTACTACTCTGCACAGTGGGGCAGAATCAAAAATTTTTGGAAATAAATCTGGCATTTCTAAACGGGGCCATCCGATCACGATAAAATTTGACGTGGGGGTAACCAAGAAGTATTTGAGTTCAAGTTATTAAAATGGACCCTACAAATGCTCCAGGAGCGGCGCTACGGGTGCTCAAAGTAGGGTACCTTTGACATTTAAAATTTTTAAACACCCATCCCATCCGATTTCAAAGATTTTTAAATTTTTGGGAAGCGCTCGGCTAGGTGTTGAAAAAACATGCTTGCGTGTGGTATTTATCTCTTATAATTTCCGAGTTATAAGCATTTCAAAATTTACATTTTTAAAATTTGTCATACCTTAGTCCGCTTTTTTAAAAATATAGGGCGTTCTTTTGAACCGAATTTTCAGAGCAATATCAATTACGGATCCGAAAATAAACAATTTTCAATTTAAAAACTCAAAAAATTTTTAGATTTTTGCTGTTTTTTGGGTGAAAAGGTGACTTAACTCTTTTTTTTATTAAAATAAAACTTTCTTTAAGAATATATAACAGTTTAATGTTTTTCTGTAAAATATCTTTACGGAAAATATTTTGGTATAAAAAACAAGTCATATTTTTCGAACATGTCGCCCCTAAGCCCTTCGCAATTTGACCTATTTTTAATAAAAATTTTAACTTTGGACCACATGTTCTAAAATCCCAAAGCTGGGATCAGAAAACAGAAAGCAGTCTTGGAAACCTTGATGTGATCCCTATTTATTTCCAAAGTATTTTCCCAGCCCCAAAGAAAATGTGGACCCTATGGTTAAAATAGTAAAAAATATCATTTTTGGGATTTTCGCTCCAGTTTTTAGAAATTGCGGGATTCTCTTTGACCTTTTGACAAGTTTTTTTACTCTTTTTTATTTAGAATACTTCAAGGGTTAGTAAGGAATATAGCAAAAGGTGATTTTTCTTTATGCTTATGGTACCGTTTGTTTGTGAATTTGGAAGTACTTTCTGTAACATTCAGCTATTCTTCAAATATGTGCTTTAATACATTAAACTTGAATGTTCTCAATTGATTTAACCTTTGGTTGAATTGCTCCGCTGAATTTGTTTATAATCTTTGGTGAAGTATATGTACAATATATAAGAATCGGCACAGGCTAATAATGCACTCTTACTTGTATTTAATTAAATTTTGTTAGTAATTTAAGCCATATCGAAATTGCAGATATCCTTAAAATATCGCTAGCTAATACCGTTACCGATAGACAACCTTGCTGTTTATCTCGATACCAACATATTTGATTTCTATGAGCGTGCAAGTCTAATTACGAGGCAACATTTCCATGGGGGGTAGGTGAAATTGGGTTCCGATCATATAAATTTTCAGCCTCGCTAATCCTGTTGAATAAACAAACGCATATACCAAATTTGAACGAATTATTTTCAAATTTGGGACTTGTGCTTCGACTGAAAGGTACAGATGGTCAGTCAGGCAATAAAAAATATTAAACGCAATTACATGCATATGTATGTGTTTAATAAACTAGATATTAATCTAGAAAAATGATTAGCACTTGGAATAGTAATGCCAACTCGATTGTCAGAAATAGTTTTTCGATACGTACACAGTGAAATCGGGACACTGATCGTATTGTAGAGTACTGTGTCCTGTTTAATAATAACTTGGCTGTTTTATTCAAGATTAAGTGTTTTAAATCCTCTTAGAAAGATTATTTTATGCAGAATAAATATTTACATATTTTGCCTAAAACTTAAATATTGTCTGAAATTTTAAAACGCGGTTTTCAAATTGAAGACGATATTAAACTTAAACATCCCGAAAAATGCGGGTTGTATAGACAACAATTACTCCACCTTTCTATGAGTACGTTGAGCAAACCAGAGAACTGTAGATAATTCTTTGTTAAAAAACAAATCGTTTTTTTATGATATTGTACGGAGACGAGTGTTGCCGCAGTATTAAAAAGTTTGTTACACAAATAAAAGACAAAATCCCAAAGGTTAATGATATTTTAGACACTTTCCTTTTACGTTTTTTCAAGGTAATAATATTGCCAATATATTTTGAATGCATTTTAATTTTGTGTATTTTGAATTTCCTAGGGAAATAGTTATATCTTTTTAAAAATTCACTTCAGGCAATGTAATAGAACTTAAAGATAAACATTAAAAAGACTTTGTTATAAAAATGTTGGTGAAAAAATTTTTTTTTCATGTTAGTAAGTTATTTGGGGCTTCGACCATGCCATCTGTAAGGATCCAGAATATATATACTTTATGGGGTCGCAATGACAAACTTATACCCTTATCATTTATGGTGAATGGTAAGGGTATAAGTCAGAGCTATATTCACCTTAATAGAAATCTGGATTTGTAAAAAAATATACATATTTTAAGGAAATATTTTTTTTGTGATTCCGATTTTTAAAGTAAAGCTTGATATAAGTTGTTTTTACATTTTTTAATGTTTTTGTTTATTTTATTGTTTTACGACTTCATAGATATTTTAGGTAAACATTTTGTGTCTCAAACATATAAATAACATCAGATCGGGAAGAAAATAGGTTTCCAAAAATTAAAACAATTTTCGAACTAGATTGAATATCGAAAAAGGAAAAATCGCGTTTCTTAAAAAATTACAAAAGTTCATATATTTTTGGACTGACGCGATTATAATTTTAGATACGGAATTGAAAGCGCCTTTCACATGAACTAATATATCATATGTTTCCTTTGCGATAAATATGAAAAAAATAAAAAAGTACGTTTTTATACTTTAATCTACAATTTATAAAAGTATATTTTGGTTGATAAAATTTTAAGTCCTTAAAATACTTTTACGCCCATAAGATTTTGGTATCAAGCTAAATTAAAGCTTTCTATCATTTTATACTTATTTCTTATTGTAGTTTGGAGATAAATGCTGCTGTACTGGACATAAATATAATTATTTTTTTTTCATAATATAAAGTTTATCTATCACGACAATTTTGTACAGGTTATTTTACAACAACTTTTATTAAAAAAGTGAACAAAAACATTTTAAAATTTCGCATCCATTTGACTCGGAGGTGTCCTATATAAAGAAATTGTGTTTACGCGATATTATAACCGATTTTAAAGATATCTGTGAATCACACGTCAAAAACATATATCATGTTATATTAATGATAATTAGCCATCAACAGGATACCCTTAATAAATTGCAAATTTCAATATCATTTAACTTAAGGGTTACATGATCAAGTTTTGCCTTTCAAGTTTTAATACACTCACTTTTTTATACTGATATACACACACTTTTAAGAATTGAAACGAAATTTCATTCAATTTCTCTTTCAAGTTGGTGTTTCAATTTACAATCATGAAAACAGCTGATAACATTTTTTTGAACAATTTGTACTAAAATTGGATTCATTTGTATATCACCATATAATTAACCGCCAAAATGTATTACAGTAATTATGACTTAACTGCACAAGCCACTTTGCACGATATTTTGTGTTAACCAACTTACTATCCAAAAAAGCAGCTAATGGCAAATAATTTACATGGAGCTTTGTAATTTTTCCATCTATAAATTACGACAAATTTGCTGTTTTGGCTTCTTTTAAAATTATTAAGAAGTTAAAAACATAATTTTTTATTCATAATCGTATTTTACTTATTTTGTTTTGATTTAATTTTATTTAAGGCAGCTAAATGAAATTTTGTTCATGAAAACCAGTTATAGCTTCCAAAAGTATTGTGCACTTAACTTAAATGAATAATGCACTTAAATTAACGAATTTATATAGAGTTTGGTAAATATAAATATTTAAAACACAAGTTTTGTGCACTTATATGCAAAATGCTGTTAAGTCAAAGGCAGCTAAGTCAAAACTACTGTATCATAATTATTTATAGACTATAAATCGAGCGACTCCAATTTATGTTGGATTTAATGTTAGATACTGTTAATACAGATATCAAATTTCAGATTTTTTTCTATGGTCTACCAATATGTGTCACTGATTTTTTTCATTTCGAAACCTCCACAAAAAAACATGCCATCAACAATTTTCCAAAATTTTTGATTTCCCTCATATGTACTTATGTATACCCTTTCTACTCATAGTGAGGGGTATATTTACAAAACCGGCAACTCTGACGGTGACACTACCCAAATTGAAAAAGCATAGTAGCGTTACGGGTACGTATGTATGTACATGTATAAAGTACATACTGGTATATACAAACATACCCGTACAACATAAATTAGTTTTATTGTATTCTCTGCTGTGTGTTAAGTTGTTTCATCGTGTCGTTGGTTCTCGTACTATATAAAGCCGGCATTATAAAGATACTCTACTCAGTTGGTTTCCAGATTTGTTGCATTACGGACAGCCCTTGGATATTCTTACTCCTGAAAAAAATAATATATTTAAAAACAAAGAATAAACACAAATTTACACACGTATTAAAAGCATTGTAAAGTCGCGTGCAATACATTTAATTAAAAGTATATATTTCATACATACTACCTAGTGCTTTTTTGTTTAAAAAGAACTTTTTACCAAACTAAAAACAAAATGGTAAGTTTATAAAAAATATATTTTTACAACACTCTATATTTTATATATATCTGTGGCAATATTGCATAACCGCTTAAGTCCTCTTTATTAATTTACATATTTTAGTATTTTATAAAAAAAATTATGCATATGATGGTTGAATCTGTTCTTCTAAATTAATTGAAAACTTTATAGCTCGATTTTTTACTTGAAAAAAAAAAAAAAAAAAAATACAAAATACAAAATAAATAAACTAAGTAGTGATATTTCCGACACCAATAAACATAAAATTTGTAATATCTCAAAGCAATATTTTTCAAATTATGCTTTTTGAAGGTATTGTCAGGACCAATTGATTGAATTATCGACTAATGGTCGATCCATCTGAAAGATACTTGATAAATAAATTTATCCATATTCATAAATAATTTTTCAATAAATACATATGCAGTAGAATTCGACAGTCTCTACATACGTTTTGGATTTCGTATCCAATATCGGTACGAAAATTAACCTACATTTGAATGAGTGGTTGACATAAAATTTGTTGAAACATCAGAAATTGGTCAGAATTTTCTGAATATTGTAAGATTTTTGAAAAAATGTCTATGCTTTACAATTGTTTCTAGCCTTTCTAACCATTTGATAAAATTGAGGGTGAAACATGTAGCATATTATTGTTTTTTTAGGGCAACATTATTTGAAAGAACACAAAAAAGTGTAAAAGGCAGAATAAAGGCATAATTTATGCCAGAAAAGAAAACGCCATAAGTTATTTGTTTCCATTATTCTGCCTAAAAACGAATTATTTTTGGTCCCACGAAGTTCGTTATAACCTAGTTTTTCTGTACATATCGATGGCTTAATATAGAAAGGTCGTATCTCGTTATTTTTTTCAAAATCGGGTTTTTCGCATATTCTGGTAGACAAAACTCAAATACACCTCTCCTAACAAATTCAGTTTCCTATGTTGACGAATAACAGATTTACAATAATTAAAAAATCCTAAATGAAAGAAATGTTGAATGCATATTTTTTGGTTTATATTAAAAGTATATTTCGATATATTACACATTTTTAGTTGTTTATTTTTCACTTTCAGATTTTATTCAATTTTTTCTTTCTCCTGTAAAGTAACTAAAAGTTGAGATACGACCTTTCTATATTAAGCCATCGATATATATGTTTATTTAAGTAACAAAACAAGACTGAAAATATTTACGATATTAGTTCCAGCGGAAATACTTTCAGCAAAAAAATCATAATTGCGTTTGACATGAATTGAATAAAAATGTTTCAAAAAATATATTGATTTTTTCACAAATTACAAATTGTTGTGTACGAAAAAATTAAAATAGTAGAATAGCAAAAAAAATATTAACTGGCCTACCTAAATAAAAGCGTAAGGCGGAACGTTTCTTTACGCTTAGCTTTAACGCTGAAATGTCATACCTAAATTAAAGCGGCAACGCTACGTCAAACAATAAAAACAAGGTTATCAAAAAAATAAATATACCAACCCGGATTATTTAAACAATAAAGTACATTGCAGTATTGGTGTTTCTGATTTTTGTTTTGTGATTTGAAAACTAAAATTTTATCAAAAAAACTAAATATTAAAGTTTAAAAAATGAGTTTCTTGCATATTTGTTTCTCCTTTTGTATGTATGTGTTTACATTTATTGTGTTTTGCAACTAACTTCACTATTAAACACGCTGTCATAATCCAATTGCAAAGCCTTGCCGCCGCGTTATTTCGGTATGCTGCATACAAATTGTGTGGGCATGAGAAATTTTGACAAGTAAAAAACGCCTTACGCTCCAATTTAGGTATGCGTGTAAGAAAGTATAGTCTGTCAAGCCGGACCATATAACACCCTACACTGAGAAAATGAGCAAAAACATTTTTCTGTTAAAAATTCAATAATGTATCATCAAAAATTAGGCGACATGACTTCTGGATATATAAAACTTATTAAGAGCGAAATTTGTGTAGATACCCATATAAATTAAATATATACATATTACCGATAAAGTCCTATTTCGGGAAGACATTTGTGTGGGGGCTAGGTGAAATGGACCGTTTTCAGATAGTTTCAATAAGCTTTGTCCTTGAGCAAAAAAAAAAAAAAGCATGTCCCAAATTTGGTCGAAATATCTGCAATATAGCGACTTGTACTTTACGCACAAGGTTTAATCGACTCAGGAAGTGATTCTGAGTTCATTGGTATACTTTAAGGTGGGTGTTAGACTAATATTTTTGGGCGTTACAAACATCAGCACAAACACAAAATACCCTCCCCACTATGTTGATGTAGGGTATAAATACACAGATAAACGAACACACCTATTTATTACATACGTGCATGCAAACAAATGTATGAGTAACACGCATACTTAAGGCCTAATTAGTTTGTACGTTATTTTACGTTCCGTGACGAATCAGCTGTTTTCTTTTTAGCTTATGTGAAGTTGTATACGTCGTTAGTTTTTCTGTAACTTTGCCATTCTGTTGCGTATGAATCTGTTGCACCCAGAATTTTAATAATTGACAGCTAAAACAGCTGATATAATATATAGAAAAAATGCTAACATGTAAAGGAAGTGTTTTATGAGAGTGAAATATTAAACATAAAAACATTCAGCATTTTATAAAATGTTTATAAATTTTTTAATGATGTATGTAAATAAATGCAATATTTGTATTTGTGTACACCATTTCATAATTCATATTTGTAACACTCTAAAGTAAAATTTAGTTTAGGTGGTTTGACCGACCTCTATAAAATTAATTGTTTTGGATTTTTGTGTCAAATTCGTGTTACACATTTTTAATGCTCTATAACCGCACGAAAGTGTTACGTTAAGTCTACATTACGGTTACAATTCATCAAAGGTCGGCTAACCCAGCCATAATGGAGTCTTTTATACTTTTCATAAAATTAATGTATGTGTATTAGGGTAGGTAAATTTTTTTTCACGAAAAATCGTATAGCAGAAACGCATTCTAAGAAAAATTCTAAGAAATTTTCCCCAAGAAACTATACGTCTAAAATCAAATCCTATCTTGCGCATTTCGTATTTTTTCCAATGATATTTCAGTATAATTTTTTTTTTTTAAAGTTTTTTTTTTATTGGATAAAAGGCGAAATGCACATGATTGGATTTAATTTAGACCCAGCCTAATGTATATACATAATTTTTTTGAGGTAATTCGGTTGAAGAATTACGCGGTTTCCAAGATGTCTTTGAATTTGAGCTCGAGTTGTTGTTGATTACACTGTGCTCGAATTTGACACTTTTTTCTGTCAAGCGGGGCACCCTTTCGAAATTTTGCTAAAAAATTATTTTTATTTTGGCCAAAAAAAAAAATTAATTCTTAAACGACTGCGCAGATTAAAAAAACTTTCTTAAAGATAATTTTATTGCAGAATTTCGATTTTTAGTTTATTCAATAAGCTAAACTATTTTCTAAATAACGGTATATATCGAAAACAAGAGCTAACCTAATAAAACGTTTAACACTACTGAATTCAGCGTACTCGAATTAGTGTAACACGCCGGGTGCCCCGCTTGACAGAATTTTCAACTATACTATGCTCGTTTAATTTATTTAAGTGATTGATTTATCTTTGTATTTTATATTTGATTTCCCAAATGAAAAACTTTAAATATTTATAAGCTACACATCTTAATTGTTCAATTTGAATTTATTAAAAAAAAAAAAAATACAGTGCCTCAAAATTATTATGGGACACAAACAAAAAAAAAAAAAAAAAAGGTTTTTAAAATATTTTATACAACTTTCTCTCATGGATCCTTACTTTTTAGCAAATATAAGGTCTTGACACATTTTCGGTTAGATTTAGTAGATTGGATTGCAAATTTATTAAAAAAAATTTATTTAAATTAATTTTGTGTATAAACGATACACTAAACCGGTTTGCACATGGCTTAGTTACGGTCTTTTAAGTTTCAAAACACATATTGCTTTCAGTGAATTTTTCAATAATTAAATTAAATTAATGTTTTAATTTAATTATTGAAAAATTCACAACCAAATCTTACTAAAAAACTAGCATCTATGATATTAATAGAAAAGCAATTCCCAGATTTGCTGCGCCTTCAAAGTAAACATGCATGTACATTAAAGTGACCCCAAAAATTGTTTTGCATGTTCCCAACTAAAACAAAAGTTTAATTCATTATAAGATACCGTTTCTCAAAATGCTTGTCCTTGGTTCGTTATTTAGTGAGCTGAATCAAAAACTTTCTAATGGTACCAATATTTTATAAGTTGTCCTTTGCGACAAATATGAAAAAAATCTGACAAAACTTATCCAGCTCACCAAATACTAATACCAGGACAAACATTTTGAGAAATGGTCTTCTCAAACAAACTAAATGGACTTCTCATACAAACGGGCCACCTTAATGTACTTACTCAAATATTGAAAACACCTCCTAAAGAAAACTGTTGTACATATGGATTTATATATAGAATTGTTGCAGATTAGGATAGGACCGTTTGAATGGAGCCAACAATTTAGTTGCTGTTTCCAACTATAAAAGAAGTTTACTTAATTTGTGTCCTAGAACTCATTTAAAAGGCACATTTTCAGTTTTTATAAAAAGTCTTCGAAAAGCGCATTAATGTCGAAATAATTAAGTATATCCCAATTTGATTAATTTTTAATTTAAATTATAGATCTTTGAAATTTGTATATGGATTTATTATTAAGGGCAGTTATTAAATTAAATTCTTACAAAACAATTAACACACGATTTTAGCCTTTTTAGAAAATATTGATATCGGTTTGTGTAAGCATATTTCTCCATACCTTTTACTATTAAGTTATATTGTTGGATTTTTAATATCGATATTTTCAACTTATTCTGACTTTTTTGTCAAATATGGAAACAAATCTAAGAAATCTTAAAAAATCAGCTTTTTCATTTAATCCAGCGATTTCAGTTGAGAACATGTGTATTTTTTAATAGGAAATAGGGAGCCCCTAATGTGTACATACGTGTGGGGATATCTTTTTGTTTATGTGAATATGTTTTGCATTGAACATTTGTATCTCCTGCAAAGTTTTTGTGAGTAATACATTTTTTACAGTATAATTAATTACAAGCACTTATGTATTTTATAAATACAGAAGCAAATATTGGATTATATGTACCTACTTTTATATATTTTTAAAAATAACTTCTTGGAATTAATTGAAAATATTCATATTTGAACGTGCATTATTATTTTCTTAAGCATAAATTTTAGTTTGATCTTAAATATATTTTAAAAATAATCTCTTAATTTATATAGATATTATAAACGAAATTATTAATTAATTACAGTTATTTTGATGATAGGTTTTGCAGCTAGTTCTTTTCTTTTAAAATAATGAATTTTTTCTCAAAAAATGTCTTTGAAACAAATTTCTCTAAATTTAAAATGTATTTCTAATATTAAGCCGATATCTGGTTATTTCTTAACTAAAAATAATACTGTTTGTTGAAATAATTATACCCTACACCATCATAAGGGTAAATCTCTTTGTAGCTGGGGACATTGTTGCCAAAAGATATTTTCTGTTATTTAAGATCTCTAATTTAATTCATATTTTTCTGATGCAGAGATGCGGTTTAAGTAAAAAGTGACTATATTTTTTAATTTTATTTTATTTAAACGTCATAAAAGGTGTCCTGTCGACAGCAGTCCCAATTGTAATCAAGCTGTAAGATTACTAAGGCCTTATTCATCATCAATTTTTATGGAAATTTTGTATTATAAACCTTTTATTAATTTAATATTTGATTATGAATATGGGGGCTAATAAATAATGACAAAATTGACTATGCTGAGGCTTTTATATGTACGCAAAAAACAAAGAATATTAAAAAAGTTACCACCCTAAAATATGTAATTAAGTAATTTCAAACAGAATAATTTCTAGAAGACAACATTTAAAGAACAATGAAACTAATGGACTGAAACGACACATAGAAACATAGATAAATACACATAGATCGTAAACTCTCCTGCCAAAAACACAGTGGTCTATAACATAAGTGGTGAGAAGGCATTAGTAAAAAATTATGTGAAAACAAATTTGAGTAACTTTTTTCTAGTTTCCGCTCTATGTGTATTTCTCTATGCACATATGTGTGTATCTGTATTTATGTATATCTTAATATGAGAATTTAATCTACAAAGACACATTTTTATACCCTTCACCTTCGTGAGAAGGGTATATATAAATTTGTCATTCCGTTTGTAATTTCCACAATATAATTTTCCGACCCTATAAAGTATATATATTCTGGATCCTTATAGATAGCGGAGTCGATTAAGCCATGTCCGTCTGTCTGTCTGTCTGTCTGTCTGTCTGTCTGTCTGTCTGTCTGTCTGTCTGTCTGTCTGTCTGTCCGTCTGTCTGTCTGTTGAAATCAATTTTCTGAAGACCCCAGATATCTTCGGGATCCAAATCTTCAATAATTCTGTCAGACATGCTTTCGAGAAGTTTGCTATTTAAAATCAGCAAAATCGGTCCACAAATGGCTGAGATATAAGGAAAAAACCAGGACAACCTCGATTTTTTACCTATTTTTTGACCTATATCTGGATTACTAAGTCATTAATATAGACAATATGGATATCAAATGATAGATATTTCAAAGACCTTTGCAACGACGTATATAAGACCATAGTAAGTTGGACCTACAATGGGTCAAAATCGGGAAAAATTTTGAACCAGATTTTTTTTTTCACCAAAAGTTTTTTTCGCTAAATATTAAAAAAAAAAATAAATTTAAATTTAAAAAAAAAAAAATTAAAAAAAAATTTTACATAAAAACTTTAAAAAAAAATTCGAAAAATATTTTTTTTTCAAAAAATGAAAAAAAAACAACTGGAAAAAAAATTTGTTTACCTAAAATTATCTAAAAATTTGTATTTTGAAGTATAGTTTGGTGAAGGGTATATAAGATTCGGCCCAGCCGAATATATCTCTCTTACTTGTTTTAATTATTTTAATTAATTTTGTTATAATCTCTGAATAATGACGAATCTTGAAAACGTTTTCTAATTTTATTTTTGATTTGATTTTGTAGAGGGAATGTATTTCCGTACATATTGGCCAGGCTGGCGTACAAATTGGTAATGCCTGTTGGGAACTCTACTGTTTGGAACATGGCATCCAGCCTGATGGACAAATGCCATCTGATAAGACAATTGGCGGTGGTGATGATTCATTTAATACTTTTTTTAGTGAAACTGGTGCCGGTAAACATGTTCCACGTGCTGTCTTCGTTGATTTGGAACCAACTGTAGTTGGTAAGTACATTAACATACATATTATATATTAGGGTAGCTCCGTTTGTATGGAGGAAAAATAAGGGGTTGATGTTCTCAACTAAAAAGAAAGTTTATATTGTTTGAGGAAACCATTTTTTAAAACTTTTACCCTGGGTTTAGTGTTAGGTGAGCTGTAGCAAATGAAAAAAGGATGATTTTTTTCATAATTCTCGCAAAAGAAACATACGAAATATTGGTATCGTGTGAAAGGTATTTGAGAGGCGCTTTCAGTGCTGTATCGGAAATATGTATTATTATCGAAAATGTGAAAAAAAACATTGAAATGTCTTCAGACAGTGCGCTGCAGGTGGGTGCATGTGTGATTGTGTTAGTGAAAAGTTTGAATATATTGAGTTTTTCGAACTTTCACAATTGGTCACGTCTTCAAGACATCCTCAATGAAAGGAGCACGACAATGTATATATATTCTTTGACAGAATATGTGCAAGGTTGCCAACTCTTCATCACAGAAAAAGCACAGGCGAATACATAATATATTTATTTTTTTAAAAAACTCATGAAATTATATTAAAAGTTTTCTTTGTTGTTTGATCAAAAATATTGTTTTAATTTTGAAAAAAGTAGTGAAATTTCAAAAATGTTAAAGAAAAGTTTAAAATTAAAAATGGCTAGGACAAAATATAAAGGCTAGATAAAATACATCATTTTTTTATGGTAAAATAAAAATAAAATCTCTAGATCTACACGGAAAATGGCTAAATTGGCAACTTTGCATATGTGGGATAGCCCAAACAAATCGTCTACGACTTTTTCGAACTATTGTCGCGAAAATCGTGGAAGACTAAAAGAGTGACAATGTCGCTCATGCTTTCTTTGTGATTAACATTTTTAAAGTTTTTGTTATTTTTATGCGATGAATAAAAAACTGTGGTTATTACATAATATAAAGTTTATTGTTTTACGACTTTATAGATATTTTAGGTAGAATTTTGTGTCTTGCAAATACAGTATTAGGAAATTGCATTAACGATTTGAATTTAACGGTCTGTAACGGCTGCTTAAATATTCATCATGATAATAAACATTTCCAGTGCTCGAAACTTCTACCGTTAGATACATAATTCATGAAACTACTAGAAGATGACACTGTACATATAAATAGTAACAGAAATTTTCCAGTCAGTCTGTTTATCATAAACGCTGTTAGAATTGACATCAACTGCATTAACAGTGTATTCTTGTACATTATAAATTGTTAATATAAGTGTGTGCTATATAAAGTGACTATTTAAATTGTTGTGTATATTTAAATAAATAAGGAGTTGTTACAATTTTAAACTACTTAACTACTAGAACAAGATTACATTGGGAATTTCGGAGGTTTATAAAGTATTAATTTTAACTAATAATTTTAAATATTTATAAACATAGGGTAAAACTAGAGGCGCAACTGAGAGTAAGCTGAGAGTAACAATAATTACTCTCTTCACACGTACTTGTGATATGTGAATTCAACACACTTGTGAGAGAATTAGACACATCAAAATACTTGAAATTTTAACTTCGATTTCCCGACTAAATATAGACCTAACCGCTTTTTTACACTTCTACACAATTTTTGTCATTTTTTTTAATACTTGCAGGACACTTTTATTTCCGAAACACTTTTATTTTGCTCAAATGAACAAATTTATTTTTTATTAATTTTTGACACTTAAATTTATCTGTGGTAGAATTTTATTTATAGAACAGAGCTTCAATTTTTGGTATTGAAAATAGAAGAAAATTTAAATAAATTAAAATTTAAACATTTTTATAGAACTCTGTGTGTCTGGTGAAAATTAAAAAGGCACCAATACAACCTCAATAGTATGTACTAATACATTCTCACGACTTAGGTTTTTTCCCTCTCAGTAACGCTTCTATGTATATATTATTCTATGTTTATAAACATGTACAAACTTTTGCCCCAAAAAATTTTAAAAAGTTCGAATGTAAAAAGCGCTTTTCAAAGGCCTTTTACATGGTACCAATATTTCATATATTTCCTTTGCCATAAATATGAAACAAATTATAAAAAAGGACTATGAGCAATGATATCTTGAATTGATTTTATTTGGTAACATCAGCAACTTTTTTGGGGGGTCTACTCTAATGTATATAATGCTTAATTAAGGAGTGAAAATCATATGATAAAGCCAACATTATTTTATGTACATTCTAGACGAGGTACGTACCGGTACTTATCGCCAACTTTTCCATCCTGAACAGTTGATCACTGGCAAGGAAGATGCCGCCAATAATTACGCTCGTGGTCATTATACTATTGGTAAGGAAATTGTGGATGTAGTGCTTGACCGGATTCGTAAGCTTGCCGATCAATGTACCGGATTACAAGGTTTTCTTGTGTTCCATTCCTTTGGCGGTGGTACTGGAAGTGGTTTTACATCCTTACTCATGGAACGTCTCTCTGTTGACTATGGGAAGAAGTCGAAATTGGAATTTTCTATTTATCCTGCTCCCCAGGTATGTAAACAAATGTTTTTTCGATAGATTTTGACATGAGGGAAAAAAGTAAATTTTTTACTTTTTATGAAATTTGGGCGCCTCGAAAATGATTTTTTTGATATATCGTAGTGGATTTTTTTTTTCCTCATGGCAAAAGCTATCGAAAAATCGATGGCACAATATCGATTGCTAAATAGACCCACCCTAATGTGCACGTCTACCATAAATTTGTAAATATGGTTTTAAAAATATCGTAGTTATTTTAAAATATAGCAATACATAGCTAGCTTTTGGTATTCGACGTTGCACCTGTAGTTATTTCTAATTTAAAGTCTGAAGACCATTTACTAAAAATAAACACAAAATTAATAATTTTTTCCCTTTTTAAAGTAGATAATAAAAAAAAAGCTTAAGATGTTTTTATTTAAATATATTCTCAGTGTTGAAAGTATGACTTTCTTAGAAAAATTGGCAAAAATAAAATTTTTAACTAAAAATGCTTAAAAGTATGCGCTGTAGTTAGTGCAAACTAAATATTTGATAAAATAAAAGAATATATACGTGAAGAATATAATCGAATAATCTCTATATTAGTATTTTTCATTAAGGTATTAATGCCCCGTCTTAAAATACCGTAGCCCACACTTTTGTCGTATTTTATTTTGCTCCGTTGTTCTGTGTATCGAAATATTTGATAATAAACTGAAAAGTACATGACCGTACGTACATCCGTTTCTTAAATGAGAGTATTAAATATAAATTAGTTTTTAGTTCAAGCAATACCATTTATTTTTAGTATAAGTTAATTGATTTTTTTTATTCTTTCACTAATTAGGTATCAACTGCTGTCGTTGAGCCATACAATTCAATCTTGACTACCCACACAACACTTGAGCATTCGGATTGCGCTTTTATGGTAGACAATGAAGCGATCTATGACATCTGTCGTCGCAACTTGGATATTGAGCGTCCCACGTACACAAACTTGAATCGTTTAATTGGACAAATAGTGTCATCGATTACAGCATCGCTGCGGTTCGATGGCGCTCTCAATGTCGACTTGACAGAGTTCCAGACAAATTTGGTGCCATATCCCCGTATTCATTTCCCATTGGCTACGTATGCACCAGTTATTTCAGCTGAAAAGGCATATCACGAACAATTGACGGTGGCTGAAATAACAAATGCGTGCTTCGAACCAGCCAATCAGATGGTTAAGTGTGATCCACGTCATGGAAAGTACATGGCGTGCTGTATGTTGTATCGTGGTGATGTTGTGCCAAAGGACGTGAATGCAGCCATTGCTACCATCAAAACTAAACGCTCGATTCAGTTTGTCGACTGGTGTCCCACTGGCTTCAAGGTTGGCATTAACTACCAACCACCAACTGTTGTACCAGGTGGTGATTTGGCTAAAGTACAACGTGCCGTCTGCATGTTGTCCAACACTACGGCTATTGCAGAAGCATGGGCCCGTTTGGATCATAAATTCGATTTGATGTATGCAAAACGTGCTTTTGTACATTGGTATGTCGGTGAAGGCATGGAGGAGGGAGAGTTTTCCGAAGCCCGTGAAGATTTGGCTGCGTTGGAAAAGGATTACGAAGAGGTTGGCATAGACTCGGCCGAAGGTGAAGTTGGCGAAGGTGACGAATACTAAACATGTTTTGATCATATCAACTATTCATGTATATGCGTATATATATACATTAGACTGTCCACTATTTGTATGGGGGAAAAAAAATGTCGGAATCTTGTTGGTCTTAACCCCACAAAATGATTCCCCTTTCCAGATATTGAGATAGCCGAAATTTGAGCTCGATTAATCGACGTTAACCCGTGCCGCTCGTCGCTCAAAGTTTGAAAAAATCAACATTTTTGGCCAAAAAGCTAACATAAGAAGCTATAACTCCAGAACGGTAAATAATAGAAACACGATTAGTATCTCAAAACAAAGCTAATATTGTTCTTCAAAATTTATTTTATATACATTGTTCTTGTTACTTTAAGCCAAACAGAGTTACAACAGCTTTTGTCTCCAAAAACGTGACCTAGTCGCGGCAGGAGCATACTTCGTATATTTTGATATTATGTGTAAAATGTTGCTAGTAAGTAAATATTTTTATATTTTATTGTTATTGAATCATAATGTACATCGATTTAGTATTTCAAAAAGATATAAAACACAAAAATTGGTTGAGAAATGTAAAAGTTATTAAAAATTCCCCAGGCCATTAATGTGTCTCAGAGCACTTGATTATGATATGTGGAAAAAAATTTAACTTATTTTAAAACTATACGAATAAAAACTATTTTATTACATAAAATATACCTATTTTTGCTCAAATATAAGTTTTTTTCCTTAAAATATAACGTGAATCTGTTCTCAGCTATGGTCAAAAAAAATTTTTTTTTTAGACGACAGTTTCAAAGCACCATTTTCAGTTTTTTTTAAACTTTGTTAAACAAATTTTTAAATTTTTTAAATATCACCGGGGGGTTTATGGTCAATAGATTAGGGAACAAAACAGTGAAAAAATTAGGTCAATACCTCTTATAGTTCAGGTGTACCTGCGGTTTGAATTCTGCGGATTTCGCGAAAAACTAATTTTTTTGGAATATTTTAGAAAATATGTCATAATTTTTTATTGTTATACATTTTAACCAAAATATTTACAGAATATTATTTCTCAGATATTAAAAAATATGTCCCTGAAGTTATATATAAATCGGGAAATCCTAAGGCGTAAACTTTGGAGGTCAAAGGTCAAATTTCGCAATATTTGGAAATTCACATTGAAACATATGGAAATAATCTTTATTTGTCGACCATATTTACTAAAATTACAGGATTTTATGGTATATGGTCCGATATTTAGAATAACATAAAAAAATGATCCAAAGGGTTAATTACTATTTTTTTTTTTCTGAATATAAATTATATTCATTTTTTTATTTTTAAATTTATTAAAATTTATTTTATTAACTTTGGGGACATATTTGACCCAAATGCATTAAAGGGTTAATTTGATTTTTTTTTTATGTTATTCTAAATATCGGACCATATACCATAAAATCCTGTAATTTTAGTAAATATGGTCGACAAATAAAGATTATTTCCATATGTTTCAATGTGAATTTCCAAATATTGCGAAATTTGACCTTTGACCTCCAAAGTTTACGCCTTAGGATTTCCCGATTTATATATAACTTCAGGGACATATTTTTTAATATCTGAGAAATAATATTCTGTAAATATTTTGGTTAAAATGTATAACAATAAAAAATTATGACATATTTTCTAAAATATTCCAAAAAAATTAGTTTTTCGCGAAATCCGCAGAATTCAAACCGCAGGTACACCTAAACTATAAGAGGTATTGACCTAATTTTTTCACTGTTTTGTTCCCTAATCTATTGACCATAAACCCCCCGGTGATATTTAAAAAATTTAAAAATTTGTTTAACAAAGTTTAAAAAAAACTGAAAATGGTGCTTTGAAACTGTCGTCTAAAAAAAAAATTTTTTTTGACCATAGCTGAGAACAGATTCACGTTATATTTTAAGGAAAAAAACTTATATTTGAGCAAAAATAGGTATATTTTATGTAATAAAATAGTTTTTATTCGTATAGTTTTAAAATAAGTTAAATTTTTTTCCACATATCATAATCAAGTGCTCTGAGACACATTAATGGCCTGGGGAATTTTTAATAACTTTTACATTTCTCAACCAATTTTTGTGTTTTATATCTTTTTGAAATACTAAATCGATGTACATTATGATTCAATAACAATAAAATATAAAAATATTTACTTACTAGCAACATTTTTCACATAATATCAAAATATACGAAGTATGCTCCTGCCGCGACTAGGTCACGTTTTTGGAGACAAAAGCTGTTGTAACTCTGTTTGGCTTAAAGTAACAAGAACAATGTATATAAAATAAATTTTGAAGAACAATATTAGCTTTGTTTTGAGATACTAATCGTGTTTCTATTATTTACCGTTCTGGAGTTATAGCTTCTTATGTTAGCTTTTTGGCCAAAAATGTTGATTTTTTCAAACTTTGAGCGACGAGCGGCACGGGTTAACGTCGTTTAATCGAGCTCAAATTTCGGCTATCTCAATATCTGGAAAGGGGAATCATTTTGTGGGGTTAAGACCAACAAGATTCCAAAATCGATTTTTTGTGGACAGTCTAATATACATGTCAATATGTTTGATTAATTGGAAAAATTGGAATTGGAACTGATATGAATACGCCTGGATTACGAACAAAACTAGTTTTAAATAAAATTAACATACCAAACAAACACGCACCTTAAACAAGTTTCCGTTTGCTATCGTGTCTGCAATTTTCTCAAACGTTTTTTATTAACCAAGAATTTACAAATAAACTTATTAATTGTAAGATTTTTTACAAATTACACTTAAATATCATACTTTTTTATTCAAAATAAAAGCTTTTCAACATTCTAAATGGTAAACATTTATAATTGAACCTGTTTTTATATGGAGTTTATGAGCGAATGTATTTACATACATGCATTTCAAAATTGAAGTTTTAAAATCTTGCCATACCTTGGTTCACTTTTTTTAAAATATTGGGTGTACTTTTGGACCGAATGGAGTCTAACATTTTGTTAGTTTCACAACTAAATTACCAATAATATACAAACGATTTCAGAGCAATATCAATTATGGATCCAATAATAAACGACTTTCAATTAAAAATTTAAAAAATTTAGATTTTTACAGTTTTTTTGGGCGAAAAAGTGACTTACTCTTTTTTATTAAAAAAAAAAACTTTCTTTAATAACATATAACCATTTTATGTTTTTCTTATTTTGGTATAAAAAACATGTCCTATTCTTCCAATATATCGCCCCTACGCCCTTCGGAACTTGACCTATTTTTAATCAAAATTTCAACTTTGGGCCACATGCTCTAAAATCCCAAAGCTGGGATCAGAAAATGGAAAGCTGCAAACCTTGATTTGCTCCCTATTTATCCCCAAAGTATTTTCCCAGCCCCGAAGGAAATAAAAATATAATTTTTAGGATTTTCGCTAAAATTTTTAAGAATTGCGGGATTGTCTTTGACCTTTTGACAAGTTTTTTTTACACTTTGTTATTTAGAATGACAAATTTAAATAACGTTGAAAATTTCATTGATTTTTGTCAATAAATAAAGATTTTACTACATATTTATTGAGTTTCTATAACTAAAATTTGTATCAAAATTTTAATATTACAAATATTAAAAAAATATGATCCACATTTATTCCGAACTATTTTTTTTTGTAAGATATAAGAAACAAAAAAATATCACGTATTTAAAAATTTTACATGTCTGAAGTACCCTACTTTGAGCCCCAATAGTTCAGCCCCTGGAACATTTGCATAAAATACTCCTTTGCTACGCCCACGTCAAATTTTATCCTGATCGGACCAGTCGTTTAGAAATGCCAGATTTACACAGTCTTACAAAAGTTTACATACGTTTGAAATTTTTCTATTTTTTTTTGCAAAATATATAATTTTATTAAGAGTTGTAACTACATTTTTGTTTATGTACTTAAAAAATATACTTCCATCATATTTTATAATATTTTGTTGGTATTTTAAATAAATAACAATAAAACACGAGTAATTGCTATCCTTTTAATGTTACATAATTTTACATACTCTGCCAAAAAAAATGTTGTACCGTTAAAATTTCCGCTACAATTTTTATGATGCTTTGTGTAAAATCAGTGGTAGAAAGTTTACTTTCACTAAAAGTGATCACACTGCCAAAATAAAATCAAAAAGTATTTTTAGAGGAAGAAAATGGGCAAAGGCAAAGAAAATTCTGAGCCAATTCAAAAACCGTCATTAAGTTGAGAAATGATGGCAAATCTTTTATTGAAATTGGAATTTTATTAAATCTAAGAAAACCACAGTCCAAACAATAATAAAAAATTTCAAAGAAAATGGAAATTATGAAAGCAAAGCTCTTAGTGGGCTTCCCCGCATTCTCGACAAACGAACAGAACTGTCTATTATACGTTCCATTCAAGAAAATCCTAAGCTAAGTGCCGTCGAACTAAACCGAAAAATGAGAACAAATCTAGAAATTACCGTTTCTGATCAGACTGTTCGCCGATGTATCAAGAGAAATGGGTACAATAGCAAAGTTGCCAGAAAAAAACCATTACTTAGATCTGTGAATATCCAGAAGCGCTTAGAATATGCCCAAAGGTACGAAAATGCTCATGTAAATGACCCTACATTTTGGGAGAGGGTAATATTCACAGACGAATGTAAATTTATTGTTTTTGGAGGTGATGGACGAACAAAAGTTTGGCGAAAGCCTAATGCAGAGTTATTACCACAAAATGTTAATTGCGCCGTAAAACATGGAGGCGGGTCAATCATGGTCTGGGGATGTTTGGCGGCAAATGGTGTCGGTAAGCTCATGTTCATCGATGGTACTATGGATAAGGCCATGTATATCGATATTTTAAAGGATAGCTACCTTCCCCATCGTCCAACTTCTAGTTCTGGAGGACAACGCAATATTTCTCCAGCACAACGATCCGAAGCATTCATCAAAGTTAGTTAAGGAATGGCTTCTATATAACGTTAAAAACAAATAGGAACATTCCCTGCAGTCCCCCGATCTTAATGTTATTGAACATTTATGGGATATTTTAACACGAGGTCTAAAAAATCGACAAGTAACTTCAGTTCCAGCTCTCAAAGAAGCGTTGATGGAAGACTGGAGCAAAATTACTCTAGAAATAAGAAAAAAAATTGGCTTTGTCCATGCCAAATGGATTATCTGCTGTAATTAAAGCCAAAAGAGGCCACACAAAATATTAATTTTATTTTTTTTTAGTTTTTTTTTATCCCGTATGTAAACTTATGTAAAGTAGCTTTTTGCCAAAAAATTTATTTTTTATGTTTTTTAGTAGAATTTAATGCAAATAAATTAGTTTAGTGTTAATTTTATCTCAATAAATCCGAAATACCATAAAAAAAGTAATTAAAGAATTTTTCACTAAATATTTATTAAAAAATATTAAATATATTAGGGGTATGTGAACTTTTGTAAGACTGTGTATTTCCAAAAAAATTTCATTCTGCCCCACAATACATACGTTGTGTAGTGTGATGCATTAAACACATTCAAGACTGCAGGCTACATGTACACAAATTCTGCTGGCTGCAGTTGTAGTCATGTGGCAGCAACTGACTTATTTTAAAGACGACAGCTACAAAGTAAACAGTTGATTTATAATTCAGTGGTGCCACTTTGATTTTTTTGTTTTTTTACTTTAATAAGAAATAACCGTACAGAATTCGAAAGTAATTAAGATTTAAACAATTATTTTTAGTAAAAATATGTATATGTTTATAATTAATTAATATACTACAATATGGTTATTAGAAACTTCTCTTAGTAAAGTAAAAAATATATATATTTTTTAAGCACTAATTTGATTTAAATTTTTTATTATATTAGCAACACTATTTCTGTTTTGTAGTTGACAAAAATAGATATTAGCCTAATTCGGCTACAGCGGCATGAGTAGTGTGTATTTTATTTTTGACAGATTGTAGTCGGTAGACTGCTGAAGATTTAAAATTTGTCTTTCCAGTTTAATACTTGCATTACAATTGCAAGTTAGTAAAATATATTTTAAATTCAACGAGGTAATTTTATTGCGCTGCTTGGAACAAATGTTTTTCATGTCTGAAAAATTTTTTTCACTCAAGTAGAGGAAAAATATAATAAATATTTTAAATACATATTGCACCATCTTCAGTTTTCAAAATCTCAAGAGTATTAATTTTATCGAAATATTAAATTTGTAAAGCGAACTTGCTTATGTCACAACTTAAAACCCTTTAAGTAGGGTTTACTCAAACTAAATTTTTTTTTTTAAATTGGTAAATTTTGAATAGTTCCGCCGGGTGTTATGTCCGCTAAAGTGAGCCAAATTTTACTTTACACACTATTGCATAAAGTTATCTTTCCGGATCATATAAAAATTGTTTATAGTCCCGAAGAAAACTTTTTTCCGCAGAAGAAAAAATATATGGGCATTTTTGGGAAAAAACTAAAAAAATACGTTTCTTTTCACAAGTTTAAATTTTGGATGCGTTTAACATTTTATATGGACATGATAACTGTTAGCAAGTTATTTTTATTTAATTTAGAATTTTATCGCCAATATAAATTTTGACTCTCCGTAGGCCCGCCATATCAAAAAAACCATAAAAAATCGAGCAAAATTAAAATAAATAAATCAATAAACCTAAATATCTCTTTAACTAATGGAGATAACCTAAACATGTCAGCGTATTTTTGTAGATCATCTCAAGAACTATTTATATTTTAAATTTCAGATCATTCGGATCATAAATGGATTTTTGTCGTTTTTTTAAATTTGAGACATGAGGTGACTAATTTTGAGGATGAAACCATGTGAAATTTCGTAAAAATATCTCCAATAGTTCTTGAGATACCGAATTATTTAAAAAAAAAAACGTTTCTAATTACACAGTGGTAATGATACATGATCACATTTTTGGTATAATTTTGCTTGTTATATATAAAGAAGTTTTGGTAAAACTATAAAAATTATCAGATCGAATTTCTGTTAGCAGCAAAAATAATTTTGTTTTGAAATTCAAAAGAATTTGAGACATATCAAATATACTTTTATCTTTTCCTTGAAGTTTTAAATTAAATTCATTTAAAAAGTTTGTTATATCTGAAATGCTAAATCTAAGGTGAATTCATAATCTTTTAATAATTGTACTTCGCACATATCTGTACTCTTACGTCAAACTGTCTATTTAGGCAATCACCTCGGCTAAGCCATCGCACTTCAGTGAACATTTTAAGTTCACGGCGCTCTGCTGCTTTCATAGCGGAATGTTCTGAAGAAAATTTTAATGCAAGAGCTGCCTGATGGATTATACAGTGAACATTTTTAAATGAGACTCCATGTTTTTGTAGTTGTCCTACTGTCTATTTAGGCAATCACCTCGGCTAAGCCATCGCACTTCAGTGAACATTTTAAGTTCACGAAGCTTTTCTACTTTTTAAAAAAAACTTTAAAATTTCCTATGAGTAAGGGAATTATGTCCGCCACGTATTCTATTAATTATGCGCTCTGCTGCTTTCATAGCGGAATGTTCTGAAGAAAATTTTAATGCAAGAGCTGCCTGATGGATTATACAGTGAACATTTTTAAATGAGACTCCATGTTTTTGTAGTTGTCCTACAAAGCCTTCATATCTACCGGTCATTACAATAACACCATCTGTACAGACTGCCGCAAACTTGTTTGTGTGAAAACAGTTTTTCACTAACGATGTACAGTGGGGCAGAATCAAATTTTTTTGAAGATAAATCTGGCATTTCTAAACGGATGGGCCGATCGGGACAAAATTTGAGGTGGGGGTAACCAAGGAGTATTTGAGATCAAGTTATTTAAATGGATCCTACAAATGCTCTTTCTTGCAATATTCTTGAAGGACGGGGTTTTAAAGTGGCATATTTTTGAATATAATTGAGATATTGACGTGAAATTTTTTTTTAAATGTCAGAAATTAACTTATCTAAACAAAAAAAATTAGTTCGGAAAAAATGTGGACCAAATTGTTCCTAATATTTGCAATCCTATCAAAATTTTTATAAAAAAAAAATTAATTTTAGAGCTCAATAAATATGTAATATGTAATAAAATCTTTATTTATTAACAAAACTAAACGAAATTTTAAAGTGTTTTTTAAATTTTTGATTCTAAATAACAAAGTGTAAAAAAATTTGACAAAAGGTCAAAGAGAATCCCGCAATTCCTAAAAACTGGCCTTCGGGGCTAGGAAAATGCTTTACAAATAAATAGGAATCATATTAAGGTTTCCAAAGCTGCTTTCCGTTTTCTGATTCCAGCTTTGGGATTTTAGAACATATGGTCCAAAGTTAAAATTTTGATAAAAAATAGGTCAAATTGCGAAGGGCGTAGGGGCGACATATTCAAGAAATATGACATGTTTTTTATACCAAAATATTCTTCGTAAAGATATCTTACAGAAAAACATAAAATTCTTATACGTTCTTAAAGAAAAGAGTTATGGCAAAAATTTACAATTTTTGGAATTTTTAAATTGAAAATAGTTTATTTTTGGATCCATAATTGATATTGCCCTGTATATTATTGGTAATTTAGTTGTCTAACTAACAAAGTCCATTTGGTCCAAAAGTAAGCCCTATATTTTTAAAAAATCGGACCAAGGTATGGCAAAATTTTAAAAGTTCAATTTTGAAATGCCTATAACTCGGAAATTTAAAGAGATAAATAGCACACGCAAGCATGTTTTTTCAAGACCTAGCTAAGTGCTTTCCAAAAATATACAAATCTTTGAAATCGGATGGTAAACAAAAAAATGGCACGTGTTTAAAAATTTTACATGTCGAAGGTACCTTAGCTTGAGGCCCCATAGCCCCCATTTTAATAACTTAAACTCGAATTCTCCTTGGCTACGCCCATGTCAAATTTTATTCTGATCGGACCAGCCGTCTAGAAACACCAGATTTATTTCCAAAAAATTTTGATTCTGCCCCACTGTGCATCATGCTGCGTACAATGGTGCCGAAGTAAATCGCTCTGTTGCTTTCACAGTTATAGTTCATCAGATATTCCATAATAACTATTTACTTGGTATGGGTGGTGCCACGCCGACTTGATCATATGGATCGGTACAGAGGTTTAGCCTCCTATAAGTTACAAACAAACATATAAAGAAATAAACAGACATACATTCATTTTTATATACATACATACAACGATTTTTATTATTTCCTTTTATATATTTACACATCAATTAAATATATTATGCAATAAATATTATGTCTAAGGTCCACTTACTGTTCTACGAGTGTTTCATATAAACTGAACGTAAAACTTCTTCTCAAAAGTTGAGTGTACATTTATTTAGTTAATATTGATTAAAGTCTAAGAATTGTTGTTATTCAAAAAACTTATTTTCTGTTGGTGTATTCTTTGCCAAAAAATCATCAAGCCAACTCTCTATTACAGGTAAATTTTCGTCACTCCATTTTTCTTCTTCTTTTATGTTTCTCAATGATTTTTCAATTATATGCAGAGCACTGCCAAATTCCTCTTTGTGTTCATCATACAACTTTTGGACCATATCGTGACCTTCTTTAGTTGTAAAAACGCCAGTGGCTGAGCCGATCAAACTATTCCATAGATTCGCTTTGTTTTCAAATCTAAATTAAATACAACATAAAAATATAATAAAGTTATTAATAGCAATCATATAATTAAACGATTAAAAGATTATCCCTACAGAAAAAATAATTCGAAGATGCTTAGAAGAAAATAATTCTTATTAAAAAAAATTCAATATCATATTGCGGAAGTTTCCCCCTTCGGGAGATCTTGGCCATACTTCTAAGCAATACTAAAGTAATACTTCTAGAAGATAAAAAGCTAGTATTGCTGGATGAAAAATGGAAGATATCTTCAGGATAGGGTTCTATAATATACTATACTATACTTTTTGCTGAAAAAAGTCGAAAAGTCTAAGTCGACTTTTTGGTCAGAAAAAAGTCGAACATTCGATTAGTTATCACAAAAGTCGAATAGTCGATAAAAGTCGAAAAAATTCGAAAAAAGTCGACTTTTAAGATTGTTAAAAAAAATTTTTAATTGCATCATCAAAACTAACTACAAAATATGAACAGAATAACATAATAATTTTATGTAATTGCAATTTGGTACACTTACATTTTTTCTAGTGTATGCAAAAATAAATAATAAGTAAATGTTCATAAAAAATGCTCTTTCTACTCAAAATATTTATATAAAAACTAAAAGTTCTTACACATATCGTATGTACTCAAATTACAGAAACTTATAATAATAAACATGCCAAATTAGTAATGTAAATTTGTTTATTATTTTATAAATTTAAATCTAACTACATATTAGAAACAAAAGTGATAATATTATTTAATATATTATCGCCTTCTTACATTTAATATTTATTGCTAAACATTACACAAGGCGCATCAATAAATGCAGAAACCATGTATTTTTTACAAAAAATGGTAAAAAGGTGAAAAAAGTCGAAAAGTCGATAAAAGTCAATTTAACTAAAAAGTCGAAAGTTCGAAAAGTCGACTTTTCATAAATTACCAAAAGTCGAAAGTTCGAAAAGTCGACTTTCTAAAAATCGAAAAAAGTCGAAAGTTCGAAAAGTCGACATTTTGTTTCAACTGTAGAACCCTACTTCAGGAAAATATATCTCCATATATCTCATTATGAAGATAAAAATATGATATCCCATAACTAACACTATGAAGATAAAAATACGACTAATTTAATTTCAATGTTTTTAATCATTTGGATACAGATTTAAAACAATTAATGAATAAAATTTATACACAAAAAATTTAAAACAAAATCACAATCTTCGCTCTTCTAAGCGCTATACATTACCACAAGAAACCACATTGGAGGATATGATCAAATTTAGTTATTTTTGCTGAATGTGAAAATTATAAAAATTTTCTCGAGGTTATCGCACATTTTAGTCCAGAACTCTTGTCCTACTAGCCCGATGCTGATTTTAATTTTTGTGTATATTTTATTAATTTCGTTTGTGTATTTGGACGTGAGAGTATTTTACACAGACAGACGTAGCACAATCGACTTAGAATTTCATAAGGATCATGGTCTCATATGAATATTTCTCATTGTTACGCACGAAATGATAAACTTATATATAAACTCATTCTCCACTTTCGATGGAGAGAACTGATAACCTTATTTAATTATTGTAATGATAATCAACACGCATCGCTTGAGTGGTATTCTTAAAAATCCTTGACCGACAGGACATGTATACAAACACACTTCTATACCTTTGCTTTATGACGTCCCAGTTGTTAGAGAGAAAATTGAACAAAGTCGTGTAACCACTTGAACCGCCAGTTAACATGTTGAAAATCAGGAAAATATCATTCTCTGTAAAATTGGCATTGCCTTCTAAAATCGTTATATTTAGTATTCGGTTGATTTTTTCCGGTTGAACCGGGCAACCAGCTAATGTTTTTAACAAATATGTTCGTTCACTTTGTATTCTGGTGCTGGGAAAATTAATAACACGCTCTAAACCAAACTCCCATTCATCGATTGTACCCCACTTGAAAACAGGACAAATAAACTGGTTTGGAACACTGAAATGAATTTAAATGTTAATAAAAAATTTAAGTATTAAGAAGTGAAAATTATTGTAATAATGATAATACCTACAGAATTTGTTCATCTGGGTTAGGGCTATCCATCCATAACTTAAAAGCTCGTTGGGCCACTTCAATGCATGGCTTGTAACCGGCCCTACATAGAAAGGTTTCAGCTATTGATTTTAAATCGATTTGCCATGCCTCATTATTATTGGGCTCGCTGAGCTCTTCGTAGAGAGGCGTCAATAACACTCTAACGTAAGTCTGAAATACACATAATTAACATTAAATATTATTTAATTACATTTTGTAATTGACAACCAGTAATTAACGCTAAAAAGTAATTGGTAAATGCCAATTACACGTAATTGGTAATGTAGTTGCAAGTAATTGATAAAAAAGTAATTCTAATTACATAATAACATTTTAATGTTTTTCTAAATTTCTAAATATCAATAAATAATAATTTAAAGGGTATTTAAAATACATGCAAATGACGGGGAATCCAGACTCAATAGCAATGAAAAATTATCCTCCTCTTACCTCGTCTGCACCTGTAGAGAGACTTTTTTCATTTGCTGTAATAGTACTAAAGAGTGAGTAAAAAAAACGTATATACGTATTATTACAGCCAAAACTTATCTTGGTCCAACAAATCATTATATTTTTAATGACGTTAGCTTTTACAAAATATGTATTTTCTAAATCATTAATTTTCAACTGTTATTTCGGTCAAAATGGTCACCGAACAAATGTACGTGAAAAAAATTAAAATTATTAAAAAAAAAAAAATCCAATATGGACTTTCAAAAAAATAGCAAATGATCTCAAGGGTCACACTGTTTCAAAAGCCATTAAACAGTCAGGAAGAAAAAAGATCTAACAGATATTAGTAAGGCTAAAGAAGTCGAATAACTCTTTCGAAGAGAACCGAATACTTTTATCAGAAAAGCAGCTCGTAAATTAAAATTCAAACGTGACTTATTAGCGTTTTTCTTACGTCAGGTTATCTTAATAATCTAGGGGACGCAATACGAGCTAGAAAACGCTAGAATCGGATTTACAAGATCTGATGAGGGAAGCTCAGTGAGGAACAGAGGTTAGATACTACAGGTCATAGGATGTACATCAAATGAAAGGATTTCCTGAATATACATACGAGTTAATATAATTGGTAGAAGATTATGAGGAGGTGGAGTCAGAGCATTTTCAAAACCAACCAAAGGCAGAATTAGCACTGCAGAGAGGACAAAAATAAACTTCCCAACGCAGCACCGTAAGAAATGCCATAAATATCTCGAATGAGTCAGATTTAACCCCCAGGTTTTGTTGGGATTTCGGGCGAACAGACGTCAAAACAATTGATTGTTGCAGCAAGCAGTCGGAAAACATTCAGGGGTCTCATCATTAAGGGTGGATGAGACCTGTAATAGTTAACCCTTTCGGTCTGATCCAAAATTAGGTACACTTTATGCTCACGAGGGACACATGTTTGTGAGAGTCAGTGTAGGTGGGAAGGAGGCAATGGCGATGTTTGATACTGGAGCATCTAGGAGTTTTATCAGCTCCCAATATGCACAGAAGCTGATTCTGGGAATTGATTTTCTGATGGGGATGGGTGCAACATTAAAATGCGGGGAAGAGGAATTTCGTTTGGTAACTAGATTACGGCACATTAAAAAAGGACATCGTTTCTAGTACCTTGTTGAGAACTTTTTCAATGGAAGGTAATGCCTTTTGGCTTACACTCGGCCCCAGCTACATTCCAACTGGCATTGGATCTGGTTATTTGTCCCGAAATAGAACCATACGCGGGCGCAAAATTTTAAGATAAATGGAAAAATATGAAGTTATGAAGAAGGAAATGAAATACCTTGGACACGTTGTGGGAGAAAATGGAATTCAAACGGATCCTGAGATCCTGTTGCAATAAAAGGGATGTCACCACCAAGGGATGTAAAAGGAGTAAGAAGGGCTCTTGGAGTCACATCATGGTATCGATGATTTGTCCCAAATGTAACTATTCAGAGAGTGTTTGGCGGTTGTATGGGGAATACCATTTCCATTTTCGTTATAATGGCTAAATAGTATCGATAATCCTACAGGAAGAATTGCTCGATGGGCTCTAGAGTTACAGCAATATTCTTTTGAGGTAGAATATCGTAGAGGTAGGAGTAATGTGGTGGCATTATCACGGCAACCACTAAACATATTATGTACAACATTCGTAGAACCAAGTAATGAGAAATGTGCATGGTTAGAGCGCAAAATCAAGGAGGTCAAAGAAAAACCAGAAACATTTATAGATTTAGATAGTGGAAAACTTAAGTTGAAAACAACTAGCAACGAAATTCATAGGAATGTGCAAGGTCTATTACTAAGGTCTGTGAGACTTATCAGGTGATCGTTTTTTGCTCTTTTGTTGTTTGACATTGTATTTTTTTTATTTGAAAGACATAATCAACTGCTATTTTCAATATAAAAAAAAATATTTATGTTGGAACAATTCATTCAAAAATTTTAAAGGTGAAAGTAGTTTTTCTTAAAAAATTTATATACCACAATAAAATTTTCTCTTATGATGCAGTTTTGTTTTCAGCACACCTCTATGCTTAGTCTGTCCAGGTTCTTGAAAGGACTACTTCCTTTGAAATCTTCTATATCGCAGAGCTGTTTTGTATCTTTGGTATATCTTTGTTAATGAACGAAACTTCTAATAGAGGATTCGACGAGATAAACGCTTCAGCTCTCGGTCGGCTAACAACTTATTATTATAAAGTAAATGCTACGGATGCAAACCAAGGAGACGAATTCGTTGGTTCTATAAATTAGGACTAGATAATGAGTATAATTCGACGAGATAAATACTTCTGCTCTCAGTCGGCTAACGACTAACTATTGGTAACAAAAAAAATATCTTAAACATTTATGTTGGAACAATTCATTCAAAAATTTTAAAGGTGAAAATAGTTTTTCTTAAAAAATTTATATACCAAAATAAAATTTTCTCTTGTAATGCAGTTTTTATTTCCAGCACACTTCTATGCTTAGTCTGTCCAGGATCTTGAAAGGACTACTTCCTTTGAAATATTCTTTATCACAGAGCTGTTTTGTATCTTTGGTATATCTTTGTTAATGGACAAAACTTCTAATAGAGGATTCGACGAGATAAACGCTTCAGCTCTCGGTCGGCTAACAACTTATTATTATAAAGTAAATGCAACGGATGCAATCCAAGGAGACGAATTCGTTGGTTCTATAAATTAGGACTAGCTAATGAGTATAATCCGACGAGATAAATACTTCTGCTCTCAGTCGGCTAACGACTAACTATTGGTAACAAAAGCTTATGGATGCAATCCGAGCAGATCAATTCTTCAGCTCTTGTCGGCTAAATACAACTTATTGCCTATGACTAGCTAATGAGTACAATCCGACGAGATGCTTCGGCTCTCGGTCGGCTAAAGACTAATGATGGGTAATGGATGCAATCCGAGGAGATAAATTCTTTAGCTGTCGTCGGACACTATCATTAGGGAATTATTAGGCCAGAAATAAGGACTTCAAATTCAAATATTTTAGTTTTTCTCGGTCATTTCGTTTTAGTGAAACAACAATACTTTTAAAGTTACGACTTAAACATAAATATGTTCTTTAGAAGCGAATTTTAAAATTGGTTACCGAAAAGAGTTTGCCTTTGAAACACAAAAAGATTTCTTAAAATCGTCCTTTGCATTAATGTAAGAAAAAAATAGTACTTTTGCTAATAAAAATGCACTAAACGAAGTAATCGAGAAAAATTATAAGTATTTCCCAACTCTATGGACTCCAATAAAACAGAACTTTAGATAATTAAACAAATTTTCTGATGTACTTTTGAAATGTTCTTCCTGTAAAATTTAAAATGTTTTCAAATAATCTTAACAAATTTTAATGTTTCAGAATAAACAAATTTTCAGAATAAAAAAGCTGAAAATTCATGATTTAGAGATTTTTCGTTCAGAAAAATTACAAAAATATATTCCAAAATATTATTAACCTTTAGTGTATTTAAACAATATATAAGGTCTTGCCTTATATATTGGCGATTTGCCTTTTTAAACGTTTTTAGATAATTCAAATATTTTTCTTCAAAATTTAAGTTTGCAGTGGGCTGTGAAGGCTATTCCTGTTCTCACTTTCACCATTCACCGTATTTTTGGAAGCATAATTACAACAATATTTATATTAAGTAATGTTTCTAAAATTTTATAATTATGGTTAAAAAAAGCACGTGTAAACATTTATAATTAGAAATGCTGAGGAAGTTACATAATATTGCTGTAATTATGACGGTGAATGGTGAAACTGAGAACTGGAATAGTCCTGATTATGTAATTTCCTCAGGATTTCTAAATATAAATGTTTACACATTATTTTTTAACCTTAATTATATAATTTTAGAAACTTTATTTAGTATAAATTACAACAATAATTATGCTGCCAAAAATAAGGTGAATGGCGAAAGTGAGAACTGGAATAGCCCTGAATATTTATTTATAATACAATTTTTAAAACGGAACAGATAAGATTCTCGGATCACAATTATATAGGTTTCTCGGTAAGGGATTCAAAGGATATTCAGAATAAATTCTACAGAAATGAAAAAAAAAAACTAATTGAACCAAATATCGACAACTAATTAGAAAAACATTGGGACATAATCCATTTACTTGGTAATATTAAAAATTTCCTGACCACATCTTCTTGGAAAACTTGCCCAATTACTAAAATGAGCGGAATGAAAAAGCAACCATGGTGGAATTCGGACCTACAAACATTAAGACAGGAAGCAGGAGGTATTTGAACTTAGCTAATAAAGAAGTAAACTTCTGTCGAAACAGGAAAAATCAGTTGGTAATCATCGTATGTTCTGAGAACTCGTGGAAATGTACATATGTCAAAAATGTGTGTTATTTACATAAATGTCTTAAGCAGGGGGTCAATTCGCTCTTTTTTACTACAATGAGACTGTTTAATAGCTGGTCCAAAGAAGTCAACGCATTGAATTCACATACTGGTTAAATAGCGACTGTTACCTTACTAGTTACCTAACTGGTAACTTGATCAGCTACATAACTAGTTATTTTAACATGTACGGTTGCTAATTGACCACAAATAGTCAGCTAAAAAGACATACCATAAGCAGTACAATAAACGATAGCTTGTAAACAAACCTTTCGTCGACAACTCTGTTTTGTTTTATTAATGTTGACATTTTATTTTGTTTCTGATATAATTTAAAATATAGAACAGTTTCTTGAAAATAGAATAAAATTTAAATAAATAAAAACTTTAACATTTTTATAGAACTCTGCGTGTCTGGTAAAAATTAAAATGGTACCAACACATGCATATTATTGTTACTAACACATATTAAGAGTTATGTTTTTTTTCACTAACACATGTTTAGAGTTAGGTAATGTTGTCAAAGAGTCGGAGTACTTGTATGTACTTTGTTAGGAAACATAATTCTGAATATAGCTGAATCATAGCTATAAACCCAAACAAACGTATAGTGACATAGAAATATAAAAATAAACGGTCAATAACTTCTTAGTCGGAAATCTGCAAAAATTGACATAGAGAATGGCGCTATTAATGCCAGTTTACATACCTCAAATTTTTTATGAACATCAGACATGTCAATATGTCGTCCAATATGATCAATAAACGTAAATACCGGATTCCAAACAATGTGATTACGTTCAAACTTCATGAAAAGTGTCATGTTTAAAGCTGTTGCGAAGCTTAAATCTCCTGCGTATGCTAAATTCCATGCATCATGCAATAGTTTGGCTCTGAAATAAAATAAAAATATATATATATTTATTATTGGATGAATTTAGTACGAAATCGCTTTAGAGAATTTTTGGGTATCATCAACGATTCTCAAGTTATAGTACATTTATTTGGGGTCTTTACAATTATACTGTAAGTAAAATCCCAAATGTTTAAATGAAACAATCTATATATAATCCAAATATATACTCCGTTTTAAAAGATTAAGTCAAAATCAGGAGATATTGAATTTTTTAGTTTGTATTGTTTATAAAGCGATTTTTTATTTTATACATATTTCAAAGAAAATACTTTGAAAACTCCTTTCAATTAAATTTATATGCTGTTTACACCAATGTTTAGTTTTTGGCTTTATTAGGTTTTTGATTGAAAAACTACTAAAATATCTTTAGTTTTCCAATGCAAATAAAAACTGTTTTTTGATGAAAACCAAATAAAAACTACTTAGAACATTAAATTAGCTTTTACAAAAAACTTTCATATGAAAATAAAGCAAATGTCAGAACATAAAAAAAAAATTCTAAAATTTATTTTCAAATTTACACAAATAATTTTTCTGTGAAACATTAGCGGTATTCACAATGTAGAGTACTTGGCCTGGTAATGTAGTAAAAGAGCAGAATATCAAAAAAATAAAAACAAAATACATTAGAAATTGAAATGTTTGTCAATAAACAGCTTTTCTACTTTTTTACTAGGCCAAGTACTCTACATTGTGAATACCGCTATTAATTCTATTTAAATTTATTTAAAAATAATGTTTGAAATAAAGCTTACCAAAAAAAAAAAAAAATGGAAATATCTTTGAAAAATATAAATGTAAATCGAAAATGTGAATGTTGGTTTTTGAAATTTAGTTTTTCAAAAATAAAATAATGGAAATGTAATTTCAAGAAACTTCTAGAGTCAACAACGAGGAACTGGTAGTTGAAATTGAAGCCAAATTTTAGGAAAGTTCTAAAGCTGCAGACGAGAAACATCAAGAAATTTGTGTAGTTATAAACTGCAGAGTGGATTCCATTGATAAAAAGATATCCGACTTAGAGAGTAGTCTAGAAAAACAATCTCAAGATGTTGCTCGATCCTGAAATGAAAATTAATAATCTTCAATGCCAAGATGGACAGGTGTGAATTATTTCAGAAGCATCTAGTAGAATAAAGGCCCCTAGTTTTGATGGCAGCATACCTTTATGTTTTCAAGTTCCAGTTTGATACAGTTAGAAACATGTGGAACAACGAAGAAAAAGCTATAGAGTTGATATTGGCCTTAAAAGGAAATGCAGCAGTATTTCTGGAAAACGTGAAATTGTTATGATGACATAATGGAGGCGCTACAACGTAAGTACTGTGGCAAACATATAAAGGAATTAAAAGAATGGAATTGCGTTGTAGAGTACACCTGACGGCCCTACCATTTCCATATCAGTAATGCAGCAGGATAATAACATGGGAACATCAACGGTCAGAAGCACATATTTACTCAGATCAAATTTAGTAAATAAAGCAATTGAATCAATTTGCAATGTAAGTCTACACACCGCTAATGGATAGCCTGCCACTGTCCATGGTAAAGTTAATTTGTGGCAATATTGTGTACGAAGTAATCATTGGTGCAGACTTCATGATTTGTCACGGCATTACTTTGGATATGGGATAAAAAGTCATGAATTGGCGAAATGTTGAAATACCCCTCAAGTAAGAAAGCTAGCGTTTGTTGAGCATCAAGAGTTGCCACCCCAGTCAGAGTATTTGGTATGGGCCTGTGAGGAAGAGATCCCATTTTTGGGATTTTTCAAATCTTTATTGCGGGGTTCTTGATTACAAATTTCAAAATTTGTTTTTATTTTTGCATTTTCAATAGAAAAATCTATATAACTATAAAATTCAAAAATATTCATAAATAGAAATTTGTAATGCTCGAAGAGGAGAATCTACATATGTATTTTTTTTTATAAATCGGAACACAAACGAAGAAATAGGATCGTTTTAAAAATGAAACATACCCGAGGTGACCTACTTTGGGGACCCCTGGCCGCGCCCCTGGTGAGCTCATGAGGTCCAAATTCAAAACTTGGACTCGACAATACTTCATTGCGTATGTCAAATTTCATTCAAATCGGACTAGACGTTTAGAAGTTACTGATTTATTTCCCTCTATTTTTTTTATACCACTGTGCGAATTGGTCTTTCGGATACGGAAATTTGGAAGACCGATATTCAAAATTAAGGGTAAACATCTAAAACGACTAGCCGCCTATGGGAGAGGTAAATCTGTGACTATTCGGGATGAACAAGTTTAAGTGGGGGACAGTGTTACGAAATTGTACTATCAATATGAATTTAACGGTCTGTAACGACTGCTTGCAGCATTCATCATATTTATAAATAATGCATCTAATTATCAACAATGTTAGCATTGTTTGTAAGTATGACAGCACTAAATATTTAAGCTGCTAAAAGCTCTAGAACTCGAACATTCTAGTTTGTCCGTTAAGATCATTCATGAAGCTACTGGAAGAAAGATGGCGCTGTGTATGAATAGTGTCAGAGGTGGTACATTATAAATTATAATTTAAATGTGTAAAAACGTGTACTTGTATAAAATCACAGATTAACTATTTAAACTGTTGTTGTGTAAATTTGGATAAATAAAGATTTGTTAAACTGCTAAACTGTTTTTAATTGCAATCAAAAATATCCGGTTTATTTAAAGGAAATAAATTGCCATTTTTAAAAGGTGAAAACATAACAATATGTTAGTTCAGTACCATATTACTAGATTTTGACATAATATTTTTGTTTATGTGTTCAAAATTAACTGTTATTTAATAACTTGATGTCAAGTATTGGATGAGAAAAGCTTAAAAAAGCGGTAGTTACGAAATAAATAAAATAATTGTATTTACCTTGTATAGGTAGGAATACATTTTAGACCATCATTAGTCTGCAGAAAAGCTGAGAGTAAATTCCAATTCGTTGTATCGTAGTTTACTGGAAATGGCCCTATTTCTTCTGGGTTAATAATAATAAACTTGTCGGGATTTGGCAAATCATTTAGGATCTGGCTCCTCTTCTTTTCGATCCATACTTCTGGTTTGGTGTTTGAGAAGTTTAAATTTTGTTCATGGATGGTGACCAAAGGTATCCACCATAGCATTTTATCACGTTCAGGGACGTCGTGTGGCCGTTCTCTTAGATACACTTTTTGACTTATTGTTGCCGTTTTCTTGGTGTAATCTCGTTCAACATTTACTACCGGCAACCGATCTTTTGTGATCCACGAACCAGCAATTTCGGCAATGCTATATTGTGCTGGCAAAGTTTCATCAAGTATGGCTTGTTTCGTAAGGGCATCCCACAAATCGTCACCAAAAAATGTGCCATAATGGCGATCAGCAATAAATTTTCTTACACCAGCCTGAAAAGTGGAACCACCAAGAGTATAATTAAGCATTCGTATTACAAGTTCCGTTTTATAGGATGTAGTTTCCTGCTTCATGCCTGTTATGCGTGAATGGGGGTATCTCTTGCTGAACTCGTAGTAAAGTGAATACAATACGGTCATGGGATATTTTCCATTAAACTCGATGCCGTTGTCAATCTATAATATGTTAAGTTAAAGTAAATACAACATTAAAAAGCATGTACAGTGCAAGCTTGGTATTCGCGACTAATTAGAAACCAGACCTGTCGCGAAAACAGAATTTTCGTGATAACAGAACCCAACTTTTTATTAAAAAATTGTATGTAATTTTTAAAATTATAATTGTTTTTAAAGAAATTGGAGATTTTGAGTTCCATATACGTCTCGATAGAGAAGCTAAACGGACGTGTTTTTTTTTTCCTATCTCCGCAAATATTTCGGTTTTTTATTGATATTGACGGATATAAACAAAATAAATATAAAAAAGAATATATATAGCTTTACCGCGAATGGACGCGAAATTATTTATTTAAAACACAACGTTTTTTTTGATTAAATTATTAAGATTGAAAGTGCCAATTAAAATTAATTTTTTTTTTCATTCTGGTGTTTGTTTTGTTTTTTTCCACCAGTAAAGAGCACAAGTGCAAATAAATAAACAGAGAATACTCTTTATGAGTTTCTCAAGTGATAATCATAGTGAGCGCAGGCTTAGCTTAAACGGCAGAAATGCTTATGTGTTTGTGAATGTGGAAGAAAATTCAAAAGAAAACACAAATACAAGAGTTGGTGACAGCTTGTATTTGACCGCCAAACCGATTGATCGCGCTCGTTCATTGTCCCCAGCTTTGTTTACGAATAGTATTTGTACAACAAAAGAAAATTCTTCATTGACAGCTGTTGATAAAAGTATGGTAACCAAGAGCAAATTTTTGGCAGCGCCTGAAAGTATGCCTAGTAATTCACCCCCTAAATTGAAAACATACGCAGTAAGTACGAACCCAATTGACCAAAGAATGGGAGCAATACCTAAAAATGTTCAGCCCATAAATAGTGCACAAAAACCACAAATCCAAGTGGGAATTGATAGGTACATTACCGTACTGAAACGAGGACGCAGCCCAAAATCCTCAAAAGTTGCATCAACCGCAAAAGTACCTAAAGATAGGGAAATTGATAGGAAAACTACTGAAAACAGATTTTCTATTTTGCAAGATGAAGCAGATGACCCCCCAACATTACACAAGTTGTACAAACCCCCTCCTATTTATTTGAGAGAGCAAAATTCGAATGCTCTAATTAAGAATTTGATATCATTGGTCGGAGAAAATTCTTTTTACGTTGTACCTTTTAAGCGAGGTAACATAAGCGAGACTAAGATACAGGTAAATCATGAAAATGATTTCCGTAAAGTCGTTACCGAATTTGAAAACAATAAGAAAAGTTTTTACACATACCAGTTGAAGAGTAGCAAAGGCCTCCAAATTGTTATTAAGGGTATTGACTCTTGTGTAGATCCTGAGGATATAAAGGCTGCTTTGGAACATAACAGGTTTAAAATAAAAAATGTAGTCAACATTAGAAATCGCGAGAAAATTCCCCAACCACTGTTTAGAGTTGAACTAGAACCAGGTGATGTTAATCTCAAGAAAAATGAAACACACCCAATTTACAATTTAAAATATTTATTGCATCGTAAAATTACGATAGAAGAGCCACATAAGAGATCGGGACCCGTCCAGTGTTTAAATTGTCAAGAATATGGTCATACTAGGGCATATTGCAAATTACCTCCCGTTTGCGTGGTGTGTGGAGAATTGCACGGTTCTACCCAATGCGATAAATCCAAAACCGACTCAAAAGTAAAAAAATGCAGCAATTGTGGCGGAAATCACACAGCAAATTACAGAGGATGCCCAGTATATTCCATAGTTAAGAAAACATTAACACAGAAACCTAGTATTTATCCTGTGCAATCAAAGAACCTAGTTGATACCCATTACCCCCAAATCTCGCAAACCATGAATAATAAAGGTTCATACGCTAGTGTTCTAAGAACAAATCAAACTTTTGCTCAAAACCCACCATTAGGAAGTGAAAATAACCGTAATATCAATGTGGAATTTGCAGACCAACATCCCACTTCTAATTTTAGTCGACTGGAAGCTACAATAGAGACCCTAGTGAAATCGGTTAACAATTTTACCAACTCTATGAGTAATATGATGCAGGAAATGCTTAAAATGCAATCTGTGTTATTACAAGCTATCCTAAATAAGCCATGAACTGTTTGAAAATATGTTTCTGGAATGCAAACGGCATACGCCAACACAAAAACGAACTCGAATATTTTTTAAGAAACCAACAAATTGATGTAATGTTGGTTTCTGAAACTCATTTGACGTCCAGAAGTTCATTTCGAATAAATGGATATGTAATATATGATACCAAAGATCCCAGAGGTAGATCATGCGGAGGCTCGGCAATTTTAATAAAAGCTCGAATCAAACACTACTTAATGTGTGATCTTTGCGAAGATTATCTTCAAGCTACTACTATCTGTCTTGAAGATTTTCATCGAAACTTAGTGATTTCATCGATATACTCACCCCCTAGATTTTCAATTACAGAAAGTCAATATAATAGATTTTTTAAATCACTAGGCCCCCGTTTCCTGGCAGCTGGCGATTATAATGCTAAGCACACATTCTGGGGATCACGACTGATTACCCCTAAAGGTCGTGTTTTGTTTGATACAATTTCTAAAATGGGTTTGAATGTGATTTCGAGCGGCCAACCTACTTACTGGCCTACTGACCCGCGAAAAATACCGGATGTTATTGATTTTAGCGTGATGAAAAATATCCCTGGAGAAATGATTCAAGTTGAATCCTCGCTGGAACTATCTTCAGATCACTCACCCACTATTGTTACTTTATTGAGCCCCCGAGAAATTGTATCCCCGACTGGTAATTTAGCGATGACAGGCACAAGAATTAATTGGCTCAAATATAAACATCGATCACTCTCTTATCAATTTCGATAAAAATCTCAAACTGGCTGCTCAACATGCTACCCAAACCCCCCGACAAATCAGATATAATAGAATTTATTCTGCAGATGTCGAACGGCTCTTAAATGAAAAAAGAAGAGTTCGAAGAGAGTGGCAATTGCACAGATCCCCCCAACTCAAATCGAAGCTTAAAGATTGTATAAAAAGACTTAAAAAGCTCTTGGAATTTCGAAAAATGGAATCATTGAATAAATATCTAGAAAGCCTGGACGCAACCCCGCAATCGGATTACTCATTATGGCGAGCCACAAAAAGTCTTAAAAGACCTGTCATATGTAAGCCCCCCTTGCGAAATTCAAGTGGCGGTTGGGCAAGAAATGATACTGAAAAAGGGAATCTGTTTGTTAATCATTTGAAGCAAGTATTTACCCCGAACACATCAAATGAAACTATTGAGTTGCCACCTGTTGTACCCCATTTTGGAGCAGCCGTACCCCTACGTTTTGAGATTCGAGAGATCGAAAAGGCTATTGTTGATTTAAACTCCAAGAAAGCACCTGGTATTGACAAAATCAGTAACAAGATGCTTATGGAGCTACCCCGGATAGCAATAAAAATAATTCTTTTTATTTTTAATGCTATATTACGCCTTGAATATTATCCTCCAGAATGGAAGGTTTCACTGGTTACCATGATACCTAAGCCGGGAAAAGATCACACAAAAGTAGAATCATATAGACCAATCAGCCTATTGTCTAATATATCAAAGCTATTTGAGAAGATACTCATGAACAAGTTGTACCCGATGTTAATTGAAAACAATTGTATACCGAATCATCAATTTGGATTTAGAAGAAAACACAGTACTATCGAACAAACCCATAGACTTGTAAATATTGTAAGAAAAGCGTTTGAGGAAAAGAAATATTGTTCCGCTCTCTTTATCGACATTTCTCAAGCGTTTGATAAAGTATGGCATGATGGTTTAATATACAAACTGAGTCAAAATTTACCCGCAAACACACATAAGCTATTGGAAAGCTATTTAACTGGTCGAACATTTAAGGTTAAAGAAGGAGACTTTTTAAGTAGTCCCCAACCCATTGAAGCTGGAGTTCCCCAAGGCAGTATCCTGGGACCCTTTTTATATTTGATATATTCGTCTGATATGCCAACTAACAATCGCACGCATACATCAACATTTGCAGATGATACTGCTATTCTAAGCATTCATGAAAACCCTGAAGAAGCGTCTCGTTACTTACAAAATCACATATTTGAATTAGAAAAATGGTTAAAACAATGGAAAATTAAAGTCAACGAGCAAAAATGTACACATATAACATTTACATTACGTAGAGAATCATGCCCCCCCATTCATATCAATAACCAAACAATAATCCAACAATCGGAAGTTAAATACCTCGGAATACATCTCGATCGTCGTCTTACATGGAAAAGTCATATAGATGCAAAATTGACACAAATGAAATTGAAATCAATTCAAATTAATTGGCTCATTGGCAGAAACTCTACGCTTAGTCTAGATTGCAAACTTCTACTTTATAACATGATCATAAAACCGATATGGTGTTATGGCATACAGCTATGGGGCACGGCCTCAGCGTCAAATGTAGAAAAGATCCAAAGACGCCAAAACAAGTTTTTAAGAATGATTACAGATGCCCCCTGGTATATCAAAAACGCGAATATACACAAAGATCTAAACGTGCCCCTTGTAAAAACTGAGATCACGAAAAATGTGGAAAGATATTTAAAAAAACTTGAAATTCACCCAAACCCACTGGCCCGCAACATATTGAATAACCGTGGCCACACTCGATTAAGAAGGAGGGACACAGCTGACCTAAGACTAGAAGGAAGAATGCCTATTTAATAAAAGCAACAATCAATAAACAATTTTTCGTCCGGCACTGGCTGGACTAATTAATTATAATTATTAGATATAAGATTTGAAATACTTGTTGTTAGTTCATTAAGTAATGAAGATACAATAAATAAAAAATTAAATTGAAAAAAAAAAAAAAAAATTTTGAGTTCCTTTTTTGGCAATTATTTTTTAAAATAGCAGCTGAATTACGTAGTTTATAAACTGCTGTTGTCGGCTTATCGTTTTCCAAAGCCCATTGTATGCATATGTTTATCGATGTTATACAATCGTCCACTTTAATTTTTTCTTCATGACCACTATCGTAAAAATCCTCCGATTCCGTGTCTGATAATTCCATTTACTCTTCATTACTTTCCACATGAAATTCTTCTTGAATCCAATTCGAGCTACAAGTATTATATATTTTTTTTTTAATATATTTCAGTACCGAATTTGAGCAAAGCCTTCCAGGATTTTTGGATATTGGATACTGATATTTTATCCCAGGACGTAGCTAGAATCTGAATTGCATTTTTGAGATTGAAGTTTTTTAGTTTGAGCTCTAAATGTATCGCCATGCAAGTAGGTGAGCAGTTGTGTTATATAATTTAATTTGACCAAGTTGATAACGTTTGTATTTAACGGTTGCAATTGGGTGACACGTTATTTAAAAGCAAAATTGCTTTTTGCGGCAGACCTTTGGAAGCCAAAAATTTTCGGACCCAAATCCTTAATCTCTTTCATAAATGGATCAATAAGATAAGGTTTCAAAGACAATTTCTCTCGCGCAATTTTTAAAAATCTAATTCCATGTCGACAATTAAATTTTGGAAAACAAATGACTGGCTTTTGATCATAAAATCGCTGCTGATATTGGACAATTTTTTCCCTTTGTTTTACAAACCACTTATAAAGCATTTTTTCCATTCTCACTTTTTCCGTACTCAGCTTTCTTTAAGGTGCAACGTTTGCCACGGCCACTTTATGTTGTACGTACGAACTTTTTTAATGAATTTTCTTGCTTTATAATGCGGTGCAACTTTTAATTCACGCAAATTGAATTTATGGAATCTCCACTTTTAAATTCTCTAATTTATGAGAAATCGTTTTCTTTAAAATATGTTAAACTTTTCCCTTGTTAAGAGGTGTATTTACACAACAAATGACACAAATAAACTGACAAAATTGAAGATCAAAATCATCCAAAAGACGGGGATTTTCCTTTTTTTGGTTATAGATATTGTAATCAAATTTAAAAAAAAACAGATAAAGGTCGCGAAAATAGATCCCGTTTTTCGCAAACTGTCGCGATAGAACCTGCAATATTAAAAATTATGCCGTCGCGATAACTGGGCCGTCGCGATAATGGGTAATCGCGAAAACCGAGCTTGCACTGTATTAACTTGTACTAAATTATAATTCTATACCTCTAAAACAATATTGGCTGCTAGGAAACTTGCTAAAGCCTTATTCACGTGAGCATCACTCCACCAGTATGGCGTCACCCATGAGCCGAGCCATTGGTAAATCATTTCTTGGGTTAGACCGTAATATCCGCGTTTGAGCAGTTCTCGGTCTCTATAAATAATGAAAGAAAAGAGTAACATTATTCTGCGATTGAATTTGGTTAAACAAGAATAAAGATTTTGACTTAAAATAGTTCTATCATGATAAATTGCCTAATTGCAATTACATATTTTATTAAAATGTCTTAATACAGGGTGGTCAAGTACTACATTTTTTTCAATTCGAAATATTGTTTACCACTGACCTTTACTTACATACATAACTTATTTCCAAGTTCTGAAAGCACCCACCGCGATTGCTGTACAGATTTGATTTTGTTTTCATGAAAACTCTATTGTTTTTAAAAGGAAGAGCAACTCAAACAAATATTGTCGTTGATTTCATTTTTCATTAGTATTGAAATAAAAATAAAGATTGATATGTTGTTTAAATACTTGTTTAGTTAATTTTTACTTAAAATTAAGTGGTATTTAAATAATAAGGGTACTCATTTAAACGCTTAAGTTTCCCATTTGTGCAAGTGTGCAAATTTGCGCGACGTGTTTCATGAACCTACCCTCCATACACAATGCCATTCGATTCAACCATTCTGTTCCAAAGTCACACAATTTTCACATGTTCAAAATATTTTTATTTCTTTTATTTCAAATGCACAATAAATTCAAGTTTGCGAGTCTAAATTGTCGCGCAAACTGATCGGAGTTGTGCAAACGAATTTCCATACAATTTTTGACAGTTCATTTGCGAGAGTGTAAAAATGCACAGATTGCAAGGCATTTAAGCGTTTACATGAGGACCCTTAATATTTTTTTTATTTTAATAAGATAAATAGTAGCACTACTAAATATCAAAAAATGATCGATAGTTTTGCAGTGGCTTTAGATATTTCTAAGGCGTTCGATAGGGTGTGGCATGGTGCGCTCTTATCGAAACTTATTGCTTTTGGTGTCGGTAATGAGTTCTCTCGATTTATATCGAGCTTTCTCAGTGATCGCACTATACGAGTTGTTGTAGATGGGATCTCATCAAATGAGTTCAAGATTAATTCAGGGGTACCGCAAGGCTCCGTTCTTTCTCCTACTCTATTCTTTATTTTTCTAAATGACCTTCTAAGTCAAACTTCTAACCCTATCTATTATTTTGTAGATGGCAGCAACATTTGCCATTCTTATTCATTCAAGTATAGGCCAAGCCTTTCGGAGATTGGGGCAATGAGGCAAAACATGAATGATACACTTAACCAAGATCTTGTGACAATCTCTGAATGGGGTTATGCGGACATAGTCGATTTTAATGCACGTAAGACTCAATGTTGTATGTTAACACATAAACGTACGACAAATCATGTTGCTTCATCTGTTTCTATGAGTGGTGTAAATATTAAGGAATCAGAAGCTCTTGATGTTCTGGGCATGATAATTCAATGTGATGTTCGCTGGACAAAACACATTTTTCAAGTCTCGAAAGAAGCATTCAAGTGCCTCGATTTTCTAAGACGGTGTATGAAATACTTCACTTCATCTGATCTCCTTACTATTTACACCACTTATATCCGACCCAAAATGGAATACAACTCTCATGTATGGGCCGATACTTCGAAGTCTATTTTGGAGTTACTTGACCGCGTACAGGAGAGGGCGTAGGTCCTTATCGGCGACGGTTCTATTGATTATCTGGAGCATCGTCGCAATGTGGATTGTGTTTCATTGTTCTATCGATACTACAATGGAATCTGTTCTGATGAAATTAGGGAACTCGTTCCCGACACCCGTAGTTTCTTACGAAATACGCGTTCATCATTGGGGACTCATCCATTCGTGGGTGATTTGTCAGTGGATCGCACAACACACTACAGAGAAAATTGTTTTTTTAGCCGTACCGTCCGTATGTGGAATAAGCTTCCTGTCGAAGTATTTCCTGTCCCTTTCAATGTAGGAAAATTCAAATCAAACACTACTCCCTTCCCATAACCTATTTTCCTAGTTCCAACACAATGCATTGCATGAGTAGGGGTCGTTCCCTGAGTGCTGGTTCAAGCAAAAAAAAAAAAAAAACAGCTGTTTGAAAAAAAATTTTATAATTTCAATTATAAAATTTTTCGCAACATAAAAATACGAATTGAAAATAATTAAAAATGATGAAAAAAATGATTTACAATTAAACACATTTATAAATAAATATCTTTCAATTTTCTTACTTCTCCGTCATTATTTTTGTATTAAATATATCAACTTCTGCTTTCATCCCCAGCAAAAATTTTGTGAATTTTTGTAATGGCAACTAGTTACTACATAAATTATTTTGTAATGAGTGGTGGTTACCCATCACATTATTTTATTTACTAGAATAGGTACTTATTTTTGTACTGGTTGGTCATGAACTTTTGCATTTAGCACAGCTATCTAGTGTGTTTGACTGGAAAACGAGACGTTAGCGGTTCTACACCACACAGTGGTTTAAGTAGAAACGTTTTTTTTTTTTGGAAATAATTCGGTATCTCGGGAACTATTTGAGATATTGTTACGAAATTCCACTTGGTTAGAGCTGAGGTATTTTCAAGTTGATTTGCAGTTGTTCAGCTTCCTAGCGCTAATGGACGCCAGTGTGTTGTCCCTCAAATTTGGTCACCTCAGGTCTCAATTTTTTTAAAAAAATCGCCAAAAATCTATTTATGATCGGAATGAGCTGAAATTTAAAATATAAATAGTGCTTAAGAAGATCTACAAAAAATACTCTTACATGTGTAGGTTATCTCTATTAGTTCAAAAGATATTTAGGTTTATTAATTTATTTTTTTTATTTTTGCTTGATCTTTTTATGGTTTTTTAGATGTGGTGGCCTACGGAGGGTCGAAATTTCCTATATTGGCGAAAAAATTCTAAATAAAATAAAAAAAACTTCCTAACTGTTATCTTGTCCCTATAAAAAGTTAAACGCATACAAAATTGGAACATGTAAAAAGTGCCATATTTTTTAAGTTTTTTCCCAAAGAGGCCCATATATTTCTTGTAGAAAAAAATTTTTTTCGGGACTATATACAATTTTTATATGATCCGGAAAGAGAATTTAATGCAAAAGCGTGTAAAGTAAATTTTGGCTCACTTAAGCAGACACAACACCCCCGAGATCTAACCAAACTTGGCCAATTTTTAACAAAAATTTCAGATTTGAGTAAAAAATTCTAAAAAGGCAAAGCACCGATCCTCGAAAAAACTTCATATTTGTATAACTTAAACACTTACAAAGTTTTGTTTCTATCACACTGTAAAAAACGTCACTCAGTTTCTGGAACACTTTTCCCGGCGTAGGAATTTCGGTATTTTAAAATAAAAAATTTCAAAAATTATAATACTGTTGATTTAAGGACATTTGCATCTACATTAGTTCAAAATTTTGTTATGTTATCTTTAACCGTTAAAATTTTACATTAATTCAAATTTTATATTTTTCTTCATGGAAAAAAGGAGAATTCGAGTTTAAGTTATTAAAATGGACCCTACAAATGCTCCAGGGGCGGCGCTATGGGTTCTCAAATTAGGGTACCTTCGACATGTAAAATTTTTAAACATGTGCCATTTTTTTTGTTTCCCATCCGATTTCAAATGCATGCTTTTTACCTCTTATAATTTCAGAGTTACAGGCATTTCAAAATTGAACTTTTAAAATTTTGCCATATCTTAGTCCACTTTTTTAAAAATATATGGTTTACTTTTAAACCGAATGGACTCGAATTTCTTTTGTTAGTTAGACAACTAAATTATCAATAACATACAAAAGGTTTCAGGGCAATATCAATTATGGATCCAAAAATAAATGATTTTCAAATTAAAAATTCAAAAAATAGTAAATTTTTGCAGTTTTTTGGACGAAAAGGTGACATAACTCCTTTTTTATTAAAAAAAAACTTTATTTAAGAACATATAAAAATTTTATGTGTTTCCATAAGATATCTCTGCGGAAAACATTTTGGTTTAAAAGACATGTCTTGTTTTTCGAATATGTCGGCCCTACGCCCTTCAGAATTTGACCTATTTTTTATCAATATTTCAACTTTGGGCCACACGTTCTATAATCCCATAGCTGGGATCAGAAAACGGAAAGCAGCTTTAGAAACTTTGATGTGATCCATATTTATTCCCAAAGTATTTTCCTAGCCCCGAAGGAAATGTGGACCCTATGGGCAAAATTGTAAAAAATACGATTTTTGGGATTTTCGCTTCAATTTTTAGGAATTGCGGGATGGCCTTTGACCTTTTGACAAGTTTTTTTACACTTTGTTATTTAGAATGACAAGTTTAAAAAACGTTGAAAATTTCATTGAGCTTTGTCAATAAATAAAGATATTATTTATTACATATTTACTGAGTTTCTAAAACTAAAAATTGTATCAAAATTTTAATAGGATTGCAAATATTTGGAACAATTTGATCCACATTTATTCCGAACTAATTTTGTTTTGTTTAGACAAGTTAATTTTTGGTCTTACAAAAAAAATGTAAAGTCAATATCTCAATCCGTTCTTCAAAAATATTTCACATAAAGTAAAGTATTTCAAACAAACTCCCCAACAAATGATTTTGAACTTGAGGATCCACTTGTACCTACATTATCTAATGTGGATATACTAGCTATAAGCCCAGACAATATAAGTAAAGTTATCAAGAAGAAGAATAATCTTTAAAAAATATCCTGGAAATGATTCAGTTACACCAGCTATGACTAAAAACCTACCGAATGTGGCAACATTTGTATTATCTATATTATTTAATGTGATCTTTAAACTAGGAGTTTCCCCACAAAATGGAAATCTTCTTAGATAATAATGATACCAAAACCTGGTAAAGATCTGAACCTGACAACCTCATATAGACATATAAACTTATTTAATTACCTGTCAAAGCTAAAATTATTAAAAAAAATCGTACCATTTTTAAATGAGAAAAATATTATCCCAGTTCATCAATTTTGTTTTCGCGAACGCCACGGTACAATTAAACATGTTAATCATACAACTGGAGAGATAAGAAAATCTTAAATTAAACAAATATTGTTCGGTAATATATAAAGGCCTGGTATTTAAAATTAAATGTTTGCTGCCACCATTAGACCGTTTATTTACAGTTAAATACAACGATTACGTGACAAGAGAAAATATGATTAGAGCTGGCGTTCCGCAAGGAAGTGTTCTTAGACCTACCCTCTATTTAGTTTACACTTCCGACGCATAGAATAAACATTATCAATGAACTGTCACATGAAAAACAACATTCTGCTTTGTAATAAAGCCGGTCATATTCAGCGAAACTGTCGAGCACAAAGAAAACGAACGAGATATGTTTCTCCACCAAGAAACAACCAGCAGGCGTAACACGGGGCAAGAACTAGCGTCCACATCTGAGGGCTTCACAATCTCCATATCAGTACTGCAGCAGAAAACAAGTAAGAAAGTATGGTCGGTCAAGCCCGACCAGATAATACCCTACACTAAGTAAATGAGCAAAAACATTTTTCTTTCAAAATTTCAATAATTTATGTTCGTGAGCGATTTTCGGAAGTGGGCCTTATATGGGAGCTATGACAAATTATGGCCAGTTTCAATAGGGATCGTCCTTGGGCAGAAAAAATGATATGCACCAAATTTTATCGAAATATATTCAAAATTGCGACCTGTACTCTGCGCACAAGCTTTACATGGACAGCCAACCAGCCAGACGGACGGACGGACATCGTTTAATCGACTCAGGAAGTGATTCTGAGTCGATCGGTATACTTTAAGGTGGGTGTTAGACTAATATTTTTGGGCGTTACAAACATCTGCACAAATCCATTATACCCTCCCCACTATGGTGGTGTAGGGTATAAATAGCAATCTCACGGCTAGTGGAGAGCCTACCACTGTCCATTGTAAAGTAAATGTGAAACTAACCATTGCCAACGTTAGCGTAAATCATATCTTTGTTGTTGGTGATATTGTGGACGAAGTAATCATTGCTGCAGACTTCATGATTACTAAGAGCATTACGTCGGATATCAAAATAGGACTCAAGTAAGAAAGATAGTTACCGTTGAGCATCAAAAACTACCACCACAGCCAGAAACTTTAGTATGGGCCCGTATGGAGGAAGATTGTGAGAACAACAGTTTGTGGGTGGTAGAACCAGCACAAATAGAAGCTAATCTTATAACAGCTAAAGCCCTCGTTAAACCCTGCATCAACTGAATAGTTCCTGTAAGAGTGCTTAACCTGTCCAGCCATGAAAAAGTCGTTAAGCCAAATTCCGAAATAGGTCAATGCGCTTCAGCAGAGGCAGTAATCAATTGCGAGGAAAACCCGGAACCTGTCAATAAGTCCACCAAAGAACACGAGCTACCAGCGGATAGATACATATAAGGCCAAGTAGTCTTCGCCTTAAAAAGTCAAGGCCAAGGTAGAACGGCAATCGTAAAGCAACAAATAAATACTGGCGAAGCGAGCCCAATAAAGCAGGCGCCCAGAAGTATTCTTCTAGCAAAACAAAGTGAAGTGAAGGAGTTGGTCATCGAAATGGAGCGTAACGGTATAATCGAACCATCTTCAAGTCCTTGAAGCTCGCCTGTTGTTTTAGTTAAGAAGAAAGATGGCAGCACTAGATTCTGCGTCGATTATAGAAACCTGAACGACGTCACCAAGAAAGACAGCTACCCGCTACCAAGAATTGACGACACCCTGGACACACTAGCTGGAAAAAAATCTTCATGAATTTCGCAGTTTTGTAGGCCTTTGCACGTGCTACCAATTTGTGCAAATTTTGCCAGTGTCGCCGCAAGCTTACATGAGCTAAAAAGAATGTGTCATCGATGTTCGACTAATGCATATAGAGTCCAGCAAAGAAAAGACCCCATATTGGCGAAAAAAAAATCGGCAAAATAAGAAGGTAGAAGGCCAAACCGCAATGAAATATCGGCCGAAAGTCCACTGATGAAATCATATTGGGCCTTATGGAATAGTCTACAGTTGTTAAATGGCTCCTTATACCGCATATGGGAAAGTGCTGATGGTAAAACAGTGACAAATCTAATTGTGGTACCATCCTCTAAAATACACGAAGTAATGAAAGAGTTCCATGACGGTCACAGTGGTGGCCATCTAGGTGTGACAAAAACCTTAAGAAAGTTAAAACAACATTTTTATTGGGTGGGTTGCCAGCAAGCAGTAGCGATTGGGTAGCCAATAAGAAGTCGTGGACAACTTTAGCAGTATAACTCAGGTGCGCCATTCAGCGGATTGCAATGGATGTAGCAGTCCCTTTCCTTGTCAGTGATGCCGGATACCGTTACGCTCTGGTGGTTATGGATTATTTCAGCAAATGGCCAGAGGTATATGCCATACCCAATTAGGAAGCTAAGAAGGTTATAAGCGTATATGTGAACAACTGGGTGTGCCACTATGGTGTTCCAATTGAGTTGCACTCGGATCAGGGTAGAAATTTTGTATCTGCCGTATTCAAGGAAATGTGTGATTTATACGGAATAAGAAAAACCAGTACAACGCCACTGCATCCTCAATAAGATGGCATGGTCGAAAGATTCAATCGCACTCTGGAGGATTATTTAAGAAAAGTGGTCAGTGCACATCAGAAGGACTGGGATGAACACATACCGAAATTTCTATTGGCATACAGATCTGTTGTTCACGACACAACCTCTCGAACACCTGCAAAAATTGTCTTCGGGACAGAACTCAAGTTGGCTGCTGATTTAGAATTCGGTATTAAGCCGTCATCAACAAATAATGAAAACTCTTCTCAAGAGCAAGATGATCTTAACGAATTTCATGAATTCCTACGCAGACAAATAAAAATTACCAGCTTGTACTGCTGTATAACCCACAACGTAAGAAAGGACCCATTGGGATGGACCATACAAAGTGATTAAGAAATTAAACGACGTGGTGTACAGAATACAGAAAGACAAAAGCACGAGATCTAAAACGACTAGCTGCCTATGGGAGAAGTGAATATGTGCCTATTCGGGACGAACAGGCTTTAGCGGGGGGTACTTGAATTCAAATATAACTGTTTTAACGGCTGGTTTAAAGTTGTATAATGCCTCTCAAACAGCCGTGCTTCTCAACCTTTAACATATATGTGGGTATTGTTAACATAGAACATACAACATTAAATAAAAGCTTTGAGTTGAGCATTGTTTGTAAGTATGTCAACTCTAAATGATTAACATCGAAAGCTCTAGAATTCGAATATTCTAGTTTTATGATCATTGTAGAAATAGAGCATTCTAGATGGCAATGCAGTGTTTAAAAATTGACTGTGAGAACACAAAAGAGTTAGTCTTATTTGGAGCATCGTTAAGTAAAGACAAATTTTACTGCCATAAAGTGTGCTGTATTACCAATGAATTCTTATACATTACCAGTGTGTGTTATATAAACGTGTGTTTATATGGGGAATTTTATTAAAATGTTTCGAAGTTACAGATTTATTTATATTTTTTTTTAATTACCACCAAAAACACTTTTTCCGATAAAAAGATTGAAACTTATTAAAAGTCAAGTGTGTGAATTTATAGTTTGTAAAATTCTGGCACCAAATGCTATTAAGAAATTTAAAAACGATTTGTAGAAAGTAAATTTGATTGCAATATTTTATGATTGTTCAAATCATGGCAACATAAAATTATGTCCAAACTTGTTTGATTTTTGAATACCATTGAAAGTAAAAAAAATGAAAGTTGATAGCATACCAGGAGAATCGTCTGAAATTTTAACAAAATGTATTTGTGATCCACAATTTCAGTATAATTGTGTTGTGAGCAACAAACACAAATAAAACTGAAAGTACGTGAAATTGACAACAAAAAACTCATTGCAAATTTTTGGGTCGTAGAATCCAATGGCATCGTTTAAAAAAGTTATAATAACAATATGACACTGCACTAACAGATTTCGTCAATTTTTATTACCTTAATATTTCGAAACATTACAATATTATAAAATATTGCGTTCATAGCAAAATTTGGGAAACGAATCAAGTTACAAAAATCGACTACCAAATCATATGTTAATTCTATAATTGAACTCAAGATACAATAAAAATTTCCCAACTGCTACTTGGAACCAGGCTTGCCAGTCTTGGGGATTTGTCCCCATAGATGGGGATTTTGTAAGGTTTTTGGGGACAGAAAATTTCGTTTGGGGACTGGGGATTTTATTGGGGATATTTGAAAATATTTCGGGGATTTTATGGGGATAATGTAATTAGGTTAAGGTTGTTTTATTATCGATAATAGCGATAAGTTACCAATAAGTGAACATTATTTCATGTTCTGTAAATAGAAAATAGAGATGCTTAATGCTATTGAATATACAAGATGGGGCAAAAGTAATCACCCAATGTTCTTTTGCTGTATTTTTTTTTTTTATGAAAAACTTTGTTTCTGCTTGTGAAAAAAGTTTTTCATAAAAAAAATTACAGCAAAAAAACATTGGATGATTAGTTTTGACCCACATTAAATCCAAAGCAGTATTTTCAAAAAGTTTTCTAATTGTAAGATTTTATCAATACAAATTTTGATAGTAAAGTTCAGTGCAAGATGTAATTCTGTAAGTTCGAATTGAATTTACAATTGATTATTCTCAAATGTGTTTATGCTAAATGTTTGGTTAAAAAAGATACCACTACTAATTTTATATAAGATTTGAAACGATGTGTTACGGGGTGTAGTGAAAAAAAATGTTCAAGTAATTGGTATGGATATTTTCAAAAAAAAACTTTGACAAATTCATAAGAATTTTGGTTCCAAGGAACCTTCTTAATTTTATAACAATTAATTCGAATTTATTTAATATGTAGTTTAGTTATTGTGAAAATTGAAAGAAAAACAATATTTGGGGATTTTTGGGGATATTTTTAATTTTGGTTGGGGACAGCGATTAAAAGTACCTGGCGTCCCTGCTTGGAACTTCTAATATTGACAATTTTAAAACAAAATCACTGGCGAAAGAAGTAGTTCTCACATGATTCCTAAGAGGTGGTGTTGGAAAGTATTTGTTATTGTAAAAATATAATTTTTACGGGTAATTATAATGTAGAAAATAAAACCTATTCCTCAGCAGACACACTTTTTTCGGCACTGGAGTTACGATTTTGTTTCAGAATGGAAAAATATACATGGTGGTTCATAATACCATCAATAAATATAAGATTACCATCAATAACATTATTTCAAGATTTTAACAAATTGAGTCTAGAAAATTTGGTGATTATTGATGATTATCCTTTATCACGGATAGGATGTCATAAAGCTGTCACGAAGACATCTATCAGAAGAATCTCAGGAAAAATGAAGATTTATTTAATATATTATTGCCAACTTCAGATCTGTTCATATTAGCATCCTGAATCAATAGAAAGTAGGTCATACAGATTTAAATGAATAAGCGAAAGGACTGCTACAGGACAAACATAATAGAGAAATGAATATGGAATATTTGCAAGCAATATTCCAACCAAATAAATAATTATAATAATTTTGTTTACTATATTGAGGTAAAAGAGAATATCATAAAAATTAATAGCGGTATTCACAATCTTGTGCATTTGTATTGTAAATAAATGCAATGGTGTATTTCTGTATATTTTGTTAGTGTAAAGTAAAAATGCAATGCATATACAATGATTGATGCAAGACCATTTGCACAAGATTGTGGACTCTGCTAACATGTTATTTAATAAGAAATGTTTTTAAGCATGTTTTTTGCTACAACTTTTCTATTTATCCACTTATTAGTAAACATTTTTCAAAAATGTCCCACGGACATAAAGTACATGAACCTAAAGATAAGTTAACTTATCCACATACGGATTTTTTAATAAATAAAGAAATTTCATCAATAAAAAAAAAACACAAATCGTCGTTGAATATAACAGTTTTCCCGATGTGTTTTCTACTTTAGTTTTATAGTTTGAAATTTACTTTACGAGATTTATTTACTCTTATCAATTTAACTTTGAATTTGTGTATAGAAAATTTTCTGAAATAATAGTTAGTTAAGAATTTGTATTCAATAAAATTTAATAACACAGCTCTAGTTTTTAAGATATAGTGACATTTAATACTTGCATAATTTACACCATTTTTTGTATTCTTTGCATAAAAACCTTACTTGAATCATTATAATTCATTAAAAAACCCAAAATTTTCATTTGTTTTCTAAATTTTCCTTATATTTTTTTTTGTTTTTTGCACAGCAACAACAAACCTCAAGCCCTGTTGCTCAAAAAAGTATTGCGGGAGGAAATTAGAAGAACATTTCAAGGCACAAGGCGTTGATGATGATGACTTGTCATGGATTGGTGATAAATGCTATCGTTTATTGGAAAAAGTGGTTAGAAAGCAAAGCCTGACGAGCCCGTTAAAAAATCTGCCTTACATAAAGATAAACCAACTTTGGAAGAGGTATTACAGAAACAATTGAACCTACACAAAAGACAGTTAAAATCAAACCGATGATACTGATATTTTTGTTGTAAAACAAGGCTCAAGAAACCAAAAATATGATCAAACGCAAAATCGTCAAAACAACTATCAGCAATCAAGCACACAATGGCCTTCATGTACTGGTTGTTTCAAGAAACATAATAAGTATAAATGCAAGTATTTAAAAGCTCAATGTTTTGCTTGTAAGAAGATTAGACATATAGCATCGTTATGTGGATCTAAATATAATTACAAAAATGTTCAGATGAAAACTTAGTCCAATAGAACAGAATATGTACTACAATTTTAGCATGTGTTGACAATATTATTTCATGATCTGGAAATAAAATGATAATAAGCGTTAAAGGTAATAATCAGGATATGAGATTTCAATTTCTATGAACGGTTAACCCAGTTAGGAATATGGAAATATAGTCAGTGGGCCGCCTTTAGTCATAGTACCGAAGCAAAACAATAAGATTCGAGTCTGTGCTGACTTCAAAGTAACAATTAACCCACAAATGTATGTAGAACAGTATCTAATTCCATGAATTCGTGATTTATTTCTTAAATTGAAAAATGGTAAATCGTTTTAAGATAGACTTGTCAGATGCGTATCTGCAAATAGAAATGGATGAGAAGTCGAAAAAACTTCTTGTTTTTAATACTCCATTAGGACTTTTTAAGTATCAGCAAGTAGCAAGTGCTCCTGCAATATTTCAATGCTTAATTGAACAAATAATTGGTGGTATTCCAGGATGTGATATCATATGCACTGGTTCAACTGAAGAAGAGCACTTGAAGAATCTCCGTTAATTGTTCCAAAGACTAAAAGATAGTGACTTTCGTTGTAATTATTCTAAGTGTTGTTTTTAGCAACCAAAAATTTCATATTTAGGACACATAATAGTCTGCAATGGAATTTTTCCCTCGGAATCTTGAACAGAGGCCATAAAAATCTCCCAAGACCCAAAAATATAGCCGAACTGCAATCTTTTATGGGAAAAGTTAAAAGTTAATTATTATTGCTCTTTTATAAATTATTATTCAACAGTTTGTGGTCCACTTAATCTTCTTCATAAGAAAAATCAAAGATTTGTTTTGGGTATCGAAAAAGAAATCGCTTTTCATGAATTAAAGAGGCAGTTGGTTGAAGTAGCTCAACTGTTACACTTTGATGAAAAATTACCTATTGCTTAGCTACAGATGCATGTTCATATGGTATTGGAGCTGTAATTTCACACATTTATTTTGATGGTTTAGAACGACAAACACTTCAAATGATCATCAAAGAAACTACAGTCAGATCGAAAAGGAAGTCCTTTCTATTAGTTTCGGTATTCAAAAATGTCATCCGCATTTGCACGGTCGAAACTTTATACTAATTACATTAACCCATAGTAACGTCAAAAGGGATTCATAGTACAACAACAACAAATGCCGATGCCTTAACGAGGCTTCCTTACAAAGGAGATTCCAATTTTGATGAACTGATTGAAGTAAATAACATTACTACAGATGAAGAACTTGATAATTTTCCACTAGTTCAAGAAAAGTAGCTGAATGTTCTAAGTTAGATGAAGTTTTAAGCGAAGTATGTTATTATATTATGAATGGTTGGCCAGATAAATTGACGAAAAAGGAATTGATTCCATATTTTTGTCATTGTTTTAACTTAACACAAAACAAAGGTGTTTTGATCATGCAGACAGATTACAGTCGTATTGTTATTCCAAGTCAACTAAGAGTAAAGTTTTACAACTGATACACCAAGGTCATTGGGGAATTGTTCGTATAAAGCAAATAAGGACTGAGATCGAAAAATGTTTAACATAATAAAAATGAAACCACTAAACTTACAGTTTTTAATCATTTTTTATTTCATTGAAATTATTGTTACAATTTACAAAAATATATATTTTTATAGTTCTAATCACTAATGATGAAATTTTGAACCTTTTCCGAAAACCCTTCCATTATGGTTTTTATAGTGCTTTATGTCACTTTGATCGAACAGGTTGTCCATCTTCGTTTAAAATCTACCACACTTTTGGACACCTTTTTTGTGCTCTTCAATTCTCTTTTAACAAGAACCCAATATCTCTCCACTGGACTCAGCTCTAGGCAGTTTGGAGGAATTGCCTCTCTTGGTACAAATACCAAATTATTGTTCTTGTACCACTCAAGACCTTTCTTATCATAGTGACAGATGCCAAATCAGGCCTAAAATAAGTGGGCACATTAAGAAGTCTTACGAATGGAAACTTTCCTTGATGTAAATTTCGGTGTAACAAATGTTTGGCTTTTTCCCGCAACTGCATATTGCTTGCCATACCAAGAACTTTTTAGGAAATTTTGTCTGATTTTGGGTCCTAATTTTTTCTTCAACATTCCCTCGAGCATCTGCAACATAAAAAAATTTACCCAGAAGCTGCGAAAAATTTTCCATACGTACATTTCGTCATCCATTATGCAGCAATTGTATACAATTTGACTTCAATTTCCGTGCTCTGTCTTTGGCCTCTAAATTTTTAGCAGAGGTCTTGTTAGGAACTTTTAGAGCCTTGTATGTTTTTAAACCTGAATTTTCTTCAACTTTTCGTAACAAATAATCCGAGTTCTGAGCCAACCGGACTGCTTTCCTACCGGATGTGTTGGGAGCTCTTTTGAAAATGCTTTCTATTTATTAACTGTGAACCATTCCTTCTACCTGAACCAGGTTTTCTATCAACGGACAAGTTCTCCCAAAACTGTACATTAACATAACATTGAAATCAGTTTGACGGCAAACCTTTGATTGTTTGGCCAACTTTTTGTAGGACCAAGTTGGATTTTGTTGAAATATTTAATAATTTTAGTACACACTTCTTTCTCGTCACTCATTTTAATCAGATTAATAACAAATGAACATAATTGATATTAAACATAATAACTGACATGCTTTACAAAGGTAACTTGATAAAAAAAATCAAATAATACATGGGTTAAAAGTTTTAATGAAAAACGTGTGTTAAGAATTTTACGATCTCAGTCCTTAAATAGACGATATTGCTGGTGGCCACGTATTGATGAAGACATATCTAATATCATCATGTAATGCATGCAGTTTTCATCGTGGCCAGCTGCTAAATCACTGTTCCATGTACGAAATTAAATTAACATAATATGAACAAAAAAATGACTGGCTTCGATTGGTGTTGAACCAGACTAGATAGCAGTTAAACAGACTAGATAGATGTGCTAAATGCAAAAGTTCATTACCAACCTATATAAAAATAAGTATATACCTACTCCACTATATTTAATAATGAGCTGGGTAACGACCACTCATTACAAAATAATGTATGTGGTAACTAGTTGCCATTACCAAAATGTTTGCCGGGTAGGTCTACATGGATTACCTTGAGTATTAGTCCTTCCAAACTCCAGAGGTCAATTTTAAAAATGTCCAATTTATAAAATTTTTGTATTAAACATATAATATTACGAATGTATTTAATTGGCCTGTCCTTGTTTTAAAAGTTTTATATTAAAAAAAAAGATTTTAATATTTTCTTTTGGCAATTTTAACACAAACCCTTCAAAAATAAAAATTGGAAAATACATTAAACATATATTTATATAAGTATATGAATGAAAAACAAATTTTTCTTAAAAATGCGTAAGCAAAATAGTTTTGTTGTACAACGATATCACGAACAACTTACATAATATATGACAAAATCATTTTTTTAACTTACTTAAACATCAGTAGGCCCCAATTGTCAGCCGGTCTCACTGATGCAAGACCTGGTATGGCGACCACATCAATTTTCGTCAATGGAATCGGAACGTTGAAATAATTCTTCAAACAATTATAGACTGTTATTAGTTTTCCATGAACTTCCTTAAATTAATCAATAGTTTTTATTATTAAGTGCAAGTTTAAGGGTGATGTTAAAAATATAGGTATATGTACCTCTAGTTCAGGATGTAAGTCTGGAGTTGCCCATATGGTAATATTAGGCTCAACATTTTGATCTGTTTGAAGTGGAATGTACTTTTCTAACTGAGAGATGACAAACCCAAACGTAAAGGTTGACATTGGCGGCGTAGTTTCAAAATGATCCAAAACATAAACAACGTCTTCGTTATTTTTTAAAGGTCTATTATAAAAATATTTATTAATATGTATATTCGAAGCGTGAGGATTTATATTGTTAAACTTACAATTCATCAGTTCTAAGTAAAGGCGTGTTAAACAACGTTATAAAATCTCGTGGTCGAGAAATGGAAACAGTAAATGGTACCTTCAATATGCAACACCAATATAGATTTAAAAGATTAAGAGCTATAAATATACACTAGATACATCCTTACCTTAAAGCCAGGTTCATCAAAGCATGGAAAGAGACGACGGGCGTTATTGGGTCTCATATACGTTGCTAAATAAGTTCGCTTTTCCGTCTCGTTAGCCACAGTGTATGATCCCTTAAAAAGTCCGTCGGTTGATTCCCATATATAACCTTCATAATCCATTTTTAACTCACAGTGAGCACACTCATTTACTTTATCTTTTAAATATATGACAAAAACTGTCTTTTTTGGCATTCTATCGCCACGAAGGATAGGTATATTTTCAACTTGTGCGTTTGCATTCCTGAACATAAAAAATATGTAAATTATATAGTTATTGTACATAAGTAGGTATGAATGTATAAGCGAACTTGCCCGGAATTCCAAGAAATCTTTGCTAGCTTGATTGATCTCTCATTAATTTGCAAATCAAAATGAGCATGCAAAGAAATCTTTCTGGTTGGCACGCTCCAGCTTAAATTCATATTAATACTTCCAGTGAAAGTGTTTTCCATAATGTTTGGTCGTAAATCTATTTTATATCCTCCTGGTAGAACATCTTTTGAAAGTCGTGCGTCTGGTATGAGTGCGTGTGATGCTGATAAATCGATACTTCTTTTTGTTTTAATCTAAAAAAAATAGTATTCAATTATTGCAACCTTTAATACTGTATCCATAGATTTCCGGATCGTTTCTTTTAAAATTAATAAAAACTTCAGAATCTCTACAAAAAAACTAACATTCACAAAATAACCACATTATTTAGTTCATGAGTAACTGACACAAGTTTCTCTTTGAGTCTTCAGGTTTAATTTATATTTCTAAATTATTTACTTGACAATACTCAAGAATGTCTGATAATGGTTACGGTTCATATTCGGAAAAGTGGTTTTGATTTACACTGAACTTATTTATGAGGAATTTTATAGTTCTTTAAGTGATTTTCAAGAAGAGGTGTATGATTTCGTAGAATAAACTATATTTATAAAATTGTGGACAGTGGGGCAGAATAAAAATTTTTTGGAAATAAATCTGGCATTTCTAAACGGCTGGTCCGATCGGGATAAAATTTGACATGGGCATATTAAAATGGACCCTACAAATGCTCATTTTTGTTATATCAGAAATTAACCTATCTAAACAAAAAAGTTAGTTCGGAAAAAATGTGGACCAAATTGTTCCTAATATTTGCAATCCTATAAAAATTTTAGTTTTAGAGCTCAATAAATATGTAATATGTAATAAAATCTTTATTTATAAACAAAACTAAACGAAATTTGCAGAGTAAAGTCACTTTTCGCCCAAAAAACAGCACAAATCTACTAGTTTTTGAATTTTTAAATTGAAAATCGTTTATTTTTAAATCCATTATTGATATTGCATATTATTGGTAATTTAGTTATCTAACTAATAAAAAAATTCGAGTCCCTTCCGTTCAAAAGTACGCAATATATTTTGAAAAAAGCGTACCAAGGTATGGCAAAATTTTAAAATTTCAATTTTGAAATCCTTATAACTCGGAAATATAACTCGCAAGACCTAGTCGAGCGCTTCCCAAAAATTAAAAAATCTTTGAAATCGGATGAGAAACAAAAAAATGGCACGTGTTTAAAAATTGTACATGTCGAAGGTACCCTACTTTCAGCCCCCATAGCGCCGCGCCTAGTGCATTTGTAGGGTCCATTTTATTAACTCGAATACTCCTTGGCTACGCCCATGTCAAATTTTATCCCGATCGGACCAGCCGTTTAGAAATGCCAGATTTATTTCCAAAAAATTTTGATTCTGCCCCACTGTGGGGTGGTGGTCTTATTGGTATTATGAGCCTATCCTCACAAATTTTGGTTGGTTAAGAGAATATTAAAGCAAAGTTGGCCGATTCGAAATGGTAACTCTAATTACTATCTAATAGCCGTGTAGATTGTGCATCGCGGATTCATGAAATCAACTTTCCGTAGCCCCCAAATAACTTACATACATAATTCATACATCAATATATCCTCTAGCCCACAAATAGCTGAGATATAACAAAAAACCAGGTCAACCTAGATTTTTTATCTATATCTGGATTACTAAGTCATTAAAATAGGCAATATGGATATCTAATGTAAGTCGGACCTACAATGGGTCAAAATCGGGAAAAATATTTATTAACCCGATTTTTTTCATAAAATTTGTTTCACTAATAAATTAAAAATAAATAAATTTAAAATTAAAAACAAATTGAAAATTGTTTCTTCCCTATGCGTATTAATATTTTAAATAAAAATAAAAAATAAATTGAAATTTTTTATCTAAAAATATTTTAAATTTTTGATTTTAAAGCATAATTTTGTGAATATTATACAGTGTTTGTATTGCTTGCTTGAAATTAGCAAAGGCGCCTAAAACAAGTAAGAGTACTATATTCGGCCGTGCCGAATCTTAAATACCCTCCACCTAAATATAATGAGAATTGTAGAAGTTACATTGGCATAAATACTTTAATATCCATATTCAACATTTGTTATTAGAAGTGCGCTCCTATTATGAGGATTAAGGCAATGTTATTGAAATACTATTAAATAAATATATGAAATAATATAACAATTGTTAGAAAGACTAGTTTAATCAGAAGATACTTTAACTACAGTTTTTTACCACTTTGAAAAGAGTTTGTCATTTATTCCTATTATAACGTTTGACATTTAACAATTTATATATGTACCTAATAATTGGTTATCATTACCCGATTGGATCAACATTATCCTTATTCAAGAAAAAGAGTATAAAAAAGGGTATACAAATATATTTAGACAAAATTCTAAATTTTGCATATGGAAATGAGTTATATCACAAAATTTTAATATATATTCGCGATTAATGAATTTTCCGGGAATGTGTCTTATATATAATTATGAACCCCTAGTCAAAAAAATCAAGCAGTATGATTTCTCTCTACTTGTAGCTAATTTCTGTTTGATCGATATCAATGTTTTTATGCGTTAATGTATTTTTGGGTTGTGGAACTAATATGGAAGCTATAACCTATTATGAGTCAATCGTCATAAAATGTTTTATCTTTACAAGAGTTTTATGGGTATTATAGTCATTATTGGAAATGGAACTTATATGGGAGCTGTTGCCAATTATGGACCGATATTCACAAAATACAGTAGTATGATTTTTGGATTCAAATTACTGATATGTGTATTATTTTGGTTCAATATATGGGAGCTGACCTATTATTGTAACGTGATATCAAAGTACTTGAGAGCTATTTTTGTAAAATTTAAAAACGCTATTAACAAGAGTGGACCTTATATAACAACTATATCGAATTATGGACCGATATTTAAAAAATCTTGTAATATGATTCTTGGATACAAATTCGGTGTACAGTTTTGTTTCAGTACAAATATATACATATATATTTTTTTTTCGGATATTTGTGTAGGCTAATGTGTTTTTCGGAAGTGGTACTTATATGGAGACTATGACCAATTATGGGCCGATCATCATAACATTTTTTATGATTTTTATATATATGTATTGTATTTTTTGGTTTCGAATTTCAACGTGATAACTATATTTGTAAGAAATTTATGAGGATTTTAGTGATTTTCAGGAGTGGACCTTATATGGGAGCTATGGATATGGACCGATATTCACAAAATCCAGTAGTATGATTACTGGATACAAATTACTCATCTGTGTATAATTTTATTTTGATATCGATATGTTTTAGATATTTATGCAGGTTAATGTGTTTTTCGGAATTGGTCTTTATATGGGAGCTATGACCAATTATGGGCCAATCTTCATAAAATTTCGTACAGTTGTTTCTATGTATATAAGTATTATGTATGTTTTAGCACTATAAAGATATTTAAAAGATATTTGTGAGTGCTTAACTGATTTTCGGAAGTGGACCTTATATGGGAGCTACGATCAAATATGGACCGATATTCACAAAATCCTGTAGTATGACTTCCAAATATAAATTACGGTTCTGTGTAAAATTTTGGTTTGATATTGATATTTTTTTTAAATATTTATGCAGGTGAGAGCTATAAACAAATATGAACCGATTTTCATAGAATTCGGCGCTTCGACTTTTGTATATGTGAGGATTATTTGTGCCGAATTTCAACTCAATAGCGATATTTATAAGATATTTATGCATGTTTAAGTCTTGTAATTTTTTTTATCACGAAACTTACTTTTGATGAATTTTGTATGGATACTGCAATTCTGTAGGGATTTATAGACTTTAGGACCAAATTTCGGGAATAAATTTTTATGGGGGCTAGGAGAAATTATGGACCTATTCTAACCATTTTCAGAATTTGTCCTTTTATCATATAAATAGTGAGTGATAAATTTAATGGTATTATCTGCAATGAATTTACCTAAAATCACAAAAAACATGTGAAAATTATCAAAATTTTAGGAGGTTGTCTTACATTTTGATTCATAACCCTGGTTCTACCAATTCGATTTTGCTGATTTTCAATACCAAACTGCTTATCAAAATTATAAAGAGTTTGGTATACATTTTATTAATTTTGTATATGTATTTTGGACGTGAGAGTGTTTTACACAGACAGACGGACATGGCGCAATCGACTTAGAATTTCATAAGGTTCAATAATATATATACTTTGTTGGGTCTCAGATGAATATTATACTGCTTGGTGCTTAACAGAACGTACTTTTTTAGTATAAAACGACAAAATTAATTTATTTAATTTCAAGGTGTAATTTGTTAATATATTAGATCTGGTTTAAAAGCATGCAGTCGAAATATGATCGTTTTAAAAAAACACAAAAAACATTTTTTTTTTTTAACAAAACGTACTTTTTTACTTATTTTTTTTAACAAAAGGTTCTTTTTCCGATATAAAATTGGTTGGGAGATATGCCCACGAGTTATCCGCTTATGACAGCCAGCTATAGGGAACAGCCTCTTCTACTAATATCGAAAATATATTCATAGGGATCACAATGTTGCTACAATACTAAATACTCTACTTCGATACAAAAAATATAAATACAAGATCATCCCAATCCCCTTGCAAGGGAATTGCTATTCTTTTATGGTCACGCCTTAGAAGAATGGAAACCTTGGACATAGCCATATAATTTTATTAATGAATATTTTTTGTTGGATATATAGGTGGCAAAAAAAACTTTATTTATAATTTAGGTTCAGATGATAAAATGATTAAACAAAGAACAATATGATGAATAAATGAAAAAATAAAAAAAACACTAATACTTAATAGCTTAAGATACATATGTAATACTTACACTGAAACCGTTTCCATATTGTGTTACCATTAATAAAGCTAGTAGAAGATTACTGTATTGCATTTTGTGCTAAAAGAATATAGAAAATTATATGTTTTATATTATTAATCTTATATTACAATTTACATTCATTAAAATAGCTATAAAAAATTTTTGAAGGACTTCACAGTGTCCTTCATATAAAAGAAAAGAGGGATATAAATCTGTAGCTTCTAAACGGTTAGTACGGTTTGAATAAAATTTCGCATGCACAAAGAGTGTTGTCGAGTTTAAGTTATAAATGGGTCCATAACGGGCGCAGCCAGGGGTTCTCGCCCTCTTAATTATCTTGTTATCCTGGTATGCATATAATAGCTAAAAAAACTACAAAAATTCCATTTTTGAGATTTTTTAAATCTTTTTTGGAAATTGCGGGGTTCCTAATAACAAATTGTTTTTAGTTTTCATTATCAGCAGCAAAATCTATATAACAGTAAAATTTCACTAAAAAATATTAAAAAATAAGAAATTTGTATATTCGCAAAACCTCAATAAAAAGCGTTTTTTGCCATATTTAAAAAATTTTAATATGAATTTTTTAAATGTTATTTTTGAAAAACAGGCAATATCAGGCAATATCCCCTATCCATTGATATTTTTATGTGACAAAATAATTAGGAAAAACTTAAATTCTCGCAGACAATTTTCCTAACAATGTTATTTTCATTTTGTAAAATAATCGGACTCACAGTAGTCCATATCTAAAATATAAGATTCTTGAATATTCTGTAGCAACTCCAACGTTTCCTAATAGTAGATGATAAAATAAAATTATTAAAAATATCTTCATGTTGAGACTGTCTAGAACACTGATTGATGAATATGCTTAAAGTCTCTATTCCTCGATTCTGTGGATTGTTTTGTAAGCTCTCCTAAATGCAAAATATGATGTTCAATGATGATATTTCTATATTCTTTCCAGGGATTTAAATTCAAATGTAATTTTGAAATTTCTGCAGAATACTCCCCAAGCTTTATGCTTACTAAGTATTTATAGCCATTAGAGTAATATTGACCTTTTGCAGTAATTCCGGTTATTTCTGAGGTAGTTTCAAAATGTTTGAAAAATCGCCTGGTATTTCCATCGTTTTTGCTTCCAAATCCTTCGAGTGGTTTATCAATATTTAATCCTATCCGTATTTTGAATTGTTCTTTTCTCACTGGCTCTCATTTCTACTAGATCTTCATTGTTATTTACTGTTTTGTTTGCATTTTCCAGTAGGCTTCTGTACTTTAAATCATATGTTGTATGTAAAATCGTATGCGGGCATTCCAACTTTCCCATCAATCATCGTTAGTTTTAAATCAAAGGAAATGTTAAAGGAATAATTTTCTACTAGGATCGCCTGATGGTCGAAGTCTTCGACCACTTTTAAAAAGCATTTTACCACTTTTATGGAAAGCATTTTGAAACAATTTTAATATTGTGCATACCTAGAGAAAGGAACCTGTTAAACCATATATGATTCTTATTGTTGAACAATAACCACCCCTATCGGCAAAACTTGTGAAATTTATGTTCCCATGAAATATCCATTTCCCTCGAAGGGGAATTTGCAATCGTGATATTCTCTTAAACTTTTCATTCACAATAGTTAACTTTGTTCGTAACAGATGTTTATTGTTTACAAAATTCCATCTAAAAATTTCCCATGTAGGGGAATTTTTTCCCGTGAACAAAGTTGATGAACGAAAAATGGGAAAAGGGAACACATTTCATGTGAAATATTGATTCATGATAGGGGTGAACATACTTAAAAGTGTACCACAAAAAAAAAACGTGTGATTTCGATTGTTATCTGTTCCAAGTTTTTTATTTCCGCTTCAATACAGTTTATAAAATCTAGTACTGTTGTTTTAGATTCCTTTATATACTCAAAGCTTATTGACATACAAAAAGCTTTTTTCCGAATGTTATCGAAAATGGTTAATTGAGAATCGCATACTTTTGAATTCTTAATGGAACCAACGATGCTGATAATCCATTACATCCCCTCTTAAAAATGAGTTGAATATCACATCAAATAATTTTTTTAGTTGGTCTGTATTTTCGGGTAGAGTGTCGAGTCCAATAACAGCCTTCCTATCAGTTATTTCCATAGGAGATTATATAATGCTCTTATTCTTTTCATTTAATGTATAATATGATAGTAAAACATCCACTCCTTTTTCTGACAGAGCCTTTCTTAACGTTATATCAAACTCCAAATAGTGGTCAAATTCCAATGGTAGTTTCTTAAAATCAAATTGTTGCTACTCCATCCTCAGATATCGCGACTTACGCGAATGTTGTTCTTGATCAGAATACAAAATCGATTACAGTCAAGCCTTCTGTTACTGATCAAACTGCAAATATTCATCCTCCTGAACTTATACTTACTCCTTTACAGTATCATTATCTACATTTGTGTTTGTTGCAGTGTTGCCAATTTAGTCCTTTTCTGGTTAAATTTAGCTCTTTTCAATCTTGTTTAGCCTCAAAAAATTAAATTTAGCCTTTAGCCATTTTTTTAGCCTTTTTTATTTTCAGTTACCCATTTTTATGGCAAAATTAAAACTTATATATTTACTCTAATAATTAAACTTTTTTTTTTGTAAAATCAGTTCAAAAAAAATTGGCAGGAATATTATGGAACCTTCCATTATTCTTCAAACTTGCTCTAGTTTTCAAATTATATCATTAAATTTTAGCTCGAGTATTTCAAGGACGTATTCAAAATACATGTTGTATTCTTGCCTGGGACGCACAGTTGCTCAGAATTGTTTTTCATCGGAAAAAACTCTGTAACTTTGAAACGATTGAGATATTTTAGTATTTTTTTAATGTGCCGATAACTTCTTGAACTTCTTTAGACTCATAAATATAAGCAGGTAAAATGAAAACGACTACAAAGATTCAAATAAAAATTTAAATTAAAATGCCATAAATAATATAAAATGCCAATAATAATATAAATAATACTAACTAATGGCAAAATTTATGTTTTGACACATGAAAATCAATTCTGTCCGACGACGTGTATCATTTTTAGAATATTTTTTTCTACATTACTTGAGAGGCATATAAGCCATATATTCACTTATCAAAATATTCTCCATCGATTTTGAAGTTATCACAAAGGATTACTTTAAAATTTTGCTTTCATATAAAAAATTTGCCTAGGAGCATTTTGCAGGTCAGGTGATAAATACGAGATTTCGAAAACATCGGCATATGATATGGCCAAGAATAAGAATAAATATTCTTATTTTCTTCCATTTGAACGTTTGTTATATTCATACATTTTTATTTGTCTATTCGGCATAACCTAATGTAACATTCTAAGGGCCATTATTACAACTTGCCGTTACGTTCGTAATAGTAAATGGTAACTTTAAGTAAGAGAAGAAGGTAGCTTTACCTTTTAGTATTACGAACATAAAGGCAAGTTGTAATAATGGCCCTAAGTTGTTTTTTGTGTAAAATCTATGAGTTCTTTTATTTAAAAATGTTAGCCCTTTTTTAGCCTTTTTTTCTAAGTATTTAGCCCTTTTTGTTCACCAAGAATTGGCAACACTGGTGATAGGTAAATTCTATGCCACGTAAAAAACATAAGGTTGACATGTTATATACCAATGGATAGGTGACGTTTGTCTATTTTTCAAAAATATATGAGTGATTTCATGTCAAGTGAACCAACTTTTGAAATCGATGTCTTCCGATTGGGATGAAATTTGCGCCAAGGTTCGTGAAGAACTCTCTGAGTTAGAGAGGGTAAACATTGGAATATACTTTTTTCTGTGTAACCAATGCAGTGTATTGTGTTGATGTGTGGTCCGAATGCAAGTGCGCGTATTAGGTATGATATTACTTATGTCTGCTGATAATATCTGTAAAATAAGGATAAGTTCAGGTTATCTGAAGCTCCAACAATTGCGTTACCCATACGAAAAATTCATTGTGGTGAAATCTCAAGACATTTGTGTGTGAATAGGCAGCACTGAGTTTTGAGTGCTTTGAAATTAACCCGGTTCAATTCACACCATCATTGTTATAAGGTCACAATTTATCGAGTCATCCATATTCAATCTTGCGAGTTTAATCTCAGAATGAGTTGGTCCATGGTCAAATGAATATAAGTGACATATATTACTGCCATTCGCGAAAGAATAAATTGGATTTGAAGTGATTTTTAGTAAATCATTCATGAAAATTAAAAAAGGGAAGGAGAAAGAACAGAGCCCTGGAGGACTCTAGAGTTCAATATTAAGTTCTCGGAGCAAACCCCATCTATTACTACCCTTATAGTACGTCCATGAAGGAAACTAAAAATAAAACGAAAAAATTCAACTCCGACACCGAACGAGATCAATTTAGAAATTAGTCCATCATGCCACATCCGGTCAAATGCTTTAGAAATGCCGAGTGCGACTACCTTACACTCTTCTATGCGGTGTATTGATTGACACCACTCAGAAGTCTATTCGATTCTTAATACTTGACAAGGTGATAGTTTAACATTCACTACATAACCTTCGTGAGCGCCGAAAACATTTCGATTGGCTGATAATTATCCGGGTTGGTGGGGTCTTTTTTTGGTGATTGGCTGGACGTTGGCAACTTTCCAGCAATTGGGGAAAATACCAGACTGATATGAAAGGTAGAATAGGTTTCTAAGTGGGCGGGCCAGTGATGATGAATATTTTTTTAATTCATGATACAGTGGGTATCACAGGCACGATTGACTGCAGTAGGGAAGAAATTAATTTTTTGAGAAGATTCTTGCCAAAAGGTTTGCTTTTTCATTAGATTTACCAGCAAGAAGAGGAGGATTTGGAAAAAGTGTTCATTTTGAAAAAGTCATTATTTTTGTGTTTTTTTCGAAAGACTGATGAAATAGCTACATATCTATCCTATTTGAGACGAATTGTCTCAAACGGCTTAAGCCGTTGTTAATTTGAGACACAATCTCGGCAGTTCTTTTTCTAGTATTTAAAATTCATAAAATTACCAATAATAACTGTGTAAAGTGTGTAAACAACGCATCATGCGTAAACACAATGCCTAAAAAAATTAAACCCAATAACAATATGCCTAATATAAGCACTAATAATTATTTTTCGCCGTTCAAACCATCGATGATGAAGTTATAATTGTAAAAAAAACAAAAGAAACAATTCCCCCAATAACTAAAATTATTTTGTAAAAATAAAGAAGATTTTGACAAAGTTTGCAATGTTCCTGATAATCAATATGAATTTTTTACGTATGCAAAAATATGATCCCATATTATTAAAAATAAACTTACAGATCTAGGTCTAAAATGTTTGGATGTTAAACTAGTTATAAAATAGTTCCTATAATAGCGAATATTGTATGTATGTTGCTTATTTTCAAAGAAAGAGAATTACTTTAAGAGAGTTAAGACAAAATTACTCCGTAATCGATTATGTTAAAGTGCGATGGGAATTTCAACAGCATAAACAATCGAAGATAACACAGCGCTACAACTGCCAAATGTTTAGCCAAGGCTCAAGTAGATGTAAAGTCAAACAGCAGAGTGTAAGGAATCTAATGTTAAATATGCTAATTGTTAGTCGTTTTCTAATGATTGTCCCAGTAAGGTAAACTATATACAACTAAGGGAACGTGCACATCCAACTCCACGACGTTCTGTCAACAATAATTTTGCAAATTCCAGCAATTACAACACAAGTTTTCCAAACGCCTTAAGGCAAAATACTCCTAACAATTAAAATATATGGCAAGCAACAAACAACAACTCATCTAACAGTAACAATAATGTCCTTTTTACAACTGAGGAAATAAAAAATCTTACAATAGAACTGATTATTAATCTTCAAAATTGCAAAACTAAGGCTGATCAATTTGAGGTGATAACTAACCTTGCTTGTAAGTTCCTTTCGCAATGAATAATGTCATCAAAATAATTATTTGGAATGCGAGAGGCATTCGTAACAAAAGTCAAGAATTTTTTCAATTCTTAAAAAACCGTGACGTAAACATATGTTTGCTTTCTGCAACATGGCTTAAGACTAAAGGCTCCATTAGTCTTTGCGTTCTGTAACGTTTCTGTTCTGTGCCGTTCTGTAGCCTGTCATTTTGTAGTTAGTTTTTCCGTAAGAACGTATCAGCTGTTTTTAAAATAAAAAACAAAAAACCAACTTGGTGATTTTGTTACTATTTTTAGTGTTTGTTGTATTTAGACCGTCAACATATTATTTTGAACATTTTTAGAATGATTTCATTTGCAAGATTGAATTTAAACTAAATTTTTTACATACATCAGTACAAATTTACATATATTTTATAAAATGTTAAATGTTTTTTTTGAAAATATTATATTTTTTATTCTTTTGCAAATAATAAATATTTGCCTTTCAAAAAATGTTGGCACCACTGCCTTCATATTGTTAGCATTTTTGTCTGCATATGATAACAGCTGTTTTAGCTGTCACTTAACGTTGCGGACAGAATTCTGTTTTCAACAGATTCATCCGCAACAGAACGGCAACATTACAGAAAAACTAACGACATATACAACTTCCCATAAGCTAAAAACAAAACAGCTGATCCGTTACGGAACGGAACATACAAACTAATTAGGCCTTAATGCTTCTATAAGACTTAGTGAGTTGTACGTATACAGAAATGATAGAGAATATTTAAGAGGCGGCGGAGTTGCAGTTATAGTCAAGAAAAATGTGCCCCATCAACTGCTCCCGGTTATAAACACTAATTTAATAGAAAAAAAGATTGGTATTAAACTTTTTACTAACAATGATTGTATTAACATTTATACTTGTTACTTGTGGAAACTGACAATAACAGAAAACTTTTTGCTTCAGACTTATGTAAGTTATGCAGTATTCATAAATACATTTTCGGTGGGGATTTAAATAGCAGGCATCAGCTTTGGGCCTGCATTAGGGCCATTTGTTGTGGTAACATTCTTTACGAAAAATTTGACTCCTATAATATTAATATAATTTATCCTTGTGACCATACTCATATTCCTGCTGGTGCTAATAGACAAGTCGAAACAAAATTAACTCCTAATTTTTCAAGTCTTCTATTCTTCCAATTCGAGCCTATTAACCTAGAGAATATTACCCTAAATTAACATATCGATGAAATGATATTGTATCTTAAAAATATAAATGATGAAGCTATCTGTTGTAGCATACCAAAAAAGGCTTTTCCACCTCCAGAACAACATTGCTCAATTATTTGTGTGATATTATTCAGCACAGAAATAGTGTTCGTAGAAATTGGCAACGTAACAGAAATATAAATGATTTTCATTACTACAAGCGACTTGTCTTGGGACAATTTAAGAATTTAAAAAGCATGTTATTTTATGAAATAACATGCTTTGAGTGAGTTTTTTTGAAGATATAATTCGTTATTATTCGTCTCAGATGTTCGTGTTGCTAACAAAAATATCGTATTTTCTGTGTGTACAAAGTTACCATCCACACAAACAAGTTATTTCTTACGTTGCCATATTATTTGCAGGGGAAATATTAATGTTCTACAAAATTATAAATGAATTTTCGTACATTTAACAATGAAAACATTTATTATATAATAGAATTAATTTTTGTGGATATTTTTTCTCTTCAGGGGTAACATTTTGTGGAAAAAGTAGTAAATTTAATTTCTTAAAACAAAAACTAAATTAACAAAATCCAATAAAACTTAATTTTATTGTTATAAGTAGATTTGGGAAATATAAAACTTTTTTTTAAAAATTTTTTAATATTTACCTGTGAATTGATCTCATTCCTTTTTTATTAAATTGAAATGTATTCTATATTAATGTTAACTACTACTTGTTCAAGGTCTGCTTTTAATTTAATATTGAATTTCTAAAAACATTTTATTTGTTAAATATATCTTTTTAGCACAAACAAACAAATATAAAAACAAATAAATAGACACACTTTCATTTTGTTATATATACTTAGATGAAAGAACGTTAAAAACATTACATTTGTTTGAATATAATATAGAATTCGTTTTTATTTCAAGTAAATAATACGGCAACGCTTTGCAACAATGTTTATGTAAAAGTATGGTAACTATATGAATACAAACAAAAGTGACGAACTTTTGTTTACAAAAGTTCATCACATCTTACACCAATAAACATTTACAACAACAACACACAATATAAATTTTTGACTGAAGATTATTATTTTTGACTAGCAATACCTCAACTGCTACTTAACTGCTACTTCTACTACTACGTCATCTGCTACCTCAACTGCTACTTCTATTACTAATAAATTTTAAAAGTAGCAGAAGAAATAGAAAACAAACGACTCTGCTACTTTAAAACTGTTCCTTTTTTTAAAGTAACAATAGAAAAAACAAACTGCCCTGCTAGTTTTAAAATTTTCTTTTATTGCTACTACTACAATTACTGCTACTAAAATATGAAGGTAGCAGTAGTAATAGTAATTGATTCCCTCCTAGTTTTTATTAATTTTTTAACTAGACTACTTGTGTTTTTCATTGCTACTGCTACTTGTATTCTAGTTATTTAAACACTGTTATTTTCGAGCCATGGTTTTTTGAAAGTGAACCTTATATGGGAGCTATGGCCATTTATGGGCCCATGTTCTTGCATATGTATATGAAGGTTATTGATTTCGAATTTGCGATTATTTTAAGATATGGGATATGGTCCAATCTACCGTAAATATGGTCTTGTGATTTATTTTTAGCTGAATTTCGTATGGATATTCCATAAAGATTTTTATATCATATCCCCAAAAAACTTTCAAAGTGCATCCATCGGTGTATCGTCACGTCCAAGTTTGCCTTTAATAAGCATGGTACATACTGTTTTTATAACGATACAACTCAAAAATACAAAACAATTTTTAATCTTGAGAGAGGTAAATAAAGGCCTTTTTTTCTGTGAGTCTGCTTAATGTACATTTGTATTTAAATCTATATTATTATTTGTGTATGAATGAATGTGTACACGATCAGGTAATCTTATGTGAACATAAGATAAAACAATTTCAAATGCATGAAAAAAATGAATATTAAGTGTTATCTTCTTCAACGAAATGAACAACAGATTCCAGAAACAAAGTACATATGTTGTTTGTATGTATATTTACATACAACTAGTAGTAATTAAGTAGTATCTTTTGTTGGGACAATTGTTAAACTTCTTAGTAAAAGGCCAAGCGGACGGTTAATACAATAATTTTAATTTAATTAAGTTAAGAAGTATTTTTGAATAAATTGTGGGGGAAATGCAAAAGAAACTAAAGAAGTTGATTTGTTGGATTTTATTGGTATTTGCATTGAATCGAATTTCAATGTCATGGAGTCTAAGTCCAAATTTGAATGTAGTATGTACATTGTTAAATTTTCTTCGAATTCTTAAACATATTTTAGCTGGACTATTTTAATTTTCTAGAAAACTTGTCCGGAGGAAAAGACATCAAGTAATGGAACATTTGAATGGAAGATAAATGATAAGAATCGCGTGGACTATGTAATATCTCAGCCAGACGTGTGTTGGGAGAATGACTCAATTGTTTTGAGATACTGTGACAGTGAAACAGGCGAATGGTTTCCAAATCGAGTTCAATGTGAAAAGTTCTTTAACAAGAACATCAAATGCCCAGATGATTTAATAGAATTGCTTGTGAATGATGAATATGTGTGTCTAAAGATTTCAACAAAACCACAGACTTTTGACGAGCACTTCTACTACGGATCAAATATTCTGATGGGTTATAATGATATTGATCATGCAATTTTAAGGTTCTTATTAAACGAATATAAAATTAGGAGTTTCTGGTTGCCCGTAAAAAGATATGAGGAGAACGAATTTAATCCATTTGTAATACGATTGCCGGGTAAACAATGGAATGAATTGTACGAAGACAGAGGGGAATATTTATCAGTAAACAGCAGAACGTTATCAGATAAACATTGCGTAGCTGCTCATATACAGAGAGAAGTTGGAAAGCATGATCAGTCAACAATGCGAATTGAAATGACTCATTGTAGAGAATTGCATTATTCGGTGTGTGTTTTTAGGATACATTTCGTTGCAAAATCAGGATGTCCTCAAGATTTTGGCGCCTTAAGTCATAGGCCAAATGAGTGTTATGGAATAACTTGGGATGGCCAAAAGTATCCAGATGACTATCGTATGCTTAAAGTTACGGAGTACTTCTCAAAAATAAATACCATAAAGATAATATTTAAAGAGTTTAACATCGTAAGCGACGAATATGTAGAAGTGGAGGGTAACATACAGGTACCGAATGGAAAGTGGGCATTAAAACCAGAAAACAACAAAATGAAAATTGTCTCATCTAAAAACAAAATTCATGGTCTGTGCATTGAGCACATTGAAAGTCGTAAGAATGTTGATATGATATTGAGGATGGACTCTGATCTTGAATCGTTAATTTTGACCGTTTATAATAAGTTTTATGTTTGGTCCAACGATAAACCGGAGAACAGCATACATTGTTTTACAAATGCTGACTATGGGGAATTGTCTAGAGTGGAAATAAAAAAAATCTGGGAGAATACATCAAATACGAAGACAATCTTTAAGCTAAAAATAAAAACTGATGACCCTGGACAATACTGGTGTGAAGCGCATACAATATTCAATTTCACTCATGTATCGTCGACAAAAGTCGTCGCCGCCAAGGCTAAGAAGGGTCATGCCTTTGCGATGCAAATAGAAGTTCCTTTCTACGCCGATCACTTAATATTTATCCAAGATCAAATGAAACAAATAGCTACGCATATTAAAGATGAAATTAAAAATGTCCGCAAAAAGCACAAACATCTTAATGATCTTGTCATTCATAATGTACGAATTATGGATATTATATATTTTCACCCGAATGCATCTTACTTAAGATGTCTCTGCCATACTACTATATCGATCAAATCATCAGCAGTAGATACAAGCAATGAACAGCACAGCGAAGAAGACAACAGTATTGAGGATGATGAGGGAGTACGCCATGATACTGCAGTTCGTATGAGCGCCAGAAATCTATTAATAAATTTAATAAAAGAATATCAGCCTCGTTTTAGCCATACAGTGCGTAGTACTCAGTTTTGTTTTCCCGAAAACGAATGGATATTGGCACATATCGGACAATCAGCGACCAAATCTAAATTCTGCTTACAAAAAAACGGCTTGCCTATTACCCGAAGGTGTCTGGGAGATTTTATTGCGGGAGCTTATTGGGAACAGCTAACATTAGATGACTGCATCACTGTCACAGAACCTAATCTAATAACAAGAAACCTATACACCATGGATATAACAAAAACTTCAGAAGTCCAGCCAGAAAGAGCTATAAAAGATGTAAGAAAACTATTGGAATCAAATCTGCAGAATCTAATTCCAGCTGATCTGTACTATTTGGCTAACATAATACGTAAGTCAATAAAAACAATGCTTAAAGTTAGCTCTAGACCATCAACGCTCCCCAATCAGTCAGTTCAGCCAACAACTGCATTGAACATATTTAATAATTACTTCGAACAGCAACATGGGTCTGCATATAACTTTTCAGAAACAACTATGGAAATTGTACGCATTTTCAACTATATACTTGAGGTCAATGATCGCGTTATTCGTCCTTCAATCGCACTTAATTCTACAAATATTTTATTAGATGCATTCGAATACCTGATAGATCACATGTCGTCGTTTGAAACATTTCAAGAAAATATAAGCAGCGTTAGCAATCAGACCATGCCTTTGGAAAATCTAATGAACGATAACGACAAAGAAATCGATATCATTGAGTATTTAGATGTGGGCGTCGTTGTTAAAATAGCAACAAATTTTGTAGCGTTTATCATTAATCCTCTGGTGGCTAATGTAACGGGAATTGCGTTATTTCGGACAGACAGAAATAGTGGTGAAGAATTCTATGACGAAGGCATTCTTAGAGGTGCATTTAAGAATGAATATTATCGATTTATTTTGGCAAATCAGAGCGTGGACGAGTTACTTAATGAGCCGAATATTTTAATGGGTACTTTTGTACCCACTTCATTGTGGCAACGTCTGGATGAGATTTCAATGATGTCGAATAAAACGTGGCAAACACAACGTCCCGAACCGAAGGTGGTTATCAAGATCTATGCCAACGATAAATTGTTTCAGGAATCGAATCTGACATCAGATAAAGCTGTTGATGGAAAAGTAATATCAATTTCAATTCCAGGACATGATAAGGACCTCCCCGAAATTTTACCACTGATTTTGACCATCGTTAATGATGTAGATATAAACGGAACGGGCAACTATAATAATACCCAACAGCAGAAACAGTATTGTAGTTATTGGAATTATCAGAGATGGGCAAGTGATGGAGTTATGATGATAAGTCGATCAGAATTGAACAACAATACTGTGCTCTGTGGCTGTACGCACCTGACACCATTCGCATATTTGATTGGCGGCAGCTACAAACTATCTGTAGATTCCGATGTCGAAGTTATTGAGAAAAAAAATCATAAACAGGCGTTGGATATAATTACACTTTTGGGCTGCTCGCTCTCCTTGTTTGGTATTGTTGGGATATTTGTGACGGCTTGTACATTTCGATCATGGCGTAAAAAAGCCAATTCTAAAGTCTTGCTTCAACTTTCAGCTGCAATTGCTCTGCAAATGATTCTCTTCTGCTTTGTGAACACCGAAGAGAACTCGTATCATTTGATAAGCAACAAAATATTTACCAGTTGCATTACTATAGGCGCCTGTTTACACTACTCGGTACTCGTACAATTCTGTTGGATGGTTATCATTGCGTACCTTCAATTTAAACGTTATGTCCAGGTTTTTGGCAATACCAGACCTAAACGATTCTTCATAAAATCAACAATTTTGGGTTGGGGTTTACCTCTAATTCCTGTGGCATGTGTACTTGTGTTTGATAGTGAATCTTACATTCCTCATCAAAACGAATCGACTAATCCCCTATGTTATCCATCTGGCATTTCTTTCTACATCGGCATTGTTTTGCCCATTACTCTGGTCATAATAGCGAACTTAGTCATATTCATAATTGTCATATATAATATTCTTAAACATCCAGCTGGATCTATACGCCACACTGAAAAAAGTATAGCAATATCCCAAATACGTCTGTTGGTACTTTTGTTTTTCCTTTTAGGATTTACATGGATTTTTGGACTTTTAAATGCGATGAAAGCCGGCTTAGTATTTTCGTATTTATTTTGCCTGACTGCCACACTACAGGGCTTTATTCTTTTTGTGTATTTCGTTCTTATGGATCCTGTAACGCGGCGCATGTGGTATGGATATTTTATGAAGTTGTGTGGCCTAAAACCGAACATGGAAAATTTGTCGAGTATGAAGGAGTCAACTCAAAGTTTTTAACTATCAGCTTAGATGCTTCAATGAATCTCGAGAAATGATCACTTTTGATAACAATATCAATGGAAAATATACTTATACATATTTATTACAAAATTAACATTAATTAATTCTTCTGTACTTACATACATCAGTAATTATTTATTTACGTATATATATATATATATTATATGCATATAATGTATTTGCACTAGAAGTCCTATTTTTTAATAAATTCTTAACGAGTCTAATATAAATATTTGAATACTGTTTTTTTTGGTGCAAAAGTTACTCTTTGCACTTAGAAATAGTAAAGTGAAAGTATTTATTACATTATTATCCTTTTCACCCGTATGAATTATTCGCTTTAATAAACGATTTTAGAACCGCTTTGAGGCAATGCTCAATAATAACTGACGATAAGCGATTCTTATTTTTAAAGGAATTAGTCGGTCATATCATTTATTTATTTGTAATGCGTAAATATTTTAAATTAATTGTATTGTGTTGTACTTTAATTTAATTCTAGAACACAAAGAAAATAACACAATAACACTATTACGAGTAAGTATTGTATAGTTATTACACATAAATAAAATTGGAACATAGTACGTATGTACATTATATATTACCCTCAATTACTGCAATAGTGTCGCAACTCCAAACATATTCTTTAATGAAATTGGTAATTTGTGTACATAAATTGGATTAAAATATATGTGATATGTATATAATGAAAGAAATTAGCGTTTTATGCACGGATTTTCATTATAACTCATTTCGGTCTGCTGATAATTTTCATTACACTTCATGAAGGTGTAATAAGTACCACTAAACTGCCAAGTTTACCACATACTTAATTGAGAGAAGTTGTTCCCTTCACTCAATAAAATTTGTTAAAATACACATTATTTTCGATGGTGGTAGTCCCAGAAACAATTTTTATCGAATTGACCGCATAAAGGCAGTCACATTTCTAGCAATGTTTGCGCCTTTTTTGGCTTTTCTCTCCACCCAAACATGAAAATGATCGTCAGCATCGAACCGAACATCAGCCACGCTGTAGTGATAAAGGCTCATCGAGATTTGGAACAGATGGTCTTCAGATCGTATATTTTTAATGAAAAAAAGTCCAGCAGCTATTTCCTCACGGAAATCTGGATGCTTTAAAAGCAGTTGTTTATCAGACAAATTGTTGGACTCATCGGCGTGCAAACGTTTGTATAAAATGAACGCATTTGTAGAGTCCATATCCACAAAATGGTAGAACAACCTAATCATAATACATATTGCGAGTCTTAGCTCAAATATGGTATCGAACCAGGAGACCATCCATGAGATCTACTCCACACATACGATCATTGTATTCTCGAATAATTTGAGTGCAGTTGATTTCGATGAATTTCTTCTGCTTGTTTTTCACCAGGATTGATTCTTCTGAAACGTTCAATACCTACATATATCGATGACGGGCGGACGCATTTGTTATCCTTTCATAATACAGTATTCTCATCAACTCCATGGATTGAGGTCATGCACGCAGAAAAAAATATAGTTGTGCATGTTTACCGTAACCATTTCAACATTTGTGTATGTTTACTGGAACCATTTCAAAATTTTTAACAATATTATAGTCACAGTAACTATTTTTATGGAGGTGTTGATATGCTTAAGTTTTGAATTTGGGTTTGTAAAACTAAGGGGGGACCGAGCCACAATGCCCCAAAGTGGGACGCCTCGGGTATATCAATAATTAAAAATGATTTTTGTTTGCGACATGATTTGAAAGATGTTTATATATGTTGAATCTGCTCGACGAGATCTACAAAAAACTTTGTTTTAGCCATATATTATCTCTTATAGTTTATGAGTTATACGAATTTGAAAAGTATAATTTTATATTTTTTACATATGGGCAATTGCACGAGAATGACTACCAAGACTGAAAACCCAAAAACCCTTGAAACTTTTTTTCAAGATGATTTAAATAGGAGAAAACACTAAAATATTACTATGTGTCAGTATTTGGAGCTTATTACAACATTTTATTGTCAAAAATAATAGTTTAAACTGACTATATTTAATTTTTAAATTTAATTGGCGTGTTTTAGGCTAAAATTGCGGTCAAAACTAAGCTCCTAATTAGCATATAGTGTGAAATGAATTTGACTATTGAAACCGAATGTATATTTTCTATTAATTTTTTTAGTTTTTAAATACATATATTTTCAGAATATATATTGTTTTATTATAAGAGAAAAATCTGTCACGTACGTATGTCACGTACGATATTAAATTTTATTTATTATAAAATTATCCAATGATTGTTTTTATTTAAATATGACGGATTGTAAAGGAAAAATATTTGGTTTAGTGTAAGAAATTAAAAGAAAACATAACGCCTCTCACGATTCGCATATTTCTACATGTACCTCAAAATTACTTCCGTTTTATGTCACGTACGATATACCCTTATTTCGCTAGATATTTTGGATAACAATGTTTCGAAAGAACTTATTATTTTTTTAAAATATACCACCCTACGAATGAAACATGCAGACCAAATTATTTTTCAGATACTCTTATTTTTGGAAAATCTATTCCACTCTATACGCGTACAAATGTCACGTACGATGACATGGAATTGCCCATATTGTATGCTTTTTTCCTAATAACGGATCCAATTCTTTACTAAGTCAAAAGTTATGTGCTTTCTGTTAACAATATATGTTATATTATATAGTTTTACAAACAACTTGTTTTATAAAATACCTTGTTAAATAATTTGTATTTAAATCATTTTAGTTTTGTTAAATTTATTTTATTTTGTCAAATATTTTTCAATAAATTTTTCAACCCTTGAATAGAATAGTTGTGTGTCTTAACAGGTTATGGGCCCAGATTTAGCCATAACAATATGGATATTTTAAAATCATCATTTACAAAGCTGAATGGCAATAATTATACAAGTTGGAGCTAATATTAAAACGTGAAAAGTTATGGAACTGCGTATGTGAAATTCCACCAATAGCAACTACAGTCGATTGGAATAAACAAAATGACGAAGCAACAGCAATCATTGGTTTATCGGTGGAAGATCCACAACTGTTTTTAATTAAGAAAGCAAACTCAGCACATGAAGCTTGGCACATATTAAGAAGTCACCATGAAAAAGACACATTGGGATCCAGTGTTCGGTTGATGCGTCAGATATGTGGATTGCGTTTTTCCATGGAGCGCGATATTTCTGAACATATTATGGAAATTAAAGTTTTGTTTGAAAAACTGGAGGCTTTGGGAGAGCAATTTACGGAGCGATGGCTTGTGGCAATGTTGTTGAGTAGTTTACCTTCTTCGTTCGATACGCTAGTTACAGCTTTAGAAGCACGTAAGTTGGATGAGCTAACTTTGAAAGTGGTTGAAAGCAGATTGGTTGAAGAATATCAACGTCAAACAAAGGACTCACCATCAAATTCTGCTATGAAATCTACTTCTCGTGATTGGCATAAACAAAAGGTGTGTCAAGTTGAAAGGTCATATTATGAAAAATTGTTGGAAACTAAAGAAATCCAAATCAGAGAATGCGCAAAAGGCGAATATAAGTGAATCCAATAAAAATCATATGTGTTTTGAGCTGCCGAATGGTAATTGCAGCTGGATTTTGAATTCAGGGGCAACATGTCATATAAGTACTCAAATTTCCGATTTTGTTTCGACCAATAAATCAGTAAAAGAGAATGTAACGGTGGCAAGTGGTGAGATAATTACATCAAGCGGTAAAGGCATGTGCAAAATTGAAATGGTCAACAGAAAAATCAAAAGCAAATTATAGACGTTAAAGATGTTCTATTTATTCCGTGTTTTCATGGTAATTTACTGTCAGTGAGTAAAATAATAAAAAATGGATTTCGGGTAGTTTTCCACGAATCCTTCTGCAGTATTCACGACAAATCTGGTACGGAAATTGCAGTTGCAGACAACAGGTATGATTTATTTATTCTACGTACATATCACTCTGAAAAGGCAATGGCTGCTGAATGCAAGGAAGAGGAATGTCAACATTATTGGCACAGAATTTTTGGTCATAGAAATATAGATGATGTGAGAAAAATGCAAAATGGAAAAGCGGTAAGAGATTTTCATATTATTGATTGCGGTATTAAAAAGAAGTGTAAAGTTTGTATCAAAAGTAAAATGGTCAAAAGTCCGTTTAATGGTTCAAATTCAAAATCCAAGAAAGTTATGGACTTAGTTCACACTGACGTCTGTGGTCCAATGCAGACTCACACAGCCAGTGGTTTTCGTTATTTTCTCACATTTATAGACGACTTTAGTCGATATACTGTAGTTTATCTACTTCACAATAAATCTGAAGTTTTTGAAAATACTAAAACGTACTTAGAAATGGCCAGAAATAAGTTTCAACAATAATTAGGTCGGATAATGGGGGAGAATATACGTCTAATGAATTTAAGAAATATTTAGACAATCTTGGTATAGTTAAGCAATTAACAGTTCCCTATAACCCAAAACAAAATGGGGTTGCTGAAAGGAAGAATAGGTCCTTAGTTGAAATGGTCAGGTGCTTACTAACCGATGCTAACCTACCCAATTATTTGTGGGGCGAAGCTATTCTAACAGTAAACTACTTACAAAATCGTTTAGTATCAAGCTCTATTCCAACTACTCCATATGAATTGTGGGAAAATAAGAAACCTGACATTGAAAATTTAAAAATATTTGGCTCAAAGGCATATGCTTTAATTCCTAAAGAAAAATTAAGAAAATTAGATAACAGATGTCAAGAATATACATTTGTGGAATACGACAGTCATTCAAAAGGTTATCGGTTACTTGATATAGCAACAAATAAAATTATAATTAGCAGAGATGTTAAGTTTATAGAAAATTCTGAGAAGAAGGACATTATTAAAGATAAGAATGATATAAAGGAGATATTAGTGGAAACACTTTGTTCAAAAGAAAAAAGGAATGTTAATGAAAATGAAGTAATTCAGATTGAAGAAAGTGAAAATAATAGTACTACAAATGAAATTGTAATTTCTGACGACAATTCGTTTTGTAGTCTTGAAGATTTTGTTGAAACCCCTAATTCTGAAGGTCCAGTTACAAATCCGACCGTAGAAACTATTGATAAGGAAAATAATGTTAGAAGATCTGCTAGATGCAATAAAGGAAAGAAGCCAGACATATTAACATTACAAGCAAGTAGTAATGAAATTGTAGAACCGAAAACATATAATGAGGCAATTCAATCTTCACAAAAGAATGAATGGCTACGTGCCATGGAGGATGAAATATATATGTTAAAGAAATCTGGCACTTGGAACATTGAAATTGCCCCTCCTAACGTTAATATAGTTAGTTGTAAATGGGCTTATAAAATTAAACGTGATGTTAATGATAATATAAAGCAGTATAAGGCACGTTTAGTAGCTAGATGGTTTAGTCAGAAATATGGAACTGATTATAATGAAGTATTTGCCCCAGTCGTTCGACAAACAACTCTAAGAACAATGTTATCTGTTGCAGGAGTTAACAAAATGATAGTTGTTCATATAGATGTTAAAGCTGCATTTCTAAACGGTGTACTGGAAAATGACATATATATGAAACAGCCACCCGGTTTTGAAGAAAAGAGTCCACAACATGTTTGCAAATTAAATAAAAGTTTATACGGTCTAAAACAAGCTGCTAATGTGTGGAACAAGACACTTCATAATGTGGTGGATTTAAACAAAATTCGGCAGATCCTTGTTTATATACAAAATATCTCGTCGAGGAAGGGAATATATACCTACTTATTTACGTCGATGATATTTTGGTAGCTGCCAAAGATAAAAAGTCAATTGATGATATTGAAAATTTATTAAAGGAAAATTTTGAAATTAATAATCTTGGAGAAATTCGTCATTATCTAGGTTTAGAAGTTGTAAAAGATAAATATATAAATTTTTGTATTCGACAGAACAATTATATCAAAAACTTAATTAAAGAATACGGGTTGGAAAATGCAAAAATATCAAAATTTCCACTTGATCCTGGTTATGGAAAATCATTATCTGAAAATTTAGCTTACAATGATGAATACAGAAAATTAATTGGGTCTTTATTATATATTAGCGTCAACACTCGACCTGATATCACTTCCAGTGTTTCAATTCTTGCTCAAAAGGTTTGTTGTCCAAATAAAGAAGATTGGAATGAAGTAAAACGAGTACTCCGATATTTAAAAGGAACCGCTGAATTATATCTAAAACTCAGCGATAAGTCAAACAACAATTGTCTAATAGGCTACGCAGATGCTAATTGGGCTGAAAATAATACCGATCGTAAATCTAATTCTGGATTTATTTTTCAGATTAATAATGGCAGTATTAGTTGGTGTTGTAAGAAGCAAAATTGTGTAGCTTTATCATCCACAGAGTCTGAGTTCATATCACTTTCTGAAACATGCAAAGAAGCTTTATGGTTACGCAACCTACTAAGAAACATGAATCAAAACCAAAGTGAACCCACAGTTATATACGAGGACAATCAAAGTTGCTTACGCATAGTTGAAGATGGCCGATTTAGCTGCAGAACAAAACATATTGATACGAAGAAATATTTTGTTAAACAACACATCGATGATGGTCAAGTCAAATGCGTTTATTGCCCAAGTGAAAATATGTTAACTGATATGCTCACCAAACCTCTTAATTCAACAAAACAATGCTGGTATACAAGTCGTTTGAGGAAGGGTGTTAACAATATATGTTATACTAGCTTGACCCGGTGCGCTTCGCTACCCCTGTCGTAGTCTATGTTGGAAATTTCAATAAAATCGTTTCAGCCGTTTAGTATTTATTGTTTAAGAACTAAAGGTACCAATTTTACCGGTTTTCCCCCTGTTTACCCTTTTCTGGTCCAAGTATTGAAAAAAGTTATAGCCTATTGACGCTTCCAAGTAAGGATCTATCTACGTTCCAAATTTCAATAAAATCGACCGTTTAGGCGTGATGCTCAAACAAACAAACAAACAAATAAACAAACAAACAAACTTACAAAGACATTTATATATTTATATAGATTATATAGTTTTACAAACAACTTGTTTTATAAAATACCTTGTTAAATAATTTGTATTTAAATCATTTTAGTTTTGTTAAATTTATTTTATTTTGTCAAATATTTTTCAATAAATTGTTCAACCCTTGAATAGAATAGTTGTGTGTCTTAACACTTTCAAACTAAAAAAAATAAATAGTCGTTTTTTCACACTTTTTTTTTGAAAAAAGTACTTACATTAATTTTAAATTATGTATACAGAAAATAAGAAAAAGATAATTATTTTTCTGAAAGATAACATTACGCGAAGTGTTATAAAATCAAAATTAATATTATTGCGTGGTCCAGAGCCTTCCGAATTAGACCTATTTTTTATGTAAATTTCAAGTTTAGACAACATTTTCTCAAATCGCATAGCTGCTTACAAAAAATTAAGACCTGTTTTGTATGTCCCAATATGTTCTTTAATACTGTGCAAAGGAATTTCATAGCCCCGAGATTGGTGCCTTCAATATATCCAAAAATCACAATTTTGGGATCCTTTAAAAGATTTTTGGGAATTTTCGATCAAAAGTTTCTATATAAGTGTAAAATTTCATTAAAAACGATTGATGATCAAAATTTTAATTGCATTTTAAAAATTAAAATTTTCCAGAAAAATCAGCTACCATTTTTTATTCCAATATCCAGTTTCCCCCACTGTGAGTCGTCTATAAGTTGCGCGAATCTCTGACTGATTTTGAGATCGAAAGACTCAATACATTCACACATTTGCACTAACACAATCACACATGCTGCTCACTAAATTTAGCTGGACAAACAGTGTTGCCCAATTATGAAATATTATAAGAAAAAGGTAAATTGTCAGTTTAGACGATTGTAAGAAAACCTTACAATTTCATTGTCAAACAATAAATTTATCTGCCAACAAATATTGTCAGTTTACACGGTTGCTTCACTTTTGTTTATGCCAATAGAAATAATTTATCTAAAGCTACGTACACACGGTTGTCAGATTTTACAATGTTGTCAGATCTGGCAATGAAATATTATTAGCAAAAGGTAAATTGTCAGTTTAGACAATTGTAAGAAAACCTTACAATTGCTAGACAATTGACAAACAATAAATTTATCTGCCAACAAAAATTGTCAGTTCACATGGTTGCTTCACTTTTGTTTATTTTAAATATATATCCACACTGTTGCCAATAGAAATAATTTATCTGACAATGATGACATTGTCAGATGCATAAACTTCGCACATATGACAATAAAAAGTTTCTGACAATGATCTTACAATGATCTGGCAATGGCAACGTAAGGTGTTTACACGATTGTCAGATGTCTGACAATAGTATTGTCTTACAATGTACTGACAAATACTATACAAATACAGAAAATAAGAAAAAGATAATTATTTTTCTGAAAGATAACATTACGCGAAGTGTTATAAAATCAAAATTAATATTATTGCGTGGTCCAGAGCCTTCCGAATTAGACCTATTTTTTATGTAAATTTCAAGTTTAGACAACATTTTCTCAAATCGCATAGCTGCTTACAAAAAATTAAGACCTGTTTTGTATGTCCCAATATGTTCTTTAATACTGTGCAAAGGAATTTCATAGCCCCGAGATTGGTGCCTTCAATATATCCAAAAATCACAATTTTGGGATCCTTTAAAAGATTTTTGGGAATTTTCGATCAAAAGTTTCTATATAAGTGTAAAATTTCATTAAAAACGATTGATGATCAAAATTTTAATTGCATTTTAAAAATTAAAATTTTCCAGAAAAATCAGCTACCATTTTTTATTCCAATATCCAGTTTCCCCCACTGTGAGTCGTCTATAAGTTGCGCGAATCTCTGACTGATTTTGAGATCGAAAGACTCAATACATTCACACATTTGCACTAACACAATCACACATGCTGCTCACTAAATTTAGCTGGACAAACAGTGTTGCCCAATTATGAAATATTATAAGAAAAAGGTAAATTGTCAGTTTAGACGATTGTAAGAAAACCTTACAATTTCATTGTCAAACAATAAATTTATCTGCCAACAAATATTGTCAGTTTACACGGTTGCTTCACTTTTGTTTATGCCAATAGAAATAATTTATCTAAAGCTACGTACACACGGTTGTCAGATTTTACAATGTTGTCAGATCTGGCAATGAAATATTATTAGCAAAAGGTAAATTGTCAGTTTAGACAATTGTAAGAAAACCTTACAATTGCTAGACAATTGACAAACAATAAATTTATCTGCCAACAAAAATTGTCAGTTCACATGGTTGCTTCACTTTTGTTTATTTTAAATATATATCCACACTGTTGCCAATAGAAATAATTTATCTGACAATGATGACATTGTCAGATGCATAAACTTCGCACATATGACAATAAAAAGTTTCTGACAATGATCTTACAATGATCTGGCAATGGCAACGTAAGGTGTTTACACGATTGTCAGATGTCTGACAATAGTATTGTCTTACAATGTACTGACAAATACTTTTTCTGACAACGTTGTAAGACAAAAATTGTAAGTTCACAATGTTGTTAGACATTTTCTGAATATTTTTCTGACAATATTGTACAATCTGACAACCGTGTGTACGTAGCTTTAGGTTTTTTGGCCATAGAGCATTATACATAGAGACGAGACACTCCGATTTGTCAAACAAAATTATAACAAATCATATGATTGATACAACAACAAATTACATTGACTAGCATGTATTTTGTTGTTGCAAGAGTTAGGTTTTTGAAAATTACGTCTCGTCTCTATGTTACCCTATGTTTTTGGCTCTCAGTTACCTATCTATTTGTCATCTATGGTACATACGATCTGTTTAAACTAAATTTAGAAAAAAAAAATAATCAACATATATCACTGGTTCCTCTAAAGAGAATCAACACAAAATTTAAAAATTTTCAGTAGAGACAAAAAACTGTTTTTTTAATACATTACAATTAAAGTTGAAGATGGATACAACTGTATTTTTTTGGAGAAAGATACTCTACTCTGATGTAAGGTTTTTACGGTGAGTAGATATGACAACAGTACATCGATATCATGCAAACAGTGAAAATTGAAAAATTTTGAGTTGACTCAGTTTAGAGGAACCAGTGCGATATATATTTTAGGATAATAAACATTCTATTGGATTTTGGTATTCGCTCTGGATAGATTTAATTGAAGCTGATAAACTGCAGCTGCTGCTGATATCAACTAAAGCATTCAAGAGACAATTATTTAATTTAATATTTGACAAATGAATATTTGCTCTTCGGTTTTTATTTATGTCATTGTAATGAACTACCGGTAAACAAATTTGCGTGATTGGTTTGTGCATACAATGTCAGTCAGTACTGGATGTTATCATGATTAATAATGGTGTTAAAATTCGATTAACCTTAAATTTTTCTAGATGGAAACATCCCTATCTAATAGCTGCCAAAGTAGCCACTTATGGAACTAATATAGAATGGCCAATATATTGGAAAACTTAAACCACACATTATATCTGATTTTTTTATTTAAGGTCCATAAAATTTTATAAAACATAAATATGTATATAATGCTGACTTATTTATAAAGTTCCTAAATAAACTTAAATCAATGTTTTGTTGCATTTGTTATGTGGATAATTAACAAAATAAAAAATATGAATTAACATCGCTATCATTTGTAATTTAGGAAAGTTTAAAGAATTTTAACAACATTTTTAGTTGATTTTTCGAACATATAAAGTATCTAAAATGTTTGTTACAAATATTAACTTAAGGTAGGGTCACAAATGGTAAATATTTGACAAAAGAGACGTAACCACTACATAAAATATATTTCAGTTTTTTTTATTTGTTGTCAAAAACTCCTTTTACTTAGGACAATTCGAAGCAAATATTCAGTTTTATTTTATTTGATGTGGTTGATCTTACATAACACTTGTAAGAGTAAACAACGTCAAACAAATTTGTACCAAAAAAAATGATTACGCTTTTTGAGTACATATTTGCCGTCTATGATCAAACAGCATCAAATTAAATAAAACTATACATTTGTTTTGAATTATCCTAAATAAAATAAGTTTTTGAAATAAATAAAATGAATTAAAATATATTTTATTTACTGGTTACGTCTTTTTCGTCAAATATTTGCCATGTGTGACCCTACATTTAGTTAATATAGCATCGATTCTTTTGGTAACACGTTATTGTAATTAATAAAAAAAAAAAAGAATTTGGTTTCAAGCAAATGGATTTAAAAATAGAAAATGCTGATAGTTAAAATTAATTAATTCGGTGTAATTTTCTTATATTTGTGGTTTTTTTTTACATCATTCTCCTTCGCTACCATTTACAAAATGAGCTTTTATTTGCATGTGTAAACACTCAAGCATCTTGTAGACATTTCGATGTATTTTTCAAAATTTTCGATTATAAAACGTATTCTCCACATTTTACTGGCCTACCTAAATAAAAGCGTAAGGCGGAACGTTTCTTTACGCTTAGCTTTAACGCTGAAATGTCATACCTAAATAAAAGCGCCAACGCTACGTCAAACAATAAAAACAAGGTTATCAAAAAAATTAATATAACAACCCGGATTATTTAAACAATAAAGTACCTTGCAGTATTGGTGTTTCTGATTTTTGTTTCGTGATTTGTAAACTAAAATTTTATCAAAGAAACTAAATATTAAAGTTTAAAAATGTGTTTCTTGCATATTTGTTTCTCTTTTTGTATGTATGTGTTTACATTTGTTGTGTTTTGCAACTAACTTCACTATTAAACGCGCTGTCAAAATCGAATTTTCCAATTGCAAAGCGTTGCCGTCGCGTTATTTCGGTATGCTGCATACAAATTGTATGGGCATGAGAATTTTTGACAAGTAAAAAACGCCTTACGCTCCAATTTAGGTATGCGTGTTACTTGCATGTGTAAATGCAGGTAAGCGTAAATCTGTATAGAAAATGTCAAAATGGTTGTTGGTTGGAAAGAGGGATACTCGTTGCCTATTGAAAATTGTAGTTTTTTCTCTCTCTCTCTCTGCACAACCATTAAAATAACCATACGGATCGATACTACTTTTTTGAGACCTGCCATTTGTTTCACATCTGTAATTATCTGTGCTGGAATATTTCCAGTAATTTAGTGTCAAATGCAAGCGAAACGTCAACAAAAGAAATAATTATAATAAAACCAAAACAGTGAATGTCTAAAAAAAACTAAATACCAAAATATAACAATTGCGTTTTATTGATTGTTACATTGATTAAATAAAAAAATAAATGTGTAATGTCATGTTTATGACTGCTGAACTGATTGATCGGCGAAATATGTTGTGACTTAATATATATGGGGCATTTCATGTCAAGTGAACAAACTTTTTAAATCGATGTCTTCCGATTGGGATGAAATTTGAAAAGTAGTTCAGACACAACAAGATCGATCGAGAACTTTCTGAGTTATGTAACTCAAGTCATAAAATTTATTTTAATATACATATATCCCACTCGCATTCCACTAAGATACCAAAAAGATCTTAAAGGAATAAGCTTTATTTTCAGCAAAAAAATTAAAAAGAGAGCTCATTTTGGAAGAAAAAAGTTAGATTTTGCCAAAAAAAACTCAAAAATTGTATGACTTGAGTTACAAAATATTTATTTTGATATGGATCCAATTCGAATCCCACTAAGCGACCAAATAGGTCTGCAAGGATATAACCTTTCTTTTGAGAAAAAAAGGTCCCATTATGGAAATAAAGTCAAACAAGTTTTTAATTTGTTTCCGAATGATTGAAGAAATAGCTATCTAAACTATTTCGGACACATTTTGCTAAGAACAATAGCTAATAAGTTACAAGGATGAGAAAAAACACCTGCTTGGCCAAAATGTAAAATTTTGAGACCCTCTAACTCATAAAGTTCTCAATCGATCTTGTTGAAAAATTGTGTCTGAATTACTATCTAATAAAACTAACCGGAATCGGAAGACATCGATTTCAAAACATGAAATGCCCCATATATTGATATACATATAATTATTTTATTCAAGCTCTTTTCTAGTTACATTTTCGGCTGATTTGGGCTCCATATTTATACATACGAAATTAAAAATATCTAAATTTTTTTAAATTTAGTCATTCTGGCACCAATTGGAAATGTGACTTAATATGACAGTTCTTGTGTGAATGTTATCGCAAAATATTGTTTCAGAAACACTTTTTCTCACATCCTTCCAATAATTGCTGGCAATTATTTAAATTACAGATAATACAGAAACACTTGTGTTAAAAAAACTATTATTTTTTTTTAATTTTACACTGTTTGCATTTTAATCGTTTCATGCGGAACATTTTACGATGCGAGAAATACAACAACGGGCTAGGGATCATAAATGTCAAAAAGCGAGCGCTGTATGACAGTTCGTTAGAAGTTTATATGTATATTTTTAAAAGAACATTTCATTTACAATGAATGTATTATTGTCAAATTGCAATTGATATATATATATATATCAATTTTTCCGACCGTTTGTAATTTCCACAATATAATTTTCCGACCCGATAAAGTATATATAATCTGGATCCTTATAGATAGCGGAGTCGATTAAGCCATGTTCGTCTGTCTGTTGAAATCAACTTTCCGAAGCAACCAAACAACTTACATACACGATTCATACATCAATATCTCCGGAATTCCGGTTCGGTTGCTATTTAAAATCGAAAAAATCGGTCCACAAATGTCTGAGATATAAGGAAAAAACCGGGATAACCTCGATTTTTGACCTATTTTTGTCTTATATCTAATTCCATAGTAAGTTTGACCTACAATGAGTCAAAATCGGAAAAAATATTTTTTAACCTGATTTTTTTTCACCAAAAGTTTTTTTCGCTAAATATTAAAAAAAAAATGATAAAAACAACTTTGGAAAAAATAAATATATTTTGTTTACCTAAAAATATTTAAAGTTTTTATTTTGAAGTATAATTTGCTGAAGGTTATATAAGATTCGGCACAGCCGAATATAGCTCTCTAACTTGTTTCTAATCGAAATCGAACTCTAAAAAATTGTTATGCGCATAAAAATGCATTTAAAAACAAAGAAAAAACTACTTAAAAATAATTTTTTTTGTTTATATTGTTACGAATTTGTAAAATAGCGATTTTAATTTAACGGTCTGTAATGACTGCCTGCAGCATTCATCATGTTTATAAACCACTCCATCAGTAGAAGCTGCTACCACAGATATATACAGAATCGTCAAAACTGACGTTTACAAAAGTGTTGTTGTATCAGCTTTTCTTCATTTAACCCCATCGAAGAAAAAGGATATCCATACATTTTACATACATATTTGTTATTCCTTTCTTCCGATGGGGTTAAATGTGTGATGCCACTTTGATACATTTTAACACAGTGACGTATCTGTTCATCATCTGTGGCCTCTACTTATCAACAATGTTGATAGCATGCTGTTATTAGCATTGTTTATAAGTATGGCAACACTAAATGTTTAAGCTGCTAACATTAACATCGAAAGCTCTAGAATTCGAACATACGTGTTTTGACCCTAAAGAACAATCTAGACTACCAGGATAAAGATGGAGGTGTGTATAAATAGTGACTGCGGTTGCAGTATTGAGTGAGTTTATCATAGGCGCTGGAAGAGTTAACATCAACTGTCTTGTACATTATAAAGTGTGTATGCATTTCTACGAATTGATAAACGTGTAAAAAGACACTGAGTGACTATTTTTAAATGTTTGTCTGCTTTACACGCAGCAAGTTGTCTTGCCGCAAGTCTGAGTTTATATGAGAGTGAGGAAAGGAGAAATAAGAGGGCTACATACTTGCTTATACCCATAGAGAAAACATACATAGAGCGGAAACTCTCCTGTCAAAGACCTAACTCAGTTTTCAAAAACCTAAGTGCTGAGAATGTGTTAGTATATAAAAACTATGTGAAAACAACACTCGTATGTGTGATTGTTTTGAGTAAAATTTTTGTTTAGTTTTTTTAGTGCTTATACCGTCCCTTAATTCTTTTGTTATTTCATTCTCACTATGGGGTCTATTAAGTTTTGACATACAAAATTGAACACAGGCTTGTTGTGTGTAAACAGTTTTTGGTCGGTTAAAGGGGGGACACACGGCATGTTTTCCATATGTATTAGGACATGTATTCGAAACATATGGAATTCCATGTGTATGTCAAAATTCACGTTATAAATACTGTTACTTTTTTACCTTTTAACAAGTAAGAGAGCTTTATTCGGCTGTGTCGAAACTTATATACCCTTCATCAAATTATACTTTAAAATAACAATTTTAAATATTTTTAGGTAAACAAAATTACATTTGTTTTTCAAAATAATTTTTTTTTTTTTTAAATTTAAAAAATATTTTTTTTTCGAAATAGTTTTTTATTTTTTTTTTTTTTAATTTACTAGTGAAAAAACTAATCTTTTGTTTTAAAAAAAAATTGGGGTTAAAAAATATTTTTCACCATTTTGACCCATTGTAGGTCCAAATTGCATAGATTGTTACAATGAACTTTGAAATATCTATCATTAGATATCCATATTGTCTATATTAATCAAGGTTGGACCGATTTTTTCCTTATATCTCAGCCATTTGTGGGCCGATTTTCTCGGTGTTAAATAGCAAACGAACCGGAAGAATTTCCGATATATTGATGTATGAATCAAGTTTGTAAGTTATATGGGGTCTTCAGTCTATCTATAAGGATCCAGAATATATATACTTTAAAAGGTAGGAAAATTATATTGTGGAAATGACAAACTGTAGTTTATTTCCTTTCAATAAACCGGATACTTTTGATTGCAAATAAAAGCAGTTTAGTATTTTATAATTTTTAACAACTCTTTATATATTTAAATTTATACAACAACAATTTAAATAGTGTTTTATACATATTTAATGTATATGTATACACTGGTAATGTAGTTGATGTCTTTACTTAACGATACTTCAAATTAGACTCAGGCCCGTTTTCTCAATGTATCGACAAACTGCATATTACTAAATTTCAACATAAATTATATACCGACATAAAACATTAGTTAGAGCTGGCATGATGGAACGAGTTCATCCTCCATCAAATTAATATTAATTCCTCTATTAAACATCTTTTTTATAAAATCTATTAAATTTTGTTTACAAAAACACATTACCATAAGCCTAGTACTCTGTTCATATTTGCGAAAAATGTTAATTTTTTCATGCGAAAAATTTTATATGCAAAAAATGATTTTAATTTCGTGCGAAATAAGTGCTGCTTATGTTATTTCGTGTGGAAAAATAAGGTTGCCAGATGTATTTCACATGTTTTCCACAAGAAGAACAGAGTACTGCTCAAGGCGAATTTATACAAGGTGGAGTCAGTCAATCAGCTGATAACTTTTTTTTTTCGCTTTTTGGTTCTAACTGTTGTCAAAGCTTGTGTTTATCATTAAATATATACATATTCTAAGCTTATTAACAAAATATTTATTTTTTACATAAATAAGTAAAGCCCTCACTATTCAATTATCTACACTATATTAAGTTTTAATACATATTTGTTTAATTTTTAATTTTTGTTTTTTGACATTTGTTAAGACCAATTGTTGTTTTTGTAGAACTGCCACCACCTTGTATAAATTCGCCTTGGTACTGCTTTTGCGAAATTATTTCGCATGTATTTCGTTCCAAACATTTGATATGTAGTTTGACAGCAGTTCGCACGAAATTTTAAACAGAGTCCTTAGCTATACTTACAAACAATGCTCAACTCAAAGCTTTTATTCAATTTTGTATGTTCTACAATGATAATAACACCCATGTTAAAGTTTGAGAAGCACAGCTGCTTGAGAAGCATAATGCAACTTTAAACCAGTCGTTAAAACAGTAATATTTAAATTCAAGTACAATTTCGTAACAATACGATTCATAATTTCAACGTTCACACGTACATATGCAATTGCATGTGACATAACTTCTATTATTTAATATTTTTGTTGTTTTGAACTATATATATGGGGCATTTCATGTCAAGTGAACCAACTTTTGAAATCGATGTCTTTCGATTGGAATGAAATTTGCATCATGGTTAGTTCTATTGGATAGTAATTCAGACACAATTTTTCAACAAGATCGGTCGAGAACTTTCTCAGTTAGAGGGGGTCAAAATTTGACATTTTGTCCAAGCAGGTATTTTTTCTCATCCATGTAACTTATTACCTATTGCTTTTGCGAAATTTTTTCGCATATGTTTCATTCCAAATATTTTATATGTAGTTTGACAGCAGTTCGTACGAAATTTTGAACAGAGTATTTAGCTTAACTCAGAAAGTTCTCAACCGATTTTGTTGAAAAATTGTGTCTGATTGTTTGTGTCTTACTAGCCAATAGAACTAGCTATGGTGTAAATTTCATCCCAATCGGAAGACATCGATTTCAAAAGTTAGTTCACGTGACATGAAATGCACCATATATTTAAAACATTTATTTGTTTGTTTTTTTATTTTGGTCAATTCACAAGGTCCTTATGTCATATTGTCATAATGTCCTAATATTTAACAATGGTATAAAAATCTTATTGCCTATCAAGCTAAAAATGTCCTAAAATAATACTAGTCTGTATGCTATGTTTACTGTGTTATCATAACCAACCAGCAGAGATCTGCGCCGAACGCTTAAGAGTCGGTTAAGCCGAGCCGTCGATTAGTGAAATATGAGGGCATTATGGCAATATGACATGATCGGAAAGGTTTTTCCGAACATTGCACAAAATTACAAAAATCATGATTGGTTGAGCGAACGTGCTATATTGGCTGTGAAAAACGTTGATGTCGACGAATTGAATTATAAGATTCAAAGTGAATTGTTGTCGAATTGATGACGAACAAATCGGTGGATTCCGTTACTTCCAAAGATGATGCCGAACAGTGGGACAGATTCAAAATTTTTGGAAATAAATGTGGCATTTCTAAACGGCTGGTCCGATCGGGATAAAATTTGACATTGGCGTAGCCAAGGAGTATTCGAGTTTAAGTTATTAAACCTACAACTGCGCCAGGCGCTATGGGGGCTCAAAGTAGGGTACCTTTGATATAAACAAACATTTTTAAAAACGTGCCATTTTTTTGTTTCCCATACGATTTAGAAGATTTTTATATTCTTGGAAAGCGCTAGGTCTTGAAAAAACATGCTTGCTTGTGCTATTTATCTCTTATAAAATATTGCACTTTTTCATATTTTAATGTGACTAAGTCAGAGCCATTGACTTGTTGTTAAATAAAATAATATGCAAATTTATTCACATTTTTTAGTATGAAAAAGTGCAATATTTTTGAAGGACGGAGTTTTAAAGTGGCATATTTTTGAATCTAATTGAGACAAAAATTAACTTATCTAAACAAAATAAATTGTTCGGAAAAATGTGGATCAAATAATAATATTTGCAATCCTATCAAAATTTTGATACAAATTTTAGTTTTAGAAGCTCAATAAATATGTAATAAAATCTTTATTTATTAACAAAACTCAATGAAATTTTCAAGTTTTTTTATATTTTTCATTCTGAATAACAGAGTGTAAAAAAAATTGTCAAAAAGTCAAAGGGAATCACGCAATTCCTAAAAATTGGAGCGAAAATCCCAAAAATGATATTTTTTACAATTTTGCCCATAGGGTCCACGTTTTCATCGGGTTTGGGAAAATACTTTGGGAGTAAGTAGGGATCACATCAAGGTTTCCAAAACAGCTTTCCATTTTCTGCTCCCAGCTTTGGGATTTTAGAACATGTGGCCCAAAGTTGAAATTTGGATAAAAAAATAGGTCGAATTACAAAAGGCGTAGGGAGGACATATTCGAAACTGTGACAAGTTTTTTATAACAAAATGTTCTCCGTAAAGATATCTTACAGAAAAACATAAAATTGTTATATGTCCTTAAAGAAATTTTTTTTCGCCCAAAAAACAGTGTGCCGTCAAATATCCAACCGAGTTTTTAAACTCGCCCGGATTACCACATCACAATCTCTTACTTGTTATTACACTTGTTGTCGATTAACTTCATTCGTCATCTAGAAACTGACATCAGGCATAGATAATTGTAATTTCGAAATATTTGGTTTAAAAAAAAATAAATATTTAAAAGTTTCATTAGATAATAAATTTTCTGCCCAAATATTTTGTAACTTCTGTGCTGGTGACAAGCACAGTTACCCCTCTTTGCTGCTATTTATTATGAGATGAAAATCATCGTTGGATTCTACTTGAGAATACAATCAATATTTTAATGATTTTTAAAATCTAAGTCACTTGATAAATGCGTTAAAAGAGAATTAATCTTTAAATATCCATCGTTTTCTCAGAAAAAAAAATTATAATTTTAAAAATTAACTGTGTACTTGTTAGAATAGTTAAACGACTACAAACTGCGAAAGACTAATAATAATTTTTATGATTTTTTCACAAATATATAAATGCATATTTTTAGAATTTTTAGGTCATATTTTCATTATTTTGAAGCATATTTTGATTATTTTGAAGCATATTTTCCAATAATAAATCCGCCCCCTAATCATCACCATTCTTTGATTACAAACAACAAAACTAAAAATGTCGTGTATGATAGAGCATTGCAATGAACGAAATTATATCACAACAAAGCAATCGAAAAAATTATTTCTTTATTTTAATTGGTTACCTGAACATCGATAAGATTCATGGTACATATTTTCGTATCAAATGTTGTTTGATTTACAGTTGATATGACAATATGTAGTAGTAGTCTTCTCAAGGACTACTTATATTTTAGATTTCAGGTAATTCCGATCATAAATGGATTTTTGGCGATTTTTTTAAAAACTGTCAGACCAGAGGTGACCAACCCCATTACATCTAGGAAGTTGAACAACTGAAAATCAACTCGAAAACCATGTGAAATTTCGCAACAATGTATCTAATAGTTCCCGAGTTTCTAAGCCACTGTGATCCGCTCCATAAATGGTCGAGATATTGGCGAAAACCAGTAAATACGAAACCGATTTTTTCCAATCAAAATTTTTTAACAAAAAAAAATTGTGCTCCCCACTGTATTTAACTATTTTTATTTTGGCTATTCTACCCTATGAAACAATAATAGAAACGTTAAATGTATTTAAGTGTATTTCAAAGCAGATGTAATTTATTAATTCATTTTTTTTTTTCTTTTAATACAATGGTATATGGTTTTTGCTTTCATTATTATATGTATTTATAATGTTTAAGATGTAATTAATGCATTTTTCGTTAATGCTAAAGAGTTATGATTCATTCAGTTGATAGATATAATAATATATGTATGTACGTAGTTATTATTCATAGTATTTATGTATAGATATATAATATTTATATTTGTGTATGTGTGGATAGTTTGTATGTATGTAATAATGAAGTTTTCCCGTATTTGTGATTAAGTTTATAAAAATATTCATAAGAATGGGAAAATACCCTTAAATAAGAATTTATTCTATTATAACTAAAAAAAAAGAGAAAAACAAATGTTTTAAATATGCAGAAACATAATTTATAGCAAATGTTTTCACAAATTCAAAAGGGTAGGTATTCAAATTAAAAATAATAATAAAAACATATATAATAATTTTACCAAAGATAAAACAACAAAAGTCCGATTTCTTAATTTTATGATAAATTATATGTAGGAATGGAGAATGATTTTGTGGCTGTTGTAAATAATTTCTAATAACAATTTCTGCTACAAACAACATTGCCACCTCGTTACTTTTAGAGTAAAATTATTCATTGTTGATTTAATTTTTTGGGCAGATTTAATAAAATTAAAATACATAAAGATGTTTGATAATCTTAGAATCCATTATTTTATAATCAGATAAGAGATTTAATAGAGAATGGAGCCAAATAAAAGTTAGTTTTTTCTTTTTTGTTTGTTCATTTATACAAAACCAAAATTTTTGGATTTTATAGCCAATAGCAACTTGCTACGCAATATTGATTTGCTTGAATAAAGGGGTATATAAAGTCTGGATATACAAGTGTTTGCTGTTGGCAAGTGCGTATCATCTGCGGGTCGTATGGTAACAGATGGTAACGGCTGAAAACCTTCTTCGGACGCTGGCAAAGCAGGAGATCCCGTCCAAAAGTATACCTTTAAGTGTAAGTGAAAATAAAAACACACAAAATCAGACAAAAATATTCATCCAAAAAAATTACAAGCAAGCAAATGGTTCTTGGAGGCGAAAGTAGTTTCTTACCAAATCTTGACGTTCCAATGTATTCATTTTCTCAACGATACTCCAAAACCAGCGTTTAAATTTTAAAAGTTTATCTGATCCCTCACTTGATTCATCATTAAATGTTGTATATGATATCAGTGTCGTAACACATATGTCTCCAACGCCATTTAAAAGCAACCGCAAATCTTCGGCGGTCAAACTCTGCATACAATTATCGGGCAAAACATCGAAAACACCATCTCGGATGGCCTACAAAAAAAAGTGATCAGTATTAACATATCGAGCCAAAACCGCCAAAAAGACGAAAGGCCAAGATATAGATGTACATATGCTACAACTACATATAAGTTAATTTTTTTTTACCTCCAATGCTTTTTCTTGGGCTTTTATTAATCTATATTCCGTATAACGTCTGATATAGTCGAAAAGATTTTGGGATGTGACTTGAACTTCTCTACCTCCTGGTATTAACTCCACACTTCCACCACCCTCTTCCTTCATTAGATCGATCCTAAAGTACAGGAATTTTGGCATAGTTAATACATATGTATATTTGATTCGGAAAAAAATTAAAATAAAAATCACGAAAAAGTACATACACAAAAAATAGTTCCATTCTTATGATAGCCTCTTCGCCATCTTCGGTCTGAGAGTTTTGTATGAGTTGTCTGAAAGACTCGTATATAATGGGATCGAAAAATGCCAAATCATGGAATTTAATTTTCCGACCTAGAATATATTTTAATACGTGACGTTGCAAGAATAATGGTAGCAATTCATTTTGTAATAGACAAAGTCCTATAAGTCTGGGGTGAAAAAAATGTTTTAAAACATTTGAATAAAAGCTATTACTATTTTAAACAATAAATAAATACCTTCCGATATTTCTGAACGCATTGATGCGTTCAAATGAGCCATAACCTTGACGGGGAGTGTAAAACCCTCTTTTTCCCGGCATATAGAAGAGAGGGTCGTTGTCTTCTACGTGACATGGCTCTAGTAACACTACCGGATTCATTTTTTTTGATTGTCCCGCTGAAGATGACGTGCTGCTGGTTTCTGACTTTTGTTTAAATGCTATGATGTCCAGAGCTTCGTTAACTTTTTGTCGCAGCATCTCTTCCGATGACAAAATGGAAAGTAGTTGTGGCGTTGGAATTTCTAATAGCATACCGGTTATTTTTGAAGCATTTGCAGTATTTAAGGAATATATCTAAAATAAGAATGATTTAAAAATGTGATTCTAGTGTTTTATTAAAATAATCCCATACCTTGGGATATAGACGTTCTCCCAATTGCTGTAAATGCATTGACAAGTGTTCGTTAGGATTATCACCAGAAATGTCTGAAATTGTAGAAGAAATATTGTAGAAAAAACTTTATATATATCATATAATAAGCAATTGAAGGTTTTTACCTGAATTATTCGATACTGGGATATAGGGTCTAGCTTCATAATTTAATGCTTTCCTTTCGCGAGCAGTACGCCACAGAATCTTGCTACCGGTTCCTCGCCTTTGCAATGTTGGTCCATCTCGACTTGACGCGCCGCGATTGCGTAAAATACTAGAAAATGGAACGCCATTCTTACCAATTATGTTTCCTACATGTACAGATTCTAAATTTGGCATTTTGGAACTAGCTAGGAGAGCCTCCGATATTGAAGTGTAAAAACTACGAGCAACTCCAGAGCCTTCGCCAGGCTCGTCCTTGAATGTTACTTTGACGCGGTTAAATGTTAGAGGAGGATGGACCCTCCTGTTTTGACTGCCAAACTGAGTATTTAGTTCCTTGAATGTCTGAATTATTAGACTATCACGATTTCGTTCTAATTTACAGAAGATTAAATCTCGTTGCTGCCCATTACGTAGTTTTTCCATATGTCTTCTGAATCGCATTTCTTTAACAGGAAAACCACGCAACTCGGGCAAAACAGAACCATGCTCCATGCCAACATCATCCATAAAGACTCTGCCAAAGAGATCCAGAGTAAGTTTCCAACGTCCAAGCAAAAAATTCCATGAGGGAGATGTATCATTTGAATCGAACTTCTGACAGAAGTGTTGACCACGAGCTGGAAACATGAAAGAAGTTATTCTTGCCGATCGACCCATCATCATGTTCTTTGCTGAATCATCTATCGAGAAGTATGGAATTTTAGATTTTTGAGAAGTAGATGCTTCGTCTTGAATTTTCAATGAAGAACCACTTCCGCCACCAGCCCGTACTATAACACTTCGTACCATTGATGATGATGAAAATCCAGTAGTACTTGACTGCAACATTAAATCAGATTCATTACCACGCTGAGTTTTTTGGGGAACTATAATAACGTCAGGCCTTGTTGCAATAACACCAGTCGCATGGGTCGCGTTTGTAATTTCGGTCTGTGTTTTTTCAATAATATCATTGACACTACCACTATCGACATCCATATTATCTTGTTCATCCAATTTCTCTTGATTCTCTGTCAGAGATTTTGGATCATCTGCATATTGTTTCTTTTTCAACTGCAGATAAACATTTCCTCCAACACCACTACTGGACTCGAGAGAACCCGTACCAGACGATGAGTCAGAAATGACCCGAAAACTCGACGAGCATACTGCTTTGGGTAATTGGTTTCCACTGTTCACTTCATCGTTATCATCTTCGACCTCATCGTCCTCCATAGTATTAATGATTTCCATAGACGTATTAAGAGAACTCTGGGTAGCTCCACGAGAAGTGTACGAGGAAAATCCTAGTTTGGTTGGAGGATAGTCGAGAGTATTTGAAGATGATTCACCACTACTTTGTCCCATATTTTCTGTAGGCGATACAATCAAAGGTAGATTGGCAAACAAGTCCTGCCGTTTCGAATTTGGTTGCAAAAGATGTGGTTTGTCAGCTAAAGGAATGGCGACATCAAGCGGCAAATCGAATCCATCAGGAGCTAAACAACCAAGACTTAAAGTTGAATCAGATCTCGCAAAAAATATATGACGCCTAGATGTTCCCGATGATCCCGCTACATTAAGAGATGAACCTGCTCCACCAACTTCACCATAAGCATCGTCACTTGTTATATTAGACAGTTCATCGTCCGTATCGTCATTTTCATTTACATTTAGGGAGCTACTTTGGATTCCCTCGTTTTTCTCATAGAAGTTTGTATCATTTCGCATGTAATAAATGAATCCATCCAATACGTAAGCAATATGACGCAACGCTGTTATATCCAAAACCGGAAGAGCATCACGATGTTCAGATGTATGTGCTCTCATGAGAGACAAACAATATGTGAAAAAGTCACGGCGAGAGGTCGAGGCTGCAAAATTAACAAAAGAATGAACAACTTTAATAAGTTCACTAAGAGCTAGTTTCTTACTTGTCAGTTAAACGTAGCTTAACACGCTGTTACATTAAACCTGAAACATATTTAGCCGGGATTTAACCAATGATTGTGTTTCTCACTAATGGATTAATTTTGTTAGCATTGCCATACTTTTCAGTTAAATCACGTGTGTATTCCTCAAAATGTTTCATATAAATATGGCAATACTTTAAATTTTATAAGAAAAAGAACCCTTACATAACATTTCTTTTTGTAAATTTTAACTTTTTAAAAGAAAAAGTGACTTAGGTTTAACTCACCAATGATGCTCAGTTAAACCTAGATTATATAGTAAGAAGAATGTAGATTGTCTTTATCCCAGAAATTAGCTCTAAAGCTATAACATTTTTGGCATTATATAAAATGATCAAATTGTATTATTTTTCCAATTGTATTATCTGTCAACTTTCGACAAAACAACTTAAGTGTAATTTTAAAATTTTTCAGGAGAGCGCGAAAACTGTTGAATTGATCGATAATTATTTTATTATTTGACCTTCAATAATTTCGAGAGTTTTGTATAATTCTTTGAGAATTAATAAAATAATTACACTATGCAACAAATGAAGACTTTTGGAAAGACACACGATCATGAAGTTCGACTCTACTACCAAAGGGTAGTAAAACCCTATACTCAGTTTGTCCATTTTGGTGACCAATTTTTTTTATTAACATTCAGAAAATCAGTGGGCCCTCAAAAATGGAGTCATCAGTTTTTGGCCAACAGCTAATTCAGACTTGTTGATACCACTTAACTTTATATGGCAATAATATAGCTAATAGTCCGACAAAAAAAGGTTTTTCATGCACTTTTTTTGAAAAAATATAGGAAGACAAATTTTTGTTCACTTTTTTTATAATAACTTCCAGGGTCTCCTAATTTTTCTATAACAATATTTAGCAAAGTTGTAGCTATGGTAAAGCACTTTGACGTTATTTACGGTGTGATAGTAAAAACGTTTTGTATGTATAAAATTTAGGGTACCTTCGACATGTAAAATTTTTAAACACGCGCCATTTTATTACATATTACATATTTGCGGAGTTTCTAAAACTAAAAATTATATCAAAATTTTAATAGGATTGCAAATATTAGGAACCATTTGATCCACATTTATTCCGAACTATTTTTTTTTTTTTTTTTTTTTTTTTTGTTTAGACAAGTTAATTTTTGGTGTTACAAAAAAATTTCAAGTCAATATCTCAACTAGATTCAAAAATATCCCACTTTAAAACTCCGTTCTTCAATAATATTTCACATTGTTATCAGGTTTGTTTTATTTTCTTTAATATTTTATCGCAAATATACGTAATATTTAAAAATAAAATTTCGATGGTAACTATTGACAGAATTTTATACTTATATAAGTCGAGGATTATCGTAGTATCGTGGGAAGTGATACTAGTTTTCTGGTGGGTTTTGTCGAGTACAACAAGAATCTTTTTTAAAATTTAGCAAACACACCCAAAATCTTAGTTAAATATCAACTGATTTTAAGTTTCTATGCGGGTTTAAAAAGACGAAACTATGGTATTTGTGATATTTAAGTAACCTTTAGAAATCTGTGTGTCTCCACAAACATATTTTTTTCACCATTTTCATTGCTCATTTTGGTTAACACATCCGTTTTTTTTTTCTCTTACAGAATAACAAATTCAACATTTTTTAAAACCATTTCGAAAAAATTGCCAAAAAAAAAAAATTGTACAGAAATCATGATTTTCAATCGCTGGTAAGAAATTGAAGACCTTCTTCAAGTTATTTTTTTCCTGATTATTTTCCTTATTCAACATATTAATGCGCATTGTTTGAGTGGAATTTCTAAAACAGCCGTTACTTCGGACATTGTAATGTTCATGTTTTTCACTAGATATGTTTTGTACAAAATACAAGTAAGATTATACATACCCATAATATTAATTCCTACAGAAGTTGCACTGCTGCCTCCGGTATTGTTTTGTTGATTTGAGTTGTTTTGTGCGGTCAAATTTAATGGATGCAGAGGATGTGAAGGGTCAGTGTAATTTGTTAAATATGCTCCAAACTTAAGTTGAGCTTCAGTACTATCCATTACGGAGAACATCCAATCCCATGTAGGTTTTAAACATTTTTCAACAAATTCCTAAAATATAAAAAAAATTGATATTAAACATTCTTAAGATAAACGATTTCTATAAAACTTTTCTATGAATAAATTTAGAACTGTACAACAAATTGAGAATCTTAGTAAAGTGTTCTAAAAACTCCAAATGCCAGAACGTTGTAAGTGCTTTTTGATATTCTTTAAATAACTTTTATCCATATCGCTCTATAGAAAAATAAATCTTCGTATAAGGACTGAGATCGAAAAATTTTTAACATACATATATAGTTTTGAATCTTTTTTTATTTGATTGAAATTATTGTTACAAATTACAAAAAAAAAATGTTTTTATAGTTCTAATCACTAATGATAAAATTTTGAACCTTTTTCGAAAACCCTTCCATTATGGTTTTTATAGTGATTTCTGTCACTTTGTTCGAACAGGTTGTCCATTTCCATTTAAAATCTACCACACTTTTGGACACCTTTTTTGTGCTCTTCAATTCTCTTTTAACAAGAGCCCAATATCACTCCACTGGACTCAGCTCCAGGCAGTTTGGAGGAATTGCCTCTATTGGTACAAATACCACATTATTGGTCTTGTACCACTCAAGACCTTTCTTACCATAGTGACAGATGCCAAATCAGGCCAAAAATAAGTGGACACATTATGCAGCAGGAATATTTTTTGTATAAAATTAGACTTCAATTTCCGTGCTCTGTCTTTGGCCTCTAAATTTTTAGCAGAGTTCCTGTCAGGAACTTTTTGAGCCTTGTATGCTTTTAAACCTTCATTGCCTTTTACTTTTCGTACCAAATAGTCCGAGTACTGACCTAACCAGGCTGCTTTCCTACCGTAGGTGTTGGGAGCTCTTTTGAAAATGCTTTCTATTTTTTTGGCTTTAGAAACATCATGTGGACCATTCCTTCTACCTGTACTGTTTAATAACATTGGAAAAAGTTTGATAGCAGACCTTTGATTGTTTGGCCAACTTTTTGTAGGACCAAGTTGGGTTTTGTTGAAAATATTTAATAATTTTAGTACGCATTAATAAATTTGATCACTCATATTAATCAGATTAACAACAAATGAACATAATTGACATTAAACATAATAACTGACATGCTTTACAAAAGTAACTTGATAAAAAAAAACAAATAATACTTGGGTTAAAACTTTAATGAAAAACATGTGTTAAGAATTTTACGATCTCAGTTCTTATACCAAACTATCTTCATGGAAGATTAATGTTTTCACGATCTACGAGAAATCCACAATTTCTTATACCGCTTATAACAGTTCTGTTTTTTGAAAGATCGTTCCTTGTAAGATCTGCAAGATACTGGAATATTTTACCAAATGATTTGCGAGTGTTTTCATTTTCATGCAGGTTATTATTTTTCTTTACGGTTTATTTATTTATTGAATCTGGCTTTTGTAGGCAGTTGCTCTCTAACATGAGAGCCAGAAAGCTAAAGGCTTTTAGCTTCATGTGAAGTCTTGGTTAGACGGCTATCTAGATGAATACCAAGGTAGGTGACATAATCAGACTGCGTATATTAACATTGTTGAGTGTGACAGGGGGGAATTTCCTCTCCTTAGAGCGAACGTAACATGTTTACTTTTCAGCTCATTCACCTATATTCGCCAGTTTTTCAACCATGTCTCCACACGTACGAGGTAATTTTCTAGATGAATAATTGCTATGTATGGGTTTTCGTGTGAGCTAATAATGGCGGTATCATCAGCAAAAGTAGACATTTTTAATTTATCGGTTTAAATCAAATATAACGTAGGTTCTAGTACACTTCTCTGTAAAACGCCAGCTCTTATCTTGTATTCTCTCGTCACATAATCATTGTACTTAACTCTGAAAAGTCTATCCGATAGATAAAACTCCCGTAATTTATGAGTACATAATGGTAGCAAACATTTGATTTTATGTACTAGTCCTTTATGCCTTGTCAAAAGCCTGATCAACTTCTAAAAATACGGCAGAACAATATTTCTTTAATTCAAAAGATTTTTTAATCTCTCCTGTTAAACGATTAACCTGTTCAATGATGCCATGATGTTCATTATTATTTGAGAAATTTTAAAATTTTTTAGATAAATCTCTAGTTTCAAGATCGCATAAGCACAATTATTGCCACAGTTGGTAGGTTTTTTTATCATTGTAGACGTTATTATATCATATCCAGGTGACTTTTTCAAGTTCAATTTATTCAAAGTAACTCTATTAACATCCTGAGGACTAATATCGAATTGGGCTGCATTAGCCATTGTTGAAACTGGCAATTTTTCGAGCTCGAACTCATTTGCCGTGGAACTAGGTTGAAATACTTCACTTAAATGTTCAGCAAATACTGTGGATTTTTCTACAGCACTTCGTACCCAGGTTTTCTTAAAGAGATTTGTGCCTCTACCGGTGGCTTAATATAATTTTCGTTACTGCGATCCTCTTCTATATTCAGTTTTCGTACTGCTGTGGACAGCCTTTGCTTGCAGCAGGTGAAAAAAAAAAAAAATATGTGGCCTATTTATATATGGGCATTTCCTGGGGTCACGAACGTACGTTCAAACGCTTTTGATGTCCAAAGAATATAGAAAACAAAACTTTTCCTAGTATTTTTTTTTTGCGATTAAATAGCATTTTGGCAGCTCTATGTTTAGTGAAAAAGATGGATTGCATCGAGTTTAAGTTTTCATAATGATAGTTATAAACATGTGGTAACGAACGTACGCAAAATAGAAGTCAAAACTTTGGCTGACAGTAGTGAAATGTAAAAATCAAAATGGAACGGAATATTTAAAAGCGAAACAAGTAAGAAAGTATAATATATAATACCCTACACTAAGTAAATGAGCAAAAACATTTTTCTTTTAAAAATTCTATATCAAAGTTATTTATGTTGAATTTTATGTGTATACCAACTTTTTTTTGAGATTTATGAACGTTAAAGTGATTTACGGAAGCGGGTCTTATATGGGAGCTATGACTAATTATGGACCGATCATAATAAAATTTGGTGACATGAATTCGGTATATATAAAACTTATTTGGAACAATATTTGTGTAGATACCATCACAAATAAAACATTTATGACCGATAAAGTCCAATTTCGGGAGGATATTTGTATGGGGGCTAGGTGAAATAATGGACCGATTTCAGCCAGTTTTGATAGGCTTCGTCCTTGGGCAGAAAAAAATTATAAGTACCAAATTATATTGAAATATCTTCAATAAAACACGATGATTATCAACACTTTATTTTTCGATCCTGTTTGATTAATCGGAGGAAATGCCTATATAAGATAATAAATGAAGCTATTAAGGAAATACCTGCCGTAAAATGTTAATTTTAGATAAATAAAAATATATCAAATATGTAGGATTAAAATTCTAAAAATCAATTAAAAAGTATTTTGAGGCAGTATCCAAATGAACCGTGGTCAAAATTTATTGCGAATTTGCCTCCGGGCTCTAATTTTTTGGAAATATTAAAACTTAATATAGTGTAGATAATTGAATAGTGAGGGCTTTACTTATTTATGTAAAAAATAAATATTTTGTTAATAAGCTTAGAATATGTAGATATTTAAATATAAACAAAAGCTTTGACAACTGTTGGAACCAAAAAGCGAAAAAAAAAGTTATCAGCTCATTGACTGACTCCACCTTGTATAAATTCGCCTTGTTGTGAATGTTGTGTAAACAAAAGGTTGGTTTTTTGTTTGTATACGCATGGCTGCCATCATTTTACTCACACATTGTTTCAAAGCGTTGCCGTATTATTTACTTGAAATAAAAACGAATTTTAAGAAAATAGATTCACTACTTTTTCCACAAAATGTTACCACTAAAAAGTTAAAACTAACTAGCCCAAACAATTAATTCTATCATTTAATAAATGTTGTATTTGTACAACAGTTAAATGTACAAAAATGCATTTATAATTACGTAGAACATAAATATTTTCCGTGCTAATTATATGGCAACGTATGAAATAAATTGTTTATGTAGATGGTTCTCAAAACAACAACAATACACCAAGTTATTTCTGGTGTTTTTGGTATTACGGCTGAAGTTTTTTTCTTCTTCTTCTATTGCTACCTCTACTGCTACTTCTACTACTACTTCTTCTACTACGTCAATTGCTACTTCATTGATACCTTACTGCTACTTCTAAATAATATAAATTAAAACTCGATGTATAGCAGTAGCAATGATTTGTATTTTAATGCTACTACTCCATTTACAATTTATGTTTTATTACTACTGATCTGTTTAGAGTTTTATTTTTTGAAGGTAGCAGTAGTTTTAGAAAAAACAAAAATAGATAAATGCTACTGCTATCGCTACTAAACAATTTCTGAAGCAGTAGTTATCGTAGCTTTTTAAACACTGGTATTTTTAACAAACTATGACCAAGTGTATGAAGTGTAATTTTCCATTTTTTTCAAATGAATACCCTTAATAAAAACAAAAATTTAATTGAAAATTGAGCTTCTAGCATTGCCGCCATTATTGTGTACTTTTGCATTTGCTCTATATTGACGCTGCTCAACAGCTTGACGTCCAACTGTCTGTATTAGGAAAAGCAGTATTGATTCGCCCTTAGCGTTGAACTTTGTAACGAGATCTGTACAGGAAGCCAACTTGCAGGGAAGTGCGAATTGTTTGTTTTGATTGCCCGCTATTAAAGCTTTACACTTACACTTCTCCCAGCGTTTCAATTTACAATCGTGTCCTTTATGACAGACCCTGGCACATTCTGTGCAACAGTACAGTGAATCAGTAAAACCACATGTTTTGCATTCAAATATGTTCTGATTAATGTGATCAGCGCCAGTCCAAGTAAAAGAGCAAGTGTCATTGTAACATATATTATTAAATATATGAAATTTTCAATTAAATACTACTTGAAATAATCAAAGAAAAAATATTCAGCCTTCAACAAAAATAATGTCGAACACTTAACGGAAACTACTAAATTATAGCATTCAACAAATACAAAAAAAAAAGAAAACTTTGACAAACCTGCAACTGAGTGGCTTCTTCAGGTTGTATCTTCAAAGAGGTTTCAATATCATTCATAATATTGTACGCCAAACTACTTAAGAGTTCGGAAATTTGGCGAACGATTATTCCAAAAGCACGAGCTAAGTTGCTCGATGTTGTGGCCATTGTGTGCTGCTCTTGCGGAGGTGCAGCTACAGCTGTACTTGCTGGTACTGTGGAACGGCGCAATGCCATTGGATCTATGAACACTAAACTGGAGCCAGCTGGCATTCGAACAGAAGACCGCGCAGTATCACGACTACGTATTGCCCACTGCATTGATTGTGGGGCTAAGTCACTACGATTATTAGAGTTAGCGCTACGACGCTCCAACTGATGATCGGCGTAGGTAAATTCATCATCGTCATGATCATCTGTTTCACCGTCCTCGGAACCTTCCTCTTCTTGAGGCGACGAGTCTCCCGATTCGTCTTCAAGGAATAGAACGCCAATATCTGCAAGGGTAAAGAACTTTAACTCTTAAACGCCAAATACATGTGAGCATGTCGTAAAAAGTATGTAAAATGCTAAAACGAATCTACTTAAAGTGATACATATGTAGATAAATAACATAAACAGCCTCACTCATAATAAAACACTCTAAGGGTAGGGTCACTCATGACAAATATTTGACGAAAACAAATATTTAGTTTTATTTTAACACACGCTACTATTACGTCAAACAAATGTGTGCTAACCACTTTTGTGGTTACGTTTTTTTGAGTAAATATTTGCCATGTGTGACTCTTAAGTTAATACTAACTAACGAACTGACTGCTATATTTCTTTTATGGAAATGTACACAGTAAAAAGCTAACAGATCAGTTGTAAGCAATTTAAGTTTTCATTCTGAATAGTGCCGAGAGAGAAGTATATTGTTAAATTGGGAAACAAATAATAAATGATTTCTAAACCTGTTTCTGATCCAACTGTAGCACCGGTTTGTACACTTCGTTGTGCATCTTGATTGCTTTGATTATCATCTGAATCCGACTCGGTTTCTGGTTCATTAAACGTATATTCGTTATCGCTTTCGTCATCCTGAATGCCTTCTTCATTTCGACTGGCTTCTAATATATCCTCGTCTTGATTGTGAGCACCACCCTCTCTATTTGGAGTTTCTTCACTTTCGGATGCATCGCGCAGAGCTAAAAATAAAATAAAAACGAATTCATTAATACAAACAACACATGATTCCGTAAAATATGTTTACCAATAATACCAATTCCATCAATGCCGTAATTCGGTTGGAAGTTAAATCCTGTTGCTTGTTCACTATTTGCTTCATGGACTGCAGAAGTTTCGATCACTGATTCGACGGCTGATGACGGTGCTAATGGTTCTACACTAAACAAGTCATCCGAATTCTAAGAAGCAAATATATTTAATAGGAGAAAAAGCATAGGTAAGGACAATAACTTACATCCATGTTAGATGATGATATAAATGGTGCAGTTGGACGAACAATACCCAACCGCACGGGTGCAATAAGGGCCTCTGATACTTCGCACAGTTCTTGTATGGCAAGTTTGTGCAATGTCTGAAATACTTTTACACAACTTTGGATGTGCTTGTGAGGCATTGACAAAGATTTGCGACGTTCGGGATTTGGAAACTTTTCCATGTTGAAAATAACATATACGCGCGCTACTGAACGCACAAAGCGACGTGCAACGATTTCGGCATCTTCCATGCGATCGGATACCGAATCGTTTTGCATTTCTCGTACTAAAGTCATGAGCAGAGTATCCAGATGATCAGCGGAGCACTTGACGAATAGATTGTGCGTAAATTTATCAAGCAGTGTGGATCCATTTTGATTTTGCATGTAAATGTTATAGTTTTCAGCACTAGCACCATCAACCGAATTTGGTGGTTGTTGTGGTGTATTTTCGCACTTTTCCGCTCCAGTCATTATCATTGCACGTACAGCATGCCAATCGATTAGCAATCGCTCTAGAGCTCGTCTCGCAAATTTGGGTGGCTCTAAATCGTGATCCGGCATATTGACATCCAAATCAATCGATGTAGAAGACTTACGCGCTGATGTGCTGCCGTTGCTAGAGCTTCCAGCATTGCCGCCAACATTGCGTACTCTTGCATTTGCTCTATATTGACGCTGCTCAACAGCTTGACGTCCAACTGTCTGTATTAGGAAAAGCAGTATTGATTCGCCCTTAGCGTTGAACTTTGTAACGAGATCTGTACAGGAAGCCAACTTGCAGAGAAGTGCGAATCGTTTGTTTTGATTGCCCGCTATTAAAGCTTTACACTTACACTTCTCCCAGCAATCACAGTATGCAGTTGGGGATGTGCGTTTCAATTTACAATCGTGCCCTTTATGACAGACCCTGGCACACTCTGTGCAACAGCACAGTGAATCAGTAAGACCACATGTTTTGCATTCAAATATGTTCTGATTAATGTGATCAGCGCCAGTCCAAGTAAAAGAGCAAGTGTCATTGTAACATATTACGTGTAATGGTGACTGATCCGGTGGAGAACCTGGTGGAAAAATCATTGCGTCTTTCATTGCCGTGTCTTTCTCCGAAAGTGTCAGTATGGTATTTAGAATTATAAGACCCGCCTCATATGCGCGACTGTAAACAGCCAGCATAAATGGGGTTTGTCCCTGGGCATCTTTACTACTGAGTAATTGGTAGAGATATGGTCGCAAGGCGGGGCTTGAACACATATGCTGAAGTATCAGGGTAGCGTTTTCTCTTCGCTGTATGGGATCGAATACGTAGTTTGGTGAAGAAAGTTTCATTGTATTTGAATTCGAGCAGCCAGCAATAATTTTCGAAATGTCTTCTTCTGCACTATTTCCCATTACGACATCGTTTATGCTTGCACTTGAAGAATTTGTATTTGACTCTATTGTCCAAGGGGCCATGTAAACATTGCTTTCTTCGACGTTTGATCCACCTGGTGCTAAATTCCCACCACTTGAAGTCGATTGTTCCAAGTCTGTGTTAATTAGACGATTCATCATCTCTCGTAGACTTACTGTACGACCCTCTCGCGTAGATGACGAGCTCGAAGAGTTCGTTACGGCCGACGAAACGCTGGGAAAACCAGATGTTGAGGCTGCAACGTTAGAGCCTGATGAACCAGCCGAAGCATTTTCAATAACAGCGGAAACATTTGAGGTAAATACAGATGTTGCAGCTGGAGATGACCGCGACGATATGCCTGTAAAATTAGTTGTTTTCTTTTCATCTGTGTCTTTGTTTGTAGTGGGGGAACACATTATTGTGCAAGCGTGGAAAATATTTCGTGCTCCATCGCATCGTTCATCTAAAACTGCCAAGACATCATTTCGATCTTCCTTTTCCAAACGGTTCAAAGTAGCAAATGCATTTTTAACGTCACACCGCAAAATATGCGGCATCACCTTTTGCGGCTCAAATAACAGGGCTGTCATGCACACCTTTGATTTTTGATTGCTACTATTCAACGATGAGGCCAATGAAATTGTCGTCATGGCTACCGCTTTTACTGGAGAAAGATCAAACCACTGAGGATCTTTAATTGAACCAACACAATCTTTGGCCATTGGGTATAGAGCACGGTTGCCATCGCGAAGAATAATTGTACTAGTATTACCACTGCAATCGTTGTTACAAATCATCGAAATGTTGCTGGGAGACGAGCCAATGAAGGAACTACTATCTGTTGGAAATTGACAATTTTGTTCTTGCTTACTGTTGTATAGATTGTAAAGACTGTAGTGCAGTTTGGGGCCAAGTTTCTTTACAACGTGTATGCCCCTCAAATCTACGGCGAGTGAAAGTAACTGGAATGCAGATGGATCACTTCCGTGGCTTATATTTATCTTTTTCGGTTGTTTTTGGAGCCAATCAGGTCCCCTTGAAGTCATTGCAGTCTTGTAGACTTGAACATCTTCACGACGAAGTAGGCGACATTGCTGCCAATCGTCCTCCTTACCCTCTGTTGGTACTGTTACTCCTGTTGTAGTGGATGGTGGTGTTGCAGAAGACTGTGGCGACGGTGCCGATGTCACAGGAAACCTAACAGCAACAAAATCTCCATCCACTTTAAGAACTTTACCGATAGGACCAATTTTGTCTTCAACGAATACGACATCTTTCAATTGCCATAATTCTTCATCTTTTTTGGCATCGACGTTATCATCTTTGGTGGCCATGCGTTTAGTACGTTTGTGAGATGTAACGCTTCCCGTATCACTGCATGTACTTGACGCTGGTGAAGGGGGTGGTGGCATATCGATTCTATCCGTAGTCTCTTTATTGGATGAACTGCTTTTTGAGGAACTCGAACTTTGTCCCGTCACTGGTTTAGTAATTTCTTTGTCTAGAGTAAGGGTGGCGGTACTGGGTGCAGCGCTGTTGCCTGGTAGTTGCGATTTATCATTGCTTGGAACAGATGTAACGTTGATAATTTTAAACCGACAAACGTCATTTGAATCCCAAACGGAATTAAGCAGCTGACCAACCTTAGGCACTCCATTCGCACAGGTGAAGCCGATCGAACCAGTCTGGTACTTTGGACACTTTTTCATAATAACCTGAGTGCCCACGCCGATATCCGAAGCCACAGCCTTAAATGGTTTTTTTGCTTTATTGCGATATTTATCCCACAAATATCTACGTTGGTCGAACGGAAGAACGCCCCACCAATATACATTGTTATTTTCAGTACGTACTGCCGTATATAAGGAACAAACGTTCACTGAAACAATTGGATCCATAACAAATTCACTGAACGATATAGCAGCATGTTCCAACTTGGCTCCTATATAACCTAATTGTTCATCCATCCATGTTGCAACACGATTGTTTTCTGTAACCACCGAGCAACGAATAAAGTTTGCAGAGATATATTCAATTTTCTCCGTTAAATTGAGAGTTATAGTTTTGGGATGGAAAATATTTTCAACCTGAAACGAACAGACAAATCAGTAAGCACCAACAAACGAAAAAATTTAATATAAGAACAAAATGCATTTTTGTTGTTGTATCAATTTACCTCTGATTTATATGGTTCTGGATCTGTCCAGCGCCATTGATGAAGTTCTCCAATATCGGAAACACCAATGAATTCCGAATAAATTGCTGCAATCTTTTTGAATTTTAATGTATTATTTTTATCCGGCCATGGTTGTAACTCTTCCGAAATCCAAATTGGAGAGCTCATGGATGAGGGATCCTTCTTTTTTGCATCTGGCAAAATTATACATATACATAAATAATATTAGATATTGCAACACTTGGACATAAACGTCAATAAATACCTCCTTCCTTATCCCAAACGTAGTCATCTTTATTAAGCCACCGACGAGGAACATAACATTGTCGATCTCGCCAACGACTAAAAGCTTCTCTTTCAGCACTAACTGATGAAATTTGTGCAGACAAACTGCTAGCACCAGTTAAAACACTACTTCCTGATCCAGATGCTCTTGATTGATTATTATCGGAAGACCCCGTATTTGATTGGTTACGTTCGCTACGTATGCGATCAAATAATAAACTAAGAAGGGGTATTTGCTTAAAAAACGTCAAAAATTTTTAGCGGGGAATAGAAGCTAAGGAATATGTGCATATGGAAATATATGCTTATCCATTCATTCCCCGCTATTACAACGACATAGAATTGGAAACTTACTTTCTTATGCTTGAATAGTTACTAAATATTTCTTCTGTGAAGAGTCCATCAGATGGATCAATTATTACACTATTGTTGTCTCCATGAAAGCCATTATCTAATAGAGATATTAAATCTTCTGGCACATAATTATCGCCCCCCTCTTCGGTGTCCTCGGCATCTTCATCATCACGAGACAGCAAATTATTAACCGCCAAATTCACATCTAAATTTGTACGCTGAAATTAAAATTTTACATTTTAACAAATTCTTTGACATCAAAAATGTATGACTAAAACAACAACGTACTTGTAGTTCTCTTATAATCAAGTTTCTGCTTTTTCCTTGAAGTACAACTTCTGCCTGCGAAATCAGTTCTTCAGGAACATAAGTGGCTGGAACTGTTACAAGCGGTCGACTTGAAGAACTGCCTCCAATTATAACACCAGTACTTCTAGAGCCCGATCCCTGACCACCAGAACTAGACCTACCTGTTGTTCTCATTAGACGTGCTCGTGAACGAGCTAACTGACGAGATGATGATGGAGCCGAAGCTTTTGAATTATTTGACGTGTTTGTAGTGTTACTGCCACTAAATTATATTATTGCAATCATGTTAAATATCATTTGAATAGGAATGCAGCTGTTAGCAAAAATTACCTTTTAGAAGAATCATTTTTACTAAGATCTAGACGTTCGGTATTAATAGAAAATGCAACTCGAAATGCTTTGCCATCTTCCAAGAGGACGCCAATATGATTTGGTCCAATAACAACTTCCTTTACTGGGATTTTAAGTTGTTCAAATATACGATGTGTTCCAAACCCAAACTTATTTACTTTATCAGAAACTTCCCGTAGTCTGAAAATAAAAATGTTTATTAAAATATTTGCAAAAAAAATTCACCCTGTAAAAGTAAAGAAAAAAGTGTCGCCTAGGGTATATACAGTGCCGGTCAAAATAATAGCACCACAGAACCTTAAAGCAATTAACTTGGGAAATATTTTTATTTCCATAGTAATAGTACGGAAGTATTGTAAATACCCTGCTGTCTACCCCTTGGGTATCACAATGGGATCAGATTTGAATGGACCCAAGTGAGCTGCTTGAGGAGCGGCTGCCCATGGAACCTAACCTAGTAATTTTAATGAAATATAATATAAAATCGTTAATTAATCTATATTCCTTCTATGAGTAAAGTTTTCTTTTAGAAATATTCTCCTTTTAATCAATTATATGGTATTTTTAAAAAATACCCAGATTTTGTGCAGTCAAAATAATAGAATATTTATCTTTTCGTTTTTATAGTCATAAAATTATAATTTGAATCTATTCACATCGAATTGAGTAAAATTAACAAAAAAAATATTTTCTATTTTTTTTAGTAACAAAAAAGTGGTGTATGTGAGCTCTAGTTTAAAAATTTCTGAACATGGAAATTAGCTGAATTCAGAATAAAAATATTTATATTTAGAAATGGTATTAAAAAACATTGCGCTCAAATAAAAATACAAATTTTAGGTTGCGAAACCGCTTATCACTTTTAATCATAACACTCTTTCGTTTCGAAAATCAGACCTTCGTGTTCCCTACGGTGGTCAAAAGTGATGACTAGTGTTGCAGTTATTCCCTGACTGTAAATTATTTAAATCCTATAAAAGTTTCAAAGTCGCATTACCATTCTTTAACATTCAAGTACCAAAATACTTTTTGGTCAAATTATGACCTTAGAATGATCTATGGAATTATAAATTGATATAAATTTGGGTTTCAAGCTAAAAGTTCAATGTCGTGGCACATGATGTGACATCCCCAAACAGAACTTTATTAAAAATAGATGGCCAAGAGTCACAAAAAGGGTAAAAGGAAACCAAAAACATTTAAGAATGTATTTTGGGGAATGAAAAAATATATTTGGCATACAAGTTCGATACAAAAATTGCAAAATTTTAGAATATTTATGGGTAGGCGGTGGTCGGTCTCTTTTTTGCCCAAAAATACGAAAACAAAATACAGCAATATTTTACTTTTAATAATAACGTGTTAAGAACGTTACAAACCATAATAATTGTTACTAAATTCAATTTTGTCCTGGTTAAGTTTTGTTTATTTTAATCGATTTCTATCTTGATGCTATTTTTTTGACTGATGAATTTCTTAGGTACTTATAAGGAGTGAGATCAAAAAATTCTTAACTACAATTTCCGTGCTCTGTTATTGGCCTCTAAATGTTATTAAACCTACATTAGCTTTAACTTTTCGTACCAAATAGTCCGAGCACTGAGCTAACCGGGCTGCTTTCCTACCGGATGTGTTGGGAGCTCTTTTGAAAATGCTTTCTATTTTTTTGGCTTTAGAAACATCTTGTGGACCATTCCATCTACCTGAACCAGATTTTCTATCAACGGACTGTTTAATAACATTGGAAACAGTTTGACGGCAGACCTTTGAATGCTTGGCCAATTTTTTGTAGAACCAAGTTGGGTTTTGTTGAAAATATTTAATAATTTTAGTACGCACTTTTTTCTGGTCACTCATTTTAATCAGATTAACAACAAATGAATATAATTGACATTAAACATAATAATTGACATGTTTTACAAAGGTAATTTGATCAAAAAAAGTCAAATAATACTTGGGTTAAAAGTTTTAATGAAAAACGTGTGTTAAGAATTTTACGATCTTACTCCTTATATGATTAATTTAAGAATCCACATAAAATTTTTGCAAAGTGAAACAAAGAAACTTTTCTTATTGAAAAGTTTCTAAAGTCAAAACAGGGGTACGTACTGTTAGAACTCCTTCCCCCTCCTATCTTATTATTTAACTTTTTAAGTATAAATTTCTTTAAAAACGTATATATATATACTTTTTTTAATTTAAAATTATCTTTTATTGTATTGTATTTCAAAATAATTGAAAATATTGAATGAAAAACTTTATTGCCTGAACTTTTCAACCACCGCGAAAATATAATATCTCGGTTTTTCTTATTTTTTAATACTCTATTCGACTATACTATGTCAATTTGCATATTTGCAAAAAATATCAATAGTTATATCTCTAATGTACACAGTAGACTGTCCACAAAAAATCGATTTTGGAATCTTGTTGGTCTTAACCCCACAAAACGATTCCCCTTTCCAGACATTGAGATAGCCGAAATTTGAGCTCGATTAAACGACGTTAACCCGTGCCGCTCGTCGCTCAAAGTTTGAAAAAATCAACATTTTTGGCCAAAAAGCTAACATAAGAAGCTATAACTCCAGAACGGTAAATAATAGAAACACGATTAGTATCTCAAAACAAAGCTAATATTGTTCTTCAAAATTTATTTTATATACATTATTCTTGTTACTTTAAGCCAAACAGAGTTACAACAGCTTTTGTCTCCAAAAACGTGACCTAGTCGCGGTAGGAGCATACTTCGTATATTTTGATATTATGTGAAAAATGTTGCTAGTAAGTACATATTTTTACATTTTATTGTTATTGAATCATAATTTACATAGATTTAGTATTTCAAAAAGATATAAAACACAAAAATTGGTTGAAAAATGTAAAAGTTATTAAAAATTCCACAGGCCATTAACGTGTCTCGGAGTACTTGATTATGATATGTGGAAAAAAATTTAACTTATTTTAAAACTATACGAATAAAACAATTTTATTACATAAAATATACCTATTTTTGCTCAAATATAAGTTTTTCTCCTTAAAATATAACGTGAATCCGTTCTCAGCTATGATCAAAAAAAATTTTTTTTTTAGACGACAGTTTCAAAACACCATTTTCAGTTTTTTTTAAACTTTGTTAAACATATTTTTAAATTTTTTAAATATCACCGGGGTCTTTATGGCCAATAGATTAGGGAACAAAACAGTGAAAAAATTAGGTCAATACCTCTTATAGTTTAGGTGTATGTCATAATTTTTTATTGTTATACATTTTAACCAAAATATTTACAGAATATTATTTCTCAGATATTAAAAAATATGTCCCTGAAGTTATATATAAATCGGGAAATCCTAAGGCGTAAACTTTGGAGGTCAAAGGTCAAATTTCGCAATAATTGGAAATTCACATTGAAACATATGGAAATAATCTTTATTTGTCGACCATATTTACTAAAATTACAGGATTTTATGGTATATGGTCCGATATTTAGAATAACATAAAAAAAAATCAAATTGACCCTTTAAAGCATTTGGGTCAAATATGTCCCCAAAGTTAATAAAATCAATTTTAATAAATTTAAAAATAAAAAAATCAATATAATTTATATTCAGAAAAAAAAATAATAATTAACCCTTTGGATCATGTAAAATTTCAGTTTTAGTCATATTCTTATTGAAACATATGGCAAAATTATTTATTTGTCGACCATATTTACTAAAATTACAGGAATTTATAGTATTTTAAAATAACAACAAAAAAAACCAAATTAACCCTTTAGAGCACTTGGGTCCAATATGACCCCAAAGTTAAAAAAATCAATTTTAATAATGCTCTATATAATTTTAAAAATAAAAAAAAATTAGTATAATTTATATTCATTAAAAAAAAATAATTAACCCTTTGGATCATTTAAAATTTCTGTTTTAGTCATATTAAGTAGAAAAATTAAAAGAGGTAGTTGATGGAGGATTGGTAAATTTACTTACCAAAGAGTCGTTTAAATTCTTTGAACAATTTAATATAAAAACAGATTTCTTAAGACAGCATCCAAACACCTGGCATAAAAATAATAACTTCCAAGAAGGATTGAAAATTGTCAAATCATTAAAAGTAGTTAATGATATGGCTGAGCGTGGTGTTAAATTAATAACCGACTTTAACAACATTCTGACAAAAGATGAAGAACAAAAGCAATATGTGCTGCAAGTTGTAAGCAAATGCCGAGAATTATATCCTGACGCTTCAAAAACTACTTTAACAAAAGCCCTACAATAGGTTACATAACTACATAAAATTATCAAATCATTTAGTACTTAGTCTGTATCTTTTCTATATCTGTTTTGTATGAATTATATACCTTTTTATGTTTTAAAATAAAAAATGTTATTAGACTTATCAGTATTACTTCTTTTTTTTATTATATTTCTAATATAAACTCAAAAAACTATTAAAATTATTAAAATTGATTTTTTGAACTTTGGGGTCATATTGGACCCAAGTGCTCTAAAGGGTTAATTTGGTTTTTTTTGTTGTTATTTTAAAATACTATAAATTCCTGTAATTTTAGTAAATATGGTCGACAAATAAATAATTTTGCCATATGTTTCAATAAGAATATGACTAAAACTGAAATTTTACATGATCCAAAGGGTTAATTATTATTTTTTTTTTTCTGAATATAAATTATATTCATTTTTTTATTTTTAAATTTATTAAAATTGATTTTATTAACTTTGGGGACATATTTGACCCAAATGCTTTAAAGGGTTAATTTGATTTTTTTTTATGTTATTCTAAATATCGGACCATATACCATAAAATCCTGTAATTTTAGTAAATATGGTCGACAAATAAAGATTATTTCCATATGTTTCAATGTGAATTTCCAAATATTGCGTGTTTCTATTATTTACCGTTCTGGAGTTATAGCTTCTTATGTTAGCTTTTTGGAAAAAAATGTTGATTTTTTCATACTTTGAGCGACGAGCGGCACGGGTTAACGTCGTTTAATCGAGCTCAAATTTCGGCTATCTCAATATCTGGAAAGGGGAATCATTTTGTGGGGTTAAGACCAACAAGATTCCGACATTTTTTCCCCCATACAAATAGTGGACAGTCTAGTACACAGTCTTACAAAAGATTACATAAGTTTGAAATTTTTCTATTTTTTTGGAAAATATATAATTTTATTAAGAGTTGTAACTACATTTTTGTTTAATGCACTTAAAAATATATTTCCATCATATTTTATAATATTTTGTTGGTATTTTAAATAAATAACAATAAAACACGAGTGATTGGTATCCTTTTAATCTTACATAAGCTTACGTACTCTGCAAAAAAAATGTTGTACCGTTAAAATTTCCGCTACAATTTTTATGATGCTTTGTGTAAAATCAGTGGTAGAAAGTTTACTTTCACTAAAAGTGATCACATTGACAAAATAAAATCAAAAAGTATTTTTAGTGGAAGAAAATGGGCAAAGGCAAAGAAATTTCTGAGCCAATTCGAAAAACCGTCATTAAGTTGAGAAATGATGGCAAATCTCTTAATTTAATTGGAATTTTATTAAATCTAAGTAAAAGCACAGTCCAAACAATAATAAAAAATTTCAAAGAAAATGGAAATTATGAAAGCAAAGCTCGTAGTGGGCTTCCCCGCATTCTCGACAAACGAACAGAACGGTCTATTATACGTTCGATTCAAGTAAAATCCTAAGCTAAGTGCCGTCGAACTAAGCCGGAAAATGAGGACAAATCTAGAAATTACCGTTTCTGATCAGACTGTTCGCCTGTGTATCAAGAGAAATGGTTACAATAGCAGAGTTGCCAGAAAAAAAACATTACTTAGATCTGTGAATATTAGAGTTTCCAATTCGGTTTTAACCGAAACCGCGGTTTTTCAAGGCCTAAAACCGAAACCAAAACCGACAATTATTCTTCGGTTTTTACTTTTAATATTTTTTCAGTAGAAAAATTAAAAATTAAGAAAAGAGAAACAAACAAACATTCAATATATCTAAAATTTTTTATATTGTATTACAATACTTGCTTCAGATGATGTAGTAGGCTACCTTTCGCAGGCTAAATAATTCAAAATTTTTGTAACAAAGTTATTAGTTATTTTCAATTATCCGATAGAAGTATGGAGTACTAGCTGACCCGGTGCGCTTCGCCACCCCAATTAGAAGAAAGAAATAGTACTAGTATGTCGCCTTTTGTGAATTCATATTTCTGTGTCGACTATTATAGAAAATATAAAAAAAAGCTACCACTATAATATAATTGTGAATTCTAACTCATTCAGAATCATTTTATTTTTTTAAAGTTTTTTTTTCCCGTATGTAAATTAGCTTTATGCCAAAAAATGAATTATTTTATGTTTTTGTGTATATACTTTAAAATTGTTATTTTTCTGTAAGTACGTGTTGTTTTCCTTTAATTTATATTTCATAATTGTATCTAATCAAGTTCATTTTAATTTTTACAAATTTTTCTTTAGCGAATTAGAATTTTCTTAACTGCCCAACCATATTTTTCGAGAAAAAGAAAAATGTCCAAACATATTTAAAAACAAAACAATAGTAAGTACATTGAATTTCATCATCGATTTAAGGAAGATATTTATAATGAATTATGTACTATTGCTGAAGAATTCTTAGATCAAGTGTTAATGATCTACATATTCCCTCAAAAAATTATGTAAGTCATACTTTACGACATGGAATTCATACAAACGACATCGCAATTACTTATTTATTTCAAGTAACATAAAAAGCCTATAAGACCAATAAATACACTGCCGCTCACTTGATTAGGTTCACACATTTTTAATTTTTACTCTAGTTTCTCTTAAAATATAACTCAAGAGAACAATTTATTTAAACTAAAATTGTGAGACCTTTTGTATAATAATTTAGAAAATAAAAAATAACGGTAAAATTAAGAGTATTTGTTATTATTTGTTATACATGTAAATTTTACCTCACTTGATTAGGTTCATAAAGAATAAAATCAGTTTACCTTTGACAATATAGAAATTTCTCATTTTTTTAGTGTTTGTCAATATTTGCAATATGTATTAAAATAATTAAAATAATAAAAAAAAGTGAATGGGACGCAAAAAGCCTTTAACTGAATGTGGCTGAAGTCATAGGAATATTGCAAAAAAAAAAAATTGGTAGAAGCCAAAATGTTGTGAGCAATTTTATAAGAAAACAGTCTGATTACGGAAATTTGCCGGTGAACACATGTCTTATAAAAAGGAATGGCAACGTATTGATTTTTTTCGGATGAAAAGTAGTTTAATTTCCATGATTTGCGAAAAGAAGAACGTTATCTGAGTCGTCTCCATAGCTGTGAGGATAGTGTGATGGTGTGGGAGGCAATTACATACTATGGGACATGTGAGCTTCAATTTCTTTCATCTAGAATGAACGCAAATAATTACAAATCCGTTCTTTAAAAGGCGTTTCCCCATTTTTCTAGTCTTTGGACCCATTCCATGGATATTTCAACGATATAACGCACCGATACACAATGCAAGAGTTGTAAAATAATTGGTACGAAGCCAAAACGTTAATATTTTGGCCATCATACACTCCTGACCTGAATATTATAGAAAATGTTTGGGGATTGCTTTCTCGCAAAGTGTATGAGTCGGGCAGACAATATGAAACCAAAGAAGCCTTACCAATAATAGAGAAACTTTATAACTCCCTCCCAAATCGTATTTTTGAAGTTATATCGAATAAAGGTGGATATACACATTCACCCCTATCGGCAAAACATGTGAAATTTATGTTCCCATGAAATTTCCATTTCCCTCGAAGGGGAATTTGCTATCGTGATATTCCCTTAAACTTTTCATTCACAATAGTTAACTTTGTTAGTAACAGATGTTTATTGTTTACAAAATTCCATCTAAAAATTTCCCATGTTGGGGAATTTTTTCACGTGAACAAAGTTGATGAACGAAATATGGGAGAAGGGAACACATTTCATGTGAAATATTGATTCGCGATAGGGGTGATTATTAAATCTTTATTTAGACATTATAAAAAACCTTTAAAAATAAAAACTTTACATAAAAATGATTTAAACCTATTCAAATGAGCCAAAAATGAGGTTACAAAACGTAGTATTTCGAAAAAAAAAAATATTATAAAAAACTAGTAATTTGTTATTGCTGCCATTTTTTCTGTTTTATTTATATATATTGCAATACATCAACATTTATGATTCCCAATTACTTTTTTTTTTTTTTTGGAAAAAATTAGTTTGAATGTGAAACAAATTCTGAACCTATTCAAGTGAGCGGCAGTGTATATATTACAAAAGAAACCCCCTGAATAAAATCATTAATTTTCAGATATTCTTGATCTCTCATAATACTAGATGCAAAATTATGGAAATGTCATCGGAAGGATATTTATAATTCCAATACATCAAGATTTCAATATCCTGTATAACATCTAATGATTTTTTTACAATTTCGTAAAAATCGTTTTTTATGTTGGAACCAAGCATTATATTAGTTATTAACATTTAAATTCTAGCAAAGATTCTCATAGCTGCCATGTACCCTTTTTTTAAAAAAATCTATAAATGCTTTTAAAATAATATAATTAGTTCAAAATTTGTACCAACTTTTTTTAGTTATTTATCACTATTTTGGACAATGGGTTTATTCGAAACTAGCAGATATATAGTAAGTAGGATTAAAAGTAGGAAGTAATAGGGGGAAATCTAGCCCAATGCTGTTTTGTTTGAATATAAATTTGCATTGTTACTTTGTGGTCATTGGGACAGAAATCTTATCCAATCTCACACGTTTTGTTTTAACTGAAATATTACTTTTATGGAAATGGAACACACCATTGTCTGTTTTGGCAAATTATCTTCGCAAGTTTTACATACAGTGTTGGAAAAAATAATAGAAACGAAAAATTTTGTAAGTATATTAGTCAAGTTTAGTTTTGTAAAAAAAATTTATACACAGAAAAAAGTTTCAACATAAATAGTATGATTTTGTGCATATTTTTTTGTTTTTAAATAAAATCTAGAAGGCTTGAAAAAAATATTTCAATTTTCATTTATGCTGGGTATACACGATACTATTTTTCGTACTAATCGTAGTATGAGTAGAAGTACGGTTTTGTGATAGACGTTAAGGGGCCCATAGACACATACTGCTCATGCTCATGCAATAAGCATGTGTTGGTAAATTTGAAATTTTTGTTTATGTATGCGACACACAGACAATGCAGTATGAAAAATCAAAATAGTTTTGATTTTGAAATGAACTCGTACTGCTTACGACTTATCGTAACGTGTATACCTGCATTATATTTTAATGTAATTCAAAGAATAACAAGAAGGGAAGGTTCTCTATTTTTCTACAACAACAACTTCTCTCTCTTTTCACATACAGGTTGTATGTGAATTCAACACACTTGAGAGAGAAATTTAACTTCAAAACTTTTTCTTGAAATTTGCAATAATATTGCAATTCTAACACACTATTTTAAAACACATATTTTTATATTTTTTTACACATATTTAAACTATGAAAGTAACCGAAACATGCTTATTTTGCACAAACGAAAAATATATTTTTTTAATTTTTTTGACATTAAATTTTTGGGGGTTGAAAATAAAACTGAATAAAACACATTTGGAAAATTTCGTATTAAAAATTAATAAAAAAAATTAAAATATATTAAATTTTTGCAGAAATTATGGAATAAAAAGCAGAAAATCTATTTATAAAATCTTTCCAGGTCAAATATACATTAAATGATTTGAGAATTGTTTAAATTTTTAAATTTAATTGTAATAAAATTTTGTTATAATTTTTAAGGTCGCTTTTTTACAACTATGTGTGTTTGAGGAGTGTGGTGAAAATGGTTTGAATACCAATACATATAAACAAAACGTTACCAATATATTCTTAGAGTTAGCTTTTTTTGACAATCGACTTAGGTTTTTTTTGATAGCGTTTCACTTCTTGTTATTATTCTTTGATGTAATTTTTTTAATTTAAAAATGTTTGAAATTTTCCGTTGAAAATTTTTATTTTATTTATGATTTTCAGCTACATAATGAGAAAATATGCACGAAATTGACTCCATTTTTTGAAGCAGATGAAATGCTTTAATGTTAATGGATGCTAAATTTTGTTTAATGATATTTTTACGTTTCAGATTTGGTTGTTTTATTGGTCAATATAGGGCTATTTTACAAACATATTTGAACTAAGCCATCATGTAATGCAATTGTAAAGCAAATTTATTATAAAATATCAACAAATTTATGCAAAAAAAGCCAAAAAATTCCGTCATGTACAATTTTATAATATTTATGAACATGTTCCTATTCTGAATGAAAAAAGTTTTGGAAAAAGAAGTCATGTTCGATTAATAATATTTATTACAAAATTCATTACAATTATGAATTTCTTTTTTCTGTGTATGCAGTTTTGTTTATCAGACAGCTAGATGAGATGTATATATACAAATGGTGAATAATTTTACATATAATAAATTTCTAAATATAATGTATATTTATAAGGAGGATATAGAAAATTTAGTAAATTAATAATGAGTTATGCATATATGTGTTTTAGCATGTTTGTGTTTTTATATGTCTTTATAAATATTATTTGATTTTTTAAGAAATTAATGATAGTTTTGATGTTGTTAATGGAAGGGTTGGAAAGAAATTGAACCGGATACATGTTGAACATATGGTTACGGGTTAAATTGAATGTTGTACAATGGATTAGGATATGTTTCATGGATATTATGCCAGTTCTGCAATATGGACATTGATTAGATAAATCACAATTAATGAAATATTTTTTAGTTATTAATGTATGTCCTAACCTCTTATAAATTTCTGACAGTCTTTGTTATTTCCTGATATTAATTCTTTCATGATTAATATTTTTATACCAAAGTGATGTTTTAGACCACCATTGATCGGTTTCAAGTACTAGAGATTTTTTAATATATTTAACTATATCTGATGTATTAAGATTTTCAGTTAAATAAACAGGTGATTTGAGGCTCAGGTTTGCCGATGAGTCAGCAAATTCATTACCGGAAATTAAACAATGCCCGGGTACCCAAACAATAATTAATCTAGGAAAATGATTTATTAAGGTGTTTCTTATAAAGTTGGCATTGTAATTTTTATTGTGTAAATTTCTTATCGCGCGGATAGAAGATAAAGAGTCAGTGCAAATCAAAATCTTATTTGTCAAATTTATAGAGAGCTTCATATATGGCTATGATTTCATCAGAAAATATTGTTGTATACTGAGGAAGAATAGATGTTTTTATAACAGAGTTATCAGTTATGCTGTATGAAATATTATTAGTATCTTTAGAACCATCAGTATATAAAAATGTGTAATTTTCGTAAGAACGTGTGGTTTCTTTAAAAAGTTTTCGATATATATCTGGTGGAGCATTGGCTTTTGGGTGTTTGGTTAGATACGAGTTAAGAGAATTAATTGGAAAATGCCATGGAGGTTTGGCAGGAGTTACCGAATTTACAATAGGTTTGGTCGGGAGATTATTATCACTGGCAAACTTAAAAACTTTTTCCAGTATAGATTGGGTTTTGTTTGAGATGGACTCTATGGACATATTAAGGTATATTTCGTAAATAGGGGAGTCAAAGTTTTCAATAATATTGCGCAAGAGTTTGAAAGTGTTAAAATTTCTAGAAATTTCGAGGGGATCTATATTAGCTTCGAACAGCATTTTTTGTATCGCTGTGGTTCTAAACGCTCATAGAGAAATTCGTATAGCAGAATTAACTATAGATAAATTTTTCTTAAAGATGATTTGGGTGACCATCCATATAAATAGATGCCATAGTGAATTTTCGATAAAAGTAAAGCTTTCATCGCATATATAATGGAATATTTATTGCAGTTAAATTTTTTGTTGGAGATACATTTTATTATATTTAATCTATGTGTTAGATCACTTGCAATGTGGTTTATATGGTTTTTCCAATTGTACTTCCTATTAAATATTATTCCTAATATTTTCAGGGAATCTATGTTTTCTATATTGAAGGAGCCTGTAGAGACTGTGGTACATGTTCTCTTTTTACAAATGTGGAGGTGTTTAGATTTTGTTAAAGATAATTCAGCTCCAGAATATTTAGACCAGTCATTAATAAAATCAATCAATGGTTTAATGTTTATAGTGTGATGTTTTTCAGAAGAAAGATTTTTTATTATATAGAAATCATCGGCATATGCACAGAATTTATATTAATTAAGAAAGTATTTGCTTAATTTGTCGTAAGAAATTAAAAATAGAATAACTGAAAGGGGAGAGCCCTGATGTATCCCGTTAAATAAAGGATAAGTTTTAGAATAGCTGTTATTGACTTTTATTCTAATATGTCTATTAGATAAGAAGTTTCTAATATATCTTAAAATATTAGGTCTAATGCCCCATTCAATTAGTTGGTGAATAATGGTATGTATTCCGATTTTATCGAAGGCCTTTGAAAAGTCTAATGATATGATTGGCATGTCTTTTATGTGATAGAGTGTTAGTTATTAAATGTACGTTGTTGCTTTAGTTACAGATTTGCCTTTTCTAAATCCTAATTGGTGAGAACAAATGAGGTTTTTTGATATGATAAACCACCACAGCCGATTTGCAATAATTTTCTCTAAAAGCTTGGAAATGCAAATATTTAATGAGATATATCTGTAAGATTGTATATGAGTTTTTATAGAGTTAGGTTTAAGTATGGGACAGATAGTGCTAATTTTATAGAAATGAGGAAAAAAGTGGAAAAAAATTAAATTCTGATTATTTATCATATGATATGATATTCTGCCAATTCCAAGCGTTTTACCCTTCGATTTATTTTTGCCATATCATCGTATTAAAAATAGTACTTTTGTTGTATTTGAAAGTGTCTGAAAAATTATTGTCGTGTGATTGAGAAGACCAAAATTTGCCAAATTCTTCATCAATTGCTTGACTATTGGATAGAAATAAGTTAGGGTCGTATGGAGATTCTATTGTGTGGATGGATTGAGGTAATTTTAGACCACAAAAAGTTCTGATGTTTTGCCATATTTTTTTGGATGGAGATTGCGGATTAATTTCAGAAGTGAAATCTGAAATTGATTTGCTTTTGGATATCTTCAATTCTCTTTTAAATTTAGCTGCAGCTCTTTTATAATTGATAATGTTAGTCAATAGTACTAACAAAATTTGCCAAAATTTATTTTTCTCTTTTTTGAGTTCATTCAAGTGATTGTTCCACATTGGAACTCTTTTTTTAAAGGTTGGGTTAAACTGCGGAATAGAAAGGTTGGCTCTGAATTATAATTTTTTGCAAATTGGACGCTTCTTTATTGAGGTCATTACTATGAGGACGTTCTTTATCAAATTTTTATGACAACTTGTCAAATTTGATCCAGTCGGCTTTGTCAGTAATAAATTTAGGTCTTGGTCTATAGAAGGTTAGTTGTGGAGGAATAAATAATTTAATAAATATAGGGAAGTGATCGCTCCCATGAAGGCCTTAAATTGTCTTCCAGTCAGAATGAATTTTTAGATAAGGTGAGCCGAAAGTTAAATCAATGTTTGTAAATTATTGTCGTGTATTGAAATGCGTCTGAGAGCCGTCGTTAAAAACAACCATATTGGATTCAGTAATGTAGTCTGCTATAATTTCTCCTCTGGAATTATTTGTAGTGGATCCCCATAATGAATGCCAACTGTTAAAGTCTCCAGTGATAAGGATATTATCTATTTGATAATACATGTTTCTTATTGTTGATAAATTAAAATATTTTGAATAATTACTCCAACTGAGTCTATATTAGTAGAGAGGGAGATGGGCGAATATTGAAGAGAATTATATATAAGGAAAGTTACGCCGCCCTAGGAGTTAACAAAAATGCATTTGTAATTTAAAGGGATTGGTAAATATAAAAGGGAATGGAAATGTGTCTCTTGGAGAGAAATTATTTTCGGACTATATTTTTTTATAATTAATTGAAGTTGATTGTAGTTGTTAGTATATCCTTTAATATTCTATTGAATTATATTGACTGCCATTATAAATAAATGTGAATTATAAATAAATATAAAAAAATAGAAGAATATATGTATATGTATGTAAATGTTAGTGTATATAAAAAACTAGGATATAAAGTTATCTGCCGCCGTCCAGTAGCGCTGCAGTCCCACTATAGTACCACATTGTACTCCACAACCCCACAGTACTGGAGGCAAGATAAAGCGAGAGAATGAGTTCTACTCTCGCAACATCCCACTATCTTGATCACTTATGTTGGCAGTATTATGTTTTAAATTAGGGTTAATTTTAGGAATACTACTTTTATGTATTTGGATTTTAGTTGATTTTATAATCTGGTAGAAATGTTCCGGGGAAGTATTTTTGAATCTCTCTGTCATTTGTGTGTTGAAGGAAGACGAGGAAGCTTGATTAATATGGTCGATTATTATGGATTTTGGTTGAGAAAATGTAGTAAGATCGACATGTTGGTCTTTATTATTGTGGATGATTTTGGAGTTGGTAGGTACTGATGTTGGAGTATTAGTTGATCAATTTTGTGAAGTTGTTAGAAGGCAATCGTCATAGTTTATTAGTTTAGCTCAAGTGTTTACAGGAATATTAGAGTCAGCAACGTGTGAGTATGTAGTATTATCTTTTAGATGTCTGCTATAGTAGATTTTTTCAGCATTTCTCATAGAAGTTTTATAGTATTATTATCTTTTAGATGTCTGCTATTATAGATTTTTTCAGCATTTCTCATATAAGTTTTTTGGAGAACTCTAATTGCTTGAATTTCTTTATTTTTTAGAAAAATTGGACAATTTTTATCTTTTGCTAAGAATTTCCAATCGTCAATATTGTTTTCCTTGCAATTAATGCTGCAACAACTGTTGGTACAAACTTCTTTTGAGTCGGCATTGATATGATTAGGGTTACCGCAATTGTAGCATATCTTATTGTTTTCGCACGATTTTTGTAGGTGACCATAATGAAGGCAGTTGTTGCATCTAATTGGAGGTGGTTGTAGGGCCGCAAATAAATTTTTTGATAACCCATATAGATATATTCTGGAAGATCAATAGCAGAAAACGTAAAGACCAATAGTCCAGTTTCTATTAAGATTTCATTTTGTTTGCGTAAAGTCTTTTTTAATTCGGTTACTTTTTGACTTGCCATATTTAATTGGATTTCTTCTTCTAGGACACCAAATAAGTCAGGAGAATAAATGACTCTTTTTGAATAGTTTAAAGATTTGTGTTCAGAAACTTGAATTTTTATTTTGGTATTCATGGCTGTAAGTTTGATAAGTTTATTAGCTTTGAGGGAATTTTTTGTTTTTATCAATAATGTGCCATTGCGTAGTTTTTTGCATTCTGCTACTTTTCCCGCACATGTTGAGTCGATGGCTCTTTTAATGAGGAATGGCGATACATTACAAAAATTGGTTTCACTTTATATACGCTTTATTATGAGGTAGATAGGTCCAGTAGAATTAATAGCTAGTTTATTGCTCAAATTATATTGTAATCCTACGGCGTTATAATTTTTCTTTTTTGCAACGTCAGGAGGATCATTCGTTTTGGATTTTTTTTATTGTGTTATTGTTTTTTTTTTAATTTGCTCATAAATATCACAGTAGAGAACAAAAGAGATTTGAAATAACTGTTCATTGTTTTTTTTTTAATTAAGACGAAGAAGCTGTTGTAAAATACTTGTTTTTTTTACAACGAGTGGTAAACAACGACTGATGTTAAAAAATGATTTTATTTTAATATTTTGTTGCTCTACCTTTGATTTTCACAACTTCATTGCATCTGCGACTCATAGAATCAACCAATTTTTTTGCAAACGTCCTTGTCAATGGAAAACCACTCTTCCTGGATTTTTTCCCACAATTCGTTCTTATTTTTCGGACTGAAACCTTCCAGCTACCTCTTGTGCGCTCTCCAAAGGTGTTCTATTGGGTTAAGGTCCGGTGACTGCGAAGTGCATTCCATAAGAGGTAATTTGTTGACAGCAAACCAGTCCTTTGCCAATTTTGAGGAATTCTTCGGATTATTGTCCTTCTGAAACTCACATCTCAAGGGCATCTCTTTCTCAGTAAATGGAAGCGTTATACTTTGCAATATATTAACGTTGTCCGGGACGCATATTTTGTTCTTTATCCAATATATTGGACCGATACCAGATGAAATGAAACTGCCCCATATCATGATGGATCCACCGCCGTGTTTTACGGTCTTGTCAAAAACCTAACTCTTGCAACAACAAAATACATGCTAGGCAATGAATTTTGTTGTTGTATCAGAAATATGATTTGTTTTATTTTTGTTTGACAAATCGGATTGTCTCGTATCTATGTATAATTCTCTATGGAAAGGCGTATTAATCAGATGAGAGCGTCTTGGCAACAAATACAACAAAGACAATATTTTTTATTGTAAAATGTCTGACAATGTCAAAATATGTTGTGGCACATGAAAAATAAATTAACCCTTTGACGGACACTGACGTCTATAGACGTCATAACAAGGGCTTCTGGGGGGACATGACGTGTATACACGTCATAAATTGTTAGCTTCCAAATAACGGAGATACAGCAAGTGTCCCACGGGAAGACCTCCTAAAATTTTGGTGTCCGTCAAAGGGTTAAGCTATTTTGATCATCCATTGGACCTTTGAGGATTAAATTTCACTGCTATTTTTTTTACACAATTTTCAAAATTTTATATGTTGTAATATTTTCTATTTAAAATATTTTTTTTTAATGACAACAAAAAATATAAGAAAGTTTGACAAATTCAAACACGACATAAACAAGTAAATAAAAATCAGCTGTGCTCGTAACTTCACATTGATAAATAGCATGAATTTGTTCATATTTTTTGTCATAGAGAAAATATATATAGAGCGGAAACTCTCCTGTCAAAGACCTAACTCAGTTGTCAAAAACCTAAATGGTGAGAATGTATTAGTAAAAAAAATATGTGAAAACAAATACAACACTCGTACGTGTCACTTTTTGGAGTCATTTTTTTTTTGTTTGAGTTTTTTTCTAGTTTCCTCTCTATGTATATTTGCTCTAAGTTTTTTGTTTTCAAATAAAATCTAGGAGGCTTGAAAAAAAATTGCAATTTTTATTTATATTTTCATGTTGTTTAAAAATGGTTGAAATTTATCTTGGGATTTTTTTATGATTTTCAGCTACAAAATGAGAAAATATGAGCGACATTGACTGCATTTTGCAAAGCGAATGAAATGCTGTAATGTTAGTGCATATGGTATATATTTACTTTTCAGATTTTGTTGATTAATCTTGAATGATTGGTCAATATAGGGCCATTATACAAAAATATTTTAACTAAATCATTACATAAGACAATTGTAATGCAATTTATAAAAAAATTTATGTAAAAAAAGCCAAAATTTCCGTCTTGTACAATTTTATAATATTTATGAACATGTTCTTGTTCTGAATGAGAATAGTTTGGGAAAAAAAGTCATGTTTGATTAATATTAAAAAATTCATCCCAATTATGAATTTATTATTTATGTGTATCAAATTTTGTATGGAAATTTTATTTTATAAACCTTTCATAAATTTAAAAATTGTTTCTGCATATGGGGGTTAATATTAAATTTAATAGTAATGCATTAAAGAACATTCTGTAAAATTCGATAGAAACATTTCTTATTGATACATTAAAATGTTGCACAGAAAACAAAAATTTCATGTCATGCTGCTTAGGTAGGTATAATGCATATTTGAAAATAAAATTAATGTTTTCTATAATTTAAAGGAAATGCAAGAATTCTTTATACAAGATTAAAGCCAACAGCAGTATATAAAAATTAGTAAGTAGCATTTGCACATACAAATAGTATATGCATTTGTACATACATTTATATATTCTCATAGTCTACCAAAGCAATGAAGAGTAAACTAACAATATACATACATATCCTTACACACATATATAAAACATAAATTGCACATAGTTTAATACATTTCTAATTTTTACCAAAATAAGTGCAGAATAAAAACTATAGAGAATATGATGAAGACATTTTGATCTTTTCCACGAATATGGTGACTGCGTCCAGTAAAATATAAACATGGAAAATGCATAATTCTCACCTGTCAATGAATTGCTCATCCGTTCCTGGTAATGGTTGCAAGACAAACTGCATTGATGCCATCTTTAATATATTAATTATTTGAAAACTGAAAGCAATATCATTGATTTACATTCAACTTTTTTCCAAAATTTTCATTTAAGAAAAATATGTTGTTCGGAGTATAACACCAGGAAATGTATGAAGAAAACACGAGAGATTCGTAGTCAATGTTCTGCCTTTTAGCCACAGTTGTAAAAATGTTTACTACTAATTGATAGACAAATATTCGCGATAAAATTTTGTTTTCTTAACACAATTAAAACGACCACTTATATTTTCTGGCGAAATATTTCCAAAAATATTTTTCTTTCTCAAAAACTGAACAAAAATCAATTTATAAATGAAAACTCGCTTAAGTTATAATTTAATACAAAAATTTACAACTGTAAGGTTTTTACGCAAGCATGTGCTTGAATGTATTACCGTCTCCTGATTATCATTTAACAGGGAGAACATTATACATTTTCTTAATAAACAGATACCTGAAGTTATCCCCATCTCCACATAACACCCCGTCTACAACTGGCATGAAATACTTAACATTAACACTAACATGATGTTAGTAGTAGGTATATATCCATCATGATAGCGCTTTTCTCATGTTTTAACATGGTTGTTAAACTATGTGTTTTAACAACTCTTTTATAACATGAAATGACGTTTAAGCTTGGCAGCAGTAATTTTGTGGCTTTTTTCAATTACAACACTACAACAATACACTAAAATCACAAAAAAATAAAACATACACACGATTTTTTTAGAATTTTCTTCACTGACAATCAAAAAATAATTAAATATCTTAACATTGACATGAGTACTATACTCCACCATTAACATAATACAAATTTGACATGAAGTCTTAACATCATGTTTTAACAGCATTTCATGCCAGTTGTAGACGGGGTGTAACTTTGGAAATGTTTATGTTCGCAACTCTCAATTGACGGGGACTAACGTTTACACATTTTTCTCCCATAAGATTTTATTTTCTTCTTTAAACTTGCATTCGCATTTACACACATATATTTTTATTGCAAACAGTTTTATTTTTTATACATACAAATGTGTATGTTTGTGTGTATGTAGGTATTACGAACGAAAACTCAAAACGAATTGCAAGTACATCAGAGTGTGTACCCCTTTCTATTCATCTTGCCTCTCTTGCAAAAAGTAAGCTTTCATGCGAGAAAAATCTTACTGTGTAAACGGGGACTTACATTAAAATATTACATGGGGCCGGCATGTGTTACTGTTTGACCATTAATTTCGCAATAAATGTTGGACTATGCGGCAAAGCAATAATGTTTTAAACAAGGTTGACAAGCGAAACAAATGACGGTATCGGTATTAATTTTATTATTATTTCGGTATCGGTAACAGTATTTAAATTATATCGGTATAAAACTTATATATCGGTATTTATACCGGTATTAAAATTAAATGCATCAAACCTAACAAAAAGTAAAATTTTTTTCTTAATTATTAATTCAATTAAAAAAAAATGTAAGAAAGTATGTTCGGTCAAGGCCGTCCATATAATACCTACATTGTGTAAATGAGCAAACCTTTTTTTTAATTTTAACAATTTATTTTCAGCCTTATATAAAATAAAGTCGTGTGATTTATGCCAATATGCCTCTTATTTCTGTTCAATTTTATGTGGATACCAAAATTTTAAAGAGATTTTTGCTCGTTAACGTAATTTTCGGAATCAGACCTTATATGGGAGCTATGACTAATTATGTACCGATCATCATAAACTTACGTGACATGAGTTCCGTATATATAAAACATAATTGGAGCAAATAGTTATGACCGATAAAGTCTAGGTAAAATATTGGACCTATTTCAGCCAATTTCTATAAGCTTCATTTTATTGAAATATTTTCAGAATTGCGACTTGTACTTTGCGTACAAGGTTTACATGGTTTAATCGATTCAGACAGTGATTCTGTGTCGATCGGTATACTTAAAAGTTGTGTTAGACTAATATTTTTTGGCATTACTAACACCAGTACAAACGTATTATACCCTTCCCACTATGGTGGTGTAGGTTATAAATAGGCTATAATGCCTTTTTAAATTTTAGGAACAAATATTTAAATTAGAAAATATTTTGTTAATTTGTATTTATATAATGACAGTCGAGGTAAAAATACAAGCATCTTCTGATTGTATTACAAAAACAAAATAAATGTTATAATAATATCGGAATTATACCAGTATTTCACCTAAATAATTATTTCGGTATCGGTACCAATACCGTTACTCAATTTTAAATGGTATTTAATTGGTATCGGTATTAAAAATGTCCCATTGAAATCTTTTGTTTTAAATTGTTTTTTCTCTTTGCTCTAAAATAGAACAAATTAGTTGTTTTAAAAATATACATATGGGCAATTCCATGTCATCGTACGTGACATTTGTACCCCCATACAAATAAGAGTATCTGAAAAATAATTTGATCTTTATTTAGGGTATTAACATATTTAAAAAAAAGAAGTTCTATCGAAACACTGTTATCCAAAATATCTACCGAAATAAGGGTACATTCAGAAATTTGCGAAAATTTGGGAATCGTGAGTGGCGTTATGTTTTCTTTTAATTTCTTACAATAAACGAAATATTTTTCTTCTACAATCCGTCATATTTTAATAAAAAAAAAACTTTGGATGACTTTATAATAATCAGAATTAAATATCGTACGTGACATACCATACGTGACAGATTTTTCTCTTATATACAATATATTATCTGTAAATATATGTATACAAAAACAAAAAAATAAATAAATAGGAAATACATATATTAGAGTTCGTTTGTGACGAAGTCACTTCATTTGTTTTTCGGGTATCATCATTTTTTTAAGGTTTTTGCGTAAATAAAAATAATGGCGTCCTTTTTTTTAGGAAATTTTCACTCCTTGTGGTGGCACCTAAAGACGCGGATTTTTAGCACATTTTTCTGTAGAGCAAAAACGGTTAAATATATTCGAAATATGATTTCACCAGCCGATTCTGCAGCAAAAAATAATACAACTGACTTTTTTTGAATCCTTAAAAAATAGTTTTAAAAACCCACAACAGGGCGCAAGAACAAGGCCACTATATAAATACTAAAATTAAAACTGATTTTTACTTAAAATATATCCATATTTACTTGTATATGAGTTTTTGTCTTCGTAAGATACCGATAACCTATTCGCAGGTATGACCAAAAAAAATAAAATTTTTTTAACGGCAGTTTCAAAATTCCATTTTCAAATATTTAAAAATTTTGTTAAACAAATTTCAGAATTTTTTGATCATCTCATTTGGGGTCATTTTAACCCCAAGTGCCATTAAGCGTTAATTTCCATTTTTGTGCTGTTATTATAAATCCTAGACTTAATTTTATATATTTCTTAAGTTTCATCAAAATCGTCCCAAAAATAAATAACATTCGCTATCTTTAAATTAGAATTTCCAAATATTGAAAAATTTGACCTTTGACCTTCAAGATTTAAGGTTCAACGTTTTCCAATTTTAGTAAAACTTTCAGAGTATATTTAGAATTATATGGACTATGATATTCTGAATAGGCTTTACTTGAAGTTCATAACAGTAAGAAAATAGAGCTCATTTACCAAAAAATTTCCAAATAATTGTTTTTCTCGAAAATTTCAAAATTTAAATCGCAGGTACGGAAAAACTATAAGATATATTTTCATATTTTTATTCCCTATTATATTCAATAAATCAATAAATCCCAATGAGATGATCAAAAAATTCTGAAATTTGTTTAATCAAATTTTTAAAAATTTGAAAATGCAGTTTTGAAACTGCCGTTAAAAAATTTATTTTTTTTTTGGTCATACCTGCAAATAGGTTAACGGTATCTTACGAAAATAAAAACTCATATACAAGTTAATATAGATATATTTTAAGTAAAAATCAGTTTTTATTTTAATATTTATCAAAATATGTTAATTTTGTTCCTAAATTTCTTGTTCTAGTGGCCTGAGACACGTTAATGGCCTGGGGAATTTTTAATAAGTTTAAAATTTCTTGACCAATTACTGTTTTTTATGTACACATTTCTATTCTTTTAAATTAAATTGCAAAAGTAATTTTTTAATGGCAAAATTTTTACAAAATATGAAAAAAATGCATTTTCCCCCTTGTAAATGCATCTCAAAACTTCAGAGGGCTTGCGGCTCGTCTTAACCCCAACCGATTTACCTAAACATTTTTTCAGAGTGATTTTTTTTAACAATGTTCACCAAACTGGGGGTGAGAATGGCAAAAATCCAACTTTCGTTTATTAAGGGCCACCCTGTATGTTTAACGAAAGGAAAAAATATACAGTTTTTATGAAAAAACAATAACCAAAAGCACAAAACAGAAAAAATATTAGTTTTAAGTCGTAATTCAATTCAATCCGTTTCGATTTTAATTCAATCCGTTTACAATGGGATTGAATTAAAATCGAAAGTGTGAAAAAATAAATTAAAATTTAAACAAATATATTATTATCAATAACTACTTTTCTTTTATTAAGGGTAAATAACTTTCCTTGTTGTCAGAAAAATCGTTTGATATGATTTATCGGAAAGATGTTTTCCGACAACCTTGCGGAGCAGTTTTCGTGGAGAGGAACTAACATGGATGCCGTATAACTTTGGCTATTCGACGTAAGTCTATTTTTAAATTGATTAATATACATATAAATATTAATATATAAATATTTTTCGAATAATTTAATTAGATGCTTTTAAGAACAAATTTGCCCTGAAAGACGAGGATTTTGATGAAATAACTCAAAAGCATTTCCAGTACGCCCATGACACACTGACAAAATGTTCCAAATACGCTTCCAAAAAAACAAAACACGACAACGAGCAGCTACCACCGTAATCGTTTACTATTTATAAATAAATATTATTAAACTAACACTATTTACTAATAAATTTATGTATGAATTTATTTTTTATTATAAGATATTTTTACATAAAATGTAATGAATAAATATGAAATAAATTGTTAAGTTTCTTAGAGCTAGTTTCTGGGATAAAGATAATCTGCATTATTCGGTTAAACCTAGATTAATTTAAAAATTGTGTTTCTCACTTACTGTTTATTTACTATATAATCTAGATTTAACTCAGCATCATTGGCGAGTTAAACCTAGGTATAAAATGCCAAAGCACAAACAGCTGAAAAATAAAATAAACAATTCAGCGCAGCAGCTCTTTGTTTTGTTTTGATTTGATAATGTTAATAACATTAATATAATTTTTAATATACATTTTATATACTTTAATGCCACTTTTTCTTTTACAAAGTAAAAATTTACAAAAAAAGTTATGTACGCGGTTGATATTTCTTATAAAATTTAAGATATTGCCATATTTATATGAACAATTTTGAGGAATGCACATGTGATTTGACTGAAAAGTATGGAAATGATAACAAATTTAATCCATTAGAGAGAAACACAATCATTGGTTAAATCCCGGCTAAATATGTTTAGGTTTAATATAACAGCGTGTTAAGCTACGTTTAACTGACAAGTGAATGCAACCTTGAAACAGCTGCTCAGGGGAACGATTGGTAAGAGAAAAATATGGAGAAAAGGCGGGAAAAGGTTAGGAATGAGGGAACGGGTAAGGGATGGAACAGGAGGAGGAAGAAGAAGTTTTTTTTTTGAGATTTTTTTTTTTTTTTTGAGATGTGATGAAAGAGTGAGGTGATTTTTTATCTTGGTGAAAGTAAAAACATAAAAACATCTCGACACACAATACACCTTCGAATAAATCACTAAAGCAACACACTCACAAAAAAATCAACCCTCTTCGAGACCAAATACACACCTAAGGAAACATTACGATGACGGGAAGTTCGAAACAGTTACGGACAGATTAGATAAAACCGCAGACGGACATAAATCTCCCCCCGGATTCCTAAATTTCCTGTGTGTGTTCCCGAGGAAATGAAGATGGCTGAGTAAGCGAGTAAAAGGTAAGTGAGCTAATTTAAGACTGTAGGGCATATTTAGGGGCAAACCCATAATTAATGGGCCAAAGGTTTGCCATGGAAGATGGTGGGCAGGCCAAGCAGCAAACATCCGCTGCGGCCAAGGAAGTAGGAAGTTGCGATGCCTAGGAATAGACCAGGGGGGTAAATTCAACAATGGGGAAATTTGAATAGTAGTTTTTTTTCTTCATTCCTTATTCTAAACATATTTTTATATTTAGAATTTTTTGTTCAGAGGCTTGAGGGTGATTGGATGGTGGAATTTACGCCCACTCTACCGGTTTAGCCAGGAATTGCCACCATATTTTTATGAAGCGTTGCCATCCAGTCATCCTCCAAGGGTTTTCCCAAAAAAGACTCTGACATCTGTGATTAAAAAATGCGATCGTCGACGATCAAAAACGCCCTTCAAGAGATTCCCAGTATATTCTTTCACGATTAAAAATGCTACCTCGGTATCGTGATCAATTAAAAGCCTACAAGAAAGCTATTGTAGTCGCAAAAAGAAACTCATGAGAAGCTTCTGTGAATCTATAGATAACACAAAAGACTACTAGTCTTAGCAGAATTCGAGTCAAGGGGCAATCCAATCCTACTTATATTATAAGGAAGAATAACTCCTGGTCCGAATCCTCAGCAGAGTCACTTGACATCCTACTGAATACCCACTTCCCAGGCTGCAGTGACAGGATATCATGGGCGATTGATAGTTTCTCACCATTCAAGTCACCAGGGCCGGATGGTGTATTACCAAAGATGCTACAAAGTGCAAAAAGGCATATCATTCCCTGGCTTCATAGAATATTGACCCTCCTCTCTCTCTCAACCATGTTCCGGTTAACTGGAGGAGGGTTAAGGTCGTTTTTATCACAAAATTGGTAAAAGAAGTCATGAGAAGGCGAAGGACTTTCGTCCAATTAGTCTTTCATTTTTCCAGCTGAAAACGTTGGAAAGAATCATTTTCGTTCATATAAGGCATCGACTAGAGGACACAATACGTCTCTCTAACAGTCAGCACGCCTACCTACAGCTCTGCGTGAGGTTGTAAAAGTTATAGAGATCTCACCTTCCTAGATATAGAGGGTGCTTTCAATAATGTAACTAGTCTAGAAATTCAGCATGCTCTTACTAACCTAGACGTTGAAGAATATACATATCAATGACTCGTTAGTAATCATGTTGAAATCAAGAATAGTTACAGCAAATCTTGGTAATAGCGTTAAGTCCAAGCAAGTTGGAAGAGGCACACATCAGGGCGGGCAAATCGCTCCAATACTATAGCTTATCGTTATTAATTCGATTCTCATTGATCGAGGCAGAAAAGGGATAAAAGTTGTCGCTTATGCGTCCGATGTGGTGGTACTCGTATCAGGATTGTTTCCGTTATATATACATTTAGATTATATGCAGTACAAAGTTGTCGAAAATAAAAACCATCTTTCCAATGACACGTAGAATTCATAGGTTATTTATTTATTGGTAATAACTTTGATCTAGTACAGCCGGTCATTGACCGGGTGCATATACAGTACCGTGCATAAAAAATAAAACGCTATTAAAATTTAAAAAAAAAATAATTATATATTATATTATTTACTGTTAATACTAATAGATTCAAGGATATGAAATCTTCAAAGGATAACAGAATTAACGAATGATACAATTTCCGTTCAAATGGTGTATTGTTTCGAAAACAAAGATAATTTTAAGAATTTGTATGTATTTATTTCTTTACCAATTTAAAATCTTGCGGATATTCTCTATGTCTGCTTTTACACACAGCAAGATTACTTGAAGCAAGTCTATTCGATTCTGTTTTAAAATTGTTCGTCTGTTTACACACAGCAAGTCTGTTTTAATTTTGTATGTCAAAACCTAATAGACGCCATAGTGAAAATGAGAAAACAAAAGAGAATTAAAGATACTTGCCAGTACAAGCCAAAGTAAATTAATAAAGTAGCGACAGTACTACAACAAATTCAACATTTACAAAAACCACAAGCGATTTTGTTTTTGGTTTAAGGTTTGGACTGTCAAAATCATATGAATTTTGTTTTTGTTAAAAGTTAAGTGAACTGTCAAAGTTGCCTGTTGTTGTTTTTGCTTTTGGGTGAATTGACAGTTCACTGAGGTCACCTTCTACAAATTCGCCTTGGTTTAAGTTGTCAAAAATTGCAACGGAAACAATTTTGACAGATCGAACCTCAAAGTGAGTTTTAAAAAAATAGTCAGCTGTTCTACTGAGTGTACTTTATTAATTTACTTTGGTACTAGCAAGTGTGTACCCCTCTTATTTCTTCTTGTCTATCTCTCCTATAAACTCAGACTTGCGGCAAGAAAACTTGAGTTTTTCGAACTGTTACTTGCATGTGTAAGGGCTAGGTAAAAGCAAACTTACATATGTAGTTCTAAATACACAACACATTCATACTTTTGCACTAACACAATCACACATGCGTGTGTAAATTTACACATGCATGAATGATTGTGTTAGTGCAAAAGTATGAGTTTTTCGAACTGGTGGACAGTGATTTTTTGAACTTTCTGCAATGAAGTGTCAAAATAACAGAGTTGCCCAATAAAAAAATTTAACAAATTGAATGGATTCTGGTAAAATAATTACTATATTTTTAACTTATTTCATGTATATTTAAAAAAAAACAAAATTTGGTTTTAAGTCGCAAATGGACTTAAAAATAACAAATGCTGATAGTACAAAGGTATATTTATTTTATTCGCTGTAATTTTTTTATATTTGTGGTTTTTTGGCGACATCATTCTCCTTCGCTAACATTTGCAAAATGAACTTCTACTTGCATGTGTAAACACTCAAGCAATTTGTAAACAATTCGATGTATTTTTCGATAATATGTATACTCAACTTTCATCAATCTACTTGCATGTGTAAACGCAGAGTTAGCGAAGGAGAATGATGTCTCCAAAAAGCTTTCAAATATCAAAATTTGTTATTTTTAAGTTTATTTAATTATGGGCTTGAAACCAAATTTTATTATCTTTATTAATAACTAGTTGAGCGCCCGGCTTCGCCCGGCAGCTATTTATTAAGGTTACTTCTTCTAGTTTCTCCAAAAAAGTCTCTTATTAAGAAAAAAGGGAAGGGAAGGAGGCAATATATTTAAAAATTTAAATTTCCGAATTTTTGAATGTTTTTTTTTACAAACCATCTCCTGAAAATTACAAATCGAATAAAAAAAAATCTGCAAAATCGCTCCAGCCATTTTTACATGAGGCATTTTAATACTACCAAACTTTGTAAATTTGTCATTGTGTGAGTTATTTATTGCGGTCTGCTACTCTCTATGCACTGAGCGAAATGGATGTAAAAGTTTGAAGTGGTATTTGTTGAATAAAAAAGTGTACGTGAAGTTATTTATTTGCTTTCACTGTAGCCGAGAGAAAAACAAAAACAATAGCTGAAAAAAACAAGCAAAAACCCGCAACACAACCTACTTGTATCAAAGCTCATACGAGACTGACTAGTTTGATTTGTATTTTACAAAATAAAAACAACAACAATTGCTGAAAAAACAAGCATAACACGCATACCTAAATTGGAGCGTAAGGCGTTTTTTACTTGTCAAAAATTCTCATGCCCATACAATTTGTATGCAGCATACCGAAATAACGCGACGGCAACGCTTTGCAATTGGAAAATCCGATTTTGACAGCGCGTTTAATAGTGAAGTTAGTTGCAAAACACAACAAATGTAAACACATACATACAAAAGGAGAAACAAATATGCAAGAAATACATTTTTAAACTTTAATATTTAGTTTCTTTGAAAAAATTTTAGTTTACAAATCACGAAACAAAAATCAGAAACACCAATACTGCAAGGTACTTTATTGTTTAAATAATCCGGGTTGTTATATTAATTTTTTTGATAACCTTGTTTTTATTGTTTGACGTAGCGTTGGCGCTTTTATTTAGGTATGACATTTCAGCGCTAAAGCTAAGCGTAAAGAAACGTTCCGCCTTACGCTTTTATTTAGGTAGGCCAGTAAAAGCGTACACGACCAACCTGCATCAAAGCTCATACCACAGAGTATAACAGAGATGTCATATTTGACGTTTAAAAAACGCCAAATCAGATGCTAGGGCAGTTCTCATAAAAAGAGATAGCATATATTTTGTACTACAATATCTGTAATGTGTTAATGCAAAACGCTATATACAACACGAATTTGGTAGACAAAGAAAAATAAACAAAACAAACAAATAAATTTGTAAAACAATTGTTCGTGGTTTGTGGCACAAAATTCTTGTTTTGTTAAAATATATTCTGTGCTATGTGTTTTAAATGTTTTATTACAAAGAATTATTACTTTAAACAAATGTTAAAGTTTGTACTTACATTTATTTATGTACATCCAATAAAAAACAATAATAATGAAGATATCTGAAACATTTTTATTGTTTGTTTTCAAAGAAATTGAATTATTGCGGCAGAAAAATAAAGCAAAACAAAATGAAAAGGGCAGTTTATAAAGATAGAGACAAATAGAAAACGCGATTATTTTCTGTCTCGTGACACCTCTGTATAGTACTCTGTGGCTCATACGAGACTGATTGATTTTAACTTTTTATGCAATGTGTGTGCTTGCGTACGTGTGAAAACAAAGAGAAGAGAGCTCATTTGAGAGCTCAATGCCTTTCGCGGCATTACATACATGAACCCAAGGCGAATTCATACAAGGTGGTGGCAGTTCTACAAAAACAACAATTGGTCTTAACAAATGTCAAAAATTAAAAATTAAACAAATATGTGTTAAAACTTAATATAGTGTAGATAATTGAATAGTGAGGGCTTTACTTATATATGTAAAAAATAAATATTTTGTTAATAAGCTTAGAATATGTAGATATTTAAATATAAACACAAGCTTTGACAACTGTTAGAACCAAAAAGCGAAAAAAAAAGTTATCAGCTGATTGACTGACTCCACCTTGTATAAATTCGCCTTGCATGAACCATTTTATTTTTATATATATAGATAAAGTGTTACCATGATATTCAGATACAAACATTTCTAGGGAAAATGTTAGTGTTAGTAACAATTTTATTTATAAAAACTAATGAAAATAGTATTTTTACGAAAACGATTAGCATTATTGGCCATTTGTACTATTTTCTTTAAAAAAAAAACATAATATAAGTTAAATATATAATCATTATTTTACCACAATCCAGTAAATTTGTTAAAATTTTTTTTGGCCAACTCTGTTTTTTTTTTGACACTTTATTGCAGAAAGTGACAAAAAATCACTGTCCAGCTAAATTCACTAGACAGAGAGCTGCAGGTGGCTACATGTGTGAATGTGTTAGTGCAAAAGTGTGAAAGTATGAAGTTTTCGAACTGTTACTTGCATGTGTAAACGCTAGGTCTGCTAGAAATCTAGGCTTTATCAGGGGAATAATCTGACTATTTTATATGTAATGGAACTCCGTGGATACCAGTATATACTTATATCCTGTACTTTTTCTTATTTTTCTTTGTGCTTGGGTTTTCACTTATTCTTTGTCAACTGACTTCTTTCTTTTTCTCTCCAATTTCATTTCTTCTCTTTACGACAAGTTCACACCGGGTTATATTTCTAAAGGGTATCACAATGGATCCTATGGGTATCCGAGTACTTATATAGAACACACCCCTTCATATCTATCAAATAGGTCATGTTATATATCGATGGAAAGCTCTTTAAAATAACTAGGTATTTGTCCCATGTTTCGAATTTTTTAATATCGTGTCAAAAAATATATCCCAGTTTTGGAACATAAATGGACCATACTAATAGGTCATGTTATATATCGATGCAAAGACCATTAAATATCTATGTTTTGATATATATTGTCTAAGAACAAAACATAGTTTTAAATATATATCCAAAAGTATTGTAAATTTTGGAGCCCCGACTACTCGAAAATAGACGTGGTAGCCTAAACCTTACTATTATATTTACAATAGATAACTTCGCTAATGGCAACGTCTTTAAAGTGATTTGAGAAGTGTCACTAGAACCGTCTTAAGCCTGATTTCATCCCAACCATGTTTAAAATTATTTGAAATTGTTAACTTTCCCTCAAGGGAGTCCCGAAATATTGGAAATAAAACACAAATATTATTTTATAATCCTGACCTCAATCTCAAAAAACTATTACTAAAATTTATAAAAAAAGAAGTCAAAAAATTTGATTTATACAATTTTGTATTTTTTTTTTATCTCAGTGTATTGATGCCTTTTGAACATCTGAGTACTATTGGTTGGATCAGTTATATCAAAAAAATAATACTAATATTTCAACTCTGAAATGCGGCCGTTGACATTTTTATTAAACAGACCTCGAAATATATACACATGTGTGTGTGCACTAATTTACAGTTGCCAGATCTTGTGTTTTAAATAATCCTCGAAAATGTGTATAAACAAACATTAATAAAATTTACAATGGTGTCATGAAACATAGTATATTTAATTAAAATAAATATTTCGTAGATTACACATTTTTCCACGATAAATTAAAATTGTGTTGTCTATTACATTTGAATGTCCCACCATGTTCTCTTAATCTGGCAACTTTGCAGTGTGCAACAAAAAGCAAAATGGTTGTTCTTTATTCTGAAGGAGGAGGAGAAATATAATATAAAAAGAAAGAATTGAAAATACACCACAGTCCAGTCTAGCAATTATTGATAAAAAATTTTAATAGATATTTTATTTGTGTTTACAACCGTTTGTGTTTTTAGATATAATTTTTAAGAGGTAAACATTATAAAAAAAATTTAGCATAAATTGACAAAGCGGCTATAAAATTCGATTTTTAATTTGCAGCAAAGTTCGCTGAATTCTACAGCAAATGTCATCAGGCGTGTCAGATCAGGTAATTGCCATTGAATTTGTGTATTTAGTGGTGCCGAAGAGGCCATCAAACTCACAAATATATAAAAAAAAAGTAGAAAAAGTCATCAAATAATTTTCGATTACAAATATTTATGAATTTAAGTTTTTATATTGTTTTCTTTGATTTATTTTAGATGAAAGTACCCGGAAATACAGGTAATATAGCCGCAAACAGAAAGAATCCCACCTTCTTCGTTACCTTTGTCGACGTAATTGTAACTTTTTTTTGTTGAGTGAACTGTGCCAAAGAGTGTGAGAAATGTGATTTGACCTGTGCAAAATTAAACAATTTGCGAATAGCTTTGTTTCTTATAGTTATTTAAAACTTCTTCAAAATGTTCTATAATTGATTAAAAAATATCTAATAGGAATAATTATACACACAAGTTCTTAAATTTTGCAAAATAATGTTATGGTTTTGTTGTAATGTAAAAATACTTTTTCGTATGAAATTCTGTGTTTGATGTCTAAGTTTTTGTATGTATTCTTCATTTCTTTTAAATTTTACATTTGTCGTATTTAGCAAAAAATGTTGAGGAGCGCAATATACCATGGAGCCAGCAAGTGGATGAAGCTGCTTCTTATGAAAATCTAGCTTCTCCAGTTAACGAAGAAAATTCCTCTGGTAAGTAAATTTCATTTATCAAACCAAATAAATTGCTTGTTATATATAGTTAATTTTTTATTTTACTGTATTATACGTTATTTATTATTAACAGCTGCCAATCAAAGCTCCTCGTCTATGCAGTTTCAATATCCACCATTCAATGCAAAAGAGAATCAAAGCAACTCTGCACCATGGGGCAATTATAAATCTCGCAAATCAAGTACTCAATCTTCAACATCTAATTATGGTAAGATTTTACTACTAAGCTTCATTTTCTTAATGTTTTGTTAAATACTAAAAAAATATTATGTTACAAATTATGAAAACTTTACTTTGTAGTGGTAATTGTTATTATTAATCATGGAAACAATGAACACTTCTGCATCCTTTTTAATATCACTCAATAATTCTATAGTATAATCGGTAAAAATATGTGGTTACGTTTTTTGATTAAATATTTGCCATGTGTGACCCTCCCTTAGGAATATTTCGAAGATTTTATTCAGAAGCATTCTTTGGGCGGTTTTTTTACTTGAAGATCAAATGCCTAATTGGGTTCTAGTTTTAACTTCGTATCATTGTCATACACAACTTCAGAAAATGTCACATTTTATCATAACGGTGATTAATTTTTAATAGCTGGCTGTGTGCGTAGAGAAAATAAATTGGAAAAATTCCGAGAAATCAAATTAAAATAAAAAATGTATTAAAATAATATACAGTGCACTCGCGGTAACGTGAACACCGCCTAACGTGAACAAGCTTTTGTTTACATTGACTACTCTGTAACGTGAACGAACTCAGAAAGCTCTATAACGTGAACAGTTTTTTTTTCACTGCATTTGTTTTCTAAGCATGTAGACAACACTGAAATACATACATTAAATTCGATTTTTAAAGTTTAGGGAATCCCCTTATATTAAAAATGTGTTTATATCCTCTAAATTAATATTTTTTGTAAAGCAACGTATGAGTAATTTTATTTCAATGTATATTTTCTCGTGATCTCGTTTTGTTTTGTAATGCATTTGAATCAATAATTTTTGTTTTATATTTTAATAAAGAAAATAATAATAAAGGAATTTCACGTTCGAGCGTGTAAAACACAGGTTTATATTGTAAAATTTTATATTTTTTCGATGAAATTTCACAAACATGAACTCCATTGGTTTTAATTAGTTCACGTTACCGCGAGTGCATTGTATTTTCAAGTCTCTTAAATTGTCATTAGCATTTGAATTAACAGGTTTCCTTGCCTAGTCTGCGAAAGGTTGCCTGCTACATCATCTGAAGCAATTATTTTAATACAGTTCAAAAAAATTAAATGAAATCTAAAGACATTTTTACATCGATTAGTTTTTAGAGACATTGGATGAATCATTGTATGGATAAGTTTGTTTCTCATTTCGGTTTCGGTTTTAGGTCTTGGAAAAACGCGGTTTCGATTAAAACCGAACTGGAAATTCTAATATATATGCACTATCAACATGTGACCATAAAATATTTCCGATATAGGGATTATATGGAGTGGAGGTAGGGTCAATTATGGACCGAAATATTTAGGTTCATAATTTTGCAAAATTTTGTAATGGATCCATTTTTCATCGCATGTTATGATTCGTTGCAAAAATTATTTTCTTTTATAGCGTTCAAGCATTATTTCGGTCATGCAAAGTCCTCTTCCAAGGTCTCTCGGCTTCAATTCCTATTTGGATGAATCTTGCTGCTTACATACGTATTGAAATTGCTGATTGAGTAGCAATCAGAGACAGCAATCTTGATGGATTAATTCCTCCAATTATTGGTCTTTAAGCTTTTTTGCCTGGCCTGGATGATTTTTGTCTTCCATGTCAAAATCACCACCTCTGAATTGAACAAACCATATCTCGCACCTTGAAACCGATTAAATACAAATTAAAGAAATAAAACAAAACAACCCGCATATGATGCTTTGTTGGGTATAAATGATTCGGCACATCAGACAATAAAACTCTTACTAGTTAGGGACAACATTTTTTAATATTCCACAAATATATATGCAAAAGCAATGTTATAACACACAAGTGTGTTTTATTCAGCTGAGTCCAATTATACATATCTACCAAGAACACATACGGGTTTCCTACAACTTGACAATCATTTTTTTTTAAATAAACATATTTCCTAACAAAGAATAACGTTATCACTAACTATTTGTGCAACGTTTTGGGTTTCTAATTATCCTCATATTTAATTTGTTTTTAAACGTCGGACGTACATTTTGTTCTAAATCAACAAAATATTTTCGGCAAGGGGCGATCATCATAAAATATTGTGCATGGATATCTATGTATTTGATGCTTATTTTCGAATCTACAACGATATTTGTAAAGTTATTATAGTTATTCAAGGAATTGGATTTTATATAATTGTAGGTTTAGGAGCATCTCCTACCGCATCCACGTGCACATCGGATTTATGGATTCCGTCAGTATCAATCTTGTGACCTACAAATTCCACGGCTGTTGCAGCAATTACACATTTAGAACTTTTGACTAAACCATTTTTCCCTCAAACCGATAACAAATTATCAAAATTATAAATTAATCGGCAATAACATGTGAAATTTTTGTTCCCACGAAATATCCATTGAGCCATTTCAGTCGGCCTTAACCATAGGTCTATAAGGTTTAAATTTGTGGGTCTACAGGGACAATTAAAAAGGTGCACAGTGTCATGAGCTTGGATACAGTTAGGGCATCGGTTAAGAGTACCTGGAACAATTCGTTCCTGGTAGCAGTTAAGAATACTGCTCCAACAGCTCTCAATTGTGTAAGTGTTGATCTAGTTTATCTGAGTAACTGCGTCTCACTGTCCGAAATCGCTGGTGTATGTTGGTTAAGACTTTATTGCACCTGTAGCCATTAATGGCTTCTGTGGCCGCCATTTGGTGCAATGCCTTCTGTGCGTTTATTATTGACAATCGGTCGACGTCTGATGGGATGACGTCATGGATGTCTCCAATATAACGCCGAAAGTCAGGCCGGATGTGTCGAAGGGTGGGATCTTCCATCAAAATTGTATGGTTGGGATGGCATGGCTAAAGACATTCCACCAGATATTGTCTTGCCAGCAACACATTATGTTGCCTGAATGACACATTTGTCATCTTGACACACCCGTTTGAGATTCGGAGTGCATTGTTTTGAGTTGTCTGCAATACTCGCCATTGTGTGTCACTGAAAAAGGGTGTCCATATGGGGTCTGCGTACTTAAGGAGAGAGCGGGCAATTTTTTTGTATGTCGCCGTTATTGTTTCCTTGTCCATGCCCCAGGAGGTGCCAGCGAGTGCTTTTAGGGCTTTATTTCTTAACTTCACATAGTTAATATAGGTGGCGTGCGAAGAGAAGTGAAGGAGTCTGTCGAAGACTACCCCTAAAATCTTCAAGATATTGAGTTCCATCCTTACTTCCTTAGGTCATGAAGTGAAGAGTGACACAGTTGATTTTGAAGTTGATAACTGCAACATACGTTCCTGAAAATGGTCAACGATGGTGGCCAGGTATTCAGATATCTTGGCACTTGTGTCGTCAATATTTACGCCAGATAAAAATACCGTACAGTCATTTGCATACGACACCATCGAGACATCTTAGGGTGGTTCAGGAAGTGAGGCGAGATAAATGTTGAAGAGTATTGGTAAGAGAACTCCTCCTTGTGGCACGCCCATTTTTATCTTGCTATTCTTACAACAAAAGATTTGTCAAAGAATTATGTAGAAATTCTTGGTATACAAGTTTGAGGATTGCTAGTGGATCGTGAAAATGTAAATGATCTATACAGCGCAAGTGGTCTTCTAAATTTGACATCAAAAGAACATCCAATAAAACGATCAAAATTTGAAATATGTTCATGACACATTACACAAACTTTGAATCCTTCTTACCCCCATTAACACGGAGTCTGGTTATGTGTTAACTAATAGTTATACTGATTGTTTTCATACAAAAATAATTTTAACCGACTGTAAAACAATTATTTAAGACTTTGTGTTAATGGGATTCAAGCCAGTGCCAGAGTAAACCTCAATACCATATTATATTATATACAACCTAAGGAATGAGATCGAAAAATTCTCTACATACATATACAGTGTTGGAAAAAATAATAGAAACGAAAGCATTTTATCCAATTTTGTAAGTATATTAGTCAAGTTTAGTTTTGTTAAAAAAAATGTATATGCAGTTTTGTTTATCAGCCATACAACATAAGAAAAAACATAATTCCTCTTTTCATTAATATTTTAATGCACTATATGACTAACAATGTAAAGAGTCAATATTTTTGCTGGAAAAAATTATAGAAACGCGTAAAAAATTGTTTTATTTTAATAATTTGAGGCTCTACCATTGTTTTTCACAACTTCATTGCATCTGCGACACATGGAATCAACCAATTTTTTTTGAAAAATTCCTTATCAATGGAAAACCACTCTTCCTGGTTTTTTCCACAATTCGTCCTTATTTTTCCGTCTGATGCCCTCCAGCTTCCTCTTCAGCACTCCCCAAAGGTGGTCTATTGGTTTAAGGTCCGGTGACTGTGAAGGCCATTCCATAAGAGGTACTTTGTTGACAGCAAACCATTCCTTTTCCAATTTTGAAGAGTGGTTTGGATCACTGTCCTGCTGAAACTCCCATCTCAAGGACATCTCTTCCTTAGCAAATACAAGGATTATGCTTTGCAATATATTTACGTAGTCCGGGGCGCATATTTTGTTCTTTATCCAAAATATTGAACAGACACCAGAAGAAGAGAAACACCCCCATATCATGATGGATCCACCGTCGTGTTTTACGGTCTTGTAGAGCCTTGTAGAGCCTCTAAATATTAAAATAAAAAAATTTTTAACAAAAAATAAAAAGATGTGCCTCTAAAAATTGAATCCACTTACGCGTTTCTATTATTTTTTCCAGGAAAAATACTGACTCTTTACATTGTTAGTCATATAGTGTATTAAAATATTAATGAAAAGAGGAATGATTATGTTTTTTCTTATGTTGTATGTCTGATAAACAAAACTGCATATACATTTTTTTTTACAAAACTAAACTTGACTAATATACTTACAAAATTGGAAAAAAATGCTTTCGTTTCTATTATTTTTTCCAACACTGTATGTTAATAAAAACGAAACCACTAAACTTACAGTTTTATTTGTTTTATTTGATTGAAATTATTACAATTTAAAAAAAAAATATTTTTATAGTTTTAATCACTAGTGATGAAATTTTGAACCTTTTTCGGAAACCCTTCCATTAACGTTTTTATAGTGCTTTCTGTCACTTTGCTCGAACAGGTAGTCCATCTCCGTTTAAAATCTACCACACTTTTGGACACCTTTTTGTGCTCTTCAATTTTCTTTTAACAAGAGCTCAATATCTCTCCACTGACCTTAGCTCCGGGCAGTTTGGAGGTTTTGCTTCTCTTGGTACAAATACCACATTATTGTTCTTGTACCACTCAAGTGCTTATTTACCATAGTGACAGGATGCCAAGTCAGGCCAAAAATAAGTACACACATTATGAAGTCTTAAGAATGGGAGCAGCCTCTTTTGTAAATTTCTGTATTTATAGAGCCCGTTATAACAAATGATTGGCTTCTTTTGCCGCAACTGCATATTGCTTGCCATACCAAGAACTTTTTGAGAAATTTTGTCTGCTTTTGGATCCTAAACTTTTATTCAACATTCCCTCGAGCAGCAGCAACATAAAATTTTTGACCAGGAAGTTGCGAAAAATCTGGCAGAACATATTCCTCATCCATTATGCAGCAAGAATATTTGTTTATAAAACTTGACTTCAATTTCCGTGCTCTGTTTTTGGCCTCTAAATTTTGTAGCAGCGTTCCTGGGAGGAACTTTTTGATCCTTGTATGTTTTTAAACCTGTATTAGCTTTAAGTTTTCGTACCAAATAGTCCGAGCACTTAGTTAACCAGTCTGCTTTCCTACCGGATGTGTTGGGAGCTCTTTTGAAAATGCTTTCTATTTTTTGCTTTTAGAAACATTTCTTCTACCTGAACCAGGTTTTCTATCAACGGACAAGTTCTCCCGGAACTGTTTAATAATATTGGAAACAGTTTGACGGCAGACCTTTGAATGCTTGGCAAATTTTTAGTAGGACCAAGTTGGATTTTGTTGAAAATATTTAATAATTTTAGTACGCAATTTTTTCTGGTCATTCATTTTAATCAGATTAAAAACAAATGAATATAATTGACATTAAACATAACAACTGAAATGTTTTACAAAGGTAACTTGATCAAGAAAAAAATCAAATAATACTTGGGTTAAAAGTTTTAGTGAAAAACGCTTGTTAAGAATTTTACGATCTCACTCCTTAAAACGTACTCGCAAATACAAGTTAGACGAGTATATCTACGCAGAATACCAAATACAGTTTGACGGCAGACCTTTGAATGCTTGGCAAACTTTTAGTAGGACCAAGTAGGATTTTGTTGAAAATATTTAATAATTTTAGTACGCACTTTTTTTTCGTCACTCATTTTAATCAGATTAAAAACAAATGAATATAATTGACATTAAACATAATAACTGGCATGTTTTACAAAGGTAACTTGATCAAGAAAAAAATCAAATAATACTTGTGTTAAAAGTTTTAATGAAAAACGCTTGTTAAGAATTTTATGATCTCACTCCTTAATACGTACTCGCAAATACAAGTTAGACGAGTATATCTACGCAGAATACCAAACACCTTGCAGTGCAAAACATTAATATTTGAGTCAAAAAAATAAGTTTATTATCCAGGAAAACTTATGATCAACCAGTAATACACGAACATTTTTCAATACAATTTTAATTTCGGGGATAAACGGGCATTTTCCCAAATATAATAACTTTCGTTTTGGAGGGATTTAGTGCCAAAGAGTTTGAAGAAGAAGAAGCTGCATAAAGAAATTAATGCTTCTTTGTAAAACGTGAATTGAGTCCAAATCACTTCTAAATCATAAAAAAACTTCATCAGCATAAAAAAAAAAAATTACATAAGGAGTAATCAAGAAAAATTGGAAGATTATTAACATATAATAATAATAAAAGAGGACCTAAGAAAGATCCATTAGGAAGAAATGCCAGATGACAAAAAACGCAAAGCCGAACTTAAAGTCATGAATTCCACAAATTGAGATCTATCAACAAGATAAGAGAACATGAGTACACATTCTCATATTCGCGAATAAAGTGTGTGAGAATTATATGTCTTACGAAAATCATACTGTCAAAAAAGTCGATTCAAACTTCTGACGTCGCATTATATGTTCCAAAGCCGGAAGAATATAAATTGCTCTGTGTTCTTAAGAACCTTGAACTACTCTCGATTTAGGAATCGGTATAAGACAGGCAAAATTTCAAGAAAATGTAAATTTCGATGTAGTCAAACTGGTATTAAATAAATGTAATATATAACTGGAAACAAATGGGTAAGCCATCTTAATAAAGCGAATAGAAGTATTATCGACACCTAAAGAGGAAGATTTAACTCTACCCAAAGATTCAATAACATACAACTCACCCACACAATTGAATGAGAAAAAATCAATTTCAGCAAAATCATCAAAAACAAAATCTTCTACAATAAAGTCTTCTCTACTCCTAACATGAAAATCATTTAAGTCGTCAACACTTCCAACAAAGACTTCGGAACATTTGTATATCATTTTTACAATTTTTCTGTTTCATAAAAAATGACTTCATTTTAATATTTATCCATTTAACATTAGAAAACTACCACAAATTTTAAGCAATCTTTACATTTTTACTTGTTGGACTTTCGTCATAGTTTTTGTAAATAGAAAAAGTTTAATTTCCTTTAAAGTGTATGGCCTATAATCATAGTCAAAAATAAAGAGAACTAAAGTCGACTTTACTTAAGAGTCGACTTTAGGTCTTTCATAGGCAATTTAAAGTATACTTCTGACGTTAAACCCGACTCTAAATATAAAACTAACTGGAGCTGTGTTTAATTCAAGTATCAACAGCAGCTGTTCTTTGCCAAATAGAAAAGTTCGTGCAAAAGTAAAACATGTTTATATTACAAAATTGGCAGAGATTTTGCAATTATTGATGATTTGGAGGAAGAGTTCCATGAAAAGAAGCCTAAAATATATAAAAGAAGGTTTAATGCTTTCGACCTTGATGATGAGTTATTTTCGCGTTACAGGTTTGACAAAATTATTTTTAATATTCAATGTCAGCTGTTCAGCCTACATTAGACCCTGTCTATACCTGATAAATTTTTATCATGATAAACATCAAAATGGTTGTCAAGATAAAAAATTACCAGGTATAGTCCCCATTTATTAGTATTATTGCTTCGTTATGACAAAATTGTTAGTGCTTTTGCTTAGACAACTTTGTCTTGACAACAAATGTCATTAATTGTTATGATAAATATTTGTCAAGTATAGACGGGGGGTTACAGTTTGGCATCAATCCAAGTTTTCAAAAAATTGTTATAAAAATAAAACAAACAAATAACAAGTTTTAATTAGTGACGAAGATCTCTTTTTATTGTAAATAATACTACCTCGTAGAAGGAATATATTGCGTTATTAAATAGGATGCACGTATAATGCTAAAAGAACAAGCATAATTTGGTGGCAAACAATATTTAATTTAATTTAAATTTTTATTTCACAAGTTCAAAACCAATCCCATGGGGCCAAATATGGCTTATATTTTACTCAACAACAATAATACTTTTAAAATTATCGAATTGATTTTAATTATGACAAAATAATATATAAACATATGGGCAATTCCACGAGAATGACTACCACGACTGAAAATACAAAAACCCTTGAAACTTTTTTTCAAGATGATTTGTATAGAAGAAAACACTAAAATGTTACTATGTGAATGTATTTAGAGCTTATTACAACATTTTAAGTGCAAAAATAATAGTTTAAACTGACTATATTTTATTTTTTAATTTAATTGGCTCCCAATTAGCATGTGTATGAAATGAATTTGACTCAGATTGTTTTTTTTTTTTTGCTATTATGAAATTGTTTATTAGAACCGAATATATATTTTTTACTAGCTTGACCCGGTGCGCTTCGCTACCCCTGTCGTAGTCTATGTTGGAAATTTCAATAAAATCGTTTCGGCCGTTTAGTATTTATTGTTTAAGAACTAAAGGTACCAATTTTACCGGTTTTGCCCCTTTTTACCACTTTCTGGTCCAAGTATTGAAAAAAGTTATAGCCTATTGACGCTTCCAAGTAAGGATCTATCTACGTTCCAAATTTCAATAAAATCGATTCAGCCGTTTAGGCGTGATGCTCAAACAAACAAACAAATAAACAAACAAACTTACAAAGACATTTATATATTTATATAGATTTTTTTTTAGTTTTTGTATACATATATTTACAGAATATACATTGTTTTACTACAAGAGAAAAATCTGTCACGTACGGTATGTCACGTACAATATTAAATTGTATCTATTACAAAATCATCCAGAGATTGTTTTTATTTAAATATGAAGGATTGTAAAGGAAAAATATTTGGTTTAGTGGAGGAAATTAAAAGAAAACCTAACGCCTCTCACGATTCGCAAAATTTCGCATATTTCTACATGTACCCAAAATGACTTTCGTTTTATGTCACGTACGATATACCCTTATTTCGCTCGATATTTTGGACAACAATTTGTCGAAGGAACATATTATTTTTTTAAAATTTAGGACCCACTGAATGGAACATAAAGACCAAATTATTTTTCAGATACTCTTATTTTTGCAAGATCTATTCGACTCTATAGGCGTACAAATGTCACGTACGATGACATGGAATCACGTACGATGAATTGGAACGAAATAAAGGCATATCGTACGTGACATAAAACGTAATTTTGAGGTACATGTAGAAATATGCGAAAATTTCCGAATCGTGAAAGGAGTTATGTTTTCTTTTAATTTCTTACACTAAACCAAATACGTGACAAATTTTTCTCTTCTAGTAAAACAATATACATATATTCTGCAAATATATGTATATAAAAACTAAAAAAAATAATAGATAATATATTTTCGGTTTCAATAAACAATTTGATAAAAGAAAAAAAAACAATCATTCAATTCAATCAAACAATTCGTTTCATACTACATGCTAATTTATAGCTTAGTATGAAACGAATTGTTGCCTAAAACATACCAATTAAATTAAAAATTTAAATATAGTCTGTTTAAACTATTATTTTTACTCTTAAAATGTTGTAATAAGCTCTCAATACTTTCGCATAGTAACATTTTAGTGTTTTTTTTCTATTGAAATCATCTTGAAAAAAAGTTTCAAGGGTTTTTGTTTTTTCAGTCGTTGTAGTCATTCTTGTGGAATTGGCCATATCTAGGTACTTTTTTTATATTATTGGTCGTACTTTTGGACCGAATGGACTCTAATTTCTTTTGTTAGTTAGACAACTAAATTCCCAATATACAAAATATTTCAGAAAAATATCGATTATGGATCCAAAAATAAACGATTTTGAATTTAAAAATTAAAAAATAGTAGATTTTTGGAGTTTTTTGGGCGAAAACTCTTTTTTTTTATTAAAAAAACTTTCTTTAAGAACATATAACAATTTTATATTTCTCTGTAAGGTATGTTTACGGAAAACATTTTAGTGTAAAAAAACATTTAGTCCTATTTTTCGAATATGTCGCTCTTACGCCCTTCGGAATTTGACATGTTCTAAAATCTCAAATCTGGGATCAGAAAACGGAAAGCAGCTTTGGAAACCTTGATGTGTTTCCTATTTTTCCCCAAATTATTTTTCAGACCCGAAGCAAATGTGGCCCCTATGGGCATAATTGTAAAAAATTAAATTTTTGGGATTTTCGCTACAATTTTTAGGAATTGCGGGATTTCCTTTGACCTTTTGGTAAGTTTTTTTACACCTTTTTATTTAAAATGACAAATATAAAAAACATTGAAAATTTCATTGAGTTTTGTTAATAAATAAAGATTTTATTACATATTACATATTTTTTGAGTCTCTAAAACTAAAATTTGTATCAAAATTTCAATAGGATTGTAAATATTAGGAACAATTTAATCCACATTTACTCTGAACTATTTTTTTTTTTTTTTTTTGTTTAGTCAAGTTAATTTTTGGTCTTACAAAAAAAATTCAAGTCAATATCTCAATTAGATTAAAAAATATGCCGGAGTTTTAAATCCGTCCTTCAAAAATATTGCACTTTCGGGAACTATTTGAGATATTGTTATGAAATTTCACGTGGTTAGACCTAAGGTGTTTTCGAGTTGATTTGCATTTGTTTAGCTTCGTTGCGCTAATTCTTTATGATCCGAATTAAAATATAAATAGTGCTCAAGAAGATCTACAAAAAATACGCTTACATGTGTAGGTTATCTCTATTAGTTGAAAAGATATTTAGGTTTATTATTATTATTTTTTTTTTTTAATTTTGCTCGATCTTTTTATGGTTTTTTAGATGTGATAAAATTCTAAATAAAATAAAAAAAACATGCTAACAGTTATCTTGTCCGTATAAAAAGTTAAACGCATCCAAAGATGGAACATGTAAAAAGTGCCGTATTTTTTAAGTTTTTTCCCAAAAAGGACCATATTTCTTTTGTAGAAAAAAAAATTCTTCGGGATTATATACAATTTTTATATGATGCGTAAAGAGAATTTAATGCAAAAGTGGTTAAAGTAAATTTTGGCTCACTTAAGCAGACACAACACCCCTCTGAAGCATCCAAACTTGGCCAATTTTTAAAAAAAATTATTAAGTAAAAATTTCTAAAAAGGCAAAGCACCGATCCTCGAAAGAAATTCATATTTGTATAACCCTATATGCTTGTTAAATATCTGCAAAGTTTTTTTACTAACACACGGTAAATAACGTCACAGTAGGCACTTTTCTAAAAAAACTCTGTTTTTTGAACACATGTTTCCTCTTTTTACGAATTTCAATATTTGAAAATAAAAAATTTCAAAAATTATAATTTCGTTGATTTAAGGATAATTGAGTCTATATTAGTTAAAAATTTTGTTAGATATCTTTAATCGTTAAAATTTTACATTAATTAAAATTTTATATTTTACTTCATGGAAAATCACCATATTTATAAAATTATTTAGTACATATTACTAAAATATCAATCTACAAATCCTAAGGTTTTCAACATTATCAAATATTTGTAAATTTTTTTATATATTTCATTCACGGTGACGTGAATTACCTTTATATATTTTCTTCACTGATTTTTACCCTTGCACTATAGTTCGAAGTATCACTTTTCCGTGCGAAATTAATAACTATGATATCTAAATACGACCATAGGCAGAGATACTTATATTTTCAACAAATCTAAGAAAATATTAACCTTTGTCGACCATTAACCTATCAGAAGTAGAATATAGAAAATTCCAACAGAGGTAAGTTGGACATATATGACAGTATTGACAAGGCACATGTCGTGCGCTATGTTGGAGAACCGTATACACGAAATGGGGCCTTAGTCCTACTATGACACACCGCTTTATAAAAGCGTGATTAGTCCAATTCTAACTTATACTTGAATAATCTGGTGGACATCTGCTTGGCCATGAGCCAAGAGCACTACGTCAACCAAGGATTTGGAAACGTTGCTAGATATTTCTCCTGTTGATATATATAGTATAATATATGAGGCGGCACTTACAGCAGAACGGCTATATATTAGTTAGAACTTTAGGCGAACTGACCAAAGGCGGTTATAGGACACTTCATCAATGTATAGATACATTGGATGGCTATACACAAGCATCGGAAGTGCCCGATCGCATACCAGACACCAGAATATATCGGAAAATTTGAAACACTGATCCCAGATAGAATATCATGGTCAAACGGAACATTAGAGCAAATACTCGTACGAATCCGTTGCTACACGGATGGGACAAAACGGGTCTGGGGTTCTACCTTGAAAACCCAGAAACAAATATACTACCGTATACCTAATCACAATACTAGATACCGTATGATATTACGTATTCTAAGTGGACGTGCGGATTCAGACGAGTGTAGATCATGTGGAGAGGACAGTGAAACTCTTGGGCACTTTCTTTGTCATTGCCAGGCTTTCGTCAAAATTAGATCCAAATATATTGGAAGCGGTATTATTCCGGATATAACATCCCTCAAGAAATTACGTCCAGGAAACTGAATTTCTGAACATCAGAGAATAATACCTTCATACATCACTCACTATATCATTTTTTATTTTTTTACCAAGACACATTTTCCATGAAAAGGAGCGCACAACAGGCCCTATAGCGGCCTAGGTGTATTTTCTTCGGATTTGATGTAGGATACATCATCCTATTAACCTAACCTAAACATAATGATTCAAAATATTAATTGAAGTAGCAGATTAAACTTCGTTTTCTCCGTACTCATCGTCTTCGTTAAGACTCTCTGATAATTACAACCTCAGTTGGAAGGCTTAGAAGCTTATGTTGTTGCAAGCATCTGCTTAAATAGGATCAGATGTGTCAAAAGCTTTATTAAAAATGTCCAGAAGATTATTAACACGACTGTTTCTCAGAGCATGATGCAATCTGACGCAGTATAAAACCATATAGTGTTTTCATTTGGAAAATGTTCTTCCTTTCCGCATTTTTGCCATTTTATTTTTAAGTATTGCAGAAAAGGCGGACTTTTGTTCATCCAATAATTTCTTACAACCCTCAGGAACAAAAGGAACAGCACAGTAACATAGAAAAAATTAAATTACTCAGAACGCGCATTCACAACATTTGAATCTATTAATTTCTTTTTATTCCATGTTTAACAAACGTTAATATTTTTTAAAAGCTTCCATGCCACCTGGTTTAAATATGCACAGGTATTTTAATAATACAAAAATGATAACCAATTAAATTAAATTTTAAGTTCAAAAAAAAGATGACACTACTCTAATTCTACGATCATAATTAATATGCAGTCTGTATAATTGTTATATTTTCCATTTAAATATTGTAGAAATAATTCACTGTTCAAGTTTGGAATGTAAACTGCTGGTTCTGTAGGAAAAACGAACTGTTTTTAGAATCCGTAGATAATTTGAAAAATATCCACTGTTAACACTGAAAATAAGTTCGAATTTAATTAATTTTTGTTAACATTGTATGTTTGTAAATGAACATGTCTTTTTTTCTTTTTAGACACCAATAAGAAATATAATAAGCCAGCATTCTACAACAACTCAAAGAGAGACGATTATCAACCCAACGCTTGGGGCACTAATAATTCTCGCAGATCCGATAATGTGTCAGGAAATTATAACAGGGTATTTAATATATGATATATAATTTTGAGTTCGATGATTGTAAATAAATAAAAATATTTATAATGTAGGCGAGAAATGAGGAAAGTGGTCGATACGATAACTACAATTCAGAAAAATTGGACAATAGACCTAGCGCAAATAATGTGTCAGATGAGAAGAAAACAAGTGCAGCACCAACAGCTGCAGCACCCAAAAAGACTACTTGGGCTTCAATTGCTTCACAACCTGCTAAGCTCACATCAAGAGTGAGTGTGACTAATTTTAGATATATAGATATATAGTGATACATATTTAATATTGTTTGTAAATGATTGCTGTTGATGTTAACTATAATACCTTTGTTTCACAGACTACACTTACAACTTCCAGCCACAAAAAGAAAGGTCCAGGCATGCCACCTCCACCAATGGTGCCAGGAAAACACAATTTGGACGTGAATACTTGGGATTTACCGAACAACAATCCGCCTCCTGTGCCGTCGCCTCCACCTCCTATTGACTTAGGGTCGAATGAAGTCAATTCAGATTTTTCGCCAGGAATTGGCGCTGATTTTGATTTGGGAGGTCGTCCAGATAACAATAGTGGTCATAATAAAGGCCAAGAGGTACTTCGAGATGAGAACAATAAGCCGAATTACAACAGTAATTTTGGTCGTGTACGAAGTTCACCAAACGGTCATTCGCGCAAAAATTGGTCAACCCAACATCCTTTGTATCAGGGTGGCCGACAACCAAGTGGTGGATCGTCGTCTGGTCCCATACGTCGAGGTGATCCTCCATCAAGTGGAGGAGATAGTGGAATAAGCGGCGGCGGAGGTAGTGGAATAAGTGGCGGCGGTGGTAGTGGAGGTGGTGTTGGTGGTAACGTCTCAAGCGCCGGTCGCTATGGGGATCGTAGGAGCAATTACGCATCTTCCAGGCATGAGCAGGACAGTGGATCTTTTGATTATCGCGAAGAAAGCAGTACTAGAAGTGTCGAGATAAATGACAGAGCTGCTGCTGTTGAATCACCACAAGCTGTCTTAGAGGAACTTCGCGATAAAAATAATTACAATCCGGCTGAAATTGATTTGGATCGAGCCACTTCTGCCAGGTAATGTATACCACATACTTACTAATTTATAATAATTCTGTGATACAGATGATTGCACAACTAACGAAATTATTTGTATGCAGGTTCTTTGTTATCAAGTCGTACTCGGAAGTTGACGTTCATCGCAGTATAAAGTATGAAATCTGGTGCTCAACTGACCACGGAAACAAGAGGCTTGATGATGCCTTTAAAGAACGTAGCAAGGATGGAGGCAACATCCTGCTCTTTTTTTCTGTGAATGGCTCAGGTCATTTTTGCGGCATGGCTCAAATGATGACTCCGGTGGATTACAACTCAACGTCGAGTGTTTGGTCGCAAGACAAATGGAGAGGCAAGTTTAAAGTAAAGTGGATTTATGTAAAAGATGTGCCCAACAAAGAGCTGCGTCACATAACGCTCGAAAATAACGAAAACAAGCCAGTAACAAATTCTCGCGACACGCAGGAAGTTCCACATGCTAAGGGCGTTGAAGTGTTACAAATTCTTCACACATTTAAACATAAGACCTCCATATTCGACGATTTCAACCACTACGAAAAGAAGCAAGAAGAAGAGATGTCTTCAAAGAAACCTGGTGGCTACGATGGCGGCCCTCCAGCAACAATAGGTCGTAATTTCAATATGCGCCAAAACGACGATCGAGATAGAGATCGTGACCGGGAGCGAGACCGTGACCGAGATGGCCGAGGAAGTGGTGGCGGAGGTGTTCAAAAATATTTTGGTGATAGTTCTTCATTTCGAAGTGACAGAAATAACTCCTATCGTGGCGGTTATAACACATATAATGAACACCGCCGTTTCGATAGTCACCGAAGTGGTGATCGTGGTGATCGTGGTGATTTTAGAGACCCAGAAGCCGATCGAGAGAACAATGAACAATACAATAATTCAAGCCGGCACATGTCGAAGTACGATTACAATCGTGGGCGAGGGGGAGACGATCGAGCGCTGCCAAAACACAATAATCGAGAGCGGGACTTTCCGGATGAACAGCACATTAAAAGCGAGTCGTCACGAATTCGCTCTGGACCAAGAGAAACTCAAAAAGTTGGTATAGTTTAAACAATTATTCATAATTTGTTATGTCTCTACTATAGTATTCAAGTATCGTTTTTAATGAATAAACGTTATAAAATGCGTAGGGGTAAAAAGAGAACTGCGGGCAGACAATAACGATCAACTTTAATCAAGTTGGGGCACTTAATTACCGCTAAACACTTGGGCATTGATAGAAAATGGGGATTAAAATTTTACAGTTGTATTTTTTTTTTTAAATTATTCAAATTTGTATGTAAATAAAGCAACAAACTTTACAGCTATTTTCATTTTACTTCATACGGATCATGTAAAAGCTACATACAAACGATTTTCACAATTGTTTGTTCTTCTATTCAAACATAGCAAGGAACATACAGGCCTGTCACACATTTCGTTCATCTTCTTCAGATTCCGATTTATTTTGTCAATTCCCAAATAAATTCCAAATTTAATTTGGCAATGTTGAATGCATGTAAATTTTTATAGAAATCTGGTAATTGAATGCATTTTTTTTTGTTTCTTTACAATTTTATAACAATTTCAAATTTGAGGTACCTGTGTAAAATGTCAATAAGATATGTTTCACGAGCTACTATATTAATTCCCAAATAAATGGTTTTTCTAGCATTATTAAACTTTCATTTTACGTTATCAGGTATCAATATATCGGTTGCTTCAGTTGCTATTTAATATCATGTATATATACAATATGTATACCAAATGAAAGTAATTTCAAAGACCATTCAAACGTATATAATTCCATAGAAATTCGGACCGATAATGGGTTAAAATTAGAAAAAATATGTTTAACCCTAATTTTGTTTACCTAATAATTTATTTACCAACATTTTTTTGGTAAATGTTTTGCCAACACATTTTTCTCACCAAGTTTGTTTACCAATATGTAATTGATTTCAATATTTGTTGAAGATTCTGCGCAGCGGAATATTGCACTCTAAATTGTTTGTTTAAATTTTATTTTTTTATTATAAAAAAAGTTTAAACGATTTACATGGACAATTTGATGGTAATTCTACATAACAATTACAAAAACAATAAGTGTATTTCAAACATTATTATGAAAATACGTATTGGTGTTGTAATTGTCTCGCTAATGTTAATCGTTCATGGGAACATTTTTGTTAAATTTTAATCACTAACAAACCAACTCTACTGTTTATGTATTTTGCAACATTTCGTATTTTATTATATCATATTTTGTATTAATAGATATTATTTTTTAGGACAACGAATATCCCAACTCGGATCGCATTCGGGGCACTGACTACTGATCAGTATAAAAAGATCAGCTAAATTTTATTGATAACGATAGAAGACAAACTAATACAAATAAACAGAAACACAGGCATTCAACACACCGATGTATTTTTATGTACGTGGACATATGCTGTTAATGGGTTCGAACCAGTATGTATGCCCAACATAATCGAAAAGCAAAGCAGTTCAGAGGATATTAAATTGTTGAATGCACAATGGGTTTGTGTTGTCGCTATAAATTTTATTTCATTATTTTCTAATAATTATTAATCACCACTTATCAAATAATAAACGGAAATCAATCTATAGCATTACATGCCTGAAACAAACAGCAAGAAGCATCAAGTATAAACACCAATAACAAACAATATACATACATAAAATAAGCAACTGCTAAAGAATTTTATTACGATTACAATTCAAAAGAAAACAAAAACTTGAGAAACAAAAACAAGAATAATAAAAATATGCATCTTTCTAGGGATCTATTAAATGTATTTTAAATGCCGATTTTTACTCCATACCGTTGCAATTAGTAAAGCATAAAAAATCAATTTACGTTAATAAAAAACAAAAAACAAAAATAATAAAAATATATATATAAATATTATAAATAAACTAATTAATTAATGATTAATTATAATAACGATGATTATGATAAAAAATATTGAGAGGAAAACAAACAAAAGAGAGAAAAACAAAAACTAACGATAATATTTTTACGTAATTATTTATTAGTATATAATGATTATTCTAATTTTGATCGATTGATTAATTAATTATTAATTGAAAATATAAGAGAGAAACAAGAAAATAATAATTTGATTATTGATAAATTTTCAAAGGTTTGCTAAAGTCATTCCTTGTAGTTGCACTGTAATAAATAATAAAAAAAAAAACATACAAAAGATTAAAAGTAACAAACAAAACCACACTCAGTTTAATAAAGAATCAACATTAAGAAATTATTTGCATCATATTATTGTATGTACAAGTCTAATTATGTATATTACTACATGAAGTAAATTTTCATCTTATATACCTAAAAAAATAAGAAAATTAAAAAAAAAAAAAACAATACACAATTTGTAAGTTTTATTTATTTATTGATACGTACTAGGTAATAAGCATGTATAAAATAAACTAGGACCGAGTGTAAACTTACTAATACCAAATGGCTAAGTTTCCCATATAGAAATGGTAGCTATTCTCACGTTTTCTTCTTTATAGTACAGTAAATTTGAGCATCACTGATGAACCGATCTGCCAACATTTGCAACAGTAAACTAAATGATGCGCTAGTTAGAATTTCCATTAAAAAACGTTTAACATATATGTATGCAATATCAAACTTTTAAATTGCTGCAGGGATGCAACATAACTGCATTTACGAACGCAGCCTATAGCGCATATTTAGGCCGGGTTTTTGTCCTGAGTATTAATGATTAAATAAGTTAATCAAAAAATAAATCGAATTTAACTTTAACCCAATTTGTAATACACTACTCTAGAAAATGTCACAATTTTTTTTATCAAAGCAATGAATAACCTTTGAAGAAGAAGGAGATGCTATATGGGGTCGCTGATAAAAATTTTAGGAATAATTTTTTATCATTTATAATTATATACAATCACCTGTGTCATAGACTTCAATACAAAAGTGAAAACTAAAACACATTTAGCATAGGTTAGCATAGAGTCAAAAACCTAATTCGTTTGTCAAAATCCTAACTGTTGCAACAACAAAATTCATGTTAATCAATGTATTTTATTGTTGTATTTTTGTTTGACAATACGGAGTGTCCCGTCTCTATGTATGATTCTCTATGGTATTTAGTTTCTATAGAAAAACCAACGTATATACAAGTAGTCCTACTCTTTGACAACAGTAAATAACTATATATACGTGTTAGTAAAAAAGTTTCTAACTATAAATAACAAACTGTAGTAACGAAATTGTGTTGGTGCCTTTTAAAATTTTCTCCAGGCATCAGAGCTTTATAAAAATGTTTAAAATTTTAATTTGTATGAAATATCAATTCCAAAAATTCTCATGCCCATATAATTTGTATGCAGCGTACCGAAATAACGCTGCGGCAACGCTTTGCAATTGAAAAATCCGATTTTGGCAGCGCGTTTAATAGTGAAGTTAGTTGCAACTACGAGAAAATAAACAAGCAAAGGCAAACAGCAAAGTCAAAAAATAAGAAAATGCTTATTAGCTTATAGTGGTACAGTGAGAAGTTATCTGCTTGCGCAGCCAGTCACAGCGATTAATTTCACAAATGCTGTGAGCATTTCAGCGTTTTTTTGTTAGGTTTTGGAATACAGGTTATAACAGCAGTTTTCCATGAGTGTGGAATTATTCCCGAATCAAATATTTTATTATAATGTTGAAGAAGAATGGTTTTGCTTGTGTGTGATAGATTTTTCATCATTTCGTAGGAAATCTTATCAAATCCGGTTAAATTCTGTCGAGAAATTGGAGTCTGAGGAGTACGCAGACCATTTGCTAGCAAAGAAATTAGCAATTTTTTTCGAGTCAGTAATGATTTCGTTATCAGTTTGGATTCCTGGGGGGTTACCGCGTAACTCAATCCGAAAACGGAAATGTTCGAAAATGTGTGCTAAATACATTGCAGTTCGAAACGATTTCCTTTCGAATCGAATTAGGGAGTAACCCCCCTGATATGGGCTTTAATGAATTGCGGCTAGATATCATATTGATTTTGTTCTATAACAGTGTTAGTGAAGAGTCTCTACATATTGTAACGTTTTAACCTTTTTAAAAATTTGGTTTATTTCCTTTAACTAAACTGGATACTTTTGAATGTAAATAAAAACCGTTTAGTAGTTTAAAATTTGTAACAACTATTTATTTAAAATGTACAACAACAACAGTTCAAATAGTCACTCAATGTTTTTATACATGTTTATCAGTTAGCAGAATTACACACGCACTTTATAATGTACAAGTATACACTGGCAATGCAGTTGATGTCGTGTGGTGTTCTCAGGGCCAATTTACAAGGTGGCGCAAAAGTAAACTTCCGATGTTTTTTGGCTGTAATAAAAAAAAAAAATGAAAAACTTTGATTCTTCTTGTGGATTATTTTTATTTGGTCTTTTAATTTTTTTACATCAAGTCGAGAATATGATGTCATGTAAATGGCCGCCGCCACAGTTGATTGTCATTTGAGCCCATTTTATGGCATTTTCCATCACTTTGGCCAAAACTTTCGGCGATAGGTCCTCACATTCTTGACGGATATTGTCTTTAAGAGCTGCAAGAGTCTGAGGCTTGTTGACATAAACCCGCGACTTCAAAAAGCCCCACAAAAAGAAGTCTGGAGCGGTCAAATCAGGCGATCTTGCTGGCCAGTGCAAATCGCCAAAACGGGAGATTAGGCGCCCGGGAAATGCATCCTTCAGCATATCGGTTGTGGCACGTGCAGTGTGTGCCGTTGCACCGTCTCGTTGATCATTGCTCTGTAGCGCTCATCATTCACAGTAACCGTTTGGCCCGCGACGTCTTCGAAGAAAAAAGGTCCTATGACTCCTCCAGCGAAAACAGCACACCATACAGTGACTTTCAGCGGGTGTAATGGCTCTTCGTGGGTTACACGCGGATTTTCAGTGCCCCAGAAGCGTAAATTTTGCTTATTTACGTACCCGCTAAGATGGAAATGGGCCTCATCACTCATTATTATTTTTGATGAAAAATCATCTTCCTCTTGGTGGTGAGCGTATGTTAGACGCGATTGGCGGTCAGCAGCTAACAGCTGATGCACCGTCTGGACTTTGTACGGAAACATCTTTCAAATCTTGTACCAAAATTCGCTGTAAAGACGGCGCTTCCATGACGGCTACAGCAGCAATATTCTCTGCAGAACGGCTACTCCGGGGTCTGCCACGCCTGGCAGCATCTCGTGTTGTGCCAGTCTCTTCGAGGCGAGCGGCTAAACGTCGCAGTGTTTCACCAGTAGGCGTTGGACGGCCAGGAAATCTGCGACGAAATTCACGTTGTGCCAAAGTCACCGACCGATTATTGGTCAAATAAATAGTCAGCAATATTCCGCGTTCTGGAGCAGTGTTTACTACACAAATGTCAAAACAGAACTGACATTAGGGGCCAATCGCAAAATTTATAGCATTTTCTGATAGGAGGATTACTTTTGCGCCACCTAAACTATATTATCATTTAGAAAGCTCTATTTCTACAATGATCTTAAAACTATAATATTCGAATTCTAGAGCTTTCGATGTTGGTCATTAACCATTTCGTGTTGCCATACTTACAAACAATGCTCAATTCAAAGCTTTTATTCAATGTTGTATGTTCTACAGCAATGTTAATAATTTTTGTTAAAGTTTGAGAAGCACTGGTGTTGAGAGGCATTATACAAATTTAAAGCGGCCGTTAAAACAGTTATATTTAAATTCAAGAACAATTTCGTAACAATATATTTTTTGTAAAGTTTTCAAAATTGATAGTTTTGACTTTTTTACATTCAAGTCTAAATTTAGCATTAGCTTTTTTATATATAATTAAATGAGTATTGGTGGGATGTTTTTTGAGAACTTGACATCTTTTAGTTTTTTTAACTCTGAGTTGGGATAACATTGAATTCCACCATCGAACGAGACGTCTTTGTATGGGTGATGTTTGTGGGATATGATGATTAGCTGCAGTTTTAATGGCTTTTGTGATCATGGCATTATTTTTGCTGATATTATTTGATAGGGTTTTTTTTATTTAGTTCAATGTCAATTTGTGATTTGAAGAGATTTCAGTTGGCTGTTTTAAAGTTGAATTTTGTTTTCCGTTTTTTTGTAGAAGTGTAAATATTATTTGTTAAAGTGGTTATTATAGCGAAATGGTAGCTATTATCAATAATTATAAACTAAAGATTACGCATTGCGCATGATTTACCGTTAGATGACGTAGTTGTTCCCTTTTAAGGGTTGACATATTTGTTTCTTGTATAAAAAATACTATTTCTAGTGAAAAATGTATGTATTAAGTGGGAGTTGGCAACCTTGCATTCAAAAATACATTGACAGTTTTCGAAAAATATTGTAACAGATTTCGAAAAATAAAACGAATTTTGTTTTAATTTTAATGCAAAACTTCTTTAATAAAAATAATATTGCAAATATGTTAAGTGAAGTAATCTAAGAAAGCCCCAAATCAAGAAAACCAAAAAGAAATATTTCATAAAGAATATCAACATGAAGTCTGCAGTGGGCAAGTGCAAGCAAAGTAATAACAAAAAAACATGTGAGAAATTATGAAAAAATTAAAATTGTGGGTTTTTAATTAAATTTCAGTGGTTTGTGGTCCGTTAAAAGTTTAATTTCTTCTCCTTCTATATAGCCGCGAAATTTATTACAGGACCAATTGCCAAAGCCTTTCGTTCCGCAGTGGAGTAATTGCGTTCGGCGCTAGTCAATAAACGGCTCGCATATTTTATAGGGTGTTCCTCCTCAACCTCCCCCTGAGTAATACCGCTCCCAGTGCATATGTGCTTGCATCCGTTTTGATACAGTAGGGTATATTCTCAACAGTATGTTTCAGTACTGGTGAAGTTGTTAAGGCCTCCTTCAGAGCGTAAAATGCCCTTACTTCCTCTGCCCCCCATTTCCACACAGCCAATTTCCTTGTGAGATTAGTCAATGGTCTGGTAATTTCAGCATATCGATTAATGAAGCGCATATACCAAGAACACGTTTGGATGAATGATATGAGTTCCTTTACATTTCTGGGTTCCTTTCGCTCCATAACAGCCTGAATTTTACACGGATAAACAGCTATTCCTTCTGGTGTAAGCATGTGTCCAAGAAATTTTATACTGGAACAACAAAATCTGCACTTACGACTATTCAAACGCAACTCAAACAGTAACAGACGTTGCAACACTACATCAATATTCTCCATATGTTTTTCAAATGATTCCGAACAGATGATTATGGCAAAAATACATATATCAAGAATTCCAGTTCTAAATCGATTTATGAGCCTTTAGAAAGTTTCCGGAGCATTTCGTAACCCAAAAGGCATTCTCTTAAAGCGATACGTTCCAAATGGGGTAATAAAACATGTCTTGTCACGGTCATCTTTATCCACTTCCACTTGATAGTATCCACTATGTAAGTCAAACGTAGTCATATACTTTGTACTTCTCGCAGAATGTAATAAATTCGAGGTAATGGGTACCTATCCGGAACGGTTATTGAATTCAATTTCATGTAGTTAATACAAACACGGATTGATCCATCCTTTTTGGATACCATGACTACCGGGGACGACCATGCGGATTCGCACTCTTCAATAATGTTATTTTCTAACATCTTTTCTATCTCGAGTCTTAATTCATTTGATTTCGAATACGAAAGACGATAAGGTGGTGAAGCAATTGGCTGATCGTTACCAGTATATATTCGGTGTACGGCGCACTGTGGCTCAGATCTCAATTTCATCGGCCAAAAGTCCAACTTTTTGTTAACTCCGATTTCAAAAATGTTAATGCCATTCAATAGTAAAGTAAACACATTGAAACTAAGGTAAGACAAAAATATTGTCAATTGTGTGCGTGGCATGCTGTTAAAGTCAAATATTTTATGTCATTTTATAAAAAAATGTGATTTTTTGTAAATTTGATCAGAAGTAAATTATTGCTCGCAAACAATTATCGATAATTGGATGATTTTTTTGTTATGTTGGTAGAATAATAGTGCTTATTGTTATTAAATTTTTTCTCATGATTATATTTTAGTCAAATTTGAATTTCAGTGGAATAAAAGTGCTTAGGGTAAAAATGGGTTAAACAAATTTTACTACCAGGAGAAAGGCCAAAGTGTCCTCTTTAAGCCCATATATACTTGTTGAATTGTTTGTTGAACACTTTTTTCATTTGAATGAAATTATTCTAAAATTTTTTTATTTTACCTGTTCATATGTCACAAATATAAATACAATATAAGTTGTGTTAGGTATCTTTAGTATATTATATATCATAATTTTATTACTTTTTTTATTATTACTAATATTTTGTGCGTATTTTTCCTATTTTTGGGCCTTTTTAGTTTGTATCACTTTTTATTGAACTTATTTATGCTACCAAGGATAGTATAACGTAATGTAAGAATAGGATAAAAGCCAGCGGTATTGGAATATAAACTCAGTTGCTATAAGATATATTATATATTATTAAGCAATAACAATCAAATTTTTAAATCTTTATAAAACATGAAGAGCTTCAGCTATAAAGAATTATCCGAAGAGAAGTTTAAAAACCAAAAGCGGGAAGATGTTCCAAGTTATGTTCAAAAAAGCAAACTTATATCCATGCAGCACCGAAATAAAATTGGACTTGGAAAATAAAATTACAGATTTCGTCAAAAACTTAACAAAGCGCTACAAAAAAATTGGATGGAGCAAACAAAGATTTTATACCATGTTTGATAACTGGTTAAAGGACGAACTTACTGTCCAGGTATCTTCAGAAAGTACAAACCAAAACAATCCTGGCAGATTGTTTCAAAAAGATTTTAACGCTAGTCCAGTGAGAACAAAACGGATTCTTAAAAGTATTCAATGCCAAGCGATGAAAAAAAGTTCTCAAATGAAGAAGCATTAGCATTATTTTTGGATCTGAAGTTAATAAAACAGCAATATAAGCAGCTCAGATTGCGTGCGATCATATCATCATATAACTGCTGCTAAGAAGGATTGTTTGGACCTACAGAATCAATAAGAAACAACGACACTACACACAAAAAAATCCATAGGTAATATTACCTAAAATTAGAGTATAAATTTAACTATGAGCAAGGGTAGAATGGCATTTACGAAATTTTTTAGTTAATTTACCAAGAATTTTAGTTGATTTCTATGTTCGAAAAATCAACTAAATTGTTAGTTAAAATTCCTTATATACTTTGAAAAGTTAGCAAGGAAAGCAATGTAACGATTACAAATATTTTAGTTGAATTGACTATTTTGTTTTTGTTGATTTATTTAGTGCACACAGTTAATTCTACATTTTTTATAAGCCAAAACGTATACTAAGTAAATTTCGTAGCTTATTATTTAATTCTAAAATTTACATTTATTTATTTATATAAATTTTTACATGTTTACAATAAAATATGTTTATTTGCTATATGACCCAATATTTCATATTAGTCGAAACTGTAAATTTTTACGATGAGTGGTGTGTGATATATCAATGGTCAACGACCAAAAATTGGAACTGGAGGATCTTGCAGGAATATGTAACACAAACTTGGCATGAAATATATCGCTGCGAATATTAATGTAATGCATAACAAAATGGGTGGATGGATATTCTCTCTAAAAAATAAAATTGTTGGTAAAATTGATTCAGAATTTACATCAAATTACAAGTAAACATACATATATGTAATTTTTTAATTACCTTTACAAATCCTTCTTCAAACTCTTGTACACTTGTGGACATTGAATTAAGTCATTTAATGTCTCTGATATTGCAGTTGATAAAAAAGCTTGTTTAATAAAAAGTAAACAAAAACAACTTCATTTTTATTAAATTTTAAACTTATTCTACTATATTATAACAAAACAAATTAAATTTATTCACTTTTAATTATTTTATGTACTAAATAATATTTATATCTCTAATTTGGTGTGGACACACAATTAAGTTATTTCAAAATTGTTTGAAAAAATATCATTAAATTAAAATATTTTAAATTAAATATATTTTTAACAATTAATATTTAGTAGGAAATCCTTTCTGGCGAATTACTTCCACACATCTGTTTGGCATTGTTTTTACTAAATCGTTGCACTGTTGTGGAGTAATATTATTCCATTCTTCTTGAATAATATCCCAAAGTGAACGTTGGTTTATGAGTTTTCTGTCCGAAACGGCTCGTTTTATGATCCCCCATAGATTTTCTATGGGGTTTAAATCGGGACTTTGTGGTGGCCACTCAAGAACATTTATTTGATTTTCATCCAACCAAGACTTAACGACCCGAGATTTATGTTTCGGGTCGTTATCTTGTTGAAACGTCCACCCTGGTGGTAAATTTTCAGCATAATCGCCATTAAGGTTATTTTCTAATATGTTCTTATACATTTCACCGGTCATTTTACCATCTATTTTAATTAATGGACCCACACCAGACGAGGAAAAACACCCCCAAACCATCACTGATGACCCACCGTGCTTAACCGTTTTTTTGGTATAGTTGGGATTCAATTCAGCATTAATTGGTCGTCGTACATATGGCCTACCATCATTTCCAAACACATTAAATTTGGATTCGTCGCTCCAGACTATCATTTTCCAAAAATTTGAATCTTTATTGATATGATTTTTGGCAAACTGCAGACGTTTCTTAATATTCTTCTTTGACACGTTTGGCTTTCGACGTGCTATGCGACCATGATGGTTATTTTCGGCCAATCGTCTTCTTACAGTTCTTGCCGTTATTTGAACACTATATTTTGATTCCATCAGAGATCTAATTTGAGTGGATGTCAAAAATGGGTCAGCTTTACTCATTCTGACCAAAATCCGGTCTTCAGCTTCGGTCGTTTTTCGCGGTTGTTTTCTTTTTAAATTGTTAAAAGTTTTATATTTTTTATAATGCGTAATTGCGTTAACAATTTTGCCCCGGGATAATCCTAATGTTTGTACCACTTTGGCGATAGAAGCAACATTTTGGAAACAATTCCAAATGATCTCCCTTTCAGCGGGAGTAGTGCTTTTATTTTTACCCATTATTTAGAAAAATCAAACGACGTTATGGGGGAGGGTGCTAAAATATTTAAACTGTCCATTAGATCCATTTTTACAACAATTTACCTTTTTATTATATCCATTTACCTTTTAAAATTAAAATGACTTAATTAAATGTCCACCAAAATTTTGTTGAGGTTTCAAGAAATGTTTGACTATTAATAAAGCAAAGCACTAAAATTACAAAAATTCTTATATTTACAAATAATCCTAACGGAACTTTTTTTTGCATAAACATTGCAATGTAAATATAAAAAAATAAACAAGTTTTTTACACTTAAAAAAAAACTTGCATTAATAACTTAATTGCATGTCCACAACTGTATGTATTGTATATTACTCTGAAACTAAAAATTGCAAAAATAAATTTATTGTATACAAACCTTTTTCTCCAAATATATTTTCAAAATGACAATAAGTTGAAAAGGCATACATACAAAAATATTCGAAGAAGGTATCTAACTACAATAGTAAAATTAACATTGTTTTTAGATAAAATTCATTGTATAAATTAACTATTGGCATAGGTAATATAACTTATTTATTTAGTTTCATATAAAAATAATTTAACTTTGCCAGCTTAGGTAATATTACCGCGAATATTTTTTTGTGTGTAATAAAGAGTTAAGAAGTTTAAAAAAGAAACATGTTCAGGACGAATTTCTCAAATATGGGTTGATAATAGATCAACCAAAACAAGGATAAGGTAATACGAATGATAGGAACACAGCAAGAAGTTTCTTTTCAGATCCCGAAATAACAGGTGTTGATATAAATCTTATTTCAAGATTTAAAACAATTATTGATGTACTTGTGTGCAAGGAACAAATTGATGCTAGAAAATTTGGTAATTATGCGAAGGAAACTGCACGAATATATACAACCAAATATCCATGGAGAAATATGTCTGCAACTGTTCACAAAATCCTTTATCATGGAGAAGATGTCATTAAGCATCATTTAGTACCACTTGGAGATCTATCAGAGGAAGTCCAGGAAAAACGGAAAAGGGATTACAGATTTTATAGAGAGCACAATACCAGAAAAACATCACGAAATTCTACAAATGAAGATATATTTAATATATTACTGGCAACGTCAGATCCGCTCATCACTAGCATTCGAAGTCAATGGGAAGTAGAACATCGAGACTTAGATGAAGAAGCAAAAGGGCTGCTAAAGGACAAAAATAATTTAGAACTAAATATGGAATATTTGCAGGCTATTTTTCAACCGAATGAATAATAGTTATAATTTTCTTTTACTTATAAACATTAACAAAATTGTTGTTATTATAAAAAATAAAAATGTTTTTTCTTAATGTTATTGAAATAAAAAACAAAAAAAACTTTTAAAAATCGCAATTTTTTCCAAAAACATCGGGTTCTTTAAAACCCGGTTTTAGTGGAACCTGTTATACAATTGATAAAGTGGGAACCTGTTCTCAAAATTATCCAGGTTATTATTAAAATGTTTTTTATCTGCTTTTTTAATAAGTAAAAATGATTAAAAAAAACAAAAATTTCGCATTTTCATACTAAATGCTATACAAAAATTAAAAGTTCAACTTTAACCTTAAATTTCTTAACAACTGCTGAACCGATTTTAATGAAATTAAAACTGGAGAAAAATTCAAGAAGATATCTGTCCATCAAATATTTCTAAATACCTCTATCGGTTCAAAAGTTACAGAGTTTTGGCCGATGAAAAACGATATTGAGCCACTGTGCGTCGTACAGCGTAGGTCTTTCCAAATTACCTAACACATCCTTATGTTTTAGCAACATTTTATCCAAGTGCAACTTTTTTTCCTCCGTAAGTTGCGCACCATTGGTTGGTTTTAGAATCTCATACTCGAGTGAATATAATGGTGTAAATATTGGTTCGTCATCATCTTGTGGTGGTCTATATACGACACCACTAAAAAGACCAGTATCTCTATCGGGGGTCACCATATCAGGAGGAATTGCGTCCCTAAATATTGCCTGAATAGAGTGTGGTGAGTAATCATTCTCCTTACCATCCGAAACGTAAGTACAGCATATTCTCTTAGGGGTAATTTGCAATCGCCCTTTGACGTTTTCATTCATAACACGTTTGCTCGTTTCCGTAACTTTCATTGATTCGATCAGGTTTAAATTAAACGACCAAGATTCACAGAAATCAAACTGGTGAGTAGGACAATCTTCAAAGTACCAGTACCGCTGTCCCATATTTATGACTATCCTCAGGAAAAATAATAAACTGGATACTTAAACATCTTCCACCAATGCCAATCTTACAGTTAGTCGTCAGACACTTTCAATCACAGGAAGTACCATCCGCGAGAGATGCGTTGCAAATAATAGATTGATACTGACAGCTCTTAAAATCCATAATCTTCTTCAAATTTGTGCTTGACACGCTAGTCTTAGCACCTGAATCAAAATACGCCTGTCCAGGAACACTAAATAACTGCACATTCACCACTGGTATATTCCGGCCAATACACGAACCAAGTGAGTTAAAACTTACACCAACCGGTGAACTTCTACTATCCATTTTGCTGCAGTTGGGACAATTTGCTCTCACCACGCCTGGTGCATTACATCCATAACATGCAAACTTGGGTTTAGGTACTACAGGATCAATTACAGCTTGCGACTGTTTCGGAATCATGTCCTGTTTCTTAAAACAATTATCCACTGTATGTCCCTTTTTACGGCAAAAGGAACAGCGCTTATGACCACTTCTAACATTTGCTGCATCTGTGTTCACTGCACTACGTTCACTTAAAACATGTTCCGCTTCACAAGCATCCACTAATAATTCCTCGAAACTCTTAACTTTATGCCGGAAAAGTCGTTCACGAACTTGCGAATGAAGAATGCCAAACACCATATCAAGCTGATTAGTTTCCGACGGACAATGAAGCAACTGGGCAAATAATGCTCGTATCTTACGAATAAAAGACTCAGTTGGTTCAATCTTCTGCTGCTTCACCTCGTATACTTCCGCATAAATTCGCCATGCTGGTTTCGGAAGAGAAAACGACTCACACATCATACGTACAACATCATCAAAAATTTCCACATTAGCTTTCACACCACGCCACCATTCCGCAGCGTCACCCTCAAGAAGCATCGGCATACCATTAATAGCATCAGCGTCTGATATTTTCTCTACCAATTTAAACGTAGAAATGGCAGAAATAAATTCCTCGACTTTTGATGGATTTCTTTCACCACCATAACGAGTAGAACATCTACTAAATGAGACAGATTTTTCATTGGGTTTACCCACAGCACTTAAAAGTTGTTCAAATTGTTCCGTAGATAGCGTCACCATGATTTCGCTTGCTAAACGTTGACTTCTTCTTATACTTAAATCTGCCACGATTTTAAAATAATTTTATTTTTCTATATGGTCGTTGTTCACTGCCCCTTAGTTGGGCGCCAATTTGTAAAGAGTTTATAATTTTAAAATAACAAAATAGTCTTTATTTAATTTAATTATTGAAAGAAATGTATTTTCTTATATAAGTAGCTTTAAAAATAACGTTTCTTCACTGCAAGACAAGAATGAGCTTGTTTAACTCAAAGCAAATTGCAGCCACTATCGCGACCAGCGTTGCCAAATGTGCAGATTTATCTGCATTTTGCAGTTTTTCTAAGCATTGCGCAGTTTTGAAGTTTTTTGTTTAAAAAAGTAAGTTTTTCTGTAAATTGTGCAGATTTTGCAGTTTTTACATTTTAAATTTTTACTCTCAATTTTGTTATTTTAATTCCAATTTCTAAAGCTATAATTTTACCACATTAGTAAATATTTACAATAATAATAATAATATAAACTATAAAACAAACTTAAAGGTTTTGCTGCGGATGGTGCCAATGTAATGACTGGTGTTAGAATTCTGTTTCTGCAATGCTAAAACAAGATTGTCCAGGTTATTTATATTTAAATGTATTTGCCACTCGTTCGCTGTTTGTGCAAATTCAGCTTGTCATTTTTTGCCGAAATATATTGAAGTTGGTGCGAGGGATATATAAAATTTTACTCAAAATGGTGCAAATTATTTTAAGAATTACAAGTGTTACTGGATTATAATCCCAGAAAAATATTGCACCCTTCCCAAACTATCGCCCGAAGCTACAGTAAATCAGCTTCTGAGCAGATTAGGTGTCTTAAAAATATTTTTTTGCCACGAAGACATGGAAAAGTTTGATTATACACAAAGAATAATAAATTATTTGCATAAAGAATTTGAAGTGATATTAACAAACTAAACCGTCTATTTCAAAACGAAAGCTCACAACTACATTTAATAAATAGTTCAATTAACCGTTTATACGGCAACATTTTTGAATATATAGTAAAGGAAGAATATACATATATCGCACTGGTTCCTCTTTAATTTAAAAACTTTCAGTAGAAGCAAACAACTGTTTTTTTTTAATACATTAAAATGAAATTTGAAGACGGATACAATTGTATTTTTTGGCGAAAGATTAGAGAAAATGATGCAAGATTTTTACAGTGGGTAGATATGACCACTGTACATCAATTTCTTGCAAAAAGTGAAAATTTACCTCTATAGAGAGTCATAGAGGAACCAGTGCGATATGTTTAATGAAATTTAAAAAGATTGAATAAAATATTGAAGCTTTTTAGGAAGTCATAAAACACAAAACGTGGCGACGGATCTAAAGCTTTTCCTAATTTAAACAAGTAAGAAAGCATGGTCAGACAAGCCCGACCATATAATACTCTACAGTGTAGAGTCTACACTAAGTAAATGAGCAAAAACATTTTTCTTTTAAAATTTATATTCGTGAGATTTTCGGAAGTGGGCCTTATATGGGAGCTATGACAAATTATGGACCGATCAAAATGAAATTTGGTTAATGTTTATATGAAAGTTATTTATGTTGAATTTTTTAGGAGATTTATGCTCGTTAAAGTGATTATCGGAAGCAGGCCTTATATGGGAGCTATGACTAATTATGGACCGATCATAATAAAATTTGGTGACATCCGTATATATAAAACTTATTTGGAGAAAAACTTGTGTAGATACCTATATATATTAAACATTCATGACCGATAAAGTCCAATTTCGGGAGGACATTTGTATGGGGGCTAGGTGAAATAATAGACCGATTGCAGTCAGTTTCAATTGCGACCTGTACTTTGCGACTCAGAAAGTGATTCTGAGTCGATCGGTACACTCTAAGGTGGGTGTTAGACTAATATTTTTGGGCGTTATAAACATCCAATATACCCTCCCCACTATGGTGGTGTAGGGTATAAAAGCTGGTATATGCAATTTTGTCAGTACTTGTCGCTACTCCTAATGTTGAACAAATTTTTTTTCACAATTTAATAAGAATAAAACTAGGAACAGAACCAAAAGAAATGGCAATCAAATTTACCTAAGAAATGTACAAATCTATTTAATGGTGTTTTCTTTTCTTGCATAAATTATGCTTGTATTCTGCCTTTTGCACTTCTTTGTGTTCTTTTCTGAAAAAAAATGTAGTTTGGTAAGCGTATAACGTGTTCTTTTCAAATAATGTTGCCCTAAATCCCTGAAGATATGCTACAAGTTTCACCCTCAATTATATCTTATTTAAAAATTATTGATGTTTTTATTTTAATTTTTCAATTCAAACTTTGAATTTACTGCTTGTCAGAAATGTTAAATCAAATGTCAAAAATTCTACTAGCTTCCAGGCCTAGTGACATTTTATTACCGGTTTCTGTTTTGTCATTCTAAAAACCGGTTAACCGGTTTTATATTCAATTTTTATTTAATATGAAAATAGACAATTTGATAAGGAAAAAAGTGTTACATGTACAATTACAGAAAGTCAATATAATAGATTTTTTAAATCACTAGGCCCCCGTTTCCTGGCAGCTGGCGATTATAATGCTAAGCACACATTCTGGGGATCACGACTGATTACCCCTAAAGGTCGTGTTTTGTTTGATACAATTTCTAAAATGGGTTTGAATGTGATTTCGAGCGGCCAACCTACTTACTGGCCTACTGACCCGCGAAAAATACCGGATGTTATTGATTTTAGCGTGATGAAAAATATCCCTGGAGAAATGATTCAAGTTGAATCCTCGCTGGAACTATCTTCAGATCACTCACCCACTATTGTTACTTTATTGAGCCCCCGAGAAATTGTATCCCCGACTGGTAATTTAGCGATGACAGGCACAAGAATTAATTGGCTCAAATATAAAAAATACCTTAGTACACATTGCTCGGAAAACATACCGCTAAGAACACCAGAAAACATCGATCACTCTCTTATCAATTTCGATAAAAATCTCAAACTGGCTGCTCAACATGCTACCCAAACCCCCCGACAAATCAGATATAATAGAATTTATTCTGCAGATGTCGAACGGCTCTTAAATGAAAAAAGAAGAGTTCGAAGAGAGTGGCAATTGCACAGATCCCCCTAACTCAAATCGAAGCTTAAAGATTGTATAAAAAGACTTAAAAAGCTCTTGGAATTTCGAAAAATGGAATCATTGAATAAATATCTAGAAAGCCTGGACGCAACCCCGCAATCGGATTACTCATTATGGCGAGCCACAAAAAGTCTTAAAAGACCTGTCATATGTAAGCCCCCCTTGCGAAAATCAAGTGGCGGTTGGGCAAGAAATGATACTGAAAAAGGGAATCTGTTTGTTAATCATTTGAAGCAAGTATTTACCCCGAACACATCAAATGAAACTATTGAGTTGCCACCTGTTGTACCCCATTTTGGAGCAGCCGTACCCCTACGTTTTGAGATTCGAGAGATCGAAAAGGCTATTGTTGATTTAAACTCCAAGAAAGCACCTGGTATTGACAAAATCAGTAACAAGATGCTTATGGAGCTACCCCGGATAGCAATAAAAATAATTCTTTTTATCTTTAATGCTATATTACGCCTTGAATATTATCCTCCAGAATGGAAGGTTTCACTGGTTACCATGATACCTAAGCCGGGAAAAGATCACACAAAAGTAGAATCATATAGACCAATCAGCCTATTGTCTAATATATCAAAGCTATTTGAGAAGATACTCATAAACAAGTTGTACCCGATGTTAATTGAAAACAATTGTATTCCGAATCATCAATTTGGATTTAGAAGAAAACACAGTACTATCGAACAAACCCATAGACTTGTAAATATTGTAAGAAAAGCGTTTGAGGAAAAGAAATATTGTTCCGCTCTCTTTATCGACATTTCTCAAGCGTTTGATAAAGTATGGCATGATGGTTTAATATACAAACTGAGTCAAAATTTACCCGCAAACACACATAAGCTATTGAAAAGCTATTTAACTGGTCGAACATTTAAGGTTAAAGAAGGAGACTTTTTAAGTAGTCCCCAACCCATTGAAGCTGGAGTTCCCCAAGGCAGTATCCTGGGACCCTTTTTATATTTGATATATTCGTCTGATATGCCAACTAACAATCGCACGCATACATCAACATTTGCAGATGATACTGCTATTCTAAGCATTCATGAAAACCCTGAAGAAGCGTCTCGTTACTTACAAAATCACATATTTGAATTAGAAAAATGGTTAAAACAATGGAAAATTAAAGTCAACGAGCAAAAATGTACACATATAACATTTACATTGCGAAGAGAATCATGCCCTCCTATTCATATCAATAACCAAACAATAATCCAACAATCGGAAGTTAAATACCTCGGAATACATCTCGATCGTCGTCTTACATGGAAAAGTCATATAGATGCAAAATTGACTCAAATGAAATTGAAATCAATTCAAATTAATTGGCTCATTGGCAGAAACTCTACGCTTAGTCTAGATTGCAAACTTCTACTTTATAACATTATCATAAAACCGATATGGTGTTATGGCATACAGCTATGGGGCACGGCCTCAGCGTCAAATGTAGAAAAGATCCAAAGACGCCAAAACAAGTTTTTAAGAATGATTACAGTTGCCCCCTGGTATATCAAAAACGCGAATATACACAAAGATCTAAACGTGCCCCTTGTAAAAACTGAGATCACGAAAAATGTGGAAAAATATTTAAAAAAACTTGAAATTCACCCAAACCCACTGGCCCGCAACATATTAGATAACCGTGGCCACACTCGATTAAGAAGGAGGGACACAGCAGACCTAAGACTAGAAGGAAGAATGCCTATTTAATCAAAGCAACAATCAATAAACAATTTTTCGTCCGGCACTGGCTAGACTAATTAATTATAATTATTAGATATAAGATTTGAAATACTTGTTGTTAGTTCATTAAGTAATGAAGATACAATAAATAAAAAATTAAATTGAAAAAAAAAAAAAATGTACAATTGAAAACTAAATAGATTTAAACACAAAAGATTACCAGAATAATGAAATAAATAACAGCAAATAATAAACTTTTTGACTTTAATTCCATTTTTAATTTCATTCCTATCATATAAGCTATTACTTTGACTTCTAATTTATATATTTCAGTTTTGTGGACTCTAATAAGATATATGTTAAGAATTGTGTACTAAATTCCAAAATTTGACATATTTGAATATTTATGGTGTCTAATTTTATGCAATACTTTATATCTGTTACGAAATATTGTCAAATGCAAACATTATTTTTAAAATAAATGAATATTTTTAGAAAAGTTATCGAAATATTTTTAAGTAATATGTTCAAATATGCTTTACAAAGTATTTCGTTAAAATCGGTTAACCGTCTTAAAAAAAACGGTTTGTCAAAAATCCTAAAAGTTAAAGAAACTGAAACCGCTCGGTTTTACAAAGATGAAAAAACCGGTTTTCGGTTTTGGATACTCTAATTTAGATTCATAGATGAAAATGAGTGTTGTATACTAAATTTTGACTCTGACTGTATGTGATCATGATGATCTCCAAACTTATTTTTTTGTAATTTAAATGAATAAGTAGTAATGTTTTCAGTTTTATATATTATTTTCTTTTGATAAAGAATAGCGGTATTCACAATGTAGAGTAATTGGCCTAGTAAAAAAGCAGAAAAGCTATTTATTGACAAACATTTCAATTTCTAACGTATTTATACCCTACACCACCATAGTGGGAAGGGTATAATGGATTTGTGCAGATGTTTGTAACGCCCAAAAATATTAGTTTAGCACCCACCTTAAAGTATACCGATCGACTCAGAATCACTTTCTGAGTCGATTAAACGATGTCCGTCCGTCCGTCCGTCTGGCTGGCTGGCTGGTTGTCCATGTAAACCTTGTGCGCAGAGTACAGGTCGCAATTTTGAAGATATTTCGATAAAATACAGTACATATAATTTTTTCTGCCCAAGGACCAAGCCTATTGAAATTGGTTGAAATCGGTCCATTATTTCACCTAGCCCCCATACAAATGTCCTCCCGAAATTGGACTTTATCGGTCATAAATGTTTAATTTATATAGGTATCTACACAAGTTTTTCTCCAAATAAATTTTATACATACCGAATTTATGTTACCAAATTTTGTTATGATCGGTCCATAATTAGTCATAGCTCCCATATAAGACCTGCTTCCGATAATCACTTTAACGAGCATAAATCTCCTTAAAATGTTGGTATACACATAAAATGCAACATAAATAACTCTCATACAGACATTAATCACATGAGTAAATTTCATGGTGATCGGTTCATACTTTTTCATAGCTCCCATATAAGGCCCACTTCAGAAAATCACTCACGAATAAAAATTATTGAAATTTTTAAAGAATAATGATTTTGCTCATTTACTTGGTGTAGGGTATTATAAGGTCGGGCTTGACCGACCATACTTTCTTACTTGTTTAATTTTAGTTTTTTGATATTGTGCTCTTTTACTACATTACCAGGCCAAGTACTCTACATTGTGAATACCGCTAATGTGCTTTTGTTTTAACTGAGTTAAAAAAAATTTCATGTAAATTATTTGCTGTTAGCCACTTATTTGTCAGTAAACTTAAATGCACTTACCAGCATCAATGAGCGGGTAAGTGCATTAAAGTTTTTAAAAAATGTGCTAATTGCATAATTAGCTCGATAAAAACATTTTAATATTGCAATCAAAATTTTATTTTCAGAAAAAAAAAAATTAATTAATTAATTTGTAATTGATTAAAACAAAATTATGCACAAAATTATTTGTATGTCAATCTATCTTATAGTTATTTAAAATGCAATATCACGTAACTCTAATTTTTCAGTTTCAGAAACAAAACATTTTTTAAATAATATAAGCAATATTAAATAGTTACTTAATTTCGGTATTTTTGAGTCAACTGTTTTGAAATTTATTACTCAATCGTTCTAAACATTCATTGAGATATGTCTTTTGTAAAATATATCGGATTGTTTGTTAGTTACACGGGTTTTTATTAAATCGTAAAACTACATTTTTTTCAAAATAAACAAAAGCATATACAATTTGTACCATTAGCAAAAAATTGGTTGTTACATTAAAAAAATTTAGTATTTTTTCCCTTTTAGAACATTTTAGAATTATGTTGTTCACGTTTTAGCATATTTTGAAATTAGCTGGCAACACACTATTTGACGCCATCTAGTGACATATATTTAATTTAAGTTATTGTGTTGGTTAATTAGTTACTAGCATTATTTCAATACCAAGAAAATTAAATAATATATTAATTGCCTACTGTTAGGCGGTTATATTCTGCTTTTGGTGATATGAAAATAACCAGCTTTTTGAAATGTTCCAATTGGAATCCTTACACTATATTACTACTTATACTAGAGGTCTGCACAACACTATTTGTATGTGCGTAGTACACGTGCACTTGCGAAACAAATACTTTTATTCGAAGTGTCGCTAAAAAAGAGTACTCATTTTTTGAGTACAACAAAATCATCAAGAAACTATTTGTTGTTATTCGACTTTGTTCGGTGATTGCAAATGCATGTACCACTTTCTTTCTTATTTGAAAGTACAGAGATCTTTCATGTAGAGTACGTTGCGACAACTAAACTGAACGAAGTACTCACATGTACAACGTTCAGTTCAGTCTCACAAAGAAAAAATAACGGTTATGCTGAATTTCAATTCTTTTTATTAGGGATGCCAAATACAAGTTATTTTTATAATTCACGGTATTCTCTAATATTAAATAATAATAAGTAAAAATGAAATCTTATAATTTTAACTAATTAATAAAATAATGTTATGTTTTACATAGTTTCTGAAATATTTCTTTATAATAAAAAAATATGTTAAAATAATAAAGTATTTTTTTAAAATAGCAAAAAAAAAAAAAAAAAAATTTACCTCACTTAAAAATGAATATATTTTTCTTTTATTTACAACAAAAAAATAATATTAATAAACAAATCACATTTAAAGAGTTAAGCATTTATTTTAAATATGTATGTTTTTCAATATGAATAATATTGGAAATCATCACAAATACTCGTGGTACCACATGAAGTGCACATAGTAATTGTACTACATTTTATTTATTGTACTTATTTTTCGTGTATTTACTTTTATCGGAACTCGTTTATTGTGTCTACATATTTGTTGTTATTCGACAAACGACTATATCCTTCTCTTCACTATTTGCGCTCTAAAAGAGAATACATGTATTTGCTTTACGCGAAGTCGAGTATTACACGTGCAGTAAAAAAGTTATTCGATGCAGACCTCTAACTTATACAACATACTAATCTTGTCCATAGAAACAATAAAATAAAATTTTGAAATCTTTTGAGATTAACAAAACTTAACTACACAATTTTTAACAGTAATTCGGAAAAACACAATTGAAAATGAGAATTTTCATTTAAAATTCCGAAAAGAACAATTGAAATTGACAATTATAATTCCAAATTCGGAAAACAACAATTGATACTGAGAATTTTCATTTAAAATTCGGAAAAGAACAAATGAAATTGAGAATATTATTTTAAATTCGGAAAAAAACAATTGATAATGAGAATTTTCATTTATAATTCGAAAAATGAAAATTAAAATTCGGAAAAGAACAACTGAATTTGAGAATTTTTACATTAAATTCAAAGAAGTTCAATTGAAAATAAGAGGTTCTTTTAAAGCGGCTGCTGTAAATGAGTATGTCAATGATGTTTTTTTAAAATGAAAGGATTTGGGCAACAAGCTTTCGGAATAAGTAGTAGCTTATGACAATGCTCCATGTCACAAGAAACTTGATAGATTTGCTATGGTTGAGCTCATATTCACCAATGCTCAACCCCATTGAAACAATATGGTCAAAAATAAAAGTACATGTGAAATCTAAAATTAATGTACCTAACACCAAAGTATATTTATACAAGTACATGCAACTCTACAACAAATCAACAATAAAAAAAACAACATTAATTTTGTTTGTGTAAAACATTGTGAGATTGTCAAAAATTGTTTAATATTACATACAAAAATTGTAAACAAACAGAAAGAAAAACAACAAAGTAAAGAATTTTGACAATCTCAAAAGTATTTACAAAGGAGAAAATAATGAACAGCTGATCACTTGCATGTACTTGTATAAATATACTTTGCCTAACACCTTTCCACACAACGTGGGAGAACAATGACTATGTAATTTACCTAGAATGTTTGATAGATGAAGCCATTGCTCAAATAACAGGCAATAGAAATGCAAAATATGCCCGTTGGTCATTAATTTGTTATTGTTTAAATGTTTGATTATTATTAATTTTTAAAAATTTCTAAGTTCTATTTTCAATTGTTATTTTCCTAATTACAAATAAAAAATTCAAATTTTCACCTGAGCTTTTCCGAATTATAAATTAAAATTCTCATTATCAATTGTTCCTTTCCGAATTTCAAATGAAAATTCTCATTTTCAATTTTTCTCTTCCGAATTATAAATGAAAATTCTCTCTAATTGAAAATGAGATTTTTAATTGTTTTTTTCTGAATATTAAATGAAAAATCTCAATTCCAATTGATCTTTTCGGAATTGAATTGAAAATATCTGATTTTCAATTGAAAAAGGTGTAGTTTTAGAAAAAAAAAAAAATAATAATAAAATTAAAATTTTTAATCGCACGTATGAAGAAATGAAAACCTAATAAACTGATTTTGTTTATGCTGCAATATTTTAAACTATTTGAAGGGCATAAATAATGATTAAAATTATATATAAAATATATTTTACATTTCTAAATTTAAGAGACTTAGGGGGCTTTTTTGTACTAGCAAATTGTGACGTATATACAATTATAGAAGGTGACTACAGAACTACAACAAATACAACATGTACAAAAACAACAGGTACTTTGTTTTTGTTAAAAGATAAGTGAGCTGTCAATGTTGCCTGTTGTTGTTTTTGCTTTTGGGTTTGTTTTATTTTTCGCCACAACAAACACAAGTGATTTGACAGTTCTCTTGTCTATGCAACTGAAAGATAAAAATCAGGTGTTTTTCTGAGGTCACCTTCTATAAATTCGCCTTGGTATAAATGCAAGGACATTTTTGTAGGGGTTTTAAAAGAGAATCGAAAAAAACATGACTTTAAATCAAAGAGTAAATGTCGAAAAAGTTATAGCCTATTGACGCTTCCAAGTAAAGATCTATCTACGTTCCAAATTTCCATGAAATCGATTTAGCCGTTTAGGCGTGATGCTCAAACAAACAAACAAACTTACAAAGACATTTATATATTTATATGGATATGGATTTATGTAAAAATAATACATATGCACAGTTATATTCAAAAAATTTATAATAAACTAATAGGTATTAAACATAATTCCTACATTATATATACATATTATTGTATTTGACAGAGTTGCGGGTAGTGCACTAAATTTTGAGTGTACCTCGAATCATTTCACTTGCACTTAATATATGGGTAAACATTTAATTTTTCTCGATTTATCGCATAACTAACATTAGTAGTACAGTGCTCGCGACGGCCCAGTTATCGCGACGGCTTAATCTATATAATCTATATCTATATAAATATATAAATGTCTTTGTAAGTTTGTTTGTTTGTTTGTTTGTTTATTTGTTTGTTTGTTTGTTTGTTTGTTTGTTTGTTTGAGCATCACCCCTAAACGGCTGAACCGATTTTATTGAAATTTGGAACGTAGATAGATCCTTACTTGGAAGCGTCAATAGGCTATAAATTTTTTCAATACTTGGACCAGAAAGGGATAAAAACGGGGAAAAACGGGTAAAATTGGTACCTTTAGTTTTTAAACAATAATTACTAAACGGCTGAACCGATTTTTACATCGACAGGGGTAGCGAAGCGCACCGGGTCAATCTAGTAAATATATAAATGTCTTTGTAAGTTTGTTTGTTTGTTTGAGCATCACGCCTAAACGGCTGAACCGATTTTATTGAAATTTGGAACATAGATAGATCCTTACTTGGAAGCGTCAATACTTGGACCAGAAAGGGATAAAAAGGGGGAAAACGGGTAAAATTGGTACCTTTAGTTTTTAAACAATAATTACTAAACGGCTGAACCGATTTTTACATCGATAGGGGTAGCGAAGCGCACCGGATCAAGCTAGTTTTTAATATTGCAGGTTCTATAATCGCGACAGTTTAGGAAAAAACGGGTTCTATTTTCGCGACTTTAAAAAATAACTGCTTCCACACTTGCTTGTCGAGAAGGGAACACATTTGGAGCTTAAACTAAAAATCTTCAATTTCAAAAATGCAGTTCAGATTCTAGCAACGTCTTGGAATAAAATATCAATGTCCAATATCCGAAAATCCTGGAACGCCTTGCTCGAATTCAATACTAAATGAATTGAAGATTTAAATATTTTGCAAAATATAATATAATATAAGAAGATCTTTCAACGATTTTTTCACGAATGCTGACATAAACAACTGAATTCAAGAAGAACTTAATGGGAAAGTAATGAGGAGCAAATGGAATTATCAAATACGGTATCGGAGGATTTATACGATAGTGGTCATGTTATAACATCGATAAAAATATGCATGCAATGGCTTTGGAAAATGATAAGCGGACAACACACAGTGGGGGAAATGAAAAAAAAGTGGAAATAAATCTGTAACTTCTAAACGAATAGCCCGATTTTAATAAAACTTCCCATGGCTATAGAGGTGGTATTGATATGTTTAAGTTTTTAATTATGGCTTATAAAACCAAGGGGAGCCAATAATGAGACTATCGGAAAAGAAAAGATATACATATTATATATCAACGTGCAGCAAATTATGTCCTCTTTTCAAAAATTTACAAAATTTTTAAAAATTAAAAAAATTATAGAAGACTTCTTTCAAAAATATGGAAAAAAATGGTAGCTGATTTTTCTGGAAATTTTTAATTTTTAAAATGCAATTAAAGTTTTGTTTATGAATCGTTTATAATGAAATTGTACACTTATATAGAAACTTTTGATCGAAATACAAAAGTGAAAAAGAAATTGGTGAAATATTTTTGACAATCCCACAATTCCCAAAAATATTTAAAAAAATCCCAAAATTGTGATTTTTTTGATTTTGAAGGCACCAAGCTCGCGGCTATGAAATCCCTTTGCAGAATATTGAACAACATATTGGGACATACAAAACAGATCTTAATTTTTTGAAAGCAGCTATGCGATTTGAGAAAATATTGTCTAAAGTTGAAATTAACATAAAAAATAGGTCGACTTCGGAAGGCTCTGGACTACGCAATAATAAGAATTTCGATATTATTTTGCTTTTATAATATTTCCCGTAATATTATCTTTCAGAAAAATATAAATACATTAATTATATTTTTCTTATTTTCTGTATAATTTAAAATTAGTGTAAGTACTTTTTTCGAAAAAAAAACGACTTTTTTATTTATTTTTTTAAGTTTGAATACACATAACTTTTGACTCAGTAAAGGTTTTTAAACAATTTTTATTAAATATAGCAGACAAAGGTAGGTAAAAAATATAAAATATTAGTTTTCAAATGCAAATAACTCGTAAATTGTAAGAGATAATATTGTTACGAAATTGCAAAAACGATTTGAATTTAACGGTCTGTAACTACTGCCTGCATCTTATCAACAATGTTGATAGCATGCGGTTGATTAGCATTGTTTGTAAGTATGGCAGCACTATATGTTTAAGCTGCTATCATTAAGATCGAAAGCTCTAGAATTCGAATGTACTAGTATGTCCGTTAAGAGCATTGTAGACGATTCCCGAGAGATGGCAGTGCGTGTAGTTGCAGTCGTGAGTTGAGTTGATCATTGTCGCTGTTAGAGTTAACATCAATTGTAATGTACATGTGTGTTTGTACATTATAAATTTTGTGTGCATTTCTGCGAATTGATAAACGTGTATAAAGACACTGAGTGAATATTTGAATTGTTGTGTACATTTTAAATAAATAAAGAGTTGTTACAATCTTAAACAACTAAAACTACTTTTTATTTGCAATCAAAAGTATCCGGTTTATTTAAAGGAAATAAACCCCGTTTTTAAAAAGTTAAAACTTAAAAATATATAAAGTGTAGATTCCATATATATAAAAATCTTTAAAATCGGATCGCAAAGAAAAATTTTGCATCATTTTTAATTTTTGATACACCCGAGATGCCCCAATTTGGAGCATTCTGACTCGGTCCTCCCTTGGTGTCAAAAGCTCAAATTCTAAAGTTCTAAATACCAACACCTACTCTATAGCCATTAAAATCGGGCTATTCGTTTAGAAGTTACAGATTTATTTCCACTTTTTTTTCATTTCCCCCACTGTGCAACAGCACTATATGAACTACGTGATTCAGCTGTTATTTTAAAAAATAATTTGCCAAAGAAAGCTACTCAAATACTTGACTATGAACACTACCTAGTTTTTTAATCTTTCAGAAATAAAAATAGCTGACCCTTATGGATTTTCATCTGCTGATGATGATAGCGTCATTAGTTTTTTCCTACCAGCTCTAGTTTTAGAGATATTTGTGACATTTGCATAATTTACACCATTTTTTATTATTAGGTCAGTACTTCGCGATCGGTCCTCGAAATCTCAAAATACTTTCTGGATTATTTATCTCCTCAAAAATATCTTTGAATATATCATAATAACTTACTGCTAAAATTCTTGTGTTTTTATTTTAGTCCTTAAAACTTTACTCTTTTTTTTGTAAATTTTCTGAAATACAACTTTAGTGATTACAATACAACTTTAGTTTTTTTCTACCACCTCTTGTTTTAAAGATATTGTACATAAATTTAAAAAAATAAATACTTTAAATTTCCCTTTTAACTCCATTCAAATTAATTGGATTTTTATGTACAATTTATCATTAATAACATAATGGCTAAGAAGCAATGACGTTGTATTTTCAATCATCAACATGTGTTAATTATACTGCTTGCAGTGTTTTCGCTCTCACAATTGATTGCCATTTTCTCAATCACTTTTAAATGCCGTTAGCAATAACAACTCAAAAATGATTACTGTGTTTTGATTTCTATGCAAAGTATTCAAATGATTCACAAAAGCACGATGATAAGTTGAATGTATTGTACAAAATGCGAGTGGTTCAAGAACTAAATTTCGTCTTATTTTGATACAATGAACTCCGAAATAATAAAAATAATTGAAAATGGTGTTTTTCTTATTTTAAAAAATAGAAATATGTAAGAAAAATCCCTCTAAATACAGTCTTAAATTATTTCAAACATACTCATATAGGAAAGTGTATATTAACTCAAAAACCTCTTCTTGTATTCATAACACTCATATTGATTCGCTGCTTTTGTGAATGGTAATAGTTTACAGAATATGTAAGCAATTACATGCATTTGTAACAAAACACCATTTGGTGTGGTGAATCATACAATGACAGTTTTCCTTTAGTTTATGTATAGTGATAACTCAGTATTCATTTGTGCAAAATAACAAATATGTCATTTGAATGGTATTCATGCACATCTCTGGTTGATAGTGAGGAGCAATGTGAAAGATACACGAGTAATGGAGCATTTCAGGTAACGATATATAGAGTCAAATGTAGAGCCTTTATTTGCGATGCTCCGGCTCGAGCATTTGTGATTGGGATTAAAGTATATACGGGATATCACAGCTGCCCAAAATGTGTGCAAAGGAGTTCTTTCATTAATCACAAAATGATTTACAGAATTGAGAATCATAATCCGCGAATGAATAAATAAAATTATGTTACGTGTCCCAATAAGCATTGTAATAGTGATGCCAACTAACTCACCGGCACACCGAGGGAAGGTTCCAACACACTATTACAACCCATAGGACGAGCACAAAAAAAAGTGATATCAAAAATCACAAAAAAAAATCTATCATGAACAACTTCTACATCGAAAAATAGTTATAGCCACACTTACCTCACACTGTTGACCTTACAATCAGCGTTACCGTTGGAAAATTTTGAAAAGTCGCACAAAAAGGGGATTCTTGAAGAAAAAGTCGCACAAAAAGGGGATTTTGGAAATAAAAAGGAGCAACACTTTTAAAGGAAAAAAAGTAAACAAAATTAGATAAAAACTTTTTTGTTGAATTTTTTAATGATGTTAGAGTACATATAGACAAATTCATTTTCTTTTTTTTTAATTTTTCCAAATTTTTATAATAACGATTTGCCAAAAAAGACTATGTAATAAATAACAAAAACTTAAAGAACATTTTTAATTTTGTTACAAATTATTTGTTGTGATTTGTTGTTTTATACAAATTTATAAATGTTGGTCACAATTTAAAAAAAGCAAATGATAAAAAATGTGTGAACAACATATATTTAAAAATAAAATTAAATATTATTTAAATCACTTTTGGTATTTTCTTTTTTCCGTAACTTTGAAAATTAATAGCAAAAAAAGGAACACAACAATTATTAAAATTAAAAAACAGTCCATTAAAAGTAAATAAAAAATTATACAAAATTACTAATTTTGTAACAAATTAAAAACTATATAAAAAGATAAAATTAATGAGATGCATTTCAAACAATGACGTTAAAGCATAAATATATACTTATATTAAACTGAGATCACTGTTACATCAGTTTATTTAGAAATACAGAAAATTATATAAAAGTACTTATTTGGTTTAAAAGAAATTCAATTCGTGTTTCAAATTATATTACATTTGATTAAATTATTTTTTTGATAAATTACATCTTTATTTCTTTATGAGTTCATCACACGGAATCCAATCTTCTAGGTCCATATCTAATACATTTTGAGCCGAAAGCATGGACTCGCATGAGTCCACTTTTATTGTTTTTAACGTGAGTTTTGAAAATACTCTTTCCGTCGATGTACTACTATGTGGCAGAGTAAATACATATGTTACAAATTCATATTAATTATAATATAAATAATCATTAAACCTGTTTTTTAAACTACCAATTTGATGCCAAAATTCTTCTGAGTTTGTAATTTGAAACATAGTATCATATGTTTTGTCATAAATTTTTGATTCTAACATTTTCAATTCTTGTATAAATATATCTGGTTGAGTAATTACATCTTTGTATTCTGAAACTATATCATAGTCATTAATCTCCTTATTTGAGCTTAGAAAGAATGGATCTATATATTCTAAAACTGACATTTTTTTATTATTTATATCAATTCTTGTTACTATTTCATTACAAAGCTTTTGGTAAAAATTTTAGATATTTGTTTTTATTTCAATGGTACAACTTTTTGATATTATTTCGATACATAAATCTGCCTCAGCCTCATGTCCAATATACAGTGGTGGCCATGAGGTTAGCACCTCTTCGATTTTAAAGTTATTAATAAATTCCTTTTTTAAAAAATTTGTAAAAATGTCTAATAAAATATCTTATATCAAGATAAATTTGCGAGGATTCGCTTTGAAAATTCATATTAAAGCAAAAAGTTATTTTTTTTTTTGAAAAAGGGGAAAAAAAGGGGCAAAAATATTAAAAAGTGTCAGATTTAGTTCATTTTAGTAAAGGGGCACAAAAAGTGTCAACGGTGCTGAAAAAGGGTCAAATTGCGACTTTAGTCGCTCAACGGTAACGCTGCTTACAATTAATTAAAATTAAATTTAAAGTTCAAATTATGCGGAAGGGTATATAAGATTCGGGGCAGCAGAATATAGCTCTCTTACTCGTTGTAGTTAATTTCTGTGGTTTGCCGACAGCGGTTCCAATTGTAATCAGTTTTTAGTTAGTTGATCATATATTTATTTGAGCTAGCGAGCGATTGCATTTTATATGAGAAATATGTATTTGCAAGCTAATAACAAAAAAAAAAATATTTGCACGTATAAATAAAATTACATATGTAGAATATTCAGTTTAACAGCAACAATCATCATCGTCATCATCACTTTAATGCTAATTATACGATATTTATTGTTGTATTCTGTACTTGTATGTACATATGTATACATGCATAAGTATAATATAAATAGTAGAAATCGAGTCGTTTTTGTGTCGTCGGCGGCTGCTGTTTAGTACGAATATTTTAAAGTCTTTGGAGAAACTCTATGCTGTCTAAACTTTAGTTCTCTTTATATTGTGAATACGCTGGTTTCGTGTTTGTTTTTATCGTTTATCGTGTGAGGTGTACGACGCTAGAGAAATTAAATTTAATACAAATTATACAAGATTTTCCTATAAATGAATATGCCTAACAAATTTAGAGTTTGAAGAACAAACAACCAAATTTAAAACTCCAACGACCTTCAAAAACTTTGCTTATAATAAGTACTTATGCGCACACAAAAACTTACATAAAACAAATCGATTGAATATTTACTACTTACCTACTTTTTTTTAAACTTGAAAAGAAAAAAAAAAAATAAAAGTGAAATCATCATCATGGATGAAGAAAAAATGTGGAAGAATTTCTATGAAAAGTTACAAGAAACCAATATGAATCCTCAAACTGAGCATGAGTGCAAGTAAGTACATACATATTTACATATGTATATAAAGAGAAATATCTTTACATTCGTATTCATATTACTCATATCAAGGCGGATTCAAAGGGTGATAGTATTTTTATATCTTGTTTGACAGTACCTAGGAAAAATTTCATATATAAACTATAATCAGCTGGGCTCGTGACAAGGGCTGCCAGATAAATTTGAAGAACAAATCGGCAAAACATTTTTCGGAAATACATGTGAACAGAGTACTAGGGTTCTATAAGTCGATTGTTCGATTGTTCGAACAATCGACTTTTTGCTGAAAAAAGTCGAAAAGTCTAAGTCGACTTTTTGGTCACAAAAAAGTCGAACATTCGATTAGTTATCACAAAAGTCGATAAAAGTCGAATAGTCGATAAAAGTCGAAAAAAGTCGATAAAAGTCGAAAAAAGTCGATAAAAGTCGAAAAAAGTCGACTTTTAAGATTGTTAAAAAAATTTTTAATTGCAACATTATACTAAAACAAAATATGCACAGAATAACATAATAATTTTATGTTATTGCAATTTGGTACACTTACATTTTTTCTAGTGTATGCAAAAATAAATAATAAGTAAATGTTCATAAAAAAAATGCTCTTTCTACATATTATATATTATCGCTTTAATACATTTAATTTTTATTGCTAAAATTAACAGAAGGCGCATCAATAAATGCAGAAACCATGTATTTTTTACAAAAAATGGTAAAAAGTGGAAAAAAGTCGAAAATAGTCGGAAAGTCGAAAATAGTCGAAAAAAGTCGAAAAGTCGAAAAAAGTCAATTTAACTAAAAAGTCGAAAGTTCGAAAAGTCGACTTTTCATAAATTACCAAAAGTCGAAAGTTCGAAAAGTCGACTTTTTAAAAATCGAAAAAAGTCGAAAGTTCGAAAAGTCGACTTTTTGTTTTAACTATAGAACCCTACAGAGTACTAGGCTTAACACTAAATAAAAACCAACCAAAATAAAAAATATTTCCAAAAATCCCCAAAAACTGCAATTATTTCAGAATACTCAGAAAGGAACAATTTCTAAATGTGTAGTTATGTTAAATAGGTGAAAATTAAGACAAAAATCGGCAAAATACCAATAAATTAACAAGTATGGCAGGCCTGCTCGTGATAACAAGTTATATTATGAATGTTGTTTGACTCATTTTGAAAGGTGTTAAAAAGAAAGCAACAAAAACACAATTTCTTTTGTAATATAAAATCAGGGATGGACAATTTAGATTTCTTAATTATAATAAACCTAAACACGAATGTGGGATTTTTTTAATTTTTTATTACACTATGCTACACCGAAAATATGCAGTGGTTCTCATATAGCAATTCTGTTCTATTGGAGCCAATACGTTGTTTTGAAATTGATTTTAAAATTTTTTCTTTTATTTTAAAGATATATGTTATAAATTTTAAACTAAAAGAGTTTAAACAAGTAAGGAAGTATGGTCGCTTATGCCCGACCATATAATACCCTACACTAAGTAAATAAACAATAACATTTTTCTTTTAAAATTTCAACAATTTATATTCGTGAGTGATTTTCGGAAGAGAAACTTATATGGGAGCTATGACCAATTATGGACCGATCACCATGAAATTATGTCGTGCGTTTTATCTATATTTTTTATACCTTTATAAATTAAACATTTATGACCGATAAAGTCCAATTTCGGGAGGACATTTGTAGGGGACTAGGAGAAATAATGGACCGATTTCAGCCAGTTTCAATAGTCCATGGGCCGAATTTATCGAAATATTTTTAAAATTGCGACCAGCTTTAAGGCGGGTGTTAGACTAATATTTTTGGACGTTACAAACATCAGCACAAACGTATTATACTCTCCACACTATGGTGGTTTAGGATATAAAAATGGCTGTACTACGTTCGATTACTTTTCAACAAATTTTAATTTTCTTCACATTATAAGTTGCTCGTGAGGCAGCAAAATATTTTTTGTTTCCTTTTATTAATAAAAGAGCATGAAGTAGCTTTCCAAAATACCGAAATAAAAAAAATCATTTAAAAATGTATGAGTAATACAAATTTTTGTGATATGTTTTTTGAATTTTTCGACTTTTTCATTCATAACATAAATTGGAGCGGAAGGCGTTTTTTACTTGTCAAAAATTCTCATGCATACCGAAATAACGCGACGGCAACGCTTTGCAATTGGAAAATCCGATTTTGACAGCGCGTTTAATAGTGAAGTTACAATAAATGTAAACACATACATACAAAAGGTGAAACAAATATTCAAGAAACTCATTTTTTAAACTTTAATATTTAGTTTTTTTGATAAAATGTTAGTTTACAAATCACAAAAATCAGAAACACCAATGTACTTTATTGTTTAAATAATCCGGGTTGTTATATTTATTTTTTTGATAACCTTGTTTTTATTGTTTGGCGTAGCGTTGCCGCTTTTATTTAGGTATGTCATTTCAGCGTTAAGGCTAAGCGGAAAAATACGTTCCGCCTTACGCTTTTATTTAGATAGGCCAGTAAGCTCATCCTGCATACTGACTTTAAACTGCCGTAACTCAGCCATTTTCCAACCGATTTTTAAAATTTTTTCGGACTATTTTCATTAGCAAAATTCAAAATTTACAAATGAAAAACACGTTTTATTATATTATAAGGTAATTTCCAAAACCAATATATATTATTGGATTTTATTAATTTTTTTAAATTGTATTACAATAATTGCTTCAGATGAAGTTTCTAATCCATTTTTTGGAAACCTTAAAATATTATTGGATTTTATTATTTTTTTTTTTTAAATTGTATTACAATAATTGCTTCAGATGAAGTTTCTAATCCATTTTTTGGAAACCTTCCACATAATGATCCAAAAGAGTTATACTTCAAATGACTGCATATTTCTTTCATTTTAAAAGAAAACTAAATAAAATTTAAATAAAATTATTAGAATGGAAAACGGAATCATGCAAATGCGTGGTTTTCGTAATATGGAGCCGCACTTAAGGATTTATCCGTTTAAGATTAAGAATTTCATCCAATCAGTGCCATACGTTTGGCGTATTTCATTAGAAACCCGTATCTTAATTATAATTAATTACTCATTTAGTTTTAGTTAAGTACATCTTGTTAGAAAGACACACACAATTTTATACAAATGTATGTACCTAAAATATGTACCGAACAAATAAAAAAACCTATTCAGAAAAAAAATATTACTAAGATGATGAGGTATTATTGATATTCAAATGAGTACTCAATAAATTTTGAAAATCAAAATATGTAGTACCATATGAATTCCTATAAATATCTTAAAAATTTATGAACATGTGGTATTAGTTATAGTTATTATCATCAAATATTTTTAGAAATGATTAATTACAAACGTACTGATTGTTCCATACCTGCACTAAATGTTATATACATAGAGTAAATATACATAGAGCGGAACTAGAAAAAACTCAAACCAAAAAATTACTTAAAAATGTTACTCATACGAGTGTTGTTTTTGTTTTCACATAGTTTTTTTTACTAATACATTCTCACCACTTAGGTTTTTGACAACTGAGTTAGGAGAGTTTCCGATCTATGTGTATTTATCTATGGCAGAGGTGCCCAAAAGTTCCTTATGGAAGAGCAAACACCAATACATTTAAAGAAAAACTAATTTTTATGCAATTTTTTTTGTTGTAAAAACCAAAACATACAAAGAATAAAGAAAAAAATACACACTTTTTGAAACAATATCATACGATAAACAAAAACAAAATCTACATTGATGATCGCTGCGTCAATGTTTACCAGCAAAGCATACGAAAGTGTTGTTGTTTTCCACTTGTGTGTGTACATTGAAGAACGATAAAAAAAAACCAACAAGACAAAGTTGTTTGTGTATTTCATATTACTAGTGCCTGAGTGTTCTATTGAGTATAGAAACACACAGCCTATAGCAAAGAGCATTTACAAAAACAAATGAGCACCAAGAGTATAGGGCTTGGGCATCATTGATCTATGGTTATATATACAACACACTATACTTGGGTGGGAGTATTGTAAATCTGTAAACATTTTGTGACAAGCTAAACTATTGGAAACTCTGATCGAGTTTACTCCCACTCAAAATAAATCGAAACTAATACCTTGATTACAATTGGACAGGACACATTTTTTTCATTTAGTTTTTTCTCATTCGTTTTTGAACTTGCCTAAACCTTTTACAATTGCTGTTCGTGAGTACGAACATTTTCATTATCAAAAGCATTTAAACATTGATGTTAGAAAAATTATATGAAGCACAACATGAAAACTGCGAAAAGTGGAAAAGTTAATAAAAAAAATGTCTAGTACAGATAAATATATTTTGACAACGTGTCGGTCGACAGCTACAACGTAAATACTAATAGTTTAAAAAATTAGGAAATCTATCACACTATCCATTTTTTTTAACGCACACATAATTTGACTAAATCGGCCAGTGAATAATTTAACAGAAATTTTAATCAGCCTCGTAGGGTATAACGTGAATGTTCTTTGCCGACAATATTTGTTTATAAACTAACATATAAATGTATCTGTATTTGTTCTACATTATTTGTTGTTAGTCAGCGGCATGAGTAAACAATGAATTCTATTCACAGATCCGGTTTTTTCTCTTAGTACTCATTATTATACATATTCGTACATGTATGTATGTAATTATTTATGTGATCGTTGATATTTAACGAGAGTGTGTAAGAAATTCTAAATGACCAAAAACCTCTTTACGTATACATGTACAGCAAAGCCAAATCAAAATAAATATAAACAAAAGTTTTGTCCACAAATCTGACATAATTACTAGACATGTCGTGATGGTTAAATAAAATAATGTTTGTATTTACGATGAGCACGACTTTATCAGTGAATAAGCTGTAGTCACATTATCTAGAGTTGTGCCGCTCTGAAATAAAATGTGATACAGCTAAAAACTTGTACTACTTACAACTACCAAAATTTTGTTTCACTACAATTTTGTTTTACCAAAAAAAAATTCTAAAAATTCTAAATTATATATCTATGTCCGTCCTTCTTTTTTTTTTTTTTTTTTGGCTCGATAGGGCCTTCAGGGAAGGACATACCGATTTGAAATTTACCACGAAAATATTCTTTATTGACCAAAAAATGTTTGGTATTGAAAATGGGGCAAATGGGTCAAGGAAAACCGGATTTAAGGACCAAAATGTGAGACATTTTGTAAAGAACATTTTTCGAAGCAATATTTTTATGTTGCTGATGCACGAGGGAATGTTTTAGAAAAGTTTAAGACCCAAAATCAGAAAATTTTCCCAAAAAGTTCTTGGTATGGCAAACAATATGCAGTTGCGGCAAAAGAAACCGAACATTTGTTACAAAGGGCTCTATAAATACCGAAATTTACATCAAGGAATGTTTACAAAAGAAGACGATTCCATTCATAAGTCTTCTTAATGTGTGCACTTATTTTTGGCCTGTTTTGGTATCCAGGCACTACAAGAACAATAATGTAGTATTTGTACCAAGAGAGGCAAATCCTCCAAACTGCTTGGAGGTAAGGCCAGTGTAGAGATATTGGAATCTTGTTAAAAGAGAAAAAAAGCTGTCCAAAAGTTTGGTAGATTTTAAACGGAGAAAAACCTTAATGGAAGGTTTTCCGGAAAAGGTTCATAAATTCATCACTATTGATTAGAACTATAAAAATTATATTTTTTGTAATTTGTAATAATAATTTCAATAAAATAAAAAAACTAGGTTTAGTGGTTTCTTTATTATTAACATTTATGTATGTTAAGATTTTTTTGCAATTAAAATTCTTCTTTTTTCGTTCTGGTGCAGTGTTGTCAGATTAGGGGATTTTCCCCCAAATTGGGGATTTTATTTTGAAAATGGGGATAAATAATTGGGTTTGGGGATATGGGGAACAGTTGGGGCAATATTGTATGTTATGGGGATTTTATGAATATTTTTGGGGAATTTTATTTTACTTTTTATTTGTTTGTTTTAGTTTTCGTATTTATGGAATTGTTCTAAATATTTAATTTATGTAAGAGTTTGTTTTAAATCGAAAGAAAACATTGGAAAACAAATTTAAGACTGCCAAGTCTTCAAATTGCAACAATATGCTATTTGACATTTTATATTGGCAATCCTTGTTATTATGTATTATCAATAGATAATATTTTATTCCTAAAAAAGTGATTTGATAAGGGGTTTTAATTTTTAAAAATTACCCCCATTAACACGAATCCTGGTTAGGCGTTAACTAATAGTTATACTGTCGGTTAAAATTATTTTTGTATGAAAACTGTCAGTATACTTTAACCCCCAGTAACACGACAGTGTTAAAGTATTTTCTCTTTTTAAAAGTTAAAAAACTAACAAACTCTAGAATTAAAAAAACAATATCTGAATGGTTTAGTAAATACAAAATTGTATTGCTTATGGAATAAAACCAGAAATTTTAATTTATAAGTTTTATTTTTTAAATTATTTTACATACGTACATAAATAAAATTAATTGTAGTGCAAATAATGTATGTATGAATTAAAATTAGACTATTATTTTTACTGGGGATTTTTGGGGATAGCACAAACTGTTTTTTGGGGAATTTCGGGGATGAAAAATTTAAATTTGGGGAAAGTCTCGAAAAAAATCTGGGAACCCTGTTCTGGTGTTTGTTTTTCTTTCTCTCCACCATTAAAGAGCACAAGTGAAATTAAATAAACAGAAATTACTCTTTATGAGTTTCTCAAGTGCAAATTTTAGTGAGCGCAGGCTTAACTTAAAAGGCAGAAATGCGTATGAGTTTGTGAATGTGAAAGAAAATTCTAAATATAGCAAAAATACAAGAGTTGATGACAGCTTGTATTTGATCGCCAAACCAAGTGATCGAGCTCGGTCATTGTCCAACGCTTTGTTTACGAATAGTATTTGTACAACAAAAGAAAATTTATCATTGAGCTGTTGATAAAAACAACGTTTGGCTTGTACGTGACTTGTATGACTTCAATGTAGACTACCCGGGATGTATGAAGAAACTTCTCCCTGCACTGCAAAGAGCACATACCTGTCAAATGACCAGACATTAGTCACAATTACTGTCTCTACAGAATACATTGGCTACTTGTAAAACTGCTGGGAACTTTAAAAACATTGCCTCACTTTTTCACCACAGTGTATTTCGTAAATATCACGGTTATTTGTCCGAAAAGCGTTTTCAAAAAACAGTTTATGAAAAAATAGCAAATAGTTACGATATGTAAACTATGTGTCAGTAAACTTCGTAGACAATTTTTTTTACAAAAAGAGTCATACGAGAAAATCTACAAAATAAACTATTTTTTGTTTGTACAATTTTGAGTCAAAAAGTGCAACATTTTTTTATTTCTAAAATATGATTTTATCATTCTGTATCGATAAGGACCCATAAAATTAGGAAAATAATTAAGATTTAATGTTTGAGTTTAGTTTAAAGTTTAAGTTTAATAAAATTCAAAATTTATAAAATAAAAAGATTAAGTAAAAATAATAAAAAAAGGAAAATTATGTATTAAAAAAAAGAAACAATTTGGGGAAACTTTCAGTGTACAAAAAACTCCAAATGGGCCAACAAAACTAAAAAATCAAATATTAATAATCATATGGATTATGATCATTCTATGGACATAATTTTTTCGACGATCCATAGTTTCTGAGTTATGAGATTACACATATTTAATATCAAGGATTAGGTTTTGAATAAATTGTTTACATAATATTTACATATCCAAACATTTTAACACAAATATTTATCAAGAAACTTTTCACTTTTTATGGGTGATAAATCTAGCGATGGATTAATAGTTAAATGGGTGTTTGCACCATTTGGTCGTCACCATATCAAAAATACAAACTTTTTAATAAATCCATTTATATAATGTTGGCACTTAATAAGTCCTTGAAATTCAGATAAAAGTCAGATAACATCGACTTATTGCTAATTTAGAAACCATATCGACCTTTTGAGTAGTTGTGGAAAACCAGTAGGAAAAATCAAAACGAATGTATAGGTATTGGAATCCTCTATCCTCCCTTTCATAACCTATTTTTCTAGTTCCAACACAATGCAATGCACGAGTAGGGTGGTACATCCTATGAGTGCTGATGCAAGCAAAAAATAAAAAAAAATTAAGTAAATAATGTTTTCATGAATTTTAAAAGATATCGCAATAGTGTTGCCACTTTAATTTTAGCAAAAAGCGGGAAAATTTTAAAAATAGGTGAAAGATTTTTTGAAAAAAGTGCCACTGAAGCACAACGATAATTTTCAATAACTAAGTGAGAATAAATGACAGATATTTATCCTTCAAAATGACATATAAGTTATTAAAAACAATAAACCATTTATTGTAAATCCCACATTTTTAAGTCATACACATCCATAGTAAAACAAGCATTTAAATATTAAATTAGTTTTTAATATTTGAGTGTTGGTGTTAAATTGAATTTTGAAAGTGGTTAGTGATTATTTGCAAGCAATTTATAGTCGTTCAAAACCTACATCAAGAGAATACTTCTATGGGGATAGATGATCTCCTATAGATCTCCTATATAATGACATGCGTCAAATAATATTAAATTATGTATTTTTATTAAATTTACGACCTGTATTTTAATCACCGACAACCAGCCAGATGGACATAATGAGGGAGGTACATTTTTTTATTATTTTGCATCGACTGATCATTAAGATCCATTATTTTTGACCTATACAAACATATGTAGAAAGGCTGTTTTAGAATTTAACATAGATGGAAAAATAACTGGTTAAGTATACCAACAGTTTTCTGAATAAATATTTACATACAGGAAATACTTACATATCAGTTACATATTAGTTGTTGAATTTTTTTTTATTATTTTTCAATATAAATTATTTTTTTTTAATTTAATAAATATTATATTCAAAATCAACTGTTTAAAACTAGATATGAAGTAAATAGTTATTAGATGAAAAAAATAATAAAACGGGAATTAAGAATCACGAGCGGGACGCGGGATTTCATGACTAAAAGTGGGACAATATCGCGAAAATCGGGACATTTTGCAACCCTACATCACAGCCAAATTTACCTTGGGTATTCCATTTTTGATCATATTCGTTAAACACATACTGTTTAGAGTCATTTGTGCAATTTCACGATTTTAATTTTTGGAAAAATTAAACAAATACATATACAGTGCGCTCGCGGTAACGTGAACTAATTAAAACCAAGAGAGTTCATGTTAGTGAATTTGTTCACGTTAGTGATTGTCGAATTTCATGGAAAAAATATAAAATTTTATAATATAAACCTGTGTTTTACACGCTTGAACGTGAAATTCTTTTATTATTATTCTCATTATTAAAATATAAAACAAAAATTATTGATTAAAATGCATTTCAAAACGAAACGAGATCACGAGAAAATATACATTGAAATAAAATTGCATAGCAAATAAAATTACTCATACGTTGCCATTAAAAAAAAAAAAACTTTAAAAAAAATTTAATGCATGTATTTCAAATGCAGTGAAAAAAAATTGTTCACGTTATAGAGCTTTCTGAATTTGTTCACGTTACAGAGTAGTCAATGTAAACAAAAGCTTGTTCACGTTAGACGGTGTTTACGTTACCGCAAGTGCACGTATGTATTGTGTATTTTTAAATTAGTATTCGTATCTTATGTTGTCGGATTTTATTGATTTGAGATGAATTTGAAAGAAAATTTGGTTTCAAAAATTGTATTCATGATTCAACTGCAATTTTTACTATAAAATTGAAAAAGAAAATAATTTAATAAATAAATTTCAAAAAAAGCAAATATCCCTCTCATTTTCATACAAATATTTGGTAATTTTTTTTATTAAATTTAAATTCCATTTTATTTTTGGTGGTAATAAAATAATAGGTGGAACAAAATGAGTTTGGAAATTTTTGTATAGATGTAGAAAGATAGCCCTGTACAATTCTAATTAGAGTGATTAAATATGGATATCAAATATCATTTTAAAGAACAAAACGACTCTATGGCTTGCCAGGTTAATGCACTATATACCTATAAAAAATTCATGTTTTTGGAACATAATTGCGATAAACGCGAAAACGGAACCTATGAGTCTATATTTTTTAACAGATTTGAGTTTGGAATACATATATTTATTATTATATTTATACATATTTATATTTTTAACTACCTTAAATGCAAGCGGACGTAACTACACAAATATTCGAAATCCATTTTTTGATAACGGTGCTTTGAATTTGTTGTCATTTACAAAATTCTTAAAGGTTAAAAATTTTAGTACCTACAGATATGTATGTTTTTTTGCTTCTCATTTAAAATAAACAAAATTTTCATTTAAATACATTAAAGACAAACAAAATTAATTTGTATAGACTTACGGTATGTTTCTGTTCCTCGATATCGAACGAGTGCTTTCATTCTAAACGAAAGAAATACTTATATTTTAGATATGCGCAAGATATTTTTTTTTTATTATTTTTTTCAATTTTGAAAATCGCTTAGAAATAGTTCGAGTAGTTGGGACATTTCGGTTAACTTTTTCGATATACCATCCTTTGAAATTTTAAAGTCCATTTAAAAGAATATCTGACCCGATTTTACTATGTTTTCATGTTGTGTAAAAATTACTATTGAACGGTGTTATATAAATGTATAATTCCATTAAATGATTAAATTCGGTTGAAATGACTCCTTAATGAATTAAAAAATAAATAAGAGAGTATTTCTTCAGTAAATAGTTTCAAACTTATTTTATAATAGAATCAAGGAAATGACAATATTTCCTCAACTATTTCTCGAAACTTGTGCAAACGAGAAAATATTATTTAAAATACGATTGAATAATTGAAGAAATCTTATGTATAAGAAAGTGACAATTTCAAACAAAAATATTTGGTTAAAAAACTAGTTCAGAAACGCTCCGTCAAAGAGGTGTTTGCCCCGAAATGCTATCATATAAATTTTTCCAAAATAAATTTTAATATTAGTTGTGAATTTAAGTTTTTATTGGAATACTATTAAATTTTTTCTTTAAAACTGGATTTTAAATTAGCTTGTCAAGCCTTAAACTAACTGGACAATCAAGCTCATTCAAGGCGAATGTTAGTGTGATTCATATTTTTATAATTTCAAATTCTTTTGAAACATCTGTAAATATCATAAGAACAAAAAAGGACTGATATAAAGCAAATAAATTTTAATGGACCGGTTTACTTTACATAGAATATACAGTAATGGCCAAAACATTTGCAACTGAGATAACATTTAAGTTTTTCATTAACTTATTTATATTACCCGCTACTTCGTTAGCGTATATTTTGATATTAAAATAAATGTATAACAATGTACAATTAAAAAATGTGTTATTTATGTAGCATGAAACATCTTAACTTACTAAATTATTTGATTAGCAAATGACGTTTTTACACAATTTTCAAAACATTTATCGTCCTATTACATCTGGTTCCTATTTAATTTTTCATTATTATAGAAAATTCAAAAGAAAGTCCTTTATTTCATGTTTTTTATGTTCTTTGGTGAAGCGAATACAAAAAATACCATTCGAATAATGAAAAGATAGCAAAAGCTTCTCACTCATTTATGACCATGTTTCTAAGTCAATTTCAGAAAAGTACCATTAGAATAAAGAAAAAGTACCAAAACGCCGACACTTGTGAATTCCCACTCAATCGGGTTAATGTAAGTTTTACTTCATGTTTCTATATTCATTGGTGAAGAAATTACAAGAAGTACCATTTGAATAAAGAAAAAGTACCATAAAGTCTCCCGCTATAATTCTCACTCACTTAGGACCATATTTGCATAATTTTATGTTTCTAGGTCCATTGTTATAGAAAATTCAAAAAGTACCATTAGAATAAAGAGAAAGAACCATAAAGTATCCCCTTAAATGTTCACTCACTTCATTTCATATTTCTATGTCCATTATTAGAGAAAATTAAAAAAGTCCAATTTTATTTATTCACTTAGAACCATATATGCTTAATTTCATATTTCTAGATCCATTATTAAAGAAAATATAAAAAGTAGCATTAGAAGAACGATAAAGTACCTATAGTACAGTTCTCAAATTTTGGTACCTAAATATTATACCATATTCCCAACTCTAACTTCACTCAGATACATATCAGCTAACTTTAATGTCGATAAGTTAAATAATTTAAAATATTAAAAAAGTACCATCAGGAGAAACGTACCAATTTCCACTTTCGTTCTTGTACAAGTTTGAAATTTAAAAAATACTCCATTTTGCCAAAAATGTTTGTGCTACATACATTTCTCAAACGATTAAAATCTGTGTTGATGTGCTTAAGAAAAAAAATATTTTTAAAAAAAGTACCAAATTGTTTACCCGGATTTGGCCCAATATACACCTTGGCACCCGACACTATGTTAGTTAATTTTCGTATGAACCCAGAATGTTAAAAAATTATCAAAATTGGCTTAATAATTTAAAATAAAATGTATTTTCCCATTGCGGTGGTAAAATTTTATTCAAATAAATTTCTGTATCGTGGAGGGAACTCATAATAATATATTCATATGTCTATGTCAATTTATAGAAGAATTTTTTTTATGAAAAAGGTACCAAAAATAAACACAATTTTTATCCCATAAGGTTTAGAATTTCCAAAAAGTACTACATCCATATTTGTTATGTTTATTGGTTTAAAATATACATAGGGTGCAAAACAGTACTAAAATACAGTTTTTATCCGATTTTCCCCTAAAAGGTACGAATTTCGAAAAAGTACCAAACACCTGTCAGCTTTTTTTTAAATGGAGTAACCTGCAATTTTTAGTTTTTTTTTTTGTATTTATTAGTTTTAAAGATATAAGGTTACCGAATTTACCCGTTTGTACCCTTTTTTACCTTTTGAATTTTCAAAAATCCCTTTTTAGTGAATCGTTTTGAGGAGGGAGGAACCTACAGTTAAAATTGCATGCTTTTAGCTTCACTCGTTTGGGTTGTGCGATGATGAATCAGTCAGTCTGTAACGTTACTCTTTTAAATACATATGTAGATATATAGATATATGTAGATGAATCAAGTAAATACTAAAAACTTATGTTTTTTTTTTGTATTTTCATTGATGTGAACATTTTTAAGAAATCTATACTCGTTAAAATCATTTTCGGAAGTGGGCCTCATATGGGAGCTATGACTAATCATGGACCGATCGTTATAAAATTTGGTGAAATTACTTTTGTATATATATAACTTATTTGTATTAAATTTTATTGGAATACCAACATTTTTAAGAGATTTATGCTAGTTAAAGTGATTTTCGGAAGTGGACCTTATATGAAAGCTATGACCGATCATCACAAAATTTGGTGGTGCGAGTTCGGCTTATATAAAAATTATTTGTACTGAATTTGGTTTGGATAACTATATAAATAAGATATTTATAAGAGCTTAACTATTTTCAGTTAGGGCAATCGTATGGGGTATGAAAGAAATAATGCACCGATTCTAACCAAATTGAATAGGCTTCGTCCTTGGGGCAATAGAAAAGCTTGTACCAAATTTACTTTTCAAATTGCGACCTGTAGTTTGATTACAAGGTTTACATGGTAAATAACTCGTTTTCGGTTGCAAATGTTTTGACCACTACTGTATATATATATACAATGTATAAACTTGTGCATGAAATACTGCTGCCAAAGTTCGACATAATCATATTCAATCCACTCTTTTCTAACGACTAAATATAATATTTAATCAATCAATTTAAATAATCGTTAAAAAAAAAATAGTGTACCAAAATGTAAGTATTGAGTGATTAAAATTAGTAGTAGTCATCCAGTACTAGCATTAAATTCAATGAACTCTAATAAAGTATTTATATTTACATACATATGTACATATACGGTGCACCAATAAAGTTTAAGTACACCTTATATTAAGAAAAACATACAAATATTTTTCTCCTTATTTAATTGGCAGCATCCGGTCCAAAACTGGAGCGGATTTTCATGCATTTTTTATTTGAAAATATGCGCTTAAAATACGCATTAAAAATATTAAAATATGACGTAATAATTAAAAAAAAAATGAATTTGTATTTTTCTGAAGAAACATGAAATAATTAACTATGGATCACTCAAAGTTTCCCAGCAGTTATGAATTTTTAAATTATACTAATATTTAAATGGTTAATGTTTTAAAATTAACTTCTGAGAAATCGATGGATATATTCATTCTAATAGGTTGAGATTAATAGTTGTTTAACGCCGCAATCTTTAGAGCGTCCCTCTATCATGAGACTTGCCTTTTTAAAATCATCAAAATGATGATCGTGCAGAAAAGTAGCAAATCTCTTATAAATGGAAAATACACCTATCCTCGATTTACACGATAGATGCGTTCCTGAAAAAATCGTGTAAATCGAAATGAAAAATTTTTGTATGAGAAATCGTGCAAATCGAAAAAAGGAAAATTAATTTATTTTAAAGTAAAGTATACATTTTAGTTAAAGCATTTAATAACACAAAATAAATGGAACTCATAAAAAACATATCACTTCATTAAAGAAACAATTAGAAATATATTTCTATTGTTTATAGTATGTATCAGTCATACCTTCCAATTAATTCTTTATCACTGTCTTCCACTACTGATCGTATCATTTGGAAGGCGACATATCACTTTCCTAACTATATAATTTGTCATGGGTTTCTGGTTCAATAGTTGATAAATTTGAGATAGCATCAGTTCGTAGAAATTTGGAAATTATAATTTGTAATTGAATCATGTGTTGATTTATTGTTTAAGTCCTTATAAACCTCCTTAAATTCCCTATAAATAGCCCTGTGAAATTTATCGAAGGCTCCTTCAATATCTGGGTCATTTTTAAAAAATGATTTCCCAATTTTCAGCCACGTTCACATCTAATTCTTTATTTATTATCAAAATCTTCTCCTCCCAATATATGTGCCAACTCCAGGGATTCACAAGATAATACAACATTTTCTCCTACATCTGGCCACAAATTTGTCCAACATATTGTAAATTTTTTGCATCTGTGACAAATATATTATAGATAAATATTTTTAATAATTTACTGAAAAATATTAAAAAAAATCGTGTAAATTGAGGTAATTTCCACATCCCTCGATGTATACGAAAACCAAAAAAATCGTGTAAAAGTGAAATCGTGTAAAAAAGTATCGTGTAAATCGAGGGATAGGTGTACAATGAAAATATATGTATGTTTTTGATACCATTGCATTTTTTAATACTTTAAAAATATCTTTTTTGAACAAAATGTTTTAGAGTTACTGCCAGTTTTCGATGTCAAATGAACTTAGTCGGCAATATTTGATCCATATAAAATTCTACAACACACTTTTTGTCGAGGCAATATATTGCCCATTGACGACAAAAAGTCATATGTTTATTAAACATTGTGGATAATATTGATATAAATATGAATTTTAAAGTAAAATATAACAAAATATGCACTATCAATAAAATATGCAAAAATATGCCCTAACAAAATGTGTGATATTTCTGATAGTTTGTAGGTGCACGCTTCTGTATGAGCTTTGTATCAATTCGTCTAGTATTTTAGGAGCATAAAGAGTAAACAACACTTTGAACGTTTTTTTGGACGACCAGACCAAAGCTTCCTTTATTTAAATATGATTTAATAATGGTTTGTACGATGGAGTGGGCTTTTCCTATAATATATCCAATTTCACGTAATGACTTTTACAAAAACAAAAACATATATGTTCTATGAGCTGTTGAAGTACGTATGCACATTTTTTTGGCGTCATTTTTAGTTATGAATAGACATTTTTGTATAAATATCTCTTTTCTCGCGAAGCAACAAGAACAAAATAAGATTTATTATATTATAAAAATAAAGTTCTCTCCAAACACTATTTGATTAATATACATATGGTAATTATTAGCTTAATTAAGAAATTACAAGGTGTACTCAAACTTTATTGGTTTACTGTATGTGTATTATCACGATTAACACCTAAGAAATTGTGTTACTGTTCTATAACTATGAGAAGTATTTACATACAAATTTTAAGGGTATATACCTACATAAATATTTACATATGTATGTATAAATAGTAAGTATGTACATAAATGCATAATTTCAAAATAAGTCGAGCTCGTGTTATCTGTTGGTACCAACTGCAACCAAATTCTTAGTTCAAATTTAAGTCACGAGTATGTAATACTACACTCTAAAAAATGCATGTAAATTTACTACTATAAAGTAAGTAAGTTTTCATGTAAAATTGCAGAATGTGCGTAAATTTAAGCAAATATATGCTTAACGAAATTAATTACATACTTTTATATACAAAAATACATACAAAATGTAGTATTTTCAATGTTTTTTAACATGTTTATAATATAAAAGGCATTTTATGTTTGAAATTACATACATTGTACATAAATAGAAATTTTACACACAAAGTGTATAATTTTACTTTAAACGTGTAATATACAAATTGTCAAAGTTTTATATTTAAAATAATAAAAAGCATTCGTAAAACATTTATGGAAAAAAAATGTGGAAGAAGCTAATACAAATTGTGAAAAATTGAAATTAAATTGTGGCGAAAATCATATAATTGAATGTAAGTAACCTGACAACAATCAGTTCTTTGCCATTATTTAGTTTAAAAGCATAATCATTTTTACAGCTCAACTGATATAAAGGATAATGTGATGTGATGGCTGAGAACTATGGAGGCTTCGTTCAAAACAAATCAAATTTTATTGTAAGTTGAGAACGCTGATTTATTAAAAAGTAAACTGGTCTGTTGTCATTGTATGTTCTTCCCTGGAGTAAAAATATCCGGTTGATACAGCTGTCGATGAGTGGGCAATTTTTGGGGGAGTGTGACTCGGTTTTTTTCTAGGATTTAATTCTTCAAGATGTGTAAGAGGTTAAAACAATATTGAAAATATCAAAGACACTATCTAGTATTTTCATCAGGATGACAGAATGCAAGTTTTTATTATAATTCTATCGTCATTGTTGTTGAGATGTCCACCATGTTCACATTATTACTTCAATAAACTTAAACTCAATTTTAATAAAATATCCATATAATATATTAAATACAAATTTTGTTTTATTTTATCTTTGGAATAGAATGTGGAACCGTATACGTGTAATTTTACACATTTTCAATGTTTTTATACACACAAAATATTTACATTTATATGAAATTGGTATGTTGCTAAACATTTTTTAAACACATAAATAGGTAAATTTTCAGATTTGTTTATATATTTTACTAACTACAAAATGTGTGTAAATTTTAATTTACACACAACATGTATTTTTACCCTAATTATAGTAGGAGAAAAGTTACCTACTATAAATGGAGTAAATTTACAGGAATATTTATTAGAGTGTAGTTTTATTTAATTATCTGTCATTATAGGGTAGTACATATCTACAGTGCTTATTTAAAGGTCTGGTATGAATTCTTATTAAGTTAAATGTTATTTGCAAGGTTGGCTACCGTTTCCCCTAAAATACCCTTCCAGCTCAACTACCGTTATCGCTAAGCTACAGTTACCGAAATAACTACAAATAACGTTTTCGCTATAATACCGTTACCGATATAATCGCAAAAATCATTACCTCTAAATACGGTTCTATAAATAATTTGAAATTATTTATAGCAAATACAACAATTTAAATTTAATAATTGAGTTTATTGAAATCTATAGAATTTAAAATGTAATAGAATATGAAACTTGTCAACTTATTTTAAATGTTTGTACATTTTATTAATAATTTAATAAAATACCGTTACCGAAATAAGCCAAAATACCATTACCGCTAAATCACCGATACCGAAATAATCAAATTTAGCGTTACCGTTACCTTTTTACCGTTTTGAATGGGTATAACTCAGATAGTGTAAAGGATACTTAAATATTACCCAATTTAATTTCAACAGCTTTAAACCAGATTTAAATTGCTAGGAACATGTTTAGGTTGTGCAAGCAATGTCTGTAACAAATTTGTTGTTGAATGCGATACTGGCCAGCATATGGAGTATTATCAGATGATTCCACAACATTCTTTAATGTTTAAATAATATTTTTTCAAACAAATTGTTAAAATTTTCATGGAAAACAATTAATTTTCTAATAAATACTTTTGCAATGAGAGATTATAATAAAAAATAGAAAAATTTTTCTCTCCAATGCTCAAACAAACATTTATAACTAAACAAATTTATTATTTTTGCTAAGTCGGTAAATAGTACATACGTATAATTTTTTATGCATTTTTAGATTTTTCTATATTTTTATTAATTTTAGGTTAATAACTCTTTATACTTGTGTTAAATGTTGTATTTTGTCAGCTATAGATAAAAAGATAATCGTTACTTTTTTGCTTTAATACCAGTATAATGTATAATGAAATATGACCAAAAGAGCGATTTCGTTTAAATTTCATGTAGGAAAAGAACAGCTAAAAGAAAAAACATACATATTACTCATTAGGCAAATTAACCATTTCGAAATAGAGTTGTAAATGAAAGAAACAAAAAATAAAAAAGTAAATAAACCCCAAAATAAAAGTGAAACATTAAATGTATTATAGTAAATGCAACACTATACAATGGACAGTGGGCTGATAACAAATAACTGGTGATAAATATGTTACGTCTAAACTACTGGTCAGGATGGTTTGAAGTTATGAAATTTAAGTACAGAAGGACAACTTTTTTGTTATAAAGCGAACAATATTTCAGAAATACTTTGATCGTTTCCTAAATCTAATTTCTACATTTTTACGTTAAATATTTTGTAACATTAACATTGTAAAACATAAAAAAAAAAAAATTTCTTACAGATTTCCGAAATTTTTTAAATATAATTTTAGAGTAATAAGGTTTAAAAGTTTTTGCTAACAATTGTTACAACTTGACCATAAATATGGTCACAGTAAGCGATTTTGTAGAAAATCGATCAATAATTGCTGAAATATATTTTACTTTTTCAACAAATTCATTGAAAAAAAAAGGAGAATATATAACTAGTTTTGTTTTGATAAAACTAACTATTAACGTCGAATTTACTTTATTATTATTTATTTAAAGTTTCAATGAAATTTAGTTACAATTTATTACCATTTATATAGCGATCGTTCCCACTGTCCAATGTAGAACTTCTATATACATATTTAAGCCATGTATTACGTACAATAAAAACGTATATACACCAGGGATGGAAAATTGCTTTTTAGATTTTGAATAAACTTTAGAAAAAAAATGTACCTTTTAGACCTTCACGGTACCATTTTTAATATTTATTAAATAACAATTAAACTTAAAATAAAACCTATGTAAACATTTATTGTACCACAATAAATTTCGGAACAAATTATATTTTCATAATATTTGTTTTCTTATTATTCATATATTCTTCGGCCGACCGCTAAAAACACTTTTTCTGTATATGTTCATTAGTAGCTAAAACTAACTACTGCAAAATTTAAGTGCAATCGCATAAATATGACCCGTGCCGGAAATCGATTGAAAGTTGTTAAATTGGGTAAATAATGGTACTTTTTGGATTTCTTAAAAAAGTTCTATAGTTTCTTTTTCAAAATTTAATAAAATTAAGTAAAATTAATTTTTTTTTTTGTATAATTTGGTTTCATTACAAAAAAAACCAATTATTCCCATTATTTATGGAACACGATTTCGGCCAAAATTTAATTTTTTTCAACATACGCACAATTTGGGCATCACATCACTCACTTTAGAAATAAGTTTTCAATATTTCCCAACGTTGTTCAGTCGTAAAGCGACTTAATTTTGTCCACGGAGATATGATACTGACTTATACATATTTCGAATAGAAAAAACTATCGATGTAAAAATAACATATGATTTAAAAATATTCTAATAAATTGACCACCCTGTATATATCAACATTTTCTGAAGTACTGTCATATATGTAAATTCAAAATGTTTATACCCTTCACCTTCGTGAGAAGGGTATGTATGAGTTTGTCATACCGTTTGTAATTTCCACAATATAATTTTCCGACCCTATAAAGTATATATATTCTGGATCCTTATAGATAGCAGATTCGATTAAGCCATGTCCGTCTGTCTGTCTGTTGAAATTAATTTTCTGAAGACCCCAGATATCTTCGGGATCCAAATCTTCAAAAACATGCTTTTGAGAAGTTAAATAACGGAGATATGAACAAAAATCCAAGACAACCTCTATTTTTGGCCTATTTTTGATCTATATCTCGATAAATATAGACAATATGGATATCTAATGATAGATATTTCAAAGTCCATTGCAACGATGTATATTAGGCTATAGTAAGTTGGTCCTACAATGGGTCAAAATCGGAAAAAATATTTTTTAACCCGAATTTTTTTCACAAAAAACATTATTTTGTCATAATTTTTTTTCACTAATAAGTAAGATATAGCTCTCTTACATGTTTTTGATTCACAATGTTAATAAAATGTACCATATTATATATCATATGAAAGGTAAATATTTTGAAGCACTATTCATTCTATTAAATATAGGAGACAAAATAAATAAAATATAAACTGTTGTCATGATCTTGATTTATGCTTAAAATGTTTCTATTGTAACATTATTTTCCGAAATTTTAACCGTAGTGTCCGGCCATCTACCATGTGGTAGATTGATATTAAAAGATATCCATATCAGCTTTAAATATGCATCCACAAGATGGTTCCAAAATAATCTTGAAATATAATAAAATCACCAATTCGGCTTACACGCTTACAAAAATGGCAATTGATTCATAAATAAACAGCTAAAGAGAACTTAGTATATGGAAAATACATTCATTTTTGTACAAATGATTGACAAAATTGTATCATTTAAATTAAACTGTTTGTATCAAATTAAAATAACAAAAATATAGTATTAACGAAGTTGCTGATGCCATATGAATAAAAAAATGTGGTACTCGTGGTAGTACCACGGTACCAACTGAGTCTAAAATGTTCCAAAAAAAAAAAAGTACAATTGTACTATGTTTGCCAACCCTGATATACACTATCTAGTTACTAAATTTAAGAGAATAGAAGGAAAAGAGCGTACGGGTTGTAACCACCGAAGTGTAAAGTTGGCGTTCAGCGGTGGCGTAGTTATTGTCAGTGGCATCGTTGGGTCTTGGGCTGTTACTGAAGTTCATGTTGAACTAGTTTAACTGTGGCAGAGGTAGTGTTTGTTTTGATTTTTCTAATTTTTATACATATTTGTTACTTGTTTATTTTAAAAATCGATAAAATTGAAATAAAATGACATTTTCAAAAAGTTAATAACGAAAACAAACAAAAAAAAAAAAAAAACTCAATTGGAATAATATTGGCACTATAATAAATCTTTTACAAAAAGTTTAAATGAAATTGAAACAACGATTAAAGGAGTTGCGGCACGTTTGTGCTCAAAGTATTCTTATATGTGGACATAAAAGGTACATTTTATCCACTTCCATAGATAGTTACTTACTGTCGGTATGTGTAAATGTGAACATATACATACATATCGTCGCTGCACATACTAAAGCAGCTATGTGTTTTTTAAGAACATTCCAGGATAACAAAAATAGTGTTTATTTTTTTTAATTTGCTATCATTCAAATTTGCTACCAAAGTATAACAAGTAGTCCGACTCTTTGACAGCAGTACATAACTCTAAACATGTGTTAGTGAAAAAGTACCTAAGTCTAAGTATGTGTTAGTAAATAAAATGTATATGTGTTCACCAGACACACAGAGTTCTATAAAAATGTTTAAATTTTAATTTATTTCAATTTTCTTCTATTTTCAATACCAAATATTGAAACTCTGTTCTATAGTTTAAATTACACCACAAACAAAATAAAAGGTTAAAAATTAATAAAAAAAATATATTTTTATTTTGTGCAAAATGGACGTGTTTCGGGAATGAAAAAGTGCTAAATGTGCTGAAAAAATAAGAAATAATGTGTGTTAATGATTTAACGTGTATTGAACTATATTTAATCTACAATTTCTGGTTAAAATTTCGAGACTTTTGATGTGTTTAATTCTCTCACAAGGGTGTTGAATTCACACGGAACCCGTATATGTGAGAGAGTAATTTAAAAAATAGAGAGTCGGACTACTTGGTATATCATAAATAATTTAATTTTAGTTCGTCTTAGGGCCATTATTACAACTTGCCTTTATGTTCATAATAGTTAAAGTTAACTTTAAAGCTACTTAGAGTTACCTTTTACTATTACGAACATAAAGGCAAGTTGTAATAATGGCCCTTAGAGTAGTAAGGATATTTGCACGAAATTTCCAAAATCACTTTCAAATTTGTTTTGTGCATATATCTCGTTTATTATAAGTCATAAGTAGGGGCGGACTTCTATTAATTTATTATTGGGAAATATAAAAAATCAAAATACGATCTAAAATTTAGAAAATATGCACTTAAATATTTTTGTGCAGAAACATAAAATAATTAACTATGGACCGCGCAATGCCAAAAAACATACGAGTACACAACATAGTTACGATCTTTAAAATATATGCAAATGCATGTTTTTTCTCGAACGTTCAAATACAATGTAAACTAATTATCCATCCAAATCATACATTTTGGTGTAAAATGACACGATTTGTTAGGGCATATTTTGTTATATCTTACTTAAAAATGTTTATTTATATGCATATTATCCCTATTTTTAAAAACTTGTCAAATTACAAAATTGACAAGTTTTTTTTTTGTCGAACTTGTTATATAAATGTTTCAAATGTATAGAATGTTGTCGACTTACTTCTGTCAACAAGTCTCTTTCATTTCCCTATCAGCCATTAGTCATAATTTTTTTTAATGTAATAGTAAACTCTATTCAAAGTATTTTATAGAGAAATTAAAATTAAGGTTAGAGGCTACTTTACATGATGGAGGCTGTAAAGATTATGGCACTAAACAACTATTACTTAATTCCAAGATATTGGAAGTAATAAATTCATCGTATTCTCATTTATTTAATATTTTAACTATTTTGTTGTTAGTATAATTGAGGCTATCAGCGCAAAAGTGGAGTAACTCCAAAATATTTACATAGTGTTATATTTAACTACATCACTTTTGCAACATTACTTTTTTATATTATGCTCTGTGCAAAAACGAATTTTCAGCTCCATCTGCTTTGGAATATTAAAATGAATCTTACCCCACTTTTGTGTTGATAGTTGGTAATGTAAGGACTGTTTATGGGTTACACAACTTTTTCGCTAATGGCTTCAATTTATAAAGTCATACAGTGCGCGAAATTATTATATCGGACATTGGATACTCTAAACAAATCAATTTTTAAAATCGAAATATATTAAGACTCTGGAGTGGTCTGCGGTAAGTTCTGGTCTGAACCCCATAGAGAACCTTTGGAGTATACTATCCAGGCATCTTTATTCCAGTGGGCGCCAATATGAAACTTTATTGCTATTAAAATTAGTCATTCAAGATGATTTGAATAAAATCCGATCTATTATACAATCAATGCCAAGACTAGAGATGCCAAACGCGGAATCCCGGGATTTTCGGGATTTCCTAAATCCCGAAGCCCGGGATGTTTAAGTTTTCAATCCCGGGATTTTCGGGATTTTCTAAATCCCGTTTTTCATAAATAAATAGGGGAAATATCGCAAAGTGATGTTCAGCAAAGTTGTTAATCTCAACGCCTGCTACAACATAGTTAATAAAGAAATGCGGTAATTTTGGAAAATCAATTTTTCATAATTTTTTTTTCATAAGTTATCTAACAGAACTTAATTAAAATCCTCTTCAAACGAAATTGACTTTATCTCATATCAGGAGCTCGAACAAAATGAAAATATTTCGATTTCTCCCCAAATAACAATAACCGAAACCAAATTATAATGTAGATTTGCAACTTGCAAAAGATATATACTATTTTATTTCTGAAGGAACTAAAGGAAAATATTTGCAAATTTGTTACAAGTATATGGAAACGGGTTTGCCAATGTGAAAGATGGAATGTGAAAGATGTTTTTTGACAGCAGCATATGTCGGAAACAAAATTCGTTTCACAATGACCATAGATGCAATAGTATTCTTAAATAGCTATTTAAAATAAACACTCATTTTTTACTAAGGTACTGTTTTTTACCAGTATGTACAATATGGCTATATTTTGCAAATATCAAAATGCGCCTAGCATAGTCGAATTGACCACTGAAAGTTTTTAAAAAAACGGTATTTCTACAAAACGCGGTAAAGTTTGTAGATAATTTTTTTATTATTTTTATTAAAAAAACGCAAATAATTTGTTTCTATAAATGTATATATATACGTTTCTTTCTTACAATTTTCGGGATTTAGAAATTCCTGAAAATCCCGAAACCCCGGGTCGGTATTTCGGGATTTTTATCAAAATCCCGAACCCCGGGATTTTTAAAAATCAGTCCCTATTAGCATCTCTAGCCAAGACGCTTAGTGGAAGTAATTAACAATAAGGGAGGAAAACTAATTATTGAAATTTGAATTTGGCAATCAAAACTGACTTAATTGAAAAATGTTAAGTTTGTCCGGTATACTTATTTCGTTTTTTTTTTTTTATACTACGTTCTATTATTTTATAAAATACATGAGTTAAAAATACAAAAGTTGTTTGATTTGTGATAAAAGTTTATGTGTCCGGTATAATTATTTCGCGTACTGTTTTTTTTAAATTTGCAGGTCACAATTTAATTTTTTTGAATTAAATTAAATGAAGATATGAAGCAAGTTTGAACCAAATTCATATAGAGGTTTTCGCTTAAATACGATAAGAAATTTGGAGATTCCTATGTTTGCTGTAACCAAATGGACATTGCTGCTCTAAAATGAATAATAACAAAATTTTAGTTTAAATTGAAAAAATTTAATTCTAACATGAACAATGCAAAAATAAAATCAAAACTATTAATATCAAATAATTATTAGCAAAAATAGTTTACAAAAAGTTCCAATTCGATAGTAAAAATTATGATATTTTTGGAAAATATGATAACATTGTTGATAGAATGAACATCTCATAATGAGAGCAAAGCCAAGGTAACCATCTCCAATGGACATTGTTGTCTTTGCTTTAATCGATACTTTTTGGCCATTGATTTATATTCATTAAAAGAGGTTTTGCGTATAGACTAATCACAAGTATTCATCAAATGTAACTAGAGACATTTTAAAATAAATTCACAATAAAAGGGATTGCTGACTTTGCTTCTATACTCCTCAAATATAAACTTTGAGCTGTTATAAAAATCAAATTAATGTTAATTTCGAAATTCACTGGTGTTTACTCACTTTTGAGACTTTGTGTATATGCATAAGTTCATATCGCCCATTTGCTGCAACAACGGCATAATTCAAAAAACCCAAATTTCGAATAAGTTGTGTTAATAACTGACAAAGTCTTGTAAACTAGCATCTAAAATTACACGCAGAATCGCCATAAAAGCAGTTTGTCCTAATTTCATAACCTATTGTATATTACTTGCAATACCGTATTATTTTACATGATCCTCATGGTAGTGAAAGGGTTAAGTTATCTAAGAAAAATACATATTTTGTTATGTGATTAAAAAAATATATCGGTATAAAAACAAAAAATGCGTCTCATGCAAAATTTAATTTTTTGAGTTATGACGTTGTTGCAGAAAATGAGCGATATGTATATAATCCTACTATATTCATAAATATACTCACCTATTTAATAATGCCTTTATTCATAACCAGTGTTGCAAATACATGTTTGTAGTCAATAACCCAAAATTAATTTTAAACAATTACTTTTCGCAATCAGATCCATTATTTTGCATATTTTGTTATAATTGCAAGGTATTATATGTGTATATCGAGGGACTTTTCAGGAGACCCAAAAAACTGTTTTTTTTCGCGTATTGCTAGAGTTGTTAAAATTCGGCATTCTACAATATATTTTTAATGCAAACTTTAATCATTTTTTTTATGCCATGGACATTATATTTTACAAAAACAAAAAGGTAAAATATTTTCATGGTAATTCAATTCAGAATCGGCATTCGCTATTTTGATAAATGATTGAAAAATAATAAGAAAATATGAATTGCAAGACGAAATTATTTCAAAAAAATATTTGAAAATTATTTATTTGAAAAGATAGAGGGTTTTGTATTCGGAAAAAATTAATTGTATAAGATAGAGAAATAACAAAAATACTAATGAAACAGCAAAAACAAAAAAATATGTTTGTTAGTCCCGGTCCACACTGTGAAACATTTGCTGCAAAACATTTTTAAATTCTCTTTTGAAACTGCATTCGTGTCCACACAGTGAAGTTTTTGCTTTTCAGTTTTTGACATTTCTGTACAGAACGAATATGAACGAATAAATGTAAATGACGTACTCAACAAAAACTTCATGTACATGAAACATAGTACCCTTTTCCATTCCTCTTTCCCCTTTCATCGACAAACTCAAATGTTTTGCAGCAAATGTTTCACAGTATGGATGGGGACTTATGAAATTCACACAAAGCTGTGAAAGAATGAATTCAATTGAGAATTAATTCACTTATATTTTTAATTCAGCTTGAACTTTTTGAATGTATCATTCAAATTATATAATTCGGCTTCAATTAATAGAATTTTCCATTCGTTAAAACCATTCACCGTAAATAATTCCTTAGCTTCATTCAGAAAGCTGTACATTGAATAGAATTAATTCACAACAGAATTCATTCTTATAAGGAATGAATTCACTTGAATGATCATTCTATTTTTTTAATTCCTTCTATTACAAATTGAATGGTTGTAAAATGTTTTAATTCAATTTGTAATAGTTTAATATTAAAATCAATATACATTCGGCAAACACGAAATATATATACACTTTTCAAAATCGAATATTTAAATTTTTGTAATTAGGGAGGAAATCATAAAATATTCATAATAAAAATTTAAACCCATTTGTTAGGATATATATATTAACATATTTATTTGTCATAATATCGTCATATCTTATCATTTGTGAACTTTTACTAATTTAAGTTGGTACGGTGCAAATCTATTTCTTTCATTATATAACAAAACTGCCAAGAAAAAATTATTGTTCAATAATTTTTATTTAAATAAAAAAAATAAATAAAATGAGCGAATGTGATTTTTCCTACGACGCTCAATTGAAGAAGTAAAGAAAACCAACAAATAAATCGTGAAAATTGCTAATCCTTATTTCGGCAATTTTCACGATTTATTTTCATATCAACAAATTCCCACAAGTTCGCAATAGCAATGAAATCGGGAGATTGAGCAGGCCAACGAAGAACTTGAATCTTATTGCTCTGTATCCAAGTCTTACAAACTTTGGAGATGTGCTTAGGAACGTTATCCAGTTGGGACCTCCCTATAAGTGGCATCTCTTCACTGGCATAAAACAACATTACATCTTTCAACATACCACGGTACATGAACCGATCCATAATCCCATTAACTTTATGAATTCACCCAATCCTTGACCAGAAAAGCAACCCCTGGCCATTACATTACCCCCTCCATGTTTAATTGTTCCTATGCAATACTTAGAATTCAGTCTTTCTCCTTTTCATCTGCGTACACGCCTTATTCCATCAGAACTTTTAATTTGTATTTGGATTCGTCAGAGAACGGTACTGTCTTCCATTTTTGAACACTCCAGTTGATGTGGGCTTTGGCAAACTCCAGTCTAGCTTTCTTGTTCTTAGCTGATATAAACGGTTTTGTTTGGTGGTTGTCGGCTGAATAATCCTGCTTCTACTGCTCTTCCACGGATTGTTCTTTCGTTAACGCATAATCTTAAACTTGTTCTTACTTGACTAGCTGATGCTGTAGGTTCTTTTTGTATTGCTCCTTTGATCAAGGAATTATCATAACGTGTAGTTTTACGGGGGCGTCCTCCAGAATGTCCCGGTGAAATACGACCATTCTGCAAAAACTTTGGAAGCAGCCTGGAAATAACTGATCTGTTAATTGAATATTTTTTGCTCAATTCATGCCGTGATAGCCCGCCTTCCAGTCTTCAATAACTTTAATTTTAAATTCACTGGAGTACTTGTTCCTTGCCATCCACAGTTTTTTCACAATAAACTGTATAAAAGTTAAATTATACAGAATACGCCTTCCTTTATATTTATCTTCAGGAATTTTGAAATGCATCCGTTGTGAGTCCCGTTAACTGACATTGCAAATATGCAGAAGCATAGTCAAATTTTCAAAAATATTATAAGGGGGTGCTTTTGTTTAGTCCGTCGTGTTTTGTGTTTTTGTATGTTTTATAATTTTAAATTAATTGTTCATAAAATTATCCTTCCCTAAATGAACACTATATGAACATTAACAATATAAGTTATTAAAATATATACAAAATACATCCCAAAAATCCTCTTTTTATCAAAAAAATTATTTTATGAAAAAATGCTTTAGTTATGGCCAATAGTGTATATAATTATTGTATAGTTTTATGTTCTTCATAAAATAGTTGTTTATAACCTAAATAAATATTTGTTAGAATTTTAACTGAACTAACAAGAACTTAACACTAAAATATTTTTGAATTAAAAATCAAAATGTTCATTCAATCTGTTACAAATAGAATGGTTAAAAAATTATTTAATTCAATTTGTAATAGATTGAATTTGAAAAAAAATTTTATCATTCATAGTGAATTTAACATTGATAAGAATTCATTCAGAAGGAATTTATCATTCCATGGGAATTAATTCACCTAGGAATTGATTCAACAACATCAAAAGCTTTAAGAATTAATTATACGAATTATATCTTACAGAATGCCTTATAAGAATTGTTAATTCCTTAAAATATAGTTCAATTTCTAAAATAGAATTAGAGAATGAATTCTTTTACAGCTTTGAATTCACACCATAGATGAGGGCTGTTTTATTGAACATTTTATATTTTAATATTTTGATTTGAATATTTTTGATTTTTTTTTAGTTTGACAATTTGAAACAACCAAAATATTGTATACAAATAAAAATTAAATTTATAATTTATTCTGTAGTTTTCATAATTTGCTAATTATTATCAATGATGTTTTTTAACTATTTCGAACTTCAACAAAACATTTTAATGTTTTATATTTTAATAAATTATCGTAAAATATTTGTGTGAACATTTTAATTGTATAGTGCATATTTCTGTACAAAATGCATATTTTTGAATATATTTAGCGTTTTATAGTGCATGTTTTATGCGTATATATTTTTGTTTTCTTATTGCATGAAAATCTCAGCCCTGATTATAACAAGAAATAAACTCTGAACCCCTTAATTTTTGTTAATGTAAATTTGAATAATTTGTACACTCTCTGTTCAGAGCTTATTTTTTTGTTATGAATACGACTGTAAGTATTTAACTTGTATATACAATTTGCTTTATTTTAAACAATGGCCAGTAGAGTCTGTCCCCATAAGAGTCACTCAACCGTACTATTGTTAGAAATGCACTCTTTGTGGGGTCATCGAAGACATACCACCTGTATTCGTCGGTTTCCACATTAAAACTATGTATTTCGTCTGTTTTTTTGTGAACGAACCATAACAAAAAAATTGTTTTACTATTTTGAACATTTCATTGATATGTACATACGTATTTTACACACATTTCATATATGTATATATTCTGACGGCGTATAAACAAAAAAAATAGAATTAGTTTTCTATTTAGTCAAAATATTGTACATACATATTTTTTGTATCTAAAGGTAGGATAACACATGGCAAATATTTATCGAAAAAGACGTAACCGCTAAATAAAATATACATACATATGTACATATTTGAATTCTTTTATTTATTTCAAAAACTTATTTTACTTAGAATGATTTAAAACATAGGTATATTTAGTTTTATTTTATGTGATGCTGTTTGATCTTACAAAACACTTGTAAGAGTTAAAAAGTGGTTACGTTTTTTTGAGTAAATATTTGCCATGTGTGAGACTCCCACCCTACCATTATAATGTTTAAGGTAAAAATACTGTGTTAATATTTTGTATTTGTCTATCTAAGAAATGACAAACCTATTACAATTGTACTTTTTTTTTGGTACAATTCGATCTTGAAAATGACTTATTTGTTACAATTTCAAAATATATTTCACAGTTTATATATTGAAACAAATTTTGAAATTGCTGTTCATCTTGAAATTTTAAACTTGCAGTTTTTATTATCTAACAATTCTGAAATCAATGTAAACGTGTTTGAAATAAAGAAACAATAATGGCATTTGATCGGTCTTGTCATACTCCTATTTTTTATTATGTTTCAAAACAAAAAGTACATACACATATTTATGAAACTATTATTGTCATTATTATCTTCAAAAATGAATATCCTTAGAAGTTGTAATGTGTAGTTCCTGTAAAAACATCAAATTTCAATTTGAGTTAAATCGAAATTTCGCTTTTATTTGAAGAAATTTGTCAAACCCCATATAAAAAGACTATCAATGAAATGTTAATTTTTACTAGTTTTCAAACAAATTAAAATTGTACAAATAATTTAAATTTAATAGAAATTTAAGAAATAAATAAAATAATTAGAAAATTTCAAAAATATAAATATTTCTCTTGTTTTGGCTTTTTTGTTATTTTTCTATTTTAAAATTTTCACATATTGCTTATAAAATTAAATTGATTGGCCCATAATCATAGTCAAACAATAAAGTCGGTTCTTTTTAAAAACATCTTGAAAATAAAATCTAAAAAAAATAATTTTTTTAATTTTTTAGTAAAACAAATTTTATGCCAAAAATTTTTCATTTCAAAATCGAAAAAAAATATTTTTTTAATTTTTTAATAAAAAAAAATTAAATATCCATATTGTCTATATTAATGACTTAGTAATCAAGGTTGCCCCGGTTTTTTCTTATATCTCAGCCACTTGTTGGCCGATTTTGTCGATTTTAAATAGCAACCGAGCCGTAAGAATTCCCGATATATTGATGTATGAATCAAGTTTGTAAGTTATTTGAGGTCTTCAGAAAATTGATTTCAACATACAGACAGACAGACAGACATGGCTTAATCGACTCCGCCATCTATAAGGATCCAGAATATATATACTTTATAGGGTCGGAAAATTATATTGTGGAAATTACAAACGGAATGAAAAACTTCTCACGAAGGTGAAGGATATAAAAACAGGCATACCAACTAAACGTACTTATCAAGGCGAATTCACAATAAGTTCGTGTCGATGCACAGTTGATTATTATACCCTTCACCATGAGTGGCGAAAGTATATATAAGTATAGTGGAGTCGATTAAGCCATGTCTGTCTGTCCGTCTGTCTGTTGGAATCAATTTTCTGAAGACCCCAAATAAAATACAATCAATATATCGGGAAGTCTTCCGGCTCGGTTGCTATTTAAAATCGTTATATATAGCGAAGTCGATATAGCCATGTCCATCTGTATGTTGAAATCAACTTTCCGTAGCCCCCAAATAACTTACAAACATAATTGATACATCAATATATCGGGAATTCGAGAAAATCGGCCCACAAATGACTGAGATATAGGGGAAAAACCGGGACAACCTCGATTTTTGGCCTATTTTTGATCTATATCTGGATTACTAAGACATTAATATAGACAATATGGATATCTAATGATAGATATTTCAAAGTCTATTGCAAAGTCCATTTATATAAGGCTATAGTAATTTGGACTTACAATGGGTTAAAATCCGGAAACTTATTTCTTTACCAGAATATTTTTTTTACCACAAAATTTTTACTAATAAATTAAAAAAAATATTTCAAAATTAAAAAAAAATTGGAAAAAAATTAAAAAAAAAACAATTTCGAAAAAAAGAATTGAAAACAATTTTGAAAAAAAAATTTTTTTTAAATTTTGAAAAACAATTTTGAAAAAAAAAATTAATTTTGTTTACCTAGAAACATTTAAAATTTTTATTTTAAAGTATAATTTGGTGAGGGTCTACAAAACAATTACAAAAATTTATTATTTTATTATTTTTTTGTGATATGTGTGATTTTTGTATTTTTCTACTGGAATAAATACTTATTTTTGTTCGCGATGTTCCAAAAGTAATCCTTAATATTTTGGCCGGAAAAAAGTTGGTTTTTTAGTAGAGTTATTTATAGAATTTTGTATTTACAAACAAAAAATAAAAAAATAAATATGTCGCAGCCACGAGTCGAACCGACAACTACTGCTTAGTTATTTTTTTGTGCGTCAAATAATGGTTTTCATACTGTAATACAATATTCTTTTCTGTTTTTCTAAAAATAAACATGCAATAAAAAAATGAGCAAATTGAAAAAAGTAACAGTTTTTATGTTTTGTTTGTTTATTTTGTTTTTTTTAGACTTTACTACTTAAAAAGTAAGTTATTAAAAAAGACATTAAGCGCAGTTTTGGCTGGGATAATTACAGTTTTTATGTTCTCTACAAACTTATGTAGGTTGTATACTTTTGAACCACAGTTTTATTTTTTCTTATTAAAATCCCTGTTTTGTTTTGATAAAACGCATTAACACAATACTTCGATCCATCTGTGCTGCAACATCGCTTACATATTTTACTGTCAAGAACTTCAATACTGCTCTGCTTTAACTTTTCTTTGATAATTTCCCAAAGCAGGGGCAATATAAAGACGCAATTAGGGAGTTCATATATTTTCTATTCTATTACGTCGACTTCAATACCAATCCATTAAAGTTTTTTAAAAATGGGAGCTGAATTGGGTCAGAACTACTGAAGAGTGGTGACGTTTAATAAGAGGCAGCAAACGTTTTTGTATGTTTTCTTTTATATAAATAAACGGTGTTATAGTTAAAGACATGACAAAAGGGGTGCTCTTCAGACCACAACTGTAAATTACTTGACAAACCATTGAACTTTTAACAAATTTATCCCTTTTTTTGTATATTTACATAAACTAATTTTGGCCCCGGTTTCATCATCCATAATAATGCAGTTGTTGAATTTTGTTAAAACTTTGTAAAAAAAAATGATTTTGATATTTAATTGCTCGATAGAGATAAACTCGAGATTTCACTAAAACCCAAGGAAAAAATTGTAAGAACTCCGTTATCATATTCCAGTAACGAATGCCTTTCACAGTCATTGCAATTTCGGCCTCGTCTTCAAATAAGTAAGGCCCAATCACGCCGCTTGAACAAAATCCTTACCACACAGTTGATCTTTGTCGGTGCGTTTGTTTCTCATGGATAGTATGATTTTCTGAGTCCCAAATTAGACAATTTTGTGTATTCACGAAGCCATTCGGAGGGAAATGCGCTTCATCGGAGAATATGACTTTTTTCGATAAATTGGCATTAACTTCACTTTGCTCCATTACCCATAGAATAAATTGCCGGTGCTTTCCATGCTCTTCTGGTTTGAGCTCCTGAGTAAGCCGAAATTTTTACTCATGAAGGTGGAGTTTTTTTTTTATCAAAATTCGCTGCGTAGTGCTTCATGAAATTAGAAATTGATATTTCGGGTTTTCGGCGACACTCGTTTACAGCAGAAATGTTTTCAAGAGACTGACCGGTACGTCGACGCACAGGAGTCTTACTGTCCATAACTGACCCAGTTTCTTCAAATTGTTTGACCACTCTTCGAATGGTTGACACATTAGGTGCACATTCATCGAAGTTTTCGTTCGTCTCATCATAATTTTCCAAATTTTTTACTTCAATTTATCTTTGTTAAAATCATGTGTACTGCTACTTATTGAAATATTTAATTATAATTTGAATGGTTTTTTTTTTTTTTTTGTCGAAAACTTAAAATAAAGATATGCTATCTACAACATTTTCTTATAAAGCAAATCCTATTAGAATCCAACATTCTAAGAATCTATCCATTTTTGTATAAATAGTTATTTAGACACATATGTAATTTTATTTTTGTTGATATTTATAGACTACAAGATGCTGATGGAGGATTTTTTGAAAAATTTGGCTCCTTATTACGACAACAATCTCAGCTAGAGGAGAATGATCTTAAAACATCATTGGCACCATTTAAAGAAGACGCAGTTGCAGAAAAGGATATTGAAGAATGTGACGAAAATGTCGATAGCTCGGGCAGCAATGAAGAGTTAGATTGCTCAGCTATTGGACAATTGGAGCTGGACCTGGTAATGGAACCGGAACCTGATTTTGATTTGAGCGAAGTCAAGGAACGAAAGGAAAAGCTCTTTGAAAAATCAGCAGGCATGAATGTAAGTTTTAATTGACAAAATTTTGAAGACATACATGTATTTACAACTTAGGTGCTTTAGAGAAAAAAAAATAGCTTTTATATTGACTACTAGCTTGACCCGGTGCGCTTCGCTAGCCCTGTCGTAGTCTATGTTGGAAATTTCAATAAAATCGTTTCGGCCGTTTAGTATTTATTGTTTAAGAACTAAAGGTACCAATTTTACCGGTTTTCCCCCTGTTTAGCCCTTTCTGGTCCAAGTATTGAAAAAAGTTATAGCCTATTGACGCTTCCAAGTAAGGATCTATCTACGTTCCAAATTTCAATAAAATCGAACAAACAAACAAACAAACTTACAAAGTCATTTATATATTTAAATAGATATTGTATTTAGAGCAGGCTAAGCTTTGCGATGGAAGGCCTTCGTAGTCAGTCCAAATTTACTTTGTATTTTTTGTAAACTAATTTCGCGCTGAATAAATAATAATAATAATAATCAGGGCTAGGATAAATTTAAAAATCTTTACAGACCGGTCGGACATATGTACACACGAAAAATCGATAGTAACACTGCGTACTCAGTTTTTCATGATCGGGTCAGATGTCCTTTTTATATATAAAATATTTGATTCCAACATGGGTATCAAATGAAACCTAAGAAGTACAGCAGTCTAAACAAAACTGATGAAAAAATACGTATAAAATTTAAAAAAATTGTATGAAAACCTCAAAAAGAAGTATTAAAAAACTGAGTCATTTCACCCTGTAAAAAATGTTATCCATACGCATGGAAAAATCGATATATAGACGCAGAGAAAAAACATGGTTCGTCACGGTTACGACAACTATACTTCTTTGTAACAATATATTGTTGTCGTACACATATAATTGTTAATTTAATTTCAACAACATTTTATTTGCTGTAGACATTTATAATTATTTTTCGAACAACTAAATAATGATAAATAGGTAAACATATGTATTATGTACAACCATTAAATGGTAAGTTTCTATACGCGTAACAAAATATAGTTACGAAATTGCACTATCAATTTGAATTTGGCGATTTTAGCACGGGTTTCCACATCCAACAGCTTTTGTGTACATTGTTATAGGTGGATGCTTAGCAGCACTATAATATTTTAATTCGAAATTTAGTACGTTAAAACTAAAACCTATTAGAATTAAATGTTGTATTCCGAAAAATAAATGTTAATAATAATAATTACTATGGGTCATATTATGATTGCTTTGGATCTCGGTTGGATCAGATAGCCTTATATATCGACTTTAAAGTTTCTAAGTAAAAACAGTTTTCAAACAAGTTAGAGTACTATATTCGACTATGCCGAATCTTAGATACCTAAATATGATGAAAACACTCTAATATCCATATTTAGTGTTTGTTACTGGGACTTAGATCCAAATTTAAAGATTGGTACAATGTTAATGTAATAGTATTTTATTTCAAATATATCAAAATGTTATCTTATTCAGAAATTTATAATTGAAATAACTACATATTCCTACTATTACCAACAGAGTATATAATTTTATAAAAGGAATAAAATGAGCTATTTAACAATTTTTATACTTAATAATTGGGTAATATTATTGATTGGCTCAACATTTGCCTTATTCACCACAAGTGAAGAAAAAGAGAATAAAAAAGGGTACACAAATATATTTAGTCAAACTTCAAAAGTATGTTTTTGTTCTGACTCAATTTTGCATACGGAAATGAGTTATATCAGAAAAATGTGATACATATTCACGTTTAATGACTTTTCCGGAAGTGAGCCTTATGTAGGAGCTATGTATAATTATGAACCCATAGTCACTAAATCTACATGAAACTTATTTCTGTTACATTTTTGACATTCATGTTTATATGCGTTAGAGCTAGTTTCTGGGATAAATATAATCTACATTCATCGTTTAAACATAGACTAAACTAAAAATTGTGTTTCTTACTTATTGTTTATTTAGTATATAATCTAATATCAAATGTATTCTATTTTGGTACTAATTTTATTGATTCAATATTCAATAATTGCAAAATCTCTGTTAATATCTTGCAACTTAAACCTTTTTGACTTTTTGTAGAACTTTTTACATGGCGAAAAACAGCTGATGCTGTTGTTAAATGAGTTAAAAACAACTTCAGCTAGTTTTATATTTACAGTCGACTTTAACGTCAGAAGTATACTTTAACTTGTCTATGGTAGACCTAAAGTCCACTCTTAATTAAAGACGACTTTATTTCTCTTAAAATATACTTTATTTTGACTATGATTATGGGCCAATGTGTTCATCATCATTGTCCATTAGAAGAAAATTATAAATATTATTTATTACCTTGTCATACAGACTTTATTTATTAAAGGTCCGATAACTTACTAAGGGTCATTATTTAAACTTGCCTTTTTTTATATTGCTTAAAGTTAACTTTTAATATTTCGAACATAAAAGCAATTTGTAATAATGGCCCTAAGTATAGTTAATTTGTGTATACAAAATATTAATTTAATATTTAAAACATTTTTAGAACTTTGAAAATATTTTTAAGCATTCTGTCAAAATAAGTATTTTTTTATATAAGACTTTTAAAATCATCAAGTTCACAACACATTTAGTAAATGACACGTAGAAACGTAAAGAAATTCTGTTTTTAACAGGTTCAGACGTTACAGTTACGTTACATTTTGTCACTATAACTACTTTACACACAATAGAAACGATCAGCTGTTCCCTTCCGTTAAGGTTACATTACATTACGGTCGGCTAATCCACCCTTTATGAGCCTGCAAAAGCAGAAAATACAAACATGGTGAGTACTGCTCTCCATTGTAGGTATATAAGAGAACATTTTATATTAAATGGAAATAAGTTCTTTAAATATTTACACACTGATTAAAATAATAAAAAATGCTACATGCTGTAGCAACATATGAAGCAGTGTTTTGCAGCTTACGTTCATAAAAATTTAAAAATGATGTACGTTAAGAGTTAACATGTAAAATTATACAGAACTAAGTATAAAGTTTATTAGAAATAAATTGTTGAACACGATATGAAACATTGAAAACCCCGAATATTGTCTCAAGTGTACGACAAGTATCAACTTGTTGTAATATTTAGTCCACTATGTCTAAGAACTATTTTTGTTGTTATTTTGCTCAGCACTGTATAAAAGTTTATCGATGCTTGAGCATAATTTAATTCTATTTACACCACTTCCACGCTCCTTCAGTGAAGAGGGCAAACAAAATCAGATATGAGAGCGCCGAAAAATTATACATATGTTTGTATATATGTACATATATTGTCTGATAATGACCTTAACAATATGTACTTTTTTATGTTTGCTTAGTTTTTTTTATTTTGTTAAATAAATTTCACTTTTTTCTTCTTTAGAGGGCTCATATAAATAAGTTTTGCCAAACATTTCGCTTTCAGATATTCTACTTGCCCACATTTTTATTAAGAACATTAAATTTGTATAATAATGTAAATAAATAATTGTATTAACATATTGTTTTTCTTTTTCTTTTTTTTTTTTGTTGATTTAATTTAACTTCTTTTAACAATAAATAAAGTCCAATTAAATTGAAAAAAATATTACATTCAATATTCGAGTATGACAAAATACCGTTACGGCTAAGAGAACGTTACCGTAATAACGTCTATTATCGTTACCGATATAATCGTAAATACCATTACCGTTATTTTATAAATAATTTGAAGTTAATAAATCTGAAAGCTAATAGCAACAATGACTATCAGCTTATAATTGAGTTCAACAAATACACTATCTATATATTGAAATACAGATTTTTACGTTCTTGTAATTGATCTTAACAACATGCAAATATTAGAAATTAACATTTGTGTTAAAACATTGGGATTTTTTTTTTAAATATAGCTGACACTACCTGTGGCATCGCAATGGAAAACCTTGGATGAAATTTGTTTTATGTTATACCTAGGATTAGATTTATAATGATTGCTTTTGTATGCAGTAGTAAGTAAGTTACTTCTGCATGTCCGTATGTACTAAAAGCATATAATTTTATTATTTTAGATTTTTTTTTCATTTCAAAAGACAAACAATACTAATAAATAAATAAAATTGTTCACCAAAAGATTGAGTTTTTTTCTTTGCTATTATTAGAATGTATTCAGCAAACAAATTTACTCAAAGAATAAACTCTCTTGGCGGCATTCGCCAACTAGCCATTCAAGAAATGAGTGAGCAAATGATCGCGTACAAGTACTCACATCGAAATGAAAACAAAATTGAAAATTTTCATTCAAAATCATTAAAATCGGCTCACGGTCAACACTTAGCGATCGGCGGAATAAAAAAGAGGCAATAAATGCCCTAAGTCAAGAGTGTGTCGTGTTGGTGGTCAGCGAGCGTCCTTCGGTCAATGTTTTTAATTTAACGCTTTCATTCTTCAATTTTATTCCAACGTGACCATACAAAAAAATCAATATATACTTATATTAAATATTATACGTACTCGTAAATAAATATAAAAGAGTTTATTTTAAATAAATGTATTAGATACATACATATATACTCAGATTTATATATATACAGTGTTGGAAAAAATAATAGAAACGAAAGCTTTTTTTCCAATTTTGTAAGTATATTAGTCAAGTTTAGTTTTGTTAAAAAAAAATTTATATGCAGTTTTGTTTATCAGACATACAGCATAAGAAAAAACATAATCAACCCTCTTTTCATTAACATTTTAATACACTATATGACAAACAATGTAAAGAGTCAATATTTTTGCTGGAAAAAATAATAGAAACGCGTAAAAGGATTCAATTTTTAGAGGCATATCTTTTAATTTTTTGTTAAAAAATTGTTTTATTTTAATATTTAGAGGCTCTACCTTTGTTTTTCATAACTTCATTGCATCTGCGAGTCATGGAATCAACCAATTTTTTTTTGAAAAAGTCCTTGTCAATGAAAAACCACTCTTCCTGGTTTTTTCCACAATTCGTCCTTATTTTTCCGACTGATGCCCTCCAGCTTCCTCTTGAGCACTCCCCAAAGGTGTTCTATTGGTTTAAGGTCCGATGGCTGGGAAGGCCATTACATAAGATGTACTTTGTTGACAGCAAACAAATCCTTTGCCAATTTTGAAGAGTGGTTTGGATCACTGTCCTGCTGAAACTCCCATCTCAAGGACATTTCTTCCTCAGAAAATGGAAGGATTATGCTTTGCAATATATTTACGTAGTCCGGGGCGCATATTTTGATCATTATCCAAAATATTGAACAGACACCAGAAGAAGAGAAACACGCGCATATCATAATTGATCCACCTTCGTCTTTTACGGTCTTCTTGGTGTATTTTGGATCATATGCCTTATTGTGTGGGTGCCTAACATAATGTTTCCCATGGGATCCAAACAAATTTATCTATGTTTCGTCTGACCACAGCTCAAGAAGACCGTCAAACACAGCGGTGGATCCATCATAATATGGGGGTGTTTCTCTTCTTCTGGTGTCTGTTCAATATTTTGGATAAAGAACAAAATATGCGCCCCGGACTACGTAAATATATTGCAAAGCTTAATCCTTCCATTTGCTGAAGAAGAGATGTCCTTGAGATGGGAGTTTCAGCTGGACAGTGATCCGAACCACTCTTCAAAATTGGCCAAGGATTGGTTTGCTGTCAACAAAGTACTTCTAATGGAATGGCCTTCACAGTCAACGGACCTTAAACCAATAGAACACCTTTGGGGAGTGCTCCAGAGGAAGCTGGAGGGCATCAGTCGAAAAAATAAGGACGAATTGTGGAAAAAAAACAGGAAAAGTGGTTTTCCATTGACAAGGAATTTTTCCAAAAAATTGGTTGATTCCATGTGTCGCAGATGCAATAAAGTTGTGAAAAACAAGGCTAGTGCCTCTAAATATTAAAATAAAACAATTTTTTAACAAAAAATAAAAATATGTGCCTCTAAAAATTGAATCCGTTTACGCGTTTCTATTATTTTTTCCAGCAAAAATATTGACTCTTTACATTGTTGGTCATATAGTGTATTAAAATATTAATTAAAAGAGGAATGATTATGTTTTTTCTTATGTTGTATGTATGATAAACAAAACTGCATATAAATTTTTTTTAACAAAACTAAACTAGACAAATATACTTACAAAATTGGAAAAAAAATGCTATCGTTTCTATTATTTTTTCCAACACTGTATATGTATGTCGGTAAGATTTCGGTTTGAAAACGAATAATAAATGTTGATAATAACTACAAATACATACTATATTCGATGCATTTATAGATTCACGTAACGGTTTATCTAAAAAGAAAAAGCAAAAGAAAAAAAACTGAAATCGAAAAGAATTGGAATAAAAATTAAATAAAAGAAATACATATAAATACAGTGGAAAAAGCTTAATAGCAATATCTGTGTTATTGTGTGAAAATGAGTTTTCTTTCGCTTCCACGTAAATTGGCAAGAGAGAGTCATCGAAATTCCAATACTTCCGTAGATCAAAATGTCAAATATTTGAGTTTAAATAATAGACGAACAACTAGGAAAACAAATTTATATAGCGGTGGCTCTACATTGTCACTCCAAGTACCTCCGCGCAGAGGAATTTTAAATAGAAATGGCAGTATTTCGTCCAATTATTTCCGTGGAGTACACAAACATCAATTGGAACTACATGCCGAAACTGTCTGCCACACAATGACCGTAAGTACTCTAGAAACCTTTTCGTACAATTTCTTTTGAATAGGGGTATAGTGAATGTTCGAATGCAAATAATTCGCTTTATTCACATTTCCCAAAATGTGCGAAATTGGATGCAAATTGCTATATTGTTTTTGTGATTTAATTGTGTATTAATAACTTAGCCTGATTATTTTGTTTACATGTAAAATAGATATTCGCTAGTGTTGTCAAATGTTTCGCGTTAATCGTTCTTCCAGATTTTTATTGGATTTTCCATATCTAATACAGTGAGGCCTCGATTATCCGTGATTCGATTAACCGGCAACATCAATTATCCGGGAAAGAAAAAGAAAATGTTTTTGGATCGATCTAAATATTATTGCATCGATTAACCGTAATTACCTCTATTATCCGGGATTATAATTTTTTTTTTCGATTATTTTTGAACAATCAAACACAATGTGAATAAAACAACAAAGGGTAATTCCCTCGATCGATTAGTAAGGCCAAAAGTTTTTGATATTGTCCAGTCGATTTTTTGATAGCATTTGGCGTGAGAAGTGTTAGACATTATAAAAATCAAAGTGAAACCGAAAAACTTTAAAAACTGCTGTTTAAGAATGATTTCGGAAGGAACGATTTAAACGAACTCCAATTTCTGGTTTAACAGTGAAGGAAAATCTAAAATATTCCACTCAAAATTTAAGAAAAAAACGAGATTGTATACACAAACTTAATGCTGCAGGAGAAAAATATTCAGCTGATAAGCTGCCACAATTTGTGAGGAAAAATTTAATGAACTCAAATCAATGAAGAAATCTCCAATGAGATAATGGAGAATGGAAAGTGTTTACTTGAGGCTTGCCATAATGAAAATTTCATAGAATGACAAAACGTCTTAAAGGAGAGACTAACCTGATTAGTTTGCGTTAATGCTGCCAGTACACACAAGTGCAAAGCATTATTGGAAAGAGCTTTAAAAAATGTCCACGGGAATGGTTTAACAATAACTTAGTACCAGAAGTGACTGAGAACTTTAAGAAAATCGGTTTGAAAGATGATAGTAAAATCATTCTGCCATTGGACAACATACAGACGTGCAGGATTTCAATGCTGAAAACGTTATTGTGAAATTTTTCCCACCAAATTGAACCGATGGATCAGTGAGAAATATGGAGCTTTAAAAGTCATTATCAAAAAACTGTCATTATTAAAAAACTACTAAAAATTGGCACTCAATTAACCGGGAAAATTGATTATCCAGAATGCTCCCGGTCCCGACCATTACGGATAATCGATGTCTCACTGTACTTGCTCATTTTCGATAGACATTGCATACACAGGTCTTCGGTGTAGCAAACTTTGTAGGGCAATACTTTGAATAACTTTTGGCGGGAAATATATCTTGTAAGCTCAGAAACGACACCTCTTTATTAATAAGACATAGGATAAACATTAGAGAGGGTCAATTTAGCAATCGATATTGTACCATTGATATTCGATAGCTTTTCACATTAGGAAAAAAATTTCCACTACGACATATCAAAAAAATCATTTTCTTATTAACTTATTTTTAAGTTTTTTTTGGGTACCTCGAAAATGATTTTTTTGATATGTCCTTTTGGACATTTTTTTCCTTATGCCAGTGGAAATTTTTTTATCCTCATCAAAAAATGTTGGCCGTACAAATCGACCCACTTTATTAAACATACATACTTCCATTGGAACTAGTCAAACAAATTTAGTTTCCTTCAATTATGAACAGCTATGATAAAGTGGCATCAAACTGGATTTCTATTCATGTTATAAAGTCACGAAAAATGTTACCATACCACAGTAGTGATCTATACAAAATAATGATTTCTAGCAAATTTAATATTTTTATTAATTGTAGCAAATTTATTTTTATATTGCTAAAGAAATTCATAAGTGGATGAATATTTTCAATCAGAAAATTGCTTAGTTGAAACATTTTTATTATTGAAATTCTTTAAAAATGAATTTGTCTATGTATGCGTCTGTTTAAAATAACATAAAATTATAGTACTCTGAGGGTCAAACAAGTACTTTTAGAATATTTATTTTACTTTACCGAACATGCGTATGAGCAGTGGTGGGTAGCTATTTAGACATACATATTAACATTTATTGTATCGTATGAAACAGTTTTTAGTCAAAAACTATTTTTTTTTTGGTTATTTTGTAAAATTTATTAGGCCATAATGGCTACTGTGAAACCGAAACTATTTATTTGTCAGCAGAGGGAGGAGTTTTGGAGGAAATCGAATCCGCTACCCTCAGACATAGTCCTCTCCATTATTATCTACTTATATATATTTAATATTGAATTTCTTATTTAGTTTTAATGGAATCGTAATCTATACAAAATTAGCCTTCCAAAAAACAAAAATGGGTATACAACTTTTCGAGTTATTAGAAAATATTCTGGCCACTATGTATACAAGGATTTTATTACGAATGTATTAGAGAATAAAAGCTAAAAAGATTTAGGTTAATTTTTGTCTTTCAAAATGTTTCCCTAATGATCTTTAAAGATTTCGGGAAAAACACGATTTTTACAATTAATTTGTCTAACATACCTATTAAAACGATTTAACTTGAAAATTCGTTTGAAAAGCGAGTAGCTACTAACTTGGCAACAGTTCATATACACATGTATTTTTCCAGCAATTCTAAGGCATTCTTGATACTGTTGTAATAATGCGATCACGCAATCTATTTTAATAAACAATATTGAACGTCATCGCATTAATAGTACAAAAAAAGAAAAAAAAATATTAGCATAATTAAAATTTTATTATATTTTTATGAAGGGATAAAACTTAGTTGTTTTTTATTTAAAAAAAAAATTAATTTTTTAAAGAGCCCTCGGTGTATTTCGATTATATATGTACATCTGTTACCACTGTTTATAAATAATTGGGTATGTTTATCTACCTTGTAGGACTTGAAGGTAGCAAACAAATTGTTACGAATTAACTTGCGTAATTACTAAAGTAAATATTTCTTTTAGCATTTAAAATACACAAGTCCATAAATTAAAAATTAAAGAAACATAGAGCAACAAATTTAAATGATTTTTCTTTTTGTTTGAATTTACTTCATATTGATCATACACTATGCTTTATTTGGGTAAAGTCTCTATAAACAATGAACAATTTTTGAACTTGCGATCTTAGTATATAGTACAACATATGTAGATTAAAATAATATTTTAGATCGGTTTAATGGATACTTTCTCTGAAAAAGAAACTAACTTTGAAAATTACAGCAATTTTATAACAATATTATATATGGAGAAGATTTTGAAACAAAACAGTATCATATTGTACAAAATTAGACAATCTTTCACAAAAGTCAAAAAGATCTGTAAAAATTATATGGAAGAACAACATAAGGGCATTTCCATGCCATTGTACTCCTATAAAGTGGAATAGATTTTGCAAAAGTAAGAGTAAATGAAAAATAATTTGGTCTTTATGCTCCATTCAAAGTGTTTTATATATAAAAATAAAATAAGTGCATATCGCTCATTTGCTGCAACAACGTCATAACTCAAAATCCGTGTTTTTTGAACTGAGTAATAAAAAGTCAATTATTTTTTGTGTGAGAGTGTTTTTTTGCTGTAAACATCAAAAGTAAAATTCATGTTTTCTGGTATATTTAACAAGTAAAAATGTGGGATAAATATTGTCGAACAACTTTTCTTTCATATAATATTTTATTTTTTGAAGATAACTATGGATTTCGTTTTTGTAAAAAAATCGGTTTTGAAAACGACAAAAAAGGTTCATTTGACTTATGAAATCCAATGTAATTTTTTGTTTAATCAATAAAGAATTTAATTCTAGATCGAATATAAAACCAATAACTTTCGATTTCAAGAGACCAATGTACTTTTTCTGTCGTTTTCTCTACAACAATTTTTCAATGGCTGTTGTTTGCAGTGCGAGAGAAATTGTATATAATAACATAAACTAATATTTTTATGAAACGAAAAATAAAAAAACTTCGTAAAATTAGTGGACAAAATCAGGGACCGTAACAATTATGTCATTTATAATAAAAATCACAACATAATTGTTATTTTTTGATTTTTATTATTTTTTTTTTTTTTGTCATAAATATTTGTCAGACTTTGATTTTTATTTTTATTTTTTTGTCAGACTATGATCAGGATGCACTAAGTAAGGTGAAATCAACAACACAGCTGATTTTTATTTATCTATTTTGAAAATGCTTGCTTTTTGTCAAACTGAATTTATTTTGAAAAAATAATAAATTTTATTTTCAAAGAAAAAAATTTTTAAATCAAAAAACATGAATGAAAATGTGAATAAAAAGATTTCATATAATGAAATTTGGATAAAGTACTATTAAACCGTTGTTCTTTTTCAAATGTTATTTAAATTCAACTGCCGTTTTTAGTTAATATGCCAAAATAAAATTTGTTTATTTTTTATTTGATAAATTCAATTTTGACAAAACCTATGCTCTTGTCAGTAAGAAATATTATGTTTGTTGTGTTTGTTGTCGAAACGCTCTCACCTTACTTATTACATCATGACTATGATTTTTATTTTTTTGGCAGATACAAAAATTAATTATTGAGTTTTATTATACATATATGTAAGAGTCTGACAAATATGTAAATAAAAATCAATAATTAATTTAAATTAATAGTTATGGTCGAATATTATTTGTTTTATTTTGATTAGTTTTATTAATGTCTAGTGTATCCTCTATTCTTTTTAATAATTTTGTGTACACTTCTTGGCATACTGCTAAGAGTTTACTGCAGGTATCCAAAGGGATTTCATACCACGATTTTTTTTAACAAAATCCTAATGTTGGTCTTTATTTTGAAATTTTTGCTTACTTATTCTGTGTTTCAACTCCCCCCAAATGTTTTCAATTGGATTTAGATCCGGTAACTGACTTCGCCAGTCCAGGAGACTTATAAAGGGATTTCCAACAAGAGGTGTTATTTTGAATCACCCTGTATTTCGGTAGCTGTCACTTTTGAAGCAAAATGGTGAAAATCTTGCAGTCACAGTTCGTATAACTAAAGCATTTTTTGGTCGTCGTGAAGTACCTTGTCTGACCGCAATACAGAAATTGGTGGAAAAATTCGAGCTGTTGGAACAAGTTAGTGATGTGAAGAATAAAACCCGTGCACGTCGCTCAAGAACAACTGAGAATATTGCTGCTGTAGCCCAAAGTGTTAAAGAAAACCCAGATTTGTCTATTCCTCGTCGTTCTTTGGAATTGGGCATTCCACAAACGTCATTACACCGTATTTTGGTCGGAGTTGCATGATATTGATCTGGACAACATTTACTTTCAACAAGACGGCGCTACGTGCCACACAAGCAACGAAACCATTTTTACGGGAAAAGTTTGCGGACCGTGTTATCTCTCGAAGAGGTGATCACAATTGACCACCGAGATCTTATGATGTAACACCTTGCGACTTCTTCCTTTGGGGCCACGTGAAAAATTCAAGACCTCAAATATAGAATTCGTGAGGCTATCGAGGACATAGGGCAGCCACTGATTTGCTTATGGAAAATTTCATGAAAAAGATATGGTCCTGCTGACCATTTGGCTGATGTTGTTTTTCATTATTAACGGCATACCTTCCTCTTCATTATGAAATAAACATCCGATCATTTATCTCAAAAAATGCTATTTTTCTTTGAATACCAAAATAACACCTCTTGTTGGAAAACCCTGTACTACTTAAGGTTTGTGTTTTATGCTAAACATTACATAAACTAACTAAATATAAAAATAATAATTTTTAATTCATCACAAGTAGCGGAAAAAACTCGTATACTTATTATTTTGGCCATATGTGTATATTTTTGTTGAAATTACGGGAATCAATCGATGTTTATTGGGATGGATTACAATTTTATAAAAGTGGTATTTTGCTAACCTTAATTTGCCAAAAGTGTAAAATAAAAGTAAAGAATAAATTTTAAATTTTGCATGCAAAAAATACCAAAACAATATTCAATTAATTGGAAAATCATGGATGTAGAGTACTCGATGCTGAATATATCAGATTTTATATGAGATATATAAAGTGGTGTATGGAGAAAAACAATACTCAAATAAAAATTTAGCGCGTTATTCAAATGAATCAGAGTGTTGAAACAAGAATATTTGTATACAAAATAATACTCGATGTATGTACATTTTCAATCTTCGAGTACGTATGCACATTAGACCAACCCCTAAAGAAATATATTTATTTTGGATGGATTTTATTTTTATCTTTAGTATCTAAAACTGATTGATGCAAAATTCTATGATGATATCTCCAAATTGATTAAAAGTTCTGAATTTATGTAAATAATGGCATTTTTTTTCTAATATTTTTAAACAATTAAATAATATTAACCCGCTAATGGTGACGCGATTTTGACATTGATCAATGGTGATACCGGTCTCATGCACCGGGGTTTTCATCTGAAGATTTTTTAAATTATGTGTGCTCACTAATAAAGATATTCGAATTTTTTAACACACCCGGTCTCACAGACCGTGTGTCACCATTGGCTGGATAAATATTTGTAATAAACCTAATCTTCTAGGGAAAATTATCTGTCTAAGTAAAACATTTAAAATAAATAAGATTTATTTTAAATGTTAAAAAACTGTTATTTAAATAGCAACATTTTACAACATTCTATCGATTTTCGGCACGAGTTCTAGTTGTCTGTTTTGCCAAAAATTTTGCAGATTTAGCCAAATAAAACCCATTTAAAACAAATATATTTTTAAGAGCAGGTCTAATGCACATGTGCGAGTATATGTTGTTTAGATTTATTCCATCATTCATCTGTTTAATGTTTACTTAATTTCAATGAACTAAGTATAATACTAGATAAATAAACCTATATACGAGTAAATATATTAAAGTTCATATAGCAATACGAACACAATCGAATACTGTAGCCATATTTGTTCTGCGGTCCAATTGATTGTAATAAAATTATCCATAGATATTGGAGCCAATGTTACAAAATACTGTACAAATTTCAGATATTCTTAAAGAATTCACCATAGTATATCTTAAATATCGAAGAAACTTGAATATTGAGACTATTCCAAATTTGTTTGAGTTACTTTCTTTATAAAAACTATTTTCTAGGTAATTATGTTTAATAAACCACTGATAAATTAAATTTTCAATGAAATTTAATTTTATAAACCTTAGATAAATTTATAAATGAATTATAAATATAGTGTTTACCACTTTTACATTATTTTTATAGCTAGTATAAGAGTGTGGGTCGAGAGTTTACCAAATAGTTGTGTTTCAAGGGAGATAAGGTTCGAAAATCTATTTTTTTTATCGACAATATATAAATTCTCTTTGCATATAAATTATTCTTAATTTATTTAATAATGATATGAATGTATAAATATTTTGAAGGCGTTTTCATGGAATTTTCGATCTGACATATCAAAATAACATGCAACTTTTATTGATATATTAGATATGCATACGTTGGTACAATTTATAGTGGTTATGGACGGAAGGTGGATTTAGACGATAAGACTTTACAAAGAGAAAATAAAAATGCATCATTATGCCAAACAAATGTGATGAAAATTATAGAAATTACATTGGTTTATTACATCGATTATGAAGATTTTTACAGTGTTAATGTAATAGTATTTTATATATTGTTAGAAAAACTAGTTTACGCAGAAGATATTTAATTTCAAATGTATAAAATGTGTTCAGCAATTTATAATTGAAATAACTACATATTCCTAATACCAACAGAGTCTATAATTTTATAAAATTAATAAAATGTGCTATTAACAATTTATATACTTAATAATTGGTTAACATTACCGATTGGCTCAACATTTTCGTTATTCACCACAAGTGAAGAAAAAGAGTATAAAAAAGGGTAAACAAATATATTTAGTCAAACTTCAAAAGTATTATGAGCCGATCATCATTAAATATTTTAACGTGATTTCCATGTATTTGAGACCTATTTTGCTTATATTTTATCTCAACAACGTTATTTACATGGACCGATATTCACAAAACCCAGTAGTATGATTTTTGGATACAATATATTGATCTGTATACAATTTTAGTTTGATATTGATATATTTAAAAAATGTATAGAGGTTAATGTGTTTTTCGGAATTGGTACTTCTATGGGAGCAATGACCAATTATCGGTTGATCTTCATAAAATTCAACACATCGATTTTCGTATATATGGAAAATATATATTTAAAATTTTAACCTCATAGAACGTTTTGAAAGAGATTTATGAGTATTTAAGTGATTTTCGAATATGGACCTTATATGGTAGCTATTGTCAAATATGGACCGATGTTCACAAAATCTAGTACTATCATTTGTGAATAAATACTACCGATCTCTGTAAAATTTTAATTCCAAAACGATATTTGTCAGATATTTATGAAAATTAATTTTTTTTTTGGAAGTGGTCCTTATATGGGAGCTATAACTAATTATAGTCCGATCTTCATAAAATTCGCTACAGCGATTTTTATGTATATGAGGATTACTCGAATTTCAACGTAATATCGATATATATTAAATATTTATGTTACTTGAGTGAATTTAGGAAGTGGAGGCTATGGTCAAATAGTGCCCGCTACAAAAAAAAAAAAGTTATCAACATTTTTGGAGGTTGTCTTACATTTTGATCCATAACCCTGGATCTACCAATTCGATTTGGCTGATTTTCAATACCAAACTGCTTAGAAAAATTATAAAGCTTTTGGTATACATTTCATTAATTTTGCTTATGTATTTTGGACGTGAGAGTGTTAAACACAGACAGACAGACGGACATTGCTCAATCGACTCATAAGGATCAATAATATATAATACTTAGTACCGGACATGTACTATTTTTTAGAAATTTTTGTTTTGCCAATTTTTTTTTTACAACATCACTGTACAAGGTCAACTAAATAAACTTTCTATAAGAATTAAAGAAAAGATCGATCAACAATTATACAATAATCTTTTTTTTATGTCATTAGCAGTATAGTATAAAAATTTGATTTTGTTACGCCATTCCGTCCACAGACCGAAAATCAAAAAACCTGTCATTTTATCAAAATCGGTTCAGCCGTTTTTGAGTTCATTCGGAACATACATACATAGTTACATACATACAAACATCCATTTTTATATATGAGACCAAAAAGCTCTTAAAGGAATAGACCTAAGTTTTCATTTGAGCAAAAAAAATTAAAAAAGGGCCCATTTTGGAAAAAAAAAGTCAACAAAGTTTTTGATTTTACAAAAAAAAGTAAAAATTTTATGTTTTGAGTTACAAGCTTTCTTTGAAAAAAATTCAAAAAAATTTTTGATTTTGGAAAAAAATTACAAAAAAAATGTTTCCGAAAGAACAGTTACATGGATGAGAAAAAACACCTACTTGGCCAAAATGTCAAATTTTGACCCCCTCTAACTCAGAAAGTTCTCGACCGATCTTGTTGAAAAATTGTGTCTGAATTACTATTCAATAGAACTAACCATTTTAAATAAGAGCAGTTATTGGTTTTTTTATATTTTTTTATTCTTGTTTTTATTAATTTTTATAACTAATAACAACTTATTTTTTTTTTTTTTTTGAATTGAAAAAATTTACTTAAGCTAGAGTTTCCAGTTCTGTTTTAACCGAAACCGAAACCGCGGTTTTTCAAGGCCTAAAACCGAAACCGACAATTATTCTTCGGTTTTGACTTTTTATCTATTTTCAGTAGAAAAATTCAAAACTTAGAAGTGAGAAATAAACTTTTTCATCCAATTATTCATCCAAGATCTCTAAAAACAAATCGTTAAAAATATCTTAAGATTTGTTCTTTTCAAATATCCGATAAAAGTATGGAGTACTAGCTACCCCGGTGCACTTCGCCACCCGAATTGGAAGAAAGAAATAGTACTATTAAGTCTTCCTTTGTGAATTAATACTAATTCAGGAAAATATGTCTCTAGTTTCATGTTTATTGATTCATTGTAATGTGGATTCAGTAGCATAAAGACCCACATTTTGTATTTATACTCAGCATCATGAATGTTTAATTCCATATTTCTGTGTCCATTATTATAGAAAATACAAAATAAAGGTACCACTATAATCACATTTTGTGAATACTAACTCATTCAGAATCATTGTACTTAATTTTCAATTTTAAGGTTTATTATTAAAAAATATTCAAAAAGAACCTTTACAATAAAGAAACAATAACATTAATTATCCCCTTTGAATTCACGCTTCTAGGTCCATCGTTATAAAACATTCAAAAAGTACTATTAGTTGGAAAAAGTACCTGCAAATCCCTTTTTTATATTCTAACTCAGTCAGTATCATGTATGTTTAATTTCCTGCTTATAGGTTCATTATTATTGAAATTTCAATAATAGTTTATGTTACATCAATATCATTATGCCCTGTACCCTTGATTCTTTCTTTAGCCAGAAGAAATATAATTTAATATAATAAAAAGTACCATTAGAAAAAAGTATCAATTATCCACACTTTCCACTGTCAAGTTTGAAATTTCAAAGTAATTTCCTGATTCTAAGTTCAATATTATAGAAAATTCAAAAAATACTATTTAAAGGACGAAAAAATACTCCTTAGTTCTCAATTTTTGATATCATAATACAATTGAGCACCCTATTCTTGATTATTTCTTTACTGAGAAGCATATTAGCCAATTTAAATGTATATAAGCTAACTATGTATTAAAAAGGTACCATAAAAGAAAAAGTACCAATTTTCCTTTATCCTCCTTTATACACTCGCCAAGTTTGAACTTTAAATTTGTATAGCATTTCCTATATTAACAACTGATTTAATAGTTAATAAATTATCACAAAACCGAACCGAAACCGCGGTTTTGAAATTCTTCTGTTTTTTGGAAACTCTAGCTTAAGCCTTTTGCCATCCCAATCGGAAGACATTGATTTCAAAAGTTGGTTCACTCGTCATGAAAATTTGTATTTTCATAATTTTAAATTATTTACAGAATACCGGTAACGGTATTTAGAGGTAACTGTATTTTCGATTATATCGGCAAGGGTATTTTAGCGGTAGTAGTAATTGCAGTTATTTCGGTAACAGTAATTTAGCGATAAAGGTAAACTTTGACCGGGCTCACAAAATAATAGCATTTTGTATCTACTTAAACATAACATTCAATTATCAAAATTTTATAATATTGGAACGTTGCAGCAAAAAGTTGTGGAAAATTACCAAATGATTTAATATTCCTGTTTTTACTTTCATTATTCACCGTATTTTTGGAAGCATAATTACAACAATATTATGTAATTTCCTCAGCATTTCTAATTATAAATATTTACAAGTGATTTTTTTAATGCTTCCAAAAATACGGTGAATGGTGAAAGTGAGAACAGGAATAACCCTGAATATCTTTTTCAACGCTTTTTACTGTGGTATAATAACAACAGCGTTTCTTAATAGTCGAATTTTCATGTATCTCATTCACTTAATTTTTTTAGATTGAAGATCTCTATGAGGAAGTACTTTTTGAAATTACAAACAACATCGGATGTGAGGCGAATGATGTCTGCAAAGAATCACTCATCGAATTTGCTCAGGAAGCATTTAAAATGACGAATGCCAAACATGAAGAAATACTCGAAATAGCACAACAAAAAGAACCTCCAAATATTCGACTGAATGTTGAAATCATTAAGGCTGAAAATCTTTTACCAAAGGATGCAAATGGATTTTCTGATCCGTTTGTTACATTATATCTGGAATCAAATGGTTCTCATCGTTATAATTCGTCCGTTAAAACTGAAACTCTTAATCCCATATGGGAGGAACACTTCTCACTGTAAGTATTTAAATGTAGAATTTTCCAAGTTCTAAACATTAAAACTCCTTTATTGTGTTCAGGCCAATTACAGAAAATCCTAGAAGTGAAGTGCTTATAATTGAAGTATGGGATTTTGATGCGGCTGAAACTGTCAAAGACAAGGTTAACAAATTAATGGACGTTAAAGGTATTAAGGGTTTGCGTAAGTTAATGAAAGAAATTGCTATGACTGCGTCTACTGGAAAGCATGACAATGAACTGATCGGAAGAACGGCTATTACCCTAAAAGTAAGAATTCTTATATTCAAATCTACAATGTATATACGTAGTATGTTTAAAATTGCATCTAAACTATCTAAACATTTTTTACAGTCTATACCAGTATCAGGCACTACGGTTTGGTACAACTTAGAGAAGGGTACCAAAACTAAAAGTCGCGGATCTGTTTTAGTGCATTTAGCTCTTAGTGCTGAAAAAGATAAACGTGTCGCTGTTCAAGAGCATCGACACCTATTGAAACTCCTGCTAATGCATGAGCTGGAATCATCGCAGGTAGCAAACTATTGGTGGGCTGGAAAATTTAGTGGAAATGCTGAAGCTATTCGCTTGCAGCACTCCGTTCAATCTGGCCTATCAAATTTCGAATGTGCTCTCAGCCAATGGTCTGTATATACTACAATACACGAAGATCATCCATTGAGTTTCGGTTTATTCAATTCAATACTAGACGTTATTATACCAATTCTCAAGTGTCATCTCAATGAATCAGAGGACATAAAAACATTTTGGGATGGAGTAAGACGTTTGCTGCCGTCCTGTTTTTCAATCCTACGAAAATTGCGTGCCAAAAATGTTAGCGATAAGCAAATTGTCAAAACCCTTTGTGAGGTTCTTGACATTCTATCAAAGATAAATACTCTCGAAAGACCCAAAACCATTGAACTATTTCCACACAACGTGTATGGATGGATATCAAGAAAAGATGAATCCGATTGCAGCATTAATGAGGTCATTGTTGACGCCATACACTGCGGTACCAAGGAGTGGCTGGAGCATATCATTGAGGGGAATCGTCAAAATAGTGATGAACAGTCCGACGATGACAATTTGCAATACCTAATAAAATTAATACAAATGGTTCGATCTGATTTGCAAAGAGCGATGGAATACTTTGATAAACATTTTTACCAGTAAGTACTTGATTGTGAGATGACATTTTCAGGTTTCCTTAAATATTAGTATTTATAAAAACATTCCGAATTTTGCCTTTTCTAATCTGAAGAGAGTTTTATTATACCCATCACCTTCGTGAGAAGGGTATATATAAATTTGTCATTCCGTTTGTAATTTCCACAATATAATTTTCCGACCCTATAAAGTATATATATTCTGGATCCTTATAGATAGCGGAGTCGATTAAGCCATGTCCGTCTGTCTGTTGAAATCAATTTTCTGAAGACCCCAGATATCTTCGGGATCCAAATCTTCAATAATTCTGTCAGACATGCCTCGGGACAACCTCGATTTTTTACTTATTTTTTTACCTATATCTGGATTACTAAGTCATTAATATAGACAATATGGATATCTAATGATAGATATTTCAAAGACCTTTGCAACGACGTATATAAGACCATAGTAAGTTAAACCTACAATGGGTCAAAATCGGGAAAAATTTTTAACCAGATTTTTTTTTTTTTTTTCACCAAAAGTTTTTTTCGCTAAATATTAAAAAAAAATAAATTTAAAAAAAAAAAATTAAAATTTAAAAAAAATAAAAAAAAAAATTTACATAAAAACTTAAAAAAAAAGAAATTCGAAAAATATTTTTTTCCAAAAAACTAAAAAAAGAACAACTGGAAAAAAAATAAATTTTGTTTACCTAAAATTACCTAAAAATTTTTATTTTGAAGTATAGTTGGGGAAGGGTATATAAAATTCGGCCCAGCCGAATATATCTCTCTTACTTGTTTTTTACGTAAATAATTTTTCTTTCGAGCTTTAAAATAATTAATGGCCAGTAGTTTTTCTATATTGTCAAGTTATCCGCAAGTAGCACTTATCCAAATCAATAATTTTCTATTAGATTTATGATTGTAGTCAAAACATATTATGATAATTATTTGTATTATAAAATATAATTTATTTTTTGTATTAATCATAATGTGATCTTATTCGGGGTTGTCATTGAATCCAATCAATGTCGGAATCGGTTTTGAAAACGACAAAAAAGGTACATTTGACTTCTGAAATCCAATGTAATTTTTTGTTTTATCAATAATGAATTTAATTTTACATCTAATATAAAACCGATAACTTTCTATTTCACGAGACTAATGCACTATGTGCCCATTTCCAATTTTTGCGGCAAAAATTCAAATGTTCAACTTTCGCTTTCTGATTACGGTTCAATTCCTAACACTTCGACGACATAAATGCCAAAAATGTATGCCAATTGGCCACTCACTTTATATATAAACAGCAGTGAAAGTTTACATTTTTTATATAAAGTTTTCAAGCTGAAAAAAGTAATAAAAATTCATTAAGGAAAAATCAATTTCAAAAAAATTAGATATAACTAAGATTTTTCCAAATGGATTACAATACCGGAGGTGTGTACTTAAAAAAAACTTTAAATATTTTACAAAATGTTTATGTTATGTGTAAAATTTCGTGTTTTTATTAGTCATGTTTTTTGTGAAGTTGCGAAAAAGTTGTTTGTCTTCTGTATTATAGAACTTACGTTGCCTGAATTTGCCCGAGGAATGATACATATGAGGTTATTTGTGGGAATGTCAGGCTTTATGCCATACTCAAAATTTTTCCAACTACTTGCACCGAAGCAAATAATTCTCTTTTTCCTAGAAACATACTAAAATTTTTTGAACTACTTGTTCCGAAGCATGAGAGCTTAAATTAGCAAGTTGTATAACAATAGCGAATGTCAAAGACATATACAATTGCTTACCCAAAATTTACTTATAGCCAAACAAACGAATGCTATTTGTAGAAAGTGCTATGAGAATATAAATTGAATTTTTTTTGGAAAATTGTTTGTGTGTTGGAGGCGGGGTAATAAGAAAAGTGAGGGGGGTTGTCAATGGCAACTTTTTTAAAATGATATATGTGGAAAGTTCTATGAGAATATAGATTAAAAGCCAATTTTTTTAAAATGCTTATTTTAGCAAACATGGGTCTCTTCAAAAAGTTTCATGATGCTAGCTCTCTTGAAAATAATTTTTGCAATATTGTCTTTTGGACACATAGTGCAATGTACTTTTTCCGTCGACAACGATTGGATTCTATGACAACCCCGTATAACATTGTATTATAATCCAATATTATAATAACATGATCACAATATGTTTTGAAGTAATCATATTATGATCCAATGTAATCATATTATTAGATCAAAAGTAAACATTTTATTTATCATTACACGATATGTTGAATCAGCAAAAGTATGCTTAAACATAACAGCATATTCAATATGTTAGGCGTCTACACGATATGCTGAAAGTAGCAAATTTGTTATCGAAATAAAAATAAAACAAATTGTTAAAAAACAATATCACTGTTATTTGCTTTTGCTTTGTTTTAAATGTCACCCGCATATATGACCATTTAGCTTTGCATTCGTCAGCAGTTCGTATATAAAATCTGCAATTTCATGTCAATAGATGACATAAAGAAAAAAGTCAAAAATTTATTTGAATTCAACATTTTTACATATTTTACAGTGAAAAAATTTAATTTTTCACTGGACAGATTTTTACTTTTTAAACTCATTTTTACTTTTTGCCGCAAATCAGCTATATATAAAAATGTACATTTAGATTTACTTATAAATATGTAAAATTAGTTTAAAAAAAAAACGAAACTTGTCCAAAATTGTATATTGCAATATGTAATATAATTATCATATTGTTTATTGTACTTTTCAGATTCGTGAACTTTCTTTAAAATAACGTCTTTTGATTCATAGTATTTTGCAAATTCTCTACAACTTTTATTTGTGTTGCACTTGATTGTTATTATTGGCTCCACACAATTATCCGTTACAGATTTATTTCCATTTTTTTTTTTAATTTCCCCCACTGTGCTATGTTTTGTCGACATTTACACTTTGATTTAAAGTCATGTCTTTTTTTGTTTCTCTTTTAAAACCCCTACGAAAATCTCCTTGCATTTATACGTTGCATTTTTTTCAACCATGCTTGCCTTTTTTTCGTCATATAATAGTATAACAACCTATCAGAAAAGAGCTCAATGCAGAATATCAAAAAAAGTCATGAAAAACGGAAAACTTGCCTTTTGTTTACACATCACAATTTTCTAGTACAAAAAAAAGCCCATGATTTTACGTCATGACTTAAAGTCATAATGTAAATGCCCCCTAATAGAAAAGAAACTAACAGAAATTATTGTTTGTAAATTTATGTATAAGATTGTTAATAGAAATTCGGAAAGAAATCTGACTTAAAAATTATATAAAATGTTCTAAAAGTTCTTTATATTCTAATTACATTATAAAACTTATAAATGAATTTATTATTTTCACAGCAAAATTCGCTTAAATTTCTCCACGGAGCTTTTTAAGTTCTATGATGAAAAAATGGCTGAAATAGCTAAATCAATAGTTACTGAAGTTTGTAGTAATATTAAAAGGCTGGATGTCCCAGAAGACCATTTTGAAGAGTTGCCTGACATCGAAGACATTAACATGGGCACAACGTTGTTTGAGCTGTATTTAGTACTAAAACGATTCCTAGCACTAGGTATGTATCCACTACAAATATTTGTTAAAGTCAATTATAACTTTGACATTTAGTGCCTGGCTCACAAAATGCGAACGAACATTTTCTTTCTTATTTTATATTGAAAACAATAACAAAAATTCAAATTTTTTTTTTGTTGTTTTCAATATAAAATAAGAAAGAAAATGTTCGTTCGCATTTAGTGAGCCAGGCCCTTATAGTCCAAACTTAAATGTTAAAAGCATTTTCCAAGTTTTAAAAATATTTTATTTGAATTCAAGATACAATTTAAAATTTTTGATATTTTTACCCACTGATTCATAATGAAACTTATTTTATCAAGGCTTTATAAAACAAATAGAATATAGATTTTATTATGATTAAGGACTCTAATGCAGGGACCAGAACTTAAAGTTGAATGTTTTTAAATACATATGGGGCATCATGATTAGTTGTATTGAATAGTAATTCAGACACAATTTTTCAACAAGATCGGTCGAGAACTTTCTGAGTCAGTGGGGGTAAAAATTTGACATTTTGGCCAAGCAGATGTTTTTTCTCATCCGTGTAACTTATTACCAATTGTTCCTAGCAAAATGTTTTTTTGTTTTCAAATACATAGGTCTTAGTTTCCACTGTTAGTTTTTCTTAACACCAACATTTTAAAATTTGCGTCACTGAGTTTTTGTCTTCTAGAACGATTTACAATTCCAGTGAATGAAAATAATAATAAATAATAATATGTTTTATAAACATATTTTTAATTGCAGTGTGAGTTTTGAAACAGTTTGTAGTCGTGTCTCGTTCGGCCAGGTATAAAATTGTTTCATGTAGATAATTTCCCCAGTCATTAGAAACACACTGTACACTAACATCTGTTTGAAAGAAGTTAACTGAAAAATAATTACAAAAACTTTTTGTGGTAAAACACGAGTTGAACATTTCTTAACATCATCTACCGATTGTGTTGTTGCAGTTTCTAAAAGAGCTTTTAGAAATCTTAATTTTATTTCCGGAACAGAAATATCAACAATTAAAGTTCTCAAAATATTTATTGAGATTGTTTACATTTAAACTTTTTTGGATCTTTAGAGAAAATACTGACAATAGTAATGTTTTAAATTTGTTTATATATACATATGTACATAATCTGATTGGAAAAAGATCTCTTTCGAAATAAATTACACATTTTTGCAGATTTAACTTAGTCGGGCCTTTTAAATCTTTAATAAATGTATACACATTATTAAATTTCGAGTCGAAATTTGAAAAAATTTATTGATTATTTAATATTTCACGGGAATAGAAAAAGTCCTGCAGATTAGTAACCCTAGTCATAACAAAACAAAATAAATTTAGTTTTATTCATTTTATTTCTCTTTTAAAAATATACTTGTATTTTAACCGTCGTATTTTTTAGGTAAATCACTTTGTCCCAATGAGGAGTTAGGAATTGAACATTTTCACGGCTGGTTTATGCCTGGCGTGGCACATTGGTTGGCTATATCAGTTATTAAAGCTCTAAAGAGAATAGAGAAGGCAATTGAACTAGATGAACTGAAGGCCGTCGATGATACTGTTAAATATAGCTCTTCTGCTGTTGATACTCTGGCTATATTCTATCAAATTAAAATATTTTGGCAACAATTAGATTGGCCAGATGCAGAGGGTTCATATACATTTGTGGCTAAAATTGTTGACGTAAGTATTATTGTAACAGTCAGTTCTTTTGCCTGCTAGTTTTACTACATACTTTGTTTACTTTTTGTGTTGAAAATTTCCAAAGCTAGTAAAAAAGTAAAAACTAGCAAGCAAACGAACAAATCATAAAGATAAGGTTTTATAAATATAATTGGTTTTATTTTTTCGTCTATTAGGATATATGCCGATGTTGCGTATTTTACGCCCAGAGAATGTCGCGTCGTGTAGAGTCACTGACAAGGGACAATAGCGAATTTTTCCATGTATCACCGGAATGGTGTTTAGCTATAAATAATATTGATTACATACGCCAAAGCTTACCGTCGTTTATTAAGGTACGTATAAAAAGACTTGAATGCATACTCTCATTATAAAGTTTTATTTTCCCTTAAATGTAGGAGTTAGGAACTGATGATGTCATTAAACGTCTGGGCGAATATCGTTCACAATTGGAAGCAGAACGATGTGAGATCACTATTAAAAATGTCATCGACAATTCACTAGATACAGAAAAGAATCAAATTTTGGAATTAATTGAAATTGTTGCTAGAAAAATGTCTCCACCCATTCGTCGGTTCTTAGCTGAGGGTGCTGAGGTTCTACATGAAGATTCAAACTCAATGGAACGTCTTATGATGTATTTAGAAACATCGTTAGGCACATTCTATGAAAACCTAAATGAAGTAAATTTTGCACGTGTTTTGGATGCAATATGGTCCGAACTTTCAATAATCATGTACGATCTAATTCAATCAAATCTAGATGTGAGTATTTTTTGCATATTAGATTTATTATTTTTCGTTATTTATTCCTTTAATTTAATTTCAGAAACGACGTCCGCCAGCATTCTTTCAAAATTTACGTCACACTTTGAGTGTGATGATTTCCTGTTTCAAAAGTGGCCATATTGTTACGTCAGATATTGAAGTCTTAACTGAAATAGAGCGAATTCTGGATTTGCATGCATTTGAAACGGCCGACTTAATTCATCAGTATTATTTGGAGAGACTTGGTCACCAGAAAGAAGTTGCCAATTCAGAATATGGTAAACTTACCATTAGAGCAAATTTTACAGATACTGGATTAGTGGTACGTAGTATAAAATACTACACATAAAATTGCTAAAAGTATTGTAGTGTTAATCCAAAAAAAGTATCAAGTATTGAAGAAGTATTTTCATAATAAAATATATATCGCACTCGTTCAACAATACTGTTTTAACTCAAAATTTTGAAATTTCACTTTTTGCCAGATATCTATCTAATGTAAAACTTTCAATGTATTCCGATTACTCTTGCATATCGAAAACCACATTTGAGACCCTTTTCATGATCGTGTAGTGACTACCTTTATATCAACAAAAAGGTATTATTTTGAGTTAATACAAAAGTTTAAATATAAATATATCGTATATTTTAATAAAAAAATGTATTATTTTGATTTAGGCCTTTATTCATGTTATAAAATAATCAAATTATTTGGTCAATTAACATGGTCTCCTATCAGTCATATTGTCATAATGTATTCGGTATTCGGCGTTGGTCTCTGCTGGTTCGTTACGATAACACAATAAACATAGCATAGAAAGTAATATTATTTTAGGACATTGTTTGCTTGAAAAGCAATAAAAACCATTGTGAAATATTAGGACATTATGACAATATGACATGATAAGTGACCTTGTGAATTGACCAATTTTATTTAAATTTGGTTGTATTTCGAGTTGATACTGTTTTGTTGATAAAATAATAAAAAGAAATATCGAGAAGTTTCAGAAAAATGGTATTAACTCAAAAAATAGATTTATTTTGCAATAATTACAAAAATGTTTTATATTTTCAAATGGAATGTACCCTATGGTACTTACTATGATGTATTCGGTTTTTCAAATTCTCTTAAAATGTAGCCACAAACAGTTTTTTTTTTTTGGTCTCCTGAACACTTAAAAGTTTTTGAGTTAATACAGTATTGTTGAACGAGTGTGATATGTATTTGTTTGTTTTATTGATTTGGATTTTCATACATAAATAAGCAATTTTTTGTTGGATTAGCGACGATATATATTTTATACGTATATTTTATTTGAATTGTTAACAAATTGATTTACATATTATTTATCCTCATTAATTTTGCAGTTGGAAATTATGAATGCTAGGGATTTAGTGCCAATGGACTCAAATGGATCTTGTGATTCGTTTGTAAAAGCACACTTTCTTCCAACAAATCGATTTCTGGGAGTTCCGGCTGTGAAGACTGCTGTTCATAACAAGACGCGTTATCCACTTTACGATGAACAATTCACAATGTAAGCTCGTACAACAAAAACAAATTATCTAATATTTATCCATGTTATCCAAGTCGAGTGGTTTCGAAAACAAAAAGTGATTTTATTTTTAGTTTGTCAAGCTATTTAAGCTATATGCCAGGATATTCCACAGTAAGCCTATCTCGTACTATGCTATTTTAATTTCGAGTTATAATGCTCCACCACGTTATTCTTCTCTAATTATGTATGTATGTTCCTCCACCAGATGTGTTCATCTACTAGTATTTCTTCAATTGAGTTTAAATGGGTCTCTTCCAATGAGTATTAAATGGTCATCCACCATGTTCCTCCTCACAAAATGCGTATATCAACTGTGTCTTCTCATAACTTCAAATAAAGGTTATAACAAAACGAACGGATGTGCATTAACATAAACGACCAATGCGAGATCAGACACAAAACTCTCGAAAGCCAAACAACAAATATCGGTTAACAGAACAAGCGTGATTATATACTGTTACGTTTACACCTTTTGAAAACGTTGGTTTATTTCCTTTAAATAAACCGGATACTTTTGATTGCAAATAAAAGCAGTTTTAGTAGTTTAAAATTGTAACAACTCTTTATTTATTCAAATCTACAACAACAACAGTCTAAATCAGTGGTGCGCGTTCATATTGTTCAAGTTACGAAGATTTTCGTAAATTCACACGCATGCTATCAACATTGTTGATAAGTAGAAGCTTCTACTGATGGACGTGTTTGTAAACATGATGAATGTTGCAGGCAGCCGTTACAGACCGTTAAATTCAAATCGCTATTGCAAATTCCTAACAATACATTAGGGTTGCCCGTATGTATGGATCCAAAAAGTTTATCTCCCGTTGCCAATTACATATTTCATAAAGGACAAAAAGTTTCATTTTTCAGGTTTTATTAATGGCATGAACAAAAATTCAGAATTAATCCAATCATAATTTTTTTTCGATTCTTCATAAAAATTTTAGATTTTTGTAATTTTTCTACGCTTTATGTAATACGTAAATTTTTAAATGTAGTATCTTAAAAGGATTAAAATTTTAGTTGTGTCGATAGAGTTTTAGAGGTTATCCCAATGTAGGTATATAGATAGTAATAAGTATGTATAATTTAAGACCTTTGAAGATATACTGATTAAACATTTTTTACTGTAAAAAAAAAAAAACTAATACAACTATTTTCTTTTGTCCTGCAGAAAATTAACTGATGAGCAACGTAAACAACAAAATAGTCTGATATTGTTTAGCATTAAAGATAAGGATTTGTTTGGTATGACCAGCCAATATATTGCCGAGTGTTATATAACATTTGCCGATTTGTTGGGCAATGAGAACGAACAAATTCATATGGAACTTTCAAGGCCGGAATATACAGGTTTGTTTAAATATAATTGTTCAATTTACAACATAATAAATATCCCAATTCACAATCTTGTGTATTTGTATTGCAAATTAATAGTTAAAATAGTAAAAATGCAATGCGTGACCATTTGTACAAGATTGTGAATTCGGCTAATTTATTATCTGATTTTGCAATAGTTGTACACATATTTGTTATGTTCGTTAGCCTATTTGTTAGCATTAAAAATTATCGATACAAAATACAAGTAAGAAAGTATAGTCGCTCAAGGTTGAAGAGGTAGAGTGTGTAGTATACGACTATCACTGCGTTTACATGATGATTTTTACGACGTCGCTTTTTGTTTGTGGGCGAACAGTGTAGAGAAGCGTGGGGGGTAAACAAATAGACTCGATTTGTGTTTTTCGTGTCGTTTTTCATATTTCTCTTTACACTAATTTCTTTTCTTCTTATTCCGTTTTATTATTTTTCTGATTTTGAAGTTTAATAAAGAAGGTTAACCGATTAAACATTAAAAATCAACCCTGACTGCAAAAAAAAAAGACATGTAAACAAAATTCATCGTATAAACGCAACATGTTTTTGGAAGCAACTTCAAAAGGGAATTAAGAAAAAACGACGTCGTAAAAATCATGGCCTAAACCCAGTGTATCTGTACTAGACATTTTTTTGTTTCTCTTATCCACTCTTCGCAATTTTCATGTTGTTGCTTCATATCATTTTTCTCACATCAATGTTTAAATCCATTTGACAATGTAAATATTCACACAGCGAAAAAGAACGAAAAATTTCTGTCTGTCTATTAATATCGCGATTGTAAAAAGTTTAGGCAAGTTCAAAAGAGAATGAGAAAAATGTCTGCCTTTCAATTTCCGCATTGTAAAACAGTACCGTGCATGTGAACTAATTAAAACCAAGGGAGTTCATGTTAGTGAAATTGTTCACGTTAGCGATTTTCGAATTTCATGGAAAAAATATAAAATTTTATAACATAAACCTGTGTTTTAGACGCTTAAACGTGAAATTCTTTTATTATTATTTTCATTATTAAAATATAAAACAAAAATTATTGATTAAAATGCATTACAAAACAAAACGAGATCACGAGAAAATATACATTGAAATAAAATTACATAGCTAATAAAATTACTTATTCGTTGCGATACAATAAATATTAATCTAGAGGATACAGAGGAGATTCCCTAAACTTTAAAAATGCATTTCAGTGTTGTCTACAAGCTTAGAACACAAATGCAGTGAAAAAAATTGTTCACGTTATAGAGCTTTCTGAGTTTGTTCAGTAGTAGCAACCTTATTTTTCCACACGAAATAACATAAGCAGCACTTCTTTCGCACGAAATTAAAACAAACAGCTTATCATTTGTTGCATATAAAATTTTTCGCATGTAAAAACCATAATTTTTCGCAAATATGAACAGAGTACTAGGCTATAGATGCAAGAAGGTAAGGCTCTCAAGTTTTGTACAACAAAAACACCACTCTCTTCTCACATACAAGTTCTAAGTGAATTTAACACATTTGAGAGAGATGTAAACAAATAAGGAAGTATAGTCGGTCAAGCCCTACTATATAATACCCTACACTGATTAAATGAGCAAAAACATTTTTCTTTTAAAATTTCAATAATTTATTTTCGTGAATGATTTTAGGAAGTTGGACTAATTATTGACCGAACGTCCCGAAATTAGGCCCTAGGATTGTTTTCTATATGAAACTTATTTTTGCTAAATTTTATTTGGATTCCAAAGAGATTGATGTTCGTTAAAATGATTTAAAGCAGTTGGCCTTATATGAAAATAACATAAACAAAAAACAGCTGTCACATTTCGTAATGAATAATAAAACAAATAGAGAAATTACTTGTGTCAAAATTTAATATTACATGGAACGTGGGCAGTTCCACGGAAATAGCAACATGGGACAAGCGTTCTGTGCAAATAATCCGTTAATCTATTGAGTTCTTCAAAAGTGGTATTATGCATGCCATTTCCATTCCATATTAATCATATTAGCGCTTTGTGCGGTCTTTGAAGCTTAAAGAAACTTTGCGAATTTATCCCATAAGAAGGACTTTGGTAGATCAGAATTTTTATTTTTTTCCGTAATTTTTCCACAATTTTGCACCAGAAAAATCCTTCAATATTTTCCAGTTCAGACAAATCTTTCGAATTGTGTCTCAACAGCAATCTAGCATTGTTTAGAGATTAATTTTCACTGACCTTATATTTTTGACGCACTTTAAAAAGCACATTTTTCATATTTCGCTTTACAAATAGAACTAACAGTAATCAAATGAGTACAAAGGATTCTTATCTGAACACAGTTTGAGCAACAAGTATTTTAGCCAATGGTATCAATTTATACTATTTGACTTTATAATTTTGACGGGCACCTTATATAATAATAAACGTTATTCGATTTTATTAAAAGTTTTTAGATGACGGAAAACAATTTTGCATTTTAATCGTAACATTAGCCTACTTTTTTGGTTTAGCATTAAATTAAAGTTGAATTTTTTAAATAAACACATTTTTTATTATACATATGCATTTTAATAATTTTATTTATTTCAGATTCCGATACCATCAGAGCCCTAGAATATCGTCAAGGGGACAAGCAGGCAAAAGATTTTTTGAAAAAACTCAAGAATAAATCGTACTCATGAGAGTTAGTTAAACACCTTAAGCGTGTTGTATTCAATTCTCATAATAAAAATGGACAATAACATAACTTATTCATAAAACATATTTCTTATTAGCGATAAGAGGGTTACTACACAAAAATTGCGATATTTGAACTGAGTACTATGGAAAATTACATTTGTTAAACTTGTTCATAAAATTCAATACATTTACTCAAACTCAGTTATTTTCAGTATAACAGGGATTTGTTGTCATGAATTGAAATGTGTCTGTTTAAATTTAAACAAACAATTAAATTTAATGTCAATTAAAACTTATATAAATATCTGATATGATTCTCAGCTATGACCCTCTTTTCGCCAATGAGCGATATGTACTAAATTTATTTACCTACTCGTGCATATTATACTTATCGTCGTTGTGCCGACCATAAGTCTTATGTGTATATATATTTTTTTTAATTTTCATCCAAATTAAAGTTGTTATGGGGATTTATGTGTATTTTACATGAATATCATTTAAAGCAATAAACTGTTATTTTACTCTCCTGGAAATTGGCTTAGAAACACATATGATTTTTTGTGGGCGCATCGACGATTTACATACATATATACAATATATTCATAAATAATTCACTTACGCACATATTTTTATTCATTCAATCATTCATTCATACACAAATATTTGTATTGTAAACTAATAATGTTAAAATTATTGAATAAGAGCTAGTTTCTGGGATAAAGATAATCTACATTTTTCGTTTAAACCTAGATTAAACTAAAAAATGTGTTTCTCACTTATTGTTTATTTACTATATAATCTAGGTTTAACTGAGCAACATTGGTGAGTTAAACCTAAGTATAAAATGCCATAGCACAAAAATATGAAAAATAAAATAAACAATTCAGGACAGCAGCTCTTTGTTTTGAGTAGCTTAATTAAAATCAATATAATTTTTAATATACATTTGGTCAATTCACAAGGTCTCTTATCAGTCATATTGTCCTAATATATCACGACTCGCTGACTCGACTTAACCGACTCTTAGGCATTCGGCGTTGGTCTCGGCTGGTTCGTTACGATAGCACAATAAACATAGCATTGAAAATAGTATTATTTTAGGACATTTTTAGCTTGAAAAGCAATAAAAACCATTGTGAAATATTAGAACATTATGACATGATAAGAGACCTTGTGAACTGACCAAATGTATATACTTTAATGTCACTTTTTCTCTTACAAAGTTAAAATTTACAAAAAAAGTTATGTTTGCTGTTGCTTTTTCTTATAAAATTTAAAGTATGGCAATGCTAACAAAATTGCCAGTTATAATCCATTGGTGAGAAACACAATCATTGGTTAAAGTCCGCCTAAATTTGTTTCAGGTTTAACTTAACAGCGTGTTTGCTACGTTTAACTGACAAGTAAGAAGCTAGCTCTAAAAGACTCAATATTAATGAAGAGTACGTAAAAGTATGTATGTGTATAATAAAATAGTGATTTAAGGACTAGATTTAGTATCAGGAAAAATAAAATCCGTCTTAAAATTCTATACAACATTTACAACGAAATATTTGGACACAGAACGTTGAAAAAATTAAATTCTTAAATTAAAATCTCTACTAAATATAAAAAAAAACATTTCCACTTAGTAGACTTTAAAACGTTTATTTGGAACTAATTTAAAAAAATAAAAAAATTAAGAAGAAGGTAAAGTTTCAAACATACCGGATAATCATTAAAAAAATTAATTTTAAGCATTTAACATATTAAGGAAATTCAAAATTAAATTTTAGTTCTTTGAAAATATTTATTATTTATGTGAAAATAAAACATATGCACAGTTGTATTAAAAATATTTATAATAAACTAATATTAAACATAATATTCATAAATTATTTATTTTATTGTACATGGCAGTGTTGGGGGTAATGCACTAAATTTTGATTTTTTGATTATTTTAAAAGTTTTTAGCCAAAAATTGGTAATGACTTGCAATTACTGAACAGCTTACTTTTCAATAAATACTTCATAAAGTCTGCATTATTTAGAAGTTGTATGGTAATGGCTGACATATAATAATAATGAAGAATTAAAAAAATCTAACATTTGACCAATTTCTAATTTAAGAAAGTGTAACTCCCGTGAACAGCAGTTTGAAGTTGTAACAAGCCTCGCTTATAAATTTGTATACCCATGAACACAAATATAATAATGAAACGCGAGTAGCATTCGAAATAAAAGAGACGAATGTTTCCAATTTCCGGTTAAAACTAATGTCGACATGATAATAAAATGATGATCAAATTTCAATAAAACACCAAAATTACTAATGCTATAGAAATTATCGTCAAGAAGGCATTGGTGGAAGTTTTAGCAATATCAAAAAGAACATTCGGCACGATTTAGTACACTCTATAAACACATCTTTAATTGAAAATATTGGTATTAGAGTGTGTTTGGCATCAATCCAATTTTCGAAAATTTATATAAAAATAAAACAAACTAATTTAAAGTTTTAATTAGAAACTAATATCTCTTTTTTTGTGGCAAACAATATTTATACCCATAACTTCAACAAATTGATTTCTACGGTGCAAAATATTCAGCAGATAAATTTACCTAAAAGGTAACTTGACATTAATTTCAAATCGTTATCTACGAGTAAAAATTACCAAATATTTCTAATCCACAAGTAACTAAGAGCTCATAGATATCTATTTGTAGAAATTATGGGCATTAAGACTCATTTAAAACTTTCTGCGCATATTGTATCTGTGACGTCACACAACCTGTGTTTCTATTGGTTAAACATTTTCAGATGTCAAACAAATTATTTTATATGTAAAAATAACAGTGGGACAATTTATATTTTTTCCCGCAATTTATTTGTTTATTATAAATTTAATTAATAATAATTATTCTTCATTCTTCATTTCCTTCAATATCCTTTGCTTCCAAAAATTTTTTTCATTTTGGACATTAAGGGGTTTAAAACGGTTACAAAATTTTACCCAAGACTTTCTTTGTATTACATCCTCCGGGAAATTGTAAATTTGAAAATACATAACTTCTTTTTCTCAATTTCAAATTGAATTTCTCAATTTCATTTGGAATTTTCTCAATTTAAAGTTGAATTTCTCAATTTCGTTTGGAATTTTCTCAATTTAAAATGAAAATTCTCAATTTCATTTGGAATTTTTTCAATTTCAATGAAAAATGGCGTAGACTCAAATACACATTTTTTTCTATAAAAGTTAGTTTTTTATCTTCAAAAATGTATTATAACTAAAAACAATGAAATATGTTAATGTTAGCAGCTTTATCATTCAATGTTGCCATACTTACAAACAATGCTAATAACAGCGTGTAGAATTTTCTACTGATGAAAATATTTATAAACATGATGAATGTTTCAAGCAGTCGTTACAGATCATTAAATTAAAATTTTTATAAGAAATCGCCACATCTTCAGTATCTAAAATGTTTTCCTCCAGCAGACAGCCATTACTTTTTTGATAGTACTCGCTTTGAGTAATTAATACATACATATTTGTTAACCTTATTTTTGGGACTATCCCAATTTAAGAACATTTAATGACGTACCGTTTTTAGTTTAAATAAGTAGTTATTAGCAATTGAAATAAATAAAAAAAAAACATAAACTATTTTTATTTAAAATAAAAAAATATACTTATATTGATGTAATTGTTACGAAAATGTATTTGAGTTCAAATATAACGGTTTCTAACGGCTGGTTTCATCATGTTTCTCAACATTGCTATTTCTGGAGACTTCTAATTGTGTTATTTACCGGCCGATTAACAGCAGTTAACATAACTGTGGGCGTTATTAACATATCTGTGGATATTATTAACATATCCTTGGATATTGTAGCTTTTTGTTGATTATTGTAGATATAGAAAATTCAAGAAGCACCGATAGATGAATCTGGAAAACCTAGAATGAATTGGAGTGTATATAAGGTGATATTTTGAATCATAAAAGTGTATTTGTATAAAAACTCATATTGACTATTTAAACTGTTGTTGCGTAAATTTGAATAAATAATGAGTTGTTACAAATTTTAATTACTAAACTGCTTTTATTTGCATTCAAAAGTATCCAGTTTATTTAAAGGAAATAAACCACCGCACAGTGGTATAGAAAAAAAGAAAAGGGGGAAATAAATCTGTAACTTCTAAATACTATTTTTTCGTCATAACTTAGGAGATATTCGCATTTAAAAATGTTTGATAACATTGGGTCCAAATATTTCCCGTATAATTTCCAAGGTGAAATTGTACGCTAAGTCTCCGTGTGGAGTTCTCAGTCTATCCGTGTGTAGTTCTCAGTGTCCCATCGTACGTGTCTCACGTGGCGGATAGGGAGAGCAATTGCCGAGTCTAGTGATACTGTTTTTTACAACAGGTCATTGGCACTGACAAATGCTCAAGCGATATGAAATCTGGAGATACATTTTCTAACAAATGGGTTATACCAGTGGTGCGCGTTCATATTGTTCAAGTTACGAAGATTTTCGTAAATTTACACGTACACAACCAGATTGTTAACAATAGAGCGTAAACAAAACAATAGATCGTAAAAATACATTTAGTTGCTTGATGTTGTTGCGGATATTTTTTTTTATCCATACATGCACACAAATAACATTTCTCTATTTGCCTACCAACGGTCTAAACTTCTTGACATAGCTAGGTTTTTAACCGGAATTGCGATGGCCAACTATCATAATTGTAATGTGAGAATTAATATTTTTTTAAAAAAAAAAACTCTATAAGGGTCCTCATGTAAACGCTTAAATGCCTCGCAAACTGTGCAATCTGTGCATTTTTACACTCTCGCAAATGAACTGTCAAAAAATGTATGGAAATTCGTTTGCACAACTCCGATAAGTTTGCGCGACAATTTAGACTCGCAAACTTAAATTTATTGTGCATTTGATTAATCAGCTGCTTTTGTTTACTTTTATTTATGAAAAATAAAAATCAAATAAAATATAAATATTTTGTGCATGTGAAAATTGTGTAACTTTGGAACAGAATGATTGGATTGAATGGCAATGTGTATGGAAACATTCACCAAGAGCTAGAACATATACAAAATCTTCCAAACTATGTATATCATCGTTTGTTCCAAAGATTTAAATTTCATTCAACATTTTTAGAATTTAAATTTATACAATTTGAAAAACTTATTTTTTACAACTTTTGTTGAATTTATTTTTATTTGACATTTTTAACAAATATAAACTTTCTGTGTAAACTTGCACAAAATTGAAAAGGTGGGTTCATGAAACACGTCGCGCAAATTTGCACATTTGCACAAATGGGAAACTTATGCGTTTAAATGAGTACCCTTTATATGTTTGTTTTCATTCACAATTGAAATGCTATATTGATTTTATTGTTCTTTAAACGTCAAGTTTCGGTATTGAAACGTCAAGTTTGACGAAAAGATGGAATAGCAAAACAATGGAATTTTGATTCCTCTCACCTTGCTTCGGGATGGGAAATGGCACTTAGGTGTTCGGCTTTAGCTCGCCGGGAATGGGGGGTTCGTTCCCATCAAAGGTGCTCACATTATCTTTAAATACGTGCCGGTGGAATCAAACAAAGATGGAACGAAGCAGACAAAGTAACATTGAACAAAACAAACGTAGCTAGTTAATGATAGGAAAGTAATTTATTTAGAAGATTATTAACCTGGACTCGGGTCTTCAGGACTAGATGTTAGTGTCCTGGTCAGGCGGCCCACCCCTGGTCATAGCCATCCGTGGTATTACTATTGCCTGTATCAAAAAAAATGAGAATTTAAGTAACACCCCTAACAAAACTTACCACTTTACCCTCAAGTTAGTCACATTTCAACCAATAATTAGATGATTATTCCATGATTCAAGATATATAATCCTTTCAAAATATTACATTTATTTTAATAAAATAAAATCTTACAAAAGCACACAATCGTAAGTGTTTTAATAGTATTCAAGGAGAAACTACACAAAAATTATTATATACTAAAAAAGATCTTAATGATACTTGCAATAATAAAAAAAATGTATATAATAACGTATATTTCCTTTTTTTATAACATTTATTTGTTATAACACATTATCCTTATTTAATATATTTATATTTTGATTGTTTTTGATTTCAAAACAAAATTAGGAAATAGATTATTATTATTATTTTTTTTTCAATATATATATTCTTAAATTTAAATTGTTTTTTATCATAATTTATATTTATATTATCTTTTAGTTTAATTTCATTATATTTTATTATGTTTTTATTTTGATTAATTTCATTAGGTTTTTATTATATTTTTATTTTGTTAGGTTTTTATTTTATTTCATTATATTTTTTTATGTTTTTATTTTGATTAATTTCATTAGGTTTTTATTATATTTTTATTTTGTTAGGTTTTTATTTTATTTCATTATATTTTATTATGTTTTTATTTTATTATATTTAATTATGTTTTTATTTTTATTATATTTTTTTTATTTTATTAAATTCTATTATATGTATATTAATTTTATTTAAATAAAAAGTATTTTTATTTTAGGCTATTTCATTTAAAGAAAAATTGTTTGATTTAAGTTTCAAAATAAACTTCAATATTAAAAAGGATTGTATTTATCATTTTTTTTATTTTTTTAGAAAATTCTTTAAAATTTGTATTTAATTTCTTAACATTTTAAATGAATTTTCACAATTAATTCTGAAATTTTTAATTGCAATTTCAAAATATATTTTTAAAGTTGTTTTTGAAACTTGCCTTAAAATTTAGTTTTTTTTTTAAATTATTATTTTTTTTTTTTTTAATAATAATATTTAGTTAAATTTACTTAAATTTAGAAAGATAATATTTTTTTTTTTGTATTTTATCTTTTTTTTTTAGTTTTGAATTCAGGATTTAAATTAATTCTTAGATTTAACAGATTTGTTTTAATTTTTTTTTTTTTATAAATACCCTCTAAATGATTTTTGATTAAAAAACAATGATTTAATATTTGATATAATTCATTTAATTTTCACATATTTTAATAAAAATTAACAATTTATATATATAATTATTATAATTATTATATAAATTTAATTTTAATTTATTACTATTTTCTTTTATCTTTTAAATCTAAATTAATTAATCCTTTAATTGCTATTGTTTTGATTTTAATACATTTTTGATTATTTATTTTGAATTTAAGTTTACTTATTTCGATTTTAATTCTAAATTTCAGTATTGTTATTAGTTAATATTTTCTAGCATACTTTTAGGCTCTAGTTATATTAATCATAATAGGGTTAGTGTTAAGTGTAGGATACATATATCGTATATACTTTTTCTAGGTTAGGTAATTATGTCTACGATATAACCTGTTTTTACGAAGGTCTGCTGCTCTTCTTCTCTAGATTTGCTCCTAGCTATAACTCCTACTTTACTCTCCACCGGCTCTTTTCTGGTCAAGATTTTTAAAGTTTGTCACGGCTTGCACAAACACCAATAACACAATAGTCACAAACAGACAGACGGATAACGCTGCATACATTAAAACAATCACCCACGTGCTTAACAGTTTATGTAGTACAACTTTTTATTTTTCAGCTTTTTCTAAACTTATTTATGTGTTTCTTATTTTTTTTACTTGTTTATAGTTTTTTTTTTTTTTTTTTATTTGTGTTTCTTCGAAATTTTACTTTTAGAGCTTATTATGGACAACACAAACGTAAATAACACTCTTGCCAAATACTGACAGACAACACCACAGCATACATTAAACAATCTTATATTCTGTTGAAAGTTTATACACAACTTCTTATTTATCTGCGTTTTCGAACTTTTTATGAATATTTGTTTCTTATTTTATATAATTGTTTATAACTCTTTATTTAGGTTTTTTTTTTTTTTAAAAAAATTAATTTTTTTTAATTTTCCTTTCTTTTCACTTCAAATGTCGCAAGAAAGCCAACTTTCTTATTCTTTTGCGTCCTATATCTTTTTGCTTTCTGACCACACTTCATTTTTCGCAAGCATCAAGCACCATTCCTGTCTATCTAGGACCGAAAGTCTTCGCGCATCCACGACCTATCTTCGCCATTCACATGACGCCACGTCATCATCCAACTCGTGTGCGCATTTATCCTAGAGTTGCATTTATGCGTATGTTGTTACTTTATTTCAATGCAACTCTGTCTTCTGTGACTTTCTGTGATCAGACAGTGACTTTCAAACTATTTACCGTCACAAAGCCAACTCTTTTAACGTAGCTTGCGAAGGGAAAAGATTTGGGAACAAAGCGGGTTTCTGCGGTAGCATGTACTCGTTTACGGTGAATAGTGAAAAGTAGCCTTGACCTTGATTATACCCGATGGTAGAAAATTTCTATCTTCATTTTTTTTTAAAAATTCTATATCTGACATGCTTATGGATTTTGAAGTTTTCATTAAAATAGTAATACCATATTGATTTTTTTATTTTTCCTATGTATTCTTTGAAGTTTATAAAAATTTTGAATACCTAATATTCATTAATTTGAAAACTATTAAAAACTATAAAAATATTTACTTTCAATTTGGGATCAAATGTGAGATCCTCCTTTTCAAATATTACCAAGCTTATTTGTGAACATTATTTTAAGAATTAACATGAGTTGCATTTTCCCCAACTGCGAAAATACCAAATATTTTTTTCAAAAATTCGAAAAGAAAACAACCGACAACAGTATTATGTAAAACTTGCGAAATAGATTTGCCAAAATAGCCAATGGTGTGCTTCGACCATTCCCTTAGAAATAATATTTCAGTTAATACGAAACGTGTGAGATTGGATAGAAATTCTATCCCAATGACCACAAATTAACTTTAAAATATCACTCAATATGTAAACATGTTTAATTACAAGTGAGCGAAAGTTTGGAATTGAATCAATGATTTGCAGCAACAGGATACTTTTTATATAAATTTTAAAATCAAAACCATTTTTAAGAATGTGGCAACGCTTTATGTAATGTTCACAGAAAAGGCATAACTTCAACAAAACTTGTTTAAAAAAAAACTTTGATGGAGGCTTTATTTTTATCATGGTATACTCTAACAACAACTAGATCATACTTGGTGATAAAAGGGAATAGATTACCTATTGCTTCAGATGTTGAGCGTGAATTACCCCAATCAGTTGTCCCTTGAGGTTCTCGATCTCGTACCGACTCTTGCCTATTACTCTCCTGATCCTACACTTCAGCCAAGGTTTACAGAATTTTGCGTTGATGCCTTTAGAAAATTTACTTTGAATAAAATTCTTCCTGTAAACTTCCTGACCTGGGTTATATTTCACTTCTCTGCTTTTGAGGTTATAGGATTTTACATTTCTTAAATAAGCATCATGAAGTTTTTCATTTACTTTTTGGTGAACTAGCTGCATACGTGAGGACTTAGGTAATATTAACATTTCTCCTTCTTCAGACGAGTTTAATTTTCTTAATATCTCGTAAGCGTCGGCATGTGTAATCATGTTATAGCCCGTTAACGAACAGTAGGGTGAAATTCCAGTGGAAGAGTGAACAGACGATCTAAGAGAACATTCTATCTTTGATAGATTCTCATCCCATCTAGCTTGATCTTCATTTAGAAAACTCCGAATCGAACTAAGTATGGTCTGATTAACCCTCTCGCTAGCGTTGGATTGAGGCGAATAGATAGGACAACGGAAGTGTTTTATCCCAAATAATTTCAAGAAATCTCTAAAAGCTTCAGAAACGAATTGTTTGCCGTTGTCGGAATGTAACACTTCTGGCACTCCGAACTTATAGAATACTTCATCTCTTAGGAATTTTACAACCGATTTTGTGTTGGCTTTTGATAGGGCTTTCAGCAGGACAAATTTAGTTTTGTGGTCTAGCACGATGAAAATAAAAGTGTTGCCAGATTTCGATCTGGGATATGGGCCTAGGAAGTCCACGTAAATTTTCTGAAACGGCCTTTGGGTCCACACTTCGTTTCCCATAGGTGGACGTAATATATGTTTTGGGTTTTTAGTTTCTTTACAAATAGAACATTCTCTAATGAAATCTCTGATTTGTCTTGTCATAGAGGGCCAGTAAAAATATTCACGAATATTATGGAGTGTTTTCGCCACTCCTCCATGTACGGTGTTGTCTACATGTGATTTTGTAATTAGACTATCTGTCAGCTCTGTTGGCACCCATATTCTCCAACATTCATCCTCACTGTCGACCTCATTTCCCTTGAATTTAACCTTTTTGTAGATGATACCCTCTTCAACTTTTAAATCTGGTAACCTAGCCTTGTTTTGCTCTATTGTGTCAATGAGCGCCGTATACTCTTCGTTTCTAAACGCGTCAGAATTAAAATCTATTAGAATATTAATCTCGGCCACTACTTCCTCCATATCAAGCCTAGATAACATATCAGGGACAACGTTCTTGGTTCCCTTCCTGTGTTCTATATTAAATTTGAAACCTTGGAGTTTCAAACTCCATCTAGCCAACCTACCGTTCAAATCCTGTTGCCGCATCAGCCATTTCAAACTGGAATGGTCCGTTATCACCGTGAAGTCCATCAACTCAATGTATTGCCTAAATTTTTCTATTGCCAGCACCACTGCGAGACATTCTTTTTCCGTTGTGGAGTAGTTCTTCTGGGCCTTGTTCAGTTTTCTTGAAAAGTATTCAATCGGATGTTCTCCCTCTGTGTCATCCTTCTGAAACAAGACTGCTCCCACTCCGACATTGGATGCGTCACATTGGACGTAAAATGGTCGTTCAAAATCTGGGCTTGACAACACCGGACTTGTCACTAAGCGGTGTTTAAGAATCTCGAAAGAATTTAGGGCTTCGGGTGTCAATTGAAATTTAGGTGATTTTCTGAGAGTATCAGTGAGAGACGCGGTTAGAGTCGAAAAATCATGTATAAAACGGCGATACCAACCTACTGTTCCTAAAAATCTCCTAACTTCCTTCTGGTTTTTCGGAGGTTTGATGTCCAAAATCGCCCTAACTTTATCCTCATTTGGCTTAAGTTTCCCACCTCCCACAATATAGCCTAAATATTGCAATTCCTTGTAGCAGAATTTGGACTTCTGCATGTTAATGGTCAATCCGGCTTCTGTGAGCTTTTGGCCTACTAATTTGAGCATATCCATGTGATCCTGAAAATTCGAGGAAACCACCAACAGGTCATCCAGGTATACGAACACTCTATCCCTTAGTTCAGATGGCACCACTTTATCCATCAATCGACAAAGTCTCTGGGCAGCGTTGCACAGTCCGAAAGGCATCACCTTGAACTGGTATTGGGGCCTACCCGGGACTGTGAACGCTGTCTTTGGTCTACTCGTTCCCTCCAGAGGGATTTGCCAGAAGGCATCCTTAAGGTCGATCGCTGAAATAAAGTGGGTGTCACCTAACCTCGCCAATAAACCGTCAATATTGGGAAGAGGATACGCATCCTTCTTTGTAACCTTATTTAACTCCCTGGCGTCAAGGCATAACCGATTTTTTCCAGGTTTCATGACTAAGGTAGTGCGGTTGTTCCACTCCGCTCCTGTGGTAACTTCGATAACGTCCAGCTCCAACATTCTATCTAACTCTGCATAAATTAGTTTCTGGGCTGACGGGATAATGCCTCATTTTCCTGGCTGGTGCGTCTCCAGTATCTATAACATGCTTTTCCACAGCCGTCTTACCTAATCCATACCGCGTATAACAGTGAAATGATAGTTTGACCTTTTCCAATACTTTACGTTGACATGAAGTTAGTTGATGAATTTTCGCGTTCTCCGGATCTTCCAATAAGATTTCGTCTATCGTTCCTTTATTGAAACTAATCTTTAGCCCAATTTTCTTCCAAAAGTCATAGCCTAGGATCAGCTCCTTATTCAAGTTAGGTACCAGATATAATACTGATTCGACAGACTGATTTCCGTATTTTATTTTTGTTTGCAATTTGCCTATTATCATGTGCTGTTTACCATCAGCAGTCCTAACCGAAGATTTATAATCCAGTATTCTAGCTCCCATTTTCTTAACATTATCTAAACAATTCCTACCAAGACAACTTATAGATGCACCACTGTCGAGGAGACCCTTATAGACATAACCTTCTATGTCGACAGACATATATGGTCGGATATCGTCCTCACTAAGTAATATGGTTGAAGCTATATATTTTCTCTCTAATTTTCTTGTGGTGTATCTTTTCCTTGCCCTATTAATCTTTTCGCTTACTATTGGTTGGTCATCCGCGAAGATTTCTGATCTTTTCTGTTCATACAACTCTAGCCGCTTCTTATATGTAAGATTCGGGTTGATAGATGTTCGGAATCCATTTTTGTAATCCTTTTCTGTAACTTGGCTATTAGACTGTTTTCCCTTCCATTTGACCATTTGACTAAACTGTGGCTCGACGCTCTTTAGGTGTTTGACCTCCCTACAACTATCCTCATTCGGTTCATTTCTAGCTAAAACAAAATTTAAAAAATTATCTTCTACTGGGGGACGTTCTGATTCGAACACGACGGCCCAGTTTTCCGTGTGTTCTGCTTTGGGTTTCCCACGCACCTGGGACAAGTTGGGCTGGTGACGTCCTCGAACCCACATTTGTAACAGAACACACTTCTTTGGGCTACGGGACATTCTATAAACGAGTGTCCCGGCGTCTTGCAGTTCCAGCACACAAGTTGTTTAGCTGCTAGTCTTTCTGTCTGCAGTGCATCTATTTGTCGTGCTTGGTCATCTTCCTCTTCCCAAGCATAACCCTCAAGTTCATATATCCTACGGTTATTACCCAAAGGAGTGCGCTGTGTGGACCTCTTTGCAATATTCCTTTCCGCCCTTTTGCATTCCTCCAATAAATGATCGAAATTGTCTATTCTGATTGGGAAAACTAACTGGGCTAGACCATCCTTTAAATTATCCTTCACTATTTTGACTAGTTCACTTTCAAGGACATGAACTCTCATTTGGTTCTTAAGTTTCACTATTTCGGTTATAAATGCATCCGCGGTCTCATTCGGTGCCTGCCTTCTTTCCATTATTTTTCTTTGGATTTCGAAATCACTTTCGAAGTTCCTGAATTTCCTTATAAAATGGAATTTGAAGGTGTTCCAGTCACATATGGGGTGTTTCATGCGAAACGACCAAAACCATGTGCTTGCAGTACCAGAGACCAAGTGGTGGAAACCCTTCATCAAGACCTCCCAGGAGCAATTATAATCGTTCCTTAGCGCTTCTACCCTGAAAACGAAATCCTCAACCGTTAAGTACTTATTAGACCCATCATATTTGATCCCCCACTTTTCTAATTGGTTTGGGATAATTGCATTAAATCCCTGAAACTGGGGAGAATGGTTAAAGTCTGGATGATTTTGAGGGCTGTTCCCAAATAGTTGTTGTGGCACTGGCGGATGTTGTCGCTGTGGGTTTGCCATTTGTGGATTGGTTGGATGGACAAATCTTGACGGAGGTTGGCCGCGATAATTATTATTGAACGGTGTTTGGTAATCGTTATTTAGATGGAACTGTCTGTGGTTAGGTGGTTCTGGAATTTCTGCAGAGTTACCTCGCTCGGAGCGTATGGACTCCCTAATCAGTTGGGGTAACATTAGTTGCATATTCTGGACCTCTCTCATGATTGTGGCTTGAGCAACGCTCACCGAAGCGTTAACGTATGCTCTGAGGGTCAGTCTCTCTTCATCTGTTTCTACATTGGGGTTTGCCTCCTCGTTCACTGGCGGTAAATTTTGTCGACTCATGTTATCTGTACTACTTCCCGATAGTGTATTTTCTCTGGCTGTTAAGCTACTGTATACCGGCGTGGGTATGGTGTTGTTGCTTTCAGGAGATGAATTGGTGTTGGGTTCGAATCCACTTGGAAATCTAATAGACAATAGTGGTGTGACCGCGTTTGTTGAAATAATAGGCGTGGTTATCTGAGGGGTAACTGTGGCTGTGGTGTTTGGGTTATTAGACGCTATAGCACTATTGGCCTGTTTTCTAATTGTTGAACGAAGATTATGAGTGCTCATCATCAAACAGTACAAGCTGGCGGTTATAGGTACGCTAAAACTACAAATATTTCTTATAAATATGAACAACAATGAGGCATCCGTCGAAACCAAACAAAAAAATCCCACCGTTCTACACTAAAAACGAGTTTCACCAAATTATTGCAACTGTTTCTCCTCAAAAGTAAATCTTTTAATCTCAGAATCAGAATACGTAATAATATAAAGCAAAAGTACCAGATAGGTTCTCGAAAATTATCAAAAAAAATTGTATCACAAGATAATATGGGTTCTATAAAACTAATTTACCTTTGTACTGTACCACTATAAGTAGCAGCGGTATAGGTGTATGACGAAAATCAGATGTATCTAATTAATATAGTAAAACAGATTTAATGTTTCTTGTTTTGAAATAAGTTTCAGTGACAATAAATATACAAAAAGCTACTGTTAGTTATATAGGTACTAATAAGGTTGCTTAAATTTAGTAAACACTTTGTTTTAAAACTACTAGTAACAATAATGTTAATTAGGTTTAGTAAATACTTTATACAATATTTATACGATGGTTGAAATGTTTATAACTTGGCGTAAGTAGATTATAGTGGTAATTAAAATATACCCTCGAGTCCTTTGTCATCAATCTTTGTCGATCCCTTCACTTATATATCGAAAATATTTCTAGTTCCGATTAGAATACTAAGTTTGGTACCGAAGACTGAAAAGATTAGATTTTACAATCAGTTTTTGATAGTAATAAAAACTGGCAAATCTAATTTATGTTAAAAACGAATCTTCTTATCTTCTGTAAAATTCGGTGTTATTAATATGTAGGTCCTTTACCTCATTAAATAGCCATGGACTGAACATAATACAATACTACATATAGTGAGTCGCCTGGATTTAGCTCTCCTCTCTTCCAAAAAAAACAGAAGCAAATGACGTCTACGCTTTATAGCCCTTCGCGTCATGCCTCCTGTTATGAATTCGATTTGATGCAATTCATTTGACTCCCAAGTATACCAACTTTTCTTCGTATAATGTCGCAACGCAGGCATGAAACCATATATGTAGTTCCTTCCGGGACTTACATTATCTTCCGAAAAATTCGAATCTTGGATGAAACATCTTTATTACTTAAAATAAAAAATGTTTAAATATATATTCGTGAAGCCAACGAGCGAACTTCATCACCCTATGGGTGAATCGGAACTATCGTGGGCCCCACGTTGGGCGCCATTTTTGTAATGTGAGAATTAATATTTTTTTTAAAAAAAAAACTCTATATGTTTGTTTTCATTCACAATTGAAATGCTATATTGATTTTATTGTTCTTTAAACGTCAAGTTTCGGTATTGAAACGTCAAGTTTGACGAAAAGATGGAATAGCAAAACAATGGAATTTTGATTCCTCTCACCTTGCTTCGGGATGGGAAATGGCACTTAGGTGTTCGGCTTTAGCTCGCCGGGAATGGGGGGTTCGTTCCCATCAAAGGTGCTCACATTATCTTTAAATACGTGCCGGTGGAATCAAACAAAGATGGAACGAAGCAGACAAAGTAACATTGAACAAAACAAACGTAGCTAGTTAATGATAGGAAAGTAATTTATTTAGAAGATTATTAACCTGGACTCGGGTCTTCAGGACTAGATGTTAGTGTCCTGGTCAGGCGGCCCACCCCTGGTCATAGCCATCCGTGGTATTACTATTGCCTGTATCAAAAAAAATGAGAATTTAAGTAACACCCCTAACAAAACTTACCACTTTACCCTCAAGTTAGTCACATTTCAACCAATAATTAGATGATTATTCCATGATTCAAGATATATAATCCTTTCAAAATATTACATTTATTTTAATAAAATAAAATCTTACAAAAGCACACAATCGTAAGTGTTTTAATAGTATTCAAGGAGAAACTACACAAAAATTATTATATACTAAAAAAGATCTTAATGATACTTGCAATAATAAAAAAAATGTATATAATAACGTATATTTCCTTTTTTTATAACATTTATTTGTTATAACACATTATCCTTATTTAATATATTTATATTTTGATTGTTTTTGATTTCAAAACAAAATTAGGAAATAGATTATTATTATTATTTTTTTTTCAATATATATATTCTTAAATTTAAATTGTTTTTTATCATAATTTATATTTATATTATCTTTTAGTTTAATTTCATTATATTTTATTATGTTTTTATTTTGATTAATTTCATTAGGTTTTTATTATATTTTTATTTTGTTAGGTTTTTATTTTATTTCATTATATTTTTTTATGTTTTTATTTTGATTAATTTCATTAGGTTTTTATTATATTTTTATTTTGTTAGGTTTTTATTTTATTTCATTATATTTTATTATGTTTTTATTTTATTATATTTAATTATGTTTTTATTTTTATTATATTTTTTTTATTTTATTAAATTCTATTATATGTATATTAATTTTATTTAACCCTTTGACGGACACCAAAATTTTAGGAGGTCTTCCCGTGGGACACTTGCTGTATCTCTGTTATTTGGAAGCTAACAATTTATGACGTGTATACACGTCATGTCCCCCCAGAAACCCTTGTTATGACGTCTATAGACGTCAGTGTCCGTCAAAGGGTTAAATAAAAAGTATTTTTATGTTAGGCTATTTCATTTAAAGAAAAATTGTTTGATTTAAGTTTCAAAATAAACTTCAATATTAAAAAGGATTGTATTTATCATTTTTTTTATTTTTTTAGAAAATTCTTTAAAATTTGTATTTAATTTCTTAACATTTTAAATGAATTTTCACAATTAATTCTGAAATTTTTAATTGCAATTTCAAAATATATTTTTAAAGTTGTTTTTGAAACTTGCCTTAAAATTTAGTTTTTTTTTTAAATTATTATTTTTTTTTTTTTAATAATAATATTTAGTTAAATTTACTTAAATTTAGAAAGATAATATTTTTTTTTTGTATTTTATCTTTTTTTTTTAGTTTTGAATTCAGGATTTAAATTAATTCTTAGATTTAACAGATTTGTTTTAATTTTTTTTTTTTTATAAATACCCTCTAAATGATTTTTGATTAAAAAACAATGATTTAATATTTGATATAATTCATTTAATTTTCACATATTTTAATAAAAATTAACAATTTATATATATAATTATTATAATTATTATATAAATTTAATTTTAATTTATTACTATTTTCTTTTATCTTTTAAATCTAAATTAATTAATCCTTTAATTGCTATTGTTTTGATTTTAATACATTTTTGATTATTTATTTTGAATTTAAGTTTACTTATTTCGATTTTAATTCTAAATTTCAGTATTGTTATTAGTTAATATTTTCTAGCATACTTTTAGGCTCTAGTTATATTAATCATAATAGGGTTAGTGTTAAGTGTAGGATACATATATCGTATATACTTTTTCTAGGTTAGGTAATTATGTCTACGATATAACCTGTTTTTACGAAGGTCTGCTGCTCTTCTTCTCTAGATTTGCTCCTAGCTATAACTCCTACTTTACTCTCCACCGGCTCTTTTCTGGTCAAGATTTTTAAAGTTTGTCACGGCTTGCACAAACACCAATAACACAATAGTCACAAACAGACAGACGGATAACGCTGCATACATTAAAACAATCACCCACGTGCTTAACAGTTTATGTAGTACAACTTTTTATTTTTCAGCTTTTTCTAAACTTATTTATGTGTTTCTTATTTTTTTTACTTGTTTATAGTTTTTTTTTTTTTTTTTTATTTGTGTTTCTTCGAAATTTTACTTTTAGAGCTTATTATGGACAACACAAACGTAAATAACACTCTTGCCAAATACTGACAGACAACACCACAGCATACATTAAACAATCTTATATTCTGTTGAAAGTTTATACACAACTTCTTATTTATCTGCGTTTTCGAACTTTTTATGAATATTTGTTTCTTATTTTATATAATTGTTTATAACTCTTTATTTAGGTTTTTTTTTTTTTTTAAAAAATTAATTTTTTTTAATTTTCCTTTCTTTTCACTTCAAATGTCGCAAGAAAGCCAACTTTCTTATTCTTTTGCGTCCTATATCTTTTTGCTTTCTGACCACACTTCATTTTTCGCAAGCATCAAGCACCATTCCTGTCTATCTAGGACCGAAAGTCTTCGCGCATCCACGACCTATCTTCGCCATTCACATGACGCCACGTCATCATCCAACTCGTGTGCGCATTTATCCTAGAGTTGCATTTATGCGTATGTTGTTACTTTATTTCAATGCAACTCTGTCTTCTGTGACTTTCTGTGATCAGACAGTGACTTTCAAACTATTTACCGTCACATAATACTGTGATACATTTTATAACAAATGGTCACAGTAGGTTGTAATTGGTGTTATGGTAATGCTATAACTGTCGCTACATTTTATAACAAATGAGGCGACCATTTGTTATAAATGTAGAATGCTAGCACATTCTTTCTCTTTCATAGTGAACACCAATATTAATTAAAAACAAAAATAACAGCAGGAGGTCAGCAGGGGAAACCTGTGCTGGCTGAATACAAAAAATCAACTGTCCATCCTTCTGGTGACAGCTTGATCAAAAGCAGCGAGGTAGTCTTGAACAAACCTAGCACCTCCAAAGCTGCACTAGCCCTCACTGGTAATGCTCCAGCAATACTCCTTGCAACGGCTTGCGAAAACGTTATACCGGCGGAAGTAACCGTCGTCTACGACCCCGATCATGGTAAAGGTGATTCATGCGAACCTTCATCATTATAAAGCAGCTTCTGCTGCATTACTCCTCCACATTGTTGAGAATGGGGAGGACATCGCATTGGAACAAGAGCCTTGGTTATGCAATTTCGAAATCTGTGGACTCAACGCAGCAGGGTACTAACTCTTGTACAAAAAAGGCACACATTAGATCTTGCATATTGACTAAATACCATCTTAATATCTTCATTCTAACTGATTATAGCGATGAAGATACTGTAACCGCTGAATGGAAGACAAGGTCATTTAACATATGGCTTCTCTAATGCTACATGGCCCACGACAAGGCCGACCTACCACCCAACAACATGATGCGTGCTGCAAATCTGTATGACGTCATCCACCAAATGCATTGATATGTAACTCACTGACTATCACTGGTTTACCAAATTCAAAAGGTTCCCAATTGAATTTGCATTTTTGTTGCAACACATGTTAAAATTGAAAATTAACCACAATTACCGAGAATTACTCGTTATACTATTAATTATTATTAATATGTTTAATTCTATTGATTGTTAAGAAATATTTTATTTACAATGTACCAAACAAATTTGTTGTGACTATACTATACTAAAATCTAATTTTATACCTAAATTGAAACGTGTTGAAAAATATATATATGTTTCAAATTTCTATAAGAATTTGTTTAAATTATTGCAACTTTATTTTAACAAACATATATAAGTACTAGCTTAACCCGGTGCGCTTCACTAAAATCGGTTTTCCCCCTGTTATCCCTTTCTGGTCCAAGTATTGAAAAAATGTTATAGCCTATTGACGCTTCCAAGTAAGGATCTATCTACGTTTCTACTATCTAAATTTCAATAAAATCAGTTCAGCCATTTAGGCGTGATGCTCAAACAAACAAACAAACTTTAAAAGACATTTATATATTTACTAGCCTGACCCGGTGCGCTTCGCTACCCCTGTCGTAGTAAGAAAAATATGTAAGGATTTTATTTAAAAAAATCGGTTTTCCACCTGTTTATCCCTTTCTGGTCCAAGTATTGAAAAAAAGTTATAGCCTATTGACGCTTTCAAGTAATGATCTATCTACGTTCCAAATTTCAATAAAATCAGTTCTGCCATTTAGGCGTGATGCTCAAACAAACAAAAAAACAAACAAACTTACAAAGACATTTATATATTTATATAGATATAGATATTAATATATAAGTATATTAAAACATTTATCATTTTCATTTATAAACCTAAGTCCTTTAATGTTAGTTTTTATACTTAATCATGATCGTATTAGGTTTAAAATCAAACATTCAAAAGGGAATTACAAAACGATATGTTACATTCAAATAAATGTACAAATATTTGCAAACTGTTTGCTAAGTTAATAAAATTCATATATTAGTTTTATAAAAGTGCCATCTAGTTGTGAGGTTAGAAGTGAAGTTTAGTAGCGTGGGCACTAACCACTGAAAATCAACACTAGAGGATTTGAGGATTACAGCAGCATAGACAACGTACACTTCTACAAGTTCCACAACGCATCATAGTCAACAACCTGTGGAAGTCAAAAAAAAGAAAATTAAAATTCACAATAACAAAATTTATAAATTTCAATAACCAAAAAAAAAAAACAACTTAATAAAAGAGACCGTTACAATTGTCCGTTAGATATTTAACGCGTACTCACATGACTTTGACACGAAGGTCACAAACTAACTTGATCTCACTTCGATAAATACAGTTTATGTTAAATGTTTTTTTTTTGTGTGTTTGTTATATACTCTAAATTATTTTTCAATTTTTTTTTTTTTTTTTGATAAAATTAAAAAAATAAAATTATTTAAAAATAATCTAAAATAAAACTTATATTTAATCTAAACTAGTCTAAAAAAATAATTTCTAATATAATAAGAATACAAGAAATTAATAATGAATCTATAAAGTAATTAAAATTATTATTACTTATATACTAATATTATTTATTCATATCTATTAATATTAAATACTTAGTTACAATTTAGCCATTAAAAAAATGTTCATCTAAATATATGATTCCAAATAGCTAGAAATAATTTAATTATTGTTTTCTTTATAAAGAAATGTTTATTATAGAGTTGCTTGTTTGCTTTACAAACTAGTAAATATAGATACAAAATGAGCAGTGAATGTAACAAATAATTAGAATAATTAAAAATAACTAAATAAATAACTAAAATAAATAACTAAATTAATAAATAACTGAAATAATAAATAATTAAAATGATGAATAACTAACTAAATACAAATTTGAATAAACTTATAAATGAATAACTAAATTAATAAATGACTAAACCAATGAATAACTAAATAAAAAAATATTAATAAATTAAATTATAACTAAATAAATAAACTAATAATAGACGTCTAAATGTTTACATCTTATTAATAACAAAATAAAATAATAATACATAATATGAACTAAAACAAAACAATTCTCAATAAATTTCAAAATTTAAAAAAATACAATATATTTATTAAGGTATGAACAATATATATACCTATTAATAAATAACAAATATATAAATAATCACATTATTTAAAATCTTATTGTTACTATTTCAGAATTATTATTATTATTTTTAGATGTTTATTATCTGTTAAAAACATTTTATATATTTAAACTATTGTTTTGTAAATATTGTATATAGTAATCAAATGAAAATATCACGATTTTATAGTCATTTTAAGAAAATCAAATTGTTACTAATCTTATTACATCTTAATTTGTAAATAATTATTTTTCTTATTGTTTATTCTAATTTTGTATTCATGGTATGAAAACTAAATTGTATTATTTAAAAAAATAATTTGTAAATAAATGATATAAATTTGTATATGAATATTAGTTAAATACGTGGTAATCCATTATTTAAAAAGGTTGATATGTAGCTGGTTTTTAAAGGCTAATAGTCGAAAGTTCCTCTGAGACTAGCCGTTTGCGCAAGATTCTGTATAAATCATCAACCGTTCAGGGCTACATCCAAAAACAGAACGGTAGATGGACCACCAGTGGACATAAGACACTTGAAGTGCTCATAGACACTCATTTTCAGGGAAGCCTGCCAGTTAATACGGCATATGAATCCCAACCGCGTGATAGAATCTCATCCTCAAATGAGATTAACGAGGATTAGGTACTTTGGGCCATTCTTAGCTTTGATCCATATACATATCCAGTCCCTGATGGTATCATACAGAATTAGTTACACCATGGCTGATGACAATCTTTTAAGCCTGTCTCTCATGGTCCTACATACCCAATAGTTGGACCGAATTCAATGCGACTTTCATCCCGAAGGGTGGTAAGGCTTCACATACTAAGGCAAAGGACTTCAGCCCGATAAGTCCATCATCATTTTTGCTAAAGACCCTGGAAAGAATTATCGACAGTCATATTAGAATGTCAGTAGATCAGGGATTATTATCTACCTCTCAACATGCCTATACCAAGGGAAAATCAGTTGAGACAGCACTTTACTCACTAGTGGGGTATATCAAAAAATTGATCGAATTCCGCAATTACACACTCGTGGCCTTTCTGGATATAAAAAGAGCCTTCAATAATATTAAATCTGACAGCCCTAGATTCACTAGGACTCGATCAATCCATAGTTAGGTTCTGAATAAAAGGATCATAGGATCGACTACGATCTCTAGATCTGCCAAAAGAAGCACCCCCCAGGGGGTGTCCCATCTACACTTCTGTGGAACCTGCCCTTATATTGTCTGCTTAGGAAACTAGATTGCCAAAACTACATGGCAGTTTCAGGGATTCATCTGGGCACGATATCGAAAAGACTTGACAAGGCACTCGAAATATTAAATCGATGGAGTATCGATAGTGGTTTGAGTGTAAATCCCAGCAAAACTGAAGTTGTACTGTTCTCATTACGGACTAAGATCGCTAACTTCACGTTACCCCGACTGAGCAGAATCAAATTGTCGCGCTCGGACAATGCAAAGTACCTAGGCATCATACTTGACAGGAAATTATCCTGGAAACTCAATACAGAGGCAAGAGCAGCTAAGCTCATGACGGCTATGTATGTCTGCAAAAAGGCCATAGGCACAAGATGGGGTATTATACCCTGAAACATGAATTGGCTAATTGATACGGTTACTAAACGTATATTATTCTATGGGGTCTCTGTCTGGTGGAGGGCAGTGGATAAGGTCTCCAATCGTATACTCTTTGAGAGGGTATTAAGAAGCATGACAATCCTAATAACAGGAGCATTGTGAACTACCGCGACGAAATTGCCCTCCACAAAATTGGCATTGAATACGGTCTTTAGGCTCAACGCCTGCAGCGCATTAAATTAAATATCTTACGGACATGATTGCATAATAGAAAGTATACAAAATCTTCCAGATCATAAATGAGATGGCGAGACATTCAACAGTTGTACTCACATCGGTACGCTGACACAGGGACAATGAAAGCAAATGTATTTCTGATTACTTGGCGGCAATGTGTGCCTTAATGTCGGAAGACGAAATAAACTTCCATTGTGAAATTCCGTTGTCAACCTGCAAGAAACGAATACATGACGCATACAACTAATTTGCACAAACAAGGTGTCATTACGAGGATGATATGGCCTGCGTTAGACTGTAAACGCACGTCGTATCTACTTCGAATACAACGAATACGACTTACATTGCGTTTACATGATGACTTTTACAACGTCGCTTTTGCAACGTCTCTTTTTGTTTGTTGGCGAACGGTGTAGAGAAGCGTGGGGGGTAAACAAATAGACTCGATTTATGCTTTTCGTGTCGTTTTTCATATTTCTCTTTGCACTAATTTTATTTTTTCTTGTTCCGTTTTATTCTTTTCCTGATTTTGAAGTTTAATAAAGAAGATTAACCGATTAAACAATAAAAATCAACCCTGACTGCAAGAAAAGACATGCAAACAAAATTAATCGTATAAACGCAACATGTTTTTGGAAGCAACTTCAAAAAGAAATTAAGAAAAAACGACGTTGTAAAAATCATGGTCTAAGCCCAGTGTTAGCAATATGGTGGCGATGATCACCGGACATTGCACTTTCGGTTCCCAAGCTGCAAGACTTGGGTTACCTCATCACGACTTCTGCAGAAATTGTCAGAATGAGGAAGAGGAAGAAACCATCCTACACATATTTTGTAATTGTCCGGCACTGGGCGATGTACGTACCCTCTCTGGGTTATCTGTGAAGGAACTAAGGTACATAGACGCCTTTGTTAGTTAATCCGGTGGTTGATAAGACTGAACAGCAAATGTCCCATGATGGTCTGCGTTAGTTGAATTCTTAACATCTTAACCTCCTACTCCTCCCATTTCTAGCAATACTCTTCTCTTGTAAATTTCACTTTGACTCAATCTATAGACTTCCCTTTTGTTCTACTTTTATTTCTTTCCACTTTCTGTTTTCATTTTCTCTTCAGGTACCACAAAGGGAATGATCATTTGACCCAAGTGAGCTGTACGAGACAAAGGTTTTGGCCGGCTGCCTGATTACATAACCTAACCTGTATGTATGTTAATACAAATTCATAGATTTAAAATTGTTTAAATACATATATCCTATCCAAGGTAAAATTTTACGCTTAAAACGATGGCGATATCATTTCAAAAAAAAAGAAATATATATATACTCGCCTTTAATGTGTGAATTTCTTTTGAAATGAGCTATTTGATACGGGAGAAAATAAATAAAAATTGCTTTGGAGCCTTAAACATAACATAAAAAAACATTTTTTCGACAAAAACTCTTCTAAAAACCAGGGACAATACTGTTATAACCAATAAAAAAGTTTCTTGTTTCTTTGATAACCATTATAAAAGATTTTTATTTTTTTTTTTTGGTCTTCTGTAAACATTATGAAAGATTTTTAATTTCTTAGGTATTCCATAATCATTATAAGTAACCAAAAAGTTTCTTGGTCGCATGGACTTGGTTTTCTTGCATTTTTAAATACACGGAGAAATATAAATCGGTTCAGAATTTCATAAGAATCAAGAATATTTATGATTATAAACAGTTTTCTTTTAAAATGTACAACATGTGGGAGCTATGAATAATTATGTACCAAATCGCATAATATTAGGTTATATGTCTTCTGTATATATGAAACTTATTTGTGTTGAATTTTATTAAAATAACAAAATTTTTAAGAGATTTAAAGTAGTTAAAATGGTTTTCGGAAGTAGGTCTTGTATGGGAGCTATAGACCGGTGATTATAAAATTTGGTGACAAGACATTTGAATATATATAAATTATTTGTATTGAACTTTCTTTGAATACCAAAAATTTTAAGAGATTTATAGTAGTTAAAATGATTTTCGGAAGTGGGCCTTATAAGGAAGATATGACTTATTATGAACCAATCGTCACAAAATGTAGTAGTTCGAGTTCGACTTAAGTATATAAAACTATAGTCTATAGAAGACCGAAAAAAATAAAAATTTTTCATAATGGATTTTGAAGACCACAAAAAATGAAATGTTTATCAAAGACTAAAATATTGTTGGGTTATTTATAATTGTTATTACGGGACCTATTTTGTTGCAGTTATTTTTTTTACAACCAATTGCTTATTTAAAAAAAATAATTTCGAGTCCCTTTTAAAAACCCAAAAAAAACATTTTTTTTTCGAAAAATTTATATCGCAATCGTTTTTAGCGTATATTTAATTAACTACTACTTATTACCTACGATTTTTTTTATTACCTACTAAAAAAAACTTAAAAATAAAAGTTCAGAAAAAGTAAAAAAATTTAAATTTTGGCTCCTCGAAAATAATTTTTTTGATTGTCGTAGTGGAACTTTTTTTCACATGACACAATATCGACAAAATTTTGTCTTTACAAATCGGCCCACCCTAATTTTTATACACCAAATATCAAGTAAGTCTGCTTCTACTAGGAGAGAGAGGCAAGAAGAAAGAAGAGGGGTACAGACTTGCTTGTACTGGCAAGTATCTTCAATTCTCTTTTGTTTTGTAATTTTCAGTATGGCGTCTATTAGGTTTTCACATACAAAATCGAACACAGACTTGCTGTGTGTAAACAGACGAGTTTAGAAGAGAATCGAAGAGACTTGCTTCAAGTAAACTTGCCCTGTGTAAAAGCAGACTAAGTTTGAGAATTAAAATTGCAAATGATATTGAGAATTTCAATTTAACTTTGAGAAAATTCAAAATTATATTATATATCACAGATTATTACAGATATGAAACGAATGTCAGTTGTCAAAAAATTAATATTGAACCGTATGGTTATTTTGATGTTCTACAACCACTTTTCCATGGCCGTGGTTTGCGGAGCGAGAGAAAAAATACAATTTTCAATAGGCAACGAGTGTGATATATATCTTCTCTCTTTTCAAAACAAAATCATTTTGTTTATTTTCTATTCCCATGTTACTGAAACTAGCTGATTATTATGGAATTCCTGAATATAAAATTTAAATTCTCAATTTTATTTTGGAATTTTCTCAATTTCCTTTCTAAATTCTCAAATTAATTTGCAATTACCTCAACTTAAAAAAGATATTATTAATTTAATTTAGAATTTTTTCATTTGAATTCTGTAAATTTTTTTATTTAAAATTTCATATGGAATTTTTTCTACTTCAATAAAAAATGGTGTAGTTTCATATTACATATTAAATAATTTTTTTATCCCGAAAATGCTTTAGAATGTTTTCCGAAGAGTTTCTTGTCAACCACTCATAATAATTTTGGTATATGTTAATCGGATGCAAATAGAGCAGCTTTATACATACATACTAGGGTATTCAATCGATTAACCGTTAATCGGTTAACCAGTTAACTGTTTGAATAATTTAAAATTGCCGATTTTCAAATAACAAATAAACCGATTAATTTGGGTCGATTAACCGAGTCGATTTTTGTACTTTATAAATTTTATTTCTTAACTCATTCTTAACATTCCCTTCTAGCAATAGAATTTTTTAAGTATAAGGAATTTGGAAATGACATTTTTCCTAGAATGTTCCATAATGAACTTTGTCCTAATGAGTCGGAGGAAGACATGGTAATAGACGAAACTGAAGACATTACTGAGACGAGTCTTTTATCAGAACTTAACGAAACTTAGTATTCAAAATCTAAAATATCCCAAAAGCACTCCAATGTTATAATGGAGGATTTTATATGCTTAAATAAACTAAATAAAGAACTGAGAAATTGGATAGTCTTTCTAAAAAAAAAAAAAACAAAAAACATCTACAATCAGTGAGAGAGTTTTTTCCACGTCAAGTTTTATTAAAACTAAATAAAAATCTTTTAAACCTCTTAAATTATATTCTTTTCTTAAAATATTATTTCAGAATATCTCACTAAAATCCTAAAAAAAAAACTCACATGTGTATATAAAAAGGATCTCAAATACCATATTTTTTGCTATTATTTATTTTTTTTGTTGAAATGCATAAATAAGTCAGCAAATTCATAGTTTTATTTCCAATTTGAAATTAAAATAGAAATTTTTCTGTAACCGATTAAATTGAAATTGCATTATCAATTTAACCTACTAAAAAAAACTTAAAAATAAAAGTTCAGAAAAAGTAAAAAAATTTAAATTTTGGCTCCTCGAAAATAATTTTTTTGATTGTCGTAGTGGAACTTTTTTTCACATGACACAATATCGACAAAATTTTGTCTTTACAAATCGGCCCACCCTAATTTTTATACACCAAATATCAAGTAAGTCTGCTTCTACTAGGAGAGAGAGGCAAGAAGAAAGAAGAGGGGTACAGACTTGCTTGTACTGGCAAGTATCTTCAATTCTCTTTTGTTTTGTAATTTTCAGTATGGCGTCTATTAGGTTTTCACATACAAAATCGAACACAGACTTGCTGTGTGTAAACAGACGAGTTTAGAAGAGAATCGAAGAGACTTGCTTCAAGTAAACTTGCCCTGTGTAAAAGCAGACTAAGTTTGAGAATTAAAATTGCAAATGATATTGAGAATTTCAATTTAACTTTGAGAAAATTCAAAATTATATTATATATCACAGATTATTACAGATATGAAACGAATGTCAGTTGTCAAAAAATTAATATTGAACCGTATGGTTATTTTGATGTTCTACAACCACTTTTCCATGGCCGTGGTTTGCGGAGCGAGAGAAAAAATACAATTTTCAATAGGCAACGAGTGTGATATATATCTTCTCTCTTTTCAAAACAAAATCATTTTGTTTATTTTCTATTCCCATGTTACTGAAACTAGCTGATTATTATGGAATTCCTGAATATAAAATTTAAATTCTCAATTTTATTTTGGAATTTTCTCAATTTCCTTTCTAAATTCTCAAATTAATTTGCAATTACCTCAACTTAAAAAAGATATTATTAATTTAATTTAGAATTTTTTCATTTGAATTCTGTAAATTTTTTTATTTAAAATTTCATATGGAATTTTTTCTACTTCAATAAAAAATGGTGTAGTTTCATATTACATATTAAATAATTTTTTTATCCCGAAAATGCTTTAGAATGTTTTCCGAAGAGTTTCTTGTCAACCACTCATAATAATTTTGGTATATGTTAATCGGATGCAAATAGAGCAGCTTTATACATACATACTAGGGTATTCAATCGATTAACCGTTAATCGGTTAACCAGTTAACTGTTTGAATAATTTAAAATTGCCGATTTTCAAATAACAAATAAACCGATTAATTTGGGTCGATTAACCGAGTCGATTTTTGTACTTTATAAATTTTATTTCTTAACTCATTCTTAACATTCCCTTCTAGCAATAGAATTTTTTAAGTATAAGGAATTTGGAAATGACATTTTTCCTAGAATGTTCCATAATGAACTTTGTCCTAATGAGTCGGAGGAAGACATGGTAATAGACGAAACTGAAGACATTACTGAGACGAGTCTTTTATCAGAACTTAACGAAACTTAGTATTCAAAATCTAAAATATCCCAAAAGCACTCCAATGTTATAATGGAGGATTTTATATGCTTAAATAAACTAAATAAAGAACTGAGAAATTGGATAGTCTTTCTAAAAAAAAAAAAAACAAAAAACATCTACAATCAGTGAGAGAGTTTTTTCCACGTCAAGTTTTATTAAAACTAAATAAAAATCTTTTAAACCTCTTAAATTATATTCTTTTCTTAAAATATTATTTCAGAATATCTCACTAAAATCCTAAAAAAAAAACTCACATGTGTATATAAAAAGGATCTCAAATACCATATTTTTTGCTATTATTTATTTTTTTTGTTGAAATGCATAAATAAGTCAGCAAATTCATAGTTTTATTTCCAATTTGAAATTAAAATAGAAATTTTTCTGTAACCGATTAAATCTAAACCCCGATTAACTATTTGCTCGATCAACCGATTAAACCAGAAATCTGATAAATTGAATACCCTAATACATACATATAGAAATGTTTTTCAGCAACAATTTATGTTAATAAAACAAAACAGATTAATTGTTTATACAAAACTAAAATAACATCAGCCATTAATATTTTTACAGATATTTGAAAATTGGTAAGTAAACAAAAACGAACAATAAACTAATTTCTGTTGGCACAGTGATGATATAAATACATATATGACGGTATATGTACATTACAAACCGAGTCTCTCATAAGTATACTGTTACGAAATTGCATTATCAATTTAACGGTTTTAACGTCGGGTTTCCATAACCACCATATTTTGTATATACTGTCATAAGTGGATACTTCTACTTTAGCTCAGTGCTGCCAACATTAAGGCTGCTGAAAGTATACGTTTTATTTAAAATAAATACACCGTTTTTTAACGGTAAACACGTACCAATACGAATTTACAATTACAAAAGGAATTTTTAAATACCAAATTCGTTCAACATATGAGCACGTGTTTTTATACCCTTCACCTTCGTGAGATTTGTCATTCCGTTTGTAATTTACACAATATAATTTTCCGACCCTATAAAGTATATACAGTGTTGGAAAAAATAATAGAAACGATAGAATTTTTTTCCAATTTTGTAAGTATATTTGTCAAGTTTAGTTTTGTTAAAAAAATGTATACGCAGTTTTGTTTATCAGACATACAACATAAGAAAAAACATAATCATTCCTCTTTTAATTAATATTTTAATACACTATTTGACTATTAATGTAAAGAGTCAATATTTTTGCTGGAAAAAATAATAGAAACGCGTAAACGGATTAAATTTTTAGAGGAACATCTTTTTATTTTTTGTTAAAAAATTGTTTTATTTTAATATTTAGAGGCACTAGTTTTGTTTTTCACAACTTCATTGCATCTGCGACACATGGAATCAACCAATTTTTTTGAAAAATTCCTTGTCAATGGAAAACCACTCTTCCTGTTTTTTTTCCCACAATTCGTCCTTATTTTTCCGACTGATGCCCTCCAGCTTCCTCTGGAGCACTCCCCAAAGGTGTTCTATTGGTTTAAGGTCCGATGACTGTGAAGGCCATTCCATAATAGGTACTTTTTTTACAGCAAACCAATCCTTTGCCAATTTTGATGAGTGGTTCGGATCACTGTCCAGCTGAAACTCCCATCTCAAGGACATCTCTTCCTCAGCAAATGGAAGGATTGTGCTTTGCAATATATTTACGTAGTCCAGGGCGCATATTTTGTTCTTTATCCAAAATATTGAACAGACACCAGAAGAAGAGAAACACCCCCATATCATGATGGATCCACCGCTGTGTTTGACGGTCTTCTTGAGCTGTGGTCAGACGAAACATAGATAAATTTGTTTGGATCCCATGGGAAACATTATGTTAGGCACCCACACAATAAGGCATATGATCCAAAATACACCAAGAAGACCGTAAAAGACGACGGTGGATCAATCATGATATGGGCGTGTTTCTCTTCTTCTGGTGTCTGTTCAATATTTTGAATAAAGATCAAAATATGCGCCCCGGACTACGTAAATATATTGCAAAGCATAATCCTTCCATTTTCTGAGGAAGAAATGTCCTTGAGATGGGAGTTTCAGCAGGACAGTGATCCAAACCACTCTTCAAAATTGGCAAAGGATTTGTTTGCTGTCAACAAAGTACATCTTATGTAATGACCTTCCCAGCCATCGTACCTTAAACCAATAGAACAGGATTGATTATGTTTTTTCTTATGCTGTATGTCTGATAAACAAAACTGCATATAAATTTTTTTTAACAAAACTAAACTTGACTAATATACTTACAAAATTGGAAAAAAATGCGTTCGTTTCTATTATTTTTTCCAACACTGTATATTCTGGATCCTTATAGATAGCGGAGTCGATTAAGTAATGTCTGTCTGTCTGTTGAAATCTATTTTCTGAAGACCCCAGATATCTTGTGGATCCAAATCTCCAATAATTCTGTCAGACATGCTTTCGAGAAGTTTCCTATTTAAAATCAGCAAAATCCGTCCATAAATAACGGAGATATGAGCAAAAATCCGAGACAACCTCTGAAAATTTCATGTGTTCCAGTTCCAATTTGATACGGTTGCTATTAGAAATTTGATACGGTTGCTATTAGAAACATGTGGAACGACGAAGAAAAAGCTATCGAGTTAATTTTCGGCCTTAAAAGGAAATGCAGCGGTAGTTCTTGAAAGTGTGCCAGCGAGCAACAGAAATTGTTATGATAACATAATGGAGGCGCTACAACGTAAGTACGGTGGCGAACATAAAAAAGAATTATACCGAATGGAATTGCGTGGCAGAGTGCAGAAGGCCAATGAGACACTACAAGATTTTGCGTTGGAAATTGAGAATTTGCTACAGCTTACCTATCCAGGGGAAAACAACCCATTTTTGGACCATATCAAGAAAGAGGCATTTGTTAATGGCATTCGCGATCCAGAAATAAAACATGCAGTTTGTGCCACACCTAAACCATTATTGGCTGAAACCGTTTCATTCGCGTTGGCACAAGAAACAGCGAAAATAATTTCTAAGCCGCAAATTTGGAAGGTGCGAAATATCGAAGTTATTGCTGAAAACGAGATAAATATAGTCGACAAATTAAAAAAGGTTTTGGAGGCGTTTACTGAGAACAAGGTAAAGCCAAAATCAAATGCTATAACTGCGGTAAATCTGGTCATATTCAGCGAAACTGCAAAGCACCGAGAAAACGAACCAGATCTGTTTCTCCACCAAGGAACGACCAGCAGGCGAATCATCAATCATCACAAGAATCACCTCACACTAAAACGAGCTAGCACTATGGGGCAAGAGCTAGCTCCCACATCTGAGGGCCCCATAATCTCCATATCCGTAATGCAGCAGAAAAATAGCAATCTTACTGCCTGTGGGTACATCAACGGCCAGAATCACATTTTTACTATAGACACCGGAGCATCGCATTCTATTGTCAGGCCCGATTTAGTCAAGAAAACAATTGAACCATTATGTGTAGTAAGTCTGCACACAGCTACGAGGGAGCCGGCCACTGTCTAAGGTAAATTAAATGTGAAATTAACCATTGGCACCGTTAAAGTCAATCATATATTTATTGTTGCCGACATTGTCGACGAAATACTCATTGGTGCTGATTTCATGATTAGTCACGGCATTACTTTGGATATGGGACAAAAAGTTATGATTTGGCGAAATGTGAAGATACCCCTTGACGTCGGTTATGAAAATAGGACTAATGTAAGAAAGCTAGTTACCATCGAGCATCAGAGACTATCACCACAGTCAGAAACTTTAGTGGGCCCATATGGAGGGAGATTGTGAGGACAACAGTTTGTGGGTGGTAGAACCAGCGGAAATTAAAAGTGATCTTATAACAGCAAAAGCCCTCGTTAAACCCTGCAAAAACAAAATAGTTCCAATAAGAGTGCTAAACCTGTCAAGTTATGAAAAAGTTGTTAAGCGAAATTCCGAAATAGGTCAATGTGCTTCAGTAGGGGCAGTAATCAATTGCGAGAAAAACCCAGAACCTACCAATAAGTCCACCAAAGAACACTAGCTACTAGCAGAATATGTGGGGAAATGGGTAGATGGATTAGCGCCCCCCGATAGAAATAAAGCCAAACAGCTTCTGAAGAAACATTTCTCCGCCTTCGACTTAAAAAGTCAAAGCCAAGGTAGAATGGCAATTGTAAAGCATCAAATAAATACTGGCGAAGCGAGGCCACGTTATTTCGGTATGCTGCATACAAATGATAAATTTTCCTTGTCAATGATGCGCATTCTATATGATTTATATTCTTTGCTTCTACATATGGGGAATTTCATATTATCGTACATGACATTTCTACGCCTACAGATGGAATATATTTTGCAAAAATTATGTTCCATTCAAAGTACATTCGAAACATTGTTACCCAAAATATTGAACGAAATAAGGGTATATCGAAAGTGACATAAAACGGATATGACTTTGAGGTAAATGTAGAAAAATTCGAAAATCTCCGAATCGTGGCAGGTGTGGTTTTCTTTGGATGTTTTTATAATAAATAAAATTTAATATCGTTAGTAATAATAAAATATACATATGTTCTATAAATATATGTATACAAAAACTAAAAAGATAATGAAAAATATATTTTCGGTTTCAGAAAACACGTTGATAATAACAGAAATTGCCCATATGGTGTATATAAGAAACATAAAATCAATGTCATGTTTTGTGTTTGAAACTTGAAATTTATTATTTGTAATATGGACAGCAAAATATATAGCTTCATTTTGCAAGAAATGTTGATCCATACTGTTACGAAAATGGGCTTAAGATTCAATCAATTTAATTTCGAAAACAAGATATATTACTATATTAAATTTTAAATATTAAATACCCTCCACCAAAATATGATAAAAATTATAGAAATTACATTGGTATAAGCACTCTAATATCCCTATTTAGTGTTTGTTATTGATGCATAGCTCGATTATGAAGATTTTTAAAATGTTAATGTAATAGTATTTTATATAGGTATTGTTAGAAAAACTAGTTTACGCTGAAGATATTTTATTTCAAATGTATAAAAATGTTATCTAATTCAGCAATTTATAATTGAAATAACTACATATTCCTACCATTTCCAACAGAGTCAATAATTATATAAAATTAATAAAATGTGCTATTTAACAATTTATATACTTAACAATTGGTTTACATTACCGATTGGCTCAACATTTTCCTTATTCACCACAAGTGAAGAAAAAGAGAATAAAAAAGGGTAAACAAATATATTTAGTCAAGCTTCAAAAGTATGTTTTTGCTTTGACTCAATTTTGCATATGAAAATGAGTTATATGCACGTGGGACTTATATGGGAGATATAACATATTATGGGCCGATCATCATTAAATATTTTAACGTGATTTCTATGTATTTGAGACCTATTTTGCTTGAATTGTATCTCAACAACGTTATTTACAAGAGTTTTATGGGTATTATAGTGATTATCGGAAGTGGACATAATATGGATGCTATGGTCAAATATGGACCGATATTCACAAAACCCAGTAGTACGATTTTTAGATACAATATATTGATCTGTATACAATTTTAGTTTGATATTGATATATTTAAAATATTTATAGAGGTTAATGTGTTTTTCGGAATTGGTACTAATATGGGAGCAATGACCTTTTATCGGGCGATCTTCATAAAATTCAACACATCGATTTTCGTATGTATTAACCTCATCGAACGTTTTGTAAGAGATTTATGAGTATTTAAGTGATTTTCGGATATGGACCTTATATGGTAGCTATTGTCAAATATGGACCGACATTCACAAAATCTAGTATTATCATTTGTGAATAAATACTACCGATCTCTGTAAAATTTTAATTTGATAACGATATTTTTCAGATATTTATGAAAATTAATGCGTTTTTTGGAAGTGGTCCTTATATGGGAGCTATAACCAATTATAGTCCGATCTTCATAAAATTCGTTACAGCGATTTTTTTGTACATGAGGATTTCGCGTTTCGAATTTCAACGTAATAGCGATATATATATTATTTATTTATTTTTTATTTATTTTTATTTATTTTTATTCATTTCATCTACAGATAATTCTTACAGATTACTTACATTTAATTAATTAATTGTACAACATAAATAAGTTTAATTTAAATCTATTCAGACTGACATTAAAATTTAATATAGGAGAAATACTATTACATAGTTTCAGACATCTTGTAATTGGCTCATTTAAAGCATAATTTGTCCTATGCAAAGTGTCCTCAAAAATGCGGTTTCTCCTCATATCTCTCGGCGGATTAAATAATGTAAAATGTTCACAAATTTCGGTACATAATATTTGACCAGATAAAACTTTATAAACAAACATTACACAACAACAAGATCTGCGATCATCCAATGTTTGAAGACCAAACAATTTCCTCTTAGATGCATAAGAAGGATCATTAGGCCAACATAATAATGTAAAAGCAAAGTTTACAAATTTTTTTTGGATCCGTTCAATACGGTTAGATTCCTTTTTATAAAATGGACTCCAAATAATTGAGCAATATTCCAATAAGCTACGAACAAGCGAAATATATAAGGATTTAAGAGTATAAGGATCCTTAAACTCCCTTGAATTTCTTCTTAGAAACCCTAACATACTATATGCTCTAGATGTTATGTAATCAATATGATTCACAAATGACATTTTAACATCAAAAATAACTCCCAAGTCTTTAAATTCAACATCACGTTTGAGTTCAATTTTATTTATTATGTAATTAAACATAATAGGGTTTAAACTACGCGTATAAGAAATTATACAACATTTTGAAACATTAATTTTAATAAAATTTTTAGAACACCACTCTGATAAGCGATTTAAATCGGATTGTAGTTTACTACAATCATTAACATTAGTTACATTTGCAAATAATTTCATATCATCTGCAAATAAAAGACATTTTGAAAATTTAAAAATTGGAGGCAAATCATTAATAAATATTAAAAATAATAAAGGTCCAAGATGTGTTCCTTGAGGAATACCAGAATATGCATCAATTAATTTATTAGAACTAAAATTTCCAAGGGCAACATATATTTTCCTGTTCACTAGAAAATTTATAAAAAACAGTAAAATATTATTGGATATGCCAAAATTATTTAGTTTATGCAAGAGTATATTATGATTAACGGAATCAAACGCTTTAGCAAAGTCTGTATATATAACGTCACATTGTGACCTGTGTTCCATTGAGTTAATTATCTCATGGGTTACTAAAGCCAAATTAGTAGTAGTAGATCTACCTGGAAAAAAGCCATGTTGGCAAGGAGATATTGAATGTCCAATTAATGTAAAAAGTTTATCTTTTACAATTTTATCCAGAAGTTTGGCAAAAGTACACTGTTTGATAATAGGTCTATAGTTGGTTACCATACTACGATCACCAGATTTAAAAATAGGCACTATAGAACAAAGTTTCCAGTCACTTAAAAACAACCCATGTTTAATACATTTGTTGAATAGAAACAGAATTGCTTCCGCAATTTGTTCCGAACACTTTTTAAAAAATATAGGGGGATAATTTCCGACAGAAGCTTTAGTATCATTACTTAAAGAATTTATAGCATCGACTACGTCCTTTATATAAATATCAAAATTATAATCAGTATTACAAAGTTGTCCCTGGATATCAAAAATATTAGAATTTTGTTGACTAAATGTGCTTTGAAAGTAATCCGCAAATAATTCGCAAGATTCCTGATTGCCGTTGGAAGATGTATCTTCATAAAACATACGTTTTGGAATACGATTATTATCTTTTTTATTATTAATAAAATGCCAAAAAGCAGAGGAATCATATTTTATTTTATTTTCCATTTTGGAAATATATTGTTTATAAAGAAAATTTTGCAAAAAATTAAATTCATTTCTTGCTAAAATAAAATTTGCACGATCAATATCGTTACCAGATTTTTTAAATTTCTTAAAAGCCTTATTCCTTATATTTTTCATGTGACATAACCTAGAATTAAACCAAATAGGTTTATTATTTAGTTTGGGTTGAAATTTGGGTACATTGTTTGTAATTGCAGCATCAAAATTGTTGCATATATTGGAATAAATAATATTTGGATCATCGGAATTATAAATTAAGGACCAATCCACATTCTTAAAATATTCAATTAGTCCAACAAAATTTGCCTTATTAAAATTATGATTTTGAACCTGACTCAAGAGTTCCTTATCATAAGTAAAAAATTCAAAGTTAAAGACTAGTGCTTTGTGATGCACTGTATTAGGAGAAACCGGATTTGGAGACAAATTACATGATGTTTTTAAATAATCAGTAGCAAAAATCAAATCTAAAGTTCTGCCAATATCGTTCTTAAAACAATTAAATTGTCTAAAATTGTTAGAAAGAAAAAAACCAATTACATACTCATCAGTATCATTTAAAATATTATAAGGTAATAAAATATTATCTTCTAATTTCCATGATATATTCTTTAGATTAAAATCTCCTAACACAAAAATATGTTGATTTAACTCCAACTTATCATTTATGTTTTGAATATTTTCTAAATGGTATCTATAAATTAATTCATCACTGTTAGGAGGAATGTAAGATACAATAATAAAAATTGAGTTATTGTTAGTAAATGTTATCTTTACACAAAGTTGTTCAATAATATGAGTATTATTAAGAGAAAAATATTCTGATTTAAAGTCAGCTCTCACAGCAATAAGAACTCCTCCACCCCTTTCCTTCGATGAATTAGTTAAACATCGGTCATGCCTATAAACGATGTAATAATTGTCGAAATACTCAGAGCTGTAGATTTTGTCATGTAGCCAAGTTTCAGTAATAATAATTAAATCATATTCTCGTGACGATACGAATAAATTAAAATCATTTGTTTTAGTACGCATACCACTAACGTTTTGATAAAAAATTGAGTATTGATACGATTGTAAACTGGTACAAGCAGGTGTTGTTGTTGTAGAATTGTTCTTGTGTGCAATATCCAAAGAGGAGTTTGAAGATAAGAGCGAACATAAAAGAGACTGACTTGTTAGTTGTTTGTTGGTGTCAGACTCGGTGCTTCGTTTTTTGCTTTGTGTTGAAAATTTTTTATTTTAACACCGTAAGGCCAATTCTCAACTCTTTTAATTTCTCCAACAAATTGAGAAGGCGATATCAACAAAAAACTTATTGACCTAAGTGTTTTAAGGTCGGCATCACGTTTGGTTAAACGATAACATTGGAAATCCTCAGCATTAACGGAGAGAGTTTTAGAAACATGAGAAATAACATCTATTGTTGTTGTGTCTCTATGTAATTTTGCAACGTGCAAACTTACTTTAGACGGAGCAGCTCGAATGTTTGTATCCACACATAAACTACCAGCAATAGCATTGTTGTTATTTTTATGTTTTTGTTTATTTCTTTTTTGTGCATTTTTATTTTTCTTTATAGTAGCAACATTTAGAACATTTGAACAATGTGCTCTTTCACTGCGATGAGAAGTCTCAGTGTTACAAGAGGTTAATGACCGAGTATCCACATCATTATTTGGCCTTGAATTATCTACGTTGTTGTTAATGTTTGTAAGAGAATTTTGAATATTTGTTAACTCTCCGGATATTTTAAACACTTCATCCGAAAGAGTTTTAATTTTTGATAATAAACCAAGGTTAGCAACACTAGAGCAAGAATTGCATATCCAAAATAAATTAGGCGAAATGTTTATAATGTTTAAAATATTTTTATCAATTTTAACACATTTTGCATGAAAATGAACTTGACAACCGGCACGGCACTGAATATCCATATCATCAGTAATTTGACCGGAACAAGAACCACACACTTCGTAAGGCATCTTTACAAATTTTATGTACAATACGAGAAGAAATAACGTCCACACTCTTACGCATTCAGCTGTGAACTGAATTAGATATTCGCGATTTGTCTTTGCACGAATCTTAGTTGAAAATTACCAAAATTTTCTTACATTTTGATCCATAACCATGGTTCTGCCAATTCGATTTTGCTGATTTTCAATACCAAACTGCTTAGAAAAATTATAAAGATTTTAGTATATATTTCATTAATTTTGCTTATGTGAGAGTGTTTTACACAGACTGACAGACGGACATGGCTCAATCGACTTAGAATTTCATAAGGATCAATAATTATATACTTTGTTGGGTCTCCGATGAATATTTCTCAATGTTACGCACGGAATGATGGTGAAGGGTATAATAAATACATTGCAACGTTCAAATGTGGATTCCTCATTAAAAAACATATATACCCCAAGGTTTAGACATATGATATAAATATTGAACATTGTATAGTTAATATTACATTTTTCCTTTTTTATGTTAAAACTTTTCCGTTTTGTTTTTTTTTCACCTCCTGGATCCGCGCCTGCGTTAAACACTATACATATACACGTTAATATTACATGAATACAGACATTTGATTATAAATATATCCATTTATAACAATATTGACCTTAATAATGCGTCGTATCAATAAGATATTTTTATTCGTCTGTATAAACAGTCCCACATTTCTACTGAAACTGTACGAATGAATGGAAGTGAAATTTCAATTTCATTTTTGTTTAAAATTTGACATTCTTATCACGTTTAGCGCCAACCGTACGTAGTATTTCGAATCGATTCCAGTCATTACAGAATACATTAATTTTACGATGCGACGACTTATTGATAAGTAAAACAAAAAGATTATCTGCATGCTTATACACACATACAAATATACATATGTATGTATATATTCAATACATACATTTCTATTTACAGGTACCCTGCAAACAATTTGTATTGAAAGAGTTTTTCAAACGTATCATGTTGAATTTGAAACTAATCGAATATGACGTTCATGACAATTTTAGGCCACATGTTCCAAAACAGTAGTTTTCGCTTATAGAACTATAACCAATTTTTTTTAAGCCACTTTATGGATTATAACTGAATCCTAATATAATACACATTTTGGACTATATACAAATTATGTACTTTCTTATTCTTAAAGTTTATTTAAAATAAAGTCGAATATTAATTTAAATAAAATCAATAGGTAAACAAAAACCTTTACATATTGTTACGTTTTTACCTTTTAAAAACGTGGGTTTATTTCCTTTAAATAAACCAGATACTTTTGATTGCAAATAAAAGCAGTTTTAGTAGTTTAAAATTGTAACAACTCTTTATTTATTTAGAATGTACAACAACAACAGAAATAAACAGTCACTCAATGTCTTTATACACGTTTATTAATTCGCAGAAATGCGCACACACTCTATTACGTACAAGACAGTTGATGTTAACTCTAACACCGCCAATGATCAACTCAACTCCCGACTGCCAGCTCTGCTACTATTTATACACACTGCCATCTATCGGGAATCATCTACAATGTTCTTAACGGACACACTAGTACATTCGATTTCTAGAGCTTTTCGATGTCATTGCCAGCAGCGCAAACACTTAGTGTTGCCATACTTAAAAACAATGTCAATGATGGACGTGTCATCAAACATGATGAATGCTGCAGGCAGTCGTTACAGACCGTTGAATTCAAATCGTCATTGAACATTCGTAACACTGTCCCCCACTTAAGCCTGTTCGTCCCGAATAGGCACAGATTCACCTTTCCAGTGGTCAGCTAGTCGTTTCAGATGTTTAACCTTGATTCTCGATATCGGTCTTCCACACTTCCGTATTCTATAGACGATGTCATCCAACCTCTTAACCATCCTATGTAGTCCCTTCCAGTAACTCTGTTGTTTGGAAGAAAAACCTTTACCACGTTGTGGGCTACATCTGGCCTTCACTTGGTCGCTGATCATTTTAATTCGTCTCCGAACGAATTCATGCATTTCTTTGGAGAACTCTATGGCAGCACCCTTCTCACAACTATTCACTGCCTCTGCTGAAGCACATTCACCCATCTCGGAAGCCGTCCTGATGATCTTTTCACTGCGGGACAGACCAAGCACTCCAACTGGAACTATTCCGTCATTGCACTGTTCAACGAGGGCCTCCATCGTTACATGGCCACTTATCACATCTGCTGGTTTCAACACCCACAAACCATTGTCTACACAATCCTCCTCTTCCTCACGGGCCCATAACAAATCCTCTCCCTCAGTGCCAGCCCCTTTTAAAGGTGGTTCTTGCAATGCTTGTTGATTCGCTTCCATTTCAGCCAAGTGTTCAATTGTTTCCTTTACTTCAGCTTCATCCTCAGCACGAAGTTCCTCTTTGTCGGCAAGAAGTTTCTCGTTGTTGAATCTAAAAGTTTCTTGAACTTCAACTAGAAGTTTATCGTTGTTTACTCTGGAAGTTTCTTTAACTTCAGCTAACAGCTTCTCGTTGTTTACTTTAAAAATTTCTTTAACCTCAGCACGAAGTTTCTCGTTGTCGGCATGAAGTTTCTCGTAGTTGACTCTAGAAGTTTCTAAGATGGTTTGTAAATTTTCGTGCACTTCTTGGAATTTTAATTCCATTTTTTCCATCATAGCCGCAAACATTGTGCTTAAATCCATGCTGCTTGCTGTTGCACGGGTAGAAACTTCCATTTCTTCTTTATACTCGAATTCGTAAGCTCCGATGTCAATATCTCGCCGCTTGAATTCATCTATCAGCCTCTTCTGCAATTCTGCTTTATTTCCTGCTGTCGGTAGCTCCAACTTACTCAATTCTTTCTCGAGTTGTTCAACTTTTAGTTCCTCAAACTTCATGCTTTTTAATTTGCAATCCCACTTCTGACACCAATTGTTACGTTTTTACCTTTTAAAAACGTGGGTTTATTTCCTTTAAATAAACCGGATACTTTTGATTGCAAATAAAAGCAGTTTTAGTAGTTTAAAATTGTAACAACTCTTTATTTATTTAGAATGTACAACAACAACAGAAATAAACAGTCACTCAATGTCTTTATACACGTTTATTAATTCGCAGAAATGCGCACACACTCTATTACGTACAAGACAGTTGATGTTAACTCTAACACCGCCAATGATCAACTCAACTCCCGACTGCCAGCTCTGCTACTATTTATACACACTGCCATCTATCGGGAATCATCTACAATGTTCTTAACGGACACACTAGTACATTCGATTTCTAGAGCTTTTCGATGTCATTGCCAGCAGCGCAAACACTTAGTGTTGCCATACTTAAAAACAATGTCAATGATGGACGTGTCATCAAACATGATGAATGCTGCAGGCAGTCGTTACAGACCGTTGAATTCAAATCGTCATTGAACATTCGTAACAATATTATTATTTATTGTAATTCAAATGCGTTAAAAGCTTATTGCAATAGAAAACAAAAAAACTTAAAGTATGAGATCCATCTTAATTCTTTGGGTGACTAAATCAAACACAAGATAAATATCTATTTCTATATGAAATATAAATTGCGAATAGTTGAACATTTTTAAAAGAATTCTGTAATCTTAGATTGTTTTTTTTTTAAGACTTTAGAATTCCTGTATTTATAATTAAGTGGTTGTGATGTTTTGCCTCACCCGCTTTGTAGTCCAGACCGTGCCCCGTCCGACTAATATTTGATTAGAGCAAATGCAGAACGCTCTCTCTGGGATACACTTCACAGAGTATCCAATATTGGTTTGAATCGTTCTTGACCTCTAAAGATGAGCAGATCTTTTGGCTCGGAATCCATATGTTGCCAGATAGTTGGAAAAAGGTCATAGCTAACAATGGCCAATACTTTGAATAAATTTATATTTTACAAAAGTTTCAAAATAAAAGATAAAATTTAAAAAATCCCGCAATTTCAAGTCATACACCCAATATTAAATTGTTTTTCGGAAATTATTTAATTTTAAATGTATCCCTATGAATTTATTAGGACAAAACGAAAGGACAGTACAATCAGTGGAAAGTACAAAAAGATGCGACTGTAACCCTGTGACTTTTCCGTAGATTTCCAATGGCTTCTGTTAAAATGATCATTTAATTTTCCGCAACTTGACCAATTTAAAGCAACGAAAACAGCATTACATACTTTCATTAAATCAAGTTTTCCAGCATTAAAAAAGAAAACTTAAACATTATCAAAAACCGAATTTTGTACAATAGCTTTAGCTTAAAAAACGGTTAATCAGCTTTTCATTATATGCAGTATTATTTCAGTTTTTCTTTATTTTTACTAGAAAAAATAAAATTGCAAATATATTTTGTATAAAGGCATTGCAAATACAAAAAGTTAGAAACATTTTTTTCTATAATAAGTAATAAAATGTTGGGGACAAAATTGGGGATTTTAATTATGAAATGGGGATTTTTTTGGGACATCTATAATCAGATTGGGGACATGAGGTGAAATTTTTATGGCAACACTGGTTACCAGTGAGCACTCAACGTGTGAATATGATTATCGGATGTTTTGCAATTGCATCTGATATGATGTTATGATTTTTCCTTGTTGTTGTTGCTATATGAAGAGTTTTGCATGGGTAAAGGCAATGTACGTAAATATGTATACTTTGGTGAAGGGTATATAATATTCGGCACAGCCGAATTTAGCTCTGTTACTTGATCTTATTGAAATGGTCCATGTATGCAATCCCATAACGTGAGAACGGCTGATTTTTTTTATTCGATACGAAATTTTCAGGAGTTGGTTTGTGAAGAAATAAAAATCAAAAATTTCTGGTAAAACTCGGAAATTTTAAGTTTTTGGTATATAGTCCCTCCTTTTCACTTCTCATTTTTTTAAGCATAAGCAAACTTTGGAAAAACTCAACTAAATTTTACTGCCTCCTTTTCACTGCCCATTTTTTTAATTAACTGGAGTTGTGCAAACGAAATTTTTTACAAATTTTTAAAGTGAGTGCGCAGATTACACTGTTTAGGAGACATTTAAGAGGACACTATTTACTTCAATAAACACATTTTTAAGGTAAGACACCCAATGACTTTAAAATTCATAAATTTACTGACTATTATGTTTTTCCTCTTTCTTTTAAAATGTAAACTCTCCGACAAGTTTTGGTGTTAAAAAGTCGATACTAATGTAATTTTTTCTTGTAATTTTTTTTTATACTGAATAAATTTTTTTTTAGTAATGAAGTAGTCACATTTTAGTGAATTTGTCGAAAATATAACATTCAATTGCTTGCAGGGTATGTACGAATAATTTACTGTACAAACGTTCATATGTTGCATTTAATTTTCAGATTTATAGTTGCAGATACGTACGCATTGTTGAATTATTTCGTAGATTGCAAATTGTATCATCATCCATTTCCCATTAGTTATGTAAGAGTTTTAACCAAATAATCCTAATCCGGTACAATTTTAGCACATACAAATCAACAAACAAATTTAACAATAGTTAATAATTATGCAGATCATGTTTTACAGAAGATAACTAAATTTTAGTAACCATTACTTACATTTGTACAAAAGTACATGAATGTATGTATGTTTGGATTAGTATACTACATGCATACATACAAATGTGTAATACATAAATATTATTATTTTATAGATTACTTAGGAAATAAAAATAAGTGTTATATATGACTAATATACATATGGACAATTCCACGAGAATGACTACCACGACTGAAAAAACCCTTGAAACTTTTTTCAAGATGATTTGAATAGAAGAAAACACTAAAATGTTACTATGTGAAAGTATTTAGAGTTTATTACAACATTTTAAGTGCAAAAATAATAGTTAAAACTTACTTTATTTAATTTAATTGGTATGTTTTAGGCTAAAATTGGGGCGAAAACTAAGCTCCCAATTAGGATGTAGTATGAAATGAATTTGACTCTGATTGTTTTTTTGTTATTATGAAATTGTTTATTAGAACCGAATATATATTTTCTATTTATTTTTTTAGTTTTTGCATAGATATATTTACAGAATATACATTGTTCTACTATAAGAGAAAAATCTGTCACGTACGGTATGTCACGTACGATATTAAATTGTATTTATTATAAAATCATCCAAAGATTGTTTTTATTTAAATATGACGGATTGTAAAGGAAAAATATTTGGTTTAGTGTAACAAATTAAAAGAAATCCTAACGCCTCTCACGATTCGTAAATTTTCGCATATTTCTACATGTTGAGGTACATGACTTCCGTTTTATGTCACGTACGATATACCCTTATTTCGCTCGATATTTTGGACAACAAAATATAGTACAATCTGAATAAAACATAACAATTAAATTATTTTTCAGATACTCTTATTTTTGCAAAATTTATTCCAATCACGTTCCATGACATGGAATTGCCCATATGTCATACATATGTACATTAGGGATATAACTATTGACATTTTTTGCAGATATGCAAATTGGCACATCATAGTCGAATAGAGCATTAAAAAATATAAAAATCCACGGTATTATTTTTTCGCGGTTGTTAAAAAAGTTCACGCACCAAACGCAATAAAGTTTTTCATTCTATATTTTCAATTATTTTGAATTATAATACATTTTATTCCTTCGTTAAGTGGTTTTTGTAATTAATAATAACTGCGGACATACTTAAAAAGATAATCCCTCACATTTGCAAAAAAAATTGCAATTATTTATATATTTTTTTAAAGAAATTTATACTTAAAATTGTAAATAAGGGATTACCCTAAGTAATTGAGCAAAAACTTTTATCTTTTAAAATTTCAATAATTTATATTCGTGAGTGATTTTCGGAAGAGGGCCTTATATGGGAGCTATGACAAATTATAAACCGATCACCATGAAGTTTGGTCGTGTGATTTATGTCTATATGAAAATTGTTTATGTTGAATTTTATGTGTATACCAACATTTTTAGGAGATTTATACACGTTAAAGTGATTTTCGGAAGCAGGTTTATATGGGAGCTATGACTAATTATGGACCGATTATAACAAAATTTGGTGACATGAATTTCGTATATATAATTCTTATTTGGATCGAAATTTGTGTAGATACCTATATAAATTAAGCATATATCACCGACAAAGTCTAATTTCGGGAGGACATTTGTATGGGGGCTAGGTGAAATAATGAACCGATAACTGCCAGTTTCAATAGGCCAAAAAATGCCAAAAATTTCGCCAAAATTAGTTATATCCCTAATGTACATACTTATTATTTAAATCTAATATACCCATATTCTTCAAATCGTATATACCAGAATTGTTTTTTATTTTATGTTCCAATAAAAACTGTTTTTTGGTGAAATCCAATTCCAAACACCATCATAATGGAATGAGTATAATGCAGAAAGAAAAGTTTAGTGAACTAAAATATGTCAGTATTTATCAGGCTTTGTTAACAATAATAAAGTCAACAATCTTAATAAAATTGTCTGCTTGATTTTCAATACCAAACATTTAACCTCTGTTCTATAATTTAAATTCTACCACAAACAATAATTAGTGTCAAAAATATTTTTTTTGGAAATAAAATTGTATTGCAAAGTGTTCAAAAAATTCGTAAAATATTATATAGAAGTGCAAAAACGTGGTTCGGCCTTTATTTAGTCGGTAAAACCAAGTTAAAATTTCCAGTGTTTAATTCTCTTACAAGGGCGTTGAATTCACACGGTACCCGTATATGTGAGAGATTAATATTGAAAAATAGAGAGTCGGACTACTTGGTATACTTTGTTTATTACAATAAAATTAATTAAAACTTTTATTTTTAGTTTTTCCTATGCATATCGATTATACACGCCCTTAACAAATATATTTCCTTTGGATGGGTCTTATTTTGTTCATAGCTAAAACTAACTACTGCAAAATTTAACTACAAGGTGGCGCAAAAGTAATCCTCCTATCAGAAAATGCTATAAATTTTGCCGATTATTGGTCAAATAAATAGTCAGCAATATTCCGCGTTCTGGAGCAGTGTAGCGTAACATTGTTTATTAACGTGTATTTCGCATGTGTTTACTACACAAATGTCAAAACAGAACTGACATTAGGGGCCTCGCAAAATTTATAGCATTTTCTGATAGGAGGTTAGTTTTGCGCCACCTGTTACAATCGGATAAATATAACCCGAAAATAATGGTACTTTTTTGGTTTTATTTTTAAAGAAGTAAAAACGTAAAAACTTTCTTGGTACACAATTCGACATTTTCTCAACAAAAAAAATTTTGTTTACACCAAAGTATAACAAGTAGTCCGACTCTTTGACAGCAGTACCTAACTCTAAACATGTGTTAGTAAAAGTACCTAAGTCTAAGTATGTGCAAGTAACTAAAATTTATATGTGTTGGTGCATTTTTAATTTTCACAAGACACACAGGGTTCAATACAAATGTTTAAATTTTAATTTTCTTCTATTTTCAATATCAAAAATTGATATTGAAAATTAAATTACTCCACAAACAAAATAAAATGTCCATAATTAATAAAAACAAGATTTTTAATTTGTGCAAAATGGACGTGTTACGGGAATGAAAAAGTGCTAAATGTGTGGACAAAAAATTATAAAATAATGTGAATTAGTGAATTTATGTGTATAAAACTTTATTTATTCGACAATTTATAGTCAAAATTTCGAGACTTTTGATGTGTTTAATTTTCTCACAAGGGTGTTGAATTCACACGGAACTCGAATATGTGAGAGAGTAATTTAAAAAATAGAGAGTCGGACTACTTGGTATACTTTGTTTAAAACCAAGTACTTCCAAAGGGAAGCGTCTAAGTCGCACCAATTGGGGTCTCCCATGTGTCAATTGTGCAATCAGGAATAGCGAAGGTGCACCAGCTTCGGCAGAAAAACCATGACCGAAGGGCTGCTACCACAATGCGTTTCGACTTACGGTTTATTAAGACCACAAAGGAGCAACAAGCCTCAATTTCCGAGTTTTTACCAGGGTCACGTTAAAATGATGTTCTATGTAGATGAACGCTCAGCGTTGGCACCCAAGACTGCCATCGCTTCGTTGGGTGAAGTATGGCTGAGATCTACTCTTGCGGTAGTATCGGTAAGTGAGATACTCCGATAGCTAAAATACCAGCTGTGACATCCAGTCCGGAGGAGATCTTAGAGATTCTTCAGTGCTCTAACTTACGATTGGAAAGTTGTGAAAGTTATGGACGCTGAGGGATCTTCAATAAAGGCGATCGTTGTCCGCTGAGGAAGAAGCAAAGGAATGTCTACTATGGATTTGTTAGGATCATTCTGAGCGTTTACCGACGATAGCTCCTCGATCGGTGTAAAACCCATGCCATCTGAAGAAGGCAATGGGGCACATTGGTTGAAGAGTTGACGAAATAAATTTTTTTCATGTTCGCCGATTTGGATAATTTTTTGGTATTTTGTTGTCAGATATCTGAGTATTATGATTCCGTAATATTAGGCTGATATATTTATTATTTGTTTGGACAAACACGCTCGAAGTTCATATATGTTCGCTTGTTTAAAATGGCATCCAAATTTATTGTATATTCAATCTTTTGGTACAATCAGAGTAAACTTATCATTTAACTTTGTTATATATTTTCGTAAATGACAATTGTCATAGATTAGATTTTCATTAAAAAAAAAGTTGGAAAAAGTGTCATATAAAAAATTTCGTAGAACAAAATATAAACAACATCAAAATTTCAATGATCATCAACTTCAGTGGACTGCATCTTTTTAGCGCTGTGGAGCGCTGTTTAACGAAAGATGTCAAATTACAGCTTGAAGTTAAAAAAAATTTAGCTGCTCCTACCTGCTCCTTTCCAAAAAAAAAAAAATATTTTTTACATTTTAATTGATTATTTGTATCAGGTGCTGTCCGAGGAAGCTCAGGAAGCGAGGAATAAAGACTATAGAGCCTATAGATTACATCATTCGTGTTGGACGTGTAGCCACTAATGACGAGGTAATGCATAATCTTTTATTGTCTTCAGACCCTTTTTTAAATAGATTTCGCTCAAAGCTGCAAATCAAAAAAATTGGAGTACGATAATGATGTTAAAAAATTATTAAAAGATTATGCTTAAATTACTTATTCATGTTTTTTCTATGGGAGATGGGCGGATCAGGTATATATATTCAGCAGCCCATTCTACAATTATAATATTTATTTTATGTATGAATTGAGTTGATGCATTAAAAATCAAGGGAGTTATGCCACTTTTTCAATACAAGGTGGGCGTAAAAGTGGGTGGATCATTTTGATTTTTCTATTTTTTTCTTAATTCAAATAAAAAATGCCTATGTGCCAAGTTTCATTGTCCTTCGACAACTTCTTCTATTTTTAGCCGCTCGTTCTATGAACCTCAACCAATGTGCTGCTCCTTTTCTGATCATCAATATAATGATTTTAATATTATGATATGAACGATAATGCCATTAAAAATAGAAGAAAGACTAACTGGGAGATGCAACATAATGTACTCACTAATTATTTATCCTGTCCGGCTACTAGCCTGGCCTGCAAACCGGAGGACTTCGTGAAGTCACTTCATTATTTTAAACTGGCTACTAGTTGACTTGATGGAGATACAATTGGATCTCAACTCTGCTGTAAAACTGAATGTTGGTGGTCTGGTAAGGGCACTCTAAAATGCTGGTCTACTATGGGAACATTCATAGCAATGTCAATTACTTACTTCACCGCAAAACTTTTTTTACATGTAATTCCATGTAATAATTCCAAATAGGGTTATATGGCTGCGTGGACTGTACCCCCTGGTGATGTCATAAGGGTTTATACTGATGGCTTCAAATGACGTAGTAGGGTCTGTGGAGGTTTCTGTATCAAGAACTATGGTCTACCTAACTTCTGCAATGCTCTTCAGATGGAAATTAATGCCATAAAGCCTGCATCCAACTAGTATTATAGAATATCTGGATATCTGTATATTTACTGATAGCAAGGCTGCCGTTAGCAGAATAGTGGGTCTTTTCTCGAACTCTAGGTTAACCGAAGAACGCCGGGTATCCCTAAATGAGATAGCGAGTCATTCTAGGATAACGATTATATGGGTCCCTGTACACCATGGAAACCATGGTAATTGTGTGGCAGATGGAAAAGGAATTTTTCAAATTTCTTCACAAATTTTAATTAATAACATTTATTGGGTAGCGTTTAAGCTGCATAAAAATTATACTAAAATTTCTTTTCAAACTTATTTTTATTTATAATTCCAAATCTTTTAAAATTTCACACATTATTACGATACCTTAATCAGGCATTTTGTATGAGCTTTAAAATCCAAAAAATAAATATGTAGGTTAGATAAAAATAAAAACCTTTTTTTAAGAAAATTATTACTACCACACCGGTACGTCAAAAATTTTTGATTTTAATGATTTAGTTTATTCTTATGGTTACCTTTTTACAGTTTTGAATAGCTAGCCAACTTTCCAACAAATTTCCGATTGAAAGTATTGTACTAAATATGGAATAAGGTAATAGTTTAGATCTACAAAAATGAAAAAATATTTATTTCGTATATTATTCACATTTTAAAATTAAAATTTTACTAATCCAACCCTGGCTTTTCACTAATAACGGATCCAAATCTTCACGAATTCTTTTTAAATTTATTTGCGTGTATTTACAAATTTAAACGTTTTTTATAAAAATAATTATTAGAAAATCTGTACTGAGTCAAATCATAAAAACTCCCGCGGATCTTTTTATTAATGATTGGACTGAAGGTATTATGTTCACTATGCTTAAATGTATGCTATACAAATTGTGTGTACTGAATATATTTTATAATTTGTTACCCTTCACCTTCGTGAGAAGGGTATATATAAATTTGTCATTCCGTTTGTAATTTCCACAATATAATTTTTCGACCCTATAAAGTATATATATTCTGGAGTCGATTAACCCATGTCCGTCTGTCTGTTGAAATCAATTTTCTGAAGACCACAGATATCTTAGGGATCCAAATCTTCAATAATTCTGTCAGACATGCTTTCGAGAAGAGTCCTATTTAAAATCAGTAAAATCCGTCCATAAATAACGGATATATGAGCAAAAATCCGAGACAACCTCTATTTTTGGGCTATTTTTGATCTATATCTCAATTACTAAGTCATAAATATAGACAATATGGATATCTAATGATAGATATTTCAAAGTCCATTGCAATGATGCTATAGTAAGTTGGACCTACAGTGGGGCAAAAACGGGAAAAATATTTATTAACTCGAATTTTTTTTCACAAAAAACTTTTTTTTGTAATTAATTAAAAAAAAAATTTAAATATTGGAAAAATATCGAATTTTATTTTAAAGTATAATTTGGTGAAGGGTATATAAGATTTGGCACAGCCGAATATATAGAGTATCCAAAACCGAAAACCGGTCAACCGGTTTTTTCATCTTTGTAAAACCGACCGGTTTCGGTTTTCTTTAACTTTTCGGTTTTTTGACAAACCGGTTTTTTTAAGACGGTTAACCGGTTTTAACGAAATACTATGTAAAGCTTATTCGAACATATAACTAAAAAATATTTTGATAACATTTTTAAAAATATTCATTTATTTTTTATAAAAATCCGGTTAACCGGTTTTTAGAATGACAAAACCGAAACCGGTTTTTTTAGAATGAGAAAACCGAAACCGGGTTTTTTATAAAATACTGTTTTCGGTTAAACCGGAAACCGGTTTTTTGAATTTGCCGGTTTTTTGGACACTCTACGAATATAGCTCTCTCACTTGTTATTAAATAAATTAGTAATGAAATGACGAAAAAATAGCGCAGAAACTGTGTTTACATGGTAGAGTTTTTATAGTTTCCTGTAAGAATTTCCAAATGGTATATACGCCCTTACTTGCATCCATGCTTCAATTAATAAAACCTAATAGTAAAACTAAGCAAATTTCAAAATATTACAAAAATCGAATATTGTTATACCTACCTAGTTGGTAATTTAATTATTAACAGTTCAGGTCGTTTTTATGTTTTACCGAAAATGACCTTGCTTGGGACATTTCAACAAAGTGTGTTATTGAAAAATACTTTGTTTTTTTTTTTAAAGAAATTTACAGTATTTAATGAAAACAATTTAGTGCAAGTACTCGAAAATATTTGAAATTTTTAAAACTCTCACATGTTCGTTAGTAATTGTATACATTTTAATATGCATACATACATTTATGAATGTGTATACAGATATATGTATATATATATATGCTATTTATATGTTTAATTGTATGAACATTTGAATATCGATAAAACGAACACAAATGACTAGTCAATAATTTAGTTATCTACCAAAAATGGTTATTTGTGTTGCCATCGAAAGTAAGAACGTGATTTCCTTACCGATGTAAGAATATCATTAAATACAATGCGTATATGTTATGTTATTTAGGTAAAATCGAATAACAATAGTTTTGATATACGAACAACTAACTATTTTAGCATAGCGAAAATAATCACAAATAATTTAAATCAATTGATTTGTAAAAGTATTATTTAGAAACAATAAAGATAAATGATTAATTACACTAATAAGTACATAGGAATAACATTATTTAACAGAAGAGTTGCCAATAGTGAAACGTTACCGACGACAGATCGATAAATGATATTGGAGACAAAAATTCATTTACTATATTTAATTAAAAAGCTTTGATTAAATTGCATGTATGGTTGTACTGTGAGCAAGTGTGTGGTTCATATTGTCACATTTCATACCTACGTGACCCGCTATTTTTACATTTAAAGAAATTGGAATTCAGCTATGCGTAAGTTAGTAAAACAAAAAATAAATAAAAAAATAAAGTACCTACCTGCAGTTACCGACATGTATGAATGTGTGTAAGTACATATTATTGAGTTTAAACTTCACAACCAAAAACTGAAAAACAGTAAAGAAAACTTTTATATAGGGGTTCATTATTGGTTAACGTTTATTGTCGATTTTGTTTTCGAAACGCGTAGACGATCAAAGCGCGTAACTTTCAAAAATGTCAGCGTTTACAACGGTTCTATTATCAATATTGTGCTGCACAACATGTTTCAGTTTGGGCAAAGGCGATGCCTCATTTCCTGAGGATACCTATATAAATGCATTGCAAAACTCCCATCAAACCGATACTGGTGCGTTAAATATTCGAAAAATTTTACTGTGAAGTTAACTAATAACCATACAACGGGTATAAATTAAGTGATCACTCGTAGATTCAACATACAAAAAAGAAAACATTTAACATTCATATTAAGTACAAACTATTTTATTATTTATTTTTTTAATATCGTTGTGCAAGTATGTACGTACGTTCAATGCATTATTGGGTGGACAGTTGGATAAGAAAAAAAAAATATCTACCCATTTGACACAATTAATATTAAACAGTGTTTTTAAGGTGTATTTGAGTGTGTAAATTAAGAAAAATTGGCGTTTTTAAAACAAATATCGCTCATTTGCGACAAGAATGTCGAGGCTGAAAAAATTAAGTTTCCAGCAAAAAATGACTTTGAATATCTTTTATCCAAGTTGTGAATTTTGACAAAATAAATTGGAATATTCAATACTATCACATCTAAAATACCGAGTGCATGAACTATTTTATAGTACTCAGTTCAAAAATAATAATAAAATGCAAAATAACGTAAGATCACTTTTCACAAGTTTACAGGACAATCAAAAAAATATAAAATGGAAACAACTTCCTATATTGCAACAAATGTGTCTTACGTTATTTTAAACTGTTGTTTTCTGAAACCTTAATAACGTATTATCAATATAAATGTTTATGAAAAATAAAATTTTAAATTAAAATACATTTTTTATTTTAAATAAAAGCAGTTATAGGTATTTTTATATTTATATATTTTTTTTCTTCATTTTAATAACTCATAACTACTTACTTAAACAAAAAAAAAGTACTTCATTAAACTTCAATAAAAACTGCAAAAAACAAAATATTTCAATGTATGTATTAACAAAATAGGATCTACCAAAAATAAGGTAAAAAAAAAATAGTGGATCTTAATCAAAAAAAAATATTAACATGTTTGTGCGAATATAATGCCATTTGAGCTTAATTCACTAAAATCTTCATTCGGAATTTTATCGTTGAATTAATTTAAATCTAATACAAATTTAATTAAGCAATTTTTTGTTCATTTAGTTTTATTTTTGAATTGAAAAAAATTGGCTTAAGCCTTTTTGTAATAGATTTGAATTGAAGGAAAAATTTTTGTAATGGATTTGGGTTAAAGAAAATTTTAATGATTTATTAAGGAATTAATTCTATAAAGGAATGATTCAATACATTTGAAGTATAATGGAATTAAGCCTATGAATTAAATTAAATGTTAAAATTTAATTCGACTTTTAAAATGGAATGAGAAATTAATTCTTTCGATCCTTTGTTATTACATAATAGAAAGTTTATTGTTTTACCACTTTATAGAACACATAGCTAACATCAGATCAGGGGGAAAATAGGTTTCTTAAAATTCAAATAAAATTCGAAAAACGGAAAAGCCCCTTTCGGTGAAATTATATGAGTTTTATAACGTGTTAATTTAAACTAATTACTTATTTGAAATAATTCTATGTAAAAATTTAAAAAACTTGCAAAAAATTACAAATGTTCGAATACACACAAAAAAGAATGGAGGCTATATTAACTAAGCTTAAATAGTTGATTTCTTTTTAAATGAAAAGAAATAAAAAATATGTTAATATAGCTATTTGAATCAGTAATTTGATGTCAATTGAAAATATATGTATGAAATTATCTAAAATTTTAGTTATAATAACTAAGAAACTCTCTAAATGCCATTCTGCCATTGCACTTAGTTAAATATATATTATATTATTAGGAAATATAACCTATGGATATGTTTGTATGTAATTTTAGACTTATACGATATATGTAGATATGATATTAAAAGCGCCTTTCAAAGACATTTTACATGATACCAAATTTCACATGTCTCCTTTGAGAGAAGTATGAACAAATCATAATAACCCTAAAAAAGGAGCCCAGGATAAGAATTTTGAGAAACGGTTGCTTAAGGCATGGTCAGACATGGCAAATATTTACTCAAAAAAGCGTAACAACTTTTTTTGCACAAATTTGTTTGACTTTGTTTGCTCTTACAAGTGATTTGTAAGATCAAACAGCATCAAATAAAATAAAACTATTTATTTGTTTTGAATTGTCCTAAATAAAAGGTGTTTATGAAATAAAAGAATTACAATAAAATATATTTTGTTTTGTGGTTACGTCTTTTTGGTCAAATATTTTACATGCCGATGGTACCCTAATTTGAGCCCCCATAGCATTTGTAGGGTCCATTTTAATAACTTTAACTCGAATTCTCCTTGGCTACACCCATGTCAAATTTTATCCCGATCGGACCAGCCGTTTAGAAATGCCAGATTTATTTCCAAAAAATTTTGATTCTGCCCCACTGTGAATTTTAACATACACAACTTCTTTGGGTTGGCCACCCTTATTTACATATATTGTTATCCGGTAATTGCGGTTAAAACCGATTTTGTTTTAAAAAACGAGTAAACATTTAAACATTAGTTTAATACATTGTTTTAAACATTTTTGAATAAGTATTTAATAAAATTGTGTAAAAAGTTTGTTTTGAGGAATTACAAATTCAAACCAATTTAAAGCATCAAATATAACAAGATAATATTTTTCAAATACATAAATAAATACTTTAAACAAAATCATTATAATTTCATTGTTAAAAATGTAACAATAAACCTCATCTTTACACATGCATACATATATTTACAACCATTTTTATTAACGAATTATTTTTACTGTTTTAACAGATTATAATGGAGATTTCGGAGGATACAGCTATACACCTCCTCCAAATAACCAATATCTACCACCTTCGACACCAGCACCAATTTATGGGCCACCAGCACCTGTATACGGACCTCCTGCTCCTGTATATGGTCCTCCTCAGCCAACTTATTATAAACCAGTGCCATACCCATATCATCCTCGGGACCATTTATCACTTCTTCATAAACTGAAAACCAAAATAAATCTTTTCACCATCGGAAAAATTATTTTAAAACTTCTGATCTTCAAAAAAATTGTTAAATTCATCGGCGTAATTTGTCTACTGTTATTTTTACCCAAATTGAAGGACATGTTCAAAGAAGAACCATCCAGTGATGAAGATGGTATGGAAAGCAAACAAGTTGAAACAGAACAAGGTAAGATAAATAGTTGAGCTGTAGTGATTTGGAGTGATCGGAAACAAAATTAACACCAAAATTCCTTAAATGTCCTAAAATTTTAGGTTTTTATAAAAATAGTCCTCCTACCATTATATATAGATTGATATCTAATTAACTTTAAGAGCGAGCTTTGACTAGATGATTGGATATTAAATTAAGTTTAATCTACGAATATTTTTTTTGGGTCGTCGATTATTTTGTTTTATGTGCTAGTTAAAAATATTGGGGAGCAATGTTGTCTTAAATTTTATGTTTATTTATGCATACAAAACAATTGTATATGAACTTGAAGAAATTTGTTTTCTATAAACAAAATATTTGTTACATGTTCCCAATTTGAAGGCGTATGTATGTTACTTGTTAATATTTACGTTTTGTTAAGACTATTTAAATAAACATAGGACCCATAAACCACCGAATTACATATTTCCAAACGAAAACGTTCCTAAGCCTCTAATCACGCTTTAATTTAACCGCTTACAATGTTTTTATTTATTTGCAGATGTATTGGAAAAACGTATTGAAGAGATGTATGATTTTGCAATGAAAGCCTTTGAAAAGTTCCAGGAAAACACTTCATAAATGTTACGCGATATTAAAATTACATTTAAGCTTAATTCCTAAATATTTATTTTTGTATTTATTGCAATTAGTTATAGTATTTAAATTATGTAAATAAAGAAACATATTTATTTTTGTAATGCTAAATTCTTCTTTTAATTTTTATTTTTTGCATATATCGCTCATTTGCTGCAACAACGTCATAATTCAAAAATAGTCGTTTCGAGAAAAACGGCTTTGAATGTTTTATGACTTTTTACTAATTCTTAAATAAATGTTCAACATATTATGGGATTTCAGAAATAAAACCTGACTTAAATAGTAGATGTTAATACCTTTCTAATCTGTATTTAACCCAAATTTTTACTTGTCAAATATACGAGAAAACACTCTCACCCAAAAAATATTTGACTTTTTTGAAAACTGATAAAACTATATGAAAAACTATAGAACGGCGCATATTTTGTATTACTCAGTTCAAAATACACGGATTTTGAGTTATGACGTTGTTGCAGCAAATGAGCGATATGTATGTATGTATAATATATGTACATTAGAGCGTACCACCTTACAAGCAAAAAAAATGAAGTATTTTTGCAAGGCGGTTACGGAAACTCAATAGGTTTGTCTCTCCTTTGAGACCTTGTGTCATGCTATGAAATTTTCATTATAGCAAGCCTCTCAAGTAAACACTTTCCATTCTCCATTATCTCATTGGTGAGTTTTTTCATTGATTTGAATTCATTTAATTTTTCCTCAAAAATTGTGGCAGCTAATCAGCTGAATATTTTTATCCTGCACCATTAAGTTTGTGAATACAATGTCGTTTTTTTCTTAAATTTTGAGTGGAATATTTTAGACTTTCCTTCACTGTTAAACCAGAAATTGGAGTTCCTTTAAATCGTTCCTTCCGGAACCATTCTTAAACAGCAGTTTTTAAAGTATTTCGGTTTCCGAAGCCAATAACATAATCACTTTGATTTTTATATTTTCTAACACTCCTCACGCCAAATGCTATCGAAAAATCGATGGGATAATATCAAAAACTTTTGGCCTTACAAATCGATCGAGGGAATTCCCCATTTTCGTTTTATTCACATTGTGTTTGATTGTTCAAAAATAATCGAAAAAAAAAATTCAAATCCCGGATAATAGATGTAATTACGGTTAATCGATGCAAAAAAATTTAAATCGATCCAAAAACATTTTCTTTTTCTTTCCCGGATAATTGATGTTGCCGGTTAATCGAATCACGGATAATCGAGGCCTCACTGTATAACTTAGAGCTTAACTATTTTCAGATAGGGTTTTACTTAAAATTCGTAACTGTAAGGAAATTGCTCTCATTCGCCAAAATATGGCCAAAAAAATATTTTTTCCCGAAAATCACAAAATTTAAATCGTAGGTACGGAAAAACTGTAAGAGGTATTGATATAATTTTTTCATATTTTTATTCTCTATTATGATCTCAATAAATCCCAATGTGATGATCAAAAAATTTGGAAATTTGTTTAAGAAAATTTTTAAAAATTTGAAAATGGAGGTTTGAAACTGCCGTTAAAAAAAATTAATTTTTTTGACCATCCCTGCGAATATGTTAACGGTATTCTACAAAGACAAAAGCTCATACGAATGTAAATACGGATAAATTTTAAGTAAAAATTGGCTTTTATTTTAATATTTCTTAAAATATGTTAATTTTGATCCTACATTTCTTGTTCAAGTGGCCTGAGACACGTTAATGGTCTGGGGAATTTTTAATAACTTTAACATTTTTTAGCCAATTTTTGTCTTTTATATCTTATTAGAACGACAATTACGTACACATTTCGATTATTATGCATTCGATTGCAAAAATAATTATTTAGTAGCAAAATTTTAACAAAAACTGAAAAATTTACATTTTTCCGATAATACAGTTTGTGGGTCAATTTGACCCAAAGGAGATATAGGTTTAATCTGGAAAAAAATTTTTTGACTGTAATTTTCATTAATATAAATAAATCTACATATTTATGTATCATAATGCAGAAAGTTAAGGAGTTTTACAAATTTATTTCATATAAATAGTAAAATTTTACATATATCTGACCTTTGACCTCGATGCGCGTCCTGAAATCGTTGTCCGATTTGGCTTAAATTTTCAGTACTTATCTTTTAGACCTAGTCTCACAATATTCCACCCGGCACTCTTTGAAATCAAAAAAAAAATTCGGCTGTCACCCTAATATACATGTTTAGCGTATATATTGTTACGAATGTGAAATAGCGATTTGAATTTAAAGGTCTGTAACGACTGCCTGCAACATTCATCATGTTTATGAACACGTCCATTAGTAGAAGCTTCTACTTATCAACAATGTTGATAGCATGCGGTTATTTGGATTGTTTTTAAGTATGACAACACTGCATTTTTAAGCTGTTAACATCGAAAGCTCTAGAACTCGAATATACTAGATTGTCCGTTGAGAGTTGTAGAAGATTAACGAAAGATGGCGTGTGTATAAATAGTGGTAGTAGTGGCAGTCGTGAGTGGAGTTGATCATTGTCGCTGTTAGAGTTAACATCAACTGTCTTACACTGAGCGAATATTTGAACTGTTGTTGTTGTACATTCTAAATAAAGAGTTGTTACAATTTTAAACTACTAAAACTGCTTTTATTTGCAATCAAAAGTATCCGGTTTATTTAAAGGAAATAAACCCCGTTTTTAAAAGGTAAAAAAGTAACAATATGAAACACCATTGTGTTTTGAACTACATACATTGTTATATTTTCTGATTTTTGATTATTTGTTAATGATAGTTTTCTTTTTTGAAATAAATATAATAAATATTACCAAAAAGTTTGTCGTTAGAGATCTTGAATTTGATTGATTGCAACTCATTTTCGATTTTATTCATTTGAATTGCAATTCATTGTTCTAATTCATTTGAATTAATTCAAAATCAATTCGAATGAAGTGGAAATGAATGGCAATTCACTTTGACAAATTCATTTGAATTAGAAATGAATTGAAATTCGTTTGAATTGATTCAAATTTCATTCAATTCTTTTTTGTTGTGAAATTAATTAATTAAAAATTTAGCTAATTCGTAACGAATTAAAATCAAAACAGAATGATTCATTTACAGCTCTGGTTCGAATAAACATCAACTGTATTATCAGTGTATTTTTGTTCATTACCAGTGTGTTTTTAAAGTGTTGTTTTTGTACGTCTAAAATAAATAAAGAGTTGTAACAATTTGTAAACTACTAAACTGTTTTTATTTGCAATCAAAAGTATCCGGTTTATTTAAAGGAAATAAACCACAGTTTTTAAAATGTGAAAACGTAACAATATTATAATTTATAATACTTTATTAAGTAGAAAATAAGCATTGGCTCCAAACTCTTCACATTCGAAGACAAATGTAAATAGAATTGATATCGAAATAAATAATATCAATATAATGCATTGGTATGAATTTGCATTAGGGATTTGAATTTAACGGTCTGTAACGACTGCCTGCAACATCCATCATGTTTATAACTAGGGTTCTATAGTTGAAACAAAAAGTCGACTTTTCGAACTTTCGACTTTTTTCGATTTTTAAAAAGTCGACTTTTCGAACTCTCGACTGTTGGTAAACTATGAATAGTTGACTTTTCGAATATTCTAGGTTTGACTGTTAAGATCATTGTAAAAGCTACGCGAAAGATGACACATTATAAAGTGTGATTTTAGTGTATGTATTAAAAACACATTAAGGGTCCTCATGTAAAAGCCGTGCAATCTGTGCATTTTTACACTCTCGCAAATGAACTGTCAAAAATTGCATGGAAATCGTTTGCACAACTCCGATAAGTTTGCGCTACAATTTAGACTCGCAAACTTGAATTTATTGTACATTTGATGAATCAGCTGCTTTTGTTTACTTTTATTTATAAGAAATAAAAATCAAATAATTTGTACATGTGAAAATTGTGTGACTTTGGAACAGATTGAATGACATTGTGTATGGAAATATTAACCAACAAAATCTTCGAAACTTTGTTTACAATTGTTTGTTCCAAAGATTTCACATTCATTAGAAATTTTTAGAATTTAAATTTATACAATTTTTAAAACTTTTTTTTAAGTATTTGTTGAATTTATTTTTGTTTGACATTTTGTGTATAAAATTGCACAAAATTGAAAAAGTGGGATCATGAAACACGTCGCGAAAATTTTCACAAATAGTAAAAATGAGTACCCTTATTGTGACTATTTCAAATGTTGCTGTGTATATTTGAATAAAGAGTTGTTACAAGTTTTAAACTACTAAACTCCGGTTTATTTAAAGAAAATAAAGCACCGTTTTTAAAAGGTAAAAACGTTATAGTATTTTTGTGGTTAAATAGTTAAAATGCTGTTACCAAAGTAATAAAAAAAATGTTGATACCGTTTTTACTTTTTGAAGGTAAAACTATATATATATAAACAAGAACAATCTTAATAAAAAGCTGAAAATTATAGTACACATAAAAAAGTGCTTTAAATGTTTTTTAATAGTTACTAGTATCTAAGAAATTATATCCATTTTCGTATGTACATATGTATATTAAAATAATTCTTCGTATTTGCTTACGTCTCAATAATTCTTTGAATTAAGCATGTAACAATTTTTTACACTTTGAGATTTTGAGAATTCTCAAGAATTCATACCAATTGTTTGGTATTTTTGTAAGTTATCATATTGTATTCATTCTAAAACGTTGCCAAATCTGGTCAGAATATCTAATAGTGTTTAAGTATACATAAATTTAACCATTAGTTTTATTTGCTTTACAATTTTTAAATTTTTTCCGCTGAATTTTCAATTTGAACAGAAAATACGGTTATACTTTTATTAACACAGGTTTGCGAAATTCGAAACCTATTAAGCTTTGTTGATACCATTTGCATTGGCTATATAGGTATGTGATGAAAATCGATAGAATTTAATACAATCGACTTGCAAAGCTGCGATTTCAAAAATAACTTTTTGACAAATAGATAACAATTTAAAAGATTTTAGGCGAATTAATTACAAGGTGAGTATGCAAATTAAAGTTTAAACAATTTATAAAACGAACGGAATAAATCATCACATCTTTTTTTTTTCGTTTTCCAATCTTTGCGTTTTTGAAATCGATTACCATAGAATACCTGATAATAATTAAAATTGCAAATGTATAAAAATTGTTGTTTACATGATTTATGTGTCCTTTTTTACATATGTATGTATGTCTTTTGAAGTGCATTCGATTTTTTTACATAAAATTAAAATGCGGATCTGATGTGTGATTGGAAAATATCATGAAAAACAATGTACACAAAATTGCGATATGATGTTAAGAAGATATGATCACATGTTTGCCACAGAGTCCATATTATGTATCGTAATAATATTCATTTTTAAATATTTTGTTTGCCAGTAGTACAAGTTCCTTAGCAACTTTGCCGCAATTTGATTCAGTAACTATCGGATTCTGTAAACCGTCCTTCAGAGGCACCAAAAAATCACTATATGGGTTGGAGCCCAACTGAAAACTTTCTATTGCTTCGAACGCTGCTCGAAATAAAGGTTGTTTATTTGAATGAAAGTATCCACGATTGCCATGCATGATTTTAATGCCTTCAACAGATGCATTGCAAATACTCATATACATGCAATGGTCAGGACGGTAGTTGTATTCACAAGGCATTATAAAAAGTTTTTCTGAAAGAAAAAACAAATTGTGTGCTGGAAATAAAATGTATATACATATGTATGTACATTAGTCATGTCCTTAAAAAATAGATTTGCTTTGGATGGGTCTTATTTAGTTCATTAGTAGTTAAAACTAACTACTGCAAAATTTATGTGCAATCGGATAACTAGAAATCGATTGAAATTTGTAAAATTGGGAAATAATGGTATTTTTTTCGATATCTTAAAAAAATCTCCTATTTAAATAATGTTTTTAATCATTTGCAATAAACCTAAGCTTCTAGAGAAATTTATCTTTCTAACTAGGAATAAAACATGAACACCGAGTTAAAAATAACAAAGTTATACGAGTTTTATCTGACGAAATATTGAGCAAAAAGTACTAGTTTACCAATATTTTACTCCCATTTCTGTGTAGAACATAGTTGTTTACATAACTTTTGAATGCAAAACAGTGAGTAAAGCTTAGGTTTATTGCAAATGCTTAAAAAACAGTATTTAAATAGGGTTTTTTAAGTTATAGAAAAACGTACCATTATTTATCATCCAAAGCAAATCTATTTTTTAAGGGCATGTCTAATGTACATATAATAAATATTGAGGAATACTAAATACCTGGATGGTAATAAAAAAGTATATTAATTATATCCTGGTCACCCCAGGTTATACGCAATTTATATTCTTTGTGAATTGGGAGTACGTGTTCTTCCCATTTGAATTGTCGCATGCGAGTTAGATTCATTAACATTACACCAGAGTTTACTCCCAATGGACCATAGTATGGATGGCGTGCAAATCTATTGTACCAACCAATATTGGGATCTTCATGTTCTGGAGTAAGTGCAGCAATTTGAGTGTCATTAAATCTACTGAAATACTTCCAAACATCCCCAACTGGAGATAAAAATAATATATCTGTATCCACATACAGAAGAGACTCAACCGACTGTAAAAGAGACTAGAAACAATTACCGTTGAGAAGATATAATTATTTACCATACAACTCCACAATACCTTACCGGTAGGAACAACCTTTGTGCAGCACAAGGTTTAAATAACGTTTTCCATTCGCCATTTAAAGGAAACTGAAGAGGATATAACTCAAAGTCAAATTCTTCTTTTCTTAAAGAGCGCCAGTCACTAAGCTTTTCATTAAAACTAGACTGCAATTGATCCTCAGCAAACACTAAAAAGTGCAACTTATCTTTCGCGTTGTTAAAAAGCAGTGCTGATTTTATCATTACCAACGTCTCTTGCAGCCGCTGACCACATGCTACCACGGCTATGTAGAAAGTTGGACGGGACGTTCTAAACAAAAAAATATAATTTGGTAAAATATTTTCTTTTTAGTTTCAAGTACGTACTTAAGCAGGCTATTCGCCACTGGAACGATGGTGTGTGAAGAGTTTGACAGCACATTATAGTGTTGTTGTATCAAATATATAACAACGGTTGTTAAAAATACGCTCACGACAAGGATTATTCTCCGGAACCTCATTTCATCGAATTACATTAATTATAAATACTATTTAAACTAATACATTCCCAAAAATTACTAAATATTCATTCATTTCATTTACTGTATTTTCACGTTCTAAATCGTGCCAATCCTTGCGGTTGCCTTATAATTTTTTTATCACTTTTTGATCTGTGTATTTAACATTTTGTATTTATTTGTTTACTTTTTCTATTTTATGTTCACTTTGCTGCAATTTTTTTTGTTTTGAACTTTATATCAAAAACACATTTATCAATTGAGTTACAATTGCAACCACTGTCGGCAAACCACAGCAAAATAAATAACAATTAAACGACGGGCGACAAAAAAGGTAAATTTATACCAGGGTTTACTATTGCTACTATATTAGCCGTCAATTGCAGTTAATATCAGTTTTTATCTATCTGCATACTAAAAATATAGTTACTATTTTAATTTTGTATAACTCTGCTAATATAAATTGCTGTTACTATTCAAATATTACTATAAAAATTGCAATGTTAGTTTGCAATTTCTAGTAGCAGATAAAACCAGTTGTCAACTCGTTCTTGTAGTACAACAACCAATATATATGTTCGTGCTTTAGTAGCACACACACTTTTTTGCCGAACTAATATTGCGCGTCAGCAACCGTTTTATTTTTGTTATGCTTGCAATTTTCTCTAGCAGCAATTTACTTTTCTTTGGTTGCTCTGCTATAGTTGCATTAATATTTCTTGTTTTTAGGCTATTTTGATGCTGCTAGTTATTTTATTGAACATGACATGTTGAAATGAGTCTGTTTATTCCGAATATGATGAAAATCGAAAGATCCAAGGTGAATTTGTTTGTGATGGAATTAATGATATATGAGATACATTAAGCTACTCAAAATTATCTTTGAGACTAAAAACTTGTTTGTTTATCATTGAAAAACGAACGTTTTTTAATCTTAATAATAAAATTAAATAATTTTTTTCTTTTATTTTGTATATAAACTGATTCGCAATCATAAATATGTATATATAATAAATTATTATTGAAAAACATAAAATATTTATATGCCAAAAATAACATAAAAAACAAAAATAACTTACATTGTGTGTGTTTACTGATATGATGTTATACACTTAGCAATAACAGCAACTAATAGCATCAATTGAAGAAATGTCAATTGTGCTATAGCACAACCAAAGAAATGTGAATTGTTGCTATAGAAAATTGCCAGCACAACAAAATAAAAGGAATGGCGTGCTATATTAGTTTGGCAAAAAAGTGTGTGTGCTGCTAAAGCACGAACATATATTTTGGTGGATGTGCAATGGATTGTGTCTGCTACTAAAAATTGCAAACAAGTGTTGCAATTTTAATAGTAATACGAACGAACAGTATGAATATTTATAGTAGTTGATTGTGATAAAATGAGATAATTTCATATATATTGCATAGTCAAATTCAAGAAAAATGTTGCTAGAGCTGAATATCGAAACCCTGATTTATACAAAGTGCCATAGGGTAACATAGAGACGAGACGTAATTGTCAAAAACCTAAGTCTGTTGTCAAAAACCTAACTCTTGCAACAACAAAATACATACTAGTCAATGTATTTTATTGTTGTATTTTTGTTAAACAAATCGGATTGTCTCTATGTATAACTCCAAGGCGAATTTATATACCAGGTGGTGTTGATAGCACAGCTCAAGGCGAATTTATATACAAGGTGGTGTCGGTGGCGAATTCAGAAAAATACGAGCGAATTCATTAATTTTTTATATATGGAGTTTGACATTCGAAACAATGAGAGAGTTGTTTCGAATGTCAAACTCCATATATAAAAAATTAATGAATTCGCTCGTATTTTTCTGAATTCGCCACCGACACCACCTTGTATATAAATTCGCCTTGGCACAGCTGATCAATGTTTACTTTAGTTGTTTAGATGTCAAATTCACTAGTGTGTTTTGCGGCGAAAACTACAACAAACGAAAAACCAACAAAAACAACAGGTAGACTTTGACAGCTTAAACAACATAAACAAACACAAATTTGTTTGTTTTGCTGTTAAATTCGTTTATGTTTTAAAACCAATAATAATACTACACGAAATTAGTTTTATTTTTAAAAACATAAATTAAATTACAAACAGATTCAAATTTATAAACATTTTTTGTTTAACAAAAATTCGCTTTGATTTATTTGTCAGCTGTTTTTGATAATTTTCCCTGACAGCCAATTCGCCTTCAAGTGCAGGAACAATATCAAACTACATATAAAAAAAATATAACCAATTCGCTCGGTATTCTGAATTCGCCGATGACAAATAAATCAAAGCGAATTTTTGTTAATTTTTGTGAGTGCTTCGCCGGAACAAATACAACAATGCAAAAACAACAGGCATTTTGTTTTTTATAAATGTAAAAATCAAGGACGAGGCGAAATCATATAAGGTGTATAACAATACAAAAACAACAGGCATGCGGATTGGTTTGCGCAAAGCGTATTAACAAGGTGAGTGCTTCGCCGCAACATATACAACAATGCAAAAACAACAGGCATTTTGTTTTTGTATAAATGTAGAAGAAATGTCAAAATCAAGGACGAGGCGAAGTCATGTAAGGTGTAGTCGTCCCTACAACAAATACAAAAACAGCAGGCATTTTTTTTTGTTAAAAACCCCAACTGTCGTGCTAGAATACCCATAAAAAATGTGTATTTCATAAAATGTTTTCACTCTTGTTTAAAATTTTGCATTATTTTTTACTTTTAAAACTCTTTTGCACTTTTTTAGTTTTGTAAATTGTCAATGTTATCAAACATAAACCCCTGCATATACCTGATAAATTTTTATCATGATAAACGTCAAAATGTTTTTCAAGATAAAATATTATCAGGTATAGTCTCAATTTATTTGGGGGATTTACACGGTCTGCTTTTAGGTCATATTGTCATAATGTTCTAATATATTATGATATTTTAACAAAGTTTTGTTGTGTTTCAAACAAAAAAGTTCTAAACTAATACAAATTCGTTATGACAAAATTGTGTCTTGACAACAAATGTCATTAATTGTTATGATAAATATTTGTCATGTATAGACAGAGGTTAAAAAAAAATTTTTACAGTTGGGGGTGAAACACTGATGATAAGCTGTGTTAACGAGTACACCTTATAAGAATTCGCGGATATAATTTTCTGTACGACAATTCCCCAACGGGAATGGCCATCGTTATTAAAAATTCAATTTGTTATAACCGGATTACAATTGATGCAACTGGTTTTAATGGGTCGTTCATTGAAGTAGAACTTAATATCGCAGATATATTTACAGATTCGTCAAAACTGATGTTTACGAGAGTGATGTATCAGCTTTTCTTCATTTAACCCCATCGAAGAAAAAGGATAGCCATACATTTTACATACAAACATATTTGCTATTCCTTTCTTACGATGGGGTTAAATGTGTGATGCCACTTTCATACATTTTAACACCGTGACGAATCTGCTCATCATCTGTGCTTAAAATAAAATCATCTGTGCTTAAAATAAATAAATAAAAGAAATTTTTGGTTGGCTCATTATATATCCCATTTAATTATGCTCCTATCTTACGAAATGAACTTGATAAAATTCTACATGTGGCGAATAATCTAGATGGCTTTATCTTGGGAGGTGATTTGAATATAAAAAGCCACTCATGGGGAGATCTTAATGATAATTGTAATGGTAATGATCACAGATATATATACAGATTCGTCAAAACTGACGTTTACAAAAGTGGTGTATCAGCTTTTCTTCATTTAACCCCATCGAAGAAAAAGGATAGCAATACATTTTACATACATATTTGCTATTCCTTTCTTCCGATGGGGTTAAATGTGTGATGCCACTTTGATATATTTTAACAACGTGACGTATCTGTTCATCATCTGTGGTAATGATCTTAATGATTGGTTACAAGATCATACATACAACGTTCTACGTCTATGTGATACTAGCCCATATTTTTTTTGATTGATGCCCGTATAATTAACACAGATTTTTCAAATTACAATATTTCAAGTCTTTAATTTTTTCTAGTGTATAAAAAAATAAATAATAAGTAAATGGTTATAAAAAATGCTCTTTCTACACAAAATATTTATATAAAAAATAAAAGTTTTTAGACATATCGTATATACTCGAATTACAGAAACTTTTAGGAAAATGTTTGTTTACTGTTTTATAAATTTAAATCTAACTATTAGAAGCAAAAGTGATAATATTATTTAATTTATTAATAATACATTTAATTTTCATTGCTAAACATTACAAAAGGATCATCAATAAATGCAGAAACCATGTATTTTTTACAAGAAATTGTAAAAAGTCTATTCAACTAAAAAGTCGAAAAGTCAACTTTTCATAAATTACCAAACAAGGTGTATTAAATAAGATGAAGTTACGAGCCCAGCTGATTATTGTTTATTTATTTTTGATGTGTTTGATAGTGTCAAAAATTTGTTTACTGTAGGCTTTACAGCAAACAATAACAATTGGCCATTTTTGGAAATTTTTTAGTGAAAATGCATACATTTTTTTAAAGATTCACTCCCATTTTAGTCCTTGAGGTTTGTTTTCCTGCTGACTTTCAATACCAAACTCCTAAGAAGAATTTGGTTGTTTATTTTAGACGTGTGTGTATTTTACACAAACAGACGGACATAGCTAAATGGATAGCATGTTAGTTCCACTGGAATCACCAAGCTTTTTCGATATTGAGTCTTCCAAGCAAAAGCGGTGGTGGATCAAACTACCAATAATTGATTTTTTATTGGTTTATTTTTTATATTTTTCTTAAAAAGACTAAAAGAAATTCATATATTTTTTTATTTGTTTTTTATATTTTGTATATGTCATATTTGTTTTGACATTCTCACTCTCTTGGCAACCAAGGCGAATTTATAGAAGGTGACCTCACAAGAACAGCTGATTATTTTTTATATTCAGTTGTTTAGACAAGTGAACTGTCATTTCACTTGTGGTTGTTGTGGCGAAAAATACAACAAACCCAAAAACAAAAACAACAACAGGCAACTTTGACAGTTCACTTATCTTTTTACAAAAACAAAGTACCTGTTGTTTTTGTACATGTTGTATTTGTTGTAGTTATGTCGTCACCTTCTATGAATTCGCCTTGTTGGCAACTAAGAAATTTTGTCTTTGTTGCCGAGACGCTCTCACCTGATTAATACGCCTTGTTACCAAAAGAAGAAAATTCGAAAAGTTGACTTTTAAAAAAGTCGTAAGTTCGAAAAATCGACTTTTTGTTTAAACTATAGAACCCTAATACGGCCGTTGATTTTTAAAATTAACTTTGTATGGGTGGTACCACTCCCTCTTGAAATTGCAAAACAAAAAGTAGCCTATAGTTCCTTCCAGACATAGTGTAACCATTTCAAGCAAATCGGGTCAGCCATCTACAGACTTTAAACAAATAAACATACAAACACATCGCTCATTTGCTGCAACAACGACATAATTCAAAATCCGTGTGTTTTGAACTGAGTAATACGAAATATGCGCCGTTCTATAGTCTTTCATATAGTTTTATCAGTTTTCAAAAAAGTCAATAATTTTTCCCGTGAGAGTGTTTTTTTGTTGTAAACGTCAAAATCAAAATTCTTGTTTTCTCGTATATTTGACAAGAAAAAATTTGGGTTAAATACAGATTAGAAGGATATTAACATCTACTATTCAAATCAGGTTATATTGCTAAAATCTCATGATTTGTTGAACATTTATTTAAGAAATAGTCAAATGTCATAAAACATTCAAAGCCGTTTTTCTCGAAACGACTTTTTTTGAATTATGACGTTGTTGCAGCAAATGAGCGACATATTCTCTTTTATATGTATCGATAGAGTATATTTGACTATTGGTGGATTAGAAAGGAAATCTGTTCGAATTGCGATGTACTTAGCACACAGTAGTGAATTTCAAGAATTCTGGCTTCCTATACAATGGTATAAGTCGAGTGGCTATTCCTGGACAAGTAATGCCAAATCTACAATAACAAATTTGTTTGAATTGTGCCATTATTGCAGCCATCAAACGATATCATTTTTGCTAATACGTATGGACATTTCCATTATGGCGTGACGTGACATTTGTACGACAAAATGTTAAAAAAAAATTATGAAAAAGTCAAATATGCAAAAAGTTTTTTATATGTTTTTGCGACATAATTAAGTACCACTTTATTGAGAAAAAATGTTGCAACAATTGACTCTAACAAGTTGAAGATATTAGCAAAAACAAAAGTGCGGTTTGACTTGCATAACAAAATTGCATACCTCTGCGAATTGAGCAAGACTTTTTGTATAAAACCTTTTGTAGTAGTATTTGGAATATAAATTTATTTTCCAAATTATAAAATTTAAAAATCTTTACTCGTTTTTTATTTGTTAGCTTTAGCATCTGACGTGACGTTACTTAAATTTCCATTTGTTATATTTTTTGGGTAAGAAATAAGAAAACAAATAAGAAAGTATGGTTCGTCAAGCATGGCCACACAGAAACATATTTTCAATTTCAATAATTTATTTTCGGAAGTTGGCGTTATATGGGAGCTATGCCCAATTATGGACCGAACGCCATGAAATTAGGCCGCGTAATTTATGTCTATATGAAACTTATTTCTGTTGAATTTTATGTGGATACCAACATTTTTAAGAGATTAATGCTCGTTAATATTATTTTCGGAAGCGTCCCTTATATGGGAGCTATGACTAACTATGGACCGATCATCATATAATTATGTGCCATGATTACCGTATGTATAAATATTATTTGGAGCGAAACTTGATTTGAATTGATTAACTTTTAATTTTTCGGTCTGGATGTGCCTATATGTACATTAGACACGCTGCAAAATTTAAGTGCAATCGGATAAAAGTAACCCGTGCCGGAAATTAATATTGTACAATTGGGTAAATAATGGGAATTTTTTGGATATCTTAAAGAAATTCCCTATTTAAACAATATTATCTAAAGATTTGAAATAAATCTTATCTTCTAGAGCAAATTGCCATTCTATCAAGGCATAAAACCTGAATATCGAGTTAAAATTAACCAAGTTATTAACATTTTTCCTGGTCATATATTCAACAAAAAGGACTTTTTGTGTATTATTTACCCAGTGTTTCTAGTACTTTTTGCTCAATAAATGGTCAGAGAAACTCGTATAACTTTGCTATTTTTCATTCGAAGAATTATTTTATATCTAGCTAGAAACACAATTTTCTCTAGAAGATACGATTTATTTAAAGTGTTTAGAAAATATTATTTAAATAGTTTTAGCTACTAATGAACAAAATAAGATACATCCAAAGAAAATCTATTTCTTAAAGGCTGGTCTAATGTACATAAGTAAAAAATTAATGTTGGCGATATACAGAATTTATAAGATTTAAGGCGGGGTTTGCACTAACTCATGTCTACAAAATTTACTTTTTCAATAGTCCAAATTAAATATTTTATGAATTTTTAAATATAATTAAACAATAAAATATTAAATATATTAACTTCTACCAATTCTCAATTGTTTGTTTATGGTTCTATGGCTTGATCATCTGGAGTCCTTTCTGCACGCTTTAGGAAAACTAAAAAAAAAATTTGGCACAAAATATTGAAACTACGCCCATCTGAATGCAAGTTATTAGCAACAGCTGTAATAAAAATTAAGTAAAAACAAGAGTATAATTCAATTAATAATATGGCTATTTGTTGTATTTCTTTAATAATAATTTATGGTGAACTTCAGTAAGGTAAGAATGGAAAGTTGTGAGGGGGAAAGGGAGAGGAAAGGATTTTTGATGATCACTTATGTATATCCAATTACGTTATATTCATTAATAATGTGTAACGTCCTTATTCGTCTTAATTAATAACATCAGTCAGATTGCTGTTGCAAAACAATGCCGAAACTGTTGCCAGCTTCAACAGAAAGTGGATGAGTAGACGATGATGATGTTGATGAAGACGAATCGCCAATATTTGTATCATTTACAGCAGCAAAATTTGGGACAATTGCTGACAAAGCACTTGTACTTGCACGACTGTCGTCATCTTCAACATCATCGTCGCCATTACCGGCATCATTGGCGCTAGATGCGGCGGTATTCATGGAACTAGTTCTGGAAAAAGATCCAGCAGCAGTTGTGTCTGAAATTAACGAAAGTGCAGCCGATGCTGCTGGCGTTGATAAAAGATTTTGTTGTGTTTGTTGCAACTGTCTTTGGGGAGGAATATCTAGATGTTGACGTCGTCGACGAGACTCATCATCACTTTGATAAACTTCGTCTTCCGAATTTTCAATACTTGAGATTGATGAAGCACGGGGTCGCTGCTAAAAACACAAAAAATATCAGTAATATTTAATTAGGATTACAATTAAAAATAATATGACTAGTTTTTATGATAATACTTTGTTGTTAACACGTAGAAATCGTTCTTCTTTAATTCTTGACAAGCGCATCAAAAGATCATAGTGCTGTTCTACTCGTCGCAAACATGTTGTGCAAATGGTCTTGGGCAGCGGATCAGTTGGTGAGATCTGAAGTCATTATTTGTTATTGCATTAAATCTATAACATACTCTTATAATTTTTGTTTGGTTACCGTGATAGGCAGATAGCCATTTATTTTTTCAACTAGACAAAGGCGCTGTCCCTGATCACCGTATATATGGATTACAATTCGATGCATTTCCGAACATAGACGACATAGAAAACCTGATATACAAGCTTTATCGATGCTCCCCATTTTTATTTTATTTTCTTAAATGTTAATTATATATTTTCTTCTTCAATGTTTAGTTTACCGACTTTTATGTATTTTCTCTGCAAATTACTTCGATATGTACTTTAATTCTTTCTTCTTAACACAATTTTGTTGTTGCCAGACTTGAAATAGAAAATCTTTAGGAAAAAGGATTAAAACAAGTAAATATATTATAAGTAGTTGGTCACCATATTTAATAGTCTTAAAAGAACCAAATAAATATATATGATTTTTTGCAACAAACCTTTCGTTCCATAAAATAAAGCTACTACGAATTTGAAATTTAAATCATGTTCTTTCTAAATATTTCTTAAATTCTCAATCAATTGTTGGAGCGATGTCCTTTATTTCCCAAAATATACAAATATCTTATTTCCACTGAACGTACTGTAAATAATATTGCCAGAGTGTAATCTTATAAGAATTGTGTATTTGTGTGTGTGTGTGTGTGTCAACATATGTTTGACTAAACTAAACGAGCGTGTCGTGACATTTCCATAGGAACAGAATAGATACGTATTACCGTAAAACGTAAAGGCTATATGAAGGCCCAACTATAATATTCAGTTTCGTCAAATTTTATTTGCTTAAGCAAAAAGCGAAGCTGGTCGCACATTCCGTACGGAATCAGCTGTTTGTATATTTTATACAAAGAAAATAAAAAAAAAAGGAGGAAGAAAATTAATATATTTTGATAAAATAATAAAAAATACGTATTTTTTTAATTACGTGTTGCACATAAATGTTTAAATGGGGCTAAATTGTTTTGAATGCACTTAAGGACATTATAGCCACCTAAAAGTTTCTTCGAATTTTCTTAAGCATTTGACAGACTTTTCGTTCGGTTTTGACATTACCTTAAGCTAGCTTATGCATATTATAGTTGGGCCTTATGACTTAATGGAAGTTTTCGTCAAATGTTATTTGCTTAAGCAAAGTACGAATCTGACCGCACATTTCGTACGGAGTCAGTTGTATTTAAAACTTTTTTTATATACATTATAAAAAAATTTTATAAAAATAACCACAATCACTAAATTTTTATGTTTTTATTTGTTATTTTTTGTTTACAATTCAATATTAAGTGACATAACAAACAAAAACACTGCGGTAATTTTTCTTACTTCTCAATACGAATTACTTAAAAACAAATTATACATTAATATGCAATCTAAAAGTCTTTCTGAATTTACGTATGCATTTGACAGTATTTTCGTTAATTTTTTAATATTGCTTAAGCGAGCTTATGGACATTATAGTTTTAGTCTGCGTTCTGTAGGGTTCTTGAACATTTTGTTAGAAATTGACTTGAATGCAAATGTAATTATGTTTTAAACTTAAAAAATATTTGAAAAAATTAAATTTTTTTTTTGAATTCTCAAAATAATGGCAAGGTACGTAATCAAAATGCCAGGGTATCCCTAGTCGACCTATATCTTCATATAGGAAGTTGGAACGCTTAAAACCATTCACGAAATGAGTTTAAATGGTACTTCACCAGTATCGAAGAGTTTTAATGGTCTCCACCAGGGTTTGTCCAAATTAAACCGTTATACGAAGCCTTACATCACATACGCGCCAGAGTGAGACGCAAAATTGTCGAAGGCAAAAAAACGAAAACGGGCCAGATTGCACTTAAAAAATAATTGCAATGACGCGCGAGTTGTTAATCAACCCAGACTTACTTTGCGACTTTAAATATTTCTTAAACAAAAAACATATGGCTTGAATTTATGTTTCCTTTTTACTGGAGAATGTTATTGAAATAAAGTGTAATACATCTGTAATTTAGTTGCTTGACTATAATTCAAGGCTTGAATTATATTTGCTTTCAACTTGAATTCCAGTGATAATGCTTATTGGGTATAGTTGAAACAAAGAGTTGACTTTTCGAAATTTCTCGATTTTTAAAAAGTCGTTCTTTCGAAATTTCGTCTTTTCGATAATTTATGAAAAATCTACTTTTCGAACTTTTTTTATTTAAATTGACTTATTTTAACTTACCATATCTTGTTAAAAATACATGGTTTCTACCAAAGTATACCAAGTTGTCCAACTCTCAATTTTTTTAAATTACTTCTTTCACATGTACGGATACCGTGTGAGTTCAGAGAAATGTAAATAAAATGTCCTGAAATTTAAACTTTTAATTTCTGCTAAAAATAACGTTTTTTACTCATTTTTACTTTAACACATATTATTCTTTATTTTTTAAAACACATTTGCATACTTTCATTCTTAAAACGTTTCTATTTTGCACAAATCAAGAACAAATATGTTTGGAATTACTTACATGTAATTGTTTGTTATTGTTTTTTGTTATTGTGTTATTGTGAATTAAAATTATAGGACAGAGTTCTAATTTTTGGCATTGAAAATTCATACAAATTAAAATTTAAAACTTTTTTTAGAACTCTGTTGCCTGGAGAAAATTTTAAAGGTACCAACACATTTGTAATTTTGTTACTAAGTTTGCTTTTACACACAGCAAGTTTACTTGAAGCAAGTCTCTTCGATTCTCTTTTAAACTTGCTCGTGTGTTTACACACAGAAAGTCTGTTTTCACTAATAGACGCCATAGTGAAAATGAGAAAACAAAAGAGACTTGCCAGTACAAGCAAATGTGTACCCCCCCACATGTTTAGAGTTAGGTACTACATATTTTACTAATGCCTTTTGTAATGTTTATCAATAAAAATGTATTAAATATTATCACTTTTGTTTCTAATAGTTAGATTTAAATCAATAAAATAGTAAACCAATTTGGCATGTTTATTATCAAACACTTTTATGAAAGTTTCTGCAATTCGATTGTATACAGTCAATGTTACACGGCTACAAATGTCATATTTTTTTATTGGGTTTAAGTCTGGTGATTAGGGTGGTGAATGTATCTGTCTTGGGGTATAACAACGTGCGCAGTATGCTTAGGGTTGTTATCTTGCTGGGAAATCCATTGTTTTCCCAAGCCCAAGATATCAACAGATGCCTTAAGGTTTTGTTCCAATATGTTTTTATATTGATAGCGGTCCATGTTATCCTCGACAAAAACCAAACGACCCACTCCAGATAACACCATGGCACACCAAAACAAGAACGTTGCCTCTACCATGTTTGACTGTAGGTATAATATTCTTTGGATCAAGTGCAGTGTTTGGTTTCCTCCAAACTTTGGATCGGCCATCACTTCCGAAAATATTACAAGATCCAAAAATCCATACCCTTGTTTATATGAGCTTTAGCAAACTCAAGGCGAAGTTTACGATTCTTCGCTGAAATTAGTGGATTTTTGCGTGCTGTTAAATCCATTGTCATGTAAAACGTTTATTATTGGTGTCATTATAATTTTTTATGATCGTCTGTACAGTAGCCCGACTTTATTTTGTTATCTTAGCAATTTCTCCATAACATTTATTTCCCTTCGGAGATTTAAAAACATTCTTTAATTATTACTTTGTCCACTTAAAATTTAAATAAATCAACAACGTTAACTGTTATTTCCGTTTCTTTGTTTTCAATATTCTTTTTGATGTTGCCACGTTGTATGTAGACTTTTTTCTCGGTAATTATGTTTTATTGAAGTTCGAAGAGCTTAAAGTGGAACAACTCAAGAGAGAATTATGTGTGTTGGAGTTGACAACAACAGGTAACAAAGCAGAATTTCAAAAGAGGCTGATAGATAAATTCAAGCTGCTTGATATTATCATCGGAACTTACGAATTTGAGTATTATTATGAAGCTATGATGGAACAATTTATAGAAGTTAAAACTGAAGTTCAAGAAATTTCTACAGCCAACAACTAGAATCTTCTTCTGAAGTTAAAGAAGAAAGTAAAATAATGGAAATGAAATTTCAAGAAACTTGTAGAGTCAACAACGAGAAACTGTTAGTTGAAATTGAAGCGAAATTTAAGGAAAGTTCTAAAGCTACAGACGAGAAACTTCAAAAAAGTTGTGTGGTTATAAACAGCAGGGTGGTTTCCATTGAGCTTTTAAATAATTAAACACGTTAAAAATTTAAGTTTTTTTGTAACAGAGACGATTTATTACGTACTTTGGCATAAATCATGATCGCTGAAACAGCTTACATATTAATAATTTATGTAGTTAGAAAACGTTTAACTTTCTATCTTAGTTTAGGAGTTTTAGGAATTTAAAGTCAATATATATATAAAGTAAAAAGGATCTGGTCATTTTCGTTATCATTGAATAGTGCTTCAAAATACCTTTTATATGATATATAGTATGGTACTGTTTATTAATATGTATTGTGAACCAAAAATTCCTTTTTGGATTAATATAACAGTACTTCAGAAAAAGTGATTTTAGCGAAGCCGGTGTTTGATACACGCCAGAGATTTAAGTCCCTTTAAATAAAATATGAATATCTGTAAGGAATTTTGTAATTCTATAGACTTTAAATAAATAAATATTAACAGAGAAAAATTATGAAAATATAAACTGTTACAAGGATCTAGATTTGTTCCAAAATTAATTTGACTGTTAATTGCTGAAAAAAGTCGAAGTCGACTTTTTGGTAGGAAAAAAGTCGAACAATCGATTATTTTCACAAAAGTCGAATAGTCAATAAAAGTCGACTTTTTAGATTGTTAAACAAACTTTTAAACTAAACAAAATATGAACAGAAAACATAATAATTTTATGTTATTACAATTTGGTACACTTTAATTTTTTCTAGTGTATACAAAAATAAAAGTATAGGTATAGGTTTATAAAAAATATGCTCTTTGTCTGCTTTTACAAGTTTACTTGTAGCAAGTCTCTTCGATTTTCCTTTAAACTTGCTCGTCTGTTTAGACACAGCAAGTCTGTGTTCAATTTTGTATGTCAAAACGTAATAGACGCCATACTGAAAATGAGAAAACAAAAGAGAATTGAAAATACTTGCCAGTACAAGCAAGTGTGTACCCCTCTTCTCTCTTCTTGCCTCTCTCTCCTATAAACTCAGACTTGCGGCAAGAAAACTTGCCCTGTGTAAAAGCAGACTTTCTACACAAAATATTTATATGCTCGAATTACAGAAACTTTTAGGAAAATGTTTGATAATTTATTGTTTTGTAAATTTAAATTTAACTATTAGAAACAAAAGTGATAATATTATTTAATTTATTATCGCCTTAATACATTTAATTTGTATTGCTAAACATTACAAAAGGCGAATCAATAAATGCAGAAAACATGTATTTTTTACAAGAAAAAATACAAAAATACTCGGAAAGTCGAAAAGTCGATTTAACTAAAAAGTCGAAAGTTCGAAAAGTCGAAATTTGTTTGTTTTTTTATTTTGTCAACTTAATCATTTTACTGTCAACTTAATCATCTCAAATATAATGTGGACGGCTTTGATTAATTTAAAATATTGCTTAAACGCGTTTAAGCAACTCAAGAGTGAACAAAGCATAACTTGGGGGTTACACGATCAGGTTTTGCGTTTAAAGTTTTAATACACTCACATTTTTAAGAATTGAAACGAACTCTTTTAAGTTGGTGTTTCAATTTACAATCAAGAAAACAGCTGATAAGTCGACATTAACACTTTGATTTGAAGTCATGTTATTTTTTTCGTTTCTCTTTTAAAACCGCCTTGCATTTATACGATGATTTTTTCAACAATGCATTTTTCGGCATATAATCGTATCAACAAACAATCAGAAAAGAGCTCAAAGCAGAATATCATGAAAAACAGAAAACTTGCCTTTTGTTTAGACGTCACAATTTGCTAGTGCAAAAAAAAATCATGATTTTAAGTCATGACTTAAAGTCATAATGTAACACCCCGTCTACAACTGGCATGAAATGCTGTTAAAACATGATGTTAAGACAACATGTTAAATTTTTAATATGTTAATGGTGGAGTTTAGTACTCATGTTAATAGTAAAATATATCATTATTTTTTGATTATCAGCGAAGGAAATTCTAAAAAATCGTATGTGTGTTTTATTTCTTTGTGATTTTAGTGTATTGTTGTAGTGTTGTAAATGAAAAAAGCCACAAAATGGCTTAAACGCCATTTCATGTTATAATAGAGTTGTTAAAACACATGGTTTAACAACCATGTTAAAACATGAGAAAAACGTTAAAATTATGTGTCTATACCTACCACTAACATCATGTTAGTGTTAATGTTAAGTATTTCATGCCAGTTGTAGACGGCAAATGCCCCCTAACATATTTTTGATCGATTTGTACTAAAATTGTTTTCAAGTTGCATGTAGCTTACGCCACAGCTTTAAATTTATGTTAATTTTGACAAACAGTATATGTAAAACATGATCGAGTGGCTGCAGCGTAAGCTATAGAATATACATATTAATTATCTCAATAGTGAGAATGTTTGAACATAGTATTACAGACGCTATATAAAGTTAATTGCCTAAGTGTATGAAATATTAAAAATTGGCTTGGCAATCATATTAACAAAAACTAGAATTCACTGAACATACTTTTCTGCTTTAGATGAGAAAAATAATCAGGATATCTTATTGGAAATTATTTGGGCGTCTAAAAATAGTTCTATATTCCTAAACAACGAAGTATTGGGTCAAAATAAAAATATGTCTGAGATGTGTGAACCTTTAACCCTGGCTAGAGGTGCATCAATTTCTCAATTATATTAATATCAAAATATCATAGTTTGTTTTTTTACAGATGTTAAGCGATCGATTGAACTATTAGAAAAATTACAGGCGAGTGGAGACTTTCCTACCACCAAATTGGCTGCATTGCAAAAAGTATTACAGAGTGAATTTCTAAATGCTGTCCGTGAGGTGTACGAACATGTATATGAAACTGTAGATATTCAAGGCTCACAAGATGTACGTGCTTCTGCAACAGCAAAGGCAACTGTAGCTGCGTTTGCTGCAAGTGAAGGTCATGCTCATCCTCGCGTCGTAGAGCTACCAAAAACGGAAGAAGGTAAATATATATTTTAGATTTAAAAAATTGTGTAAAGTTTACAATACGTGAGTAATATTATTTTTTTTTTTCAACAGGTCTTGGTTTTAATGTTATGGGTGGAAAAGAACAAAACTCCCCTATATATATTTCACGTATAATCCCTGGAGGTGTTGCTGATCGTCATGGTGGCTTAAAACGAGGTGATCAACTATTATCTGTTAATGGTGTGGTACGTCATATGTATATGTTATGCTTATTTATTTAATATCATACCCATTTAGATTACTTTTTGTTTATTAGTTTTGTATTCGAAAATTTGATTTTGTGATATTACCCTTATATCATAGTAGAAAAATAGAATATTTTTATCATGCCCTTATATAAAGTTATTCTATGAGTAAATAGAGCTGAACGTAACATACATTTACTTAAATCAGATTTCAACATACAGTTCTATTGTTTCGGCGTATATCCGTTCCAAAATAATAAGAACATTTGAAAACATTTATAGTACGTAGCGCTATAAAAGGCTTCCAAAAGACGTGTGAAGCATAAACTTATTTCTAAGTAGTTGGTGACAAACAATGTTTAAATACCGTTAACGGTTTACTCCAAAGAATAACGTTTACTCGTTGAAAATAGTTTTCCAACAATGGTGTAAACTAAATTAGTAAACCACTAGCATTTACACTTAGCAAAAAAATACCGTAAATAGTAGCTTTGTGCTTAAACATTGCCGGCCACCTTGCAACACATAAGGGTGTTGCAATTAAATAATAACTAATGAGCCATTAAGCACTCCGGTGAAACGAATTCGACGATTGTGCCATTAAGGACTCATGTTGAAATGAATTCAATTATTGAGCCATTATGGACTCCGGTGGACAATAATAATATACTTTTTTTTTCAAATAAATGTTAGCCATTAAGGACTCCGTTGGTTTTAGTAAATTTTGAGTCATGAAGGACTCCTGTTGCGATCAAAGACATCGTTATTTAAATTAGCAGCATCCATTTTGTAGTAAAAAGAAAGGTTAGTAAAACTAAATTGATATAAAAGTGATAAACACAACAATGCCTAACTTCCACGCAGTTACCGGCAACTGCTCATTTCTGATGACGACTAAATCATTTATAGCAACATCTCGTTGTAGATGTTGTCACTTATATCTTTTATGCGATAACGATTTACAATAATAAATAGTCGGCTCTGGCTGTGCCAATATGGGAGATCAAGTCAGAAAATGTCCTGGTGTGAGGGCAATAGTTTCGTTGTGACTATCAGACATAGGGCATAATGGTCGTGAATTTAGACATGCCTTAATTCTAGCCAGCATAGTGGATAATTCCTCAATTTGCATCAAAAGATTTCTTTTCAAATTATCTTCCTCGGAAAGAGTGACAGTTGTTGAAAAAACATTAACAGACTCTTTTCGCGAAACATCAATAGGTCCCGTCAGAAACCAACAAAATACTAGGGTTCTATAAGTCGATTGTTCGAACAATCGACTTTTTGCTGAAAAAAGTCGACAAGTCTAAGTCGACTTTTTGGTCAGAAAAAAGTCGAACATTCGATTAGTTATCACAAAAGTCGATAAAAGTCGAATAGTCGATAAAAGTCGAAAATAGTCGACTTTTAAGATTGTTAAAAAAATTTTTAATTGCAACATTATACTAAAACAAAATATGCACAGAATAACATAATAATTTTATGTTATTGCAATTTGGTACAGTTACATTTTTTTTAGTGTATGCAAAAATAAATAATAAGTAAATGTTCATAAAAAAATGCTCTTTCTACACAAAATATTTATATAAAAATTAAAAGTTCTTAGACATAATGTTTTATTGCTAAACATTACACAAGGCGCATCAATAAATGCAGAAACCATGTATTTTTTACAAAAAATGGTAAAAAGTAAAAAAAAAATCGAAAATAGTCGAAAAGTCGAAAAAAGTCGATTTAACTAAAAAGTCGAAAGTTCGAAAAGTCGACTTTTCATAAATTACCAAAAGTCGAAAGTTCGAAAAGTCGACTTTTTAAAAATCGAAAAAAGTCGAATGTTCGAAAAGTCGACTTTTTGTTTCAACTATAGAACCCTACAAAATAATACAGTTTTCTGAGCCATTAAATTTCCAATAATATTTTTCCGAACTTCGTCAAGTATTAGATGCGGGTATAAATCGCCACCGAGTAAAATATCAACTGGCCTGCTTTGATAAAAATTACGATATGCTAATTGCAAATTAGGTAATTAGTTCTTATATCCGAAGGACAATTAAAATAAGGCAAATTACCAGATATTGAAGGTAAAACGATAGCAGAAGTCTCCAAATCAATACTTCTGTATAAAGAAGAACCAACGCGAATAGTACAAATCCTTCTCGAAGTAGTAGAAGCTTCATTATGAACACTGAAAATCGTTACATTCGTAGAATGTGACGGAAGTAGCAGTTGATTTCGCAAATGTTCCGAAAAGAATGATGCTTCTGAAGCTGGGTCGATTAAGGCCCTTGTCGGATACGTGGTATCATTGCAAATAATGGACACCATAGCAGTTCCTAATAATACAGACGAATTCTGTGATTAATGAAAGACTTGGCGATTTACACTAGATAGTGCGGCTGCAGAAGAGTTGGTTTCTGTGATGTCAATGCAGTCGATCGAACAACTGGTATCGATGGTGCAGAATTATTAGCTACCATTTCACGATGAAGTAAGGAATGGTGTCTTTTCTTTTAAATAAAACAACTATGTTCACTCTTACAATCTTTAACTTCTTAACTGTCTTCTTAAATCTCTCAGAAACGGACATTCTTTTAAACTGTACTTGTATTTAAAACATGACCATTTGCCTTCCGTTCATAGCTTTTCTTGTCAGTTTCACGCATACCTAAATTGGAGCGTAAGGCGTTTTTTACTTGTCAAAAATTCTCATGCCCATACAATTTGTATGCAGCATACCGAAATAACGCGACGGCAACGCTTTGCAATTGGAAAATCCGATTTTGACAGCGCGTTTAATAGTGAAGTTAGTTGCAAAACACAACAAATGTAAACACATACACAGTCTTACAAAAGTTTACATACCCCTAATATATTTCATCTTTATTAACAAATATTTAGTGACAAATTCTTTAATTACTTTTTTTATGCTATTTCGGATTTATTGAGATAAAATAAACACAAAACTAATTTATTTTCATTAAATTCTACTAAAAAACAGAAAATAATAAATTTTTTGGCACAAAGCTAATTTACATAAGTTTACATACGGGATAAAAAAAACTTAAAAAAAATTAAATTAATATTTTGTGTGCCCTCCTTTGGCTTTAATTACAGCAGATAATCTATTTGGCATGGACAAAGCCAATTTGTTTGTTATTTCTGGAGTAATTTTTCTCCATTCTTCCATCAACTCTTCTTTGAGTGCTGGAACTGATGTTACTTGTCGATTTTTTAGACCTCGTTTTAAAATATCCCATAAATGTTCAATAACATTGAGATCGGGGGACTGCGGGGGATGTTCCTATTTGTTTTTAACATTATATAGAAGCCATTCCTTAACTAACTTTGATAACTGCTTCGGATCGTTGTCCTGGAGAAATATTGCGTTGTCCTCCAGATCTAGAAGTAGGACGCTGGGAAGGTAGCTTTCCTTTAAAATATCGATATACATGGCCTTATCCATAGTACCATCGATGAACTTGAGCTTACCGACACCATTTGCCGCCATACATCCCCAGAGTATGACTGACCCCCCTCCATGTTTTACGGTGCAATTAACATTTTGTGGTAATAACTCTGCATTAGGCTTTCGCCAAACTTTTGTTCGTCCATCACCTCCAAAAACCATAAATTTACATTCATCTGTGAATATTATCCTCTCCCAAATTGTAGGGTCATTTACATGAGCATTTTCGTACTTTTGGGCATATTCTATGAGCTTCTGGATATTCACAGATCTAAGTAATGGTTTTTTTCTGGCAACTCTGCTATTGTACCCATTTCTCTTGATACATTGGCGAACAGTCAGATCAGAAACGGTCATTTCTAGATTTGTTCTCATTCTCCAGTTAAGTTCGACGGCACTTAGCTTAGGATTTTCTTGAGTGGAACGTATAATAGACCATTAGGTTCGTTTGTCGAGAATGCGGGGAGGCCCACTACGAGCTTTGCTTTCATAATTTCCATTTTCTTTGAAATTTTTTATTATTGTTTGGACTGTTTTACTTAGATCTAATACAATTCCAATTTCATTAAAAGTTATGCCATCATTTCTCGACTAAATGACGGTTTTTCGAATTGGCTCAGAAATTTCTTTGCCTTTGCCCATTTTCTTCCACTAAAAATACTTTTTGATTTTATTTTGCCAGTGTGATCAGTTTTAGTGAAAGTAAACTTTCTACCACTGATTTTGCACAAAGCATCATAAAAATTGTACCAGAAATTTTAACGGTACAACATTCTTTTTGCAGAGTATGTAAACTTATGTAACATTAAAAGGATACCAATTACTCGTGTTTTATTGTTATTTATTTAAAATACCAAGAAAATATTATAAAATATGATGGAAATACATTTTTTTTTATAAAATTATATATTTTCCAAAATAATAGAAAAATTACAAACGTATGTAAACTTTTGTAAGACTGTGTACATACAAAAGGAGAAACAAATATGCAAGAAACACATTTTTTAAACTTTAATATTTAGTTTCTTTGATAAAATTTTAGTTTACAAATCACGAAACAAAAATCAGAAACACCAATACTGCAATGTACTTCATTGTTTAAATAATCCGGGTTGTTATACTAATTTTTTTGATAACCTTGTTTTTATTGTTTGGCGTAGCGTTGGCGCTTTTATTTAGGTATTTCAGCGTTAAAGCTAAGCGTAAAGAAACGTTCCGCCTTACGCTTTTATTTAGGTAGGCCAGTTTCGGAACATGAGAGATCGCGAAAGCTATCTAAAGTTTGAATTCGTTCGGTTAAAAACATGTACAAATCTTTCCATAAAGATAAGGCAGTTTTATCCTTAATACTTTGTTCCCAAAGTGTAACTGTCTGAGAGGGTTGTCGCTGAATACAAATAAAAACTATTATCGGATCCCAATTCGGATTGAAATCTCATAAACTGACATAGCCGTTAAAAGCCATTAATTTAGATACAAGCTCTCTTCCATCATCAGTTCTTTTTACCAAATAACATAATCTCTCAATATTACTGAGGCGGCTGTTATATACAATGTAGTTAAAAGATCCCTAAACATAGGCCATGAAAGATAATCAACACTGAAGAATTCCGTATCACACGCGGATGCGGTAAATTATGACAGACGTTATCAAATTTCGATTCATTATTTTCGGCAGAGGAATCTTTGGGTTTCGACTTAGCCTCTAACTCATCAATCTTTATCATTGCCTTTGAACACCCCGCAAACATATTAAGGGTACTCTGATATTCACTTTCAGCCGCTTTAATATCCTCTGGCTCCGCGTCGTCAGATGATTCAAGATCATCCAAGCACTTTTCGAAAGTAATCTTCATTTTTTCCCATAATAATTTCAGTTCACTATTTAAAACATCTATATAATAGACGTGATATTCCTCTTCGCGAATTGTACTAAAATTTGCCTCAAATTTAATAACAGCGTCTGAAGCGCGTATAAAACGTTCAAGAGGTGTCAATGGGATCTTCAAATTCTCAAATAAAATATCAGTAAAGAAGTGAACAAACACACAAACTATGAAACGATGTTTAAAATTTACAAAAAAAATGCAAATTTATATAAACTTTGTAATAAAAAATCGTAATTGTCAAATCGACCGACCATAGAGTGACTATCGATGTATTAGCAAAAGAAAGAAGAAAAATAAATTAATCTCACAAAGCAATTACCGACACACGAAATTATATGAATAAAATTCAACAAATAAATGGTACCGATCGCGAAATGTCAAAAAAGTACTGTATAAATATAATTCACATAAATATGTATTTGATAAACTTTATGATTAATCAATGCACAATAATGTAATTAATTCACAGTAATATTAAATTCCTTTTTTTATTTTGGCAATAACCAATTGTTTTCTTTTGTCTTTTTTTCTCAAACGCACACACACAAATTTATGTATGCTTATCTACTTTCTTTATTCTGAACACTATCACTTTATTTATCAATTTACTAACCTTATTTTTCAAAATAATAGGTCACAAAAATTCCTTTGAAAGGAGACTTCCTTTTTTTTTTGGTTGGAGGATGAAATTCTTAGTGTTTTATCCGTGGGAGAAGGACCAATGTTTCGGCGTATATCCGTTCCAAAATAATAAAATAAAAACACAAGAATTAGTGAATTGTTAAATTCAAAAATAAAGAGCCGGATACTCTTTCCTTTATTAACAATCAAGATTTACCTTTTTTCAAATATAAGGCACGAAGTGCTATAAGGCACGAAGTGCTTCCAAAAGACGAGTGAAGCATAAACTTATTTCTAAGTAGTTAGTGACAAACAATGTCAAAATACCGTAATCGGTTTACTCGTGGAAAATAGTTTTCCAACAATGGTGTAAACAAAAGTCTTACCACTATATATTTCCATTCCATACAGAAAAATAGGTAATACCTACTGTATGTTATCATCATAGGCGAAACATGTACAAGTTTACCTGTAAAAAAATATCATTAACGTATATCATAAGTAGTAATGGTCCTATCACGGAGCCTTGGGGTATGGCTCTAAAAGTTTCTGAAATATACACTCTACCTTGGACCTCTGTAAATTGTCTACGATCAGTAAGGAAAGATCTTATTAGTCTACAAGATGTACTTTCAAAATTAAATTGAAGTAATAACTTTTCAATTAGTATTGTATGACTTATATAGTCAAATTTCATATCCATATTATATCTCTACCATTTCTAAGGTAAGCCCTGTTGTAATTTCTTCTATATCCTGACTGAAACATACTCAACAATCCCTTCATTTTTAAGTACTCTCTTAAGACTTCATAACGGGCCGTGTTTTTTACACCGGTGTCAAATAACGCATTTTCTGTAGAATAGAATTGTAAATAAAGATTTAAAATCTATTCAATTGCTATTCGTGAATGTCACGAACAGTTTATAACACAGATTTTTAGTACTGGAAAACATCAGAAAAAAATACGCTTACAATTGTTAGTTCTCTCTTAATTTTTTTTTTTTTTTTGAAGCGACCTACCTGAGGTCGAACATTTGTTAAAAAATATTGGATGCCAATTTTAACATCTTTGTATTGTTTTGGATTATGTACTGGTTACACTTGGAGACCCATACAAAAAATGGTCACAAAACCGCCAAACTTAGCATAGGGCATAGGGTACAACTAGAGGCGCACCTGAGAGTAACAATAATTACTCTCTTCACACGTACTTGTGATATGAGAATTCAACATCTTGTGAGAGAATTAAGGACATCAAAATACTTGAAATTTTAACTTTGATTTTCCGACGAAAGACAGACCGAACGAACCACTTTATTATACTTTTACACAATATTTGGCAAATTTTTTGAATACTTTGCAGGACACTTTTTTCCGAAACACGTTAATTTTGCTCAAATGAAAAAAAAAATATATATATTTTTTATTAATTTTTGACACTTAATTTTATTTGTGGTAGAATTTAATTTATAGATCAGAGTTTAAATTGTTAGCATTAAAAATGGAAGAAAATTTAAATAAATTAAAATTTAAACATTTTTATAGAACTCTGTTTGTCTGGTGACAATTAAATTTGAACATTGAATTTGTCTTTTCACCGCCAGCTTTATAATTTATAACATCACCATTTATCAGATCAGTAAATGACATTTTATTGCCTTTAAAGGCTTTTGTTAATTTTCAAATTTTGTTTTACAGCCCTAAGGCAAATTTGTAATAAATTTTGAACATGATTCATTTCAGTTCTTATCTTAGATTATTTAACTGCCTCAAAATACTTTCTAATTTAAAAGGAGAATATCGATTTTCCTTTTAGGCAAAACGTATTCCAGCTGGGCATTCCAATGCATAAGACATACACATACCCAAAACTCGTAGCTTGTCATACTTATTTTGAAATCTCTGCAAATCATCGACAGCATAAAAAATATTTCCAAAAGTTTTTCATTTGAAATGTCATCATTATTAGTTAGTTTAGATGACTCCGTACCACCTTGACATTTGCAAGGGATGGAGAATTGTTTGGTTGATCCCGCTAGGCAAAAAAGAGCTTCGTGCAGGATTAACCACTCGACCTATACCTTCGTATAGGAAGCCGGCCTTACTGCACTCCAATGGTCTCTACCATTATCCAATTTGAGTTTTGTTTGGTACTCCAAAAATTTAACTTTTAATAGCGAAATTAACACGATGTTTATATTTTGAGGCAGAGCATAACAGACTTTTTTCTTCATTTCTTCTTAATTTTGCTTTAACCCTTTCGCTATTTTGCTGCCATATGGCAACATCAACTTTTTTAGTCTGTGGTTTTTTTCTAAATTGATTAATCCATAATTTTTTTAATTATTTGTAATTGTTGTATATGTAAGTACTAACAATAAATAAAAAACAAGTAAGAGAGGAGATATATTCGGCTGGGCCAAATCTTATATACCCTTCACCAAACTATACTTCAAAATAAAAATTTTAAATATTTTTAGGTAAACAAAATTAATTTTTTTTTCATTTTTTGGAAAAAACATTTTTTCGATTTTTTTTTTAAATTTTTTATGTAAAATTTTCTTTTATTTTTTTAAAATTTAAATTCTATCATTAGATATCCATATTGTCTATATTAATGACTTAGTAATCCAGATATAGGTCAAAAAATAGGTAAAAAATCGAGGTTGTCCTGGTTTTTTCCTTATATCTCAGCCATTTGTGGACCGATTTTGCTGATTTTAAATAGCAAACTTCTCGAAAGCATGTCTGACAGAATTATTGAAGATTTGGATCCCGAAGATATCTGAGGTCTTCTGAAAATTGATTTCAACAGACAGACAGACAGACAGACGGACATGGCTTAATCGACTCCGCTATCTATAAGGATCCAGAATAAATATACTTTATAGGGTCGGAAAATTATATTGTGGAAATTACAAACGGAATGACAAACTTATATATACCCTTCTCACGAAGGTGAAGGGTATAAAAATATTTATTTTGGGGAAAATAAGTAAGCAATAACGGACTTTGAAGCATCAGTATTTTTTTGGAGAAAAAAACGATTTTTCTAAAACATTTTTTTTAATATAACTTAGCAATAAAATATATATTTTTTCATGATATACATAAAACATAAAACTATATTTTTTAAAACCGCATTATTATGTAATGATTTTTTAAAATTGGCTTGTTGCCATATGGCGATACGTTTGCCATTATTGTTTTGTGTTAATTTTGACCAAAAATTTCCATGAATTGGCATGGAATTTTATTTTTTTCGTTATTTCTATACTATTTTAATTTATTTTACCCTAGGTCTCCACGTAGCAATATTTATTGCTGCAATTGTCAAATTTGATTGCGTCAATGAAATTTGCGAGTGCAGACGGCAAATTGACATATGTAGCAATCCATTGCGCAATGATTGCTATACAGATTGCTTGAGCAATTATTGCTAAGCAATAAGCTGTCAGTTCAGTTGTCATTAATGTAAAATTTCTTCTTTCTATGATTCATTGTGATTAATGCATACACATTTAATTTATTTAAGTACAAAAAGTAAAAAAAAACAAAAAAATTAGTGGAAAAATTCCTTCAACACTAAATTTAAGCAAAATACCCATCAGTTTTTCATACAACTTCTCGCATTGAAAATTTTGTATTTGTGACGAACGTTTTCTCCACCTAAAGCAATCAGCAATCGTTCTGCTGTTGTTCTGCCGACGTTTTTGCTTATACTTAGCAATAAAAATTGCTACGTGGAGACCTAGGGTTAAGTTTACTTTCAAAGTATGATTATAACCTTTAAAAAATTTAAATTTGTAAACAATAAATTTTTAAAAACAATACGAAAAACAAAAATTTATTTCACATTGAATAAATTTGTTGCCATATGGCAACAGTCTAAAAAACACATCACAGGATTTTTTTTTCAAATTTGTGTTTCTTTGATCAAAATTATTTCATTATTATGAAAATTATATTTTTAAAACTATTTCATAAAAACATGAAGCGAAAGGTTTAAAAATACTTATGAGTTCAGAATTATCGTAGCCTACCTAAATCCGTAAAAACATCGAAAAAAACCACCGAACTACCAAAAGTCAATCTGTTAACTTTAAACTACCAATTTTAGTCCAATAGAACCAAGGCAGCAACGCTGATTATGATAGAACAAAAGCACCTTTATATTGTGGAATTTTACGACACAAGTAATATGTTATGTTTATGTAAAATACAAATGGGAATGTTTTTCAAAAACCATTCTACAAGCGGTTTTGATTTTATTTTTGTTGCTGTTCCAAAAGTGTGTCGTATTATTCGATAGGAGTGTAATGGGCTTTAGAGGCCCTTTACACGATCACATATTACGATACACATTTAGGACAGTATCATATTAAAGTGTGTTCTTATAGCCCATACGCAAAGTCTAAAACAGTCATTAGATCCTCTAATCCATTTAACGACACACTTTTGAAATAGTAACAAAAATAAAATCCAATCCGCTTGTACAGTGGTTATTTGAAAATATTCAAATAATTATGATCCGTAGCTTATATACATATGTACGTTGATTGATTAGGAGATAACAAATTTGTTCTATACACCGTTAATAAGCGCTTAAATTTATACACAATCTACAATATTCTATAATTATTCGACCTAATTTTTTTATTTTTTTTAGTCCGTTGAGGGAGAAAATCATGAAAAAGCTGTTGAACTTCTTAAACAAGCAGTTGGCTCTGTTAAGCTTGTTGTACGATACACACCAAAGGTTTTGGAAGAAATGGAAATGCGTTTCGATAAGCAACGTACTACGCGCCGAAGACAATAATATGTTATGTTAATGATAATCTTGTTAATGTATTAAATGGAAAATGCATTATATTATTTAAGAATCTGAATGCAAGTAATTTATGTATTTGTGTATAATTTATTTAACCATTTAATAAATCAATGTGTTTAAAATCCATATTATTTGTATTTTTTTGTGAATTAAATTGTTTACGAATTCATTATATATTTACGATTTTCAAATAATTTATATAAAAGTGCCCGGTTTAATAAACAACGGATAGTTACTGTTGGCAGAATTTTGGTATAAAATCGTAATAATTTCACTAAAAATTGGCGATCGACAAAAAAATGTGGAATCGTCAAAAATCGGAAAAATATGTTTTACAAATAGGCTTTATTAGAAACTATAATCCAATACAAATATTACAAATTATACAGATATGAATCAGATGGTTTCAGAAATATAGAATAGTAAACAAACAAAAGAAAATTTTTTAAATTATTGTGGTTTGGAAAGAGTGACAAATATATATCACACCCGTTGCTTACTGAAAATTGTGTTTTTGCTCTCGCTCCTTTGAAAAATGGTTTTACATATGTACTGTCACTTTTTGTATCCATATGTAATTCCGTATGTATGTCAAAATTGTAATTTTACATACGATTCATAATTTTTGCTATCACACCTGCCTATGTTTTTCCGTATGACATAACCTATAAATGTAAACAACAGCTGACTTTTTAATGTATATAAATTGTTAAAATTGTAAATCATCTGAATCATCTGTATTTCCACATGTATTTTACACATGATTTTTGATTTTTGTTATCATTGGATTTTTGAGGATTGAGAAATAAAACGCAGTGTTTAAAATTTTGTTTATATTAAAAAGAAATAGCTTTATTAAATATAACCATTCGTGTGTGAATAAGTTGTATACACCTTAGCAATCAAGCAACGATTAGATTTTTATAAGCACGACAAAGTAGCAAACAATGCTTGAGAAAGTGCAGTTAACGGTTTTACTCGTTAGAATTTAGAAAAAATATCCCCACCCAAGGGTGAACAAAAGGGAGTATACACATACAAAAACTAACTTAAACATTGCCGGCCACCTTGCAACAACAAATCTAAAATTATTTTTTTCAGAAAACATCTTGGTCATACGACCAAACCAGACCAGCTGGTATATAAAATATAATAGTAGTTTCCCATAGAACAAGACCTATGTGATGAAGTTTTACACAGACTACATACTGCACTCTACGAGGGGCCCAACCAAATATGGTGTATTGAGCCCCGGGTTCGAATAAATTTTAGCTCTCATAATTTGCGGCGCTATCTCAGGACCAATCACTAGCGCGACTTTTCCGGACACATCAAAAACCAGGATCTGCCAATTGCATACCCTCAAAATGATTTTTTATCGTGTCCGAAACCATATCTATATGGGTTTTAATGCTATGCATGGTTTTTACCTTCACCATCAACGAAATTTGTCATTAAGAAAACATATATTGACTTTACAAAACTTGAGCAAAGCTCGAATGCTCTTGTAGCAAAACGGTAGCCGTAGGAGAAAACGACACGGAGAGAAATAATGGCAACGACGGAAGTTGAATAGAAACGGTAGGTGGTGGTGTAGGAGCTCGTTTTTCAAAAGTCATATTTATGAATTTACGACACCACAGTGGGGCAGAATCTATTTCTAAACGGATGGATCGATCGGGATAAAATGTGACGTGGGCGTAGCCAAGCAGTATTCGAGTTTAAGTTATTACAAAAAGGTCAATTTTGCTCATTTTGTTTTGGTGCTGGGAAAATACTTTTTTAAAAAAATAGCGGGCCAAGGTAATGCAAAATTTGAACATTACAATTTTGAAATGCCTATAACTCGGAAATTATAAGAGATAAATAGCACACGCAAGCATGTTTTTTCAACACCTAGTCAAGCGCTTCCCAAAAATTTAAAAATCTTTGAGCATTTGTATGGTTCTTTTTTATAACTTAAACTCGAATACTCCTTGGCTACGCTCACCTCAAATTTTATCCCGATCGGGCCATCCGTTTAGAAATGCCAGATTTCTTTCCAAAAAATGTTGATTCTGCCCCACTGTGGACATGAAAGCAATTGATACCTACGGTCAAAAATGCGACAATTTTGACGAACGTTTTGCGAATTCTCGACCGGATTCGAACCAGAGGCTTCCACGGTACCTGATACTGGAACAGAGTTTGTTGTTATGTAGGCTTCGGTAGCCGGTACCACTGCAGGGGCAGAGGATTTTCAGTGACTACGATGGCTGTTGAGCTTTCGATGACAACGACAACTTCAGACCTGCTGGTAGAACTTGTTGTAGTCGTGGCTGCTGAGTCCACCTCCATTGTCTCATCGTAATTCTCAAGTTTCGCTGCTTATAACAACCAGTTTTGTAATTGGTCGCTTTATTATCCCGTTTTCTGTACGTATGTCCGCGACGCGTACGTGATTATCACTTCCTGGATATGTCCGAACAACTCTTTACATTTCCCAAGAAGTGGGTGTCAATTGCTCATTTCGAAAAATTTCGACAACAGAAATGATAGCAGACAGTTGCCATTTGTAATATCTACTATATCACGTTCTGGATATTTCCACTTACATATATCGATTGTGAAGACTTGATAAGTACAAAAGTGATGAGTCAGTGCCTTAACTTTCATATAACGATTAAGAAGACTAAGCGGCGATATGGGAGACCCTATTAAGAAATGACCTGGCGTAAGAGCCACTATCTCATTAGAATCATCACTGATAGGACATAGAGGTCGAAAATTTAGGAATGTCTCAATTCTAGCGAGGACAGTAGAAATTTCCTCAAAGGTATGTTTATCGGAATTTGCATCTTTACGCAGTTTAAAACTTCGAACTCCCGCTTCCCACAAACCTCCCATATGAGAAGCACCAGCGGGAATAAAACGCCATGAAATGCTGTTGATGGCAAACGTCGAACACATCCTAGTTCAACTTTCCAATAAAAATGTTTTAAATACTCTTTCCAACTATCGAGAGCTCCTACGAAATTCGTCCCGTTATCCGAAAATATCGAATCTGGCCAACCGCGTTCCGATATAAATCTATTAAATGCCGCTAAAAAGTTATCTGTTGATAAATCCGATGTTATTTCCAAGTGTGCGGCTTTGGTGGCAAAACATACAAAAATACATTCATAACCCTTAAAGGTCTTACACGTCCTACCATTCAAATTTTTCATGTCAAAATCAACTCCTGTTGTAAACGGCCGATCCAAGTTCGTCCGTTCTGACGGTAAGGCAGCCATTATTTGAGTACATGTGCGCTTACGATCCAAGACGCAACGCTTACAGCGATTAACAATCATTATTTTATTTGACGCATTAACAACTACTCTCAATTTAGTAGTTTTGCGACCTAGTTTCATTACAGGATGATGTCTACATTATTGGCCTCATGTGACCCAAAAGCAAATATTCCTTAACTATTTCGTCTCACATTTCCTTGATTTGTGGTTTCCTCAATATTGAAGCTTCTGTTCTTACAAATTGCGACTTACATTTTGTTTTGAAGAACCTAAAGCATTTCCGGAAATGCCTGCTTAAAAGGAAGTGTCACTATATATCGCCCATCAGGTACCCTGCGAGTTGTGCGCTTCAAAAACCTGATCATAATGGGACATTATTTTCCTTTTCGGCGCATCCTCTAGTTCCCAAAAGCAGAGTAAGCTGCTGTCCAAATTGTCTTCCTCGGAAAACTCAACACTGATAAAACCAACCGAATATCGTTTTTGAGCCAATAACGACTCTAAAAAGTTTGTACGCAGATCAACCGCTCTGCATTTGAAAAACTGAGAATCAGCCAATTGGAGATTCGGTAAATTCTTGAAAAGTTCATCCGACATAACAGAATATGGCAAATTACCCGATATATTGGGTAAAAGAAGAGCCGTAGTCCTTAAATTAATCGAAGTGTTCAAAGAAGAGCTTATTTCGATCGAGCAAAGTTTAGTAGAGGTCGCAGTAGTCGTCTGGTTGACACCAGAGATTTGAGCATTTGTTCAGAAATAAACGACGTTTCCGAACCAGGGTCAATGAAGGCTCGAGCCGGGTATGTCATATCTTGGTGACGTACATTCATCATAGCAGTATCTAAAAGTACATACCAATTATTGGATTTGTCGATTTGACGGACCTGGGTTATTTCTGCAAGAAGTTGACGTTGAAGATTTCACAGAGGATGAAGTACTTCTATGTAGCAAAGTGTGATGTATTTTCTTATAGGTTGAACAGCTATGAGCACTTGTGCAATTTTAACCTCATGTGTCCTTGATAAACAATGGACACAACAATGATGTTTTTTTATTGTAGAAAATTATTCCGAAATTTAAATATTCTTGAATCGCCTACAAATGCGTAGGAAATGGCTTTGATTCTTACATTAAACGCAAACATGAGAATTTGATGCAGAATTTGTATGTGTGTTTACCTTTGTGTCTCTAGCATTTGTACCGAAGGCTTTTTTGTCTGCGGCGTTTTAAGAATATCACGAAGACATTCCAAAGTTTGAATTCTTTCTCTCAAAAAAGCTTCTATATCCTTCCAACATGACAACGCAAATTTGTCCTTAATGCTCTGTTCCCATAAAGTTACAATGCAGTCAGGAAGTCGCTGTACACATAGAAAGATTAGAATCGGATCCCAATTCTCCGTTGAAACTTTATACACCGACAAGGCTGCGAGACAACTATTAATTCCTCTTTTGAGACCGGTAAAAGACTCTTTTTCCAAACTTCCCTTAAGTCAGGCCATGAAAGATAATCACCCTCAAACACATCTAGCATCCGAAGCTCTAATAAATCGGTCAAGTGGTGTAATAGAAAGGTATTTTTCTTTTATATAAATCACAAGTTTAAAAATAACAACTTTAATTTATTATTGATTTATAATTTCCAAAATTTTTGTTTTAAAATTCAAAAAAACTTTAACTGATTTTATCCAAAAATATTTAATAAATAAAATTGTAATTAATTTTCACAAAAATTAGTTTTGTCAAATTTAATCAAACGCGATAATAGTCAAACTGACCGACTGTAGAGTGACCATTTGTATATGAAGAAGAAAAATATGTATGTATTTATTAGGGTGCTATAAGTTGATTGTTCGAACAATCGAGTGACCACTTGTATATGAAGAAGAAAAATATGTATGTATTTATTAGGGTTCTATAAGTTGATTGTTCGAACAATCGACTTTTTGCTGAAAAAAGTCAAAAGTCTTTTTCGTCAGAAAAAAGTCGAACATTCGATTAGTTATCACAAAAGTCGAATAGTCGATAAAAGTCGACTTTAAGATTCTTAAAAAAAATTTATACTAAAACAAAATATAAAATAATTTGGTACACTTACATTTTTTCTAGTGTATGCAAAAATAAATTATAAGTAAATGTTCATAAAAAAATGTTCTTTCTACATATTATATATAATCGCCTTAATACATTTAATTTTTATTGCTAAACATTACACAAGGCGCATCAATAAATGCAGAAACCATGTATTTTTTACAAAAAATGGTAAAAAGTTGAAAAAAGTTGAAAATAGTCGAAAGTTCGAATAGTTGACTTTTCATAAAGCTAATTACTCTGTTCAAAATTTCGTGCGAACTGCTGTCAAACTACATATAAAATATTTGGAGTGAAATATATGCGAAATAATTTCGCAAAAGCAGTACTCTTTTCTTATTGTGGAAAACATCTGGCAACCTTAATTTTCCACACGAAATAACATAAGCAGCACTTCTTTCGCACGAAAATAAAACCATATCATTTGTTGCATATAAAATGTTTCGCATGAAAAAACTATAATTTTTCGCAAATATGAACAGAGTACTAGGCATAAATTACCAAAAGTCGAAAGTTCGAAAAGTCGACTTTTTAAAAATCGAAAAAAGTCGAAAGTTCGAAAAGTAGACTTTTTGTTTCAACTATAGAACCCTAATACAGAGCATTACCATCTAGAAAGCTCTATTTCTACATTGATATTAAGACCAGAATATTAGAATTCTAGAGCTTTCGATTTTAGTCATTAATCATTTAGTGTTGCCATACTTACAAACAATGCTCAACTCAAAATTTTTATTCAATGTTGTATGTTTTACATACAGCAATGGTAATAATAACCACATATCTGTTTAAGTTTGAGAAGCACTGCTGTTGAGAGGCACTATACAAATTAAATCCGGCCGTTAAAACAGTTATATTTAAATTCAAGTACAATTTCGTAACAATATATAACAAAAATGCAGATTCTGTAAATTTTCTGTTTGTTGATTTTCAATCCATAAATAAAGTATATAACGCATTACCACATCTTGCTCAAAATTTTATAATTTTAGAGCACTGGTTAAGGTTTGGTGCACAAACCTTTTCGCAATTTCTTTAATCGACTTTAAGAATTTAATATTATATCATATAGCTTCTAACATTACTTTAACATTATTACTTATAATACATCAAATTTAAGTGAAAATAGTGGCCCATAATCATAGTCAAACAATAAAGTCGGTTCTTTTAGAAAACAACTTTAAAATAAAAACCCGCTTTTTATTATTTTCTAACTATAGTCAAAATTAAAGTATGGTTTATATTGAATCGACTTTAACTGGGTGTCACCGCAAATGTAGAAAATATTTTCATACAATATACAACAAATTATAGACAAGTGGCATTGCTGAACAGCTGACTTAGAAAATTTAAAAACAAAAAAAAAAGTGACAAACAATAAATGTAACCGGGAAGCTAAAGAAAAAACCAGTTTGTGGTGGAAAAATAGAAAAGGAAAGATTAATATCAAATGTATTCTATTTTGGTACTAATTTTATTGATTCAATAATTGCAAAATCTCTGCCAATATCTTGCAACTTAAATATTTTTGACTTTTTGTCGAACTTTTTTACATGGCGAAGAACAGCTGATGCTGTTGTTAAATGAGTTAAAAACAACTTCAGCTAGTTTTATATTTACAGTCGACTTTAACGTCAGAAGTATACTTTAACTTGTCTATGGTAGACCTAAAGTCCACTCTTAAGAAAATACGACTTTATTTCTCTTAAAATATACTTTACACGCATACCTAAATTGGAGCGTAACACGCATACCTAAATTGGAGCGTAAGGCGCTTTTTACTTGTCAAAAATTCTCATGCCCATACAATTTGTATGCAGCATACCGAAATAACGCGACGGCAACGCTTTGCAATTGGAAAATCCGATTTTGACAGCGCGTTTAATAGTGAAGTTAGTTGCAAAACACATCAAATGTAAACACATACATACAAAAGGAGAAACAAATATGCAGGAAACACATTTTTTAAACTTTAATGTTTAGTTTCTTTGATAAAATTTTAGTTTACAAATCACGAAACAAAAATCAGAAACACCAATACTGCAATGTACTTTATTGTTTAAATAATCCGGGTTGTTATATTAATTTGTTTGATAACCTTGTTTTTATTGTTTGACGTAGCGTTGGCGCTTTTATTTAGGTATGAAATTTCAGCGTTAAAGCTAAGCGTAAAGAAACGTTCCGCCTTACGCTTTTATTTAGGTAGGCCAGTTATTTTTGACTATGATTATGGGCCAGTGTATTTAGACCTATTTTAAAATTCATTTTTTTAAGTAGTGGCAAAAAGTTGGCACTAATCTTCTCACAACCCTTTTAACAACACTATATACTAAGAAAAAACATAGTAAAAATTTATTCTTTTATACGATTTTTTTTTAATTTCTAACAAACTTTTATAATTTTTTGATATATAAAAAATAATTCTAGTCGAAATAGTTACTAAAAATTATATGTAAATCTTATCATATTTTGTAACTAAACATTTTTTTTAATTATGTCTATGTGATAAAGCACCGACGTTATTTCTAATGTTAAGAAATAACAATTACGCGTGGAGAAGGGGCGTTAGTGCTATATCTCAGACAATTATCTCAGGCTATATCTCATTAATTATTTGCCCTTGATCATAGAAATAATTATCATAACACAAATTTAAAAAATCAGTAGTCTTCGCTTCAAATTTGCTAAAGACATAGCAAAAGAACGTAAACTTATTAGCAAGCAATTCCACAATGGAGCAGCGCGTTCAACAAGTGAATGCTCATTATCTTAGGATTTCTGAGTGTTCTAGAAAAGGTTATCATTTGATAGACTTAAATCATAGATTATAATGATAGTTTATAATGACAAACTATTTTCAGGTATAGACATCGGTTAATGACAAAGTTCTTAATAGGGTTCTATAAGTCGATTGTTCGAACAATCGACTTTTTGCTGCAAAAAGTCTAAGTCGACTTTTTGGTCAGAAAAAAGTAGAACATTCGATTAGTTATCACAAAAGTCGAATAGTCGATAAAAGTCGAAAAAAGTCGACTTTTAAGATTGTTAAAAAATTTTTTAATTGCAACATTATACTAAAACAAAATATGCACAGAATAACATAATAATTTTATGTTGTTGCAATTTGGTACACTTACATTGTTTCTAGTGTATGCATAAATAAATAATAAGTAAATGTTCATAAAAAAATGCTCTTTCTACACAAAATATTTATATAAAAACTAAAAGTTCTTAGACATATCGTATATACACAAAAAACATTACACAAGGCGCATCAATAAATGCAGAAACCATGCATTTTTTATAAAAAATGGTAAAAAGTTGAAAAGAGTCGGAAAGTCGAAAATAGTCGATTTAACTAAAAAGTCGAAAGTTCGAAAAGTCGACTTTTTGTTTCAACTAGGGTTCTATAGTTGAAACAAAAAGTCGACTTTTCGAACTTTCGACTTTTTTCGATTTTTAAAAAGTCGACTTTTCGAACTTTCGACTTTTGGTAATTTATGAAAAGTCGACTTTTCGAACTTTCGAGTTTTTAGTTAAATCGACTTTTTTCGACTATTTTCGACTTTCCGTCTTTTTTCCACTTTTTACCATTTTTTGTAAAAAATACATGGCTTCTGCATTTATTGATGCGCCTTCTGTTAATTTTAGCAATAAAAATTAAATGTATTAAGGCGATAATATATAATATGTAGAAAGTGCATTATTTTTGCATACACTAGAAACAATGTAAGTGTACCAAATTGCAATAACATAAAATTATTATGTTATTCTGTGCATATTTTGTTTTAGTATAATGTTGCAATTAAACATTTTTTTAACTTAAAAGTCGACTTTGTTCGACTAAAAGTCGACTTTGTTCGACTTTATCGACTATTCGACTTTTTTCGACTATTCGACTTTTGTGATAACTAATCGAATGTTCGACTTTTTTCTGACCAAAAAGTCGACTTAGACTTTTCGACTTTTTTCAGCAAAAACTCGATTGTTCGAACAATCGAACAATCGACTTATAGAACCATAGTTTCAACTATAGAACCTTAGTTCTTAATAGCACTGTATTACCAACACTATTAATGCAAATTCAAACAAGGTGGTGGCAGTTCTATAAAAACAACAATTGGTCTTAACAAATGTCAAAAAAAAAAAAAAAAATGAAAAATTAAACAAATATGTATTAAAATTTAATATAGTGTAGATAATTGAATATTGGGAGCTTTACGTATTTATGTAAAAACTTAATATTTTCTTAATAAGCTTAGAATATTTAGATATTGATATATAAAAAGAAACTTTGACAGCGGCTAGCACCAAAAAAGCTGTTTGGCTGACTCCACCTTGTATACATTCGTCTTGAGCACTACTTTATGGAATTATAGTCTGGCATCATCATTGACGCCGGTTGGTTTTTCGTGTTCGCGGGCATATTATACATTCTGGGTATAAATATAATCAAGTTGTGAAATTGTCTTTAATTTGTTGCGTCTTTGTGTAATTTTGTTAATTTCCTACAGTTTTCTTTTTAAATAAAAAATGGAAATTGAACTGCCATTTAAAGCTGAATATTCTAAAACTGGTAGAGCCAGCTGCAAAGGATGTAAAACTAAGATTGACCAGAATGAATTGCGTATTGCTGTTATGGTACAGGTAGGACGCTATTTCAATGAGGATATCAATTAGTTTTATAAGGTCCGATAGACATTCAAATATAACGGACAACACCCTTTAACATTAATTAATAGTTTTAAATATTTTCCCAACTTTGTATGATGAGTTGAGGATTGTCATATTAACATTTTCAGTTGCTAATTTTTTTTTTTACCATTTATTGTAAACAACAAACTACAAAAATACAACAATCCTACATACAATTTTAATACATGGTCGTCTTTCTACTTGACATGTTTCAACTAGTATAATCCTAAATACTTAACTAAATTATGAAAAATATATGTAATTGAAATAGAAAACCCCATAAACACACATTAGAAAATCGATAGACGCATCAAATTTCGACATAAATATGTAGAGATACATAGGTATTTAGATTTTTTTAGAAATATGAGTTAATTTTCGACCTTATAAAAGCAGCATTGTTCGTAACCTAAGAAACTTTTCCGGGTAAAATATTTAAAGACTTGAATATTATTTTTAAATCGATTTATTAAATAAAAAACATTTGTTACATATGTATACTATACTAGTTTTTTACCCGCTACTTCGTTAGCGGAGCAATTCAACCAAACATTCAAATTTAATGTATTGAAGCACGTATTTGAAGAATAGCTGAATGTTACAGAAAGTACTATGTATCATTCACTTTTATGTAAATTCCAAATTCACAACCAAACGGTACCATAAATATAAAGAAAAAATCACCTTTTGCTATATTCCTAACCAACCCCTGAAGAATATAGCATATAGATTTATTAAAATCAGACTCAGATGAAAAATACTATTAAGTATCTTTTAGATTGAACTCTACTATACTTAGATAAGCCAAATAAATTTTAAAAAAGGAATCATCATATCGTGTGGTTTTACGAGGACGTCCTCCAGAATGCCCCGGTGATATACGACCAGTCTGCAAAAACGTTGGAATTAGCCGGGAAATAACTGATGTGTCAATTGAATGTTGTTTATATAATTCATGCCGTGATAAGCCCGCCTTCCAGTCTTCAATAAATTTAATTTTAAATTCACTGGAGTACTTGTTCCTTGCCATCCATTGTTTTTTCACAATAAACTGTACAGAACTTAAATTATACAGACTACGCCTTCCTTTATTTTTATCTTCTGGAATTTTTGAATGCATCCATTGTGAGTGCCGTTAACTGACATTGCAACTATGCAGTAGCATAGTCAAATTTTTAAACATCTTATAAGGGGGTGCTTTTGTTTTGTCCGTCGCGTTTTGTGCTTTTGTATGTTTTATCATTTTAAATTAGTTGTTCATACAATTATCCTTTCCTAAATGAACACAATATGAACATTAACAATATAAGTTAATAAAATATATACAAAATACCTACATCACAAAAAAACCTTTTTTATCCAAAAAATTATGATATGAAAAAAATCCATTGAGGGGGTGCTTTAGATATGGCCAATACTGTACATATGGTAAATTAAACTTTTTTGTTTTCATTGTTTAAAAAACTCAAAAAGTATACAAATAAATTGATTTTGCTGATTTTAAATACTAACAATTTCGAGAGTATATGCTTCGAGCTTCGTACATGTACCCAGAACGACAAATATTTTTTATATGTATAGGAATCAAGAATATTTTAACTTTTTGGGATTTGGTTGGTATTCTGATCTTTCTAATTTGTTTTGGTGAAGTGTCCACGAATTACCATTACATCTTATTTGTATATTCTTATCTTACGAAGATATATTTACAACATAATGTTGTCCATTGTTTAAGCCAAAATGAAAATTACAGCCAGAAGATAGATACTACGTTAAATCTCTGGTTTTTAAGTCTCAGGGAATCTCTCGTTCTAACTTTTAAGTATTCTATCTGAAAATCAAAAATACTATTAGATGAATAACATTAAAATTTATTCCGACTTTATTACGTACTCAAAAACAGAAGTTTTCTTAGTTTGATAAATAAATCTACACCAAGATATGCAAAATAGTTTAATATATGTAGCATTAAAAGCGGGCATGACTTAATCTTTGGGGATCTACATTCACTCTATTATTCAAAATTATTTTGCTCTTTAGAAAATTTTCTGACCTTCAGCATTAGAATTCAGAAAAAGGGATGAAAAGATTATATTTATTAATTTTGCTTTTACTATATTTTTTCGTCCATAAAGGTTATAGTTTTTTTGATAATCTCTTTCCATAAATATGAATCTAATATAAATTTATACCATTTCAATTTGTCTAATCCCAATAAACCAAACGATATTAAAACGATATCGAAACGATATCATATAGATGATATAAACTATCATATATGATATCGTTTGCGTGTCATAAACGATAGTTTTTCCGGACTAAATTGTACCGTTCCTTATAATATCGTTTTTCCAGGCAATTATGATATCGTTTTCGCTATCATAATTTCCAATAAAAACGATAGCAAAATCGCCATGCTACAGATTTTATTCTAAATGCTAAAATTATATATTTTTTATCTGAAATATGTATGTATCTAATACATATTCCGTTAAAATAAGACAAAAACCTAAATGAAAAGGAAACATAACAAATCATATTTTTCATCTCATTCATATTGCGTTTGCATATTTTGTTGCAAATATTTGAAAATTTTAAATATTGCATACAAGAGAATTCACCATAAAACTGAAAAAAAGATTGGACTGTTAATTACCTACAATTTAAATGATTTGATATTAATTTTGTCTTCATATTTCTGGTGTTGTTTGAAATTTTTTAATTTAAATTATTTTTCTGTTTGAAGTTTTTTTCAAATGTTTGTCGTTTTTTTATTTATTTTATTGGAAGAAAAATATTTTAAAACGATATTTTGATAATATAGTTTTCAATAATAAAATATGATATTATAATCGTCCCCATAAAATAATACCGTTTTTACTATCATATCATTTTCTGGTTTATTGGGATGGTAAATTGTGTAAAAAACTATGTTTGAAAATAAAATTAGTATTATAAACATGAACATTTTCTGGTGTAGTCTCAAGGACTTATTGATAAACAATTTTTAAATTTATCAAAGTTTTATAAATCAAATTTTGTATGGAAATTTTTGTTTTATAAACCTTGATAAATTTAAAAAAATGTTCATGAATATGGAGATAAGGGTTGGGTTTAGACTACTGAACTGTAGTCGAACAACCTGGGTTCGGGTTTCAGTGGAGGCAAAACAATTTTATTAAAAAATAATTAAAATAAAGTTGTTAAAATAGAATAGCATAAATGATTTTCAAAAAAGTAACAAAATATGTGTACTGACGTTTACCACTTACTATTTGAGTTCCGAGTAGCATCTTGTGGGTTCTTTTTTGTATTGTTGGAAGGATATTTTATCTTTATTAAATTTTTAATTTGAATAAATAATATCAAATATCCGGTTTTACCAACGTTTTGTGTTCTTTTTTTCCCTCGTATGGAAATAATTGTCATCAATTTTCATATTAATTATCAGTAAAAAGTACAAAAAAATATTCTTGGTCTGTTTATTTAAAAACAAAATTTTAATAAAAAAAGTACCATAAAATTTTAAAAAACCATTTCTGCTCATTATTGTTTTGGAATTGAAGAATTAAAAATTGTATTTCTATGTTTATTAATTTAGTAAATATTAAGGTTAACAAAGGGTTATACTGGTACTATTTTTACCCGTATTATCCACCTAGAATATCGAATTTCCAAAAATTACCGGACACCTGTCGGCTCTTTTTTTTTGATTAAAGGTGGACACAATTAAAACTTTATTTCTATGTTTATTGGTTTTGGAGATATAGAGGTGCAGGTTTTACCCGATTTTCCCGTTTTATCGCCCTTCTTAGTGGATCTATATGATTTAGGACGAACCTATTACCCGAATAAATATATAAATTAATAAATAAGAGTAATATATTAAATAATATAACAGATCTTACAATATTGTCAGAAAAAGTCTGACAACCGTGAGAAGTTACAATTTTTGTCTTGCAACGTTGTCAGAAAAAGCATTGGCAGTACATTGCACAGTGGTTTAGAAACGTTTTTTTTGGAAATAATTCGGTTCTCGGGAACTATTGGAAATATCACAACAACAAATTCACAAGGTTGGATGGAGCTGAGGTGTTTTCGAGTTGAATTGCAGTTTTCAGCTTCAGCGAGGGGACGGAGGGGTGGCGCCTCAAATTTGGTTACATCGGGTCTCAGATCGCCAAAAATCCATTAATGATCCAAATGAGATGAAATTTAAAATATAAACAGCCCAATTATAAAAAAAAAATTCCTCGGCAGTTTTTTCCCTTTTCCCATATTTCCTATTCAAATTCAATGTTAAAAATAAGAAAAGGGAAAAACTCCCGGGGAATTTTTTTTCACAATTGGGCTTAAATAGTCCTTCAAAGGATCTACAAAAAATTGTGTAGGTTATCTATTTTTGTTCAAGATATTTAGATTTATTTTTTTTCTTTTATTTCTGCTGGAAAAAATAAAACTCAAAAAATAACTCTTATTTGCATAAAGCGGAAACTAGAAAAAAACTCAAACATAAAAATTACACATGCGAGTGTTGTTTTTGTTTTTGCATGTTTTTTTACTAATACATTCTCACCACTTAGGTTTTTGACAACAGAGTTTCCGCTCCATGTGTATTATCTATGGTTAAGGCTCCTGGTTGAGGTAGCAATAAAAGTGTAAAAAAATAAAATCTACAGGCAAAAATATACATTACTAGCTGAACCCGGTCCGCGTTGCTGGCCCTTAGAAAACATCTGTTTTATATGGTATCTCGATCTGGATTTTAATATACAGTGTCGGGCAAAGTCGGTCATCCAACCTTCAATGTTAATACATGTAGGAGTCCGGCTGGTTCAAAAATACATGTCGGAGTCCGCTGAATTCAAAAATTCAATAGGATAATTGACGGCTTGTTGTTCGTTCATTACTGTGTCAATTTATTTGTATTTTATTGTTTCGCCAGTCAGTTTCAATTGTATTTGCTTCTTGAGCTTGTTAACATCATAATTTGTTGGTGCCGAAATTGCATGTTCCCACAGCCAATCCGAATTTTTGTAGTTGGTTGTAAGACTTGAGAATACCTTGTCGACAACGGCATCAGCTGTATTTCGACAAAAAGTAGGTTAGGTTAGGTTATGAAGGCAGCCAGTGTTAACCAGCTCACTTGGGTCCATAAATTGGTCCCTTTGTGATACCCTAAAGATCATGATCAGGTCCTCAAGAGGTCCTTCACATGTCGGAAATGGGTTCAGTGCCGAACCAATCTGACGCACGGATGAACGAGTCTATCTTCCTGACATCCACATTAGATAGATCCGCTAAGCCATGCAAGAGAGGACTGCCAATTGTAGCAGACCGAGCATCAGATAGAGCTGGGCAAAGACAGAGGAGATGTTCGACCGTTTCCTCCTCTTCTTCATCATGGCAACTTCTACAGAAGTCATTGTATGGAGTGTTCAATCTCCTGGCATGCGCACCAATCAAGCAGTGCCCAGTAAGCACTGATATCAAAGCTCGTAGCCTAGCCCGTGATAGCCCCGTAAGAGACATTGACCTATGTTGGTCAAAAACAGGCCATGTGAGCCTCGATATCGAGCAATTTGTTAAATTAGTCCATCTGAGTTGAGCGGACTCAAATAAGCTACGCTGTATGAGTGATTTACAGCAGGATAGCGGTAGACCGACCATGAGATCTATCTCATCAACTTGTAGTCGAGAGCCTCTTTTGGCCAGTGTATCCGCGATAACATTGCCAGGTACATCAGAGTGACCCGGCACCCAGAATAACTCCAGGTTAGAATGTCTCGCCATCTCGTTAAGAGATACCCGGCATTCATGTACCAATCTGGATGTCGAGTAGACACCAGATAGGGATTTAATAGCAGGCTTACTGTCAGTACAGATTCGGATATTCACACCAAATAGCCTATAGTACATCATCCAGTGAACCGCCCTTTTAATCGCTGAAATTTCAGCTTGAATTACACTACACTGATCATGTAGTCTGAAACACACACCCTTTCGAAAATGGGGAATATAGAAGCCACCCCCCACCCCATTCGCAGACTTTGAGCCATCTGTATAGATGACAAACGTGTCCTCAGAAGAAGATAACTCGTCCACCAACGATACAGAGAAGCGTCTGTCGATAAAGGGTAAGGGAGTGCAATAGTCAATATTGTCAGGAAGATAGTGTGCACCTCCCAAAATGGACGCATGGCCGGTACCAGACCTCCATGCTCCTACAGTGCTTAGCCTAACTGCCGAATTCATGGCTAATTGTTTGGCCATGAGATCAGCCGGTAGCCAGTGCATCATAACGAACAGAGCACGAGATGGAGTGCTCCGTTGCGCACCCGTAATCATTAGTGCAGAGATCCGCAGGATTTTCTCAATCATGCAACAATAGGTGGATTTACTTAGAGCTTTCCACCATACGAGTACACCATACATTAGTATGGGCTTTACCACCATATCAAAAAGCCATTTCGCATTCCTAGGGCTTATTCCCCAGGTATTTCCAATAGCCCTTCTACAGGCATAAATAGCGATAGCCGCCTTGGACGCTCTCGCATGGATATTCTGGCTCCAGGATAGTTTGGAGTCTAGAATAATTCCCAGATACTTCGCACTATCAGAGAGCTTAAGTTCCACTCCGTTGAGGCGTGGAAGTGGGAACAAGGGGATTTTGTACCTTCTTGAAAAAAGAACAAGCTCCGTTTTCCCAGGATTCACACCGAGTCCACTAGCAGTACACCACTGGCTTAGTGTGCTAAGTGAAGTTTGTAGGCATAGTGATAATGTTTCAAGATGTTTCCCAGAAACGGCTACAGCAACATCATCAGCATATGCAACAGTTTTGCACATCATGGAGTCTAATTTCATGAGCAGTATATTAATGGCAAGATTCCACAAGAGTGGCGACAGAACCCCGCCCTGTGGAGTGCCCCGATTCGCTAATCTAAAAATAGTAGCAGTCCCCATAGAAGAAATGATGACCCTATTGGTCAGAAGTCTACCTATGAAGCAGATAATAGATTGATCTATATCCAGGCTACCTAGAGCCGAAAGAATCGTCTCTGGCGTCACATTGTTGAAGGCCCCTTCAATATCCAAGAAGGCCACCAATGCAAATTCCTTGTGCTCGAGTGATTTCTCTACAAAACCCACAAGCGAATGCAGAGCCGTCTCAACAGATCTGCCCTTCATATAGGCATGCTGAGACAAAGAAAGTCGGTCAGGGTCAATCGATGAGCGCAGGTGCAGATCGATTAACCTTTCCATGGTCTTCAAGAGAAAGGATGATAGACTAATAGGCCTAAAGTCCTTTGGTCTAGTATGAGTAGCCTTCCCTCCCTTGGGAATGAAGGCTACATTACATCTGGTCCAGGACTCCGGAATATAGGACCAAGCTAAGCAGGCCGAATATATAGGGGTCAACCAGGGTATGACTAAATCCTCATTCCTTTGCAAATCAGCCGGAATGATGCCATCAGGACCCGGAGATTTATATGGGTCAAAGCTACGCAGTGCCCATTTCAGTCTGTCCTCATTTATGAGAATTGAGACTTCAAGGGGCTCAGCAGAGTATGCCACAGTGTTACCCTCTGATAGGGGGACACTGCCAGGAAAGTGAGCGTCCATCAAGACCTCTAGGGTTTCTTTCCCGCTGGTAGTCCAGCTGTCACTCGATGTCTGAATGTAACTCGGGACAGCGGTTGAAGAAGACAAGATTCTGCGCAAGCGGCTCGTCTCAGAGGATCCTTCCACGCCGCTACAGAAGGACCTCCATGATTTGCGCTTTGCGTTCCTTACCAGATTCTTGAATTTATTCACAGAGGACTTGTAGACAGACCAGTTGCCCAGTCTTTTTGCCTCGTTGAAAAGTCTGCGACACTCTCTACGAGTGTTCGCAATCTCGGAAGTCCACCAAGGTGGTTTTTTCCTACCTCTGCAGATACTAGGTCTACATGAATCTGAAATCGCTCTGTCGAACGCATTTGTCAAGTCGTTGACCGCAATTTCGATGTCCTCACGATCCCTTATGATCGGAGGGTCGGAAAGAAGGCGAGAGAGTATTGCATGTTGCCCAACCCAATCAGTCCTTCTCCTGTTACGGATGGGCATGGCCCCCTTTTCACGAACTTCAATAACAAAGTCTATGTACATATGATCAGAGAACGAGCAGTCATTCGATACCCTCCATTCCCTGATAAGAGCTGAGTGCCTAGAACTAACTAGCGTTAAATCAAGAACTTCCCTTCTGTTAGTAACTACAAAGGTCGGTTCTGAACCAGTATTGACTATGTCTATGTTATTGCAAAGAATGAATTCGAAAATTGACTCACCCCTCGCGTTTGTATCCGAGCTGCCCCATACAACGTGATGTGCATTGGCATCGGCTCCAATAATGACCGGCAGATTCTTTACTCCTGCCCTATCAACAATGTCGCGGACCTTTGTATTTGGTGGTGGGTCGCTGTGGTCATGTGCCATATAGCTTGAGATCACCAGTATAGTACCTACACCGGTTTCCCAGGCCGCTACCACAGTATCTTCATCGCTGTAATCAGAAAGAATGAAGATATTGAGATTATTGCTGGCTACTATACATGATCTGATGTTACCTGAGCCTTTCATGTATAGTAGCTTATAGCCTTTGGCACCTAGTCCGCGAACCCCTTCACGATAGATCCAGGGTTCTTGGATGAGTGCGAGCTCCTCCCCTCTCTCAGACATCCGGAGGAGCAGTGCAGCCGAAGCTGCCTTGGAATGGTGAAGGTTAATTTGGGTTACCTTCACCATCTCCATTCTTGGGAACGATTGTGACGTTGACGTCCTCTTGGTCCGAATCCAAGAGGGCGTCCTCATCAACTACGTCGTCCAATGGCCCAAAAAATTCACCCACCAGTTCAGAGTTGGAGTGGGTGTCTTCTTGAGCAATAGAACTCGCAGTCTCATCGCAAGACATCTCCTCGGGGATAGGTTCATTGCCATCCTGAACTGGTTTGTCCTTATCGTCCCCTCGGTATACTCTGAGAAAGATCGACTCGAAGCCGTAGTAGACCTTTCCCAGGTTTTTCCGAAGAGGCGCTAAGGACTCCTGGTTCATGATGACAGTGATCCTTCTGTATCCGCCTTCGGATTCGGAGACCCTGGCAACCATCCAGTCATGTGTAGGGATGTCAGGATTTCCGATCCGAAGGAGTTCCAGAATTTCCTCCGGTTTCGACGGTTCGTCAGGAACTCGGGCAGTGGACCTAGGCCGGCGTGGTATCTCGTCAACAGAGACCACGTCCAGTCTAGCTCCTTCCCAAAGGCCATCCAACAGAGCGACCGCCTGCTTAAAAAGCATGGCAGATCGCTCGTTTGAACAAGCCATCAGTTTAACCCGACCTCGATACCATCCGGCATCGTCACACTGAGGGGGGGGTCCCGGGTTCTCTTTGAGAACTCGCCAGAACACTCCCATCAGCTTTCTGCGCACCATGTCCCAGTTTGCATGGGATATGGAGCAATCAGAGTCGCTCCGATCGATGACAGCACGAACAAGATGGCCTTTGGCCACCTCGCTGAAGGATCTGTCAAACGATCTTTGGGGCTTAGGACGTTTCGTCACGGGCTGCTGACTCTGCGCTTGCGTCTCCTCCTCGGAACGTTGCCGTTTAGGCGCGTCCTTAGACGTAAGAGGTGGATCCTGCAGGTCAGCTAGGATGGTCCTTGCCCAATTTAGCGATGATAAATCATCGGATGAGAGGGACTCGGCAGGTTTTTTGCCTAGCCGGTCCATGAATTTCTCGGCGGCACGCCGTCTCAAAAAGGCCCTTCTGGCTGGAGTTACGTGCCTGGTGGGGTTTTTATCGCCCTGTTGGGCAGAGGGCACAGCTTGGGAACCCGAAATCTTGTTCGCAGTTCCTTTACTGGCGGGGAGAGGTGTAGCTTGGGTACCCGAAATCTTGTTCGCAGTTCCCTTGCACACAATAGGCACTGGGTTAGCTGCAGCCTGAGTTACCAAGCTAGCAGCTCCCGAAACAGGGGTTTCTACCGATCCTCTGTCGGTACGGGCCAGGGCAGCCTTCGAGGTGCTTGGGTTGCAGAGGACCCAAAGGATCCAAAAACGGACTGTTCTGTCAAGAAGGCCCAATCTCAGTGAAAGGGAAAACCTGACAGAAACAACAGGTAGCCGCCCCATAGGGGATATACAGACGCTACCTGTCAAAGGGAAGGGTAGTTCTTAGTTCGTGCTCACCATGAGCCCCTCTGGTATGGGTATCCCTGCCAGCACGGCCTGCATGGTTCCTTGCACTTAAGCCTCTGCATCGCGTCAAGATGACTACCCATCGCAGAGGTCGACAAAAAGTAAAAAAAGTAAAAAATGTTTAAGTTGCAAAATATTGGCAGAGATGTTGCAATTATTGATCAAATTTGTACCAAAATAGCATAAATTTGATATTACTCTTTCCTTTTCAATTTTTCCACCACAAACTGCTGAGTGAAGTTAGAGTTAGTAAAAGGATATAACATTTAAAATTATTAAGTTACCAAAGTGTAAGAACTGAACAATAGGTAATTTTTCGTTATTCGAATGCTACTTCATATTTTACTAGTTGACCGCCCCGCTTCGCTCGGTAGCAAGGAGGCAATATATTCAAAATTTACATTTCCGAACTTTTGAATTTTTTCCTTTACAAACCATCTCCTTTATTATTCTAATGGGACACATATGATCCTGAATGAGTAAGAATATGCAAACAGTTTATTTAGTGGTGTGTACTTATTCCTTCTAATGGTACTTTTAAAATTTCTATAACAATGGGCCTAGGAACATGCAATTCAGGATATATGGTCCTAAGTGAGTGAAAATTCAAGCGAGAGACTTTTTATACCCTTCACCTTCGTAAGAAGGGTATATATGTATAAGTTTGTCATTCCGTTTGTAATTTCCACAATATAATATCCCGACCCTATAAAGTTCTGGATCCTTATAAATAGCGGAGTCGATTAAGCCATTTCCGTCTGTCTGTCTGTTGAAATCAATTTTCTGAAGACCCCAAATAACTTACAAACTTGATTCATACATCAATATATGAGGAATTCTTCCGGCTCGGTTTTTTCATTAGCGAATTTAAAAAAAAATTTCGAAAAAAATTTTTTGAAAACAATTTAGAAAAATTATTATTTTTTAAATTTAGAAAAACAATTTTGAAAAAAAATTTTTTTTATATTTTGAAAAACAATTTTGAAGAAAATAATTTTGTTTACCTAAAAATATTTAAAATGTTTATTTTAAAGTATAATTTGGTGAAGGGTATATAAGATTCTGAAGAGCCGAATATAGCTCTCTTACTTGTTGTTCTATATTCGAATGGTACTTTTGGTAATTTCTGCACCAAAGTACCAAGAAACATGAAATAGGCTTTTATTCGAATGGTGCCTTTTGTATTTTAAATTAAGATTCTAAATTAAACGATTATATCCTTGAATAAATAAGAAATCACAGAGGGGTAACTAATTTTTCCTCCTTCTAATGGTAAATTTTTAATTTATTTAAACAATGAACATAGAAATATAATAGGATGCAAAATGTTCTTGAGTAAGTGGAATCCACAATTTTGGAACTTTTTTTATTGCAATTTAATGTTTAGAATATTTTTTAAATAATTAACTTAGAATCATGAAATTAAACACACTTGATATGGAATAAGTTACAATACTCAAAGTCCCCTTATGTTAGATTTAGATTTTTTCATTACAATAAGTAAACACTATATTATAGACATATTATCCTAGACGAGTAATAATTCCCATATACCCTTCACCATGAGTGACATTCCGTTTGTAATTTCTAAGTTTTTCATTTGCGACCCAATAAAGTGTATGCAGTTGCGAATACGAAAATGGCATTACCACTAAGAGCTAGTTTTTGGGATAAAGAAAATCTACATTCTTCCTTTAAACCTAGATTAAACTAAAAATTGTGTTTCTCACTTATTGTTTACTTACTATATAATCTAGGTTTAACTGAGCACCATTGGTGAGTTAAAAAAAAAACTAAGTAAAAATGCCAAAGCACAAACAGATGAAAAATAAAATAAACAATTCAGCACAGCAGCTCTTTGTTTTGATTTACTTTATTAACGTCAATATAATTTTTAATATATATTTTACATACTTTAATGTCACTTTTTCTTTTACAATGTTAAAATTTACAAAAAAGTTATATACGCGGTTGCTTTTTCTTATAAAATTTAAAGTATTGCCATATTTATATGAACAATTTTGGGGAATGCATATGTGATTTGACTGAAAAGTATGGCAATGCTAACAAAATTAATCCATTAGTGAGAAACACAATCATTGGTTAAATCCCGGCTAAATATGTTTCAGGTTTAATATAACAGCGTGTTAAGCTAAGTTTAACTGACAAGTAAGAAACTAGCCCTAAGACATTTTTTGCAACGGCAAAAAATAGAGGTTGTCTCGGATTTTTGCTCATATCTCCGTTATTTATGGGCGGATTTTGCTGATTTTGAATAGGAAACTTTTTGAAAGCATGTCTGACAGAATTATTGAGGATTTGGATCCCGAAGATATCTGGGGTCTTCAGAAAATTGATTTCAACAGACGGACAGACAGACGGACATGGCTAAATCGACTCCGCTATCTATATGGATTCAGAATATATGTACTTAATAGGGTCGGACAATTATATTGTGGAAATTACAAACGGAATGACAAATTTATATATACCCTTCTCACGAAGGTGTAGTGTATAATTACATAAATATAGTATACAAGATAACGAATTGAAGTGGTTCCAGTCATATCTGAATAATCGTAGACAAAAGTGAATAATGTGAAATCAAACGAAATAGCAAATGACTTTGGGGTACCTCAGGGATCAACGATATGCCAAAATCATTAGAAAAATCAGAAATTGTAATGTATGCGGACGATACCCTAATATTTACAGAAGCTGAATCAGGAAATATGCAACTACAATCTAACAATCGATATAACTAATACTAACAAATGGTTAAAAACTAATAAATTTTAATTAAATGAAAATAAAACTAAGCTTATGGAAATAAATATGGACAGTAACATAACTTTTAAAATTAATAATGTGATAATAGAAAATGTAAGTAATATAAAATAACTAGGTTTTCTAATAGATAAGGACTTAAAACTAAAATAACACATTGAATATATTTGTTAAAAAAATTGGAAAGAAAATTGGATTTTTCAAAAGGCTACGAAATAAAGTTTCAATTAATACAGCTATTAACATATACTGTTGTTAAACCACAGATTAAATACGGGTCACGGTTTTATACACATGCTGTTCAGATGTACATATTGATAGACTACAAAAATTACAAAATAAGGCGATGCGTGCAATATTAAGATGTAATAGATACACACCGATAAATAACATGTTAAGCACTCTTAAATGGCTTAATATAAAACAGCGTTTAAATCTATACAAGATAAATTTAATACAAAAAATGAAAATCGGAAAAGCGGCAGAATATCTGAAAGAACAATTAATATATGTTGGTGGAATTCAAAGGATTGTTCAAGACTTTCGACTACAACGTGCAGATAATAACAATTCGAAAAAATAAAGGTTAAAAACTATATAATATGATGCCAAATAGTGTAAAAAACGAAACAAACAATATAAAACTGAACAAATGCATGAAATGTGTTGAATAATGGAAGTAAAAATGCATGAAATGTGTTGAATAATGGAAGTAAAATAATATTCTATACACAGAAAAAAAAATTCATAATTGGAATGAATTTTTTAATAAATATTATTAATCGAACATGACTTTTTTTTCCCAAACTTTTTTCATTCAGAATAAGAACATGTTCATAAATATTATGAAAGTGTACATGACGGAGATTTTTGCTTTTTTTACGCAAAATTTGTTGATATTTTATGATAAATTGCATTAAAATTGCATTATGTAATTATCTAGTTAAAGTATTTTTGTATACTATCCCTATATTGACCAATCATTTAAAATGAATAAACAAAATCTGAAACTTAAAAAATATCATTAAACATAATTAAACATACATTAACATTAAAGCATTTCATCTGGTTCAGAAAATGCAGTCAATTTCGCGCATATTTTATCATTTTGTAGCTGAAAATCATAAAAAAATCAAAAATTTTCCAAGGAAAATTTCAAACATTTTTGAACAACATAAAAATATAAATGAAATTGTAATAATATTTTCCAAGTATTCTAGATTTAATTTGAAAACATAAAATATGAAAAAAATCATACAATTTAAGAAATTATTTATAAATGTTATGAATTGAAATCAAATCATACTATTTATGTTGAAACTTTTTTCTGTGTGAGGTTTGGGAATAAACAATATCGCATTTCCCAAAATTTCATTAATAGTTAATGCATGCAAATTATAAATAATAAATAATAATTTTTATATCAATGCTCGCTGCAAATCCAATGGTCTCTAATTATATCTATAATATTAATTTTTCTTATAAATATAAAAAAAACATTTATAAACCTTTACTGTTTAACTAGCAAGCTGGTTATTTATTTTTGAGCCGAATACTACTTTAGTTTGGGCTGTTCAACCGTACAGCTCAGTTGGGTTCATTCAGAGTCGAATACTTATTATACATTACTTATAATACATTATGTATTTTGGTAGACTTCAAGATTCAATCCCATAGCAGAAATATTGCTGAAATTCAATGCGTGCTTGTGAACTTGATATGATTTGAAACAATATTGTCTAAATTTTTAGTCCTTGCATTCTCTTTGGCCTAGCATTGATAATTAATATTGTAGAAAATTATCATGTTGATGTCGACATATGGGCAATTCCACGAGAATGACAACCACGACTAAAAAAACAAAAACCCATGAAACTTTTTTTCAAGATGATTTGAATAGAAGAAAATACTAAAATGTTGCTATGTTAAAGTATTTAGAACTTGTTACAATATTTTAAGTGCAAAAATAGTAGTTTAAACTGACTATATTTTAATTTGTTAACTTAATTGATATGTTTTAGGCTAAAATTGTGGCGAAAACTATGCTCCCAATTAGCATGTAGTATGATATGAATTTGACTCTGATTGTTATTTTGCTATTATCAAATTGTTTATTGAAACCGAATTTGTATTTTCTCTTTATATTTTTAGTTTTCCTATACATATATTTACAGAATATATACTGTTTTATTTATTATAAAATAATCCAAAGATTGTTTTATTTTATTGTAAAGGAAAAATATTTGGTTTAGTGTATGAAATTAAAAGAAAATACTAAGCCTCTGATGATTCGCATAATTCTAATGTACCCTTATTTTGATCGATATTTTGGACAACAATGTTCCGAAAGAACTTATTATTTGTTTTAAAATATAGTACCCTCTGAATGGAACATAAATACCAATTTATCTTTCAGATACTCTTATTTTTTGCAAAATATATTCCACTCTATAGGCGTAAAAACGTTGTTCACTATTTATTACATGATTAGTGATGAAACATTTATTCACTACCAAATTATTCACTGTATTTAAATTTAGTGGTAGTGAACAAATCTGCACTACACTCAAATAGTGTAAAATTATAAATTTGTTTACAAAATTATAAATTTGTTTACAAAACTTTCAAAAGTTGGATTTTTAATATGTATTACGGCTCAACTTTTAAATTAGTGCCTACAATATAAAAACTTTTAAGTTCATCTTTCAATTTAGTGATTTCTTGAAATGAACACTAAATTTGATAGTGTAATCAAATTTAAAGGGAACATTTTAATGTTAATTTTAGTGAAAGTTGTTCAATACCAACTTCAACACTATAGTTTTAGCGAAGTTGGTATTTTGCCATTCATGACTAAAAACCAAGGTTGGCAAGCGATACCGTTTAAAATTGAGTATCGGTATTGATACCGATACCGAAACAATTATTTCGGTAAAATATCGGTTTTAAATTTAAATCAATACCGGTATCATTCCGACATTATAATTAAATTTTGCAAAAGTAGTTAAAAAATTTAATAATTTTGCTGCTAGTGGAAAATAGTATTTGAACCTTGACGCCAGGGATGGAAAAATTATTACGAACGTACTTTTTTGATACTATTCATTTGATGTTCAATAGTACCTTGATACACCCAAGACTTATTTGATACTCTCAAAATATCTTCAGTGTTTTATATAACAGTACTGACAATGATTATTTAATTTGTATATTTAAATTTAATGTTCTTAATTTTAAAATTCCAAGTATATATTGGTAATTCCGAAATATGCATCTATCATTGAAAATTTCAGAATATGCTTGTATTTTTACGTCGGCATTATATAAATACTAATTAAAAAAATATTTAAATATTTAATACTAGCTGACCCGGTGCGCTTCGCCACCCCAAATGGATGAAAGAAATAGTACTATTAAGTCTCCTTTTGCGAATTAATGCTAATTCGGGATAACATGCCTCTAGTTTCATGTTTATTGAATCATTGTATTGTGGCTTCTGGCTCATTCGAAACGTATTATTATAGTAAAAAAGTACCATTTAGACCTGGGTTCATTATTATAGAAAATGCTAAAGAAATGTACCACTAAAGTCACCTTTTGTGAATTCTAACTCATTCCGAATCATTGTGTGCTTACTTTTGAATTTTTAGGTTTGTTATTATAAAATAGTCAACAAGTATTATTAATTGGAAAAAAGTACCTGTGAGTCCCTTTTTTAGATTCTTACTCGGTCAGGATCATATACCATTCGAAGAACGAAAAAATACAAATTATTTTTGTATCCTCAATGACATATAGATGGCTTAGTGACTTTGTTTCTTTACTCAGAAGCATATCAGTAAAATAATTTAATATAATAAAAAGTACCATTAGAGGAAAAAGTCCCAATTTTCCAAACTTGAACCACCGTCAAGTTTTAAATCAAAGTAATTTCCTTGTTCTAAGTTCAATATATTAGAAAATTCAAAAAGTACTATTTGGAGAACGAAAAAATACTTCTTAGTTTGGTTTAGTTCACAATTTTTGGTATCATAATACAATTGAGCACCATATTCTTGATTATTTCTTTACTGAGAAGCATATTAGCCTACTATAATGTATTTAAGCTAAGTAATTTAATATATTAAAAAAGTACCATTAAAAGAAAAAGTACCAATTTTCCTTTATCCTCTTTAACACACGTTAAGTTTAAATTTTAAATTTGTATAGCATTTCCTATATTATCAACTGATTTTGTTTCTATAACACTTAATATTTAATAAATTATCACAAAACCGAACCGATATAAATGTATTTAAAAAGTGCTAATAAGTACCATAAAGTCTCCAATTTAATTTTTATTCACTGAGGAGCATATATTTTATATTTCTAGGTCCATTGTTAAAGAAAATTCAAAATGTACCATTAGAATAATGAAAAAGCGCCATAATGTTCCCAGTTATAGAATCCTACTCGCTCGAGTCCATATAATATTATATTCATATTTCTGGATTTATTATAGAAAATTTAAAAAGTACCATTAGAATAAAGAAAAAGTACCAAGTATTCTCTTTGAATTTTCACTCACTTAGAACAATATGCACTTAATTTGATATTTCTAAATCCATTATTAGAGAAAATTCAAAAAGTAGCTTTATAATATAGAAAAAGTAGCATAAAGGCCCCACTTGTGGATTCCCAATCGGTCGGGATCATATAAGCTTTATTTCACATTTCTAAGTTCATTGGTGAAGAAGATACAAAAAGTATTATTCGAATATAGAAAAAGTTCCATAAAGACTCCCCCTTGAATTATCATTCACTTAGGATCATATATGCTTAATTTCATGTTTCTAATTATATTGTTTAAAAAAGTACCATTATAATAAAGAAAAGGTACCACGAAGTATCCCCTTGATTTTTTACTTACTTTGTACCATATACGCTTAATTTCATATTTATATGTCCATTATTACAGAAAATTCAAAAAGTACCATTAGAAAACAAAAAAAAAAAAAAACCAAAAGGCAGCCACTTGTGGATTCCCACTCACTCGAGTCCATATAAGCTTTATTTCATGTTTCTAGGTTCATTGGTGAAGAAATTTCAAAAAGTACCATTCGAATAAAGAAAAAGTACCAAAAAGTCTCCGCCTAGAATTCTCACTCACCTAGGACCATATATGCTTAATTTCATGTTTCTAAGTCCATTGCTATAGAAAAACCAAAAAAGTACCATTAGAATAAAGAAAAAGTACCATGAAGTATCCAATTGAATTTTTGCTCACTTAGGACTATATACGCCTAATTTCGTATTTCTATGTCCATTATTACAAAAGAATCAAAAAGTACCATTAGAATATAGAAAAAATACCAAAAAGCCCCCTCTTTTGGTTTCCCACTCATTCGGGTCCATATAACCTTTATTTCATGTTTATAGGTTCATTGGTGTAAAAATTACAAAAAGTACCATTCGAATAAAGAAAAAGTACCAAAAAGTCTACCCTCACTCACTTATTACCATATCTGGTTAATTTCATGTTTCTAGGTCCATTATTATAGAAAATTCAAAAAGTACCATAAGTACCACTCTAATAAGGAAAATCTGCGATAAAGTCTCCCCCTAAAATTCTCACTCACTTATTACCATATATGCTTAATTTCATGTTTCTATGCTCATTATTAAAGAAAATTCAAAAAGTACCATTAGAAGAACAAAAAAGTACCTATTGTTCAGTTCTCACATTTTGGTACCTAAATATTATCCCATACTCCTAACTCTAACTTCACTCAGATATATATCAGCTAACTTTAATGTCGATAAGTGAAATAATTTAAAATATTAAAAAAAGTACCATTAGGAAAAAAGTACCAAATCCCCTTTTCCTCCTTGAACATCCCTCAAGTTTGAAAAATTGTTTATGCTTAAAGACATGCATACGATTAAAATCTGTGCTAATGTGCTCAAGAAAATACGTTTTAAAAAAGTACCAAACTGTTTTCCCGGATTTGGACAAATATAAAGCTTTGCAGTCGAGTTCCAAATAGCACTCTGTTAGTTAATTTTTGCATGAATCCAGGTACCAATTTTAAAAATTTATCAAAATTGGCTGAAATGTTAAATAAAAAGTATTTTTCCGCTTTTACCCCCTTTTTGGTATCTTTTTTATCCCCATTGCGGTGTTAAAATTGTATTCAATAAATTGTATTCAAATAAATTTCAGTTTCGTGGTGGGAGCTTAAAATAAAATATTAATATGCCTATGTCAATTTGTAGAAAAACATAGTTTATGAAAAAAGTACCAAAAATAAACACAATTTTTATTCCTTTAAGGGTTCGAATTTCCAAAAAGTGCCAAACTTATATTTGTTATTTTTTTATAAGTAAAGAATATGATTTAAAATTTGTTTGTATGTTGTTTATTGGTTTAAAAGATACATATGGTGCCAAAAAAGTACCAAAATACAGTTTTTACCCGTTTTATCCCCAAAAAAGTCCGAATTTTGAAAAAGTACCAGACACCTGTCAGCTTATTTTTTAAATGGAGTAACATGCAATTTTAAGTTTTTTTGTATCTTTATTAGTTTTGAAGATATAAGGTTACCGGATTTACCGTTTTTTACCCCCTAAACGTTCGAATTTCCAAAAATCCTATCTTATCGGATCGTTTTGGGGAGGGAGGAACCCATAGTTAAAATTTCATGATTCTAGCTTCAGTCGTTTGGGCTGTGCGATGATGAATCATTCAGTCAGTCAGTAACGTTACTCTTTTATATATATTGATTTGTAATTACTTTTGTGATACTAAACTATAAACTTTATAGAATTAATAAATAAAAAAAATTTAATTACAAAGATATCAAATTTTTTTTAAACTTTTTTTGATAGGTTTGATGCATTTAATTTTATAACCGGTATAAATACGAATATATTAGTTTTATACCAGTATATCGATACCGATATAATTTATATACCGTTAGCGATACCGAAAAAACAATACAATTAATACCGATACCATAGATGACAACTAGATAGGTAACTGATAGCCAAAAACCTAAGTCTGTTGTCAAAAACCTTATCCATGAGAATGTATTGCATGTTTTTTGCTATTGTATCAACCGTATGTGTGAAAAGAGATTAATTTTTCCATTGATATTACTCTCTCCTTCCGTTCCATGCGTTTATTCTATGACCGATACCATTATTCGTTTCGGTTGTCAACCTTGCTAAAACCGAGTATATTTATAGTGGATATTTTTTAAACTTTTATATCTTCAACAGTCTGCATTTCATGATGGAAAGCAACCAAATTGGTACCACGAAAAGTGTTTCTTCACTAAACAACATCCTGCCACTGTAGGAGACATTGGAAATTTTGAAAATCTACGATATGAAGATCAAATGAGAGTGCAGAAAGAAGTCGGTAAGTAATAAGTAACATTAAACAAATATATTACGCAGGAGCATTGCTACATATCGAGAGTCCTAACATTAAACATTTATAATTGTATATATATTATTCCTAATTATTGTTATATTATTCCTAATTTACATTATAATTATATATTTCCGAAATTCCCGGGAACTTACTAAAAAATTTATTTTTATTTATTTACAAAATTTAAAAACATAATATATTACACAGGGCAACAAACCAAAATTGTCCAGACTTCAGTAATATTTTGGGAAGAACTATAAAAGTAAAATAATTTAAAAATTTGTATAACTGCCTTCAGTGCCTTCCAAATTATACCTATCTTTTCTGAAAATTGTAAATTTATGCCAAGTTTTCTCCAATCGCATAGCTGCTTTTAAAGAATTTAAACCACTCTTGATGACACAATATGTTCTTAAATATCTTGCAAAGGGAATTTATAGCCCGGACCTCGGTACAGTCACTTTTTCAAAAATTTTTATATAAGTGTCAAATTTCAATTAAAACGGTTCATAACAAAACTTTTATTGCATTTAATTAATTAAATTTTTCCAAAAAATCAGCTACCATTTGTGATTCTCATATTTTTGAAAAAAGTCTTTTATAAGTTTTTTAATTCTTAAAAATTGTGTACATTTTAGAAAAGAGGATACAGTTTCCTACACGTTTACTTTAATTGTGCACATACATATCTCAAACGATTAAAATCTGTGTTAATGTTGTCAAGAAAAAATATGTTTTAAAAATAGTAACACACTGTTTACACGGATTTGGTCCAATATACACCGTGCCACTCGAGTTCCAAGTAATACTCTGTTAGTTGATTTTAGTATGAATCCAGCAAACCAATGTTAAAAAAATTATCAAAATTGGCTTAATAATTTAAAATAAAATGTATTTTACCGTTTTTAGCCATTTTTGGGTGCCTTTTTTTCCCATTGCGGTAGAAAATTTTTATTTAAATAATTTTCAGTATTGTGGGGGGAGCTCATAATAAAATATTATGTGAATTTATAAAAAAACATATTTTATGAAAAAAGTACCAAAAATAAACACAATTTTTATTCTTTAATAGTAAGAATTTCAAAAAAGTACCAAGTTCATATTTGTTATTTTCTGATAAGTAAAGAATGCGATTTAAAATTTGTTTCTATGATTATTGGTTTAAAAAATACATTGGGTGCCAAAAAATTACCAAAATACAGTTTTTACCTTAAAGGTTCGAATTTCTAAAAAGTACCAAATACCTGTCAGCTTTTTTTTTTTTTTTAATGGAGTAACATGCAATTTTAAGTTTTGTTTGTATCTTTTTTTGTTTTGAAGATATTACGTTACCGAATTTACCATTTTTTAAACGTTTCCCTCGTAGTGGATCGTTTTGGGGAGGGAGGAACCTACAGTTAAAATATCATGTTTTTAGCTTCAGTCGTTTGGGCTGCGCGGTGATGAATCAGTCAGCCACTAACGTTATTCATACATATATAGATAATATTAAAATTACTGTTGTACCTTTATATATTTGATAAAATATTAATCAATTTAATTTATAATAAGTTTAAAACATTTTTATAGCCATAAATATTATAAAAGAACATAATTTTGTCATTTTGTTTAAATTTATCAAATTTGGTTTGCCATTATTTGATCATAAGAAATTTTGTAAACATCAAATAATTATTTGCCCAAAAATGAAGAAAATATTTAGTGGTCACACTATGTTCACATTGAGAACACTTCCGATTGATGGCAAATAATTTAGTTTGACTAAAATCAGCTGTTTTCTTGTTTGCCTCTCGAAATTATTTTGTGGTCAGATTATGTCAAATAAATATTTGACAATTTTAGTCAAATGTTTTCCTACCTTAACACTCAACATGAACACACGCGTTTTACTCTAACAACAAAAACTTAAACATATCAACACCTCCTCTATAGCCATGGGAAATTTTATTAAAATCGGGCTATTCGTTTAAAAGTAACAGATTTATTTCCACTTTTTTTATTCCCCCCACTGTGCGTTGTTTTGCATTTTAAGTGACGATATGTAGATAATTTGTGCACTTTTAATATATTCTAGATTTCTTATAGCATTGCTCAATTTTTTCATATATCAATATATGTATATGCATGTATACTGTGTATGTGTATACATATTTTGTCTGTTAAATTTCTTAATATTCTTGAAGGGCATCACATTGGACCCAAACGTTCTCCGGGTACATGTGTGCACATTGTCTGATAACTTTGAGCAAAAATACCAACAAAATGTTTAGCCACCCTCAAGAGTTCACAAAATCAGAAAAGAATCGAATTTCTTTTATGTTCTTTTCATTTATTCCTTACTTGAAAACATATGTATTATGAGGAATTACATTTTTTTTTGCTATATTTTATTAGATAGTTGTTCTACAGTTGTAGCTGGTGTTTCAAAGAAGGGTGGAAAGCGGTCGTCTGCAGAAGCTAATGCGCTTAAAGACTTTGGTGTAGAATATGCCAAGTCAGGACGGGCATCATGTCGTGGTTGTGAACAAAATATACTAAAGGGTCAAGTAAGAATTCGCAAGACGGTTCACGACACTGAAGTTGGAATGAAATATGGAGGACAAGCCTTGTGGCATCACGTTGAGTGCTTTGCTCAATTACGTGGTGAATTGGGATGGTTTGATACCGGTGAAAACTTACCTGGCTTTAAAAGTCTAAAAGATGAAGATAAAGCTGATATTAAGAAGGCATTACCGTAAGTACAATTTTTTTTATGACTGTCCGCCTTTTTTAATCTACATATGCGTCAACTTCATTTTCAGAATTATGAAAATTGAGGATTGTCCTCCAGCAAAGAAAGCAAAAGTAGAGAAATTAGACGAAGAAGATGAACAGTCGACCAAAGAATTGGTCGAAAATATAAAGAAACAGAGCAAAATAATGTTTAAATTTCGAGATCAAATCAAAGAAAATATGAAAAAAGTTGATATAATAGAAATATTGGAGTACAATGATCAAGAGCCAGTAAAAGGTGATTCTGAAAAATTGTTGGACCAAATTGCAGATCTTTTGACATTTGGTGCTATTTTACCTTGTCCCGAGTGCAAAGGTCAACAATTGCTTTTTCAAAAATCGGGATACTTATGTAATGGTCAATTGACCGAATGGACTAAATGTACAAATCTAATTAAAGAACCTAAACGCAAGGCATGTAAAATTCCTAGTGGTTTTAAAGAGCAATATTCTTTTCTAAAATATGTACGTAAGGAGCCACAAGTACGCGCCATCAGATATATTCCACCAAGTGATGCAACAATATCAAAAAGTGTATCAGTTAAGAAAGGCGATGAAGCGGATGGGTAAGTTTATTTTATACTTTATTTGGAAGAAAATAACAGTTTTAAATTGTCTTTTATTAATACAGACCTAAAGTAAAACGAGAACGGCCACCATTGTACAATATGGAATTTTCTTTACTTGGTATCGATAACGATGATAATATTAAGAAACGTATAACTACACTTGGCGCCAAATGTGTGTCTAGTATAACAGATCGAACTACAGCTGTATTATCTACACCTAAAGAGGTTAAACGTATGGGCAGTCGTATTAAAAAGGCAAAAGCTTTAGGACTACATGTAATACCAATAGAGTATCTGGATGCGGTCGAGTCAAATGGTGCTGGCGCCATTAATTTTATAACCAGTATGTCATTGTGTGATTGGGGAACGGATCCTGCTGCTCGAATACGACAAGAGGAAGCTAAAAGTTCTAAATCGAAAAGCATTTACACCAAATCAGTTCCTAAATCAATGACGCTAAAGATCAAAGACGGTCTACCAGTTGATCCAGACAGTGGTTTAGAAGATATTGCACATGTTTACGTGTCTCAAAATAAGGATAAATTTAACGTTATCCTCGGCAAAACTGATATCCAAAGTAACAAGAATTCATATTATAAATTACAACTTTTGGAAAGCGATAATAAAAATAAGTATGATTAATAAACCACACACCAAATATTTATGTATTATGTATTTATGTATATTTTTTTTTTGTTGCAGATATTGGGTGTTCAGATCATGGGGTCGTATTGGAACTACAATTGGAGGAAATAAATTGGAAGACTTTCGAAACCTTATGGATGCAATTAGCTCTTTCAAAGAAATATACTTGGAAAAGTCTGGAAATCATTTCGATAACCGCGCTAATTTTGTTAAGGTGATTAAATCAGTTTCATGTTTTTTTTTTTTTTTTGTACGTCACGATATTTAGAATATCTTGCGGATTTAAGAGCAATACAGGCGCGAAATAATTATCTGACATTGGGTACTCTTAAAATTTTAAACCAATTACAACCAATCACATGTTTTAGATCAGCATATTATTAAAGCAAATGTTTGTCATTTGTAAGTGAAGTGTTATCAGTAAAATACGAAAAAAATATGGTACAGGAGAATTTTTTTAAAGAAAATTTAAAGGTAATTTTTTATAAAACGAGAAGATTTAAATTATAAAAAATAAACAATTTATGTTATTTGTTTAGTTTTTTAGGGATAAACTCATTAAAATGCCACTCACAGAAATTTTATATCTTAGATTAAAAGGTGATTCAATCTGGACGATTGCTCCTAAGGTTAAGTGCAACAAATCCACTATAAATATTTGTTTAAAACATCTAAAGGAATACGGTAAATTAAAGCATCTAAGTCGTACACCTAAAATAATTGATCATGAAAAAAGAGTCTCTTCTAATAAATATATCAGTTCATCTCAAATAGGTCTCAAATTAAAGTGGTGACAAACACCTATAATATTAAATTATTAGCCTGTTTCGTGACAATATTGGCGTTTGCAGAAAAATACATGTTTTTGGACATTGAGTGACAATCGGTTATCTTTAGTGACCAAAAAAATTCACTTTGACCGTATGGACGTCAGAAATATTGAAGGTATACTCGAAAAGAACTTGGCACGCCAGAAATTTTAAAGGAGGAGATATGAAAGAGATATGGGTTTCATTTGGAATTGATAGGTTTTAAAAGAATTCACAAATACGTATACGATAAGTTGATTGAAGTATAATTAATAAAACAATAATGCATGAACTAGTGCTACTTTAATATGAATGGCCCTTGCTACTCAATATGTATGGCCCTAATTGTCGTGCTTTTCTTTATGGAGACCGACGTTCTTGTTTTTGCAATGTTGACATTTATTATGTAGTATTTTAATTCTGCCCTTAAGCGTGGTATATAGAACTTCTCACGAATTTCAATTAATACTGGGGGGTTATTCCCTAATTCGATTCGAAATCGTTTCGAATTACAATGTATTTAGCACACAATTTCGAACATTTTCATAAAATCAACTGAGTTCGTAAATTCCATGGGGTACGATTATAGGTCGCTTGATTGGTTATGTTATACCATTTTGATGTTTTCGTTTTTGGGTAAAAGCTTTATCCTAGTAATCCATTTTTGAAACACCTATTAGTTAAATATGAATTGCAACTCTGGGTTGTTCTCAACACTTCTTGTAGCAGAATTTTCAGATAAACAACAAATGTAGATAGAAATCCAAATGTATAAAAAATAGACATTAATGTACGAAGTACATCCATTTTAGTGGAGTTTTTTTTTAGGATTAAGTAATGTTCTATATAATCGATTTAGTTTTAGTAAAAAAGTAAACTCATCCGTTTCGGTTAACTACCAAATCCCAAGCACTTTTTCAGTTGATAACTCTATATTGACTTTTTCGTTCCATGCTTTATCTTCTTCTTTGGTTGTCAAGTACTTCCCAAGAATTTGACCTACAATTTGATATAAAGAAACCAATTTCTTTGTTAATCAGCACAGTCTAGAAGGTTAACTGACTGTGCTTCATTTAAATTCTTCGGCATTTTTATTTTTTTACAAATTAAACCGAACTTGGGAAACAAGCAGGACCAAATGTCATAATCCATTATGTATATATCTGGATCTACAAATGAGTTACCATTTCTTCAGAGAAAAGGCTGTGCATTTTGATCTTCCTTACGTATTCTTACTTGGTGAAACATTTCCTTTGTATCAGCAGATATTGCTATTCAATTCCACAAAGCACAGTAAGTAATGGTGTCATAAAATCAGGTCCGTTTAACAACATTAATGGGTTGATTATGGATGGCAACCGAACTTCAGTTGCGTTGCCAGCGGGCAACTATAAATTTCTTGTTGCCAATTTGGCAACAGAAATGATAGCTGCCAGTTGCCATCTGTAATATCATTTAGGCAACTGAAGTTCGGTTGTCATCCATAATCGACCCATAACTAAACGTATTTTATTATGTTTATTCAGATTTGTCACGGTAAATATTGGCCGAAACCACACTCTATCCAATACTTCATTTGTGGTTAGTTTTCTGGCATATCCTTTATAAGATTTGAAATTTGTTTGTTTACGGTCTCTTTTTAGATAAGTTCAACTTTAGTTCAAAGCATTTCAATCAATTTAACCATTGTTTTTAACAATTTTAACATTTCATAAACCTACATCATTACTACGTGGCGATCATTTAAAAATTCTGCTTTGAATTGGCTTGGCGTATTATATAAGTATTTATATATTTTTAACTTTTATATTTTAAGGTTTCTGGACGAATGTACCCGATAGATATTGATTATGCTGAAGATGCTAAAATTGATTTGTCTGCCGAACATAATGTCAAGTCAAAATTATCGCAACCTGTCCAAGATATAATTAAACTAATGTTTGATATTGAATCTATGAAAAGAACAATGATGGAATTTGATTTGGATATGGAAAAAATGCCATTAGGCAAATTGAGTCAGAAGCAAATACAGGCAGCCTATAAAGTTTTAACTGAAGTTTATGACCTCATTCAAGGAGGTGGTTCCAATGCAAAGTTTATTGACGCTACTAATCGGTTTTATACTTTAATACCTCACAATTTCGGCACTGAAAGTCCACCATTGCTTGATACCAACGAGCAGGTTGAAAAACTGCGTCAAATGCTGGACTCACTTTTGGAAATTGAGTGTGCTTACAGCCTATTGCAAACTGAGGATTCCAAGGAAGATGTAAATCCGATCGACAAGCACTACGAACAATTAAAGACCAAACTGGAACCGATAGACAGAAACAGCGAAGAATTTTCTCTACTTCAGAAATATGTGCAAAACACTCATGCCGCAACACACAAAATGTACGAATTGGAGGTTGTGGATATTTTCAAAGTGGCCCGTCAAGGAGAAGCTCGTCGTTACAAACCATTCAAAAAATTACACAACCGTCGTTTGCTTTGGCACGGTTCCCGTCTTACCAACTTTGCTGGTATTTTATCTCATGGACTTAAAATAGCCCCACCGGAGGCACCCGTGACTGGTTACATGTTCGGTAAAGGTATTTATTTTGCAGACATGGTTTCAAAGTCTGCAAATTACTGTTGCACAAGCAGTCAGAATTCAACTGGACTTATGTTATTATCGGAGGTTGCACTTGGCGATATGATGGAATGTACTACCGCCAAATATGTTACTAAATTACCAAAAGATAAGCACAGTTGTTTTGGCCATGGACGTACAATGCCAGATCCTAGCGAATCTATCATTCGTGAAGATGGCGTGGAGATACCTTTAGGTAAACCAATTACCAATGATAGTCTTAAATCATCTCTATTGTACAATGAATTTATTGTGTATGATATTGCTCAGGTTAACATTCAATACATGTTCCGTATGAATTTTAAATATAATTATAATTAAAGAATCCCCAAATGTATCAATTATTAAACATTTACTGGATATTATTCTCTTACTACAACATATAAATCTGAATTTGTTTGTTTACTTAATTATTTACAAATGTATCAATTATTAATCATTTACTGGATATTATTCTAATACTTACTACTACTAAGGGCCATTATTACAACTTGACTTTAAGTTCGTAATAGTAAAAGGTAACTTTAAGTAATAGAAAAAGGTTACTTTAAAGTTAACTTTTACTATTGCGAACATAAAGGCAAGTTGTAATAATGGCCCTAAGTATATCATCGCTGCTCATACAAAAGGTGCAATGTGTAATTTTTAAAAATTGTTTTTATTCCACAATCTTGAAAGCTTAATTTATCGTGCATATACTTACTAAACCGTTTTCGAATAGAGATGGTTTAGGAGTTTGCAAATGGAGCTATGTGTAAATCATATAGAAAAAAATAAAAAAGAGTTTAATTAATTTGATTTGAATTTCAATAAAATCGCATCTTGTTCCTGATATTTCAACAAATAAATATCTAGCATATTATAGATCAGACAAATATTTTTTCATAAAATGTGTAATACTTGTTTAGTGTACGCACAATAATAATTACATTATTCTCCTTCCTAATATATTGCAGACAGTATAAATTGATTGGAATGTGAGATTATCAGTATGAATTTGGAAAATGGATAATGGTTTGCAAAAAATAAAATTAATAAAGTTACTGTAGTAAATTATATGCTAAGAGAAGTTTTATGGAAGAAATTAAACACTATTAATGCTCTCCAGAAAATTTCTTAAAATACACATAACAGTTTTTGTATGCGCAGCGACGTTATAAATCTGAATTTGTTTATTTACTTTATATACCCATACAGTGAACTCACGAAAACGTGAATACCCGAAACATGAACGACTTGGAAATGAGAACTCTTTTATTTTTACATTTACTAAAACGTAGTCAAAGTCTAATAACTCTTAAACGTTTTTCGTTTTATTTACGGCATTTATAATTTCGGGTATCCCAGCATTAGAATACATATTTTATGAGAATACATTTTTTAGAGTGCTCTACTTTTGTGTTAAAATTTTTACAATCGTAAACTAATAAATTTGAAAACGTGAACAACCTTGGTAAAAAAATAATTTAAGTTTTCGCGAGTTCACTGTATATACATAAATAATTCCCACTTTGCTTAAATGCTTACTTGTATGTAAGTTTCGTATTGAAAATGTACGTATTGTTTAGTTTTGCCAATAAATATTGTATATTAATAAAAATCTTGCATCTACGATCATTGCCTTATTAAATATCACTTTGTAAGTTTTCTGAAATGGGGTTTAACGGCCTGTATTTCTAGGTTGTTTCCTTTTGACTAGCTAGCAGCTAAATTTAATGGTTGAAGTTTCCAGGGGCTTAACTACTACATACAAATTAAATGCATTTATCAAAACTCGATGTTCGAATTCTTATTTTTAGTGATGCAATATAATAGAATATATGTATGTACTTCAGAATAACAGAAAAATTGATTTGTTTTTGTAAATACGCTTTAACACCGAGCCAACTAACCGACAAACTTGAAATAGTCATATTTTCAACAATAGTTTTATGATACAACTAGCTATTAAACTGCTACTTCGTTAGCGAGGCTAATCAACCAAAGTTTATTGCAAATTGAGTTTAATTTGTTAAAGTACGGATTTGGAAATAAGCTTGTTACAAAAAGTACTATATGGGCAATTCCATATCATCGTACGTGACATTTGTACGCCTATAGAGTGGAATAGATTTTGCAAAAATAAGAGTATCTGAAAAATAAATTGGTCTTTATGTACTATATTTTAAAGAAATAATAAGATCTTTTGAAACATTGTTGTGCAAAATATCGATCGAAATAAGGCTATATCGTACGTGACAAAAAACAAAAGTAATTTTGAGGTACATGTAAAAATATGCAAAAATTTGCGAATTATAGTAAACTAAATATTTTTCCTTTATAATCCCAGCAAAAAATGGTGCTTCCTCGGAAGCAGAAATGTAAGGCAGAGAGCAGTTGCTACTGCTTCCAATTGTTATGAAAGATTACATGATTTTTGTATGGGATTCCTCGCGTAGAAGCTCTGCTTAAGAAATCCGGAATGTGCATTTACGAGCACATGGAAGAATTGATAATATCATGCCTCCGAGGTGCATACTTTAGGCTGATTTTGTAAAAAATCCAGCAATAAAAGTAGTAATTGCTTGACAAATAGTGCTGCCTTTTTCTAATTTCTGCACCACATACAATATTTGCTGAATGTATGCCTTCCAAAAATCAGTATCGTAAGGCAATAATTGAAGAAGCAATAAAGGAAGCTGTTAAAGATGCAGTAGTCATTTTTATTGCTTCCAAATCAAGAATAATTTTTGCTGGGATCCGTCATATTTAAATAAAAATTATCTCTTAATGATTTTATAATAAATAAAATTTAATATCGTACGTGACATACCGTATGTTACAGATTTTTATATTATACTAAAACAATATATATTCTGTAAATATATGTATACAAAAATTAAAAATAAATAGAAAATATATTCGGTTTCAATAAACAATTTGATAATATCAAAAAAACAATCAGAGTAAAATTCATATCATACTACATGCAAATTGGGAGCTTAGTTTTCGCACAATTTTAGCCTAAAACATACCAATTAAGTTTAAAAATTAAACATAGTCAGTTTAAACTATTATTTTTGCACTTAAAATATTGTAAATACTTTCACATAGTAACATTCAGTGTTTTCTCCTATTCAAATGATCTTGAAAAAAAGTTTCAAGAGTTTTTGTTTTTTCAGTCGTTGTTGTCATTCTCATGGAATTGCCCATATGTCATCGCAAACCTGTTTATGTTAAATGTTTCTAGACCAATAAATTTTGAAAATTTAGAAATATAGCCATTCTTTTTCCACTTCCATTAGTAGACATATTTAAAAAAAATTCAGGTTTTTAATTTTTTATTGGTTTACGAAGTCCTTTTTCTAATTCATTCCTTTGTAAACTGATTCGAATAATTTTAAAGTTCTATTAAAGAAAAAGTGTAAGTCATTTTTTGTAAATTCCAACTTCTTTCAGATATATAATTCATGATGTCAGGTTGATTAATAAAGAAAAAACAAAAGGTACCATAAGTAGATCCCTAATTAACCTCTGGAATATAGATGTGTACTTTAATTCTGATAAGTTTATTAATGCAATAAATCGTCTCAGGTACATACTATGTATAATGCAAATGAAGCTAATTGATTTAGAAGAATAAGAAATGTAATAAGAAGAAAGAAGGTGTGCAAGTTAGTCTCTATTGATACATTTTTTATACAACAAAAAACTTTTCTGTTCATAAATCAGGGACACCAGAAAAAACCAGAGTTATGTATGTACAGTACAGTGTTGCCAGGGGTAGCTTGGGAAAAGTTACAACTTTTCTAATTAAAAGTTACGTTTTTTCATAAAAAGTTACATTTACGAATTCTTCCCAAATAAATACTATATATAATAAGGTTTAATAGCATTACTAACAACAATAATTTTGTCCGTATTAAACCGGTTACTATAATCAGAGTCCGAATTACAGCATTCGATATCGAGTAGAACTGATCGTAATTATCTTATTTGAGATTATGGCATTCGATATCGAGCAAGAAATATAGTAAATTTTATTATAATTTCGATATAGAAACCTTTTTTCGATACGATAGCTCATTCGATCACGAATGCGGTAATTCGGCTCGAGCTTTTTATAAGTTTTAGTTGGCTAAATATTATCTACACAACATTCATTAAATTGTAAACTTAATCCCGGTATTCTCCAGCACATAAATCAGGGACTCATGGTAGAGCATAATATAATTTAAATTAGGAAATTGATTTAATAAATCTATTATATCAATTCTCGGGACATTAGTAGGGGTTTCAAACATTTCTGAGCGAAAATATTGCTATAAAGCTGTGTGTTGCTGGACTTGGTATTTTGAAATTTATATAACATTTTGGAGTTTCAACAAAAATATACCGCGATATTTCCCATCATGTCCTCAATTGATTTTTTCTAACTTTTAGCATGACTACTAGGTGTATGAAATGACAGCTACATTAATGACATACGATATTTTCAACAGACTTCTTCAAGTGTCTAAAAACATAGTTATGTGATCCAGTAATACAATTTTTTTATCTGACGAAATATTCCAAATGCACAATATTGGATTACTAAGATCTTTCGCATTTCCAGAGTTTGTCTCAAAATGATCTAGACTTAGGTGGTAATAAATTACAAATAAGTCACACTGTTGTTTAATAGAAACATTCGTCGCATGATATGCATTTAAAGTACTAAAAATGTGTACTCTACTTTTTCAGGGCTGAAAAGTTACGAAAATAAGGTCCAAAAAAGGAAAATTATACATGTTACGTAGAGGGTCGAAAAGTTACGAAAAATGTAACAAATGTAACCAAACGGCATCACTGGTACAGTAGCTTAGGTTTCCAGGCAGCCGCGAAGTGAAGAAGAAGAGCAGCTCACGTGGGTCCAGGCAATAGGTCTCTTTGTGTTACCTGAAAGTATAGAGGCAAAATGAGAAGGACACAGTAGATATGAAAAAAGAGAAGGGGACAGTTAAGATTGAAGAGTGAGAGAAGAGATACGAGAGAGAAAGAGAAAGAAGAGGAGATTATTATTTTGTCACTCCATAGAGATCCCCATATTTGGTCTGGTTAGCCAAATTACTGTTTCTTACAAAGGTATTAATGCACTCAAGCCTCAAATTCGAGAGCTCAGAGACTAGTTAGGGAACGATATCCCAGAAACCTTTAGCGTAGATTTTCCAATGCCGGACAGTGACAAAGAAGATGAAAAATTGTCTCATCCTCCTCCTCGTTTTGACAACTTCTGCAGAAGTCGTTGTAGGGCAAGCCAAGTCTCTTTGCGTGGTTGCCAAAAGTGCAGTGACCGGTAATGACCGCCACCACACCGCTCGTCAAGCCATGAAGATATGTTCGTCCGCGATTCAGTCGGGGCCATATCATTCTGGTAATAATATATGTGGGTTCACAACCCCATCTTGTCTGAACAAGCGCATAGTAGAAGTTACTAATGTGAAGCTTGCATTTGGATAACGGAATCCCACATAGGAAGTCTATGTGTCCGTCAGGCAGCATGGCTCCTTTTTTCGCCAATTCATCAGGAACACAGTTGCCCGTAGTATCTCCGTGTCCACGTACCCACTTCAGTACGACTGTTGAATGTCTCGCCATTATGCGGAATTGAGAAACCAAAATTTCTCACCATGAAGGGCCTAGAAATGCAGTAATCGATATTATCCGGAAGATTTAATCGGGGAAGCGAGAAATGTGGAATCTTGTACTTCCTTGTGAACAGTACAAACTCAGTTTTGCTTGGGTTAACACTCAATCCACTGTCTGTACTCCACCGACTTAGCACACTGAGTGAATATTTCAGCGTGCCCAAGTGAATCCCAGAGACTGCCACTGCGACAACATCCGCGTAGGCGACAGTTTTATAACCCATTAGATCCAGTTTCCTGAGCAGATAACTCCTTGAGGCGTACCCCTAGTGGACATTCTCGTGATCACAACCGTTCCACTTTCGGAACGAGTGAAGTGCTGTCTCAACAGATTTGCCCTTAATGTAGGCATGTTGAGAAGGAGATAATGATCATTGTTCTAAAGACGCCCGTATGTGGATGTCGATAACTCTTTCAAGGGTTTTCAGCAAGAATGATGATAGACTTATTGGTATGAAATTTTTTGCTATGGTGTGTGATGCTTTCCCTCCTTTCAGAATGAATATCACAGTGCATTCGGTCCACCGTTTTGGTATGTACGACCTAGGGATGCCAAATGGGACTGGGTTTTACAAATCCCGGGATTTAGGATTTTAGAAATGTAAATCCCAGGATCCCGGGATTTTTCGAGACTCTGGGATTTTTCGGGACTTCGGAATTTTAGTTTAATGTTAAAAAACATATATTTTCTTTATTGAATCTTTCTTTTTAGAAATTGACAATAAGTATTAAAATCTTAACCTAAACATAATCAAACTCAACAATAAACACTATTTATTTCGTTAATATATTTAAGTAAAAGTATAACAGAGCAAAAACTAATGCATTGTACTAAAATAAATTTGACACAAAAGGAATTTCATATATATGTATTATGAACTTTATAACAAATATATGAAATTCCTTTGACACAAAAGGAATTTCAAATATATGTATTATGAACTTTATAACAAATATGCTATGTTTACAGTAAAAGGATTTTTAGGAAAGCGTACATTACCATTACTATGCCACCAATCGTTGGGCAGTTTAAAAGTTATTTACAATCGAAACTGCACAATTTTTGTCGAAAATTTTTGTTTCCTCCCTATATTAATATTGAAAATAAAATATAAAAGTATTGTTTTATAACAAAAAATTTCCATCTGTCTGTTTAAAGCACGATAGGGCACAAATGAAAGGAGCCAGCTGGCTAGAGTTATCCACAAATATTCTCTTATAAAATTCTGCACAAAATAAGTTCTAAGTACTCATTCATGTTCCCATACATGTCCCCCTCAGAAAATAACTTGAACATTCATAATTGTCTTATAATAATTAATATCGTGATGAAATTGAATAAACAAGTTGTATGTGAAAATAAATCCTTCTACCAACTTTTGTGAGGACCAGTCCATAATAGTATACCACTATATCAGAAAAATATTTTATTGTCAATAAATAATTTGTATATAATAATATTAACATCAATTTCGATATAAATCTTTCATTCATAAATGGTGATAGAAGGCCAAAACTACATATAAGATTCGGGTGGGTATACAAGATTCGGCACAGCCGAATATAACACTCTTACTTGTGTTATATTAATATTATAAATGTATGGAGCTGACGAAAAACATCGTTCATAGTCAACGCGAATTTATTAATAAACTTGTTTATACGTTTGTCAATGCAAGGGAGACCTGCTGCCCCTGATTAAAATTAGTATTCAAATATATCAAAAATCTGGTAATTTTCCGGGATTTGTTAATCCCGAAAAATCCCGGGATTTTTTTTTCACAAATCCCGGGATTCGGGAAATCCCGATCCCGAAAAATCCCTAGTACTACCATACAAGACAGGCATGATAAATAGCTATCAGCCAAGGAGTTACTAGATCTATATTATTTTGTAGGTCAGCGGTATAATGCCATCCGGGCCCGGAGACTTATAAGAGTCAAAACTCCGAATGACCCATTTTATCAAATCCGGTTATTCGGTTAAGAATCACTATCCTTATCTAGTGGTAAATTCCCCGGAAAATGTGTGTCCATGAGTACTTCTAGTGTCTCACGTCCATCAGTGGTCCACCTACCATCCTGTTTTTGAATATAACCTTGAACAGTTGATGTTTTTGACAGGATCTTGCGCAAGCGATTGGTCTCAGAGGAACTTTCGACGCCGCTGCAGAAATTCCTCCAGGACTTACGTTTCGGGGTTCTAGCCTGATTCTTAAATTTGTTCAACATAGACTTATACGGTGATCAGTTGCCTGATCTTTTCGTCTCGTTGAAAAGTTTGCGACAACTACTCCTAGTGTTCGCTATATCCAAAGACCACCACGGAGGTCTTACCTTTCCTCTGCGTGCAGGTTCGTTGTCAAAAACCTAAGTCGTGAGAATGTATTAGTACATAGTTTTGAGGTTGTATTGGTGCCTTTTTAATTTTCACCAGACACAGAGTTCAATAAAAATATTTAAATATTAATTTATTTCAATTTCCTTTTATTTTTAACACCAAAAATTGAAACTCTGTTCTATAAATTAATTCTACCACAGATAAAAGGAGTGTCAAAAATTAATTTTTTCGTTTGAGCAAAATTAACGCGTTTCAGAAATAAAAGTGTATTGCCAAGTATTAAAAAAAATTGCCAAATATTGTGTAGAAGTGTAATAAGGACATTTTTAACAGTCAGTTAAGAAGAAGTTTCTTTTAAAAAAAATAATCTCTGATGTTTCTTTTTATGAAATGATTAACTTTGTGTACACATTTCAAAATATATTAATTGGAATTGATGGTCAAAACAAATTCCAAAAAGTCAAAATTTTCAATTTACATATGATTGATTAAGATCCATATATATTTTTTTAGAGAAAAGATTATGTTCTTCTTTGCACATCTTATCAATAATAGGTTTATTTACTTCCAAAAAAGTCCACTTCTCTGCCACTTGATGTAAAATGTAATAAATTGTTTCCGATGAAAATAGATAAAATATGGAAAAAATTACAAATGTTTTTTCAAGGTAGTTCTTTTTTGTTAACATTTTGAAATAAATAAAAGCAAGATTTTCAAATGGGGGTTTAAAGTATTAAGGCAAAACATAACGTAATTCAAAACAAGTTAGAGTGCTATATTCGGCTATGCCGAATCTTAAATACCCTCCACCTAAATTAGATGAAAATTATAGAAATTACATTGGTATTAACACTCTAATATCCATATTCAGTGTTTGTTATTGGGACTTAGCTCCGATTATTAAGATTGGTAGAATGTTAATGTAATACAGTAGTTTTCGCTTATAGTCTACAAATACAGTTGCACAATTTTTGTGGACTATAAGCGAATTAGGTTTATAACCGAATTTGTTTTTAAGCCGCTTTATGGATTATAGATGAATCCTGATATAATACGCATTTTGGACTTTATACAAATTATGTACTTTGTTCAATAAAACCACTTTTTTAAACAAAATAAAAGTTTATTTAAAATATAGTAGTATAGTATTATTTTATATACTGTTAGAAAAACTACACATTCCTACCATTTCCAACAGAGTCTATAATTTTCTAATAGGAATAGAATGTACTATTTAACAATTTATATACTTAATAATTGGTAAACATTACCGATTGGCTCAACATTTTCCTTATTCACCACAAGTGAAGTAAAATATTATAAAAAAAGGTAAACAAACATATTTGGTCAAACTTCAAAAGTATATTTTTGTTCTATTCTAATGAATTTTCCGGATGTGAGCCTTATATATATAATTATGAACCCATAGTCACCAAGTCTGGTTGAAACTTTTACATTTTTTTCTGATATGAGTGTATATATGCGTTAATGTATTTTTTGGATGTGCGACTAATTTGGAAGAAATAATTAAATATTTTAAATTGATTTTTATGTATTTGAGGCATATTTTGCTTGATATTTTTCTCCATAACATTATTTACAAAAGTTTTATGGGTATTATTGTGATTATCGGAAATGGAGCTAATATGGGTGCTATGGTCATATATGGACCAATATTCACAAAACCCAGTAGTATATTGTTTGAATAAAATATATTGATCTGTATACAATTTTAGTTCAATATCCATATATTTAAAATATTTGCAGAAGTTAATGTGTTTTTCGGAAGTGGTCCTTATATGGGAGCTATGACCAATTATCTGCCGATCTTCATAAAATTCAACACATCGATTTTCGTATATATGGGAAATTTTTATTTGAAATTTTAAACAGATAGAAGCTTTTATAAGAGATTTATTAATATTTAAGTAATTTTCGGAAATGGACCTTATATGGGAGCTATGGTCAAATATGAACCGATATTCACACAATCTAGTAGTATCATTTGTGAATTAATACTACCGATCTGTGTAAAATTTTTCAGATATTTATGAAAATTAATGTGGTTTTTAGAAGTGGTCCTTATATGGGAGCTTTAACCAATTATGGGCCGATCTTCATGAAATTCCCTACAGCGATTTTCATGTACATGGGAATTATTCAAGTTGAATTTCAACCTGATACCGATATATATAAGATATTTAAGTGTATTTAAATGATTTTCGGAAGTAATCTTTATATGGGGGCTATGGTCAAATAGTGCCCGATCCAAAAAAAAATTGGTGTCGCAATTTCTGTTTTCACGAAACTTAGTTGTGCTTAATTTTGTATGGATACTGCAATTCTATGGGCATTTACATACCATAGCACCATATTTCGGGAAGAAATTTGTATGGGGGCTACGAGAAACTATGGACCGATTCTTTCCATTTTCAACAGAATTTGTCCTTTTATCAGATAAATAATGTGTGCAAAATTTCATGGTATTTTCTGGAATGGATTTACCAAAAATCAGAAAAAAACATGTGAAAATGATCTAAATTTTTGGAGATTGTCTTACATTTTAATCCATAACCCTGGTTCTAACAACTCGATTTTGCTGATTTTCAATACCAAACTGCTTAGAAAAATTATAAACATTTTGGTATACATTTCATTAATTTCACTTATGTGTTTTGGACGTGAGAGTGTTTTACACAGACAGACAGACAGACAGACGGACAGACGGACAGACAGACGGACATTGCTCAATCGACTTAGAATTTCATAAGGATCAATAATATATATACTTTGTTGGGTCTCAGATGAATATTTCTCAATGTTACACACGGAATGACAAACGTATATATACCCTCTTTCACCACTTGTGGTGGTGGAGGGTATAATAAGTCCTAACACACTAATAGCTTATGTACTTTTTCTTTGGCCAGTGTCAAATTTTTGTTGCAATTTCATTCCGCATACGTTATGTAATATTATAAATTAAAATTAATGTGTATTAATATCCCACTGAGCTATGTGATCTTCAACTGGTATGATTTTTCTTATAACGGAATCCAATTCTCCCCATCTTCTATTTTTGTATTCTATGTGGTCATAGTCAATTATTGTATAATATTTTTGTACGTAAGGATAAACATTTTTAGTAAAATCAGTGGGAAATTTGTGCGAGCAAAAAAAAAAAAAATGGAACTCTAAGGAAATTAATTTATAAAATTTTGAAAAAAATAATTATAAAAAATTGCTAAAAACTAGAATACTGATACAATACAGTAATTTACTGTTAATACTAATAAATTCAAGGATATGAAATCCACAAAGGATAACAGAATTAACGAATGATGAATTTTCCGTTCAATATGGTAAATTGTTCGAAAACCAAGAACATTTTAGGAATTTTTATTTATTACTTTACCAATTTAAAATCTTGTGGATATTTTCTAAGAAAATGAAATCAAATAATTGTGGTGGTGTTCTTAAAACTGAGTGCATAATAGCTCAAGATCAAAAGGATATGACTAGTTAATGTTAGAAGGGTGCTGAAATTTAATGCTAAAATAATATTTTCACATTCATATGTTATCATGTGCTCTGTAAAAATTACAAATAATTAATTTATATTCCAATATCCATTTATTTTGGTAAGTAAACGAATTCCAAAACATTGGAAGACAACTGTAAATAATATTAAATTTTACACTGTTGCTATTTGATAGAATACTATCTTTAGCTCACGTGATTACTAAGCTATCGCAATCTTTTACTATTTCAATTTAAGATCTGTTAAGAGTAACAGATCTAAACTATCGGACCCGAATAAATTATAATTACGTTAATTGACCCATATCATACGACTCCACTATTTTAAGCATTAAGGACGTGCTTCGAAAAGCATAGGTGCTTAATTTATTTTTGTAAATAATACATGGTTTATTGGTTTCTCCTTATTATATTTGCATTATTAAATTATCTTTTGGAGGTTGCACTAGTCATAAATGTCCATATGTGTTCGTTTGGGTAGCATCAAATATATTATGTCACCTTCCATGGATCAGGTAACACGGCCTTGATTACTTCACTGTCTAACCTTTTAGTGTTATTTCAATAAAATCCATTTCATAACTAGTCATCAACATTATTTCGGCACTCATAAAACAATTAATTATATCTAAATTTTTATAACGGAATAGGAGCATGGAGTTTTTTGGTTAAAATGTTTATCCTTTTGAATTTTAATGTCCTTAAATTTGTTTGTATTAATAGTAAATGATGGTAATGCAACATTGTTATAGTTTTAAGCAATTTTTTATATTTATTTTATATTTTATTTAAAAATTTTAAAAATTAAGTCCTTAGTTGCATTTTTTGCTCCCACAATTTTACCACTGTTTTTATACCCTCCACCACAACAAGTGGTGAAAGAGGGTATATATAAGTTTGTCATTCCGTATGTAACATTGAAAAATATTCATCTGAGACCCAACAGATGAGACCCAACATTATTGATCCCTATGAAATTCTAAGTCGATTGAGCAATGTCTGTCTGTGTAAAACACTCTCACGTCCAAAATACGTAAGCAAAATTAATCAAATGTATACCAAAATATTTATAATTTTTCTAAGCAGTTTGGTATTTTTATTGTAAAAGTTTATTTTCGAATGAATATTAATTTAAAAACAGTTCTCAAATATAAAACAAGGTTCTACAAATTATAAGTACAAAAAGGGTGTTAACTAAATCTTAACAAAAATACATTATTAACATCAATACTTTCCCTTGTTAAGATAATTTGTTAACATTTGAAAGTCCCAAATTACTTATTAAATATTTCAACCTTGTTGCTTGTAGTGGTTTCGTCATCAAATCAGCTAGTTGGTCTTCAGTTGATATTCGTGTAACACAAATTTCATTTTCAGATACCTTTTCACGAATGAAGAAATGTTTCAACGCAATGTGTTTAGTACGACGATGAAACTCTGGATTCTGAGCTAATCTTATTGCAGCATTATTGTCCACTTGCAATACAGGAACATCCTTGTATCCAATTAACTCGGAATATAGCCTTTTTAACCATATAATTTCTTTGGTAGCTTCAGTAGCAGCAACAATTTCAGCTTCTGTTGTAGAAGTTGCTACTATCGGCTGTCTTTGACTCATCCATGAAATTACAGCACCAGCGTATTTTATTATAATTCCTGATGTCGATCTACCAGTCTTTAAGCATCCTCCAAAGTCAGCATCACTGTAGCATTCGAACTTTAAGTTATTGTCAGCAGTATAAGTAATTCCATATTCTTTTGTACCAGCAATATATCTAAATACTCTTTTTACTCTGACGATATCTTCTTTTGAGGGATTATCTAAAGTTCTAGACAAGTATCCAACACTGTATGCAAGATCTGGTCTAGTACCAAGCATTAAATACATAATTCCTCCCACTGCTTGTCGATAGGGAAATTTAGATAAGTCCTCAGCTTTCCCTGTTTCGGAATCTTCTACTATTTTGGTCATTGGAGTTGATACTGGTCTGCATTCATCAAAATTGAACCTCTCAAGTATTTTCTTAACATACGCTGTTTGAGATATTCGTATTACACCATTTTCTTTCTTTATCTCCAAACCCAAAAAATAATTCGCTTCTTTAGATGTAATTTTAAATTCAGCTCGTAACTCTTTTAATAAATTTTGAACTTCAATTTCGTCTGTTCCTGCAACCAAACCGTCATCTACATATAATACCAAAATAAGTTTCTTTCCATTTTTGATTCTTATGAAAAGACACGGATCAGCTTCACAAACGTTAAATCCAATCTTTAATAAATATTTTACTAATCTTTTATTCCAGCAACGAGGAGCTTGTTTTAAACCATACAAACTTTTCTTTAATTTACACACTCTTTTTGTACCATCGCTATAGCCCTCAGGTTGTTTCATAAATATTTCTTCTTCTAATTCGCCGTAAAGAAAAGCTGTTGCAACATCAAATTGAAATAGGTGCATATTATTGCTAGCTACTATACTCAACACTGCACGTATTGTTGCTAATCTTGCTACTGGGCTAAAGGTTTCTGTGTAATCTATGCCTTCTCTCTGTGTGAATCCTTTTATAACTAATCTGGCTTTAAACTTCTCTATGGAACCATCTGGATTCATCTTTACACGGAACACCCACCTTGACGGTAAAGCTTTTGCGCCTTTTGGAAGATCTGATAATTCCCATGTTTTGTTTTCTTTTAGGGAATTAATTTCAGAATCCATAGCTTTTATCCACTGTTTACTTTCTTTAGCATTTATAGCTTCTTTATAGCTCATAGGGGTTTCAATTTTATTTATAAAATCTTGAATTTCCATAACAAAGTCATCATATCTAGGATTTGATATCAAAGTACGATCTCTTAATCGTTTTGATAATATTAAATTAGAATTGTCATCAGTAATAACTTCTTGAACATCATCATCTGATATGACGATTTCATCTAAATAGTCATCTTCTATAGCATCATCAAAAAGTTCTTCTTCACTTTGCTGTTCTTCTTCTATCAGTTCTTCGTTTTGTTGTTCTTCATCTATCAATTCAGGTTCTTCATTGGCGTTATTATTAGTATTTTGACTTCTGTAATCTTCAAACTTAAGCTTAACTTCATTATCATCTTCAGCATTTACATTTTTGTTGTCGTCTTCTTCATCATTTTGATTATCAGACAGGCATGATTTAACTTTTTCAACAAATTTGACATCTCTGGAAAGTATAACTTCTTGTTTCTCTTTGATGTAAACTCGGTAACGCTCATCATCGTCATAACCAATAAGAAAGCCTTTTGTAGCTTTAGCATCCATCTTCTTTCTCTTTTGCTTAGGTATATGAACATAACATTCGCATGATATGATTCTTAAATGATGCACTCTAGGTTTCTTCCCCATCCATAATTCATAAGGACTTTTATTTTCTACTGATGATTTGCCAGTTCTGTTTAGTACATATATTGCTGTTCTTACTAATTCAGCCCATATGGCGTCCGGAAACTTTGCTTCTGTATTGGAATATTTGAATGTACGAGCCATCTCTACAACTGTACGATTTTCTCTTTCACTAGCACAATTCTGTTGTGGCGTATAAGGGGCTGTTAGTCTTTGTATGACACCATTCTTCTTTAGAATTGACTTTACTTCATGGTTGTCAAACTCACCACCATTGTCGCTTAACAATTCTTTTATATGATGACCACGATTATTTGCTAACATTAATACTTCTTCTAAGCAGTCTTTAACTTCAGACTTTTGTTTTACAACAAACCCAAAACGATACTTCGTATATGCATCTTTAAAAATCACCAGGTACCTCTTTTTAGAAAATGACTCACTAAATGGTCCACAGACATCAGCTGTCACGAGTTCACCGGGACATGTAGCTTTATTTCTATGACCAAACGGTAACCGATGAGCTTTTCCATAGATACACGGCTCACATACAGTTTTATCATCTTTAACAGTAATACCCATTTCTAATTTAAGCATCTTCTGTATGTGTCGTTTGTCTTGGTGACCCCATCTTTCATGATAAAGTTGAAGTAAATCGCAATCTTGAACTTCATTGACTTGTTCCATACCATACTGCTTTATCGCTTTTATATTGGCTTTATAAAGTGAACCACCTACTGATCTTGAACCACATAAAACTATTTTATTATCAATAAATAGTTTACAGCTGGTAGCTGTCGATATAAATCTGCTATTTGGTTGTTTATCCTGAGCTGATAACACTGAGAATAAATTCCTTGTGATGTTAGGTACATACCAAACGTCTGTTAAACACAGTCTCTCTGTTTTGTTTTTGACTTTCGATTCAATTTCTATTGTACCTTTACCAATGGCTTGTAGTACTTCTTTACCTGCTGCTCTTATAAAATTTGGACTTGAAAACGACTCAAAATCTTTAAAATTGTCTTGACTATTAGTTATATGACGTGTTGCTCCATTGTCAATCCACCAACATGTGGTATCGGCATCTTGCACCACATTTGCTTCCTCACAAAAAACAGGCAAACACTTTTGACTCACAGCTTTGGCTTCATTTGCTTCTTTACTAGGCTTACCATCTGCTGCCCACTTACGACAATCACGTACCCAATGTCCTTTCTTCTTACAATAGTTGCAAACATCACTATTCTTCTTGTTAACTTTGTTAGAGTTTTCTAATTTCTTAAATTTATAGTTTGCAACAAGTGCTTCTTCAGTGGTGGTAATGTCGCCTTTTCCAAAGTTCCTTTGATACATAGTTATTTGCATACATAACTCTTCAAAAGTTTTGTCTTCATTTTTGCTTAACATCATCCAACTTGATTTGAATGTGTCGAATTTTGATGGTAGTATGTGCAAAATCTTACCCACTAGCAATAGATCTGGTAATTCGTTTAAATTCTTTTCTTTTAGTCCATTGTTGAATTCGAACCATAATCCTTTTAATTTGGCAATATGCATTGTGACATCTTGATTGTCATCCCAAACGAACGAGAAAAAATCTGCACATATCTTGAACAATTGATCTTTTGCTGTTGCATCGAAAAGATTTTTAAGAGCATCCCACACATCTGCAGCACTTTCTTTATCCATAACTTTTTGGTAAATATCATCACTTATTGAACTGCACAAAACCGATTTTGCATAACTGTTGGCTTTTCTGTACAAACCGCTTTGTTCTTGATACAATTTCTTTTGTTCTGCTGTGGCTGTTTAGGGTTCTATAGTTGAAACAAAAAGTCGACTTTTCGAACTTTCGACTTTTTTCGATTTTTAAAAAGTCGACTTTTCGAACTTTCGACTTTTGGTAATTTATGAAAAGTCGACTTTTCGAACTTTCGACTTTTTAGTTAAATCGACTTTTTTCGACTTTTCGACTATTTTCGACTTTCCGACTATTTTCGACTTTTTTCCACTTTTTACCATTTTTTGTAAAAAATACTGGTTTCTGCATTTCTTGATGCGCCTTGTGTTAATTTTAGCAATAAAAATTAAATGTATTAAGGCGATAATATATAATATGTAGAAAGAGAATTTTTTATGAACATTTACTTATTATTTATTTTTGCATACACTAGAAAAAATGTAAGTGTACCAAATTGCAATAACATAAAATTATTATGTTATTCTGTGCATATTTTGTTTTAGTATAATGTTGCAATTAAACATTTTTTTAACAATCTTAAAAGTCGACTATTTTCGACTTTTATCGACTATTCGACTTTTTTCGACTTTTATCGACTTTTTTCGACTTTTATCGACTATTCGACTTTTATCGACTTTTGTGATAACTAATCGAATGTTCGACTTTTTTGTGACCAAAAAGTCGACTTAGACTTTTCGACTTTTTTCAGCAAAAAGTCGATTGTTCGAACAATCGAACAATCGACTTATAGAACCCTATGGCTGTTGGTTCTAGAGGAGTTGGCTTATGTAATATTCTATCAATTACATCCAAAGTTCCTTCATGATAATCCAAAAGATCTCTAATCTTTCTTTTCCACATTGGCCATTCAGTTTCACCTTTAAGAGTCTTGATGTTCTTGCTAAAATCCATATTCGGTTTTGTATTTTCTTCTTGTCTTGAACAAATTTTTCTTCTATCTTGAAAAATTTTTTTTATTTTGACTTGAAAAAAAAATTTTCACTTCAGAAAATATTTTTTAATTATTTTTCAAGAGCTTCCTGGGCTCATAACCTTTTATTGTAAAAGTTTATTTTCGAATGAATATTAATTTAAAAACAGTTCTCAAATATAAAACAAGGTTCTACAAATTATAAGTACAAAAAGGGTGTTAACTAAATCTTAACAAAAATACATTATTAACATCAATAGGTATTGAAAATCAGCAAAATCGAATTGGTAGAATCAGGGTTATGGATCATAATGTAAGATAACCTCCAAAAATTTTGATAATTTTCACATGATTTTTGTGACTTTGCACTCATTATTTATATGATAGAATTGTAGTATCCATACAAAATTCAGCACAACTAAGATTCGTGCGAGACCAATTTTATTTTTGGATCGGGCACTATTTGACTATAGCCCCCATATAAATTTTACTTCCTAAAATCATTTAAATATACTCAAATATCTTATATATATCGGTATCAGGTTGAAATTCAACTTGCATAATCCCCATGTACATGAAAATCGCTGTAGGGATTTTCATTAAAATCAGCCCATAATTGGTTATAGCTTCCAAAAAACACATTAATTTTCATAAATATCTGAAAAATATCGTTATCGAATTAAAATTTTACAGAGATCGGTAGTATTAATCCACAAATGATACTGCTAGATTGTGTGAATATCGGTTCATATTTTACCATAGCTCCCATATAAGGTCCATTTCCGAAAATTACTTAAATACTAATAAATCTCTTATAAAAGCTTCTATCTGGTTTAAATTTCAATTAAATATTTCCCATATATACGAAAATCGATGTGTTGAATTTTATGAAGATCGGCCGACAATTTGTCATAGCTCCCATATAAGGACCACTTCCGAAAAACACATTAACCTCTATAAATATTTTAAATATATGGATATCGAACTAAAATTGTACACAGATCAATATATTGTATCCAAACATTATACTACTGGGTTTTGTGAATATCGGTCCATATCTGACTGCCCATAGCACCCATATTAGCTCCATTTCCAATAATCACAATAATACCCATAAAACTCTTGTAAATAATGTTATGGAGAAAAATATCATGCAAAATAGGCCTCAAATACAAAGAAATTACGTTAAAATATTTAATTACTTATATTTTCCAAATAAGTCGCACATCCGAAAAATACATTAACGCATATATACATTCATATCAGTAAAAAATGTAACAGATATAAGTTTCAAGTAGATTTGGTGACTATGGGTTCATAATTATATATATATAAAGCTCACATCCGGAAAATTCATTAGAACAGAACAAAAATATACTTTTGAACTATGAATAAATATATTTGTTTACCCTTTTTTATAATCTTTTACTTCACTTGTGGTGAATAAGGAAAATGTTGAGCCAATCGGTAATGTTAACCAATTATTAAGTATATAAATTATTAAATAGTACATTTTATTCCTATTATAAAATTATAGACTCTGTTGGAAATGGTAGGAATATGTAGTTATTTCAATTATAAATTGCTGAATTAGATAACACTTTTATATATTTGAAATATAATATCTTTTGCGTAAACTAGTTTTTCTAACAATATATAAAATACTACTATATCAGAGATTATGAGCAGATACGTCACGGTGTTAAAATGTATCAAAGTGGCATTACACATTTACCCCATTGTAAGAAAGAAATAGCAAATATGTATGTATGTAAAATGTATGGCTATCCTTTTTCTTCGATGTGGTTAAATGAAGAAAAGCTGATACAACACTTTTGTAAACATCAGTTTTGACGAATCTATATCTATATAAATATATAAATGTCTTTGTAAGTTTGTTTGTTTATTTGTTTGTTTGTTTGTTTGAGCATCACGCCTAAACGGCTTAATCGATTTTATTGAAATTTGGAACATAGATAGATCCTTACTTGGAAGCGTCAATAGGCTATAAATTTTTTTAATACTTGGACCAGAAAGGGATAAAAAGGGGGAAAAACGGGTAAAATTGGTACCTTTAGTTTTTAAACAATAATTACTAAACGGCTGAACCGATTTTTACATCGACAGGGGTAGCGAAGCGCACCGGGTCAAGCTAGTCTGTATATATATCTGTGACATAAATTTCAAAATATAAATAACTAAATAAAATCAATATAATAAATATGTTGATTACATAAATAAATTAAATAACTAAAATGCAAAGATATAAATTAAAATAAATAAAACAAAAGAAGATATAAACTGTTAATTTAATGTATCAATTAAACAAAGGTCGTTTTAACATAAATACAATATAAACAATCAAATATAAATCATCATTTATTAAATTGATATTTAATTAAATTATTTATTATTATTATTCTTTGCATACATTTTTGTTAACTTTATCATTATTAAATACTTTCTTAAGATTCATATAATTTCTTTAGATTTTGTTTTTGTTTAACAACAAAAATTTGTTCTGTTTTTGTTTACAATTTTTCTTGAAATGTTTATTGTTAAATAAAAATAATTTTTATAAGTATGTTTCTATTACTGAAATTTGAAAATCTAATCTTCTTGAATATGGAGAACTAAAAAGAAAACTACAGGTAATGATGTGAATCAGATCGGTTTGGTAAGTGAAGTTAAGGCGTTCCTAGATCACATTAAATAGGTGACCAGGAACCAAGGTTGACTAAAACAAGTTCATACTAGGGGAGACCAACCTACGAAGGCAGTTCCAACTTTGTCTTGGATTCATATTTACTGTCGCAAGTCCGTCTGTTATTCTTGGTCTTTTAAACCAAAGTGTTCTTTCAAATGTTCAGTGTTTGTTTGTTCCCGGAACAAAACCTTTTTTAAATGTGGACAAATCCTGTGGAAAGAACTACTCCAATCCGACGAGCTCAAGCCGTGCAAAGACCAGCGTGCCACTATCCACTGCCTCAATGGTTTGTCACTGAGCCGCAAACTTGTTTTATCTTCCCTTTTTTAAATTTAGTTTGGTTTATATTTTTTCTTCTTCCATGCAAGATCAGATATAGCACTAGGATTTATGGAGGCATTAGAATTTAATGCGAGCTTTTAGGAAGTTGATGATTTTGGGAAATATAAATGTTTTTCAAATGTTGGTGACATGGAGTTGGCTTTCATAAGCGAAGCGCCTAAGGAATTTTTAACTAATCGTACTAATTAGTATCTGTTGAGTTTGGAAAAGGATAGACAATATTCGTTTTAAGCGGATGTAATCCATCGAAGAATCGTTTTTATTATTTGTTGATGCATTTGGAGATTAGCAGTGAACCTGTTCCAATGTTTTACTGCAGCTAAAGTTTACGAAATACCTGATTTGTATGCTTTTCCAAAACCTCTCCTCATTAATTATGAACGTGTCTGACTATGGTAACATTACTCAAAACTGCAATAGTTTCAAAATTTCCATTTCTTTTTAAGTTCCTGATCTCTCCAATAAAACAGGAGTTATTCAGTTGATTCTTTCAATGATTTTTGACACATTAAGCATAATAAACTTTGTCAATATTAAAAGGGTATTACACGCGCTTTTTAAACTCATTTTTAATTGTGTCTTCCTTGTTTATTTCAGAGAGAACCGTTTCAAAGCCATGATACCTTTTCTTTCCGGGTCGACCATTTAAAAATGCTGTGGTTCTCTGATCTTCCTTCACGATTGATTGAACCATGTTTAGTAAATCCTCACTTTTTAATGGAAATTTTGGGGCCCCATTCTATTCTCCCTTCTCTTATTTCGCAAAGAGCATTTTTTAGGCTTCTTCAGGATATTGGTGCATGGGTTTTTTCCTGGTGTGTCCATATTAGGAATTTAAAATGTTAGGGAAAATAATCCCTACTGAATCTCCAAATACAAATAAAAGCTGCTGCCGAATTCAGGATGCATTATCTCCTATACTAACCCTGGTGGAGACCATTAAAACTCTTCGATACTGGTGGAGTACCATTTAAAACTCAGTTCGTGAATTGTTTTAAACGTTCCAGCTTCCTATATGAAGATATAGGTCGATAAGGGACTTACTTAAATCGAGTTGGTTACGTACCTTGCCAATTTATTTGAGAATTCAAAAAAAAAAAAAATCAGTCTTCAGTCGAATTTGAGTACTGATTTTAGTAAGCCGCGTGGTAATGTGAAGGGGACAAATTCTAATCCTGATGTCTCGGCACCTTTGCCAAAGAATAACAAGGTAACATCATTGAAATCGTGAATTCCATCTGATCTCAGTTTATCCCTGACGGATTTAGATGACGATGTACCTGTATTTTTGAGTAATTTGAGATCTAAGATGGCGGCTTCAGGATGTGCTGGAATAGACGTAGTTCCAGAGGTATGTAATGAAGGTATCTCAGGGTGACAATATGATTCCTAAGCAGAATTTTTATCCGAGGGATCATGAGGGTGATTTTTTAGTTTTGGTTGATTCTTCAAATGCTGACCCAAGCAATGAGAAGATTCGTAATTCTCTTTGTCTATATCAGAAGATCCTGCTGGTAGTGCTTATGAATTTGTTGGTAAGGATATAGGTCAGATTGGTTTGAAGGCTTTCATGCCAGATACTTTTGTTTTTTCTTATGGAGTGATTCATGGTATTCCTTTGGAGTTGTCGGAAGATTATATTTGTGAGTCTGCGACTTCTGATGTAGATATCGTGTCTGCTAAGAGGTTTGTTAAGAAGGATAAGGACAGTGGTAAGGAAACGCCAACATACTCTGTGAAGATTGGGTTTCGCTCAGGCAACATTCCGGAGCACATTATTTTAGATTTCTCTCATATTAAGGTGAATATTTATTATCCCCCACTCAGACAATGCCACAATTGTGGTCACCTTGGTCATACATCTAAGGGTTGTCGTTCAAGGAAGAGATGTTTAAATTGTTCTAATGAGGTTTGTGATGGCAATTGCATTAAGAAGTGTATTTTGTGTGGAGGTCTATCTCATTCTAGCAGAGATAGGATATTGTGTCCCAAATGGCGTGAGGAGGATGATCTTTTGAAATTATTACCATTAAGCGCTTCTCTAAGACTGAGGACATAAGATCGTATTCTACTAATCAGTTTGATATATTTAACGAATATGAGGGAATTTCCCATCCCTTCCGGTGGCTAAGTCTACCCCTGTGAAGGATAGGGTTCAGGAAGTTAATAGGATTCTTACTAGACGGAGATATAATCGTGTGGTGCATGCGAAGCCTCCACCCCCTAGGCCTGTACCTAATTATGTTCCTCTTCAACGTGTTGATACTGACCCTTCCGTGCCGGTGATTTACAGGGAGAATAAAGCTAAGGTTGCGGATTTTGAGAAAATCTTTGCTGAATTCTCCTCTTTTGTTAAGGATTTCTTTACCAAGGAGGGCATTGGTTTCCATCTTCATGTATTTAATGATTTCAACAATAAACTATCAAAATCAGAAATATTACTTACATACTTACACCTGGTGATCCATCGTCTTTTATTTCTAATGAATAATGAAGATTATCCAGCACAATGTCTAGAGTTTAAGATCAACAAGTTTTACATCAACAATTATAACGTTGATGTTTGTTTGTTTGTTTTCTGAAATTTTTAATTTTGACGATTCAGATCCCAATTGTAAACTTTTGAATTACAATATTTTTTCCAAGACTCGTCCTGATAATTATGGAGGTTGTGCCATATGCATCAGGAGATGTATACGTGCCAGAAGGGTTGGTTTTCCCCCAATCTGGATGTGATTATTGTGAAAACCCTTAATCCGGACCCGCATTTTACCTTCGTATCGATATACTTTCCACCCAGTTTATCTACTTGTACAAGTGCGGATGAACTGTCGCGTTTATTGTTTTTTCTTGAGGGAATGCGGAATGTTTTAATGGGAGGAGATTTCAACACTCGTCATACCCTTTGGGGTGACAGTGTGGACTCTTCCCGAGGATGTTGTGTTAGGGACATTTTCAGTCGATCAGATTATGTTTGTTTGAATGATGGTTCCATCACTTTCCTTCCTCATTTGGATAGGCACAGAGGGTCTGTTTTGGATTTGACTTTTGCTAGACTATCTTCCCTGTCAGTCCAATGGCGAACTGGTCCCATGAGGTCTGGAGGTTCACATGATTTCCCTATCATTATTGAGATTGGAGCTGTTGCGGTTACACCGACTAATTTTCTTTCTAAACGCAGACTCTTGCAGAATCTGTCGATAATAAACCTGGAACCGGATATGGATTGTATTATGAACTCGTTTAGAAATGAAATTTCTAATGCAACATTCAAGTCCGTCAAATTTGTTCCCAAGTCTTTGTGGAATGATGGACTTTTATGTCTCTTCAGGAGACACATTGCGGCAAGGAGGAAGGCTCTTAAGTATCTAACTCAGGAGAATCTGGAGGATTCTGTAAATGCTTCGGAAATCCTGGAAATTGGCGGCTCGGAAAGCTAGAAGTGACGATTACAAGAAGAGAATAGATGAAGTAAATAATCAACCAAATACTGGATTACAACACCAATGGACCCTCGTTGTGGGATGATGATGCCAATGATTCTTTCCTGAGACATTTGGCGGATCAAGTTTCTTCTAGTGATTGGATTGTTTTCTCTATTTCTAGGCCATCGAATATGGCTATTACACCTTCTCAATTAAGGAGTTTACTGATGTTCTGGACTCAAGGAGACGAGCCTCTGCGGGGGGTCTGGATCGAGTCACTTATGACATGTTTAAATCATTTTACAAGTTTTCAATAATTTGTTTCTTGATTGTACTTTACATCCGGATTGGAGGAAAATTAAGATTGTTCCCATTCCTAAGAGACATGTTTTACTGGATGATTTTAAGAACTTTAGGCCGATTGCTCTCATCTCAGTTTTTTTGAAGTTGTTGAATATGATGGTAAAGGGTAGGTTGACTCGTTCCTTTGCTTACAGGGTGAGAATGTCGACGACGACGTGTTCGAATGTGTTTCTTTTCAGGGTGTCATATCTCAAGTGAATGGGTTTGAGAGTTGTGTTGGCATCTATTGATATCAGCAATGCCTACGACTATGTGAATGTTTCTATACTAAGAAACATTCTATTCAGCCAGGCTATTTTGTTGGACTTGATTGATTGAATATCATGTTTCTATATGAAAGGGAGCTGTGTATGAGTAATTTGTCCGTCCATGTTTTTAATTGACTTCCTCAGGGAAGTTGCCTCAGTCCGATAATTTTTAACCTATACACTGCTGGTATTCACTATATTGTGGATGTTTTTTCAGTATGCGGATGATTTTCTCCTTTGATAATTTTTTGACCAGGCAGTATCTAATCTTCGCTTGTTGTAATCGTCAGTTTCGTTCTATCTGTTCCTCTCTTAATTTGCGTTTTAATCCATCGAAGACCAAATGTATATTTTTTGGTAGACGGGCTAATTTTGATATGGGACTCACTGTGGATGATTGTCCTATTGCCCAGGTGAATTCGCTTAAGTTTCTTGGTCTGACCATCAGGAATACGTTGACTGTTAATGGTCATTATGATCGTGTTTTGAGGGAATCCTCTTCGGCTACCAATCTTCTCAAGAAGTTATCGGGCCTCAGTTTGGTTTGAAATTTTATCGTGCTTTTATAAGGAGTAAGATTGAGTATGCCAGATCTACTTCTGCTCATGCCCCCATGTATGTTGACAGGAAGATTCAGACTTTTCGGAACTCAGGCGTAAGATGTTGTCTAGGACTGTGTCCCTCCACGCCGATACAGGCCATTTATGTATTGGCCAATGAACTGCCACCCCATCTTAGATCGGTCTATCACTATTTAGCTATACCAAGAACTTTTTGTGAACATTTTCTGCTTTTGGGACCTAAACATTTCTACAACATTCCCTCGAGCATCAGCAACATAAAAATATTGACCCGGGAGCTGCGAAAAATTGTTCATATGTACTTTTCGTCATCCATTATGCAGCAGGTATATTTTTTTATTTATAAAATTTGACTTCAATTTCCGTGCTCAGTCTTTATCGTTTTTAAACCTGCATTGGCTTTAACTTTTCGTACCAAAAATTCCGAGACTACTTTCCTATCGGATGTGTTTGGAGCTCTTTTGAAAATACTTTCTATTTATGGGCTTTAGCAACATAATGTGGACCATTCCTTCTACCTGAACCGGGATTTCTATCAACGGATAAGATCTCCCGATACTGTTTAATGATATTGTAATCAGTTTGATGGCTTTGATTGTTTGGCCAAAATTTTGTAGGACCAAGTTGGTTTTTGGTGAAAATATTTAATAATTTTTCTACGCACTTTTTTCTCGTCACTAATTTTAATCTTATTTAAACAAATGACCATAATTGACATTAAACATAACAACTGACATGCTTTACAAAAAATAATTTTTCGATCTCAGTCCTTATAACACAATGCGTTTATAATCACTTTCACCAAAACAAAAAATCTTTTTTAGTAATAATGTGCAATTTGTATTTTCCCATAAAAATTCGCAACTTTTTAGACCTGAAAATAGAATTACAAATACAAAAGTACATGTATACAAATAATTCTCATTTAAATTGGATACAACATAAAATCTATTTGTAACATGAAAAAAGAAATAAATTTTATTTTTTTTCTTTAACTTTTACAGTACTTAATAGATACAAATAATTAAAATGCAGTTAACCCAATATTAATTAACGAGACATAAAAAATATTCAGATTTTATACAATACTAATTTAAAATAGTTTTGATTTATTAATTACTGTGTATGTATGTATGAGTGTCCCGCGTATTGATGATTCAAATACGGAAAAAATAAACATCAAGCCTTCATGTGATCCAAATTAATTTAAAGGTATCAAAATTGATGTATTAACAATGTACAAAACAAAAATAATAAATATATACATAAATCACAACCATTTTTGTTTTCGAAATCGATTTCCATCACATATATGAATAATGAAGATTTGTTTGATATTTTCCAAATTTAGGCTTGTACTTATAAGGCCTAGCTCTAGTTTATCCAAGACTAATGTTAAAAGTTTAGAACTAATAATTCTGAATTTGAAGAAAACAAAAATTTTCAAATAATAAATATATAATTTACTATATGTAAAATTTTAGTTATTGTCGATTAAATGGTATTTTAATAAGATCTCAAATGACACGCTTAATGACCCAAAATTATAATACTTTTTATACAATTTCTAACAAATTATTTTTGGCCAACAAGAATAAACTATGTATATCTGTTTCATTATTGTTTATATATTCAGCAATACAGCTTAATTATTAATATAAATATTGTTCGATTACTTGCAAGTTTTTACTAGCAATAAAAAACAGTAATCATAATATTGGACAATAGTAAAGCTAGCATGCAAATCCTATTATCAGAAAATGAATTCAGCTTCACGATTTTTTTAATTTTATGACAAACTAATGAGAATAAACTAATAATGTTCTACATATATCCACATTTTGGACGAAATTACAAATACCATCCCACAATAAGCTCAAGATTGCTAAAATATTTTTAATAAACTTGAAACATTTCGAGACAAAAGATTAGTTGTTTTTTTTTCTATCTCTGGTGGGGAACTATAGACTTGATCAGTTTTTCTTTACATTTTCCATATTCAATTAATTATGAAACATTGTATGAGAGAAATTCGAAAAAAAAAATAATAATGGGACACTCTGTAAAATTAACATACATATTCTGTATTTGGCACCATAAGGCGGGCATAGGAATATAGAGCTGTGGCTATTTTGATTATTTTAGATTTGTAAATATTGATTTGTCGGCCAACTATTCCACCGTCATTAACTTATTGATGTTTCGTATTAAATTTTCAATGAGAATACCATGCTTAGAAATTGTTCATAGTGTATAGTTATGATACCATCCATATCAGTATCGTGTTGGCGGAATGCAGATGTCAATGTCTATAGAAAAAAGTATGATATAAAATAAAATTGTATACATATAATATCAAATAATAAATTACGTATAGAACAATACAGCATTGAATAAAATCATCGAACAGAATTGTTCCTCTTCCAAATCGATCAAATTTACGCAGTAGCAGATCAATAATATTATCCGATAGCCGATAACCGAAAGATGTAAGGGCGGTTTTTAATTCAGTTTTATCAATGTTGCCAGAATTATCACGATCAAATGATCGGAAACAATTTTGCCAGTCTGTAACATATTTCCAAAGTGCACCAAAATCTTGAAACGAAACTGTGCCCCGATTTTCGCGATCGAACATGCCAATCATTAAACGTACGGTCTCTGGATTAAATGGACTCCATGTTCCATTGGACAATGCCACTTGTAATTCATCAGCTGATATGTAACCACTGCGATCTTTGTCTACCCTAAAATTAGAAACTGTTATTAATGTCCGATTTCACAATTCGAATTCCAAGAAGCTATAGGGCAAACTATAGTTTATCCCATAGCTTTTACTTACCGCTGAAATACGTCCCATAAAAATTGTTGATCAGGCATTTGGGCTTGCTGCATATACGCCATTATAATTATTTGTTATTTTTTAATATAAAAAGGTTGCTACTATAATGAAATGATTAATTTCTTTATTGCAATTATGATAATAGGCTCCAAAACCCCTATATTACTTTTTAAGAAACAATTTCACAAAAACAACAAAAAAACACTGACTCAACAATTCAAAGTTGCATATCAATAGTAGTAGACGAAAAATGCCATGATTTTTTTGTCTACTACTAATTAGTATTTCAGTCGTATTTTTTTTATAAATAAGCCGTTGAATGTAAAGAAAGCAACGCAAAATAAAAGTAAAATTAATTGAGTGCATTTTGTGTGATAAGTAGTAGAATAGAATTTAATGGCAACGAAAACTATTATAACTCATTGCTGTATATTGTAAGCAAAGAGAATACACATAGAGCGGAAACTCTCCTGTCAAAGACCTAAGTTGTCAGAAACCTAAGTGGTGGAATCTATTAGTAGAAAAAACCATAGATAAATACACATAGATCGGAAACTCTCCTGTCAAAGACCTAACTCAGTTGTCAAAAACCTAAGTGATGAGAATGTATTAGTAAAAAAAAACTATGTGAAAACAAAAACAACATGTGGAACTTTTTTGAGTAATTTTTATGTTTGAGTTTTTGTCTAGTTTCCGCTCTATGTATATTTTTTCTATGGAAAAAACTATACGAAAACAAAAACAACATTCGTATGTGTGATTATTTTGAGTCAATTTTTTGTTTAAGTTTTTTTCTAGTTTCTGCTCTATGTTTCTCTATGGACCTAACCCTCACGCTACAAGTTTTAACTGGAGGTGTTAATAGATGTTTTAAGTATATCATATGGTTCGTATTGATATCAATATTGACTTATATAAATATTAAAGTCCTACGAGTCCTGTTTTATCCGTTATACAAAATTAAATTTTTAGTCCTGGAAGCTTATCCTGAAGCCCGCAATGATTTTTTTGCAATCTTTCTTATTTTTGTATTTCCAAAATATGTTTCTAAACATTCTCAATCATTTTTATTACAAAATTAGAGTTCTCACAAATTTTATATGCAAAAAATCAAAGACACTTTTTTAAAAGGAAAATTTTGGATTTAAAAATCTATTTACACACAATTTCAAATTGCTATCAATCGAACGCGAATAGCGATAGCACAAAGTATACAGAGACGACACGGCAAAAAAAAATATATTTGTCTCTTTCGCTCGAAAGCATTTCAACTGGTTTTGTTTTGTGCTTCTTTTTTTCTTGTTTTGTTTACAAAATAGCATTATATATAGAACGTTTATACGCACGGTTTATTCGCAAATAAAAATATTGCAATTAGAAAAATTTGCCGCATAAACAGTGAATTAATTTTTTATTTGCGAATAGCTAACTCACGAAAACAATTCCTGATTAACGATACTATTTGCAAATAAGATTTTAAACATTGCCATATGTTTTAACGTTTGTAGTTTAATAAGGCATTTTTTAAATATTTTATTGTGTTTTTATATTAATTGGATTGCAAGACAAACAAGAATTTTAGATTCTTTTATTTAAAAATATAAAAAATGTATCATATTTTCCAATAACATTGCTACAAAATTATTAAAGTTTACCATCCGGCATCACATAAAAACAAGAATTATCCGTCTTATAAACAGAGAGTTAGTTAATTGTAAACAATTTTTATTTGCTAATAGGCTTATATAACGTATAAACGTAGTAACACTATTACTACGTTTGTTTTAACGCACTGTCTGTATTAAACCGCAAATTTGTTTTTTCTTTCTACCGAAACTATTTCAAAAAAAGCAGATATTGGTGTTTTTGAACTGTAAAATTTGTCGCCTCTGTATACTTTGTGGCGATAATTCAATGAAATAAATTGTTAATATCTTAAAATATATTCCAAAAATAGAATCAAAAACAATTTTTTAAAAATATTCATAAATATCGAAGTTATGTGCAAAAATCTAAAACAAGGGTGCCCAAGCCCTATACTCTTGTTGCTCATTTGTTTTTGTAAATGCTCTTAGCTATAGGCTGTGTGTTTCTATACTCAATCATAGAGAAACTAGAAAAAAACTCAAAAAAATTACTCAAAATAATCACACATACATAGTGTTGTTTTTGTTTTCACATAGTTTTTTCTACTAATACATTCTCACCACTTAGGTTTTTAACAACTGAGTTAGGTCCTTGACAGCAGAGTTTCCGATCTATGTGTATTTATCTAAGTACTCAATACAGCACTCAGCACTAGCAATATGAAATACAAAAACAACTTTGTGTTGTTAGTTTTTTTTGTCGTTCTTCACAGTATACACGTAAGTGCAAAGCAACAACACTTTCGTATGCTTTGCTGGTAAACATTGTCGACAGCGATATCAATGTAGATTTTGTTTTTGTATGGTATCGCTTAAAAAAGTGTGTATTTTTTTCATTGTTCTTTGTATGTGTGGTTTTTACAACAAAAAATATTGAATAAAAATTTGTTTTTCTTTAGATGTATTGGCGTTTGCTCTTCCATAAGGAACTTTTGGGCACATCTGATCTAAAATGTATCCATATGGATACAATATAGCGAAAAGGCTAACTATGTGAAAACAAAAAAAAAAAAAAACTCTCGTATGTGTGATTACTTTGAGTAATTTTTTTGTTTGAGTTTTTTTCTAGTTTCCGCTCAAAATGTACTTATCTATGATTGTAAGCATAGATAAATACACATAGATCGGAAACTCTCCTGTCAAAGACCTAACTCAGTTGTCAAAAACCTAAGTGGTGAGAATGTATTAGTATAAAAAACTATTTGAAAACAAAAACAACACTCGTATGTGAGATTATTTTGAGTAATTTTTTTGTTTGAGTTTTTTTCTAGTTTCCGCTCTATGTTTCTCTATGATTGTAAGTATTTCTTTCAATTTAAATTATTTGCAAAAAATTAATAGTTTTTAAATTTTATTATAATAAATGTTTTGTATCTCACAAGACATAAAATTGTTGAGTTAAAACATTTATGTGCTGTTTTTCTATAGCAAACGAGTGTTTTGAGTGGAAATTTTACATGTATTTTGTTTTTTTTTTTACAATAACAAAACATATCGCTCATATGCTGCAACAACGTCATAATTCAAAAAAGTCGTTTCGAGAAAAACGGCTTTGAATGTTTTACGACATTTTACTATTTCTTAAATAAATTTTCAACAAATCAAGCGATTTCAGAAATAATACCTAATTTTAATAGTAGATGTTAATATCTTCTAATCTGTATTTAACCCAAATTTTTACTTGTCAAATATACGAGAAAACTTTATTTTGATGTTTAAAAAAAAAACTTTCTCACACAAAAAATTATTGACTTTTTTGAAAACTGATAAAACTATATGAAAGATTAAAGAACGGCGCATATTTTGTATTACTCAGTTGAAAATACACGGATTTTGAGTTATGACGTTGTTGTAGCAAATGAGCGATATGTTAAATTTCCACTCAAAGTACTCGTTTGGATTAAAAAAACAGCACATTATTTTGAAATACTCAAAAATATAGTATATAAAAATAATTTTTTTAACTCAAATATTGAATATCTTGAGTTACAAAACATTTATATTGATAGATATCCAACTTGCACCTCTCTAATCGACCAAAAAGGTCTTAAAGGAAAAGACCTAAGCTTCCTTTTGTGCCCAAAAAAACAAAATAAATAAATAAAAAGGGGCCAATTTAGAAAAAAAGTCAAAAACTAATCGACCAAAAAGGTCTTAAGGAAAAGACCTAAGCCATAGAGAAATTCACATAGAGCGGAAACTCTCCTGTCAAAGACCTAACTCAGTTGTCAAAAACCTAAGTGGTTAGAATGTATTTGTGAAAAAAACAATGTGAAAGCAAAAACAACACTCGTATGTGTAACTTTTTCAAGTAATTTTTTTGTTTGAGTTTTTTTTTCTAATTTCCGCTCTATGTATATATATTCTCTATGACCTAAGCTTCCTTTTGTGCAATAAAATAAATAAAAAGTGGCCAATTTATAAAGTCAAAAACTTTTTAATGTTACAAAGAAAATTTTTATGTTTTGAGTAACAAAACTTTTCTTTTGAGCAAAAAAAAAATTGTATGTCTTGAGTTACAAAATATTTATTTTGAAAAACTCAAACAAAAAAATTACTCAAAAATGTGTTGTTTTTGTTAGGTTTTTGACAAATGAGTTAGGTCTTTGACAGAGAAGTTTCCGATCAATATGTATTTATCTATGACCTAAGCTTTCTTTTAGCTAGCGTTTACACATGCAAGTAACAGTTCGAAAAACTGAACACATTCATACTTTTGCACTAACACAATCACTCATGCGTGTGTAAATTTACACATGCATATGTGATTGTGTTTGTGCAAAAGTATGAATGTGTTCAGTTTTTGGAACTGTTACTTGCATGTGTAAAGGTTAGGTTAGGACCTGATTCAGAAAAAAGAAAGGAAACTATTTTCAAATTTTTGTATGAATGTCATTCAGTTTTTAAATTATTTTTGAGTGTTTTTCATACAATAATTTGAAAATTGTTTTCCTTTCGTGTTTCTGAATTTGGCCCCTTACCCTGCGTTTACACATATTATTATCGAAAATATCGAAAAATACATCTACTGGCAACGGTTTTTAAATACGATTTATTTAATTAAAATACTGTAAAATTTACTTAAATTTTGTTTTAAAATAAATGTTTAACTTCCCAGTTGGCCAAATGGTCGTAGACGATATTGTCTTTGACGATTTATGTAAGACATATTTGAAATTGTCCCCTGTCGCTGATGTTGGCTTAACGATGATGTGTAAGAAATCATCGTTAACGACAAGATTAGCGACAAAGACCTGAAAGTTGTCATCTTTTAAACCCTATTAGAGACAAGATGAGCGACTACATCTTAAATATTGTCTTCTATAGACTATGTTAAAGACAATATTTAAGATAATGTCTTCAACATTGTTTTCTATCAAACACACATTACGACAAGATGAGCGACAATGTCTTTAATGTTGTCATATCTCTAACTCTGTTGACGACTAGATGAGCGACGAATTCTTAAATGTTGTCTTTTGCCATATTTTAAGAAGACAAGGTAAATGACAATGTCTTGAATGTAGCAATCTGTTTATGTTATTGATAAGACAAATTCTTATATGCTGTCTTCTATTAACTTTGTTAATGACAAGATAAAAGATAATGTCTTCAATGTTGTCTATTATATAACTCTATCGACGACGATATGAGCGATGTGCTATTTAATATTGTCTTCTATCAAACACACATGATGATAAAATGAGCGACAATGTCTTGAATGTTGTCTTATACTATTATACACTGTTAACAACAAGATGATCGACATTGTCTTGTATGTTGTTCTCCACAAGTTAGTGGCAATGTTACTAGGCAATGTGATGCGGAATGTAAAATAACGGTAAAATAACTGCGATTGAAGAAAAGACAAAAATGTTGAAAGTTAAAATATTCATTTGCGTGCGAAAAGCTGAAGAAGTAAGAGTGTTTTAAAATTCTGAAATAAGTGCAAACAAAGTGTTAAAGTGAAATCAAAATATAAATAAAATAATTTTGGTAAGTATTTACTATTTAATTATTAATATGACATCATTAAGATCCTTGCAATGAGAAATTGCTCGTAAAAAACGTAGTTATTTAGAAAGACTAAATTGTGAAGATGAGAACCAGGTAGAAATAGAAAATGATATTGAAGTAGGTGAGGTTATTTTTAACAATAATGTTAAGAAGACAATGTTAGCTACAAAGCTAAAACATGTTTATTTGAAACATAATGTAGGAAGAAGACTAGGTGACGATATTCTCAAGATCCTTTCCGAAGAAGGTCTAAATGTGCCAAGAAGTACCAAAACACTTTTGAATAGGAAGAAAAAGGGAATTGTAACTCGAACCGTAAATCCTGGAAATTATTTTCATTTTGGGTTAAAAACACAAATTTTAAAATTAAATGGATTACTGAATGACATTGACGAAATTCAATTGGATATTGGTATTGGCGGACTACCACTTTTTAAAAGTAGTTCTATTGGACTGTGGCCAATTTTAGCAAGATCAATAAATTTAAATGTAGATTGTATATTTCCAATAGGAGTTTACTGTGGAAATGGTAAGCCGGTATCCATTAATTCTTTTTTGCACGACTTTATAAGTGAGGCAAAAGATTTATTTTCTAATGGCATTTCTTACAATGAACGAAATGTATCTGTGACTATAAGGGCTTTCATTTGTGATGCCCCCGCTAGATCTTTTGTTACTGGTTGTGTCGGTCACAATGCATTCCATGGATGTAGCAGATGCTTGCAGGTTGGAAAAAGGGTAGATCATGTTACTGTGTATTCTGATGTCCAAGGGGAAAAAAGAACAGATGAAATGTTTAAAAATAGGACTTGTCCCGAACACCATTCTAGTGTGTTCCGAACTAATTCTTCGGATTTAGAAGAAGTTAATATTAATATGGTTACTCAATTTCCTGTTGAACCAATGCATTTAATAGATTTAGGTGTAATGAGAAAATTATTAAATGAGATATTAAAACATATGCAATCCGTTAAAAAAACATCCATGACAAATACATTGTTGTCAATAGTTGGCTGCATCCCTAAAGAATTCGCTCGCAAACCTAGACCATTAGATGAGGTAAAAAGATGGAAATCTACTGAATTTCGCCAATTTTTGCTATATACTGGTATTGTAGTATTAAAAGATAACGTAAGTGACGATGTTTTCTACCATTTCCTACTTCTCCACTGTGCATATAGACTCCTTTGCTGTCCATATTCTTTTAAAAATAATTTACAATCATCCGAAACTTTGTTACAAGATTTTGTGAAGTTTTTTCCTAACATATATGGACAAAAAAATCTGACATACAATGTTCACAATCTGCTGCATATATGCGATTGCGTCAGAGAAATGGGGCTTCTTACAAATTTTTCTGCATACGACTTTGAAAATTATATGCAGTCCATAAAAAAATGCGTTAAAAAACCCCATCAAATTTTACAACAACTAAGAAATAATTATCAAGACAAATCGATAATAATTGAAAAGAAAAGTTTCAGTTGCGATAAAAGGAAGGGAAAATTGTTAAAAATTAATGGTTCAGATTGCTATTTAAGCTATTGCTTTCCAAACAATTTTTGTTTACTCAAAGACCAGGCTATTAATCATATGGGAACAATAGTTAAAATAACACGTATTCACGAAAATGCATTTTATGGTGTTGAGGTTAGAAATCCCCAAAATTTTTACACATTACCAGTACCATCAACTCAATTAGGAATTGGTCTAGTGGAAAATTTAGAAGGTAGTAATGAATTTGAAATAAATATTGAGGAAATAAAATGCAAAATGATGTATCTGCCATACAAAGAGAAATTTGTGCTTATACCAATATTACACAATTGTACATAATTACTTTTGTTTAAAATTTGTCTTACTTTTTGTATTTTAGTTGCAACAGCTTAAAAATGGAGGCTATTCAATTGGATATAGAATACTTGAAAGGAAAAGTAGATTCCATTATTTCATCGCAGGAAGAAATAACAAAAATTCTAGCGGAAAATAATGTCTTGCTCTGGAGAAATTTAGGTCTTTTTGAAGTCACCCAAACGATTTTTCCGGTAGACTCAGAAGAAAAATTGGAAAAATTAGATAAAGATTTGTCCTCTGATAAATATATCGATATGGTAAGTAGACACAACAAATTCTCCTAAAAGTAATTATTCCAATAATCGGTATAATTATATTATTTTTTTTTTATTTTGGTTAATTTTAAGATGGGAGCCATAAGACGCATTATTTGTGGAAATTTAAAAAATATTGAGAAAATACTATCAAAAGAAATAATAGTTTTATATAACTATGATGGCAGCAAAGACAAAAAGTCGCTTAAAAAATACGGAAACGTACTTAAGGCTTTATATGGTAAATATTTTGAAAAATTACAGACGTTTATTTAATGATATTTTACTTAACAATAAAAAAAATATTTTCCAAATATATTTTAAACAGAATCTACAAAGACGGAGGGACATACATATGAAGACTTTATAAAAGATCTACGGGTTGTTTTTCGTCGCATCAAAAACACCTACAACAAAGAGAAAACCAGAAAATGTGATAAGGAAAATGATAAATAAAAAAATTCTTATTTCTGATAAATTATAAATAATTAATAAAAAATTTAAATCTAAGTTTTTGTATAAATTTTTTAATATTGTACCAGTATAAACATTGGCCACAAAGTAGAGGACGATAGTTGACGGTAGAAAGTTATTGCGATCATTGATGACAATATTTACAGTATAGTCATTCATATTATCGTAAATGACAAAGTGAACGATATTGTCCTCCATACTATCGTTAACGACAAAGTTGTGGACATCGTCGCTTATGTAATCGTTGACGACAAAGTAGACGATATTGACGCCTAATAACCGTTGACGATAATATGGTGGAATTAATCTTCAATAATGTCGTCAATGAATATATAGACGAAATTTTCATTCTTATTTCGTAAACGACAAAGTGAGCGACATTGTCTCTCTTTTAGTCGTCCACGATTTTCGCGACATTTGTATGAAAAAAGTCGTTGACGATTTGTTCCGGCTGTCCTACATTTGTCTTCGAAGACTTTACATTGTCATCGACCCATCATTGAGGATGTCTTGAAGACGTGGCCAACTGGGTTGTGTTACACGATCAAGTTTTAATACACTCACACTTTTTTACTAATACACTCACTTTTAAGAATTGGAACGAACTTGCATTCAATTTCTCTTTCAAGTTGGTGTTTCAATTTACAATCAAGAAAACAGCTGATACAATTTTTTTAACAATTTGTATTAAGATTGTCACAGCTTTCAATTTTTGTTAATTTTGACAAACAGTGCCCCGATAGACTACACGATAGTGTGCTGGACTATCAATCTGGGGGTTGCGGGTTCGATTCCCGCCAGAGACTCTGGGTGTATCTGCAGACAAGCAAAACGATTCACAGTTTGTGTTTGTTTTTTTTTTTAAAAAAAGTATATGTAGAAGACTATCAAGAAAAACTTGATCGTGTGGCTGCAGCGTAAACTAAAATTAATATAAACAAAAGCCATAGCACCACTGACAGGTACACGGTTTTCAACCACAGTATACTATTTTTATCTTTAGACGACCTTACGAGCCGGACACAACTTTTTAAATAATTTGTAATAAAAAAATAATGGTATTAACCAAAGTATACCAAGTAGCCCGACTCTCTATTTTTTAAATTACTCTCTCACATATACGGGTTCTGTGTGAATTCAACACCCTTGTGAGAGAATTAAACACATCAAGAATCTCGAAATTTTAACCAGAAATTGTAGATTAAATATAGTTCAATACACATTAAATCATTAACACACATTATTTCCTAATTTTTTTCAGCACATTTAGCACTTAAAAAAAAAAGGATTAAAATTTACAGCTGGAAAATAAAACGGACAAAATTAAAGCACCCCTTCATGGATATAATATAAAAAAATTTTAATTTATATTTTATTGCAAATCCTTTGTTTTGGATGACACAAGCACATCTCTTAGACATAGAAAATATTAAGGTTTTTATGGTGTCTTGCGATATTCCTTCCAAGGATATAATAACGCCTTGAAATTAATCGTGAAAATTGCCGATCCATATTTCTGCAATTTTCACGATTTATTTTCATAAAGTTCTCAATAGGATTGAGATCCGGAGATTCAGCAGGCCAATGTAGTACTTGAATCTTATTGCTCTGTAGCCAAGTCTTACAAACTTTGGAGATGTGCTTAAGATCGTTATCCTGTTGTGGAATCCTATAAGTGGAATCTCTTCACTGGCATAAGGCAATATTACATCTTTCCATATATCACGGTACATGAACCGATACATAATCCCATTAACTTTATGATTTGTCTCAATTTCTTGACCAGAAAAGCAAACCCAGACCATTACATTGCCACCTCCATGTTTCATTGTTCCTTTGAAATACTTTGGATTCAGTCTTTCTACTTTTCGTCTGCGTACACGCGTTATTCCATCGGAACTTTTTAATTTGTATTTGGATTCGTCAGAGAAAAGAACTGTCTTCCATTTTTGGACACTTCAGTTAAGGTGGGCTTTGTTCTTAGCTGATATAAACGGTTTTTTTGCTGGTCGCCGGCTGAATAATCCTACTTTTACTGCTCTTCTACGGATTGTTCTTTTGCATTGTTTCTTTGATCAAGGAATCATCATATCGTTTGGTTTTACGCGGACGTCCTCCAGAATGCCCCGGTGATATACGACCAGTCTGCAAAAACTTTGGAATCAGCCGGGAAATAACTTCTCTGTTAATTGAATATTGTTTACTCATTTCATGCCGTGATAAGTCCGGCTTCCAGTCTTCAATAAATTTAATTTTAAATTCACTGGAGTACTTGTTCCTTGTCATCCATTGTTTTTTCACAATAAACTGTATAGAACTTAAATTTTACAAACTGCGCCTTCCTTTAGTTTTATCTTCTGGAATTTTTAAATGCATCCGTTCTGAGTCCCGTTAACTGACATTGCAAATATGCAGTAGCATAGTAAAATTTTTAAACATCTTATAAGGGGGTGCTTTTGTTATGTCCGTTTTGTGTTTTTATATGTTTTATCATTTTAAATTAGTATTTTATAAAATTATACTTTCCTAAATGAACACAATATGAACATTAACAATATAAGTAAATTAAATATATACTAAATACATCCCAAAAAACCTTTTTTATCAAAAAAACTATGATATGAAAAAATCCATTGAATGGGTGCTTAAGTTATGTCCAATACTGTATATATTTTTTTTATAAGCTTACCTGTGGTTTTTGAGTTTTCGGATCCATCCCGTTTGGCACATTAGGCCAAACGTGCGCGGTTAGGGTTGAGCTCGGGCATAGGTTATATAATAAACGAGAGTGATATTAAAACTCAGAAGGCCTATATATATGGGGCATTTCATGTCAAGTGAATTTTGCAAAAAAAGTAAAAAATTTTATGTTTTGAGTTGTAAAACATTTATTTTGATAGATATCCCACTAAGCGACCAAATAGGTCTTCAAGGAAAATATCTAAGCTTTCTTTTGAGAGAGAAAAAAATGGACCATTTTGAAAAAAAAAATTTTTTTCGAAAGATAGAAGAAGTAGCTATCTAAACTAACATGGATGAGAAAAAACACCTGCTTGTCCAAAATGTAAAAAAAAATTAAAAATTGTGTCTGAATTACTATCCAATAGAACCAACCATGGTGCAAATTTCATCCTAATCGGAAGACATCGATTTCAATAGTTGGTATTTTTGTTTTTGTGTGAATTTTTTTTTGTATGTGAACGGTTTTGTCCACTGAGGTAGCAAGAACCACCCCCATCCGGCGAGCTCCAAGCCTGGCATATGTGAGCATATCAGCGCCGCTACCTCTCTGGCAACTCTTGTTTCCTTTGTTTCGTTAGCCATAAAGCGACCAAAAGGTCTTGAAGGAAAAGACCTAAGCTTTCAAAAAGGGCAATGAAGAAAAAGTCAAAAAGGTTTTAGATTTTGCGAAAAATAAGTAAAATTACTATCTAACAGGACTACCCTTGGTGTAAAGTTCATCCCGATCGGAAGACATCTGTTTTAAAAGTTTGTTCACTTGACATGAAATCCCCCATATATATAGTTCTATGTTGGAACAAAGGATCGTAACGAAATCCATCCATCGGGATCTGTCCTGTGCCATTAGTCTTATCTCAGACCAAGATGTTCCTGTTTCGCTAATTTTGGATAGTTCTCTACTCCAGGAGTTAGCTCTTCTTCTACTGCCTTAAGGGTTCCAGTCAATTGCAATCTTTGATATATCTTCTCAAAATTTGGCCAACTCATTAGTTTTGTCGAAGTTAATATGAGGACCAACACCATATGTCAGCTTATGTATCTGATGCAATTTGGCTGATATGTCGTTAAATTTATGTGCGAGCAGGCAAATATCATCAGCGTAGTCAAGATCTTCCAGTCGATCATTCATACCCCATGTAATACCTCTAGTTCGGGTTGATTGCTACGTAATTAAATCCAATAAAATATTGAATAACAAGAGATTGGATTGCTTAACATGCCATACAAGGCTCTGATAAGGTGGAACTCCCTTGCATCGAAGTGCGTGCCAAATTGCCTGTTGGGACACATTTTTGGGCAAGTAGCGCCAGAGATCCACACTTTACACTTGGGTTGAGGATGCCCAATTTGGATCGTATCGTCTTGACAAAGACTGTGCTGTTTGTCGCCGGATAACTGCATACTGCAGCTGTTTTTTGGCCTCTTTATATGCATTTTGTTCCAATTCTGCGTCACCTCTGCGTCTGGCTCTGGTGTATCTTCTTCTCGATCTGATGCAGTTTCGTCTAGATTCTTCGATCGAGGCGTTTCACCAGTATACTGGTTTCCATTTATGGGCCTTGGTTCTTTTGGGCATTGCCTTATTGCAACATCTCCCAATTGCAGACATGGTGTGTTTCACTGCAGATCTTGCATCAATCAATATGTATGTCGATCTCGTGAAGGAGTATCGCCATGTCAAGCTTGTTAACGTGCCATCTTTGGGTGGTCCCTCTAGGCTTCCTTGCTGGAGTCTCTTCGTTAGTTCTTAGGCAGAACGATATATACTGATGATCGCTGGCCGTGTATATTTCCACTACTCTCCTTCTTTAACTTTGTGAGCCATTCTCTCGGTGATAAAGATTACATCTGGAATAGTGCCTTCACATCCAGGGCGCCTGAAGGTTGCAGCAGTGCCAATGTTAGCGGTCGCCAGTCCAGCTCTTGCAATCATATGAAGTATTCTTCTACCTCTCGAATCGCCTGCTACTATAAGATCACCACCTTTAAATCTTACAGAGTCTTCGATCCTGTCGAGTTTCTCTTGGAAGGAGTCAATACTATTACTTGGAGTGAGATAGCAGCTTACTAGCGTGAGGTTTCCAATCTGCAGCCAGACAAAACCATTTCCCTTTCCGCTGTTTTCTATATGTGCCTGTCCGGAAGAGGGGATCCATATTGCGGCGGTTTCTGAATCATCTTTAAGCCATAGCCCATTTCTCATTTCTGCGTACTGTTCACTAATAATAATAATGTCTGCATCGTACTCCTTTGCGATCTGTGGTAGGAGAGCGTGTGGCACTTTTCCTCTATGCATGTTGGCTTGCAGAAACCTCATTTTGAGCTATTTTGGGGGGGTTTACAGCTTCGGGATCCAGGCAAGTGATCTGTTGGTCTGCCCTCGCTTTGTGAACAAATGCAGCATTCGGGGGGTTCCTGCATTCTTTCATCTTGTGGCCCTTCTATCTACATCTTATGCACAGTCCCATGCTCTTCCTATCGGGTCCTTTACAGTCCCATTGCATATGTCCCGATTCGAAACATTTGTAGCAGCGCTTCACCTCCTCCATGTACCGTATGCGGCAGAATGTCCATCCTATTAGAATTCTTCGTTTCTCGAGCAATGTATATGCGTCAGCAGTTGGCAGAGAACAAAAGCTCTCTTCTGTTCCCTGCTATTTGTAGCCGTCAGACGTATATTTGTGTCCTCCCCCGTTATATTGGCCACATTTTTTATGGCCTTGGGCACTTCTTCCTCTGTTGTCAGGAAGTCAAGATCCTGAATTTCTATTGTGGCCTTGGATTTCATGTCCGTAGCCTCCACTTTTAATGTGCTCATAATAGCCTCACGGAACTCATTATTTCTTCCGCCTTGAGCCCATTACCAGGAGTATAGAGCCTGATTTTGTCTTCCGAACGGATTGGATTGCCACTTCTGTTTCTTCCGGGCTAACTTTTGTTTTGAGGTTTTTTAGGACATCCGCGTAGCTGTGACCATCTCGAGGTTTTATAACAACAGCATCGGGTCGTTTCTTAGGTTTCTTGGGACGTGGATTTCTTCGATCTTTTTTGCCTCTTCTTGTGTCAGGTGCGTCCTCTGTTTGAGTTTCTGTAGGTGCTACTGCTGTAATGTTTCCGCTAGTTTTCCTCTTATGTTTTTTCTTTGGGTTAGTTTCCGCTGAGCTAAGCGCGCTTCTTTTGTTGCGAGGTATTGTTGGAGTATCTTGGCAGATCTGCAGCACCTTGTGGGGTTTAATCACCTTCCTTTCCTCCTCTGCTGTTTTCCAGTTTCTTCGGTAGTCGGCGATTATGTCCAGTAGTTCGCCCAACTCTAAAACACCATTTTGAACATCTCTGTTGATGTTTCTTTGTCTGGTCATGGCCGCTTTCATCTTTCCGAGAATGCTTCGGCATTTCGTCAAGGATTCTTCCTCTGAAAGTCTCATTTTGATAATGAATTCTTGCCTAGGTGAGTTTTAAGTTGAAGCAGATTTGAAATCCGCTTCGGATGTCTTCTCGTGCGTGGTTTATTATAATAATAAATATTAATTATTAATTATTAATTATAATTTATTAATTATTAATAATTAATAATTAATAATTAATAATTAATAATTAATAATTAATAATTAATAATTAATAATTAATAATTAATAATTAATAATTAATAATTAATAATTAATAATTAATAATTAATAATTAATAATTAATAATTAATAATTAATAATTAATAATTAATAATTAATAATTAATAATTAATAATTAATAATTAATAATTAATAATTAATAATTAATAATTAATAATTAATAATTAATAATTAATAATTAATAATTAATAATTAATAATTAATAATTAATAATTAATAATTAATAATTAATAATTAATAATTAATAATTAATAATTAATAATTAATAATTAATAATTAATAATTAATAATTAATAATTAATAATTAATAATTAATAATTAATAATTAATAATTAATAATTAATAATTAATAATTAATAATTAATAATTAATAATTAATAATTAATAATTAATAATTAATAATTAATAATTAATAATTAATAATTAATAATTAATAATTAATAATTAATAATTAATAATTAATAATTAATAATTAATAATTAATAATTAATAATTAATAATTAATAATTAATAATTAATAATTAATAATTAATAATTAATAATTAATAATTAATAATTAATAATTAATAATTAATAATTAATAATTAATAATTAATAATTAATAATTAATAATTAATAATTAATAATTAATAATTAATAATTAATAATTAATAATTAATAATTAATAATTAATAATTAATAATTAATAATTAATAATTAATAATTAATAATTAATAATTAATAATTAATAATTAATAATTAATAATTAATAATTAATAATTAATAATTAATAATTAATAATTAATAATTAATAATTAATAATTAATAATTAATAATTAATAATTAATAATTAATAATTAATAATTAATAATTAATAATTAATAATTAATAATTAATAATTAATAATTAATAATTAATAATTAATAATTAATAATTAATAATTAATAATTAATAATTAATAATTAATAATTAATAATTAATAATTAATAATTAATAATTAATAATTAATAATTAATAATTAATAATTAATAATTAATAATTAATAATTAATAATTAATAATTAATAATTAATAATTAATAATTAATAATTAATAATTAATAATTAATAATTAATAATTAATAATTAATAATTAATAATTAATAATTAATAATTAATAATTAATAATTAATAATTAATAATTAATAATTAATAATTAATAATTAATAATTAATAATTAATAATTAATAATTAATAATTAATAATTAATAATTAATAATTAATAATTAATAATTAATAATTAATAATTAATAATTAATAATTAATAATTAATAATTAATAATTAATAATTAATAATTAATAATTAATAATTAATAATTAATAATTAATAATTAATAATTAATAATTAATAATTAATAATTAATAATTAATAATTAATAATTAATAATTAATAATTAGTAATTAGTAATTAATAATTATTGATTAATAATAATAATAATAATAAAATTTCTTCTACAGCATTATCACATGTCCCATTTCTACCAAAATATGTGTAATATCCAGTATTGTGTGACATAGATCACACTTTACTGTTTCGTCAAATAAATTTAAAATAGTATACACAAATAGGAATATTGAATTTATTTACATCAAAAAATATATAAATATTATAAAATGCTGAATGTTATTATGCATGAATTTATATATTTTATCCTATGGTAAATAGTAAATATTTCATTCTTTAAAAATGTTGACACCTTTGCCTTTAAATTGTTGCCAAGCTCAATATTATATTTCGAAAACAATCACAGTCTGAACGGTGTTCGTTTGAAAAATATAATGGCATATCCGAAGCCTGTCGAAACACATTTTTGGAAAATACAACTATGTGCTTGATGACACTCAAATAACGAGTAATTGGTATTTACTCGCTGTTATATATTTGCAGAAAAGATTTGCCAATTTTGCTGTAAAGAAATTCACCTAGACGATATATTTGATCCTCTGCGGCGTTTGGGAAATTATATTTGGTGTGAAATTAATAACTGAACCTGGGGTCCATATACTCATAACCCATAAATAAAAAAATTCAAGAAGAAATTATTTTAGGAAAAATCAATTAACAACAACAAAGACTTTTATTCATATAGAAACATAGAATTCAATTGTCAGTAAAGATGTCGGAACCTCAGTCGTCGTTGTTGTTGAAAAAACAATTGGCAGGTAAGTTTTGTGCAATTGTCCAAAATAAAATACCATAAAATCTCATTTGCCTATTCTGATGACAATAGGAATCTCTAATAATATAACATTTATGTATTTTTTTTTGTCAAAAAGGTTAATTTTTCCTTAAATAATTTTTTCATTCGCTGAAGAATGTCACCGGTAGAATAAAAATCTAAAAAAGTCACAAATCGATGAGCCTGAACGATACTAAGTTATAAACGTTTGATAGAAATTTTTACCGCATGTTCGTTCTTGTGTCTGCGGATTGTCCGTCTGCCGGACGAATTTTTCATATGCATAACGCAAAGTTTTTCTTTCAAATCAGTCTTATAGACATTACGACCTCCGCCTACCTCTGTTTTCGCTTTTTTATTGTGCGTTGTGTTGCTTCTGTTCGTCTTTGTTTTCTGGTGTTGTTGCTTTCATTTGTTATTAAAGGTCAGACTGACCAATGAATGGATAACCATGTTAGTTCATACACCGGTGTAGTTGTTTTTTGAATTTCCAATTCCAAAATTGTTTATGTAGTTTTAATTGTTGTTTCGGATAATTTTATTTTGTCAAAAATTTCTGCATGTGAGTCATTGCGAAGTTTTAAAATTTTCAAGGGCAATGACCTTGTGTTTCATGTGCGTTTCAGCAATCAAAAACACACATGCGAAAACAAAACAGGATACGAGAACTCCACACTACTGTAACTAAAAAAATTGTAACAAAAAAGAACAATGATGCTGCAGAATATGCATTTTTCGTAAACAAAGAACATTTTTTGTCTCCCAATCATAATACATTTCTGATAAGAGTTAAATATTTTATGTTCGAAATTAACAATTGATAGACAATAAAAAGGAAATTACCTTATTTATACTTATATATCAGTCTGTATGTTTAAAAAAATTGGTTAAATTCTGAGTATGGAGGTATGCATAGCTAAAATCCAAAAAAACTCATTCACTGAACTCTAACCCACCATAAATATTTCTTCATCATTTATATATTTTTTTAATATGTTGTGAAGGACTTAAGTCTTCATAGGTTTATTTTAAAAATATATCCATTTAATTAAAAAAATTTTTTTTTCATAATAAAAAAACAATAGTTACATACATATATTAATTCATTTGTACTTTAAAAAAATAAAAAAAAACACAAAATAAACAAATTTTGGTATGACAAAAGTGTATGTATATTAGGCTGGGTCAATATTAAGTATTATTTTTTTTTGAATAGTTTTTTATTGGATAAAATACGAAATACGAAATATAGGATTTGATTTTAGACCTATGGTTTCTTGAGGAAACTTTCTTAGAATTTTTCGTAAATTGCTTTTCTGCTCTACGATTTTTTACTTTTTGATCGTCCATACAAATCGACCCAGCCTAATCTATATACAGTTCAGTATTCATAAAAAGTTACTAATAATATTTAAATACATCGTGTTGTGTTTAGTTTTAGTATTTAATTAGTCCACCACTGTTATTATAGTTTGCAGGTGTTGTGGAATCCGGAGTCATTTTGCTCCATGTATTTTTCAATGATTAGGTATCTGTAATTTGGGATTGTCGAATTTTGCGCTCAAAAAGATTGGCTTTGGATCATTATCTTGTTGGAAAATCCAACCTTCCCCAAAACGCAATCATTCCACAGATGGCTTCAATCTTTGTTCCAATATACTTTTGTATTGGTATCGCTCTATAATGCCTTCAACAAAAACCAACTTTCCAACGCTCCCACTGCCATGCTTCGCAGTTGGTATTAAGTATCCGCATTTCTTTTTCTCCATATCGTAGCACAGCTATTACTTCCCAATATGTTGAAGTAACTACTATGATATACTAACATTTTAAATATCGGTATTATACAGCTACTTTATCACTTCTTTATTTGCTTATTTTCGCTGCATGTAGACTTTTGTCATAGAAATAATCTTTTTTTAAATAATTTGTAATTTTTTCCCCTTTGGAGGGAATGGAAAAAAACTGTTTTGTTATTTTTTCGAATGAAATCAAATGTAGAACCAAACTGTATATATTTAGCTTTTCCATTTAATACTTATTTTTGTAAAAATATATAAAATTTTGTTTGCATATACACTTTAGTCCTTCACTGTTCATTGGTGGTCACCTGATTAGCCTACCCCAAACATGTTTGTGTCTTTTTTCAAATAATTTTATTTGGGAAATAAAATCATTACACTATGTTCTAAGTATAACAGAAATATTAAAAATAAAATGGGCATAAATAAAGAATACAGAAAATTAATTTTATGAATATTAACAATTAGCTAATTATGAAAATATAAAGTGTAACATTGATTTTGATTTGTTCCAAAAAAGTATCAATTACACCAAAAAAAGTAATTTTTAATTCTGTTGTTTTAAGCGTGTATCTGCTACATTATTTTATAGGTACATTGTTTGCATCCAACCATCAACATGTCTTTCATAAAAAAAAACGAAAATAAGGGATTGTATTAACAATGGTATATGATGAATGTGTAGAAAAATATACTAGTACTCTTTTCCTAAAACGACAGTAATCATATATATGTACATTCCTTTGATCCCAAGGTGAGCGCGTGATCTGATTTGATTCATTTGAATTACAATTTTAAAATACAATGTCGCACAGTGATTTAGAAACGTTTTTTTTCGGAAATAATTCGGTATCTCGGGAAATATTTAGGTTTGAGTAAACAATTCTAAAAATGCAAAGCACCGATCCTCAAAGATGTTCCATATTTGTATAACCCTATATACTACTTAAACACATACAAAGTTTTTTTTTACTATCACACGGTAAATAACGTCACAGTAGGCACTTTTCTCAATAAACTCAGTTTTTTGAACACATTTTCCCGGTTTAGGAATTTCGGTATTTGAAAATAAAAAATGTCAAAAATTGTAATGTCATTGATGTAAGGACAGTTGAGTCTATGTTAATCCCAAATTTTGTTATGTTATCTTTAACCGTTAAAATTTTACATTAATTCAAATTTATATTTTTCTTCATGGAAAATCACCATATTATAATTGTTTAAGTTTTTAAAGTAAATGACGTCTGTTTGGCATCAATCCAAGTTTTCCAAAATTGTTATAAAAATAAAAACAAATAAATTTCAAGTTTTAATTTGAGACGAAGATCTCTTTTTATTACAAATAAATATTTCCTCGTAAAAGGAATATGTTGCGTATTTAAATAAGATGCATGTAGTGCTTATGTCGAAGACAATTTGACGAGTGTTTTATAATGCTAAAATAACAAGCATAATTTGGTGGCAAACAATATTTAAGGCACCGGTAACGGTTTACTCGCTAGAATCTAGTAAAATACTTCCAGCAAAGTTGCATAAAAATGAAGCAACAATAGATTTTAACGTTGTTAAAAATGGTATAATTACCAAAAGGATGCAACCTAAACAACGTCAAAAAAATTAACAAAATCATTTGGATCATAAATGGATTTTTGGCGATTTTTTAAAAAAAATTTTGAGACCCGAGGTGACTAGCATTGAGGGGCCACGCACTGGCCCCCATTAGCGCTAGGAAGCTGAACAAATGCAAATAAACTCAAAAACCTCAGCTCCAACCATGTGAAGTTTCGTAACAATATCTTCAATAGTTCCCGAGGTACCGAATTATTTCCAAAAAAAAAAAAAAAAAACGTTTCTAAACCACTGTGTGTCGTAAGGACACACAATGATATACACCTGCGGTCAAAATAATAGCACCACGACATTCATATTGTTATATAATAATATTACGTAAAAACTGTTAAATTGATATTAGTTGTTTTTGTATAAATTTATACTTAATTCAATAAACTTTCAAACATTAAAAATAATTTTCAAAATTATATGCAAATTTTAAAGAAAATCTACATAATATATAAATACCTTTGAAATTCATCAGTCAAAATAATAGCACTAAGACCCCTATTATTTTGCATCGCCTATACAAATTAAGTATGGTAGAATCGAAATCAACAATGTCATAAATGTTGTTGAGTATATGTATGATGATTACCTCAAACTTTAAGAGTGGATATGAGTCTTGACAACATTGTAATAAATATGAATTCGTATAAGTACAATAAATTTCGAGTCATGATTTAACTCTAGTCTGTAGTGGTGAATACAAAACGTATTCTTTAAATTTGGTTTGGTTTTAAATTGCACATAATTTACTTATGTATTGGGTGTATAATATAAAAATGTGCCAATTTTTAAATTTTTAACTTTTATTTTGGAACTTTAGTACAATATAAATTTATTGAAAGTATTGACCATTATTAGCTATGACCTTTTCGCATCCTTCTGCCAACATATAGATTCCAAACCAAAAGAAATGCTCATCTTTTCAGGCCAAGGCATGTGGCAGAGGGTTGTCATTATAAAAAATTACGGATTCGTGTCTGTTTGCATATTCTGGGCGTTTTTCGGCAAATGCTCTCTTCAAACGAATCAGTTGCGTTCGGTACATGTTCCATGTGATGGTCTGGACAGCAGTTCATAATAGATAGGACCCTTTTGTTCCCACCAAATACATAGAATTACCTTACCGCCATGGATATTTCGCTATGGGGTCGATTAGGGTGGTTGGCCGAACTTCACATACGATCTCTTACGCTTCGGGTTATCGTAATGGATCCATTTTTTCATCGTATGTAATGATTCGGTGCAAAAATGATTTTCTTTAATACCTTTCAAGTGCATTCCCGCATATGACGCTTTGTTGGCACAAAATTCGACAATTTCGAAGCAAAAAATAACTAAAGAACTAAAAATTCAAGCAAAAAAAATTACTCTCTTTTTATACATACGGTCTTTTACAGTAACAAAATACATGACAATACATTCTCATGAATTAGGTTTTTGACAACAGACTTAGGTTTTTGGCTCTCAGTTACCTATCTAGTTGTAATCTATGGTTTGTGGCTTATGTTTTATTTGTTAAAAACTTTTTTTTGAATATGTACATATATTCAAACATACATAATATGTATATTATATATTTAATTATAATTATGATTATTAATAATTTAATGTTATTTAATATTTGTGCGTTTCAGAATTAAACAAGAACCCAGTTGAAGGCTTCTCTGCCGGTTTGATTGATGAAAATGACATATTTCGATGGGAAGTACTTATAATTGGTCCTCCAGATACATTATAGTAAGCTCAAATTTGATTTAATAGTGTGTAATGCTAATTTTATGAATTTATTCGCATTTACAGCGAAGGTGGATTCTTTAAAGCTCATTTATACTTCCCAAAAGAGTATCCATTGCGTCCACCACGTATGAAGTTCGTAACAGAAATTTGGCATCCTAATATTGAGAAAAATGGTGATGTATGCATTTCGATTCTACATGAGCCTGGTGATGATAAATGGGGATATGAAAAGGCATCAGAACGTTGGTTACCTGTTCATACAGTTGAGACCATTTTGATATCAGTGATATCGATGCTCGCCGATCCAAATGATGAGTCACCAGCTAATGTAGATGCTGCCAAGGAATGGAGAGAAGCGTATCCAGATTTTAAGAGAAAAGTTGCACGTTGTGTCAGAAAGAGTCAGGAAGAATGCTCGTAGAACTCGCCGTCGCCTGTATTTGTATATTTATATTAAACAATTTGATACCAACATCAAAAAACAAACAAAAAAAATCATGAAAAACAAAACACTGAAACTTAAAAAGCAAGCAAAACTTTATAGTTTGTTCAACTTACGCGTCGTCAAAATGCTGCATTTGCAAAAGGAAAAAATATAAAAATTAAACTCTTCAAATGCATATTTATTTCTCTAAATTGTCAAAGAGTTTATTAATATTATCTTTGCCTAAACCAATATTCCGAAATTATGAAAACTACATTACCAATTTAGGAAATATTCAATAACACCAATTTCAATAAATCCGTTTTTAAATTCTTTAAACTGAACCAATTTTTTTTTTGTTTATTGTAATACATATATCTTTTATAGCTTTTATTTTCCTCTTAATTATGTCATACTTAAAAGCACTCTTGGAATAGAAACTAAAACAAAAACATGTATGTTACTGCTACGATTACGAATTAATAAATATAATATGAAATTAAGCATTTAATAAATACCAAACTTCAGAAGGAAGAAATCAAATAAATAAATTATATTATATACTACAGCAAAAGTAAAAGACTTCAATCAAACAATTAAAAGAACAAACAAGGCCAGGAGGGTAACAGTTATCTGAAACACATATTAACAGTTTAAGTATTTTATGGAATTTAAAAAACTTATTGAAAACACTGACTTCTAAGCATTACGAGGGCCTATATCTTGAAAAACAGAACTTTTCAGGAGAGCCAAAAAAACTGTTTTTTCGCGTATTACATGAGTTATTAAAATTCGACATTCTACAATATACTGAATCCCACATATAACAGGTTTTTAAAGTTTTACATTATTGTGCAGAGCTGTAATCATTCATTTTTGAATTAATTCGCGAATTATTCTTGCACTGAATTCTCCAATTTTGAAGTAATTCTTTTCACACAAACAAATTAATTGAATTAAATTTGAGTCAATTCAAATGAATTTGGTAAAACTAAATTGCAGTTCATTTCCAATTCAATGAATTTGCCAAACTAAATTGCAATTCATGTGAATTGATTTTGAATTAATTCAAATGAATTAGAAAAAATTCATTTCCAACTAATTTGAATTGAATGAAAGTTGAATTGATTTTGTAAGTAAATCTACAGTACACTGTCGTTTTGTTATTCAACTATTTTTTTTTTTTGTAAAAGAGAGCAAGCATTACTCTCGTTGTGTATAGTCCAAACAAAAAATTATTAGATTTGAAATTCCCATGATATACTGGAATTGTAATGTAGCGGCAGAGTAGGAATTGAATTATTAAGTAGCGGCGAGAATTCTATAAAAATGGGAAAATTTTGTTTATTTGCGAAAAGAAACTTAAACGAATTCCAATTCATTTTACAGATTAATTTGAATTGAAAACGAATTGCAACTCATTTTAACAAGTTCATTTGAATTGGAAATGAATTGAAATTTATTTCTGCCTAATTCGTTTGAATTGATTCAAATTTCATTCAATTCTTATTTGTTGAGAAAAGAATTAATTCATTCACACCTATGTGAAAAACATGCGAAATTTATGTTGCCATTTCCCTCGAAGGGAAAATTGCCATCGTGCTATTCCCATGAACTTTTCATTCACAATAGTTGATTTTGTTCGTAACAGAGGAAATTTTTTCCATTGATTTTCTCTCTCCTTCCGTTCGATGCGTTTATTCTATGGTTTTGATTCTCAAAAATATTCAATGTGTATGTATGAAAATTATCAGATAGAGGGTTTTGCATTTTTATATAAATAAATTATTTCATTTATGCCATCTGTCAGTTTTTAACGTGATTTATTTAACAAAACGGCTAATAATACAACATAAGGTAAAACAAATTAACAAAAAACAATATTAAACAAAAAGTTCTAGAAAAAAAGTTTTTTTTTTTGCTTTTTTGGAGCTTGATTGGTGTTAATTATCATAAAAATAATGGTATGCCGCGACATGCCGGTGGTATTACGCTTTCTAATTTTGCAAATTCTTCCACTAATTAGGCTGAATTGATAGTGGACCAGAATATAGAGGTTTTGCTTCAATGTGTACTGTATAAGGTAGATCCATGTGATCTGAATCAAAATTTAATTTATATTTTACGCTACCATCTGGAAGATATAAAAGAGATCTTAAATTAGAAACAGTAGAATCATTATTTACTTGACCTGGTCTAATAGAAGAAAAACGCATAAGATTGTCATCATTGTAATTATTAAAGAAATCTAATTTAAATGTTCTGCATCAAATGGCTTTTTTACGATATAATGTAGAAACTTTAACCTTTTATTTTTATGCCATGGACATTAATTAATTTTAAACATTTTCAAGAGAGCGTTGAATTGATCCATAATTATTTTATTATTTGTCCTTAAAGAATTTCGAAAGCTTTGTGTAATTCTTTGAGACAAATAATAAAGTTCTTCAAGGACAAATAATAAAATAATTATCGATTAATTCAACAGTTTTTACGCTCTCCTGAAAAATTAGGAAATTCCGCTTAAGTTGTTTTTCCAAAAGTCAACAGATATTTTCCAAAAACAAAAAGCCTTTCGCTATATAAAGTAAATTGTGTTAGAGAAATAACAAAAATGCAAAAAAGCAGCAAAAAAAAATATGTTTGTTATGAAATTCACACTATAGATGAGGGTGAACATTTAACATCAAAGTCATTTTCGTGAAAATCAAAGATGGAGGCTTTTGAATATAGGCCCTCGATAAGCTCTATCCAATTTTAACTAACTTCATTAGTGTTGTCAGTCTTTGTATCAAAAGAATTGATTGTAACAACATAACATAGTAAAAGTAGCCCATTGCACTGTGGCTTAGAAATAATTCGGTATGTCGTGATCGATTGGAGATATTTTAATGAAATTTCACAGTTAATGCTGAGGAGTTTCTGAATTGATCTTCCCAAATTGTTCACCTCTGGCCTAAAAAATTTAAAAAAATATCACAAAAAATTCAGTTATCTGATTGTTAAATTTTTTTATTTTGGTAGCACGAGGATGGTTCAAAAAGTCTGTGCCTTTTTTGAATGAAACTCAGTTTTTTGGATAAAAAAATTATTAGCGGTATTCACAATGTAGAGTACTTGGCCTGGTAATGTAGTAAAAGAGCAGAATATCAAAAAAATAAAAACAAAATACATTAGAAATTGAAATGTTTGTCAATAAATAGCTTTTCTACTTTTTTACTAGGCCAAGTACTCTACATTGTGAATACCGCTATTTTATTTTCCAACATAGTCTCATTTGAGCTCTATGCACTTTGTCCAACGTTTCTCCAATTTTTTTTCCTTTCCAAAAAATACAATTTGTCGATGTCATCAAAATATGTATTTTTTGGAGTCAAATCTCTTTCATCATTTCTTCAGGTTGCTAAATCCGAAGAATAGGGTGGAAGCGGGAGCAGTTCGTAGCCTAATTCGTGGATTTTTGCCATGGAAACTGCATATGTGTGTACCCTTTTGTGCAGCCGATTTTGAGAAAACGCGGCAGCTATCTTGCGGGAAGCTTTCTCATAAGCTTAAAACCACTGAGCCACATTCAAGTTCCCTCACTTGGAATTTTTTAATAACATATGTAATTTTGAAGGGTAAGTATCTGTCACTTATTCTCACTTAGTTATTAATTCGTTTATTTCCTGTCATTGTTCTATTAATGTGCTGTTTTTCTATAGCAAACGAGTGCTTTGAGTGGAAATTTGACATGTATTTGGTTTTTGTTACAATAACAAAACACATGTTAAATTTCCACTCAAAGTACTCGTTTGGATTAGAAAAACAGCACATAATGTCATAAATAAATGTTAGTTAGCTGCTAACATCTGGCCAGACCATCACAGGGAACCTGTATCGAACACAACTGATTCGTTTGAAGCGAGCATTGGCCGAAAAACATCCAGAATATGCGTCCAGACATAAAACACAGGTTGCAGTTCCTATTAAAAACTACTTAACCCATTAAAAACCAAGACCATTTAAAATTAAAAATTTTAAAATTCATTTATTTATTTAAACTAAAATACGGCCAAGGAACAAAGAAAACATAAAAAATTTAATAAAAAATTTTAGGAACCGTGTTTTTGGAGCTGTACCCGATTGGGTACAATGGCGTAAAGTGTAAGCTATTTTTATAATATGTGAAAATTTTTAAAGCATTACTTTTTCAACACATAACATATCATCGCATTGTTTAGACAACCCTCTTATTTTATTATGGCATTCATCGCATCGTCGAGGACTTTTTATCCTTTTAGGAAATTGATTTCAGGAATAGTTGCGACACCAGAAGCCAGTGTAGTTTGTATAAGGGTCTCATTTTGGCCATTTTGTCAATAGCGTCAAAGTAAGTGTTATCAGCCAATTAAATAAAACGTTTTATTTTTTTGAATCTGTTCCGTGACATAATTTCGGAAACAATTGGAGTGCGAGTATCCTCACAGAGCTGCCAATACATATCATCTCTTGGCATATAGCTATATCCACCGTAATGCAAAATACTCAAGAATATTTTCAAATCTTTTGCGTTGAAGTATAAATTGTGCTTACTAGCTTGCGATGCCTAAATGATTAAATTAACAACATTTTCCCATTCAAGTTTGAAATAATATTGAGCTCATTGTCAAAAAAAAAAAAAAAAAAAAATAACAAAATAGTTTGAGACATTTGAACATCACATGGTGTTATTCTTGAGGACATTATTGTCTGTCGGAACTGCTGAAGTGGAACATCATCTTCGCTATTACTGCTAGAAAATACTTCTATTTCACCAGGTACATCATTTGGCATGCGAACTACAACAATATCCTCAGCAACACCTATATCTTCATCCATATTACAGACCGGATCTGATAAAATAATAACTATATCAAAATTGTGATGATCATATTTTTCCAAAAAATCTAGTTTTTAAAACATTTGCATTAGAAACATGACGTTTAGATGGCTTAAAATTCTATTTTAGCGTAAGGAAAATCTTAAAAATATAATACATATTAAGCCATTGTACCCAATTGGGTACACCGATTTTTCTACTCACATAACTTTGTCCAATTTTTCTTATAAATTTATATAAAATGTACACACAATCAATCTACTTCACAAAACTATAAAAAACTCTTGCTTTCATAAAACTGGATTTGCTCTACGCAGCTCAATTGTTACTGACCTTGATGAAATTCAAAAAAAATTATACAGCATTACAAAAACAGGACAAAATACACCTTAACGGTATTATTTTTTTAAATTTTTTATATGAGTTGTTTAAAAGCAACTCAAAATAATCGTTGTCAAATTTATCTTGTTAAAAAATGTATGCGTATTTGAATATTGCCTTTTTTCTGTACTCAAACAAGTACAATGGCTGGGAATGGGTTAAAATAAAATGGTTGGGAAGTTTTTATTGTACAAATGTTTAAAAATAACAGCTAAAACCATAGATAAATAAACTAGGTCGGAAACTCTCCTGTCAAAGACCTAACTCAGTTGTCAAAAACCTAAGTGGTGACAATGTATTAGTAAAAAGAACTATGTGAAAACAAAAACAACACTCGTATGTGTGATTATTTTGAGCAATTTTTGTGGGCTTCAACCCATCTTATTTTAAGTCAGACTCCTAAAAATTATATGAAAGCAATTTATAAAAAGTTAGAAGACTCTACCTATAACAGTTGTTTAGATATTCGAATAGAATTATTTACTTACTTAACATGATCTGATACCACCCATTTGCAATACGTCAAGGTGCCAAAATATTGAGAATTGCATTATTAGAGTTATCCAGATAATCGATAGTAAATATGGAGCAAGTCTCTTGAAGCATTACTTTAACTATTATAATTTTCCAGATATTCAATTATAACAATTTTTTTTATATGAAAAGCCGATCCCACCAAGTTTTAGCCAACATCCTAAAAATAAAAGAAAGTGATTCAGACTCTCGAAATTACAATTTTCTTTGTAATGTAGGTACTACACCCCCTGTTCCGATCTCGCCCAAGACCTATGTACTTTGAAGCATTTTTTTTAAAAAATTGGGCGAGATCGGAGCAGAGGGTGTAGTACCTACATTACAAAGAAAATGTATATTTTTTTAATTTAAGAAAAATATTTTATTTTTGTTTCATCGTCTAACGTGTAGTGATTTTTCATAAAACAGAAGTCCAAATAAGTATATTTCAAGTGTTTACTTCAACATTGCAGTACCAAAAATGTCATCGCAAAATTTGAGTTTTGGCCATAAATCGTGTATTTCTTGACCTATGTGCAATGATAAGAAATTTCTTCATATGAAGTTTGAAGACTTTCACAATTATAGTACTCCAGATATTCGAAAATAACTATTTAAATTGTTTGATAGTTACCATGCCCGCTAATACAATCCCGCCCAATTTTAGCCAAATACTTTTGCAATTATAGTTCTTCAGATATTGGAAATAAATAATTTACATTGTATGGGAGGTGACACGTCCACTAATTCAATACCGCCCATGTAAAATGCTAAGAGTGCTCTTCGGATAAAGCTTGAAGACTTCCACATTTATAGCTCTCCAGATATTTGAAAGTAATTATTTACATTGTATGGGTGGTGTCACAACCCCTGTTCCGATCCGTCCTGTTTTCGGTTAAACATCATACAGTGATAAGAAATCAATTCCTATCAAGTTTGAATATTGTCACAATTATAGTTCTGCTGATATTCGAAAATATCTATTTACTTTGTATGGGTGGTGCCACGCCCATTTATACAATCTCGCCAATTTTGAGGCAAGCATTGCACAATGGTACCGAAGAAAATCTCGCAACGTTTTGCGACTTCCACACTGATAGTTCACCAGATATTCTATAACAACTATTAACATTGTATAGAAGGTGCCACGCTCACTTAAAATTTTAAAATAAAAAATAGTAAATTTACTGTAAATTTCAAAAGGATAGGACCAGTAGTTTAGCCTCCTATAAAGTACAAACAAACAAATAAACAGACATAAATATGAATAAACACAAAACTCCTAATTTTACCCCCTGAAGGTAGACTTTTGAAATACATATTTTTGTGACTACAGTGAGCTAAATTAAACACGTTTTCCTTTTAATCAAATATTCAATGTTTAAAACCCTTTTTATCCATTTATAGTCCAAGTAGTGAAAATAGGTATAACCTATTGATGCTTTCAAGTAACAATAAAATCGGTTCAGCCGTTTAGTACTTATTGTTTAAGGTGCCAATTTTATCGGCATTCCCCCTGTTTATCCCTTTCTGGTCCAAGTATTAGAAAAAGTTATAGCCTATTGACGCTTCCAAGTAAGGATCTATCTACGTTCCAAATTTCAATAAAAGCGGTTCAGCCGTTTAGGTGTGATGCTCAAACAAACAAACCAACAAATAAACAAACTTACAAAGACATTTATATATTTACTAGCTTGACCCGGTGCGCTTCGCTACCCCTGTCGTAGTAAAAATCGGTTCAGCCGTTTAGTAATTATTGTTTAATAACTAAAGGTACCAATTTTACCAGTTTTTCCCCCTGTTTATCCTTTTGTGGTAAAAGTATTGAAAAAATGTATAGCCTATTGACGCTTCCAAGTAAGGATCTATATACGTTCCAAATTTCAATAAAATCAGTTCAGCCGTTTAGGCGTGATGCTCAAACAAACAAACAAAAAAAAACAAACAAACTTATAAAGACATTTATATATTTATATAGATACTAGCTTGACCCGGTACGCTTCGCTACCCCCGTCGATGTAAAAATCGGTTCAGCCGTTTAGTTATTATTGTTTAAAAACTAAAGGTACCAATTTTACCCGTTTTCCCCCCTTTTTATCCCTTTCTGGTCCAAGTATTGAAAAAATTTATAGCCTATTGACGCTTCCAAGTAAGGATCTATCTACGTTCCAAATTTCAATAAAATCGGTTCAGCCGTTTAGGCGTGATGCTCAAACAAACAAACAAACAAACAAACAAATAAACAAACAAACAAACTTACAAAGACATTTATATATTTATATAGATGGATTTATTATTATATTTTTTTACGTTGCTCAAAACTTTTATTTTCGATTTATATGTTTTTAAGATGCCTAATAAGAGTTATTCTGAAGAAAATTTTTTTCTCTTTGCTCATAACTCAAAAGAAGTTTTTTCTTGCTTGAATTTTATTAGTACATACTAGGGTATTCAATTAATCGGGTTTCTGGTTTAATCGGTTAATCGAGCGAATAATTAATCGGGGTTTAGATTTAATCGGTTAATTTTAAATTATTCGATTAACCGAATAATTTATATTTTAATTAAAAATTAAACCATTTAAATTAAAAATTAAGCATTTCAACAGAAAAATAAATAATAGCAAAAAAATATGGTATTTGAGATTCTTGTGATATACACATGTGAGTTTTTGTAGGATTTTATTGAGATCTTCTGAAATAATCTAAGAAAAGAATATAATATAAAAGGTTTCCTTTTAAACGATTTTTCTTTAGTTTTAATAAAACCTGACTTGGAAAAAACTCTCTCACTGATTGTAGATGTTGTAGAAATCGAAAGTAAGGCATGAAAAAGACTATCCAATTTCTCAGCTTATTAAATCCTGCATTATACCATTGGAGTCCTTTTTGTATTTGTTAGATTTTTAATACTTTTAATAGTTTCGCTATATTCTGATAAAATACTCGTTTCAGTAATCTCTATTCAGTTTCCTCTATTATCATGTCTTCCTCCGACTCATTAGGACAAAATTCATCATGGGACATTTTAGAAAAAAAATCATTTCCAAATTCCTTAGTTTCAGTTTTTGAACTATACTTCAAAAAACTATTGCTAGAAGGGAATTTTCCTGAGTTAAAAAGTAAAATTTGAGTGTTTAAAACTATATTATAAAACAAACAACAGCATAACTAGTAGACCAAGAAGTGGTCGTCCACCAAAAATTACTCAACGCATAAAGCGACACATATTAAATGAAATTGATAAAAATCCGAGAAAAACGGCTGTTGACATAGCAAAATAGATTGAAAATATGTCCATAGTCACAGTCCATCCTGAATCAGTACACAGTGTATTGAGAAGTGGAGGTTATCATAGCCGCGTTCCCCGAAAAAAACCGTTCATTAGCGAAATAAATAAAGCCAAGCGGTTGGATTTCGCTAAGAAGCATATAAATGACGATGAAAGTTTTTGGAAAAATGTAGTCTTCAGCGACGAAATTAAGTCTAACTTATTTGGATGCGATGGGAAACAAAAAGTCTGGCGCAAAAAGAATGAGCAGCTCCGACCTAAAAATCTGATCACCACAGTAAAACATGAAGGCGGTTCCATTATGGTTTGGGGGTGTATGTCGGCGGCTGGGGTTGGCAATTTAGCTTTTATTGAGACAACAATGGATCGTTTTATGGCTGCTGTACAATGTACCAAAACAGCTGCATTCTCCACCTCAGTCGCCTGACTTAAACCCAATTGAAAATTTTTGGGATGAATTAGACCGTAGAGTAAGAAAAACAACGATTAAGAGCAAACAGGACCTAAAAAATGCTCTAACCAGAGAATGGTCGAAAATTTCTTCGGAAACAACCAGTAAGCTGGTCATACTGGTGAGTAAAGGAGGTGCAACAAAATATTAATAAATCTTTTTTTTATGAAATAGGATTTTAATGTATAGAGTATGTATACCTTTTTGTGTTTTAAAAACTGAATTTTCTTAAATTTTTAAATAAAAAGTTTTTTCTGAAAAAAATTTTATTTTTAAATAGTTTATTTTTTTACAAGGAGTGGTACAATATAAATTTTGGTAATAAAATTTTTAAAGTTTTGCATAAATGGCAGTTTTTTAGGGGGTATGTATAGTTTTCTGTGCGACTGTATAAGTTAGTAAAAGGAAAAACCGCGTTCCATCTATTTAAAATCCCACATTTTTAGGTCATACATCTAATATGTCCGGTATACTGCGACCGCGGTATTGATTGATGGTGTCTAGAACTGAACTAGAACTGAACTAGAACTGAACTAGAACTGAACTAGAACTGAACTAGAACTGAACTAGAACTGAACTAGAACTGAACTAGAACTGAACTAGAACTGAACTAGAACTGAACTAGAACTGAACTAGAACTGAACTAGAACTGAACTAGAACTGAACTAGAACTGAACTAAAACTGAACTAGAACTGAACTAGAACTGAACTAGAACTGAACTAGAACTGAACTAGAACTGAACTAGAACTGAACTAGAACTGAACTAGAACTGAACTAGAACTGAACTAGAACTGAACTAGAACTGAACTAGAACTGAACTAGAACTGAACTAGAACTGAACTAGAACTGAACTAGAACTGAACTAGAACAAACAACAAAAGACGCAAAGCAGAAAATGATATTTCAACAAAAACCTGTGTAACCGGTACTGCATGGACTATTTGAACCAATTTACGTAAAAATGGAAAAGTATACTTTTCCTCTTCCCAACGCATACTTTGCGTTAGCTGAATCCTACATTCGCCACGGAATAACAGCAGCACACTACAAAAGACACAGAACCAAATACTAAAAATATTATGGAAAAAATACAAATACAACACAGCGAACAACACAAACTCAAATGTCCTACACAACAATCGTCAAACAGAACACAATATTATAATATTAATACAATAATAATAATATAAACAACAATAACGTAACTACAACAAATATTAAATCAAACAAACTTGCCAAAAATCTACACATGCTAAGCGTCAAACATCTTTTCTACACAACATTAACCAAAGAATTTTACAACAACTCCAGTTTTCTACAACCAATTGATCATCCCCACAACATCAGAAGCCGTTCCCAAGGAAGGTTCAAGGTTGACCGATTTACGAACGAATACGGTAGAAGCACACTCCATGTAACATTGCCAACCATTTTCAATCATATACCAATTAATATAATTATCGAACAAAATTATTTTAAAAGAAATAAACTTATCAAAAATTATTTCATAAATTTGCAATAAGTAGTTTAAATTAAAAAAATAAAATATACAAATATCATATTTTAAATTCAATTAAAAATGAAATGTAAATAATGAATTTCTTAGTATATAATACTCCCTGCAGTCAAGCGAAAAGCTTTGCGGGTTTTAATTTAAGAAATCATTGTAAACTAATTTTTCAAATAAATAAAAAAAAAATTTAAAAAAAAAAAATATAAATAACCTTTTGAGAATTTATCCAGGGGCTAATGTTTAATTAAAATACCAATACCACCATATACCTTACCGTCTGGATGATTAGTGCATATTTTGGGGAATACTTGGTTGTTGGTAACCTGTTTATAAAACACTGGCATAAGAACCTATTCCAGGTACAGTCTGTTTAATTTGAGCGGACATAGAAATTACTTTAAAACGGCATTTTCGTTCAGGACAGAAATTACAGAATTAGCTGGTATAAAAGTGTTTTCCATTTTGTCGGCTTTATTTCACCTCTTATTAAGTTTTGCTTCTCTCTTAATCTCTTTAATAGTTTACCATTCTTGTGCACACAGGTTTATTTTATTAATACTTATATATCTAAGCACATCTGAAAGAACTGGTGATTTTACGGTTTCTTTCATGTTAAGAATATGCAAACTCTTCAACTTAATTTTTTTATAGAAACAGATGGTCCACATATTTGAAACTTCTTGAGAACTCCTAACTATTAATTAATTTTAAATTATCATTATTTTTTAGAATACAAATTATTTCGAATAGCCGTGGCGGACCAATTTTCATCTTATACCTTTAACGGTATGTCAATGTATCCGTGTACCTTCATCCATTAAATATCAAAAAACGATTATTGCAAGTATATTTTTAGTGAACTGTTACTAAAATATAATTAAAGAAAGTCGTTATGAATATTTTATATTAAAACTTTTATTTGGTGAAAGAAAAACAAACAAACAAATATTTTTTTCTAAAAAATTAATTTTCATTGATCGCTTCGCGAACAATTTATGCATATTGGACAGTTTGATGAAAGCTCATTACAAATCGGTTTGGAACATCTGGTACAAGCTTTACGTGGTTTTCTTAGCGTCATACGTATTTGCGAGCATAAGCGACAACTCCCAACTACGGGATTACGACCGCTTTTATTATTTGTTTACAAACCCGAAATGTTTGACGTTGAAATATCAAAATCTTTCCCAAGCAAACTCTGTAACGCAGATTTGTAGATTCTACATAAGGCTTTCCATGCATAGTTGATAACATAACTACAGCTTTCTTTTTCGGTGCATAAGGGAACAATGCGTCTTTGCTAAAGGCAAAATATGTGGTGTTGTCTAAAATAAAATTGTAAATATAGAACTAAGCATTTAAATAAACACTTATATTATTGAACATTATTCAACCAAAAAATAAAAACATGTAAAGCACAACACCAGCCTGTCTTTATGTGGCTGCATATTTCCTGGTAGAAACCGTTTGTTCTTTCTTACTGTTCCCACTAGTGTTAAGTTCCATGAGCTTAAAGTTTTTGCTCGCTTCAAAGATGTTAAAAAGTTGTCAGTAGTTAGATTTCTTCCTGAGTTTATATATGAAAAAACCAGATCTAAAACCGATCTTTCGCCTAAAAGAGTTTAACGCACGCCTTCTGATGATTTACCAGTATACAACTTCCCATGTAATGGGTAAGAGTTTAATACATCACAAGCCCAAAATATTTTGATACCATATTTTTCATGCTTAGACGGCATGTACTGCGTAAAGCGGGTACGTCCGCAATATCCATGCAATTGCTCAATTGTAATGCACTCACAAGGTTTATAACTCTGACCTAAATTCTTATTCGGCATAGTTCAAATATCTAGATTCCATCATTATCAAAACGTATGCACTGTAGCATCAACGGTAAGAGAGTAGGTTTCAACAACTCTGTTATGTGTTCTCCATTTGATTTGTGGACGCCAGCGTGAATAAGCATTCCTATAAAGCGTCTAATTCTTCTTCACGAAATGGCTCAAATGTTTATACTTTTTGTCTGTTCCGCCTATTTATACCCTACACCACCATAGTGGGGAGGGTATATTGGATTTGTGCAGATGTTTTTAACGCCCAAAAATATTAGTCTAACACCCACCTTAAAGTATACTAAACGATGTCCGTCGGTCCATAATTAGTCATAGCTCCTATATAAGGCCTGCTTCCGATAATCACTTTAACCAGCATAAATCTCCACACGACCAAATTTCATGGTGATCGGTCCATAATTTGTCATAGCTCCCATTTGTCATAAGGCCCATTTCCGAAAATCACTCACAAATATAAATTATTGAAATTTTGAAAGAAAAATGCTTGACCGACCATACTTTCTTACTTGTTTTGTGTTGTAGTCGTGTTGTACTGAAAACGAACATATATTGTAAGTCTTAGAGTTATTTTCCGTGATTATGCACATATTTTCGTCAAACAATTTTAGTTTCCAATACTATTTCCATTACCTTGCAATGCTGTTAAAGGTATTTTTTTGCCATATGGGAAAGTACTGTCGGTAAAACGGCGACATACCTAATTGTGGTGCCGTCGTCTAAAATAAACGAAGTAATTAAAGAGTTCAGCATTCATTGCACAAGTTCCATAAATCTAAAATTCTACATTCATTGCAAAATGCAAGTGTGTCAAATACACAGACATAGCGTATGCTATTTTTGTGGGAACAACACATGCCTTTGCATTTTGGGAATCTTGTTGCAAATCTCCTCATTAGGTGCGTTGACGTGATTCGTTGTCTTCATGATAATTTTGCTACATTTTTTATGTGTAATATTTTGCAAGCCAAGCAAAGCGTTTTGGGCCTTTTTGATTAATTAAAGTTTAAAGTCGGTCTCTAGTTAGTCTCAAACCCACATTGTGGATAAATAAATTGCCTGTAACAAAAAATATAAATTTAAGTACTAAAATAATAATTAAACTTTTCGTCCGTTTCATTTAACAAGGAAACTTCGGAACCCAAAGAAAAGTAAATAATAAGTGGAGCCCGACGTGGAAAATAAAACTATAAAAATCAAAAAGTGAACTAAAAAGTTAAGGGGAACAAAAAGAAGTGGCATTAAAAAAAAGAACAAAGCTCCAACAAGTTTAATGAATATTTGTTATGAAATAACAAGTCCTACGTGGTAGAATATTAATAATTAAAAGAAGAACTTATTTAACAATATAAAACGTTGACCAATACCCAAAAAGTTACAGGAGTTACAGCCCACAAGTTTTTTGCCATACCAGGGCAGTTCTAAGTATTAGCAGGCGGTCTTCATACTTAGAAATAAAATCGTAGGGAGCGCAGATTTTGTTTTAAGCACATACAATAAAGTTTTGAATTTGTATGCCATACTGGCCAGATTGAATTTTGTATACTCGGATAAGACATCGATATATACGTTGAAACAGGAACTCTCGACCCAAAGCCCAATAATTCACTTTTATGACTCCATTGAGCTTAAATTGACCATCATTATTAATAAAGTCATAATGTCTCATGAAGGAGACAGTATAGGATGGATACATTGCACGTGTTTATATCGGGGCTTAGAAAACCCCTTTGTGACACTATTTTTCTCGTGTAGGCCAGCAGACTTACCGTCTGCTTTGGCGTTAGCACAGGAACTAGAAACAAACCAAAATTGATACAATTTTGCTACAGTTTATAATAACGGAATTGGCAAGGTTCAGCCAAACTATATCTCGCAAACGCATCCTAGATACACTACTCGTAAAACTGCATTTCCCAATAACCAGTCGTATGACAATTATTCGAGACAAGTAACACCAAATTCGCCTTTTAATAATCAAATGCAACAACCCAATCAGACACTACGATTTTACCCGCAGTCTCGTCCGTTCTCCCGGGTAAAAGTTGAACCATTAAATACTCAAGGTTTTGGTTTCCAACCTCGTACCCAAATGGTCGATGCAGATGTGAGTATGCATACGGACAGATACAACTTTCAGAGATCCCACGGTGTGAGAAGGCATACAAGCAGGGGTGCCAGATAATTTTGAAGGAAAATCGGCAACTTTGTCAAAAAAAATCGGCATTTATCGGCATTTAGATTTAAAAAATCGGCAATTAAAAAAACACTTGTTATAAATGTATGAGATCAAACATTTTTATTAAAAAAAATATATATCAAAACAAAAGAAATCAATTCAGCAATCAACATATTAATGTTATTTTATACAAAGATAAAATTTTATGTTTGAATTTTCATTATTTTTAATTTTTATTTATACATATGTACATACATATATAGTAAATATATACTTTAATTAACATAAGTTCAAGTTTTTAAGTTAAATATTTAAGTAAAAATAATGATGAAATGAAAATTGGTTTTACATTTTTAAGAATACATGCTTGAGTTTGTCAAGTTTAAAATATCTTTCTTAATATCTATATCAAAACAATTTGAATTGTTATATTTTAAAAAATCTTTAGAATAAAGAATACCTTCTAAAGTTTTTTTTTCAAGGGAACATCGAAATTTCGTTTTATTAAGATTGACATTCGCAGAAGAATGTGGCAGTATCATTATTTGATGTTTTATCGCCACGCTTTTGTCCACAAACTGTTTTCCAAAACGTTGGTAAATTAATTTCAAAATCATCAAAAATGTCCTTAAAATTCAAAAATTTTAGCTCTCTAAATTCAGAGTCCAACATTTGTTTTTCATCTTGATCTACAATGTTTGGAAACTCATTTAGAATTTCCATACATGAGTTATATTTTCTATCCATAATAAATTGAGGATTAATCATATTTAAAGATTTAAAATTGTTATTTTCAAAACTAAAACGTTTTAAAATTTGATTCAAAAGCTCTATATAAAAATTTATACAGTTGTTTTTAATTTTTTTAATTTCGGATTTATTAATTTTCATTTTTGAAATTAAATCACTTGCGTGAAGACCCAAATAAACTTGATCGTAATCCAAAAAATTATTCTTATTCATAAAATCAGTTAAATAAATTGCATCATTATTTATATTAGAATGTTTTATAAAATTACTTAAAATTATTTTTACTAGCCTTAACATTTGACCATATAAATTGTGAATCTCTGTAGATTCGCTTTGAAAAACTTTATTTATTTTATTTATAATTTCTAAAATATATTTCAAAAATGCCAAATAAATTTCATTTGAATCATTTAAATTTTGTAAAATATCTTTTGCTGTATCAATATGATCAATATTTGCAGCGAAGGAAAAAAAAATTTTTAACGGTTCATATTAGTTCAAAATTCTTACCACTACTGCTTCAAGGGATAGCCATCTTGTTTGACTTGGATGCAATAATTTCTTTGGTTTTATTTCTAACAATTGTTGAATGGCTTGAAATTGATCTAATCTTTTTGGGCTATTTGATACGTAATTATAAATGTTTCTCGTCAGGGTTTCGACTTCCGAAGGCAACTGCAGACAAGCGTAAGATGAACATAAAGCGAGTGAGTGGCAAACACATTTTATTACAAACAAATGGGGTATATCATCTTTTAACATCTTTGCAACGGAATTATTTTTGCCAGTCATAACAGCTGCGCCATCAGCAGCAAAGCCCACCATATTCACCTTATAGTCTATATTATTTTGTTTAAAATGGTCTACGATCAATTTATACAAGCTTTTAGCATCGCACTCCTGAACTTTTAGCAATCCAAAGAATAAATCTTGTAACTTAAAATCTGAGCATACTCGTACGACCAAACATAATGACTTAGTATTGGATAAATCAGTGGATTCACAAACAGTTAAAAATTGTTTCTTTCCAACTACATTTTTAATAATGGCGTTAGCTTTAGTGCGTCCCAAAGTCATATTTGTGGCAATATCCGAGTCGGAAAATGAACTTTTACACACGTTTACCAAATGATCCGTCACCATAAATGGCAGGTTATGCTCTACAATAAATAAAGCCATTTTTATTTCAGCCTTTTTCGAAGAGTGTTTATTTTCATTAAAAACTTCGTCTATCTTTTTTTGTGCTGAAATAGCATTAGAAGCTGCTAAATGTTTGTTTGTCTGTGCATGAGCTAACAAATCAGTTTTTCCTGACGACGCTTTAAGCGTAACGTTGCACAACTTGCAAAAAAAGATGCATTCCTTTTTTCCGCCCAACATTTTATATTAGAATCTATCCACTCTTCCTTCAGCTTTCGTTTTTTCTTATTGTCCACCTAATGGATAAATTTTGTGAAATATTTTTAACATGTTTTTGTTTAAAATACTTACTGATGATTCTTTACTAGATGTACCAGCATCTTCCACATCTGTATTGTTTTCTATAAAAATTAATGATTAATATAATTATTTTAAATATATAGTTTCAATATTTACTTACCTTTACTTTTTTCTAAATATCTAAGCATTTTGTTAAAAATAATATTGTTTTTTCATTAAAACACAAGATTTTATCACTGAATATATCTTCACATGAAAAATTTTTATTTCAGTTAAAAAGAACCGTTAGCTTTTTTTACAATTTTGTTTTGTTTTGCTATCTTTATTCTTCATAGTTGGATATTTTTAAAGCAAAAAAGTAGTAAAGTAAATGTAAAGAACTCTAATTCTAAATGATTATATACCCATCCTTTTCACTCTCTAACAAAATAACATACATATTTTGCAAATAGTTTTGTTGAAGTATTTAGAGTTGCCAAAATAATCAAAATATTTAAAGTAACCAAGTTTTTAGAATTAAGTAAAAAATCGTCATTTTTGGAGCAAAAATCGGCACTTTGCTATTTTTAAGGTATAAAATCGGCAAAATGCCGATAAATCGGCAAATCTGGCAGGCCTGCATACAAGCTCAGATAAGGCAAAATTTCCGAGAAACGCAGAGAATAAACCACCTTGATCACGATGAACAGCACCTTGACGCCACCGGTAATAATCTTTCACAAGAGGATCTGACCTCAGAAAATATATGCTTTGAAGATGAAATAAATGTTCCCCTACATCAAACGAATAATAGGTGACAGAACTGTAAATCTTTTGGTGGACACTGGAGCCACTAGAAGTTACATGAAGAATTTCCAGAATCTATTCGATGACATTATCGGTTTTAGCTCCATACTAGCCATTAAAGGCATAATCGACACAGAACAGAACATACTTCATTACTAGGGAGGACATGAAAAATTAAAGTATCTAAATTTTAATGCACTACATAATCTGACAGTTGAGGTTGAACGTAGGTTTTACGATATTTTTCATGCAAATTCAGCTTTTTTTGCTAATTCAGATGAAGCTCTTCCTTACACAACTAATATTTTGGCGACAATCCGAACAAAATATGAGGAACATATTTGCTCTTGGTACCAATCATATCCCATCAGAATGATTTACAAAATTTAACTCAAAAACTATTTGCGATAAATATCCGTAATTCTGTCAAACCTCAGGATGGCACGTTATTTCACAACACTGGATTTGAAAAGTGGCTTCCAACAGATTAATTTAAGAGAACACGATCGCGAAAAGATAGTATTTAGCATTAACAATGGCAAATACGAATTTTGTCACTAGCCACTTACATGCGCTTAGTATTTCTCAACGACCGATATATGATATATTGCGAGATAGGAAATTCTTGCCACGGGTATATATACGGCATAATTGTGTTCTCTAACTCTGCTCAAAAACATATTGAAAACGTTGACAGAATTTTGAGGAAATTCTTTCATGTGAACATGCGAGTGTCACTCGAAAAACCTACATTTTTTAATACCCAATATTTGGGATTCATTGTTTCAAATAATTGCTTTAAAACATGTCCAAGTAAAATAGAGGCAATAGTAAAATACGAGGCCCCTTCAACCTTAAGAGGTCTAAGATCCTTTTTAGGACTTGCGGGTTACTGCAGGCGATTCGTGGATAAAATGAGCACGTGAGCACTCGACAGTCTAAATTAGTGAAAATACAACCCGACGAAGAGGCTTTGACCGTTTTTGAGAAATTGAGGAAGCTCCTTGCTTCTGAAGATATTCTTCTTTTGTATCCTAACATCGAAAACCGTTCGATCTTACTGCGGATGCATCTTCTCATGCAATTGGTGCCGTTTTTCGCAAAACGGACGTCCAATAACATGAACTCGTGCAGAAGAAAACTACGCTACCAATGAACGGGAATTATTGGCCATTGTATGGGCACTTAAAACTCTCAGACACTATCTGTATGCAGTGCCAAATCTTACTATTTTTACAGACCATCAGCCCCTAACATTTTCAGTTTCCAAAAAAAAAAAAACCAAACTCAAAAATAAAACGGTGGAAAGCATTCATTGAAGAGTATTCACCGTCATTTTTTTACAAGCCAGGAAAAGATAACGTCGTTGCAGACTCATTATCGGGGCAATTTCTACATGTAACCATAGACTCAACGTCATCTGCTTCTATTGGTGAGCTTTCGCTTACTTAGGTTATCCCAACTGTTGAAAACCCGATCAACGATTTCAAAACCCAAATTATTCTTATCCAAGAGAATAATGTAAAAAAATAAACTAAGATCATTTTTAAGGTACGTATTCGGCATCCTATTTCATATCAAACTATTGATGATCTGCTTGACTCAATCGAATCCGCAATTAATCCAGGAGTCGTGAATGAAATATATTGTGACCTGAATACTTTGGCTCACTGACATGTTTAATCCCAGTGACCAGTTGGATATACTTGTCACTGAACATACTTAATAGGGCACACCGATCCATCAAATAGAATATCACTCAAATCCTTCAGGATTATTTTTTTCCAGATATGAGGAGACAATTAAGGCAAGTAATAGCTAGTTGCAAAAAATGTCGAGTGGCGAAATATTCGAAAATACACCAATACCATGTTTAACATGCATGAAGAAAAATTTGTCAAGAAAAATTTGTGATAATGAAATCTCTTAATTCCGAAACAATAAAAGCATAAAATAGACGAAATCGCTATTGATTCTGTCGATATGGTACTGCTCGCCACCTCAAAATACAATAGATCGATCAATTCCACTACCGGAATAAAACCATACAATACCAGGGAACCTGAGGAAGACAATTCGCTTAAGAATCGCAAACAAACAGAAATATGATTTGACTTATCACAACAAAAATACAGTTTTAGGTCTATGTTAAGGCTAGCATATGATTACACAATAAATTTACTAAAGCCTTCGTATAAAAAGTAGTTTAGCAGGATTTATTATAAAACTATTAATTTATGAAAGGATAATTCAGAAAGACAATATTAAATTTCTTGTTGCAACTTTATGACATTCCTGACGACTTGCTCCGGATTACATTCCCTTAAAAAATGGGGATGTTGCCATATTTAGCGGCCTCATTTGGTGAACTGACCACGAATACAAGAAGACTTTTGGATCTGTTCCCTTAATTTTACATGAAGAAATGATTGAAAACTGATCTTGTCCAGATTGTTGAAATGATGGACACACTTAACGTTCACCACAGGCATGCACGCAGCATAAACTTGTTTGGGAAGGCACTGAAATACGTTGCTGGAATCCCTGGCTATGGTGAATTTAGCGAGATCAGTAACACACGGGAGAAAGTGATCTCGGCAAATAATAAACAGTCAATAATAAATACCGAAATTCAATGCCAAATTAATAACTTGACACGGACTGTGAACTCCTTACTCAAAGATTCTAAAGCCCATGAAATAGATTCAGGTCATCTTTTCGAATTGTTGAGTATTCGAAATATAGCCATTATTCGAGAATTGGACAAAATAGCAAAATGGCATAGATGTCGAGTTTATGTTGAAATCCGAAATAGTCTCTGATATAAGTGTAAGTGTTATTTTTCCAAACTCAAAGTAAGTGCAAAAACGTACATTTTATGTTAAAAAACTTCATTCTGTCAGATATTAGAAGATGAAAAAAATTCATTTCTCAAGGGCTTGCTAAATAATAACACATCTTCATGCAGAACAATTTCTACCATATCTTGTAACGGTTGATGATGGTATAGTCATTATAAACTATCAACCTAAACGCAAATATTCAGATTGAAAATCAAAACCCTTTCTAAAGGCACATACCTCATAACAATCGAGGAAGAACTCATTGCTAATGCATCAACATTTAAGAAACAACCAAAAAATAACTTTTTCAGAACATTTGCCCATTTTATCGCTACCTTCAGATGTCAGAGGATCCTTTTACACATTTGCCTCACTTTTCACGCTGAAAAAATAGTGGAAATAAATGTGTAACTTCAAAACGAATAGCCTGATTTTAATAAAATTTCCCACGGCTATAGAGGAGGTGTTGATATAACACCAAAGGGGGACCGAGTCACGGTACCCCAAAGTGGGGCACCTCGGGTATATTAAAAATGATGCCAAATTTTTGTTTGAGATTCGAATCTACTCAACGAGATCTACAATGCTTTAACCATACATTCTCTCTTATAGTTTACGAGTTATTCGCATTTGAAAAGACAAATTTTATTTGTTTAACCTACCTTTGTCTGCATTTTTGCTAATAACGGATCCAATTCTTTCTCGATTTTCTTTAAATATATTTTTTTTAATTAACAACAAATTTATTAATAACAGTAAGAAAAAAATATTTAAAAACCTTTACTGAGTCAAAAGTTATGTGCATTCAACTTAAAAAAAATAAAAAAGTCGTTTTTCAGCCATTTTTTTTTCGAAAAAAGTACTTACAATAATTTTAAACTATACTGAAAGTAAGAAAAAGATAATTAATGTATTTATAGTTTTCTGAAAGAAAAATAATATCGAAATTCAAAATTTTGCGTGGACCAGAGCCTTCCAAAGTAGACCTATTTTTTTATGTAAATTTCAACTTTAGACAACATTTTCTCAAATCGCATAGCTGCTTTGGGACATACAAATCCTTAAATTTGACTAGAGGAAAATAAAAGGTATACATATTATATATCAACGTGTAGGAAATTATGTCTTCTTTTCAAAAATGTAAAAAATTTTTAAAAATTATAGAAAACTTTTTTAAAAAATATGGGAATAAAAAATGGTAGCTGATTTTTCTGGAAAATTTTAATTTTTAAAATGCAATAAAAATTTTGTTTATGAATCGATTTTAATTAAACTTTTGATCGAAATACAAAAGTGAAAAAGAAATTAGTGAATTGTTTTTGACAATCCCACAATTCCCAAAAAAAACTTTTAAAAAATCCCAAAATTGTCAACCCTCGCGAGAACCTCACTGTTTTTTCAAAGGGACCCTCGGGATCAATGAGGACAACTACACAAATGCAGACGGAGATAACGGATTCGAGCGGGGACCCAATAGCACGAAAATGAATCTACAGAACAATGAAAGAGAAACCCCTTTCCAGTCTAACGGAAAGACACCGAGATCTCCACTTAAGGGAGATCAAAGAATGTCAACAGTGAGAGCAAATGAGCCAACAGAAGAGGAAAGAAATGTATATATCTGCATAGAGCAGACCCCATGCACAACGCACGAGAAGACATCCGAAGTGGATTTCAAATCTGCTTCAACTTACAACTCACCTAGGCAAGAATTCATTATCAAAATGAGACTTTCAGAGGAAGAATCCTTGACGAAGTGCCGAAGCATTCTCGGAAAGATGAAAGCGGCCATGACCACACAAAGAAACATCAACAGATATGTTCAAAATTGTGTTTTAGAGTTGGACGAACTAGTGGACATAATTATTATAATTAGTTAAGTAAGTTTATTCTGCAAAAATTATCTACTCTAAATGCCCTTTCAGAATAATAGGGTCGCTATTCTGTTCCAAAAATGCTGTTGGACTGTGTAATTAAACTTTTCGTCCGTTTCATTTAACAAGGAAACTTCGGAACCCAAAGAAAAGTAAATAATAATTCGTTACGATAACACAATAAACATAGCATAGAAAATAGTACTATTTTAGGACATTTTTTGTTTGAAAAGCTATAAAAACCATTGTGAAATATTAGGATGTTATGACAATATGACATGATAAGAGACCTTGTGAATTGACCAATTGTTTACATGTATTTTACCATTTATTTCGCTTTGTTATTAAAAAAAAACTTAATTTTCAATAGCATTTATTCTATTTAATTATTTATTTCATAATTTGTGTATTTATTAACAATTTTTTATTGGATAAAATTAGAGAGAAAAAAGAGATATTTTTTTTTTTTATAATTCTTTGATTTTGTAAAATGTATTTTAAATTTATTAACATTTATTCACAATTCCATAACTAACTTCATGTGTGTGTGTGGGGTCATTTCTCTAACACTTCGGTTACATTTCACTAAGCAATTAGAATACATGCGTTAATTTATAATATTTTACATATTTATTTTATTTGCTTAAATCGATAATAAAAGTTTATAATTTATTTGCGTAGAATTCAAGCTAATTATTATAAGTAATATGGAATAATTCGTTGTTAATTTATGTGTTTAAAAGCTAATTATTTTAATATATACATATATTTTTAATACATAAGAACAACAGACTCACTGCCCATACAAAATAACTTTTCATTAGCATGGGGTGACTGAAAACGCAGTTTGGCTTATTTAAATATACCATTTCGTATAATTTTATTCATTGATTAAAATTTTGTTTGTCAGTCTACAAATTAAAGAAACAACATTACATGTCGGTATCCTGTAAAGGTATTTGGGAGACATATCTAACGGTGCACTGTGGGGCAGAATGAAACATTAACATGGACATAGTAGAAAAGTATTCGAGTTTATTTTTCGACGATGGAGGATCGGCGATGTGTGATCTTAAAGCTGAGCATCCCAGACATGTAAACCATTGTTAATTTTTTGTGTTTAGTTCGATTCCAAAAAGTTTGCCTACCGAAAACCATTTATGAAAATTAATCTCTTACAGTTAACGAGTTATACGTATTTGAAAATTCAACATTAAGCATTTTATTTTAAAATTGTCAATCGTATAAAAAGCAATATCAAGTTATGTACTGTCGATACCTCAATTAGGTATCAGCAGGAAGGCTATTAATCAAACATTAATTAAAAATAACCAGATACTAAATTATTATTGATCGAAAATTATTTAAATTGCATAAAAACTAGTCTAACAGCCAGATTTATTTCCTAAATAGGTCCGATCAAAAGAAAAAACTGTAAACTGCTGTTTAACTGGAAAAAATGTAGACGAAAGTTGCAGAAGAGGACATAAGCTATAAGGAAATTAAACTTGTAACTATTCTGTTTGAGTGCAGAAGAAGCTACAGGATGCCTAAGTTAACCTTATCGGGTATGAACAAGTCTTTTGAAGTCGTGACTTGAAATATATTCTGTCATACAACAATCTATCCGATTATAATTAACATACAATAAAAGTTATTGTGTTTTTAGACATTAATCTAATTAGGCAACTTTTGTGAAAAATTACAACATTAATCATAAATATTGTTGAGGTACATCTTATAGGACAAATACATGACATCAGCTTGCAAGCGCAAGCCTGGCACCATCACGTCATTGAGCCGCAAGCTGGAGTGGAGTATTTGGTCTATTATACTTTTTTTATTTGGATCAAACTTAAAGACCTATTGGAGGGCATTACTAGGTCTCACTTTTCATATCGTATTGAGATTCCATATTGTTCTTTTGGAAAAAATCTAGCTAATCAAGAGTATGTTCTAGAATAATATTTTTGAAATGGCATCTGATAATGAATCAAACATTATTTTTAGCAGGTAACCAGGCAGTCGTATATAAATATGTATTTATTATGAATGCAACAAATTTGTGTGTAGTATGTATATTTTATTGATTCAAATGTATTCATACTGATATCATTACATAAGTATGTATTATAAATATATGTATATATTTTTAATTTATCACAAGAAAAATAATAATAATAATACTTAATATGTAATAAAATATTAAGCTAAATGCTCAATATAAGTATTTATGTACGTTTTTGAAATGCTTGATTATATTTGTTATTATTTTTATGAATAATTCTTAATAAATTTCATTTAAAATAAACTTCTTAAATTATGTATGACATGTAAATTGAATGCATGCAAAATAATGTATTCCATAAAAACTAACAACATTTTTTATTATACGTATTTAAATTTACATACATAATATAATTGTATCTATTATATTATCTTTTTTCCTTATGTATCAATGTAAGTTTAAGTTTTTTTTTTTTTTTTTTTTTTTTTTTTTTGGTTTTAGTTTCAAATGGTCCCAAAAATAATTTTCATAATCTAAGATATTAGACTTATTCCAAAATATAACGATAGTGAATCGAACCTTGTTCGTTCCGTTTTTTGATTAAATTCGACATACATACATCCTTACACATTGAAACTTGGATACAACTAAAGGATCTTCCGATCGATATAAATATCGTTGGTCTCATGTAGAAAGGACCTAACTTAAATTATTTGAAATTTACAGGAATAGGTTAAAACATAATAGAAACTGTATTATCAAAATTTAATTTTTTTATAGAATTGCTTGTAAAACAGTTATTTCTGATACTATTCCATTTTGCTTGTAAAACAATTATTTCTGATACTATTCCATTCGAGGTGTAGGGCCTTTCAACATGAGACCAACGATATGTATATTTGAAGCCAGATTCAAAGTTTATAATTCGGATGGAGTGTAATGTATTTTATGTTCAATGTAATTACAATATATGTGTGTATCTTCCAAGATTCAATATTTTTGTTTAAGTTATTTATATTTTTTAAGTTAAGAAAATTTAATAAATATTATAATAGTACACAGACAAATTTAAATGTGAATTCAATTACGAAAATAACATTTTCATTGAACTGCGTTTTTTTTTTAATTGTAGAATAATATTAAATAACAAGGGTAATCAAATAGATTACTCTAGAATTTGATAATGGTAAAAAATCTATTAATATTTTAATCAAAAATTGCAAAAACTTAATTGATAATGGTCAAAAATTAAACATGCTTTATGCATTCTAATAAAATAAATTTTTATTATTTAAAATAAGATTTATATTTGAATCAAAAAGTTCTGTTTTATCGTATAATTTACATACATACATGCATTTCTAATGCATTATCTGAAATACGTAAATTTTAAATTATTGTGTATTTTGACTTATTAGAACCTTGGTATCTAAAAGTGTATTCATTGGCGAACATTTGCGAAAAAAAAACAATTCTCCAATAGCATACTTTACCAAATAAAACTACAGCAGTCCATTGACTTATCGTCCGATTCTAAAATGGTAATGGACATAATAATTTGAAAATATTTTTGGAAAACATAAATTTAATAATAATTCTGTATTTTTATTTTCTAAATTAATTTTTTTTTTATTTTATTGCAAAACTGATAATAAATGTAAATTTTATGTACACATTCACACCTAAAAATTCAATTTCGTTTCTAAGTAAAAGACTTATTGACTGAATTATTAAAGTAATTAAAACCAATTTAAATTTTTTATAATTTGATTAATTGAAAATTTGTAAGAAATATTTTTTCTGTTTATAAATAAGACGTTTTTATTATTTATTACAAATAAATATTAAGGAACAACAAAACGTATTCTTGACGATTTTTGTTTGAATTGATTTGTATTATTATGAACTTCGTACTGCGTTAAAATGCAAAAGAATTCAAAGATTCTTGAATATTATGATAAAATTTGTTTCATATTCATATCGATTATTTTTGGATGTAGTCTTAAAGTAAACATTAACACAGAAAAAACTATTTCCTAATAAACAGTTTCAATTCAAATATACACAGAAAAAACTATATTTCACTGAAATATTTATCACATATGTATTAAACTGGTTTCAATTATTTCATAATTGAATCAAGTATTTATGGGCTCAAAAACTTAAAATTCATAAGTTTTTGAGCCCATGATTACGATGATTGTAATATACATCCATATAGATAAGATTAATGAAAAAACTACATAAAATTATTGAAAAAACGACTTTCATTTATCTTGTGTCTTTAGATTTCGTTCACATTCGGTTTCCTATCAACGGATATTTTGTTTTCAGCTTTAAAATTAAATAAACTGACTTTTTATCCTCTACTTTGTTACGGAAATTGTTTAAATAAAACAGCATAAAAAGCAATTTAATGTCTCTGTAAATTTGTAAGTTAAATTTGCATGTACATAGTATGATTAAGTTGCATTTGGTGGTTACCCTATTTTATGTTTTATAGTTCATTAATTTAAATTATCTTACATTGCAACTCCATTTAATGCCTTTCACTGCAATGAGTTGCGAGATCCACTTGCCAGTCGATCTTAAATGGATGATACTTTCTAGAAGAACGCGTAAAATAAAACTTCAATTGCAGCTATATGCCAATAGAGTAAGATAAATCTGTTACCGATAAGCAGTAACGATAAAACACATTCATATTTGCCTGTATGCAGTCGATTACCTCCAAAATAAACTACTGTATAGATATTTGCTTCATTACTATTCATGCAATTAATCTCGAAAATGATGAGATGAGATAATAAAGTTTTTTTCTGATGTTAGAAATATAATATCATCTACAAGATACGTTTTATTTCAAACGTTTTAAAAATAATAATTTTAGGGGAATTTCCATTTTCCCCTAAAATATTCTGAATATTACATATCGTCAACTAAACAAAAATTAAAAATCAAGTTTTTGATTGGTTATGGTTCTTTTTATCAAACTAGTAATGCAAACTGTGAACATTAAGTGTAAAAATAAATTTTTTTCAATAGCCCAATTCGTAATCTTGTGCAAATGGTCTTGCATCGTTGTATACGCATTGCATTTTTAATTTAAACTAACAAAATATACAGAAATAAACCACTGCGTAAATTTGCTATACAAATATACAAGATTGTGAATTGGGCTAACATATTACATTTGCAATTTGCTTCACTTTACTTTATTTGCACTAAAACATCCTTGAAAAAAAACTGGCTAAGAAGCAATAAGTGCCAACAGCTGTTTTTGACATTTCGGCCTCGTATATATAAGTTTGTCATTCCGTTTGTAATTTCTACATTTTTCATTTGCGTATGTTGAAATCAACTTTCCACATCTATTTAGTTATCCGCTCGGTTGCTATTTAAAATCGAGAAAATTGGCCCACAAATGGCTAATATAAGGAAAACACCAGGACAACCTCGATTTTTTGCTTATTTTGGGTTACTAAGTCATAAGATATTCAAAGTCCTTTGCAGCGACGTATATAAGGCCATAGTAAGTAGAACCTACAATGGGTCAAAATCGGGATAAATATCAGTAAGAGTGCACTGTTTAAATATGTTTATTCCGATTGTTAAAAATGGAGCGCTTTACGAAAGAACAAAGCGTTATAACTGTAGAAACTGATTACAAAAATGCAAAGAAATTTCAGTCGAAAAGTGCACCTAATTTATCAATCATTCGAAGAATGGTCAACAAATTTTAAGAAACTGGGTCGGTTATGAACTGTAAGACTCCTGTGCTTCAACGTACCGGTTGCTACAACATTGCTACTGTAAACGAGAGTGTCGCCGAAAACATCAATTTGGCATCGTTCACAACAACTTAAAATTTTACTCAGGAGCTCAAACCAGTAGACCATGGAAAGCGCTGACAATTCGTTCAATGGTTAATGAAGCAAAGTGAAGTTAATGCCAATCTTTCGAAAAAAAGTCATCTCCTTCGATGAAGGGCATTTCCATGTGAATGGCTTCGTGAATACACAAAATTTTCGAAATAGGAGCTCAGAAAATATTCATCGGAACATGTCTTCATATAAAAAATGACATCTATATCAAAAAATACGTATTTTTATTTTGTTAAAATTTAAGCAAAAATACAATGGATTATAAAAGGACGTTTAAATATAGGAGAAATTATTTAATATCGCGCTGTATATTTCTGTTGTCTTTTTTCTATTAATTCGAAATCTCTATCTGAACACCAGCTTCTCTTGAAAACTTAAAAATAGTTTCAACTGCAGATTGTTCATTTGGCACAACTACACCACTTATTAAGCAATCATTTTTTACCCTCTGGTCATTTAAAAACTTGATAGATGTTTTCAGTGTTTGAACTTCAGATTTTAACATTTTGTTTTCTTTTACAAAAACATCCAATTTCTTTTTGTTCTCAGCAACACCTTTAATTATTTCATCAAATTGCTTTGACATAAAGCTTAATGATTCTGTTAACTCAGTTAGCTGATCGAGCTTTTTTAACTCTGATTTTATTTCGCTCTTGTATGATGGTACCACTATTGTTGCTGTTATGAGTATCACATTGATGACCAGTATTGCCAAAAACATTTTACCTCATGTCCCTAATCTGATAATGGATGTCCCCAAAAAATCCCCATTTCCTAATTAAAATCCCGAATTTTTTACCCAAAATTATATTACGATTAACTATTGTACAATATAAATTTGTAAATTTAAAGTATTGGCCATTGTTAGCTATGACCTTTTCCCATCTTTCTGGCAACATATTGTTATGTTTTAACCTTTTTAAAACGTTGGTTTATTTCCTTTAAATAAACCGGATTCTTAAAATTTGTAGCAACTATTAATTTATTTATTTAAAATGTACAACAACAACAGTCTTAATAGTCACTCAGTGTCTTTATACACGTTTATCAATTCGCAGAAATGCACACACACTTTATAATGTACAAAACAGTTAATGTTAACTCTAACAGCGACTATGATAAACTTAACTCACGATTGCAACCTCTGCCACTATTTATACACACGACATCTCTCGGGAATCTTTTACAATGCTCTTAACGGACATACTAGTACATTCGAATTTTAGAGCTTTCGATGTTAATGTTAACAGCTTAAACATGCAGTGTTGCCATACTTACAAACAATGCTAATAACCGCATGCTATCAACATTGTTGATAAGTTGATAATAAGAAGCTTCTACTGATGGAGGTGTTTATAAACATGATGAATGTTGCAGGCAGTCGTTACAGACCGTTAAATTCAAATCGCTATTGCATATTCGTAATAATATGGATTCCGAGCCAAAAGAACTGCTCATCTTTTGAGGCCAATAACGAATCAAGCCAATATCGGATACTCTGTTTCAAAGTGAAGTGTATACCAGACCGAGCGTTCTGCATCGCTCGAATCAAATATTAGTCAGACGGGCACGGTCTGGACTATAAACCGGGTGAGGTAAAACATCCCAACCACTTAATTCTAAATACAGGTATTGCAACATGTGGCTTAGCGTTGTCATGATGGAATATTACGGTATAATGTCTGGCCGCATATTCTGGACGTTTTTCAGCCAAAATGCACTTCAGCAGCTCTCATTAGATATGACCCTTTTGCTGCCACCATATACAGAGAATTAGCTTATCGCCATTGATATTTGGTGTTTGTGTTGATTCAGCTGGTTGGCCGACTTCATATACGATCTCTTATGCTTCGGGTTATCGCAATGGATCCATTTTTCATTACAAGTAAAGATTCGGTGCAAAAATTATTTTCTTATATAGCGTTCAAGCATCATTTCGGTCATGCAAAATCGTCTTTGATAGCGGCTTCAAAGCCTATGGTACCCAATTTTCCTGCTTTTAGATAAATTCTGCTCCCAATGATTTTGCAAGCTCTTGTTTAGATTTACAACAATTTTCATGGAGTAATGCCTCCAATTCATGGTCTTCAAACTTTTTTGGCTAGTCTGGGCGATCTTTGTCTTCCGTGTCAAAATCACCACTTCTGAACGGCACAAACCATCTCTCGCACGTTGAAACCGATAGAGCACTTTCACCTTAAGCTTTGGTGTGCTTCAGCGGTATTTTTCTTATTCAAATTAAAGAACTAAAGGCAAAACTTCCCGCGTATGACGCTTTGTTGGCAGACATTTTTTTAAAAAATAAAATTTGTTTACACGAAATATAAATAAATAGTATAGTTAAAGCAAATCTGTTTAAACATTTAAAATCCCCAAAAATTTGATAAAATGCATGTAATATCCCCAAATTTTGTTAAAATCCCAAAATCGCTCCCCACTAAATTTTGTCCTCAAATTATTCATGAAATCCCTAATTTGGGGAGAAATCTTCACATCTGGCTACACTGTTGATGATAAACAAATTCTTATCTCTCATGCTTCAACAAGTATTCATATATTGGTTTGTCTAATTGTGTACAAATTACATGGAAGGTTTTTTTACATCTATCGCATTGAATAAATTCTTCCTCTTCTTCCAAATTTATGTTACATTGGCCACAAAGAACTTGATAAATTTTAAGACTACGACGACCTTTTCCAACCATTCTTCATAAATTTTGTACTTCACATAAACTTATGATAATAATGCACAAAATATATTTTTTATTTAACTTATATTTATAATTTAATTATAATTTTATAAAAAATCGTAGCAAAGAGTTAAAAAAAATAACGTTTATGCGGTAGGGTTGCCAACTCAGTCCCTTTGACAAATTTGTACGTTTTTTCTTGGATTTCATGCAAAATCTGTTACACCAAACTCTCTGTTAAGTCAGTATGTGTTTAAATTCAAAATATACATTTGATATGTTAATAACATTTTGCATGAAAAATATGAAAAAATTTACAAATTTTCCAAAGGGGGCAAAGTTTGTGGAATTTCGGAGGAGTAAATAAAGACTTTTCATATAAGTATTTGATATTTTCTACAAAAGAAAGAATATATGGGCCTTTTTGGGATAAAACTTAAAAAAATACGGCACTTTTTACATGTTCCAAATTTGGATGCGTTTAACATTTTAAAGGGACAAGGTAACTGTTAGCAATTTTTTTTTATTATTTTATTTAGAATTTTATCTCTTATACAGGTGATATTTTAGACAAAAAATTCGATCATCCGTAGGACCGGCACATCTAAAAAACCATAAAAATACCGAACAAAATTTAAATATTTAAAATTTCAGCTTATTCGGATCATTGAAAATTTAAAAAAAAAAAATTTAGACCCGAGGTGATCGACTTTGAAGGGCAACGCACTGGCCCCCATTAGCGCTAGGAAGCTAAGGAACTGGAAATCAATTCGATAACACCTTAGCTCCAACCATCCAACTTCCATTTTTTGCATTCGTTTTATTTTAATAAACAAACAATTATTTCCATTGTTTGATAAACCTGAATTTGGCTTTCTTATGTAAATCATAATCGAATTTTTGAATTGCAACTATTATTATACTAAAATTAATTTGATTGTGATTTTCGAATAAATTTAATTATGTTTAGTAAAGACACAATCCGGTGTTTTACTGTTGTTTTAATCATATTTGAATTACGGTATTCCTGATTACAAATTTCAAAATTTGTCATTATTTTTCCACTTTCAATAGAAAAATCTTATAACTGTAAAATTTCATTAAAAACTATTCATAAATAAAAATTAAATTTCAGTTTGAAAAATGTGTATCTTTGCAAAAACTCAATAAAAAGCATATTTTGTCATATTTTTCAAAAAAGTATTGCATGAATTTTTTTAATTGTCAAAAGTTATATATATTTTTGAAAAATATACAAAATCCCATATACATTAATATATATGTCTTTATCCTCATTGATCTAGATAGAATAGGGATAAAAGTTGTCGCTTATGCGGACGATGTGGTGATACTCGTATCAGGACTGTTTCCGGATGTGATTTGTGATATTATGTCCACTGATTTAGGGTTGCTCGACAACTGGGCCACAAATAGTGGTTTTGGGGTGAACCCAAGCAAAACAGAACTTGTACTTTTCACAACAAAGACAAAGATTCGAAGCTTCAGACTTCCGCGGTTGAAAAACTGCGAAATCCGCCATTCAAATTATGCAAAATATCTAGATATAATCCTGGACTCTAAATTATCATGGAAACTGAATACTCAACATAGGGTTATGAGGACAACGGTAAAACATATGGCCACGCGGGGATTTTGGGCCTTCTGCCTTCGATCGTATACCATCCTTCTGACTATATTACTCCATACACATTTTTTGATAGGGTGTTCAAGGTCTTAAGTCCCACCAGGAGTGAATGGGGTAGGGGTAATATCGTGTACGAATATGATACCAGGATGTATACAGGCGGTTCTAAAATGAGCTGTGGTGTTGGTTCTGGTATTTTCTATGACGAACTTGGGTTATGCATCTCATACCGGCTTCCGAATGAATACAGTGTTTTCCAGGCGGAAATTTTTGCAATCATCATTGCATGCATGGTATTTTCTTTGACGAACTCGGGTTAGGCATCTCATACACTACATGAATATAATACTCTCGGCAATATAGTTTTTTTTTGTCGACAGTCAGGCGGCACTTCTCTCACTGAAGGCCTACACAACTTTATTAGTCTGGCAATGTAAGAAATCTCTGTCAAGGCTAGGTCGTCTATGTGGCATTACTTTAGTTAAGGTCCCTGCGCACGGAGACCAGTATGGCAATGAACAGGCAGACAAATTAGCCAGAGTGGGATCTGCTTTAGATATCTCCAATGCGGTCTCAGTAGCAATTCTACTGGGAACTATTAAACGTATTATCTTCAGACATTTTCTTACAAAGGCTGAGAATTTATGGCTTAACTTAGACACGTGTAGGGTGGCCAAGTTAATGTGGATCTCTTTTAACGAAAACAGAAGGGATATATCAAGGTTGCTGGCAGTATTAACACTGAACGCTAGGCAAGCATACAAATCGCCTGGGACTCCCTTTTAACCACCATTGTCGTAGATATAAGGGAAAAAGAGGAAACAATTTTCCACCTTGTCTGCGAATGCCCAGCCCTGAATGTGAAGAGGCATAAATTCATGGACAACTACATACTGACCAACCATGGTGAGGTAGCCGGGTCTAAACTTATGACAAAATAAATTACTCAGCCCTTAAAAGCAATTGTTACCATAGTTATTCAAATATCCTATATAAACTGTCAAAACTTATAATAATATCCAAGCAGTTCTAGGAGACAATCCCAAACTAGTGATTTTACCTATCATTTAGGGTGACAGCTAGTTACATAACTTGGATTCACGTACCGGTAACATAGATTCAGTTAACTTACTAACTGGTTACTTGATAAGCTACATAACTAGTTATTTAAACATGTACCTCAAATAGACAGTCCAAAAGAGAACCGATTGCTTGTAAACAAACCATCCTCCAAAAACTGGTGGGTAACTACTTTTTAAAGTGCAGAATTAAATAAGAGTTTAAAGTGAATACACTTTAGGTTTCTTAGAGACACTAAATTCACAATTGTCTTCATGCTAGATTACATGGAATGTATAAAGTAATCAACTAACTTTTCTCTGCACTACAAAGAGCACAAACGTGTCAAATGACCCAAAATATATAAATTGGAATCAGCCAAGTGGTCAGACATTAGTGTCAATTACTGTTTATAAGGGGCATATTGACAACTTTTTGTATGCATGTATGTATGTATGTATAATTATGTATGTATTGTATATTTATTTTTTTATTCTCATTTTACAATAAATTTGATAAAAGATTTCTTTTAAATTAATAATTTCACAATTCAGACAAATGGTCCGATATCAAGTTTTAGAGTACATTAAATATGCACTTTATTTTTATATCTTTTTTTTGCTTGTATATTAATATTTTGTAAGTTGCTAAGTATGTATATTATTACGTATGTACTTAATTGCTAAATAATGGTTTGTAAATGGTATTAAAGCCATAGTATATTAATAATACATAACAACAAAAGAATAAAAAATATGTATATTTAAAAACAAAAGCATTTAAATTTAAGCATCGATTTGTTTTATTTATTTCTTTTTCATGTGTATTTAAATCTAGTTAAAGCACTGACGCAATAAATTATAATTAGTTTAAAAAAAAAACTAAAAACATGCTTTTTAGAAAAGACAAGTTTTTTTTCTACAATTTTTTTCACAAAAATATCGATACAAATTTTCATAGGTGAAGCTAATGAAAAGAGTGTTATAATTATTTATTATTTTTAATAAAAAGTTTTTTTTTTTATTTGTTAAATTATATGTGTACACATAAATATCGAGGGCTTGTATTTTAAAGGAGCTATCTATAGATTCCGAATATGGAATTTTGATGACAAATTCTATATGTTTTAGGTCCATCTTTAATTATAGTGCTATCCAAAGTACCCAGAAAAAACTTCACTTCCAATTTTAAATACAACTACTTTGTTAATACGTTATCTTGAAAGCTATCATCATCAAGTCAAATATTAATCTAAAAGTTTAACTCACGCTGAACATATTTATTTTATTTGTTTTTTGTAATTACAATCGTTTTTAATTATCTATTTATGTGCTGTTTTTATAATACAAACGATTGCATTGAGTTATTGTAACAAAATACATGTAAAATTTTCACTCAAAGTTAAGCACATTAATTAATTATATTAAATTTTATTACAATATATTTTATTTAAATAACTGTAAATTAGAGTTGTGTTATTCATGAACAAACTAGTTCAATTGAACAATTCAGTCAAGTGCACAGTTTTCCGTTGTTCAGTATTCTTGTTCTTTATTGTTCATTTAATTCACGTTGTTCGTTTTGTTCGCTTGATATTACTGTAGATGTTAGAAACTCATATTTTTAAAAACTTATTTAAATGGCATTTAAGTTGTTTGAATTTTATTAAATCATCTTTCAGTTTTATTCTTTATTAAAAATCCTGCAAAATTTGTTTCAAAAATCAGTTGTCACCTGCTCTTTTTGTACACTATCTGCAAATACATTCACAGAGAAATCATGCAATCACTAAGTTCAGCCAAACACCGCAGAATAAAATTGAACAAAAAGAACAAACTTATTCATTAATTTGTTCTGAATAATAATTAACAATCAGTAGAAAGAACGATTATGCCCAACTCTAATGTAAATAATGTTGATTTTTAATGGTGTGTGAAAACCAGTTGCTAACGTTTAACAAAATTACTTGGTCGTGGTATTTTTTCTTCTACGTACATAAATTGCTTACAAAAATAAGTAGTCATTTCGTCATCTTGTATTTATTTTTCAGCCTATTTTTTAATTAAAATATTTGCTGGAAAGGCGTCAAATGGCATGAATGGTTTTCCGATATTTATAAAGAGTTTAAAGTTTGTATTTATTTATTCTGTAAAACTAACACAAATTAAAATATACATAATAAATTACAGTGCTAGCAAGTAAACAATTGCAAGTATTTTATACAACTAATATAGACTACTTCCCTCGATAAATATAGATATATGTATATATTTACATTCATACTATATCTTGTTTAGCAATAACCAATTTCATGTATTAGTTACATATTTGTGCGAATATTGGATTTTAAATCTAAAATTTTTTAAAATCAATATAAATTAAGCATATGTTCAAGTTACGCAATTATCGTTGAACGAGATACGAATTGAAAAAATTGGTTCCAAAAGTGTACAGGTATTACAAATTGCCCAGACCATTAACGTGCCTCTTTGATAAGAAATGTAGGAAAAATGCAAGGCGTATTAACAAGGTGAGTGCATAAAATCAGCTGTTTCTTGGTTTAATGTTGGTCTTCTGTCAAACTATTTTTATGTTTATATTTGTTAGTAATATTTTAATTCGCCTTAATTTTGACATTTGTCCTACATTTGAATAAAAAAAAAGGCTTTTGTTTTTGCCTTGTTGTATATGTTGCCGAGACGCACTCACGTTGTTAATACGGCTTGGAAAAATGTTTACATGCTTTAAGAAATATTTTGATAAAACTAAATTTTTGGGGATTTCTAATTCGATTCGATTAATCAAACATTTTGATTATACATAACTAATTGCATAATTTTGACTGTTCAAAATGTGAATAATTTCATATAAATATTTTGAATTTTGTGTAATTTATACATTTTTTCTTCTTTTTAATTTGTCTGAACAAAAATATTAAAATTTAAAAAAATCAAAATTTAAATTATAGTTTTGGTTAATCAGAAATGTTGATTATTCGATTAATCGTACTTCCCTAAATACTTTAAAATTATCCCTTGTTATTCGAATACATATGAGATTTTGTTATTGTTGTATAACTTCAATATTTTAAACAAATTTTAATATTTTATGGACAGATCTTTCTTAAAGACATAAGAACATAAGACTCTCATAGTTTAACCGTACCTACATGCGATACAATTGGAATTATGCAGATTTCGGGAAAAACAAAATCTGATATTTTATTCAATATTCAATAAAGATCTTCTATTAGTGTAAAATAAATAAAAATGATGATAAAAATCGTCTCTTTGCTATGTTTGAGGTAAAAATCGGTGTTCGAAATGATTTAAAAATGTCTGGGGAATACATCTATTAGAACGTTATTTTTAAATCATTATCCATCCCCGCTACAGATAAAAGATATTGGTTAAAAAATATAGTAATATATACGAGTATTGTGTAATTTTGACTGATGTAATATTTGATAGTGTTTGCAAAACACATAACTTATATATTATTTATATTATTAAATAATGAAGAAATTAGAGCAGTTCCCATGTTATTTGCATTTATAATTAGTATTTGTGCATTTGTTTAATTATTATGATTATAATATATCATTTATAACTTTAATGTGTGTCTCTATTTTTGTGTAATAAATTTATGCTTTGCTTTTACTGAGATTCCTCATTTGTGCAATTTGAAGGAGAATGCTCACAAAGAGCTGGAAGTATATTATCACTAGATAGTTGCCTGAAAAAAATAAAAAAAACAAAAACAAATATATAATTAGATATATTTAAAAACAAATTTTCACTTAAATATTATAAAATGAAACATACCTATCAACAATCATATTATAGGATCCAGGTGCTGAATTAGAACGACCCGCACGTATGAATCTTTCTAAGCGGGAACCACCACGTTGAGGGGCTCGACCAGATATTCCACGTGAAAATGGATTGCCAAAGGAATGTTGCTTTAGCATTGTTTTAATTAAAATCAATGTATCCAACTTGGGAATGCTGCGTACAACGGAATTAATGTCATCATCACTGACTTGAACCAGTCTACAGTTTTCCTCCTCACTGGGTAATGGATGTAAATCACTCGCAGTCACCCAAGGGTGTTTCTATAAAAAGTTGTAAAGAAGTTATTTAAATATCTACATATAAATTTAAAATTTAGACAATCTGGATAATCCTCATAACATCATAATATGTCAAATCTAAAATGAAAGACTTCACAGTTCAACAATAAAATTTTGGTTGTACCATTTCAACGAAAAATAATACCATATTTTTAAGGAACAATGTTCCTTACAGACTAATGTACATAAACAGTGGCGGACAGCTAATTAGGGACACAATTGTTTGCTAAATTCCATGTGATTCTCAATTAATTTTTCAAATATTTGCACAAATATATATGCAAAAGGACTGTTTTAACACACAAGTGTGTTTTATTCAGCTGTGTCAATTCATACATATTCACCATGAACTCATAAGGTTTTTCTACAAACTGACAAAAACATTTTTTTTAAATAAACTTATTTTCTAACTTTTACATAATTATATTTTTATTATTATTAGAACATATTCAGATCAAATTTTGTATTTTTAGTTCCACTTGCTTCGGCCATATCATATTATTAGCAGCGAATGTTCGCTGAGACGGGTCAACGTATTTCCACATATTATTGTCCATATATGTTGTACCGAATTTTCCAAACATTTTTGAGCAACTAAAAATAGTAATACTAAATTTCATACCCCTATGCCCTATGTATGTCAGCTGTAGGACCTAGCAATCTTGTATTTATTGAAAGTACAATGAACAGCCGAGACTACTTAAACATTTTATAGGAGAATTTGAAAGTAAGTGCTGAAAATTTAGGTCTTTTAACTCTTGTAAATTTAGGTCTTGAAACAATGACCCAAAGCACACCGCCAGAAATGTTAAGGAGTGGCTATTGTTTAACGTGCCTAATAGCCTTTTTACACTAGAGCACATCTAACATCTACCATCAATTTGCAAAGATATTAACATCTTCCCATAAGAATTACACAGGGCTGAGTGTCCAACATCTTTACAGGATGTTCCTATCTCATGTTGTTCCACCTAACATCTTTCGATTATTTTAATGTCATCTCCATAATTTTAGTGTCAACACTAATAAAATGTCAATGAAATTAAAAAAAAAAAAATAATGTAAACAAACAATTTTTTTGAAAATGAGGTCGACATTTTATTTGTTTGAAATACAAATGGGCAATTCCACGAGAATGACTACCACGACTGAAAAATCAAAAACTCTTGAAACTTTTTTTCAAGATGATTTGAATAGAAGAAAACACTAAAATGTTACTATGTGAAAGTATTTAGAGCTTATTACAACATTTTAAGTGCAAAAATAATAGTTTAAACTGATTTTATTTAATTTTTTAAATTAATTGGTATGTTTTAGGCTAAAATTGCGGCGAAAACTATGCTCCCAATTAGCATGTAGTATAAAATGAATTTGACTCTGATTGTTTTTTTCCTATTATGAAATTGTTTATTAGAACCGAATGTATATTTTCTATATATTTTTTTAGTTTTTGTATACATATATTTACTAAATATACATTGTTTTACTATAACAGAAAAATCTGTCACGTACGGTATGTCACGTACGATATTAAATTGTGTTTATTATAAAATCATCCAGAGATTGTTTTTATTTAAATTCGACGGATTGTAAAGGAAAAATATTTCGTTTAGTGTAAGAAACTAAAAGAAAACATAACGCCTCTCACGATTCGAAAATTTTCGCATATTTTTACATGTACCTCAAAATGACTTCCGTTTTAGGTCACGTACGATATGCCCTTATTTCGCTCGATATTTTGGACAAGAATGTTTCGAAGGAACTTAATATTTTTTTAAAATATAGTACCCTCTGAATGGAACATAAATACCAAATTATTTTTCAGATACTCTTATTTTTGCAAAATCTATTCCACTCTATAGGCGTACAAATGTCACGTACGATGACGTGGAATTGCCCAAATGTATGTTTATAAAATAGTTTTAATTTTATAGTAATAAATAAAACCAGTTTAAATTTAAAGCGTATTATTGAAAACAATGTGATTTTTAATATTTTGACAATTTAGATGATGCTAGATGTTAGACGTTACAAGTGTGAACAAATGTTTTATGTTTTCAACATCTTCCATACGTTTCCCCAAAATGTACGTAAGTGTAAAAACCTATAAGCAGTTAAATTCACATCCGCAGTCTCCAGACCTTAACCCAATAGAGTACATTTGGGAAATTTTAGACCGGAATATTAGAAAACGAAGCATTTCACCTAAGGACGAACTACGAACCCTCTGTAAAGGAAGGG